>HG992264.1:17500-5017500 GCA_905220585.2 Nymphalis polychloros | reverse complement strand
GTGTAAAAGTGTCACACGTTAATATGAGGAAGTATCATAAGAAATTCAAGAATATATGGATTGCATCCTCGTTCAAAGGAGCAGATGGCCGAGCGGCAACGTACCCAAATATAAAAAAGCGATTCTGGAACAACCTTAGTTGGATGAATAAGATCAGAGATTACAAATTTGGTGGGGAAAATGAAGTCTTCAACTTCGAAGGGATTATCTTAACAGGCTGGTCGAGATACAACCATATGGAGCCTCCTTGCGAACTATTACCAATATCGATACCAAGCTTATTCCTCAATTTACTATTGATAAAGAAATTCAAGGAGGGTCTCGAAAATGTTGAAAGTTATGACGTAATCGATTTTTATATAAAATATCTACGCGCCGACTTTTCTGGACATTTACACTGTAGACATTTAATTAATATTGAATATTTTGATACTAATCAATGCTACTTTGATGGCAATGAACTCTATCAACTATTCATTAGCTGGGATTTAATTAATACGAACGTTTTAAATAGTCTAAATGAATTTGATAAAGATCTGTTTGCTGTGGACTTCTATTCTAAGACGCATAATATCAACATGATCAAATTGCAACAAAACAAAGAGTGGTTATATCAGTCTATTAATGAAGTTGTATATTATAAAAATAAAATATCAACAATTTGATATCCCTATTACGATAAATTTTTCATAGAGGAATATAGTCATTTAAAATTTTATAAAACGAACGCGATTTTAGATAGTATGCTTACAAATTTGAAAAATGTATCAAAAGTTAATACTTGGACGCGACGACCATACAAGTATAATTAATTAACGATTAACTGTAAGAGAAGATGTTATTATTAATTTAAAAATGTATATTTATGTTAGTAAAATAATAGTTTACTAATAAGATTATTTTTTTATCAATTATTAAAAACTTTTTTGCCAATCTATTAAGTTCTAATTACAAATCTGCGATTTGGCACGATGCGAATTCGTAACACAGACAGCAGCTGTGATA
This sequence comes from Nymphalis polychloros, assembly GCA_905220585.2. NCBI lineage: Eukaryota > Metazoa > Arthropoda > Insecta > Lepidoptera > Nymphalidae > Nymphalis > Nymphalis polychloros. The sequence goes on along the minus strand of HG992264.1, from coordinate 5,016,495 downwards.
CGATTTTTTCCAGCAAGGAATCTCGCTGCCATTGTTCAGGTAAACATATTCATCACATACGAACCAATTTGTCTATTGAACATCATCAATTCGTTCTTGTAACGCGTCTGCGATGAAAGGTATGATAGCAGTTTTGTGTTTCGGCTCTTAATAGAAAAAATTATAACAATTTTATTTCTTAATTAATCAAAATAAAATGTAAAGCTATGCCCAGATCCCAATTTTTTATCACGTTAAAATGTATATATAAATGTAATAAAGTGTATTGAGTAATTTGCTTTATTTATTTGATTAGATTACGATAAACATATTTTAAGATGCTTTTTTTTAATTCTTCTTTAATTTATCTTATATCACGTATATCAAGGGAATTTATTTATTTATTTATTTCTTTATTAGCCGTTAAGAATCAAACATGAGCGATGTTGACAGGCAAATGGATCGATTATTTCACTAAATAATTCTTAATTTGTTTTAGTTATTTACATCTACCAAATAGGCATACTTGCAACTTATTAGTCGACACGGCTAAATTAACAAGACGCACTATTTTTGCCGAAAATCACTGATTTAAATCCTGGCAAACACCACTGCGATGTTACATACTTATTTGCGCTTATAACTTATATCAGGCAAAGCCTTATTTTTTAATGTAAGAGGGGCAAACGAGCAGGAGGCTCACCTGATGGAAAGTGACTATCACCGCCCATGAACATCTGCAACATCCGAGGACTTGCAGGTGCGTTGCCAGCCTTTAAGGAATAAATACGCTCTTTTCTTTAAGGATGCAATGTCATATCGGTTCAGAAAGTTGCCGGCGAAAGCTGGTTCCACAGAGTGGTTGTGCGAGGCAGGAAATACATTACAAATCACGCTGTTGTGGTGGTGAAGATGGAATTTCGAATTCTGTCGCGAAGTCCGGTGGTGAAATTCAATCTAATCCAAACAATTCCTCAGAACATTCCCAGTGATACATACGATAGAGGATGCAGAGTGGCCCGACATCTCTACGCAGATCCAAAGTATCAAGCCGGTCAGTGAGAACCTGATCGTCGATAAGGAAAAGTATAGACCAAATACAAAATTAAAAAAAAAAAAAACTTTTTTAAAGGAAACCCTTGGCATGTATTTGTCGAAGGTTCAGAGCGCTGAAATATCCTTCAACTAAATGATATTACAGCACGACTGGCTCCGTTTCCATTGTTCGCGCAAATTTATTCCATTCCTAACAGTTAAGAAATCTTAAGAAAGTACAAGGAACATCGTGAACGTATAATTTTTGAAAACATTTCAAGTTTGTATAATCTAGTTTTAAAGTTAGATCGTGGAAAATATTTTCAAGCATCTCAAGGTTTCTAACTACATATCTTTGTTATATCGAACAAACAAGTTTTCTAAAAACATTCGTTGAAACTTAAAGTGCAGTAAAACTGAATACGATCTTCGAAACGTTACAACATAAGAGATCCCACCAAAATGCTACCGGATTATACAAGCTTAAATTCATCGCCGTATCTGCAGTTTCAACACATTTCTTTACTCTTACTGTTTTCAAACATACAAAACAAGATAATCCTGACTAATATTATAAATGCAAATGTGAATTTGTTTGTTTGTTACACTTTCACGCCTAAACTACTAAACCGATTTTAAAAATTCTTTAACCAATGGAAAGCTACATTATTAGCGAGTAAGATAAACTATATTTTATCCCTGTATTCCCACGGGAACTGAAAGATTCTTAAAGAACTTAAGATAAACAGAGAAGGTGTGCACACAGCTTTCTACTACTGCGTGGTTAGCTACTCTTTGTCAGTAAGCCATGAGCATCTTAAACTAACACGAATCAAAACAATAAAACTTCAATATCCAAGTGATAATCGTCATATTCTCGTGTAGGTGAATCAATTATTACGCAATAATATCATCGTAAGTCAAAGTAGATCGTATGCCATAAGCGAACATATTCGAAATAATAATGGAATACCTAAATAGATTTACTTTCTTTTGTGATTACAGAAAGCTCTTATCTTATTAGTGGAGTTACGCTTTTATTGCTTCAAGCGAAACATCATACATACGAATTATTTAGAGGATATTGTTTCCGACGAAGTAAAATATAAATGTGTTTTCATTTTGCCTTTGATCTATATAAAGTGATTACAATTGTGCGAAATATCCACTTAAACAAAAATAATTTTAAGAGAATTTATGTATGATTTATATATGTGCAAAATCTTTAATGTTTCTTTGAACCAATTTAGTTACCAACATCATAACAGATTACTAAATAAATAACTTGGCGCTTGGACTTAGTGCAGGCCCGTCTAGGTTGGTTCTGTCCATTCATCTTATATTCTTACGCCACATAGTAATACTTAGCATTGTTGTGGTCCGGTTCCGGTCCGGTCCAGACACAAGAGACTTCATAGTTCATTCATTATTTGTTTGTCCATATTCAACAATTTATCTTATCTATCATTCTTATATACAGAAATAAAATAACACAAGATTATTTTTAAAAACAAATTAAAGCAATAACTATAGATTGCGGAATAATCTACACAAATAAATAAAATTGAAATCTTTGTCTGTGTTTTCAAAATAACTGCCTCATGATTTCAAAGTAACCAAAACAACCGACGTTTTTGGACTACCGCTAAAATGATAATATATTTTTTTTTTTTACAAATTGAATTCTAAGCTGGTGAGGCCGTGGGTTTAGCTAGTTTCTTAATATATGTCTTTAGGTATACAACTTTGTGCCTAATCCATTTATAATAAAAAAAAAATTATACCAGATAGACCAAAATAGATTAACAAAAGGTGAGCCAACGGTTAATAAAAATACCAAATTTTAGACACGCCTGTCAAGAAATACCAATTTCGTTGAAGACAAATTCCAGGTTTAACGAAACTCCTTAATTCCAGAGAGCACTAAAACGCCCTTTTACGATCTCTCTGCGTCTTCTGTGTGTACATACAATAATGAATCCTGAGGTTGTTCGTGTAATGTTTTTGATTAAAGTGTTACTCTTTTTGTTTTAATATATACTGAAATATATATTCAATTTTTTATGTTTTTTTTAGGCTGACGAGCATATGCGCCATCTGATGGTAAGTGGGCACCAACGCCCATAGACAATGGCATTGTAAGAAATGTTAAACATCGCTTACATCGCCAATGCGCCACCAACTTTGGGAACTAAGATTTTATGTCCCTTGTGCCTGTAAATACACTGGCTCACTCACCCTTCGAACTGGAACACAACAATACAAAGTACTGCTGTTTTGCGGCCTAATATCTGATGAGTGGGTGGTACCTACCCAGACGAGCTTGCAACAAACCTCTACCACCGAGTAGCTAGACTCGTGATAATTGTGAATATAAAATGCCAGTTCATTAAATAAGAACATACTAGAAAAAAAATGTTATATTCGTCTGATGGTGGTCACCATTTCTCATAGAGATTGGTACAATAGAAAATGACACCTACCATATGCCCGCATCTAAGGAATGATTTGATGTTATGTTTCTTGTATAGGTTATTACGCTCAAGGAAGTATTTTTGTACATGAGAAATATAATATAAATTTAAATTCTACTGACTTCCTTTTAAGTATATAAACTCATATCAGAGGTTTTGTGCCACCAAAAACTAGACATTACATTGATTATTATAAATCAACCTGCATTGAAGCAGCATAATATTTGTACATTTATATATATATATATGAATATAATAAAAGTGACATGTTAAAAAATTTACGTTCAAAGATTTTTTTCATTTGAAAATATGTTTTAGTAAACTAATTAATGCATAATACTCTGTAGAGGCGACGAAGCACGATGCGATAACAAATAAAAAAATATCAAGTAAAAAAGTCCAACTCTTAGGCTCTATACGCATAAAGCGTTTTTAAATATTGAGATTTTAAATATATTTGCAGAAGCAATTGAACATAACAACACAGCTCATATACTATTTTACTATTACAGCAAGATGTGAAGTAATAAGTAGATATATAATCTTAAGGATTCGACTGGTGTTTCTCTTTTCATTTAGTAAATTACAATATTCAAACAATTATTACAATAAAGCATTTTATTGCTTACTTATTTATTTTTATTGCCATTATGAATTATATCTGTAAGCGCTTTAAAGATGCTAATATGTACAAATCCTTATGTAAAAGAAACAACATATAAAGTACACGTTGGTGAAACTCCAGCTGGATTACAGGGAGCATAATTAAATTCCTCGGAAAGCTTTTGAGGTAGCGTTATACGTCAATTCCACTAACTATAACAATGTGTTGGAAATAATGTCGAGCCATTTCCATTAAGTTGTGTAGACTAAAGCGTGCTTAGTGTTGCATTGCAAGCTGTAAAGAAAATTGAAAAATTCTTCCACACAAAGAAAACTAAATACAGTTGTTTGTCTTATCTTCATTGTCGTCTGTCGATTCGTTACAAGATTGATACATTTTAAATTAAAATAGACTTGTTTCGTCTTCATTTAAATTTGAAAAAATCTTATAAAATGTTAAAAAAAGAAAATTAACTATAAAAATCTTTATTTACACACACCAACAAACATCAATATATAATGTTTTGTATAAAATTATATAAAAAACATAAATAATAATAATTAACAGTATCACTTATGCGTATGTTATAATATTCACACGTCTACTCATATAACAACCGATTTCACAACTACTTATCACCTATTTATCTTGTCTTAGCATCGTTATCTTCTTTATTCTTAAAATCTTCTATTTCTGACTTTGATTTGTGAACTGCAGGCACTTCTATAGGTGGTGGAGTAATTGGTACTAAACTACCATCTTCTTCAGCCACTTTAAGGCCAATAGTAGCACCAAGTTTTGCACTTGCTTGTTTAAAAGTATCGGACAATTTAACTTGAACGACGTTTATACACATAGATGTAAGAGCAAGACCAAATACAAGGTATAGTATCGAAGCCATCATGAACATAGGATGATCAGGAACTAAATCTCCGAGACCAATAGTTGACATAGATATAAAAACAAAATAGAAGGATTCAAAGAAGTTCCAAGTCTCCCAAAAATTGTAGCCAACTGCACCGATAATGATGTAGACAACTAAAATAAATATAGCTACAGATATGGGTAGATTGAACTCATCGTCTATTTCGAACACCGAAGGTGCGGGTGTATCTGGTTCAGTGTCGATTTCGATTTCTCTTAAAGTGCCAGGTTTCGGTGGTAGAGGGGGTGGGACATCACTTGGTTTTCTTACCACCGGCGGTGGGTGACCCTCGTGTATTGAACCTTCTACGTCTTCTTCGTTAAATATTTGAGAAGGTCGACGCACCACGTCGTAAACTATATTAAGACCTTTCATGACTTCCTGAAATCAAAATTATTTCGTGTTATTAAGTCGAAGCGAAATCATTTTATTTATTTCTATATAGCCCAGAATTATGCGCTATCATTTAAAACAAGTAATTTCAACTATATTATCTAAGAAGATTACAAAACAAATAGGCGCACTATTATTTATGTATTGAAAATTATATACAATAAAATGATAAAAAAAATCAAATATATTTTACTAGCAAGCATAAAAATTTCATAAATTTAAAAGTAAATTATATTATTAAATGAAGTTTACCTGCATAGGTGCTGTTTTTCTGACTCTTTTACAGCTTCTCGTATAGTAAAATCTACGTATGAAAGCCCAAAAGAATTTAATAATTCTTGTAAATAATTTTCCAAAGTCAGCGAGTACAATCAAGAAAAGAGGGATGCCAATAATAGCATACCCAATTGTAGCCACCCGTCCATAAGTTGTTTTCGGAGCAATGTGACCGTAACCTGAAACATTAAAATGGAATTAAATATAAAATTATTATTATTAAAAACTATGAACCTCATATAGTACAATATATGAAATAAATAAGGTGAAAAAAATAAAATAAAAAGGTATTTTTAACTCCATCTGTTTTAATATATATGATCGATTATAAGTGTCTAAATTTTTAACAAATACTTGTATTATCTTACCGATAGTTGTTACTAATGTCAAACAATAGACAAATGAGTTCATAAAGTTCCAAGATTTCTGTCCACTATAGGATGTCACGCCAGCTTCATGAGCTGTATGCAATTGGTCCTCAAATTCATGAAGTTTCCTTCTAGCTAACGACTTCCACTCTTCTTCTCTGAGACGATAACTTTCACGCCAAAGAGACTCAATAAAATCTCTTTTTACACCTCTTGTACCACATTTATAAGCATTTTCGAAAGATCCTTCTAATGTTTTAAATAGCATTCCCCCTAAGCCACACATAAAAATTAATAATAATAGATCACAAATACATCTGTTTCTAAGTAATCTCAATTTATTATAATCATCGATATGTTCGTTTTTAAACTGTCGCCAGTTGGCAAAAAAATTCCAAAGTGATAGTGTAGCTGTTTTGCTTTCGATAACTTTTTCACCTTTAAGTGTATTTTTATTAAATTCTTCTTTTTCCTCGATTTTCTTCGCTTTATTTTTATCGCCTGTTGTTCGTTTTCTTAATGTAGACTTTGGTATAATATCTTCATATTTTTCTAGGTTATGTTGACTAATGATATTACTTTGAAATTCCTTGGTATTCTTTTCATAACTTAAAAGTTTAAGTTTACGCGTTAGTTCAGCTGACCGTTCTAGTAAATCAAATTCATATTCATTTTCACTAGGTGAACTAGAATAACAACTGGACGTGTATTCTGATTGGCTTGCATCAACAATAGCTCGCTTATTTAATTTTACAGCATCGCGTTTAACTTTCGGTTTTGACGTTAATCCAGATAGAATTTCCCTGTCACTTATAATCTGAATAGTTTTTGGGCATGAAATGCCTCTAGTTTGTCTTAGCGTCACAGGAGTTTTGTTCGGTGTCTGTAAGATTTTGCTATATCGTTTATATTCTGAGGGCAGCCTTTGATCATCTTTAGGTAAAGATAAGCTTCGAGCTCTAGCTTTTTGCATTAATTCTATTATTTCTTGACTAGTTTGACTCATCCCCGTTGCTGTTATATCAAACGATTTAGTATCTTCAACTCTATTGACTGAATGTGAGCGTTTAGATCTTGGAGATCTGTTTTTCAAAAAACGACGAGGTGTCGGTACTACTTTTCGCCTTGTTTCATTAGTATTAACACTTTGTTGATATGTTTGATCTTCACTCATTTCACTTTCACTAGTTTTACTCTGCAAATTTTATTATTACTTATTAGTGTTTCTTCATATTCTAGTGCTATATAATTTAACTATAATACACGGTTTTGAAATTTTCATATGTATATCTTTATCAAATAAAGAGAAAATATAATAATATCAACAAACCAATGCACAATAACACAAGAAATAGATTGAAATATGAACTGACCACGAATCTGGATGAGGATTTACTTCTAGCTGGTTTAACAGGTGGCACTTTACTTTGTGATTCATTCACTTGTTTAGAAGGTATTTGTTTTGCTATAACTGGTTTCATATCAGTGGATGATTTTTTACTTGGCGTTCTCACAACTCTTTCTCTTATTTCCACCACGGGTTTCTGATCTTGTGTTAGTATTTTGCTAGGCGTTCTTTCCACTTCTATAATTTTGGTTACGAGTTCACCAGGAGTTGCCACACCTGTATCTTTAACTGTTTTAGATTTCTGACTTTGTTTGATGTCCTTTTCTTCGGGAGGAAGATCTTCTTTTTTGACAGGAGTTTTGATCTCCTTACTTGGATCTTTAATGACTTCATCTGGATAAATAATTTCCTCTAACTTTTTTGGTGGTGGAGGAAAAGATTGTGGAAACTCTTTCTCTTTTGGTGAAAGTGGAGGTGTTGATAGCAAATTCCTTGAATCTTTTTTTTCTTGATACTCTGTAGTCAATGATCCTCTACGACTAGAACCTTCATCTTTAGGACTCAAACAATAATTAGTACTAAGTAGTTTATTACTAGGATCAATAAAACTACCTTTACGCTCCAATTTTATGATTTCATCTTTGTCCGGTAAAGCAAAAGGGGAAATACTTCTTCTTCTTCTTTCATTTGCTGCTACGACTCTTGCTTCAAGTATTTCGTCTGTATTTATATCATATACGGGGTCTTTTGCCTTGGCTTGTTCTTCAACTAAGCGTTTCATTTCTTCATAAGTATTATCAGCCTCAATTTCACGTGAAGAACGTTGTGGATGTATTTCCTCATCCTCAGATGTTGTGTCTTCATGAGGAACAGATATTCTACTTGGTTCTGGCGTTTTTTCTCTTTGTCTCGCTGCCGAACCTCGATTTTTAGATAAATTTCTTCTCTTTCTTATAGACATAGAATGTGACTGTGGATCAATCTCCATTGTATCTTCTTTTATTCTAACAGGTGTTCTTGATCTTGAAATTATTCGACCACTTGTTTGAGCTTCAGAATCTGATTTTATGATAGGAACTTGAATCGATACTGCAACGTCAACATCACTTTCATCTTCACTCATTGCCGAAAAAAACAATAAAGTCTCCCTGAAAAAAAAAAAACAAATTTATAAAGAATCGAATTGCAAACTGAACGAAATAATATTTCAAATGATAGTAATACTATATTATATGTATTTTAATTTTGGCAGTGATTTAAGTATCTCCTGCCAATAAATTTAGTGATGACATATAAGGCTGAGAGCAGAGATTGATAATAAAGTCAAAACTTTGACTTACCATTTTGAACAGCTTTTTGAACATCGGGGTCATCGCCGGTGTATTTAAAGATTCTATTTTTGGTGTCACTTCGTTCGAAATATAAACAAACATTGACATGAGCGAGACAACTTGTCTTCTCCAGAAACGAAATCGTGCACTCAACCAATCATTATAAGGGTCTAAATAAATAAAAATATTGTAATTAATACGTAAAAACTTTTGTTTTCTTAGTAAACGTTTGGAACGCGTGAAGACTGAGCTCAAGTGTGCCAAGCTTGCCGGGCAGCGTTCCAAAATTAAAACAACTACAACTACGTTCGCTATGTTTGTATGAGTTAAAAATATAAATTCGTTTGACCAGTAAAGCTTGAACTGCTTAATGAAAGTAAAACGTTTTAATTTTTAATGAAAAATAGTTAACAAAAGTATTTCTTCTATCGTAATTGTTGTTATCACAATATCATACATTAAATTAATTAATCTATTTTTATTTATTTACATCTCAATTAAGATTTTAAACACGTTTTCGTTTTAGTTTATGAACACAATGACAAAAATAAATACTTTATCTTATGTTTCTAAGGTTTTAAAAGCCTGCACTGAACATTAAAGGATTGTCTCACCGGTATTTACTTTTAAAAACAAGAAGAAGCAAAATCACTTCATTTTCTTCGAGCATGTCGAGCACTTCGAGCGTAAGTATGATTGGGCATTTACTAGACAATAGTTATTTTTTTTTATTTTTTATTATATAGGTAGGTGGACAAGCATATGGGCCACCTAATGGTAAGTGGTCACTAACGCCCATAGACAATAGTATTATAAGAAATGTTAACCATCGCTTACATCGCCAACGCACCACCAACCTTGGGAACGAAAGTGTTATGTCCCTTGTGGATTGTGGAACACAACAGTACCAAGTACTGCTGTTTTGCGGAAGAATATCTGATGAGTGGGTGGTACCTACCCAGATGAGCTTGCACAAAGCCCTACCACCGAGTGAGTGAGTTAAATACTAAATACTGTTCATTTATAGCGCCTGCATTGATTATGAATACAATTTACCATTTTGTAAAATTGCTTTATACTTTTACAGGCGCTTTAAAACATAAAATTCCCTTTCAAAGTAACATAATTCAAAGTTGATTTCCCTTTCAAAGTAACATTTAATAAAAAATGTTTAATTGATACTTACTATAGTTGCATATTAAATGATAAATCCTACCAGCGTCTTCGAAGTATAACAGTAAAAAAATATACCTCTAAAATATATTCTTTTGAAAATAACTATGAATAATATTGATCAACAAAAATGTCTATTATTTTTAATTTAATAAATTTCGTTATTTATATTATAAAGAGCAACTTTTAAGCTTTAAACAAAGTTGTGGTAAGATCTAAAGCCTTTGTTTGTTTTTAATTACTTCACTCAGAGAAGAACGAGATGGATATTATATTAGGTCCTTACATATGAAATTGGCGTTTTGTACGGGAGGAATATAAAGTCAATTTTTGTTTTTGTAAAATATATTTAATTTAAAAAGTATGCACCGTTATTATCTATGCACTTTTGCCATCTCATAGGTAGTTCATTGGTCCCTTTACTAAAAAAACCATGGGGGCGAGAATCAATAAACTCTTTGAAGGCGGTTTGGACTGCCGCATCGCAGTTGAATTTTTTTCCTTGTGTGGTTTTTCATTTGAAAAAACAAATGAATGACTGTTTTCAAAACTCAAATGTACCAGCTAAATGAATTTGGAATTCTTAACCAAAGAGGTCAAAGAGATCAAAGTGGTCAGTACGACAAAACGCTAATTTCATATGTAAGGACCTAATAATAAAAGTAGCAGCTCTATTTTAGATAGTTTAAGCCCCTTAAATAATTATTAAGAGTTTCATTTAATTGGGTTCCTTGTGGCTAACTTTTTGATGTTCTTTTTAAGTATAATAAAAACTATTAACAAGCCATTGGCCTGATAATTTTTTGGGTGTACAGAGAAACGTGGATAAGATTATGGACAAATAGATATAAATATATCAATGAGCCGTTATCAAAACAATGACAGGAATTTTTGTATTTTTAGTGGAAAATAAAAAAAATAAGGGCATTTTTTTCCCATCGTCCAAACGTCCCATTGCAAAGGTATGCAAAAAGTTCCCTCTTATTAATATTAACGTATGCGTAACCTTCACAGATATACAATAAATGCTGTGATTTTTGAAAATAGTATCAATATAGTGATTATAGATACCTATTGTTGTATAAATGGTGCCAGCGTAGAACATAGAATTCCAGAAAGTCCATGTCTTCTTTTTTGTGTCGTTACTGTTGACATGCTTCATGTATTCTTTGAAGCTCTCCTCATAATCCACCAGGTTCTCTTCAATGAATGCGAGAAAGTGGGGGTTGCTCTGCAACAAATACGATTAGATTGAGAATCAATTATAAAATATTATCTGTATGTAATCAACTAGAAGTTTTGTCTTATTTATTGTTATTTTGTCAATAAATAGAAGTTTTTGAAGTCTTATCTATAATTGTTTCATTAATTTTTTTTTCGAGTGTAAATCTTTTTACAATTTTAAATTAGGTGTACTATGAAACTGCAGCTCCATTTTTATTATTATCGCAAATTGTTAAATGTTTTGTTATGTTAAAATAAAAATATCTATTTTAATGGTAAAATAATTATTATTTATTACAGTTAAGCTATAATTCATACAAAAATGAATTATATCTTAACTGCATTTATATTTGAGTATAATTAATTGATAAACATTATTCTAGTTAATTTTTAATGGCACTAGCTGGCTACACGACCACGGACCGCTATGTTCTGAAGCAAATAGGTAAGAAGTTTTAATATTATTATATGGGAAGCCATCAGCCATTAACTTCGTTTTTATATCGTTTACATAAGTAGGTCATCGCAGTTATGCTTCAGAATTTCGATATTTAACTTTACGATATTAATAATATTCTATGTGGATACTTATAAGATTATATAATGATACATATTTTATAAATATACGATTTACTCCGTCTTAAGTGTGTTTTAGTGGTCAATGAAAATTTAATAAAAATGTATTCTGTATATACAATCTCTTTAAGAAGTATAAGTGAAAGTAACCTTTCTTACATCTAGAATGTTCTAACCGCATCCTTAAAGGCCGGCAACGTACTTGAAAGCCCTCAGATGTTGCAGGTGTCCATGGGCGGTAATCATTTTCCATAAGGTGAGCCTGCTCGTTTGCCCCCTTACATAAAAAACCGCCTTGTCGTAAAACAAGGGAAGCAACTTACCTTTATAAGAGTTTGATTTTCAATTAATTTATTCTGTATTTTCGTAGCAATTTCCGTTCGAACTTCTGTGATGTTCTTATCGTACTTCTCTTCGTATGGACCTGGAAAAACAAACGTTTTTGTATAAATTTTTCTTAATAGAAATAAATAAGGTCCTCCAGACCGATTTCGGCCACGGCGGCCAATCTCAAGAGAGATTAGCCAACTGCGCAGGACGTATTATAGTGCACAAGTGTGTGCGCAAACACAGGTGCACCTGTGTTTGCGCTCTCTCTTTTCCTTAGCTCTCATAATCCGATGGGACGGTAATCCGACACGACCGGAAAGAGTTCAGGCGCAGGACCAACGGCTTAACGTGCTTTCCGAGGCACGGGAGTGTACACACTTCCAACTTCCAGACTCCGGGCTGCTACTGAGAATTTTCTGACAGAAAAACCCAATAACTATTTACTGGCCCGACCTGGGAATTGAACCCAGGACCACCGGGTCTGCGGCCTCATATCTAGCCACTAGACCAACGAGGCAGTCTTAATAGAAATATACCCGATAGATATACATATGTTGTGATATTATGTAGTGATGTGGAATAATTGTTTGTGGTTTAGCTTTTTATTCGTTTGTAGCTATCTGTATCTATTTACACCTAACTTATCTCTTTATATTGGTTTTTTTTTTCCTTTTTATGTGTACTAAACGAAGTATCTTTCAACCACTAGTAATGATACTACTACTAGTAATTTGACAAGTATTTTGTACTAATTAATTATTTATCTTTTGTAATTTTCTTTTGTATCATGTCAGTGTTCCTCAAGCAATTATAGTGCTTTAGTTCAACCAAACACCAGAAATGCCCAAGAAAGATAGCGTTTGCGTCATAAGAACACTGCAATTTTCCCAACATTGAGCCGTTTATGGTTTGCAACGTCTCATTTTAGAATATATAAGATATGATAATTTTCTCAATCTTCAGGTATTAATATACTCGCAGATTTATTTACTAGTTTTGCCAGTGACAATAACATTTCTACGAACCGGGACATATCGTCTGTATAGTTTCTCATTTTGCTTTACATCAAAGATTGTCTCTTTCCTATTCAATCAAGTAATAGCTTATCTTAAAATGGTTTTTCTGCTACATTTATACCGAAAAGTGCTTTCCATTACATCTTCGTGAACTTTGAACCTATGATGCTATTTTTGTACTGGGAACCTCAATCACCTTTACGGGAATAAATCAGAAAAATGTAAATTTTATTTCGTATTTTTTGTTACAGAGAAAATTTTATTATTTTGATCAGACACGACCTAAAAATTTTATGGTTATTATATGGTTTAAATACAATATTTTATTTTTAACTTAAAACTGGATTTATGTACAAAATCAAATAAGTAGCAATTTTATGTACCCCGACCTCTATTAAGTTTGTGTCTAATAATAATAAAGCACAAGTCCTTCACAAGCATGTGCGCATCAAAACATTTGTCTTCTTAATCGTAGTTGCTCTTCCGGAATAGTCTAAATTGAACGAGATAAAATACGTTTCAACTTAAAGCAAAATTTAACCGATTTATTCGATAGATTGCCAGCCGTAAGTAACGTCATTTTCAATCAGATTTTTGCAGGATTTCGAAATTGGCTTATAAGTCATCAATATAGGTTTTGGCTTCAAATTTAAATAGATTTTTCGTAAATCTTGCGCAAAACTTATATTAAGTACCTAAATTATATTTGTTTAATTGATGTGTTTTAAGCTATAGGGTAAATTTCAATCAATCTGTTCACTTTTTTTTAATAATAAGTCACAGATTAAATAATAATATACCTAGAATTAATTAATTTAGTAATTCATTAATTTATTTAATTTAATTTATTAACGTCCTCCTGACCGATTTCGGCCACGGCGGCCAATCTCAAGAGAGATTAGCCAACTGCGCAGGAGATATTATAGTGCACAAGTGTGTGCGCAAACACGGGTGCACTCTCTTTTCATTAGCTCTCATAATCCGATAGGACGGCAATCCGACACGACCGGAAAGAGTTCAGGCGCAGGACCAACGGCTTTACGTGCTTTCCGAGGCACGGGAGTGTACACACTTCCAACTTCCAGACTCCGGGCTGCTACTGAGAATTTTCTGACAGAAAAACCCAATAACTATTTATTGGCCCGACCTGGGAATTGAATCCAGGACCACAGGGTCTGCCACCTTATATCTAGCCACTAGACCAACGAAGCAGTTTAGCTCAGCTAGCTCAGTCGGTAGAGCATGAGAATGTTATTTATATTACACAGTTAATTATTAAACAAATAATGACATTATTGTTAGAGATACCAAAATAAATTCCTTTCAAAAAAATGTTTGCATATTAAAGTACGTTAATATTAATATAAATAGCTGCCACGTCTTAACTTCGACGAAGGTATTTAGGTCAATGGGTCGAAGCATATTTCCAGTACTACTGTTCATACTTCCTACTAGATTAGGGACAGGTGGCGACATCTAGGGTCGAGAAGTTTAACTAATTTCTTACCTAGTGCAACATCATACATTTTACTGGCCACGATTGGTTAAGTTTAAATATTGTTCCCGCACCCTCTCTCCTTGATTTCTGTACATACGCTTAAGAAGATTACAAGCAATTTTGATTGAGAGCATAACGCATCTTTTATTTTTTCACACTTTCGAAGCTCATCATCGTCACTACATCGTTAAAAAGGTTTCAGTACCGGGAAATGTGTTTTGATAAGACAGGAAGCAAACGTTTGACGAAACAATATTTGTGTGAATATTTTTTTATTGTATTAGGTAAACAGACTGGTAAGTGGGCCTGATGTTAAGTAATCCCCACCGCTCATAGTCTTTGGCATTGTAAGAATTATCCAATCCCTTACATCGCCAATGCGCTACGAACCTTGGGAACTGTTGTTCCCCTGTTATGACCCTTGTGCCTTTAGTTACATAGTGTCATTGTGTCATTTATCCTTCAAATCGGAACACAACAATTCTACGCATTTCTGCTTGGTGGTAAAATATACGATAAGTGGGTGTTATCTAGCCAGATGGACACAAAGTTCTACTACCAAGTAAATATATGTATTTTCGTTATAAAAAAAAGAACAAATAACATTTATTATTTCGTGCCAGCGACTCGTGTATAATGTCGTCGTTGTTATCGATAATCCTTTGAAATAATGCATTATAATCTTTTGAAACATTTAATATAATATTGTAAAAACTTTAATATCGAATTAAACAAATGAAAAGTGGTTTCCAATAAGCTTAATACAAAAAGAAAAATTGAAATCAATATAATTTTTCATAATAAAGGAATCTATTGAACCGTATTCAATTTACTTCTGACAATCTATGTTCGCTTAAAGGATATACTAAAGGCGACATTCCAATAACAATAACAGCTATGGAATGCTAAATATACTCTCTGCTTGGGATTTGTAGATGAAAAGTTCTTATCAAATATAAAATATATATAGTGTTTTAATTTTTAAAGAGCAATTGCCATTTTTATTTAATTACTAATATTCTTGTTCGTTTCTTTAAGTACGTACAACTTATTTCAGGAGTGGGGATGATAATAGCCAAATGGGTTAGCATCGAAAATGCGATTTTTAAATCACTAGGCGGCTTATAAAACTTCATATTATTATATTATATTACTAGTATTTAAGAAAAACAAAGACCTCGATGCTGTACGTTTACTGCTCGGACACGAACAACTGTCATACGCACTATTTAAAATAATCTTTTTTTAAATAATGATCCCGTTACAAACACTTACTTAAATAATTAATAATAATCACTATCGACATGAGAGAGCACGATCTGACTAAGGAGGATGCTTTAGATCGGGCAAAGTGGAGGAATATATGCAGGAAAGCGGACCTTGGCGTTACTAGGCCTCGAAAACGCTAGGCAGAAGAAGAAGAAGAATCACTATAATCTCTTATATGGATAGTATATATAAGGATTTCAGTAATTAACATTAACATTATCATATTATATTTTAATATATATAAATTAAATTAAAATAACAACCCGTAAATATTCCACTTAGCAAAAGGCTTCTTTTCCTCTGGAGGGGGCAGAATTTTGATGCATGCCAGTTGCATGATGCAAGATGTGGTACTTATATTATCACGAAATGAAACATGTAAACTCAGTAGTGCTTCCCTGGGTTTAAAGTCGCAATCTTCAGTTAAGATTCACGTGTTCTAACCACTGGGCCATACTCTATTTTTATATATTTAATATTCAAATATAACAATTTAATATATCGCAGATCCTGATCAATCGTTGGATTGAAAGCATATGCGATATTGCAAAAAGAGTTATTCATAAAGCCCTTTACAATGCTACAAGAATTATCCATTTGCGTTCAAACGAAAATCACCCTTAAGAGATACTTAGTAGCTTTAATATAACTTTGGTAACTTTTAATGTTCTCATTTACGATCCTTTGAAATATTTTTACGGGCGAAAACGGCAAAGATGAAAACTTACAGGAGTAGACAAAGTTACGTTTGTTATAAGTACGGTCGGATTAATTCAATATAGTTTCATCAAAACCTTTCGGATAACATCTTAGAAATTTTATACTTGGCAAAAGGGCTTTTGCCAAACAGCAATACTTATCGTTAGTATTGTTGTGTTCCGGTACGAAGGATTAAGATATTGTTTAAAAAATTGATATTATTTGTGATTGAAATTGAAACAACAAAAGTTGAAAGATTCTTTTTGCGAAACAGTGCATTGTATTGTAGCACACTTACGTTTAGGCTGACGCAGGTGCTTACCGGTCATGACTGTTTCGGTAAGTACCTGCACAAGATAGCAAGGCGGGAAGTATCACCATCCTGCCACGAGTATGGTGCGCTACTGGACACGGGGTACCACACCCTGACAGAATGTGCTCAGAGGCATACCCTGGCGGCGATGGTCGGCGGGGATCTCTCACTGCCGAGCGTGATTAACGCCATGCTGCAACCAACACCATGCATGCAGCACGCATGGTGCTGGTTGGAAATGGTCTCCTTCTGCGAGAGTGTTATTTCGCAAAAGGAGGCTGCGGAGCGGCAGCGCGAGGAAAGTGCCTCCGCTGATTCAATCTGCCGAAGAAGACCGGGGAGAAGGCGTCGGCGCTATGCGCACCTTCTCCCCCCGCCGCCGCGCCGTAATAGCCACCTGGGCAAGGTGGGTTCTATATGTCTACCTCTAAAATGCTACAAAACGCGATGCGTTGGACGTCCGAGTTTAGTAATGCGCGAGAGCTTCTGGAGGTAGGACCTATGCCGAATATTTGAGCGCCAAACCACGCCAAACGATACAGCGTCAACTGCATAGAGTGCCTAGCTATTGTAGATCTCGTTTTTAAAATTAAGTTAAATTATTAAATATAAGCAAATTCTATCGAAAGAATTAGTTTTATTTAAAATACTTACCTAACGTTCTTAAAAATACAAAATGAAGGTAATATAAAACCATATCGCAAGGAATTTCGTTCCTGACGGGGGTCCCCCGACCGCACTTTTTTTTTTACACCAGCTCTAATATCAAACGTAGTTTTATATTGTATTAAATGGAAAATATGACCATACATATCTATCTTTTTTAAATCGATAAGTGTTACGAGGTTATCCTTGTTTGTCTGTCGATTGTCAACGCTTTGTGGAAATTGCAAAGGAAAACTAAGTTATCTAATGTATTTTCTCTAGCCCGCAGGGTAGTGCATTGAATTGTTCTTAAAATGGTAAAAATCAACACTAGCGAAACTCAGTTTGAGTTTTAGTAATGTTATAGATATTATTAGCTAACATTATTATATAAAGTTAAAGAGTATGTGATAATATGTTTGACAAGCCCAATTAAAAAAAATATAATATAAAATTTTATGGTGCTCATCAGATATTCTACCGCTAAGCAACAATACTTTAAATGATTGCGTTCCGATTTGAAGGGTGAGTGAGCCAGTGTAACTATAGGCACAAGGAACATAACAAGGTTGGTGGTGCCAATGATGCAATGTCAAACGAACGCGGTGAGGCAGAATGGGGCATTGTCATTTGGATATCAAATAAGCCCTAAATTTAGATTGTAATGTTGCCAGGAAATAAAAATACAGACATTATTATTATAACGCAATGGAAATTATATACAAAAGCACAAAACGTACATAAAATAACATGTTTATATTAACGAATAGATAATTATATATTTTGATTTCGTTCAATTCACCGAATAATGAAATCAGTATTAAGCATTTTACGAATGTAACGATAACAGAAAAATAGTTTACTTTTTTTCCTTATTTCCATTTCTAGGTACCGCCAGCATAACCTAGATGTTATCTTGAAAACACGTTTCACGATATAGGAAAAATTCCAGAATATTAAAATATCCGTTTCAGGAATAACTGATATCTGCAGGGTTACAAATCCTAATATCGAGGTCGTCTAAATATATACTCGTCCATCATTTATCAATATAAGTACAGTCAATGGCGTAGCATGGGGGGAGGGGGCGGAAAGTGCGGTCGGCACCGGGCGACATTTTGCCGGGGACGGCATTTCACAGGTTAGACAAAAAAAATATTAAAATATAAAAAAAATTAAGTGATAAAAAAGTTAATTTCACTTTTCAAAAGTAAAAGTACCCTATTTACCATGTCCCAAATTTTTATATGATAAATTGCAAAAATAAGAGGGCGGCAAATTTGGAATCCGCACCGGGTGCTAGTGACCTATGCTACGCCACTGAGTACAGTTCTTAGGTAACATTATATCCTCGGCTCTAATAATAAACAAGTTTAAACAAGTCAGAACAAAAATAATCCTATACAATAGCCTCGTTCGTAGCCAGCTTGAATACTGTAGTGTTGTCTGGCGACCTCACTTTTCTGCCCATTGTCTTAGACTTGAACGTATTCAAAAAAGGTTTTTATGGCATATTTCCTATCAAGCTAGAATTCAGAAATCTATAACATCCTATAAAAATAGACTAAAATATTTTAAAATGATTAGCTTAGAACAAAGAAGAGACTTACTGGACCTTACGTTTCTATATAAACTACTTCGTAATAGAATTGATTGCTCAAGCTTACTCTCTAAAATAAATTTCAGAGTGCCTTACAGATATCCTCGAAAACCTATTACGCTGTTAGTACCACCTCTCTGCAGAACTGTTTTTGCACAAAACTCAATAGTACCACGTTTGTGTAAACTATACTTAGTGCTTTGGCACGTTTTATAGGCTTAGTGATTTGCTCGATATCAGTACGGACTCACCTAAGACTTTCCGTAAAGTTATTACAGAAAGAATGTTACAACAGTATATAAATGTAAATATGTAAACTTATAGTACTTTGTAATGTAGCTAATGAAGTTTTTGTTATTTCTGTTCTTCACTTTTTTTTTTTCCTTTCAATGTCGAAATATTGTTACTTAATGTTAATCAAGCACTTTAATATTTAATTATATAATTGTAATCGGAGCAAGAACGCTATGCATGCAGTTTTTGCTTTTGAATGGGTGTACATAATGTATCTTATTTTGTACATGATTTATTGGTGTGTAATTTATGTAACATCCGCTAGCAAAACATAAATAAATAAATAAAATAAAATATATATCGCGTTTTTCACGAAAGTCATGTAAATAGATTAACATAAAAAACAAAACCTATATACAACATTGAGCCATTTGCAAATCGTTAGAGCAGATTCCGAGATGCACAAAATGTATTTATATACGTACAATAATTGATCATTTAATTATTATACGGGATATAAGAATCTGCAGATATAATACAATCTACTCGTAGCTTCAATTAGTTATGCCGAAATCGATATTTTGATTTTACTGATACACCGGTTTCGGCGAATGATATGTATGACGTATATATCCGATTATATCCGGCTGCCGCACTGCCTCGTTGGTCTAGAGGCTAAATATAAACGAGAATGCCTCGGAAAGCACGTAAATCCGTTGATACTAAGTACTGCTGTTTTGCGGTAGAATATCTGATGAGTGGGTGGTACTTACCCAGACTTCAACAAAGCTCTAGCACCAGGTAAACGTACATTAGTGTACATATACAAAACTGGCTTGATGTGCGGCTTTTATAATAAAAATAAAACATAAAATGCTTATTACCTATTTCGGTTTTTTGATTAAGAAAAAAAAACGAGCAAAATCGATATCCATAAAAAATGTATCAAGTTTTAGTCAATGAAATTGGTTGTTGATATAATTTTTTTTAACTCATATGACCTTTATGACTTGCCTGATGTACAGCATCGATGCAAGATCGACACGGTCGAGGATGTAGCTAGCAGAAAAATCCTGTTAATTTTATAATAATATACCTAATAATAATAATGATCGTAAGCCTGTCTACGATATAATATCGTCAGTGAGTAAAACATCACGAGGGAATCTGCATGTGTTTAAATTCACTAAAATTCTGCTACATGTGCATAACCTCCAACCCTTCTGTTCAAAGTGGGACCCCAGCAAAAAAATAACAATAGTGACACTGCAAGTCCAGAGTATAAAGTTTTATTTATTATAATATAAATCAACTAAACTTATTTCTAAAATTATATAAAGAGGCATACAAATCGAGTTAAATATTTCTGAGATTTAAACTGGTTGTAGCGGGATTATTGTGATTTTTTACTGAGAGTACATCTGACGTGAGACGGATGACGGCCTAAGGAGTGCGTATTTCCATTATCGATTATATAAATGAAATGATTTTTTCTACGTCATTTTCAAATTTCACGTGCCACTTTGTTTTCTCTGCATGAGGACATTTTACTTTGATTTTTAAACATTTAATTTTAATTATTTACAGTATTATTATAAACGACGTAAATATTCGTGTCTAATACGAAATTATGATATGTTTGTACCATTTGCAATTCAAACACCTACTGATTAGCCTAAAATAACTTGTTTTGTGAACATTTTTGGGGGGTCTTAGCGATCGATACACGGTATGAGCTAACTGAGACTTCGACCGTCAGACGAATACGCATAAGGTTTCGAGCGTTGATGACGTCAGCGTAAGATTTGTTATTTACACATCAATTCTCGTAAGTACCTTGGCACTCACACAATTTATGTTTAATTTTTACAAGAAAATATAATTTAACTAAAGTCGTTTGTATGACGGGAGATAATGGAACCAAATGTCCTTTGCATTTTGAGATAAATAACAATATCTTATTTAAGACAGCATCTTGCGTAAACTTGCGTAATGTAGCAGAATATTTTACATAATCATTTAAGACAGAGGAAAATTGCTTAGAACATTTCGTACGAAGTCAATGAAATATTAAATACAAGGAGATATATTATGTATCAATAAACTGGAAACTACTGGAACAAGATCGCGAAATGTGAGAAGATATGCGAAATTGACCGGTATAATTATAACATTTAAAGGATTTACGGATCAAAATTGCGTATCAGGGACGTCGAATTTTAACATTTCGTAATTAAAGCTTCACGTCAAGTCCTGTTTTAATACATATATATAAATATGTTTAATTATAACGTAATGTGTATGCAGATAATAATTATAAATACAAAAAAATATTATAAATTCTGTTATTATTCTGTCATACGAGCAATTAAACATAACCTTAACGTAAGAGTTATGTACATTTATAGATGTATATTTACAGACACGCTGAATGTCATGATGGCTTCATTATAAATAATTTAAAAAAATATATAACAGCTTGAAATTGTCCCACTGCCCAAATGTTCACTGGGCGTTTGTTACATTTATCCATTGCGGGATGTGAGATACACATGAAGATGCGAAAATTCATCTGACAGATGCAGGTTTCGAAGTTTACGAAGAATAAGAACAAAATAAACAAAATAAAAATCAAAGGCCCGGATACGAACCTTAATCTTTGATTAAGATCTATGTATTCTTTTCAGTGGGTTATCTTAGCTCGTAGGTAATACATTTTTTTATATATTTTTATAATAGAGCTCTAGATGTATATTTTTGCACAATTATTCACGAGATTAATAAGTTACACAAATACCCACACGCACAGATATGCGTCTTTTCAACATCGAGGTAATGTAAATAAAATTTTATCCTTTTCATTGTACTTTATTTAAAAAGGAACACTTTCCGCCCACGCAACAACAACAAAGATTGATTACGTTAAATTCATTCGTTCCGCTCGGCATTAATGACTTGAATGAAATATGAGATTGCTAGAAATTTTATGGTATGTGCATATAATGAATGAAATTAATCATTCATTCCATTTGATCAACGTTTCTTTCATCCAATTATTCTGTACACAAAATAAAGTGATTATAAGATTATGAACAAATGATGATGATTACGTCAGAAAGAGTTCAGGTGCAGGACTCACTGCTTTACGGGTTCCCCGAGGCACGGGAATGTATAAACTTCCAACTTTTTTGAATAACCAAAAAAATTTCATCGGCCCAACTTGGGGTTTGTGAGTTTTATTTAAATGAATACTTTCGATGCTTCTAAGAAATTCATATTTACTCCTACCAATTAAACGAACAGCTTCTGTTAGAGGTGGAAGCGACAATAGCCGAAGGGGCCAGGATCAAACCTGCGACTATTACATCGGTGGCCCATAACACAATGCAATTAAAAGCTTCAAATCTAGCCACTAGACCCACGATATATAAACATATACATAATATATAATATGCATAAATACATTTATAATGTAACAAAGGAACATGTCCTAGTATAAAGATAAACCACTGGATAATATATTAAAAAAAAAAAAAAAAATTTGCGAGCGCTTGTCTGTTAGCTCACCTGATTGAAAGTGATGATACAGTCTAAGGTGGAGCGCGATTGCCTAGAAGATGCGTATTCACTCTTGACTTGAAGGTACCCATATTGTAAAAATATATAAAAATCAGAGTATACACCGATGGACTGGTAAATAATTACACCGTTTACCTAAGAGATATATAAATTACGAATAAATATCTGAAATATAACTGAATCTGAATAATATTTATAACGCAAATATAATATGCAAATACATAGGTATAAACTATACAATATACATATCTTAGCAGCTATAGCTGGCTCCGCTGACTTCCCGTTGCCGGATACAAAGCCAGCGGTATAAATGCTTAGAGATGAATCGGTCACAGAGTATAAAAGTGAGTTATAACGATATTATAATTGTAAGAATATTTTTTATGAAAATAGTGACTGAATCCCGTTTTAATTTGAATTTAATGTATACAGTACAGATTCAAAATATAACGTATTTAAGTAGGCTCTTAAAAGCCGTTATGGATTCTTCATTTGACAGGATTAAATTAAATGTGTACGCTTACATTTAATTCTTTTTCATCGGTTATATATTTAAAATCTAACCCGCAAGTCTCAGTAGTTATTCAATTTTCTCAAATCATCTTTTCATTATTAAGTACAAGGCATATCACTGATTTCATCAAATTATCTATATTACTATAAATGTACATAAAATTTTTGTAGATAGATTATGACGCAACTAATTTGAAAACAAAAGAGCCTCGGGCTCTATAAATAGCTCAACTATTGACAAGCTAATAGTTTTTATAGTAAAACGTGATAATATAATATATATTACAATTCCCGATGTATGACTCCAAACGCCTATCTTACTGAAAGTACTCCCTTTTCGTGGGAGCAACAGCTGGTGCAATTTGCATTCTAAGGATAACGATTAACTTATAACTTCATAATAAAATCTACGGAATTTCTTAACTGAAGAAAGTGTGTTCGGATTTTTCTTGTATAACGGTACTGAATACCAATAAATGTCTCAAACTTTACAATTAACAAAAATTCATCTCAACCTTTTATATTATTTTTGTCAACACAAATGTCTGCAGACATGTTGTATATGTAATTATTGTATCTTTGAATTGTTTTGAACGAGTTCAGTTGTTTTATGAGAATGTTTTTATTACCAACCAGTATCTCAATTGAAATAATAATCCAGAATAACCTAACCTTACCAAGGTTTAATATAACACATTAACAATAGGAAAGATATACCACGAAATTATTTCCAGATCTATGTATTTAACAAAATAAAATAATGAACAGAAAAGTCCAAATACGAATTTTCACAATTTCAACTTCATAACTATTTTTATTTTATTTTTTTATTTTATTGTATAGGTTGGCGGACGAGCATATGGGCCACCTGATGGTAAGTGGTCACCAACGCCCATAGACAATGGTATTGTAAGAAATGTTAACCATCACTTACATTGCCAATGCGGTTGGTGGCATCCTTGGGAACTAGGATGTTATGTCCCTTGTGCTTGTAATTACACTGGCTTACTCACCCTTCATAACGGAACACAACAATACAAAGTACTGCTGTTTTGCGGTAGAATATCTGATGAGTGGGTGGTACCTACCCAGACGAGCTTGCACAAAGCTCTAACCGAGTACCACCGAGTAAATACCACTAGTGATATCATACTAAATTACAATCTCTTTTGAACCTTTAAACTGGTGGTATACCAAAAAAAATTATGTGACGACACAATTTCAATCAATCAATCAATCAATTAATGTATTACATTATACGATTAATCGTATAGTGTAATACATCTTAATATTTTTGTTTATACTTAAAATCTTTATTTACAATTTCATTAAAATAATTTACTCTTCGAGTTTAAATAAACATGTTATATTCAATAGCATAAGAGTGTAGTTTCATTTATTCAAGTGAAATATTCCAGCCAATGGACCAATTGCTTGTCCAGGATAGCAATTCCCGCTGTAATTGACACCTGTCGAAGCAGTTACGTCGAGTACATATACGCTTCAATAGCACACGTATAAGTTCTATAAAAACTATATTGAGCTTAAAAAAACAAATATGCTATTTGAAAATATATTTAACGATATGATTTATTTTAAAAATACAATATTATTAAGTACAGTAACAGCCTGTGAATGTCCCAATAGTGGGCGAAGGCCTCTTCTCCTCCTCTTTTGAGGAGAAGGTTTTGGAGCTTATTCCACCTCGCTGCTCCGGTGCGGGTTGGTGGAATACACATGTCACAGAATTTCAGTGAAATTTGACACCTACTGGTTTCCTCACGACGTTTTCCTTCACCGTCAAGCACGAGATGAATTATAATCACAAATTAGGCACATAAAGTTCAGTGGTGCTTGCCCGGTTTGAACCCACGATCATCGCTTAAGATTCACGCGTTCTTACCACTAGGCCATCTCGGCTTTTTCATATTATTAAGTAAATCGTGAAAATAAAAAATAAATAATAAAAACTACAGTATAGTCAAGTTAAAAAGTAAAATCACACTACTGTAAATTCCTCACCGCTGGCCAAAGTCTTCATTTCCTCTTTAGGAGACCAAACGAGAGGAGTTTATTCCGCGAAGCTGCTCCAATGCGGATTGGTTAAAACACATGAACCAGATTTTCTTTCGACCATCCTAACAATGTTTTCTTTCACCGCAGAGTTCAAGATGAATTATAAAGACAAAGTAAGCACATGAAATTTCAGTAGTGCTTGCCTGGGTTTGAACCCACAATCAGCTCTATGAATAACAGAGAATGCAAAAAATCAGTGAAAAATAACAGAACTGGTTCATATTAAAGGTTTAACTGTCATAAAACTCTTTGAAGTCGGTGCCAACCAAAAATCTTTTACTGCAATATTTCTTTAAGCAATAAAAGCAACTTATTTTTAATAATAACTATTGCAATAAAGTACGAACAAATTGTATAATTGAATAAAAACGTTGATAGCTTTTAAGTGGCGTGCTAAGCTGGTGTGTTAAAATTCTTCAAAGGCACCGACTTTAAGCTGTTTTATAGTAAAAACATACATGTTTTATAGTATATAATATAAATGATTTTAAAAAAGGTTAAAAAAAATAACAAAAGAATGATTTAAGGAAAAAATAGATCAAATACAATATTTTGACCATGAACATGACCATGAACATGACAGATTTAGAAAACTTGTTGCTCTTGACGAAAAAAGCATTGTAATCCAAAATTCTATCTCATAAAATCTTAATAGACCGGACTCAATTGATTCGTAATAAATCATGACCAAATCATATATCAAAACAGCCCTCTAACCATGATACAATTACGCCAATGCCCCATAGGCATAATCTCGGTCAATTGCGATAGATAAACATTTGAACGACAGGGTCTTTATATAACAAAAATATAACTGGATTTCGCATTTTTTTTTATGTTATAGGTAAGTATTTTGTATTATATGGGCCGCCTGATGGTAAATGGTTACCAACGCCCATAGACAGTGGTTTGTACATTTCTTTAAAAAAAACAACATCGCCACTGCGCCACCAACCTTGGGAACTATGATGTTATGTCCCTTGTGCCTGTTTAATTACACTGGCTCACTCACCCTTCAAAGCGGAACACAACAATACCAAGTACTGCTGTTTTGCGGTTGCGTAATGTATGTCTTGCATATTATGTACTTATAACACTCAGCCCGAAATTAATTATAAACACAAATTAAGCATACGAAAAGTCGATAATAAATACGCTAATTGGTAAATTACTAAAATAATGTATTCAAAAATACCTTCACAATAATCGGTAATACATTGAAGTTGGTCTGATAGGAGATTAATGCACCCGCAGTTTGATATATGTATGTATATAGATCTAGATAATATTAAAACATGATGATAAGGAACGTGAAATCCTAAATATTTGAAACTAATTTTCGACTTGATTTATTTCAAAAATAGAATATTATGAATCGTAAAAATTAAAAATATTTAATGATATCGACTTTATAGTATAGTTAAAAATTCCAAATAACAGAAATGTTATTAAACAGAAGAAAGCAGGAAATGTTATTAAACAAATCAAGCATTGATTATTCAATCTACCTTCATAAGCTTGCATTTATCTTTACCTACTGCGGCAAGGGAGTATTTTAAGGTAAGGTAAGGGTTTGGAGTTATGTATTATAATTTTGAAATATATTGAGGTAACCATGTACGAGTGTCTGAGCTCTCCTAATATTGTAATCATCTAATTATATAAGTGTGAACTGCCTTGACTGCGTCGTTGGTAGAAGCTAGACATAATTCCGCAGGTCTCGGGTTCAAATCCCAGGTCGGGCCAATATAAAGATTTTGGTTTTTTTGTGTTAAATATTCTCAATAACTTTTGTTTAATAAAATAAAAATGAATATACTCGTTATTTTAATCTGTGTCATCATGTTATGAAGTCACGCGTAGATGTAAAATATAATTAACATGTTAACATAAACACGTGCCGTGTCCCACAAGAGGCGGATACGACGCTTGCAAGCTTCGTTACATGGTGTTGAAGGTGTCTGGTAAAACAAATTTATACCCCATATCATAAATAGCACATATAACCTGAAAGTGCATTTGGCGTGTACCTAAGAAGGCAAATTTAAATTGAAAACAATTGACATATAGATCATACATGATAGAAGATAAGATAAGGCTTTGTGAAAGCTCGTTTGGGTACCACGACGTTAGTGAGCCAGTGCAACTCCAGGCATAAAGGAACATCTTACTTACGATGGTTGGTGGAGCATTGGTAATGTAAGGAATGGTTAATGTTTCTTACATTGTTACTTTGTGCAAGCTCGTCTGGGTAGGTACCACACACTTACCAGATGTTCTACCGCAAAACATCAGTACTTGGTATTGTTGTGTTTCGGTTTGAAGGGTGAGTGAGTCAGTGTAATTACAGACACAACATCTTAGTTCCCAAGGTTGGTGGCGCATTGGCGATGTAAGCTATGTTAACCATCGCTTCATTTCTTACAATGCCAATGTCTATGGTCGTGATCACTTACCATCAGGTGGCCCATATGCTCGTCTGCCTACCTATACTATAAAAAAAACAATATTTTTGGGAGGTGGTGACCACTTACCATCAGGTGGCCCATTTGTCTGCCTACTCTTATAAAAAACAGCTTAAAGTTAAATGCAAAGTCTATAACACCTGTAAATATCTCACCGCTACACTACGATCTCATTTTGGGAGGTTTTTCCGCCATGTTGCTCCAATGTAGGCTTAACATGTGACAGCGTGCAACTCTCCTCAAGATGTTTCAATGCTGAGCATGAAATGAATTATAAGTTGAGAGGAACCTTAATATGTGCGTAAAATATAATATACAAAAATATGAAATACGTTACGTGAATATTCTAAATTTAAAACGGGTCAAACTGCAAAGCGCTTTGTCTTATAAAATGATATTATGTATTTAAAATCTTCTCAAAAACGCTGTATCATCTGATGTAAGTTTTATATCTATTTATTTAGTAGATTTTTCAGTTAAGTCTCTAAAAAATGTCTCCTCATTTATAATATAACTAAAAATGTACATTTAATATTTACAGTTTATATTTAACAACTGAACGACTTCTACTCTAACGGGAGACGTAGATGACTTAAATCATGTGTGGACTACACGTAATATACCAAAACGGCTCAAACGACACAAGTGTTAGAGCTCGGATTTTAACCCACGACCAATACTCGGTGGTAGAGCTTTGTGCAAGCTCGTCTGGGTAGGTACCACCCACTCATCAGATATTCTACCGCAAAACAGCAGTACTTTGTATTGTTGTGTTCCGGTTTGAAGGGTGAGCCAGTGTAATTACAGGCACAAGGGACATAACATCTTAGTTCCCAAGGTTGGTGGCGCATTGGCAATGTAAGTGATGGTTAACATTTCTTACAGTGCCATTGTCTATGGGCGTTGGTGACCACTTACCATCAGGTGGCCCATATGCTCGTCCGCCAACCTATACAATAAAAAAAAAAAAAAATTTAGATCCATAAGTTCTATCTTCTCTATCTCATCTCTTCATAGAGATTAACTTCACAAAAAGTTTTAGTTGTCCTCATATTGAATAATTGTATTCGAATAACGTTTCCAAGATTGATATTTACGTAAAATAGTTTTTATAGACCACATATGTTATTCCGATTCAACATATTCAGCTTAGTTGTTTCAGTATAAGCACAGTTTATTTTATACAAGAACGTAAACGAACATATAGACTGGCACTTGTAAAAATAAATAAACGGTCGATACACTCTGCCTATACACTCTGACTCACATTTATATAAACAATACATAAAACATATACGGTCTCATTTACAAACGTGGTTTAAAAATATAGGGCTATTCTGTAAGAACAAACAAAACTTATGCAGAAGTCAGTCGTGAAATGTCAGAAAGTTATTTGCGGAATTGACCATCATTAAAAGAATACACGTAGGTATCAAATTCTATTACCATAAGTCGGTTGTCAACTTCACGGGTGCGTAATGACGTCAGTTCTAACAGAATAGCATTTTACTCTTTCTATCATGATATATTTGACATTTGATAGAAGAAGATATATTGTTCATCTAATCATACTTAACAATATTTATAAGTAAAGCCGATTGCCATTTAAAATATTTACAATAACAAATTGATATAAGTATTGACTATCATTGTTTGCCGTCGCGGCATACCAGTCTAGTCTGACTCGCAGAGCGCGCCAATAAAGGTTTCAATGATTTGCCTCCCTCTCTTCATAGCCCAGTTCTCCCAGTGGTCAGAACACATGAATATAACGTTTGTTTAATTAAATATGAATAAATGTTTAAATCCGAACACCACTAAATTTTCAGGTGCTGAATTTTTTTGGGTAATCTCATCATCTCATCTCTCATCTCATCTCATCAATATAATCTAACGGTATTTACAAATTCGGTGACATATACATTCATATAAATACAACTTAAACCTATGATTCCCGACTTGTACCAGTTTGATTGTTAGAGTGTCGTTTTCAAAATATATATGACCTTCTATCAATCATTCTTCTATTAATATAAAAAAGCCATAATGTAACCCTGAGAATTCTCAACAAAATCCATTCGAATTCAATAATAGATCATTAACGTCCATATAAAAAAAAACTACGTTTACGTTAAACTTTAGTACATGTTAGTTTATTTCGGTTGCTTATTTGTATAGGCTTTTTTTTTTTTTGTTTATAATTATAAAAGATTACACGCTAACGAAATGTAGATAATTGGATTATATTTAGTTTCGAATCTGTTTAATTATAAACCATTCTAGTTTGGATGGTGTTAGTTACATGCTGGGATATAGTACATATGTATTAAAAGTTATATTTTTAAAAATAGGTCTGTGGTCTATATCCCTTTCGTTGATTTTACCCTTTCTACGAAGATTTATTTTATATTGTGATAAATACACATAAAAATATTATATTTGTTAACAGTAACAAACTTGTTTAGAAAAAGTAAAATGAATAAAATATTAATTTTCATATTTACTCTGTTCTTATTAAACTCATTATGTTTTATGATTATAATATAAATAAAGCAGATTGTTTCATCGCTTTTCTTTAAATATAATACTTATTTGTCTCTCCTTAAGGTATAAATTATAAAAATGTGCTCGCAATACCGAAATAAATATATGTAAAGATGATTTTTGATTATTGTGATGAATAATAATAATCAAAAGTTTCCATTGATTGGTGCCAGAAATGACAACTTCATAAAACATCGCGCTATATTTTTATCATATTATTTAGCAGAAACTCGACTACAATGCTATAACTATGAACCATCGTAATCAATTATAAGTTTCAGCTCGGAGCCTAAGAGGTTCTGACGCTTAGGGTTACAAATAAATACTGCTACCCGGTGGTACTCGAAGCTACATTTTAGGATCCGCCCTGGTAGGGCGGGGAAACTCAATACCTGGACTGGGTTTAAGTCAGAATGGAATTAAATATGAATGAGTGTGATTTGACTTCAATCGATCAAGTTAATAAATATAAATAAGGACTCTAAAATATAATTTGCTCAAAACAAAACGACAAAAAAATTGTACTTGAGGGAAAAGTATGACTTTATACATTATGACAATAACCATTAATTATTTTATATTATAAATAATATAATAATCTTACATGAAAATATTTGTACCCTAAAAAGCTTCTTGATATTATTAAGACTTCAAAATTATAATAACAGTTCTTATATATATATTTTATTAAGTATACTTTTAATATCAAGATAATATTTTATACCCAAATTTTGTATTGTAAATATTTCTACATCATTCTTATATTTTTTATTGATAGCAACATTATAAAAAGCAAAAAACTACTCTTTCGTTAATATCAACACTGCCGATAAAAGTCATTACATTATGGTCTGTAATCTATCAAAAAAGATCCAACATAGCTGTCACGATATATCAACTGGACAGGAATGGCTAAGAGAAAATACGAACAAAGATTTATCCCATCAATGTAAAAATATATTGGATAGACGACTAGACAGAAGATAAAGGGCAACAAGTGCATTTCTGTGATCAATGAATATTGAAAGATCTTCATTAATTAATTAATACCTTACGTTTATTATAAACAATAATATAAAATACAATTGGAATTCAAATTCAAAATACTTTATTCGATATTGACGTATTATACTTTATTATTGATTGTCAAACTAGAAACTACCACGTTCGTAGAATGTGTATTTTATAAAGTCTAAAAGTTCTGCATAGTAAGGTTGAATAAAATTATATATATTATGTTCTATTGCATTGAATAATATTCAAATAATACAATGCCAGATCACGATTGTGTGCGCAAGCGTTTACCTGTGAGTATTCTGGTACACTCGGCGCCGGCGCCGGTGAGTCTCACATAACTCACTTCATGTGGGGAAAACGCATTTCGAGACAGACAAAAAAGGAAGATTAAATAGAATTTACGATAACGATTTTTATATCAATTAGCAGAAGTTTTCGAAAGACTAGCGTAACGAATGTGCAGTACACACTTACGATCGTAATGTTAAATAGCCATTAGCCTTTATTAATTAATAAAATTGTTGCAGTAAGGAATAACATCTTAGGCCATGGCCATGTTTTCAGCGAAACAAAATATATTTCATAATTGTATTTCACAATGAAATTAAAAGATCCGGTGTCCATATGGAGTTAGGAGTATATGAATATACAACACCTAGGTATGCTATCCATTGATGAACATAATTTTATTAGTTCTTAATATTAAACTACTACGTTCGCCGTTATTAAAGTCAGATTAGTCATATAAAACCATTAAAACTTTTAAACGTTACTTCCGTAAAACTAAAATAAACTAAAGAAAACATTTAAAAATTATTTGGCACATCACAGTAACAGCCTGTGAATTTCCCACTGCTGGGTTAAGGCCTCTTATCCTCTTTTGGAGGAGAAGGTTTGGAGCTTATTCACCACCTGCCACCTGCTCCAATGCGAGTTGGTGGAATACACATATGACAGAAATCGAGTGAAATTTGACACATGCAGGTTTCCTCAAGATTTAGCATATGACAATTGAGGAATTCTTTAAGCATAGTTTTTATTATGACACAAAATAATTTTAAGTAACCTAGGCTACAAGTTGTGTGAACTCTTCTCTAAGCTATTAAATTGAATTAATTATTTATTTACTCAGATCTGTCAATTTCATTTGAATTTGAAACTTAAAATATCATCATGACAATTGAAACCGTCGTTATAATTTGAACAGCCGTTCCAACAATTCGATTAACTTAATTTTACGACTGACAGAGCAAGAATTTATTGACGGACGAAATGTCGACAGCTGACAAAAGTTTGACGGGTAAATTGTACGAAATTTAAAAGTTCAGAGATAATAAATCTTAATTCGTTTAAATTATGTGTTACAATTTGCAGCTGTTTTTTTACATTTTGCAAAATGTATAAAAATGTAAATTTAAATATGGAACAGAATTAATTTAGCGATATTTTAAATTCTCTTGTAATTTTGACAAATAAAAAAAGCATTGACGTAATTTACACCATGTATGTACCATAATAGCCATTAATTCAATGAGAAAATTTACAAGAACAGGAATAATTTGACATTTTGTCGAAAAAATACTTGCCTAGAAATAAAATGACAGACGACTGTACCGATTTAACTCATAAACTTAGTGAAAACAAATCAAAATATATTGTTTTGATTTATAACATAAATTATTCAGAGTGACGTTTTTCAATAAACCCAAAGTTAACAACGGAGTCGAGACTCATAAATCAAAACTTTTTACATCTTAAGAAAACATTTTCTAAAACAGCATGTAAAGTAACAACTCAGTATATTGGCATATAATACAAATGTAACTGAGCCGCGTCTGTGTATTATTTATTTTTTGGAATGTTATCTAATTTAGAGACCAAATACAATATTTTTTAATTAAAATAATATTTTATCTCTCTGTTACCGCATCACGCTTAAACCACTTGACGGATATCGATGGTTTTTTTTTAAATAGGATAGGAAGGCGAACGAGCCACCTGATGATATGTGGTCACCAACGCCCTTAGACATTGGAATTGTCAGAAATGTATCCATCGCTTAGATCGCCAACGCGCCACCAATCTTGGGAACTAAGATATTATGTCCCTTGTGCCTGTAATTACACTGGCTCACTCACCCTTCAAACCGGAACACAACAATACCAAGTAATGTGGTTTTGCGGTAAAATATCTGAGGAGGGGGTCCAGGCGAACTTGCGCAAAGCTCTACCACCAGGTATTATCGACTTATTGTCTTCGTCAACATAAAATACCGAGCATCAATTAGTTTTATATGGTAGGTCTCTCATACATGTTATTCCTAAAAATCCTTTTATTTATAACATGCAAAAACATAAATGCGTTTGAAGGTTAATAGCTTTTTTAATAATCTATCTTAAGACACCATATTCATAAATAAGATAGTATATCATCCCGTTACACAGATAACAAAATAGCTTCGAGCAAGCGAAGTGTTTATAGACAAAATATAAGCACTCATTTTCTAATTCCGAAAATAACCACGTAATAAATAACTCTAGAACACTTAGTTCAACGACTAAATTCTATGAATATTTAACATTCTAAATCTATTATAAAATCGCTAACTTTAGTTCAAGATTCATATTAATAGCTATTTGAAACTATTAACGTGTTCCTCGTTTATAAATTGTAATAACTATAATAATAAATTAATATAACTATAAATACTTATAAATTATATATATATATATATATATATATATATATATATATATATATATATATATATATATATAATTTATATACTAATCTTACTAAAATAAAGGCAGAATCAAAGAGTTCATTTTGCTCTTTCACTCAAAGACTAAAAATTTGTTACTTACGAAACAAATAAAATTTTAATTGGCACGAAACTTTATCGTTAACCTAATGTATTGTTGTTTTACATGCGTGTATAGTGCAATAGTTCTTTTTTATCAGCTTTTAAAGTTTCAACTTACATTAAGAGAGGTTTTATATGTACCTACTATAACGCTGTTATCTGAAATTTGTTGTAAATGTGTGAAAATTAAAACCTTATCTTCAAAAATTATTATTTGGCTCTATGTTTTCTATAAAAACAAAAAAGTTCAACATATAATATTTAAGAATAAAGTTTAATATATTTAATCCCGCATTAAACGCTGATAAACTTAAAAATCCAAACATCGCAATAATCATAATCACTTCTCAAAACCGTTTCGAAGAATTTTACATTTTCTTTTCATTTTTTCCTTAATCTTTCACTATGACCTTATATTTGGGCCTTTGTGAAAAGAGCATTTAACTAGACAGACTGCCTAATTATATTAATCCAATTAAAGCTTCACTGTGTATTTCAGATAACAATAATTTTAATGAGGAGTAAATATTTTTTGCTTTTATACAAAATTTGTTTAATTTATTATTTAACATTAATTATTATCGATATTATTCTGGCGAACTACAAATTCGAAGACACTCACTACTATGAAGCAAGCCTTGCTTGAAGTAACTTCGAAGGATAAATTCAAAAGTGAGATTACCTATAGAAGACGTGGAGTTACATCCTGTATATGTCGAAGGATCGATTTTAGTTGGAGCAGAAGAGTGAAGATTGTGAATCGGCAAGCACAGCGCATGGTGTCTTCCAGCCAAGTTTTCTTGGTGGTAGTGCTTTGTGCTAGTTCGTCTGTGTAAGTACCACCCACTCATCAGATATTCTAACGCAAAACAGCAGTATATATATATATATATATATATATATATATCTATATATATATAGGTGAATCACCTGATGGTAAGTGGTCACCACCGCCCCTAGACTTTGGTGCAATAAGAAATATTAACAATTCCTTACATCACCAATGCCCCGCCAACTTTAGGAACTAAGATGTTATTTCCCTCGTACTTGTATCACCTGGCTCACTCACCCTTACAAGTGTAACATAACAATAATAAGTATTGCTGTTGAACAAGGCCATACCATCAAGTAAGTAAATAAATATTTGAACCAGAAAATATCGCCTGTTACATATTGAATTGTAATAATAATATAAGCAATAATAAAAATATACAAAATAAACCCTTTATAATATAATAATAATATTCAAATACTCTACCAATTCGTTTCATAATCAAACATATGGGACTGAATAAATGTTTGTACAATCCTCGAATGAACTCCGCAATTGTATTTCAAACAGTTGACATTCAAAATACACATCGGAACAATTGATTACCTACGTTATTAAATTTTTATAAAGCTACGGATTCGTTGTGATAATAAAAGGACACATGAAAAAAAGCGCTTTTTGTATAAATACACGTGATTGAAGCGATTTTTTACCCGAAAAATATATTGTTCTAAAATGTTACACAAAAATTAGAATTTGAAATTTTATTCAATTAATTTATTTTAGGAAACAAATCTATTTTTAACATTTTTGAACGTGCGTCATTTTTGTCTCTGTGTGTTAATGAAAAAATATATATCAGCTGAAGATAATATGATGAACTCTGAAAATCTATAAAGGTATAAAAATATAATTATTGAATGTGAATAAATCGAGAATCTATGTGGTAACTTAAAGATGTTGTGTTTTTTTTTTGTAATGATAGATAATAATTAATTCAACAATGTATGTAAGCTCTCTTAATGAACTGGCCATGAATAATAAAATCGTTATATTTTTCTTCAGTAAGCATTTACATAAAATGAATATGCAAATTCTGATTTTATCTGAAATTGTGTAAACACGTCCATAAATTTAGTATCGTAAATACGTTACAGATTTAAATAATAAATTAATTAACACTGGAAGAAAAACTACTATAATTAATTTTCTTACCTCGTTATCGATCATTTAACAAAAAACTATTTGCTTACATTTTGTTAAATTAATTCATTATTTATCGACCCGTCGTCAAAATTATATTAAAAAAAAACAATAAAAACGGATGAAGGATATTTAAAAACCAAAACTGCTTCCGCGCCAAATTTATATTTAGAATATCCGAGAACAATAAATAGACAATCTATTATAACTTTATAACAACATGAGTATAATTTTTCATACCGTATCAATAAACAATTTATGAGGTATTAACGAGTGCTTTACGACGTCGCTAACTTTAGTGGTCATAACTAACCGGCAGTTATCTTGGAATTATAGTGCGTACGGCTTGAGACGCATGTAAATGGTTATAAATGAGAAATTAATAT
The DNA here is from genome assembly GCA_905220585.2 of Nymphalis polychloros. Lineage (NCBI taxonomy): Eukaryota > Metazoa > Arthropoda > Insecta > Lepidoptera > Nymphalidae > Nymphalis > Nymphalis polychloros. Next base: position 4,979,767 of record HG992264.1, on the reverse strand, counting down.
GCCAGTTAAATATTAATAATATCACTTGCAATTTAAGCGTTAACGTGTATACAACAATCTTCTTAGATTTGTCGTAATGATTATAGACTTGGTGGTAGAGCTTTGTGCAAGCTCGTCTGGGTAGGTACCACCCACTCATCAGTTATTCTACCGCAAAACAGCAGTACTTTGTATTGTTGTGTTCCGGTATGAAGGGTGAGCCAGTGTAATTACAAGCACAAGGGACATAACATCCTAGTTCTAAGGATGGTGGCGCATTGGCGATGTAAGCGATAGTTAACATTTTTTACAATGCCATTGTTTATGGGCGTTGGTGACCACTTACCATCAGGTTGCCTATATGCCCGTTCCTTTAGGTATACAATAAAAATAAAAATAAAAGACTTTTCTTTTAAACAATTGTTTTATTATTAACGTTCCATATAAATAATAAGTAGTTGTATAAAATTATTTTAAAAATAATTAATATTGATCCTGTCCTGACCAATTTAGGCACGTGGGCCAGTCTCAAGAGAGATTAACCAACTCCGCAGGACGTATTATAGTGAACAAGTGTGAGCGCAAACACATATGCCCCTCTATTCCCTTACTCTCCTAATTCGAAGGCAATTCGACAAGACCGGAAATAGTGCAGGGTCAGCACCAACGACATTATTTGTTTTCCGAGGCACATACATACTTCCACCTTCCAGACTCCGGGCTGCTACTGAGAATCTTTTACAGTAAAACCCAAATAACTTTTTATCGTCCAGCCTTTTAGTACTTAATGCTGGTTGTATTTTAAAGCTGATCTGTCACTTTGTTCAGCCATCCTAATCCACGCTACAATAGTTCACAATAAAGGAAAAATAAATGTTCTTTTGTTAAAAATAAATTTTGTACTTTGAAATAATTATGTTTAATTTCTAGGAACAAAATTGTGAGGTTTTTATAAAGGATGAGGATACTTACAAGAAAACTCATAATACTAAGGAAAACGACTCATCATTATGAAAACTTAAATTAAATCAATTAACGAACATGTACTCTCTTCCAGAAGGAATTCCAGCCATTTTTGAATATTTTTTATAAAATATTAATTTTAAACCGAGAATACCGAGAAGAACCGACAATTAATGCTGCAGTTGCTCATTACTGATAAATAAATTACTTAATTAAATAATTTATTTTAAATAAAATTGAATTACTAATTATCTTACACAGAAATCCACGTATGCTTCAATATTATTAACCCAAGTGTCTAGTCGTCCGATTACCGGATGAATAAAATTAATTAATCCGCTAAAATGGATTTAATACGAAAAATTATTCACTTCCGCTGTTTCTTTCGATTCGCCTATTACACTTAAAATTCTAGGGCAGTCATGTCGGTTAGGTTAGGTTGGTTAAAAAAAATTATAAACTTTAACCGAGAGGTTTTCTGAACATGCCGTTTTGCACCGTTTAAACTTATGAAACATTAATTGTTAGTGTTAAAAATGATTACCCGTTAGAAAAGGCAAGATACTAATGTTTTGATGAACGTCTATATCCATTTTAGCGGACGATTAATTAATTTTATTCATCCCGTTATCGGACGACTAGCAAGAGTATATTATTGAGAATAGTTAGTAGCAGTAGTAATTAAATGAAACAAATACGATATAGATTATTTTATTCAAAACTCATTTCATCAGCAGTTAAGAACAGAACAGGAAACAACACATGCTCTGACAGACAATGTATGAGAGACCCAGACAAAGATAGCATAGTAGGGGTAGAGTACGGAACACACAGAAACACAAATAAGCGGCTCCGATGGAAAACAACTCTCGATATGAGAATACTTTTTTCGCCCGTTTCCCGGAACATATGTCTTGTTCAACGTACGCTGGAATAAAATATTTATTTTTAAATATATTATGTTAAATTATTACATACAGCAGTGATGTCCTATAATACTCACTTTGTATCTCAATAATTACGAAAACAGACGGTCTATGATTATTTACTTCGATGAATTACAACTGAATTAAAAAATAAAAATAAGGAAGAGCAAATGTTATAAATTTTGTATAACGATTACCAAGAAAAAGGTTTTAATGCAACATAAATTAATATATTTTAATCTTTAACTGAATCATATTGACGAATCGATAAAAATAGATTAAAAATAAATAAACCGTTCCAAAACTTTACTAGCTTTAAATGTTAGGATTTATTTTGAAATACTGACTTAAATGTTTCAAACGAATGACTAAAATACAAATATAATTTTAATACAGACTACGGAACGTTCAAGTGAATCATGGTTTGACGGAATAATTTGTAACAATTTTGTTTATATTCTCTTGTGTTGAGAAAAGTTTATTTTGTCTATTAATATCAACGTTGTAATGATCTAGCGAAGCTTGCTTTAAAGTTTGTTGTTACATGTCTCTCGTTTCGTCATATTTCGTCTCAACGTTCAATATATGTAATATGTATATTATTACTGCTGTAAGTTTTAGAAAATTTGTAAAAAGTAATGTATCAGCGTAAATGTGCCACTGCTGGGCTTTCCCTTTTTAAGGAAGTTAGGAACTTATTCCACCACGGTGTTCCAAATCAGTATGGTGGAATTAACCTGGCGGATTTGCATTCGACTCTCTTTTGAGAAAGGGCAATGTGACCAAAATTGGTCAGCAGGACACCTGATGCTAAGTCGTCACTATCGCCCATAGACATTGGCGCTGTAGGAAATATTAACCATACCTTACATCGCTAATGCGCCACCAACCTTGAGAACTAAGATGTTATATCTCTTATGCGACTTACTCTCTCTAATTCTGTAGAATAGTTGATTGGTGGGTGTTTCCCCCCAGACGGGATTGCACAAAATCCTACCACCAAGTAAATAAACGAAAGAAATAAAAATCGATAATGAACTTACTTGGCATGGTTAATTTTTTTTTTATTAAATACACGTATTATCTTTTAATATAATATTTTTCTATTTTTTTTTTTATTTATTATTTAATTCACGAACAAAACGGAAATGTTCATTTTAATGAAAGAGTTTGACAGTTAAGACAGATCTGTCTAATGATTTATATATTAAATTAATTCTAGAAATCTGCCTAGAAGTTGTTTTTACATATTAAATTTAGTAATGAGGTTTTACTCTGCTTCACATTGCATCTGAAAGTTAGATATTTCTAGCAGTGAATGTGCCGCTAACCGCCAATGAGGTTTTATATGTTTTAGGCTTATTTACACTTTAAACCGAAAATCAGCAACACATAATGTAGATAGTTGAAAATATATTGTTTCTAACCTTTTTGAGGCATGTAAGGTTATATCTATAACCAAATAAATATAACCTAGATGGCCCAGTGGTGAGGCGTGATTCTTAAACGATGGTCACGGATTCAAATCATGGCAAATACCACTGATTTTTCGTGAACTTAATTTGTGTTTACGATTCATTTCGTAAGGAAACCTGCATGTGTCTAAATTCTCTGAAATTCTACCCCATCGACTTACCTGCATAGGACCGGTGGAATAAGTTTGAAGTCTTTAGCCCACCAGTGGAATATTCACGAGCTTTTTTAATTAAGTCGTCATCTAGCATAAACTATAGTAAAACGAAAGCCCTTTTGCAATATATTTTTTGTCACGCACATAAAAATATGACTAGAAAATTGTTACATGGAAAAAATATCAGTCTTGATTATTCATAATAGAGTAAGCTGATGAGTTGGTACAATTAATGTATGTCCTTTTCTAAAGTTAAATGGTGATTATAATAATTTACTTTTCATATAATTGTCATCAATAAATAATATCATGCGAAAATACAGGCCACTTAAACTAATTTAACATTTGTCCTCAAGATATTCTAGGCGAAAATAAATCGCGAAGATTAATTCTTACGAAAACACAGAGACATTCCTAAATTCAAACTTTGACAACCTCAAAACGCTTGGATTTGTTTAAATATAGTTCTAGCAACCTTGGACTAATATGGGAATTTAAAAAAACAGAATCTATTTTTTTTTATTACAAACTATCTGCCCGTTTCGGCTTCGTAACCTGGATTACATCTGAGAGAAAAAAAGTTGAGATATGCTAGGACCTACAACTAAATGGTTTTTGTGAAAAATTAAATATGTGTATGTAGGTATATAAACGGCGACCGAGGAAAACAATTTGTTCCAGGAATTAAGCAAATGCGTCCCGGTCTAGGTTTCACCAATACAAGAAAAATATTTCATCAAAATCGGTCAAGCCTTTTTAGGACTTAGGAGAAGAATTCGGAATACACGCAAACAAATATAAATAAAATAATTATATGCATACATACATTATGAAGAAGATAACATTCAAGCAGCCAAAGTGTTGTTTAATCGTTTTTAAAATTATATCAACGATATAGCACACATATTTTATCAAAACTAATTGTTAACAAACTTATATTGAAAATTAAATAAACTGAAAGAATAAAATAGATTCCTTATTCAAATAAAACGAGTACGTGTCGAAACTCACATGGGCTCGAATTTGGTTTACACATACAAAGTATTTTTTACTCACACACGTGTATTTGGCACGAACAAACTTGTGAAACTTTTTTTTGGTCACGACTTCATTCGACCAATAGAAAAGTTCCGTAGTTATGGAGTGTATTCACCATGAAAGTATGTTTTCAAGATCTTGTGTACGAAAATATTACTCATATCACCTTATTTTATCCATTGTTCGTATATAAAAAAGAATTATAAGTTGATTTTAATTATTAATTTTTACGTGACATATGTCACTTACACATCCTTAACGTTGTAGTTGGCAACATTTCAACATTAAAGATGTTTAAGTAAGTGTTGGATTGGAACCCACAATCTTCAGTTAACATCCAAGTATGCGATCAACTGAGCCAATATTTTAGTATAAAATAATTTCGAAAATAAATGAAAAACTCAAATTCAGCTTGCCAGCCAGCCAAAAATTCGAGTAAAACCATACTTGAATCATCCCCGGGTAAATTTCAATTTAAAGTAACAATAATAAAATAATATTATAAATGCGAAAGTAACTCTGTGTGTCTGTCTGTTACACTAAACTGCTCGACTGATTTTAATCAACTTTTTATGAAGCCAAAGTAAAGTCATAGGCTACCTTTTTTATACCTGATACCGCCCCCAACACACCGGTGAAGCTGTAGCTTCTTAACTAGTTTTTCAATAAATACCATATGTAATTTAGATAATATCTTAATTTTATACAATTATATCACTATCACGTCATATCTTCCAATATCCACAACATCTAAATGCTTGTTTTTCTCAGTAAGCAATTTACCGTCATTTACAAAAATAACACGCGACATACTCAGACTATTAGTCAAACGATTTGTTAACATTATATTATTATTTGTCACTTTATTGAAACGTCACTATATACTTTTAAATATGACAGTCGTAATTAAGATTCGAAAGTCATATAATGAAATACATCTACTACTACATTCTTCGACTGGGAACACAGTTGTACTTTGAGCACACGTGCCCGTGTGGAAAAGAGGTGGACTCTTTCGGTTACACGATATTCTGTTTCATGGTCTGCCCAAGAAGTACAGGTAGGCTTTTCCGCCATTATTATCTTAATGAAACATTAAAGGGAGATCTTGTTACCATTGGCATTCCTGCTCTTATTAAGCCCTATGGCCATGATGATGGTAAGACACCTGATGGACTATGTTTCCTGTGAACGAGGCCCTAGTGTAGGACAACACGCGTTGTCACACTGATCTCGACCAGTTGTGCGATTCAAAGGGGAAATGCTTCTAGCATTCTTTCCACCATTCTACACGGCTAGGATTTGTACAGTAGATATTTTTAATTTCTATTTGTATATACAATGGACAGAAAAGATAAAGGGTCGATTAGCAGGCCAATTTGCAAAGATAGCTATAACTTTTTCAGCATAACAAACTCATAAAAGCGATGGTCAATTTAAGCGCATAACATATAGATATATTAATTTTGATATTATCGTAGTCAAATTGAGTTTTTGACCAACATTTCAATTTCTATAAAAAAAAATTGTCATTCTATTCGTTTGACGAATAAACAATGAAAACTTCAAACGAACAGATTTGGTATGAATCCATTTACTTACGCTCATATTTGTGAAATAAAAAATAGAAAACGAAACGAAACTTCTATTTGATCAGCGGAAATGTACAGAGCACTTTAAAAGTTTTTGTGTTTTCATTTTTATTGACACGACGTAATTAATTAGAATATTTTAATAGTATGATTTGGTCATCTATTATATAAGGTGAATGTTTAGTTGTAGTGACGTATAATATTGTTACAGTTCCTCCTTAAAAAGGAGAGGAATCCATTGCCAAGCCTTAGGCCAACATCCAACATTTGCACAGACTCTGCTTTCTTTTTATAAATTTCACTTATTGGTAGCGCTTTTTGCAAGTCCATCTGGGTAGGTAAAATCCGCTTATCACATATTCTACCGCTAAACAGCAATAACTAGTATTATAATGCTGGTTTTATACGTGAGTGGGCCAGTGTAACTACAGACACAAGGTACATAACCAAGTTTCCAAGTTTATTGGCGATGTAAGGAATGGGTTCTTGTTAGGTATTTCTTACAGGACCAACGTTGTGTTGACCACTTAGTGTATTGTAGGCCTTTAAGTCAGTTTTCCTAACGAGTAAATATGTAGTTTGCTTAAGTATTTTACAAAAACAAAATCAGATTTGTCCCCTAAGCTTTCACATAATAAAACGAATAGAAAATAACATTATTTTTCCTCGTGTAATTCCTAAATTATAAATGTATGTCGGGTGTAAATCAAAACATGTAACAAGGAATGGGAGTAATGGGTTTACGACTTAATGGAAGAAATACATTCTTCTTTTGACGTTATTTTATTTGTATCTGATATTTCCTCGCCTCTCTGGTCTAGTGGCTAGATATAAGGCCGCAGACCCGGTGGTCCTAGGTTCAATTCCCAGATCGAGCCAATAAATAGTTATTGGGTTTTTCTGTCAGAAAATTCTCAGTAGCAGCCCGAAGTCTGGAAGTTGTACACTCCCGTGCCTCGAAAAGCACGTTAAGCCGTTGGTCCTGCGCCTGAACTCTTACCGGTCGTGTCGAATTACCCGTCCCATCGGCTTATGAGAGCTAGGGAAGAGAGAGTGCACGTGTGTTTGCGCACACACTTGTGCACTATAATATCTCCTGCGCAGTTGGCTAATCTCTCTTAAGATTGGCCGCCGTTGCCGAAATCGGTCTGGAGGATATTATTATCTGATATTTAAAAACATTTAACAATTGTAACTACAAAATTTTGTCCCAGTTTTTTTCGAAATAATCTACATTCCGAACCGGCGGTAGTTTTGCGTCAAGTATATTTTGATTTTGTACTAAGCAATTAGTACCAGTCATATCGTACGATTAATTATATCATCCACGAGAGATCTTAGTTAACATTGTTGGAGTAATATCAGTGTAATAGGGGAGCATTTCTTACAATGGAAATTTTCGTTAAAGTTTACGTTGAAAATTGCAGATTACTATAAACAAATATACAATAATAACAAAATAAAACCACGAAGTTATAATGGGTCTCGCGCATTAAGGGTTCCGCATCACAATGTCAGTAAAATAGCTGACGTATCACATCTGTTCGCTTTTTTTATGCGCATATGTAATTGCTTCATATTAGCGTGCTAGTATTGTTTTAATAGTTGATCTATTTATAAGTCATGTTTTTTTTATTTAACTTTATCTGATGATAACAAAAGATTACTGAGTAAGACCAAAACTTTGAAGCTTTTGTCCATCAGTGACATAAACGAGCTATTTCTTTTAAATTCCAGGAAATGCAAAGAGTTCCAGTGCACGTTCCACATCTACCAAAATAGAACACCATTTTATCCACTAAAATCACAACTACCCACAAACTAAATATCAATTTCATCTTTTACACCTTTATCAAGTGCTACTAACGGCTTATAACATCGTTTCTCGCTACGGTGACAAACATTTTTTATGCCGATAATATGCAAGAAACTACGCGGTATGTCTGGAATTCGTTGTCTATTTTTGATAGAGGCGTTCACAAATGTGGTACATTCAAAAATAACCAGTCACCCGTTTAACTCGTGTTGACATTTAGTTACGTCTTCAAAACTTCGAAAAGGTCTTAAAACACTGCTTGCTTTGCGTTTGGTTTTATAAGTTTTGATAATTTGTCAAAGATGTTTCTTCTTATCTTTCACTATAATAATATAATTAATATTATGTATTTAATGATTGAGAAATGATTCGGGGTTTTCTTTTAAATTTAGTATGAAATATAGATGCTCGTTATAATAATTGCACTTGCATCGCTTATTATATTGCTTCAATTATTACAAATATTAAAATGTGTTATTACTCAAATATGTTATAATATTATTTATTTTTTTCAATTTGTACTCATCATAGATTATATTAGAATTTGGGTTTTAATTTGATTTAGATTACAATAAAATTATTAGTTTTTTTCAAGCAACAATAAAACACCTGGACTAAGACAACAAGGAGTTTATATTCGTTTATAAATACATATATTTTTGCTATGTATCCTTAAAACGTATTTCAAGCACATATTACGGCATATCTTCTATATAATTCTTGGTTTTAAATAGTCTGTTGTGTATGGTGAAATGAAATTATATAAAAGTAAATCTAAAGTTCTTTTTTTATAATAATGAATACCGAAATATATATGAAATATTTAATAGAATATAATACAATGGTACAACGAGTCGAGTTTTGCAAACGATTGTTGATCAATACTAGTGTAATGTCGATGCGTCAAAACACTTCGTATCAAAAACTTGAAAATGAAAAAGTCATATAAAAACAGCAAATACTTGTTTGTTATAAGCAATATTTAAAACGAATGAAATTAATTATTGAACGTTAATAAAATTGCCAACTTGCCAGCATGGCTCTGATATTTTAATTACTATTACATCGCTGCTCACGAAATTAATTTTGAACACAAATTAAACACGTGAAAATGTATTGGTGCTTGCGTGGACTTCAATCCATGATCCTATAGTGAATGTTCTAACCACTATCCCATCTCGGCTCCGAATAAACGTCTGAAGTATCGTCATAATATCAAGCCAAGGATGAAGGAAGTTACATCATTACCAAGATCTCTTGTCGAGTCAGAATTTAAAAAAAACGATACATTTCATTTGAAATTTAAATTATTTAAGTGAAGATTTTGCGATAAATACATAGTATTGAGAATTGATATTGTTTTCAATATAATTTAAACCCACGCGAAGCAAAAAACAGCGAAATTAATGAACTCGTATATTTTCTATCTTATGTAAAAATAACGTTATACCTATTTTTAAATTTCTGGACTGGTGAATCATACACTCTGATATATTTTTATTATGGAAGTACACTCTTCGAATATAATAATAGTTATAACACTGGAAGTTATAAAAATGATTTATTATCTGTCAAAACAATCTTTTGATGTTATTTTTTTAAAACGATTGCTTACATTTTAGGTCTAAAAATACCATCTACGATGAATTGTAAATTCGGTTTTTAAATAAATAAATATTATTTTATTTTTTATGTAGATAGCATTAATTAGCAGTAGAGCTTTGTGCAAGCTCGTCTGGGTAGGTACCATCCACTCATCAGATATTCTACCGCAAAACAGCAGTACTTTGTATTGTTGTTCCAGTTTAAAGGGTGAGTGAGCCTGTGTATAATTTACATGTGTAGGCATAACATCTTAGTTCCCAAGGTTGGTGGAGCATTGGTGATGTAAGCGATTGTTAACATTTCTTACAATGCCAATGTCTATGGGCGTTGGTGACCACTTACCATCAGATGGCACATGTGCTATTAAGAAAAAAAAACATTAGCTGAACAAATGTTATAATGGATCTACTCTCAAGAAGTTTTGTAGAATTTTTTTCCACTACGATTCATCACTGCGGGTTAGTGGAAATACATTTGGCAGAATTTCACCCGACCCATGAAAGTTTTCTTCACTAATCAGGACGATATGAATAATTATTAATTAAAACAAATTAAGCACAATTAATCAAACTTTAAATTTATCCAGATATAAATTTAATTACGTCAAAAATATTAATCTGATTTAATTATGAAACAAGATTACTGTAGAATTTGTATCATATTTAGTTATTTAAATTAATTGATTTATAAAATAGGTTAATATCTTTATAATATATACCAACATTGAGAAAAGAAGATATTTTCTTGATCTAATGTTCCTATATAAATTACTAACTAATTGCTTAGATTGTCCCAGTTTACTCGAACAAATAAATTTCAAATCGCCACATAGATATCCGCGTCAAGCTATCACACCTCTTGTGCCTCCACGCGCCAGAACAGTCTTCGGCGCTAACTCCACCATCCCTCGGATATGCAAATTATATAACAAAGCCACCCAAATCAACCAACTTATTGATATAAACACAAATCCACTTAGCACTTTTCGTAAGCTAGTCATCAATGACCTAGTCAGCCAGTCACTACGAGCGTGGAAGTTTCTCTTTAAATCGAATATCTTAACTTTAACTTAAGATTGAATTAATGTATGTGTGACTAATAAAATAGAGTTATGATTGTATTTTAGTCTTTATGTTGATTGTTTTGCTTTAAAATCTAATTTTTTTTATTTTTTTTATTTTTATTACTCTTAAAACAAATGTTTCAGATATCAGCTTCATATTTAAAGTGTAAAGATGTGTACATGTACAAACTTAAGATTTTTCTCATTTGCTCATTCTTCGTTTTTGTTTTGTTTTTTCACTTTTATTTTCGTAGCAAGCAATAGTAATTAATGGCTTAATTAGCATGTAATGTTTGCTTTTAAATGATTTGACATAATCTGTGGGTATATTATAATTGTATGTATGTAAGAATGACTACCTTATACCTAATAAATAAATAAACATTTATAAACGAAAAAATGCATAGTTAAAATTAAAAAATTATTAATTTTTAAATTGTAGTTACCTATATAAAAATTAATACAATATCATATATGTTAATTATGTATTTATATTATCTTTGTATGTTATATTTTCAGTTCCGTTTGTGATTCCAAGAATAAATAATTTGAGCTTTCAAAACTTTAATATATGAATAGAACAGAAAAAAAAACAATATTTTTTAATTAATAACTTAGGTGAAAATATTAATAAAATACATATCTGAACATAGATCTTTGGAATAGATATTTTCAATCTTTACTACATATTTTGGCGCCCGACCGTTTGTTTGTCGCGCCAAGAGATCCGGTACAGGTTTCCGAATTGGCTTACACGCAATCGCAGCTACTGATCTCGTCAAAGGTACACAAATAAATAGTTCTATGATCCATCAAATGTATTCAATGAGTAAAATCTTGTGTACTTATATACGTTGTTTAGTTGCTGTTCAGTTAAACACTGTTTACTCTTTCTGTCATTATTGATTTGACATGCGAAAGAAGAAGACAGAATCGTTTAAGTAATGACTCCCAAATATAATTTATATGTGAAGCCGTTATCGTTTACAAATTCGTAAAATTTTACGAAATATAAAACGCAGTATGTCAACATTCGTTAAAGAAAAATATCATAGATAAAAAAATATTGTTGTTTTTAAAATAGCGTTCAATGGTATAGACGAACTGACATCTGTCGCCTCGAAAATATTAATAATTCATGTTTATTAACGTCGTTAAATCAGTTATTGGGTGGCTTACATCAACAAGGAAAATCTTAGTTTCATGATATGAATGATATTTCTATTGGATTTTTTTGCTTAGAGTTCCTTACCGGGATTATTTTTCTATCTTTACACATTTCATAATATTGATGTGGTAACACTTAACGATTCATAAGTATTTATAAATATTTTTAAATTAAATATGTTTTTTTTTATTTAATCGAAATCTAATATAGGGTTTTCCAATAGGGACGCTTGAACTTTGACAGCTGATTACGGCCATGTTGTTTGCGTGACAGCTGTCAAATGCAGTGTGTTATATTCATTCCGTCCTCCCAAACCACCATGGCAGGTTACAGTGTCGAGCAGCACGTGCAAATCATAAAATTGTTTTATGAAAATGGGTCTTCAGTTCGAGCAACGTTCCGCGCACTTCGCCCGTTTTACGGTCGCGATGATCGTCCTGCCGAGTCGACTATCCGTCGATTGGTGGACAAATTCGAGTCAACCGGGTCAGTTAACAATCAGCCGGTTCCCGTGCGTCAACGTAACGCGAGATCTGCCGAGAATATCGCCGCTGTGCGCGACAGTGTCCTCGAAAACCCGCGGCAGTCAATTCCGCGTCGCGCACAGGAACTCGGCCTTTCGCAGACGACAACTTGGCGAATTTTGCGTTGTGACTTGAGCCTGCACCCGTACAAGATCCAGCTGACCCAAGAGCTCAAGGTTAATGACCATAGACAGCGCCGTGTGTTCGCTGACTGGGCATTAGAGCAGTTGGAAGTTGACGCCGATTTTGGCAAAAAAATCATCTTCAGCGACGAGGCGCATTTTTGGATGAATGGCTATGTCAACAAGCAAAATTGCCGTATTTGGGACGAGACCAATCCACACGAGGTTCACCAAGTGGCAATGCACCCGCAGAAAGTGACTGTTTGGTGCGGATTTTGGGCCGGAGGCGTGATTGGTCCGTATTTTTTCGAAAACGATAATGGTGTGGCCGTCACCGTCAATGGTGAGCGATACCGGTCGATGATAACCAACTTCTTTTGGCCTGAAATCGAGAATATGGATCTGGACAACATGTGGTTTCAACAGGGCGGCGCTACGTGCCACACAGCACACGCTACGATGGAAGTTCTGCACGATCAAGCGCCCTTAATGGAAAACCCTATATATAATTTAAATTAGAATAAAAAAATAAAAAGTTTTTTGAGTGCCAACACTTCTCTGGTTGTAGCTTAGGTTCTAATTTACCACATCTAACTATTTATGGCAACGTATATAACACAAAAATGTTTTGTTTCTGTCGCATTTTTAATGTGTATTTACTGTAATTTATATTTAATTATGATTTCCAAATCGTTAAATTTGACGAAATCTAAAATAATTATCGAATTAGTGCAAAAAAAATCATTAAAAATATTACGCCCCGTCTTATTGCCTCTACTGGGGACAGGAGGGCTGGTTCATTTTTAGCCTAGCCCTTGCTGCTAGCATTCTTGCCACCATTCCACGCGGTCACGATTTGTATAGTAATTATTTTTTATTTTTATTTGTATTCATTTAAGGTTTTAATGTACCCAAGTGGTAGCTAACCCAGTGGATTAGATAGTACTAAATGAAATTATATAATTTTTTTATAATTTTTAGGTTTTAATATTTTTATGTAAATAAACATTAATACTTTATCATGAAAAAATAAAATCGATTATACACCATATTATATTATAATATATCGTCACGGAAGCATGAGCTAGCGATCCCGTGGCGCCCCCCGAACAGACGGAGAGGATACCACTGGTTTTTTAGTGGGTATTCCGGCGCCTTCTACGCCGGTGAGCCCCACATTGACACCCCCATCCCCCACTTCATGTGGGGGAAACCCATAAACGCATTTTTCCAACGAGAAAAAAAAACATGTTGTATATACCTATACCGTTTTACCAATCGTTGCAACTTCAAAGCGGCAAAGTTAAATATTTCCAATTTATAATTCCCAAGGTAAATGTAAACTAATCTTAATATGAACACGCGACACTAGTTGTTTATATAAGAACTTTGGAATTTGACGTGAAAACGCCCATGCGAGGCGACATCCTCTACGTCACTTGGTTACATAACCGTAACCTTTGGGCGGGCTTTAGTTATTAAAACTATAAAAAACTTATTTTTGGCTACGTCGTAACCGTCAGCGTAAAAAATATCTTTCATTTTGTTCAAATAAATCTTCATTAATGTTTTTTCACATACAATAAAATCAAAGGGTAACGGCATAAATAGAAATTCATGGTAAGTGGTCACTTTTTAGTGGTAGAGTAATGGTCATTGATTTGGTTATAAGTAGGTATATTTCCGCTATAATCAAATTATATTATTATATATTAATTACACAATACATTTAAAATATTAATTTTACTTCAAACTGCTAAGATTGTCTCGAAGAGATTGCGTATCAGCATTAAGCTCAATTTGTCAGTCATTATATATATTTGTAAGTACCTATATAATATTCGTTATAAATATATATGATATTTAAATTAAGCAGATTGTGAATTGATTTGCACAAAACTAAATCAAAGAGCTCCAGTATTTTATTCAAAAGGGGTCTTGAAACTTAAAAAGCTTTAGAAATTAGATAGCTCAATTTTTTTTTTTTTATGTGTACTTAAGTATCAATGTCACGTACTTATTAATATATCAAATATTTCTATTGCTAGAGTAGTATATAGTTTTATGTTTAAAAAATGTGTTCATTCAAACAATGATACCTTTTATAATTAAAGTCCATAGACGACGTACAGACGTGTAAAAGTATCTATCTATAACTAAAGATATCTATCTATAACTAAAGATGAAGGAAATTTGCTGGCAATACCTAACTATGACGAAAACAAAAATTATATAATTTTATTTAGTACTACCTAATCCACTGGGCTTTGGCTTTGGCAATACACTATTTGAAAAAAAAAAGCACAGACAAATTCTGCATTTTTGAATGCTGTTTTATAATTTATTAAATAAAGAATAAAGAATATCGATGATAATTAGTTATTGAAATGATAAAATTATAAAAAATAGTATGATCATAACGCTATGCAAAAAGTTATTTTTGTACGAAAAATGTTAAATTTTACGTGAAACTCGCAAAGTGAAGCTAGACGAGAAACCCTTGTAATGATCACATAAATAAAACGCCTTTCACACTTCGTCTTAATGGACTTTTATTTATTTATGCTTAAGAAGTATAACCTTTAGTTATTTACGTTTCATCTTTAGACAATGTTCTTGTGGCGCTTCTATTTCTTATGACTATACTCCTAGAATCATATTACAGTGTGGAATATTTTTTTTTCAGAGGAAATATAAAAAATCCAACCATCAAGGTCTTACAAAACAATAATATAAACGCTCATAATTCCTCTGTACATGTGTCTGTCATTTAACTCTTCCTGAGCTAATTAAGAATAGATATTTTTATGTGTTTTATTGAACCCGGAAGGAGGCGCTGCGGTCGGATTCAGATTTTATAAACAGATATAAAATACTTATTTCTCCGGTACAAAGTCGGGATGGATAGTTTTGTAATGTTTCAAGAAACATTATTCAAATAAAAATGCAATCTCTTTAAGTAAGCTGTCTAGTTCCCAACAGGTTTAATAATTGGCTACCATCAGAGAAACATCATTTTAATTTGAAGAAATTAATGTTCTGTTTTCTAGTTGTATACACTTCAGTTAATGTATTTACTACGATCGCTTTCTTACCTTGCAATCTTCTTTATGTATCAACGCAATCGCTGTTTAAATTTCGAGCGATTGTAATGAGATCAGTCCTAAATTTCGCATTTCGCTTAACTTTTCCAATAACTCTCTAAGTCTTTCAGTCAAAGGAAGAATTTTTATACGGAATAAGTACATTAGGTAAATATTTACGATCGCGGCTTTTGCGATAAATGGCTCCAAATTTTTATGACATATTTTTTATCAATAATGAATGATATTTCATGCAATATTGAGGAGAGGGAAGACTTCGAACATGAAAAAAATTTCGGTTCTGGCGTTGTGCTTTAAAAGTAACATAAGCTAACTTAACCTACATGACTTTGCCCTAGAATTTTATGTGTAATCATTCAAGTACCCCGAACTAAGTGCTCTTGTCATATCAGGAACATCCCAGACCGCTCAGACCACCTACCTCGAGTCCAACGATTCCCCACGCTTATCAATAGCTTCACCTATTGCTGAGATAGTGAGCCGTCCGGATTCCTGAGCGGTGGCAGCGAAGGTTGGCAAAAATTGTTTTGCACAGACTTGGTCAGACGCCAGAAGCTACGGGAACCCCTAGGGTGCGAAACAAGGTCATGACCAATCCGTACAACGCGCTGTGCATCCGCTCTCGTGTATGCCTTCCTACAGAACATGGAGTTTTTGTTATAGGTTGCTTTCAGTGAGTCAATGTTAGATGCCCCGCTAACGCAGCCGTTGATCCACGCGCGATATGCCGCCTGCTTGGATGACACAGCATCGGCACATTCGCGAGTGAACCAACGGTTACGCGTGCCCTCACTGATGAGATCTGAGTTAGGAATGTAGTATTCCATCCCTAACAGGATCTCATCAGCAATAGCAGCGGCGCTAGCTGTCGGGTCATTCTCCCTGAAGCAACGTTTCTTCCAAGGGACTGACGCATAGTAATCGCGCAAACCGTCCCAATCTGCCGACTTATAGTGCCAAACGCGACGTTTGCATACCGCTGGTTGCGGCAGCTTGGCCTGTGGCACTTTGGTGGATATCAGGCAGTGATTCGAAGAACCAAGAGGAGCCTGAACCTCAACCTGATATTCCACCGGGTGAGTAGTCAGCAGAATTTCCAGTAGGGAAGGCGCTTGCCCGTCAATGTCTGGGATCCTGGTGGGCTGATCAACCAATTGGGTCAAGTCATGCGTGAGAGCGAAAGCATGAGCAGTCTTTCCAGCATGGTCAGTTTTGGGAGAGTTCAACCATGACTCATGGTGAGCATTAAAATCCCCCAAAAACACCAGTTCTGCGCTAGGAAACTGCTCTTGCGCAGCATCTGCCACCCGACTAAGATGGTCAAACAGTCGGCTTGTCTCCAAGTCACCATTGTGGGATCTGTAGAGGCACACGAAGACTCGACTCTGACGAATCAGGTCTACACGTACCACCAACATGGAGAAGGAAGGGTCCTCCAAGCAGCGCAGACGGTGACAACAAACATCCGTCCTGACGAACAAGCATACTCCGGCTTTCGCTTTGAAGGATTCTTTAAGCATGTAGCCGGGATAATTAAGGTAGCTGGTATCGGCAGGACGGAGTATTTGAGTCTCCGTAAGAAACAACATTGCTGGCCGTGCTGTCTCGAGATGGTGGTGGACAGCATTGAGGTTAGCGTGGAGTCCACGGATGTTAGAGAACTCAACCTCAAACAGCGAAGGTATGGTGGGGGTGTGCACCGCTGATCGAACGTTATTTCTTTTATGCGCTGTCATGTCATGGGAAAAGAAAGGAGAGGCGTGAAGCGAGCATCGCATTGCCACGATAGGGATGGTCAAAGTGTGGAGCTGTGTTTCCCCAAGAAGCTGCAAGAAGGGAAAATAAACTGATCCGCCAGACGGAAGGGCCCCCGAACCCTCCCGGTAATGGCCGCCGGGACCCTACCGTCCGGTCACTAACCAGCACGACGGTCCACACCGAGATTATGCGTGGCCTGATGGGGCAGCCTCGCGAGCTGGTTAGGAACGCTTGGGCCCCTGTACTATGCCACGGGCGGCCAGCGGAACAACCGTTTCTACGGGTCTTCCTGGCCGGCGGGTCAATATAATTTCCCCCGGCATTGGTTCAACAGCAACTTCCACTGGACCACCACATATCGCGGCAATGCGCGCTCAGGCTCTGGCTGTACGCTGGCTGATCTCGAAACGCGGTTGCATGCAGCCACTTCACGAGTTTTTCACCATGCTTACGGTGGTAACAAGCCAGGCGGATGAGAGACATCCTACCACCAGAACTACTAGTGCCCTAGTTCGATTCGGCAATGTTTGTTCCTTTTGGCCAAGTCGTCACCCTCACCTATAATATATTATATATCGATTATTCGATTAAACATTAATGACATCATAAAAGATAAAATGACTGTACAAATTATTATTATTAGGCATCACTACGAATCCCTTTGCGTCACAAATTTGAATGTAATTTAAAAATATATCTTTCCGAAAATAGTATTATATTTTTTTAGAAGACGAAATTTTAAAACGTTTCATTACCTTTTTACGATTCACGTAAATAACACTGACATTTATTTACTCTTTTATTTTACAAGTCCAACAATTCCGCAAATGACGGTTGATAGCGAAACGGTCCTATAAACGTAAAACCACCATTGTCATTCCCGGGCGTATCAAAAAAGTGTCTGTTTACTCGTTCATTCCCTTTCCTTAACCTCCGCTAGCTATTCTAAAATTTTATACCGTTGCAATATCTGTTTCAGAACCTTATTTTTATGATACTAAGAACGATTTTGCTTCGACTCAACTAATTTATGTCGGATAGTCGTTTGTGTAAATAATAAAAAAGCTATTTTATTATATTCTGAAGAAGCTACCCATTTGAAAATATACACTAAATGTAAGATACCATTAACGGAGTCGTTTTAACTACCGATTTTTTGGTAGGATTATTTTATTTCACGAACTATTCTTTTGAATCTTTCACATTATGAATGAACAATGATAAAGTTTTATTTTTATGAAACATTATTTTAATTAATTAACCTTAAATTATCTATTTTATCTGTAGGTATAATATTTTTTATTACATACATGGAAACAAAAGTATCATCTTTTTTGGTTTATCGGGCGCACATTCCTATTACTCTATATAAAATTAAAAACATAGGTAATACATAGCGTTGATGCACTTGTTAACTTAAAACCGTAGGTATTTATAATATTAAAAAGGTTCAATACCGAATGTTTTATCATTTCCACTTAGTACCTTTCGAACCGGCGGGCGATATTATCATGTTTTTTTACCAAGATAGATTTACTAAAAGACATGATATGATTTAAATATGCTTGTACGAATCTTCTAGAATAAAGTATTATTTTGATTAATAACTTTATATACAAAACACATAGACAGATTGTGCAAATAGAGCACTGCCGTATATATTTTAGTATGATTATCAAAAATGTTTATATTATAATTTAACAGACTTTTAAAGTAAAAATTCAAATCTAGCGATTCAATAATTAGATTTATAAAAATAAATATAAACGTTTACATACTTTATAAAAAGGACTGTGTTAAAACAGATTAGGTGTTCAGTGTGATTGTAATTACCTTTATATGTTGTTTATATATAAATTGAATGCATTTTTTTTCAATTTTGTTTTCTGAATCCGTTTAGCATATAGAATATTGACACAAAGCAACTATCAACAGAAACCTTTAAGAAGTATTAATAAATTGTATGAAATAGTTGATTTTATCTAGCTTACTTGCTACACTAATATTATAAAGGTAAAGAGATCTTATATGCGAAACCATGTGTGTGTTAGGTAGCCTATTAAGAAAGGCTGTAAACGGTTTAACATCACACTGTGATCCACGCGAGCAGTAACGTTTTACATCTAGATTGAATTTTGAAGATTTTGAATTTACGTTATCTAATAATTAATTGAGACTGCATTAGTACTAGCACTAGCACTGTTTGTATTTTAAATTTGTTTATGATAAGAACTTAAAACAAACATAATTTAATTATAAGAGATTGAGAACGAACTGCAAATAATTCACATCGAGTCATATCGCGAAGACTGGGAGTATTTCCGCTATGGATAAATCTTTTTTTTTTTTGTGAAAAATAGCTGTCAGTTATCCAATGGAGGCATTGGAGCTTTTTCTCTTTTTTGATTTTCCCAATGCCATATAATTTTGGAGGAAACCTATGGATCTCGATTTGAATGTATAAATCATAATCATTTTGAGTAAACGAGTTTGACGCGTACCGACGTTGTTTTATTGTTGTGTTGAAGTGTTTTATAATATTATTGATAAAATGTCACTGTAAAAGCTTTCGAGATTAACCAGTATCTATAATACATTTATGAATTGATAAACTTTGTTACAATAACTTTTTTTTTCTTTTGATTTTTATAACAAAAAGTTATTGGGTAATAATTTTGATAAGTATATTAATCTGAGATAGTAATCAATAGTCTGATCTAAATAAAACAATCTGAAATAATTATTAATTAATTAATTTGAGAAGTAGTTCCTTTTATTTTTTGTAATTACTTTCAATTATTTTCAATTTAAAGATAATATACAAAAAAAGTGACAAAGAGAATTAAGTATAAGAGCATCGAAGATATTTTTCCTAAAAGATAAAATATTTTACTGATAAATAAGAAGAAGACACCTCAAACATTACACAATCTTAATATCCATTAAATAATTCTTCCTTCGAATTAATTGTAATTATTGATTTACCAAATATTTTCTAAGGCTTACCTTCCAACGCCATGAAGATAGCTGCACCCATGATACTATATAATACCAAACACAAAGTCAAAAAGAAATGAGTAAACCATTTCTTGGACCACAACTTCAACTTATTGTAAAACCAGAAGGCACTTTTTTCACCAGCACTTAGCCCGCTCTTCGCTGTGTTCATTGTGAAATCCTTAAAACCTTCAAACTGTTTGAACATAAAGTCCGAAGCCTTATTTGAGTACATATGCACAAAGGGGTTATAGAGATGTCCATGTGGATCAGATATATGTGAGCCCGGGGTCGGAGGGATCTTTCCAATATATTTCGTATTCGTCGGACCCCAGTATATTGATGAAGGGGTATTAGGACCTCGGGCCTGAATAGGCGTCGGTATTTGAAGGGTTATCTTTGGTTTTTCTAGTTTTTTCGGAGGTGGTGGAGGCGGGCGACTCGGGGGCACGTCTAAGGTATCCATTTTAATAAGTAAAGCTTTAAGAGCTGGGGACAGTGAGATCTGGCGCCGGCGCTTAAATTGTAATAGTACGAGATTTCACAATCACAACAATTTTTTTTTTAAACACGAATATAAATTTGTTCTTCGTAGACGTCCGCGACTGCTCGAGGTGGCTGGACACTGTGATTATAAATAAAATCGGGTTTAGCAAGCTTTACGTGTGTCATCAACTATCTATCTGTTACGTTTCTGTGTTACTTATTAAAATATAATTAACAAAAAAAATATATATATAAGAGTAACATTTCTCGGTATCAAGTCTTTTCCGCGTGTGTTCGTATTCGCTAACCAAAAGCTACATTTATTTATACGTCACGTACAGTCTCAAAGAAAATTGATAAAATATTATAACAGAAAATTCTAATAATAAAAATATATACCTATCAGAATTAATAAATAATTATAAGAAATTTTAAAGTTTTGGTTATTTAATATGTACTTGAACTTGATGTGTTAACCATGTTATATAAGCTCAAAGGTCTTGAAATATCAAATGGAGTTTCTTTAACCGGTTCTTTTCAGGGCTGGGTGTTTCTTTTCCGAACCGGTGGTAGTTTCTAGTTTGACAATCAATAAGAATAAAAATAAAATGCCAATATGTAATGTGCATGTATAATGTAGTTGTGTGGTGAAATTGGTAAGAAAGCCTCATCTAATTTTTAATTAGATGAAATAAAATTAAAAAATAACTATTATTTTTTTGTTATTACATGTGAACATATCGAGATTGATTATTTTATGAAAAACAAAATAATTATATTATGTTTATGCTGCCACTACATTGATTAAATTAAGCCACTTGTGCACTTGATTATACTTTGATGTATATCTTCTTTCATATTTATTTCAAAAGGCAATTGGGCCGTGAAAATATACCGGGATGACTGTGTGATCATTCGGAGACATTTCTCGTATTTTGCGTCGTCATCCCATAAAAATACCACAAATTCTGGTAATGTATCAACTGTGGCGCTTATAATGTTATGAGTCAACTCATTTCAGATGTATACGTATGAATAGTTATGTTATAAAATCTATACCAATCTTATAAATGCAAATATAACTGTCTTTCTGTCTGTGTTTGTTAAGTTTTATGAAGAAAGTTTGAACCCCAACAAGGGATATATAATAATAATATTATCCTCCAGAGCGATTTCGGCTTCGGCGTCCAATCTCAAGAGAGATTATCTAACTGCGCAGGAGATATTATAGTGCGCAAGTGTGTGTGCAAACACAGGTGCACTCACTATTTCCTAGCTCTCATAATCCGATGGGATGGCAATCCGACACGACCGGAAAGAGTTCAGGCGCAGGACCAACGGTTTTACGTGCTTTCCGAGGCACGGGATTATACACACTTCCAACTTCCAGACTCCGGGCTGTTACTGAGAATTTTTCTGGCAGAAAAACCCAATAACTTTTTATTGACCCGACTTAGGAACCGAACCCAGAATCCCCGGTTCAGCGGCGTTATTTGTAGCCACTAGACCAACGAGACAGTCAGCCGCAGCCGCAGGTGAATATTAGTTAATAAAAATCAGTGCTGGTCATTAGCCGCTTCTCCGACCTTTCTGTGTCACTGTCTTTAAGTATAAATGTTCAGTATTTTATCCGACGCATGCATATTTCTGGAACTGGCAACATCACTGAATACAGCTCGCTATTGCAGAGAATCACTTGAACCTGATAATCTGATCATTGAACACTCAGCGACAGGATCTTCAGCCACAGGAAACCGACCGTAGATCTACGAGGTAGGTTAAATATAACATCATAAATCAGTGGTACCTGCAGTGAATTGCAGCAAAAAATATTATATAAAAGCAGTTCAATGGTTATATTCAATATACTAAAACGATTTACTTTCAAACCATCAATTTTAATTTCTGAGACGAAGCGTGAACTTCTTGCGTAAACTTACGTTTAAATTTGTTGGTCTGTTGAAAGATTGTTCAAACTTCTGTCCGCAATCTGTGAGATAACACTGCTAAACTTAGAATCGTTGGAAGAGAACTATGGATAGTATATCATCAACATCTTGCTAATTTTATTAGTAACTAGCAAAACCCGCAGCTCTTCCAGCGAGGAATTCACTTTGTGACGAAAATCCTTTTTAATGGACTATTTTAACGCACATAATGCCTGTTTGAATTACACATATATGTACTATATTTAAACTATTGAATAGCAGCGGTATTCCAAAATAAAAAAATGGCTGGTCACTCGCAAATAGCCAAATTAACTTAAAAGAGACAGTTATTTTGAATTCACAGACAGATACTTTTATTTTATTTATTTGTATAGTCTCTCATATAACATCATTACTTAAACTCGAAACTAAACAAATATACTATAGACTTATATACTCTCGTAATACAATAAGGATTTGACTGGGAAGAGTTCACATGAACGACTGACTGAACCCATGATCTCACCATGTCGCTTTATATGATCAACGAGGAAAAATCAAATCAAGACTAATGTAATCTAGATTAAATTTTATTGATATATATATAAATAAAAGCACTTACCTTTAAACATTATATATATATATATATATATATATATATATATATATATATATATATATATATATATATATATATATTTATATAAGTATGCGATCAAAGTTGTTTTCCGCGAAGACTTATGTGCTTTTAAATTTGGCAGTTTAACCATTTGTTTACATGTAACCAAATCAGATGTGAGAATAACAAATGCTTTTCGCTTTTCACTTACTCCTTTTATTAAATTAAGATAGCAAGATTATTGGAGCTATGATAAATGTATGTTTCACCTTCAAATTAATTAAAACTACGTAGGAATGTCAGGAAAATTTTGCCGTTCCGAATTATTATGCATCTGTTATATATAATTTCATTACATACAGCGCACACACATTCTTTTAAAGCTGAAGAGTTTGTTTGTTTGATCCGACTAATCTAAGGAACTACTGGTTCGAATTTAAAAAATATGTTAGTGTTGTATAGTCCTTTTATCGAGGAAGGTTCTAGGATTTTATTAATTATACGCGGGTGTAATAATACAATAAAAAAGGTTTTGCCATGTGTGTAATTTCATGTTTTTGTTTATATCATCTCGTGCTTGACGGTGAAGGCACGAAAACATCGTGAAGAAACCTTAATATGTCGGATTGAAATCTGCCACCTGTGCACAAGCATTTAAGTAACGCGGTGCAAACAGCTCAACCCTGAGAAAAAGGAGTAGAGGCCTTATTTCAGTAATGTGTCGTGCTGTTATACTATGCCGTCAGATGACGTTGATGAAATCATATTATTGAATCATACTTCTGGAACTATCGCACCGATAAAACCATGATACTGATACTAGACGCGTCTCCGCGCCCACTATGAACTTATATTTGAATCAAAGAACAAGTCACGACGCTAAAAACTGGATCTATTTATAAGCTACACAGCCTCATCGCTTATTTTTTAAATTTGTGAGCCTCAATTCTTTTTTTTGACCTCGACAATTCCCGTCAGATATGTGTATCGGTCGAGGCACAAATTAGTACGGAGCAGTGACCTCAAACATTTAAATAATATCACAGCTGTTTTTTTTATTAATATGTTTCTGAATCAAGTATTAATAAATATGAATATTAATTAAATTTAGCTCTTCTGACTTTTCAATTTAAATATATTAAGTCGTTATGGACTGGGAGATACTGACACAAATTTTCCAGTCATTTGTACCAGTATGGCGACTGTTCAGGTCATAGCGCTGGTCGGTAGGTACTAAGCGGCCATTTGGAACCGTCGGATAAGTATGGCATGGTGATTTTTGTGAATGGCTACTCGACGATGATTAGCTTTGCAAAAATTAACCTGGTACAAATGGTTGAATTGTTTCTTTTAACATGTTCTCGTCGATATGGCGGGCTGTAAGTCACACTGGAGAAGTATGGCATTTCACTACCGCCTACTTCATTTTTTATCGACTATCGGAAAATACAAGAATTTTTGTGGAACAAATAGTTTGACTCTCGTAATTTTTCCGACACGTTCGATTAACGCCCACGCGTTTGGGCCTCTGGTACCAGCGCTGTGACCATCATTTTCCTTTTCGGAATTACGTAATTAGACCCCTGAAAATTCGCCATACTGGTACAAATGACCGGAAAAATTGTGTCAGTATCTCCCGGTCCATTATATAAAGCTCGTACATTAAGTATATAAAAAAGAAATTAAAAAAAAAAGGCTTCTCTACTCTTAGGATGCAATAATATAAAAATAATTTATTCACATATTATGAAAATGGATTCATACCGCGAATATACAGGTTACTTTTTACAAAAAAATATACAGTCTCACTCAGACAGATCTAACGATATTCCATCATCCAAATCTGTCACGCATTTAAAAACAATGGGTTAAGTTGCCTTTAACTAAATTCAACAATTTCATATTTTGATCAGTATAAAATTAAAATCTCATTGTCATAATAGTCCAGGATCCAGGGTTCATTTTTGCACTTGATAACTATCAAGCTAATTTTCCGTGAGTAGGTTCATTTTGATGAGACGCCCAACAAATTACTGTACGAAAACTCTCGATTGTGGTAAGTAATAGGGGTAGCAGGGACAAAATATGTAGATTTGATGATTCTCAAAAATGTATTACTAACTGGGTTTTTTTTTTGTTAAATGATAATTATCTAAATTATTCGAAAAAATATTTGTCCTACAAAATGTATGGTTTGATCAAAGAGTCCTTCCAACATGTATCGATAACGAGGTCATCAAAAATGATTACTAACCAGCTGTTTTTTTTTTACTTAGTTAATATTTATATAATTTAACAGTCATATTGTCCTATAAATTGCGTGGTACGTTATCCAAGTCCTACGCTCAAAAATTGTTAATACCACAAGATCATTTTTCTCATTACTAACTGTAGGACAAAAATATGACATAATAGGCTAGTGCGTTCTCTGTCCAAATGAAACAATATCCTACAAGAAAACAGGGATGTATCACTAGTCCGACAAGAACAGTAATTTTTTCGTTTTCCTATTTGTAACATAAAATAAAGAAAAAACATCTTTTTAAAAATTTAAATAACTTTATTTTTTAGTAAACTAGGTACAAATTTTTTTGTATTTATATATATAAAAAAATAAAATAAAATAAATCTTTACGCGCGTGAAATTTCTATCAAGTCAACCGCTATATTAGATTTCCATCGAAAGCCAGAAACAAATTATTGAAATTAGCTAAAAATAAAACTAAAAAGTAATTAAATAATAATGCTTCATATTTGATTACAATGTTTAATAAGTTAATGTTTAGTTTGTTTCCGCCTTAATTAACACAAACTACAAGTAGATCATTTAAATTATGTCAGCGTAACGACGTAAACTAACGTTTACAGAAACATCAGAGGGGACAAATTTTATGACGGCCATCTGTAATTTATCGATCTAAATGCAGATTAACATCTTTACGATGCAACAATACGTTTACTCAGTTTTCTTACAGCCAAAGGTGATAATTTAGTTATACACAATCTCTACACTAAACGAATAAGACTGGACTAAACGCTATCTCTTTTGGGTACGTGGGATTAAAAAAGGATAGCCAGTAATTTAGATTTGTTAATATTGGTGATTTGAGGAGAAACACCCATATCCCGGATATGATAGATTATTACAGAAACGATAACAGTTCTTTTACTATGTCTTGCGTCTTCTCGTACCAAAGTGAATGTCGACGGCCTCGTTGGTCTAGTGGCTAGATATAAGACCACAGACCCTGTGGTGCTGGGTTCAATTCCCAGGCCGGGCCAGTAAATAGTTATTGGGTTTTTCTGTCAGAAAATTATCAGTAGCAGCCCGGAGTCTGGAAGTTGGCAGTGTGTACACTCCCGTGCCTCGGAAAGCACGTAAAGCCGTTGGTCCTGCGCCTGAACTCTTTCCGGTCGTGTCGGATTATGAGAGCTAGGGAATAGTAAGTGCACCTGTGTTTGCGCACACACTTGTGCACTATAATATATCCTGCTCAGTTGGCTAATCTCTCTTAAGATTGGCCGCCGTGACCGAAATCGGTCTGGAGGACATTATTATTATTATTATATGGACAGGCTAGTGGGCCTTGTATTATAGATATTGGCGTTGTAAGAAATATTTACTGTTCCTTACATAGCCAATTAGACACAGGCCTTGGGAACTAAGAAATTATGACCCTTGTGTCTCTATTTACACTGATTCACTCACCCTTCAAAACATAACACAAAAATACTAAGTTGTGCTGTTTGCGATAGAATGTGTAGTGTAATTCACTATAGTCCAGTGTAGGAAAAGAGTGGCAGTAAGTTTCTTGTCGATTGTTCATGTAACAAGACAATTCAAAAGAGAGCCAACCTATTTGAATATGGAATATATTCATTATTATTATTATTTTATTATGTAGGAACAATCTCGTAGCCACTAATTTGACCCATGCGATCTAAAGTTTAAACGATTACATTAAAAATATGATGGTATAGGATAAATAACTTCACATTATTAATTTATAAGAAAATAAACATACACGCTTTTTTATGAAAAAAAATAAGCGAATCTAAAAATGGTATGTACAGTATTCCACTTAAATATATTATTTAGTTGAAAAGCGTGCTCTTCTTATTTCTCGTTACACAAAATTTCCTTCGCAACTTCATTCGCTAAATTAAAAAATTAAAAAAATAATATGTACCTACAGAGAATATTAAAAATAAGGTAAATATTATTGTAATGACAAACACTTTTACGATTTTATATATTTTTATTACGTCATTTGCTTTTTTTGTAAAGCTTGTTAGTTGGTACACTGAGTCACTGGCTGACAAAATGACATTGACGTTTTCCTTTAGGTCACACGTTTCAGCCGTCAGAGAGTATATTTGCAAATTGCAGTTTACAGTGATACTTGATAACTGTTTATCTATCTATGTTATTGTAAATTGGGATAAATACACCTTGATTATAGATAAAGTTAAAAGTATGAAACGTGCATACGTCTATAAAAATAAATCCGAAGAAGATGGAAAACTTATGGCCGTGGAAGACACGATTAAAGACTTCAAAAAAGAAATATCTTCGCAGTTCCATATATTGGAACAAGAGCTCAAACTATACACCGCAAATGGTTGTGAAATAAATGACGTGAGGGTTATAAGAGACAATGAGAAAGTGTATTTATCTTCAGAGTGTGATAAAACGTTAACAGACTGTGATAAAATTAATGCATCTTTGGATAAAATGTCAACTTCAGATGAAAAAGACAGAGAAGTTTCAGATTGGATCAAATTAAATGTTGGTGGAAAACACTTCGTAACTTCGCGTTCCACACTTCTGGCAAAGGAACCACTGTCAATGTTGGCTCGAATGTTTGCAGACAATCATAACATGTACTTAATGAATCCCAGTGCCACTGACGAGACAGGAGCATACCTTATTGATAGAAGTCCAGAGTATTTCGAACCTATATTAAATTATTTAAGACATGGAGAAGTTATATTAAATAAAAATATTAATCCTAAAGGTGTTTTAGAGGAAGCTGTGTTTTATGGTAAAAATATATTTATTTTAATATTTTACTTATAATTATTTGGGTGTGTAACATATTTATTCAAGAAACTTAGATGCTTGTTACAAGAAAAATATATAATATATTTAATTAAGTTTACAATAAATATTTATGACCTCAAAATCATATTGATGAGTTTAAGCATCAGAGTAGGATGCTGCCGGTTCTACCTCCTTATTTTATAGTGAGGCTGCACCAGCTTTTGCACCAAACACAAACATAGCTAATGCATTAAAAACATGTACATGCCGGAACAAATAATCATGGGAATTATTATTCATTATATGAAGATTCAATTTTCAAACCAAATAACTGTTACTGGCATTAATTAAATCATAACTATTAAGCAAAATAAATGAAGGAAGTACATTTTAATTAATAGTGTTGTAACAATAATAATTTCAGGCTTAGATTCTATGATACCACAACTGAACTACTTGATTGAAGAGTCCATGAGTCAATCCGGCAACAACCAGTCCCTTACAAGAATGGATGTAATCCGGCTTGTAATTATGACACCAACAACATCGGAGCTGAGGTTTCAAGGTGTCAATTTAGCTGGTGCAGATCTAAATAGATTAGATTTGAGACACATAAATTTTAAGGTACCTATTAATTATTAGGCAACATCTAAAAACTGCTTTCTGCTTATAAATTCACTTACTACTATTAGTTAATATTAAAAACAAGCCCTTTTAATCACCATAATGCTTGTTTAGTGCTATATAAGACGTCTCTGAAAAAAATATTCCTTTCCAAGTTATACAGCGTGTAACGAAATTCGTGTCCGACCCGTGAAGTGTTTATTAGGTATAGTGTGTCGGTTCTATGTATGTAATAATTTTTAAAAAATTTATCCCAGAAAATTTTTTTTTTAATTAAATGACTAAAATTACATGGCGACACAGGTGCGGGCTATAGCGCTCGATAGTTCTTACCTATCGGGTAGCTAAGACACGAGGTCATGACCTCAGTAGTCCACATTTTTACCACCAATAGTGTTGTTAAACACAATTAATATATTTTTTAAGTAACTTTTTTGCTTAGTATTTTAAAAATTATTACATACCATATAACCGACACACGATACCTACTACCGATACCTATAACCTCTTCACGGGTTGGACACGAATTTTGTAACAGCCTGTATATTCAATTGTCAACTTAATATTGAGAAATTCTGTCATACATAATTATTTAATTAATATAAATAATGGTAACATAACATAATCTTTTGAATAGATGTATTTTTTGTGTTGAATCAAAAAGAATACTAATCTTTAATCATGTAAAATTCATCAAGCTAAGCTTGTAATAATAAAATCTATGTCTAGTTTACTCAAAAATGAAAAATCTAGTTATTTCAGTCCATTGTAATTTGTATTTTTACTCCCATTCGAACTATCCCAGTTGTGCTGTGTATATGTGTATTGGTTTATCTCATACCTGCCATTTATAAGTAGAACTGAGACTACAAGGTTAACTTATGTTGTTTCAGTATGCTTGCCTCTCAAGATGTAATTTAAGTGGGGCAAACCTCTCCCACTGTTGTTTGGAAAGAGCCGATTTATCGCATGCAAATCTCGAGGGGGCTCAGTTGCTAGGTGTAAAGGCATTGTGTGCCAATATGGAAGGTAAATTTTTATGAGCTTGTGAACTTATTTTTATAAATAAGTATGTTCATGTTATGCCGATATGGCCGACTGGTTAGAAAGCATGAATCATAACCAATCATCGTGGGTTCAAATCCGGGCAACCACTAATGAATGTTCATTTGCTTAATTGGTGTTTATAATTTATCTTATTTAAGGAATAACATTGTGAGGAAACCTGCTTGTGTCTAATTTCACTGAAATTCTGCCATATGTGTATTCCGACAACCCACAATAGAGCAGCGTTATGGAATAAGCTCCAAACCTCAAAAAGGAGAGGAGCTAGTATTCACTAGAACTAAGCAACAGTCTGTGCATGTCCCAGCCGTTGGAAATGCACAGTCTATTCCTTATTTACTTCGTTTTTATGTTCATGTCAATGGCAACAGTACAGTTATAGTTAAGCAGATTTTTATAATTAATTTAATTACTTATAGTCGTTTTTAATGTAAAAAGTTATTAAGGTTGGTTATATTTTCAGGTGCTATTTTAAAAGGTTGTAACATGGAAGATCCAGTAGGATCAAGAGCAGTGATGGAAGGAGTAAATTTAAAAGGTTTCCATTTGTATTTTTCAGTAACAATTAAACTATAATAAAAAAAAAAAATGTCTCACATTTTTCTTTACCTAGGTGCGAATTTAGATGGGAGCAATATGGCGGGCGTTAATTTGCGTGTGGCAACATTAAAAAACGCCAATTTACAAAACTGTGATCTCAGAGCGGCTGTATTAGCTGGTGCAGACTTAGAGGTAATTTATTATAAATAATTCTTAATTAACTAATTAATGGTCATCATATTCTGCAATTAATATTTTTTTTATACATATAAACAATTATACTAATTGATTCGTGAACTATTATTCAAATCGTGAATACACATAATATGTACAAAAAATAGCATAAATTTATACAAAGATTAAAATAGTGGACTTACCTACCAGTAAAGTAAAATAAGCCGCCTCTGCTTTAGATAAAGAGGCTTTGAGCTTATTTAACTACACTGGCTCCAATACATGCAGTAGTATAACATGGATTCATTACTCTGGTTGTGGCTTAAATAATATAATAATAAACTTATTAATAAAATAAATACAAGGCAAATTAGTAAAATGTTTAAAAACAATGTTGTTTTTCAGTGCTGTGACCTTTCGGGTAGTGATCTACATGAAGCAAATTTACGAGGAGCAAATTTGAAAGACGCGGCATTTGAACTTATGTTGACTCCTTTACACATGTCTCAAACTATTCGATAAATTATCTACTATGTTATTCTTTCTATAAAAATGAATGAAATTTATTTGTTTTGTTATAAAGTATTATTAATTAAATGTATTCATTTTTATTTATCCTCTTGTCTTTATATATATATATATATATATATATATATATATATATATATATATATATATATATATATATAATCCATGATTATTTATTAGTTGGTATATTAATTTGCAAGTACCTTGCAATTTATTTTTTTTCCTTGTTTGGAGTGTATCTTCGCTGTTTGAGCGCAAAGTATTGTGCCAATGTTACGTTTTTTTACACCTACAATGCATGTGAGAAGTTATAATTATACTTTTTGCGGTTTCCTTATATAGCCCGATTACTTACTCTAACTACTCTACTCTTACTTGAATAAAGAAAAAAGTAATACTTTCTTTATTCAAACACAATCGTATATAACAGCTATAAAAATATGAGTCTGGATCTCTCTTCATGCTCATGTTATTATAAGCATTAAATTTAAATAAGGATTTACTACACCTAACATTTTAAATTTATTTTCTTTGCAATCATTAACATTTTATGATTCTTGCCTAAATGCTCGAGATTTTGCTCGCCAAGTGTATTTAAATACGAGCCGCCAATTCCGTTTCGTTTACTTAATCTGGGCGTATATATATGAGCGTAATAAATCTTTACTTTACGAGTACTATACTTTATATTCGAGCAAAAATAATAATATAAGGGAATAAATAAAACCTTTTTTATATTTTTTATTAAAAGTAAATTAATAGTGCCACTTCATTGACTTCTTACTGTTGTGACAAAATTACTAAATAGATAAAAAAAAAAAATATATAATGTAATAATAATTATTATATTAAATAGTATAGATTATATATTTTATTAAATAAAATTATTTTTATAATTCTTTGCATTTTAACAGGTACAACAAGCGTAAAAAGAAACGGTGTTAACGTACTATTATAATGTTTGCATCATTGCGTTATGCGTTACGAAGTTGGTTGCATTTGTTTTTTATTCGCGTTCTATTTTTGTGTGTGACGGTCCTGTCGGGTTAAAAGGATAATATTTTGCAAAAAAAAATTGATGATATTCGTTTAGACCGACAGTCATTTGAAAATTTCCTCCCGATTGCGAAACTAATTAAAATGCAGAACGGAGAAGAAACACCGGCGGCAGCAGAAACAGGTGAGTTTATTATTTGTTGTCGTAAATAATACAACAACAGTAAGAAATAGTTTTATTTTTCCATTATGTACTTGAAAATAAGATTAGTAAATTGCTTAAATATGTATATAAAGACATTTAGATTTCTATTTCACGCATTTATTTGTAAATACCCACATTTTTTTTGTTGAAATCGCGTGCAATATGCAGTCCAAAATTGTTGTAGTTTAATAATTATAATTACGCGGTATAAATGTAATTTCACTTGCGTTTGTTTCGTGCTTTGATTTACCACTATTTGGGTGGTTTCTTCGCTTGTAATTATTGGTACTGTTTGCAGCTTAATTGGAGTGTGAAATATGACTCACATTCCTATGCTGCCCACCTATTGTAAAAATGTTTCTGATTTATTAACCTGTTAATTTATGTTCGAGTAACTTTTATTTCTTTCACTTAATTATATAGATAAAAAAATATGATCTATAAGACTAATTAAACAAATATTTGAAACTACCTTCTGTAGAGGATTTTTTTTTTAAATTGGTTTTTCTTGTATGACTATATAAATAACATTGCAATGATTCATCTAATATTATAAGATTGTTGATTTTAGTCGAAGATTGAAGTTTAGTTGAAATCAAAATATGCATTTAAATATTTTTCTATTCTTACAATCCAATTTTTTTTAAATATATATTCTTTATCATATTTGTACATATAGTTTTAATTAATATCCTATAATATACCAACAAAGTATAGAAGATAAAATGTGTATATGAAAAAGTAATTTTTATGAAGGTAGTTGGAAAAAATTATCTCTCTTCTTCTTCATCTTATTGAATTTTTAACAAAGGGAAACATTATAAAAACATTTTAATCTAAAAGTATTTAGTATATTAAGATCATAAGATTAGCTACCAAATTTTATCTACAGTGGTAAATCTCAAAGTAATCCATCCTCTGTTGGAGCAAATATATTGCACAAAACATAATTTGAACTTTCTAACTCATTACTCTAATGAATTAATATATGGGATGTTAATCCAAGACCCAAGCACAGTAGAGTAGTCTCAATCCCATATGCAGCCAGATTTGGCACTGGTACGTCCCATTCCATAAGCTAGCCGCAATACCAACTAGGCAGTTTCATTATATAACACAAGCACCCTATCACTAAGAAATGTATCTTGTAAATGTTCCGCTTTTGGACCACACTCCTCTAGAAGTAACATTTGAACTTACTCCACCACACTGCTCCGATGCGGGTTGGATATCATGTGCAGATATTATATTGATCTCGAATGATAATAAATCAATTAATAAATTTACTAAACAAATAAAGATATTAAGATATCTGATAAAGCATTTTATCACTAATTGAATAATGTAATTCAAAGAAAAATTGTTACAAATTAATGAAAGTTATCTTTTAATTTTCTTTTTAAATTACATTTAAGTTATTACTAGTGTCATGTATGTCAAATAAATTTACATTTTTATTTTGAAATATAAACATTGGGCAATAGCTAATTAGGAATTAAACTTCACTTTGTAAACTATATGCATGTATGCATACATTGTTCATACATATTCAATATTTGTTATTGTAATAACAGAATATGATTGTATTTAACGACCGGGTATTTCGGATATTTTTAATATCTGCTCTATTAAAACGTTATATGTGCTTTAAAATATTCCTTGTCCTTGACTTTAAAAGATTTTTTTTTTTTTTTACTAATATGTAATCTTGATTAACTTGTCAAAATATGATATTTCATTAAACAATGATAATATTCATAGATAATAAACATTGAAATAGATAAGTTTTTAATATGAATGCATTTTTTTTCTAAAGATTTCAATATTCATATAGTGATTGATTGAAATTCTGCCACACATATATCCAGTGGATATCTACATGCATTGGAGCAGCTTGGTGAGATGAGCTCCGAACCACCTCAAAGAAGGGCCTTAACCGAGTAGTGGTACATTCAGTAATGGAGCAGGCAGTTCCTTTTTTTTTATATAGTTATTTAGTTTTGGTTGCGGAAGACATGACAAGTTTTGGGTAACATTGGTAACTCTTTGAACAAGATTTTCACTTGTTACTTGTATGTTTTTTTTTTTTACTTAAGGCCTTTCATATTGCTCTGATTTAAAAAGTATTAATCAAATTTGTTTAACACTGCAGTTCTGTACTGACAGTTCTGGAAAATTCTAGAAAGTGCAAGTCACTGACTGATT
The DNA here is from genome assembly GCA_905220585.2 of Nymphalis polychloros. Classification (NCBI taxonomy): domain Eukaryota; kingdom Metazoa; phylum Arthropoda; class Insecta; order Lepidoptera; family Nymphalidae; genus Nymphalis; species Nymphalis polychloros. The sequence goes on along the minus strand of HG992264.1, from coordinate 4,945,068 downwards.
TGAAGTAAAAGTAAAACAAATATAGTAAAAATATCATTAAAGCATTCATAAAAAAAAAAACAATTAAATAAATATATGATAAAAATGATATTTAAAAGAAATGAATATTTCCTTCTACCCTCGAATAACTTTTATTAATAATAATAGTTGACTATGAACAAATGTTACGAATAACATACACAGAATGTAAATAGTGAGAATACGTGTTTTATACAATACAATTATGTATTCAAGTGTTGAGTTACACTTTGATATGTACAACCTTGGGTTTAGTACGCGAAGTTGAAATAACCCACCTATTTACGCATATAAAATGTATGAGCTGATATTCGTATAAAGTAACGGTCCATAAATGTCCCACTGCTGGGCTAGGAATTCGCTTATTTAGAGCAAGTTTGGAGCTTGCTTACGCTACACCAATGCGGGTTGGGTGACAGATTTCCATTGCAAATATTTCCTCATAATTTTTTTCGAACACGATACTAATTACGCAAATTAAGCTCGTGAAAATTCTGTTCTGGCTTTGTTTTGAATACGCAATCATATGTTCAAATTCGAACGTTGTTTTAACCACTGGCCCATCTTCGCGCTTATGATTAGTTCAGATGATTTCCTAAATATAATATACTTTTAAAATAATTATACTATTATAGCATGTTTCTAAATAGTCATTACAATAATTTCACAATACTTTTATTATATATTTTATAATATAATATTCAATCATAATATTATCTCAAAGGAAATACTAGATTGTGGACAGTGTTCCACTTTATGCAGTATCCATTTAACTTTTTTTGTAGTAGTTAGTAATATTATAATACCAAACTAATAACTCATAATAATACTCGTACTATGGAAACCAGACAACTGATATAACACATATATCCTTTTGTAAATACATACTTATATAGATAATTACACCCAGTCTCAAGACAAACAGATATGTTCATGCACACAAATGTCTCTCCTGGGTGGGAATCGAAACCACGACCTGCGGCGCGAAAGGGAAGTATCTACCGACCACCCCAACCGGCTCTAAGTTAACGAAGCGCTTTTTTAATATACGTTTTCATCGTAAATAAGATAATATGATATGTCTAATTAGTATTGATATCGCTTATATTAATTAGTATATATGTGAAACGTAGATAATTTAATTAAATATTTATCAATTTATCTTCCAAAATCTCATTTTTATTGCACATTTTCTATACAATACACAGATTTGCTAATTACAAATACATATCTGGCATTTTATTTTATATGAGTACTTGTTATGTAATTGTATTGTATATGTATTTTATACGTGTAGTTAGTATTCGTTGTCGTCCAAGTTCAATGGCTGCAGTGTCCGAATTCCCGCGTTCAAATCCTGGTTCGGGGCAATACATTACTTTGTTTTTATTGTAAAGAAATTCTCAATGTGTTGAAAATGAGTAAAAACGTTGGTTTCGCTCTTGATTTTTTTCCGGTCGTTTCGGAGTGAGTATCAACTTGTGTTTGCGTCCGTGTGTGTCAACACTTGGTCACTATAATATTTTCTACGCAGTTGGCTAATCTCATTGTGAATGGCCACCGTGACCGATATCGGTTCGGAGGACATTATTATTATTTGTCCATTATATTCCTATTTACAGCGCCGACGCTGCCAGAGGAGAGCACAAAGCAGTCGTACCGGCTCAAGATATGGCGTCACTTGGAGACCAACGGCCTGGCCATGTTCCCCCGGCCGGTGTACAACCGTATACCAAATTTCAAAGGCGCCGCCGAGGCAGCCGCGAAGCTTGCCGAGTTGGACGTTTTCAAGAATGCCAACATTATCAAGGTCAACCCTGATAAACCCCAAGAACCTGTCAGGTTAGTATTAAAACTATAATTTTAACATTTCATTTGAATTTTTCATTTGAGTCTTTGATTTTTGGAAACGTTATTTGCATGAGTGCGTGTTTGTATGTATGTATATATGTTAGTGAATGTCACTTTCGCCTCGCACATTTGGAGGACAAATTGTGATATCGACTCTAAACAAATTTCATCCTACGCATAATTACATAGTGAAATAGTAGACGAATATTGACGATAACGCCGTCAAATGGGAAAAATCCCATTTGATAATATCAAAAGATAGTGTGCGTATTCATACCAAAAAATCACACGAATTAATTTATTTTTCATCGCTTAAGGATTTTAATAACTGTTTCCGTATAAACCGAATAATAAGGAAGCTATAGAAACACTAATATAACTCTCCTTCCGTCAGTAAACATTTTTTACGATAGAATCTTTATTAAGTGGAGTTATGAAAGTATGTTGAATGCGATTTTAAATGTGAGTCAATATAGCTTATACGACGTAAAATCGTATTATTTATCAAGTACCTAATCGAATTTCAATTATAGTCAAGTATAGTCATTATTAAATATTTGAGGAAAATATGTATTTTATGTAAGTACCAGGCAAACTATTAGTATTAGTTACATAGTTTGCTTCATTACAATTAGTTATCGTGCGTAGCGATATAGTAATATATTGCAAAATCTTTTTTTTTTTCGTGTATTGAGTTATGTCCGAAGTCGTAGAACAAAAGTTGTTGCTTATAATGTTAGCTATCTAGTCCTGCGAGGTTGCTGGTGTGTTACAAATAACATTGTATATATAGAATAATACGTTAAATTACGGTTTACCAATAAGGGAGAACTAGACTAATTTGTATTTGGCTAACTATATTATAGTAATTAAATTCACCCCATTGATTTACCATAGATTACAAGAATCTATCATGAGGATAGCTAATATTATTATAATTAGTTGCAAAATTACTATTAAAATGGCATATTAGAAACTTATTACATAATTGTTTACCGAGACGCTATATATCATTAACTTACCAGTATTCCAGTTTTAAAAGGTTGGTGAGCCAGTGTTATTAGATGTTCAATAAAGTAAACATCTTAGGTGATGACATCTCGGTCGCCGGAGAATTGATAAATGTTCGATTCGAAATGGTTTTGGGTAGAAAGTGATCGCCCCTTTGGCTCATTTGCTCCCCAGCCATCTAGCTATATATTTAAAAAAAATACAGAGTACTTAATATTTACTGTTTAAATAATTAATATATGATTATTTTTTTTACATTTCCGATTAAGTAGTCTCCATGAAGAGAAAATGATGAGTTTGTGTGATGTTTAAAAATAGTTTCGTGAGAATTTTTGTTAATTTAGTTAGTCAACAGTTTTTCTTATGTATGTCACAATAAAAAGTACGACGACCATGGATTTAGACAGACTATTTCTGTCACCATAGTGTGTATCGTTTAACGTCGATCTATTTACTACGATCCAAATAGCTTCATTAAAAATAAAAACTTAAAAATGAAAACACATAAAGGTTGACCATTCGGCTATGATTATCCCACGTAGCTGGCGCAGTGCTTGAGATTGAAGAAGTATTTGACAGGATTTTGTGAATGATTTTGGTGTTGATTGTGTATGAATACCGCAACATGTGGTAATATTTATTAATAGACATATGCCTCTCACGACACCTACAAGTTGAAACGAAATTCATCCATGAAGGCAACCAAAAAAGGGTATCAACATCAGAATTTAAATCTGTTTATTATGTCGCCAACATACCCTCTGTGACCTTACATAGAAACGCAAAAAATAAACTTAAACATATACGAGATAAGGTAAGTTCGATACTTATTCCACCACGAGTTTTTGGTACATTTGTGATTTGAACCCGTACTACGATTGGCATGTTCGATCTCTATTTCTGTCCGTGTCTCGTATCTGTTTGTGGACCAACTTGTTATGACGCGAATGTTTGAAGCGAGACATTGAACCGACAAATCTATTTTTATATTTATAATATTATAGTCACATTTGTTAAAAAAAAATTGCGTAGGGCTTTTTGCTCACCCGTATGGGTACCACCCCCTCATCTAATATAGTCACATTTTTGTTAAAAAAAAGTTGCTTTAGGGCTTTTTGCTCACCCGCATGGGTAGATGGGTACCACCCCCTCATCCCCATTCTACCGCCAAACAGCAATGCTTTGTATGCAAATGTAAGTATGCTAATTCAAATGTATTGTTGTGTTTCGGCTTGAAGAATGAGTAAGGCGCTGTAACTACAGACACAAGGGACGAAACATCTTAGTTTCCAAGGTTGGTGGAGCAATCTATTTGCTCTCCGCCTATATTATAGAAAATATATAAAGAGATCTAAATTGATACACAGAAAACTTTAAAAAAAAATATTTGAATTATGCCGCCAGTAATATTTTGTCATTCATACCATCAAATCTAATATTTAGAATTTTACTTTAAAAAAAAATTAAAATGTCGTCAACTGAACGTTAAAAATGACTAGATTTCATTAATCAATAACAGGAATGAACAAAATTTATTTTAAAACAGTTATATCCAGTCAATGTAACGCTTTGCGATAGTTATAATGATGGTTACGCAAACCTCAGCCGATATCTTGGGTAATTTATTTTATATCCTGCTTTTTACAACCGTCTAGCTTTATATAACGCGGATTTTACATGCTATGTGTTTATTATACGATGAGTAGCAGTATAAATGAAATAGACATATGATCGAAAAAATCATAAATTGAAAGAACAAAATTAGATTTTCGTGTCTCCTGATTTTCTTTAATAACCTTGATTATGAACGTTAATGTAATTGCTATTTGGTCAGAGGGTAGAATTTTATAGGCTTGGTTATATTGAGGAAATACATGTGTAAGTAAGAATGACGCACTATTCATTGATATTCATAGAGCAAAATTTGGATTTTGTGTCTTTGCTAATGAACTTTAATATTATTTTGTTAGTGGTAGAACTTCGTAGGTTATAACAGGCTTGGTTATATTTGGTGCATGTGAATGAAACTATTAAGCTGAAATTAATCGGACAAAATTATATTTTCCGGTCTTTGTTGATTATCTCGTTTGCTTTTTATTTTTTGTAATGATTTGTGATTTAATTAGGCTTGTTTACATCTGGTTGGAAAGGTCTGAACAAATCTTTTTACGTGTTTTACGCACTTTGTACAACTTTTTTGTACTTTAGATAGCTGAACTTTTACTTCCAATTTTATTTATAAAATTAAATTCACCTTGCGGTATATTTGTTTTGAAGCGTTTAATGCAATATGTACCATAAACAGAAGTACATAAAGTCTAAAATGTGTTTAAATATACAATGAAGTAAATAACAGATTTTGTTTAAGGTGCATGTATTATGACCTAGTAATCAAATAGATAACCCGGAGACCTCGTGTTCACATTATTAAATATAACACCAAACATTAGATAACAAATGTTTGTTTTGACACAATGCTTTCGACCTCGACGCTGGACGAAGACAATGTGAGGACAAATACTCTCAACATGTCATAGAGACATTGAAATCCAATATGGGTTAGTAGGATAAATATTCAGCAAATACCGGCTGACCTGTATGTATGTCTCTGTAACTATTTATTATAAATTAAGTTTCGCGTATATATATTTTTTTATGCATTTTGTTGTTTCATTGTTTGTCTTGGGTAAGGTATGGTGGATGTCTGTGCTTGTCTCTTCGACATTGAATTTATGACATTTGAAGAATAAGTTTCAGTCCGTTTCAGTAAGTTAAGTGTTAAGCGCTTATTGTAAATTATATTTCATAAAATAGAAGGTTATAGTATTTTTTTGTGTGTATGTGTTTCTCGAAATCTTCACCGATTGTAATAAAAATAAAAATTACCCCTTATAGGAGTAGCGTTTAAAATATATTAGATATACTTTCGGGGTATAATTTATAGTAAAAGAATAAATCCTACCTTTAAGGATGGTAAACTAGGAAATAATCTCTCGTTTTTTTTAAACGGCGCCGTTTCAGTTGACCAAATCATTAAGAGTGTCTTTACAGAATATAAAAAATAGCACTTCCATTAATAAAATTATTGTTATTTATATATACACATTTTCTATTCTTACATCGATGTAAATCAATGTTATATGTTTACTCGATCGATTGAAATAATAATAATAATAAATGCCTTTATTGAAATAGTTTATCTACATACATTAAAAGATACCCTTGCACCCTAACAAACTAGGAAGACTCGTGTCTTAGGGGCGAGTGCTATTCTATACGGTGATTATAGTGCACATTAAATTACTGTGTATATTTTGACTACCTCGTTGGTCTAGTGGCTAGATATAAGGCCGCTGACCCGGTGGTCCTGGGTTCTATTCCCAGGTCGGGCCGATAAATAGTCATTGGGTTTTTCTGTCAGAAAATTCTCAGTAGTAGCCCGGAGCCTGGAAGTTGGATACACTCCCGTGCCTCGGAAAGCACGTTAAGCCGTTGTTCCTGCACCTGAACTCTTTCCGGTCGTGTCGGATAGCCGTCCCATTGGATTTAGAGAGCTAAGGAAAAGAGAGTGCACCTGTGTTTGCGCACACACTTGTGCACTATAATATCTCCTGCGCAGTTGGCTAATCTCTCTTGAGATTGGCCGCCGCCGTGGCCGAAATCGGTCTGGAGGACGTTATTATTATTATACACGTAGACTTATTAAACAATATTATTTATTTAGTAGACTATTGTTGAAAAAAAAACCTCTCACGTCTCTAAACACAATATTGCTCAGTCAGTTTACAAAATGTCGCCTAAAAGGTAAAATAGCAAGGTCTTATAATGGCTATAATTAATGCGACTTTCTCGCTTGGCCTTTTAACTTTATTTAGCGTTCACTAACACCCACCCCTGAATGAAATCATGGTCGGTTATATAATATATTATATACTAATATTATAAACTGGTAACTTTCGTTTATATTTTTTTCGAATGTACGTAGAAACTATTAACGTTCTTCGAACACTCCGCTCTTTCATTAACACAATGTAATGAAATAAAGGTAAACATAATGTATCTATATTATATTATATATGTGTCTCAGTAGAGATCCAGTAACTAGCTTAAAAAACTGCAGATTCTAAAGTCCTGGGTACTAAAACAATACAAAATACACACATTTACAATTATATTGAAACTGTTTATGTCATGGTTGCATTTGTTTCTTACATTAAGTAAAGGCATCTAAGCTATTAAAAAAAAAATTGAAATCAATTCAATATAATATATGTATATTAGAAAATTTCTTGAAGAAATATAATTAAATATAGTTTCTTATCTTCACTCCGAAGTGGCTCATTGTTTAATTGATATTAGTTGTTCAAATACACGAAGAACGACACATCACTCATTGTTGAATTACTTACGATACATATGTATTAAAAGTAAGATAAACAGTAAAAACTTTAGAGCTATGTTATAAGTAAAGGCATGTAAATGTCCCACTGCTGGGCTAAAGCCTCTCCTTAATGGTACATGAGGCCAAAAGCGAATCTACTCAACCAATCCAGTTGAATATTAGCTTCGTCTAAATAGAAGACAATCCACTACATTGTAACTCAGTAGTAAATTCATTTTGACGATCAAAAAATTACACGGAATAATCATGTTTCATTCAACTGGCTGAATGCATTGGCTTAGTGGATTGGTCCGGCTATTCGCCTCGTGTGAATGCACCATCAGAGGAGAAGTTCCACAAGGAGCTCAATCCACTACGCTGATCCAATACGAGTCGGGAATACACATGTGACGGAATTTCACCCGACACGTGCAGTTTTTTTTCGAACGCCGAACACGTGATCAATTATGAACACATATTAAGCACATCATAAATCAGTGGTTCGGTTGATATTCACGTGTTTTAAACAACTGGGCCATCTCGGCTAGAGAGTAACTAATTATATTTTACAGACGTGAAAACTAATCTTTGTGTCTAGTGAGTGTTTTTTTTTTAAATATTCGATAGCGTTGACGTTTACTGCGATTTGTATGTAATTCCGATTATCGTCACTAGGCGGCGCTTTTTTAATTCAATTTAAACGACTATTTTATATTTTCTGTCCAAAACTAACCAACTAACTCTAGTCAAGAGTGTTGTACGCCATTCCTAAAATAATAAGTAAATATTTTCTAACTGATTCTAGTTATATTTTGGTACACTTTAATGAATGTCGTGTTATATCTTAATGACCTCTCAAGATATGACTAATTATTGCTTTATATTAATTAAATAGATTAATCATATTTATACTATGATTTATGCTGGTACATTACAATACTTTAAGGTTTTTTGGATTTTTCAATCGAGTTCTGTTCTATCTTTCAGGGTTATTTGCCTAGAAAAGCACAAGACCTTGTACGTGCCGGTGCCTCGTCTGCAGAATGGTTTCCTGAACCGCCTGGTGTTGCCCGAAGGAGAGACCAGACCGGCGTCGATCAGGAAGGCAGTGTCCCGTAACGGCATGGAGGCTTTTGGGCAACCATTGAGTAAGTAGTCTAAAACAATAGTTGTAAAAGAGATGACACTATCATGTACAGACTGGTATCATATCCTGCCAAGGAAACTAGAATACTACGAAAACCAATAACAACCTTTCAAGGATGAGACACAACAATCCGAGTCAATAAAGAGTCGTCATATTTTTCTCATAATACAGATAGGTGGAGCGGCAATTTAATCACCTGATGATCGTTCATCAGATCACCATCTACAGCCTTATCTAAAAGTTATTAAACTTGTCTATTATTATCATTCAAATTATTTGACAGTGTTTTTAATAGTATATTTATATAGCTGACTTCTGACACACGGGTAACACCAGTTCAGGAGTCAGGGCTATATTTTTTGTAGAATATGTATGTAATGGATAACAATAAAGTATTATTATTATTATTATTATTATAGCTGCATCAATACATTCGTGGACATACATACATATGTGCATAAATAATTTTTTTATTTTTATACAATAATATATTTCTACAGGCAATTGACTTAGTTATATATTAATAAATATATGTTTATAGAATATATTGTCTAATAGTATTAACATTCACAGGTATCGAAGATTCAGTTTCCCTGGATCTTGTCGTGATGGGTTCGGTCGCTGTATCGAAGGAGGGATATCGTATCGGTAAAGGCAAAGGTAAGAAATCATAATTAATAAAAAAAATATCTACAAAGATGTTCTAGAAATTTTCACTATTAAATTTTCAATATTATAGTTTGTTTTTTTAAATAATTTATTTGATAGGTTATGGAGACTTGGAGTTTGGTCTCATGATGCACATGAAAGCAATCAAGCCGAACACCCTGGTCGCGACGACCGTACATGATTGTCAGGTAATAAAATAAGACAGTTCTTCTCAAATAATATATCTGAAATATTACATGACTTAGGCCTATGATATGTAGGATATAAATTATGAATTTTTAAATCACATAATGTAATAAGTATTATTAATAATGACTTCAATTATTTCAGGTATTCGATACTCTACCAGCTGAGCTGTTTGGACCTCATGATGTACCCATAGATCTTATCATCACACCAACCCAGGTAAACATTAATAACCAAATAGGGTACTCACATACACACGAAAAAACATACATAGTCAAATGTATGTAGATGTATAAAAAGACGTTGGTGTTAACACAATGTGAAGTTTCTGTTTAATTGAATTTTGTATGGTATATATGTGTTATTGTGATTTATTGGGAGATAATGGTTTAAATGATTTTAACCGGAGTTCCAGAATTAAATCCCAATTGGGTCAATATAAACTTACTGGGCCTAAAGTTTCAAAGCTATTAATTCTCACCATCCTGTGCTTAGGAAAACACATAAATTGGTCTTGAACTTACTGATTCCATCGGATGTCGGATTTCCATCCCAGAAGATGAAAATGAGGGAATAAAGTTTGCACTTGTGACCTATATTATTTCATTCGTTATTGGCTTGTCTCTTTTGATAATTGCGGTTGTGGTTGAAATTGGTTGGTAATGTATCATTTTATTTCAGGTGATTGAAACACAACGCATGAGCCAGAGGCCAGTTGGCATCCTGTGGCATCTCCTATCGAACCGACGCATACAACTTATGCCCGTTCTCGGACAGCTAAGAGACATTGAAATGCTGTGAGTTTTGTCATTTTATATATAACAAAGGCAAATGTATCTTTAGGTACATCCGTAAACATATAAAAGCCAAATGCCTTTCCACGGTACCAAATACCGACCTGTGTTACCGTGACATATTTATTTTGGTTGAAAAGTGAAATAGTAAACATAATCTATAGCAAAAATAAACTAATGTCGTCATCGCCATCGCTCTTTACACTATTTCAGTTATTTTAGACTTTCTTATGGTAAGATAGTTTTTTAGCACTTTACTATTATTATTATTTTTATAACTGTATGTTTCTATAAATATTTCGGTGTACAATAAAGCATATTTTATTCTAATGTACTTTTAAAATTTGTATTTGCATATACATTATAATGCGAGAGTGCGAGATATTAATATTGTAAGCTATGTACGCTAACGGTGTGTGCGTCCTGCAGCGCGGGGCGCGCGTGCTCGCTGAAGGAGGACGACACGGACGTGGAGGAGCGCGCGGGCGCGGCGCGCAGGCGCACGCGGCGCCGCACGCGCTCGCACAAGAGCCACAGCGAGGGGGAGGTGCATTGTCTACCACATTCTTTTTTTAATCTATTACTCCATAAGAAAAACATAGACAGGCGAGCAAAGCTTTAAATCGTTGTACAGTTTTGGTCTCTTCCAGACAATCTCATATGAGAAGAAAAGACATTTAGTTTGGTGCGCTTATCGATCGATCTTACTTCGAGGTCATGTAAATCTTGTTAGACAAAATACTCACGCTCAATACGTATGGATATGGATCGCAGCGCGAATATATTATCCTGTCGTAGATAAATTTTATTTTAATTTGATTCCCAGGGCAACACCACGGAGGGCGAAGAGGGCAAACTATTCAAACCCCGTCGTTCGCAGCGCCGTCGCAACAGCAACAAGTCGGTCAGCAAAGACGGGAAGGAGGGAAAGGAGGGTAAAGAGCAGGACAAGCCGAGGCGTCCGAGGCGCCCGAAGCCTGTGATCGATTTCTCTGTCAAGGTGCGAACCAAATATATTACTTATATGAACAAATACACTTATTGCATAAATACAATCAAATTACGTATATTACCAAGTTATATTGTTGTTTGTTGTGAATGTCCATTTTAAGAAACACATATTCTCGATAACATCCTCAAACCTTGGCGTGTGGTAGTAGTGTAGGACACTGAATTAATTCATGCGTGCGGTGTTTGCGTGCAAAAAGTTTGCACGTTACCAATAATAAAAAATAAGCGAAAATTGTTTCATCATAGGCCTCCATCCGTCCGTCCTAATTAAATGTAAATGATTGTTTAGATTATATTTGTAGTAAACATATTTATATTATATAAATATTCATTGAATTAATATACAATTTTGTTTTTCAGATATCGAATATCAGTCCCAACACTCGGGTGCGCGATTTGAAGCAAGCGTTGTCTGAACGTGGCGTCAAGCCGCAGGTTATGATCTGGAAGGTAAATAATTTTCTTCTGATAATTTTTTCTTGCTTTTTCCTACTAATAACTTTTGTTAGTAAAAATCATTAATTTTTTTACAGGGCTTCCGCGGTTTCTGCTATTTACATTTCTTCAAGCCAGGACCACAAAAGGTATTTAAAAATATATTTGTATAAATATATTCTGTGCAATATTTTTTCGACTCAAACCGTGTTTTAAAATGCAGACTTTAATTGATTATATTACTGTATTTTTTTCACACCAAAAAGCATCTCACCTCCTTCACTCATCGCATTTTGTAGAATTTGGTAGGCACAGTATGAACGCTATTTCGTTATATGACGTGAACTTGGGCCACTGGCATTTCACACTACTGTAAGCCGCGTTCGTTTTTAAACTTTTAACTTAGTTTAGATAATAATTTAGTAGTTACATATTTTTTATTTATATCGAATAGTTAGACAATACGTTTTTTGAAATGTTATGTACATCTATAAATGTCACTCATATCAGATGTAATAACAGCCTTAAGTCGTTAATTTATAAGTGCATAATATGTGTGATGCTGATGTACCTTTTAAAATAAAATAAAAAAGAACTTCGTTCTAAAAAAATTAGTTTGTACTGTAACGGGTAATTGACGCAGTTGTTGTTTTCCAAAGGGTGAGGGCGACAGCGTCCCGGCTGCGAACATGGAGAGCGTGCTGGCGGCCTTGGCGCAGATGTCCGTCGGCGGGTCCGGTGGCGGGCCCGAAGAGCCGCGCGACGAGAAGCCGCGACTGCTGTGTGTGGAGCCCGCGCCGCCGCGGAACGCGCCCGCGCCGCCCACCGTACCCGAGGTGAGCCGACCGCTGTGTGTCGAGCCCCCGCCGCCCACCGTACCCGAGGTGAGTCGACCGCTGTGAGTCGAGCCCCCGCCGCCCACCGTACCCGAGGTGAGCCGACCGCTGTGTGTCGAGCCCCCGCCGCCCACCGTACCCGAGGTGAGTCGACCGCTGTGTGTCGAGCCCCCGCCGCCCACCGTACCCGAGGTGAGTCGACCGCTGTGTGTCGAGCCCCCGCCGCCCACCGTACCCGAGGTGAGTCGACCGCTGTGAGTCGAGCCCCCGCCGCCCACCGTACCCGAGGTGAGCCGACCGCTGTGTGTCGAGCCCCCGCCGCCTACCGTACCCGAGGTGAGTCGACCGCTGTGTGTCGAGCCCCCGCCGCCCACCGTACCCGAGGTGAGTCGACCGCTGTGTGTCGAGCCCCCGCCGCCCACCGTACCCGAGGTGAGTCGACCGCTGTGTGTCGAGCCCCCGCCGCCCCCCGTACCCGAGGTGAGTCGACCGCTGTGTGTCGAGCCCCCGCCGCCCACCGTACCCGAGGTGAGTCGACCGCTGTGTGTCGAGCCCCCGCCGCCCACCGTACCCGAGGTGAGCCGACCGCTGTGTGTCGAGCCCCCGCCGCCCACCGTACCCGAGGTGAGTCGACCGCTGTGAGTCGAGCCCCCGCCGCCCACCGTACCCGAGGTGAGCCGACCGCTGTGTGTCGAGCCCCCGCCGCCTACCGTACCCGAGGTGAGTCGACCGCTGTGTGTCGAGCCCCCGCCGCCCACCGTACCCGAGGTGAGTCGACCGCTGTGTGTCGAGCCCCCGCCGCCCACCGTACCCGAGGTGAGTCGACCGCTGTGTGTCGAGCCCCCGCCGCCCACCGTACCCGAGGTGAGTCGACCGCTGTGTGTCGAGCCCCCGCCGCCCACCGTACCCGAGGTGAGCCGACCGCTGTGTGTCGAGCCCCCGCCGCCCACCGTACCCGAGGTGAGCCGACCGCTGTGTGTCGAGCCCGCGCCGCCCACCGTACCCGAGGTGAGCCGACCGCTGTGTGTCGAGCCCACGCCGCCCACCGTACCCGAGGTGAGCCGACCGCTGTGTGTCGAGCCACCGCCGCCCACCGTACCCGAGGTGAGCCCCCGCTGTGTGTCGAGCCCGCGCCGCCCACCGTACCCGAGGTGAGCCGACCGCTGTGTGTGGAGCCCGCGCCGCCCACCGTACCCGAGGTGAGCCGACCGCTGTGTGTGGAGCCCGCGCCGCCCACCGTACCCGAGGTGAGCCGACCGCTGTGTATGGAGTCCGCCCCGCCCACCGTACCCGAGTGTACACCGCATTTAGTTACGATAAAATTTACCATTCCTTACTTTTAATCCATAATAAAACTCGTTTCATTTAAAATGTTACAAAATAACAAATATTATTTCAGGTACATTAATACTTGCGAGCCGAAAGCGATCGACGCGGAGTCCCAACATTATATTAATTTCTAAACACGCATAATATGAACGTTGCTCGCTTTATTTGCACATCGGACGGGGCTCCTGTCGCATTCCGATACTAATTGTTTTAGCTTTAAGGGTGATTTTTGTTTGTGTCGTGCCAGTTTGCGACGTTTTGTGTAGCTATAAGCGAAGTCGGATGAGTATGTAATCGAGGACCGTTTCTAACCAAGCTGTACACAAAAGTAGATTTTTAATTATTCGAATTTTATCAGTAGATGTATTTAATTGTTAAAAATATTAACTAAATATAATTATTTGTCAGTTATCTACTAAAATATATTGTTATTAAAAATTACGGTTTGAATATTTCATTGTAAAATGATTCTGAACTACGTACATACATATATCACCGCTAAGTATTGTTGAAGTGTTGAATTTAAATGTTTTTTAAAGTTGATAAATATAATATCTCTATAAATATAAATTTGAAATATCTCAATCCTTCACGAATATCCTCAACGTTCATACGCTTCGATGTTTTGTTGTTTTTATCATTCGCGTGGCACGACACATTGGTTAGAGAGAGTGAGCTATATTTACAAAGAATACGAAAATATATCTTTATGAATGTTTTAGTTGTTTCTCTAGTCTTAATGTTAGATTATATATAAATACGTTTACGGCTCCTCGTTTTCAATGCAAATACTTTAAGCATTCTTCCATTATTGTAAAAGATGCTATATTTATATTTTATAGAGTAGATTCATTGAAGATTATATTATATAAAAAAAAAAAAAAAAAAATATTAAGGTGCTTTCGTAAACGGGACTCCGGACGTGTTTAATGAAATTAGTTTAAAAGGATTTGATTAGTTTTTAAGAATATTTATTTTGAAAGTTTTCAACGTCCGGACTCCCGTTTTATTAGTCTCTTGTATATTTGTGCCAACTTGTAAACGCGATATTTTTAATAGAGTTTAAATTATACATGTACATGTATATATTTCTCTTACATGTTAGTGATGTGAATGTAATGTAACTTACATATCGATGTGAAAGGTTGGTATAAATATTTTTTTAACTAAACTTTACTTTTTTCAGTATTAGGTAACGAGTTATTTACGACTCGGGAGAGTTAATATATACGTCATAATAATATATTTAAATTATTTACGCGAAAAAAGTGTTTCGCAAGTCCTATGGTCTCATCGATTGAAAAAGTAATACATATTTTATATGAGAATTTGTATTGATGTATTTTTCTAAATATTTCGGTTACTATCTGCGGAGTAGTTTGTAGCTTCGTATACGAAAAAGGAAATGCATTTTTCTCATTCATAATTGGAACGTCAATTCGGTATATAAGCGAGGTTTTTATCGTAGAATATTTTAATGCAAATACATACACTTACATATCTGTGCAGATTTTTTAACGGCGTTTTCTATTCAAATGTTTAAAAGTTGTTGTTCGTTTTTTTTTTTTTTTTTAATAAATGCAATGAAAAGGTTGCGAAAACGCACAAGTTGCTTTATTAAATTTTTAAATGATTACGTCACTAAGCATAATATCTGTTGCTTACTTGTTAACACCGCTGTGTAACTGTTTTTTTTTTTTGTTGTAATCTTATAACGTTGAGTAGCGAGCATGTGATTTTTTTGTTTTGTATTTTTTTTTTTAATAAATTTATTTAACACTTGTTTTTTTTTTTCTTTTCTTTTGTTGACCTTTTTTTTGAAATTCGTTCATTGTTATTTGTTGTTCATTCTTGGTATTTGAAACTGAATGTTGTGATGTAACAGAGTTGAAAGTCAAATTATATTCTATTTTTCTAGAGAATCGGTGTTTTATTAATGTGTCTAAACTCTAAAGTGTGTGGTGTTTATAAATCTATTATATAGTGTGTACTTTTCTCGTGCAGAGTTATAGAAATTCTAGTGTCTTACATTGTCTTAAAGTATATTAGATTGTATTTGAAATTGTGTCAGCTGTAATTCCTGTCTGAATGTATCGATCTTGTACTATTTTTAGATGTATATTAAGAAAACTAAAATATAAAATACAGAATTAAAATAAAATTAAAATATTAGTATCAAACAAAAAAATAATAATGATACACACACGAACGGTCTATGATTACGCCCAGTCCTTATTACCTTTACCTTACTAAATATAAGAATTAAATGAAATGGTGAGTGATTCCAGGCATACTTAACTTGTGTCACTAAGGTTAAGAGAGCTTACAGTAACAGCCTGTGAATGTCCCACTGCTGGGCTAAGGCCTCTTCTCCTCTTTCTGAGAAGAAGGTTTTGGAGCTTATTCCACCACGCTGCTCCAATGCGGATTGGTGGAATACACATGTGACAGAATTTCAGTGAAATTTGACACATGCAGGTTTCCTCACGATGTTTTCCTTCACCGTCAAGCACGAGGTGAAATATAAGCACATGAAATTCAGTGGTGCTTGCCCGGGTTTGAACCCACGATCATCGGTTAAGATTCACGCGTTCTTACCACTGGGCCATCTCGGCTTTTTAGAGAGCTTAAGACCATGCTAATTATTTTATCCCGCTCGAAAATCGGCATTTATGCGTTCCCCTCACATGTAGCCGAAGGAGGGGGGGCGGTTTGTCAAATTCGCCGGCGCCTAGAACGTCCAGTGCACCGAAATAACACATTTCTGTGTTGTGACGTCTCATCGCATTTTTATGTTTCTGCCTGTAATGAATGAGTATTTCTTATATACGTCATTAAATAAGACTGCAAGTTTATCTGGATAGATGCGATCCTCTTATCTAGTCTACCAGTATAATATATATAAATATTAAGTTTGTATCGGTTCGGGTTTTAGGTGTAAATGAACCAGTAAACACACAAGGGGCATTACATCAACTATTATATATATAGGATTATGACAACTTACCAGTTGGCCCATATGCCCGTCAGATTCTATGCTAAATAAAAAATATATAGCAACTATTTACCGCCCCCGTGTAAGAGGGGGTTGAGTCCTGTGCTAGGTAAAAGTACCATACCAAATTTCATCAAAATCGATCGAGGGTTAGCCTTGAAAGCGTAACAGACATAAAGCTTATTCCAACTACAACAGGAATAAACCCATTACCCAAATAAACAAAATTTGACAGCGAATTAATGCGATGTCATTGGTCATCAATATCAATTGACGCATCGATATCATTGGTTGAGATCTTGAATAATCTATGATATTCACTATGGTCTCGCGAAAAGATGACGTTTTCAATATCCGCGAAGTTGTGACCGGAACTTCTAAAGTTAAATTAATGTGGTTACAACTAGTTAATTGGAATAGTGTTGTTTTATAAATAAGGGTAAATTAATCAAGAACTGTTTATAGGGCATAATATAGCAGAACGATTAGAAAATCGCATGCAATTTGTAAATCTACGGTGTGTTTACCTTTATTCCTACTCTGATTGGAATAGCGTATAGAGACATGGATACTTTCACATTTATAATATTAGTACAGATAAATTCTGTCTCGTCTCGCAGTGCGCTTGCGCAAGTGAATGTTAAAATAATTGGTAGGTTCTTCCTTGATGAAACAAACAACAGTTATTGTTTCCATGAGTTTTTTTATTGCGGAACTATAAAAATAGCATTTTTATTAAATGATTGCGTGATAAAACGCTATACATTATACCTCATTAATATTTAACATGTGTAGTGTAACGTAATAATTTTGATATTTATCACTATTTAACTACAATTACATAGCTTTACTATCAGATGGAACACGATATTTTGCTTATTATATTATAGAACATTTTCATCCTGATTCATTTTTCCATTTGAAGATGGTAGCTTTAGTGCTGTTATTAGGGCTGTGTAAATATGTACTTGCAGGAGGGGTAAGCAATTCCTAAATATTTATAAAACTATAGCTCGTGAAATTTATATAATAAATGTTACTTATAATGTAAGCTTAAATAGTGTGTATTGCGTATTTCAAATAGCTGATTATGATATAAGATATAATAAGATACTTTTTCCTAGATTGCAGATGACGGATATATTTTAAATTTTGATTCGCCGATCTATGTTTGCCCAGACGAAGAGAGCCAGGCCTTCGTGGACACGTCTGAAGCCGAAGTGAAGCGACACAACGAAACAACGGCTTATTTGACCGGTTTTATTAAATTCATAAAGGGAATTGAACCTGCAACTATGGTAAAATTAATATAATAATGAGAAAAGTAAATTAGTTTGATATACACGCAAGTCCTGTCTGTATTCGCACAGATAATATAATACTATACCTACTAGTGTTGTGACTTTAGTCTTTCGTTTTTTTAACTATACACTATTTACCTATTATATAGTATTCCTTGTCAGTAAGTTAACTGATAGCCCTTACTCACACGTAGCCTTGTGGCGGACTGTTAGTGCTGTTGACTATATAGTTTCACTGGCTCACTTAACATTCACAGAACACAAGTGGTCTGTTTTCAAATATAATTTATTTATTTAAAAGCTACATCAACATCATACTAAAGACTTACAGATAAAAAATACTGAACAATATTTTAGGGAACTGATATGAGTGACAATTACAGACGTACTCAACATTATCATTGAACTAACTAATAAATTACTGGAAACCTTACATTATAAAATACATAAAAGAAAAATAAATATATAAAGACAAAAAAAATGAATAATGATAAAAATGAATTTCCTGAGTAGGTATATAACTAATAATATAAGATTATAATATTTATTTAGCACCAGGTTACAACCTACCGAGATGGCCCAGTGGTAAGAACGCGTGAATATTAACCGATGATCGTGAGTTCAAACACGGGCAAGCACCACTGAATTTCACGTGCTTAATTTTCGTGCTTGACGGTGAAGGAAAACATCGTGAGGATACCTGCATGTGTCAAATTTCAATGAAATTCTGTCACATGTGTATTCCACCAACCCGCATTGGAGCAGCGTGGTGGAATAAGCTCCAAAACCTTCTCCTCAAAAAGAGGAGAAGAGGTCTTAGCCCAGCAGTGGGACATTCACAGGCTGCTACTACTACTATTACAACCTACAAGTTGAAATATTTAATTCCTACTTATTTTTTTTGTTCTAAGAATAGAAACGGTTTAGGTAAAAGGCAACGTTTCAATAAAGATCTGCCTCGCTAAGTTCGTGAAGTGTAAGCTCGCTAAGTGTGTAGCACGTATACAAACAAAATGGCAACTATTTAAAAATGTTTACTTTTCAGGTGGAAGTTTTAATAGAGAAGGATATCGGTGGTAGTTTTGAAATGTTCGCTTCACATGAAATATGCGACTTGTGTAAGGAATTGGGAGATGAAGACAGCCGTTACGGCGATTATTTGAAATATTTTGGTTTCCCTGAACATTGTCCGTTTTCACCAGTAAGTAATTGTGTACAGCAGTTATATTATATAAGAACTCACTTCCTATCCTGTAATTTCGCATATAATGTTACTTATACATACTTTCTGACATTTTATGATGGTGTTCTGCGACAGGTTTCGAGATTTTTATTACAAAAACTTAACCTAAAATAGCTCTACTGTAAATGAAACTTAATAGTTTTATCGTATTAAAATCCAAAACGAGGTATTTTGTGATGTAAATATTCTATTTCGTAAAATATGCTGTAATCAAAAGTAAATTTTATTAAATCTTAAACTTTACGGCTC
Source organism: Nymphalis polychloros (assembly GCA_905220585.2). Lineage (NCBI taxonomy): Eukaryota > Metazoa > Arthropoda > Insecta > Lepidoptera > Nymphalidae > Nymphalis > Nymphalis polychloros. Next base: position 4,925,612 of record HG992264.1, on the reverse strand, counting down.
GAATGGTTCGACAATTAAAATTTTGATTATAAATACTTATTAAAACGTAGAATAAATAGCTGTTTTTAAGTCAAATTTATGTAACTCTTCAATGTTTTCAGGATACATTTGCCATTAAAGATTTCGTGGCAAATACTGAAGATTTACCGATTAACAGCGCAACTGCTGGTCGATATCAAGTCACGATGAACATATCAAAGAATCAAGGAGGCAACTGTTTAAGTGATAAGACTTTTATCGCATGCCTTAAACTCGATTTCATTATCGAGGCGTTGTGAGTTATATAAAATGAGCTAAATATTATTAAAGGATTTATGATTATTTGAGTTTAATTATATTCTATATTAGCTGTGCTCGCGGTTTCACCCGCGTATGTATTAAAGAAATCCCTAAGATCAGACTAATAATATTTCACGATGTACAACATTTTTAGTTTTATTTTCGTGGGATATTCGCATTTATTAGTTTTCGCTGCACCCGCATCTAAATAGGGCAACATACTATTGGCCATGAGAAAAACAGCATTCCCTTAAATCTACTTTATTTATTGTGACTGCAAACGATAACTTCACAGAAAATTGTGTCCTTTTAAAACTGATAGGTAAATTTGTGTACTAAAAAAAATACATAGGGATCCCAAAATTAATGCAAGATTTGTTATTGCCGCTATTTTTGCAGTAAATTGTTGGGAGCCTTGAAAAAAGAATAATTTGATAGCTGAGAGCTTGGGGTTAGTGAAATAAAGCGTTATACGATACAAAAACACGTTTTTATTATTAAAAAATATTTAAAAAATAGTGATAGGTTAGCGGGCGCAGTTTGAAAATTTGATGCCCCAGGTTCGATCTTGGTCTTTTGTCACAATTCCCATCATAAACTTTGTTTATTTGGAGGGGTAAATTACTAAAATAATATTAAAATATTAGTTAATTCCTTAAAAGGGGATTGCTATTATTATAAAAAAATGTTAATTGAATTTAAAAATTTAAATCGTTTCTTAATATTTGATGAGAGAGCATATAGGAGCATATTGCATAAAGGAGGTTGTGGCGCTTTTTGGTGTGACAAAATTACAGTACAATCACTTAAAATCTAAATTTTTCAATTTGAGTCGAAAAAATATCGCAAAGAATTAACCCCCGAAACTGTCAATTTTTTAACTTTGTTTTGTTCCTATAAAATTTCAATCATCATCATTTTAAAGACTATCATTTATATATAGCTAAAGTTACATGAAATTCATACATTCATACATAATTTTACAGTATTTGTATCAAATAAATGTTCGACGTGATTCTTTAAATTAAAATAACTTTTTTTTATAAGCCGATTGAATTAAAGCAGACGTTACTACACTACGACGTTTAATTTTGCCACAATACATTAGTGAAAACCGTTCGTAAGACAAACGAACAGAGAAACAGAAAAACAAACCAACTGACAAACACACAAAAATTGTAACAATCATTGTTTTGGATTCTATTACGTTTATAAACTCCCCAATAATAGCTTTACTCATACTTCTACGTACAGAGAACGATCATTTACATTTTTATGATATGTATCATTTTATCAAATTATAACAATCATACGGATACTATTTCTCTGGGCAACATTCTATCCACAAGTTTGACGCAATTTGAACGAATCTGAATTTTCGTAAAAATATGCCTTAAATGGGTTATAATTTCAAAATCGTGCGTACTAAGACCAATGGTGGTGGTGGGATTTAAGATGTCGTATAAATAGGTACACCAGCTCTGTACCCTTTACGAGTATCTCATATCAGAGCACTCCCTTGTTGGTCTAGTGGCTAGATATAAGGCCGCAGACCCGGTGGTCCTGGGTTCAATTCCCAGGTCGGGCCAATAAATAGTTATTGGGTTTTTCTGTCAGAAAATTCTCAGTAGGATCCCGGAGTCTGGAAGTTGGAAGTGTGTACACTGCCGTGCCTCGGAAAGCACGTAAAGCCGTTGGTCCTGCGCCTTAACTCTTTCCGGTCGTGTCGGATTACCGTCCCATCGGATTATGAGAGTTAGGGTATAGTGAGTGCACCTGTGTTTGCGCACACACTTGTGCACTATAACATCTCCTGCGCAGTTGGCTAATCTCTCTTGAGATTGGCCGCCGTGACGGAAATCGGTCTGGAGGACATTATTATTATTATCAGGACACGACTATATCTATTGATGTTTGGTGTTAGAATAAACGCGTTTCTTTTTTTATGGCGATGTAAGTAGGTATGTAAATTATATATCATTGGTATGGGATGAAGTAACATTTATTATCGCATTTTTTATTCATCATCCGGTTCATTGACGTTTTCATCACGACTGGATTCGTAAAACACTTCATCGCGTACTCTCAGACTATGTTTTTTTGAGAGTTTATTTTTCTCTTTCTTTTCAGCGTCTTTCACGTGTCTTTTGATTTTTATATTTGATTTCGCTTTGTATAATATTTTAGGTATTTTGCCTGTTTTGGGAGTATCTTCTTTGCTGTCGCTGATTGAGCTGTCTTCTTTGTCTTTCTTTCTAAATAAAACAATTGAAAGCAAATATTAATCGTCAATGTTTATTAATTTAACGAACAAATTGTATTTTTTTAATTACGGATCGGATATTGTTAACAAAATATGTGTTTTATTTAATTATTCCTCACTTACACTACTCTTAAAATATCTTGGTGTTCGTCGTCACTGTAAAAGATATCCATATTGTAATTTTGATAATTTAAATCTTAACTTATTTATTTAAAATAATTTAAATATTATACCTATCATCGTCTCTATCGTTAACGTCACTGAAAAAAATATTCAATAATATTAATTAAACCTTTTCATCAAAATAATATGTAAACAATAAAGTGTAATCGTTTTGTGTAATCATTCTATGATTACAATATTACATAAAGTAACAAAATCATTAACAAGAAATAGTATATCTAACGTAAATAATCTTTAAATGTTTTGTATGCAGTTATATCTGCCACTTAGGCTAAGAATTCAATCAGTGTTTTTCAGCCACTTGTAATGCAATTAATGTTACAATGTCAAAAAAATTCACGCAACTCAATCGAATGAATTTCACGTGAAAGTGAAATTATCATATTGGGTTGAGTCATTTCTCTAAAACGTCACGACATAGTCAAGTAAAGATATATACTGGCTAATTATCAAAATATTAAAATTTATATTACTCGTCCTCTTTATTCCATTCGACAGACCATTCTTCGTGCGTTATACCGGTACGGAATACTCTCCTACAGTTTTCTCTGTAAAAATGAAGTAACATTTAATTTTTATATTTATAATGGTAAGTAGTTTATTTATTCAACATATTCAATAATTGTAAATCGATCCCAAAAAAAAACACAATCAAACATTTGTTTGAAACTGATGAAAATGAATTCCTTCCTCATTCTCTTATGAAAATCCGTTCGGTCGTTTTTGAGATTATCACGTTCAGACAGACACACGCGGTCGGGCACTTTATTTTATAATATGTAATGATATGATACAAAATAGTACTCACTCAACATCCTTATTAATAGCACACGATAAGAACTGTCGGTTCCTAAAGACACTTGTGTAGAGGAACGGCCCGTGGCAGCTGTGAGTCTTCGGATCGATTTTACACGCAGATATGACGCCAACAACGCGTTCCTTTCCTTGATACTTGACTATGAGAGGACCACCGTGATCGTTCTATAAGAAGAGTTTCATTAAAAATAGAAATTAGAGAGGAGTAAACTGGTCACTCCGATGATATGTGATCGCCAATGCCCATAGACATTGGCACTTTAATAAGTAAGCTACCGTCACCTTTGTTATTATAATCATAACAAAGAGACCGCTTTCTGTTTAACGGTACATCTAAGAATAAGTGTTGTGTAAATATTACGTTCAGAAAAATAAAGCCTGTCTTGAATAGTAATACACACAAACACACATAATAGTCTGGATCCTAAATAAGCGTTAGTGTTATAAAAATAAATGAATTAATTATGGAGAACATTTTATGTACAAAAAAATAACTATCCGTTTATATACAAATAAACACATATTACTTGTATTACATTTATTAGATACCTCACAAAAACCTCCTTGCTTAGTGGAACGTCGTGCAGAGTAGTCGTCAGGATCGCGGAGATGCCTTCCTATATCAAGACGGAACTGAGATTGATCCGCACTTTCTTGATCTAAACGTCGACTCTCAACGTCTGTGCAATTTGCGTATCTTTTCTATAATACAAAAAAAATTAAGGGGTGCTTTATTTTCTCGGATATATATAAACTTTATACCTTAATATCCATAAATATTTAAAAAAAAAAAAATGTTGTCTATGAATAATATTTTAAGAAACATTTCTTACATCACATATTTCACTAAGACGCTTCATCACGTCTTTGGTGCATATCATGTATTGAGTGATGATGTTTCTGAATCGCTGAGCCCATTTCTTAGCACATTGCTCGTTGTCCATTATGCAAACTTTAGCTTCTTGTAAATATTTAGCATTTTCTGGTATATGTATTTTTTGACGACGATAAACACCCTGATGAAATAAAAAGTGACGCGTTTAAAGTTCGCTTCTTAATATATTTTCAACAAAATAATGTCGTTATTTTGATATGATAAAAATCAACTTTGACATTTTGCCTCCTTACCTCTCTGAAGTTACTACCGCTTCCCCATCCAGCGATATACCCTTTAGTTCCAGCTTTTTCAAGTTCCCTACTAACGTTGTTGTAACAAACAAGATCGGGAGCAAATTCGCATCCCTTTTCTAATACGCCGAGCTTGAAAGGCCTGTCTACTTTTACAATGGCTATGTCATTGGAAGACCATTTTATGCTATCTTGGAAATCAAATTTGTAATCTAAAAAAATAATACAAGTATTTTATAAGAAATCATGAATATGCTAAAATTCCTTATATGATCTTTTTTAAAGGTTACATTGTTTTTTTAATTTGTAGTCACTTACTTTTGGGTATGCATTTCCAAACAACTTTTCGTCTGTGCTTACAAACGCAATCATCAGATTTATAGTCGAAACTATCCACGAATCTCGTTGTCCCGGATACTATGTAAAATTTATCTGCATCTTCCACGCAAGCGGCAGATGTTAGAACGTAATACGGATCAAGTATGACTCCACCGCAAAGCCAACCCCGATATTTGTGGGCTTTAGCCGATTCCTTTGTTAATTGAAGGTATACCTGAAAAATAAATTGGCATTAGAAATCAATAGATTGATGAATTTCATTTCAACGTCATACAAATTAATCTATAGTCAAATAATTGGTACAATCAAATAGTTTATGGGTAATTAGTTTTAATACGTGAATTTTGTCACCGTCTTACCATATATGGTCTTCTGCCTATTCCAACCCTTTTACTGTACAATACTCTTCGTGAGTCAACAGTAGTTTGATTCTCGTATTCCCATCCGTCGTCTGCGATTTCATTTTCTTCCTCGATAGTTTTGTTAACTTTATCAGGCTTAGGGGAAATTTGCTTCAATTCATGGGTATGATTTGTTGCAATACCTATACCTGAATATAAAATGGTGTTAAAGATTAAATTTTTATCATGTATTTCTATAGATTACGTAATATTTGTTTTTTTTTTACCTAACACCATAAAAATTGTGGCTAGAAAAAGTCCAGTCGTCATTTCAGAAACACCAAAAAGGATATTGTAATTAAGTCTCAACAAATTTATTGGTTAATATAAAAATATGTTATGCTTCATTGATTTTAATAAATAAAGAATTAATTTGAATCGATATGGTTATGGTTTTCATTGTATGATGTAATTAGGAAAGTTATTTTCCAATACCTTTCAATTTTGATTATTTAAAATTATATAGATTTCCTATTTAGCTATTAAGTACGTCGCGGATAACAGGATAAATAAAAAGAACGAATAGATTAAAATTAGCTTTTTTAATTAATAACATCAATACCAACCTATGAAACAGAACTATGAGTGACGTATCAGATCTCTTTAGGTTTATAATTTACTAGTATATATTTTAATTGTGGTTTAATAAAAATAAAATCAATAGTATTGAAGATTCTTTATTTGAAAGTCGATAAACATTTACAAAGATTTTTTAGTATCATTGATGTTTGGATTTTTTAAATTCCTTTCAGCTCGTTGAATATAACCTCTTTCGGAAAATACTTTGTCTGTACCAATATATGTGTCTTCATTTGCTCTTGGAACTAGTTGGGCAGTTGATGCTGCGTCTATTTCGTTTTTAGCTGGGCTGTGAAGAACATAATACTTAATTGAACAAAAAACATTCATTAGAAGAATTACATCATATTTCTTTTTAAGACGTTTCCATACAATATATTTGTAACGCATTTCGTCAAATCAAGCACTCGGTGGTAGGGCTCTGTGCAAGCTCGTCTGGGTAGGTTCCCACTCATCAGATATTCTACCGCAAAACAGCAGTACTTGCTATTATTGTGTTCCGGTTTGAAGGGTGAGTGAGCCAGTGTAATTACAGGCACAAGGGACATAGCATCTTAGTTCCCAAGGTTGGTGGCGCATTGGCGATGTAAGCGATGGTTAATTTTTTACAATGCCATTTTCTATGGGCGTTGGTGACCACTTACCATCAGGTGCTCGTCCATATGCTCGTCCGCCTTCCTATACAATAAAAAAAAGCAAAGAATATTTATGCGAGATTTCAAGCGAATTGGTGAGCATGATGGATCGAAAGTTCTGTTATCTAAGGCATATTCATTTAGGACTTTTTCCGTTACATTATAAAAGTATCTAAGGTAAACACATTAATATTTATATACGAAACTAAATAGTATTAGACTAATTTTAAGCTTCTCTTGGTTGTTGGACGAGAAACTTTGCTTGCTGTTTTTTTTTTCGTTTAAATCAACTACAACAAATACAAAGTTAATTTTTTACCCATCTGGATGATTTTTCCAAGACAATATTTTCTCCACGTGAGTGATCCCTGATCTAAATTGCCTTCTGCATTTTGGTCTGAAAATTTAAAAGTGATTAATATTAGAAAAAGACATAATAAGTTTTGTATATAGTTGAGTATCTACATAATTAAAATGCCCAGTGCCAGTGGCCCAGTGGTAAGAACGCGTGAATCTTAACCGATGATCGTGAGTTCAAACCCGGGCAAGCACCACTGAATTTCATGTGCTTAATTTGTGATTATAATTCATCTCGTGCTTGACGGTGAAGGAAAACATCGTGAGGAAACCTGCATGTGTCAAATTTCACTGAAATTCTGTCACATGTGAATTCCACCAATCCGCATTGGAGCAGCGTGGTGGAATAAGCTCCAAAACCTTCTTCTCAAAAGAGGAGAAGAGGCCTTAGCCCAGCAGTGGGACATTCACGGGCTGTTACTTTACTTTTTACTTTATAATTAAAATACATTATACTTTTAAGTCGAGTCAGAACATACATAATACACTTACTCTACGTCTTTGTAAATAGCGCAAGAGATAAATTGTCGATTCTTGTAAACGCTGGTGTAGAGGAATGGTCCGTAGCATTTGTTTGAACGTTCTTTGACGAGGCAGGCGGATATGATACCAATAACGATGGAGTTTATTCCGCTGCCGTATACGAGCGGGCCGCCGTGATCGTTCTGGAAATGAATATTTTCAATGTAATATTGATAGTAAGAAATGTTTTAAGAGATTTTGTTTAAAACTTATAAAGTAATCTAATCTAAGTACTACTTGGATATACACCCTAAAATGATTAGATTTATTACTTTGGGTTTTGATATGTCTGTGAATTCGGACATCGTGAGAAATGTAAACTTTTTTTAAATTTGTATTAAGTAGGCGGAATGGTAATTATCACTTAATGGTAAATGATCACCACCGCTCCTAGCCATCCGTTACATCTTCAATGCGCCAACAACATTGGTAACTAAAATATTACATCCTTTGGCCTAGATATTGCTGCTTGAATACTAAACTTTTAAAATCGAATTCAAAATAACTCGCATACATGCTTATACATATATGAATATAAGTTTGAATGATCTCTATATATTTTTTTTGTTACACAAGCTTGTGTTCCAGTGAGACAGATCAATTTATAATTTACTAGCGTCTTCCTCACGGTTTCACCTGCGTAGTTCCCGTAGCCGTGGGAATACGGGGACGAAATGTAGCCTTTGTTATTCACTGATAATGTTGCTTTCCATTGGTGAAAGAATTTTTCAGGTGAAAATCAGCTTAGTGGTTTACGCTTGACAGCGTAACAAACAAACAAACTCACATTCGCATTTATATTATTAGGTAGGATAATTAGTTTAAAATATTGAATGTAGGCCGCAGACACTGAGTTCAGGTGGTCCTGAGTTCAAATCCCAGGGCGGGCCAATATATGAATAATGTTATTGAGATTTTCTGTAGAAGAATTCTCAGTAGCAGCCCGGAGTCTGGAAGTTGGAAGTGTGTACACTCCCGTGCCTCGGAAAGCACGTTAAGCCGTTGGTCCTGCGCCTGAACTCATTCCGGTCGTGTCGGATTGCCGTCCCATCGGGTTATGAGAGTTAGGGAAAAGAGAGTGCACCTGAGTTTGCGCAAACACTCGTGCACTATAATATCTCCTGCGCAGTTGGGTTATCTACCTTGAGATTGGCCGCCGTAGCCGAAATTGGTCAGGAGGACCATTATTATATTTTATCTTATAATATTTTCATTTTTTAATTTATTATATCATACTTCACAAAAACCTCCATCAGCTTGAGTTTCGTACCGTCGAGACTCGTTATAAGCTGAATGCATAACTAGATTAGTCGGCACTTTTTCAGATTTTGCTGTTTTGATATCTCGTCTACCATCGTCTTCGTCAGAATAACTAATATCTTCACAGTCAACGTATTTCTCCTGGAATTGGTTTAAATGGTTTCGTTAACCCATATAAAATTGTCATCTCTTTTTTATGTATAGGATTTGTCAAGGATAGCAATAAATATCAAATATTATGTACAACATAATTTAATTTGAATTTGAAAAAGAAACAGAATGTGATTTGAGCATTCTTTGTAATATAAAATTGAAAATGTAATAATAATATTCAATAAATCTTATACCGAAGCTAGCGACGCAAGATTTATACATAAAGGTTCATTAACATATTTGAATATTAATAAGAGACTGCATTTGAAAACTCTAAGTTTAATAATTAAGATAACAAGTAATGAATAATAAATAATAGACATTAATTAGTTTCAAGCATACGTTACAAATCTCAGACATAGTCTGTCCTATATCCTTAGTGCATATCATGTAGTTGTCGATGATATTGTGATATCTCGAGCCCCAGCGACGCTTGCATCTATTCTTTGTTATAATTTCGACGTGCGCTTCTAGAAGATTCTGCTGGTTATCTTTTCGTCTGCTCACCCACTAAAATAGTTTATTAACACACGTGTATGCAATTGTTAGGAATATGCCAAAAAGTAATAAATTGTCTATGGTCTCATCCATAGATATATTTGATTGTTATTGACAGTCCGCCACAGAGCTAAGGCTAAGTAAGGTCTATGTCGGTAAAATAAATGACAATTAATATGTAAATAGTGTGTAGTTGCACAAACCAATATAATATATAGCAATAATACGTCGTCGACGAGCCGGTTGGCGTGATTGGTAGATACGTGCCTTTCGGCCGCAGGTCGTGGGTTCTATTCCCACTCAGGACAGACATTTGTGTACATGAACATGTCTGTTTGTGCTGAGTCTGGGTGTAATTATCTATACAAGTATGTATTTACAAAAGAAAAGTAGTATATGTAGTATATCAGTTGTCTGGTTTCCATAGTACAAGCTCTGCTTAGTTTGGGGTCAGATGGCCTTGTGTGAATAATGTCCCAGGATATTATTATTAATAATACAGCAAGATATATGATAAAAATATATGTAAGCATATAATGGTTGACGAACTATTTATTGCAGGAGTTTTCGTACCCTTTTTTTATACAATTGGTAGGCATGGCCTGATGGTAAGTAGTCACCAACGCCCATAGACATAGGCATTATAAGGAATGATAACCATCGCTTAAATCGCCAATGCGCCACCAACATCGGGAACTAAGATGTTATGTCCCTTGTGCCTGTAATTATACTGGCTCACATACACTTCAAACCGGAACAAAACAGTACGAAATACAGCTGTTTTGCGGTAGATTATCTGATGAGTGGGTGGTACCTACCCAGGCGAAGTGTTAACCTAACCTAACCAGTAAAATTTTGTTGTTACTTGTTAGTGCTTATCAGAAAAAAAATCAAAACACCATTCCTACTTCATTAGTTATATATATACCGGACAGGAAGTTATCAGACGAATTGTTACCTTCTAGAATTCTATAGAAATTCGTTATTATAAAAATCTTAAACTTACGTCGTTATATCTAGACGTGGTACCCCAACCGGCAATAGAGACGACGGTGCCTGGATTTTCTAAAGTTTGGCTCTGATTGTTATAGGAAATTGGTTTAGGCACAAAGTCGCATCCTCTAATTCGACGATTGAAGTCGAAGCCATCTTCTATTTTAACAACAGCGATATCGTTGTTCATCCATCTGATATTGTCGTTTTCGTGACCGTCAAATACGTAATCTGTGAACGTTCGGATTTAATTAATTAATTAATTAGTTTATTAGGAATGATATCATAACATTACGATTGTTTTGCACAAATATATAATTGGCTTCGTCAAAAATATTTTTAACCTGTGCATAAATACTTACTCTTCGGAACACACTTCCATATAGCTTTCTTTGCGCCATTTTTGATGCAAGGATTGTTATATCTATCATCTTCATCGGAATATCTATAAAGCAATACAATACAAAAATAATGTAAGCTGTGTATTTTTTTGCTAGAAGTTATATTGCATCGTTCTCATTTATTTTTTTACTAATTAACCAAAATGTACATACATTGAACAAACATTATTTAAAATGAATTTTATTTACTTTAAAGATTTTTTAACAGAATTTATTACAAATAGGTTTCACTGGTATCGTACGTAAACAAAACGAATTGTTTATATACAGCAACTAGGATTATTACATTATATTCGATACTAAAAATCTGGATACGTATTTTTTTTTATTGTTTTATTTGCAAGCTCGTCTGGCCAGGTTCCACCCACTCATCAGATATTCTACCGCAAAACAGCAGTACTTGGTATTGTTGTGTTCCGGTTTGAAGGGTGAGTGAGCCAGTGTAATAACAGTCACAATTGACATTACATCTTAGTTCCCAAGGTTGGTGGCGCATTGGCGGTGTAAGCGATGGTTAACATTTCTTTCAATACCAATGCCTATGGGCAGTGGTGACCACTTACCATCAAGTAATTCCAATTCCCCGTCCGCCTACCAATTCTATAAAATAAAAAGTAATCTGCATATAAAACTTCTAATTACTTATAAGTTCCAGACACGACATAGAAGTGTTCAGCGTCTTGAATACATGCCGCTGATGTCAGTATGTACTCTTCGTGGACTATCACTCCTCCGCACAACCATGAACGGTAATTAGGTGTTTTTTTACTGCTACGTGGTAATTTGAGGTATACCTGAAGGCATAGCCAATTTGTGAACAAGTAACTTCTCCGTTCAAAATATATATCTATAGGGTTTTCCAATAGGGACGCTTGAACTTTGACAGCTGATTGCGGCCATGTTGTTTGAGTGACAGCTGTCAAATGCAGTGTGTTATATTCATTCCGTCCTCCCAAACCACCATGGCAGGTTACAGTGTCGAGCAGCACGTGCAAATCATAAAATTGTTTTATGAAAATGGGTCTTCAGTTCGAGCAACGTTCCGCGCACTTCGCCCGTTTTACGGTCGCGATGATCGTCCTGCCGAGTCGACTATCCGTCGATTGGTGGACAAATTCGAGTCAACCGGGTCAGTTAACAATCAGCCGGTTCCCGTGCGTCAACGTAACGCGAGATCTGCCGAGAATATCGCCGCTGTGCGCGACAGTGTCCTCGAAAACCCGCGGCAGTCAATTCCGCGTCGCGCACAGGAACTCGGCCTTTCGCAGACGACAACTTGGCGAATTTTGCGTTATGACTTGAGCCTGCACCCGTACAAGATCCAGCTGACCCAAGAGCTCAAGGTTAATGACCATAGACAGCGCCGTGTGTTCGCTGACTGGGCATTAGAGCAGTTGGAAGTTGACGCCGATTTTGGCAAAAAAATCATCTTCAGCGACGAGGCGCATTTTTGGATGAATGGCTATGTCAACAAGCAAAATTGCCGTATTTGGGACGAGACCAATCCAAGTGACTGTTTGGTGCGGATTTTGGGCCGGAGGCGTGATTGGTCCGTATTTTTTCGAAAACGATAATGGTGTGGCCGTCACCGTCAATGGTGAGCGATACCGGTCGATGATAACCAACTTCTTTTGGCCTGAAATCGAGAATATGGATCTGGACAACATGTGGTTTCAACAGGACGGCGCTACGTGCCACACAGCACACGCTACGATGGAAGTTCTGCACGATCAAGCGCCCTTAATGGAAAACCCTATATAAATTTTATAATATAAAATATATTAAATTTTATTTATTTAATAACAACAAAATATTAATGTTTATTTTATTCTTGACTTTGATTATGAGTAATCCTTGTCAGCTTGTTTGGGTGCTGCTCAAAGAAACAAACATAAACTATAGACAAAACATATATAATTAAAACACACACATTTGTATGTATAAATATAATTTTAAAAAATAATACACAATTTTATGTAGTTTTTTTATATTATATATTCTTGACTGACTCGTTGGTCCAGTGGCTACATGTAAGGCCAAGGACACGGTGGTCCTAGGTTCAAATCCCAGGTCGGACTAATAAAATGTTATTGAGATTTTCTGTCGAAAATTAATGTTAACGAGATTTTCTGTCTTAAATTCTCAGTAGCAGTCCGGAGTCTGGAAGTTGAAAGTGTGCCTCGGAAAGCACTTTCCGGTCGTGTCGGATTGCCGTCCCATCGGTTTATGAGAGCTACGGAATAGAGAGTATGTTTGCGCACACACTTGTGCACTATAATATCTCCTGAGCAGTTGGCCGCCGTGGCCAAAATTGGTTTGGAGGACCATTATTATAGTCTTACCATGTACGCTCTGCCGTCCCTTACTTCATCGCCATTTATAATCCTTCGAGTTTCGTTCAGAACTTTTTCCACTTCATGCGGTATATGAGTTGCAATGTCAATTGCATGAATATCTGTAACTTATTTCTATTAGCCTTTTTTTGGTTAATAACGAATAAGAATTCAAATGAACTAATCGTAAAGAGTAGCAAGTATATTCGTTAGTATACTAAGAGGCATTAACCATGCCTTATGTCGCCAATGTAATATTTAACTATATAAATTAATATTGTTATAGAATGTCTTTAAAAAAACATATTGTATGTAATAACTACAAATTTTCTTGATGATAGAGCTTTGTGCGAAGCTCGTCTGGGTAGGTACCACCCACTCATCAGATAATCTACCGCAAAACAGCAGTACTCGGTATTGTTGTGTTCCGGTTTGAAGGGTGAGTGAGCCAGTGTTATTACAGGCGCAAGGTACATAACATCCCAAGGTTGGTGGCGCATTGGCGATGTAGGCGATGGTGAACATTTCTTACATTGCTACTGTCTAAGGGCGTTGGTGACCACTTACCATCAGGTGGCCCATAAAATGCCCGCCAACCTGTACTATAAAAAAAATTGTGACACACAAAAAAGGAAACGGGACTGTTTCTCGTAAATACTTATATTTTATAACGTAGCGAGGAGTAGTCACCTGATAGGAACCAAATTAATGTGTAAACACCAGTTTGTAATTTGTTCTACAAGTGATCTTATTATTAATAAAGATATATTATTATTATTTAAAAAAAATGGTGCAAACATAGGTTGGGTACCTTTCCCTGTGACATATTCATTCTGTTTCGCGCTAAAATTACTAACACCCAATGTCTGCTTAATTGGTTCGTTCAGATCGTTTACTGGATAAACTTTCAAAAACAAAAATAAATAAATTCTACTTTGATATATTAAATAATACAAAGTTAACACTTACAAAGTATAATATGAATAATTACGTTAATAAAACATAAAGCCTTCATTTCCGTCGAGAATATTCAACGGAAGAGGAAAACAATATCGATTTTCAATTACACGCTTTGCACATGAATTTCACTGATTTTAGTTATATAAGTAATCATATCAGGTATTTTAATGAATTAAATGAAGGAAAATCAGTTAATTTTAAATTATCATGGAAACTTTCCATTGAATTGAGACGATAGACTCAACAAATGACGAATTAAAAGTGTTTGAAAGGGAACACTCTGTAAAGGCTCGTCAATGTTACTAATGGACAAAGATCTCACCTCCTTTCAAGGAGTAACAGCAGTACCAATATGTTTCCCATATTACCGATATTGTGTCATGCTGAATACATAGGTAACAGAATTCTATCCAACACATGTAGGTTTCTTTACATATATATTCAGTGACTATTAATATTATTAATAGACAATGCGGAAATTATGTAATGCACTATTCAAATATATTTTTTTTTATTTTAAAGGTAGGTGGACGCGCATATGAGCCACCTGATGATAAGTCACCAACGCCCATAGACAATGGCATTGTAAGAAACGTTAACCATCGCATCCATGCCACCAACCTTGGGAACTAAGATGTTATGTCCCTTGTGCCTGTTATTACACTGGCTCACTCACCCTTCAAACCGGAACACAAAAATAACTGTTGTTAACAATAACAACAAAAGTACTGCTGTTTTGCGGTAGAATATCTGATGAGTGGGTGGTACCTACCCAGACGAGCTTGCTCAAAGCCCTACCACCGAGTAAAAACTCAAATTATTTTATTCAATATTGAAGTATTACACTTTCTTAATGACTGTCGAACTAGAAACTACCACCGGTTCGGAAAAGAAACACCCAGCTCTGAGAAGAACCGACGAAAGAAAATCAGTGGGTTGATTTTCTTGTCATTTTTTTATGTATCTATCGTTTATAAAAAAAAGTCATTCGGCGATCGTTCAATATTATTTTGTTGTAAGGAATTATTTCTCTTTTAGATATTTAATGTTAAATGTTTTGGGTAAATTTGAAAGAAAAAGTCATAAAAAATTATTGCGTCAATTTATTTCGTACTTATATTTGTATTTTCTAATCTCATTTCCGCATGATCGTAAAATGTTCTCAGGGTACTGTTTCCGTGCTTCATTGTTTCGAAAGCTTCAGTTCTCGAATTTTCTTCTATTCTTCTCATTTTGGCTACTTCATGCATGGCTGGCCTATTTATCAACAAAATTAACATTACCTAAATAAATTGTTTAGTCTATGAAATCGTGTTTTTCTAACGATTTATTTTTGTAACTTATCGTTCATAATATTTTTCACGAACAAGACGTCGTGCTAAACAAGACTTGTGACACTTTTCGACCTAGTATACTAACTCTCTCTATATCAGAGTTAGTGACCTGTGCGGGACATTTTCAACAGTGACGCCCAATCGATCAAGGGTCAAGGGCATAAATCCACCTCGTAATGATTTATACGTCAAAATATCAAAGAAACCAGGGAAACGTACCCATCCGGGTGATCTGACCAGTTCATATGTTTTTCTCTGTATGATTTGCTGGATCGAAACAATTTTGAACAATCGCCTCTGAAATAAAAATGTTTTAGATAAATAAATTACTGCTATTCTTGGATTTTTATTTTATTGATTTGCAGTTTTGCGAACAATGCTTTTTGAGTGTCCTTCTATAATATAGAGTCTATAATTGTTTTTTTATTATTCATCATTGTAATAATATAATGATGTATTGGAAATTTGAACAGGACAGCGTCTTTCGGGCAAACTAGTTGTTAATCAAACAAATTTAATAAAATAAAATCCATTATATATGTGTGTATTTATATAAAGGCATGTCTGCCTCGTTGGTCTAGTGGTTAGATATAAGGCTGCAGACCCGGTGGTCCTGGGTTCAATTCCCAGGTCGGGCCAATAAATAGTTATTGGGTTTTTCTGTCAGAAAATTCTCATTAGTCTGGAAGTTGGAAGTGTGTACACTCCCGTGCCTCGGAAAGCACGTTAAGCCGTTGGTCCTGCGCCTGAACTCTTTCCGGTCGTGTCGGATTGCCGTCCCATCTGATTATGAGAGCTAAGGAATAGAGAGTGCACCTGTGTTTGCGCACACGCTTGTGCACTATAACATCTCCTGCGCAGTTGGCTAATCTCTCTTGAGATTGGCCGCCATGGCCGAAATCGTTCTGGAGGACATTATTGGAACGAAAATGTAACATATAAATTATGCACAATTATCTAAAATCTAAATGATTATCGCAAAAATTAAATAAAACAATTTAAAAAATATTCTTGTTTGGCTCAAGATCAGCAAAGTTCAGTGATTTCTGGTTAACAATATGTTCTTGGAAATTTAATATGAATAAAAATTACCTGACATCTTTGTAAATGGCACAATTTATGAGCACTCTGTTCTTATAGACGCTGGTGTAGAGGAAGGGCCCGTAGCACTTGTTCGTGCGCTCCTTGACGAGACAAGCTGATATGATCCCGATAACCATAGCATTTGGACCCTCTCCATATATTAACGGACCACCGTGGTCATTCTAGATCAATGAAATATTTATTAGTAAAAAAAAGCTTACAAAAATGCGACTTATTTATATTGTGAGTATTTAGTTAAAAACTGTTCATCTCTTTCTGTCATCATTAATTTTACATTTGAATGAAAAAGAAATATAGTTTAACTAATTTCTCCTAAGCAAACTTCATAGGTTAACTTGTAAATATTTTTGTAATGTTCACACTTTAACTTACGACGTAAGGTCATTATTACAAACTGAATAAGATACATCGGCTAGCTATGCACACACACCGTCATCACTTCGCGCCAGTTCCAACATACATATCTCTATTGTTATATTGTATTTTCCCGCGCTCCGCGATGTCACCCGAGATGACAGATAATATTATAAACACAGATAATATATATTTATATTAAAAAATATTAATTAATACATTATTGTAGATGTGTTTTATTTGTCTCTTATTAGAGTAATTACACTATCAAGATTTATATCCCATAAATATTCTTCCAGGTTTACTCACGATGTTTTCCTTCACCGACAAGGACGAGTTAAAAACATCATATGCAAAAAAAACAAATGAATTTCTACTGCTGAAGCTGCGATTGCATGTCTACTGCTTGATCTATCTTCATTATATAAAATATATTATATAATGTTATGTAATATAGTATATACCTCACAGAAACCACCCCCAGATGTCTGTCTCCTCCCTGATTCGTTGTGGAAGGCTGAATGTAGAACTAGTTTCTCGGGGTTTAGTATTCGCCGTGTTCCTTCATCTTCATCGGAATACATTATATCTGTGCATTCTACGTATTTATCCTAAAACGAGCTTAGCGTATAAATAACTGAGCTTTATATAATACTAGGTGTGCCCCGCGGCTTCACCCGCGTATAATAAAAATATAATAAATTATTTTATTACTGTAATAACACACACCCGTACACACGCTCTCTCTCTCTTTCACACACACACACACACTCTCTCTCTCTCACACACACACACACGCACAGACACACACACATGGCTACTGGTAAAGAAATACGTAATTAACGATTTGAAATTAATTTTCATAAGATACCGTAGGGTACAGTCAAAGCCAATAAATTTATATAGTAGTATAGATTTAAATAAGTATTTATAATAGGTGTATTTATAAAGCATAATACGAGGTTAATTATACGACTCAAATGTTAAAAAACAATAATTTAAACACTATTTTGTTGAGTCGAAAATTTACTGGAATTACTACCAAAGTTAAACATAAATATTTTAATGAAAAAATGTGAATTAATCTTACATTACAAACATCACTCAGTTCTGTATTTATGTCTTTAGAACAAATCATGTAATTGTCGATGATATTGTGGTAGCGAGCGCCCCAACGTCGTTTGCAATGCTTCTTTGAAATCAACACCACAGCGGTTTCTAAGAGTTCCTGTGTAGTTGATTGACTACGCCGATTGACCCACTGGATAAATTGAAAAATCAAACTTATGTTTATTTGCTTTTTTAATTAATAAAATAAAATAATTAAGAAATAGTATTTGTTAAAATTATTTATAATTTTTCTATTAATTTAAGTATTATTCAAAATATAATATAAGACGTTTTCAGTTCTGTTAATTATATAGGAATGCTCGAAATGTTTATACATGATTCCCATCAACATCGAAAAAACGAATTGAAAACACAACCAGCAATCCTCAATAAAAAGCGGCTGTGATAACGAATTACTTAAAATTAAATACATTTAATATTTAAATAAAAATATTAAGTAACCATTAATGATTAAAAGCGTAAAAAATTATAATAATTAAATAATCAATTTTATTAAAACAAAAAACGAAATTATACGAAAGAGATCGAATTCAACCCACAAAAAAAAAAACTGTCACAACTGAAAAAAACAAATGATGAAATAAGTAATTATTAAAAGTGTTAAATAACATTTAATTATAATATTGTTCTAGATATCTACTGTAGTATTACAAATTTTCTACTCATCATCATTAAACACTTCAAAATTTGAAACTGGCTGATCTCATATCACATAAGTCATCTCTTTTATACGTGCCATTGGCAGAATATTTTGAGCTCAAACAGCGCAGATCCACGTCAGAAAAAGAAAAAATTATAATATCCTGGGACATTATTCACACAGGGTCATCTGATCCCAAACTAAGCAGAGCTTCTAATATGGAAACCGGACTACTGATATACTTACATATATATACTACTTTTCTTTTATAAATAAATACTTATATAGATAATTACATCCAGACTCAGGACAAACAGACATGTTGACAAATATCTGTGTGGGAATCGAACCCACGGCCTGCGGCATGAAGGACAAGTACCTTACCAACCACGCCAATCGGTTCATAAAAGGATAAGTTCAAATAAATAAAATCATACGTCATTATATTTCTCAGTGGTACCCCATCCAGCGATGATGGCTCTGTTGTCAGGGTTTTCGTATGTACTGCTTTGGTTATTATAAGAGATTGGTTTCGGTATAAAGTCGCATCCCCGTATTCGCCTCGTGAAATCAAATTCGTCTTCAACTTTGACGATAGCTATATCGTTGTTCATCCATCTTATGTTGTCGTTCTCGTGACCATCGAATACATAATCTGTAATAATCGTGTGTTTGGTGTTGCATCTGTTTTTTTTTTATTGGGGGTAGTAAAGAAGACAGTTTTTCCACGGTAGCATACGCAAGCGATCCCGTGGCGCTCCTCGTTAAGACGGAAATGGTACCGCTAGTTTTTCAGTGGGTATTCCAATATTCGAGGCACAGTCGGCGCCCTGGACACCGGCGAGCCCCGCATACCCTCCACTGTTCCCGTGGGAAACGCGTAATGCGTTTTTTCAGCGTTAAAAAATAGGATATAGAATGGACCAACCATTCTCAGTAGCAGCCAGGAGTCTGGAAGGTGGAAGTGTGTACACTCCCGTGCCTCGGAAAGCACGTCAAGCCGTTGGTCCTGCGCGTGAACTCTTTCCGGTCGTGTCGGATTGCCGTCCCATCGGATTATGAGAGCTAGGGAATAGTGAGTGCACCTGTGTTTGCGCACACGCTTGTGCACTATAACATCTCCTGCGCAGTTGGCTAATCTCTCTTGAGATTGGCCGCCGTGGCCGAAATCGGTCTGGAGAACATTATAGTTCAGTGTCAGTGGTCCAGCGGATAGATCACTAAATCTTAACCAAATATATAATTGGGTCCAATCTGAGTACAAATAAATTTCATGCTCGTGGTCGACGGTGAGGATAAGCACTGCGAAGAAGCCTGCATGTAGCTGGTCCAAATCTGTCACATATCTGAATCAGTAGGAAAATGCTCCTAACCTTGTTCTCAAGGAGGAAACGTCCCTTTTACTAAGGTTTTCCAGCGCTGGTTCGGTACTAAGTACTTTGTATTGCTTTTCCGATTTCAATGATGAATAACTCTCCTGTCACCAGTGTCACATAAGCTCTTTCAATATTTGAAATTATAAGTAATATACTTACTTCGTGGAATACATTTCCAAACGGCTTTCTTTGCGCCGTTTTTTATACAATCGTTGTTATGACGATCGTCTTCGTCGTTATGCCTGTAATATATCAAATATGTATTAAAAAATCTACTTCAAAAGTTTGCCTTTTTATACGATCAAAGATGCTATCATCAAAATCAGGGGCAGATGTTAGATATATAAAGAGTAACCTATGTCCTTGGGATTCAAACGTGCTTCATACCCGATGTATATATATCGGTTCAGTGGTTTAGAATGTAAACGTAACAGACAGAGTTACGTTCGCATTTTTAATATTAGTATACATACGTATATTTGTATGTATATTGTATGTATTGAGATTAGTCGAGAAAGCCCTATTTTATAAGTCACTTAAAAATAATAGTTTAAAAACAAACACGCTTTTGTACTTTAAAATGATATTTTCTTAATCACTATTATCATTTATTTTAGTTACCATAAAGCTACAGTTTCTGTGACAGAACATTATTAGTCTTAATTATTATTGTTCATGTAAATAGCTGTTTATAAAAAAATATATAATAATAATATACAAAATATTATTATTATATATTTTTTTATAAATCATTGTAAACAAAATAAAGGTGTTAAGATAATTTTGTAGATTTTTTTATTTTTATCGATAAAAAAATCATAATAAAAAATGTATACCCGAATAATTATTTTCTTTATACCTCGAATAGAACTTGAAATTAATATTGTTATAATACGGAACTTCGTTCCTATCTGGAGTCCCACGACATTTGATTGGATTGGATTTTTTTCTACTTTTTACTTCGACTAGTTACAAAAGCGTGTTTTTTCGTTTTTAATCTGTTATTAATCTTTTTGTCATCTGTTATTGTATTGTCATCGGTCCACTTCACTTCGGTAAACTTCGCTCACTTATTAAGGAATAAGTGTGCGAAGTTTCACTTCACGTTCAAAGCACGGTCGTATACACAGGTCTTGCAACTGAGTCCAATTTCAGTGGTGAGAGATAGGTGCGAATGTGTTACAATTGCTAATTCGCAATACTATCCGCTTTACGTACTACGTCGCTGCTATCGAAGCTGATATTTTTCTCTCCCAAGTATTGCGTTATTTAATCATTGTTATATCGTTTTGTTGAGTTTTGCGGATTTTTTGTTTTGTTATTTAACTGTTTTGTTTGGATTTGAAAAAGTGTTCGGGATAATTATTACGCGAATTATCATGCCTCTGGCGGCCGTAAATTGAACTTAACAGCGTCATTATGTCAACGTACCCCATATTGAAGTTGCAAGACCTGTGTATACGACCGTGGCTCAAAGATTCTGTTACAAAGATTCATACCAAGCTGATAAAAGCTTGTAAAATCGATGATTGTGGATCTGTTATATATTACCGATGTGTGCCAGACACCACATAAAAATGTTTCGCATCCTCAATACAAGCGGCCGACGTGAGTATGTACTCTTCGTGTATGATCACGCCGCCGCAGAGCCAGTGCCGATAGTTGTTAAACTTTGTATTGCTCGTTGGAAGTTTTATATATACCTATAATTATTTTGTAAGTAAAAGCTTTAGTAGCAAATGAAGGTCTGATATCTGTATCTGTTAAAACCATATTTTTCTTATTATTTTGTAGTATATAGCCGATATAATCCACTATATATCACCTATATAGCGTGTAACAAAATTCGTGTCCGACCCGTGAAGTGGTTATTAGGTATCGTGTGTCGGTTCTATTTATGTAATAATTTTTAAAATATTTTATTTTTTCTAAATATTTATTATTATTTTATATTTAATATTATTTTATATTTAAAATATTTTTTTTTTTTAAAATATTTAATATTTTATTTCATTTTATATTTAAAATATTTTATTTACTCAGTAGACAGTACTACAGTAGACTCAAAAAAAAATTTTTTTTTTTTTTTGTGTCATTTGTAATGAATAATATAATAATTACCATATACGGTCTGCTGTTCCCAGATTCTTCTCCATTTATGATTCTTCTGGATCCATTTATAAGTGAATTAACGTCACTGAAGTTTGCTTTTCGTAGTATTTGGCTAATTTTCGGTGGTACTGTCGTCGCTACACTAATTGACCTAACAGCTAAATACATACAGAAAATAAATTTCGATGATGTAAGAAGACCATAGACTTTAACAGCACGTGGTCGTGGCGGCCCTTTTCAACAGAAATAAGCCCTACGAAATAAAATATAAGTACACTCTATTTTCTCTTACTGTCATAATCCGATGGGATAACATTCTGACAAGTCTAGAAACTCGAGAGTTTAGCTGCAGGATCATATTAGGTGTAGGTACGTGCTTTTTGAGGAACGGGGTTGTAGGCGTTGCTAATTACCAAACTTAGGTTTCCTATTGATAATTTGTGGTTAGAAAATAAAGTTTTATCCTAACAATTTGAACCCAGGACCTAGATGAGATCGGTCGGATTAGAACCTAGTTTCTATGATTGGTGTAAGAAATGGTTACCATATCTTGCAGTGCCAATGTCTGTGCTATTGTGGTTACGTAACCTCAAGTGTCTTACTCTGGCATTTTAATGCCGTCTTAGATTTATTTAAGAGAAATATAATAAAGTTCTCCAGTATCATAGGGCCAGGTGGTGCAGTGCAGAGTGCACCAGGGTCCCGGAGCTCAGGGGGGCCTCTAATCTAAGCTTTGAAAAGAGAGGAATATAAAAGAAAAAGAGAAAAAAAAACCTCGAGCCTGCTCACAAGAATATTTTTTTTATATTTTTAAATGAACATAACAATTACAGAACTCCGTAAGTTCAAGCTACGTGGAAAAAGGGGGTGAGGGCACGATTCTTTCTCTATGCACCGGGGCCTTTGCCCACCTTGTTACGCCACTGATATTCTCTCGCTTAGCTTCTAGTAGTCTAATTAGTACCTACATAATACCTTAAATTAATAGTAATTAGTAAGAGTAAAATATATATAACAATGTAATAGATAGGATTACTTAACATAATTCGAAGTTCATTATAAAAAAAACAAGCGAACGTACCTAGAAATAAAGATTGTTCTAATAAAATTATACAAAACGCTCGTATATAGAAATGAAATAGCTTCATGTTCCCTGAACAAATACTATGTAATAGAAACGATTTCGTACTGTTTTATGACTTTTGAAGTCATAAAACAGTACAAAAGTAATTAAATCTACGATGCAAAGTCAATACTTACTTCAAATATTTTAGTATAAGGCAGATTTTAAGAAAGTAAACAAGCATAGTTTGAATTCTACGTCGAGTACCAATAGCAATAGAATGTCTCTAATCTATTTATTAAGTTAGGATTGATAAAATGATTGATTGTTTTTTGTTGATTGCTCGATTCTTTGTAGACAGTGTAATTACAGGCACAAGGGACGTAACGTCTTAGTTCCAAAGGTTGGTGGCGCATTGGCGATGTAAGCGATGGTTAACATTTCTTACAACGCTTATGGGTGTTGGTGACCACCTACCATCAGGTGGCCCATATGCTCGTCCGTACCTATGCAATAAAATAAAAAAAGACAAAATTACAGCTTGTTTTATTATTTCAATGACGTCATATTTCAGAGAGAGGGAGAAGGTTTGGAGCTTATTCCACCACGCTGCTCCATGCGGATTGATGGAATACACACGTGATAGAATTTCAGTGAAATTTGACACATCACGGTTTCCTCACGATGTTTTCCTTCGCCGTCAAGCACGATATGAATTATAATCACAAATTAAGCACATGAAATTCAGTGTTGCTTGCCCGGGTTTGAACCCACGATCATCGGTTAAGATTCACGTGTTCTTACCACTGGGCCTTCGTGGTAAGAACACGTGCTTTCGTTCTCGGCTTTCGTGCCTGGGTTAAACTTGTAGTTTATCCTTAATTTTACATATATGTTCCGAATTCAAAAATTTCAAACACAAAACAGTACTCATGCGCATCACAACTTAGACGCCGAGGATTAGGATGACAATCACTTAATATAATATTTTTTTAATTTAAATTTTTTAATTATAGATCAGTAGTTATTTATAAAAAAAGGTATTTATTTATTTATTTATTTTATTTTAACGGAAACAAACAGTACATAGTCAAGTTTACGAAGAGGCAAATTGATTTTTTAAAAAAATAAAAAAATATATTTAAAATAATTGAGGATTGAATTAAACACGTCTGAACAGATTTGGATGCTCAGTTTAATTGAATATTGAAATACATGTTTCCCACTGTCTTAACTAAAATCTTACATTCCAGGAATCCATTTACATTGTTATGTTTCCCAGTACAACGACCACCCAACGCTAGAATGCAACAATGCAATTTTTAGGTTTTTACTGTGAATATTCTTCGTGGTACTGGTTGCATAACTTCTCCCTCCCCAAGCGCGAAATTATCCGAATTAGGATTTACAGGATTCGGATTATTTCGCAAGAAAGTGAACAATTTTAATTTATACTTAAAAATAATATATCCTAAAACACATATGGGTAGAATTGTATACAGTAACACCGTGGCCAAACTTAGGCTATTAATTTTCACTACACTATTTTCACTTTCCACACTTTCACTTTCCAGATTCTGAACTTTTAACATGTAAGATAACTGTTTTAAGTCATCGAAGTTAATCTCCTTCATATCTAGCGTTTTATTCCAATTTACAGTTGAAGATTTCAGTATGGGAAGATCAGCAATCGGTATTAACGTCGTAACGATGTTCCCGTAGAATCGACGATAATAGAGTCGGATATTTTCTAGGAATACTATACAATTTTCGTCAATGTGTAATATAAGAGAGCCATGTAGAGATTTGTGGGTTACATTATCACCGCAGATTTCCTTTAGAATAATTGTATCCCTTATGTAAACTATCCAATCATTGTCCTTGATTCGTTGAACCTTAATATTTTCCACATCTACGGAAACAGCATTGCAGTTGGATATGTTAGTTCTAAATTTCATTAATTGCTCTACGCAAGTTTCCTCCGTGTATGGTATGACGTTATCTTCGGTGCATAGGAATTCCTTTTCTCCGATTTCCTCGCAGGACTGCGCGACCGATAGGTATTTCAGCCCTTTCACCATGAGGTATGGGAATTTGGGAATAATTGTGAGAGTTTTATTAATAGTATTATCAAATCTAGGTAATGAATAAAGCTTAAAATAGTTATATATATTACCGTCGGTTAATGGAATCTCTAAGATAAATGTAATCTGGTTTCCTTTCATATATGCTTTAACTACAATAACCCTTTCTAATTTAATTAAATTACTCACACTGGCTTCGTACATTAGATTTTCTGTATTACCAATAGTTCTTAAAATAGTTAACAATTCTGTAGAGTTTACTATGGATTGGTGTAGAACAGAAACTTTACTCAATGCTAATGTAGTTTCAATTTCACTTAAGGTTATATATATTGAACGAAAATTAACACTAAATATATTAAATACCATAAGAACATGAATAGAGTAAATAGAATGTACCTCTTTAGTTATTATTTTCTTAACTAAGTCTTCTATTGTTCGGAGTTTATCATCTAACATATTAACGTTTGACTGTAATGTTTCTGTGCTACTTATAAAAGAATCTAACATTTTCGAAATTACAGTTATTTTCTTATCGGTTAACAGTTCTTTATCATGCAAATGTGTAATAAGGGAATCATAGTGATTGGCATCATCATGGTCTAAATTACCAGTTATCAATTTAATTATCGATCCTAAGGGATTTAGTAAACCTCTTAAAATGTTATCCATTGCTCTCTGAAATGTGGCAGGTGCCGTTTTAAGGCCAAATGGCATTCTGAGAAACTCAAAATGGCCGAATTGTGTGCTAAACGCAGTTTTCTGCCTATCCTCTTCATTGACTTCAATTTGGTGGTATCCAGATGCCAAATCTAATGTAGTGAAGTAAACGCTTTTTCCTAATTTGTCGAAAAGGTCTGTGATATTAGGTAGAGGGTATTTGTCGTCTACTGTTATTTCATTTAAACGCCTATAATCAATCACCATCCTATATTTTGCTTGACCAGATGCATCAAGCTTTTTTGGTACAAGGTGTACAGGAGCACTCCAAGGGGAATGTGATTCCTGTATTACATTATCTTTTAATAGTTTGTGTACCTGATCTTTTATTTCCGCTGCTTGCACAGGAGGTTGTCGATATGATCTAACATAAATCGGATCCTCATTTTTAGTTCTAATTGCATGTTTTACCTGATTGGTGAATGTGAGAGGGAGGTGTTCACTGTAAAATATATCTTTAAATTCTCTACATAAATCAAATATTCTCTTTCGCTCCTCTTCATTCATATGTTCCAATCGTAATTTTAATAAGTTTTCTTCTAATATAGCATCAATTTCGATATCCCTTTTTTCCTTCGTACAGTTTACTTCAACATCCTGACTATCGGGAAATGACACTTGAGGTTCGAATTGTTGCGTGTCCGATCCAACAAAATTATTATTACAGTAATCATTTTTACTATAATCGTTTTGATCGTAGTAACATAAATCATTTGGTTGGTTATCGTAAAACCCTAACTCGTTAACTTTAAAACCTTGTTGCGGTCTTAGAGATGGTATAGTACGCATTGACACATCTGTTGAAATATTAGCCTGATTATTAGATTTATAGCCGAATTGAGAATAACCTGGATTTTGTGCACGCATACCAAGCTGTTGTGGACGCATTCCGAATTGTTGGGGACGTATGCCCCACTGGGGCTGATAGCCAAACGATGGTCTATAGCCTAACTGAGGTCGATAACCTGTCGGTTGTGGTGGCTGATAACCTGAGAATTGTTGAGGTTGGTTTGAAGGCGCTTGAGCCGGACTTTGAATTCGTGGTACACCAAATTTGAACTTGGGGGCTAACAATTGGTTTGTCGAATTAAAACTATTTAGTCTAGGGGAAAGCACGTTATTTCCAAATTTAAATGTCGACGGAATACCGGGGAATGGAGCTACGATATTCGATTTATTATTCATTCTGTTACGTGCGGTATATTGGTCGTGAAAATTAACCTCTTCCATAACAACACTTAAGGCTTCTTCGAGACTACGCGGTGATTTTAACCGAACTACTCTAACCATATTTTCCGGTAAATTGTACAGGAAAACATTTAGCGAAGTGTTATTATAAATGATAATTTTACTCTGCTTAAGATTAGAATCCGTAATTAAATTTACTTTCGATATTAAAGCTGAACGAACAGACTGTACTCTATTGCAAAATTCTAAATACGATTCACCTTGCCTAATTTTCATGGATTCAAGTTCGATAGCCATGCATTCCTCACTACGCGGATCCCCAAAGTGTAAAGTTAATAGTTCCTTGAATTCGTCCCATGTAGTTATATCCTCGCGTTCACTGATAAGGGCCGCCGCATTGTCTTTAAGTCGGCTCATTATCGAATGCATAACATACATATTTTGTGTCGGACCCCCTACATATTTATTAATAACGTATTCGCACTGTCTAATAAAAAGATTTAATTGACGTTTATCTCCGCCAAAAAGTGGGATTAATTTTAGAATTTCAGTTGGGATGAGAACTATTTGCTCCAGATGTTCGTTAGTAGACATTTTAATGATGAATATCGCGGTATTTAATAAAATAAAAATCACTATAATTACCTTTTACACTAATACAATGTTAAATTATATCTAAATTTATAATTAATTCGTAAAATTATATTTTAAATGAATTTTACTTAGTATTATTCACAAAAATTCATGTGAGAGATAAAATACAAATATGATACGTATAACTAAATTCCGATTTCACAGATTTTATATGAAAACCAGATAACAGTTAAAAAGAGAGAGTTCCAATCTCTAGATAACAAAACTCTACAATTTGAATAGGCATGAAATAGGTAAGGAAGGTGAAAAGGCTTACTCACCAACCAGCCAACGCCCTCAGCATCGCTCCAACCACTTGACGAATTTATTTGTTCGATGGATCGCCGTCCGCGCCGGAAAATCGCGAAAATCGGTAAATTTAGATACTCGAATATTTACGCGAATGCGCTATAATTACGACGATCCTGTCCGCAGCGCCAGTCAAGTTTACGAAGAGGCAAATTGATTTTTTAAAAAAATAAAAAAATATATTTAAAATAATTGAGGATTGAATTAAACACGTCTGAACAGATTTGGATGCTCAGTTTAATTGAATATTGAAATACATGTTTCCCACTGTCTTAACTAAAATCTTACATTCCAGGAATCCATTTACATTGTTATGTTTCCCAGTACAACGACCACCCAACGCTAGAATGCAACAATGCAATTTTTAGGTTTTTACTGTGAATATTCTTCGTGGTACTGGTTGCATAACTACATAATAAATTTTATGAATATCAAATATTGGAAAATCATTACCAAAATAGTTTCCAATGATTAATAACTAATCTATACTACTATATAAATCTATTGGCTCTGTCTGTACTTATTTTTTTTCCCCTAATTTTGTGATAAATTATCGTTTTATGATTCAGTGATTCACATTATACTATTTTTTTCATTTTTGTCTGTCTGTCTGTATGTCTTCTTATAGCTCAAGAACGGCTTGACCAATCTTGATGAAAATTGGTACAAATAAAGAACATGTGATGGCGCAAATGTTAGGCAAATATATCTATAAGATCGGTAAACCCTACGATATTTTATGAAAATTAATTTCAAATCGTACGATACTTTATTAAAATTAATTTCTTTACCAGTAGCCAAATGTGTGTGTGTGTGTGTGTGTGTGTGTGTGTGTGTGTGTGTGTGTGCGCGCGCGCTTGTGTGTTATTATGCGGGTGAAGCCGCGGGGCACAGCTAGTATAACGATCGATCGAAATCGAATAACACAAGTCAAAAGTAGAAACTCGATTAACCGGACTTATTGTTGTCGTTAGGCATTCGGATAATCGAATGTATGAAGAAAAGCGGGTTTTGTGCATACGTAGTACATAATGTTATGTGTTTATTAAAAACAACAAATACTTAGCAACGAAAATCAATGTTTATTAAGAAATTTGTAAGAAATAATACCTTTTCCAACATACGAATTATACACTTATTCACAATTCCACGTCTAGATTTTCTTCTGTTTCATCATCATCATTTTATATAATTGGTCGCGGTTGGTTTGTCCGGATAATCGCGAATCTGTATAACTGCGGGCCGGATAATCGAGTTTCTACATTTCTTTTTGGTTTAAAAATGTAAAAAGGATTCAGGTGTAGTTTATAGAATTAAAAGGAATAAAATGAAATTTGATAATTTAGGCAAAATTATGTATTCATTATAACATTACTTAGGCTTCGTTTGTCTCGTTCGTTTCTTTTTATTTTCAGTTTTTGCCTTTATTTTATAGTTATTGTTTTTTGGATTTGATCTGTAAATATTGAAATAAAATAATTTTACTGTCAAAATGAAAAACACACCTACCTCATACGAAATATTACAATCTATCTGATCAGTCTTGGCACATCTAAAGTCTTTGCGATTATACTTTCATTTTAAATCTAATTGCTTTATTGTTATACTTTTCTTTACAATTATTTGAATAAGATTTACTTTACTTACTATGTTATAAACTACTCAGAAAAAAAACACACACAAAACATGGATACAATCTAAATATACAAATTTGGCGACCTTATTTCGATTAAATTACGAGTTATACTCGTTACAATTAAATTAAGATATAAAATAAATACAATATACAATAAATATAATATAGACTCCAGATCGATTTCGGCCACGGCGACCAATCTCAAGAGAGATTAGCCAACTGCGCAGGAGATATTATAGTGCACAAGTGTGTGCGCAAACACAGGTGCACTCTTTATTCCCTTACTCTCATAATCTGATGGGATGGCAATTCGACACGACCGGAAAGAGTTCAAACGCAGGACCAACGGCTTTACGTGGCACGAGTGTACACACATCAAACTTCCAGACTCCGGGCTGCTACTGAGAATTTTCTGACAGAAAAACCCAAAAACTTTTTATTGGCCTGACCTGGGACCATGGAATTGAACCCAGGACCTTCGGGTCTGCGGCTTTACATCTAGGCACTAGACCAACGAGACAGTCACGCCTAGTTATAACCTATCTATAGGGTTTTCCATTAAGGGCGCTTGATCTTTGAAATGCAAAAAAAAATACATGTAGGAGAGATATTTGCGAAATTTTTTTTTATTTGGAAGGTCTATCGACCCATTATGTATGGAATATGACATCATTCAAATGACCGCCACGGCTTCGGTTGGTGGCGCGCACACGAAAGGTCCAATTTTCGATGACTCTGGCGCACAAATCGGGCTGTATTTGATCGATGGCGTGGCGTATGTTGACTTTGAGGGCATCGGTGGTTTGCGGCTTGTTGGCATAGACCTGCGACTTAAGAAAACCCCACAAGAAAAATTCCAGCGGGGTCAAATCGCACGATCTCGGTGGCCAGTTCACGTCGCCTCCGCGCGAGATGACCATGTCCAGAAATTGCTCGTGCAGAACTTCCATCGTAGCGTGTGCTGTGTGGCACGTAGCGCCGTCCTGTTGAAACCGCATGTTGTCCAGATCCATATTCTCGATTTCAGGCCAAAAGAAGTTGGTTATCATCGACCGGTATCGCTCACCATTGACGGTGACGGCCACACCATTATCGTTTTCGAAAAAATACGGACCAATCACGCCTCCGGCCCAAAATCCGCACCAAACAGTCACTTTCTGCGGGTGCATTGCCACTTGGTGAACCTCGTGTGGATTGGTCTCGTCCCAAATACGGCAATTTTGCTTGTTGACATAGCCATTCATCCAAAAATGCGCCTCGTCGCTGAAGATGATTTTTTTGCCAAAATCGGCGTCAACTTCCAACTGCTCTAATGCCCAGTCAGCGAACACACGGCGCTGTCTATGGTCATTAACCTTGAGCTCTTGGGTCAGCTGGATCTTGTACGGGTGCAGGCTCAAGTCACAACGCAAAATTCGCCAAGTTGTCGTCTGCGAAAGGCCGAGTTCCTGTGCGCGACGCGGAATTGACTGCCGCGGGTTTTCGAGGACACTGTCGCGCACAGCGGCGATATTCTCGGCAGATCTCGCGTTACGTTGACGCACGGGAACCGGCTGATTGTTAACTGACCCGGTTGACTCGAATTTGTCCACCAATCGACGGATAGTCGACTCGGCAGGACGATCATCGCGACCGTAAAACGGGCGAAGTGCGCGGAACGTTGCTCGAACTGAAGACCCATTTTCATAAAACAATTTTATGATTTGCACGTGCTGCTCGACACTGTAACCTGCCATGGTGGTTTGGGAGGACGGAATGAATATAACACACTGCATTTGACAGCTGTCACTCAAACAACATGGCCGCAATCAGTTGTCAAAGTTCAAGCGTCCCTATTGGAAAACCCCTTATAAGTATATACTGCACCTATCACGTTGATTCGTCCAGTCCAATTTTGTTTCAATCAAGCGTGTTTTCGTTGACTTTAATACCCTTCTACAAGTTGCCCTGTAATTGATTAAATTCAATATATAATGACTTAGTTACTGAATCGTATTCATAGTCATGAAATGTTTATATTATCAAACATAACTAAAAGCATTTATTTAACAAAGAACATCGATATAATTTAAAAAAAATACCCAAGAGATTTATCAATTGCACAGGCAATAACATGTCGGTTGCGCCAGACACTGGTGTAGAGGAATGGTCCGTAGCATTTCTGAGTAAAATTTGCGGTCATACAAGCCGATATCACACCAATCACCGTGGCACTCTTCCCATAACCAACTACGAGAGGTCCGCCATGATCGTTCTAAAATTTACAAATAGCATAGTTTTAATTACGATAACTGGATCCTAATCCTGTGGCCCGTGGCTTCACCCGAGTATAATTAATAAAAATATAATAAATTATTTTATTACTATAATAACACATGACTTCTGGTAAAGAAATATGTAATTAACGATTTGAAATTAATTTTCATAAGATACAGTTTACCGACCTAACATTTGCGCCATCACATGTTCTTTGTGTGTACCAATTTTCATTAAGATTGGTCAAGCCGTTCTTGAGCTATAAGAAGACATGCAGACAGACAGACAGACAAAAATGAAAAAAATAGTATAATGTGAATCACTGCACCATAAAACGATTATTTTACACAAAATTAGGTGAAAAAAATATGTACAAACAGAGCCAATCGATTTATATAGTAGTATAGCTACGCGGGTGAAGCCGCGGGACACAGCTAGTAGTAACATAATTTCTATATGAGACCATTCAAAAACGACCTTTATTGAGCTTATAAACAAAGGTAATTCTAGTCTTCTTAATATCACCTCACAGAATCCTCCAGAAGCTAGTCTCGATCGTCTCAAATGGTTGAAGTGATTAGCTGTATGCACTTGCAGTGTTTCTGGTTTCAA
Organism: Nymphalis polychloros; assembly: GCA_905220585.2. Classification (NCBI taxonomy): domain Eukaryota; kingdom Metazoa; phylum Arthropoda; class Insecta; order Lepidoptera; family Nymphalidae; genus Nymphalis; species Nymphalis polychloros. The sequence continues at coordinate 4,892,960 of HG992264.1, read as the reverse complement.
TATAAATCGTCTCGCTGCGTATTCATCTTCAGCTTCGTCAGAGTACACTAGTTCCTTGCAATTTATGTCTTGTTCCTTTGCAATAAAATTTATTAAACAAAAAATATAACTTGGTATCATACTAATAATGTATAACGAAATTTTATTTAGGTATTTTTTTTGGGATATTTGGAATTTGATTTTATTACTACTGGTGGTAGAGTTTTGTGCTAGCTCGTCTGGGTAGGCACCCCCCACCCATCAGATAATCTACCGCAAAACAGCATTACTTTGGTATTGTTTGGTTCCGGTTTGAAGGGTGAATGAGCCAGATGAGGTTAGTGGCGCATTAGTGATGCCAGCGATGGTTAAGCTTTCATACAATGCCAATGTTTATGGGCGTCGGTGACCATATGCTCGATCACCTACCTATTCTCTAAAAAAAGGAGAGTGAGCTCAGAGTTTCAAGACGAATATTTTCATATAGATTGTATACTTAATAAGTTACGTAGTATGTATTTATTATTTTGCATAATTTTAGAATATATGAGGTACAAAATCACTTCAGAAGATTTTTAGGCGAACGATAATAAAGCTATAACAGCTGTAACAAAACTTTGGTAAGTTTGAAATAGTCAGTCATAGTTAACAGTAAATATTAAAATTTACGAAAGAACTCAATAAACAGTGGCGTTTATTAAGAACTAATACCCCAGTACTGACGCAGGGACCGCTATACCGATTGTGTGACCAATCACACACTTTTAAATCTTTGAAGCATCTAAAACTAACACTAATAATATACTATCGTTTTCCTCGCGGTTTCACCCGCGTAGTTCCAATTTCCGTGGGAATACGGGGACAAAATGTAGCCTATGTTACTCGCTGATAATGAAGTTTTCCATTGGTGAAAGAATTTTGAAGATGAGTGGTTTAGACGTGGAAGCGTAACAAACAAACTCAGATACGCATTTATATAAGGATATAAGCCTAAATTAATAAAATAGACGTGTACAACGAGTATCTAACCTTACACAAGTCACTCATTGCCTCGACATCAATGCCATCCTTAGCGCACACCATGTTCTCGTCGATGATGTAATGGTACCGTTCCGACCACCGTCTCTTGCATTTCGCCTTTGATATCAATATTACATCAGTTTCCAGCAGATTGGGTGAGTTTTTGTTTGAACTATCGAACATCTGAAAAAAAATTAAGATCTTATAATTATTTTCGTGTTACTGTTTTATGTTGTTCGTGTAATTTATATTATGTTTTGATTAGTCTGGTATAGATTACTAATAAGGTTAATGGTTTTAGTAACTTAAAAATATTGTAAAAGTTTTTGACGTGATAACGCCTTATAAATCGATGAACGCCGGCTGCACGCAAGAAAAAGCATGACTCATAGTAACGTTCCGCCCGAGCAAAGCGCGCAAGCGAGAACGTGGAACAAATGACAGAGAGGCACGATCGGCCTAAGCGTTCGGCTTGTGACGCATCTATCTCCTCCACTCCATGCGTCCGAGTATTCATCAATGTCTTCTTATGACGTTATCACGTAAAATTGTCGTCAGTAAACCGACTTTACAGACAACCAATTTTTTTAGTATACCAGATTGAAATATACTATACACAAGTGTTTAATTCCAGCCCAATCGATTAGGTGCATATTGTCTAAAAATATGCGAGATTCGAACTATACTTTACATATAACAATTTAAACAAAGGCTTTTTAATAAAGAAAATTTAAAAGTAGTAATAGACTAGATATATGATATGATTTACTGAACTAATATTAAAATAAGCAATTAAAAATTTATATTTTACTCGGTGGTTAGAGCTTTGTACAAGCTCGTCTGGATAGGTACCACCCACTCATCAGACATTCTACAGCAAAACTTGTACAGTACTTGGTACTGTAGCGACATCTATCTCGCCACATACGAACACTAAATACTGACGCATCCTACATCGCGATATTAAAGTTATCCGAGCGATCGACAACAACCGTCGGGCAGTAGCCCATCAGACCAACACCCGTCGGAGGATCCTCCCTTTTCAATGGTGGATGAGGAACTTTACACCGTTGCTCCCAACACCAAATTCCGGTTTAAAGGGTGAGTGAGCCAGTGTAATTACTGGCTATACTATATACTATACTAAATATATAATATACTACTTATATTATAAAAAAAACTTGTTTATATTTAAAAATACTTACATGACTGAAGCTATCTACAGAGCCCCATCCAGCGATTGAAGCAGTAGTTCCAGGCGCTTCCAATGCTTCAGATTGATTGTTATAAGCGATTAGTTTCGGTGTGAAGTCACAGCCACGAATTCGTCTTTGAAAGTTAAAATCATCTTCAACTTTAACAACCGCTATGTCATTTACCATCCATCGTATATTATCGAATTCGCTTCCATCGAATACGTAATCTGGTAATTATAGTATTAGAAATTAATATATATTTTTTAAATTTATTTATTATAATAGAATCACCAACAAAATTACATTTATTTCTAAATTACACTTTACAAAGTTACGTATTACTTACAGGTACTTACAGCACGCAAATTAAGTCTAAGCGTACAATAGCTTTGTATGCAAAATCGTTTTGAATATAATTTTCAAATTAATACAATGTAATACAAACATAAACACAAATATTTTTGAAACTAAAACTGAAATACAGAGAAAGATGACAGGCGGCCTTAATAATAATGGTCCTCCTGACCGATTTCGGCCACAGCGGCCAATCTCAAGGGAGATGAGCCAACTGCGCAGGAGATATTATAGTGCACAAGTGTGTGCGCAAACACAGGTGCACTATCTATTCCCCTACCCATAATCCGATGGGACGGTAATCCGACACGACCGGAAAGAGTTCATGCGCAGGACTAGCGGCTTTACGTGCTTTCCGAGGCATGGGGTGTACACACTTCCAACTTTCGGACTCCGGGCTGCTACTGAGAATTTTTCGACAGAAAATCTCAATATCATTATATATATTGGCCCGACCTGGGATTTGAACCCAGGACCACCGTGTCTGCGGCCTTACATGTAGCCACTAGACCAACGAGGCAGTCACGGCGGCCTTATTACTAAGACAGCGAATGTACAAATATAAATATAAAATTGCTTTACAAATAAATAGTGGTACTTGGTACTGTTGTGTTCCGGTTTGAAGATTGAGTGAGCCAGTGTAATTACAGGCATAAGGGACTTATTTCCCCAGGTTGGTGGCGCATTGTCAAAGTTATTTTTTTTAAAGAAATGTACATTGCCACTGTCTATGAGCGTTGGTGACCACTTACCATCAGGTGGCCCATATGCACGTCTGCCTACCTATAATATAAAAAAGTGGATTCTACTGCATGGACGAACATATATGACATATATGGTAATGTAACACAAATATACATAATATGTTATGTGTCCAAGAAATATAATATTTATTTATTGTTTGAACGTGAACGTGACAAATCGAAATCACGCTATTTATATTTAAAATTGCTATATAATCTACTACTACTACATACTAATATATAAAGCTGAAGAGTTTGTTTGTTTGATCCGGCTAATCTCAGGAACTACTGGTTCGAATTTAATTATTTTTGTGTTGTATAGTCCTTTTATCGAGGACGGTTCTAGGCTGATTTTTATTCATTATTTTTTTATTAATTATACACGGGTGAAACCGCGGGCACAGCTAGTATTATACGATCAGCGTATTTTGTAAATTAGTATTACAATTCTGAAAACACCTGAAGTCAATATTTTTTTTTTTATGTATGGATGTTATGATTGTATGATTTTCATTAAGTATTAATTCAATAGTAATATTTTGTAGCTCACTTTTCGGCACACATTTCCATACAGCTTTCTTTGCTCCGTTCACGATACATTCATCTTCATCTCCCGCCGGGAGCCATCTGTGATTCAAAACAGCGTAATAGCTCAATTTATCAAGTTAAACTGGTATGATAGGAAGTGCACTGGCAAATCAGAATGTCGTTTTCGTGTAAATGAAAAAAAAATGTTTACAAATAAATGAGGAAAGTTTTTCTTTGAAATGCCTATCAAATCAATTGATTGTGATGGTAATGATATCCCCTGGCCGATTTTGGCAACAGCGGCTAATCTCAAGGGAGATTACCCAACAGCGCAGGACATATTATAGTGCATAAGGGTATGCGCAAACACAGGTGCACTCTCTATTCTCTCACTCTCATAATCCGATGGGACTGCAAACCAGACTCGACCACAAAGATTTCAGGTGCAGGACCAACGGCTTTACTTACTTTCCGAGGCACGGAGTGTACATCTTCGACGGAAAAAGAACTTTTTATCGGCCCGACTTGGGGTTTAAACCCAGAACTTTGAGTCCTGCGGCTCTATATCTAGCCGCAAGACAGATGAGGCAGTTCAAATAAGGCAAACCAATATACATTACCTTTAAACCAGATGACGCATTGATTTGACAGTATAACTAGTAGCTCATGCTTCGGTTTCACCCGCGTTAAACGATATAATTCTGCCCCAAAGGTATTTTTTTAAGCATTGGTAGGCGGACGAACATTTGCGCCACCTGATGGTAAGTGGTCATCAACGCCCATAGACATTGGCATTGTAAGAGACGCTAACCATCGCTTACATCGCCAATGCGCCACCAATCTTGGGAAATAGTTTAAAGCATAATTTTTAAAGCAATAAATTGACTATCTTATACCATACTTTTCTTAAATTAATGAAATCTTGTAGATCCTAAGATTAGCGAGTTCAAAAAAATGAAGTCTTCAGTAATTTATACCTATGCGTTCCTGAAACTACAACAAAATGTTGAGCGTCTTCAATACAGGCCGCGGATGTTAGAACGAACTGCGAGTGGATGATCACGCCGCCGCACAGCCAGTTCGAGTCCTTCAGCTTCGGGTCAGCGCCGGATGCGGGCCGGAGGTACACCTTCGAGATCAAAATTTGTAGTATTATAATTGATATAATGATGAGCTATCTCGGCTCATAATTATAACTCAATATAATTATGAGCCGAGGTAGCTCAGTTAGACCACGTGAATCTTAATCAATGATTGCGGGTTCAATTCTAGGTTAACGCTACTGATATTTCATGTGATTTTTTTTCATTGTTTAAAATTTATCTCGTACTAAATTATTTATATTAAAAACAAAAACACTATGTGTTACATTTATATATAGAGAGGACATTTTTAAATATCGATTAAATACTTACTTAACGAAATCAATTACTTTTTAATAACCTTATCTTGGTTGGTAGTTAAGTTTAATAAATAATAATATTAAAAATTCTTATCTTAGATTTCATAAGGACAGCGCATCAACAATAAATAAATTAACTTGGCTGTAGGCCTTTGTACAAGTCTGTCCAAGTAACCACACATTAGATATTCTACCGCTGAGTAGCAATATTTAGTAATGTTGTGTTTCGGTTTAAAGAGTGAGGGATATGACATCTTAGTTTCCAATGTTGGTGGCGCATTGGTGTTGTGAATAATTGGTAATATATCTTACATTGTTGCGGACAAATTACCATCAGGTGACCCATTTGCCCATCCATATATGATAAAAAAAACATAAACACGTACCATATACGGTCTCGTGTCTGTCACTTCACGTCCGCGTAATATTCTTCGCGTTTGATTTAGCCACAACGACATTTGTTCAACGTTTTTTAGACACGATGCTAAAAAAAGCAATATTTAAATAAGCTAAGAGGGGTAAGTAAAGTAACAGCTGACACAACAAACCCCCCTTTTCTCTAAAAAAGAGGTTTTCCACGTAAATTTTTCTTGTGAACGCCAAAAGTTATGAACGGTGTGCCAAACCGTCCAGGCTACAAATCATGTGTTATTCTCTAAGAACGCACATTACTCACACGTGAAATTAATGTTGAGAACAAGCTTATGGTGAAATAACATTTTGATGCGTGTGTTCTTGAAATGTTATAATTATTGTGGTCGATGTCGCATATCACTTTATCTGCGGTGAGTTTCGAGTGTGTCCTTAAAGAATAACCTTAAAGGTGGCGCACCTTTAGGGAGTCAGTCGGAGTAATAAAAGCTGTTGTTACAAATTTACCAAGTTATTGTCGCGTGCCTCGGATAACACGAAACTTTGTTAATGCTATGTGTGACTTTTCCGCGGCTGGTATCGTTTTGCCCTCCATCGGACTAAGAGAGTAAATGTTTAATAGTAATAGCTATTTCTGACGTGGCTCCAATTGGTCAGGAAAACATTTTTATCAATTTTATTCCCATAAATCTAATAGAATATAACGTGTAATAATTTTTACCTTTTTCAAATACAAAACAAATGACAATAGTGATAATAAGTTTCATGTTTTATCTTAGTTTTAATAAAAATCACAAAGTAACGTTAGGCAAGTTCCGAACTAAGTCAAATGCAATCAATTTCATGCCTGGATACATTTCATTGCTTCCGTTTGAAATCAAGTTAGCGGCCGTTTGTTTACAAATATAAGTGGATTTGCATATATTAATTAAATACTATAGGAAATAGTATACAATTTTTTTACCTTATATACTTACCTTCATAAAAACGAAATAACAAAACTTACTATTTAAAAAAATAACTTCTCTTAAATGTTTAAATTCAAATGAGACATAAAATATTTAACTGGTTAATTTTGTCGGCAAATTTTATTACATATATTTATTATCATCGTTTGACTGACTGTAAATGTAAATCTTAAACACGGTCATACACTGGTTTTGCAACTTCAATATGGGGTACGCTGACATAATGACGCTGTTAAATTCAATTTATGGCCGCCAGAGGCATGATATTTCGCGTAATAATTATCCCGAACACTTTCAAATCCAAACAAAACAGTTAAATAACAAAACAAAAATAGCAAAAAATCCGCAAAACTCAACAAAACGATGATTAAATAACACAATACTTGGGAGAGAAAAATATCAGCTTCGATAGCAGCGACGTAGTACCTCAAGCGGATGATATTGCGAATTAGCATTATTAGCCGTTGTTACACACTCGCATCTCATCTCTCACCACTGAAATTGGACTCAGTTGCAAGACCTGTGTGTACTACCGTTATCTTAAGCTATGGTTTCTAGGAAACTGAAATTTAAGCGGGCACAGACTTGCTTAAAATATAGTTTCCTACTTATGATTGCAATAACATGTTGCCAACCTTTTTGTTTTTATGATATCCCATTATAAGACAAATCACTAACCTTAGTTTTACTTCTTATTAAAATATGTAAAATATGTGGCAAATAAGTAATTTCGGATTGAATCGCAACACGCAGTACCAGTATTCATAACTAGATGTCACTAAACAGTTGTTTTGTTTTGCTACTACCTTCTAGATGTCGCTACACAAATCTTAAAATGTCAAAAAATAATATGTCATAATATAATTATTCCAATGAATAAATTATTGATTAGCTTTCACTCGCGTCAAATCTAACTATTTATAATTACTCTACCAAGTCTGTTTTATTAATTATTAATGTTAAAAAAATTGTGCCAACTTGAGAATTTAACATGTGGATTGCTTGTCAATCAATCAATTTTTTTTTAAATGTTAGAATTTAATTAAATGTTCAATAATACTGAAATTGTTATTCTGTAAGTAAATACAACTAACCAAAAATTTTGAAGAAGACCCGGGACGTCCCTGTGCTTGGTGACCTGTGACTTTGTATATGTCGAGACTTCCCAAACTCTAGTATTGACATGATTTTAGTACATAACGAAAAATCAATAAATAGAAGCATAGCTACATATAAATACACTGAAGGCTCAATATAAATATGGCTTTATCTACAAAGTAATATTGAATCTTAAAATTATTTATTTTTCACCTTGCAGATATTTTATAAATTATTCTTTTATTTTTATAGTATCGGTAGGCGGACGAGCATATGAGCCACCTGATGGTAAGTAGTCACCAACAGACAGTAGGCCCATAGACAGTGGCATTGTACATTTCTTTAAAAAAAAAAACATCGCCAATGCGCCACCAACCTTGGGAACTAAGATGTTATGTCCCTTGAACCTGTAATTACACTGGCTCACTCAAACTTCAAACCGGAACACAATACTTATTTCTGCTTAGCGGTAGAATATCTGGCTAGAATATATGAAATGGGTGGCGAATACCCAGACGGTTTTGCACGGGGCCCTGCCACCAAGTAAAATAATTAATTATCCAGTTCTTGTCTCAGTAACCTACCTATAATTACGAGTAAGTATAAAGTATTAATAGAAAAATGTAAAGATTAGACGAAATTTCGTAATTCTGGGTCCAAGTCCCACGATGGCCAGTAAAAAATTGTTGGGGTTTTCTGTCGATGAATTATTAGCAGCCCGGATCTGAAAGATGGAAATGTGTACACACCGTGCCGCGGAAAGCACGTAAAGCCGTTGATCCTGCGCCTGATTTCATACCGGTCGTGTCAGATTGCCGTCTAATCGAGTTATGAGAGTGATTAATAGATAGTGCATCTGTGTTAGTGCACTATAATTTATATCCTGCGCAGTCGGCAAGTCTCTAGCGATTGGTCGCTGTGGCCGAAATCGGTCAGGAGGACATTATAGTAACAGTAACATAGCCTAGTAGTAATATAGTCGTGTGTAGTCCATTCCAACGGCAGTAAAGATGAATAAACAGACTTTGACCTTGCATTTAAATTACATCATTAATCGAGATCCTTAAATGACCTACGATATTCATTATGAATTCGTCACGAAACGTAAAATCATTCGTGAAAAAATGGCGTTTTGAACGTCGGTGAAGTAAAATATATTGTAAATAATAATGATATATTAATCAAGAAATGTTTGTATTCATTAGCAGAGCCATAAGCGAAATACATGGTATAGATATGTCTTATCTAAGGTTGCTTTATACATTTATTTGTAGAAGATTGTTTGAAACTCCTTAATTCACTTTGTAGTTCGGTGCACAAGCGAAAAGACTCACAACTAATTTTCTACTTTAAGGAAAATCAGCAAAATGATAATCACCTAATAAAAAACTGAGATACATAATAAACTCAAAAACTCAATTATTTATATGAACAATACATATACAACACTTATATGTATATATAAAAATCAATATATTTTTTATCTCATGAAAAACATAACAGTATATATAATATATAGGTAAATAGTTTTCCCTCGTGGCTTCGATCTCGTATTATGGGTTGGGAGAGCAAGTGTTAGGTACAAAAATAGTAAGTACATACTTTCTTGGAGTACAAGCTTGCTTTATACCAAATTGCATCAAAATAGGTTTAGTGGCTTATTCATGAAAGCGTAACATACAAACTGACAGACACAGAGCTACTTTCGCATTTGTAGCATTAATATAGTTATTAAGAATAAAATATTCCACTACTGTTCGTAAGTGCCAAAGTGTAAGTTATTCTAATATCGAATATTTAAATGCCATTTACTTTAAAAAGCCGAGATGGCCCAGTGGTAAGAACGCGTGAATCTTAACTGATGATCGTGGGTTCAAACCCGGGCAAGCACCATTGAATTTCATGTGGTTAATTTGTGATTATAATTCATCTCGTGCTTAACAAGGTGGTGAAGGAAAACATCGTGAGCAAACCTGCATGTGTCAAATTTCACTGAAATTCTGTCACATGTGAATTCCACCAACCCGCATTGGAGCAGCGTGGTGGAATAAGCTCCAAACCTTCTCCACAAAAAGGGGAGAAGAGGCCTTAGCCCAGCCTATTACCAGTAGGACATTCACAGTTTCATTCATCGTTTAACTCAATTACAATAAACTTAATTCAGGGAGATCCGAAAAGTATAGTTAAGTTAATGGAAATGCAGCCTTAAAGTTAGCACTAACCCCAGGGAGAAAAAGAAAACTTCAAGTAATCTATACATTAGGTGTATTCCATTTACAAAAATTAAACATTTTTAACATTTTTTTTTATTAACAACAGCATTATTTTGACAACAATTTCGAAACAATCATCCACAAAATATTACACTATAAGTTCGAATGCGCACAACAATTATAGTAAAAGCTATAAATAAGAATACCGTTCTAAGTTTATCATTCAATCAATAATACACCCTTTACCACTCGAGCTGTCCAAACCAATACCATAAACAAGCTATCTTCAACAATACATTATTTCTACTTATCTATGACCATAACACGAAACCAGGGATCTATTTTATTATAAAGTGCATTGTCTATGGAGGAGCTCGGTCGGCCGAACATAAATAATTTAACTGTCTTAAAAGATTCAAAAATAGTTCCTAACATTGCCCCCCTTAATATGTACACCATTTCTCAGGCCATAACTGGATTTAAACGGCGCGTTACAATATCACAGGACACGCCTCTTGACATAAATATAGTTATCTCTTTCTAACTTAGCTCAAAGTAACCTAGAGCGTGTAGTCGTCTCACTTTAGCGAAAGATCCTTCATGTGCTTACGTCGTTTCGAATTATAGGAAAATGTTGTAACTATGTGTATTTAATGTTTCACTTTGAACCTTTTAGCAATAGACCGAAAGGCCAATTTTAAGTAAATGTGTATATGATGGGGGAAGCGTTGAAGCGGGACGGTTAAGGAAAGAGACGGAGCGAGCTATTCTGTTAAAGTTAGTGAGTCCAAACGAGTTTTTATGTTTGGAAATCGTATTAAGCTTTTGTCGGAAACTGTTCCACTCAACGGGCATAGTTGAGGCGTTTGTGCGGTCAAACTATCACGTTTGAAGAGGTGGGGTAGCTGATTGGCTCGTTTTTGCTGATATCGTGTTTTGATTCGGTCGCGCGCGGTCGGTTAACGCGGGAACTTTTTGAACATTGAATTTTACTTAAAGAAAATTTAAGCAGTGTTCGAATCTTAAAATGTCAATTTATTTACGGTGAACTTAGAGTGCCAGTGTTTTGAGGACTTTATAACAAAATGTCGTCTGTGCATTCGGATGACGATCAGGAAGAGATCAATGTGGACTCTGATAGTAGATTATCAGGTCAATATGACAGAAGCATTGCTTCTGAAGACCGTGATTCTGAACATAGTTTTAATGAACGATATAGGGATTCCCCTAACGACCACATGACAGATACTCAGCAGAGAGTGAACCTACCTTTCAGTATATCTCGGTTATTAGGTAAACAATTCGAAGATTTAGATAAACGTCGGAATTCAAGGGAGAGTGATGATAGAAGTGATCAGGACACAGAGTCTGAAAGTGCTAAAGACGATGCGAAAGAAACTGGGTTGCCTTTAAGTTTTTCTCACAACCCAGGTCTTTACCCAAACGGTAGTCTATTGTTAAGACCAGGGCTAGGCTTAGGAGGAGGTTATGGTTTTCCGAGTAATCCGGGGGTTGTAAGAGTGCCGGCACATAGGGCTCTGGGTGCGCTGGGTGCATGGGGCGTAGCCCTAGACCCAATGAGGCAAGCTGCTGCTGCTGCATTTGCGCATCAAGTTGTAAAAGACAGATTAAATGGTGAGTACATAACTATACATTTTTATATTATAAGCCTATATTATTAAGTAAGTAATTATAGGAAGTATTCATTAACGGCCTTATTTATAAACGTTGCTTAGTTACTGTTTAGCTAAACACTGATTTGTCTCTTTCTGTCATTATTGATTTGACATACGAAAGAAGAAGACAAAATATTGTTTAACTAATCACCAGTTAAATAAAGTTTATGAATAAGGCGGTTAGTATATACAATAGAACATCATTATTATTTTTTAACTTTTGACAATCACATTGAAAAAAAATTATACATAATTATTTGTGCAATTTAGCATGATACGTACATTCACAGAATATCTACAGATATATAAATAAACAAAAAAAAAAAACATAATGACAGGTTAGTGTTTTTAAAAGCATTTAGAACGGATCTGATGCGTGATTTTATCTTTGAACATTAATATTCGCCATCTTCGCTGGGGTTAATTGATGTTAGTGTTTATATTTTTAAATTTTACAAATGATTTTATGCTAACAAGACACTTGAAAATTCTAGTTATTTATGTCGAGCACTAATGTAACTATCACTTTCAATTGTCACGTGTAAATCATTTTAAAAGGACTTTTTAAAAATGAGCTGACGATTTTTTTAACGAATAAAAAACTTCTAACATATCAAAAATTTATCTCGAAGCCATAAATATTTTTAAGTAGTATGTAAATCGTATCTTTACTCAACAGATAAAAAAAAACATTCTTATCTGTCCGCATTTTATGCAATCTGTGTTGTCCACATAAAGGCGATATCCAGCAATTATGGTGTAGTGACACATCTAGGGCTACTTTTTTTTGGGTGCTTTTTCCGGTCACGGCGCCTCGTCTACTGTAATTTGTCGCGCCGATTTCGGATTTGTGTATAAAAAAACCTTTTCGACTGAATAGCCCACTGACTTAAATGGGGTGATTAACTGTGTAGAGATAAATTTGAATTCTTTTAATTACTGATGTAAAAGTACTTTTACTTAAATGTATTTATGTATATATACATTTATAAATGTATATATCGTCTGCTGCATATTATATTTCATTATATATTTTGCAAATATTTAAATCTGTAAATTATGTCTATTCTCTATACAAAACTAATTATCTTTGTTATTCTACTATAGTTGTCTGATCGTCGTTCATTTTACAATTACATCACCTTGGAGGTTTAATAAAAACAACACAACTATCAAAACTTTTCTGCGAAAAAAGGTTAAAACCGATCAAATCCGAACGCGTGTAAAGCGGAATTGGGTATTTTTTGCGACCACCCCGGTTCGGAGGAAGTGCGGACGTCCACTCTATAATTGAGACAATAGGTAGCGTGCGTGCGTCGGAAATATTGATGTGGTGACTAAAAAACACCTTTGTCATTTTAGCGCCAATAATTTGACAGTTCGTTTTTTTTTTAAATTGCACGTTTCTTCGCCGAAGGAACGATTTCTTATAGGTTGATTTATTTTTTATTTGACGAATTAGTTCAAATACTATTATGTTATACTTGACTTTTAATATGTGGTATTGATTACAAGAAAATAAAGCGTATTATTTTACGGCAATAAGCTAAATGTTGCTATAGTAAGAATTATTTACTAAAAATATATTGATACATAATATTTCCTTATTCAAATTAATACAGATCACATAAAGATAAGACAATAAGATATCAATTTCCAATTTTAATTTTTAGGAATAATTTCAAAACTTGTTTTAATAAATAACATTATTTTTTTGTTACTGATGTCTCGTGAATAGGATTGAATTCGGGAATGGAAAAATATATTACCTACTTACCTCATTACGTGATGACAAATAAATATTCTTTGGCGCCATTTTCAGTTCAATATGACAGATTGATTTTTTATGTACAAATTTCTTTACACGCGAAATATATTAAGTAACTTATATTAAGTGACTGCCTCGTTGGTCTAGTGGCTAGATATAAGGCCGCAGACCCGGTGGTCCTGGGTTCAATTCCCAGGTCGGGCCAATAAATCGTTATTGGGGTTTTCTGTCAGAAAATTCTCAGTAGCAGCCCGGAGTCTGGAAGTTGGAAGTGTGTACACTCCCGTGCCTCGGAAAGCACGTTAAGCCGTTGGTCCTGCGCCTGAACTCTTTCCGGTCGTGTCGGATTTCCGTCCCATCGAATTATGAGAGCTAAGGAAAAGAGAGTGCACCTGTGTTTGCGCACACACTTGTGCACTATAATATGTCCTGCGCAGTTGGCTAATCTCTCTTGAGATTGGCCGTTGTGGCCGAAATCGGTCTGGAGGACCTTATATTAAGTAACATAAAAAAAAAATCTGTTGCAAAAACTCTTTGCTTATATTACGTGTACGTATCTACTGCAATACAGAATATAATTTTTTTTATTCCTTAATATAATCGCACGTAATATATTTGTAGGTAATAAATTAAAATAATTTTTATCAAAAAATAATAATATAAGTATAAGATTAATTATATCCTCAATTTAGATTAATATATTGGAATGAGAGGATTTGAGTATTTAATTTAATGTTTATATCGGCGTATCATATTTCAATAGTTATTTCCATATGAATTGAAATATATTAATAATGTAAAATATTATGGAGATGTTTAATCTGAAATTAATTTATTTAAAAATTCGTAAAAATTTTTGATTGCTTAATGCCGATAAAATTGTTTTTTAAGATTAAAATAATAAAATATAGAATATACAAATTAGATGACCAATTGAATATAATTTCTTTAAATTGAACATCATAGTTACATCAAATGAATATTGAGATAATATTTTTGTACTTACTCTATGTAGAAAGTACTCAGTAATAGATGTTTTGTTAATTTTACTTTTAATATTTGTGTATATATCATTTATGTCAATACTGTATGAAGCAATAACTACATTCATGAGCAAGATTTTGACACTTTTATTGCCTTCAGAAAGAAATGTTATGGTTTTCTAAATAATTAATAAATTGTCAATTGTTTGCATATAAAAAACAATTATATATTATATGTTGTATAGTGTTTATATCATAATTATTAGATATAATTATTATTAGTCTCATTATGGATGTGATTCATAATTTAGTTTTTTTTTAGTTTCGACGTTCGTATCTTATTATTTAATAAATAAATGTATTTTTTTTTTTAGTTAATTGGATATTTATTAATTTTAATGTTGAATTCATGATATATAGAGTTACAATCGTTTTTCTACATTGAATATCGAATAGTATCCGCAGGGAAGTTTAAAATATTGAACGAAGATAAAGACAGGTATTGTCATTACTTATTATTTGTTTATTTAAACTAGAAAGTAAAGCTAAATCACGAGATAAGACAAATCATTTGGAGCGTATCTGAGTGGGACAGTCCGCTAGTTAGCGGTCAGCGTTGTCACTTAACGTCGTTAAGCTGAAAGTCAGTAATAATTTGTTTGTCATTTGGGTTTTGGAAAAGTTTTTAGTGACCAAAGATTTGTAAAAGTTTCATTTAATAACTACTGTCTCGATAGGTATTATCTAGTTATAGAGCATTATAATGTCCTAACCACGACGGCCTATTTCAAAGACCAGCTATCTGCACAGAATAAATTACATTGCACAGGCGAACGCGTAAGCACAAGTATAATCAAATGGATAGAACAAGAAACCATTACGTCCGGAGAGAGAGCAAGCGTAGAGCCAACGGCTTACTGGCTTACTAACTTGTGCTTTTCGAGGTATGGGAGTGATGCTAAAATTTCTCAACAAATCAACTCTACAGCTTTCTTGTACCCATTCTGGAATCTTGCCTTTCTTGTCACTAAAAATAGCATTTATTTAGCTTTTGTGAGGTACCACATGAAGTGGCGGTGCGCGACTCACGGGCGACAAGTGCGCCGTAATACCCACTAAAAAATCAGCGATATCCACTCCTTCTCTTGGGGCGGCGACACGGGATGGCTTGCGCATACTACCGTGGGGATTACCCTGGACCACAGCTTCTAAACCAACGACGCAAGTAAGGAGTTTCTAGACTAAAACATTACCAATATAGCAAATGTTCGAACCGAAGATATAGTAACAAATCCGGACATGTAATAATTTGCCAAAATTAAATTTATGTGTGTAATTAATTTAATTTGATTAGCAATTAAATATTTAGCAATTAGCAATTGAGTGTTTACTAATAATGTGTTCTAGTTTTTGAATTTCTTTATATATATAGACATAAATATATTTTTGGTATAAATTAGTATATTATATAGTAATTTAGTATAAAACACTTCTTATTCCTCAATGCTCTGCTTATCATCGGATCTAAGTACTGCTGTACTGTCTATCATGACTAAATGTTTATAGTATAAAATAGAAATATAATTGTGTGACTGTGTAGAAATATAAATGTTATTAAAATTGTCACAGTTCTATGGAATTGCATTGCGCATGCGCAAATTGGGTCTCAATTACATTGTAGGTAATTATTTGCTCCCAACACATAAGCTTGGCTTATCAATAATCTTTGTTTCTTGTTCTGATGATCTCTTTCAAATTAAAATAATAATTTGTGCTAAATATTAATGCATTCTTTTTCTAAATTGCTTTTAAATATGACGACGAGTTTAGATAAGATTTACAAAAACACGTTTAATAAATTGACGTACACATGTTTAACTTAGCATATTATCAATAACATAACTGCTTTCCATTCAATTTGGAATGCGTTTTACAAAATACTAAACTACTAAAACCAATCATTGTTTATTACAAGAACATGAAATTGGCCCTTGTCACGTTAATAGTCTAAATTTAAAAAAGGTGAAAATGAGAAACGGGTCTACGTATAATATTATCGAATAAAATATTTTCCGTAACGTGCTGAATTTTTCAGTATTTTTATGTGTATTAGTTAAGCAGGTTTTTCCGTTAAGCAATACAGAAAAAGTCTTATTTTGTTGAAAATTTAGCTACACTATGATGATACATACTACAAATAAACATAAGGAGGTGCCTTCTCAAAAGAATGATCCCTTAGTCCCATTATATATTTAGACACTGCCTCGTTGGTCTAGTGGCTAGATATTAGGCTGCAGACCCGGTGGTCCTGGGTTCAATTCCCAGGTCGGGCCAATAAATAGTTAGTGGGTTTTTCTGTCAGAAAATTCTCAGTAGCAGCCCGGAGTCTGGAAGGTGGAAGTGTGTACACTCCCGTGCCTCGGAAAGCACGTTAAGCCGTTGGTCCTGCGCCTGAACTCTTTCCGGTCGTGTCGGATTGCCGTCCCATCGGATTATGAGAGCTAAGGAAAAGAGAGTGCACCTGTGTTTGCGCACACGCTTGTGCATTATAATATCTCCTGCGTAGTTGGCTAATCTCTCTTGAGATTGGCCGCCGTGGCCGAAATCGCTCTGGAGGACCTTATTTATATTTAGACAAATATCTTTTACACGCACCAACCCAAACAAACATAAGTTTATATTATAATATAATATAATCTCACATAACACCCTCAACCCAGTAGCGCATAAGTTATGCACACTAAGTGGGATACAGCGCACGAACAAGCTTTGCCCGAATGCCATTATTATATTCATGATGTTGATGAAGATGTCATCCTGACCGTCTTCAGTCTTGCCAGTCAGTCTCACACTCTCTCACAGAAGGCGTACGTGCATATGGGGCCACCTGATGATAAGTCGCCCATAGACATTGGCATTGTTAGAAATGTTAACCATCGCTTACATCGCTTTAGCGCCACTAACCTTGGGAACTAAGATGTTATATTCCTTGTGCCTGTAATTACACTGGCTCAGTCACCCTTCAAACTGGAACACAACAATACCAAGTACTGCTTTTTTGCGGTAGAATATCTGATGAGTGGGTAGTACCTACCCAGACGAGCTTAAACTACATTTAAGACTACCAGAAGATGAATATAAGACCGTTTTGGTACCTACCCAGACGAGCTTGCACAAAGCCACCACCAAGTTAAGTGTTGTGTATAATAATGTATAAAAATGCATTATCTAATACCTTACTTTCATAACCGATAGGACGGCAAATCAGACACGGCGGGAGAGTGTTTAGGCGTTTTATCTTATCATTCCTGTTAAAGTCCAAAAAAATAAAAACTTACATAATTAAATATTAAAACATCTGATCTTTTGTAAGAATAGGTACATTTACTATTTTTTTTTAAATCGTCAGTAGACTTCTACAAGTTATTAAGTAAGTATTATTTTCTTGTCTAATCTTATTTCCGTATCAATACCAATTTTTCTCAAGTCGATCGTGATCGTTTCGCGATCAATGGAGAGTGTAATCGGCCATGTTTCTCGTAATGAGTGGTCATTTCCGCCCTAACAGCCATTAGGAACCGCAGTTTTACTCAATGCTTACCTTACCAGACAGTCTGAGATAAGGATTATTGTACACGATTAAGTAAATTAAAGAATTACTTTGCTTTTATTATATCTTTGTATTGTATTATATTTTAAATGTATTTATTTAAAACCTTTATTCTATGTACCTACAAGAAATAAGATAGATATATAGTAATTTCAAAAGAGAAATGAGTAAAAAATACATTCTTACCCTCGTTAAATAATTCTTCCAGCACATCCAAGATTAAAAATCCCTAATAAAATCAATTATGTAGATTTAAAATAAAATATATATTCATATAATTCATGCGAATGTGATTTTGTTTAATTGTTTGTTTGTTACGTTTTCACGTTTTATCTACAGAACTGATCTTCATGAAATTTGTCAAACGTTGGCAAAGGCACACAAGCAATATGGGGTACATGGACTATTTTACAAACATCTTGATTATGAGGCTATTGAAGAAAAATTAACGATTGAATATAATATCAATCACATTGAATATTATTTAAAAAAAATACAATTAAACATATTTTTTATTTTGCTTATAATAAAGGAATTTTTAACAACTAACAAAATTATTTAAATATATTGGTTATAAAATTATTTAAATAGCTCCATGCCAGAGACTCATATTACTGTCATCGCTATCAAATATCACCATCGCCTTGTAAGTCGTTAAACAGCGTATAATTTACATCTGTATCGCTACCATCAAGATCTTATCTAAATTAAATCAATCGATAAAGACCGTTGCGATGTTGACCTCTTGTGTTAAGATTATACTAATCATATTAGAATTTTGAATTTGGAATAATTTAATCGGAACTACATGACCATTTGCGCAGATAAAGTTTTTTTTTTTTTAATTGTATTGGTTGAACTTTCGGTCCAAGTGATCGAAAATAGTCATTTTTACGTAAATTACTTCTTACTGTATCAATGAACCGCTAAACCATAGATCCCATTATCTAAGATGTTTTTATGTCTATAATTACACTCGCTCACTCACCCTCGAAACCGGAAGAGAGCAATACAAATTGTCGCTGTTTGGCGATGCAATAAACAGTCAGGATTACGGATGATAAAGTTCTACCGCCGTCGGTGAAAAGTATCACACCGGTTTCTTGATACATTCCTTTTTTAAATGCCTCAATGGATAAAACAAAGATCCTTTAATCAACACAAATTCAAATAGACATACACTACTACTGAGATTATTGAGATACTGAGATAATTATTATGATGTCATACCGTCATATAAAAATACATGGTACTCGCAAGAGTGTGTTCTCTTCTCTCTCAAACTGTGTTCTATGATATTATGAAATAGTAATTTATTTTGAGTTGTGATCACGTGATCAATGTGCAGCTGCGGAATAATGATGAACATTATGTGAGGTTCCCATTAAAAATAATACATACAAAAGCATTGCGTTATGTAAATGTATAATTACTCGTCTTGATATATAAATTATACTTATTTATCTTATCTATTTACATAAAAAAATAATTGAAGAATAAGCTACCGGCGGCAGATGGATTTAAAGTCTCAAGCTGGTATAAATTCCGCGTTGGTTACCAATTTATATTTCTACCTGAAATGCACGGCTCAAGTCATGACTCATGAATATGATTAATAATTGCTAGCCTTTATTAATTTCTTTATTAGTTGACTCGTTTCAGCTATAGGTACTATTGAGTTATTAAAATCGAACAAAAAAAAAGTTTAATAAATCTGTTATTTGTTTTGTTCTATCTAAGTTTATCTAATTGAATTTACCCTCTTTGTTATTATATTATGGGATAATGTTATAATATTTTGTCTCAACTGTTTCATTACGTCACAAAATGGCTAACGATAATCGCCATTTTGGACAATATGTTTATTGTCAATAAATATTTAAAAAAAAAAACTATATAATATACAAACATCAAAATAACAAATATAATTTAATTTAAAATAAGAATTATTTTTAGAAATATAATTTTATAATAATCTAAGATATCTATCACTTCAAATAATATAATTATAGAGCGTCATAGTCATTTGTGAAACCAAGCTCTTTAAATAAAGAAAAAAAAAATTATGACAGATGGATGTTATGAAAAACTAAAGAGAGATTATATTCAACTTAAACTTTAACCAGCTCGTCCAAAACTATATCTACAGAGGTGCTGCTTAAATTCGGATAAATAAAACCGGACTTTTGGCAACCCTAACTTACAATCATGTAAGACGTATGTAAATAATTACAAGACGATTTTATAGACTTGTAATACAACGAATAACAGATTCAAAGTCTTGACAACAGATAACAAATACGAGTATGTAATCTGTGGCAACAACATTAAACAACCTCATTCTGTGATGTCGTTTTGAATTTCGAATTCGGGCTTGATCTGTTTGTTTTTTTTTATAATAAATGTATAAAGCTTATTATTAGATATAACATAAGTTGTACGTATTAATTGGTTCATTAAACAAGTTGGTTTGTTATAGTTTTTATTGTTATATTATGAAACCATTCTAAATTCACACAGGGATATGCAGCCTTATAACTGGAACAACGAGTCAGGCTCAATGTAGTTTTTTTTTCTTTATACAAACACAAGGAACGGTGCCTGTATTTACACTGGCTCACTCTACACTCACCCCTTCAATCGTTACACAACAATACTATGTATTACTGTTTCGCGATAGAATGTATGATGAGTGTGCGGTTTCTACCCGTCTGGCTTGCAAAGAGCCCTACCATCGAGGAGCTATATATAGAATAATCTCTAATGTATTTAAAGCGATTCATATAGTCGTTCATATAGACAATTTTATTATTATATGAATAGACGTACACATTAATATAGAACCTTGGAATATAATTTCGTTGCTAATCATCATGTTTTATAATCGACTCGTGTTTAAGGATAATCTTTTGTATCGATTATATTTTATTATTCATAAATGTTAGGGATTGTATTCTTAATAAGTATTGAACATCATTAAACATGTTATATTTAATTACATTATTAAACCATCCCGGCTCAGTAGCTAGAACACGTCAATCTTGAGCAAAGATAGCGGGTTTAAATCCGGACAAGGCAAGACTACTGGAGCTTGATGGAACACGCTTTTAACCTTTTCTTTTCTGAGCAATAGGGATAATTTTTTTATGACAAATGTCATAACAATTTATTCAGCCCGTATAATATAAATAGTTAAACAAACAGTCGAAAACGATTTGTATTCACTACCACTGAGGTCCGCCGACCAATCACTTAATCACGTGATCAATTGTGACGTATAATTGACATTTTAAAATATACAACTTTATTACTTACCGCCATTTGAGCCAATAAACGCGCCATTCAAAATGAATTTGCTAATATTATTTGTGGGAACTAAGGGCTATATAACTGTCGTATTATTTCAGTAGTCATTAATAAATTACATCATTTCTAAAATAAAATTAATTGTTCTAAATAAGGCATTGTTATTATATGTATTTGTGGCTATTAGCGTTTCTTTCATTTATTACTATAAGTAGGTAGACTGACAAACGAGTCAATGACCTATAGACATTAGTTATACGAGAAATTTAACCATCCTTACTAAACAATATTAACTTTTAGTTTTATTAAATGAAATGATCGTAACAAATAAGTTTGTATAGTTTATGAAAATGTTATAACCTCTTTGGTTCCGTTTAACGTATGCCGCAAAATCATCGACACGGTAAAACATTGGCACACCCTTCTCGGAATTTCCCGAGGGGTATTATGAAAATTTGACGCGCCCCGATATGTGATGATATCCACACCGACTCTGTATAAAGCCCTTATATTATATTCTAAATATATTTTCTTAGGAAGATTGTTTTACGATTAGAAATTTTATAGGAAATATTATTATTGCTATATATTATACGTAATATATTAAACCAAACATACAAAATAAGAGATATGACTTTACAATGTATTAGTAATAATATTAATTGCCTAAAAAGGAAACCTTCATGTGGCGGATGAAAATCTACCAAATTTATACACCACCCCGCATTAGAGAAGAGTGGTGGAGTTCAAACCTTCTCTTCAAAAAGGAGAGAAAGCCTTCACATAGCAGTGTGACATATAAAGGCTGTATTACTTAAACTAAAATCTTTTAATGTTTTTAATAATTTGCAATTTTTTTATTTCTAACTTCTATAAATAAATACTTTTCAATTACGTCTCGGATAGTTATTAAAACGGCGTTTCTTAATAAAATATTCGATAATCATGTTTCAATATCCTGAAAAATAATTCAAAAGCTAAATTATGACGAATATGCATGTACGATTGTAATCAGTAATCTCTTAGAGAATAAAGATGTTGATTGAATAGTCTCTAAGGTAATAATAAACCTACAGTACAGTACAGTAACAGCAGCAGCAATAAACCTACATCATATGAAAACTAATAACTTATGTAACTTACGATGTACCTTGCCTTTAAAAACTTATGTTATTTTAACTTTGAACCGTGGCTTTGCTCTGAAATCATAATTTTAAAGACTTGGTAAACGATTTAGTTGCTAATCTTAATATATTTTTTTAAAGAAGTATAAAGTAGATATTTTAAGGCGATTTAATATAAAAACCTATACTGTTCATTATTCTTAGCGTGTACTTATAGCTTATACTTAATATACTTTAACAAAACTTTTACGTACATTTAAGACACTTTTCTTTAAGTCGACTTGGATTTAACCTTTATTTATGTACTATATAAATGGTCCTCCAGACCGATTTCGGCCGCGGCGGCCAATCTCGAGAGAGATTAGCCAGCTGCGCAGGACATATTATAGTGCACAAGTGTGTGCGCAAACACAGGTGCACTCTCTTTTCCTTAGCTCTCATAATCCGATGGGACGGCAATCCGACACGACCGGAAAGAGTTCAGGCGCAGGACCAACGGCTTAACGTGCTTTCCGAGGCACGGGAGTGTACACACTTCCAACTTCCAGACTCCGGGCTGCTACTGAGAATTTTCTGACAGAAAAACCCAATAACTATTTATTGGCCCGACCTGGGAATTGAACCCAGGACCACCGGGTCTGCGGCCTTATATCTAGCCACTAGACCAACGAGGCAGTTATGTACTAATTATGAGCTAATTTTATGTTTCATTAAATAAAACATTTAAGAAATAAAAATATTCAAGTTATTTTGTTTATGACAACAATTCGAAAGATGTTCCAAATTGAAACACTGCGTTTGTTAAACAATCTTTAATTAATATTATTTGGCTTATTCCTAACACTTAAACTTACCGCTAGCTACAACAGTAAAAAAAAAAGAAAGTTATTACTAAATTCAATTATACGATATAAAAAATTAATATTTTTATGATGTTCAATATTATACATACTGTATAACTACGTAACGATTAACTATATATTTTTTTATTGAACGCTGAAAAATTTTACAAAACTATTTATAAGCGTTTGTATTCGTAACAATATATTTTCTTTTACATTTAATTAACATAAAACTTTAGTCTATTTGACACAAATTTATCTCTCTTTTTACCATCAGCAATTTGACATTCGATAAAAAAAGACAAAGCATTGTATAACTATACAACAGCATTGTATAAAAAGTTAGTAATACGGCTGGTTTAGACGAATAGGTAAAATGTTTGCATAATCGACCCCTTGTCTAATATTTAGCTAGTAAGGTATCAGCTGAAGTTTGATATATTTTATCGGCAATCCATAACGTGATAGGTCATAAAAACCGCCATATTTCAAATGTGTTAATATACGAGAAAGCTACCGACGGGAGACGCGGACATACATAAAATATTATATTGCTATTTATAGCATATAGAGAGATTAGATCATTCAGGGGAATGTGACACGTAAAAGGTTTGAATATTATTATGCATATAGACAAATTGGTATACAGTCACGTAACGTCATACTGTGACGTGAAATACTGAGCAAGTATCGTTTCGTTCGATCCGTGTATAATAATTAAAAAAAATAAAAGTGTCACAATTACTAAAATAAATTGTGTTTAAGATTTTTAATAACTAATCTGTTTAACTAAAACTACAAGTTATTAGAATTTATTGAGTTTTATATGTATTTGAAAATCTTAAGCCGTTTAATATATTAGTTCAAAATCCTCGGCATTCTAATTAATGATATACTTGTGGAAACTTTATTGGTCGATGATATTTTATTATTTTATTATTATTTTTTTTATATAAATGTATAATTATGTAATTCCTAAATATAATAACAATAAATTATTATATTTATTAAATGATTATTTTATATAAAATAGATATATACATCCATCTAAAGTTGAATTAACATTGAACGCATTCTCTACCAATCAACTCTAGGATGGATGATATAAAAGTAAATAATTAAGTATCAAAATACACTCACACGAATATCATTGTCTCGTTGAAGATTAATACTCTGAATTGCTTTATGCATGTGAAGGGTGAGTGACCCAGTGTAATTACAGGCACAAGGGATATATTATGATCTTCGATTCGGTTGGCGACGCATTAATGGTGTAAGGAGCGGTTTATAATTGAAATGCTGTGTTTGAGTTAACATTCCTTATTATTTACTTGCTGTGTAACATTATATCCACATTAGATTTAAACATCAAATATATAGACATGAATGTAAATAATATATATTATATTTTTTTAAAAGAAGTAATAGTTGAACTACTGAATAACTTGGTTGTAGAGCTTTGTGCAAGCTCGTCTGGGTAGGTACCACCCACTCATCAAATATTCTACCGCAAAACAGCAGTACTTGGTACTGTTGTGTTCCAGTTTGAAGGGTGAGTGAGCCAGTGTAATAACAGACACAAGGTATATAACCTCTTTGTACCCAAGGTTGGTGGCGCATTGGTAATGTAAGCGATGGTTAACATCCCTTACAATGCCAATGTCTATGGGCGTTGGTCAACAATTACCATCAGGTGGCCCATATGCTCGTCCGCCTACCTATACTATAAAAATAAAACAAAAATATTTAACGTGTATGTTTCTTATTTTTTTAAATGACGATTTTAAAATGCTAGCGCCTTTTTTAATAATGTCAGTTTTTTTATTGCTATAGAGGACAATTAAAGGTTTGCAAGAATCGCTTATATCTTTATCGATGTTATTAAATATGATACAAAACTATTAAAAAAACATAAATCGTAAAATAGTAGTATATATTATATAATCTTTAAAATAGAACCTTATTACCTTAAAACCTTCTTTTTTCATTAAATAGGTATTTGTACCGGCAAATGTGTCACCTAATGGTTATTGGACACAACCGTCTATAACATTGGCGCTGTAAGAATTATTAACCGATCCTAACATCGCAAATGTGCCACCAACCTTGGGAACCAAGATAGTTACACTAACTCAGTCACACTTCAAACCGGAGCAGAACAATACTAAGTATTGCTGTTTGGCGGTAATATATCATATGTATGTATATATATATATATATATATATATATATTGAATAAATAATAGTTGAACTACATAACAACTTGGTTGTAGAGCTTTGTGCAAGCTCGTCTGGGTAGGTACCTAATAATTTATAAATATATTATATATTATAGCTTAAAACCTTTTTGATGTGAAACGTACACTCGTATGCCGTGACGGCAAACGGCCTCGCGCTCTCTATTTCCTTGTGTGTACGTGGCGCATATATATCTAATAATAGAAAAACCGAAGACATACCAAAGAGCTAAATTATATTTCAAAAGCCGCTATAATTAAAAAAACAATTCAACAAAAATACCATTTAAAACTTTACAAAGGCTTATTGCGTGTATTTAAGTTTAATTTACATAAAAGAGAATCCGACTCATTATGCTCAATTAGGTTATAACACAATCCCAGTGGTCCCGCGATGACAACGCTTGGACAAAATTTTAATGATCAAAACAAGCGTGCGGGTAATAGCGGCTAATGCATGTGAATACACGATGGCCATAATTAGGTGGAGGTTGCTATGAAATATCTTAACGAAAACAAAAACTGTTGTTTTACATGAAAATGACAATATGCTATTTGTATAAATGCAAAAAAATGTAGCCAAAACGGGACGCCTTGCAGATTTGAGACATCGCAATACAATATAACTATAAATAAAAAACTAATAATAGAAATATATTATTATAGTAACTCGAAATATATGAAGTATATGTGCCACGTATACACAAGGGAATGGAGAGCGCGAAGCCGTTTGCCGTCACGGCATACTAGTGCACGTTTCACATCAAAAAGGTTTTAAGCTATAAAATATTTTATGCAAATATCTTCGAGATGTATATTCTTTATTGCACACTTAACAAATCAAATGTAAAGAACTAATAAAAATTTAATACCATTTCAGATAAACATAAATGCACATTTTTGTATAGTCGTATAAAAATTTAAGTTATTTATTCAAATTAGCCTCAGGGAAATAAATCTGAGCGTAATAAGAATCTACAGGAATTTTATTACAAATGAGCAAAATTCATGTTTATTTGTAAGTTGCAACTTTAATCGAACCATACCAAGCACTGCCTTGTACCGATAAAATATAATTTCCTCAAAACTATTGTGCATTCTTTATGTTTTTTCCTTATTTATTGCTTAAGCTTATGTATAATAAATCATAGAATACAGAGCATAATTTTATAAGAACTCCAGTGCCTTTAAGTGCACTGTAAACTGCACTACGTTTTAAGACCGTACATGGAGAAGTCAAAAGCATTAAAGGCACATATAGAAGAAGTGTACTAAATATACAAGTGAAATTATAAAGAGTAGCACTAAAAGGAAAACATCATAAAGATTGCCTTTGTTCAACGGAATGAATGCAACATTGTTTCTAAATGCAACCGAACTTGTATTCCGATTGCAACCCGCTTTCAACCACTGAATTTTCCATGAGTTTCACAGTACACTCGATTCAGATACGTTTGGTAACGTAACTAGCGGGGATTGGTATCGGTTGTTGTGTGCAATATGTATGAGGTTTTTGTCCGTTCATTTTTTCACTCCGGACCACTGTCCGACGTAATTGAAAAATGTTGCGTCGCGCTACCGTATTTTTGATTTCGAATCGGTGATTCAGTATTTACGAGCAATAAAGTCAATTCAGATGCAATGCAAAAGGAATGAAAAAAAAATAATTATCGACTACAAATTCGTTAATACTAAACTCGTTTTAATGTTGTGTGAAACGATTGATTGTTATATTGTGGTAATTGCGTCGAATCGATATCGAAAACGATTCGAAATCATTAAAACTTTTTGAAAAATACAACAAGAAAATAAAATACAGTGTAAATAATTTATAATTCAAACTTATGAGTAACGAGGAGGTGTTAAATCATACGGCACAGTGGGCTCAAGTGAGCAGGCGTGGACAAATACGACTATTGGAGTGATGGAACGACTACCTCTAATCCCCAGCGACGTCTAAGTCCAATTAGACGTCAAGCATTCGTCTTCCTACGCCTCCCTGTAGGGTGGCAAATAAATATGAGTGAGAATTTCCCGCTTTTAAATTTGAAATATGGAACGCTAGTGCCGCGAAATTTGAGACGCTTTACGATGAATAATTTTTTAAAACGCGCCTGGAATGAGCTAGTGAAAAATTAAACAGATGCATTGAAGTACGTTGTTATTTTATATTATCTGCGCTTTGTCCTTATGGTAAATTGTTTGATGCCTTTTAAAAACTTTATTATTAATTTTTAATCATAATATTTTTGTTGTAGTAAGTATTTAATTTCGCCAAGATATAAATGAAACGTTCCAAATTAAAAACAAAAATTGTTTGGAAATGAGCACAGATAAAACAAATTTATCACAAAAATTATATTTCAAATTCGTTCAGACGTCAACTTAAGGCAAGGGTTCAGCCCAAAGGGATAATATCATAAAGGGTTACCCTGAAACGGTTAAACCCTTCAATGTTAATTTGTTTGTTAATTTTTCTTCACGTTTAACTTAGTGTTATTACATTTAAAATAACCCTCTTCACATTTTTGTTTTCATTTTAATTTTAATTGGCTTGAAAATTTAAAAAGATAAGACGTGAGAATGAGAAACTTTTTAAAATCTCCCTTTAGAAGATTTATTAATACATTTTGAGATTAACTTAAATTATGAGTAATTGTTTTTATATTTTATAATTTTTATTCCAAATTATAATATTTTTATCAAATCATCGTTTCTATAGTAGGATTTATTCTGTTTGATTATAACCATTACAATGTGTAAGTAAGGTCCTCCAGACCGATTTTGCCACGGCGGCCAATCTCAAGAGAGATTAGCCAACTGCGCAGGAGATATTATAGTGCACAAGTGTGTGCGCAAACACAGGTGCAGTCTCTTTTCCTTAGCTCTCATAATCCGATAGGACGGCAATCCGATACGACCGGAAAGAGTTCAGGCGCAGGACCAACGGCTTAACGTGCTTTCCGAGGCACGGGAGTGTACACACTTCCAACTTCCAGACTCCGGGCTGCTACTAACAATTTTCTGACCTGTGGACCTGGGAATTGAACCCAGGACCACCAGGTCTGCGGCTTTATATCTAGCCCCTAAACCAATGAGGCAGTCCATTACAATAAAATTTATTTAAATAGGTGAATTCACAAATCAATACAATACAGTTAGCAGTTTCATTAATACAATTAATATGAAATAAAATATATAAATAAAATGTTCTTATAAAAGTAAAATAAATTCATTCATTTCGATATTAAAATATAACATTTGACGTCTTTTAAATATAATTGAATAATATTATATATATATAATATTTATAATTAAATTAATAAAAAGATTTTATGTGATCTATTTTTATTGATTACGATATCTCTTTCGAAAATTTTAATAAAAAAATATATATTACACTTTTTAAAACATATAATTAATTAGGAACGCATTCGTACGAAACAAATACGTGTCTGTTTATAGAATTGTTTAATAAAGGAATATAAAACCTCTCATGTACACGAGTAACGCAAGCCATACCGTGTGGGCACGCATGAATCATACCCTAACCGGATTAGACCCACCAAATCTTATTATACCACCCTCCTCACTGATGCCGTAACGTAGGTATTTGTTACGTATACATTATACGGTTTTATATAATCTGTGGTATTGCATAAAATAATATCTGTATATTTTTGGCGCCAAATTTTATTAAAAACATATTTTATATTAATGACGTATAAATAAATCAAAACTAATTTTATTAGGTTTGGCTTATTTTTTGTTTGAAAAATACTGACAAGTTACTATTCAATTACCACTACTACCAGTGAAGTATAGACATAGTACCTTTCAAGATGCGTCAAGGCTCCCGCTTAATGCATACAATCGGTTCTCGACATCGTTTCACTTGGCTGAAGAGCGCCCTACCTTATATTTGCGATTGGCGGTCTCGTCTGCTACAATGGCCATCGGTCCCAACCAACCAACCACTGCAGTCTGTACAAGCTCTATCGGTTCTTGAGCAAAATACTCTCATTTTTGATTTAGTCTTGCAAAGACTTAATCAAAAATGACTTAGCATAGTTTGCTACGTAACCGACGTATTTTATTAAAACCATAATATGCTGCTCTAAGCTAATTCCTTGTATAATATATTCCTCCGATAATCTAATAATAATGATATATCTGAATATAGGCTGAATATATACTTTTAATTATTATTTAAGTTCAATTATAGTGGCAACATCAGTTATTTAAAAAATACGTTACTAACAATAATATTTATTTAGGTAGACCGTTGTAAAAGTTACTATAACTATTTATATGTGTTTGTTCAATCTGCTATTGAAAATGTAGCACCCAATGGTTTGTTATTTGTTATAAATATTACGCAAATCACGAATTAATTACAGATTAAAATAAATTTAAGCATATGTTTGAAATTCAAATAAAAAGTAAATCATAATAAGCGTAAATAAAAGTATTTTTAAATTATTTCTGCAAATAACAAAAAATAATTTGATATTCATATATTTATTTAATAAATCCGCGGTAATGTTCTTACAAGTGAAGAATGTTTTACAAAAAAAGCTATTTCAATGTAAAGTTATACACACAATTGGTAGTTGGTACATAATTTGTGGTCACGTAAGGCCGCCATTACACTCGCTCGACCAATTAAAACATGTCGTTTAACTTCGTTCTGTTTTTAAAAGATTACAATGAAATACAGGCACGAAATGCAAATGGTTGTTTGTTAATTGGTACAATATTTGATAAAATACTTTTATATTATTGTTTTCTTTAATATGTTCTATAAATTAGGTTTTTATCATAAGAATATCAACTGGTATATTTATTTGTAATGCTATGCCAAATTAATTAAAATACATTAAGTAAAAACTCACTCAATTACTCTTAAAAATCCAAACAACATATTTGAACACATCACAAATCGCGCCAGTAATGAATTAATTACTTCAGCTTTCTGTCCACTAACAAAATGGCGCCGGTTTGAAATTAACGCGCTTCTTTTTTTTTATCAACCCTCTTGCGTGGACCAAGGTATCTCCAGTCTATATATGGATCAACTATAGATAAAAATTAATATGAATAGGTACCAATACTAAAAATTCGGTTTTATTTGGGATTATGAAAAAACTGAGCTAATCTACACTGAGTCTAATAACAGATTTAATCATCTAAAATTTTGATTTCATTCTATTTTTCGATTACTATAAATTGATTACAAATAAACAGCAAAGGCCTTTGTTGAATTTAAAGGTTAAAAATTAAATGAATTTTAACGACCGTATTGCCAATTAGGTTTGATAATGGAGGATCAGATTATAAAGCACCATTGGCATTGAATGCAATACTTGTTGGTATCGACATGATCTCATCTCACGGGCCATTTAATGCAAATCGATCTATTACGGAAAACACCGATCATTACCGACCGCTGGACCAATCACAGCGCGCCACTTGAACGAATGTAATTTATTGAGTTTCGAATTTTAAAAACGTAATCACCTCCCGCCAGCTTGGGTGTAATTTCGAAAAGAGAATTGTAACTGGCAGTTTAAAACGATTGCTAACAATTACGACTTCTTTTTTAAAGAACCTTTTTGGCTATTACGAGATTTCTTGCGGTTTGATCTCCAAGTTAAGTTTCCACGAACGCCTATGTAATTTAACATTTATTAAGGATGAAAATGTTGATTACAGTGTACGTATTACAATACCAATCGTAGCGATTCATACTTAATGCGGACTTTAATGAGTTTTTTATTTATTCATGGCATTCTGTAATCGTCGAACATTATTCAACTCGATTAAGTCGTGATTTCAATTACAAAGATAAGATTTAAATGTACGAGTATGACTGAGTAATTTCTGTTATATTTCAGATGCTATTTTATGATAAATCGCTACACCGGATTTGTATAATATCTACATATTCTTACAAATTTGCTCAAATGTCAGTAATTTTAGTCATTTAAATTTGGGTATCAGAATGAAATTGAATGAACGAATTGACTATTTTTTCATTATAATGTACAATGTACATAAAAATAAATACTTAAGATATAACCTAAAGCTTGTTTAATGTATTAATGTCAATTGTTTCTTATTTCTGTGTTAATATTTTTTAAATTGTTTGAATATAAACGATTTATTTAATAAAATAAGAAAAAAGGCATATTCATATTTATTAGTCAGGCAACACTAAAATTTGCTGAACTATGCAAATTTTAGTGTTGCCTGCCTTTCCAATATTTTTTTCAATTTACTTAACAAGTACTTCTAATCTTGTAATAAAACTTTATTTTGTCATGTATACATTATAAATGTTTTAGGTATCTGTTTTAAGATAGAATATTAAATTATGAAAATCAACTTCAACATTGTACCTAATTATAATTTGCAATCAATTATTCTTATTACGAATTAATCAAATTGATTGAAATCCTTATTGATTAGGTACTTATTTTAATTAATAATGTTATAATTTGAATTTTTGTTTATATATTCAGATAGGCGAATTTTCATATATTATTTCTGGTTAATCTTTAAATAAATAGCGGCTAGTGGATAATTAATAAATATATATTTTTTCTTTCCAGCTTCATTCCCAATAACGAGGCGGATCGGTCATCCCTACCAGAATCGAACACCACCAAAACGCAAGAAGCCGAGGACGTCATTTACAAGGATGCAAATAGCTGAACTAGAAAAACGTTTCCACAAACAAAAGTACTTAGCGTCCGCTGAACGGGCGTCACTCGCTAAAACTTTAAAAATGACAGACGCTCAAGTTAAAACTTGGTTTCAGAATAGAAGAACGAAATGGAGGTACGTTCAAAATATTTTCTAACATTTTTTTTAATTTCTATTTTGTTACTGCTGCTGTATATAGCTTCGATCCTAATCTCTAAAGACTTATTTAGATACGTAATGACTTTTAGGACAATTTTAACCCTCGTTTTATGGAGAAAAGAGGAATATTATAATAATATATTGAAATCAGGCAATGGTAGACTTATTCTAATATAATAGATATTTATAAATTTATTGGATCTTTTTTGATGATAAAATTAAAAAGTTTTTATATAATTTCGACGTTCTACTCATTTAAATAAAATATTTGTAAAACTCGAAAATCAAATACCGTATATATATAGAAAAAGCAGCTCGTGAAAGAGTAAGATAAGATAAGATAGATAACAAGAGCTTGATAGTCTGTGGTCCCACTTGTGACGAATTCAGAGACAATGTACAGTTAATTTGACAGTTCAATGCAAAAACGTTCCTTGTTTGTTTCGCCCCTTGTGACGGAAGTCACTTAACTGTTTCCATTGTTCTTCAGTCATTTCACAGTAAAACACAACGGTTAAAAGTTTTTTCGATCGAATTTGATAACAATATTTTTGTAACGTTTAAAAACGAAAGGTTTCTGATGGAAATATCTATAAATTCTTTTACGTTTTCGAACGCTTTCATTATAATTTTAAATCAAATAATGGTGTAAGCTAAAGGTCTAAAAGTAGGTAAGGTATTATAAAAATACAGTATACAGTTAGTAGCATATACAAATAATAAACTTATAAGAGAAAACGGGGACCAAAAAATGAATGACATTCGGAGTAATGCTATTTGAATAAATATATGAACATTTTTTTTTTATATAACAAAATGTAACCGTTGGTATTGTAAATACATTTAATAAATTTAGAATACATTTAATAAATTTATTAGATTTCTGTAATTAAGTCTCAAATGAATGAATGGTTTTAATATAAACATTAAAGCATTAAATGTACAAATAAAAATTAAAAATGGCTACTGTAGAAAATAAGTAATAAAATTTGCATATAAAATAATCTATAGGTACACATATCGCGGGTTTATACGAGTGAAATTATTAATATAGTATAAAAGTGACGAGAAGCCGTATGTTTATTTCTATCGTGCAAAGGAAACGATTCTTATTCAATTTCGTTAAGAGGAAAAACAATTGAAACGCGATATTAGGATCGTGGAGGTTTTACTTATTGAGGGTAAGCAGATATGTAAATCAATGCCAATATTATAATTAAAGAGATAAGATTATATTTGTTTGTAATGGATAAACTCAAAAACTACTAAACAGATTCGATCTTTCACCTACAGAAACCTTCATTATCGCTATGTAAATGCATCAAGGCATCTAACATTTTCCTATAAAATATCTACTAAAAATATTCGACCCGGACGAAGTCGGACTGGCCGCTAGTTAAAAATATACTGAATGGAAATTTTCTAATTATTATAAAACAAAATATCGTGAAATTTTCTGTTGATATTTTACAATTCACTTTAGAACATTTGAGTATCATAGAGTCGACTATGTTTTTATTTATTGAAGTGATAACTTCTTATGGGAGGGTAAACCGCTTCGTAACGTAACGCGTTACGGTGCCACTATTACCGACGCGGACTGCTTTACCTGAGAGTTACCAACCTAACGCCATCTAGCGTATACAGTTAGTACTTATAATAATTTAGCAACTCTGAAGTACTAATATAAATTATATTTAATATATTATAATTAATAATAAATATTATCACTTCTGTCGAGCGTTCGGAGACGCACACGTTTTTTTTAATTTTTTTAATAATATGTAGACACTTTTGGTGTTAAATATATATTTTCTTAAATTTTATTGTTTTTTTTATATTATTAGTTTAATTAATTTATTCAATTTCTACATTTAAAACATATACAATTTATAAATAAGTACTATATCGATAATGCATTCATATAAATATGTCAATTTGAAATGCGCTACAGATAACATACATAAATTTGAAATAAGAATCGTTTATCCTATTATTATTTTTTATATTATAATTCGATTCTATTTTTAAAACATTCTAAGTTTTTTATATAATACATTTTTAACATCATCATTAAACAAATGTAAATTTTGAGTATTATAATAAAGATAATAAATTTGCTCTAATATCCTCAATCTTTCATCCTATTATTTTTAACATTATTTCACATCCATATCCAAA
Source organism: Nymphalis polychloros (assembly GCA_905220585.2). Taxonomy (NCBI): domain Eukaryota; kingdom Metazoa; phylum Arthropoda; class Insecta; order Lepidoptera; family Nymphalidae; genus Nymphalis; species Nymphalis polychloros. The sequence goes on along the minus strand of HG992264.1, from coordinate 4,858,493 downwards.
TGTATGTATATAATGTATTTAACAGGTTATGTTTGTAAATAAAAAAAATAATGAAATTACATACGAAGTTTACTTGTCATTCGTCTCAGGATAGAAATACACTTTTATACCTGTACATAATACTTATATACAATTACTAAAACATATTATTGGTTTACTTTATTTATTTTTTCTACTTGGTAGCAGGGCTTTGTGTGTGTGTGTTTGTGTCTTGGTAGGTACCATCCACTCATCAAATTTTGTATCGCCAAATAGCCATACTCAATATTGTTGTGTTCCGATTGCAAGGTGAGTGAGCCAGTGAAGTTTCAGGCGCAAGGGTCATAACATCTTATTTCTCGAATTTTGTGGCGCATTAGCGATGTAAGGAAAGGTCAATATTTCTTACGGTGCAAATGTCTATAGACGATGCGACCGCTTAACATCATGTGGTCTATTTGCCCATCAACCTATCTATATTATAAAAAGGACAATATTTGACAGCTTTTGACATGACAACGTTAGAAAAAAAAAAGATTTTTGAGTGAGCTTTTAGTAGTTTTTATTGTTTTCTAATAACTATATAAGAATTGGCAAATATAATATTTTGACGGATTTTATTACAGTTGATAATATAGCCAAATATTTTGGCTTCCTTCATAAAGGTCAACAAACTAATTAACACGAATGCACAATTGTTGCGGACATATCAAAAGCAGTATCACAATTGTATTTTAGTCCATTGTTTTTATTTTTTTTCATAAACATTCAACAGTATATCAACATTCTGCATTACCGACACCAATATAAGCAGTATATCAACATTCTGCATTACCGACACCAATATAAGCAATGTTACATATAGTCGCTAGTCATAATTATAAATTCAAATTTATTATAATACAGTAATAATAATTTAAAATAATAATAATATTAATTGGAATTTTATTATATTCCATTACGGTATCGTAACGATTTCAATAAATATGTCAAATATATTGCAAAACTTCATTTTATTCGTATCAATATTATAAAACGCGGAAATCTATTTTAGTTTTATATGCTATATATTATATATTATTATTTTATTGATATAGATTATTATTGTCATTAAATGTCATAATGACTTCAACGTCTTATCTATGATGACGAATTCTTAATATTTCAACAATATAAATATCTTGCATTTCTCGATTAATTTGTGGAAATGAAGTATTTAATCATTATAAATTTTAAAAAATAAAAATAAAATCGTATGGTGTCTGATTCATAATGTCCACCACCGGCTGTGACATCGCAGCAGTGGTACCACGGAAGAGAAGCACCACCGGCGCAGTCATATTAGAACTATTACATTTCAATTTTGGCAATCTCATTGTACTATACCTACGCATTATTTTTTTTATATACCAAACCGAAGTATTTTTTTGCGCATTACTAAGTAGAGCAATGAATTTGTAGCAAAGAGTAACTAATGATTTTCTTGCCAATTCTTCTAGGCAGAGTCTACATTCTCATGGTAGCTTTACGTTAAATTCAATACTGTTATTTGATAATCAAAAAATACTTTTATAAATTTACTAAGATAAAGAATAGTTTGATTTTAATTTTTGATACTAAAATTATATTTATTACCATTCATTTAGTAGTAACATACAATAATGATGCGAACGCGCTAATTAAAATTACTTTTATCATATTAAAGATTGAAAGTAGGGTTTTTGTTACCGTTTAAACGAAGTAAGTAAGTATAAATTATCTATAATGTTTTATGGGTGTTCCAGAAGCCAATTGATTATCTTTAGCGTAAAAAAATCACAACTTATTAATTATAGTACAATTATGGACGGTAACATGTATGCCAAAAGTATGTACTCATCAGAAGTCAGCGCAAACGAGGCGAGGTGGGCGCAATTAGTTTATGTATTAGCGTGTATGTGCGTGTAGTGTCAACTTGTGTATGTGTGCCGTGAGCGTGAACTTCATTGACTTCAGACGAAAGCCATTGACGTTTTTTACTGACTTTGAACCGGCAAAAGTCACTTAGGATTCACGTTCTAACCACTCCATCTCTGCTGTATATTATAATTAAATGATAATATAAACCTAATAAAACATTATCGCAGTGCGAAGTCAGGGCTGATAGTTAATACAGTACAGTAACAGCCTGTGAATGTCCCACTGCTAAGGCCTCTTCTCCTCTTTTGAGGAGAAGGTTTGGGGCTTATTCCACCACGCTGCACCAATCTGGGTTGGTGGAATACACATGTGACAGAATTTAAGTGAAATTTGACACATGCCGGTTTCCCCACGATGATTTCTTTCACCGTCAAACACGAGATGAATTAGAATTACAAATTAAGCACAATGATATTCAGTGGTGCTTGCCCAGGTTTGAACCCACGATCATCGGTTAAGGTTCACGCGTTCTCACCACTGGACCATTTCGGCTTATCGTTAATACAGTAATAATATTCAAATAACCAAATATACAAAATTCCGAATCGCTGTGAGACAATGCTGGACTCGTTCGAATCGTGGTGGCTTTCTGATAATCGTCTAATGGACAAGCGGTGTTTGTGTACGGAGCTGATAACAAACCGATAATATGGCGCCATGCCACCGTCGAGAAAAAACTTACGTGCTATACCCCACGATAGGAACTTTCGTTTTATTGTTACCCACCTCGGCAGTGAAGGGTTACGATGTATTTAAATACATCTTGAAATCACATTGATAGATTTTTTTATTATTCATTTCGCATGAGTATATTATAATCATAAATTGATTTTTGTTTATTGCTGTATATATAAGTTGAAACTTTTATGCGACGTTATTGAAATCGTTGAAATTGAAATCTTAAATAGATACAATTAAGCTAGTTTTGCGTTGGCGTAATATCAATCATTATTACTTTTAATGTTCGAAGTAAGATTATTTTCTTGTAAAAATATACTACTTTGTCTTAAACCAGTCGAATAAAATTATAATAACAGACAGCCGATTGCTTAAGCCGTCTCTTCAAATCGTAAAATTTGATATCTAAATTCTAACTAGTCGCCTGAGCCTTCGCCCGCGTGTTAGGTAAAGGCGGAGATGTTGATATTAGTGTGAAGAGGAATAATTGCATAATATGTCCAAGGTTGCTTCATAGCAAATCTTTTACTTTCGCAGCTATAATTATTTCATTTTTATTTTTTGTTCATCTTATATATAAACTTCTCATTGTAAGAGTTTTCTCCCAACCGTAAACTGTGACTACTATAAGTATGAGAGTGAAGGAATAGAGAGAGCGTCAGTGTTTGCGCACACTCCTTTGCACTATAATATCTCCTGCGCAGTTGGCTAATCTCTTAATATTGGCCGCCCTGGTCGAAAACGCTCAGGAGGAGATCATGAATATTAAAACCAAAACTTTTATAAATATGTATAAATAAACTAGTATGGTCTTATACCTATATAGATCAATAATATTAAATTTTGTTAATGATTTTTCTAAGCTCGCTGTGACCAGCACTTCCGTTTACTTTTATAGTTTCATATAGTTTCCCATTTTAATATCTCAGAAAAATCTTATTTTCCGAGGTTAATATTTCTTACAACGCCAATATCTATGGACAGTTTTAACATCATCAAGTGGTACATTTGCCCGTCCGCCTACCAATTCTATTAAAATATATATATAATATAGTTACAAGCATTAACTAATTAATACATAACAAACGAAACTATGCTTAATTTTATAAGATTCGAGTGCAATAATACAATCACAAATAAAAAACGATTTTATAATATTCTTAAGATAATAATTTGCATCAAATAAAGTGCTACTATCTCTTTCTAGATATCGAATAAAAGCAATGTCGAGAGTCGGGAATCGGGATGTGTTACTCACTATAAAAAATATCTATTATATTCGGCCGGTTTATCAGACGTCTCTTCGTATTAAGCAGCGGTGTTAATGGTTGCTTATCGGTTTTTGTTTTGTTGTTATTTATTAAGTACCTGTTGTTTTGTTGTGTCTTTAAAGTTGAGTGGATTCTTTTGTTTGGATTTTAACTGTCAAAAATGTTTTTATTTAAAATTACGTAAATATTGTAGTACTAATAGTAAATATATTCTTGTCCTATCTGTTTAATATTAAAAATACCATAAAACGATTTTATACTTCTGGCCATAGCATAATGTACTTAAATAAGCAGTTGCTATATAAAAAAAAAAAAAAAAATTATAACTTATTCTCCTTCGCGTAATTGACTTGTTCGTTTAATGATCATATCATGATAAAATAATCGCACTTAACCTGTTTAGAACAAATTGTGCTAAATTATAGCAAAAAATGACTGTTCCTTCAATTACAGAGCATACGTGTCAATAAAAACTATTAAGGTAAAGTGAACAAAAAATTGGTATGAAAATTTTAAGTTCAGAAACGGCTCAACCTTTCTTTCATGCTTCGAAATTCAAAAAGGATTTTTTTTTAAATGCAATATTTTAAGTCCGTACACAAATTACATAAATAATAATATAACACTTAAATGATTACTCAAATATTCTCTGAAACTAAATCAGTTGTTTTTTAACTCGTTTCGACATCCAACGAAAAGGGAAGCTGAAATCGATTAATCAATATCGATATGACAGCTACCTGTTTTAGAGTGAAGTGTTTTATAACTCGAGATAATATTCGATCATTGTCTCATTTAGACGTTATTTATTCGAAACGTCATCGTATATAGATTAGATGAACGCAAATGAAATTATATTTAATCTATGACAAACGAGCTTATACAATTGTGTTTTAATGATTGAAGCTTGGAATTTGTTTTTGTAATGTTTAAGTCAAGACATTATGCATTGTTTGGTTTTAGGCTTAAGAAATTATGTTAAAACATATTATTTGGGTAGTTTAATTATAATAATTTGATATTTTTGGTGAAAAATGTTGGCAATGATACGTGGTCTTCGTGTTGGATTTCATCAATGCTTCCTTAGTCTTTTTCCTACTGATTATAATTATCCAAATGTATGAAAGAATAAAAATAAATCATACAGATAATTATATGCATAAATGAATTTAGAAGAAAAAAACATCTGAGAAAGGGTTTTTCGTTAACCGTCGTCATCGTTTTGTAAACATGAGAAGTAAAGTGTTAAGTTTTTTAACGCTGCAGTTTTATCAATTTTGTGGTAGAACATATGATTAAATATAAAGTATAATCACCATAAATAACAGATTTAAATAACTATATTTTATATGTATACGAATAACTAAAGAAAGCTCTATTTGGTAGAAAAATATTTCGCACCACCATGTATAATACCCATTCAAAGGCGACTTATAAGGCCTACTTGAATCTAATATATGTTTTTGCCTCATAAAACTCATTGTTCATGCGCTGTTATTAATGTGATATCGATAAAGATACGTAAAAAATTACATGAATTTCATCTCAGAAGTAAAGAAGATTTATGACATCTCTAATACACAGATAAGAAACCGGCTTACAAGTATTACTTGAATCCATAATAATTTTGTAATTCGAGTATTGTTGCCTGCAATTTGGTTAGTTTTTAAAACGAGGATTAAAAAAATTCATTGGCCATAAATCGATTTTGTTTAATTATTATGAATCAGATTCATACTATTTCATTTTTTTATAGACATATTCATTTGACAGAAAATTTGATCAACAATACCTTTTATTATAAAATAGTAAAAAATACCAATTATTATAATAGTAGTAAATTTTAAATATTTTGTTAATAGTAGATATCTGTGGTAAAGTGAAACGTTTTTTCGGGAATTGTAAAATATATTTAAAATAAGAACCACTAATTAACTTTTTAATACCAATACCGATATCAAATAAGTCCTTCTTTTTCCTTGCTAAACATGCTATGTAGTAAAAACCGCAGAAAAATGTAATCATATTTAAATATAACGTAAATGTATACAGATATTTTTTCGAATCGTTATTTATTTTAATGAAAGATAATGAATTGTTTATGAAAGAAAAGCGCAAAGATCTAATGAAACAGTTCAATAGCATTTGCAGTTTGCCTAAAAATATTATAAAGTTACAAGATAATATAGAGCGAGCACTAGATAGTTATCATTCGCCTAATTTCTGTTTACAATTCGTCTCGTGCTCGGCGAAGGAAAACATCTTATAGTCACTTGCATTTAGTCGGATTATATTCCACCTCACGTTTAACCAATCCACAATCGAGCAGCGTTATGTATTACGCTGTAAACCTCCCATGAGCAGAGGTCTTTGTCCAGCAGAACATACGATATGTTACATATTAATCCAGTAAAAACAATTGATGTTAGTATTCGGTTTTTGACATTACGTATTTAGTAGTCGGCCATTTTAAAAGGGTCGCCGCTACTATATGGCAAGCAAAAAGTAAAATCCTTGTATCGCAAACGTTTGCCCATATTTATACCTATCGCATCGAGCCGGCGGCAACACGACGATGTTGGGGCTTTAATATTTCATGAGGTACACAACTCGGCAGTTTGGATAATCAATTATTTAACAGCGGAAAAGAATGTACGTTTTTACATTGTACCCATTTTTATTGTAGACACTTGAGGTTATTTTATGTGTCTACGTGATGCTTGGGTTAGTTATTTGTATGTGTTTCAATACAATACTCAGCTATTATCATGTTTTTTAATATCAAATATATTTTTTATTCAAATAGATTTGTTACACGCACTTTGAAATCATTTTTATCCGGTAGTCCTCCAGAACGATTTCGGCCACGGCGGCCAATCACAAGAGAGATTAGCCAACTGCGCAGGAGATATTATAGTGCACAAGTGTGTGCGCAAACACAGGTGGACTCTCTTTTCCTTAGCTCTCATAATCCGATGGGACAGCAATCCGACACGACTGGAAAGAGTTCAGGCGCAGGACCAACGGCTTAATGTGCTTTCCGAGGCACGGGAGTGTATACACTTGAGAGGCTCCGGGCTGCTACTGAGAATTTTCTGACAGAAAAACCAGTAACTATTTACTGGCCCGACCTGGGAATTGAACCCAAGACCACCGGGTCTGCGGCCTTATATCTAGTCACTAGACCAACGAGGCAGTTTGTCCGTATAGTAGTTATTGTATAGTAATTTCCAAATGTTTACGTGATGCTTGTCTTACTATTGAGTCGGAAATTAATATCTTAAAAATTGCGAAATATAATAATATAGCAAAGTATATAAAGGTCTCTCTTGCTATATTAGTGACTACAAATATTATATCCTTTTAATAATTATTAAAATAAATGTATTATCAATATTTTTAAATTAAAAACGGGATAGAACTACTATTGAATATACAGTTCTTATACATTTGTCCGGTTGATTGTTTTTATATTAGAGCCCACACGATCAATTTTCACATTCTTAAAGGCAATCCGTATTACAAGGGAACACTAACAAATCGAATTGCCAAGAACCACCATCTAACACGTAATGTTAGGGAGGGTCTTTATTTATTTACTTACTATCCCTGCTTCATTTCTTCTTGTAATTCTTTGCCTTTGTAAGTGAATATTAAACTCGAATTAGGGGGCCTTCAGTTATACCAAAATAACCTCTATTAATAAGACGACATAGCACGATTTCCTGTACACAATAAATTGTAACTTATTTCGATAAAACTGCGTAGATATTCAAGTAAACATACGTCGTATCTCGTTTTAAATAAGATGGAATATTGTATGTAGTTAAATGTGAGTTGAGACGCTTTGTTAGCCGGTTCATTCAGATGTCTTTTGGATAATTGTTACTTGTAGGCTGTCTCCTTCTGAATTACGAAACAAATCCTTTTAGTGATTGACGTTGATGCTGGGAGGGATGTAAGTTGCGTTCACGTTAATTTTTATTGCACGTCGTTTGTATCGTTCGTGTGAAGGTAACACATAGAGGTCGTAATTAGTGTATATTATCGATTTCTATGTACAAACTATTACAAACCTAATCGGATATAATTACTACAACAAAAAAAACTTAGCATAAGCAATTTTTTGTAGAAGAAGTATGACTTTCGTACGTATTGTAATCATAATATAGAACCTACCAAACATGTTAGTACTTTCAAAAATAATGTGTATATAAATAATACTAATTTTCGTTCGCGGCTTCGCTTAGAGTTATCCTTTCCAAATGTCATACCAATCCATCCAGCCGTTTTGGCGTAATTGAGTAACAAACACTAAACACTAAATTTATAATATTAGTTGTAAAAATAAATATATATAAGATAAATAGAATCGTTGAATGTATAAGGGTAATATTCACCGTGAATTTTAGAGACCAATAGAAGAAACGTCCAAGTTTGGCCGTAATAATAAATTCATGTTCATGACCCATCTAATATGTATGAGCTTTTTACGATAGCAGTCAGTTTTAAAACGTTTCTCTGATTCATTTTTACTGTTTATTAGATTCTAAATTTAAAAATATATCCACCAATCCGTATTCGTTCGAAATTTATTCTAATAATAATAATTTACTTTTTTGTTATTGGTACAAGCCGTCGAGGATTAAAAAATATAATACGTGAAGAGATTCAAATGGCTTTATATCTAGTCTACAAATAGGCTTTATTAAAACCATTCAATTTGCGCGATTAAACTTCTGAAAAACCGTCCATAATGTTACGTAAGTTTGTTGCTTCTTGTTGTGTTTATAAAAGCAAAACAATTCAAAACAATGTAGTTTAAACCTTCATGAAACGTACACTTAAACTAATGCTTCTTTGTTCATGCTTCTAAATATATAACCATTTATTTGTACAATCGCGTTAAATTATGCACATAAAACTTTGCAAGCTTATTAGTTTTGCACAAGCAAGCGCAAAGTCGCTCTTTTAATCTTAAAAAAATATTTATCTATTCTTAAATTACGAAAAATACCAGGAAAATCAGTCGGCTCTAATGAAATTAAAAAAAAAAACAATTAGATAATATCGTCGAGGAAGAGCGAAGTAATTAATAAAGCAGTTCTTAATTAGCTAACATAATTTTATTTGAATTAACTGTACCGCACCAGCCGTCGAAATAAAACGATCCTTGTTATAGCTTAACTAGAAAAGGCATTTAGAGAATATAAAACTTATGTTCTTATGTATTTTAACTTACAAATAATAGTGATTACATATTTATACTTAAATGATATGAAAAATATTGTTATTAAGTAATAATAAAGCGTATATATAATTATTTTACTCCTAATACTTCATGTACATTCCAAGTCGATTAATTATATTAATTTGTAAATAACAAATACATAGTTACTTTTAATTTATGTGAAAACACGTTAATTAAATTGTTGTCTATTTGTTAACCGTTCTAGAAACCTCGAAAAAATCCTTGAACAAGTAATAAAATAATCAGGCAGAAATTACTAATTGCTAGCCGGCTCGGGGCGCGTTTGGCTTATTTAAACGAAGTTTCATTCTGCCTCTTATCTAATTACAGGGATGCGGAAACTCAGAATGGGAATGAAATATCGATAAAGTTTACCGTTTTTGGTTATAATAAATATTTTGGGAACAATAAACTTTTGTAACATTTACCAATTTCGTTTATATTTTCTATTGATGTATAGTATGTGGATTTGCGCGAGTAAACTTATGCAAAATATATTTAGATTTAGCAGATTTATGAAATAGAAATTATTCTCATTTATTTAGGCATTTAGGAAGTAAGACCTTACTCAAATAAAAACTAAGAGAGTAGGTATATATTTTTTGGCAGTAAAAAACTCAGAACTTGGAAAATTAGGAACAAATAATTATTAAAAGAATTATATATACAAAAAAAAAAGTTCTAATAAAAAATAATATAAAGCTCAACAGATATAATATACAATAATAATAACATAAAAAATATTTAAAAATAAATAATTCATACAATTTTAAAACAATAAAAAAGATTAAAATAACTTCGTGAAACACTTTTGCACGAACTAATTGACTTGACTAATTTAAAAATGGCAGCATTGAATATCTATCTATTTTTATCGCTCATAGCAATAAATGTTAAAATTGTAATTTTCTAAATTTAACAAAGCCCATCCCTACGCCTCCATTAACCACCGTAATAAAGTTCCTTCGATAATAGGCTTAGCTCAATAATTCATTACACCAACGCCGCCCATTTTAATTAGCCACGTCTCAACTTGTTATAGCAACTCCCCCACCCGACTAAAAATATATATACTTCGAAATTGTCTAGGTTAGTAATTTATAGAAACCTATGTAGTTAATGAATTCGATTTTTTTATAAATTTATCAACCTAAGCGTTAGTAGGGAAATGGAATAAGTTTCAAGCCTTTTTTGTAAAATATATATGTGGACGGGCCAATCTGCCACCTGATGGTAAATTGTCCCCATCGCCCACAGAAATCGGCGCTGACAGCAACATAAACTATTCCTTACATCGCCAATGCGCCACCAACATTGGGACTAAGATGTTATGTCCCTGTTTGTAGTTAAATTTAGTAACTGTTACTTTCAGCTGATACTATTTAACTTATATTGTTGTATACAATATAACTAAGCTTATACAATATAAATTTAAAGCTTTTTTATAGATGATGGTAGACTTTTATCACGGTTTTGACTAGCTTAGGTCACTAACTCATAAATTCTTCTACCAAACATGAATACGAATCGCTCTGTTCCAAGGTATGTATCAAGGTATATATCATAATTAATCGGACGTCGCCGGCGTCTTAAGCCGAGGTTCGGCTCACAGAAAGCGCGTATTCTGAGCCCTTAAGGGTAACCTAACATTTTTCTGAGTATTTTAAGACTCGCATTTCAGCTTGTGACGTTTTCGAGGCTATTTGGGTAAGTTGTGCTACTATCAATTCGAAAAAAAACATATAAGGGAGGAGATGATGCGGAGAGGAGGCGCGGGGAGGCGGGGGATGTCGGTATAAGAGTGCGTCGCCGTTAGTCGTCACGGTTTACGAGTTGGTCGTACCCCAGGGCGCGTCAATAGGTGTTTCACAACTTCCACATCAATAACAGTGTCAATGTCTGTGTCTACGAGCAAAAATATCTTACTATCAGGTGGCACTTATTGCCTTTTGTCTTTGTGCTATAAAAAGAAGACATTTAAATTGTTGCAGAAAACAATATAAACATTTATATCTCTATATAATGTTTTAACTACATATATAAAATACTATTGGCCCATAAGTAGAAAGCCCATAGAAAACACTTAAAAAAATATTTTAAGTTATTAATTAAAAACATATATATTAACACACACACACACTTCTACTTAAGAGTTTATACATATGTGTATTCAATAGATATGAACGATGCAAAATCATGTTAATTAAATTATAAAAATAGAATCAAAATGAGTTTTTTACAAAAGTTTTTATCATCTAATTAAAACATTTCGGATATTTGAAAATAAAATTTAATAAATTGACATCATTATTATCACGATCCAGCTTTTGCATTTAATTGAATATTTAAAATTTAATTACGTAAACCGCGAATAATTTTTGATATTTCGTTAAGATACATTTTAAAATACTTTAAACATACGTTTAATGATCATTAAAATTGAACACCTTAATCTGAATCCAAGAAGTTAACCGACAGAGGCCTTATAACTCCGATTACGATAAAAGGGTTCCGATTTAATTGAGTCTCTTTAGGTCAAAACGTGCGATATCTTTGCAAGCCTAAAAGCTTTATTTATAATACATACACCAGCAACCAAGCAATTATAAACCTTAAAACGTTTTCACTAAAACACCTTTTACTTTGTATCATAATATGAATATGAAATTAGAAATAAAATTTAATTTAATTTTAAACTCTATGTCCCTAAATATAAGGTCGTGAAATAAGTGTAAGTAATCATGCAAATGAATTGCGGGGACCACTCAGTAAGACGTACTATCTTAATTAGTAAGATACAAGATATTATATGTATGGACCTTTTCAAATTACTAATGTAGGCGCTTAACAACGATAAGGATATCTCTCGATATGACTTAGAACTTATTACTAGTTCGCTGGTCTAATGATTAAATGTACTCAACAATTAAAACAATGACAAATTCAATTCAATTATCATTACAATCAAAATGCAACTACACTTTATTCAAATAGGTGGTATTCTGTAAAAACTAACTTGATAGTCACCGCAGAAAACGGACGTAAAATGTCAGAAAGTGATATGCGAAATTGAGCATAATAATTATAACATCTCAAGAATGCACGAATCAAAATACTATATACACCATAAGTCGGTTATCAACATTTTAAATGTGAGTAATAAAGTCAGTTCTTACAGAATAGATTACAAGATTACATTTTAAAGCTACCATCGTTGAAATGTTGTACCGAGAAGAAGAGGCAAGATACTTACTAATTACTGTTTTACACTAATTAAATTAGGGAATAGTTTTAGATTAGTGAGTTAATTTAATAAAATTAAATAATTATCTATTCTGCATGGAAATCAACGAAAACTAACCCACGCTTTTTTATCATATAATCTTTTATGGAGTAACACTCGACGGTTTTTTTTAAATTTATTAATTAGAAGTGAACACTTCGCCCAAGAAAAGATGATGCAGAGATAGAATCTTGGTATTAGTTTAGTCTATTTCAATATAATCAATATTATTATATTGTTGATGTACGTCAGCGTAGATTTGGTATTTACACGTCAATTCTCCTTTGGAACGAAGTTATTTTACGCGGCTCTACTGTAGTATAGAATGAAATGGCAGTGGGCCAAGGTTTTTATTTTTTATTTTTTTTATTGTTTAAGTAGGCGGACGAGCATATGGACCACCTGATGGTAAGTGGTCACTAACGCCCATAGACAATGGCATTGTAAGAAATGTTAACCATAGCTTACATCACCAATGCGCCACCAACCTTGGGAACTAAGATGTTATGTCCCTTGTGCATGTAATTACACTGGCTCACTCACCCTTCAAACCGGAACACAATACACCGGTAGAGTATCTTATGAGTGGGTGGTACCTACCCAGACGAGCTTGCACAAAGCTCTACCACCGAGTGAATGAGTGTCATGTCATATAACGAAATAGCGTTCATACTGTGCCTACCAAATGCTACAAAATGCGATAAGTAGGGCGTTCTAATTTAGGAGGTCGATATAAAGGAGGTTGAGGTGCTTTTTGGTGTGACAAAAATACAGTAATATAATCAGTTGAAAAAATATCGCACAGAGCTTCGTTCCTGACGGAGGTCCCTGACCGCAAAATTTTTTTTTTTTGTTATTTACATTTTATTGTTGTATACACTGTTAGTATTAATTAATAAATATGTTAAGCTATTTGTAAATATGTATTGTTTACAAGTTTCACGTTAAGTATTTTACTAATACATTATTAATATTCATAGAATAGTAGGTTGAGATCAAACTGCAATTTTCGCTTTAATATTTTAAGCAAGGAGTCGCTTAGACTAAAGTGTATTCACCCCTTTTAAGAAAAGGCCACAAGATAAGTCACTCTTTAAATATCAAAGATAATAAGTTTGAGAAGCGACAAGAAAAACACGATCCATTATTTTATTGGAGTTATTAACAATTTCATATTTTAAATTAAACTTTTATTTCAAAAAATCATTTTTGCTTATAAAAAATCTATTTTGGTTTGTAGAAACGAAAACAAATATCATATTTTATTTACATATATATACTAATATTATGTAGCTGATGAGTTTTTGGTTTGTTTAAACGCAAGAATTGCAAGAACTAAGTACATTAATCAAATTTGAAAAATCTTTTTGTTTTCAATAGTCCTTAGAAATATATTTGATTGGAAAGGTTAGTCTAGCTTATATTATGAATACGAAAGCGAGTTTTTTTGTTTGTCACGCTTTCACGTCTTAATTATTCGCCCGATTATTGCAATTTTATGCATTTAGGTATTGAAAAAGACAGAGTACCTAGCACTAACTATTACGTAACATAACTGGTAGACTATTAACATCACGCTCCGTTCCAAGGAAACCGAACAGTAGCGTTTAACGCGGATAAAACCGGAGCAGCTAGTTACTTGATATTCAAACGTCTAAGCAAGGTCTCTTCCAGCTAAAATAATTTATATCATTAAGGACGACAGTCAAATTACTGTTGAGCGATTAGTTGCCCAACCGATCCATGTTTGGGTTTCAATTTAGGTTTTGCGGTGTGCGACTATTATGGCTATTCAAGGCTGTGTGAATATTACTTCATTAAAAGTCATTAAAATGAGATATTTATTTGGAGGAACGTTAAATTATAAGGTAGGCGAAATTATTATTTGATTATATTTAGGCATTATGTCATTATTTTTATAGTACGTGCGTTTTAACTGAAAGCTGGTTCAAGCCCTGGCTATGTATCATATGTCTAATTTGTTCATCCCGTGTTCGGCGCTGAAATAAAACATCGTGAGGAAACCTGCATGTTTCAGGTGCAAATATGCCTCATATGTAAAAGCCGAGATGGCCCAGTGGTAAGAACGCGTGAATCTTAACCGATGATCGTAAGTTCAAACCCGGGCAAGCACCACTGAATTTCATGTGATTAATTTGTGATTTATAATTAATCTCGTGCTTGACGGTGAAGGAAAACATCGTGAGGAAACCTGCATGTGTCAAATTTCACTGAAATTCTGTCACATGTGCATTTCATCAACCCGCATTGGAGCAGCGTGATGGAATAAGCTCCAAAACCTTCTCCTCAAAAAGAGAAGAGACCATAGCCCAGCAGTGGGACATTCACTGGCTGTTACTGTACTGTACTGTATGTAACCACCAACCCCCATTGGAATAGCGTGATGGAATAAGCTCTAAAACCTTCACCTCAAAAAGAGAAGAGGCCATAGCCCAGCAGTGGGACATTCACAGGCCGTTACTGTACTGTACTGTATGTAACCACCAACCCATTGGAATAGCGTGATGGAATAAGTTTTAAACCTTCCCCTGAATAGTAAAGGAGTATGGCCTGTTTTCAGTTTTAGGTTGTTACTAAGTTACAAATAATTCAATCGTTCAACTTCACATCTAGAGACTTGCACTGAAAAAAGTATAAATACGACTCCCAACATGAGACATAAGACTTTTTATCCGTTCATTAAATACGTATATTTATTAAGTTGTTATGTATAAATTTATACAATAGTTAAATATAAATTTATAAAATAATGCACGCGACACCAACAATATTTATTTTACAAAGTAGGTAATATTTTTTTTTATTATATATTTATAAACAAAGACATAGATATATATTTTAAATAAATATAATACTTCACGATGTATTTATAATACAATACCCTTTGCATTTATAATCTATGCAATATAGACCCCGACTCGACCAATAAAAACTCTTTCGAGTCATAATTAATAATTCAGACAACGCCTTTGTTGAAAACGACCACAAGTTTACAGTTTAGTGACCAGAGGTCTTTGTCTTGGGAACGAAATGCTATTTATATACATAGCCATTGTGTAATACCGTTTGGAATTTATTGTACCATTGATAATTCAATTTAATTTATTTATTGCTGATTAAAGTTTATAATGTGAAGCAATGCGTCATAGAATAAGCTTTAATGTGTTCCTCTAAATACGTACACGCACTACATATTAATATTAAACATATTTATTTGGAAAATCAACTTTTGTATGTAGATAAAATTATAATATTACAAGATTTATTTTATCAGTAACGTATTTTATTGTTAATTGTTGATTATATAGGTTTACTTTCTTTAGAAAAGAAGCAAATCAATAATGAGTATTGATTATGAAAACCGCCTCGGTTTCTATCTCTACAGGACTGCTCGCCTATATAATAATAATAAATCCTAATTCATAATAGAGATTGATTTTAGTAATTATTACAAATAGGTTTGAAAAAATATCGATAGTTTATCAACTCAATCCGTGTTTTAAAATGTCGATTTTAATTGATTATATTAGTGTATTTTTGTCACACCGAAAAACACCTCCTAAATTGGAACGCCCAATACATCGCATTTTATAGCATTTGGTAGACAAACAAGGCACTGACATTTCACTCTACTGTAAGCCGCGTAAACTTCGTTCAAACCATAAAGTTTGCCGTTTCTTCTTTATATAGTCCACATTCCGAACCGAGGGTAGATTTACATTTAATGTTTTTTTTTCAATTGATGTGTTTATATTAATTTTGATTTTGGAACATTGTAAAATAATTCTAATGATTAAAAATATATTTTTTTTATAGTTGTATATGACATTCCCATACTCAGTCGGCATGGGCTGCCGTTTAGAAGGCAGCCCACAAATAACCCCCAATGGTGGTCAATGTGGCCGTATGCGTGTGAAAAGACACTTAATCATGTTAAAATCGAAGTATCGGTTATAAGTTAACAGATATTCTCACAATATACGTCTTCATGTCTTAAACTATCAACGTTTTTAGGTGAATACTGTGACGTGAACTTTTCAAACCGGCTCGCATATAAACTCACACGGAAAATAAATAATTTAGTCCGAATTTTATTAAATAACAACAAAATCTTACTAAAAATTATGCATATTACATTCATTTGTGTTCGCATCAGCTTTTAAATTATCAAAGTATTAAGTAATAATATATTTAAAGTACAAATTTTCAGACATGTTTAAATGAAAACTACGTCAGCTATCACTAGCCTGTCCTTAGTCGAGTAATTGACGCTAATCACTGATTGAGTAGCACCGCTTCTAAAACTCATGTATTATGTATTACTGCGTAGAGCTTTAAAGGCTCTCAAAGTTTAATCGCTTGCATTGAGTATATTAAATTAATTTAGTTAAGCGTACACCTAATATTTATAATATAAGTTTTTGTGTTAAACACGTTTAGACATTTGTTTAGATAGATAGTAACGTTATCGGCCTAATTAACATATTAGATTCCAATAATTATTCTCTCAGAGCTTAAGAATTATTATCATATGTTAAATGATAGCAAGTTATACTTACTTTTACTAATATATAATATAAATCTATCAATTGATTATCAAATTTAGTAGTTTTATAAAATATTATATCTATTTTATTAAATACTATTCTTAATGCCTCATAAGGTAAGTTTGGTTTAAAAAAAAGAAATTTTCTAATAGTAACAATTCACAATTCAATACTTTTTGAGGTTAGTTTTTTAGAAATTTATTATTCATTATATTATATGTAAAAATAAAATAAGAATTTGTTGTAAGGGCGCATACATATATACATACATAAATATAGAACGCGGGTGAAAACAAATAAAACTTAAGCATACACATAAAAGGATTTTATTTTGTGCCCCATTCATCTACTATTTGAGTATGAACAATAGTCAAAAATACCATAATTTTAATGTACTTACTTAATTATGCCCAATTACATACTAGTGTCTATGTTTTCGCAATGAGAAGTCATTAGTCGCCATTGGTTTGTTCACTAATGGCCGATTCAATTATTCACGATGATTGGTCGAATAGATTATTCAACTAATTATATACATTCTACAAATGTACGTCAATTTAATTCGTGTTTTTGACACGATCGAACAAACATTCTGATGTTTTATTAATATATGTGTGGTTGTTATTTGGTTCTTCATCTATACATATAATGCGAGAGAGTTTTTCCATGATGAACACGCTGATCTCGGGAACTACCACTGACTTAAAAAATGTGGAGTAAGATGATGTGAAACATAGAATAATAACGTTTAGAAGGATAGTGTCATATAAAGTTTCGTTCAAAATTGAAGCAACTTTAGAATTCATGTGTGCGTAAATATCACGTAATTACATTCACCAACACGCACACATACGGCCGAATTATGTTACAAGTGACTGGACATTTCCCCCATAAAGAGAAGAGTAAATTGATACTGTTTGAATTTGAATTATGAAATATATTTATTTGCATTTAATTTATTTAATTGCAATATTATTTAGTTAATTTTAGCTGTTATTATTATAATTATCTATTTTTTTGCGTTGCTTTGATTTTATGTATAATTATAAAGACAATTAAAAAAAAAATTATAATATGAACAGCTAATGTTTCATATCTAATTTAAAAAAGTTAAAATATAAATTAGATTTTTATTATTTAAAATATTAAGCACTCGTGGTAAATATTTTTTCCATACCTGACAACATTTTTATTGTAATGACGGGAAACGTATTCCACCTATTTAGGAGAAATTGAAATGGCTTCAATCCGCTTGGGCATACTCACCTTCTAAGCGTTATTATTCTTTGATGTGAAATATAAGATGAAGGTTTTCATGACTTTTTATCTAATTTCTTAATCTCAGGTAAAATTCTATATTTCTAACTCGATGCCAAGTGAAATTCCTTGCTATCAAATATGCTACATCATGAGTAGCGGCCTCGTATTATCGCGTGTGATTTTATTAAACATTGCAATGTTTTCTTTTTTCAAATGTTAAATCGATAACGACAGACTTACAAGACAAGACAAACAGCTTAGCAATACAGTCGCTAAGAACCATTTATACGTAAGTAAAAACCAATATCCACCAGTTTAAGAAATCCGAAATAATATTATAAATGCGAACGTGAGTTTGTTTGTTTGTTACGCATTCACACTTAAACCACTAGACCAATTTTAAAAATTATTTGACCACTAGAAAGCTACATTATGAGCGAGTAACATGGGCTATATTTTGTTCCTGTATTCCCACGGGAATGGGAACTACGCGGGTGAAACCGCCGGCAAAACGTTAGTGTAAATATTATAATTTTTTTTAAAAGTGACTGGTACTAATCATTAGGTTATTATATAATAGTATTTTTATAACATCTAATATTGAATATTATAATCTTACAATGGCATATTTCGATTATTGGATAAACGTTTATAGTCTTTATAACTAAGTACAGTAGTGAGCATTAGCATAAATTGAATTGTAAAAATATTTTATTAATAGGATGATTTGTTATGTAAGTTCGCATCATATGATTATTTCGTGGGCGTTAGTAGCTTATATAGCTGTACCCTAAGACTTCGATAACAGTAATTGGTTGGCCCCCAGCTAAGAAATTGACTCTCGTGCCCGGAAAGCACGTAACGACGTTGGTCCTGCATCGGTCGTCTCGGATTACCGACCCATTAGATTAAAAGCGACACAGAACAATAGTACCTACATATGTATTTTCACACACACACTTGTGCCATGTAATATGTTTAGCCAGTTTTAACGCGATGTAACCGCCGAGCACAGTTATTTTAAAATATAATTAACTTCGAAATGTTTTTGAAACTAATTGTCCGTTTACATATAATTCACTGCTAAGAAAAAAGAGGGGCTGGTTCTTCACTTGTAAAAAAGAATCTTTGGATTAAATTATAAGATTAATTTCAACAATTATAATTCATTGTTTCAGACGACAAACAGCTGAAGAACGAGAAGCTGAACGTCAAGCAGCCAACCGCTTAATGTTATCACTTCAAGCGGAAGCGCTGAGCAAAGGCTACATACCAGAACCACCTCCCGGAGCTCCTCAG
This sequence comes from Nymphalis polychloros, assembly GCA_905220585.2. Taxonomy (NCBI): domain Eukaryota; kingdom Metazoa; phylum Arthropoda; class Insecta; order Lepidoptera; family Nymphalidae; genus Nymphalis; species Nymphalis polychloros. The sequence goes on along the minus strand of HG992264.1, from coordinate 4,838,945 downwards.
CTGTCAGCGCTTCATTATCAGACATCCGCGAACGCAGCACAACAGCAACAATCCAACACAGCTTTAAGTGCTTTGCAAAATCTTCAACCATGGGCAGGGAATCAGGGAGCGTTTATGAATGCACCGGGTTCCGCCCCACCTCCTCATCCTCCGCCTGTCGCGTCTCCTATTTGTTGAGTTTTTAATATAAATATATTTAAGTATATTAAAATAATTCTTCTGCTCGCTAAGTAGGTACTTACTACACTTAGTTAAGCATTTTCATTTGTGCTTATTTTGTGAACGTTCAAGATAAAGCGCCTGTGTCGAAATTTAATTTACAAAAAATCTGGTCTAGAAAAAAATGCTTATAGTGTAGAATAATTGTAATCAACATTCAGGATTTTTAAATTTATTTAATTAAATACAGCGTTATTTGACTTTCATTTTGGATTTCAATTATTTGTAATCTGTGGCACTTAATGTATTTAAAATTTAAAGCTATTTATGTAAATTATTGACAAAAGACATTTTGACCTAACAATAACAAAAAATGCCGTAAACATTTTGTGAAGTCTGATATCGCGGCTATAAAAATGTTTATGTTAATATTAAACATATAAAACGAAAACACTTATCAAATCAAGGTTTTTAAAACAAACAGTAAACATTAAGATTTATTACTTTACTTCAAGAAGTGTATAAAATAATAATAAATACAATGACATCAAAATTCGTTCAAGATAATTATTTTCAAATGTTATTTCTTACAAAATATTATGTGATGATATCAATCTATGATACTGCTTTTCCATTTAAGAAATGGCACATAAATTTAAAAAATAAGCATAATATTTGTAACAGATAAAAATGTATATTTGTCGTAAAACTAAGGCTACATTCATATTTATAAGGACTACGTTATTATGTTATGTAAATGTAAATATTATATTAATAATTTTACTAAATTAGATTTATATGTGTAAAGCAAATTGTGACATTAAAAGTAAAATCTAGTCTTATAGATTACGTAAAATCTACTAAGATTTACTTTACAATGACTATCAGAATATTCCAGAAAAATTAAAAGCAAAATTATTAAAAAATATTTTGCCAATTAATAACAAAATCAAGCTTACTTAAAATATAAACCCTTTGTTATAAGCATATAATCTACTATGTCAAACTTTTTGCACCAATAGACCACTCATGACATGATGTAATAAACATATTGTTTTTTAATTAAAACTTAATTTATTTATAATCAAATAACTTTTATAGAAAGCGTCTGAGATAAAAGTATAAAGAAATCGATAAAAATATTTACTTAAAATCGTTTTAATATCGATATGGAAGTAGTTAAACAACATATCGATATTAAATTGACCAAAAAAAGACTTCTAATTTTGAAACTTGAAATAATCATTTTGTATTTTTCATTGAAAAAGATATAGCGTCTACTCTATAAATATCGCTTTCTTTAAATATTTCTTACTTAAATTCTAAAATACTTATATTAAAAGCTTAGAAAAAATGTAAATAAATGAAACAGTATTAAATAATTAGTGTTTAATTGTAAGTTAGTGATTTAATTGATTTTGAATGTAAGAATTATCGAAAATAGTTAAAATATATAAAATACGTCTCCACTAAATAGTAAATGGCGAATTTTATTTTGTCAACACGCATCACAAAAGTTTTGTTTAATTTTCTTAAGTTGTCGACTAAAATTTATAACAATATTGCAGACTTCGCGAACACAATTCACACGTGGAAATTATTATTAAAAGTACTTAAATCTTGTGAAATTACTTACTTAGATTAATATCTTATTGTGTTATATATCTGATATAAATACACACAAAATATATTTAAACTGTTTTATAATAACTAATAGTCTTATCAACCTTGCTTAGCGACTGTTTAGTTAAACACTGAATTGTCTCTTTCTGTCATTACTGATTTGACATTCGATAGAAGAAGACACCGGATCGCTTAACTAATTAGTCACTAAGCAACGTTTAAAAGTAGAACCGTAAAGGTTCTATAGTCATCTATTGTTGGATCACCAGAATAATTTACGGATATCATACTCCAGAATAAAAAAAATAAATAAAAAAAATGTTTTTTGGAATATTTGAACCATTAAACTATCACTGTCAAAATATAGCACGTTATATAAAATATATCATATATTACATATTTCACTACGTGCAATTATTCGGGACGAAAGTTTTAATCGAAGTCACTCTTCAGCCCATTCATTCTGACTATACGCAAAAATTAAGTCCAATAAACGCATTCACAATAATGACAGCAATTGTGGTATCCCATTCCGAGTAGCCTAAAACTAACGGAGAAATCCTATAGAAAAATCCCGTATCCGTACACACATCCGTTATTAGTAACATTAAAAGAGTATTTGTAACGTTACTTGCTTTATACAAACATCTCGTATAATATAATTATATTATAAGAATAAATTCCTCGCTTTTATATTTAGTAACATTATGTACGTAAATGTAAATAGGAGATTATGTTATGATATAGTAGAATGTAGAAAGAGAACTTGTTACAAGATGTATTTGTAAATAATTGTGTCGACAAGTTTCCATCGATCTGGCCGGTTGCTAGATGTTTTAATAAAATAAACGAAAATATATACCACAGTATTGTTTCATTTTGCATATTAATATAATATATCCTTTTTTTTTTTTTTTTTTGACGCTGGGAAAACGCATGACGCGTTTCCCCCCACGGGAACAGTGGGGGGGGTATGTGGGACTCGCCGTATGTCCAAGGCACCGAGTGTGCCCCGGTCATCGGAATACCCACTAAAAACCCAGCGGTACCCTTCCCGTCTTAACGGGAGCGCCACGGGATCGCTTGCGCATGCTACCGTGACGCTCCGACAATATAATATATCCTCGGTAACCTAAAAAATTACATAATATAATACTCTAATATATAGTATATTGAAAAAAAAACTGGATCTCAATGCTCGTCAAAAACATTCAGTATTTTATTTTTATTAAGAGTACATCTCAATGTTCTTGTTGCCAGATTAAAAATATAGATTACAAGCACTTTGGCCGCGGCTTCTTCGCGAAAATTTAAAAACGTAAATTAGTATTTATATAATTTGGTAATAGACAAAACGTAGGACAGTTACAGTTTGTTCAAACTGTGACATTTTTCTTACTGAGAGGATTTTATACCCGTCATAACTTCTACACGAAAAGTCCGATCCGGATCATTTAAGGCGGAATTTACATGTAAATAATCATCCTTAGTTATCAAACCATTTAAATGGATAAGGATTAATAATATCATGATACATATATCACCTCTATTCGATTCCACCGTATTTGAACTTAATAATTTAAACATAAACTGTTATTGTGGCTTAAATAATAGTTAGGCATATACTATTATGGAATTTTTTGTGAGCAATCATAGTACATAGTACTATTAATATATAGAACACTTTTTATATACCATTAATATTTTTCGCAGCGCATCCCAAATAAAGACTTTTATAGGCAACAATTTGATACCTTGGATTACATTTTAAGTAGGGATCACTATTTTTTTTTTTTTGAAAATATAATATAGCCATTACTCGATAGTTTTTGAGTTATATCGTAACAAACAAACCAAAAATCTAATCTCAAATTGTTTAATATAAAAAAATGACAGTAATATTTAATATAATAACTCATCTTATATTATGTATTACAATCTTACAATACATATAAAATATTAAAAATCTAACAATATATATAAAATATTTGCGTAATATTATAAAATATTTAATCCTTTAATATTGAATGTGATGGCGTCTGAAAACTAAAGACGTCGAGCAAATAATAGATACACCAAATGTATGAACAACACGGCTGTTGAGATAAGGAAGATTTAACATAAAATATAAATATGACGTATTCATGTTATTTCAATTAAAATAAGGATGAAAATAATGGCAATCATACGTTATTAGGTATGTTATGATTTCGAAACTAAAGGGGACTAAAGCAAAATCCAAACGTTTTTAAAAAAAAGACGGTGAAGCTCAATCCATATATGAGATGGATGCGTTTAATTATTGTAATAAATAAAATTGATGAAATGAATGAAATCAAATACAATAAAAGTTATAATTATTAAAAAGTCGTTTCAAATATTTTCTTTTAATATTAAAATGTTATTCAAAAACGTTCGTAAAAAAATAACCTCTGAATTTCTTTCACCGAATTTTCTCTGTCTGATATTTGAGTTTATTCTTTTCGACCCGGTGGCAGACTTTTGACAGTCAATAAGCATGCATGTGATATAGGAGTAAATTGAAGAAAATAACTTTCGTACATTATCAGACGCCTAAATGTCAACCGTATATAGGAGTGGTTGAAGTCTAGCACTTCTTAGTTTTATAATTTGTTGGTGAAGGAAAATATCGTGAATTTAGGACTCAAATAAAAGCCAGTGCGTTTTTTGGCTAAAATGGCCTATCAGGATTCGTCGATGATCATCAGTAGGTATAGTAACGAGATTTGTATATAAAAGTTTATTAATAAACGACCACTATAATATATTTCTAAGTTCTATCATAACGAATAGAATCAAAATTACATCGTCGTAAAATACAATTGGTTTGGCTTCCTATCTCATAACCTCAAATTACACAAAAACGGAGCGATCAAGGAAAACAATTGTCCCAAAACTACATTAAACGAAATCGATTTGAGATAAAAAAAGCCTATTTCCGTCCAAAAACGGACGATTTAGCGACAATTTAGTATCTCAATTACACTGTAATATAATTTTAATATCCTTGCGGTGCAAGGAGGTCCGTAATGGCATAGATTATAAAATACGTGACTCCCGCGCTGTCATTAGGATCTTTTGTTTTTCGAATACAACATAAAAATTAATGCTCTATTTTTTAACTCAAAATAGTTCGTATATTTTAAATTGAGTTTTGAATTAAGAATGTTTATTTTTTTTAACATTTCTAGTAATGATGTACGTTTAGATTACTTATCATACAAAATACACATTTAATTAGAAACAGTTTTATATTAAAAAAATAAAAAAAATTTATTGACAGTGTATTATGAATTTGTAATGCTTCAAGATAAATTTTCTCATAGATCAGGGAACAAATTCTGGAAAACAATTTATTTTAATAACTTAATGTACACTTATACACGTAACATCGAGCAATTGTTTTTTTATGATATATAATTAAATTAATAAAACTCAAAACATATATTTTTTAATTTTTTACTGTCACCGATCGCGTGACATTTGTTTCAAATTAGTTCTCAAATGAGTCTAAGGGGCACGAGAATCGAACCCAAGACTGACGTTCAGCAATAATTGCTGTAGCGTGAGTGGATTATAGAAAGGATATCTTGTATTGGTCTCTTCTATTTATTCAATATTGAAAACATTAAAATATTTTGATGAGGTTAAAACCGACTCGTATGCCTTGTCGGCAAACGGCATGACGTGTGTACTATACACATCATTAGATATATTATTATTACAAGTTTTTTTTTTTTATTAACTATATTAGTATTATTTATTTTATTTCAAACTTATTCATTGGTTTTCTTTAATTATATTTTATTTTAATAATCATTAACTTCAATTTTTCACTTTACTTTAATATACATAGATACAAAATAAAACATAAGGCTTACATAAAAAATGGGGACGACATTAGCCCAGGGTGGAACAGAATCGAATCTTACTCTTCAATAAGTGATCTGTATGGTATGTTTTGTGTAAGACTTATAATTTGTCAATTTTGATACAATGTATTTTAATAAAAAATATTGAAATTTCATATAACCAATTCACAATACGCTGACTATAATAGGAGGCTAAGTTGACAGCAACGTTTTCGTGAACAATTTATCCGTCACGCTATGGTGGCAGTCAGAGCAACTAGATCATAGCGAAATTAATGCGTTGTATCACACGCTATCGTTCATTTTTTATTTATTTTCCCTCTTAAGAATAATTTGGTTTAAAACATTGTACTATTAAATATAATATGAATTTAACTTTATAAGACCGCATAACCCGAAAAAACGGTATTGGGATTTTGTATCAAAAAAATCTTAGTAGCAGCCTGGGGTTGGATGTTTGAAGTATGTGCCCTCCCGTGTCTTGGAAAGCACGTAAAGCCGTTGACGACTGAACTGCTTGCGATCGCGTCGTCATGTTATCAGATTATGAGAGTGAGGTAATAGAGAGAGCAGTGTTAGCGTACACACTTGTAGTTAAGAAGTACTAGTAGTTAAGAATGGCCGTCGTGGCCGAAAGGGGATCTACACTGTTTAAATAAATGCGTATAGGCATTGTTTAAAGATTGACAACAAAACACTTATAATGGTACATTAGAGTAAATGCAAGGGCAAAGTTTGAGGCCTTATAATATATAAAGTGGTGGCCTTATAATAATACAGTGGTGGTCATATAATAAGAAACACTTCTTATGAATAAAGAAAGTATAACTTCAACGTACAAATGTTCGTAAAAAATATACACATTCAATAATTAATAATCATGCAATAATATAACCACTCAAATAAAAAACTCATTAAATGCATAAAATATAAAACATATCTTACTTTTAATTACAAAATGAGTCTTACACATGTAGGAGATTATTTTGTGTTACTAGCCCCTTGGATGCCTAATTAGAAGCATTTAAAAAAAAAACATCCTTAGCGCCAATTCAAAATTTAATCTGAAGTTTATTTTGTTCAAAATGGGCAAAAATAAAAGTAGTGACGACTATCAACTAGGCAAATCATTGTTAATTTACATATAGATCACAAGTGGGCGTACAGAAGAATAGCTGAGCATTTAAATTGTTCTGTTAAGAAAGTTTTTAATGCAATTGATCATTATAAAACACATGGAACTTTTTTTTTGATGAAATATTTTGATGTTAAAGAACTACATATGTACGTAGGTAACTAATTTGCTTGATTATCTTTCAGATATATTCAAGATGCCTCCAAAAAGTCAAATAAAAAAAAAATGTTTTATTATTTTTTTGACAACCCTGCCGACGTTCACATGTTTCTATGAAAGTTTTGAAATTCTTGGGTCAACTTTACCTATGTATTGGCAGTGCTTATTTAAACAAACATAACAGCTTCACAACAAAAATAAATACGTCGCTTTTATAGTACCAGGACGATCGGTAAATTTATGTCGTGTGCTCTCTGGGGCACACAATCTATGCAAGCTGTAGGCTAAAGATGCCAAAATTGTGTCAATTTTACCCCGCTCATACTTTTGGTTATTAAAGCGTTTCTATGTGAGATTTAGTAGAATTCAATTGTTCAAATAAAAGATAAACACTTATTTATAAAAAATCATCAATAAAAATTTAAACAACAAGCTCTATGTTGAAGTAAATTGCAAAAAAGTAAAAAAATATGGTAAGGTTGCCACACTTGACGGTATATTGTTAAAAAGAAAGTCTCAAGCAAACGTAACACCAGTCAAACCGAACTATATGAAGCATTTGTTAAAGCATGGAATTCAATCCCCCTAGAAAAATGTATGAAATTGATTGAATCAATGCACCGTCGCTGCAGTGCTGTTATTGAAAATAAGGGATACGCTACTAAATATTAATTATAACTATTGGTAGGCTGTGGATAGTAGCTATTTCGTAAATAACAATACTAATTACTATTACTTAAAAAAATATTGTTGTTTTATATTTTTTGTTGTTGTTTCTAATTAGTTGACCATTATTGTTCATACCTTAAAACTGATTTAAATGTTTGTCCGTAATGTTATTGAAATTGCACTTGTGTAATGGGATTTATATTGTTTTTCTAATAAATGATAAATCGTTGAACATATTGTTGTCCTATTTATTGTTTAATTTCAAAATAAAAACGACTGCGGTGAAGTATCCTACATAATGTCAAGGACCGTTGATAGTGTTTCTAATTATACGACCACCACTATATATATATACATATAGGGCCGATGGTACTAATAATAATAATAAATGATAAATCCCCTTTTATATAATAATTTAAAATAGCATTAACAATTTTTTTATATATTTAAAGTTATATGTACAACAAAGAGAATAAACAAACAAAAAACATATATCATATAGACAAGATAAAATTTTGTACATAGCTAAAAACTATATATTTCAAAAATTGACGTCACTTCCTATTATATTTTACCTCGTACTTCGTACTTCATAAAATATGAGTATCATTAATGGTAATGCGTCTACCTAAACAATTATTTTATTTTCATTAGAGATTCAAACAGTATAATGTTACATTGCAATTAAACAATTATTTCCAAAACCAAACAAACAAATTTTCCATTTTAAGATTATAATCTCCCTGTCAATTCCATAAATTTTAGTCTTTACAAATAATTCGTCAATCGATTTCCAATCGAATGATTATAATGAAGAATTAGCACAGTATAGTAACAGCCTGTGATTGTCCCACTACTGGGCTAAGGTCAGTTCTCCTCTTTTGAGGAGAAGGTTTTGAAGTTTATTCCAATGCAAGTTGTGGAATACACATGTGACAGAATTTCAGTGAAATTTGACACATGCAGGTTTCCTCACGATGATTTCCTTCACCGTCAAGCACGAGATGAATTATAATCACAAATTAAACACATGAAATTCAGTGGTGGTTTTCCGGGTTTGAACCCATGATCATCAGTTAAGATTCACACGTTCTTACCACTGGGCAATTAACTATTTGGTAATAAACATATCCTTTCATTAATGACGTATCAATTTTAAATACAAAATCATCTTATAACGCGTAATATTACGTAGTAAACACTTAAGTATTATTTATTAGAGGGTGCGGAAAGCAATTAGCGAGTAAGTGAGACTGATTAGCGCCGCATCAAATATAATCCCGGCTGGCGAGCAATTTGAGGTTCAAGTAGACTTGTGAATATACAGAGGGGACGTTGAATTTCAGGAAGAAATAGGAACATTACTAAAACGATCTTATTGCTTTTCTGGTTCCTTTTCTAGTTAGCGTTCAATATACGGATACAGAAAGATAACAATACATTGTTAGTCACAATTTGTGAGTAAGCAATGTTTACACACCTCTGCCTTGGAAAGCACGTAAATCTAATACGTACGCATGTAAAGTCCTGTAGCTATTTCTCTCCAGTCGTATTCGGTTGAATGGAAGTCCAATACAGCTTGGTATTATGGAAACATCGGATAGGGATTGCACGCACTTGTGCATATCTCCTTTGTAATTGGCTCATCTCCATTGACTATATACGACGTTTATCATCAACGAGATGATAAACGTAAAATTAACATGTGAATGTCCTACAGCTGAGTTAAGGCCTCCTCTCCTTTTTTGAGGAGAGGAGGCCTTAACCCAGGCAACGGGATGTGTTCATCTTGAAATATAAATGTTTAAAGGATACATAAAATACCTTATAATCACTCACAACAACTATATGAAAATACACTTTTAAAGTACATTAATACAAATTTTCGTGTCCATTATCAAAAATATATATGTCTATGGTCGCTGAAACGAAGCTCGGCGTTCATCCGACTCATTACGGGACCGCAGTCGTATCAAATAGGAATTGCGAACATATAATAACATCTAACACTGCATCTGAGTTATATTTACAACATACTTTAATGTATATTTCTTGAAAATTTAAATATTATTAATATTCCAATATAATAATAGAGGCTTGTTGGTATAGTGTCTAGTTTATTAGTTAGGAGGTACTAGGCTCAGACCCGTGGTGCGCAAATTAATAGTTGTTGAGTTTTGCTGTTAAAAAATCTAAGTTATCACCTCGAGGTTTGATAATTAGCTGTGCTTACACTTCTGAAAAGTACGTAAAGTCGTTAGTTCTGCGCCTGAAGTGTTGGATTCGCAGTCCCGTCGGATCATGACAGTGAAAGAATAGAGAGTGCACCTGTGTTTGCGCACAAACTTGTGCACTATAATATGTCCTGTGCAGTTGACTAGTCTCTAGAGATTGACTGCATTGGGCGAAATCAATCAAAAGGACATCAGGGCTACTGAGTATTAAATTTCGACGTTTCATCTTGAAGTGGATGAATGATATATTAATTAATTAATATATTAATATAATATAATATTTAATATAATATTAAAATTAATATAATATTTGATTATTTGGTTTTTAATTTAAGAAATACTATAAATAAATAATAAATAAATTAGTAGTAAATAATTATTAAAGTAACGAAAACTCCATCGAAATCGGAGAAATATCGGTCGAATGAAGAACCTCTTTTTTTTTTAGTTTAAACCAAAACAATTTGCATTAAAAATAACTTTTATGTAACATTTTAGTGTATGTAACGAGTTTTTTTATAATAAACAGGCAAATTAAAATATATCTACTTTATAAAATAATTAAATTGGCTCAATTAATGCTACAAAAACTAAATGTTTTTTTTTAACATGAAATAAATCATAACAAAATTTAAAAATAATTCCAAATAACAGTTTTACCCTATACCCCATTTTATGGTTGTGTTTTTTATTTACAGACAATAATAACAATTAAAGTGCCACTCTAATTGTCTTTGCCCGCCTCAATAAAAAAAAAACTAAAGCGTTAAATATTTAATGAGTCAACTTTTCAATGTTAAAATTCTCTCTCCCTATTATTTTCGCCCCTACTCGATAATGCTTTTATGTTCCCCGCTTGAATAAAAAAAATGAAAATAAAGAGTAAATTTTAAGTTAAAATTGACTTTGACAGATGACAGTTAGATCTGACCCTTGACCGTCTTGTGCTCAAATATTCAGGACGTCAACACCTGCGGGAGACGGGTCTGCTCATGTCGTTGAGAGATCTGTTTAAACTGAATATACATATATACTTACAATCTTATGTTTTTCGATTCGTTGGACTACTTTATGATTAAGTGCGAGTCTTATAAAAGGACTGACAATTTTGTTAGAATAAGAGCTAAGCGCTGTTCTAATATTCTAGAACAGTGATTTATTCCAAACAAACTTTTGGGTTAAGAGATTCGAGATTAGAATAACTATTACATTTACAATATTTATTTCTTTTTATTTATTTATTAAGAACCTCCCACAAAGGACATACACTTACGAGTACATTATATCGTTGGATAATATTTTTCCAAATATGTGTGTAATGTGTTCAATTATAGGATACCACATCAAGCATATAAAATAATGACTAAACATAATTAACGAAAAAAAGGAATGTTACATAGTGGAACTCAATAAATTAACTGCAATAGGGTTAACAATGGTTATTAAGACTATGTTGTGCAAATATAAGTTTAAGTATATATTACAAAACAATATATAAAATAATTTAAATATTAATAAAAATTCAAATAACGATACATAGGTAGAAGCATATCAATGACAAAACATCGGTCGATATAACGGCTAGGTGCGACTATTTTCTCGTGCCAAAAGCCACTTATTTTTATAATATAAATAAAATTAATGGCGAGAAAACGTCCGATATTGATCTACATCATACAACTCTAACGACCGTGTCTACACATAGAGAATCAATCGTAGTTTTTCACGGTAAAAAACGTATGTATCAAGCGACCCTAACCAATCTTTTACTCTAAACGTTTATACAACTTACCTCATTTCTAAAACCTTCAAATTCGATACAGAAAGTTTTCGAGTGTTGAATTAACAGCTAGCAGCAGAAATATATTTAAAATAAACAGTAATACAATTACATAGAATGTAAGCCAAAATTATCAAACAAAATCAGTAATATAATATTTCTGTAATGTTCGCTTTTGACCCCATAGCCTATCAACTCAGTTATCGCTAGATAATCCTTGTGTCTCAAATAACATAATATTCGTGTGAATATGCATTGAAAGACCGCTGTATTATGACCCTTGAATGTTCGTACTACAACCGCTTTGTGTTGTAAAAATATATGAGAACCCCAATGAGCGGGATCAACATCTCTGGTTTGATATGCCCCATCATAACTTCAGTCTCGAGAGACAAATTATAATTTGGGAATCGTCACACGGAACTATAAGTGAGGAATTCTCCCATGATTATAATAAATCGATGTTGATAAGAGATTATGATTTTATCATTTCATACTTTCGGAATTGTATACATCAAATGATTTTGGAAATGTGAACACAATTTTTTCTCCATTACAATACACATAATCCAAACTAATAAACATCGCATCCTTCTAGATCATTCCTTAATTCCTGTTTCGTATACTATGTAAATATTATATATATGTGCGGATATAAAACAGTGTTTTGTTAATATCGAAAATAAACTTTTCTGAATACTTCTTCCAAGAAATTAAGCCTTTGAATATCAGATGCATATTTACATCCTTTTCATTTACACAGATCTATCTATCTTTAATTCTTGAGTTATCAACAAATTATTTCGAATGAGTTCTATATTTCGATTCATTTTTAATATTTGAATTTGGAATTCAATTGACACAATATATAATTTTTCAAACATAAGCTAATCCCATTAATAAAAATATCATTAGACAATTGAATCTCAAGCGCGCCACATTACACACTGCCAATTTTCACGTTTTATTAACTCATAAAGTCCCCTCCCATACAATAACTGTTTTTGTAATTCCCCAGAAACAAGTGCGCCTTCATAAACTAACAATCCAACCCTACAAAGCTTGGGGCCACGGTAACCCCGAGAGATTACGCGCGTTAACCGACTCGATATTGATTCTTGAGGGCAGACCAACTTGAACCATATTATTCAAGCAATACAGATCGAAATAGAAAACCATATACAAAACACTTATGCTATTGTGCAAATGAAATCAAAGATGGCAATAATCCATATGATCCACAAACAAAATTAAACCTTTTGGAATGTGTAATAAAGTTTAATTTTAGATGAAATTGTTGTTAATAGAAATGTCCTTGTAGAATTGGCAACCAGGCGTGATTCCCATAATCTGCAAAGCGTTGGTGCAGTAGTGAATTCTGCACTTGACTGTCCGCTCAATGAATGGATAACATCTTGTTCAAAAGAGATATAAATTAGAAGGGGTGAATGGTGTCCCAATGCGATGAACTTTATTGTTGCTTTCTCACGCTTGGTTTGATCGTATTGTGTCGTGAAATTTGCTGATGGTTTTTGCATTTGTTCAAAAAATCGGTATTTAATTTTAATTAGGACATGATTTTTCATGTCAATAGCAGATGACGCGCAATGTACCACACATTCGATTTAATTTATATTCCAGAATAACTGACTGATGCAGGTAACAGCCTGTAATATCCCACTGCTGAGCGAAAATCTCATCTTTTTTAAGGCGAAAGTGTACATACACATGTGTCAGATTGTTATCCGACACATCCAAGTTACACGATGTTTTCATTCACCACCGAGCACGAGCTGAATCAAAAACACCTATTAAAGACATGAAAATTGAGAGTTTTAAGACATAATCTTCGCTTGAGGTTCATGTGTTATTATCAATGGAACATCCCGACCTTAGGTTAGATAGATTTGACAACCATGGAAATTTTGATTAAAAGTAATATTTATTAGGTTAAATAAACAAGGTAATAGCAATGATACTTGAGTACGCGGGGTGGCTAGATGAACAGATTAATTTTGGGCTGTACCTATGTGAAATTAACTTAGGTCGTGATATTTATATAAAAAGTACGTGAGCCGATTTTTTTTTATCTATTGATCAGTTAGGCTGATGATGTGCCTTGGTCCCTGTGATCCCTTGTGCCTGTAATTACACTGGCTCAATCACCCTTCAAACCGGAACACAACAATAACAAGTTCTGCTGTTTTGTGGTAGAATATCTAATGGTGGTACCTACCCAGACGAGCTTGCACAAAGCTCTACCACCAGTAAAATGTATATAAAAATGTACGAATGTACGCCGAAGGCAATACAGCCGAATGAATTCGTAGGCAGGCTGTATGAATTACATGGCCACTATTGATAGCTGCAGTGCTATTGGAAATTGACAATTACAAGTTACATTACATTTAAAACATGAGCAGCAGTGGTTAGTATCATTGTGTAGTTTGAAAGGTGAATGAGCCAGGGCACGAATGATAATATCTTAGTTAGTATTTCTTACAATGCCAATATCTATGAGCGGTGCTGATCACTTATTATCACGTGGCCCATTATTGTATATAAAAATTAAATTTAGTAATTCAGTCTATTCATATCAAGCAAGTTAATAAAAGCAAAATCAATTATCCAAAAGGAAAGTACACGTAGAAGACAAATAGATAAATAATTAAATTCGCGCACCCCACATCAGTATATCAATGCGCCATCAAACGATTATATCAGATGCGCAGTTATGGTATAATTCGATCACACCCCACAGTTTTATTGTAGCTCACTCCATATTTGAATTGAAATAGTAGGGTTGTCACATATATTAAAAACAAGCTTTTATCAATCAGCTGCACTATGAGTAAATTGAAATCCTTAAGGGTTGTTTTTTCCTCTTGGTTGTGCAAGCTCGTCTTGATAGGTACCAAATATTCTACTGCCAACAACAATACCGAGTATTGTTGTGTAGCAGTTTGAAGAGTGTAACTACAAACATAGGGTACATTACATCTTATTTCTCAAGGTTTGTGTCGGATTGCCCATCCATATGCCCGTCACCTAGTTATTTTATATAAAAAATCGCCTGTTTCGTTTTTGATAGATGGATCTGTGCGGTCGAGACGCTTATATTAAGAAAAGCTACTCTCCTCCCTGTCATTTACAATAATTATAAATCTATATTTTGGTCGTCGTGATTTTGTTTTATACCATCCGTCTGGTTAATTGTCAAAATAAGAATATATGTATCATTTTTATCACTAGGTCATACATATTAAAATGAATAATATAATGTTTAATATGTTTTTATAAGTGTCAACCCTAGTTCAAGTTTTTTTTTTAATTCGTTGTCACGGGTCTGTGACAGACAGCTAAAGTGTTTTGTTTGTTTTGACAACAGATTGTTATACAACTGCTTGTTATTGTTTATTCGATACCATTTTGACAATAGTTTTTTTAATCTGCTGTTATAAGTAAGACAAGATTATTTTTTAAATCAAGAAATCAAGTATTTTTTTATAAAATAACAATGTATTTATTTAATATTAACACTGCTTCAGTTTGTGAGTATATATATTAACGTACAAATTCTAAAATGATAGTAGATTTTAATATCGCTTAAATTAATTTAAAACAGAGTTTTTGCTGTCTTGAATTATTCACCATTTATTGAAATTAATTGAATTACTATGGATAATATTTAATAATACAAAACTATTAAAATGTAACACCCATTCTTTTAAAATTTTTTAACGGGTGATCAATAAATCATAGCTGCGTCTTCTTTCGTATGTCAAATGCATAACGTCAGAAAGAGCGAAAACTGTGTGAGATGGAGGTTGTATGAGATGTAGAAGAAATAGTCTGTATCATTGATAAACCCAAATTTATATACTAAATTGTATATAATATTATTTACTTTTAGGCTCTTAATTTATTATGATTATATTTATCAGCATATAAATCAACTTATTAATTTAATAATAGTTTTAATAATATACAATAGATCTTATATAATTCGTAAAATAGATCACAAAATAGACATTGATGAATTAACTCTGTAGATAATATTAAATTAATGACATTTCAACTAGAATTAATTGTTAATAAAACAGATATTCCATCAGCCTCAATACATTTATTAATGAGAGTTATAGTGTTATAAAGATTCTTATCACGAAAGTAAGATCGATTATAATTCAATCACAAACAAATAAATATCATCGGACAACCAATTCAAGACGACCTCTATAGCTTTTGTAAAATAAAAGGGCTGTAGAGGATGGACGGGTCATATAAAACTGGACCAATTTCTTAACCCACAAAAGCGCGTTAAAACTCAATAGAATGGGGAGCAATTGCTTTTATAATGTTCGAATAATGGCGTAGATGTGGCAAAAATATTCTTCCTCTATGTATGCTATCACATATTTCAAATAAAATAGCAAGACGTTTTAAAATGTGGTTTTTATTCATATTTGAAATATGTTATTAAGCATTTAAAATAATTTCAATAAAAGTGAAAATATGAGTATCAAAAATATCATAAATAAAATATCAAATGACGATGTTACAAAGTTGTATTGTGACATCGTCATTATCCCTCCAATGCCTGTGTTTTTTTATACCCCAAAGCACAAGTAGTATTATATACGTACTTGTATGGTGAATAAAACATCAACATTGCTGTTTTACATTGCTATCTCGGTTCCTTATTAAGCTAAACCCAGACAACACATCAATGTGATGTTGTTATTGAAAAGCAATAACGGCTTCAATTTAGTGTTTTGTTTTCCTCCTTGGTTACTTGCTTATGACGATCCCGAGATCATAGCTTAAAAACCCTAATCGTTCTAATAAAAATGTAAGCAATGCTCAGTAGCGGCCACACATAAAGCAATTGGTTTGCACTTCAATTCTTTCCGGTCTTATGATTTGACTTTCCAACGGATTATGAAAGTGTGGGAATAGAGTTGTCAATTGTGTACACACTTCTGACTATAATGTGTTGGCAACACTACGTCTCCACGTGCCAACACTGCCAAATACGTAGGACCAGGAATTGACCTCCTAAATGATTCCACCTTGGTTGGAATCATTTAGGAGGACTTCATCCTGATCACGTTTCATTTGTTTGTTTTTTTCCTGATTCACGGAAAAAATATTGATCCAACTGATGTGGATTTTTCATACTATTCGCTATATTTTATATTAATAGGTTACATATTGTATTCGATATAGCCATAGCCGGCCCTGGGATAGAGCGAAAGGATCGATCGCGCTAGGCGCTAGGTAGCAAGGGACGCGAAAATGTATAAAAAATAAATAAATCCAGTGGTACATAAGTATTGTTTGATTTTTATAAACGTTGTAATTATTACTCATATAACATTAACTGAAATGCAATTTATGTCAAATGAAAACGTCTTTGTCGCACCTCTGGAAAATGGAATTCTTTACCAGCATACCCAACAATCACGGTCTACACTGATCAAGGGCTGGCGCTGGATATATGTAGTTTAGTATTCCTAAGCACTAAGAAATAATTGTGATTGTGAATAATAATCAATTCAATGCGTTTAATAAAGAACACCGCGTCTGTTTGTTGCTTACTCTTTGTTTAACCCCGCGTATGCAATAAGTTAATTGGTTGCAGAAGGGACTTTATGGCTCATAGTCCTTACCGTTATTGATGTTTCTAAGCACGCCTTGTTATAATTTTATCAGCTCATATTATCGTTACAACCGCAAAATCTTTCATTCATGGTCTCCATTAATAATAATAATATTATTATTATACCGTTATTTTACATTTTCTCTTCTATGAGGTAACAACCGAAGTAACACACGGGTCGTAGCCAAGCGCGAGTAGATGCTAGGTGATCGTACAAGCAGATGAGATGGATGAAGTTGTAAGGAACTTGCGAGTGAGACGACATATGTTGAGGATGATTTCTACGTTCTGTCCCAGTATATTATTTTCTAGTATAGTGTTGGGTTTGTATTTATAATATAAAGTCTTCTTTTCTATAAAATTATGCTCATGTGCGAGATGTTGATTTATGATGGCGCTCACTTGGTCATGTCGATGTTTGCGCAAGGACTCTGCAGGCGGAAGTTATGTGTTGGGTGGTTTCAGGATTAGAATTATTATTATTATTAATTAAAACCATTTAATGTTGTATGTATATAAATATGCTATCACTTTTGAATTATGAACGTGAAAATAATATATCATAATTTAACAGATACATAATAACAATAATAACAATACATACTATAAAACGATACTTCTGAACAAAGAACCGACAAACAAACCGACAGTGAAATTGGGTCATAATTAAGTTAATATAGGGGAGCAGTTTATTACAATGATTGACTCACGCTTGACAAATTAAAAAGGGGTGCTGTGATAGATACAACTTTAATAGTCAACTTTCTCTAAAAGGAATTTAAAAAAAGAGAAAAATCTTTTTCTTCACTCACTCACTCAAGTCAATACCAAGTACTGCTGTTTTGCGGTAGAATCTGATGAGTGAATGGTACCTACCCAGACGAGCTTACACATAGCCCTACCACCACTACAAATATGTATATTATGTGTTAGAATCATAATGTTTTGTGTGCGCGTGTGATTTTATACGTGTGTGTGTGTGTGTGCTTATATAAATAAATTGTATGAGAGGTAGAGCCTATTAAAATTGAACTACTGTTTGTCAAAATTATAATATTAATTATTGATAGTGAATATAACATTACAAAAATAATTTACTCCATTTAAAAATAATTTATCAATGATGAATAAACGAATTATCAATTTTTAATAATTCCAGAATCACCGATATCAGATTTATCGATTATAATCGAATAATTATTCATCATTTATATAAATCGTTTAATAGTTTTTGTGTTAACTAAAATATGAATGATAACGTTAACGTCATAAAGAATGGTTAATGGAAATGTATGTTCAATTATTCACGCTCATCTCATTATAAAGTTAATTGTAATAATAAATGTTCATGAGAGCAAATGAGAGAAATTAATTTACGAATAATTAAATCTTTGATCAATATAGAGATGATGAAGTTTTGATTACATATGAAACATTTGTGTTAAACCACTAGCTACACGTTAGTACACGTGTTAGTACACGTTAAATGTTACTGCTCGATTCGTATGTTGACGCTATGTTATATATACATAAATATATATAGTATATGACTATTTTTCAATAATTAGGCTTATAAAAGTGACGAAGTAACAGCTTGTGAATACCCCCCTGCTGGGCTAAGGTCTCTTCTCTTCTCGTTGAGGAGATGATTTGGAGGTTGTCCCACCACGCTGCTCCACTGTGGGTTGCTGAAATTCACATTTGTCAGAATTTCAATGAAATTTGATACAAGCAAGTTTCCTCACGATGTTTTCCTTAACCGTCAAGCACGAGATGAATTATAATCTATACATATAATAAATCTGTAACTGGTCGATGTCTGTACATGGAAGATAAATGAGTAAAACTTTTATCGGGGGTCATTATAAACACAATAGAACCTAAAACAATGATTAATAGAATTTTTGTCTGTTTGTCTGTTTGTCTGTTTGTCTGTTTGTCTGTTTGTCTGTTTGTCTGTTTGTCTGTTTGTCTGTTTGTCTGTTTGTCTATTTGTCTGTTTGTCTGTTTGTCTGTTTGTCTGTTTGTCTGTTTGTCTGTTTGTCTGTTTGTCTGTTTGTCTGTTTGTCTGTTTGTCTGTTTGTCTGTTTGTCTGTTTGTCTGTTTGTCTGTTTGTCTGTTTGTCTGTTTGTCTGTTTGTCTGTTTGTCTGTTTGTCTGTTTGTCTGTTTGTCTGTTTGTCTGTTTGTCTGTTTGTCTGTTTGTCTGTTTGTCTGTTTGTCTGTTTGTCTGTTTGTCTGTTTGTCTGTTTGTCTGTTTGTCTGTTTGTCTGTTTGTCTGTTTGTCTGTTTGTCTGTTTGTCTGTTTGTCTGTTTGTCTGTTTGTCTGTTTGTCTGTTTGTCTGTTTGTCTGTTTGTCTGTTTGTCTGTTTGTCTGTTTGTCTGTTTGTCTGTTTGTCTGTTTGTCTGTTTGTCTGTTTGTCTGTTTGTCTGTTTGTCTGTTTGTCTGTTTGTCTGTTTGTCTGTTTGTCTGTTTGTCTGTTTGTCTGTTTGTCTGTTTGTCTGTTTGTCTGTTTGTCTGTTTGTCTGTTTGTCTGTTTGTCTGTTTGTCTGTTTGTCTGTTTGTCTGTTTGTCTGTTTGTCTGTTTGTCTGTTTGTCTGTTTGTCTGTTTGTCTGTTTGTCTGTTTGTCTGTTTGTCTGTGCGTTTGTGCACGCTAATCTTAAAAACGGCTTAACGGATTTGAGTGCGGTTTTCACTAATGTATTGCGGCTAACTTCACTTAACATTTAGTGTTTGTTTTATTTCAATCGGTTCATAAATAATAAAGTTATGTCAATTTAAAGATACACGTAGAACTTTTATTAAAAAATGGTTATGGTCAAACTGAAAAGAGATTAAATATTACATGTAATTTACACTTTTGCTTATGATTTATCCTATATTTTGTCCTATAATTTTTTATCTCTTTATTTACGTATTATGAGTTTAGTATCCCTACTAAAAATCAATAAATTATTATCTGTAGGAAAAGTACGCGCACTGTTAGTTGTCAAAATCAAAAAGTTTTGTTAACAATTTCGTGTTTTCAGTAGCTTCGTGTGTTGTTTTTGCATAAAAACTAATATTGTATATATATTGTGTGTATCTTTATGATCTCATCTTATATCTTTCATAACAGTACGCTTTAAGACTGCGTGTGAGCAAGTCAGTTAACTCAGTGACAATAATTAATACGTAAATAGTATATAGGTGTATAAACAAAGCCTAAAAAACAACTATAACAATAATACATGGTTTTAGAAGTACTTGCTTTAAACATAAACGTGGTATATCACTTCTTAAAACTTCAAATAGGTATAATTTTTTCGTAAATTCGTGTTTCCTGTCAAAAGTTTTAAAACGGCAGATAAAAATTCAAACGTTTTACCTACCGAAGTTTTTTCTAAACAACGAAATAAATAACAATTTAACGCGGAAAAAATGGCAACCATATTTTGAACTATATTTATTAGCCTCTGGATATATATAAGGAGTATTAGCCACTGGTTATGTATAAGAAGTGTAAATAGAGAAAAATAGCAATTTTGTTCAACATTAAAATAACAGAAATTACTTTAGAAGACCTCATTAATAAATGTAAAAGTATTTCGAACCGAGGAAAAATTTAACTATGGCCTGACATGTATTTTTTATGAGAAAACAAAGCAAACACGAAAATATAACCAACTTTGTTACGAGTCTAGAAAATTACAGTTTAAAATGCGATTTCGTTGAATTAATAGTCATTGGTGAGTGATAAATTTACAGCGAATATGTGTTAGAGTAGCTCGCCAAACATCAACGATTCTTACAACGGTCTGATCTGTCACTAAAGAAAGCTATAGAGATAGCTAAAATAGTAGTGATCGAACAACAAAATACGGAGCACATAAATAAAAGCACTGAGACGTCGTCATCACCGTCATCATCTAATGAATATCAAGTGATGAAGGGGGAGTAAAAGGGTTAAACAACACACAGTACAGAATAGAGAAGATGTGCATATTCCTACGAAGTCAGACGGGCAACTAATTAAGAAGAGAACAAAATTGTGAAATGTGGTTATATTTGCCTCATCCCAATATAAACCGAATAAAAGTATTTTGTAATCTCTCAGCTTAATTCAATTGGTCTTTGGCTACATCAAGCTTGCGACAGCATAATCATGAATAGGAAGAAGTAGATCTGTGCGAGCATATAATATATAATTAAGTGTACTCAGACATTGACATTATATATTTAAAAAAAAATCACTGCAAAATAACATAAATAAGATAAAAATAATAATGTATTAAATGTATTAATTTATATAAAATGAATGTACCAACCCATCTTAATATTCAATATTTTAGTTTGTTATAAATTTTGTACTGTAGTCATATTCTTGCTTGCCTTTTAATTGTATTTGGTTAAAAAATATATAAATAATATATATATCATTTATTTACTGCATTTTATTGGCCTTACTCAATGTAATAATGCTTAAGCTATGTGATTTCATTTATATTTTGTTTTTGTTAAATTTGTGTTTTCATTAAGTAATTAATTATATTTGATTATAAAAAATATATATATCTTACTACACCTTTACTGATTATGATGGTTTAGCTGTTTGATTTTATATATGTTTTGTTTATTTTAATGATTGTGTAATTATTGTTGGTGGAAACTTAGCTAATGTATGTATATATTTATATATATATATGCTATAAGTGTCATCTCATTTTTAACACTTAACCTACCAGAGCGGTCAAATAACTGCTTTTGAAACTTTAATTAAAATTGTTACATAGCTGCTTTTGTTTGTATATTATATACTTTTCTACATAAAATGGCCGCTTAAGCAGCTTATTCATATGTGTGTCAAGTTCAATGGACAACATTTGTTTTAATTCCCTTTTTTTTGTTTAATTAAATTAGTAGCCTTGGTTAAGTCTGATTTTATTTAGTCTCTGACAGAAGAAACTTTTCCTTTACTTTATACTTTATATTGTACACATAAAATAACATAAATCTATAACAAAAACGAATTAATTAATAAATTGTCCATACATATAAATAAAATTGAAGTTTCTGTCTGTTATTTCAAAATAACTGCCTGTTTTAAAGGTTATATGGCTATTTACGATTTACCAAAACCAAAGCAATCATTTTTTTATTTTTTTTACTGTCTTCATGTCTGTATGTCCAGTCTAATCTTTCAATCGTCTAAAAATTTAAATAACCGAATTATTATAAGAACTATTTCAAGATTCCGTTTAGCGTTTATCTTGCATCAAAATTAGTTGAGTCTATAAAAAGTTTTAAAAAATACGTATTTTTGTTGATATCTATACACATAATATTATTACTCTTCCTAACTGATTCATTAACGCAGAGCCTAAACTGCGGGGGTTAGAAGCTTGAAATTTTGGCAGTTGATACATTTTATAACACCCACTAAGGTAGGATTTTTGGAAATTCTACCCCTAAAGAGTTGAACGATTGTTTAGAAACCCGTCATTTTTAAAGTTTCTAACTTTAAAAATGAAATGAAATTTAATGAACAAGCTTAAAAATAAATAAAAATGTATTTCAGCGTTTTTGAAAATCTAAATCTAAGAGGGTAAAAAAGGGGTTGAAAGTTTGTATGGGGATTCCGTCACTTTTGGTGTAAGAAGAATGATATTTAGTATTAAAGCTATGTATACGTATTTCGTCGTTTTTAGAAATTTAACTCCAAACGGGAGAAACGGGGTAAAATCATTAGTATAAAAATTTAAAAAAATAGAAATATACTATTTGAGTTTTTTGATTGAATTAATAAACATGAATTTCAAAGTTTTTAGAAACTTTTATTTTTGTTTGGAAGAGTTGGGTGCAAATAATGAAATTCAAAATACGCAATATCTTATATCAATATCTCTTAGGGAGAAATATACGAACTTCACTATGTTAGTGATGTTTGGATAAAGAAAACATATTCCATTATTGCCATATGTACCACTTAATTGGTATTCCCTAAGCTTATATTATTGTAAAGTTTCATTAAAATCCATTCAGTAGTTTATGCGTGAAAGAGTAACATACGTCCATACATCCATACAAACTTTCGAGTTTATTATATTAGTAGGAAGTAGGATTATTATATGCCCTGTACTGAACACACATACACTATACTGGATGGGCGAATAAATCGATTGGTAAATGTTTATATCTTATTGATTAAAAAATGTACGAGATAAAATCCTTATTTTACCCGTACGAAGTCGGGACGGGCAGCTAATTACTCGCTGATAACGTATCTTTCTGTAGGTAAAAAAGGTTTTTAATAACAGTACAGCAGTTTTTTAGTTTATTCGCTACAAACAAACATACAAAAAATCTATTTTTACTTATTTATAATATTAGTATAGATAAAGACCACGCGCGAGCGAAGCTGCGGGCAACAGCTAGTCACAAATAAAGCACATTAAATTCAGTGGTGCTGGCCCGGGTTTGAACCCACGATCATCAGTTAAGATTCACGCTTTCTTACCACTGGACCATCTCGGCTTATATTTATTAAATATATATAGTATATAATAATTTTCAATAATTAGGTTTCTAATTAATGCTAATATGTAAACAAGTCACCTCTGTTTATTTTACCGCAAAAGAGTGTATGTCGTAATATTATACATATATTTGTATATATGATTCTATTGCGTTACGAGCCAGTAAAGCTACCGGTCGGCATGTTTTTCTCCGACATATTTTAATAATCATCGTTATATAACAGCTAATTTATACAAAACATTAATGAATTATACACCGAAATCTTCCTCATGAATTCCTCCGTTTATTGTTGGAAAATGTATGAAAATTCGTTTGGTAGTTTTTAAGTTGACCGCGTACGAACAGACATACGTGTATATTTATTTAATTTTGTGACCATATTTTAATGAAATACTTAAAAGTGGAAACTTTGCGGATTTCAAAACTTATCATTTAATAATTCAGTTGTTACATTATATTAACGAGATGAAGTTTTAATAAAATTATATAATTTTGCTAATTATTACATAAAAATGTTCTATCATCGTCTGCAGCACAATGTAATAATCCCACCCAATGAACGGCGCTTTCTAATTCTGTTCTTAGTATGCACTACTTAAAATAAACCAATAGGATTAATGAAATTAACTATCAAATTTTACGGCACGCGACCGAATTACGAAATAATTGCATTTCGTCTGATGATGTCGACGTTAAGGGACGATAGTGGAATTGTTATATAACGATGAATTTATTTGAATTTAGAATCCAAATAGGCATTAACTTGGTAGTAGGGTCTTGTGAAAGCCCGTCTAGGTAGGTACCATCCATTATGTACTCTACCACCAGCAATACTTAGTACTGCTGTGTTCCGAATTGAAGCGTACTTGTGTAACTACTGGTTCAAGATACACTACAGTAACAGCCTGTGAATGTTCCACTGCTGAAGTAAGGCCTCCACTCCTGTTTTGAGGAGAAGGTTTGGAGCTTACTCCACCACGCTGCTCCATTGCGGGTTGATGGAATATACATGTGACAGAATTTCGATCACGATGTTTTCCTTCACCGCCAAGCATGAGATGAATTACAAACAAAAATTAAGCACATGAAAAATTCAGAGGTGCTTGCCTGGGTTTGATTGACCTACGTTCACCGGTTAGGATTCACGGGTTGTAACCACTGGGAAATCTCGGCTTCTAACCAAAGGACATTATATCTTAGTTATTAAAGTGATGGTGCAATGACGATGTAAGCTTTTTTTTATATTTCTTAAAGTGCTCATGTCTATCGTGGTGACCACTCATAAAGTGGCCCATTTGCCAATCTGCCTGCATACTTTAAATATACTACTACAATAGAACATTTTATGAATATATGTATTAATTTAAAGCAGAACACTACCCCACGAGATAAATTCGAGACAAGCTCTCTACATTATTGTAATAGCCACAATTCAGAGATCCGCACTATAAAAATCACTGTATCAATAAATGCAGGCCCACGTACGGCACCACAACGAATCACTGCATTGGTTCGCATCAAAATTTCATAAACCTTCGTACGGAATACGAACGTTCGCCGATATCTCCAATATTCACCGATGGTATGTAATTGGCATTATGCATGCGGCTTTAGTGTGTTCCATATTTGTGTAAACGTCATATTTATACCTATATATACATACATAGGTATATACCTATTATCTTTCATTAATGATGACTAGTTGAATTGTGAGATATATATTCGACAGCTGTGCTATTCTGTAACTCAATTCGTATACACGTGTAATGTTGAAAACCGAAGGAGATAAGCTATTTTGATATTTTTTTATAGCATAGATGGGCAGACGTGCATATGGGCCACCTGATGGTAAGTGGTCACCAACGCCCCTAGACATGGGCATTGTATCGCCAATGCTCCATCAATCTTGGGAACTAAGATATTATGGGCCTTATTCGGTAGAATATCTGATGAGTGGATGGTACCTACCCAGACGAGCTTGCACAAAGCTCTACCACCAAGCAAATCCGTGAAAATAAAGTGATCCGTAAATAATATGATTATTATAGTCGAATTCGCATATTACTTTCTGACAATTCATGTTCGTGTTTTGATATGGATTTCTAGATTGTTCTTACAAAATTGCTCTATATGTTGTGCTAGCTCGTTGTAGGTATTACTCGGGGGTCAATTCCACTTTAATTTGGGAATAAAAGTCAGCGTTCTGATGATAATGACGATGTATGCGACCACCATATACTAAACACACATGTGTAATCTTGTGATTGAATTAAAATATTTTATATAAACTTTTTTTGGGAATTTTGTTTCTATTCATTGGTAAATATAGTACAAAGTTGCGACCGATAAAATACTTAATACTACATTCAAAGTTTTTTTTTTTAATAATACGCATTAGGAATTAGGACTAATGACCGATACATTCATATCATTCATTCTTTTTGGTGTACATTAAATAAATAACAATAAGTTACACAATATGGTACTACCGGTATAATCGCGTAGAGTAAGCAATATGCCCTTACTATCATAAATGTCCCTACAACAATGATAGCTGTTTGCAAGCTGAACACGTTTTTGGTTGAATGTGTGTAGTGAGATGAAAACACTTTGATACTTTTGATTTAATTCTGATATATAAAGTTAGTGCTACGTTAATCTATTTACTCGTACGGACTTCTAGATTCACTGAAAATACTAAATAATAATTCAGAACTGGATGCAATTTCAAACAAAATAATTGAATATGGAATATATCGATATGTACGTCATATTACATATTATCTATCACATAAAACAATAAGATATGAAAGGTGGAGGAAAGGAGAAAATCATACTGCACTAACCCCAAATGAATGGGATAGACAAGTGGATGATGAGGGCAAAATATATTAATAGCATAAAAACTTGAACGCTTTGTGGGTGTCAAAGTGTTTTATACGATATAAAAATAAATAAGTGCATATAAAGAAAGCTCTACTAGGCTTAGTTTAGAAGTACTATAATTATTATGTATTTATATGTGAGATAAATATTTGATTATATGTATATTGCAAGTATCAAAACCATCTCATCTAACTATAGAAATGGTAAATGTCATAAAAATAATAAGCAACTCAGTAATGTATTTAGGTACCCTACAGTTATCATTTTATTGCACACTAGCTACCGCCCCGACTTCGCTCAATTACCATAGAGGTTCACATCTGTGTTTTATTTTTAAATATATAAGTAATATAAATAACAAATAATAACGTCCTCCAGACCGACTTCGGCCACGGCGGCCAATCTCAAGAGAGATTAGCCAACTGCGCAGGAGATATTATAGTGCACAAGTGTGTGCGCAAACACGGGTGCACTCTCTCTTCCCTAGCTCTCATAATCCGATGGGAAGGCAATCCGACTCCGGGCTGCTACTGAGAATTTTCTGACAGAAAATCCCAATATTTTTTTATTGGCCCGACCTGGGATTTGAACCCAGGACCACCGGGTCTGTGGTCTTATATCTAGCCACTGGACCAACGAGGCAGTTATAAGTAATATAATTATATTATAACGCAAATGCGATAATGTACTATACTGTGTAGTGCGAGCCCGTCTGGGTATGTACCACCTATACCACAAATACTCTACCTCCAAACAGTATAATACTTAGTGTTGTTGTGTTCAGGTTATAAAGATGAGTGAACCAGTGTTCCCAAGATTTATGACGCATTGGTGGTGTAAGGAATGCTTAATATTTCTGGCAGTGCTAATGTCTGTGGACGCTGGTGGTCATATACTATCAAGTGGCAAATCTACACGACCAGTGTTACATACCAAAATTATAAAAATAAGGTATAGATGAGCAAATTAAATATATATGCCACAATCGACATAAAACAAGTAAGATATTATGATTCTTTATCTGTAATTACACTGGCTCACTCATCAATAAAAACATAAAACTGGCAACGGTGGACTAACTGGTGAATGGATGGTACAGAGTCACATGGGGCTCTACAACCGATACAAAACCGATAACTTTTGGAACCCTGGATTTGTATCTAGAAACTCAGAGTCTTCATTCCAAACTAGTCACAAGACGAGGCACTTAATTATGCATCTAGTCACTGAACAATAAGTGCAGGTTTGTGCGCATATGTGCGCTTTATGTATATTATTATTATTTTTTATGTAAGAGGATGGAATGAGTACGCTCTCTTGAAGGTTTTATTGTCATATCGGTTCGAAAAAGTCGCTGGTGAAAGCTGGTTTCACAGAGTGGTTGTGCGAGGCAGGAAATGCCTTAAGAATCGCCTGTGGATTTCCAGACATCGAGGTGGTGAGGACGAAATTTTGAGTCCTGGCGATGTCCGGTGGTGAAATTCAGCGACCGGGCTAAACCAAACAACTCATACAACATAATTCCCCGTGATACAAGCGATAGAGAATGCAGAGTGACATATGACATTTCCCATTATTTCCAGAAACTTAATATCTAACAAAATATTTTGCATTGTAAATAATATATAATCAAATTAATTAAAAATGTTAAATGTTATCTAACTCTACATTTCAATTAAAAATGCTTTAAACGCCAATATAAAGGCGACACGTGTAGATCAATTTTGACAATAAAAACTGTCACATTAAAGATTCAAAATAAATGCTAAAAGGCATATTTTAATAGGTTCAATTAATTACAATTTTATATGCCGCTATCAACACACAGTTCGTACTTAAAAGGTTTTAAAGCATTCAATACTTGGACCAAATACTCACAAATCACTACGACGTGTTTGATTAGCTGAGAGTGTAAAGGGTGACGGAGGGTTCAGCATATATATTTACTTGTATTTTTTTAAAAATAAATAAGTATTAAATTATTTTATTTAAAATTAAACTGTTTTACTTTTTGATTTAAGGTTTTAGTGATTTATACGTGTTGTAGGATTTTAGTTAAATATGTTTTCGATATACTGGGCATAGGCCTCTCATAAAATGCGCCAAAACTTCGAGTTCTCTGTCATCCACTGGAACACCACCAATTCGGTGACCCTCCCACGGGTCACGAGGTCCCCATCTTCATCTGCTCATTGGCATAGTTGGCTGCTTTTTAAAACAAGTAAGCTTGAACAAAATTATTCCACTATACAAGTATTTTTTCTTTAAATTTAAATGTACACATTCAATATCTTATAAACATAAAAAAACAGTTCACAATACAAGGAATCTTACCTAAAGGCCTTGCCTAAAAAATCATCCAGAACTGTTACCAGACGACTCAGGTCTGATGGAAAACGTCTAAACAATGTTTCCCATTTATAATAATGGTAGGGTTAACGATAACCATTATCAAATGAACCCTAAAACCAGAAAACATAAACCGAGAGAGAGATAAAGAGGCAAAGAGGCAAACAGCGGACACGTATTGGGCTAAATATAAATGTCTCTGGGCGACATTAAGATAACTGGAGGAATGTTAAAAGCTATTTAATATTATGTTCTGTTCAAACTTTATTATGAAATAAGTGAGGTGTGCGGAAAGTTATGTAAGGAATTTCAAGAAATAAATTATTCATTAATGAAATACCCCATTCCATGGTCATCATTTGTAAAGTATCTATTTTAAATTTTTATTTATGTTTTATATATTCACTATTAATTTAGATACAAACCAATCGAACAGGATTTAACAGACATTAAGGTTCACAAATTTATGCGTAAGGTACGTTTTCGATCGATCATTTAATACTACCTACTCGTTGTTAATGTTACAAAAATAAAATGACTTCGAAATTGGAAAAAACAATGAAAAGTTATAAGTAACTTAAATAGATTTTATAATTACATTCTTGGTTTTTTTTATCCTTGATGTAATTTTTTAAGAAATTTTGTAGTTTTTTTCTTCACAATTTAGCCATTTAATACCAGAAACAAAAACAGGTGGCATCACATTTACGTGGTCTCGTTCCTGAACTTTTTGTTGGACTTATTCTAAGCAGATTGATTTTGCGTCAGATTTTGAGTAAAAATCAAAATAATCGCAGCTGAAAATGCTTAACAGAACTGTCGGCTCAATAATTCAACTCTTAATAAAAATCATAATCTATTATTTTGATAAATGTTTTGTAACAAAATTATTTCGGAATGTATTATATATAATTTTTCCTGGAGGGCCGGTCATTTTCACGCGCTGTACATAATTCGAATAATTTATCAAAATTGCAATTAAAATGTATCTAATTTCAGAAACACCGTTGATTGATCTGACTTTCATACAACCCACAACTCAAAGACCGTTTCACCTAAATTGGGCGTGTTATACCTTCAAGTTATAACTTTCATGTTGCTTCACATCTATCGACTCATAAGACGGTATTTAAATAAAAAAAGCGATAACATGAGCCAGGTATTAATGAACGTGTTCGCTGACGACAACACACGTCCTTAAACTAAGGTTGGCAGTTTCGTATTTCAGTATTTAGAAATGCAGATTAAAAATATTATTAATAAATAAAGGTAATTTTCAATTTGTTCCATTTTCAAATACGTTTGTTTATTTATATATCGATAATTTCATACTTATATATCATTCTGAAACGGCTTGAGGCAACCCTAACTCAAATGCATTTGCGTTTTATGTTCTACAAAAATGTAGTTTTTTTTTTTTAAATAATAGACAGAATTTCTCGGAAATTTTAGTTTAGAAAAATATGAGCTCCGAACTTGATAAAGCACGAAAACTTAAGCTAATAGTAGTTGACTACGATGTTAAGTTAATCAAAGTAACAAACCAATGTTTTATTGATGGAAAGTTTATGGGGAGAGGGGATTAATTAAGAGGATGATAAATATGCAATTTTAGCTACTAAAAAGTAACGAAAATCTGTGTTTTCATTTATTATACTCAAAATGTATTTATTGGTCTTCTTTAATTAAAAAAAATCAATGTTTTAGAATTCACAATCGGCGTTTCTTGCGTTACTAATAACAGTTATGTTACTATCGCCAAATTATATTATATTTTTAACATACAAATAAAATAACATGAGATCGAAAAAATATTTTGGTTTTTGAAGGCCAGTCTAGGTTAGTAACTTCGTATTGTCGTGTTCCGAACAGGTTAAAGAGACACTACCGTTACAGCCTGTGAATGTTCCACAGCTGGGCTAAGGCCTCCTCTCCCTTTTAGGAGACCTTATTCCACAACGCTGATTCAATTTGGAGAGGTGGAAATTACTTCACCGCCGAGCGCGATACTAATTACAAACAACATGAAAAATCATTGGCGCTTGCAAGGCTTTGAACTCGCACTCATCGATTAAAATTCACATATTGCAAACAATGGGTAATCTCGACTCAAATCTCAAAGCCCAAGCTCCAGCCAGCTGAACAGATACTAGTTACATGATAACTCTACTGTCCCGAAAACAAGAGAAAACAATGCGACACATAATTATCGTACACCGGCACAACTATTCCATTTTAATCTAGAACAACTAAATAAAATAACTTCAAGAATAAAAGTGCATCTTAAACCAGACGACACAATCTAAGAAAGAGTTGTAACAATACCACCGAGTGTACGAATGATATCTCGTTACAATAAATCGCGTGGATGTTGACATTGTAAGTTGAATAAAACACAAACTTGTACGTTTCGGTTTACGATTACGTTGTGTATATGTTTATTATGGTAACGTTGAAAATAACGTTACATTTATATAAACATTTTCATTAAATTAATATAATACTATTATATTATAAGAATGGGTAATTCTGTTGCGTTGCTATCATAGGGTGCGGTGCAACATATGAAATGGATTATAAATTTCCAAATAAAATAAAAGTGACAATACCAAATGTTATATATTTTTGCGTAGCAATTTCCATTCTTATTTCAAATTCATTATTACTATTCAAATTCAAAATACTTTATTCAATATTGAAGTATGACACTTTCCTATTCATTGCTAAACTAGAAACTACCACCGACCGGTTCGGAAATGAAATACCCAGCTGAGAAGAACCGGCGAAAGAAACTCAGCGGGTCGATTTTTTTTATGTACTATAATGAATACATCGATAACAAAAAAAAAAAAAAAAAATTGCTATATATTTAGCATCCAGAAGTGAAAACTGACTTAACAATACTTCGAATTAGTCTGTTTAAAAATAGAACACCAAATCATGTAAATTGATGTAAATTACACACTCAATTATTCTTAAAAATCCAAATAACACATTTGAACACATTCAACAAATCAGAAGTTGCGCCAATAATAATTACTTAATTTACTTTTACCATTCTGTCCACTAACAAAATGCGGCGGCGGAAAGAAACTAAGTTTTTTTTTTTTTTTACAACGCTGTTGTATTGATCAAGGTGTCTCGTAACTATGTTTATACTACAAGGAGAAAAACAAAGCTTATCGACATACCTTGGCAACGTCTGTACCAATCAATGCAATGATGCACGGGGGCATTTATCTGCCTAAATTACTGTTTGTTCATCATGTTCGTGTTTGTTTTTATTCGTATTGTATGTGTACGTAATACAAAACAAAACGAAACGTTTTGATTGAAATGACACTTTGTACAGTTGCTTTTGAAATTACGGGAAGGTTCTAGAATATTACCATCAACTTACCCTTGGTAGGTATGTTGTATGGAATTGCTTAAAATATAATTTAAAGATGCAATACGACGTAGTGGTTGTTAATATTTGTTAATTTATTATCTTATGGTTATCCTAGAGCCGTAAATCACTTAATAGAACACGTCTTACAATGCAATTTTCTCAAAATGTTCATGAAAATATACTCTATTTATTACTCTGCTAACGGTGCACTACCACAAACGCAAAAACAGATCCAAGCTGATTTGGCTGTAAGTAATATATTTAATAACGAAAAAAAAAAAAAAAAACTAATTAAATATATTTATTTGACGCCTTATAATTCGAGTTAATTAAAACAAAACTATAAACACGCTAACACAAAAGTTTCGACTGCATAGAAGAAATTTATGAAGCGAATACGTATGAAAATTGGGATATTTTATTGTTAGGTTAGTTAAAAAAGCTGTTCGATGACGTAAATGATACGTGATAAAAATAAAACCTTCTTTTGTTCGAAATGTTCAATTCTGAATCGCTGTTCTAAAATTCGAAATTCAAATTTTACTAAAATAACCACAAAAAAGGTTCCTTTAAAAACACAATAAATGTAAAATTCAAAGAGTCACACACTATCCTTAATGTTTCAAAGGCAATCGAATCTTATTTGTGATATCTCTAAGTTTATTTTATAAAGTCTTAAGAATGTAAACTATTGGAGCATCACTATCAGCTCTATAAATCCCAGGTTCGCGGAATAAAGTCGTCACGATAAAGTACGGCCCACGATACTTGTATACGACCTTAGAAGCTGTTGCTTGTATGTTGTTATTTACTCTTTATTTGAATTTTAAAAGTTTACTCAGTTCAATTTAATCATACAATTTTGTTTGGTAGGTAATTTTTTTTTTATTTGAAAATGTTTTAGGCATAGGTATTAAAATAATGATTGAATAGTTTTAGATAGATTTAAAAAAATAGTAGGTATTCTTGTTAAGATATAGCTCGTAAAATATAAAAAAGTATGACTCATTATTTATAACAATACGACATCGAAGAAGAAAACTAATTTTTTTTTCTTAAAAGTCTTTGTCTAATCGACGTCGAATAGATGTCGATTAGACAAAGACACTAACAATTTGGATAGATTAAAAAAATATGCTTAAATACATTTAAGAAACAAAACGTGTTTCAATGTTAATTGTTAAAAAAAAAATCTATTTATTTGTTTATGGTAATGTCAAAACTCAGTTATAGGTATATTTTGTTATTTAAGTTACAGATTTTTTTTTGTTTTTCGTCAATTATACAAATTTTTATATGAATGTTATGTTAGCCTACACTTGTTATATATTTTGTAACACTATTTTTATAAAAGCAATAAGAAAATGTTTTTCATAATATATTATAATGTTCCTGATCAATAAAATAAATAAATGATCGGTTGTATAGTTAAGTCGAAAAAGCGCAACAAACTGACATTCTCGTTTATAATATTAGTGAGGTTTCAACAAACAACGTGGAGTAAATATTCAATACGAAGCTAAGGGATCTTTAAAACGTAGAATCAAAAGTCATTAATGTCCAATAATTTAAAAAGTTAAGTGACGTAATAATAAATCATTTTAAATTTCATCTCGACGCGAATTTTTTTTTTGTCTTTTTTCATTAATATAGCACGAATGCGTAGAATGGATCACGCGTTCTATATACAGCTCACTAAATGATAGAAAGAGATGGATATAATGTGTCAAATTATAATTTGTTTATTCGTGACATACTATTATGTCATAGCTAGTATACTATATATATATATAATATGAATTGTGGTTATAGAAATATTATGGCGGTTGAAAGTTGTAAGTTAAATAATCATATAGGTACTATAAGTGATAAAAACGTATTTTTTTTTTCTAAATATAAGTAAATATATTTAGTAATTAATTTAAAAAGAGATGAAAAGATTCTTAAGAATAAGAGTTTTTTTGTATTTGTTTTGCTTAACTTCAATATAATTTATAAAAAGTAATAATATTGATAACGTAATAATTAATATACGATAATTTTACTTAAAGTAGTCTCTTATCTTACTTGTTACCTATATAATATATTATATTATCATTATTACTAGCTAACTGGGTCACTTTAAACGATAGCGCTACATATCGCTTAGACCGTGTAACATCTATAAATGCTAACGAAAAAAGTGGCACTCAATTGTAAGCTTTATGTTGCTGACGTTTTTTGTTACGGGCAACTCGTTTTAATAATTTCGTCCAATCAGCGATCGAGTTTGTCGACCGCTGACGCCCTCCTGCCCTCTGATTGGTCGGTTCTGCGGAACAGATTGTGCGATGGCGGGAAACGGATTTAAGTTTAGGGCATCTCATTCTTGCGACGATAGGGATGGGAATTTTTTGTTGATTCAAATAATATAAAAACTTTTTAAATTTTAATCGTTTATAAATTTACAAAATTATAATTAATTACATCATTAATATAATATATCTCTAGTTGGATAAATACTATAAAATATATTAATGATTAAATCGTAAAACATTTCGATAAATTTTATATTATTTTAATAACAGCAATGAAAAGTCTTAAGTCGAAAGTCTTCGACCAGTGTGTGTTGCCAGTGATGACTTATGGATCAGAGACGTGGTCGCTCACTATGGGCCTCATAAGAAGGCTCAAGGTCACCCAACGAGCAATGGAGAGGGCTATGCTCGAAGTTTCCCTGCGAGATCGAATCAGGAATGATGAAATCCGCAGGCGAACCAATGTTAAGTTGAAGTGGCAGTGGGCGGGGCACATCGCTCGCAGAACTGACGGCCGCTGGGGCAGAAAGCTTCTCGAGTGGCGACCACGAACCGGAAGACGCAGCGTGGGCAGGCCCCCTACAAGATGGACCGACGATGTCGTGAGGATCGCGGGAAGCCGTTGGATGCGGGTAGCGCAGGACCGACTATCGTGGAAATCCTTGGAGGAGGCCTTTGTCCAGCAGTGGACGTTTTCCGGCTGAAATGATGATGATGATGATGAATGAAAAGCATTGACTGGTAAATGAAACAAACAGTATTTTTTTTAAATTGCTGCTTTTTTATCGATATACTGTGCACACCATATGATGTATAGGCAGCATGCATAGCATGTACTTTGACAGCTGATTGCGGCCATGTTGTTTGAGTGACAGCTGTCAAATGCAGTGTGTTATATTCATTCCGTCCTCCCAAACCACCATGGCAGGTTACAGTGTCGAGCAGCACGTGCAAATCATAAAATTGTTTTATGAAAATGGGTCTTCAGTTCGAGCAACGTTCCGCGCACTTCGCCCGTTTTACGGTCGCGATGATCGTCCTGCCGAGTCGACTATCCGTCGATTGGTGGACAAATTCGAGTCAACCGGGTCAGTTAACAATCAGCCGGTTCCCGTGCGTCAACGTAACGCGAGATCTGCCGAGAATATCGCCGCTGTGCGCGACAGTGTCCTCGAAAACCCGCGGCAGTCAATTCCGCGTCGCGCACAGGAACTCGGCCTTTCGCAGACGACAACTTGGCGAATTTTGCGTTGTGACTTGAGCCTGCACCCGTACAAGATCCAGCTGACCCAAGAGCTCAAGGTTAATGACCATAGACAGCGCCGTGTGTTCGCTGACTGGGCATTAGAGCAGTTGGAAGTTGACGCCGATTTTGGCAAAAAAATCATCTTCAGCGACGAGGCGCATTTTTGGATGAATGGCTATGTCAACAAGCAAAATTGCCGTATTTGGGACGAGACCAATCCACACGAGGTTCACCAAGTGGCAATGCACCCGCAGAAAGTGACTGTTTGGTGCGGATTTTGGGCCGGAGGCGTGATTGGTCCGTATTTTTTCGAAAACGATAATGGTGTGGCCGTCACCGTCAATGGTGAGCGATACCGGTCGATGATAACCAACTTCTTTTGGCCTGAAATCGAGAATATGGATCTGGACAACATGTGGTTTCAACAGGACGGCGCTACGTGCCACACAGCACACGCTACGATGGAAGTTCTGCACGATCAAGCGCCCTTAATGGAAAACCCTATACAAATAAACTACAAATTGCTTACAGTTGTTAACAGTGCGTTTAACACAGAACCCTGAATCGGGTTCCTATATTCAAACTATAGGCTTAAGGCATTTTTAATGTGAAATACTCTAGGTACCTTTATTAAACTTATTTTCATTGTGAAATATAAAACATTCATTTTATTTTAAGAAACTGAGAAAAGACAAATTAATATAGGACGTGTTTGAATTTGTAAAGATATTTTTTTGGTGTATCTGCTTAGGCTATTTTGATTTATAACTTTAATAAATGATTGATTCAATAACAATAGGTAATCATCATTTTATTTGAACGGTAGTTTACTTTTCAAAGCTCGGGTATTGCAAACAGTGCTAACTTCAAAGCTCCAGGTTCAGAAATGTATGTCAAAAAACTCAATGACATTTTTATCAGCCTGATTTGAATCCTGGACCTCGCGATTGACAGCTTCGTAACCTAAATAAAACATAATGACACCAAATGCAGCAGAAAAATAAACATTCTTAGTATGTAATTATCATCAACTGTGCAAAAGTTCGATGAGAGCTTTCTGTTTTTTTTTCCAAATTTAACTGCAATTAACTTTACGTATACTTAGGTGATATAATGTGAAAATAATGTAACGACTGGAATAACTTAAAAATATTTAAAAAAAATATCCTCATCGATACAATGTAATAACATTTTATCGACACCGCCCCATCACTAATACAATCTAATTGAGACAGACCGCGTTAAATTCGCTGAGCGTTATTGAGTCTTACCAGTAGTTACAGCGAGGGCGCGTTTACACCAGACCCTGTTGAGTTTAATGACAATTTAATTAAGTTATTTTAATCTAATAAAGTTATTTTTAATCTGTTGATATAAACAAGCTATAGACAAATAAAAATTGAACAGCTAAATAGTGAACGAGTTTGAAAAAAAATATTTTATTAGATACTAGTGTCCGCTCGCGTCTTTAACTATGAGGCGAGGAGATGTAAGCTATCTTGTGCAAAAGTTAATGATGGTTGATTGAGTTGTCATGACATGACAGCTTAACAAACAAAAAAATAACCTTTTTAAGCATTTTTAATTCGTCAGGATTATTCAATAATATAATTATATAGAAGATTAGTTTTCGACAGAGACTTCGCCCGCGTGTTGGATGGAGGCAGTGTTCCTCTGACTATGTGGGAGGACAGATGTGCCCGATGCAAAATTTAATGATGATCGGCTTCGTACTTAAGAAGTAAAATCTACACAATTAGTTAGGATTATTCGATAAAATTATTAAATACATCATTAGTTTTGTCCGGCGTGTTGGGTGGTCAGTTTTAGGTTTTTATAAAAAACTAGCCTATGTTTATCCATGGGGTTGAATTTCATCAAAATCGGTTCAGTGGCTTAACCATTAAAGCGTGAAAGACTGAGTTACCTTCGTATTATAACATTAGCAACGAAGGACGGATATTTTTTATGATATTAGTAGGCGGACGCGCAAATAGGCCACCTGATGGTATGCGTTCACTCCCATAGACATAGGCATTGTAAGCAATGTTAACCATCGCTTACATCGCCAATACGCCACCAACCTGGAAAAACTAAATTGTTATGGCCCCTATGCCTGTAGTCACACTGACTCACTCAACTTTCAAACCGGATCGCAATCACCAACGTCCATAGACATTGTAAGAGATGTTAACCATCGTTTACATTGCCAATGCGCCACCGACCTCGGGAACTAAGATGTTACGTCCCTTGTGCTTGTAATTACACTGGCTCACTCACCCTTCAAAACGGAACGCAACAATACCATTTATTGCTGTTTAGTGGTAGAATATTTGATGAGTAGCTGGTACCCAGATGAGCTTGGACAAAACCCTACCATCAGTAAAATTAAAAGTGGCAGGCCGGAATTTGACCCTCGCGTACTCAGAAAGCACCTCAACTCTCTCCTGTCCGGTCGGATTGCTGTCCCATTGATTTATAATAATTATGTAATAGAAAGTATCTTCTCTGTTTGCGCACACACTGAAGATAATATCTCCTGCGTAGTTGATTCTTTATTGAAAATGGCCGCCATGATTAAAATCGGTTGGAATATGACGTCATCATCATTAGATACTATCAAAAATATTGAAGGGTCAAATCCCGTGAATTCAAAACGTTTTGCTTAAACATTTATTACTAAACGTATGTCATTTGATCGAAAAACCGTTATACCACTAATAGTTCTCCAACGTAACCTACTTTCAAAGTTAATACCATCATAAATGCATCAATAACCACCACGGTACCACCTTAATACGCCCGTAATGGCGCTTGTTTCAAATGATAGATGAACCACAAATTACTACCAAATACATTAAAACACACACATCCTTTATTGCTATCAACATTAAGCCTATAATTCAAAATCTATTAAATTTTTTTGGGATTAAAATACGATTTGCTATTTTCAACTCTAATTTCATACTGAGAAGGTTGTATTTTAATAAATTATAATAAATGAAATATGTATGAATGCTTTTTAGTGCGTATTTGACTGTAATTATTATATAATTATACATACACAGTTTTAGTAGACATTTTAGTTCTAAGTACTTTACATAAGCTTTTACATAAATCATGAACTAGGAATGTTACTATATAATTATAAAAATAGGTCATTGTTTTATTTAATACTAGCGTTTTACCCGCGTTTCACTCGCGTAGATCGTGTCCCCGTGGGAATAAGAGGATAAAATATATCCTATGCTACTCGCTGATAAAATAGCTTTCCATTGGTGAAAGAAATTTTAAAATCACTTCAGTGGTTTATGCGTGGAAACGTAACAAACAAACTCACATTCGCGTTTATAATATTAAGTAGGATCCATATATATTCTAGGTATATGAACTTTGGTGAATGCTTATAATAATTTTGTAATAACATAATTAATTACGCATAATTACATTTACGTGTATATATACCTACATCCTGCATTGAACGTATATAAGTATTTAAAGCAATCTGCGACATGTTTATTTGTAATGTAATGATAATGAAATTCGAATGAAATTAGTAGTAACCATTCATTACACCGCCATTCACCACCAAACTCGGAAGCCAAGATGTTCCACTGGGTCAGTCGCCCTTCAAACTGGAACAGAGCAATACTAAGTACTGCTGTTTTGCGGTAGAATATCTGATGAGAGGGCAGTACCTACCCAGACTAGCTTGCACAACGCCCTACAAGAAGGTTATCATTAATTGCAATTGAATATGTGTTTTTTGTTAAGCTTCGTTACATCATATATATAGCAGCATTATATATATATATATATATATCTATAATTACATATATAAATACATTTAATTTAATTCTTATATATTGTTCTAAAATTATATTATAAATATTAATATTTCGTTTTTCTATTGACAATCGTGGATCTCACGATGTGAAGTAACATTGAAAAAAGTAACCACCGATTGCAGACTGCTTCTGGAAGACCACGTTGCTTCTGTTTTTTAGGGCATTTTTAACAGACTTCAAAAAAGAGGAAGGTTCTACTTTCACCGATTTCTCCGTTAACTGTGGAACGACTTTGAAAATCTGCATGAATTTCAGCGCTATCATTTTTATTTCATAACATTTTAAAAGTTCGTTTCGTTTCTGAACTTTATCCGGCTTGCGTTACAATTACACGTTTAATATGTTTTTTTTTTGTTTTTATTATATGTTCTAATGATTTGTTTTCATAAATAAGCTTAAAGAGATAATTTCATCTTTTTATTTAGTCACTTTTTATAGACATGGAGTATCTTCGTTATTTTTATGTATAGATGAAAGAAATTGTAAAGAAAATATCAATACACTCTGTTTCTTACATTAGGTATATGTAATAATAATGGTAATAGTGTTTTATTTTATTTTCGTAAAAACAATGACTTAATCATGGATTGGTTTTAAAGACACTAATTTATGATTGATTTTCATTTATGTTAAATCGTTTCATTGCAATATTAATTATAATAGTTCTACAGAATATAAATGATTTTAAATAAAATTTACTAGTTTCTTAAGTTTTTATTTTAATAAGTAATAAAGAATGCTCCTTTTATTACGTAAATGTCTCGTATCCACCTAGTGTCAAATAACGTAAGCATTTAGTCCTACTACTCTGCGGTAGATGGCGCTATTCTTAATTCTGCCAAGAACATAATTTGGCTTTAAGTTTATGGTAAAAACAATAGATGACGCTGACCTAAGCGTTAAAATAAAATTAATTATAATTAATTAAGTAATTGTAGTAGATATTTTTCATGTAGTATACAATAAAGTATGCATAAGGGAATTAAACTAAAGTAATATTTACCGTTGCAACTTATTAGATTAAGATTTAATATTTTCAATAATAAAAAAACCGAACCGAAAGTTTTATAAAATTTATATATTTATAATAATATATTAAATTATATATTAAATATATCAGAAATTCTACCACAACACAACACACTTGGTATTGTGTTCCGGTTTGAAGGGTGACTGACCCAGTGTAATTACAGGCTCCCAGGTGTCCCTAGGACATAACATCTTAGTTCCTAAGGTTGGTGGCGCATTGGCTGTGTAAGCCATGGATAACATCACTTACAATGCTAATGTCTATGGGCGTTGGTGACCACTTACCATCAAGTGACCCATATGCTCATCCGAGTAAATACGCAATAAAAAAAAATTAAAAAAATAACCTAAACTATCAAAACGGCCATACGGTAGGGCGAAAGGAGCAGTCGTTTTTAGCATCAGGTGGTGAAGGGTGCCAAAATGCTAATGACTATTGCAACCAAAAAATACAACGCTTTAGTAATATTTTGTGACGGGATCTGCAATGCTTGATCGTTGATCTTTAAAGTTTAATTCCTATACAGTGTGATAAAGACAATATATAATATATTCAAGAAAATAATCGTTTTATTTATGGTTTGTTGAATCATTTATGAGGCGTTTTTAAAGGTTGCGAAGGTTTTCAACATCAGGGCATTCATTTTTATTTTATAGAAATGCTAGTTTGTAATAACGAAATGCAGCGAAAAATCGTCAATTGAGTAACCAGTTGTTGGTTGTTACACGTTTCATATTATGAACGTCACTCATTTGTCGAAAATAATCGTTTAAAAAATGTGCAATAATGAATAGTTGAATACAGGACCCGGTCCAGAGGCAGAATTCTACTAATCTATAACGATTACGATGCATTTCCGATTCAATTCCAATCCGACTAATCTGTATTTATTCGGATCAGAACTGAACCGATATTATGTTAACATATACCGTTATATCAAAACCAAACTTAATTGTTAACTGTTATGGCAATAGACGACAATTAAATTAAAGAATAGGAAAACGGGTAAACGGCAACGATCCCGCTTCGATTCGATTGCGATAAAGTAACAATTTCGTAGTAGAATTGCACTCCTGTATGTTACACATATTTTTAAACATTTTTGAAGGAATTCTTCCAATTGATTGATATAAAAAAAAGCAATGGGGTTGCCATTATAATATATTTTATTAACTAATATGCAATACTGTTGTCAACATTTTTCAAACATTTATTTATTACATTAATCTGCTTAATTATAAATACAAATATTTTTATTATGTATCATTGTTTTCGCTATATTTAAATAAATACATATTTAATACAAGTATTTTATTTTGTAGTTAAATAAGTTCGACTATTTAATGATTTTATTATACATTTAAAACATGACTGTAAAAAATCTGTGATTGTGTAAAATTTAAATATAATTAAATTAGTCAAATGCATAAAGCCAGCCATTTTATGCAATGACATTTGTTTTCGTTTTTTTTTTATAGATATATTGATAAAGAAAACATTTTCTACGTCAAAATGAATGTATTCAATAAATGATGACGGTTTTATTTTTGTTTTACAAACAAAATATTTAAATTTTAACTATACCTAGTATTTTTTAATGTCTTACATTTCCCTATAAAGTTAAGATTATATATTTATAAAAAATCTCATAATATAGCAACGTTGTAGAAGGTTCTAGAATTTATTGAAAAGCGTCGTATAATGATTCTTGTCCGGGATCTGATTTGTAGCGCTTTGGTAGTTCGCTGTCCTCTTCTATATAATCACAAGGGATTAGGACCTGAAAATAAGTTAGAACTATAATCATTTGTTACTATGTTATAAATTGGTAAGGTTGGTGTTGGTTGGCAATTATATGAAAGTTGAAAAAAAAGCTCTGCGTTTTTATTCTTCTTGCAAACCGGGTTGGTTTGGAATCGTTCTCTGGACAGGGTCGGGGTAATTTTTTATCTAAGCTAGTGGTAAATTATACTTTGACTATTATCAAGTATTTATACGTAAGTGAGATGTTTCTTAGATTTTATATATCTGATTGTGTGCGTATATTTTTAGCTCAAACATCTGGGTGGTTTAAAATTAATAAGTGTTGTTGGATGATGATGAAAAGTGATTTTTGATACAAGATGTAAACACCGTAATAATTCAAGCGTAAGAGTCAAATATTAAAAGTATGTACCTATCTAAAATTTAATTGACACTGAGCGGAAAATATACACAACCATACTTATAAACATTGTTAAAAATGTTTTTAAGCATTGATTTGTCTCTTTCTATAACCATTCATTTGATATACGCAAGAAGAAGATAGCATTATTTAACTAATCTCTCTGATTTACCTTTTCCGTCAGTGGTTTTCCTTCCAGCAAATATTTAAGCTTATGCATTTGACAAGGGTTCAAAATCCTCTCGAGGCTAAACTCCTCGTGCTTCTGACCGTTTCGCTTGCCGTTCGTCCAGCCTCTCGAGTACTGGAAGGTCTGTGAAGCCACTGACGTCATCGTCACAACGAGGAGGAGAATGGTGGTGTTCGGAACCATGGTAACTGAAACAATATATAATTGAATATACAAGCGATAAACTCAAAAACTACCGAAAGGATTTTCGTACGGTTTGCACCAATGGATGGATTGATTCAAGAGAAAGTAAATGTGTATAATTAATTACTTTTTTTTAATTCGCCAAAATATGAAGACAATTGTTGAAGATGTTGGAGAAAATCACGCCAACTGGAAGCTTTCTTGACGTGCGCTGCGTAAAGCTATAGAGTTATATGCATTACGATATAAACCTTTAATTTAGACAATTAAATTTAATTCCCCGTGCGAAGTAACCATCGCAACGGGTAAGAAGTATAATATAGCCCTGATAAAACGATGTCACCTTTCCTTCCCAATAAGTATGTCAACAATATTGTCACATTGAAAAAACAGACGTGTAGGATATTTTTAGATATTCAAACAAGCGTTATATTTTATTTGGTGTTAAAAATAGCAACGTAGTACTTTAGTGAGTATAGCTTATCTATACTAATATATACAGCTGAAGAGTTTGTATGTTTGATCCGGCTAATCTCAGGAACTACTGGTTCGAATTTAAAAATTATTTTTGTGTTGTATAGTTCTTTTATCGAGGAAGGTTCTTAATTATACGCGGGTGAAACCGCGTGCACAGCTAGTGAAATATATTAACCATATTCAAAATGGAAATTAAACTTTAATCATATAGTTTTTACGTGTCATTTTTATAAAACTAATTAAATTAAAAGCTAGAACAACTATACTGAATGAAAATTCTCATTTGAACCAATCTTACTTGTAAACATAGTTTAGCCGTCGGTTACTGTATTATAAAAAGATTAGAGATTCTTAATATTAAAAGACTAATGAAGTTTGGAGTATCTAATTATGGATATGATACATGACATTTATTATACTAGACATTATTTTTTTAAACTTTAAGTTTTACAACAATTTGAAATTGGACTCACGATAATAGACATTAAAACGTTCAATAATTAGTACATATTGCTTAGGTACTTATGAAAACTTCATTCAAGCTTCAAACGAGATGTTTGAGCTTTTTATAATGTTGTTGTGACTCCGTTGGGAAAGTTTTTAGAAAAGGACTCGTATGATAAATCATGTTAAAATACAATAATAAATACTCATAAATTCGAAATACTCTTAAATAATAATACATTATTTTGTCAATAAAAGTTTTCTTCTACTTATACCAAGTGTATATAAAAACATTTAATCTTCCGTTAAAGTATTACTTATTAAACGCTGCAC
Source organism: Nymphalis polychloros (assembly GCA_905220585.2). Taxonomy (NCBI): domain Eukaryota; kingdom Metazoa; phylum Arthropoda; class Insecta; order Lepidoptera; family Nymphalidae; genus Nymphalis; species Nymphalis polychloros. The sequence continues at coordinate 4,794,277 of HG992264.1, read as the reverse complement.
ATAGTTATTCACTCAAGAACGAGCAAAACAATTGTTATTTAGCGTTTGCGTAAGCAAAATGTCTCCATAGGTATATTATGGCGGGCCTCGAGTCAGCCTCGTCAACTTGTAAAGATACGGTCTTGCTGTGATCCACCAGAAAAGTTTACCGGCGAGACGGACTAAGGCTCGCTCGTCGATCAGAGCTTTAAGGTTGCGATAACACGAGGTGATTTAGAAAAATTTAAACGTTGATACGTAGCAAATAAAACTCACTTTTGGCAGCCGCAAGAATATGTTTTATCCACTGGACCCTTTCAGCTCTTGTACGTTTCATGATATAATAATATATCTATATATAAATAGGCAAGATATAATAGTTATTTTTTTCTTCATTGTTTGTTAACCGATTTACTTTTTCTACTAGCTTTAGTTATTAATAAAAAAAAGTATTCCAAAAATGTAAATTCATATAATATGTTTTACTCAAATTTTCAGAGCGAACACAACTAAAATATAAACAGATGCTTAAATCAATACAGTTGTATTAATATTATATCGATAATAAAAAAAAAACGAATTAAGAAACGCCTCCGCTAATCTTCATCGAGACTTTGATGACCGTATTACAAAGTGTCGAGTGAAACGTTTTACCCTTTAAAGAAAAATAAACTAATGGTAATTACTGTTCTGTGTTAACAAAGCCGTCTCCTATATCCTCTTCTCTCGTCTTCTATAATTATTAGAACTGGACTCCATTGACTTTATAGACTGATGACGCATTTTCCTGTTAATTTAATACGTTTTTTTTTTCGATAATTTAATACCAATCACCGTCCTACTATTTTACCTTATCGTATCTACGTAGTTTACCTTATCTAATAGTAATAAACAGCTCTTAATATTGCTAATGGTATAAATAAAGGCGTCTTCCTCTCTTAACAAAATCGTTTAGAGCTCCATCCACCACTCTGCTCCGTTGCGGATTGGATACTGAATTTCATCTGACATTAGACAGTTAATATCACGGGATGTATTAAAAACAAATAAAACCCAAGAAAACTTAGTTATTACATGGGTTCGATTTCAAGTTTTTCGGTTAAAAATACGTTTTCTACTCACTATGCGCGGTTATTATCTTATTTACTTGTACTACAAAATTACATACATACATATATGTAGTTAGAGGTAATTACTTTTCTTAAGAGATATTTTTAGTCTTCTTAATTTTGCCTGTTTCTTATTATACTATACTATATATTGATATATATGGTATACACATAAAACAATAATCGTTATTTTTCTTTTGTAACAATAAAGTTACGAGGTAACGAAGGGTACAATATATTGATAAGAACAATAATATAAGTATATTTTTCGTAATAGAAAACGTAAACGGCGTAAGATCTCTTGGGTGTGATAGAAATAGTGAAATACCTCATTTTGTATAACATAATATTAACTACAATTGAAGATCGATTATTATTGTAATATGATAATATACAAATACCGATATTTCGATATTGGTATTTGTATATTATCGATATTTACTATTTTTTTTTTATTTCATGGCAAAAAAAGCATCTTTAAAAATAACATAATTATGTCATTTCGAATTTGTTGCTTTTATTATTATTATTTAAATTTATTATGTGGTAGAATGTTTGACAATTTTAATGTCCTTAATTCGCTTTTTTTTAAATAGGAATTAGTAATTTGTAATACATTTTATTCTACGCTTCACATGTTTTTAACGTTATTTTCTCTTGTTTTTGGACAAAAATCAGGAAAAAATGGTACCGAACCGTTCTACCTTGACTTATTTATAATTCTAACTAATATTATAAATGCGAAAATGAATTTGCTTATTAGTTTGTTTGTTGTGCTATCACGTCAAGTCTACTCAACCAATCACGTTGTCAGGGGTCCGATTATCTATGGGTATCCAACACCTATACACGCGGGTGAAGTCGCGGGCGGGAACTAGTACAAAATATATATTTTTTATGTAAGAGAGGGCAAACGAGCAGGAGGCTCACCTGATGGAAAGTGACTACCACCGCCCATGGACATCTGGACCACCCGAGGGCTTGCAGGTGCGTTACCGGCATTTAAGGAATGAGTACGCTCTTTTCTTGAAGGTTGCTATGTCATATCGGTTCGGAAAAGTCGCCAGCGAAAGCTGGTTCCACAGTGTGGTTGTGCGACACAGGAAATGCCTTAGAAATCGCGCAGTTGTGGATTTCCAGACATCGAGGTGGTGAGGATGGAATCTAGAGTAATGCTTCAATGTTATACAAAGTATTTTGACTTTGATTCATTTAATTTTACGTTAAAAAATGATATTCTGATACACCCAATGGTGTACAGTTGATAGATCGTTCAGGTCATGTTCTTTGATTCTCAATAATGTATCGGGTTCGATATTTGAACCGCAAGATCCTGTGAGGCGTTGTTAGTATTTTTATATGGACGATTTGTTTTCAACTATATTATAATATACTATAACCATTTGGATAAATTGAATGTTCGTATACGCGTTCATAATTTCATCGTAAAAGGTTTCATTTCTCAACTAACACATTATATTATAAAACTCTTATTGGACTGATGTTGTTTTAAAGTAAAATATTCAATTAATATCATATATGATAGGAAAAGCCAAGAAGAAAGACCAGTTGAAAAATATTTGAGCTAGTTAATAGATATGAGAATTAACCGAGATAGCTCAGTGGTGAGAACGCGTGAATATTAAACGATGATCGCGGGTTCAAACCCAGTCAAGCACCACTGAATTTGCACGTGCTTAGTTTGTGTTTATAATTCATTTCGTATTCGCTGAAGGAATATCGTAATCATCGTAAAATTACATGTATGTTTCTTATTTCACTGAAATTCTGTCACATGTGTATTCCACCAATCCGCATTGGAGCAGCGTGGTGGGGAAAGCTCCCAACTAGATATTTAAAAGCTGTGACTTTATTTGACTTTTTAAGTAAACGATGAATAAATAGATTCAATTAAATATAACGTAACACTTTAACTATAACAATAAAAGTAATCTTTCATTAAATTCGGTAATAAAAATAATTTTACCTCTCCGCTTAGTACCACAGGCAAATTTTCTCACACGAATCGAACTTTATATTAAATGAAAATGTACTTTTTTAAGATTTCGAATTATCAATTGGATCTTGATCCTTCTTGAGTTGACGGTTGACTACACTTCGTAGAGTCAACTTACCCCTTTTATACGAAGCGGGGCGCGCTACAGTGATCTCAGAATATTTTTGAAAAGGACACCCACGTAAATATAATAAAGTGTATGCTATCATTGGGAATATCATTTGCAATTAGTATATTCAGCACTTTTTAACTTACACTATTAAAAGATTTAATATTTTCAGCTACAAATAATCTACATGATTACTAAAGATTTAACTTAAATATGGTTGTTACATTGTAATGCTTAATAGAATAGTCGATTATCATATAAATTTCTTCATTGTTTTGTAGGTAGTTAAATTTGTGTATGGTATTTAGGTATTAATTATTAGAATATTACATTAATTATATCCTTCAAGATGTTATTCTAAGAACACGACACTTGTATAAGTGAAGATTGAAGCTGTGACAATAATTAAAGTTATGATTGATGTTGAATTTAGTAGTTGCGTAATTAACAAGTCCACCAACTAATTCTTAAGCTGAACTATATAACGGGCATCTAGTCATCATTTTGTACATTTGCTTAAAGCCATAAATTTGAATATTTCATTGCATCATTGTGGAACAGCCATGAATGAACAAACGCAGATTTGCGCCCCCCCGTGTAAACGTGGTTGCGTAGAATTTAGACCAGTTGCACCGACTAATTATATAGACGATTTAATTAGTTAGTTTTCTTTAATTTATTAATATTATAAATGTATGGTATGGATATGAAGCCGTTCCATCGCAGACCATCGCAACTCATCGTGGAAATCCTTGGGCATTTGTTCTCCAATGGACGCTTTCCGCTGGAATTATGACGATGTCCATTATGGCTTTGGATTATGGCTATTTATCCAAAAGAGCGACGAGCCTCTTTTTTTATAGGATAGGTTGACGGACGAGTAGGTATATGAGCCACCTGATGCTAAGTGGTCACCAACGCTCTTAGACATTGACAGTGTAGGAAATGTTATATGTTGCTTACATCGCCAATGCACCACCAACCTTGGGAACTAAGATGTTATATGCTTGTAATTACACTCACTCGCCCTTCAAATCGGAACATAAAAATACAAAGTACTGCTGTTTTGCGGTAGAATATCTGATGGGTGGTACCTACACAGAGGAGCTTGCTCTACCACCAAGCACAAAGCTCTACCACCAAGTAACTCTTGTACTATATTATTGGGTCTAACATTTTCTGAATTATTTTCTTGTGTCATACCACATGAGATGTGTTAAATATCAATGTATATGCTTTTGAGGCTAGAGTAAGACCGAAAGACGGATGAACTGTGTGAAAAATTACATCTTCAAGAGTTTCAATTCAGATTCTGTGATATATCGTTTTTGAACTAAGTGGTACACTCATGTTGCCAAACAATTATTCACTTTACCCTTCTCATACAATACACAACATATAAGCACCTCACATAGTGTTCAACTTTGAAACGACTAAACAACCAAATAATTTAAAAAAAAGACAATAGCATGAACAAATATTCTCGTAAGCGAACTGAATTCCGCGACCATCGTTCGCGTATCTTTTCGGTAGACAAATGGTAGCAAACCCGTCTGGGTAAGTATTTACCAATTACTCATTAGTGGCCCACTGTAAAAAAAAACAATCGATAGATATTTTTAGTAGGTACTACGTCTCTACTAGTTACTAGTACTAGTCGAATGATACTTGTATAGTTAGACAAAACAAATATTACATTCTATAGTTTGCAGTGCATTGAGACTGTGTGGATTGGCCTATAATTCGTACAAAGGGCCATCTCGGATTAAATTAGTAATCCGAGATGGCCCAGTGGTAAGAACGCGTGAATCTTAACCGATGGTCGTGGGTTCAAACCCGGGCAAGCACCACTGAATTTCATGTACTTAATTTGTGATTGGTGAAGGAAAACATCGTGAGGAAACCTGCATGTGTCAAATTTATAATTTCACTGAAATTCTGTCACATGTGTATTCCACCAATCCGCATTGGAGCAGCGTGGTGGAATAAGCAAAAGAGGAGAAAAGGCCTTAGCCCAGCAGTGGGACATTCACAGGCTGTTACTTTCGTACAAAGATATACAATTGGCCAAATTTAACATGGATGTTCCAAATTTAAAAAAATAAAAGACGCTGCAGTTTAACCTCCATTTAGGTTGCGATGTCAATCATCGATTGCTCCGGTGCGTTTCACACATGAAAATATAAAATTAGTCGTTCTGAAATCTCCGAACTCGGTACCTTACGTTTTAAATTATAGAACTATTAACTTACTTTAGTTATATTATATATGCATTGTATATAAATAACGATTTTATACAAACATTTCTGCACGTGTATTTCATAGCTATTTATAGCATTACATTACAATTTGTTTAGGAACTTTAATTAAAGGTTGTAAGTGTAAGTATGACCATTTATATAAATGAGTCTTTTGATGTGAAACATCTATAGCCGCGGGTTAAACTGATTGTTGGCGTGGCGAATGACGATGGATTCCGTGACGACGCATCGCCACGCTATACGATGGTATACATATACAGTCTATGCGTAGTAGAGCGTACGATATGGCGAAATAATTCATATTAAACATTTAATAAAACTATAATAATTATTATTAATTTAATTAATTAATTTGTGCAAGCTCGTCTGGGTAGGTACCACCCACTCATCAGATATTCTACCGCAAAACAGCAGTACTCGGTATTGTTGTGTTCCGGTTTGAAGGGTAAGTGAAACAGTATAATTACAGGCACAAGGGACATAGCATCTTAGTTCCCAATGTTGGTGGCACATTGGCGATGTAAGCGACGGTCAACGTGTCTTACAATGCCTATGTCTATGTGCGTGGGTGACTACTTACCATCAGATGCCCATATTGCACACATGCCCTACTTATGCTATAAAAAAGCATGTTATACAATTACAGTTATCTAAATTTTAGAATTTAGCCTAAAATTTTATTCAATACTAACACAATTGTATAAAGTCGCAGATATTAAAGTTATTTTGTATTTTAATTTAAAATTAGAATACAAAAAATATGTGGAAATTAATAAATTAAATATAACATAAGACAATTTTTTTTAATTTTTTTTTGTTCATTGGCCATAATTATGATCAGTTTCTATTCAAACAAGGCTAAGGCTCATAATTAAGAGAAATATAATAATCAGACACGATGACATCATCAGTCATAATTAAAGTAAATTAATAATTCAGGTTCACTAGAAGTTATGGCACTAGATACGTCATTTAATTAGTTTTTGGTTCGTTTTATGGAAAGTTTTATGGAATTTAAATTATACAGAAACATTTTTGCATTTGCATGTAATAATTTTTTCCTTACGCTTAGCTGTCTTTGATCGAGAAATATTTATCGTTTGTAAACGAATTGAAAAATAAATAGGTAGTCTGCAGTAAATATACTTTTAATAAGAAGCTACTACTATTCAGTTTTTTGTCACTTTTTATTGTATTATATTATTTTTAGTTAAGTTTTTTGCTTCTTAAACATGAGTGACACTCGTTTTTGTTTTACAGTAAGATGATTTTGTATTTTTTAAGTTACAGTGACAAATCAATGAAGGAAGAATACAATAAATTTTAATAATAATAATAATATCCTAGGACAATATTCACACATGGCTTGACGTTGTACTATGGAAACCAGACAACTGATATAGATACTTAGATAATAACGCCGAGACTCAGGACAAACAGACATGTTCATGCACACAAATGTCTGTCCTGGGTGGGAATCGAACCCACGACCTGCGGCGTGAAAGACAAGTATCTTACCAACCACGCCAACCGGCTCGTCAATTTTAAATTGGGATTAAGATTGATGACGAAAAAGATTATTATTTTTCAATTTATAACCCCAATTTGGGTACATTACTGTTGTCGTGGTAGCATTCAGGGTTGACCGTTAGTTCCCGGCCCCGACTCCCGAGCTCTCGAGCGTGGTCAGTACTCTCATTTCTTGCACGGGTATGACGGTATTTATAGAGTATTAAAACTTATAGATTCTTAGACCAGGATTTAGATATGCCAAGGACCCCAGCCACTAAGTCATTTGAGGCTCCCATTCCAAAGCGGTTAGAGTAAGCTTGTACTATTTTTATCTGGATTGGGCCCCTCGACTGGCGGGGTCCTAGGCTGAGCATACCTCAAATAATTAAACATGTTACAAATATTTACCGACATGTTTCGAAATCTTTTCTATTAGATCTATATCGTTGATATCTTGAGATTGTTTGGAGACAGCTTCTAATAATTGTAGCGTAATTTATAATGTCTCAATACTGCATGAATGAAGCTTGTAATCAACGATCAAATTATACAGATATTGTATTAACGAACTATTCAATAGTGATGATAATGAAAATCATTATAAGTTAATAAGTATCTCACAAATGGATAAACACTAACTATGCGTTTGATTGAAACGGCTTTGTCCGTTTTAAATAACAATAGCCGCGATATTCTGGGTAATAACTAATTATTATATTAAGATCATACAATATATATATAATATGTTAAATGTGTTAAATAAATAAATAAAATACTCCAAAACAATTTTTAAAGTTTTGAGTGTTTACGAGCTACATACAAACAATAATACATAAAATAAATGTTATCATTTGTTAGTTTTTAATATCTGTACAATTCTGAACTCAAATTAAACAAGTTATCGTATTTATATTAATTCGATGCCAAACATTTAGTTTCTGATTAAGGGCGAGAAAAATATTTTTCCCTTAATTACAAATTGCATTCTGAAATCGGATACATAACATATATTAATATAACTAGGATTTTGATATTGATTGCCTCGTTGGTCTAGTGGCTAGATATAAGGCCGCAGACACGGTGGTCCTGGGTTCAATCCCCAGGTCGGGCCAATAAATAGTTATTGGGTTTTTCTGCCAGAAAAATTCTCAGTAGCAGCCCGGAGTCTGGAAGTTGGAAGTGTGTACACTCCCGTGCCTCGGAAAGCACGTTAAGCCGTTGGTCCTGCGCCTGAACTCTTTCCGTTCGTGTCGGATTGCCGTCCCATCGGATTATGAGAGCTAAGGAAAAGAGAGTGCACCTGTGTTTGCGCACACACTTGTGTACTATAATATCTCCTGCGCAGTTGGCTAATCTCTCTTGAGATTGGCCGCCGTGGCCGAAATCGGTCTGGAGGACCTTATCTTTATAATATAACTACATACAAGTACCAGTTTCTAACACATGTATCAATATAAGCAAATAATTTAATTTAATACTACAATTTTCATTTCAATGTTTTTGATTACCGCATTGGTCCCATGGCTAGGTATGACATGTAATTCTTAGTAGTACCCTGAAGTTAAGTAGTTGGAACTTGGCAGAGTCGAACTCATCACATCTCAACGCGTCGTGCTCAGAAAGCACGTTATGTCGGTGCTGACCTGAACTCTGCAGTCTGATTGCCATCCAAAGAAAGAAGAGTACTTCTAAATTCATAACTTCCATTGATCATATCACCGGAAAAATTATAACGCATAACTCTATACTTTTCAAACAAATTTTCTTCATCTCCATAAAGTTTCCTTAAAATTTTAATTAACGATTATTGTACGCCTGAATACTTTTACCGAATTATAAAAAGGATCTTCTTGTTATTGTTTTTTTAATTGAACCTTTGAGACAAAGGCGTAATAAAAAAAACTTTGTCAAGAATAGGTTTTACTAAGTTTCAACCATCAACAAAATTTCAGAAAAGTAAAATTGATAACCTCCTTATTTTTAGTCGTAATTCACACATCTATTGACGAATCCCATATTTTTTTGCACTTTTATTATATATTCTAATCTATTGAATCACACTTTACTTGGTGGAAGAACTTTGTGCAAGCTCGTCTGGGTAGGTACCACCCACTCATCAGATATTCTACCGCAAAACAGCAGTACATGGTATTATTGTGTGTAAGTGCAATTACAGGCACAAGGGACATAACATCTTAGTTCCCAAGGTTGGTGGCGCATTGGCGATGTAGGCGATGGTTAACATTTCTTACAATTCCATTGTCTATGGGCGTTGGTGATCACTTACCATATGCTCGTCCACCTACCTAAACAAAAAAAAACAGCAACCTATAAATTGTCCAAAAAATAAGAATCATGAAAATTGGTTTACAATCGGCGTAACCATCGAAGAACAAAATCACTTTTTAAAGTCGTTAAGTATGGAACCGTAAATAGTTATTTCCAATAATTAATTATTATTATAAGACTAGATAGAATATAGTTAAAGTATAAAATTTCGGTTTAGTATAAAATGTCAGCTTATTTCTTATATATATTTCAAAAAATAAAGTTTAGTAAGAATAAATCCGTCTAGACGTTTTCTTAACAAATATTAACAGCTAGTTAAAGAAAAGGCTTAGCGTATGTCAAAGCGAAAAGATTAGGTGTAGATTTAATGAAGGAAGAGTTATTTCCTTTGAAAGCCGCTAAAATTGATTCAGCTATTTTATCAGAGCTTATTTTTTGACGTAAGAAATGAGTGAAACATTACAGTAATAAATTTAATTAATACAATTCTATTATTTTGATTATATTTGCCTTTCAATGGGCTATTGTGGCAAGGTGGACCGACGATTTGAACGGTGGCAGGTACGGGATGGATCCGGGCTGCTTAAGATCGGGATTTTTGGTTTTTTATAGCCTTCGTCCAGTAGTGGATGGCGATAATCTGAAAAAAGGGCTATTACCAAATGTATGCCTCTTATATGTTATTTTGTAAGACAGATTAGCTATATTAAATTGTTTCAGTTAAACATATTTTACAAAATAAATAATGTTTGCAGATCTTAGTGATATGTCGTATCAAATATTCTTTGAAATATTGAGTACCTTAGAACTATTAAAACCAATACAGAAACTGTTAAGTATTTTGGGGTATCACTTCTTTGATATTGTAACAAAAAACCTTTTGGTAACGACGTCGTTATTGCGTTGTTTTTCCTATGTAACGTAATACAAACAAATAATATTTTTTGTAACGCCTACAACAGCTAAGTAAAAGATCTATTTTTTTTAAATACTTCGTACTTTGTTTTGAATCGATTTATTTTATATTAATTATTATTAATAGCTTACATACGATATGGAATAAAATAATCTTTGAAATAAATTAGAGCCTTCGCCAAAAAAGTATCTTGACAAAGTGGTCATAGTCTTTACGATGTGATATATTTAGTGGTAGATACTAGATTTATTTCGTTTCGCGATTTACATATGTACTTCGATGACAAATTATTTTTTTGAAAGATAATTGGGGAAATCATTGGGTTACAAGATGATTTAACACAATTGTATAACTGGTGTCAAAATAATGGTATGAATCTCAACCCAGATAAATGTTCATGGATATCTTTCACTAGAAATTATAATGAGATTAGTACGCATTATAATATAGCTGGCAGTCATATCAATTCTGTGGATACGATAAGGATCTTGGGGTGATCTTTGATAAAAAAATAACTTTTATACCACATATGGACAACATAATTAGCAGGGCATAATGTTAGGTTTCGTTATCAGAAACCGTAAACTGTTTCGAAATCCAAAAACTAAGATCACATTGTTCAACAGTTTTGTCAAGAGCATTTTGGAATATGACAAAATGTTGTTTGGAGGCCACATTACGTGACTCACTGCTTAAGACTAGAGAGAATTCAAAAACGTTTTCTTTACCATCTTACATTTTCTCTAGGTAAAGCCAAATTACTTCCTACCTACAATGAAAGGCTAAAGTACTTTAAAATTATTTCCTTAAGTCAACGGCGTGACTTGCTAGATTTAACGTTTTTACATAAAACTCTAAATAGTTTATATGATAATTCTTTTCTAGTTTCTAAAATAAATTTAAATGTTCCTGTTAGATACCCACTAAAACCGATAGTGCCATTAGTAAGACCTTTTCGTAAAATCGTTTTAGGAAGTAACTCACCTGTGGCACGTTTTTGTAAAATCTTAAACGAGCACAGTGCCTCCCTGGATCCATTTGGTGACTCTTTATCTAAGTTCCGTAAGAAAATGTTGTCCGAATTATTGGCCATTTGATTGTTATTGCTTCGTTATCTATTTTTTTTGCACTCTTTTTTTGCTTATTGGTTTTTATTATATTTACTTTTTTTGTAACTTTTCAATTAGCATAATATGTTAAAACATGTTTAATTCGTGTAAGCTCCTTTTTATCTCCATTATCATTGCATGAGGAATTCTCCTTTATAACCGTAATAATTATACCGATTATGTTTTTTTTTCTAGTATAGGTAGGCGGACGAGCTTATAAGCCACCTGATGATAAATGGTCACCAACGCACATAGAGTGGTATTGTACATTTGTTTTTTTTTTAAAAACATCGCCAATGCGCCGCCAACCTTGGGAACTAAGATGTATTGTCCCTTGTGCCTGTAATTACACTGGCTCACTCACCATTTAAACCGGAACACAACAATAACAAGTACTGCTGTTTTGCAGTAGAATATCTGACGAGTGGGTGGTACCTACCCAGACGAGCTTGCACAAAGCTCTACCACCAAGTAAAAGTTGATATATAAATTGCAAAAAAATATAACACGGCCTATCATTAGACAAAAACTTTGTAAATCAAGTACAAAGTCCTTTGGCAAACGTTTTTATGATGTGCGATGAGGGACAAGATGACTCATGAAACGGTTGCAATCAAATGAAATTCTGATCTAGTTATTCTGTTTTGTGTGGTGTGTTCATGAAATTTTATGAACTTTGCACTTTTAGGGCTCTAATAAGATCGACATCAAATATTTTTTAAACAATAGGACTAAGATCTTGACTATTATCTAAGATCTTGTGGTGTAAAGGTACTAATATTTTTATTGTGACCTACTCAGATTTGATTAACGTTCCCTGCTCTGATTATATTTTTACATATATTAACGCCTGATAAGTATGGGGAAAACTATTGCATGATCTCGACACACTAAAATACTGCTATTAATTAATTTGTGTTTAAGATGATGTAAATATGGTTATGCCATTACATTTGTTAGAGCAGTTGTTGAGCTATACTAGTATAGGTACCTACTACTAAAACCTCTTAAATTTTGAGCGTAATTTGACGAAAACGCTGGACACGGTGGACGCCATATTGATCTGTGTAAGCTGTCAATTGGCTGTGTAAGCAAATGTTACGTTGGTTACGAAAATAATAAAAGTAAAAACCTTATATACACTGATCAATCAGTTGACAGTTGAGACTTTAGCTTACATAGTAGGCATGCGTCCGATATACAGAGTGTAACAAAATTCATGTCTGACCTGTGAAGTGGTTATTAGGTATCGTGTGGTGTGTCAGTTCTATTTATGTAAGAATTTTTGAAATACTAAGCAAAAAAAAATTACTTAAAAAAATATATGAATTGTGTTTAACGACACTGTTGGTGGTAAAACCGTGGACTACTGAGGTCATGACCTTGTGTCTTAGCTACCCGATAGGTAAGAGCTATCGCGCGCTATTGCCCGCACCTGTGTTGCCAAATAATTTTCGTGATTTAATTTAAAAAAAAATCCAGGGTAATATTTTTGTATGTATTTTAAAAATTATTACATAAATAGAACCGACACACTATACCTAATAACAACTTCACGGGTCGGACACGAATTTTGTTACAGCTGTATATCAAAACAAATTCAAAATCCGATTTCAAACACAAATCGATTCGTATCGATTTTGCAAACTAAAAATCCGATTTCAAAAATCAATCTAGCCGAACCAAATGCTAACGATCTATAGATCGATACCACTAAAAGATTTCGAATCGACAAATAAAATGACTGGATATCACCAAACGAGTTGTGTATGGTATCCAAACGCAAACTGATTGTTGCGTACTATGAAATTAGCTTTCTCTCTTTCTAACCAAGTGGAATAAAGCGGAGTAAAAAGGATAGCGTGAATTTTGCGATTCGGATTTTGGTTTGTTGGTTTTGCTACAGAAATCTATTACACAATCATGCACCTTACTGTTAAGAACTTAAAGACTATATTTGCCTGAGCACGCCACGCGTTGATGTATTGTGGTTAAGTTAGATGATATTTTTAAATGCGTCGGAAAAACTTTACACGTTATCGTAAACAAAACTTTTCTGCTAGGCCTAGAAAACAACATGAAGGAAAATCGCGCAAATCTCTATCTGTTTGTCGTTAGCTAATAAAATAAAACGAAATCTAAGTTCTCAAGCGATTTGGTGAGGCTAGGCGTTACCGAAATCGGATATCTAAAATCAGATTTTGAAATCGATTTGTATATCTGAAATCGGATAAATATCAGTTTTCGTTAAAAACCAAAAACGCCCATGACTATTACACAGCTAATACTTTACGGTTTAACAGATTAAAAAAACTGAAAAATTAATTTTGTAAATTTATGAACCTAAGCTATCTGAACAATATATTTTTAGTTTTTTTGAGTAAAATAACCTTTTAATATCTAATTAATCTTTTGTTCTCTATATTTTCTTGTTTTTATTCATTCTGTACGGTGAAGTTACAATATTGTACAAGTATCCGATTTTATAGTTCACCATTCGTTTGACGTATGAATGGAAAAGTTGCGTGACGTGCGTCGAGGAACTGTTGCTCATTCATTCCGTTCGCCACTCTCAAACGTGAACGCGATTAGTGAAACATGTCCGTCTTTTGTGTTTTTTGACGTAAATATTGGCAAAATTCCTTTTGTGTTTGCATCTGCGTGGTGATTTTTGGTGCTAAATTTGTTTTATAATGTGTGTGGTCGTGTTGTGAATAGTTCATATGAGGCTGTTATACAAAACTGGTCCAATGGAGTCTCTCAGAAAATGGTTCTACAAACCAAAGGTACTGTCAAAACAATTGTTCTGGTGTAATATCCTTATATACATTTGTTTTATAACTTGGCCTTTAAATCGGAGTCGTTAAAGAAATATATATTTCTTTAAGTAATAATAATTGCAAGCGATGAGTTGGTATTTTTACGATTGTAAGTCTTTGTTATGAGTGATTCATTAATTGTTTCTTTTCCTATTACTTACTGTTTAATCGACCATACTTTGCAAGGCAATTTAAATTGCTTATCTTCGATATTAATTAGAGAAAGGGTTGAATAATCACAAGCGTTTATTTAAACTTACGTCACAAAATACAACATTAACTCAATCTTTAAGTTTTGTTTTGTTGTAGAAATGTTTTAAAGTTTTGTAAATAAAAGTTATTTTTTTTTATTAATTAGTAAAACGAAGCCATCACGTTAGTCATTGCTTAACGAAGTAAAAGTTCTGATTTATAACTGATAGGAAAAATTAATATTATTTTAATTAGGTACTAAAATCTCAGGCACAACAAAGAAAACACGATTCTCCGTCTATCTCAGATTTTTATTTTAAAAGAATATCATTAAAAAGTTATCATTCGTAATTAGGACATGTAAGTACTTCCCATTTTTTATTGCAAGGCAACATAACATTTTAGTTGTTCAGTTTAAAAACTATATCGAACTACCTACAAACAGTTTTCAAAAGTCACTTCAAAATTTTATGAGCAACATTATGTTGTATTTAAGTAGTTAGAATAGTAACCACCTGTAATTATCCCACTGCTGGGCTAACAGGGCTACCCTATTCACAATACTACCGCATTTCTTCAATATGGGATTGTTTATACACATGACTGAATTTCACCTTATATATATTTCTTTATGATATTTTCTTTAACTACCAACTAGGAGTACAGGAAAATTCAGTGTGCTTGTCTGCAACCTTCAGTTAAGATTCGCCTGTTCTAACTTCTTGGTCATTTTGGCTCACAATCATCGTTAGTTTGGCGATAGATAAGCGGTTGATATAATAAAATATTGAAAAGTTTCTGTTTTGTTAACCTATTTTATATCTAATATTGTCAATTCCGATTACAAAATTTCAATATTTTAATTAATACCTTAGAACTAAAAGTTAGTGTAAAATTAACATTTATTTCGATTTCTACTCCTCATATGTTGTTTTAATTAATAATTTAAAAAAAATAGTATATCAAAATATGTTAAATTGTCCTTTACAGACATAAACAGAACAAAAAACTTTTATAGAAGAAAAAAGAAATATCTTGTTTTACTTTTAATGGCTTTTTGAACTAAATTATATATATGATATAATAAGAAATTCTAATACATTAACAAGCAAAACTATTATATGTTCAATAAGTACCTAAGTACAATTTTCCAAGCTATTCGTATATGTTTTACATACCAAAAGAAACATTAGCTACAAAGTCATTAGACCTGTCTTCTTTTAATAATCTTATTATATCATCAATTGCAATGTCTACTTATATCCTTGTTTATATTTAGATTCACATTAACAAATGTATCTATTAATTTTCACATATCATAACATTCTAAAACTAGTTTTGTGTTTACTTGTTAAATGATAAGTAAAATTGTTAAATTAAAAAGTGGTATATTTTGATATAGGATTCATATATAGATAAAGTTAAATGATTTTATATATAATATAAAGTAGTGGGAAACTTTCTTAAGAGCCTGCACTGGACCTTTGCCTGTATATAAATATGTATTATATAACTTCTATAATACGGTACCTAAACTATTTGCAAACAATTCTATAGAACTAAAACATTTGCTTTCCTCTTCAATCCCACAGATGAGAAAGTTAGAGATAGTTTAGTAGGCAGTTCCCACCAATCTCTTGTAGGTGTAAAATTACTCTTCCCCTGGTCCCCCGGACATCATTCAAAACATTTGATATGTATACAAACAAATAAATGATATTATTATGTATAATAATAAAGTTACTTAGTTGTAGTTCAAATGATAATAACGATGATAATTGATAACAGAAATAGTCTTGTACTGATAATGTAATTTTTATCACATGCCTTGTTGACTGTTTATAAAGTGATTTTAATCATCATTATCATATTTTCTCATGAATTATAATTGTTATTTTTATAAAACTACCTTTTTTGTTGTTCTTAGTATTGTTGTGTTTCGTTGAGAAAGGTGACAGGTCAAGAAATTCAATAGTCTACTTTCCATCAATCTAATTACATTATCGTGATCATTATATGCAATTAAGTTATCTTTTATCTTCCATGAAAATCAACGAATAACATTTGAAATCATATACTGTAAAAAACAAATATTATATTATATTTATGGAGAGCATAATCAATGATCTTATTGACTTCCAAAATGTATGTTTGTATGTTTTAAATGACACAATTATTACTGAAAATATTCACAATAATAATCATTGTATTTTTTTAAAAAGGTCTCACAGTTTTTTTCGTGTCCATAAAAGAATATTATCGCAGACCTCATTTTCTATCGGCCATAAGGGATATGGTTTGAATCATGGGTCCAATAACAGATATAACGGCTTTTACTGATGAGAAATTCTTATTAATGTTCCATTTGATTGAGTCTCATCAGATTATAGTTGTGAGAAAACATACTAGGGCACTATTATATCTCCTGCAAATTGGCTCGTTTAAATTGGTCTAGATGGTCTTGGATCGAAATTTGTCAGGTGGCCATGGCCATAGACCCGGATAGAAAAGTAATCAATGCCCCATCAACCACACATCAGTTATTATATATGAGAATATATACATAAATGTATCCCTTATTTGGTTATTCGTTTTTATTTAAACATTTTATAACTTTTTTGTTTTGTTTTGATTCAATTAAATGCAATACACATCAAATATTTATCTAAAAATAAACGTTTATGTGACGCCGTTGCTTGAGGTCAGACTGTCCTTGTTTGGCAGATGTCGTGAGCCTCTTCCCATCTCGCTCGCACACTTTCACTTTTTTTACCGCTTTCCCAATAGCGGGTGAAACTCGGTCGTACTGCCAAATGTTTCGCGAATTATTGCCATTCATTAAAACTATTTAGGCGTTTTGCAAACATTTTAGTTTGATATCAAATGTCAATATTTAAAGTATATAATCAAATATCGATGTCAACATATTTACTTAAGAACTATAAACTATTTTTTATATATAGATTATTATTCATGTAAGTTGAATATTCTTGTATTTCTTTTCAAAAATCTTTTTAAATTGGACTATAACTTGAATCGTGTTTGCGTGTTCTTAATAAGAAAAAAAAAATGTTTTAGATTAGAAGCGAACACGCAATAGTGGTCTTTTAACGAATGTTGAACTAAAGTAATATTTCTTCTAGTATGTAACCTTTGCGTATATTAGGAAATATATTTTTTCTATCTTTGTAGTTCGTTTAGTTATCATTCAGTTCCTGTTTTCATACCATTAACGTATAAGGGCGAGTTAGTCGTTTTACTTGGTGCTTTGTGCAAGCCCGTCTAGGCAGCTACCACCCACTCATCAGATATCCTACCGCCAAACAGCAGTACTTAGTATTATTGTGTTCCGGTACGAAGGGTGACTACGCCAATGCCCAGTTCCTAAGGTTGGTTGCGATGTTAGGGAGGGATGGTTAATGTTTCTTACGGTGCTAAAATCTATAGATAGTGGTGTCCATTTGCCAGTAGGTGCCTGGCTAGGCTCATTTCCATGTCAAACCTTTTAAATAAAAGAAAAAGTTTCAATGGTTGACTACGCATTACGACGACGACGATTGTATAAGAATTTAGAAGTACCCGGTACTTTTTTAGTGTGGGGGGGGTAGTATGGGTGTCATAAGACTTAGGTGGTCAATATTATTCCGCTTATAGGTCAAATATATTTAAATGTTTTCCGTTTTATTTAATTTTTAATTCTTTGTTTTTACCATAGATAATAAAATGATGTAGATTGTATTCGTCGATTATAAAAATTCAATCGCGAACACGTATTAACAGTACGTGTTTGTTGTTTTAAATCGTGATTTATCAGTGCCGACTTTAAAGGACCGATATTACGTTTGATAACGTATTCTACTTAGAGGTCATGACGTTTTATTAATATATTTTTTTATAAAATAACAAAGTTACGATTCCATTGTTAAAACAAAGCCTTTTTTTATAAAAACATACATTTTTCGATCATTATGATTTTCTTTTACAGCTTCTAATTTTACATTAATTAATTCAATCGTTCATCGTGTCTCATATTTTAACTTTATATTACAACTAGAACTGTTTATATTATTTACGGCTTGTAATGTTTATGTGGCTCCTTCTTTCGAATGTCAAAACAATGACGACATATCGAAAAAAAAAAGAAACTTAATACTTACCCGCTAATCAACGTTTATAATTATAGCCTTTTGTGTTTATATTCTGATTATTTTAAATATCGAATGTCGCTGAGAACAAATTTCGAGAACAAGCATAGCGTTCATATCAATTGTTTTTATAGGAGAAAGATTAGGTGATGAGTCAAAGCCTTTACGTGCTTTTCATGGTGGACGTGTTCCTTTTTTTTATTAGTCGCTCACGTAATTTATACTGGGATCTGCAGGATCCGCAGTTGATTCAAACCACGCATAATAAGGTCGTTAATCGATTGAATCGTATTTGCTTAGTTCCATGATTAAATTCGTCTTCGCGTTTCGAGTTTCTTGTAAGACGTTTTGCAATACTCTGGATACAAATATTAACTATCAATTCCCGGCTCTACCTTTATGTTAACAGGGCGTATAGTTAAACAATGCTCTGTCTTCTTTCGAATGTAAAATCAATAATGACAGAAAGAGAAATCAGTTTTAAGCTAAACTCCTAAACCGTGATTACATGTAAGGCCGTTGGTTGACGTTAGTTAAATATTAATATCATGCACTTCGTTGTTATTCCGTGATATCACGATGTCACTAAGTACATTGAACCTTTGAAAAAATAAGTGAAACATAATTGATTCATTATAAAAAAAACAAATGAATGAGAACGTTGTTGTCACATTGTAATCGGGGAAGTCCATCGTAACATAACCGAACAAGGCTTGTTTATAAATAACTGCTTTAATGCAGTTATTGAGGTAAAACAATATAAATGCTTATAAAGTTTTATTGTAAAATTACAATTACTTGGTAGTTTGCGTTTGTGCAATTATGTCTGTGTAGGTACCACCACCTCATCACGTCATAGTCTATCACCAAATAACGATACTTTTTGTTGGTTTTCGTTCACAATAGTAAGCCAGTGTAATTGCCCGCACAAGGGACATAACATATTAACTCTTAAGTTTTTGTCGCGAATTGGCGGTGAAGTAATGATTAATATTTAGTGGTGACCACTAACGCACGAAATGAAAATAAACATAGATTATCCCGTCAGTAGTAATATAATTATAGTGATATATTAGCTTACTTACTGGTATATTATACTACTTGAACTAATTAAACATATACGATTATACCTATATACGTTGTTTAGTGGGTGATTAGTTGAACAATGCTGTCTTCTTCTTTCGAATGTCAAATTAATGATGACAGAAAGAGAGAAATCAGCGTTTAACTAACCTGCCGCTAAGTAACTTTTATAGGTAAGGTCGAATTTGTACTGTATCGTATTATATATTGTGTTTGGTATGTATCAGTTAACAGAAAATTCGATAATCGACCATAGACACCGATCAGGTATAGTAAACAATAATAATAGTAATAACAATAATAATAATATCCTGGGACATTATTCACACACGGCTATCTGATCCCAAACTAAGCAGAGCCTGTACTATGGAAACCAGACAACTGATATACTACATATACTACTTTTCTTTTGTAAATACATACTTATATAGATAATTACACCCAGACTCAGGACAAACAGACATGTTCATCCACACAAATGTCTGTTCTGGGTGGGAATCGAACCCACGACCTGCGGCGCGAAAGGCACGATAAAGTCATATATCTACCAATCGCACCAACCGGCTCGTCAATAATTTAATCGATAATGGAAAAGTGATGTTTCTGCAATCTGGCCGTTGCATTACATGTGATTTACATCTATTTATATAATTTGGTGGTCAGATTGATCACCTGATGGTCGATGTGTGGGTGCCTGTAGTTACACCGGCTCATTCACCCTTCAAATCGGATCACAACAATACTAAGTATTTATGGTTAAACCCACCCCATACGGCCTTGCAAAAATCTCCAATCACCAAGTATATAGTAAAAATATTATTCACTACTATACCCTAGATATTATGTTATTCGCTAAATTGTAACCGTGACGAATTTCTTATCTGTGCCAAATGAGGTAATTATTTAGCAAACGTCTTGAGACAGGCGGTAGCTGTCGAGAACTCAACGCCAATTTTGTGAGAATGGTTGTTCTAGGTAAATTCGAATTTAAAAACTAGGTACGAAAGAATAGTTTATACTTTATCATATCTCTCTCTCTTTCTCTCCCAAAACATTGAAAATATATTTATTGTTTATTGCACCAGGTACCACACCTTATGTATCCCTTTCCAGGTAAACTTCGTATATGTAGGACTCCTGTCTAGGCGCAGTGCTACCTACTTATTGTAAAACACCGGTACATAATGCGTTTGTATTGAGAAGTCATGAGACCTACGCAAGTAGACTACCATCACGGTAATAAAGTAATAATTAATTATGACCTTAGTAATTAGTAATAGTAATTTTATAGAGGATATTAATAAGGTTAAATAGGTAGTTAATAACATTTTCGTATGAAAAAATATGTTTATAATTATCCTTAATTGAAGGGTAAAATAATATTTTATCTAACATCTGCGCCCGTGAGTATTTTTCTTCTTCAATTGATTAATAATAATTTTATAAATAGAGATAGCCTTCAACATAAATTTCCATCGTATTGAAGATAACATCTATTTGAATTCCGCTAATGTAAGATAATAATAATAATAATATCCTGGGACATTATTCACATAATGCTATCTGATCCCAAACTAAGCAGAGCTTGTAATATGGAAACCAGACAACTTATATACTACATATACTACTTTTCTTTTCTAAATTACACCAGACTCAGGACAAACAGAGATGTTGATGCACACAAATGTCTGTCCTGGGTGAGAATCGAATCCCCGACCTGCGGCGCGAAAGGCAAGCAAGCATCTACCAACCACGCCGACTGGCTCGTCCAAGATACGTTGCATATAAAATTTACCGTATCGAAAACCGTAATTTATGAGTGACATGGTAACGGAAATTAATTATTGTAATAATTATAACGACTTAATGTTAATGTCAATCAAATATTTATTGTTATATGTTATGTTAATATATTTAATCGCATGTTAAATAATTCATCGAATTGTGTTGGCAAATAATGAAAAATAAATGGTAACGGAAATCATGTCTAATTATATACTGAACAGATTGTCTCACTGTATTTACATTTCTTATTCATGTTTTAACGGCATTACATATTTCGCTATTTGTTTGTCAATGGTCTATAAATATTGAAAAATGGTTCTTTTATTGGCTCACATATATTTCTACTTGAATATATTAGTAAAGCAGACGCATTGTAAGTTAGCCGGATTTAAGCTATGCAAGTTGCTGTGCAGAAACAATTTAGGGACAAAAGTTAAGCGAGTGCGGGCGCTACTTAAAGAAAAGAGATGTAAATATTATTGCGATTATAATGACGTAAATATGTACTTCGTTATCGTTATTAAGATTTATGAATCGATTTTTTATGTAATTTAATACTAATTGGTTGATTAAAAGCGATATATTGGTCCATTACATTGATTTTGACGACGTAAATTTAAAATGTTGTTAAAAAATGGAAAGGAAGTTGTTGTTAAGGAACTCCACTCGTAAGTCATCGTCCTTATTCAATAACGTAACCTGTAAATTGTTATTTTTATTTTATAAAAAATAAAATGTTTTTTGTGATAAAAAAGGCCTCATAAATATTGATATTTTTTGAAAACATGTACTAAACATTGCAGACAAGGCCTCGTTACAGTTTTATTGCACGTATTATATAATATGTCTGTCCGTGATGTATTCATTACGTCACAATCAACATAAAGACCTTGTCTAACATTTCGTGTGGGTTGAAACTATTTTATTTTTAGGTAAATAATAATCAATTTTATATCTGGTTGTATGCTATACTAGCGACATTAGGTTTGTTTAGATTAGTGTTTGTCTGTTACGGCAAATCTCTTAGAGTAATTGTAGTAATTGATCTCGCGACTGTTTAGCATGATTTCCTAGCTATTAATCTCTAACTAACAACGTAATGAGATGTATTAAACGTAGCTAGACGTCTCGTACTCGTTGGTAAATTCTTAATGCAAATACATTTGATTACTATTCAGAAATACATTACCTACTAGCTATTCGATTAATAAAAAAGTTATTTGCGATAATCAGGACTAGGTGGAGGAGCAGAACGTCTTTCTTTCTTTATTAAATAGGCTTACTTACTATATTCACATAGTGACAAGATATATATTATACATAATTATTAACAAATATTCTATATAAATTTAACTTACTAGTATGCACAGCATTAATACTATATATTTTATAATAACACTATAAATTGTGACATCTTACGATAGAGTAAATAGATATATAAGTAATACACAGTAACTATAATGATGGTAGAGTAATGATTAAAAAGATTTCTTTTTTTCTTAACTACGCGTCTGCTAATATTGATGAATCAGGTATTTTATTTTATTATTTTCTTCGCTGAGCGACGTAGGATAAAAATAATAATTGATTATTATTATTCGTAGATAATTACAATTTAAAATAATCAAAAACAGTTATCGGATGGACTTTGAGATAATAATTTCAGTATTTTACGCCCGCATTAGGAGGGAGGAAGGGCTACGGTTTATGTAAGGTACCCTTTTCTGTACATCTGACAACGTGTATGTAAAATTTTATAATGATCGGTTGCGTAGTTTGGATGCTATAGCGTAACAAACAAACTCACTTTCGCATTTAATATTGTAGTGAGGATGTTTGAATTAATTAAATAGTCTTCATTCTGACATTTAAAGCTAAATTTGAAAATGGAACAAGTTGTATGCAGTTTTATTTCTTTTGCTACTATCATAACATATATATATATGTATACATGTTGAATTGAAAGCGATGTGGTCACGATTGTGCTGCATTCGAGGAAACGTAACTGTGACGTAGTACTAGAAAGCTACGGCCGTACATATGCGGAATGATTGCGATTTTTGTTGTAATCCTTCGTTCGATAGCACAAGTATAGCTTTGGCTGTGATATATAGTTTTGGTATGAATGTGTTACGTCACTCACTAAAATTAAAACCAAATATTTATTAAAACGAATATTAATGAATGTCCTTGGTAATACGTAAGATAGTTACTACAAGTATTGAATGCACACCTTGGGAATGAAACGATCGCCGCTATTTCAAATAAAAAAATATTATTCTCTTATTATATAAATTGCCTTTATTGTAAAAAATAAATTATAAAAACCCGCTGAGTTTCTTTCTTCTCAGGTCTGAGGTGTTTTATTTCCGAACCGGTGGTAGATTTATGACAATCAATAAGCAAGTGTCTTTTTTATTGAATAAAGATTTTTGATTTGATTCCCATATATATGAAGTTAATGAATTTTATAGCTTCCTCTGACATTCAATTTGGCGTACTATATTTGTATTGTATTTTGTAATTCTGTTCATTGATCACTAGCTTTTCTTCGCGGTTTCACCCGTATAGTTCCCGTTCCCGTGGGAATACGGGGATAAAATATGACCTATGTTACTCGCTGATAATGTGGCTTTCCATTGGTGTAATAATTTTTAAAATCATCAAAGAAAGAGCGAAATATGTGTTCGCGACATTTACATGTAATTAACGCCGATAGTATATTGCTACTACGTAACAATAGAATAATTTATTCTTTGTTAATTTCATTACCTTGCCAAAACGTCACTCTCGTCTGTTGAGTAGTTCGATATAATGATATTTATTAAAAATAGACATGTTTATCACATAGTGTTGTGTGTAATTTTTCAAAACTTTAACGGTATTTTTAATTTGGTATAGTAAACTTTATAATTATTCATTACGTGTGATCATTCTTGAACTCATAGGTAACCAGCCAGCGCAGCGGTCGCGTTTGTTTTTTAGAAGGATATGCGTAAGTGTGCGTGTATGTCGTATTTATACATGTGTTTTTTAAATATGTCCGTATGTTTTGTGAATATTTATTTCGCCTTATCTTAAGAACAAATAATGACGTTGACACCGAACGATGATCTCTCAGGCGTAATAATGTTACGAAAATTACATTACATTCGGACGAAATAATATGCCTAAAAAGTAGATGAATATTGTCTTTGAGGGCGTCCAATGATAATGGGCGTAGGCGGATAAAAATATATTAAACATAATTTTCTTTTCATTTGTATTACCTATATTTTACAACTGCGCAAATAACAACTCTATCTTTATTTATACAATAATGATAATAGCTTGATGTATTTTTAGGTTTATATTTAAAATAGCACAATAATTATCATGACTCATTTTGTTCCTCTAATATAAATCACCTAAAAATGATTAAATAATATTCTATCGATCACCTTATAAAGTTGTCTTGAGGCTTAATATTATATAACTAGTTTAGGCGTTTACAAAACGAATCAGGAATTTTAGGAATAGTATATTTTTACTTTTGTCATTTTTATATTATTTTTTATTATCAGTTATTTATATACTATAACGTAAGGGTTAATTCAATAAGTAATCAATTGTTAAATTACGTTATATATTAAACATTTATTAAGATAATAATTCATTGGCGTGAGTATGCAGTTCCGCTAAAATGAAACTGGGCTGGAGACGTATCCCAGGGCGACCTTTGAGCCATAATTACAACCAAATTATCCCCCGCAGTGATCAACGATATCGTGACAAACTTTAGCGGAGATGACGAAATGAACTGTGCTCTGTCCAGAAGTATTGGTCTAGACTCTAGACTCGTGAAAAACATGGAGTTGCAGAAATACGATAAGGAGGTGGCCCAGCTGTGGGATTACCAGACTGTTAATAATAATACAAAGTTAGTCTCAAAATATAGAATAACCATTCAATAACAATAATAATGAAAAATAAAATAAATACTAACATTTTTATTTTTACTTAGAAGAATAATCAACTTTTACTTATAAACGCAGATTTAAATCTGTTTAGTTAAATGTTTTTAACTAGCTAATCGTCATAATTTTGGATAGGATTTGCGTTAAATTCGTTCATAGTGAGCGTCAACGGGAAAGAGTGATTGTGACCAATTTCAAATTAATCGAGCGCATAGTTTAGGAGATCTCGTGATGTTTAGTGGTATTTCGCTGACATATACTTTACATTTACGCACTAGTACCTACTAAAATTTGTAAAATCTCTTAATATAAAATTCTTTAAATTTAAAAAACAAATTGATTTACCTTACCTACTCTATCAAATATTAAAAAAGTCGTAACGTTAGATTTAACTAAACCAGTGATGTAGTAGTTTACAAACTAAAATATTGCTAATTAACCAAGCTACTATTACACTATATGAGATATAATCGAAACAAAAAAGAAATTAACAACATTAAAAGTTATAAATAACTGAATTGTGTTTTTAAGTACATTTACCTACTATAAAAATGTCCTGTGTCAATGGCAATACACGAGAATGTACAACTATGTTTCAATTAGCAATATAAAAACGGAAGTAGCGTTTTTCCCACGGCTTCGCTCGCGTCATGATCAAAATTCCCAAATACCAATTATAGCTCTTTCTTCTATGAAGGATTTTCATACAATCTTCCACCTTTATAACTAGCTTATGGGTTAAATTTTCAAAAAGCCTACCCTGTAAAGGAATGAGAAAGGAGCTAGTAGTGGTTTGGTCTGTGCGTTGTTGACAATGCAGTCAGTCAATTATTCTTTTATTGACAAACGATTTTGGCTTCGATCACTAATAAGAACTGGATACAAGGTCCCGTGCAAAAATCATTTTAAAAATTCAAAGTCGAACCTTAAAGGCATCACTTAAAGTTGTATTCACAAAACAATACACATATTTTTTACGATCGAAATAGCTGGTCTACATACATCTACAAATTCAACCTTACGTGCTTAACTTAAAGTAGGATTTAAAAACGTAGGATAAAAAAGGGCAACAAAATTTTACGAGGTAGGCTCGCCGCTAGCACATGGACTGCATGGAGCCGAACTGTTCAATACATTTATTTTCATACTCAAACTTTAAATATATATATTTTTTTGCAAACAAGATGTATATCTAGGGATGAATAAAACAGTCCATCTAGGTTTTTCACAAATATAAGTTTATGAATAAAAAGCCACAGTCACAAGTCACAGTTTTTAATAAATGGTGTACCACGTTATACCCTACGACTTATTCGTATCTACATTCCGATTCATTATGCTCCAACGGTAATACGTCATAGTTTTCTTGAA
This sequence comes from Nymphalis polychloros, assembly GCA_905220585.2. Classification (NCBI taxonomy): domain Eukaryota; kingdom Metazoa; phylum Arthropoda; class Insecta; order Lepidoptera; family Nymphalidae; genus Nymphalis; species Nymphalis polychloros. The sequence goes on along the minus strand of HG992264.1, from coordinate 4,767,625 downwards.
TATTTATATCTTCTAAGTTGAACTATCTTTTATATCTGTAGTTAATGACTGATCTGTTTGGCGTTTTTTTAATTGAGACATGTCCTTCTTCAAATTAATATATTTTTTCATTAGTATGAAATTTCGTTTTCTTAAATTAAGTAATTTATTTTTTAATCCTCTTATAAGCCTTTTGCAAGCAAGAAGTTTTTTTTTCGTTGCATTTTTGTTTTGCGTATCCGGATCCGAACCAATGGCTGATGATGAAGTTGGGTTTTGAACAACTTCAGCAACTATTTCAATATTTATCTGAAATTAAATAACAAAATAATGACATTTTGCAACTTTACGCCTTACCACATTTTATAGTGAACAATATGAAATAGAAACAAAAGAATGAAATAAACTTTATTTCTACTACAAATAAAGGAGCATAACATAAAACCAAACTCACATACAATATCAACATTTCTTATATACCAAAAAAATAACTAAAAATATTATCATTAATAATATCTAGTTCCAAAACATAATAAAGAGAGAGAGAGAGAGAGAGAGAGAGTTAAGAGTTTCGCCTCCAACTTCGTGAAATTTATTGTGGATTGAATTATGATTTGAATCAACATACAATGTCAAACTATAACAAAAACTTTATTTTGATAATTCGTAAACTGCTTACTTGTGGTTGTTCCAAGTGACGTTGTTTATTCGACTTTTTATCACGAGAAGACTTATCTCCATCGTAGTCATTTGTTTCCTGTAAACAAAACACCTAAATAAGAATTCATGTCGGTATGTAAATCACTGATTGCAATATAAATTAATCATCAGAATTTACAAAATTAAATGTTTAAAGCCACAATTTTCAAATGCCCTCAAACTAAGTGTTAAAACAAATATTAAGAGAACCCACTTTCATTTGTCACTATAATAGAATCCATGATTTAACAAACACTAAACAAGAGTTATAAGTTAGGTTATTGTAAAATTTTACGAGTGGCCCCTATTTTGTTCTGAGTAGAATATATATATTAAAATTTCACATACTATTTGTGGTATAGCTGTTTTACGTAGTCTTGTTACGCCTTTTGTAGTCTCATATATATCACTTTCTAAAAAATGATTCGAACATAGAACGCTTCCTTTGTTCGGCGTAAAGTGACCTATGGGTTTTTGACGTGCTACAAAAGATATCCATTGTCGACACTGCACAGGATCTCGAGGAAAGCTAAAACAACATTATAAAATCTCTCATCATCAATTTCATCACATGTTATAAAAAAAAATACAATAAACAAAAGTAACTATGTTCTAAAAAGTTTGCAATAACTCTTTAATTCTCCTTTAAGCCTTTATTTAGATGGTCTAGTAAAAATAAGAACTTGGCTTTATTCGGGTTTTGTTTATATACGACTAATTTCAGAGACTATTATACTCTTTCAAAATAAATATGTATGATTCAAAACAATCGGTCCATTAATCACGGAATAATCGGTGTACAAACATAAAATAAAATTCGCTTTAAACCGAGAACCTACTCTTTCTTAGTCAGTTAAAACTTAAATCAATAATATCTTACTAGTAGGAATATTATGTTATATTTAGTAGTAATATTATATTATACTAATATTTATAGATTATTATAAACACAGTAAACGAGTTAATTAAACAAAATAAATACATAATCATATTGTTAAAAAAAAAAAAAAATAACAACAGCGTCTACAAAATGGCGTCGAACCAACCCATGTAACCCGAACAATTGAAGTGGGTATGCGATAGTATGTGCGAATAACACGATTATCAAGTCTTCAGAATTGCGCTGCGTTATATCTCGTGATGTTTATAACGATTTAGTTTTCAAAACGTTTTCTCGACGAAATACCAGTATTTACAATACAGTGATAACAATTACATAATGGTTATATTAATAGTTACCGAAAATATGAAACTCCATCCTTTTTTAGCAACCTAGACGTGTGATTTTTGCACTTTTTGTACGAGCACTGAGGCATGCTTACTGTCGTCGCGTCCGAACGGTACTAACAGTCTAACACTACTAACTTGAAGCCGCGCCCACATGTTCGGGGCGCCCATTTGGTGCGGACGTTTTTTTAAACTGATTGTGTATTACTTATATTTTGTGATCGAAGGAAATTTTGTAGCTTATTTGTGATGGTGATATAAAAAATAATATTAAAAACATATGCATATTACTAGTAAATGTTTCTGTGGCATTGCAGTCCCTTTAAATCGCGTGCCATCTATTGAACGTTGATGTTACTATGCCAGACGGGCATAGTAACATCAACCTACAATAGATTGCGCGCAAAGGCAGGTAAGAAGAGCCTTAGACAACTGGCTGGCTGGCTCTGTATCGATTCTAATACTATAAAGGCAAACGTACAAGGACTTATCGAACGCTCAGTCGATTTGTTCGTTACATAAAAAACAGTCTCGACTCTATGGTTGCGCGGGTGAACGTCATTTTAACATTGTCAGGTGCACTAAAATTTAAACATTGAAGATCGAGATTTTTATTTTTGTTAGTTTTTTCAATTATAATATTACTTAAAGTTATATTTCAAATTATGAATTATAAGGATTGTTTCGGTGAGAGTGTTTACAATAAGGAAATGAGGTTTTCAAGGATTTGGTAAGTACTTTATATCAGTTTGATCAAATCTACGATAATTTTAGTTTTACTATTAACTACAAATCACTGTTAATTATTATAGTTGCGTAAATAAATGTCAGGGTACTTAATTAATGCTATGGACAAAGTCAAAGGACAAGTCATCATATTTTAAAACGTAATAATTTAATTTTTTGTTTTAGTAATGGAACCGAGGTCAAGCGCTAGTCCAGAACAATTCTCTGTTCTAATAGACTTCATGGAAAAGTATTATTACAATTCGTATTCACTTAAATCATTTATATAAATCAATAAATTATTTTAATATTGCTAGAGCCCTTGGTATTTCTTGCAGACTATAACATAAACAATGATATCACCTATCGATACTTGACTGTGTCAAACACTTAAGTTTTTTTTTATGTTTTAGGCACAGAGACCTCTCAAGACCCCAGCCAGATCTTCAAGGACGTATTAAAAGTGATCGGTTATGGCAGAAATTAACAAATATGTTAAATTCTCCCGGTGGTAGAGTGTTAGTATAATATTTACTAATACTATAAAGTATATATAAAAATATAGGTATGTAAAATTAATTTAAATAACAAAAACTATTGTTTTAGATGAAAGTGTTATTAATTGCAAAACAATAGTAGCTGTTCCATCAACTTCACAAGTAAATCGTAATCAACTATTATTTTTCATCATGTTAATGATGATTTCATTAAGATAATAATTAATCCCTTTTTTGAGACAAAAATAACACTTAAAAGTAAAAAGAGATTTTAATGAATATCCAAACACAATATGTTGTTGACGATGGTTATGAATTTCTAATACATTTTCTGTATTTAATACATTTTTATTACACATATGGGCATTTTTATAAATATATTTGCTTCTTTTTTAAAAAGGTTTTTTTTTTAAACATGTGTTTTATGCAAACATTTGTAAACGAATTAAATCATTGATATCTAAATTGTCATAAAAACATAAAAAGCCAGCAAAACACTGTGTAGTTTATCATATATTATGAATTAAATGCGTCCAATCCTAATATTTTCTTCCATATCATGAGTTACATACTACATACTATTTTGCCTTGATTTTAGGGTAAAATAAATATTTAATATTCAAATCGCAATTATTTATGTAACAAAATAAAGTATTAATCACAAATCTTCTAATTTTTAATTATAACCACATATTAAAATGTAATCAACAATTGTACATCCTCTGAGTTGCAAAACTACAAAAACAGTCTTATATTTTACCATTTTTGGCATTAATTTGAGATCCAAATAATATTCTAAATCAATTATAATACAAATAAAATCATCTAACAACAAATGTAAGACATACTATGAGCATTGTTCATCATTATTTAGAAATATTTAAGATTAAATGTGTCTTCTTTGGTGTTCAAAAATCTAATAAGTCGTATACAATATTAAAAAAAAACCTTTAATTAATTCTAAGCTACTTAATTATAATTATATTTATAACTCAACTATACCAAGTCAAGTTGGTTTATAAATGTTGTATAAAAAAATAATATCATTATCAACATTATGAGATTGCAATAACAATTATTAACAATCACTGATAAGCATAGGGATGATTATACAAAATATCAAATAATATAATTGATAATTATAGTAAATTTGTAAATACCAGATAAATGAAAAAAATGAATGTATGATGGTAAGTAAAGAAACAAATCACATGTATACATATGATAAATAACCAGAAAAATATGATACCAAGTATAGTCCTCTGTTCTCTACTCTCCAAAACAAATATCACATATATAATCATCATAGTAGACTTTTGGAGATAAATCGGAATTACGACAAGAAGAACAATCAAAGTTTTTACATGCCATACACTTTCTCATAACTTGAAAGGGGCCTTGATTTTTACATATATGACACTGCAAATTACGGAACTAGTTAGTACTTGATAAATGTTGTCTGTAAATCCTTCTTTTATGTAAAACAATTGCAACAATCATTTTCTATGTAAACAATTGTAGGAGATCATAAAACTTAATGTTATTACAAATTTTTACCGTGTACTGTCAGCGATGTTTTGTTTTGTATGAAAACATATGTGCTTCCAAACTTTTGAACGGTAGTATATATTACAAACAATTACAGTATTATACAACATTTCTAGTTTTATTTTCACTGAACATTTTCAATTTAATTATTTTATACAATAACGGCCTTATTCATAAACGTTGCTTAGTTACTGTTTAGCTAAACACTGATTTGTCTCTTTCTGTCATTATTGATTTGACATACGAAAGAAGAAGATAAAATATTGTTTAACTAATCACCAGTTAAATAATGTTTATGAATAAGGCTGTAAGTTGTTAGCAAAATGTGTATTATTTATTGACCTAATAACAAAATTCTCGTTGCCTCCATGCATTATTTCAGTATTGTGTAGATTCTCAACACTATTTAAGGCCACTAGTGTTGAGAATCCTCGTCAAATAATATATTGTCTTGCCTAGAAATTGCTATACTGTGAAGCACTTTAATCCTACTCCAGTATGTAGGCAAGGAAATTTTCGTTTTACCACACCAAAAGCCATTATATTTAATTGAAATAGCATTTAAGCTTCGCAATTGCAGCTGTAACCCTATGTACCACACGGTCAACTAATATATCTAGTAACTTGTTCGACAAGATAATTTTCGGATTCATATATAATTTTTTATTTTGGATTTATTTATAAGGTTAAAATAATTGGACTGATTTGTATTTAGTTTATAAATTTAATAAATAAGTTTTAGAAATAATATTAATAAAATTATAAAAAATATATATATATGTAAAGGGGCTTTTATTGATTTAAAGTTTAATTTTTAAAAATAATTAAGCTGCACCTTACAATCTATTACTAAGCAGTGAAGTACTGCTCTGCCACGAATCAGATCTTCTTGACTGCTGAGAGTATAGGAGCCAGCTGGTGCTACATCATCATCATCACCATCATCATGTTGTCCAGCTAAATCAGCTGGTGGTGGGAACTGAGCTTGCAATGCAATGTTGTGCAATACACAACGTGCTGACACGATTTTGCTGGCAACATGAGGATGGTAATGAAGAGTTCGGTCCTTCATTAAGCATCTCCAACGTACTTTTAGTAAAGGTATGCATTTAATACTGGTGTCATTAACCAAGCCCGCTGAGGGTATCCAGAACCACCTAAAACAGACCGTTCAGTGGAGAAACTTATTAGTTATTTAATAACATTATTCTTTTAAAGATACAGATCGAATGAATTACAAAAAAAAAACGACTTTATTGCTTTGTTTATGTTCTACCAATACGTAAGTATCTAATCTCTCTTTCTGTCATTATTGATTTGATGTACGAGAGAAAAAGACAGCATTGTTTAACTTATCCGCTAAACTATGTTTATAAGTGAGGGCGTACAAGTCTATGACAAACATTTTATTGACGTTCGAAAAAATTATCAACGGCAGCCATTCATAACCGCGCCATTACGTCATATTCCACGAAAATACTCGTTTAATTGTTTTTTTTTTCATTTCTCTTCAGACATTTGCGTCCGGGTTTTTGGTTTACGTTATTTTTCCCTTAATGATAAGTACATTTACAAACAAATATCTACGTACTCATATTATGTATATCGGCGTCTTATTCAATGAAATAGTAAACACTACATGCATTGCGGGAATATGTGATAACACGAAGTTCGGAGAACAAGTTAAGGATACCAGAGATCAGCAGATAAAATAATGTTGGTCAGCTCTTTTATAATATTCTTACGATATCCTGAATACTATTGTTATTATGATTCTTGGAACTGTTTGGTCGTATTTGTATTAACTTGATTTTCATTTTTAAATTTGTTGTGATTTATAACATAATCGAATAACTTCGTGCTAATCGTTTAAACGATCATTTTTGAAATTGAAAAGTTTTTAAGATTTCAAAATATTGAGAAACGTGAACAAAGTAAATAATATATACAATAGACTTAAAAAAAAAACGTTCTTTTTTTTTAGAAGCTTTTATTAAATTTCATTTGTTCGTATACCATATATTAAATTATCTATATGTAGCCTATGCAAGTATAATGTTATAATTGAAGAAATATCTTTATGCCAAGTTCTGGTCATTAGTAGTAAGTAGTTACAGCTTGTGAATGTCCCACTGCTGGGCTAAGGCCTCTTCTCCTCTTTTGAGAAGGTTCTGGAGCTTATTCCACCACGCTGCTCCAATGCGGATTGGTGGAATACACATGTGACAGAATTTTCAGTGAAATTTGACACATGCAGGTTTCCTCACGATGTTTTCCTTCACCGTCAAGCACGAGATGAATTATAATCACAAATTAAGCACATGAAATTCAGTGGTGCTTGCCCGGGTTTGAACCCACGATCATCGGTTAAGATTCACGCGTTATTACCACTGGGCCATCTCGGCTTCTGGTCATTGTTGCTATGTAATCTACTATGTATACATTGTATTTATTTTAAACATTTGATAATTTTTTTTTGTTTATAACTAACAATGATATCTCAGTGCTAATAAATATTCAAAGCATTTCGAATTCTGTGTAGATAGCGCTGTGCATCGCGCCTTGAATATACGACGAATAAATTGTCACACGATTATTATGCATTGTGTGTTTATAAATTGTATTCCAGCTGTGCACGTGACGCTCCCGTGTGCTCTTTGTAAAGTGACCAGATATGCACGAAATGAATGTGTCGCAGTGTGTATCGCTGATTGAGTTCGTCCATTAGTCTAGCAGAGGGTGACCGAGATCTAGAAAAAACTGACGTTATTGTTTAGTTTGTGTAGACAGTTGTCGTTTTTAGTTCTTGTTAATAGTCCTGTTATTATGTTTCACACTACAAATAGTTCTTGATTAATATATCTTTATTAGTAATTCCATTTAAATACAGTTTTATTTTCGAAGTTCCGATACAAATTTCGCAGACATTTAAAACGCATTTTCCAAGAATTCGTAAGAAATACCATAGATTATACCAGAATTCGACCATTAGTATCACATAAATGCAATGTCAAGGTAGCTATATATATATATAAATATATATTAGTAAATATACACTACTGGAAACAATCTAAGGAACAAGATTTTATTCTCATTTTTTCATAAAAGTTTGGAAGGCTGTATCTCGGTGAAAAATAGTCATATCGAGATAAAACAAATAGCATTTTGAACTTTCATTTTTTCACTTATACATTTTGGTTATTGAGAAAATTTATGAAACATCTCTAAGGAACAAATTCGCATTATTATTTTTTTCTTAGAGATTTTCAAAGTAGAAAAAGCTCAAATGATATTTTTAGGGTTACGTTACCTCATAGGGAAAAAACGGAACCCTTATAGGATCGCTTTGTTTTCCGTCCGTCCGTCCGTCTGTCTGTCTGTCTGTCAAGACCTTTTATCTCGGGAACGCGTGGAGGTATCGAGTTGAAATTAAAACGATATAGTCAGGTCTCTTGAATTTGTGAAAAAATCAAACTTCTAAGTTAACGTATATTTTGACACTCAAAGGAATCAAAATACGTATATTTCGACACTCAAGGGAATCAAAATTTAGAGGGTATTTCCCGTTGACCTAGAACTATGAAATTTGGCAAGTAATACCATCTTATACTACAAGTATAGGGAAAAAACTAAAAAAAATACATTTGTAATTAAATCATAAAAAAGCAGGGTCTTTATGCAAGGAACGACGGTCCAAATTTTGAATTGAGTTAACCGTGTCACGTGGGGTATCGTATGAAAGGGTTTCATTGGCACAAGCTTAAATAGATTTTTAATTATTTTTATGATGTTTTCGATTTATGACGAAGAATGAAAAAAACCTTTTCCCTTTTTTTATAAGTATAGGTAGGTATCTAATAATTTTGGTGTATGTAGTACCTAATAGATTGCACTGTTATACATACCTGCTTATTTAATTTAAAATTTTGTAATTATACATAACCCTAAATATGTAGGTATCTACAAATTTCTACGGAACCCTCGGTGGGTGAGTCCGACTCGCACTTGTCCGGTTTTTTTTTTATCTCTATATGACTATTTTTCACCGAGATACATACAGCCTTTCAAACTTTGGTGAAAAAATGAGGAAAAATTCTTGTTCCTTTAATTGTTTCCAGTAGTGTATATATTACTAATAAATTAAAGTATTTTTGTTAAACAACTAATTTTAAAGAACATATATGTCAATATTTTAATAATATAAAATGTACACACACAAGTAGCAATTGTTTGAACACTCATCGATCATGCGAGATAAATTATTTGATTGCCGATATAGTGTTAGATAACGTGCATGTGAAATATAAACTGTCTCAATCGAAGAGTATATATGTAACTATATGTAACGGCATGTTAGTTCTATATATATGTAAGTGGAGAATTAATTTGTATGTAGAGCTATAAATATATAGGCATCTCTGTCTTTTATATAATATAATACATAGTTTACGTATGATAGAAATAAAAGAGATACAAAAAACAAAAGACTTCTTTTATAATTTCTATATAGATATTATTCTTTTGTTTTAAAAAAGGTCATTAATCAAATTATTAATCAATGTATAGTAAAGATATATATTATTATTATTAACTTAAATTATAAACTAAAGCATTAATCGTCTATAAGAGGAGCAGTAATAAAACGAAATCATATTCTCTAAAAAAATAACATTTTTAGAGACTGAGGAGCGTTAGTTGGAATTTTATATGGTTGTAAATCAACGAATACTTTTTTCTCTTTTTTTATATAATAAAACGAGTGTTTTGACCTTATTCGTACGTCATTACGTTCGTGTCTGGAGCACCTTGAACCGTCATGGAGACGGAGCCCTTAATTATGAGGTCGTTGTACGCTGAAGCCATAGCGCGGACTGTTTTATCGAAAGTTGGCGAAATATGATATCAGTAGGTATAGTAGGACCACGTCAACCATACTAATATTATTATTATATAAATGCTTATCTGCATTTTATGTATATGTATGTATGTTTGTTACGTATTCGCGACTATGATTTATGTATTTATAGACTATTCTCTAGGGCTATTTGAAACTCATAATGGATAATTGGAAATGGAAAAGGTATTTAGTAAACTAAAAACTTAATTAAATCCTATAAATACGAATTTAACTTTTTTTTAAATAATTAATTAATGTTATTATAAAAACGTTTGTGTATCGAGATGGCGTAGTGGCTAGAACGCGTGAATCTTAACCGATGATCGTGGGTTCAAACCCGGGCAGGCATCACTGAATTTTCATGTGCTTAATTTGTGTTTGTAATTTATCTCGTGCTTGACGGTGAAGGAAAACATCGTGAGGAAACCTGCACGTTTTAAATTTCACTCAAATTCTGTCACTTGTGTATTCCACCAACCCGCATTGGAGCAGCGTGGTGGAAAAAGCAACAAACAATACCATCAAAAAAAAAAAAAAAAAAGGAGAAGAGGCCTTAGCTCAGCAGTGGGACATTCACAGGCTGTTACTTTACTATAAAAAAGTTTTAAATTTCGTAAACGTTTTAAGTTTAATATATTTTAATGACTATTTTTAGGGATAAAGAGCGACCCATGTAAATGTTGTGAAATATTCTTTCGTGAAGTGTTATATTCTCATCTTGATTACTCTATAATATACTATATTAAAACCGATGTCAAGAAATCACATAAAAAGGTCTTATTGGAGTGGTTATAAAAATAAACTTACGATATTGGTAGATACAGTATCCAAGCCAACACTAATGATTTGTAAATTATAATACGATAAACAAAGTTGATATGTTCCTTGCTCCAGACGCCTATAACGACGACGGGCACTTCTCGCGCCCTGGTTAACTCTTCGTAATAACACATACAAGGAGCTACTGCCGTTCGATGGTAGAGTGGCTTAAGTCTTTGGAATCTACCATCAGATGCATTGGTTTCATCACCAATGCTTTTCTTTAAACATCCCGTGTTACTGACCGTGTTAATTTTATTACTAGGGCATTGGGTTTGCGTTTCAATGGAGACATGCTGCTAGTACTCTTGACATCATTTCACGCGGTCATGATTCGTAAGAAGCCGAGATGGCCTAGTGGTAAGAAGGCATGAATCTTAACTGATGATCGTCGGTTCAAACCCGGACAGGCACTACTGAATTTTCATGTGCTTAATTTGTGTTTGTAATTTATCTCGTGCTTGACGGTGAAGGAAAACACCGTAAGTAATTATTTATTTATGTAAATATATTTTTTTAATGTGAATCTCTCTTTTAACCTTCATGTCACCAGAGGCTAAATTAGTCATAGGTTAATTAACTCGCCCGGATTTTTATTGCAATAAAAATGAAACATTATGATTTATCTCATCACTGATATAGATCTATCTCAATTTCGAATCTTGGTCGACGGTAAAAAAAATCACGTATACTCTTTTCCAATGGAAGTGAAAATAAAGATAAATAAACAACTTTGACCTTGAATTGTCATGACATTTGAATTAGACTATTGAGGAGAAAATTATTGAGTGTATGGGTAATAAATGAATGACAAAGTATGGAGCGATATATTTTATTGCTTTTAAACGTAATTTTAATAGGTATATGTTATATGTATTGCAGGTAAAATAAAAAAAACCGTTTAAATCACAGTCCGCTTAAACGAAGCTAGGTCGTAATAAATAATACCATTTTTATCGGACGTTAGGTTACTTTCTATATTTTTTACAAATATTTCATATTATATAATAAATAAATAAATATCTATTTAAAAAAAATCTAAAATGTATGTCAAAACTAAAATAATATATTTTTTATCATAATTTCATATATATAATATATTAGTAAAAATTCATTCATTTTCCATTCGTTGAGCGAACATCCTTGGTCGACCCCGCCATTTTAATTGTTCGTTCATCGAAAAATGGCGTCTTGAATGTCGGCAAAACTGTTTTCGTTACTTTAGAAGTAAAATTAAAGTGGAATTAAGTACTTAAGTGACATATTGTTGTATTATAAATGAAGATATATTATTAATCAAAAACTGTTTGTAGTGCATCATATAGCGGAGTTATCAGCAAAACTCTCGAAATATTGAAAAGTACGGTTTGTTTTGATTTATTCCTATTCTCATTGGAATAGAGTATTTAATTTTTAATTTTTTTTTTAAATTATTCGATGAACTTTTACTGTTTATGTCATTTCATGTATAAGATAATTACTTACAATTACCTCCAGTAAAATGGTGCTACTACTTATTTGTCAGTAATTTAAGACTTTCTCTCTCCTTAATCCTACATGAGAAATCGATATCAATACAGTCTTTTTTTTTTAATTAAGCTCTGTTAGAATCTACACTATTCCCTAGCAAAATTCGAATATGAAATCAATTAATGATATTATGATTCATATTTCATGCTAGTATCTGATTAAAACGCATTCTATCTTAGTATGTACGCAATGTCGAGGTCAATTTGAGGCGTTATTTCAAATGGTATATAATTGAAATCACCTTTATCGTATACGTAATAAGAGCTGGCTACGCCTATCAAATGTTTGATGACTAATAACGCTAACTAATACGGGTATGACTGCTCTGTTTTCGTATTGTAATCATATGTTGACAGTATATCATTATTGTATAGTAATTGAATTAACACACCTTTAGTATCTATAAAAAAAATTTAGCTCTAATAGATTTTATTTTGGAATGTTTGTCTAGGGCAAAGACTAGTATTAGTAGACGACACGAACTCGTATTTGGTATTGTTTTAGTTCGTGTATAGGTGCCCCGATACTAGACGCTAACTTGTTCGATGTATACATTTTATTTAGGAACCTTTATATTTGAAATGCAATTATAAAACAATGATTTTATTATCACCGCTTCTTCTCACAGCTTACGCAATACTAATGCATTCAACCTCATATGTCAACTTTTTCTTGTTTTATAATTATATCAATCAATTTTTCATCATTTTAATTCAATTGAGTAGTATTACATAACCTAAATAATTTGACAGCTTTTAACTTTATTCTTTCTGGTGAACTTATACAATTAAACTGAAATTGTGTTAAACGGAGTCGAAACCATTTTTTTATTCAAATATAGCTTTTAGACCAAGTCAACTTTGATTAAATTGTGTCCTACAGAGTCCCGATTATTGAGTGTTCGCTAGAAAACGTTATCGATTATTTTCTCCCATATTACGTTAACGCTACAACTTTTTATAATATAAATATGATACGATAAACTTAAATATGACGTAATCAAGCAAGCTGACGCATTAAATCGTAACATACCTTGTAACAACAACAGAAACATAACTTACGGATTACGATCCATCGTATACGGGACCGTACTGAACAAAATATTTATATGTTGAGACGTATATTTACATTTATAAACAAATTTTACATAATATAAACAGTGGTTTAATAATTTTATACAGTCAGTATTCAGAGGGCTTAATTGGGGTTTTCTGATATGATATTCTAAGTAACGGTCGAGTTTCGATTTGAAGTGTTGCATTCCGTGTATTGGAAAGAACGTAAGGCAATTAATTGGTGCTGTTTCTAATGTCACATAGATACATCTATGTGACATTAGAAACAGCACCAAGACAAGATTTAGAAGCACGAGCTTCTGTCGGCTTGTCTTCGAGATTGCCGGTTCAAATTCGATCGGTATTTGTACATATTTTAACCTTTCAAAATTAATGTCTGTTAATTTATAATTAGTTATGAATAAATATTGACTTTTGAATAAAATTAAATAATATTTCTCGTTATAATTAATGTATTTAATGTTGTTCTCAGGGAATCCCCAAGTGTTTTCCTTACTAGTTCACGATAAATTTGTTAATATTAGAGATACATTTTTACTTTTAAAAGATGACGAAACTTTTTTATTTCCATATCTTTACATTTGTTATCAAAATATTTAATTTAACATAATATGTTGAAAAAAAGCATTGTATATAGAGATAAAATAATAAAATTGATTAATTCAGTTTTTTTTTGTATAAAAGATTTATGATCATAACAAGAATTCATAAAAACTGCGTCATATTTTTTTTATCTCATTTAAATTCTCTTTAAATATTTCAACTCGTGTTTTTGTGTAACTTTCTCTGACTGTTTACGAGTGACAGTGAAATAAATACCGTCTGTTTACTTTTTTGCGATTTCTTTAACCGGATTAGTGATAGCCTCTTTTTAAGAAATTATATCTTGTAGTGACGTCATATTATGCTTGTGAAAAAAATTGTCGTGTTATGTTTTTGTGATGGACGTAATTTTGAATATTCAATTTTTTAATGGAACAGATGTAGTTGTATAACATGACTGGATTTTTTGTGAACTGGTTTATTGAGATCGTTTTGATTACTTGAAGTCGATATCTATACTTCTTTCACTTGTAGTTGTAATTTTAAAATTATTGTTTTTTTTTAGTGAAATCTTATTTGATATATGCAATTCAATATACATTATATTATATTGTATATTATCAAAACAACAAATATGTTTTCCAAAAATCATAATACATATTTTTGTCTTTCGTGTAGTCTGAAACACTTGGCTAATGTTTTTTTTTAATTAATTATATTTTAAAACCTACCTTTTAATTATGTACGTAGATGAATTATTGTACATAAAGTTTGTAGCGGTTTTATATCTGATATGTATTTTCGAGGCTTGAACATATTTTCCGATATGATTCAGGCTTCGAGATGGGTTGGCTCGTTGCCAATATATCGGGAACCGTACTCCGTGTATTATCTTGCTGGGACGTAGATATTAAATTCCAGCTAATCGCTCTCACTTGGATGAATATAAAATGAAACAAGTTAAGAAATATTTGGTCCTTAAATAGTAAACATCCCGTGCCTCGGAAAACACGTGAAGCCTTTGTTCTGTTGATTTCTTTACAGTCGTGCCTGCCTATCGGATTATGAGAGTGAACTTGTGTTTTTGCACAATTTTGTACTCTATAAATATATCCCGCGCAGCTGGCTAGTCTCTTCTGAGAATCAGTGAGGAAGACAATGATGACGTCATCATACTCAAACTTAGCTGCATTGATATAAACTTGTTTAGTATGCGTGCCGGTTTTTTTCCATCTTTATCTGTTATCTGAAAATATGTTTGTGCGAAATCTTATTCTCAATAGGTTTATTGTAAAGGTGAAAGCATTTCAACGATAACTTTGTCACATAATCTGTACTAATATATAAAGCTGGAGAGTTTGTTTGTTTGATCCGGCTAATCTCAGGAACTACTGGTTCGAATTTAAAAAATATGTTTGTGTTGTATAGTCCTTTTATCGAGGAAGGTTTTATCTAGGCTGATTTTTATTCATTATATTTTTATTAATTATACGCAGGAGAAACCGCGGTCACAGCTAGTTCTTTTATAAAATTATTGTATCATACTCGTACATAATATAACAATATAATTAACGTAACAGTGCCGATCAGAATATTATCATCACAAGGAAGGCTTATCAGTTTGAAAACATAGTCATTGAAATGAGCAAAGCCGTTATGCGTAATGTCAATGGTGATAAAATAAAGGAGATATCACTTAAAACACATTTGTAACTATGTAAATGATCGTGTTGCTATAGGGCTTATATTTAGTTTAATAGTGTTTTTTTTTTTAATAATCACATAAAAACTTTTTTTACGCGTTAAAACTTTTTGCATGAGCATAATTTGTTACTCTTTAAAGAACCTTTTTGTTGATTTAGTAACTTTTTATTGGTTCCAAAGACCGTGAACTTGGCCGAATCGAGTCTGTTTAACGCTACTGGAGTTGTTTAATAATAAGAACTTTCATTAAACTTGTCGTTTCAAACAAGTTTTCTTTTGTGTACGAAAGGTACGAAAAAGACCTTTTACTTTTACCGTATTTGGTTAGGTTCGTGCAGTTTCAAGTTGTTTTTTGTGTCCTTTTATAATACAATCGTTGTTTTGTTTTTTTTTATTATTATGGTAATGAATTTAAGTTAATTGTGTAGGAAGTATTATGTATTAAATGTTGTTTCTTATCCGTTCGCTTGTTCTTTTTTAAGTTTTTTTATTTTTATTGGTAATTTTCCGTTTGTCGAACTTGAAAAATTGGTTTAATGATTCTTTAATTTATGCGTTGGATTAAGCATTTTTCTTGTTTAGGGGTTTTTTTTTTGTATAAATTACTAGTTTATGGGTTGCGAGTGGTGGATATATAAGCTTACTTCCTTGGGGTTCAAGCTTGCTTCATACCAAATTTAATCAAAATCAGTTTAATGGAAGTGAATAGCGTGAAAGATAGACAGAGTTATTTTAGTATTTATAATATAATAGACCATATATTCACAAGTTATCCATAAAACTTCGTCTTCAAAAATTCAAATGTATAAAATATAAGTTAATGATGTTTAATTAAATATCTTTTGTAAGGGCTGTTTAATAATAATCATGGACACGGATAACAATGCCTAGCGATTATGGACAGAAATTATTTGACTTGCAATGTAAAGCAGACCTGTAGATGTAAGTCAGCAGTCGGGGTGGACCGGTACGTTACGTGTACGCGGTTGACTGATATTCCATCATGACTAGGAAGCTGGCCTTATGGGCATTTTGTCACTGGTTTTGGAGTTCCACACACCTCCCGATACGCTACCTACGAAATAAAGCGTTTAAGGCTTGCAAAGATATGTAAACCAACATTAAAAATGTCTATACGGGTTCAATTTAATTCAGTTATTATTTCTTCTTTTTCATTTGCAGTATTTTAATTGTTTTTTTTTTCTTTTGTTATAGAGGGACGACCGTTCGCTTCTAGCGCAGTTTTTCTTCGCCGATGACGCGCTCAACATGATCGCGGCGGAGTTGGATTCATTCGACGGTCGAAAAGACCCCGAACGATGTTCCACTCTCGTCAATCAGTTACGGCACGCGCAGGTTTGTTATATATTTTCATTATAGTTTATATGTAAGATGGGAGACTTAAAGTTTATTATATATTTTATAATATGTTACAATTCTTATAAATTTAACGAGATTTGAACAAAATGCCCAGCTTTTTTTGTTAGCGTGTTTTAATTAATATCAATTTATTGATATACCCTTACCATGCAGTTGCTTTAATTTAAAGTGCATTCT
The DNA here is from genome assembly GCA_905220585.2 of Nymphalis polychloros. Classification (NCBI taxonomy): domain Eukaryota; kingdom Metazoa; phylum Arthropoda; class Insecta; order Lepidoptera; family Nymphalidae; genus Nymphalis; species Nymphalis polychloros. The sequence goes on along the minus strand of HG992264.1, from coordinate 4,750,823 downwards.
CAATCTAGAAATTATTATATATATATAAAACTTATGATAGACGACGTAGCGTGTTGAGGATTTAGTATAAATCTTATATAAGCAGTTTCACCTAATTTCAATTGAACTTAAACTGTCGACGTGGCAAGCGTGAATTTAATATTCTTGTATTTAATGTTTTGTCAACGAATTCTCTGAAAATTCATCTAGTCGTATCTCCATGACTATGTTCCTGTAACTATAATTAAAGTACACTTCAATAAATTATATTATATACAATATATTATCTACATAATATGTATAACAAACTTTTGTTATTACTCCAAGTGTGGTTATCACAATGTCAAGGTAATCAGACTATCAGCGTTTAACCTTCCCAAATCATTAGGAAGAATCACTCGCAGATAGCAGAGATCTGTACTCGTTCAAATAAAACCAAACACACTTTACGATATTATCATAACTGTTCCGGCATAGATAATAATAACATTGTGATCACTTACTGTACATGTATGCAGATGTGTCGAGGAGATTTTTCACTTATGAGTTGTGTAACTAGTTGGAGGACAAATCTAATTTATAAATGCATTTGGTTTTATATGTAGCGATCATCATAGAAAATTTTAATAGCGTGATTCAGGTTTGCTACAAAATTTTAGGTATTATTTTGATATGTTACTAACGTCTACATTTCGAAACTTTTTGTTTTTTTATTGTATACGTTGGTGGACGAGCTTATGGGCTACCTGACGGTAAGTGGTCACCAACGCCCATAGACAATGGCATTGTAAGAAATGTTAACCATCACTTACACCGCCAATGCGCCACCAACCTTTGGAACTAAGATATTATGTCGCTTGTGCCTGTAATTACACTGGCTCACTCACCCTTCAAACCGAAACACAACAATACCAAGTACTGCTGTTTTGCGGTAAAATATCTGATGAGTGGGAGGTACCTTCCCAGACGAGCTTGCACAAAGCTCTACCACGGAGTATATGTTTCATTGCAATCTATTCACAATTATTAAAAAAAATACAAGTAAACTAGTTTTCGCGGCTCCGCCCGCGTTTTATGGCGAGAGGGGGGGACAGATATGAAGTATTAAAAAGTTTCCTAGTCTATGTTTTTCCTTGGGGCTCAGACTTGCTTCATACTAAATTTCACCAAGTACGGTTCGTTGGTTTAGCCATGTTAGCATAACAGACAGACATCCAGAGTAACTTTAGCACTTAAAACCTAAGTACATTATACAGTCAAGTGTTGGAGGTCACGTCAATTTCATAATGCGAGTATCAATTAAGTCGTTTAATTTATAAACATTGTAAATAAATTATATAAGTTATTTTAGTAATAATTAAATTACTTGTTTATACAAATCTAAAAATTATTACCAATAAACCACAGTTTCTGACAAAAAACGATCAGTGACACACACATGCACACAACTCGAAACAAGCGGTATAATAAACGCTTCTATCAATACAAGATTAACAAAACAAAACTATTAAATCAATTAAGATAATATATTGTCGATATGATAAGTTGGTCATCAACTGTGTGATACGATAACTTTGTACGCACGTGACATATGATAGTAATATCATATCATATCGTATCTATGTGTGGTTTCAATGTTATATGTATATAAATATGCGGTCGATGTGGCTTTGTTCCTTTTGAAATAGTAATGTATATTGTATTCACGTAGGCTTCTATTTGTACCGTACTTTTTACGTTTATGTTAAAAAAAATATTCGATCAATTTGTTGATTTTTCATTATTGTCAAATAAGTTTATGGTAGTTAGGAAAGAGTCTTTATGACTCAATGAATAGTATGTAGATCTTATACGCATTATGCTTATATTTAAATTACCACGTTAATAAATCAGGTCTAACTCACGGAAAATAAATCGGTCAAGGTAACATATTGACCCATATGTGTAACGTGTCGGTTTCGAAAACAATCAGAGCCGGTTTACATTAAATCGCACCGACAGTTTTGTCGCTGGCCGGCTGTTAGCTATGGCTGTTCACGCTGCGTGTCGTGTCTAAACTTTTAAACAAAAGCATGTGGCTTATATAACCGACTTATGTAACTGTGCACATTTCAATATTGGTATTTCAACGTTAAAACGTTACAGTGGCCGAGTTACCACTAGTGTTTTATTATTATTATTATTGATTTATTAATTCTTACTAATATAAATTTGAAAATGAGTTTGTTTGTTTGTTACGCTTTTACGTCATAACTCGGAAATACTCAATCGATAATCATGAAATTTTGCAAATACGTTATCAGTACTGAAAGGGACATATGGTACCCAATACCCCTTATTCGCAGGCGGTTGAAGCCGGTTGGTTTGACTAGTTTGTCTATATTTGTACAGTCATTAAGTAAAATAAGGTTCAATTAAATTATTCGTATCAGACCGTTCGATAAATGTGTGCTTACCGATTTCACTAATGCAATAAATTCTATTGAAATACATGTTTACCTGTATCGGTACAATGTGAATAAAACTCACAGTGTTTTGATTATCTAGGTACTTTAAATGTTCACTTCCATTTAATTAAATAGTGGTATTGAAACACATACGACGCAATTGTCGGATTCGGAATAATGTGAACCGGCTCTCGGTGTTCCGATTAAACGCCTAAATATTCACACGTCATGTGAATTGTTCATTGTGCTCACGATTAACGAAATTCTTGAGTGGTTTAGTTCCATAAATAATAAGTATAAAGCCCAATATAACTATATGTTGTTATGGTTATGTAATTTTAGATTGTACGTACGTGTACCGATAACATTGTTTAAAGTTTGACTGATAAAGTAATTACCTCCTAGTGTTTGTTATTGTTGGAACAATTATAAAGTACTGATGTAAGTAAAGCTTAGATTTAGATGAACGGTATATGAAAAGGTATGATTAAAAGGATATTGTTGGTCATATTGTCTGTCACACAATCGATTACCCAATTCTGGAATTTAAGAATATAGGTTTTATCTATCAGCTAAGAAAGTATTATTGGAAATTTCAACTTTGAGAGGGAAATGGGGAACTGTTGAATTTTGAATGTAATTTATCCGTACGAAGTCGAGACGGGCGGCGCGGCGTCTTGATTTTATAAGGGTTTTATTTTGCTCAAATAACAACATGCTAACCGACTGACGCGGTAATATAAGATTAAGATTTAATTTTAAGATTTAGATTTATTTTTCTTAAGATTTTCGATGTGATAAAAATACTTAAATTTATAATATAAATAAAACCACTACCTTTTACTAGTACCCTGGTGAACTACAAAGGTTGTAAAAAATTTGAAGTCATATACCTTAAATTGGTTCCATCAGGAAAATTTCCTACTGGATTTTTTTTTATCAATATTCGTCAATGTAGGTCAATTAATTATTATTAGACTTCAATATTATCTTTAATAAATAAACAATTGGCTACTACTACATATAATCGTTTAGAATATGCCTTTCGAGTCATATAATATACCTATATTTAATATTATAATATACTATGACTGAAAGGTGGAAGTGTGTACACTCCCGTGCCTCGGGAAGCACGTTAAGCCGTTGGTCCTGCGCCTGAACTCTTTCCGGTCGTGTCGGATTGCCGTCCCATCGGATTAGGAGAGCTAAGGAAAAGAGAGTGCACCTGTGTTTGCGCACACACTTGTGCACTATAATATCTCCTGCGCAGTTGGCTAATCTCTCTTGAGATTGGCCGCCGTGGCCGAAATCGGTCTGGAGGACCTTATATACTATGACTGTATATTATATACAAATATTTTTGCTTCAAAGCTAATTATTTATTATCAAAGCATACCTGAAGACGTTTTTGAACCTAATATTGCGTTACGATTAAGTGTATTTAAAATACTTTTGGCGGCGTTTACCGCAAACAAAATTCGGACCGTCGATTTTTTTAAATTACGTTGTAATAATTAATTTAAAAAAAAACCATATATCCATTTCAAATAGTGTATAATAATTATCTAGAATATTTAAGTTCAACATATAGTATCATAGTCCCCTCCTTCCAGCATGTATCGATAACGAGGTCATCAAATATGATTACTAACCAGCTGTTCTTTTTTTTTACTTAGTTAATATTTATATAATTTAACAGTCATATTGTCACCATCCCATCGAATGAGGTGGTTAAAATTATTGAAGAGAATGTACGCAGAGTCTATTCATTAAAAACAAAAAATTATATCAACAAAGGACGGTATGAGTTATTTGAGAAAGGGTATAAATTAAAAAATGAAAATGAAGAAATTTTATCCTTCCAGTTTGCCACCAGCAAAACATGAATTGTTGCAACAAATGAGTATATTGTAACGACTCCTGTATTCTAGTGGCGTTCGTTTATTTCATTCTTAAGGTCCTTAATGCTAGCAATAAGGATGCTTAATTTTGTAGTAAGTATACGCTCAAATTAAAATATAATAAATCTGTTACCATATGTCTAATTTTGCTAGCTCTTAAGCCAAATAAAACAATCTATGCTACTAAATACAACTGGCTTCTGTCTGAAATGAGCATGATTTTGTGTTAGTATATAGCACGTTTTAGTCTCTCACATTCCTGCTTCCCCTTTCCTTCACAAGTCTACGCGTGCTGGCTCTCGATGTCACCGCCTAACTGTGACATTAATAGCATCGCATACGAAGAAAATTGGCAACTCTTTTCTTTGTCGCACCTCTAGAAAATGGACTCTTTACCAACACACGTGTTCCCCTCCTCTTATGACCTGGGTTCCTGCAAACGAGGCGTGAAGAGGCATCTTGCGGGCCGGCAAGGCGGGGGCGGCTAGTGCAGATCATTCATCCTAACTGTACTAGCCGTCGTCGCGTTCAGACTTTACTATCACTTACCATCAGGCGGAGTAGAGCCATTTGCCCTCCCGGGTTATATATAAAAAAAAAAAAACGTAGGCCATTCATTGTCGTCGTATAATCGATTTTCGATGTGGTTCGATATCTCGTTTTGGTCACGTATGTTTTATAATATAACAATTAATAAAAAATGAACAAGTTTCTCAATGAGTCATATTACATTTTTTGTAAACAATTACCCATTATGGCTCACACGCAACTCGTTGTGCTTAAGTGCACCAAATAAATATTTTCGTGCGGTAAGTACATTCGAGTAGCGCGGTAGCACAGTACCTACGCATGGATAGATAGATCGCTTCTTTTGATACTGTTTGCATTTTAATATAATTAATAAGTATCTCATTAGTATAAAACAAAATCGTGCAACCTTTAAAAAAATTGTTTATTTTCTACCATACCATATACATAAGCGTCTTTAATGTAAGTTAGGCTCCTCTAGTGAGCATAATATATATGTATGTATTATACTTACTAGAGGAGACCACGTGTCAGAGGGAACCACTCTTACATAATATACTATGATATTGTTATAAATTAAACAATATTCCCACTAAAAATAATGTAGCTTCTAGAATAGTTTGACAAAACAGAACAAAAGGCGACGCCGTCCGTCAGCTCGCATTTATAGGCTCGGGACAGATGGTGTGGATATTGTGTTGCCATCTAACAATATTATATAAAATCAACAGGGAATAAAAAAACTATGATTAATGTAATTAAAGTAAAGATGATTGAAATTAATGATGAAGAACATTTGTTTGTGTTTGCGAATATAATATATGTGTTTGTGTGTGTGTGTGTGAGAGAGAGAGAGAGAGAGAGAGAGAGAGAGTATGATTGACGTGTGTGGCATTTATAAGTATTATCGCGATACGTGATTTATCATACATAAGAATAAATATATCATATTTTTGTTTAAAGTAATTCAATATGTCTATGACTCAACTATTATTATTATCCATCTTTTGTTATTCCTTATTCGTTTCAAGTTTTATCGGTTCCGGTACAGAGTTTCGTACACGCAATTTTAAAATTCTTCAATGTTTTGTCAACGATTACTCAGTGAGATAAGCTGATAAAGAGAGTCGAAAATTGTTTAGGGTTTAGTGAATCGTCGCTTAGGTTGGTAGTTTATAGCCAGTAAATTCCATTGGAGGATACAGCTCTCATTTTCGGTTGACAGCATCGTGAGCGTCTTCCACCATAGGGTTCCACTGGGGACATTGTATTACATAGTATAGAAAATCTACAGAAACTTTTTCTTATTATCATAATAGGTAGATCACTACCGCCCATAACCATGGGCACTATAAGAAATATTATCCATTATATCACCAGTGCGCTACCAACATAGAGAGCTAAGTTGTTATAACCCTTAAGCCTGTAGTTACACTGGTTCAATCATGAGATCAAATCGGATCACAACAATACTATGTATGGATCTTTGGCGGCGATGATAAGTCGGTGGTACCTACTCAGGCGAGCTTGCTCAAAGCCCTACCACCAAGTGAATATCGTAGGAGTATTCTTTAATCGTCAATCATAAAACGAATTATAAAAAACAAACACATACGTATTATACATTACATTAACGAATAAAGAGAAATGTATTTTTTTAAAAGGATTTTAAATAAATTATCTAAATGAATATAATTTTTTTTTTATTCTTTTCTGTCTTTAATTACGATTTACTTGACTTAACAACTGGGTTAGAATACTGTTATGTGTGTTTGTGTGTCTGTCTGTGTGCGTCCTTGTGCATTGACGTAATTTCCCACCAAACCTTATGACCCGATTTACTATTTATGGATTTGGTTAAAAAAGTTTTTAATGAGTTTCATTAAAACAAATTCAATACGAATTTAAGAAAATAAATTTGGCATAAAATAAAATTTTATGTAATCTTATTCCGTGCTAGCAACTAGTGTAAACATAATCATTACATTGTGTATAATTTAAAATGATTGTTGTTCTATTAAGAAACATTTGTTTGGCAGATAACAATCTAGATATTTTGATTGCTTACGATTATCATATTGCAGCTCATATGAATTTGCAAATGTTTAACGTTAATAGTGAAAACATGTAAATTATAATGGAATAAGGAAATAAATAACTTGAGGCCCTTTCAATTCATAATATGTATTTGGTACTTCGTATTATAACCGGCCCGTGTTGGAATGCTTGTTTAAATTATATTGTACAAAAAAACCATACAAATGCGACTCGCATGCCACATGTAATAATTGATAATAGGTACTATATCGGACAACAATTGTACTTCAACTCATTTGGTTTAAAGGTGTTCGATGATTGATTATATATGCAATATACATAACATATCATATATATGTATATACATAGCAATAATCGAGATGGCTCAATGGTTTGAACACTTGAAATCCTATCCAAAGATTGTGGGTTCGTATCCGAGCAAACACCACTGAACATTATTTCGTAGTCGCCGGTGAAGGAATTCATCATGCATGTATCGGTTAAAATCTAACACAGAAGTCTTCCAATCTGTTTTGAATGATGAATCATCGTCGAGGAATAACATCTTAAGGAAGAAACGTGATAATGTCATTAAAAATAAATAGGTGTCTAGTGGGTAAATATTTTTCATAAAAATCGCTTGCTATGTTCTCTTGACCTAGAAGTACAAAACATATGATTAAATGAAAAAGAATAATATTGACGAGATGTTAATAAAATATTTGACTTGATATTTTTTTTCCTATAAATTTATTTTTTGTATTTACTTGTATTATTATTATCAACTATAGTCCGACAAGGATTCCGATTCCAAGTCCGATTCTGATCCATATAATCAGAATCGGAATTAATGAGATGTCAATATCTTGTCGAATGTCGTATTTTGATAGACGGAAAAGTGATACCAAATCAAAATCATAAATTTCAATCTATAATGACGGATGGGCAAAATTTTTAAAATTTAAAACGTATGCCTACTCCGATCTCGTAAAGTAGGACGTCATAGAGTGATATCCGACGAATTCACTTACGATATTTTACTTTACCACTAAGCACGGTAATAATTATCAGCAAATTAGTACTAATTAATACGAGCCTACTACGCTTTTTTCTTATTTATATTAATATGATTCGAATAGCGATCATAGACGAAAGAACTGTACTGTAAACTTTATACGTATGCTGTATTTTTTGCATTTACAATTATGTACTTGGTGGTATGGCTTGCCAAACAGCAATACTTAGTATTGTTGTGTTCCGGTTTGAAGGGTGAGTGAGCCAGTGTGATTACAGGCACAAGGTTCATAACATCTTAGTACCAAGGTTGGTGGGACATTGACAATGAAAGAAATGGTTAACATTTTTTATATTGCTCATGTCTATGGGCGATGGTGACTTATCATCTAGTCCATACGACCCTCGGCCTGCCTATTACATTAAAAAAAAAAACTTATAATTTTAACCTCATAGCCTAAATATCTATACCCGAAATTTCATCAGAAACGTTTGAAACGTAAAAGCGTAACAAACAGACGGATTAATTTTTAAATTTATTTTATTATATATATTTATATTATTGTAAACCCTATTATAACAAACGTGATTACAATAATGCCGTATGGAAATTTATTTCGAGTAATATTTTTTTTACATATAAATAAATATGAGTCATGTGCGTCATAGTTATATATAAAGTGGGTATGTGATAAGTATAATACATCGCCTAGGTTCATTGTTCAGTGTACAAATACTATTGAATGAGTAACAATATGGCTAGAGGATGAAGTTATATGTTTAACGTACCTATTTGTAACGATTTTTTTACAATGTTTATGGTTTATGGTGGTGTCCACTTACAGTACAGTACAGCTTCTTTTATTAAATTAATGGTACCTAAGTCAACAGTGAAGCCTAGATGCCCCAGTGGCTAGTCGTGGGTTCAAACCACCCGGGCAGGCACCACTGAATTTTCATGTGCTTAATTTGTGTTTATAATTCGTCTCGTGCTTGACGGTGAAGGAAAACATCGTGAGGAAACCTGCATGTGTCAAATTTCACTGAAATTCTACACACGTGACACGTGTCTTCCATCAACCCGCATTGGAGCAGCGTGGTGGAATACGCTCTAAACTCGAGGAATACTCAAACAAAGCTTAGCTCAGCAGTGGGACATTCCTTTAGTTGTGGGCTGTTACTTTACTTTTGTTGCTATGTTCCGGTTTGAAGTGCGAATGAACCAGTGTCTTTAGAAGAAGATAAATGTTACGAACTTGTTGGTAATAAAATGCCTTCGTTGAAAATGAGGAGTGATGACAAAGAAGTGATTTATTATACTACACTAATAACAATAAATCGATTAGTCGTTCACAGTAATAAACTTCTAAATACACTCTGTGTGTATTGCGAATTCAAGACACAGCGGTCGTAACAATATCGTAAATATCTGTAGTTGACGATGCATTAACGGTTTAAGGAATGGTCGATTCCGCGACTTACCATCATGTCTGCATGACGAAATGTTACGAATATTTAAAAAATGTATATTTACTTAAAGCACATTTTAATGTTCATTCACTTTAATGCTGATGAACTGAAATTACGACCCAAACGTATTTGCATAACTCTATTTGATTAAAAATATTTAAAAATGGAAGAGGTAAGTACTAGGAAATCGCTAACACTATGTTTTACTATGATATTTTAGCAGAAACAATAGATTTCGGCCACAGCGAGTGACGAATGAGTAACTAGACGACTCCGAAGGATATCTTATAGTGCACAAGTGTGTGTATACCAACAGTTGCAGTCTCTATTCGCTCACTCTCATAATTTGTTGGGATGGCAAAGATGTCAGGACCGGAAAGAGTTTAGACGGCCTACGTGCATTTCGAGGCACGAAACTCCAATGACTCGTATGGCCAGACCAGGTGTTTCAATCTATGTCCTCTAAATCTGCGACTTTATATCTAACCATAAGACCAATGAGACAGTATTTTATTGATAGTATCACGATCATTAATCTCTTATAATGATATTTAATGCACAGTCATGACCCTATTAAAATGTTATTAGATATAATATGAATAGATAACTTGAATTGGCTTCATACTACCATAAAACTAATTGGTTTCTGATTTGTCGGACGCACACAACTAACTTATCTGTTGCTGTATGCGCATGCTTAAGGAGGATAATCACCTAGAGTCTTAGCGTGTATGTAAACAAATATATATTCGATGACTATGTATGTAAGTGTTACAATCAGGATACAATTCCGGTCGAAACTGGTTTTGATGACACTTAAGTCCGTCGTCGTTACTGCCTTTTAATGTTTTTACATTGGCTACACGGTATTTTAAAAAGGCGGGAAAGGGATTTTTAAAAGATATGGTCGATATATTAAATGGCCGCCGAGCTGGATATTTGTTTTTATTATTTATGAACAGTATCAACCACGCGCCGACCGCTTCTACCGTAATAATTAGTACCGTCAAGTGTGGCTAATTACTATATTTTTTTTACTTTTTTATAATATACTCCAACATGGAGCTTGTTGTTTAAGTTTTTATTGATGATTTTTTACAAATAGATGTTTCGCTATAAATTGAACCATTCAATTCTACTAAATCTCACATTGTGACCAAAAGTATGAGCGGGGTAAAATTGACACAATTTTAGCATCTTTACCTAGCTAGACAGTTTGCATAGATTGTGTGTCCCAGAGAGCACGCGACGTAAATTATTTACCGATCGTCCTGACGCTATAAAAGCGACGTATTTATTTTTGAAGCTGTTTGTTTAAGTAAGCACTGCCATAGGTAAAGTTGACCCAAGAATTTCAAAACTTTCATAGAAATATGTTAATGTCAGCAGGGCTGTCAAAAAATAATAAAACATTATTTATTTTTAATTTTTCACGAAAATCTTGGAAGCGGCCGATCCGTTCGCGAGAGGGCTCGTTCGATGCGGGACGGCGGCTCCCAGATCCTAATGAACCGGGATCGTCGGAATTACGGATACCGGTAAATTTTTGAAAAATGTGAAAAATTTGAGGAAGAATCGGTCAAAACAGGATGCTAGAATGTCGAAAGTGAAATTTATAACCGTCAAATAAGGCGAAAAAAGTTTTTGAATGAACGACATCGGCCAAAATTTAAAAATTTGTATATTATCTCTATCGTAATATAAAATTACACGCTAAAAAATATTTGAAATTGGAGTGTAAAATATAATTTAAAAATGCGGTCGATAGATGGCGCCCCTATATGCTAGATAATAATAATAATGATAATAAAAAAACAAATATGACCCCTTTATTTTTTCGTGAATTGTCAGTTTTTGATTTATATTAATTATAATTAAATCAAAAAGTTTTGAATAGTGGTTTTCATAAGGGTTCTTCTGTTTAAGAATTCAAGTGTAATAAAAAAAAATAGATCAATCGGTTGTGTATTTTTTTAATTAATGGGTTTACCAAAATCAGTACATACTGACGGACATCACAGGATTTGTTTATTTTATTTTTTTTATAATTATTATTTTTAAAAAAAGAGACTTGAAATTGTATTTTTTTATTCATTAATAAATTATCTTTCAAATGGTATGGATTTAAATCTTGTTGAATATATTTGAACGAGTGTAAAATGTTTTCTACGTGAGTGAATCAGCTCGGATCGAGTAACAGCGTTAGTAGAACACATCTCATTGCTTCGCAAATGAGTTGTGCAAAATCTATATATTGTATTTAAAGTTACTGTTCTGGATGACTGAAATCCAGAATACTACTCGTGCAAAATTTGACAGTCTTAGTCACAGGTAAAGTTGTCATTCGTGCTAGTGAGCTAACTTTACCTAAGCTCAAGCAACATTACCTTTTCTAATAACTCAAGAAATGAGAGTTTAATATGATTGAATCATCTCAATAACAATGTATCAAATACTGTTTAATATAAGTCACTTATCTACACTTTGATTTTCTGTTAGAAATACCGATTTCTATGCGACGACGCTGCGAACACAATTGACCATATCGGATGAAAAAGTACACTTCTTTTTCGGATTTTATTTAGGGACTTTTTAGCACTGAAGCTAAATGTCAGTCCCATCATTCCCATAATAAATATTTACCACTAACTAAAATATCATCAATATTATTCACATATTTAAAGCATTTTGGCTATATCAGAGTTAGGTACAGACAGTGCGCTTTGAAAGATTCCCACATCCTTTAAATTTATACTAAAACGACCCATCAACTCCTGTCTCCTGTCAGCATTTCGAGCACATTCAACTAGGAAATGAGGTATATCATCCTCTACACCGCATACATCACAGTTAGGAGAATTTAATTTCCTCATTAAAAAACCATATCTATTAAGTGGAACATGTCCAGAACGCAGTCTAAGAGCCATGACAATTTGTTGTCGCGTCAACCCTAAGTCACAAAACCACGGAATACGAGAAACTCACTCTGTATGGTCTTGTACCATATGCCCTTACACTTCGTCTTTCGTCATTAAAATTTCAGAATAATATGATCTTAAATTTATAGATATCCCTACCAATAGTGCTAGTTTTGCTAAAGAATCAGCCTTCTCGTTTGCCCTCAGTCCAATATGAGATTGCAGTTTCAAAGACTTGCCACAAGATTGTATTTGAATTAATATATATATTAGTACACTTGATTTTGACAATTAAAAAAACTACCAGCTTGAAAAACTTTTTGGGATACCACAATTTATATTAAATCTACAAATATGACTAAAATTGCGCCTACTTCCACACATAAAAAAACATTCAATGGAAACTAGTATAGGGTATGCTTAGGTAAAGACGCTCACGGATGGTAATGATGCCCCGTTTGCCGGTACTTTAAGAAATTATTAACCATCCTTTATGTCTTCAATGTGCCACCAACCTTGTTAACTAAGATGTTATGTCTCCTGTGCCCGTAATTGCTTCTGACTGTGACGTTTTTATGTTTCGATCACAACATCACATACTCATGTTATGAGTGTTTGAGACTCTAGTTATGGTCTTATGTGTGTGTGTGTATTTACGCTCGGATGCAATTGAGAAGCAGTGTTAGGGTTTTATTAAACAGTTTACCTGAGATGTTATCCATTTTTGATTTCACACTACTTAAGTTTTTTGTTTAATTTTGAATGAGTTTTAACATATGATATTTTTGGAAACTTTCTGTACATCTGTCTAGTTATTCTGACTAAGTAGAACGAAACGATTGAACCTGTATCTATGTATTTATTGTGTTCCTTAAAATTTCTAATGTACATCCCGGTGCGAACTGGCCTTACTCATAACAGCGATGTTCGAAGTTGTAAAATTACGATATTGCACACTGCGTTGTTCGTATTGACTTATTCACGTGACGTAATACATAGAGTTCATATTATATATATATTGAGCTACATTGCATGCAAAATTCGCTCTCTGAGTATCCTCCTTAATATAATACGCAGAGGGTGTAACAATGTATTTCCAGCGGCGATCTCTAAATTGGCGAAGGATGCAGACATGTGATTATATTGTCAGAAGTGGTCGACAATTCCAGGCTGACCTGACAGTTAAAGGTCCACCCGAGATGATGAGGGGTCAATTGGTGTTATTCTTTTATATTGAAAGAAAGTTCGTAGGGAATTGTTTGTAATTGTACAGTGTAAGAAGTGTGTAAGAAGAATCATTGTATTCGTATCAATCATTCTAAATTTAAATATTTTGCTTTTTGTCTAATAAAACTAAATGTTTAAATTTGGATCGAATATAAATAAGACAAAAAAATAATATTTTTTTATTACCTCGCGTATTGGCTTCGTGGTTTTTAAGTACTTTTGTGTTTAGTTTGTGCAATGTGAAAAATACTTTTTTGCTATATACAAAAAAAAAAGAAAAGAAAAAAAAATGGTACTGATGATGATAATGAATAACTAATATTTTATAATAATAATAATAAGTCTTTATTTGCATGAATTGTGTACAAGAGATATAATAATAACAACACAATATAGCCACATAGTAGCATGCAAATGGTACAATTAGTCCAATTCACATTTCATTGGTACTTATTAACTAATAATCCCAATTTTACAAAAAAACATTCATTAATTCAATTTTACATACGAGGTTAAACTTTTAAATTAGTTCTATAGATTTACGGGAAAACGGGAATGGTAAACGAAGATTGCAGGTTCGGATCCAGGCAATCACCGCTGTACTTTCAAGTCCTTAATTTGTGTTTATAATTCGGCCAAGGAAAATATTGTGAGGATACCTGTATCTTTCGGATGCAAATAAGCCACATGTGTATTCCACCACCCCGTATTTGATCAGCGTGGTGGAATAAGCTCCAAACCACATGTGCTTTTGTATATATGTTATATATCCTTGGGCTGGTTCATTTTTCGCCCAGAGAATCGGAATTGCGATTCAAAGGGGAAATGCTGCTAGCATTCTTGCCACCATTCCACGCGGTCACGATTTGTTTAGTAACTTTTTTTAAAGTAAAAACTTCTTTAGCGGCGTTGTGCACTATTTTGTGATGGACAAAAAATGTTAAACTCGCGTCATGTCACGTGACTACTCGTTCGACTCTGATTGAAAATTCGTAAGACGGATTTTGAAGTGTTAAATTTTTACTGTAATATAAATTGTCATGTTTGTGTACGATAGCGCAATAAATGAATATTGTATTTTATTACATAAATGATAGTACTTTTATACTGATAATTAAAGCAATTCGAGCAAAATTTTACCTAATCATTCCAAAATATCAAAAATGCACAACAAGTTAACATTCAAGTTTTCACTTCTGCCGGCACTCCCGGAGTGCAACCCGTTGTTTTTTTTTTTTTTTTATTTGTATTTAAAACTTTGATGTTAATGAAAAACCTGTAGCTCTTTTTGTATATTCACAGTCGATGATTTGTCGAATATAAAACCTTCGGGAGAATAAACCATACAAAGTGTATGCGTAACGTGTAACATAAATTGGCATAATTAAAACAACTTCCAGCTTACGATTAGAATAGTATCGATTATTACATTTGAAGCTGACGGCTTAACCTGAAAATGCAATGAACCGTACGCGATTTTATTGTTTCCGTTACTTTACCAATGAAGATTGCTTTCGAATTTATCAAGATTTAAAGTGATTCATATTTTGAAAGTTGGTCAATTGAAGTCATTTATTTGATTTTGCTAATTTTTTTTTTATACTTTCGATAACTTTTACTTATTATCCAGAATCCAAATTGATCCAATTAGTACAAGAATTTAGACCGATTGAGTTCAAACCCAAGCAAGCTGAATTTTGTTTAACTTAATTTACACATTACATTTGTATGTTCTAACGAGTATCCAGCATTGGAAAGCATTTGGAAAGTTAAACATAATTAAATACGTCTATTAATATTAATTTTTGTATAAATAAATATATGGTACACATCAATATATTGTACAGGCAATGGAATTCATTGAATTCTCACCGTTCTACTTTCAACTCAAGTCCTGTTATATTGACTTTGATATCTAATACTGTCGCCTTTCTAGATATTAATTAAATAACAGGATGTTTACTTATACTGTGAAATGTTTATACAACAGCTTATACGTTTATTAAATACATAATAATATGTTATAGTTAATGGTAGAATATATATAGGTGGGCTATGTGCAAGCTCGTCTGGGAAGGTACCACTCACTCATCAGATATTCTAGCGCAAAATAGTATTTAATAAACGTATTTCCTGATGGTACGCCTCGATGGAAAATCCTATAAAATTTATTTAATGGTCTGAGACCTAATAGATGCCTAGAACACATTCGAGCCCGATTCAGTAGGGAGCATAGCATACAGCTCGGGTACTCTCGGGTACTGTGTTTGGGTGCTACAATTCGGCTGCCAATTTCAGGCTCATGGTACGAAACAAAAATAATTAAGTTAAATATACAACTTATTAAACATATCAATTGATAATAATTGATATGTTTAACAAGTTAGAACATATCAAATTTAATATTTAAGTATTACGATGTTAAAGTTAAGAGGTGAGGTAGGCTAATTAATTCTCGCAGAGCTGGATGTGGTTTTAATTAATTGTATACCGGTGGTAAGGTTTTTTTTTGACGGGCTTATACACACACACACACAGTCACGCGCGCACGCACGCACGCACGCACGCGCTCACACACACACACACACATATTTCAACGTTAGAGTCTTAAGATTTTTCAAGCATATTTGATAATATATCAATCAATATCCGATTTATTGTGTTAAGGATTAAATTATAAATTTTATTATTCCTATGTTCATTCCAATGGAAAGAGGAGTAAAGATAAATAAATAATGTTGATCTTGAAATGAGATGATATCATATGTCGAAATAGGATTCGTGAAAAATGTCGTCTTGAATGTCAGCTAAGTTAATAAACTCGATATACATAAGTGGTTAAGATGAATATATATTAATCGACAACAGCTATTTGTTGTTCATAATAAGCAGTGATATTATCAAATTTCATGAAATATATAAATCTAAGCGAGACTAGACGTGGCTGTGTAGGACAAAAGCCCTTTAAATTGAATAAGAAAAACAAAAGGTTCGTCTATATTTAGTCCTATTGCCATTGAATAGGCTATAAGTTGAATAAAATAAAAAATAACATTTTCATAATGTATTTCATGCCTAATGACACATATCATATAATAATTGGTATTGATTTTAAACCTAGTCGTATATTGTTTTTGTAACTGGATAAATACACCCAAACTCGGGACAACCAGACATGTCCATAAATACAAATGTCTGTCCTGGGTGGGAATCGAACGCACGCCCTGCGGTGCGATAGGCAGTATCTATTATCTAGTATCAGGTGGACTGGCATAATATGTTCCACCTGATGGTAAGTAGTCACCAACGCCCATAGACATGTATTGCATTATAAGACATCGTTAGCCATCGCTTACAACGCCAATGCGCCACCAACCTTGGGAACTAAGATATTAACCATGCACATTGTATTCTGTTTTTACTTTCATATTATATTTTTTTCATGTTTTATCAATTTGTGCCAACGTAAATTGTTTAGAATATATATTTTACGTATAATTAATAAAAATAAAATAATTATTTTATTACTATAATAGCACACACGCACACACGCACACACGCACACACACACATACACACATACTCACGCACGCACGCACGCACGCACGCACGCACACACACATATGGCTACTGGTAAAAAAATACATAATTAATGATTTGACATTAATTTTCATAAAATACCGTAGGGTTTACCGATCTTATATGTGGCCTAACATTTGCGCCATCACATGTTCTTTGTGTGTACCAATTTTCATAAAGATTGGTCAAGCCGTTCTTGAGTTATAAGTAGTCATACAGACAGACAGACAGACAGACATACAAAAATGAAAAAAATAGTATCACTGCATCATAAAACGATTATTTATCACAAAATTATGTGGAAAAAAAAAACGTACAGACAGAGCCAATAGATTTATATAGTAGTATAGATTTGACAATACCTAAATTTTAAAAGACTGCTTCTCTTTAAAAACAAATGAATAAACTAGGTTTGTGTGGAATGGTTTCAACGTAATAGGATTGAATGGATTTTAGATTCGTTGTGTGTTGATCCGTGCTCAAGTTACACTCGCATCTCTTATTAGTCAGGCTTCAATAAACAGGCTTATATATTATATATAAGTTAGGGTTGCCCGATGTTCTATTTCTATATCGAATATGAGAGTTTTAACTCGAATATGTTTATATCCTTATTCGAGTTGTCAGTCCAAATGTTTATTGAATATTTTATTATATTATACAAGCATTACTTTTGCCTGTTGATGAAAAGAAATTTATTAGACATAAGAACTGTCGAATAGAACTAGATGAGTTTGTTGTTAAATTTAATTATGATTTCATATCGCATTTACTTGGTGGTAGGGCTTTGTGCAAGCTCGTCTGGGTAGGTACCACCCACTCTTGAGATATTCTACCGCAAAACAGCAATACGTGGTATTGTTGTGTTCCGGTTTGAAGGGTGAGCGAGCAAGTGTAATTACAGGCACAAGGGACATAACATCTTAGTTCCAAAGGTTTGTGTCGCATTGGCGATGTAAGCGATGGTTAACATCTCTTACAGTGCCAATTTCTATGGACGTTGGTAACCACTTACCATCAGGTGACCCATATGCTCGTCCGCCTCACTATTCTATAAAAAAAAATCAATATAAAAGCGATTGGTGCATATATGTTTAAATTATATGAACGCATTATTATTATTTTTTGCATCATTTTTAAATTCATATGAAAAATAATAAAGCGTAAGTAGGACTATCGCGCTCAAGGTGGCTTGCCAATTAATTACGATTATAGTGTAGTAGAAAATTATTGTACGTATTCTTGTTACATTGCCCCATCTAATTGAACCGAAGCGACCATAACTCCATCTATCGTGAATGTATATATACTTATTTTATAATTTTTATATGTGTTCTGTTTTTAAATTGATGCTTGATTTTCTAATTTTATTTCTTGTATTGGTAGCCATGAAGGTAACATTTGAAGATGTTATATTAGTATAAATAATTTATAGCAATTTTTATATTAAAATAAAACAAATAATAATTCGTTAAATTTTGACTTTGTTTATTAAACTTGGTCATATTTCGCAGGATAAATTAAACGTTAAAAATATGATCTCTTTATTCATCCAATGAAGATATCTTTACTTACATATTCGATGATGGCGACCCCGTATTAATTACCTGAAATAATTTTAATATTCCATATTTTAAGAAGAACTTCTTTAGGCGCGAATGGAATAAAACTTCAAGGACTCTGAGTACAATGTTATATAATAATTTAATTATATATCGTTTCTGATGCAGAAAGGTTTCACTTCTGCTGTGATTCATCCACTTTAAATTTTTTGCATCTAATTCTCATTCTATTTAAATATTTATTGGATTGTGAATTCCAAATTTTAAAAATGGCATAAATGGATTCTCTTATAATTTTTATAACACATGAATAGCCGTTTCTTGCTTTGTAATTAAATTTGTTGGGTTTAGGGCAAAAATAAACTCGGAATCAATCTTCACGATGCGATATATTTTCAGAGGAGACATAAAACCAAGTTAACGCCATTTACGGCCGAATACTGAAACGTCCCTCAAAGTTAAACGCTACTTAACATTGAGAAGCTCCTAAATTAGTATGGGAAATTGTAAATTAACGGCGTCTCAAATAATTAAGTTGCATTTAATATTTAAGTGACGTTTCAGTATTCGGCCGTTAGGGATAAAGAGTAAGAGGCACAGATTAAACAATAAAAATGTTATACAAGATTTCACTGTTGTTGCCAACTAGTTCCAAGTACGTTTAAACTGCTTTGTTTATAAAATTCTAACAAAATTAACTTAGAATATTTATAAACTATAATATTAAATATTTAAAATTAGAATGTACAGAATTGCAAATAGAAAACCGATATTGTTCAGACACGCATGACGTTACGTAAGCGTTATCGCGCTTAATGAGCTAATGACATACAATATGCAGTCGTTGAATAAGGTTTATCTCGGAGAGTGCATTGTCCACACGTGTGTGTATTAATATTTCATTACAATGTATGTATGTATCTTAACGTGTATTTGAATACATTATTGTGCAACACAAGATAACCTTTTATAACACTTTCAACTAGGTATTTTAATAGTGTACTAGTAGTCGTCGCCTATTGGTCGAAATTCGATAGTAAGTCGTTGTCTGTAAAAATGAGACTTGTTATTGTATAAAAATATGTTACATTGTTTTCAATTCCAATTCATATTTGGTAAGGAACGTAATATTCATAATTTTCGAGTTATTTGAAAAATACGAAAGATGTGAAAAATTAAGCTTAGCTAAATAACTTTTTGTGTTTTGATTGCTCAGATGTAATAGAAAACTTAGGAAATCTTCGTGCGTCAGATTAAATTCTGTCACATATATTTATATATTTCTAGGAATGCACTAAAGTAGCGTGGTAGAATAAGCTAAAATTTTTTTGTTAACAGGTAGAGGACTGCATATTACTAAAGGCTTGTCTGCCCTTTCCATCTGTGTATACTTTATCAACTGTATTTTCTTAATATTATTAATATATAATTCTAAATGTATTGTAGTTTGAAATTGTAATGCACAATTACACACAATGTACAATTCTTATCGTCATAGTAACGACTTTACGATTTGTGATACGATGCCTTATGTAAACTTGTGTTTGTTTTAAGTTTATTATAATTTTTTTATTTGAAATTTTGAAAATATGAATTTATTTTAATTATTTTAGTACATCAAAGAATAATTTTGTCTTTATTGGTCATGTATGTAAAAGATTCTCAAGCTACTCTTACTTGATGGTAGGGCTTTGTGTAAGCCTGTCTTAGATACCATCCACTCACCTATCCGCCGCTACCGCTAAACAGCAATACTTAGTATTGTTGTGTTACGGTTTGAATGGTGAGCCAGTCAGTTTAATTGTAGGTAGAGTTGTAACATATTTGTTCTCAAAGTTATTGGCGTATAAACTATGTAAGGAATGGTTAATATTTCTTACAGTGCCAATGTAAATGGGCGGTGGTAACAACATACCATCGGATAGCCCATATGCGAGTCAGCCTGCCTACCTACATATTTAAAAAAAATGTACTAAGGCTAATGTAGCTTGTAATTCATGTGCTTTAATACGAATATATGAATTTAATTTGATGCTTATAAAATATATTAGTCTCTATAATCCTTGATGTGAGATTATGCGATGTTGTCGCTAACAAATGATTACGTCAACAGAATAGTTCGCTTGAGCAATTTTGAACTGTCCTGCATCAATGACTAACTATATCGCAACCGAGTAACATTTTCCATGTCTATTGTGAAATATAACCCCGCCCCGTATAGCACAACTAGTAATTATCATCACTTGTATCGACGTACAGGTATAAACTTTGAGTAATCAGTCAAGGTTTATTATTTTCCCTTTATTTCATATGTCCGTCTATGCACTATAATTTTTAAGATTGGGTGCTTTAAAAAGAGAAAGCATAAACCTAATAATTATTTAGTTCATAATAATGTGCTTAAAAATAAAAATAAGTTGAAGAAGTCTCTTCCTATATATAAATTTTAACATCAAAATGACCATTATGTAACTTATCTCAAATAAAGTTATTATAACTGACTTGAAATTATAAAATAAATTCTGTACAATATTATCCATTCGAGATGTAGATTTGTGGAGAATTTTTAGGAGCTTATTCTACCACGCTGCTCCAATGCGGGCTACACAAATTACGGGTTACGGGTGGAATACACATGTGACAGAATTTCAGTGAAATTTGACACATGCAGGTTTCCTCACGATGTTTTCCTTCACTTTGACAGTGAGCACGAGATAAATTATAATCACAAATTAAGCACATGCAATTCAGTGGTGCTTGCCCGGGTTTGAACCCACGATCATCGGTTAAGATTCACGCGTTCTTACCACTGGACCATCTCGGCTTATTCTCAAAAGAGAGGAAGAGGCCTTAGCCCAGCAGTGGGACATTCACAGGCTGTTACTGACTGACTGACTGAAGATGTAGATAGCCAGCAAGAAATCATCATTTGTACTTTTATAATTTGTTACCTCAAAAAAGTTCTTACTAAATTATCCGTTTGTTCCCAGGACAGAGTGCTCAACATCACGAGTCAGATCATGGATCAAGTGCTGGGCGACGAGAGGGTCGCAAGAGGTTTTCGGGTCAAGTTCCCGGAGGACGTGCTTCAAGATAACTTGGCTGGACAGTTGTGGTTTGGTGCAGAGGTTCGTACCTATTTGTACTATTTATTAGATTCTATACATTAATTCATATCAACAGTCATTGAGAGCCGCGACGGTTCAAGTGTTATATATAGAATGCACTCGTAGTTGTTAAGCGGGGTTAACAGATTCAGGACCGGGCGGGGTCTACTCAGTTTTCATCTACTTGTTCTGTGTTTATAATGTATCCCGTGCTCATCGACCGTCATTTTCTCAGAGAAAAAACATGCAGATGGGTTATAGGAATTTCTTCCACATTTATTCACTTATTCGCACGCATTTTGATTGCCTTAAAAGCTTTACGTTATTCAGACTATTTATGTGTTAAAGTTTAAGGTTCGATCCTGACCCTGTAAGCAGTTGTATCCACTTCCAGTAAAAGTTTTATTCCTAGTTCGAAGCGAAAATATGTCTATCATTTACACATATAGTACCTAGTATTTATATAACCTTGTACGCTTCTCGTTATGTCGTATTTCATATATAATGGCTTCGCCTATATCAAAATTCTACAAAAAACTAATATATTAAAGTAACAAACTATTAAAATAATAAATAAATGCTACAGGCGTCATGGGTTTTTGATGTTGACGTGTTTGTAGTTTCAATTGATTGGGAAAAGGAAAACATTTTGTATATTTGAAAAGGCAAAGGATGATATACCGATTTGAACCGTAATTTATATCGCTTATAAACTAAGGTCCAATAGCAAAAAGTTATTTAAACTGAGAATAAAACCACTTTGTTATGTGAAAAAAAAATGTGTAAAATTTTCCAGTGCCTGGCAGCAGGGTCGTCCATAATGAGCCGCGAGGAAGAATCGGCAGCGATGAGACCTCTAGCGAAAGCGTTGACACGCAGTCTAGAGACCGTCAGATCTCTGCTACGCGAACAGTGCCTACGACCTCGTGGCCTCGCTCTGCAAGATCACGATGACATGCTGCACGAGAGCCTGAGGATATTTGACAGGTGAACTATTTTAAAACAAGAACTTCTTCTTAATTTGCCTTGCGCCAATACTGGTAAGAGCAACTGCAACTGAATCAAATCATACTCTAAATTCATGTAGGCTCTTACAAGAATTGTTGAATCATCGCTTTACAAGTCTATCTTGTTAGTTCAATGTAATGATATTACCGGTTCGAATATTGATTCTACCAATAGTAACCAACTAGACTCATTTGAATTCGTTATACTGATAATATTAATGAATATTGCTTATAAAAAATATTTTCTCAGTAAATGAACGGATATTAATTTCACGTTTTTATATTCATGTTGTGAGTGTGCAAATGCATAGTGCAAATGCTTTTATTTAAATATGTTTTTATCACTGCTATATTTATGTTGTCATAAGGCTTGTAATTTTTTATGTATGGGTTATAACTAATTTCTTTAACATTTTGCATAATTATTTTTGCATATATTTATACTAGCTCTCGACCGCGGTTACGCCCCTGAGAGCGGATGGAGGCAAGTGTTAGTTAAAGATTCGTACATCCATCATCACAAACTTTCGCGTTTCTACTTATTCGTAGGATAGTAAATTTATATAATTCTCATAATTTATAGAACGTTAATATTATAAAGATAAATTTGCGTTGGATTTGTTTGCGTTCGCTTATCTCAGAATCGATTACACTCATTTGTAAAAAAATGACCGGCATGGAGCGAGTAAGAATCCCTCGTGATACAGGTATCTATCGTCAGATCATCAGTAAAAGCGTTAAAAAAGTTGCATAAAGGCCGCAGATCCTCGGTTTAAAGAAGGGTTTCGGGCCAATAATAAGCCTCTATATTATAACCGAATTTTTACTTTTTCTTTAATGATAACCATTAGGTTAATTCATCTCAGAATACATGGTTTGAGAGTTTGATTAAAGGTATGCTTCTCGTACTTTCAGACTGTTCGCCGAGTTCGAACTGTGCTACGTCAGTGCCATGGTGAATGTGAAGACGCCACACGAGTTCGAAGCTCAGCAGTTGATATGCGTTCTGTTCTCTGAAAGTCTTCGTCGAGCGTTGAAACTCAATCTACTTACACAGGAACAGGTATGTTGATTATTAATTTAATTCAATTTTAATATATATTTTTTTCAATTTATTTTAGGAAGGTGGTATGACCTTCGCCTTAAGACGGTGGCTCTGTAAGATATGTAAACAGCTTCTTACTAATTCAATAGCCCACCTACATCTACTTCTACCGGGTCCAAGATGTGATGTACCATGTGCTGTAATTTTTTTTTATAGTGTAATTAGCTGGACGTTCATATAGGCCACCTGATGGTAAGTGTTCACCAACGCCCAGAGATAGCGGCATTGTACATTTCTTTAAAAAAAAAAACGAACTTGGGAACTAAGATTGTGCTCACTCACCCTTTAAACCGGAACACAACAATACCAAGTACTGATGTTTTGCGGTAGAATATCTATCACACTGACTTATTTGCCATAAATATTTTTTGAATACAGCAAAATGTTTTCATACTACGTTGTTGTACAGGTGTGAGGAACTATTGGCTAACAATTAAACAAGTCTCATGATGTTGTGTTCACTCGTCGGTCGTCGTCGTTGCTTTAATCACCGAAAATCTCAAAGCGTTTTGAACCCTGAGGTCATATAAAAAACTATTAGACTTTTCTGTAGAGTAATTTTCGGTGTTGATATTCTACGTAAAGCTTTAGCTTCAAATATTTCCGTTCGTATCAGGTCGCTGTCCCACTTGCGCATTATATGTCCTGGGTAGTTTGCTCGTTATGAATGGTCGCCGTGGCCGAAATCAGTAATGTGGACATAATCAATGTTAGCTTGTATGTATGTAATGTAATATACGTATTTAAAAAAATATTATAAATGTAATGTATTTCAGGTGGATTCGTACGACCCAGCCCTAATGTTCGCTGTACCTCGACTAGCGATTGTTAGCGGCCTACTTATCTACTCTACCGGCCCTTTGAGTATAGACAAACAGCCAGGTGACTATTGTTGCTATTATATATTATTAAAGGGAAAATATTTTTGCCTGTGTTAGGAGTAAGGTTTGGAGGTCGAATTTGAACATAAGAAAAGGTTTTAAACTAGTCTATAAGTGCGAGCAAATCATTTGTTAATCATTAATTTTAAATTTAATAGTCGTATAATGTGTCCACTTCTTTGTAATTGATAAATAGCTATTTCTAGCTCTAATACGTTTTAAATTACTTGCATTGTCGTTTGTCATCAAAACAATTTTTTTTTCACGTCTTATTCGTGAGGTAGTTAGTTAAAAATCAATTACCATTATTGTTCCTCCACATTAACGATTAACCTTACTTAAAAACGTCGTTTAACGGGTGTTAATTTAAATACTTTTTATCTCTTTCTATTATCATTGATTTGACATTCAAAAGAGCGAGACACAGCAATCTTTAACTAATCATCCCATTAACAATATTTATTGGTTCGATTAACAATATTTATGAGAACGATTTTAAAACGAACTTGTTAATTTTCAGAAGAAATGTCAGATATGTTTCGACCGTTCCGTCATCTGTTGCACAAGATCAAATCTCTTCTCTGGACGTTGGATAGAAGAGAATTAATGGCTTTGGAGAAATTGCTTTGCTCCAACGAGGATATATCTAGTTTGGCGAATTTGGACTTATCATCTGGTAAGTTATTATATATGGCAACATTAAACTGTCAAAATAATTATTGACGTTAAGAATTTGGTTTAAATTGTAATATATAACGCTTAAAGTAATTATTATATAACGCTTAAGTAATATATAAATTTAGTAACAATTTATTTTGTGCATTTTATAGTTTATTTTTCTATTACCAAAAGTATAGAGATAAGTTATAACTTAAGTATTGCTATGTAAATTATTAAAGTTTTTTTTTTTAAATTTAAATAGCGCAAAATTCACCCGAAGATGCCTATTACCCGGACATAGGCGAGTTCGTTTCAAAGTTTTATGAGGACCATGCATCGTGTAGAGATTTATACTCACGACAAAGGTAAAAAATAGTAAATTTATTTTATATAAAGTAATAAATCTCAAAATTAAAATCCCTATTATTTAGTAATCTTTGATTACTTTCTAAATGATAAGTGTCATTTTGGTGATACTAAATTGTAATGTGTAATTTTATCATATTTTTTTTCTTAAATAAAGTTCATTTTGGTGAATTTGATGTTTTCATAAATGTTTGTTTCAGTTCAAGCGAACCCACGATAACGGACGCCGATTACCTCCCAGGCAATATTGAAGTAATGACACCAATCATAGATGGTCTTAAGCGCCTAACGGGAGACGATGAGTCCGAGAGAGAATCAGAAATTGATACCGACGGACAAATCGAAAGGCAATCGATAGACACAACAAGCACAGACACATTCCAAACAAACGAAAGCAGGGAGTTTGATAAAACAAGAAAGACTAGTAGAGCCGAAACCGATATGTCGTCACTGAGAAATCTATCGACGAACGGCCTCATGATGTTCGATCCACTTGTCATAAACGCGGTCTCAGCTTCGACGTCCGGTGAATCATCGTCGACGAATCGACAGATACCGGATCAAGAACTGGTCACATCACTAAACGAGCAAGTCACAGAAATAGCGGATCGATTATCGTCGATCGTTAGTGATGTGGATATAATGGATCACCAAACACACTCGTTCTCGACCAATGATGTACCTAAATTGATATCGACCGATAGTTCGGAAGATTTTAGTTTCGCAGGACCAAGGAATGACCAAATGAGCTGTTTGCCGTCTACTAGTCATGGTTACTTGATACCAAACGCGATCAGCCAGGAACCGGTCGTTCTAGCGTCGTTGTCACATAATAATTCAGCAGTTTTCAATCAAGAGGAGGAGAATAATTTAAATCGTGTAATATTAAGCTCAGACGCTCCGTTAATAATGCCAAGTATTGACGCTGACATTGTAAATATAGATATGGCCATCGCCAATGTCAGCCTTAGCGTTATATTACTAGACGAAGAATACAACCAAGAATATAAGCCTAACTATGAAAATGATAACGAAAAAGAAAGTACGAACTATGCTGAGAAAATGTCCGCTGATAAGGATGAAAGAGTTAAGTTTATGCTCGGCTACGAAAGCGATCATGAATCGCCAGTCGATTCGGGCGTCAGTACAGAGAATACTAGCCTAGACCGATCGCCAGACACAGACCAGTATAAGGACATCAAAGAGAACCACTTCATGCAACAGAACAGGGTACTAAAGAGTCCAATCGAAGAGAGTATAGATGAGAAAGAGACGAACACTCTAGAAAGTTCCTTTTCAGATGTAAGAGAGGACGTTGTAAATATAAATTACGCAGAAGATGATACTCAGAAGAACGAAGCCGGCTCGTCTCGTATCGAAAGTGTAAATATTGATAGGTTAAGCGACGAAGGGTTGAACGAAGCGACGAATGTAAATAGTGGTATACAAAATTGGGGTGCGAACGACCCCCAGGAAGAGTTTAGGACGATAGAGGATGTTATTACAGAGCTAAGAAGACATAGGGAATCCGATAAGAAAATTAGTTCGCTAGTTGAAGACAATAAGACGAATGATGTACCGAATTGTAGTCAGAGCGCCTCGTCACGTAGGAAAAGTAGGAAATCTGATGTGAGGAGCAAAAAGAAGAAAAAAACGTGGTCGGCGCGTAATGTGATATTGAATAATCGCTCATCGCAAAGCCAAAATACTCCGCTGAGATTGAATTTAGATCATTTCGTCGATGAAAGGTAAGTTTTGAATGATCGTAACTTAAATAGTGTATTATAGGAAATCAAATAATATATTAGAACGACTAGAACACTAAAACTAATCAGAATTAATTTAATAGAAATTGTTCTTTCTTCATTGTTCTATATTAAACACATTTGCCTCACAAGCACCATTCCGTCTCATTTATATATCATATCATAATAATAGGAAGGAAGACTTACATATGGATCTCGTGTGTACCTTTGCTTTTAGACATTGGAACAGTAGAAATATCTTTAATAACGTTTAATGCGAACTAAGATTCTATGTCCCTACAATACACTAGCTGACTAATACCGCAGACTAGATCACATAGATAAGAAGCCAGAAGTAATAATTTAAGGGGGAAAATTGTGTATAGTTGGTTATGTGAGTACGTCTGTTGGTTCCAGCGCGCCCACGGAGTGCGCGGACGACGAGCAGATCGCGCTGGCGCTGCAGGCGCAGGAGCTCGCGGCGCGCCAGCACGCGAGGCAGAAGTTCAAGTACGGCCCACTGTCACGATTATGTTTTTACGTTTTTTTATCATTAGTAGGCCAGCGTTTGACTGTTCTCTTGCCTGGTGCTAAGCATAGACAACCCGTCTTCTAGACGAGCGTGCCGCATCCTAGAACTTCACTCTGGATTTGAAGACACCGACGTTGTACCTATCGGGAAATTCAGACTCAGGCAAAGTATTCCACAGTTTTGCGGTGCGAATGTGATTTCGAAGCGCTTTGGCGTTTTGGTCGCGTTTGCCTGACCGTTTGACGGAGTAAATACGTGTGATTCTTGCGCATATTCTCCGAAATGTATTCGATAGAAATATAGTTTATGAGACATCAACGTCTTGCATCTCTCTTACTCATTTGGGGTCGGCGTAAGAAAAAAAAAACATTTGGCAGGAATTTGAAGACGCCTGCCTTCCTTTCACAAACCTTTCCTACTTTTTCAGGTGGATTGTTTTGTCGTCCACCAATCCGTCATAAAAGCTTACGTGCGTGAATGTTCGAAACAAATGTGCACTCTTTTTTTGACGCAAAAAACGCAAGCGTCTTCTAGTGTCACTGTAACACAGAGATGAACATCAATCTAGATATTCCAAAGGTCTTCAATCGAGTATTGCATAACTCTTCTTTTCAAACTAAAATTTACAAAAATAAAAGGTTTATACTTTACCAAAGTATATATCATATTTAATGTTGGGGTGAGCATAATACTAAACTGTCAGAGTTTAGATACACGAACCATACGAACATAGAGAAAATAATATTATTAAATATTTCGATTAGATCGAGCCAAGATCTCATTCACCGTCTGTTCGTCTGCATCGCGGGCGTCGCCGACCAGCTTCAGACGAACTTCGCGGCGGACCTCCGAAACATACTGAAGGCGGTGTTCCTGCTGAACCAGACCATCGAACCGCCGGAGACGAAGACGGAAGACACGATAGAGTATCAGCCCACCGAGGACCAGATCATACAGAATGGTGAGAACGGAGAGACGGTTAGAGAGATAATATATTCTTTATTTAGAACAATGATGCATACACCTTTGTTTTATAGGTATATAATAGACAAAATATTTTTCAATACGAATTGTAACAATGATATCTCCGAATTCAATAGAATTTCCTAATACTAATTATAAGACAATGAAGCCGAGATTGCCCAGTGGTAAGAACGCGTGAATCTTAACCGTTGATCGTGGGTTCAAACCCACTGAATTTCATGTGCTTAATTTGTGATTATAATTCATCTCGTGCTTGACGGTGAAGGAAAACATCGTCAGGAAACCTGCATGTGTCTAATTTCACTGGAAATCTGCCACATGTGTATTCCACCAACCCGCATTGGAGCGTGGTGGAAAAAGATCCAAACCTCCTCAAAAGAGGAGAGGAGGCCTTAGCTTAGCGCAGCAGTGGGACATTCACAGGCTGTTACTGTTATTATCACAATGAGTACGTACTTAACTTTAACTTTTTTGACTGCCTCGTTGGTCTAGTGGCTAAGGCCGCAGACCCGGTGGTCCTGGGTTCAATTCCCAGGTCGGGCCAATAAATAGTTATTGGGTTTTTCTGTAAGAAAATTCTCAGTAGCAGCCCGGAGTCTGGAAGTTGGAAGTGTGTACACTCCCGTGCCTCGGAAAGCACGTTAAGCTGTTGGTCCTGCGCCTGAACTCTTTCCGGTCGTGTCGGATTGCCGTCCCATCGGTTTATGAGAGCTAAGGAAAAGAGAGTGCACCTGTGTTTGCGCACACACTTGTGCACTATAATATGTCCTGCGCAGTTGGCTAATCTCTCTTGAGATTAGCCGCCGTGGCAGAAATCGGTCTGGAGGACTTTACTTAACTTTAAACAACATCGTACTCATGTCATATCATATTCCACGGGTAATATCTATTTATTTATTTAATAAGTACACTATACGTATTAATTGATGGCTTATACAACATCAAAAAAAAAAAAAAACAACTTCTGATATGTACATCGATTACAAGTGTACATAACATTCACAGTGTATCGTGTCAACATGTTTTTTTAAAGTTGAAATTAAAATGTATTATAAAATTAAAAAAAAAAAAATTATCATTGGTATCTATTATTATTAATATCTTTATGATTAAATATTTATTTGTTCTATTATTACGGTATTGATGTTTATTCTTTAGGCGTTTGAGTATTTTTTTTTTATTGTATAGGTAGGACGATCATATGGGACACCTGATGGTAAGTGGTCACCAACGCCCATAGACAATGGCATTGTGAGAAATGTTAACCATCGCTTACATTGCCAATGCGCCACCAACCTTGGGGACTAAGATGTTATGTCCCTTGTGCCTGTAATTACACTGGCTCACTCACCCTTCAAACCGGAATACAACAATACAAAGTACTGCTGTTTTGCGGTAGAATATCTGATGAGTGGGTGGTACCTACCCAGACGAGCTTGCACAAAGCTCTACCACCGAGTAAGTTACTTTCGCATTTATAATATTAATATAAATTATATTACATTCTAAAAAATATATATGACTAATTTATAACTTAAATAAATAAGTAAAAAGTAAAGTAACACATCTTGTAAAGGGATTCTCTGATTGAGAATGCGAAATAGCGTTATCAATATCGATAACGTTGCCATCGAGGTTTTGAGAAATAAATTTTTAAACCAGATAAATAGGATTTTTCCTACCTTAAACATGACCAAACATGGGCTCGCTAACTAATGGAATATATAATAATTGTTTACATGATTGTTACAGGTAGTTCCTTCGATAGCGTCTATTCAGCGGAAGAAGTATACGCTGACAGTAATTCCGATTCGACCGCGTCCGAATCGAATTCACGGCTCGCTCGAAGGAACACGATGAACGCGACGACGATCAATGAACAGCAACAGACAGCAACGACTGAGGCGAGGAGGAAGTCCGTTGACAACAGCAGTAACCTGCAGGCGTCGGTGTCGACAGGAGATCTCACATACACGTACGTTAGATGAACAATTTAATATAATTAAAAGAAAATAATGTAAGTGCAACTAATATGCATGTGACTCAATGTGGAAATTAATATGTTTTGCGTAAATAACTTTTCATTAAAATGTTGCATGTAGAAAAGAGGCATTGCAGCCACATCAGTTTTACTTCTGAACTAACTTTGACAATTGAACTGTCTCCTATTGAATATGGTTATATTATATTTTTTATTGCATAATAATAATTCATAATTCGTGTATTTACAGAATATTTATGTTTTGAAGTGATAACTTCTTATGGGAGGGTAAACCCCTTCGTAACGTAACGCGTTACGGCGCCACTATTACCGACGCGGACTGCTTTACCTGAGAGTTACAAACTTAACGCCATCTAGCGTATACAGATAGTACTTATCATAATTTAGCAACTCTCAAGTATTAATTTAAATTATATTTAATATATTATAATTAATAATAAATATTACCACTTCTGTCGAGCGTCCCGAGACGCACACGTTTTATTTTTTAAAGTTTTGATCTATTGATTCACTAGTTTATGTTAATGCCAAAATTCAAATATATACGATTGTTATTTAAGTCTAAGAACTGTTGTATTTAGTATTTTAAAAATTATTACATAACTAGAATCGACACGCGATACCTAGTAAACACTTCACGGGTCGGACAGGGTTTTTGTTACAGCCTGTATAAATAATAATCATTACATTACTCCCCCCCTCCCCAGGCGCGCGGACGGGCGGCACGTGGAGCGCGCGCCGGAGTGGGTGCCCGACATCGCGGCGCCCGCCTGCATGCGCTGCCTCGCGCACTTCACCGCCTTCCGCCGCCGACACCACTGCCGGAACTGCGGTGAGCGCGCCGCAACCGTTGACAACCACTGGCTTGACACTTAGGCTTCCCAAACCGGTGTAGAAATACCCCGGTAGTGGGTAAACCCACACTCACATAATATATTTCTTTGGTTTACAGACCTTCTTGGTCTATTGACTAGATATTACGGCTGTCCCATCGGATTATGTGAGCGTGGAAATAGTATTTGAGTCTACGCTTATGCACTATATCTCCTGTACAGTTAGACTAGCTCAGTTAAAAATTACTGCTGTGACCTAATGTAGTCAGGGAGACGGTATAATAACTATTGTACTGTATGTTTATTCTATATATATATATATATATATGTACGATGTATATTGATATGTGTATTTCTCGGTGGTAGAGCTTTGTGTAAGCTCGTCTGGGTAAGTATCATCCACTCATCAGATATTCTCCCGCAAAACAGCAGTACTTTGTATTATTGTGTTCCGATTTGAATGGTGAGTGAGCCAGTGTAATTACAAGCACAAGGGACATAAAATCTTAGTTCCCAAGGTTGGTGGCTCATTGGCGAGATGTATGCGATGGTTAACATTTCTTACAATTCCAATATCTATGGGCGTTGGTGACCACTTACCATCAGGTGGCCCAACGCTCGTCCGCCTACCTATATAATTAAAAAAATGTACTGTATATTTAATCGATAACGCATCAAGAGATTGATAAATTCGTAACCATCTTATGAATTACATTAAACTAGCCGCTTCTCACCCATTTTGCTCATCGTAAATTATCCTATGTACTATTTCACAAGGTAATAAACTTAAGACTAAAAATTACATCAATTATATTGAATAGCACAAAACATTTGCTTTTATCAAACACTATTTTCAAAAATTGTTCACCTATCACGTAGTCCATGAAAATGCAGGTCACAATTCCTAATGTAGAAATTCAACTCAAATTTCAGGCAAAGTGTTCTGCGCGTCTTGTAGTTCGAACTCTATCCCCCTACCGCGTTACGGACAAATGAAACCGGTACGAGTCTGCGAAGAGTGTTTCCAGAGCACCGGCCACGATAGACGGAGGCAGGCTACATATCGGTGAAAAAGTTTATTATACGAAAATGAGCTTTGTTGTCAGTCGAAA
The DNA here is from genome assembly GCA_905220585.2 of Nymphalis polychloros. Taxonomy (NCBI): domain Eukaryota; kingdom Metazoa; phylum Arthropoda; class Insecta; order Lepidoptera; family Nymphalidae; genus Nymphalis; species Nymphalis polychloros. Next base: position 4,717,827 of record HG992264.1, on the reverse strand, counting down.
ATTATGGATTTAATATCTTTTTTTGTGACCTAAATTACTATGAAAAATATTTGCCTAGAAGTAAAATTAAAAGACACATAAAACTCTTTACTTAATAAATTTAAGTGAAATTGGTTAACCTTTATTTTTGTACGAAGTTGTATTGATTTATTATAAAAGTAACTTCGTAATGTTAAAAGTATTAATACATTTTTATAAAGTAAAATAAATATTAAATATAGAATACTATTTTTAAAGCAATCTACTTTAAAAAAAAAATTCTATTCGAGAAATGTTGTGTAAATGTTCTTTCCTGCAGTTCAACCATGATAAATGATAACGAAATATGGTAAAATAGGATCTATTTCACTGTAACAAGGCTTGTTTTTGATTGAAGCATTTTATTTTTTTCAATTTTCCACACAAAATAAAAAAAAAACAATATCAAAGAAAAAAAAAATGTTTTTAGTATTCGTTCGATAGTTATCATTTTGCCATATTTTATGATAATTTTATTAACAAAAGACGCGATCTTTCGTACAACCAAACTCGCATGGTTTGTTTTATTTGATAAGAAAAATGCGCTCATATTTCTTCCATTTTCGATTGATCTTTTTTTTGTTTCCAAATATGAATTAAATTGTGATATTGGATATTTATTCCAGAACCTTCTACTAACCGTATTGACTAGCCTTCGTATTGTTAAAAGTATATTTTCCGTATTGACTGATGTTCTGATTAATTTTTTTGTATAGGTTTTCAGTTTTGAGGAGCTCTCTAATATTTCGATAGCACGTCGATCATGTCAGCGATTGTTATTTAAATAAAAACTATTTTATACTACAAATATGTTGTCTGTGTAAATTTTTAAATCAATAGTTCGATCAATGTTGCTATGTTTGAAAAAAATTGTATCGATTTGAATGTTCTGAATTTAAAATTGTCTTTTAAATATGTAATAAGTTTGATTAAAAAAAATGATAACAATAACAAGCTTTTATTTAATCCATATACTTAAATGTATAGATTGTATTCTCACCAGCACCAAAATGTGGACCAAGGTCCACAGGTCAGGTCAATCGGTTGAGAGGAACTGGTTTTAAAATTCCAATTTGGTTCGAAGATTTGATCCAATACACTAACGTCAATTATAAAATTAAATAAAAGCTTGTAAAATTGTGTCAAAAATACCCACCCATAGACAATTCTGTTGGCTTAATGTAAGGACTCATTAAATGGAAAAAAGAAAAACACTAAGTGAGTTAAAATCACAACGAAAACGAGACAAAAGTATTATTATTCTAAGAAATAATTACCTAAATATATAAAACTTACATACTGTAAAATTTAACTGTAAAATTATTAACGAACTAAAAGTATTTTTATATTAATGAGTTTTTGCAATACGCTAATGATTTTTATATCATGTCAATTTCATTACATATGTGAGGTTGTCTATGCCTGCCTTATTATGAACACAGGATTTTTGTGTGCAAAAAATATTGCTCCAATGTTTCATTAAGTAATTAAATGTAACGAACGTCAGAAAGAAATCAAAACTGAAATAAACATATTATTAAGTAGACGCGTTCAAATAGATAAAATATTTTTAAGAATTTTAACTAAGACCATAAAGCAGCCGAGCTCTATGGTCTGTTTGTTTTTTTTAATAAAGTATGTTTAAATGATCTTTATATTTTATAACATTGAATTATGCCATAGATAATAATAATATTATAGACTAATCGAGGCAAATTACAATAAGACATCTATTGCAATCATTTTCTAATAGTATGATGTCTATCTCAGTTGTATGAATAAGATTATAATAATTAAAATAAAAAAAAAATATATTCCATAACTTTTTTATATCCAACGGTGTTAGTAAATAGGATTTAAGTGTAATTTTAAAATTGTATGTAAATTTTGTAAAGGTTTGTGTTAATAAATTTTTAACTAACCACATAGTTTGAATACAAGGGCTGTCCCTTTTTGTATGTTATATAAAACGCTGTTTCGGTAATCGCGAGACCACAAAACGTGTAAGTGATATAATTATACTGTTATATATTTTAATCGTGTAAAATAAATGTCAGATTTATTATTAGATAATTGGAAGTTTTATTTTTTTTACAATTGAACCTTAAAAGTCGTAGTCCCTATTTTTTTTTTTATATTGTGTGTGTGTTTTTAGTAATATTGATAGGTGGCCAAATTTGCGACTTCATGGTAAGTGCTTACCGCCCGCCCTTATGTATTGACACTTTAAAAATAAAAAAAAACATTACATCAATGTTGGGAGTTAAGATATTATGTTCCTTGATTTTAGTTACACTGGCGTCAATCTCTATCGAAACAACTACCGCCATTCAGCAACACTTTGTATGTTGCTGAATGGCGGGTTATGCGTATTTTAATTATATTCTTTAAATTAAGTCTATATTGTTTGTCATGATATCAGCTACGAGCGTCACGAGTGCTTTTAGGTAGTAAAGTTTTGACCAATTAAACGGGTCGGTTGATTTATATATGTGGCCGATTTCATTTTACCCCTGTTTTTGGGCGGTGGTAGTCACTTTTCATCAGGTGAGCACTATGCTCGTTTGCCCACTCTTACATAAAAAAAAAAACGAAGTCAGCCACCGTCATGGACGATATTCATTATTAGTACACGTCAAGCAGATGAACACTATATATATACAGGGTTATTTGTAACAACCCAGCAACCTCGCAGGACTAGATAGCTAACACCATAAGTAACAACTTTTGTTCTACGACTTTTGATAATTTGTTAAATTTTATTTTCATACAAAAATAAGTATTAATTTAATTTCCCGCTTGAATGTTTATAATTCTACGCGCATCGCAAAGATCGACGCGTCGCGTCGTGCTTTCGTTTATGAATGAAATATAGACCTACAAATGTCACGACAGTACGACAAAAACTTGTAAATTCATTTTTTTGTCATGTATTGAGTTATGTCCGAACTCGTAGACCAAAAGTTGTTGCTTATGGTGTTAGCTATCTAGTTATGCGAGGTTGCTGGGTCGTTACTAATAACCCTGTATATTAAACTCAATTTCTCGATATGGTTGAGGGTCACGAATCATGTTAGGTGATTGTCTAATCGAACGCACTATCAATAATAGTTACGTGATGAGTGTAAATTATATTAGTGCACGCTGCAAAAGTTGCAGCCTTACAGCTATAATTAAAGTTTTTATCTCAAATGTAATCTGTAACATTGTTTTACTTTAATAAAGATATTAAAGTAACAACTAACCAGATCGAATACTGTAATATAACACTTATTACAAATGAAATAGTGATGAAATTACGACACGAACATTGTTCATTAAACATTGGCATAACACTTGTAAGTGCGAGTGCCCCGACGCTCATCTGTTTTATTGCCGCACCTGGAGTGTCATTTTGTTATGAGAACTTAAGATAAATTTAATAGTTTACTAGTATTATTGTTACTATTTGTCTTTAGTTATTGTTCGTTTTTTAATCTTTAGACTCGAACTTCCGATAGTAAACAGGCAGTGGTGTAGGGTCAGGTGCAGTGAGTTCCTCTAACCTAAGCTTTGAAAAGAGAGGAGCATAAAAGAAAAAGAAAAAATAAGATCGAGCCTGCTCACAAGATTTTTTTTATGTTTATAAATGAACATCAACAATTACAGAACTCCATAAGTTCAAGCTACGTGGACAGAGGGGGCGAGGGCCCGATTCTTTCTCAATGCACGGGGCCCTCGTCCATCTAGCTACGCCACTGATAGTAAGTCCCAGATTATTCTAGATAATTGTGTAATTATCGCGACCAAATCACGAAACTTACAGCTATATCTTTATAAAGATAATACTTATAAAATTATTTGCCCTGACAGACAACACACAGCCAAAACTACTGACTATAAAACTGAAATTCGTAATATTAGTTTATTTTATAACGTATGCATCCTATAAGATTTTTGGATGCTTGAAAGGCTAGTAGAGGTAACTTTTCTAAATTTTACGTATGAAGTCGGAACGAGTAGTTAGTATAATATATGCATACATAGAGCGAGTTCATTCACTGCATTGTCACGGGAGTGTGAAACGCATTAACCTGTGAAAGGGTGTTCTAAGGTGCGTTTATTCACCCTTTAATTAATGAAACAAACTTCGTATTTATATTAATTTAAAATAAAATAGATCGTCAACATTAAATTTAAAATGAATAAATTTTGATCAATAATTTACAAAACAATCATTCTTTCTAATTAGTTTATCCAGTCATGGGCATGTTACTGCACCACCTACCTCATATCGTATGGGTTATTCCTTACACCGTTGGTTGCGTGGAAGAGATCGCTATGTAGCGATAAGGTCGCCAAAATTGTATGCTACTATTATTTAAGCTGTCTAAGTTTTTGTAAAAATAATCTGTTGTGGTGTACAATAAAGTATAAATAAATAAAATATAATACCGATATCAGGAAAAATGAAGTTATTAGGAAAAGAGTGATACGTATCAATATAATATAATGATTATAAGACAAGAATAGGCCGAAGAACCAATGAACTGTGAGAGAGGACGTCATGTGTAAGAAATTTTATGAGAATTTGAAAATAAAGTAATTCGTCAATTCAAACTTGAGGTGGAACCTTTTTGACTCACCCGACTATTTCCACATGTCCAACGATATCGCACACACAGCCGAAATGTTCCGGACCTTCATACTAATGTATGTACATATGTGGTAATATACTTATGTGTAATATACTTATGTGTAGTATATTTATAGTAAGGTATGGTGGTACCCCTAGGTGGTAGGTCTTTGTGAAAGCCCGTATACCACCCACTAATTAGGTATTCTACCGCTAAATCGCAATATTTCGATAGAATATTTCATCCGATATGACGGGTGGTTTATGTTACGATATAAACGTTTCATAAAAGGGTCAAACCCTTATTCAATCCGTGCGAAGCCAGGACGGGTAGCCAGAATTCTATATATTTTTATATTGATCCTGTTCAAATCTTTTATATACCTATCTATTTTTATTTTTCTATTTCTTCAAAGAATCTCATTTTAATCTTAAGTTCCTGGGACATTATTCACACACGGCCATCTGATCCCAAACTAAGCAGAGCTTGTACTATAGAAACCAGACAACTGATATACTACACATACTACTCTTTTATAAATACATACTTATATAGATAATTACACCCAGACTCAAGACAAACAGATATGTTCATGCACACAAATGTTAGGTGGGAATCGAATCCACGACCTGCGGCGCGAAAGGCATCTACCAACCACGCCAACCGGCTCGTCAAACAACATAAATGATTTTTAAATTATTAAATCAAAATTAACGTTTAACCATAATATTAAATTTTGAACAAAGTAAGCAAAATCATAAACCAATAATTAAATTTCACGCAATCTAGTTGTGTAAACAAAGCAAGGGATAGAAGCTTATTAAAAATCAGTCATAAGATAACGAGGCGTAAAAATAAATTAATGTTGTTAGAACAAAAAATGTAAACAATTTCTCCAGACCTATCCAATAGAAAAACTGGCTTCGCAAATGGTTTCAACTAACTACAGTACAATGCACAAACACAATTACACTTTTCTATCGTATAATCCATATTACACGTACAAATTAAATAGCATCAGAATGAAACAGCAATCTATACTACTATATAAATCTATTGGTTCTGTCTGTACATTTTCTTTTTTTCACATAATTTTGTGATAAATAATCGTTTTGTGATGCAGTGATTCACATTATACAATTTTTTTCATTTTTGTCTGTCTGTCTGTATGTCTTCTTATAACTGAAGAACTGCTTGATCAATGTTGATGAAAATTGGTACACACAAAGAACATGTGATGGCGCAAATATTAGGCCATATATAAGATCGGTAAACCCTACGGTATCTTATGAAAATTAATTTCAAATCGTTAATTACGTATTTCTTTACCAGTAGCCATATGTGTGTGTGCGTGTATGTATGTATGTGTGTGTGTGTGTGTGGCCTCGTGTGTGTTATTATAGTAATAAAATAATTTATTATATTTTTATTAATTATACGCGGGTGAAGCCGCGGAGCACAGCTTGTTATTTAATAATATTAATGGTAGCATATTCATAGTATATACCATTTTAAATATGAATCATAAATTATCCGCTCTAAATTTTAAATACCGAACAAAATAACGGAAAAATGTAGTAGGTAATCAAATTAAAAAATGTAATTTTTAGATGCGGTCAAGCCTAAAGCATAGATTGCAGGAATGCTAATTTTTCATCTGAAACGACACGAGCGTGATGTTATCTCTTGAATTGAGTCACGTTTATGTTCTAACCTTTCTACGGTGTTAGTACAATTTTATTATTCAGTTAATTCTTATATAAGACATCTTTACTAATAATATATGTATAATTATAACTGTGAAAGTGTTTGTGACTTTGTTCTTTTACGCGGAAACTAGTTGACGCGGCGTTTTTGCTTAGGGATAGTTCGTGAGTTAGGGAGTTATATATAAGATATTTATTGTTGCGAGGTGGTAGAGCTTCGTGCAAGCTCGTCTGGGTAGGTACCACCCACTCATCAGATATTCTACCGAAAAACATGTAAGTAACATGTATTAACATCGATGTAAGCGATTATTAACATCTCTCACAATTCTAATATCTATGGGCCCATAATATGCTTATTTTTATATCTATGCTATAAAAATATATATTTGAAAATGAATATGGGATTAGAGAAGTCTACACTAGAATTAAAAATTTTCAAAAAAGTATTTCAATCAATTTTATTTTTTATTTTACTTGTAGGCGGGCCAGCATTTGCGCCACCTGATGGTTACTGGTCACCAACGCCCATAAACAACGGTATTGTAAGAAATGTTAACCATCACTTACATCGCCAATGCGCCACCAACCTTGGGAACTATGATGTTATGTCCCTTGTGCCTGTAATTACATTGGCTCATTTACCCATCAAACCGGAACACAACAATACAATATACTGCCGTTTTACGGTAGAATACCTGCAGAGTGGGTGGTACCTACCCAGACAAGCTTGAACAAAGCTCTACCACCGAGTAAGTCCTAAGTCCAATCTAAGTGTCTTTTTAAACATAAAATGTTTTACAAATGCTGTAAATTAACGCAAAATTTTTAAATGATGTATACAGGGTTATTTTTAACGACCCAGCGACGACTTCGGACATAACTCAATACATGAAAAAAAATGATTTTACTAGTTTTTGTCGTACTGGCGTGACATTAATTGTAGGTTTATATTTCATTCATAAACGAAAGGGCGATGCGACGCGTCGATCTATGTGATGCATTTAAAAGCGATCAAGCGGGAAATTAAATTAATACTTATTTTTGTATGAAAATAAAATCGAACAAATTATCAAAAGTCGTAGAACAAAAGTTGTTGCTTATGGTGTTAGCTATCTAGTCCTGCGAGGTTGCTGGGTCGTTACATATAACCCTGTATAGACGAGTATGTTCTTCAAATATCTTCACGATTTGTTTTCCGTTATTATTTCAGTTTCCCTATGCGAACGTAGAATTGTAAATGGTCAACCATTATCTTCACAAAAAGGCTATATGGTACGCTTTATCACAACTAAGTTATAATGTTTAATAGTGTTCATATAAGTCAAGATAATGTCATCTATTGCATTTTTTCTGAACCAACTCATCTTCCACTACTACTAGAGACATGAAACTTTATCTACGACGTTGCTCTAATGGGTTAATATATGTGTCAGGATAATCAGACATATACAAGTATACTTATGATGTTTTTTTTTCAAGACACCGAAAAACACTGTCAATTAAAATATTCAATGGTACTTACACTCCCAACTGTCGCGTTATGTAAGATCCACGCGTTCTATTCGCTTAGCCCACTTAACTCTTCTAGTGCTTAAAAATAGTTGTAGATTAGTTGTAGGTACTTGTATGTGGGAAGTTTCTTACTTTAATAAAGTAATGTGATCTACGCAGATAATATACTACATATTACTTTACAACTTTTTGGAAAAAGCTTTATGCGTTCCAGTCTTATCGACAATCTTATCATAAACCTTATCTCAACTTTTCGATCTTGTATGAGCCGTCTGAGAGGTTTTCTAAACGGATCCATCAATCTGACACTCATTCAATTCATTCCCAAAATAACTGGTGGACAGCTATTTAAGTTTGTCAAATTATTTCTATCAAGATGCACACTGTGACCGACCGAAAAAACGAGATGAGAAATGATGATGAGACTTAATACTGCAATGAGCTTGCCCCTCTTTTTTCTTATCGATTTCAACAAAATTAAAGGTATATTTAACACGAGAAAAATCATCCCCTCGAAATTACGATTCATGGCTGTGTGGAGGAGCAATCGTAAGTAGCTGGTACATCCTTACCTCCGCGGCTTGCGTCGAAGACGTACAGAACATGTACGCGGTTGCCGGCTACGACAGATACGTCAAGGAATCCGAACTAGACATGAATCCGTGTACGAAACACATGAAGAGGAAAATTGTTTACACTTGTCTACCTGAAGGTAAATAAATTTTATTTGACAAAACTGCAATATTTAATCATCATTCGCCTTATTTCATTATTGCATCTTCTGTCTTCTTCTTATCTTCACATAACACTGTATTCGTAACGAAACTCATCATTCCCTATCACATATACTCGCTTCTGTCCTGACGTTTCCATTCAGCTTTTAGACAAAGTTACACTATTGAAACATCAAAAATTTTCGAAGTCACGATCAAAGACATGCATCGTACATCTTGCTTAGTAACACACGATCTTAAAGGTAAAATATACACAGCTGCGAGGGATTTTGGGAATGTGGAGGACTGGTGCTGTTAAAAATCGAATTTAATTAGTATCTAATGTCATTTTTTCTAATTGTAATAAAATAAGATTACTTACGATAAAATACCAATATAAATTAGGCTATATATTTAATTATGTTTTATTCTTTCAATAATTTCTAATTTAAATTCAGCTTATGGACTAGTTTTCGATCAACTAGAACAATGGTCTAAGCTCGACATAGCACTTGTTAAAGTTGACCAGAAGTACAAGTTCAGGGACAGATCTTACATCCAGCATTGTGCGTACTTACCAAAGAAAATTAATGTCAATTTCGATATCAAGTACGAAGAAGCTGGGAGAAAGGCCATCATGCTGGGTTGGGGGCACTTAATTAAATGGCGAGAGGTAATTATTATGTATTGAAATGTAAAATCAATAGCTTATTCGAGTAGGCTCTTAGAAGAACTTTTGAATCGCCGAAGATTAATTTGAATTGAAAGTTACCACCGATCCTTAATAATTTCAAAGTGTCAATAGAGCAATGCTTTACTGGCCGTTATGCGGTGTAAAAGTCGCAGGGTCGATGCTGACCCCTTGGGCTACTGTCATTCCCATAGTTTATTGGAGTGGTACATAGGAACATCGAATATATCCTTAAAATACATAAACGGGTTTGGTAATAATAATTTTTTTAATGTAGATTTTTCCTTATTAACCATAGGCATCAACGATTCCATGTCTATGGGGATTTGTTAGTAAAAGAAAATAATAATTATAGGCGTAGGTAGGGTTTTGTGCAAGCGTGTCTGGGTACTTCATCAGGTATTCTTTCGATACCTGATGAGTGGGTGGTACATACCCAGACTAGTAATAGTTAGTATTGTTGTGTTCCGGTTTGAATGGAGAGTGAGCCAGTCTAACTACAGGCACAAGGGATATATCTTCGTTCCCAAGGTTGGTGACGCATTTGCAATATGAGGAATGGTTTATATATTTCTTACAACGCCAATGTCTATGGGCGGTGGTGGTGCATCAGGTGACCCATTTGCTCGTCTGCCTACCTATAACATAATTAAAGGATATAGATTATTCCCTAATAGAATACGTAAGTTAGTATTAGTGTACAAATCTGTGTACACCAACTAGCAGGATATCCTCAAACGTTAGATTTCCAGTTATAGAGGCCGTGGGACAAAGAGAAAGTTCCTGGATCTTATACATTTTTAAAAACGAATTTCTTTGAAAATACGCAAAATGAAATAAAGTTATTGGGCAAATGGCTTAACAAGCATTTTCGACGAAGCATTATATAATAAATTCGGTGAAATCAAGCCCCGAAATTGGTTTCAGAACTAAGTAGAGATAGCTTTAACGAACTATTTTATATGATAATGTTTTTTCAGCGCTTGCATATTAGAAATTAAGCGCATTTTAATGGTGCAAATAAACAAAAAGTGCGATATGAATATAAAAGTATACTACAAACTAAATCCATTAGTCGCTTATTCTATTTTAATACAGTTTTCCTTTTATTGTTTTTTTTTAATATTAAGAAATAAGAGTGAGCTCTTGATATTATAGGCAAAAGGGAGGCTTAATTTTAGCTTCCAGACCTGCCTTTCGCGCCGCAGGTCATGGGTGCGATTCCCACCCAGGACAGACATTTGTGTGTATGAACATTTCTGTTTGTCTTGAGTCTGAGTGTAATTATCTATATGAGTATCTATTTACAAAAGAAAAGTAGTATATGTAGCATATCAGTTGTCTGGTTTCCATATTACAAGCTCTGCTTAGTTTGGGATCAGATGGCCGTGTGTGAATAATGTCCCAGGATATTATTATATTATTATTTTAGGTACCTTTTTCCTATCATAATACGAAGTATACCAGTGAACAACCACTGAACATTATTAGAAGAAAAATATCTCATGTCTCATGAAAATATTTTTAATGTTCCCAATTCGTTTAATTCTAAATTTAAAATAATAGTATTTAAATACACTACGAATAGGATTGGAATGTCGATACTTTCCAGAATAATTCTACTAGAAACCTGCTCACGGATGTTAGGGCTGCAAGTCTGGCATGCTTTCAATATAAAATCGATATAGCAAATAATCAGTTAAAAAAAACATTTTCGCGATAAAGACAAAGGCCTTTTGAGATCTTTAGATCTAATTCCACTGCGGAAGCTGGATGTCATCAGTAGTCACACATATGGCAGTATTCGCACGCGAGAGTGTCCTTACAATGTTTTCCGTTACCGCCGATGTTAAGATGAATTATCTCATATAAAATGTATTATGTTTCATATTTCCAGATTGAGGATAAAACCGACTACAATCAGAAGACACTCCGTTACGCATCAACTACGATTTTTTCTAAGCAAGATTGCAAACAGTACTTCGACAAACCTGACCTAAGTGATCTTATTGATAATTTCATGATATGCACCTATAAGGCGGGTAATATCGATGACAAAGGCCAAGTCAAGCGTAACCGACGAAAACTTAATATAAATGAAACATTTGGAACTACAGAAGTAAGTGTTATTTTTTTTAAAGATTCAAAGAATGATTAGATGTTTAGAGATCAATTATCAAGTAAATACATATTGAATGCACATTTTCTTGTACCTATATAATACAAACGCTTCGTTTGTTAATTTGATGTCGTAGATACGTTATGGATAAACCCGCCGGGTCACGACCTGTCTATACGTAAATCTCTTAAAATAGGTATATTGACGAAAATATTTCATTGTCACATTTATTAATAAAGGCTAAAAATTAAAATGATAGTTTACTCAAATTTTAAAGGTATCTTGCCTTTTTGTACATAATAATAAGCTTTACACTATTTGTGTATATTTTTTATGCACCTACACCACCGTCACTTCTGATCGAGATTCTTACATGATGTAGACTGCTTGCGCAAAAAAAAAATATCAGATTATACTGTGATGTAGTTATAGCGTTTGAGATTTCTTGATCAATACATAATAAAAATATCGCTTATGTACATGGTATAAATTTGAGTAAAACTATCGTCGAAGACTTTTATCATCGCAATAGAACCTAATACAATGATTGTTAGAATTTTTGTCTGTTTGTCTGTGCGTTTGCGGTGTGGTGCGCGCTAATCTTAGAATCGGCTTAATTTGGGTGCGTTTTTCACTAATATTTCTTTGGCAAAATTCACTTTAAAGTGTTTGTTTTATTTCAATCTTGAATTGATGTTACATTTAGGCGGCGACTTAAATGATTCTTAAAGCCGAGTTGGCTCAGTTTGAACATGTGACTATAAACCGGTGATTGCGTATCCAAACACAGGCAACTGCTCAATTTTCATGTATACGTAATTTGTGTTTATAATTCATTTCGTACTCGGCGGTGAAGATGGTAACAGCAACCAACCTGCATGTGTCGGATGACATTTATATCTACTAATCCATATCATACCAGCGTGGTACCGCACCAAACTTTGTCGTCAAAGCCATAACCCAACAATGGGAAATTTAAGTAGTTCATTGACGTCTATTATTATCTCTTTTATGTGTTGAATAAAAATGCTCAGTTATAGAATTTTCTATATAATACAGCGAATGCACACAGCCAATTAGGTGCACGTGAATGCATTTAAAAGTGGTCTTAGGATTATTTGCTTGAGTCTGAATAGGAATCGAAAGTACAATGGCTTTAAGGATTTTTTATATGTTATGATTTTTAATAAAGTTATTATTTGTAACAATAGTGCGAATATATCACTTAATATATTTTAAAATATTCTATTAAATAATATTGTTTTATATTAAATAGTTAATAGAAAACAAAATACATAAACTGTCTTTTGTAGACGTTACAGGATTCATTTTTAATTTGCTTTTCAATAGAAATGTTTATATTCCTGTATAAATAGAATTAATAATAGATGTTACTTTTCATGACGATCGTGTGAATGAAGGGTTAATGATATAAATGTGCTACAACGCCATCTAGCGTCGAGTTACAACATAGTTGTGTTATTATCATGGTGATCGGTCAAACGTTTTCAAAGTTCATTCATCTCAAGCCGATATATCAACATCCATTGATTTTACATAAAATTAAAATAGTACCTTACAAAATTGAACATAAGATATTTATTAACATAAGAAATAAATTAGTCTTAATTATATATGTTCAAATGTTTTAAAAGTTAATGGATTAGCGTATCCCAAATTATTCACAGGTTGTGTCTTTTAACAAGATGAATAGAATCTGAATTATTCATGTATAATAATATGTTTCCAGACTACCTTTTTGTCAGACTGATATACTAAATATAAAGTTTCGAATGATTTCTGTAAGGCCTTCAACTTATCTTTGTTCAATTAGAATATATTAATTAATTAAAAAAAAAAAAACACAACAAAATATTCTATACTTAAGTAAGGTCTTACTAATTTCTCAATCATCATTTTACTGTAATTAATATAACTTCTTTTTTTTGTATTTGTTGACGTTGACGTTATCCGTGCCTTTGGTGTATTTTAACTTTTATTTTTTTAATGTACTTTTAAAAGGTGCATGTTTATTGCCAGCCAGCATCACAATCTACGGAATAAATAATTTATCGAGATATTGTATTCATTTGCAATATAAATATTGGCTTGAATAAAACTCTTTAATTAATCAACGACGTTCCACTGTAATCATACTCAGTTATCATTTTCATGTTAGATAGAAATGTATATTTTGCATACTGTTCCGTAGAGAACATTACGGAGATTAAATAAATGTCAAATCTCTTGAAAATATAGATTTACTGAGGTGTGTGCAACGCCCATAATGTGTGATGCAATGAATTGACAATGAATAAAGAAGCGTATTGAAAAAGTGATATTTTTGCGTCCCCCTTCGTCGGTACATCGAAATATTCTTCTTAATAAATATTTGTGATAAGTAGAAGCGTCTGGCGAAACGAAATGCGCAATGTCTAGCGCCGTCGCCAGCAGCCAAAACCTTGTAGGCGACACACATACTGTAGAGTTAGCAATAAAATTAAATAAAGCTCAATATTATACTACATATTATACTAGGTAAAATACGTCCCATTTTTTAAACTACTTCACCTCCAAGAAAGGCAATAAACAAAAAGTTTTAGATAAAGAGGTTTTATATTGTTTTATTTTGGCAAATGTGTAACGAAAATGTTTAACGTTAGATAATTAAAATAAACCCACAGATCCTCGTTTGTGAGGACACTTAATTATCTGAAAGCGGACGAACATATTATTCTTTTGACTTTTGAACGAGATTGCGTTACAAATTGTACTGTGATTGATTATCTCATTTACTTTAAAATTATAAAGCTGAGTTTATTTAAATAATTCGTTGACTTTGACTCAATAGCTAGCTCATAAGGCTGTAAACCGCGGGGTCCTGGGTTCAAAACGCCCATTTTTTTTTCGGTTTATCCAGCAACAAAATTCACATTAGCAACCCGAAGTTCGGGAGTTGTCAGTCATCATACTTCAGTACCTTAAAAAGTACGAGACAAGAAAATATTATAGTGACTTGAACTTGAACTAAAAAACATGTTGACGCGATACTTTGTGAATGTTGCGTACACTTGTAATCGAAATACATATCAGAAGTTGATTTTTTTCCTTTGTATGTTGTGTATATGTGTATAATGGTGGTAACCATTTCATATCTATATTGTTAGTGTGCTTATTTAATACATGAATAAATAATTGAATAAACAGACAACCTATATGTTTCAATATATCGCTAACCAATACCAATTGGCATTTAATTAAGAAGATAAGCGGGAACTAATGAACATACATACAAACATATATCCCTTTTGAAATCGAGCAATAATCCCCAAACATCAGGCGGACCTAATTGAGCGTACACATTCACTGAGTTATGTTAAAATCTCTTAACACTGAGCATGTTTATCATTTTGGTACAACTTTGTATGTATTGTATATACAATACATATATTGTATATATATATATATATATTGAATATATATATATATATATACTTTTTATATATAACTTTATTAATGCGAAAGTACATACATAACTCTGACTTGTACGCTTTTAATGTTAACACTAAACCGATTATGATGAAATTTAGTATGAAGCATAGATAAAGACTACTTTTTCAACAGCCCCGCTAGCAACAATAACTCCTTACCTAATCAGCGAGCGAATCTGTGGCCGAACCATTGTATTTTATAAACTTGTCTTTGTTTGTTTGAGCTAGTAAATTTCAAGATCAATCATCCTGATTTGATTGAAAATATCGTTTTGAGTTATATTCCTATATATTTATAGATTCTCTTTTGACCTGGGCTCCTTCAAACGAGGCGTGAAGAGGCATCTTGCGGGCCGGCAAGGCGAAGGCCGCTACTGCAGATCATTCTTCCCGATTGTAGTAGCCGTTGTCGCGTTTGGACTCTACTACCACTTACCATCAGGTGGCGTAGAGTCATTTGCCCTCCCGGGTAAAATAATAAAAAAAAAGATACGATCGGAACGTTCATATAGTTTTCAGTTTGATCAGTGAGTGGAGATGAGTTTGTTCATCGCAGTTCCGCAATCACGCAATCACGAGTTCCACTTTTAAGATTTTTTTTTTGGTAACACGTAGTATATGATTAAACAGATAAAGCCATGTCGGCCGCGAAATATATATTTATTATTATAATGAGATATTACAATACTAAATGAATCACTTTACAATCAATAGTTAATAAGAAAGGCTTTCCCAATTGTAATATCTTAGCACAATCTCAAAATAAATGGAAACAATAATGATGAATAGATAAGTTTTTTTGCGTCTTTCCGAATTCCCGACGAATTAAGTCGCCGGCGAATCTAATTAAGACTTTTATTTTCAGGGTACTGTCAAAACAACCGGGACAAATGTATTTCAAGTTCACGATGAAAACCTCAGCTTAAAAGTGTTTAACGCGACTCGAAGACAAGGGATATGCCAGGTTAATTATTATTTTAACCACCATTATAGAAGAAATATAATAATATAATAGTTTGTATATGTCCCATTTCTGGTTTGAGGACTTCTTAGATAATAAGGTCTGAAGTTTATTCCATCATGCAATACGGATCAATGACACATGTGGCAGATTTTCATCCAGATATCTTCACTATGTATTCTTTCGCTGCGGAGCGCAAGATAAAGTATAAATACAAATGAATGAAACAAAAACTTCGTGGACCTTGTCCGGGTTTGAACCCGCAATTATTGGTTAAGATTCACGCGTTTTCATCAATGGACCATATCGGCTTGTACATAATAATATTTTTTTTTATTGTATAGATAGGCGGCGGCGAGCATATGAGCCACCTGGTGGTAAGTGGTCACCAACACCCATAGACAATGGCATTGTAAGAAATGCTAACCATCGCTTACATCGCCAATGCGCCACCAACCTTGGGAACTAAGATGTTATATTCCTTGTGCTTGTAATTACACTGGCTCACTTACCCTTCAAACCGGAACACAACAATACAAAGTACTGCTGTTTTGCGGTAGAATATCTGATGAGTGGGTGGTACCTACCCAGACGAGCTAGCACAAAGCGCTACCACCGAGAAATTATACAGTATTTATCTCTATTTACTTAAATTTAAATGAAAACTCTTTAGAACGACCATGGCGGTCCTCTCATAAGTTGGGTAGAGGGCGCTGAGTACGTCATCGGCGTAGCGTCTGTGTTCAGAATAAACAGCAAGTCGGAGTGCATGGCCCCTTATCTCTTTACGAGTACCGCTCGCAACAAGATTTTTATTGAATGCGTTCTCAATGAGAAAAAGTAAGGGAATTATGTAAGTAAATAGCAGTAACGGTCCCTTAATATCCCACTGGTGGACATAAGGTATGGTGCTTATTCCACCACTCCGAAACAGACGATTAATTAAAAACACTCATTAAGCCTATGGAAACATACCAGCATATGATTAAGACATATAATTTTCTATCCAATTTACATCGAGAAATATGTTCTTGAGTGTATTGTTAAAAGAGTATTTTAAGAATGTACAGCTTAAAACTGTACATTTTGTTTGATTCGAACATGATTATCATTATGAAAGACCGATTGTTTTCCACTTAAACAGTTACATGTACTAGTGTTTTATGTATCTATCTATACTACTATATAAATCTATTGGTTCTGTCTGTACATATTTTTTTTCACCTAATTTTGTGATAAATAATCGTTTTATGATTCAGTGATTCACATTATACTATTTTTTTCATTTTTTCTGTCCGTCTGTCTGTCGGTATGTATGTCTTCTTATAACTCAAGAACGGCTTGACCAATCTTGAGGAAAATTGGTGGAAAACACAAAGAACATGTGATGGCGGAAATGTTCGGCTAAATATAAGATCGGTAAACCCTACGGTATCTTATGAAAATTAATTTCAAATCGTTAATTACGCATTTCTTTACCAGTAGCCATGTGTGTGTGTGTGTGTGTGTGTGCGTGCGTGCGTGCGTGCGTGCGTGCGTGCGTGCGTGTGTCTACAGCTAGTTGTATATATATAGCATTAGTCAATCGATGTAGTGACTGAGGCTGTAATTTAAATACGACTACTAATTAGAAACGAATAGAACAAAATATTTGTTGACAAAGAATCAACACAAGAACAATGTAAACAAAAGTTTATTTCATCACTAACAAAATCTTATACATTATACAGGGTTATTTGTAACAACCCAGCAACCTCGCAGTACTGGATAGCTAACATCATAAGCAACAACTTTTATTCTACGACTTTTGATAATATGTTAGATTTTATTTTCATACAAAAATAAGTATTAATTTAATTTTCAAGCGGGAAATTAAATTAATACTTATTTTTACGTTTATAAATCTACGCGCATCGCAAAGATCGACGCGTCGCGTCGTCCTTTCGTTTATGAATGAAATATAGACCTACAAATATCACGACGGTATGACAAAAACTTGTAAAATCTTCTTTTTTTTCATGTATGAGTTATTTCCGAAGTCGTAGAACAAAAGTTGTTGCTTGTGATGTTAGCTATTTAGTCCTGCGAGGTTGCTGGTGTGTTACAACTAACCCTGTATTATTTGAAACAATTAAGTAAATATTTTTGTATGTGTTAGATTTATATATAATATTGATGAATGAATGATAAATTGATGATTGTATAAACTAACATAACTCTGTAATCTTAGAGAGTTATTACTGAGTTTCTTTCTGGTCCTTCTAGGTAGAATCTTCATACAGAACTGCTGGTAGCTTTACATAATAATATAACCTTATACTTAAAGTAAAATAAAGTAACAGCCTGTGAATGTCCCACTGTTGGGCTTAGGCCTCCTCTCCTTTTTTTTTGAAGAGGTTTGGGGCTTATTTCACCACGCTGCTCCAATGCGGGTTGGTGTACACATGTGGCAGAATTTCAGTGAAATAAGACACATGCAGGTTTCCTCACGATGCTTTCCTCCACCGCCAAGCACGAGATTAATTAAAAACGCAAAATAAGTACATGAAAATTTAGCGGTGCTTGCCCAGGTTTGAACCCACGATCATCGGTTAAAATTCACGCGTTCTAACCACTGGGCCATCTCGGCTAACTTAAATAAAGTATAATATAATTTTCATTTAACATATAATTAATTATAGTTTTCACATGTAGTAATTTAAGAAGAAGTGAAATATGTGATAAGCCAGCCAGCGAGAGAGGCTTTAATATTATAGAACGACACGTACATTGGATTGACCATCCGGATGGGTAAGCATTACATAGACGTTGCCCGCCCATTTCATCACGTAAATAGAGTTAAAATATACTTATTTAATGCAAAATTTTGTTGAGTTTATAAACGAGCCTCATGTCTAAAGATATTGTCTATTTATGAAGAAAATATTTTTACCAAATTTCATTTTTATATATTTTTTCTTCTAAAAAAGATATTGCTTCAGTGTTCATGAATAATCCCTTCAAATAAAACTTAACAATAACAATATCTATATTAATAAAATACAATATATATTAACTATATATTTTATAATTTTAGCGTTCTTGAAAATGAGAAAATAGACAAAAGGCCTCAGATTTCAATCAGTAATTTTAGAGGGTAAGAATATTATTAATAAAAAATTAATAAAAAATCTGTTACAATATTTGAATATAATATTATTTTCCTTTCTTTCAAAAGTATTTCGCCTATTCTTCATTGACGTAAGAAAATTTCAAATAAAGAATCGTTGTAAGCTTTGAATATAAAACACATTCAGAATTTGTATTGTTTGCAAGAATCTTGTAGATATTAGATAATGTTAGATATCAAAATGGATTTTCTTTATAGTTTCTGTAATAAATAAATTCTTTTGCAATAATATATTTGTATACGCCTTCTATAATGATACTTTTATTGAATAACTCTAACCTGAAAAGTGAAATATGTGTATTTGTGAAGTATGGTAGTTCGTAAATTGTTTCCATAAATATTAATCGTGGAACATCAAGGCTGGTACCTACGCACATAACCCAATATTTCCAATACGGACATCGAAAACCAATATTTGGTTAAACTATATTAATACTAATAATATAATATGTATTTAGGATTCAAAAGTGATTCTGATTTTATAAAAACCTCGAATTGGTATTTTTGAAAGTAGAACATTAAACCATTTAAATAGATGTGAATTACTCAATCAATTGCTCTTAAAAATCCAAATAACACAATTGAACACATTTAACAAATCACAAGTCGTAATGAATTAATAATGACTTTCCTTTGACTTTCCCTTTATGTCCATCAACAAAATGGCGGCTTTAAATTAGCGCGCGTCTTTTTTTTTTTTATTGTATGAATCAAGAAATCTCCTGACTATATAATAATATTTCTCTTTAGATTTAATATTTGGATTGGAGATTTTTTTAACCCATGGTACCAATTTTTGTCCTATAAAAGTCATTATTGACATAATTGCTTAACCAGGACGAAGTCGGATCGGGCCGCTAGTAGTTTATATTAATACAAATTAGCAAAGCGAAGACAAACACAAGAGCACGCACCAGTGGCGTGGCATGGGGAGGGGGTCGGAGGGTGCGGTCCGCACCGGGCGGCACTTTGCCGGGGTTGGCATTTCACAGGTGGCGGTTAGAAAAAATATATATGAAAATATAAAAAATATTAAGTAAAAACTTTTTACTTTCACTTTTCAGGTTAGTGTTATTCAATAAAAGCATCTTTTTCACCATGCCCCAAATTTTTTATAATAAATTACAAAAATAAGAGGGTGGCAAATTTGGAATCCGCACTGGGTGCTAGTGACCTATGCTACGCCACTGGCACGCACACCACAGTCACGTACAGTCTCAAGGCAGCAGCCATGGCTACACCGTAAGAAGAGGATGATAGCGAAGTAGAACTTTATGCAATCAACATTCTTTGAGCACCTTATAATAACAAGAAAATAACAGTTCATTTATTGTTTAATATTCGCAAAAACCGCTATGTTATGCAACGATAAAGTAAGAATTAATATTAAAGCTAATTGGGCTGCCATTTTCCATGTACCGCTTTTGCGGTAGCTTCTAATCGAGATTAGGTTTAGGTTAACAAGCTTAATCATTAATGAATGATTAAGCCTGTTATATCATATCGTGTCTAAACATGTATTTTATGTTTAAATCAAATAAATGAATTCAATTGCATATTGAATTCATTTATTATTGTTTAGTCCCACCCTCCGACAGTCATGAATGCCACTCAAAATAAGTAAAAACCTTCCCCTTAGTTGCAAGAAGGTTTAATTATTATTATATTATTCATACACAAAAGTATATTTATGGATAAAGGTATATATATATATATATATATGAAATGTATATGCAAAAATTGTAATAGAAAAATCTTTATTTGAAGTATGTCGTCATAGTTAAAAAATATCTATCAAACTAAAAGCTTTCGATGAAACTTATTTCAAATCTGTTCGAGCTTTCTTCTCCAAACGCTTATAATCTAAAAAAAATATTGTATAAGAATTAGATTTTGGCTTGATGGAATGAGTTTTTACTCATTTTAAATCACTTTTTGACATCTGTCTTAGAACGTTCGAGATGTAAGTTGGCCATATTTTTTTTTATATCTTATATATTTTCTATTTAGCTTTTTTATTATATCGTCATTGTTGGATCTCGCTATCGTCGCTAGATAGGACTGTAGCTAATCAACCTCTATACCGTTCAACCGATCGCCATGACATTAGTTATATATGACATATATGATATGACAATGGTGTTAATCAAAAATTAAAAATTGTCATGAAAAACAAAGTTTGCCAGGTTATGCAAGAATAATATAATTTTTACCTTAACTTATTTCTTCAGTAAAATATTGGCATCGGTGGTCACGTGACAAAAATAAATAGTTATAAATATTGTCAATTATGGAAATGTCCTTTTTGCGATTAAAAATTGTGGGTTCAATCGGCAACTATCACTGAGTTTTCGCTTAACATGCGTTTATAATTCATTTCGTGCTCGGTAGTGAGGGAAAATATCTCTAGAAAACCACCCAATCACCGACCTACATTGGCGGAGCGCGATTTTAAAATCCTATATAATTTCTTAGCGTACAATTACATCATTTCTACTTACAATTAGTACATTTTTTAAATTTATTTATCAATTTGAATAACAATACGAGTACTTAAATAATTACAGGATATTATAATAGATCAGGACGGTTGACGTTCTATGATGATACTTTCGTACAGCAGTGGACGGCGATAAGCTGAAAAAATAATAATAATAGCAATTGAAAACCACTAAGATTTAAATCTGTGCTATCTCATGACTCTATGTGCAATACAGTTTACACATATAAATAGTCTCAAAAATATAATACAAATAAAAATCATTAAGAAATTATAAACATAATATATTAAAAACCATTACATACATACTTCAAAATTATATAGAATTACAATTTTAGTACAAAATATTTTACACACACTACAGACCTAAATTCGTGTCAATCATACTGAACTCGAAAAAATATTGTTTTAATTTAAGCTGACTATATTTTTTTGACTTTATTACAAAGATCTGAAGTTAGATTATTGATTTTTTTTTTATTGTATAGGTTGGCGGACGAGCATATGGGCCACCTGATGGTAAGTGGTCACCAACGCCCATAGACAATGGCATTGTAAGAAATGTTAACCATCACTTACATTGCCAATGCGCCACCAACCTTGGGAACTAAGATGTTATGTCCCTTGTGCCTGTAATTACACTGGCTCACTCACCCTTCAAACCGGAACACAACAGTACAAAGTACTGCTGTTTTGCGGTAGAATATCTGATGACTGGGTGGTACCTACCCAGACGAGCTTGCACAAAGCTCTACCACCGAGTGAATTGATATTTCAAATAACTTTGTATTAGACTGATTACTTCCAAAGTAATGAAAACTCTTATTATTCTCTTTACATTTAAAATGTTTTGTAATCTGAAAAGACACAGTAGTTAATATAATCTATGCTTCCATTTCATATTTCATTCCACTCGAAATAATTTTTCCATTGAAATTGTCTTTTCAATTGTTTATTGGTCGATGTTCCAGTTCGATGAATTTTGAAGAATATTGAGATAAAGTCTATTGTAATTAGGATTTATCTTTGAAGATTTAATGGTTTAAGAAGTTTATTTCTCATTAAGAACAAAAGTTCACTTACACGAGAAACTAAATACATTATTTTCTTATATCTATATTATAGTTATGATTATCGGTGTCTTTATATAAAAACAAAAGTGAGTATACATATATATATATATATATATATACACGAACATATATATATACATATCTTTTCAATTAAATTTTTGACAGTGGTTTTGACTCCATAAATACGATGAATTGTGTTTGCGACTTTTTCCTATGAAGTTTATACTTGATGGCACGATTTTAACATTGAACTAAGTATTATTTGGTCCTTAATATTTCAGTAAGTAAGTATATTATTTTTAAGTGGTAATATTTTAATTAAAATCTCATTAACTTTGAAAGCACGTAAAAAATTCCGGTCATATCGGATTGCTGACATATGGGGACAATAGTGTAAGGTACACAGGTGAACTGTCAGGTGAATTTTGCTCAAATACTGTGTACTTTATCTCCTGTGCGGTTGATTAGTATTTGATAGGATTAACTGGCGTGAAAGAAATTTGTTAGGAAGACAGCATCAACAATAATATGTATGTGAAAATTTCTAGAATAATCTTTATGACATCAAATAATCCAACGTACGAGTATATTGAAAGGGAAAGGCAGTATTTTGATATGGAAGTGTACATTAAATGGATCACTGGAGACCATTCTTAACGAAGAATAGCCAGCTGTGCATAAGTTATTTTCGAGCCCATGTGTGTGCGTGAACATGTATACTCCATATTTCTGATATATCAATAATCAGATGGAACGGCAATCTAAGGCAAACAGAAACAGTTCAGACGAAGGACTTACGGCTGTTTAAGACCCGGGAGAGTTAACTACCAATTTCCAAACTCCGGGCTGCCACTGTAATTATACTTACTCAATAACTCTTGTATGAGTAAACAGTGTTCGACCGCGGCTTCACCCACGATTTAGGAGGAGGGGTCCGTGGAAGGTGTTCCTTAAAAAAATGTAAGGTCCCTTTCTTCTTACCAATTTCCATCAAAATCGGTTTAACGGCTTAACTATGAAATTAAAAATTGGTACATACATAACGTATATCCGAGATAACGATATAGGCCGAGATAGCCCAGTGGTTAGAACGCCTAAATCAATGATCGTGGGTTCAAACTCGGGTAAGCACCACTGAATTTTCTTGTGCTTAATTTGTATTTATAATTCAACTCGTGCTAGGCGGTGGAGGAAAACACTGAGAAAACCAGACTGATTTCGGCCACGGCGGCCAATCTCAAGAGAGATTAGCCAACTGCGCAGGAGATACTATAGTGCACAAGTGTGTGCGTAAACACACGTGCACTCTTTTCCTTAGAAACGATTTCTCTTTCCGGTCGTGTCGGATTCCTTAAATCCGACACGACCGGAAAGAGTTTAGGCGCAGGACCAACGGCTTAACGTGCTTTCCGAGGCACGGGAGTGTACACACTTCCAACTTCCAGACTCCGGGCTGCTACTGAAAATTTTCTGACAGAAAAAACGCTATAACTATTTATTGGTCCGACCTGCGAATTGAACCCAGGACCACCGAGTCTGCGGCCTTATATCTAGCCACTAGACCAACGTAGTTTTAACATATTTATATCCATTTGTACGCTGCACTATATAATTCCGAAAAGTATTGAAAATCGATAAAAAACTCTCATTGAAAACCGGATTTTTAAAAATCGTTACGTAGCTCTGTTACAACTGCGACGATAACGATCGTAAGCTGATTGCAGTGACTCAATCCCTTTGGTTTCCTGTCAAGTGCTACAAGAGTAAGAAGATTTCAAAGTATCATGTCGCGTACATAGTTTTGATACTTGTATTTTATTCTTCTTTGATCGGATTAAGTGGTTTCGTTCTACGAGTCTGCTTATATTAATTGCTCAATACTTGCTGAGCGCGTGGATTTAACTAAAGGTCACGGGAAATCCAGGCAAGCATTATTGAGTATTTTATGTGGAAATATTACCGGCAGGGGAACGGCGTACTAGAATAAGCTCCTAGCCATATATTTAATGATATATATCATATATAACTGTATAATTACATAGTACATACTTTTATATATAATATACCCTGACTTGGAGCGGGAATCGAACCTGTACTCTAGAAGTCTTACAACTGCGCTAACGAGCTAATCTATTAAAATATAAATTTAAAAGGAAAATAGATCTTTGACCAACATTTTGTAAGGAAAGCCACAATACTGCATTGCTATTCTGTATGGAATGTTGCTCTGTATAACTAATTGTGAAATGTTATAACCGACATACGTCGATACACTGTTTTGTTTAGTGTAACCTTGAAATTTTATAATCATAACCAGCTGTTTCACCCGCGTATAATTAATAAAAATATAATGAATCAGCCTAGAACCTTCCTCGATAAAAGAACTATACAACACAAAAATAATTTTTAAATTTGAACCAATAGTTCCTGGGATTAGCCGGATCAAACAAACAAACTCTTCATATATTAGTATGCTTTATATATTAGTATAGATATTCAATATTGCATATGATTGTCGGACATTTCGCGATCATGTTTTGAGTTTCAAGTTTTCTTACTGTGTAGACAAATATAGTTCTACAGGATCATGAATACACGTTCTATTCGGAACTTACGTAATAAGAAGGGTTTATATTTACAAACGTTATAAAGTCTTACCTAGCTAGTAATCCGCAAGTATGCAGTGATAAAATATAGTTACAGCGTGTAAATGTCCAATGCTGAGTTAACGCTTCTTCTCCATTTGGGGCTTGGAACTAATTCCACTACGATTCTCCAATGGCAGATTTATAGTCAAATTGCAGATGTTCTCAAAGTGTTTTCCCTCACCGCTGAACAAGAGATGAAATATAAACACAAATTAGGCACATGAAAATTAAGTAGTGTTTGCCTCTTGAACCTGTTATCATCGGTTAAGATTCACGCGTTGTTATCACTGCGCCATTTCGGCTCTAAAATGTAGAAGCGAGTAAAAGTAAATGTTGATAAAAGTATAATAGAAGCACTTTAATTTTTAAGCGAGATCTTACCCATCTCAACCTAACGCCGGTCGCATCGCGACCCCGCATCTCAGTTATTATTAAAGCCGATCTGCAGGAGTGCACGCCAACTTTTGTTTCTCACAAATCGAATCAGTTGGTTATTCCTGAGTTAATATTTATTTATTTAGGCACACAAACAGAATATAATCAGGACTTACATTATAATTACGAATTCATACAATTTTAAGCAAGATTAGGTACACTCCAAAACATGTGGTCACGGCATGGTCATAAAAATAATTTGAAAAGTCATTTGCTTCTATAATAATTAATTAAGTAAGTATAGTAAATTACTAATAATATAAATGCGAAAGTGAGTTTGTTTGTTTGTTTGTAACACTTCTTAACTACTCAACCGATTATTATGTAATTTTTCATACACGTTTTTAGGGATACAGAAAAGGACAAAGAGTATCTACTACATTATACCATAGAACGCGACACGCGGGCGAAATCGCGGCCGAAAACTAGGCTATGATTAAAATATCTAAAGCATAAGGTTATATCGACTTTGTTGAGCCTTTCATAGCAAAATAACTTAAAATATTAAACTAAAACTTGATAAATAGAGTTTATTTTTTAAAATCAGCAAGCTAAGTGGTATGAATTTTCTGTTTGTCGTTAAATTCTAAGTCAAAATCTTTATTGAAATGCAAAGCATTACAATAATTCGTTAATGGTTGAAAATCTATGTACCAAGGATTTGGGAAGAAATAATGTTGGATTATTAATTAATAATTAAATAAACTATATAAGCAAAAATATAATATTGTGCAAAAAGGTTGCATAAGCATAATATGATATTTATGAGCCGCTGGCTGGTAATAATAGAATCTGGCAATTTTAAATATTTCGTTTTCCTTCTACTACAGTCTTATTAATTTATTACATATGGAGAATATATCTCATTTGAAACGGAGTCGCTGGTTTTATTTTCCCTAACCTCCTACAAATAAATTCGTTGTAAATAAAGCTAAAGAAACCAAGGCGGGAATTAATTAGGTTTTCAAACAATTTAAATTAAAATTAAGGTTTTTAATTTGAAACTGTCTAGAGACGGTATTCTAACATCAATAAAGCCCTAAGTTTTATAGTTATCTGTAACAAAAAATATTACGTAAGTTGTTTTTTTTTTTAAAGTTTCAGTTGAATCTTTCTGAACGGTTATATTTTATTTAGTTTTATTATATTAGTCAGGTAGATTGGCAAATGGGCCAATCTGCAATCCAATGCTGGTAAGTGATCTCTGGTAAAGATTTGTATTGGAAAATTATTAACCAACCCTTACATCACCAATGCGCAACCAACCTTGGAATCTAAGTTATGTCACTGACATTTAGTGTGTGACAGTAAAAAGTTTTATTCTTTCTTTCATACTGCCTCATTGGTTGTGAGTTCAAGTCCCAGGTTGAGCCAATTGAAAGTTATTGGGTTTTGTTGTCGATACATTTTCAGCAGCAGTAGAAATTGTATGGAGACTAATTCAAAATAATTAATTGTATTCAATGTATTCAAAATAATTAATATAATATTAAATATGTATATGATTCATCAAATATTTAAAATGACACACAAAAGTCATATGATTCAACTTTACTTCAAATATATTTTAAATTAAACACGTAGGTACTTTAATTATGATTACATGTTTTAGAATATATTTTGAGCATGAAAGCTCTTAATGAAGTTCGTTCAATGTAAACACGAGGTGAATTGTAAATATAAATTGAAGACTTAAAATTATATAGCCTGCCTTAACATATAAATAGACCATAAATATCCCAATGCTGGGCAAAGATCTATTAAAGAGAACATTTTTTACTTGCAACACTGAACACAAAATATACGGTAATCAACTTTTAACCCGACTTAGAACCTCGAATAATTTTAGAACTCGTTGTTAAAACATCAAAAGTTGCCATATATAAAAAGCGCTATAAAAAATAATCAAATATAATATTCGCTGCTATACTAGAAATAAAATTCTAAAGTCCATAAAAGAGTCGTTATATATTTCCCTCTCTATCGCTTAATAAGCCCTCGTCCCATTTACAGAAGCGCGGTTACGCGAAAACTACTGCTTTTGAGGATTAAACTTTGAAAGCAGATGTTTAATACGTTGAGTCTCCGGGATCAGGTCGCGCCAAGTCTTAGATTATAGCTCACTCGTGCCGAATTGCAATTTGCACTTCAATTTAAAATATTTTACCTTATTTTATATAATCTTAAAACAGTGTTAACAATGTACGATTTTCGCATTTATTCGTTTGTCCTTTCTCTGAATTATAATATAGTCCAGCCTAGTGGATAGAACGCGTGAATCCACAAATTAACCAACGATCGTGGGTTCAAACCCGGGAAAGCACCGCTGAATTATCATGTGCTTAATTTGTGTTTATAATTCATCTCGTGCGGGCAGTGAAGGAAAACATCGTGAGGAAAGCTGCATGTAACTAATTCCACTGAAATCCTGCCACATGTGTATTCCACTTACCCGCATTGCAGCAGCGTGGTGGAATAAGCTTCAAACCTTCTCCTTATAAAAGGAGAGGCGGCCTTAGCCCAGCAGTGGAACATTCACAGTCTGTTACTTACTTATATTTCAAATAGAATAATAGCAATAACTTTTTAAAGAATTACTAATATTTATATTTACCACCCCAATAAACCGTAAGTTAGAAGTGTGGACACAATAACCCAAGCGAGGCTCAGAATCGAACCTAGTGACTTTTACATCACTAGGCGGTCCGGTCCGTAAAGAAATGGTTTACTGACAATACTAAAATAAATATACAAGTTATTTGAATTATGATAACATGACGTGGGGCGTGCATTAAGATGTATATGTCTTTTAATTCGATACTTTTATATTTAAATAATATTTTTTTATATATCTTTATTTAAAGCAATGTGATAGTGTATCCAATTTATTTTTTCTGTGCAAATCCGTGATGGTTTTCTAGTTAGTACAGAAGTACGTATAGTAAACGCTATTATAATTTATTTCTTTAAGTATTTTGATTCTTTCGGCGTAAAATTTAAGTCCAAAACTCTTAATCAAGTTTGTCGTAGAAATGATTACAATTTATAAATGGTTTATTCTTAACGTAGTGTTTTCCAACTTTATTTCCGCAATAAAAAAATACCATAAAAAACTTTTAAATCAAGTTACAGTTGAATTAGAGTTTAAGAGACGACTTATGTATTAGCTTTTTATTTACCTTTTTTTTATTGTGTAGGTAGGAGCTTATGGGCCACCTGATGGTAATTGGTCACCAACGCCCATAGGCAATGGCATTGTAGGAAATGTTAACCATCACTTACATTGCCAATGCGGTTGGTGGCAACCTTGGGAACTAAGACGTTATGTCCCTTGTGCCTGTAATTACACTGGCTCACTCACCCTTCAAACCGGAACACAATATATCAATAAATAAATTGTATACAACATTTTTGTTATGGTCTGATAACATAGATGTCGATACTGGGAATAAAAGTGGAGAAGTGGAGCAAGAGTCACTTCGATCAACGATCACGTTACGCTCATTTTTATCTGATGCCGTATCGTTTGGCACCTGTTGCAAATGATACCTCAAGATAAGAAAATATTTGACGTCGCTACCTTAGCTGGAGTTTGAAAATATTGTTTATATATATATATATATGTATGCGGTCGTGCAAATGCGTCATCTTACGGAAAGAGGTCACTATCATTTTAGTTCCTGGACAAAGCTTATATTTTAACGTAATAAAATTTTAAATACGTTTGTAGAAAACACACAACATCATTTGTTTAAATTTGTCGAATAGGATTAAACTATTAAATACTATTTCAATGAAAAACTGACTTAATTTTCGAGAAAATGTTTTAAAATGTAACTAATTCACGTCTTAATTACTCAAGCAGTACGAAATTATGCATTCGTGTTGTCCAGTAAAAAAAATTACATTGCTTACCTAACCTACCCCCTTACACGCAGGCGAAGCTGCGATCAGAAATTAGTATAAAGATGAATTGATCTAAGGACGGTCTTGGCAAGTCTACGGTTTACGTGGCGCCGCCAAATGATTTTTAAATGTTTTAAATGTAACATTATCAAATTTTAGTTAAAATTACAAACTAAAATTAATTGGTCATTTGGCGGCGCCACGGCAACAGTAGAATCCCCACGGTCTCATCTACAAACAAATAAATAAATAAATCTCTTTCACACAACTATCACATTTATGATATTCATGTCAAAAAACATCGTGAAGAGACCATCCTTTGTTGTGTATGTGTATACATTCAACTGCATTGGCGTAGCGTGGTGGGCTATGCTCCAAACCTCATCCTGAAGAGGTCTTTGCTCAGCAGTTGAAATTATTGTTAATATATCATATCACTTTGCAACGTAGCGTCATAGAGGCCCGTAGGCGATGCAAGTTTCGGAGTATAACCTTAGCTATAACACTTTATACCAACAGAAACTATCAATATGGCAGCAGTAAGTAAGTGCAATATGTAAATATATTAGAATATGTGAATTTGAACCGTAGATCGCGAGTACGATACAGGTAAACAATAAATTTTAATGTGCTTGATTTACGCAAAACGAATGAACAGAATTAACCGTGTGTGTAATGCAAATTTGTAATAATTTGTAAATTTGTAGCTCAAAATTCCATCCTCACCACCTCGATGTCTGGAAATCCACAACAGCGCGCTTCCTAAGGCATTTCCTGCCTCGCACAATCACTCTGTGGAACCAGCTTTCGCCGGCGACTTTTCCGAACCGATATGACATTGCAACCTTCAAGAAGAGAGCGTACTCTTTTCTCAAATGCCGGCAACGCACCTGCAAGTCCTCGGATGTTGCAGATGTCCATGGGCGGTGGTAGTCACTTTCCATCAGGTGAGCCTTCGGCTCGTTTGCATCCCACTACATAAAAAAAAAAAAAAAATATCATTAGCAACATTTTTGACAGTTAACAGTTTGACATAACCAACATAATGTGTTACCAGTATTTCGTCCATTAATTCGGAATAAAAAAAAAAAACATTTTATATGATCTTTTGTATGTGGCTTTTCTCAATCAAATTAAGATTAATTCTTCGAACAGCTAATTGATAAGATAAAAATTAAATATTTACTAATAATATATACAACTATAAAGTGATTAAACTGAACATCAAGTCTGAAGAGGGTTTTCGGAGGACATCACTTCAAATTGTTTATTTGCATAATATTTTTCGAGCGGAGATATTCTGGCTTAAGAAACTTTATTTACAACTCAAGATTGTTCAAAAGTTGTCCTGTCCAGTGAGTCAAAGCCAAACCAATGTCAATTAACTCCCTCCTTTTTTTTTAAATGATCTTTACTTGTGTAATTGGTTTATATTAAAACTTCTCAGTTGATGTTTACTTGTAATTAATAACACTTCGATATTTTTTTGCACACATGCAAACAAACAATAAATAAGTAATTAAAGCAGTTCAAATAATATATAATTATAATACCTTAAATAGGTTAACTTCAAAACTTTTTTAGTTAGTATTCCGATGTTCAGGGCGCACTCGGCACGTTGGAATCCAATGAGCCATATACACCCCCCCACTTTTCCCGTGGGGGAGACGCGTAATACGTGTTTCCAGCGATAAAAAAAAATGGTTTGTCGATACACATGTGACAAAATTACAGTGTCATTAGACATGCAACCTGCATGTCTTTACAATATTTCATTGAGCACGAGATGAATAAACGCTAATTAAGCACATGAAAAGTCAGTCGTGGGTTTGAACACGTGGTCATCAATTACGATTTGTGTTCTAACCACTGGTCCATTTCAGCTCATCAAATTAACCAAAATCGAACTTAACATAATCAAATCTATCGAACCATGATTATCACAAATCAATTATGAGATAGCGTGAATTGTTAACAAGCACTTAGCAGACTATTATAAATTAATGTTATGCATTGAAGCTATAATAACAATCAATTTTCATTTAAACCTATATACGTCTTTATTAACTGTCTTATCTCCAGGTCCTAGGTTCAAACCAATAAAAAGGTTGGACATTTAAAAATTAATGGTTCTTATCTACCAGAAAAAAATCAGAAGCTGCTCAGATTGTGGGAGTTAGCAATGGTTACACTCTCGGAAAGCACGTAAGGTCATTGGCCTGTACCTGATCTTTTTCCGGTCGTGTCGGATTACCGTCCAATTGTGTTATGAGGACTGACGGAATAGAGGTTTCTCATGAGTTTCCACATATGCTTGTGCACTATTATGTCCTGCGCAGTTGGCTATTCTATCTTGAATGACCACCTCGGAAATTGTTCGGAAAACAGCCTCCTACCGCCTAGTATTGCAAATCATTTAATATAATTTCTTCTCCAAGAGTATTTAACCGGTAAAGCGACATAAAGCCATGGGTAAAACAGTCGTTACATTCATCCATTTTCCTTTATTGTGGAACAATGTTTATTTTATTCATAAAGCAAAGTTCTTGGGATTGCCCGTCGTGGCCAAAATTAATTAGAAAACCATTTAAATTAGTTATAAGATAAAAAAGCGAACGAGCATATGGGCCATGAGCATATGCTGATAAGTGGCAACCGTCCTTAGACATTGGCAGTGTAAGAAATGTTTACCACCGCTTACATCGCAAATGTGCCACCAACCTTGGGAACAAAGATGTTATGTCCCTTGTGCTTGTAATTACACTGGCTCACTCACCTTTCCAACCGGAACACAACAATAAAAAGTACTGCTGTTTTGCGGTAGAAAATCTAATGGATGGGTGGTACCTACTCAGATGAGGTTGCACAAAGCTCTACCTCAAAGTAATGTTATGTTATTTTACATAATATACGCAAGTGTTATAGTAATACTCAATAGCAGCACTATCACATTCGTATAATATAAAAACAGGTACAATTCTCGAAATCAATAAAAATATCGCCTAAAAATCCGTGGCCGATTTCACGTCTCATTCCCCATGAATTCCTTTTTCCTTTGAAATTGCCTTTTTCATTGCCTATTGGTCATCGTCCAGTTTCACGGCTTTGAAGAGATTAAAAATACTTTCAATAGACGTCTATTGCTATTAAGATTTCATTTAAAACCAATCCCGAAATAGGATTTACGCAAAAGCGAAAAAAGTATCATTGAATTCATAAGCGACAAAGGCTCTTTTCGTTTGATTTTCAAAGTTCAAAGATATGAGCTAAAGTTGACTAACTTGAATTATTTTGTTGAGAAAAAATAACTGTACAATTTCGATAATCTCTTATAATAAGAATGAAAATTATCATAGACAAACTGGTAAAGATGTAGACGACCAGAATGCTACAGATCCTTTCATTCACCACGCTACGTGTTTATTTCAATCATTAAACGTGTTATGTATGATGAAAATGAAGGAATAGAAAGTGTTCTGGGCTTACGCATACAGATTCTACATAGTACTTTAAGAATAAATAGATATTTTGTATAAGTTCATTCAGCCTTAACAAAACCTACTTCAGTATAAATCAACTTTTATTAATATGGTTTCTTAATAAGTACAACGTAAGCGCGATTAAGAAAATTATTTAGTCACAGTATTTTTTTTTTATGTAAGAGGGCGCAATTTATCTGGAGGCTTGATGGAATGTGACTACCACCGCCCATGGAGATCTGCAACATCCGAAGACTTGCAGGTGCGTTGTTGGCCTTTGAGGAATGAGTACGCTAAAATTTATTTCGGAATCTAAAATGAATTATATTGAATATAATTATATTAGTTATCCATCAATTCAGGGGCAATTAAATATATATGTATACACAAATATATAACTTTTTTTATATAAAAGGGAGAGAAAACTAACATGCACGAGGATCACCTGATGGTAGTACTTACTACCCAGAGTCGTCTGTAACGCCGAAGCGCTTGCAGGCGCGTTGCCGGCCTTTACTTGAAGGTTTTTGTATCGGTTCGAAAAAACCGCTGGCTAATGCAAATGGGGTCAATTCTACTAACAAATTGTTACTTTATCGCAATCGAATCGAAGCGTAATCGTTGCCATTTTCCGTTTTATTCTTTAATTTAAGTCTCGACTATTGGCGTAAACGTTAATAATGAAGTTTGGTTTTAACATTACAGTATAATTTAACATCATTAAATTAGTAGAATTGGACCCCAGGTTCCATAGAGTGGTTGTATGCGTAATTACCTGTCTCGCTCTCTCACAGGTACAATTAATGTTCAATTCAGGACATTTTATTCCATTAGTATCGAGGAAAGGTGTCATTCAACATGGACTGTAAAAACATATGTAAATTCACGCCCCATGTACATAGGTAGGTCTTTTCTTATATGTTAATTTAAACGACTTGCTATATATTTATAATGACTGATCTTAATTCGTAAATACAAACGATAATTTTAATTTATAGAAATAAATTGAAATGAATATGTTATTAGTTTTACTTAAATGCTATTTTTGGATAAAATTAAAATAGTTATTATAACTTGAAGCATATTAGTACAATAAATTTTTTAAGAACAATCTGTACATCCATTGTAATGTAAAAACTTCTTATATATATTTTATTAATACAATATTAATTGTATGACGATATTAATAATTTTGACTACAATAGACGTGCTAAGTGTTTGACTATCGGTAAATTAATGACAGTAATTGGATTATTTTGACAGCGTATAAAACCTAGGTTCCAATATTTTAATTTCTATTCTTTCATTTAGAATAAATAATTAAATGACTGTTCATTAAAACATTCTTACTCTTTCTTTAATTATTCGCTGACAAAATGAAGTTTAATTACAAATATTTGCGATCTGCAAATTAAAAAATGTCTTTTTAAGTTTTAGATAAAAAAAATTTTTAAGTACAATAGAAAAATAAATTTACCTTCCTACATACCGTCACGTTTATGTTATTAATTATACTTATAAAAAATATACTTCGATTATCGAATCGAAATCGTTGTCGGTTCATATAACAAAGTTATATTCGAAGATAATATAAAAAAAAATAAATTGAGAAATTCTTCTTGTTTTGAAATTGGTCGAAATAATGTTGGTTTGTTGTATTTTATATGCGCTAAAGAATACGTAATCAGAACGATGACGTCGTCAAACAGCGGCTTCCTAGTGGTTAGTTTATTGTTAAGTGGCAATATGTGATGACGTCACTACTAAGTCACACTTTCAAATTTCAACCGAAAGATACTATTCTTGACTGTAACGGTGTAATTAAAAATTGTAATCATAAAATAAATAGTTTTATTTTAAATTAAAATCCATAAATTTCCTCTAAACATCTCAGCAGCAAACATTTGCGTCAGAAACGAATGCAACCATCATGTCAACATTTATAAATTGCTAGTTCATTTTAATATACGTTTTTTAATCGAGTAACAAAGTTCATAGTACGACCCCGTGGCAGCTTTGCAATTCATCACCATGCCAAACATAAAGAAAAACCACAATATTAATCTATAAACAAAACGAATAGAAAAAAAATATTATCAAGCTATTTTAGTAACTATAGCTTTTGGATTAGTAAACATTATCGAATGAGACTTTTTGATGATACGACTTTATTCGTCGATGAAAAAGTCCAATTCATTTGAGAACAGTTTGTTTGAGGCAGTTTGACATGTCCTGGCGTTTTTGTTAAAATTACAAACGTGGTTCCGGATTGCGGTTATAACAAATTTTAACGATTTGTCTGTTTTATGAAAATCTAATTTACGCCGTGGGTTTCACTCGCGTTTGTGCTCGAAAGTACTTTTTGTTGTATATGACAACGTGTACATACAAAATGAAATGATGATCAAGGGCCAATTCTACTAACAAATTGTCACTATCGCAAGAAATGGAAGCGTAATCGTTGCAGTTTATCCGATTTCCTATTCTTTAATTTTGTTATTGACTATTGGCACAAAAGTTAATAATTACATTTGGTTATAACATATCGGAATTAGCCCCTGCTGATTAGTTAGGACGTGAAAGTGACACTTTCATAATTCATAATATTAGTTGGGATGAAAATAAAGCGATCTAAATACAGCTTTTTAAACAATTTTATTAAGAATTTAATTATATAGCATCGATAATCGATAATCATGTGTATTTTTTGTTATGATCTAATTAATATAGATAATTACAGAGGTAAAGCACTCCAATTATAGAAATTCCTGTCCCGCGAAATTCGTCACGCTGGATCTAAACATCATTTTAAAAGTCGATTATTAATTACCAACTTAATTATTTAACACGTGTATGAAATTACATATCTATGTATGCGTCTACATATGTGTAAGTGTTTATGTTCATCTATTTGTATGTGTATGCGTCCATAGTTTATCTGATTTTCTTTATATTGCATACGTTTTATTTACTGTCCGCAATAATATTATATATTATAATAAGTATCCGTCGGGTTAGTCAAATACTTTACGACGAGGGTTACGTGATAGTACATAAAATAATGTTTGAGATTATCATGTAAGTTTTTGGTTAATCTTAGAATATTTATTTACTTTAATTATTAAATAATAAGGTCCTCCAGACCGATCTCGGCCACGGCGGCCAATCTCAAGAGAGATTAGCCAACTGCGCAGGAGATATTATAGTGCACAAGTGTGTGCGCAAACACAGGTGCACTCTCTTTTCCTTAGCTCTCATAATCCGATGGGACGGTAATCCGACACGACCGGAAAGAGTTCAGGACTTTAATTATTATATATCATACAAAGCATTTTACATTTATATGTATTAAAAAAAAATAAAAAATTACAACGATGTGCATTTGATTTTCGTATTTTATTGAACTCTATACTCGGAACACTATTTTATTCGGCGGTAGAGCTTTGTGCTCGTCCGCCGTCTGGGTAGGTACCACCCACTCATCAGATATTCTACCGCAAAACAGCAGTACTTTGTATTGTTGTGTTCCGGTTTGAAGGGTGAGTGAGCCAGTGTAATTACAGGCACAAGGGACATAACATCTTAGTTTCCAAGGTTGGTGGCGCATTGGCAATGTAAGTGATGGTTAACATTTCTTACAATACCATTGTCTATGGGCGTTGGTGACCACTTACCATCAGGTGGCCCATATACTCGTCCGCCAAACAAAACAATAAAAAAAAAATAAAAAAAATGTACTTTTAATGTCATCGGCAATCAGTGGCATTGCACTTTTTGAACAAAAATAAGACAAAACATATTTTTTCCTTTTAGGCAAACAATAAAAAATATCAGAATATTTTTATGCTATGAAATAACCATGGATGGCATTGTTTTGTATTTATTTTTTCTATTCTCGATAAAATTTTATAAACAGAAAATATTGAGTGGGGAGTGTTATTATAAAAAAATACTTGCAACTTCGAATAAACTTTGGACATGGGATGGGAATTTTCAATTTACCGTCAAAAATTGTTTTATCTATTTCATCAAAATAACCACAGATAGAAGACATATTGAAATTCGGAGCGTTATTAATTGACTTCGTGTTTTATTTAAAATTCGTGTTTAATATCCGGAAAAAAGTTCATGATTGGAAATTAAATAAATTTTATCCTGTGGTATATTATTATGATATTTCTCCTGCCGCTAGTATAGATGACCGCAGATCCCGAAGTCCTGTCTCCAAATCCGACAAATACTATTGAGTCCTGTAGTTCTTAATTTGTGTTTGAAATTCATCTCGTGCTCGACGATGAAACAAAATGACCTGATTGATATGATGAAACAAAGTGAGATAACCTTACAATAATCCTTATTAAAGAAAATGATAATATACTTTTATATTTTACCAAAAAATCATCGAAGAATACAGATTCGAGCGTATAGCCACCTGCAGATGCTAGTATAAATATTTGGTTAAAACTTTTAATGAATCTTTTGCCGCCGAGTCCTTAATTCTAGGGTACAAAAGAGATTAGAAGAGATCAAGTAAATTGACGGCATCTCCATCGATGTAAGTTAGTCCTGAGTCTGTAATCGAAATGAAAAAATTTCAACAAGTTTTATAACAGGACGATCATCTAGTAAAACATAGCGTTACACGGCGCAATAACGCACATAATATTATTGAAAAAGAGAAAGTTTAGCAATACTCATTGTTGTTGCGTTTTAGTTTCAAAGGCGAGTCAGCTTAGTAACTATAAATATCTACAACGGACAAAACACTTCAGTTAACAAGGTTAGTGGTGTATTGGCGATGTAAGGGTAACATTTCTTGTAGTACCAATATCTATGAGCGGTGGTGACCATTTACCAACATATGGTTTATGAACGACCTACTTATTTTACATAAAAATGTAATTGGAAAAAAATGAGAACGCATTATTTTATTTACATCAAGTATATCTTACCTTGTCCTATGGATGGTTAACTTTATGGAAACGCTCTAAGAACCTGAGGCAAATTTTATCCAAGCAGTTTGAAGTACTAAAATAAGTTATTGATGACAAACCCAAGTAATAAAGCGTGGGTCTTAGGTTTGTCCGTTGAATAATGTTTTTAGTGTCCAAAAAAATGGAACCTAACTCACGAATGTCCATTTTGAATACAATATATAGGGTGAGACAATATAGGGTGAGACATAAATTATGTTTTATTATTAAAGTACGACTAAAATTAAAGAGTTCTCTTTACAAAAAATAATTGGTCTGCGAAATTGATCTTGAAGCATACAATAATGTGTCTGTAATAAAATATTTAAGAGAATATTATTAAGACAAGAATCGTTTTATCGATACTGTCATTAAAGCGGTTTACGAAACAATGTCTCCTCTGTTCATGTATCTTTCGGCTTCAGACTCTTGTTTACACGGTTTTACTTAAATTGGTTCTCGGTTTCATCGTACTTAAAAGTATTTATGCGTACTTTAAATGTACTTCAGTACTTCAGATTTATTCAAATTGAGGACTTAACTAATAATAAATAAATATCAAAATGAAAAGTATCTCTTGTACAACTTAAGATTGTGTGGAATGGTGTTGAGAATGCTACCAGTTTTAACACGTTTCATTGGGCATTTTTCTTACTTTTGTAGCTTTATTTTAGTCAAATTATCATTTTACTCGTGCTTTTAAGTCTGTGTTCTATAATACCTATAAAGATAAATAACATAATTTTTATCTTTTCTACTGATCTCTGTGTTACGAACACATCAACGTCTCAGCTATGTCTCATAGTGAGACATAGCTGAATCTAGCTATTTTAACATAACAGTTTGTCAATCATTATACAAATAAACTTTTTTCGAGGTAACTCGTATAAGCACTAGCATTGTCATTGTGCACTAATCCTAACTAATATTATAAATGCGAATGTGAGTTTGTTTCTTTGTTTGTTTGTTACGCTTTTATGCCTTTTTTTTATTATATAGTTTTGTGGACGAGCATTTTGGCCACCTGATAGTAAGTGGTCACCAACGCCCATAGACAGTGGTTTGTATATTTCTTAAAAAAAAAACAACATCACCACTGCGCCACCAACCTTGGGAACTAAGATGTTATGTCCCTTGTGCCTGTAATTACGCTGGCTCACTCACCCTTCAAACCGGAACACAACAACACAAAGTACTGCTGTTTTGCGGTAGAATATCTGACGAGTGGGTGGTACCTACCCAGACGAGCTTGCACAAAGCTCTACCACCGAGTAAGCTTTTATGTCTAAATAAATAAATCGATTTTAAACTTTCACCAATGGAAAGCTACATTATCAGCGAGTAACATATTCTTCATTTTGTCCGCGTATTCTCACGGGAACAGGAGCTACGCGGGTAAAACCACGGACAAAACGTTAGTAAAACATAAAGCTCTAAGCTGGAGGCTACTACTGTGAAGATCTGATAATCTCAGAACTATGAGATAAGATATCATATCATCAGAGAGCATTTTTAAGTGTTCAAAAGCTGACAAGAATCAATTAGATATGTCGCTGTACATACAAATATGCTTGAAACATTTCATATAGGCAAGAGTATTAATTTATAAATTATTCTATTTGACAATCCTTTCAAAAAAATTGTATAGCTTACAATTGAATCAGTTACGAAAAAACGTACAAAATATATTGTTTCAATTTTCCACCGCAAACGAAACTACGTTTATTTGTTTACATTCAAAACAAATCGGACACTATAGACACTGCGATATATATTTTTGGCTTGTTGATTGATGTTCGAATCGTGATATTATTATACAAAGTTTGATTTTAAATTTAAGCTTGTATAAAACAATTCTGCTAACTTTAAATTGAAACGTTAAGGTAAAGTAATTGTCAACAGATGAAATAAACATACAAGCAAATACAACTTAATTAGTTTTACATATTTTATTTCTATGTTGACAATGTAACCCGTAAACAACGTAAATGGTGACCTAGGCATGATATTAGATTGACAAGTCTCTCTTCTCACCAGAATACTTATTAGTAGGGAAAAGAGAAAGTAATATATAACCAATAACTAAGTATTTATACAATTAAAATGGAGATTAATAACGTCCTCCTGACCGATTTCGGGCACGGCGGCCAATCTCAAGAGAGATTAGCCAACTGCGCAGGAGATATTATAGTGCACAAGTGCGCAAACACAGGTGCACTCACTATTCCCTGGCTCTCATAATCCGATGGGACGGCAATCCGACACGACCGGAAAGAGTTCAGGCGTAGGACCAACAGCTTTACATGCTTTCCGAGGTACGGGACGGGAGTGTACACACAGAAAAACCCAATAACTATTTATTGGCCCGACCTGGGAATTGAACCCAGGACCACCGGGTCTGCAGCCTTATATCTAGCCACTAGACCAACGAGGCAGTCATTAATAACATTGTAAATAATAATATGTTGTGCAATTAATAATAATCATTTTAATTTGTCGATGTTACTCGTAAAACCTCACTTAAGCATGTTTATTAATTTAAATTGGAAATGATTTATTTATTGTTAATAATTTTATTGTACTTATTATTTCCGTTTATAATTCAAACAAATAATAAAAATTACTACTTGTTTCCGCTTCGCGTAATCTCTGTGGCTTTTAAGCTTTGAAGTAGAAAGTTACTGTAATCGAATCGAGTTTTAAATTCCAAATATTAACATATTTCTAGTTTGAAAGTTTCTTGATTCAAACGCTGTGGTTTTTGGAATTATGTATGACTGTATCTATGTATGTATGAATGTGTGTCTAACGTACAAAGTAACGTGTTTTCTGTAATTTATAAAAACAATCTTTTAAGGTACTATCATGGCATGTTAGGCACAGTTGCACGTTCAACGATCATTAATTTTCTAGTGCGAAACAAGGATAGATATATAGTAATTAAATAAGAGGATTATCGTAGTAACAAAAGCATTTTTCGTTTACGGCCTATTTCGCAAAACGGTTTCCTGCAATCGGTGTTTTTTTAATATCCAATTTGTATCCCATCATGGTATGGACCTGAGATAAGCATAACATCAAACTCTTTTACACTTAACAACAAATTTAATCTTTAAATTATGTTCAGTAAGGTATAAATTACAACGCACCAAGTCTATTTATCGCCTTCGATTTCCGATAGAGTGCACGGTGTTCTGAAGTAATTTGCCAGGCTGTTAAGAACTTTAAATAATGAACGTAAGGAATAAAATTGTTTGAAAAATTACGGAAGACGTTTTAAATCGGTTGCTACATCACCTTGATTCAATTCTCCCAGGTCGCTAGGCTATTTGGCTAGAGTGTTTTTGGGTTATCAAGCTAAAAGCGCTTATAACGTATTAGAAAAATGTAACACGATAAATATGTATCTACTATTGAAAATCATTCAAATTATTGACAACGATAATTTTTTAAATATAGAACTTGATTAAATTTGGATGTATCAGTAATACTTATGTATATGCACGTGTGTATGTATATTTCTGTAATATGTT
Source organism: Nymphalis polychloros (assembly GCA_905220585.2). Taxonomy (NCBI): domain Eukaryota; kingdom Metazoa; phylum Arthropoda; class Insecta; order Lepidoptera; family Nymphalidae; genus Nymphalis; species Nymphalis polychloros. The sequence continues at coordinate 4,676,281 of HG992264.1, read as the reverse complement.
TTTGAAATGTCATGATATATATCTTGGTCCTATCTTGTAGAACTTTACCGCCACTAGATTACTTCATCTGCTCTAAGGTTGCCTCTAAGAGATCGTGTTTGGATGTGCAATAAAGTCTATTATTATAATTAAATATGGTTCTTAATTTAAATAATTGCTTTTTACACACTCAATATCTCTTATGACGAAAATTGATACGACACTCTCCTGAATATCTGTCCAAAGCGATTCATGATCAATTACTGAAAAAATGTGCAAAAATATACAGGGTTATCTTTAACGACCCACCAACCTCGCAGGTCTAGCTAACATCATAAGCAGCAACTTTATTATTCAATGTTAAGAATAAAAATACAACTTTGAAAAAAAATTAACATAAAACTCTTCTAGTATTCTTGACACCATTCTACGCGGTAATAGTATGTAGCTCTTTTCAATTTATTTTTGTGTGACAGAATTTCAGTGAAATTTGACACATGCAGGTTTCCTCACGATGTTTTCCTTCACCGTCAAGCACGAGATGAATTATAATAACAAATTAATTACATGAAATTCAGTGGTGCTTGTCGGGGTTTGAACCCACGATCACCGGTTAAGATTCACGCATCCTTAACACTGAGCCATCTCGGTTGTTACTTAAGCCTTTACTTAATATTTAAATAAATATATAATTAAAACAAAATAATAACAATATATGAGTACATACGTTTATGTTTAGTATGTTTATAGATGTAGCAATATAGGTAATCGTACATATAATCAGCCCATTTATAGATCAAAATGACATAGTGGTTTGAACATTCATAACACGCACTCAATCGCAAAGCCTGATTGAATTGTTAACAAATTCGAAAATTAAACACGCATTCTATCGAATGAACCGATAACTTGCATTTACTGGTTTGGGTTTCAATTGCACGTAATGAACAGATAATATTTATTCTATCTCTTTCTTAATGCAGGTTTTGACCCGGAAAATATTAGGTTAGTATTTTATATCTCTATTGCTCTCTCCAATGCGTGAAAAAAAAGATGCTATCTCTATGTGTGACGTGTGTTATCTTTGCAGTTTAAATTGGTTGTTCTTTGCCAGCTTCATGACGTCATTTGTTGCCTTACTATAGATATTAATAAAGATTAGTAGAAGATTAGTATTAGGTATGTCCTGGAGGTTCAGTCTTGTTTCATGCCAAATGTCATCAAAATCGGTTCAGCGGCTTAGCTATCGCTGAACAAGTTACTCTCATTTACAATTTTAATAATGAATACGGATAACAATTTCGAGTGTAAGAATATCAGAGTTATTTGAATTAACTATTAAATATGTAGTCCAGGAGCATATTCATAGTAGTAGGTTTCATTTGTCAACAAGAATTTCTAGTACATGATACAACTGCAAGAAGATATGCGCTGCTACATTTTAGTCGCTTTGTAATCCAATATACAAACGATGGTGACGTACGTGCGCTAAGTAAAATGATCCTGAATATTAAACCTTCCAGTTAATTTAAGATCGCAAGCTTGTACTTGTTTTTGATTGAATTATGATAATTCTAGACTAGTTTCAGAGCGCTACTTCGCCCGCATGGGATAGGAGCAAGTTTTTGATACGGATTTTGTACCCCTGATAAGTGGTCTGGAAAATTTCACAGTGATCTCTCCTTCTGGAACTTAACTTCGCATTCATAAAAATCTCGGAAGTAACTCATCAGTATTTTATACTGCAAAAGTGTGCGTGCAAACACAAGTGCACTCTGCGTCCTTACACTCTCTTATAATCCGATACGACCAGATATAAATAGTAATACCCTTTTATTTATTCAGACTTCAAGTTATTGATATTGTTCTTGGAACTGGAATCTATGTTCTTCATTAGCCTTATAAGCCTAAGTAAGTAAGTAAGGTCCTCCAGACCGATTTCGGCCACGGCGGCTAATCTCAAGAGAGATTAGCCAACTGTGCAGGACATATTATAGTGCACAAGTGTGTGCGCAAACACAGGTGCACTTAGCTCTCATAATCCGATGGGACGGCAATCCGACACGACCGGAAAGAGTTCAGGCGCAGGACCAACGGCTTAACGTGCTTTCCGAGGCACGGGAGTGTACACATTTCCAACTTCCAGACTCTGGGCTGCTACTGAAAATTTTCTGACAGAAAAACCCAATAACTATTTATTGGCCCGACCTGGGAATTGAACCCAGGACCACCGAGTCTGCGGCCTTATATCTAGCCACTAGACCAACGAGGTAGTCTTATAAGCCTACTAATAGATGAACCAAAAAAATAAAAAACGTGTGCGTCTCGGGACGCTCGACAGAAGTGATAATATTTATTATTAATTATAATATATTAAATATAATTTAAATTAGTACTTGAGAGTTGCTAAACTATTATAAGTACTATCTGTATACGCTAGATGGCGTTAGGTTGGTAACTCTCAGGTAAAGCAATCCGCGTCGGTAATAGTGGCGCCGTAACGCGTTACGTTACGAAGCGGTTTACCTTCCCATAAGAAGTTATCACTTCAAAAGAATTATTATAGTACCTACACAGTTTTTTGTGGGACCACCTGAAAGTAAGTACACACCATCGCCCACAAACATTCGAGCTGTAAGAAATATTAGCTATCCCTTACATCGTCAATGCGTCTCCAACCTTGAGAACTAAGGTGTTATGTTCCTTATGCCTTTAATTACACTGGCTCACTCACCCTTTGAAGTGTAACACTGTAATATTAATTATTGCTGTTTGGTGGTAGAATAAACGAGTACCTTCACAAAGCCCTACCACACAGTTATGCGCAATTTGTTCCGTATTTTTATCGAATTCATGAATTTAGAGTTAAAAAAAGAACTATAATAATAATAGACAACTTTCGCGAAACAAGTCATTATTTAATTTACCTGTTACACGTACTAAGTATGCTCATAATGCAAGCGATCCCGTGGCGCTCCCGTTAAGAAGGGAAGGGTACCGCTGGGTTTTTAGTGGGTATTCCGATGACCGGGGCACACTCGGTGCCTTGGACATATGGCGAGCCCCACATACCCCCCCCCACTGTTCCCCTATGTGGGGGGTTTCCCCCCACATAGGCGTAATGCGTTTTCCCAGCGTCAAAAAAAAAAAAAAAAATTTTGCTCATAATACCTTTATCTATCGATCATGTTGCAAGTACAATAAATATTTTGATTCTATTGATTATTTTAATGGTTCAATTCAAAATGTTATTAATAAAATAAATGAAATATCCTAATGCCATATACATATTATAATTTTTGTTATTATTTATGCCTTTGTATATTTTTGTGGTTTTGTGTACATATTTTTATATTTCTTTATTTATTTGTTTGTAATAATTTAATGTTTATTAATTGATTTCTAGTCGCTGTTTATATTTTAATTAAGTTATCACTCATTTTGTTAATTTTTGATTCCGATTATTTTGTAATTTCACACTTCTTTTTTTTTTCTTTTGCTCACGTTATTATGTACTGTTTACTTTTGGAAAATGTATTGGTCAATGTTTTATCTTTGTATTTTATTTGAATGTGTTTATTTGTACTGTTTGTTTCCTTAACGAAATAAAATAAAGTAAAATAAAATAAAACAGCATTGAAAAAACTCGCAACGCTTTGTAAGGTTAAATGTATCGAGAAATAAGTACCCATTTTATACTGGACTGCAGTATCATATAGATTTATAGAAGAGGGAAGCTCATATTAGAAAAGCTTATATTATGTTTGTGTTTCAGTATTTAGTTTTTAATGCCATGATAGGAAATACCTGTTTTATAAATGGCGAAACTAAATTTTTATAATAATCGCATGTTAGTAATATGAAGGATAGAACAATATCGACTGTATTGAATTTTATTATATTACTATTCGTCGAAATTTCCCTTTTTAATGACATATTTATTCACATACATCAAATATATATTTTATCAGAATACTATTCGTATTTACTAAAAATTATCTATATAAGAAAGATGTCGCAGAGTGTTCCGGTTAGATGGTAGTTCTTACGTTGACACGAAAGTGTGACGGCGGAGTTTTTAATTTTTAGGGCACTGATAAAGCTTAACTACGTAAACTGAAATTATTATGTATTTGACAAAATATGTGCCTTATTTACTCGATGGTAGAGCTTTGTGCAAGCTCGTCTGGGTTGGTACCAACCAGTCATCAGATATTCTAGCGCAAAACAGCAGTACTTTGTATTGTTGCGTTCCGGTTTGAAAGGTGAGTGAGCCAGTGTAATTACAGGCACAATGGGCATAACATCTTAGTTCCCAAGGTTGGTGGCGCATTGGCGATGTAAGCGATGCTTACATTGCCATTGTCTATGGGCGTTGGTGACCACTTACCATCAGGAGGCCCATATGTTCGTCCGCCTACCTATATAACAATAAAAAAACCGTATGCTTTGTTATTTACAAAGAGGGTTGCGAGGCAAAGCGATTGTTTTCGATATCGTTAAAAGTACAACTTTCACAATATATCATGACTATATTCATACTATTAATAAATACATTATTTAATGAAAGAAATTTAGAATTTTCATAATTATTTAATAAAAGCGTACGTAATGAATTTCTATTGGATATTGCTTATGCAATATATTGGACCAGCGTATTTCAATATTGTTACTCATAAAATATGTCCAATATCGTCGTGAATTGGATCCAATATTGTCCAATCAATTACATGGACTATGAACTTATTTATATCGAAATGCATATTCATGATACGAAATGCCATTTGCTTTAGTGTTAGCATTCAGTATTGAACTACAAGTATATATAATATTATTATAAGATGTAAGTTTGATTGTAGATACCAATAATACTTAAAAAAATTGAATCGTCAGGTTCGAAACTTAGATTTTCTTATAATAGAAGTTACGTAAACATTTTGGACGTATTATAGAGTACAGATGTGTGCTAAGTACAAGTTCACCCTGTATTCCATCATTCTGATAATGCCATTGACAGGAAAGAGTTCAGATGCAGCACCAACGAATTTACTTTTTGGGGCACGGGTGTTTCAAGTACTGAGCACTTTTCGACTAAAATCCCAATATATTTCTATCCTTAATTAAAAACTAGATGAATGAGCCTGGATTTTTAAACACAGAAACTATTATTGTAATTTAATTGTAAAATATATAATATGTTGTTACACAAAACTTTTAGTGTGCCTTTTTACATACTCGTAAAGTTTTTCCACCGATCACTTAACATACACCATGAACGAAGGTAATAGCGCTGATATCGACGCTATATATATTTATAAAGCTATTATAAGAATACATACAGACAGACAGACAAAAATGAAAAAAATAGTATAATGTGAATCACTGCATCATAAAATGATTATTTATCACAAAATTAGGTGAAAAAAAAACATGTACAGACAGAACCAACAGATTTATATAGTAGTATAGATATGTATATCAAAATATATATAATATATTTAAAATTAATTAGTGGTTCAAAAATTGTAAACTATTTCGACGTAAGTTTCAAATTAGTGTTATTGTTAGTTTTTATGTGAATCCGGAATATTCATTAATTTATCCAATGAATATGATTTCAGACGATTTTGATAGTTCTGCTATACGAAATAGAGCGTAAACTTGTGTAATAATTTCATTTATTATGATGTAACAAACGGCACGCGGTTCAGTTACAAGGGTCGTTCATTAAATAAGTTTATAGACTTAAATTTACTTGCACAAAGAGATTATTCCCATATCGTCGAACAGATTGGTTCTCCCATTCAAACAAACTTGAAATCGTACTAAAATTGAAAAGGGGAAGTTTTCCTTGTTAGTTCCTTTGTGTTCATACATTAATAATATAATTTGAATAAAATTCTTTACGAGTTTTCATAGGATTTCTTATCAATTATTAGTTATTAAAGAACTGAAAACTGGAAAGGTATCAACCACTCTATCGCTAAACAGTAATACTCAGGATTGTTGCGTTCCGGTTTGAAACTACAGGCCCAAGGGACATAACATCTTTCCAATTCCAAGATTGAAGGAACGCTTAATACTTCTTACATCGCCAATATCTATGGTTGATGATGACCACTTATCATAAGGCGGCCCATTCTTGTCTTCCTCTTAATTATAAAATAAAAATAATCTTAGTATAGTGCCCGTCAATAAATATTCCACATCGACCATAAAACAGCAGTACTTGATATTGTTGTGTTCCGGTTTGAAGGGTGAGTGACCCAGTGCAATTACAGGCACAAGGGACATAACATCTTAGTTCCCAAGGTTAGTGGCGCATTGGCGATGTAAGTGATGGTTAACATCTCTTACAATGCCAATGTCTATGGGCATTGGTGACTACTTACCATCAGGTAGCCAATAGTCCCGTCTATGCTATAAAAAAATCTTTGAAAAGAGACAATCGATTAATTTCAGCATGGTAGAGTGTTATCGTTGTCGCACAAGACACTAACAGCATGTTATCTTTTAGGAGTTGTTAAAACAATGATGAGTTTCTGTGTAATTAAATAAAATACACCAATTTTTAATTTAGGAACAGATATTTTGTCATATCCTAGAATATCATAGGACTACAAGCCCAAGAGTTAAACTGAAAAAGGTCACGTCTACAGGGACATTAATAAATCAATTCACCAACTCAAGTAATTGGGTGTAAAGCCTCTATTACTCTCAAATTTGATCTCCCATCTAGATGTCGTATTCACCCCACAAAATAATGTTAAGTCCATATATTCAATATTTTAAGCTAATTTTCGTGTTCGTGTAATATAAGCTATCTCTTTTCCAAATTAAATTTAAATCCGTCAGGCCGTTTTTGCATGATTGAGTAACAAACATACAAACATTCACATCTAAAATATTAATAGGATAAGTTGTATGATAATTTGGAGCTTCTTTCACTGCGCTGCTCTTTTTGGACTGGTGGATGGTAAATTTACGAGTCATAATATTTCCGCTACATGTTCGTTTCCGAATGATGTTTCCCTTCACTGTTTAGCACGATATGACATATAATCTCAAATTAGAATCTATATGCATGATTGTTTATTTCGATTTGAAACTTTGGGTAAACTGCTATCATTGGGTACAATTACACGTGTGTGATCTGACCTAATCTCTGACTAGCCCTACAATATATATGTACATATATTACATTCATATTTTCTTGGATGAATACACCATCTAGTTGGAAGATCAATATATGTTTACTTGTAAAGCAATTTGTTTGAAGCACTTTCACGTCTTAACTATTTAACCGATCATAACGAAAAGTTCCATAGACGTTATGAGGGGTGTAGAAACGTACATAGGGTACCTAACACCTCCCCCTAACCCCTCACACGCAGGCAAAGCGCGAAGCGGCAGAAACTAATCTATAAAACACAATAGTAAGCAAAAGCAATTGTTAGAAATCGCTCAATTAACTCAAGGTAGCCATTTACAAGCAATTAATTAAAAGAAAATGTAAAGGACGTTTGAATGTGTAAATCGACTATTATTGTTTAAAAAATACATAGTTCGGAATTAAACAATTGTTTTATTTGTGCCAATTTTTATCATATAATATACATTTTAATATATGTATCACTAATGTACACTTCCTTCGCTAACGTTATTAATCATTATTGCTAAATACCAATTTCCATAGCTCCTTCTTCAAAAATGAAGGATTTTCATACAATCTTTTATTCCAAAAATCCTTCATTAGTGCTAGCCTACTGTGGAAAAGAAACCCGTATCAAATTTTCATGAAGCTATTCCCAAAACGGTAAATAAATAACGATAAATAAATGTTGAATTTTACCTTACAATCTCGCCAATATTATTTTAAAGTAACTATTTTATTATTATTTTAAAGTAAGGCTTAACGACTATAGTTGATAAAAGGTTAGATGAAAATAGATAAATGCTCGTATAATAGATTTTTCTCTCAAAGAAGTCTTGCTGTATAAAAATAAATCTGATACTAGGCTTAATACGAAGTCAAAAGTCAAGAAAATCAATAAAATTATTTCACTATCTTTATCTATTGTTGTGTTTATATATTTTTTTAATATACTTATCACATATTCTATCGTTATTCAGCAATACTTTGAATTGTTGTATTCAAGTTTAGATGAGTGAGTAAGTTATGGTAATTTGTTATGAACGTGAAATGACGATGAAGATATGTTTTTTCTTTCTATTGGTAATAATACATTCTGACTGCCTCGTTGGTCTAGTGGCTAGATATAAGGCCGCAGACCCGGTGGTCCTGGGTTCAATTCCCAGGTCGGGCCAATAAATAGTTATTGGGTTTTTCATTCAGAAAATTCTAAGTAGCCGCCCGGACTCTGGAAGTTGGAAGTGTGTACACTCCCGTGCCTCGGAAAGCACGTTAAGCCGTTGGTCCTGCGCCTGAACTCTTTCCGGTCGTGTCGGATTGCCGTCCCATCGGATTATGAGAGCTAAGGAAAAGAGAGTGCACCTGTGTTTGCGCACACACTTGTGCACTATAATATGTCCTGCGCAGTTGGCTAATCTCTCTTGAGATTGGCCGCCGTGACCGAAATCGGTCTGGAGGACCTTATTATTATTATTAATACATTCTGAATAATATTTTATTAATTGGTCTAAAAACAATATAATACTATTAACTGGATCAAATTGGTTGATGCAGGGATAATGTACCGTGTTATGAAATAGCAACTTTGTCGATGGCACTGTAAGAAATACAAATCACTCTTTACACTATTAACCACCAGTAATCAGAGTTTCTAAGACATTTCTTAAGCCGGTACACTGACTCACTCACTTTGTAAATTTGAACAAAATAGCCTATAGAGTATTGATGTTTACTGTAGAATAGTGTATTGCAATAGTATAAATTATTTGGTAACCACTGAGAAGGGATTGCAAAGCCGGTAAAACCCATTTATCAGTTATATCTATGCGATACAGGATAAATGAAGATGTTTCACTTCTAGCAAATTTACTCCAAAGTCGAGTCGGGTGCATAACTCACTTTAAACTTTCAGAGACAACTTCTTAACTTTGTGAATATTTAACACAAATTAACACTTGGAATCCTTTATAGGAAAATATATTTATACAGAAATATATACAGGTCTGGGCATCATCTGTGTCTTAAGTTTTAATTAAATCATGTTTTTGGTGCTCAATATTTATATTAAGGTATTATATAATGTTGACATGTCTTACTTATGGCGATTAATATGATTGCGCTCTTTCTCTCAAAATTGATGTGACATTCGTAAGAACGAGATACAGCGCTGTTTAACTAATTCCTCTCGCTAAATAAGGTTTATAAGTAAGGTAAGCTAATAATTAAATAATGTTTTGTGAACGATGGAGATTAACTGCTATTGTTTCATGCAACGTAGCTGGGGAAGGGGGGGGGGGTCTAAACAACAATACGGGAGTCGAAGATAAATTTCCTTCAATTTAACCAGTCTGTGGAGGTCGAAAATCATTACCACTAACAATACACTTTTCCTCTAAAATCCGACTACATTGTTGGAAGATAACGGAGTAGCTCTTATGTATCTGACGTCTTTATTCATACACTACCTTCTATTCTGACGTCACATGGATAAAATAAAAAAAATAATAATAAATATACTGTTCGTTGGTCTAGTGCCTAGATATATGGCAGCAAATCCTGAGTTCAAATCCTCGGTAGGGCAGATAAACATTTATTGGATTCTTCTGTCGAAGATTGTTAACAGCAGACTCATTTCATCTTTCACACTCCAGAGTGTGGAAGATGATGTGAACACTCTCGTTCACCGTTTCGTCTACCTGTTATAGTTTACACAGAGTTCGCTTGGAAAATGGCCGCCTGACATACACATAATAAAGTTGAAAAACCAAAGAAAAAATTGCTATATATAGACCTACTGCTACTACCTATGCCGCTCTTAAAACTATAATCTACGTAAACCTAGAAACAAAAACTAATAATTCTAACCTATGTACCACAAGTATTCATATGACTTACGTCATACTACGTCATAATACTTCATTGTAAATCATACTTGAATACGTAATACGTAATTATATTTTGGGTATTCTTATTTTAAAAGATTTATAAATTGTGTGTATTTTTCTTTTTTATAATGTAATATTACATTGTTATGAAGAAATACAAGTAAAATAAGTTTGGACATATTTTTTTAATATACTCGGTGGTAGAGCTTTGTGCAAGCTCGTGTGGGTAGGTACCACTCACTCATCAGATATTCTACCGCAAAACAGCAGTACTTGGTATTGTATTGGCGGTGGTGACCACTTACCATCAGGTGGCCCATATGTCCGTGCGCCAACCTACAATATATAAAAAAAAAATCAGAAAACTTTCATATGACGTGCTGGCTTATATAATATAAAAAAATGTTCGCTATTTCTTTCTATTTTGTATAGCAAAATCGCTTTAGGCGTGGTTTGGTGAGTTCCATTTCCTCTCGTGAAAAACATTTGTAGAGTCAATTCGTTCTTTTGCGTATACACACATACATACTCCTGTATGATGTTCTGAACTCAAATACACTCGGTCATTTCAATAGGTATACATTGCTTGAGTTCGATTCGGACTGATTATAATTGTTACTTAACAGAAGAACGGACAAGAGGTTAATTTAATTTGAAGCGAAGTATTTCTGATTGATGAAAATGAGGCCTTAACACTGCTGAGTTAAGTTAAATGCCGTTAATCTTTTCTTCATCACCAATTTCTTACCAACAAAATATCAACTTAAAAATTTGCAGCAGCTTAGACTTGTTATGTGAAATATGGTTAATTCAAATACTTTTTATCGATATAAATACAATATATGTAGAGAAAAAACAATCGTGTATGTATTTCTCCTCTGTTTGACAAACAATTTCCTTTTTTTTTGGCGTGGTATACATTGTGGCTTTAGCGTTTAAAAAATAAAAAACTGGACACGCAATGTAATTGAGATTGGTTCATGTTACCATTTAGAGCAGTCGTTTGAAGTTCAAAGTTCGACGTGCAAATTCATTTATATTTTGCTCAAATTTTAGTATATATATAATAATAATTGTAAACTATTTTTTTTTCAAATTGGCATCCATACGGCCTTATTTTATTGTTATCTGAGAATAATATCGATTTATTGCTATTAAAAATTATATACTTAATAATTATTTATGGAATAATACAAAATTTTATGAAAAACTTATTTCTGTACCATTCCGTACAATAAGAATTACGAAATAAAATAGCATAAATATTAATATTTAATATTACTACATAGACGATAGCCTTATCACCTTTCACCGTCAATCACGAGATGAATTATAATAATAAATTAAGCACATGAAATTCAGTGGTGCTTGCACGGGTTTAAGCCCAAAATCATCGGTTAAGATTCACGCGTTCTTAACACTACGCCATATCGTGCTTTGTGTAGTATGACTTAAAGAAACCCCGGGTAACTACAAGCTACTTAACAATAATTAGTATTTTTGCGTTCCGATTTCATGAGTGAGCGAGTTGTGTAAATACAGGTACAAGGGGCAAAACATTACCTACGTAGGGAATGGTTATTGTTATGGTTAATATTTCTTACAGAATTATTTTCAGCCTACCTATTTTATATAAAAAAAAACTTGAATAAATTATATTTTCATATCATAGAATACTTTTACAATATTGCAATTTTTACTCGCGTCTATATACTTACTCGTACGTGGAATAATAAAAAAAAACCTTTTAACAATTCGAAAAAACGGATTCGGATAATCCAACTCATGGATACTAAATCACGTTGGAAAAGTAAATACATATTGTAATAGTTTTCTGCTGTTGTTTATTATAGTCTAAGCCAGATAATCTGTCGATTCAACGACTTCGAAATTCAATATAAAAAAAAAAAAAAAAATTTTAGAAAGTGATAAAAAAAAAATTCTTGCAACTATTCGCTTTTCCGTGTATTGAAATAATGAGTTTTGTTTCGTCATATAAGTTTTTAAACTTAAAAATATAGTACGAAATCTGCATTCATATTCATATGGTTTTTTTATTGTACTTAAAAATATTCGGAAAGTTTTAGCGAAAATAGAACGAAAAAAAACTGGATAATACGCGCGGAAAATCTCTCACTTTGTCTGAACATGTTATTTTTCATACATTTATAATAGCGCGCACATACATATTCTCATCGTTAATTAATTATTTAGGACAAAATGTTAGAGTTATGCATAACAAAATTGTAAACATAAAAAGCGGATATTATTACAAATTGAAAATAATTAAGACATTCAATATAGAAATATAAAAAAGAGATAAAAAATTGCCATACTAATATAATTAAGCTGAAAAGTTTGCCTGTCTTTTTTTATATTTGATTGCGCTAATCTATGGAATTACCTTTTGCATTTTTAGACCAATTCCTAATGAAGTTTATAAGGTGTATAAATAACGTGACGATGTTTTGTTTATGTTGAGTACGAATGTAATTGTCGCTCATATCAGTTCCATAAAATATTTTTCAATATTTTTAACTATATTATGTGCTTGATATATGTCTATATGTATATTTATTTATTTTTTGAAGTGCCTTTTAAATCTTCTTCTTCTGCCTAGCGTTTTCCCGGCCCAGTAACGCCAGGGTCCGCTTTCCTGCATCTTTTCTTCCACTTTGCCCGATCTAAAGCATCCTCCTTAGTGAGATCGTGCTCTCTCATGTCGTCCCTAACAACATCGAGCCAGCGCTTCTTGGGCCTGCCACGGGATCTAGGACCTTCGACAACAAAATTCAGGCATCGGTTTCCGACATAGTATGGCGGCCTGCGGCTAATGTGGCCTTTCAAATAAAAAAACAATAAAAAATTGAGGGTACTCCTCACGGGAGCGGATAAAGCCAAATTGTAAAGAGCTTTATAGTGTTTTGTATAATTGTGCTTTGCGGTGTCATTTTCTTTAAGCTAACGATCCAAAAAATCACTTCTGTAGTTCCGGCTGACACTTGTTATTACATGGTAGTTGCATTAAAACAAATTTGAGACCCTATATATATATCTGAGTAAACCAAACGTTAGCGTGATTCAGAAATTTATTTTTTCATACAAAATTTTAGTACAAAAAATTATAACAGTGCATTATGTTATAATTATTATATTTAAATATTGCATATCCATTTCTGACATTGTGACTTCTGAAATCGTGCTCTACGTTGTGTTTCGAGTTTGTTCTAACAGAATAGCTCCACAAATTGATTGACATTTATTGTAACTGTCCCGCTGCTTAGAGTCGTAGCTTACTAGTCTTTTATGAATCAACGGGCTATTCAAGGTATTATATATAAATACTCAAACATTTATTGCATTCTTATATTTAGAAGATAAGCTTAAACAAAATAAACTTTTGAAGCACTGTCTTTTTGTTCCAAAATTAATGTACATTCTACGCGCGAGCCCAGTCTGGAAATTTCCTGGCCTTACCAATAAAATCGATGCCATCCTTAAAGATTCTTTAGAGAAAATTCTAAATTTATCTCTTGATGAGTATTCCTGGACCCAAGCTACACTTCCGATTCGCCATGGTGGCATCGGTGTGAGGAAAATTTCAAGTGTTGCCCTTCCAGCCTTTCTCTCTTCTGTACATAGCATTACAGGCCTTTGTTCACATATTTTAAAATCAAATACACTGAAAATCACAAATGTTACAGAGGCAATAGAAAACTGGAAGGTATAATGTCCTAATGACGATATCCCTAAGGAAGTTACCAAACAAAAACTTTGGGATTCGCCACTAGTTCATGTTACACAACAAAGTTTGAATCAAAATTTAACAAGTGCCAATAACCGTGCACGGCTTCTAGCTTTATCAATTTTTTTACTAAAGAGTCAGGTTACTGGTTACATGCGGTACCCTCTAAAAATCTTGGGACGCTTTTAGACAATGAATGTTTTCGCATAGCAATAGGTCTCCGACTGGGAACACAGTTGTGCATTGAGCACAGGTGCCCGTGTGGAAAAGAGGTCGACTCTTTCGGCTTACACGGTCTTTCTTGTCCAAGGAGTTCAGGGAGGCTTTTCCGTCACAGTTCTCTTAATGATACTATTAAAAGGGCTCTTGCCACCATTGACGTTCCTGCTCTTATTGAGCCTCATGGAATTAGTCGTGATGATGGCAAGAGACCTGATGGACTGACATTGGTTCCCTGGGAACGGGGACGGGCCCTTGTGTGGGACGCAACATGTGTTGACACACTAGCCCCGTCTCATATCAGAGAAACAATGTTAAAAGCCGGTGCTGCCGTGGAAAAAGCTGAAACGAACACACGTAACAAATATTCTTCTCTTATTCAAAATTATATTTTTATTCCGTTTGCAGTTGAAACGCTTGGACCTTGGAGTAATAGTGCAAAAAATTTCATCCAAAATATTACACCCCGTCTTATTGCCTCTACTGGTGACAGGAGGGCTGGTTCATTTTTCGCCCAGAGAATCGGAATTGCGATTCAAAGGGGAAATGCTGCTAGCATTCTTGCCACCATTCCACGCGGTCACGATTTGTATAGTAAATATTTTTAATTTTTATTTGTATTTATTTATTTATTTATTTATTTAATACTTTATTGCACACACAATGAAAGGACATACAAATAAAGAGAACAATTACAACAAAGACAAGAAAATAAGAGCGTGCAAAGGCGGTCTTATTGCTAAAGCAATCTCTAACAGACAACCTTTGGTGAAAGGATTTGCAAAAGCAGAAACAGGATAGTGCAAAAAATAAAAATAAAATAATATTCAAAATAAAAGAAAATAATGACTTATAATATACATACTAATGTAAAATATATATAACCTACATACGTTCCATATAAATATATATGTATATACGTACATACATAGATACATATAAATATATATACATACACACATATAACATTTTTAAATATAATACATATTCAATAAACGTACATACATTACTTATTGTAAGGAAAGATAGTGAGTTTTCACACGACGTTTAAATATATAAATAGAATCAGAGCGACGAATTTCCGGGGGAAGCATATTCCATAGCTTCACAGCTTTAACAGTAAAAGATTCACTGTAAAAGCGAGTATGAGCTGTTGGCAACTTTAAGCGATTGTCACTTCTTGACCGCAGATCAAGATGACAATCAGTGTCAGTGCCTAAGAAAGAGAAACGAGTTTTTAGGTAATTAGGAGAGTAAGGATTATAAAGGATAGAATAGAGAAGGGAGAGTATATGCAAGTTGCGGCGATGTCTAATTGTAAGCCACTTCAGTTGGTCACGGTATTCGCTGACATGATCGAATTTACGTAGCGCAAAAATAAATTTGATACAGACGTTTTGTAGTCGTTCAAGCTTGTTTAGCTGTTCTTCTGTTAGGTCTGTATAACTACAATCAGCGTAGTCCAGTATTGGGAGCAGTAGTGATTGAGCCAGGCAAATTTTAGTTTTAACCGGTAATAGGTGCTTCAAACGTTTAAAAGAGCTAATAGTGGCAAAAATCTTTCTACTCACTTCTGCAACTTGCACGGACCAGGAGAGGTTACTATCTATAAGGAGACCAAGGTTTTTTACATGGGAACAGAGGGTTAAGGAAACATTGTCATAAAGAATAGCAGGTAATTTACTACAATTAAGTTCGGAGAGTTGAAAGGTGCTACCGATTATAATGGCTTGGGACTTGGCAGGATTAACATGGAGTCCATACGCCTTGCACCAATTGGAGATATTAAGCAGGTCCTGATTGAGTCTTGCGATGGCATCATCAATATCATGTGCTGTACAAGTAACATAGACCTGCAGATTGTCGGCATAGAGATGGAAAGAGGATGACAGGATTTTTGGGATGGTATTAATGAAAATAGAAAACAGGAGAGGTGAAAGGACACTACCTTGCGGTACACCAGTTGTGAGAGGGAGATAGGAAGAAGATTGGTTGTTAATGTGTACACTTATTTATTTAAGGTTTTAATGTAATTATTTAAATTTTCTTTTAAAACTTATAATAATAAGATCACATTGGACTACTTATCTTAGTAATATACTTGAAGGAAGAAGCTTTTAATTCAGTTCAAGAATATTTTATAGAATTCCTAAATTTAAATTATTTGAAGAAATACATCTATAATTTAACTATATTGTATTTATTATTATAATAATAATAAACTATTTGATGGTGGGGCTTGGTGTACTAAAATAATTATAGCAATGCACGTTGTTTATAAAATTACTATTAATGTTTATATAACCTTCCAATTAAGCGTAAACTTGAATTAGGAGTGGGGATGACAATAACCCCAGGTGGTCGGTCATAGTTCTGAACATATTTATTGGATGGTTATCACCTATTCCTTGTGCTCCATATATCCATTTGATATACATTATATTTCATATGACTGCCTCGTTGGTCTAGTGGCTAGATAAAAGGCCGCAGACCCGGTGGTCCTGGGTTCAATTCCCAGGTCGGGCCAATAAATAGTTATTGGGTTTTTCTGTCAGAAAATTCTCAGTAGTAGCCCGGAGTCTGGAAGTTGGAAGTGTGTTCACTCCCGTGCCTCGGAAAGCACGTTAAGCCGTTGGTCCTGCGCCTGAATCCGCCTCTTTCCGGTCGTGTCGGATTGCCGTCCCATCGGATTATGAGAGCTAAGGAAAAGAGAGTGCACCTGTGTTTGCGCACACACTTGTGCACTATAATATGTCCTGCGCAGTTGGCTAATCTCTCTTGAGATTGGCCGCCGTGGCCGAAATCGGTCTGGAGGACCTTAATTCATATAAGTCTATACGTAGACTTTTTATTTCTTGAAACGAAAATGATGTACGTTACAAAATATATAGAAACATATGTATAGTCAAATATACGTCTCGTGATAATAAACAAGATAAAAAAACAGGATCCTATTAGCAGCCTGGCATTTATAAGCCATAATACTAGAAAAGAAAAAACAATTTAAAAGGCTTACGTAGCAAAACTTGGCTGTAACAATTGGAAAATGTTTTTATCAATACAATATTTGCAACGTAATTTACCGAAGTCCGACTCAATTTGGTAGAGGAAAGTCTATTTAGAGACCAACATTTTATTTTGGCTTTTTGTAATTTGTCTTTACGAAGAATCGAACAAAAGATTTACCGAAACAGAATTTTCTTAACTAGATATTTATTGAAATTTATTATTGTATAACATGTTACCGTCGCGTTTAACCTGTTAGTATATTAAGCTGAAAAGAACAGATACTACACTTTGATCTTAGCCAAAAGGCCGAGAAGCGATTTTATGAATATTGGTGCTTTTAATTCTTTTCTTAGTAAACCTTCGAGTATTTCGGCTATTAAAATATATGAATTTGTTAATGATTCTCTCAAACTGAATTAGTCAAGCATATTTGTCAATTTTTGATTTAATGTAGCGTGTAACGATGGGGCCGACATATAGGTCGCCTATAAAGGCCCCTTAAAAATACAAGAATAAAAAAAAAAAAAAAATACACCTGTTAGTATATTGGCTAACTTATAAGGCCGTAAGCCGTGGTCTTGGATTCAAACTGGTTGGGCAAGTAAAGGAATTGGCGGCGGTAGGGGTGCATGACGGTATAAGAGAGTGTCACGCTGTTTGTCGTCATGGCGTACGATGGCAACCCATGGTACGTAAATAGATAATTCATATCAAAAAGCTAGGAGTTTGGAAGATGGTCGTGTTTTACACTCCTGAGCTAAGGATAGCACCCGGTTGGTTCTACGCTGACTTCTTTTCAGACGATTTAAAAATAGATATATTTGAAGTAAATAAATGTCAGCTTAGTGCAGATTTTCACAAATCTTCAAGGCTAGTTGAACATATTTGTATCAAAACAAATTCTAATATACATTTTAACTAACAATCTCTTTTATAAATTTGAACTCCATATAGCAAAATGTTACCAAAATATCTTTGCAAGTTACATCGTCATTATAAATTAGATTTAGATATTTTCGCTCGGAACGGTAACGATATTTCGCCTTCGCTTAAACTTTATCACATTTCACACATCACTTTTAGATTTCAGATTATATATTACTAGTTATTCACAACTTTACGAGTACAATTTAGTTTTTGCCATAAATATTATAGAACGAAGTGATTTATTTGCGCATATTATCTTATGGCCAGTGGCTTTTTTATTGCGGTCATTTAAATATTATGAAGTTGGCTTCCTACCTGATTTCTGCCACGGTCTTCAATCTCAAGAGAGATTGACCAACTTCGGACATATTGTAGTGCGCAAATACATATGCACTCTCTATATCCTCACTCTCATAATCCGATAACATGGCAAGTCCGACACGACCGAAAAAAACTTCAGGCGCAGGCCCAACGGGTTTAAGTGCTAACGCGGGAGTATACTTCTAACTTCCAGATACCGGGCTGCTACTGAAAATTTTTTGATAGAAAAACCCAATATTTTTATCTCACTCCGACCTGGGTTTGCTAACCGCTACCAATGAGGCAGTTTTCCATCGTTCGCTCAACTGACTCGTTTGTTTAGCTTATACGGAGGTAGATCCTGAAATCGTGGGTTCAACCCCGAATCGAAAAAATGATTGAGTAATTCTCTTTATAAACCAAGTATACATATATATATATATATACATTTTCATTTAGAAAACTGATTTGCAGTGAAACCCCATTCTGAATTACGACTCAAGCGAAGCCGTAGGTAAAACGCTAGTATGTTATAATAGTTATGACAGCACCGTTCGCTTGGAAAGCGTCCGGACAGACAATTTTCTCTTTGACTACGCTGTTATAATAAGCTATTCCTATAATAGGTTATACATTAGATAAGTATTTGCGTTGTTAAAAAAAAGAAAATTTACTTCTTTCTAATATTAGAAAGACTACACGGCTGTTATCAAGGTTATAATAAATCAAAGCCGCCGATCCTTCCGTGCCTTCCCATCGTACATACTGCACGCTAGGCACTTTGTTATATGCGTTCTTGCAAAAGTTCCTAAATAACTGTATTAATGGCTTAAATTTGTATAAATAATAACGATGATATTAATTTTGATTTACATTAATTAAGTGCTACAAACAAATCTACCTTAATTTTTTCTTTACTTATAAATCTAAAAAAAAAAAAGATTTAAAATTATTATTAATATGATGTTATTGTACCTTAACTAATCTCAATTTGCATGCTGTGATTAAATGTAAGTGGAATTATGTGTATCCATTGACTTAAAGCTCTATGTAACAAGAACTAATGTGATATAATAAATATAAAACGGGCTTCTGTTTAATTTATCCTAAATTTTTTAATGTTAAATCAGTTACGATAAAATTCATTTCAAATAAACTCTTGAAATAACTTGCCTTTTTTTAAAAATGAAGAGCTAGTTTAACGCAAGCGTTATTTTCTTCTAAGTTACATTATACAGTTCAACATAAGGTTTTAAAAGAACGGAAACTTACATATTCAACGATCTTATTTAAAAAAAACAGGTCATGAAGTTTTCCTTTGTCGTTTGCTTTTTTCACACATCGACCATTTTTGCTTACGTTCAAGAACAGCTGTCGGCGAATATAAGGCGAGTGTTTTCGCATGGATGAATATCGTTCTGAAATTCAAACAGTAGATTTTAATATTGTAAATTCAAGAATATTTCCATTTATTTGTAGCCACTAATACCGATTTCGTACGATAAGTTTTTATTTTAATTTAATTAAAGATAATTGCTATAGAATAGAGGAAAATATATTTTATTTACGTGCTATTAACGCACTTGAGAGTTCTTTGATCAAGTATCGTGGTCGAAGGTTATGTATACATATATTACGCTTTATTATTGTAAGTATCCAATAATCTGGTAATTACCTTATTATAGATTTTTGTCCATATTACACATTTTATTTATATAGTTTCATGTAATCTCTACAGACTAAGCGTCCGCCCTTGTTTAACTAAATTGCTAATTATTATACGACTGAGTAATAACTATTATATGATAATTAGTATAAAGCCCTGTTTTTTTTTCTCGTAGTGCATTCGTCTCAACCGCGACTGATTTTAAAAACAAGACTTCAGGACATTTCTTGTTTTTTTTTTATCGAGAATATTTGATGATTTTGAAACCGTGGCAAATTAGTATTTTGTGCTTGATTGGTTATTTTAAGTTACCACTGCTTTGTAAATGGATATAAAAAATGACACCAATATAATTCTATAATATACTAAGAAAGGTATTTAAACGATAGTTACCAACAAATTTGAATGTTCCATGTTAAATTCAGAGTTCTCAAGATCGTTGATAGCTTTCAAGTGCTGAATATTTAAACGTTATTCTATTTTCTCGAACTTTCGGTACAGGAAATTAGATTAACTTTTAATAATTAGAACATTTTGATTTCATCTTCAGACTTAGAAATAATTAACAAAACGTAGGTACAGAAGTTCTCTTGTTTTATTTTTTAAGCCACCAATCCACTGCCAATTATATGAACTGAGGTATTTAGTCACTTGCTTCTAAAATCACACTAACTCACACTCATTTGCTAGTAGAATAAAGTAATGTAATCTCCGAGAGAGTGTGACAACAGTCTTACGGATTTTACTACGGACTTCCAAACTTCGGGTTGTTAGCAAGATTTTACAAGTTTGATAACACTATATGTATCATATTACCCGGGAGACTAATAATAATAATAATGTCCTCCAGACCGATTTCGGTCACGGCGGCCAATCTCAGGAGAGATCAGCCAACTGCGCAGGAGATGTTATAGTGCACAAGTGTGTGCGAAAACTCAGGTGCACTCACTATTCTCTAGCTTTCATAATCCGATGGGACGGTAATCCGACACGACCGAAAAGAGTTCAGGCGCAGGACCAACGGCTTTATGTGCTTTCCGAGGCACGAGAGTGCACACACTACCAACTTCCAGACTCCGGGCTGCTATTGAGAATTTTCTGATAGAAAAACCCAGTAACTATTTATTGGCCCGACCTAGGAATTGAACCCAGGACCACCGAGCTTGTGGCCTTATATCTAGTCACTAGACCAATGAGAAACTCGGGAGAGTAGTGAATTCAGGATATCACAGTCTATATACTGATAAACTAGCCGTTGGACCAATAAGGTCGTAATATTTTTTAATGAAACATTTTCATTTAAGACTACTTAAACACTGATTTATTCCTTTCTGTAATAATTTATTAGACATTCGAAAGAAGAAAACACAGCATTTGTTTAAATAATAAGACCGTTAATAGTTTATTATCTTTAACACTAAACGATTATTGTGTAATGGTTAAAATTTTGTGTAGATTTAAAAAACTATGAATATCTTCGAAACATTTGATAAAATGTCGAATATAAATAAAGCCCTCTTCATCGCGAACGCGTTACGAATTATCATCACAAGTGGGTATCATTGTTAGAATTATTAAATGTTCCAGCGTTACTAATGTTTAATTTGAAAAATACCGACATATTTCAGGAATTCGACTAGAACGTTCGGCGTTTCCACTCTGATCATATTGGTGACGTTATTTTGACGTGCCACTCCATTATGTTAGAAATCGTAGTCTTAGAGAAGCTTATCGAGTCGATAAATAAGAATGCAACCTTAAGGATAGTTTGTCATGGTTCACTGGGTCGTCTCGGCTGTCATGAATAACAAAACAATAACTTGTTAATATAATACAAAGAAACCTGTTAGAAATTAGTCTAAGCTTATGTCAAATTGATTACATACAAATTGACGGATATAAAATTATACACTCTGATCTGTTAAATAATCACACATTTTATTATTTCAAAATATTAACCATCTTTAACATTGTCAATGGTCAAACTTGGGAACTAAGATATTATGTCGCTTGTGCCTGTAGTTATACTGGTTCACTCACCCTTTAAACAATCATACTTTTTACTGTTTGGCAGAGTATCTGATAAGTGCGTGGTGTAAACCTAGACGGGCATAGGCCCTGCCTGCCTGCCTACGGAACGAGTAGACAAATACTAACGCAATTTGGCTCAACAGTTATAATATCGGATGACGCAAACGATACATTTTTATTTATTTTTAATTTATATAAAATACTTTATTGGTACCGAAGTGGGCTGGTAGCAGCTAGCCGTTTTATAAAATATGAATTCAGGACATCAGGCGTATAGTATATGTAGGCCGAGCGCGGTCCGTTTGAAGTATTTACGACCAAGTTGAGTGGAATAGACTTTGCAATTTCCTACGTGTATTTATCTAAAATTGAAATCCTAAATTGATTCACGAAGCAATTTGTCACTAGTATGTCTGTGAATACAAATTTTTTTATGAAAATTGTTTGTGTTATCCAAAACTTGACTTATGATATATTTATCTATTGAGTTTCTACTTCTGCTTACAAAGAAGGACTAAGAAGAAACATTATTTGTTGAAAAAAATATGTTATTTGTTTTTTTCATAAATCCTCTTTTAATATGCCGTCTCAACTTTCAATTTTTGAAACCACTACATGTTTTTAAGACACGTTATTTTTCTGAGGCCAGACTACTACGTTCATATATCGCTTTACCCTGTGAAAATGTTTATCTACTTGTAAATTAGATGATGAAGTGCATATTATTGATATTATATATAGCAGCAGAAAGTGTTATCTCTACCTCAACTTTGAAACAAGTTGTAATTATAATTTTTACAACAAAACTAAAACCAATGTTTATTATGAAAAATAAGGACCAGCGCACCTTAGAATAATTTTAACTCACAATAATTAATTATAAACATTACATACATTGAAATAAAATCAACGGTTGGCTTTCTAAGGAATCATATCTAATAGGGACAGAACAACTAGTGCGCAAAAACAGGGACGGAACAACTAGCACGAAAGAACGTGACTGCGCGACGATACACGACCTCCGACCAGGGTTTATTCTAGATAAATCAGTATACATTACGTATCGTGCGCTTTCGCGACTGCACGTCCCCCATCGGTTTCACTTAAACCTAGAAAAATATACTTTGTACTACTCCAGACGTGGGTCAGCCCCCAATGGAGACTTTTTAAATTTATTTAAACAATGAAAAATAAAATTCTACAGCATATGTATAAAGTGCAGGATCAATTCTAATCTTGTTGAGTGCTTTGTACGGCGTTAACTTGTTTATACAATTTTATAGTACGTTTTATATATCGGATACATTTTTATGTCCAAGAAAAAAATGTGCATTGCAGTTGTTACTTTATGAAATGTACTTATTTTATAAACATTAATTCCTTAAAGTTTTTTTTATTAAGTAATATTACTAAATATACGTGCGGCCTAGTTGTACATACACTTAGGTTTTATACTAAGTATATGTATTATTTTTTGTTTCAATATAAAAAGATTATACTTATTTAGTGTCAAATTAAACGAATTTTTATTTTATAAAATGTTAAACATGACTAATAATTTTTTTATAAAAAAAAAAGAATTATTTTAATTTATTTTTGTTTGTGTTCTAGTTGGTATACCTTATTCAATAAATATCTAGCTCTATAATGAACTCTATCAAAAGGAATGTTTAAATATTAAAAGTTATATAATAGTTTCCGATTCTCTTGGGGTCTACGAAAAGCTACGAAGCATTTTTTTTATTAATAAATGATTATTAATTCCAAGTATTGTTATGTATTAGATATCTTATATCATTCTAGTCATGTGAATATTCAAGTTTGGTATTACGTACTTTTTATTCTTGGATTCCAGGTACCTAGCATAAGCTTAACGTTTTCTTGGAGAGTAAAGTAATAATTGAAAGAATTCATCTAAAAGAAATGATTGTACAATTGTTATTAATTCCGATTTTTCCTATTATTATATTTATATAGGCCACCAGGCGTCACTTCTCTAATGAGAAATGTCAGATTCCAATAGGCTTAGAATAGCGCTCGCCTCTAAGTCACGGCGTAGACTTTTGAGATAAGATTTTTCGTCTGTAGCTACGGGAGTAAATGTATCTGTTCGGTTTGAATTAAAATTTCAGGTATCCGATTATATGACAAGATCCATCAGATGTTTTTAGATTAATTGTCAAGTATATTGCTTGAGGTAGTACTTAAATCATTTTATTCTAAATAAATATTTTTATACGAAGTTTAAAACAAACTAAATTTTATTATAGTATTCATTGATTTGCATACACGTTTATATTATAGATCAATCAATTGATGTATGCAATTTACATATAAAAATATGCAAAGTGCATACATCAATTTACATACGCACTTTTAAAAAACTAGTAAAAGTACTGTCACTTATAACATTAAGTAAAGATGAAACCTATTTTATAAACTAAGAAATTCCGATATCTACTAAGACAAGTTTTGAAATAAGCAGGTGATAAAATTTATATATATTACAGAAACAGTTTGTGAACGTCGGTTACAAAATCGGAATCTGTTAAGATTCAAGATTCTAGTTTTGTACGCTCAAAGTGAAATAATTGTATGTATTTGTTTTTATAAATTAGTCTATGTTTCGTTTAAATGAATCTTAAATCATAAAAAGAGTAACTACTTTCCGGTTCTTTTATCTAGAATCTACGTTTAAATGACGGGTTACATTGGATTTGATATTAATTATAGTTGAAAATATCATTTGATGAGTGTTTGTAAAATTTTATTATAATTTTAAATTATTATAGAGTACTATAAGAATAGTTGTATTTGCAGGCATATAAAGGTGATTTCATTCATTTATATTTATCTGTATAGATTTGAAGCAAACCTTATAAAAGTAAATAAAAATGTCATTTGCAAATCTACCCTCAACATCACAGCGCCTTCGTCAATTTAATAAGAGATTTATATATCCTCTCACCCTTGTCAATATGAGGCTCAGAACATAATATTCCTTATTCATAAGATGCAAAATTTATAGATTATCTTTTAGTGGTTTTGCTACAGATAAAATATATATTTTTTATCTTTAATTTTATAGTATTCGGTTTTCCACTATTTTTATTGCTGTGATACACTTAAGATGATATAATAATATCTTAGAAAATCAAGTACCTATATTTATTTGGAAAACATACTTATTCATTTAGGTTTATATAAAAAAAAAGTCAGTTGCAATGTAAATTTGTTGAAATTCACGCTTTTAACGTCAATAGTCTTTTGGTGAAACTGCAAAGTGCTCCCCGAAACGCGCTGTCTTTTCTGATATATAAGTTCAGTTCGTTTCGTAACAAAAAACTGATCATTTAATAGATTTACGTCACTAAAAAGAATGACAATACAATATCGCTGGTGATTTTTCATTTCAAAAGTGAAACGATTCGAAGTTAAATAACCGAAACTGGTTCGCGCGACCATTTGTAAAAGGAAATGGGATCGTAACAGGATTGCATGCCGTCACAGCATTTATGTATTACGACTGTAAAATAGAACGACGTTTAGCTCTTATTACAATCGAATAAAGATCAATTTATGAACGCTTAAGTCACGTGAGTATTTTGATTCATATTTTTTTACATTTTCACTTGCACATTTAGTTTAAAAGTAAAAAAAAATATTTTTTTTATCTTAATGGCGGTTTTCATTATCATAATATTTTTGAAGTAGTTTGTGTGCCTCGTTTCTATATATAGGTATGTTACGTTTTTAAATAAAAGGGATTGACGTATAAATGAAGGTAAGAATTTATTTTTATAGCATAGGTAGGCGGACGAGCATATGGGCCACCTGATGGTAAGTGGTCACCAACGCCCATTGTAAGAGGTGTTAACCAACCCTTACATCGCCAATGCGCCACCAACCTTCAGAACTAAGATGTTATGTCCCTTGTGCCTGTAATTACACTGGCTCACTCACCCTTCAAACCGGAACACAACAATACCAAATACTGCTGTTTTGCGGTAGAATATCTGATGAGTGCCTACCCAGACGAGCTTGCACAAAGTCCTACCACCAAGTAAAAGATCTGAATTTTTGTTATTTATACTGAGTTATAATCGTTCTCATAATTAGTAAGTAATATAAAGTAGTTACAGACTAATAATGTCCCACAGCTGGGCGAATGCCTGCTCTCCTCCCAAGGAGTTGTGGAACTTATTCCACCACATCGCTTCAATGCGATTTTATAAATACACAAAATTATGCCATTCGAAGTAAGTATTAAAAACCAAATTCGGGTCTAAGATATTAGAAACTTGCTATTTAAAAAAATTATAATTATTTTAAGCCTAAAGTTGCTGTTAAAATTAACTCGCCTACAACATTGTTTTTAACTCCAAAGCCCGACGATAGAATATGTCAAACTGCCTAACAAGTAACTAACTTTGCCAAAATGAATTGGGTGCTCTTTTACATTTTTACAATGTCGTAAATAAAGAACACAGCACGGCAATAACAATTCTATCATCATTGATATAGGGTACAGAATTATGGACACAATATTGGTATTTTTGTATGTTGATTTTGGGTCACTATTAAGCTTTTTTGGCTTGGTTCAGAATTGTGACGAATTGTGAAAGGTGTCAGTTAGTCTGTGGTGCTAACTTTGTTATTCAAAACTATGGAATTGCATATGATTTTTTTTAGTTGTGTGCTTAAAAAACTACTAATTAACATAACTAAAATGTAATATGTAAAATTATATATTTAAGCAATATGAGGGATTGAAATACTAGAAAATATTGTGGTAACCTGTTTCAGTCTATTAGCTCGCCGGAAATTTCTGTGTGGTATTACGTTCACTGTTAAGATTCACTAATTTCCTTCATCCTAGACTTCCGCCTTCATTTCACCCTTAAGTGGAGACTATGAATTTAGACTTAAAAGATTTAAAAAAGAATCCACAATATCGATTCATAATCGCCAGAATTCGCGTAGAAGATCAAAAATCGAATTGGTTCCCTTAAAGTTGGTCAAAATGAATATAAAATTAAATACAGCCGAATTGAGCATCACTTTTCAAAAAGGTTAGTATTCTTTACGAATCGAGGAGTGGTAAAAAATACATAGCAAATATAGGGAAATGGATACCAGAACGATATACGCATATAAAAAATAAATGTCACTATAACCGCTCGCATAAATAAAATGTAACGTAGGCGGGTCTAAGAATTTTTTCACTTCAAACAAATGAGCCGACGGTTGTGTACGTCGGAAGATTAATGCCGCACTATTAAGTAAATCACTGACGTATTAGATGCGTTTACTCTTAAACACAAGACGAGAATAAATGTAATAACATTTGTCTTAGAAAAACTATGTAGATAATAGGTCTATTAAGATCATTTCGTGGGGTAACTTGATATCGTATCGAGGCCAGTCACACCCATTTTTTGTTTTGATTTGTCGACTTTGTACTATATATAATATACTTTACTTTATACCACAAATATTAAAATTGAATAAAAATTAGATAACATTTGGATACAACGTCATTAGCATACAACTTATTCCTACATAGCAATCTCTTCTACCAACGCAACGGTGTAAGCAATTACTCATAGGATAAGAGGTAGACGATTCATGTAATAATAGTAAATAAAATAAAATAAATCTATAAAAAAAACAAACAAATAAATAATAATGTCAATATAAATATAAGTATAAGGTCCTCCAGACCGATTTCGGCCACGGCGACCAATCTCAAGAGAGATTAGCCAACTGCGCAGGACATATTATAGTGCACAAGTGTGTGCGCAAACACAGGTGCACTCTCTTTTCCTTAGCTCTCATAATCCGATGGGACGGCAATCCGTCACGACCGGAAAGAGTTCAGGTGCAAAACCAACGGATTAATGTGCTTTCCGAGGCACGGGACTGTACACACTTCCAATTCCAGACTCCGGGCTGCTACTGAGAATTTTCTGACAGAAAAACCCAATAACTATTTATTGGCCCGACCTGGGAATTGAACCCAGCACCACCGCGTCTGCGGCCTTATATCTAGCCACTAGACCAACGAGGCAGTCAAATATAGTATAAATACACATATAACAATAAATAAATATTATATATTATCAATACATATTGAAATTACTTGGTGGTAGAGCTTTGTGCAAGCTCGTCTGGGTAGGTACCACCCACTCATCAGATATTCTACCGCAAAACAGCAGTACTTTGTATTGTTGTGTTCCGGTTTGAAGGGTGAGTGAGCCAGTGTAATTACAGGCACAAGGGACATAACATCTTAGTTCCCAAGGTTGGTCGCGCATTGGCAATGTAAGTGATGGTTAACATTTCTAACAATGCCATTGTCTATGGGCGTTGGTGACCACTTACCATCAGGTGGCCCATATGCTCGTCCGCCAACCTATACAATAAAATAAAAAAAATAAAATAAAAAATTACAAATACAACACATACGATAATAAACAAATACGATAATTCTTACAAAACTATATTATTTATGGGCATTGCTTCCTCCTTAGTTACGGAGCTTGCTCCATTAAATCACAGTGGAACAACTGTGGGTTAGTAGACATAAATATGCGGTAGAGCTTCATCATGCAATCACAGGCTACCTCACAATAATTTTCACCGGCCAAGCATGACATGCCTTATAAATACGTTATTATATAAGAAAAATAAGGTGCAAGGTATTAATGTAATATTTAAAACCGCTATATCCGATTTTGATTAAATTTAAAAAAATGTTTAATTTTCTTTAACTTGTCGAGCCGGTTGGCGTGGTTGGTAAGATATTTGCCTTTCACGCCGCAGGTCGTGGGTTCGATTCCCACCCAGAACAGGCATTTGTGTGCATGAACATAGTCCTGAGTCTTGGTGTAATTATCTATATAAGTATGTATTTACAAAAGAAAGGAGTATATGCAGTGTTATAAATTACACAATATTCCCACTCAAAATAATGTTATTAGATAACTGAAAATAATTACGCGGCTTATGAAATTACAATTTAAATCAACTATATATAACACAGGAAAAGGGCAGAGTCTCAATGTGGCTTCTAGAGATAATTTGACGAACAGAAAAAAAGGGGACGCCGTCCGTCAGCTTGCATTTATAGGTTCGGGACAGATGGTGGGGGTATGGTGCTACCATCTAACATGTTGCCATCTAACAGTAGTATATCAGTTGTCTGGTTTCCACAGTACGAGCTCTGCTTAGTTTAAGATCAGACGGCCATGTGTGAATAATGTCCCAGGATATTATTATTATTATTATTAATGAACAATTTGGAAATAAACTTTCATTGTATGGCTTGTTTGAGATCTCAGATATAACGAAGATGGCTCATTTTACATTACGAAGGCTCTTATCGTGTCTTCTTACTTCCGTAACACTTGCTAAGCAAAGCCTCTCTTATCTCGTATACTGCGTACCTTTTTATAGCATTTGTCAGGATCATCTAATAAATGTTCTCTCTGTATAACGTACTTGTTTTCTTGAGTACTACGTGACTTCTATCGCATGCCTTTTACATATAACAAAAAAAAAAGACTGGTGGTTCGGTTATGTAAATTTATATACAATTAATTTATAATTTTTATACTCAAATGATTGTGCCTCACTTCAACAAACAATTCAACGGCAATGAAATATTTATAGTCAATTATTTGTAAGTTATAACTACTTATACTGTTGAAATACAACAGATAAGTAAAAATGACCATTAAAATATGTCTCAGGCCGATATAAATATTTGTTTTTGTTTAAATTACACTAGAACATAAATTTTCAATAATCATCACATATCCCTTCGTCCATGTCTATTTTTTCTTGAGCTAAAAAAAATGGTTTAAAAAAAAAAAATCAAATGAATTAACTCATAACTTATTAAAACAAACCATAAGACATTATTATTACTAAGAAGTAATAAGTAGCTTTACTAGTAAGTGCACATTTTAAAGTCACCTTTCGTACTCGTAGTTCTTATTCAGTAAAGTTCAGGGTTTTCGAATATTCAATTGCATTGGCAGGTCATTCATCATTTATTTGTTGAAGTTAGTTTTGTCTGCAAAGTTTATAACTCTACTGTATTAAATTTCTTGTTAGTAAATAATTTTATTAATTCGCAAAGTACGTGATAAAACATATAGTATTTACTAGCTGTGACACAGGTTTCACCCGCGTATAACTTAAAGAAATTACTAAGAGCAGACTTATAATATTTCAGTATATACAAAATTTTTAGTTTTGTTTTTCGTAGGATATAAGTATTTATTGGTATTCACCGTACAAAAAACAATTGGCCATGAGAAGAAC
Source organism: Nymphalis polychloros (assembly GCA_905220585.2). Taxonomy (NCBI): domain Eukaryota; kingdom Metazoa; phylum Arthropoda; class Insecta; order Lepidoptera; family Nymphalidae; genus Nymphalis; species Nymphalis polychloros. Next base: position 4,646,036 of record HG992264.1, on the reverse strand, counting down.
AGCATTCCCTTAAATATATTCCGATATACTTAAATATGCTTTATTTATTGAGACTACAAGATGAATCTGTGTATTTAAAAAAAAGATTTATTGTCAACTAACCGACTAAGTATACATTTAATAAAACAATGAGAAAAAAATACATGCGGCAACGAAAACGCAAAAACCGAAGTTACATAAAAGTTTTTTTAACCAGAATGACATTTCATGTTTCTTTATAATTACAGACTCACATACAACCATTTATCTTTCATCTATTCTTAAGCCGTTGGCTTTTTAAATATATGATACCGAAAAACAAAAGGAATGTGTATTACATACATTGTTATATTTTTTTCCATACTTTTAAAAAAAGCTGTTCATATTGATAGTCTACTAACTTTTTTTTTTTTTTTTTGACGCTGGGAAAACGCATGACGCGTTTCCCCCCACGGGAACAGTGGGGGGGGTATGTGGGACTCGCCGTATGTCCAAGGCACCGAGTGTGCCCCGGTCATCGGAATACCCACTAAAAACCCAGCGGTACCCTTCCCGTCTTAACGGGAGCGCCACGGGATCGCTTGCGCATGCTACCGTGACGCTCCGACGGCCGGCCCGCCTATGCGGGCCTCCATTCACTAGGGGGGAGTCCCAGGGTACTGGGAACCCCCCTAGTCCCGGCGGCGCCTATTGTGGCGGGGGGAGAAGGTGCGCAAAGCGCCGCTTTCTTCTCCCCAGTCTTCTGCGGCGGAGCGGGTCCGCAGCGGCATCTTCCTCCCGCTCCCGCTCCGCGGCCTCCTTCTGCGACATCACACTTTCGCAGAAGGAGACCATCTCTGACCAGCACCTCTCGTTTCCGAGCATCGCGTTGATGATGCTCGGTAAGGAGAGGTCTCCGCCAACAACCGCCGCCAGGGAATGCCTCTGGGGCCCCCACGCGGCACACTCCGTCAGGGTGTGATGCGCCGTGTCGAATGGCGCACCACACTCGTGGCAGGAGGGTGACACCTCCCGCCGCGCTATCTCGTGCAGGTACTTACCGAAGCATCCAGCCTGAACGAGAGCGTGCCTCGTTTTCTTCGGACCCAGCGACTCAAGTGGGGACGTACCGCCTCCACTGTCGCCAGGCCCGCCGTGGGGGACCCGAGGTCCTCCTCCCATCGGGCGATCAGGGCCTGCTGGGCTAGAGCCCTGATCCGCCCGACTTCCGCCGACCCTGGACGGTCGCCGCGTTCCCTCGCCTCGGCCCGGAAGCGGTACACCTCCGCGAGCACTTCCGCCTGGAGCTCCCAGGGCGGGTCGCCCGCGAGGAGGGTCGCCGCTGTCCACGACACCGTACGATAACCCCTTATCGCCCTCACCGCTTTGACCCTCTGCGGTTTTCGCAGAAGGGCCCGGTTGGAAGCGGTGAGTGCGTCCACCCAAATCGGGGCACCGCACAGTGCCATCGACCTCACTACGCCGGCATAGAGGCGCCGGCATAGCGATCCCGGTCCTCCCACGTTGGGTAGGAGGCGGCCTAAGGCGGCGGCGGCATTGACGAGCTTCGGGCCGAGCTGCACGAAATGCTGCCCGAAGCTCCAACGCCCGTCCAGGATCAGGCCCAGATACTTCATCTGGGCCCGCACCTCGATCACCGTCCCGTGGACGGTGATACTCGCCCCTCGTGGGGGGCCCCTCCGCGGACCGTGGAAGAGGAGGGCCTCCGTTTTGGATATGGAGACCCTCAGGCCCAGCATCTCCATCCGGTCCACGGTCAGGGTCGTTCCGACCTCGGCCAGGCGGGCCGCCTCCCGAAAGTCCCGCCCCGTCGCGGTGATGAGGGTGTCGTCCGCATAGCACAACACCCCCATACCGGGAAGGACGGGGGCTCTCAGGAGCCAGTCGAAGCCGACGTTCCACAGAATTGGGCCGAGAACCGACCCCTGTGGAACGCCACAGCCAACCCGACACCGGACCAGCCTGCCGTCGCCCCCCGCCCAGACGACCTCTCGGTCCTGGAGGTACGCCTCCAACAGTCTCCTCAGATAGGTCGGCACCCCATGATATCGGAGTGCCTCCCTGATCGTCTCGAATGGGAGACTGTTGAAGGCGTTCGCCACATCCAGCGAAACCGCCAGGACCACTCGCCCCTGGGCCACCGCTTCCGTGGTCCGAGTCTTCAGGGCGCTCAGGGCGTCGACCGTCGAACGACCCGCCCTGAACCCGAACTGAGCCTCTGAAAGACCCGGACCGACCTCGTCGAGGTGTTGAACGAGACGGGCTGCGAGAATCTTCTCAAACAACTTGCCCGTCTCGTTCAGCAGCACGATCGGCCTGTACGCCGAGGAGGAACCGGGTGGTCGACCCTCCTTCGGCAACAGCACCAACTTCCCTTGTTTCCAAGGCTTCGGAAACTGCCCGCTGTTCAGACATTCGTCGAGCAGCCCCCGAAGCCTTGCACCTAGGTATTCCAGGGCGTCGCACAGAACACGCCCTGGAACACCGTCCGGACCCAGCGCCGTCTTTTTGGCCCTCAGGCGACCGAGGGCCATCTCCATTTCCCGCTCCGTGATCAGTGGTGGAGCCACTGCGTCCTCTATCACGGAGCGGGGGGCCATAGGCGGAGGGACAAACTCGCCTGGGTGGGGAAACAGTTCCCCCACCAGGCGCAGGAGCAGCTCCGGCGGCAGCGTTTCCGTCACGGGGGCGGCTTGGGTGCGGAATTTTCCACGCACACCTCGATACGGCCGCCCCCATGGGTCTCGGTTGAGGCCCGCCAGCAACTCCTCCCTCGCCTTCTCCTTGGCCCGACTTATCGCCAGCTGCAGATCTTTTTTCAGCTGGCGGTAAGCGGCCAAGAGCTGCCCCTCCAGGTCCGCGTCGAGGCCGTTGCGCCTGCGACAGCGGACGTAGGCCCTCCGCGCCCGACTGCACGTCGCCCGAAGTTCGGCTATTTCGGGCGACCACCAGTAGACTTGTCGGCGCGGAACTCTGCGCCGGGTCCTCGGCATGGCCGCATCGCAGACCTCTTTGAGGGCGCTGCGCATGCGGCCCGCCAGCTCCTCGACGCTGGCGCCCTCCTCTTCCCGTCCCGCGGAAACCCACCGCTGCACGATGGCAGCCTCCTTGACCAGTTCGCGGTCTAACTGGCCAAGAGACCACCTCGGCAGCGTGGTCGGCACCCTCTGGGGTTCAGATAGTCTACTACCTAATCTAACAAAATATATAACAAACGAATACGGGCAAAGGCTGACCAGGTCCCAGTTACATGTACCAACATAAGCTGAACCCTATTTAAAATGATCGATCATATTGATCTGAACTCAACTTACTTTGGAAGAATCTAAATATCTGAAACTGTCCATTTTTGAAGTGATAACTTCTTATGGGAGGGTAAACCGCTTCGTAACTTCGTATTACCGACGCGGACTGCTTTACCTGAGAGTTACCAACCTAACGCCATCTAGCGTATACAGATAGTACTTATAATAATTTAGCAACTCTCAAGTACTAATTTAAATTATATTTAATATATTATTATTAATAATAAATATTATCACTTCTGTCGAACGTCCCGAGACGCACACGTTTTTCTAATGTTGTTTTGTTCCTATTAACTTTGAATCCGCATCATTTTACAAACCATCATTATATATTATATAGGTTGCTAAAGTTTCCACCAATTCAACTGAACAATTATTTTATAACATTTTTATCGAATAAATGTTCGACGTGACATAAATAGTCATAACACTTTTATTTATAAACCAATTGAAATAAAACAAACACTAAAATTTTGAGTGAATTTTGCAATAAATACGTCAGTGAAAAACGCTCCCAAATCAGTTAAGCCGTTTCTAAGATTAGCGCGCACAAACGCACAGACAAACAGACAAAAAAATCATTGTTTTGTTTTGTTTTATATATATATATATAGCTCAATAGTTTAACTCAAAAATATTCTATGTACAGACATCGATCAGTTAGGTTTTTATTATATGTATAGAAGAGGATCGCTATAACTTTTTTGTTTATGATTCGATTTTTGGTGTTTTTGACTTATGTGTTAATTGTGTTTATGTTTGCATCATGCGTTTAATCTTATGAATAATTATATATGCTATAATAAGCAATATAATTGTATTATATATATATTGTTATTTATATGTCTGATAAAAAAAATACTGTAGTTTGTTAGTTTGTATCACGTATTTCTTTATACAACAACCAATAAAAAATGTAACTGGTGGTAAGTTTTTTTTGTTTGTAGAATAAATATATAAATATCACAAATATTAAAAACGATACTCTAAAAAAACATTCCATTTGATCCTATTTAAATGCAAGATCTTTACATATTAAATTTGCATTCAATCTTGGTGCGAAATGGGTGTAATTTCAGTTAGAACGCTCCGATCTCTGCACACAATACCTTCGTTAACAACATCCTTGTTTGCACAAGCGAACAAGAGCTTAGAATGAGCAAACGAATTCGAGTACTGGGTGTGGACCGCGACGCCAAGCTTTCAAACGAGATTTAATTTTGTGTTTGATTAGTAGGTTCGATTTTAAGATCACAGAATGAAAATGTCTCTGACCAGACGTTGGCTCTCTTGTTAAAGTAACATCTAGGTATATGTCCTATGTAATAAAATGTAATGATTAGAAAAGTGTAAATATTGAGGTTCCCGCCGATTGTTCTCGGAAAAATGTTTATTGTATTGGTTAATTTAAATCTATATATATAAAAATCTCGTGTCACAGTTTTAGTGTTTATACTCCTCCGAAACGGCTTGACCGATTTTGATGAAATTTTATATGTATATTCTGTAGGTCTGAGAATAGGTTTATAACTATTTGTGGGTGGCTCACCCTAAAAAAATTTTTTTTTTCATTTTTGGACAATTTCTATTATTTTTATTTTTTTTATTATGTGGCATTAAAAAGACGTACAACCCTAAATTTTCACCCTTCTACCATCAACCCCTATTTTTTAATAGTGATATTAGTAATTCAATCATTTTCAACCTCGGTCGATAACTGGATCAATAATTAACACTTGATCGTTTATCCCCATCAGGGGTCTATTGGTGTCACTTCTCACCATGTAAGCAGCTTAGAGTAGGGACGGGAGCGTTCTCCTGTCCCTCTTGCAGCTGTATCTCATTTCTTACACAGTTTTCGGAAAATTTTCGGGCATTATTATTGTTTGTACATCGATCGCAGTAGTTTACAACTATCATTTTATCATTTCCGTGTAATTCTCAACTAAATTTACTATAAATTTGCAGTGCTGTAATTATTATTATTATTAATTATTAATATTAAGAGTATTTCTATTGTATTATTCTTAAGCAAAAACATTGTGAAAGTTAAATAACAAAAATGTGTGTGTACCTATGTACATGCGTTAGACCTATTATAATAAAAAAAAAAACAAATAACGGGCCAACTTTTTCAAAAAGGTCTATATCATAGTGTGGGACCAGTGTACGATGAGCATGAGCACATAGAAACCGTAGACAGAACCTAAAAATATAATAAAAAATGTGCGATCGGGGGAGCCCCGAGATGAACGAAGTTCTTTGCGATATTTTTTTTTAACTTAAAACGTGTTTTTAAATTTTCATTTAAGCCGTTGGTCCTGCCTCTTATCTGAACTTTTACCGTTCGCGTCGGTTTACCGTCCTATCGGATTATGAGAGTGCATCTGTCTTTACGCATACACTTTTACACTATAATACGTCCTGCGTAGTTGGCAAATCTTTCTTGAGATTGGCCATCGCGGTCGAAAATCGGTCAGGAGGAAATTATTCTTCGGAGTGTGCTGCGTGGAGCCTCAGAGGCATTTGTATAGAATGGAGGTTATCTCATTGGCCGCACACAATCCTTATTGTCAAATCTGAAAATTTGCACACTTACACTCACACTTTAAAGAATCAGTAAAAAGAAAGAGGGGAAAGGTCGTTTAGAGGACAACGCTTTTTTGTTACATGACAATTTCTGCCAGGTCACGCTACTTTGCAGTAGTAAAAGAACTTTGTTCCAATAAATGAAAAAATATGTAGAACATGTTGTACTTTACTTTATACATTATTATTATATGCGCTGTACCGAACACACATACACTGTACTGTATGGGCGAATCTGTATCTTATTGATTAAAAAATGCATGGGTCTTCAGTTCGAGCAACGTTCCGCGCACTTCGCCCGTTTTACGGTCGCGATGATCGTCCTGCCGAGTCGACTATCCGTCGATTGGTGGACAAATTCGAGTCAACCGGGTCAGTTAACAATCAGCCGGTTCCCGTGCGTCAACGTAACGCGAGATCTGCCGAGAATATCGCCGCTGTGCGCGACAGTGTCCTCGAAAATCCGCGGCAGTCAATTCCGCGTCGCGCACAGGAACTCGGCCTTTCGCAGACGACAACTTGGCGAATTTTGCGTTGTGACTTGAGCCTGCACCCGTACAAGATCCAGCTGACCCAAGAGCTCAAGGTTAATGACCATAGACAGCGCCGTGTGTTCGCTGACTGGGCATTAGAGCAGTTGGAAGTTGACGCCGATTTTGGCAAAAAAAACATCTTCAGCGACGAGGCGCATTTTTGGATGAATGGCTATGTCAACAAGCAAAATTGCCGTATTTGGGACGAGACCAATCCACACGAGGTTCACCAAGTGGCAATGCACCCGCAGAAAGTGACTGTTTGGTGCGGATTTTGGGCCGGAGGCGTGATTGGTCCGTATTTTTTCGGAAACGATAATGGTGTGGCCGTCACCGTCAATGGTGAGCGATACCGGTCGATGATAACCAACTTCTTTTGGCCTGGAATCGAGAATATGGATCTGGACAACATGTGGTTTCAACAGGACGGCGCTACGTGCCACACAGCACACGCTACGATGGAAGTTCTGCACGATCAAGCGCCCTTAATGGAAAACCCTATAATATGTTATCAATATCACATTTAACTTTTTGACATTTTCAAGTTTCGAATTTTTAGATGATATTGTTCGATTATTGTTCTCTAGTTATGTTTAAGCTTCAGACTTCAGCTACAGAAATTTATGGCTACAGATTAAATGCTTTGAAGGATTTCCAACAATATAGAAGATTCTATCTAGATTCTAAGGCTCACCGTTGAAGTCAATTGTATCAAGTCTCGACGACATCGTGAGTTTGAAATTGAGGATATTGTTTGAAATATAATGTTACCACTTAGTGACGGTAGTAATTTTTTATGGCCAAGCTGCCACCGAAATAGGAAATTTGTCGTACTGTACGCAAACTTATTTTTCTTAATCGTAGAAATCTCTATAATTTATTTATTTTTCAAGCATTTCAAGTTTTATACTAAGGAAATATCATATATTCTTAATGTGTATATAAAAGTAGTATAACAAACCCGGGCAGGCACCACTGAATTTACATGTGCTTAATTTGTGTTTATAATTCATCTCGTGCCGTGACGTGACGGTGAAGAAAAACATCGTGAGGAAACCTGCATGTGTCAAATTTCAATCAAATTCTGCCACATGTGTACTCCACCAACCCGCATTAGAGCAGCGTGGCGGAATAAGCGCAAAAACTTCTCCTCTAAAAAAAAAAAAAGGGGAAGAGGCCTTAGCTCAGCAGTGGGACATTCACAGGCTGTTACTTTACTTTTACTTTACTAAAAGTAGTATTAGAAATCACTTAACAGTATGTTTATACAAAACATATAACTGAATTTAAACATTAACTATGACATAATTATGTGAATAGTTCAATGATATAATTATTATAAATGAGAAAATTTTATTTTATTCTCATATTTATCATGTAAGACGTGTTGGCTTAAGTAATCCGGCCAGATTATAAGTGCTGATACACCAGTAGTGATGGTGGGTTAACTAAACTTTGGTATTTTCATTAGGTAATGCATTTAGCCAAAGTGATCCACGCGGTGTCCACCTCGCATAATGTTTATCTAAGGAATTCAAATTTATTTATTAATATTATAATAATATATCTAATAATAATAATATTAGAATAAATTAAATCGGTAGTAGAGCTTTGTGCAAGCTCGTCTGGGTAGGTACCACCCACTCATCAGATATTCTACCGCAAAACAGCAGTACTTGGTATTGTTGTGTTCCGGTTTAAAGGGTGAATGAGCTAGAGTAATTACAAGCACAAGGGACATAACATCTTAGTTCCCAAGGTTACACTTACCGTCAGGTGGCCTATATGATCGGCCATATGAACCTACGTAAACAATAAAAAATAATAATTATAACAATGTTACAAACAACGATTACTGTTTTATACAACAGGATTGATTACCTGGTTGTTATTATTGATAGACGAGCCGGTTGGCCTGGTTGGTAAGATACTTGGCTTTCACGCCGCAGGTCGTGGGTTCAATTCCCACCCAGGACAGACATTTGTGCGCATGAACATGTCTGCTTGTCCTGAGTCTGGGTGTAATTATCTATATAAGTATGTATTTACAGTACGAGTTCTGCTTAGTTTGGGATCAGATGGCAGTGTGTGAATAGTGTCTCAGGATATTATTATTATATAAAATATTATTTTAGAAAAAGGTATTACAACGAAATAATGTAAGTTTACTTGGTGGTAGAACTTGCAGAACAGTGCAAGTTCGTCTGGGTAGGTAGCATCCACTCATCAGATATTCTACCGCAAAACAGCAGTACTTTGTATTATTGTGTTCCGGTTTGAAGGGTGAGTGTGCCAGTGTAATTACAGGCACAAGGGACATAACATCTTAGTTCCCAAGGTTGGTGGCGCATTGGTGATGTAAGCGATGGTTAACATTTCTTACAGTGCCAATGTCTATGGGCGTTGGTGACCACTTACCATCAGGTGGCCCATATGCTCGTCCGCCTACCTATACAATAAAAAAAAAAAGTTTTAATAATGAAGACATCACGATCGAAATCTACCTCAAATCAAATTTTTGTTTAAAAAATAGCTTACGATCAAGTTCTACATGTAGATTATGATTGACTATTTTTTGTTAAGAGAATATTAAAAAAATGTTTAGTACAATAATTAATTAAGTAATGTAACTTGTATATTCGATTAAAACAAGTCTCAATTTAAACTTCACAAAACCTTCTTTAAATCTTCAATGTAGCAATATATTTTATTACACTTACTATTTTGTATGTTACCTCTAAGTATAACAAATTTTACCCTTAGATCTATTACCCTTAGAATTGGTGCTAAATGAGTATACAATTACGAAATTACGTGGTTCTTAATGAATTACGATTGAGTTCTTCGGGTTTTCAGTTACTTCTTACATAATAGCTACATATCCAAAGTCACACACTTCACGTGCCCTTTGTCTCAAATATTTCAATTTCTTAAGTCAAGAAAGTTAAAAGCCCCTTGTAAGACTGGAGAAGTTGTCTTGTGTTTTCAACATAAATTTATATTAAATAATAATCACCAGCTACAATTAAATTTTAATAATCCCGTTGGCTCACAAAGTATTAATTATTATATTTATTTTCTTCTTAGTTAAGCTGTTCCTTATTTTTAGTTCTGCATTACTCTTAGCCATCTGAGTTACATTATTGTTTAGATAAAATTATTCTATAGAAGAATTTTACAAATAATTATTTGAGTAACTATTACCGTTTTATTGTTATTAAGCGTTTGAGAGGAATTTTTGAAAGTATTATTAATCGGAACAAATAAACTATATTAATAGTTAGGCAAGCCAAACATCGGGGAGTTAGTACAAAATAAGTAAAACATGTTTGCTCACTGTTAGTTCGAATTTTAAAAGAGCTGCATTCTTAATATTCATTATTTTTATAATTATTTTATAGATAAGCGGACGAAAATATGGGCCACCTGACGATAAGTGGTCACCAGCGCTCATAAACATTGGGATGGTAAGAAATGTTAAAAATCGCTTGCAGCGCCAATGCGCCACCAACCCTGGGAACTAAGATGTTACATCCCTTGTGCCTGCAATTACACTTAAAACCGGAACACAAAAATACCAAGTACTGCCGTTTTGCGACAGAATATCTGATGAGTAGATGGTACCCACCAAGACGCGCTTGCACAAAACCATACCACCAGAAAAAGCTTGTAAGGCAATTTTTCATTTTTAGTTTACCATACTTGATTGAATATGAAGATTTTCACTATCAATATGTCTTTCTGTATATTGTTAATTGAGTTATCTTTAATAAATATATACTGGGCTTATAATCATATCACAAACTGAGACTGGCTTAGAGCGAGCACTATTTATAATAGCGAAGCGAACGTACACTAGATGTTCGCCGATGAGGTGGACGATATAGGTATGCTACAGGTTTCCCCAGCTAGGGCTTACAATATATCGATAAATGTGTATATCGATATTAGGACATAAATTTTATATTATATATGTGTACATTTATATACGTTTGCTTTTATTTTATGTTTTTTAATATATTTATCAAGTAACTGAATAATAGATATAATTTATAATGTAATATTAATGTTCGGAATTAAATATGTACTTAATTGTTTATTTATTTTCTTCATTAACAAACTTATACATCGTATTCAATTCCTGATAAAAGTCCTTGATACTATATCTTATAATTGATTACGCGGTAAATAGACTTGGTTTTAAATCTTGATACCATATTACGGGCTAAAGAAACAATTGATTTATTATTTGATATAAGTTTGATCCTAGAGAATAAGCCTTAATTTATTTATATTGCAAGAAAGAGAATTTAAAAATTGAATGTTGTCGAGCTGCTCGAAAAATAATATCTCCAAAGTTAACCTAATTCATATCGGTGAATAAATAAGCTTAAAATAGTTTTGTGATAAAGAAACGGATTATATTCTCATATATTTTTAGAATATATAATGCAAATTTGCTTTTCCTTATATTCAACTTATCAATATTGGTATTGTTAGCGGTCTCTGAACCCCCAGAGTAATCAACATGGTCCAGTGTATAAAAAGGCACGGCAAACTGCAGAATCTCTTCACAACGCCTCCGTCGCTCGACTTGATCGTACGTCTTCCTTATAACTTTAAAAGTAAACTTAAATGCTAACAGTATGATTAATATCGATATCGATACAAAAAAGCAATTTAAAGTGCATCACTACACTATTACTAGACAGGCTTAGGCAACAATTTTGCTTTAGCCTCCTTCTATATTGCTCTCCAAGGAGCTTTTATTTATTTTGTTTTAGTAAATAATTTACCGTACATTTTTTGCATAACTAGCCTTTAAACTTGAAAAGGTAACAATTTCAAGTAAAGTATTTGAAAAATTGAATAAATTAAGTGCTATTATCAAATTATAAAGTACCTATAATTTTTAATTAATGACATTTTCATTGAAACTAATTATAAACTCATTAAAAAAACCTTTAGGATTATTAGTTAACTAATTTAACTTAGACTTGTACATTTGATACAAGTCTTAATTTAAACTTCTCGAACCTTCTTAAACATAGATTAACGCTGGAATACTGAGGTAAGTTTTATCAGTGTGAAAATATGATACGATTTTTTAAAACATTATGTTCAATACTCTATTGGACTATAGGAAATATTTAAATTGATGAGTTAAATATACAAATATGCACAAATCCAATTTAAAAATAACGGATTATGGCCGCTTGGAATGGTGGCAAGTATGCTAGCAGCTATTGAATGGATTTCTGATCGCTGGCCGAAAAATCAGCCAGGGCGAAGAACCAACTCTGATATCACGTGGAATTAATAAGACGGGTATTATAATGTGTTTTATAAATATTTTAGCACACTGCAACTGGAAATAGAAGAAAGATGTATTTTGGAACAAAAGACGAATACATGCGTCGTTTCTTCGTTTCATGATGACATTGATTCCTTGATATGAACTGAGGTCAATGTTAACAATTGTAGCACATAGATTATATTACTGTTATTATATGTTTTGAAATGAAAAGACGATATACCTTACAGCCTTTATTTTGCCAAACCTTTATCCCCAATGGATGTTTCTGTCACCAGCCAGGTGGCTGGTGATCTAAAGAAGGCGGTGGCAGAATGCGAAGGAACTGGGAGCTTTGGCGAACCGTAGGAGAGGTCTATCAGTGTATTCTTCTTAAGCTTCTAGGGTTGTTATAAGTTTCAAGATCGAATTTGACTTCAAAACTTATATTATGCTTTCAAGTAAGACTAATTTATTTAATAAATAAATACTATGTGATGTGATCATTAAATTTACTTGGTGTTTTTTGTACGAACTCGTTTGGGTAGACTCAACAGATATTTTATCACCAAGCAGTAATAATATTTTGTTCCGGTTTTAAGGATGAGTCAGTATCAGTCAGTATCAGACTGTCCCACTGCTGGGCTAAGCCTCTTCTCCTCTTTTGAGGAGAAGGTTTGGAGCTTATTCCACCACGCTGCTCCAATACGGGTTGGTGGAATACACATGTGACAGATTTTCTGTGAAATTTGACACATGCAGGTTTCCTCTGGTTGTTTTTCTTCACCGTCAAGCACAAGATGAATTATAATAACAAATTAAGCACATTAAATTCAGTGGTGCTTCACCGGGTTTGAATCCACGATAATCGGTTAAGATTCACGCGTTCTTACCACTGGGCCATCTCGGCTTAAAGGATGAGTGAGTGAATCAATTCATTACAACCTTTTTAAAGTATTTAACTCCACCTTCAAGTTATAATTATGAAACATGTTTTGTCTTTCCTTGTTCTTAATATATTATATTTAAATCAAAAGCATATTTATATACAATTTAGCTTATTTAATTACCTAGCTATCATATTTATATATATTATCGACGTATCATTTTTATATTGTATTACACGTACTTTTTTTTCTTTTCTGTTTTAACACTAAACGCACGCGGAAAATCTTTTAATAAAGACATTTTTCAAATGTTTATTCAATATAAGAACGATACTTTTACTGATTGATTGTATAAAATCTACCAATATACAGTACTACCGACATAAATTTTTAAATTATATAATAATTTCAAGGATTCAGTGGTTGCAATTGTAATCTACTGTTACCGATGACTTAATAGCATAATCCGTGCCACTGGAAATCCATCCAACTAATCTCTGAATGGAAATTAATCATCGTGCCAATATCAACTCCTCACATTTCCAATTAAGACATCGTCGGTTCCATAACCTTAGTCTCCTATTAATCTAGACTTCAATCACAGGCATATAGGTATTGAATTTTCTTTAAATAGGTTTGCACTTATAATTATTTATATATTTAAACTAAGTCGTCTGTTCCTAAGATAGGTAACTTAATGACTGCATGATAGGTATCAGTGGACTGATATACATATTTTATATATGATACAATTTTAAATAAATTTATAAATACATAATATATATACTTTTACACATAATTTATCCAGAGTTAGGGCGATACATATAAATAAATGATATTATGTCTGAATTCTGAGTTACAAATATCATATCATTTCATAGTAGAAAAACGAGGACGATCGTCCTTCGAATTAAATGGTTATAATTAAATGAATATGAAATTGTATAATTTACGATGGTGGTACTAGTTTGGTAACATCCACAATACACTTATGCTACCTTTAATATCAATAATTATAGGAACATTTTGTTCTAGTCGAACTTAATTTCGTGCTTCCACAGCTGATTTCGGAGTATACAGTATACAGGTCCTTGCTGGTAAAGCTGGGTCAAGGTGGAAAAAAATCCTTTGACTCCCTGTGATGGAAGAATACAGAATGTAACAAAATCCCTGTCCGACCCGTGAACTGGTTATCAGGTATCGTTAGTCGGTTCTATTTATGTAATCATTTCTAAAATTCTAAGCAAAACATTTCGGCAGAAACGAAGTTCTGCGTGAATTTTTTTCGACTGAAACCGTAATTTTAATTGATTATATTACTGTTTTTTGTCACACCAAAAAAAACCTTAACCTCCTTTATATCGACCTCCTAAATTCGAACGCATCGCATTTTATAGTATTTGGTAGGCAAAGCATGAACGTTATTTCGTTATATGATGTGACCTTGGGCCACTGCCATTTCACTCTACTGTAAGTCACGAAAAATAACTTCGTTCCAAAAAAAAAAAAAAACAATATTAATCAGAAATATTTATAGTTAATGCACCGATACTCGTTAACCAGTATGGTAATGGCAACATTAAAATTCTAATCTATTCAACTGTACACATTATGAATGAATAAATGAGTACCTTTCTTGGATATTTTTTTTATTATATTGACTATCACACTTAATAAATTTATGTAATAACTTGAAATTGCGATAAGTTAATACTCGTAATTTTCCATATTAATTGGGTGATAAGTTAATTTTGCAACAAAATTTACATATTAAAATGTTTATGTAATGGGATACAAATATAAATAAGGAGTTGAACTGTTGAAGAATGATAATATAGATTGTTATATTCATTCCGTCCTCCCAAACCACCATGGCAGGTTACAGTGTCAAGCAGCACGTGCAAATCATAAAATTGTTTTATGAAAATGGGTCTTCAGTTCGAGCAACGTTCCGCGCACTTCGCCCGTTTTACGGTCGCGATGATCGTCCTGCCGAGTCGACTATCCGTCGATTGGTGGACAAATTCGAGTCAACCGGGTCAGTTAACAATCAGCCGGTTCCCGTGCGTCAACGTAACGCGAGATCTACCGAGAATATCGCCGCTGTGCGCGACAGTGTCCTCGAAAACCCGCGGCAGTCAATTCCGCGTCGCGCACAGGAACTCGGCCTTTCGCAGACGAGAACTTGGCGAATTTTGCGTTGTGACTTGAGCCTGCAGCCGTACAAGATCCAGCTGACCCAAGAGCTCAAGGTTAATGACCATAGACAGCGCCGTGTGTTCGCTGACTGGGAATTAGAGCAGTTGGAAGTTGACGCCGATTTTGGCAAAAAAATCATCTTCAGCGACGAGGCGCATTTTTGGATGAATGGCTATGTCAACAAGCAAAATTGCCGTATTTGGGACGAGACCAATCCACACGAGGTTCACCAAGTGGCAATGCACCCGCAGAAAGTGACTGTTTGGTGCGGATTTTGGGCCGAAGGCGTGATTGGTCCGTATTTTTTCGAAAACGATAATGGTGTGGCCGTCACCGTCAATGGTGAGCGATACCGGTCGATGATAACCAACTTCTTTTGGCCTGAAATCGAGAATATGGATCTGGACAACATGTGGTTTCAACAGGACGGCGCTACGTGCCACACAGCACACGCTACGATGGAAGTTCTGCACGAGCAATTTCTGGACATGGTCATCTTGCGCGGAGGCGACGTGAACTGGCCACCGAGATCGTGCGATTTGACCCCGCTGGACTTTTTCTTGTGGGGTTTTCTTAAGTCGCAGGTCTATGCCAACAAGCCGCAAACCACCGATGCCCTCAAAGTCAACATACGCCACGCCATCGATCAAATACAGCCCGATTTGTGCGCCAGAGTCATCGAAAATTGGACCTTTCGTTTGCGCGCCACCAACCGAAGCTGTGGCGGTCATTTGAATAATGTCATATTCCATACATAATGGGGTCGATATACCTTCCAAATAAAAAAAAAAATTTCGCAAATATCTCTCCTACATGTATTTTTTTTGCATTTCAAAGATCAAGCGCCCTTAATGGAAAACCCAATATATTCGTATCACACAATGTTGTTTTCTTTTCATATTTATATAAATCGAATGAAGAGTAATTTTAATAGACTATTATACGTGTGTACATTACACTTACTAATGTTATAAATGTGAATGTGAGTTTGTTTGTTTGTTTGATACACATTCACGCCTAAGCCATTAAACCGATTTTAAAAATTCTTTCACCAATGTAACGCCACATTATCAGCGAGTAACATAGGCTACATTTTGTCCCCGGATTCCCACGGAACCGAGAACTACGCGGGTGAAACCGCGGGCAAAACGCTAGTGGTACATAAATAAATAAATTTCGTGTATTACCAAGTAACGTGTTCACAGACCATTACACATGTCGTTGAAAATTGTTTGGATATATAATGAAGTCCTTAGATCAAAGATAAATTATATCAAATATTTATGGAGTTATTCTAAAAAATATATTTGAACATCATTTATTTTAATTGATCCAATTACGCGTTCGAATTGTAAATAGTAAGAGACTATGACGTACTTTTAGTTAAATATCCTACTGATGTGAAAATTTACCGTGCCCTATTAAATTCCATCTGATTTTTAGCTTAATTAGCTACGCTCTTGCACACAGATTTTCGAATATTTCATAATTGATATCAGATTTTATTTCATAATTGACATCACGTATCATTTCGGTTTTATTAACATACGAAAATGTTAATTTGATAACATTGTTCCGCCCTTCTATTCGAGTTGATGTTACCTAAATTATCATCTATTAGTTATTCAGAAACTATTAAGAAACTTTTCAACTGTTGTCAAATCAATTTGGCCAAACGGAATATTCAAATTGTTCAAACTTTCTCTAAGTTGGATCGGAAACGGATTATACTATTTCTTTATTCAATTACAAGTCAGTTAGTTTGTCAAACTATTAAAATAATGAATTAAATAATTAATTAATTCAAATCCTAATTTAATCATACTTAATATTTAATGTTTTTATAATGTTTAGTTGAATATTTGATTAAATATTGTGATAACATACCAATAGTGGTAGATCTTTGTGAAAACCCGTTTGCGTGCGTATCACTCATCTCACATTCTACCGCCAAACAGTATTATTGTGTTCCTGTTGGAAGGACCAGTGAAACTACAGACACAAAGGACATAACATCTTAGCTCCCAAGACTGGCGACACATTTTCATATTACTTACAGCACCAATGTCTATGGGCAGTGGTGACCGTTTACCATATGGTGACACATCTGACAATCCACCTACCGGGTCTGTGTTATAAAATACAAAACTATTGCGAGTATAATTTTAAAAATAAAATAAGCAAGGGAGACACGGGCCATAATTTTTATTTTATATTATTTTTTAAATTATACTTAATAAAACAACATAAATTGGTACATATTATGTTGCATATCCTAAAAATATTAAATTCAAGAGTAATATTTTCTTTTACGACCTTTTTTATGTCTCAACATAAAATCTGCGACATTGTTTTATATGCTTCGGGCTCACGCTACGGAGAAGCCTCTAGGCTATAAGTACAGGTAAGACTTAAGACCATACCCCCTTTTACTTCCTTGGAGACATTTTATAATTTTATTGCATACATTTTTTATAGTTTGACGTTACGCAACAAATGCCATCAATTAAATTGTACTAACCTGTATTTTTCTTTCGTATGTCAACTCGGTGGTAGAGCTTTGGGCATGCTCGTCTGGCTAGGTACCACTCACTCATCAGATATTCTACCGCAAAACAGCAGTACTTTGTATTGTTGTGTTCCGGTTTGAAGAGTGTGTGAGGCAGTGCAATTACAGGCACAAGGGACATAACATCTTAGTTCCCAAGGTCGGTGGCGCGCATTAGCTATGTAAGCGATGGTTAATATTTCTTACAATGCCCTTGTCTATGGGCGTTGGTGATCAGGTGGCCCATACGCTCGTCCGCGTACGTATACAATAAAAAAAAAAACAATTATAAAAGAAAGAGAAAAATCATATTTTAATGAAACAACCACTAACCAGAGTTACTAAGTAAGGCCGTTAATATTTAGCTTAATTGGATTAAAACGCGTTGATGTTTGTTTTAATATTTTTCAAAATTTATTTAGTGCTACAATAGCTATTGCCCATACCTCATGCCCAATTTTTCACTTTAAGATAATCCGACCCTTTTTATGTCAGTTTACTTAGGTTTGGAATACGTACAAATATATTCATACCGATAATATGAAAATAAATATTTTGTACGTTTATATTGAAATAGCTTTTAGATTATATTTGCTTATTGGTATACGAAGATGCCTTCCCATGGCTATGAATATATGTTTAAAGAGACTCAGAAAATGTATTTTATGTGGTCTTCAGAATATTTTTAGCGACGGTATTTTAAAATGCAAATATATTATAATAATAATAATAATAATATCCTGGGACATTATTTACACAAGGCCATCTGATCCCAAACTAAGCAGAGCTTGTACTATGGAAACCAGACAACTGATATACTACATATACTACTTTTCTTTTGTAAATACATACTTATATAGATAATTACACCCAGACTCAGGACAAACAGATATGTTCATGCACACAAATGTCTGTCCTGGTTGGGAATCGAACCCACGACCTGCGGCGCGAAAGGCAGGTATCTACCAACCACGCCAACCGGCCCGTCAATGTATTATATGTTAATATATGTTATACCTTTTTTTATTACAAACTTTCGTCAGTAAATACTCAAATTATGATCTGTATAATTATAGTCGAAGAGAAACGTCAGATTAATCACGTGATATTCGGAGAGAATATTGTTAATTGGTCCGTTTCGGCCATCTATCATTAGTTACTATTATTATCCTCTCTTTTCCTCTCATAATGATCGCTACTCCGATCAGAAACGTTTCCTCCCGTCTTCTTCGTTCCGTTCTTCTCAAAAGGTCCGTAAGAGGCGACGATCCAAAATATGTGAAGCAGCGTCTGCCTGTGAATGTCCCACTTGCAGGGTCTGTCATCTCCTTTTGAGCTTAGAAAGTTTGAAGCGAAAATCGGCATATATAGAGAAAAAAGGCATATATAAAGTGCGAGATAATTTAAAAATACAATAAATGACTTTTAAAAATCTAATAAAATTTACCAGAAAAAATACTGCACACAATTAAAACATTTTATAGATAATATATAAGCTTTCAAACAAATAGTATCATTAAATCTAATCTGAGTTGCAAAAAAGACTGAAAGAATTAAAAGCAAGAAAACATACTACGAGTCTCATTAATTTCAGACGGATAATTTATGCCCCGGGTACACGCAACGACTTACCAGCGCACTATAGCGGTAAATACTGAATGCAATATTGGTTACTCGGGTCGAGTAAGCATCGGCTATTAAATTCTAAAGACCGACAAAGAAATCCTTTCATACATACATTAATTTGTTAGAAATTTGTTGATATTTGAAGGACATTTCAAAAGTCGTTCTCGTCTGAAAACAATAGATCAAATGTAAGATAATGTATGAGACATTTTAGTATAGCTTTTTTTTTTTTTTGTAATACCAAGTTGACGATTAATAGTGTAAGGAATATATCAAATCAGTAAAAAATTGTAATATGTCTATGATTTAATTTAATACTTTTGGTAGGTTAATGTCCGACGCTTTTTTTTAAATTTCAAATTCTTATTCAAACTTCTTCCTAATTACTTTATAAACACCTGCCAGTTGTAAGAAGTTGAAGCGACTATTGTCAGCTTACCCTTAACTCGTTACTCCTTTGAATATGCAGTAACAAAAGTTTCTTGTGAATAATGAATGGTAGCATAAGCCGACAGCGCTTACAAAGTAGCCGCTACTTAAGCCGTTCGACCAAACTATGAGAACATTGCACTTTAGTAATAATATTAAGTATTTATAGTAACTATGTATGTTACATATTAACATAAGTACATTTGAATACTGCATATATAAAGCACTATAATTAATTAATTTACGAACCGAGATGGCACAGTGGAAAAACGTGATAATATAACCGGAAAATTTAGGATTTCTTTTTTTATATATTTTTTTATAAGTAGGCGGACGAGCATATGGGCCACCTGATGGTAAGTGGTCACCAACGCCCATAGACAATGGCATTGTAAGAAATGTTAACCATCGCTTACATTGCCCGTGCGCCACCAACCTTGGGAACTAAGATGTTATGTCCCTTGTCCCTGTGATTACACTGGCTCACTCACCCTTCAAACCGGAACACAACAATACAAAGTACTGCTGTTTTGCGGAAGAATATCTGATGAGTGGGTGGTACCTACCCAGACGAGCTTGCACAAAGCTCTACCACCGAGTGATAAGTTGTCAATGCCCATAACATTGGAATTGTAACCGATATAAGCCATTCCTTATATCACCAATGATATAAGGGATGGCTAATATCGGTTACAATCGAAATCTACCTCAAATCAAATCATTGATTTCGATCGTGATCTCATCATTATTAAAACTTAAATTATTTCGTTGTAATAAATACCTTTTTCTAATACAATCTTTTATATCAAACAACCAGGTAATCAATCCTGTTGTATAAAATAGTAATTGTTGTTTGTAACATTGTTATATTTTTTTTTATTGTATAGGTAGGCGCATGAGCTTATGGGCCACCTTGGTAAGTGGTCACCAACGCCCACCAACCTTGAGAACTAAGATGTTATGTCCCTTGCGCTTGTAATTATACTGGCTCACTCACCCTTCAAACCGGAACACAATAATATTAAATGTTACTGTTCGGTATATTTGAGAGTTTCCTCACTTTCACAAAAAGCAAGAGATAAATCATAAACACAAATCGCATCAAACCCCATCAAATCTGCGTTTAAGATGCAAATGCTTATAAAGAAAACGCAAGCGAGCATTTCACTCCGCGTATTCAAATCAACTGTCTATTAAAGCACGTGAGCGTAGTAGTCAACACTAATAACTACATGCAAATTCAAATGGCAGAGAATCTTACGAATGACAATTAATTAATATTATGCAAATGCAACATTCGTAGCTCAAACCGCAGACTAATTTGCGGCTTCCTTGATGTGACAATACATTGTATTTTGCATTCAAATAAAATTCATAACTTACTCGCTAATCCAGAAACAATTGGTCATTTTTTATCACCCGTTTACCTTCCAAAACTGGTGAGCTAATTGTATAAAACATATTGTGCAAAGGTTTTACGATACATATATTACTAGCGTTTTGCCCGCAGTTTTACCCGCATAGTTCCCGTTGTAATACGGGGACAAAATGTTAGTCGCTGCTAATGTAGCTTTCCATTGGTGAAAGAATTTTTAAAATCGGCTTAGTGGTTACACTTGATAGCATAATAAAGAAACAAACTCACATTTATAATATAAGGATTCATCTCTTACTCGGCGTTGAAGAAAAACGTCATCAGAATAATGCGACGACGGATGAAAGTATGCCACATATCTATCCACAAATTGAAACACTGTGGTAAACTCAAACAAGAGCCTCTGAGGTGATTAAGAATTATAAATTATTCCACACACTATCGATGAGCTCCATGGATATAGGGTGATAAATAAGCTCTTTATGCCTATTACTCTAGCTGACTTAGAGTGAGGCCACACGGGTGCGTTGTACTGCGTTGCGATCTAAATATCCACGAATATGCGCTGTGTCGCTATTACAGCAATGAGGTGGGGAGAGCGGAGGCGTCGTAGTAGCAATGCAGGGCACCGCAGTATTGTTTATCTTGTTGAATACTGTCATTATACACCTTACACGCTGAGCGATGCTACGCCGTAGTACTGGCGTCATTGCGTTGTGGCACCGCAGTCCTCGTGTGGCATTCAATGCGTTAAAATCGTCAAGATGTGACGACGCAACGCCTGGCAACATCCGTCTGGAATCTGGACACTCTCTTACCCTACAAATCAAAACAGTGCCATACAAAATATTGCTAATGAGTAGCTACAATGGCGGGCTTGCTCAAACTAAACCGCGAATTGGCACTAAAGAGTGGCGAATTGGAACTAAAGAGTGGCGAATTGGCACCTGGTAAATGGTTGCCATATGTAATGTGTACCACATATATGTTTGCACTCTAAGAAATTTTCACCATGCCTTACATAGCCAATGCACAAACCTTGGGATGTAAGATGTGGTGTCCCTTATGCCTCCAGTTCTGGCTCATCCACCCTACAAACCGAAACACAACAATACCAAATATTGCTATTTGGCAGTAGAATATGAGATGAGTGGGTGGTACCTACCCAGAGGGCTTGGTAAGTAGTGTGATAATGTCATAAAATACTATCCACTACCAAGTAGTGTGATAATGTCATAAAATACTATCCACTACCAAGTAGTGTGATAATGTCATAAAATACTATCAACATCTCCCTGTTGAATCTAAATTCCAATTCATGGGGAAGTATATCTTCTTTAATAATTTTTTAGTATTTAATTTATAATCTGAGTAGGTAGCTGCTTTATTTTTCTGAAACGAGATGGCCCAGATGTTAGATCGCGTGAATCTTAATCTTTGATCGCGGATTCAAAACCAAGAGGGCACCACTCAGCCCTACCACCAAGTAAATAGTATAATATTAATATCATTCACGACCTCGTTTGTAATGATTGGTTGACTGGTTTGTATATTAATAATTTACAATTATAGCGATATAATATATAATGCTTGAATGTATTGCCGTCTATATAACGGCTTTATTTATTTATATTATATGCTAAATGCCAATATTTGTTTTGTCGATAAAAAAATATGGCATGCATGTTTATTTATAAGCTTCCTATTAAAATAATTCCGTAGGCTAAGGTAAGCTTTGTAATAAATATCATATCCAATAAATTACGATACAAGAATAATATACAATAAATCCAAATCAAATCAAATATTATTCTAAATAATTCTATTTTGATTTTTGTTTTAGAGAAAAATAAAAATTTCTAAATTAAAATCGTGCGTTCGATGTTGCTAGTTGTATTGCTATGACACTTCTCTTATCGCTCAATTATTTTGATGGTATCTATAATATACAATATGTAAAATTAGTAGAGCGCGGCGAGCTTTCGGTTCAGATTTTATTGTCAAACGCCTGACAGAAAACTGCCAAAATGCTCGCCACGGTAAATTTTGAGTGACAAAGTGGTCAGTGGTCTGTACTGATCAAGTAAAAGTAACTTTCCTAACAGACTCACGTGTCCTCACGTCCTACAAGACAACGACGAGGATTATTCGGAATTAACGCTCCCTTCGTAGCGTCGTAGTAAAACACAATACAAAATACGCTGACAGCGTAGCCGATGTTATTGCTTTTGCTTGTAGCACTTCAACGAGCTACGAGATAAGCAGAGGTTGCATACTACGTCCTGAGCTTCAAAGGTATGGAAAATGTATGGAATTCGATAACGCTGCAAAGGCCTGTAACTGCAATTACAAATTCGAAAAAAAAAACGTCGTGACGTCCATTTTGTTGTTAAGTAAGGATGTTATAACTAACAGTATGGTATCAGTACGTCTTATGTATAATTAGTAAGGGTCTGTGTCTTTCAAAAATACAGTAACAGCCTGTAAATGTTCCACTACTGGGCTACGAACTCTTATCTTTTGTGCAGAAGGTTTGGAGCTTATTCCACCACGCGGCTCTAATGTGGGTTGGTGGAATACACATGTGCCAGAATTTTAGTGAAATTTGACACATGCAGGTTTCCTCACGATGTTTTCCTTCACCGACAAGCACGAGATAAATTTTAATCACAAATTAAGCACATGAAATTCAGTGGTGCTTGCTCGGACTTGAACCCACGATCATCGGGTAAGATTCACGCGTTCTTACCACTGAGCCACCTCGGCTTTTTTTCATAAATAAAATAGTTCTTATTAGAACTGTTTATAATAGATTTTTTAGTATTTACTGCCGAAGCAAGTCCAGAACTATCAGTTTTAAATAACAGAGGATTAAGTTATAATATGGTGCATATTATAACTTAATCCTCTGTTATTTAAGTTAAGTGTTCAAAAAAATCAAAATATAATTAATTTTATAAATTAATCTTTTGCAATCTAATTTATTTACCTGTATTATTGTATTTATTATCTGTGTCGTTATTATAAACATTTTATATAACATTAATAATCTCAGACAACATGCATACAGAACAGCACTGACAATATATATATATTTTATTGTATCGGTAGGCGGACGAGCATATGGGCCACCTGATGGTATGTGGTCACCAACGCCCATAGATAAAGGCAATGTAAGAAACGTTAACCATCGCCAATGCGCTACCAACCTTGGCAACTAAGATCTTATAACTGCTGAGTTATATGTCGGTTTTTCTTGGCATAATCTGAATTTCAAACTGGTAACTTAACATTCAATTTAATCTCTTGTAATAGTCATAATGTTTATATGAGCCTACTTTAAAAAAAAAAAGAAATGACTTTTGTTCAAAATAAATGCATATACAAATTATTACTATTTAAGTAGTAGCTAATGGAGTCCTTGTTCAAATCTACACCTTATTTCAATCATAGGAGTAGATTTAAACAGATCGTAGATTAACATATTCTATGCGATTTGCTAATAGCTCTGCTGTATTATGCATTACAAACAGTACTTGATTAATATGTCTTAACTTATATACAACACTATTGAATTTAAACCCTTATGATCACTTTTACTTGAACATTGCTAATACAATTTTGCTGACATTCAATTTTGACGCCATTTTTTCACAATTAATTTCAATTCATTTGAGTAGGCTATAAATGTATTTAACTTACTAACTACTATTGGAATTGAAGCT
Organism: Nymphalis polychloros; assembly: GCA_905220585.2. Classification (NCBI taxonomy): domain Eukaryota; kingdom Metazoa; phylum Arthropoda; class Insecta; order Lepidoptera; family Nymphalidae; genus Nymphalis; species Nymphalis polychloros. The sequence goes on along the minus strand of HG992264.1, from coordinate 4,621,548 downwards.
TATTAAATAAATATATTATTATTTTATTTTATGGGTTAAATGACATTGGAAGTCTTAGACGTTAGTCGTTAATAATAACATTAATGTATTTAGATTTTAAATTGTGTTTTAAATACATCGTTAATATAACTCATTAAAAATAACGTTTATTAAATCAGAGTAAGCCCTCTTTTGTATTGACGTAATGAAAGCCAAATTAAAAGCAAACATTTATGTCGATTGCAAAATTCGAGACAAAAAAAATTCAGTCATCTGTATAATTCGCATTTCACTGACTACGTTATAAAACTTTGTTAACAAAGAGTAATTAACATTCTGTTTAAACAATTGTCAATTTGGACGTACAGTGCGCGACAACCCTCATAGTGCCGTAGCGTTAGCTACGGACGGCAGTAGACACTTGGGCGCCGAATGAATCGGCCACTAGTTGAGCGACGGACTGAAGTTCAAGTTCGGAATATTTGAACTAAAAAAAAAAAACAGTACAACCTCTTCATTGCGTTACTTTATCTGTGTCTTGTTTATTTTTGGCGCGAAGTTGATGATTAATTAGCTGGTACAATTATCATTTTTTTAACTTACAATTAAAAAAAACATTTTAAAGTTAAGTGTAGTCCTAAAAACTTTGTGTTTTTCTGTATTTGTGCAACTTTTATTTTTATTTTAAGTAATTACAAGTTTAGTGACTCTGTCTCTTACAAGTTTATAACCAGTCAACAACGAAGTTATAAATCGGTAAGTTTCAACAGCAATATCCTTACAACTGGCGGAGCGAAATCTTCAACTTGTTTTATACTTTATACATATATTATATATTTTGGATACGAAATAACACTTTTTAGTATTTATAAACAGGAATATTATTAAAAAAACAAAGGTAATTTAGGAAAGGAGTTATTATCCTGCACTTCCTAAGGTAAGGAAATGGATCGTTGCAATGTTCACTGCAGTAACTTACATTTTTTCTTTTACTTTATGAAAATATGATGCAGTTACCAAAACTATAGTGACGAAAAAAATAGTCTGTTAACTGAATTATTACAAAAATAAATATATTCAAGGGTCAAATAACTGTTTTTTTCTAAAATAGCTTTGTTCTTATTTCATATATTTATTTCATACTTGCTTCGTTAATGTAATATACGAAATAATTGTATGAAAACGTTATTAAAGTAGGTATCGGAGTTAGACTATTGGAAGTTTTGGTTATCCTAAGGGATTCGTCGAAATACCAAAGTCATTTTTACGCGTCAATACTTGTTGATTGATATTTGAAGAATGAATATATAAATACTTATAACAAAATTGTTTCATTGTCTTGTTACTGGCAAATTTTTACAAGATTAATTGTTGATAATTATTTCTATGGCGTAGATCAAAAACCTGAAGCCATTAGTTTAATAGACAATGGTAGTTATAAATAAACTTGAAACGGTGATAATTTATTCTCGTAATCAATATACCTTTATTTTGGATAGTAAACTAAATTCACCCAAAATATTAGAAGAAGGCTATTCTTTTCTATTAACAATGTAAGTCTATTTTTATCAAAATTAACATTAAAGGAATCGTAACATGAATGTAAAACGCTTTTTCATTCAATTTATAGATACAATTTTTAATAATATATTTTTTGGCCAAAACTGACCAGTTTTATATTTTTCGAAATAGCATTTATTTTGAGATCGTTTCTCAAAAAATAACTTCCATATTGATTTTAATCGCAATATATATAATGTAGTAGAATTAGAAGTCATTGTCTATTATGTTAACACTTACCTACTTATAATTATAATCATATTTTATTAAATAAGATATTTAACCATGCAAACATTCCGCCATATGTTTGTGAAACGTTTACTTGTTCATTCGGCTTTGAACACGTAAAAGTATTTTCGTCACTAATACGATCAGAGCTTATTAACAGTTCACTGAATTTTTGAGCAACGTGAAATTCATTGGCTTTATCAAATATGTATGTAATATCTGGATATAATAAAGGCAAATACATATCAATGCAAAACATTAACGTCAAATAAATCTTCTATGTCTTACACAGAAATAGATAGTAATCATGAAATATCAAATAAATCTATTACGAGATTTGTGCGAAATTGGAACACAAGAAATTCCATACACATAGTGTGAAAAAGATTAAGGATTTAAGGTATCTTGTACAATGTTTAGTAAAAAGTTTATTATATGATGAGAATATTCACGACGAAAAATTCGTTTCAGTATTTTCTTTGACAATGAAATTGTCAATATATAATTTTTCATCGAAGCCGACGGCGGCGGCTTGCGATAAAAAAAATTCGATGACATTTTTTTTTGACGAAAATTTCGGAATTCTGACTTTGAAACAAAAATAAACGTTATTAATAGATGTATGATGTATGATGTATGATCATTATTACATAACAATTCCATTAACCTTTTATATTTCATAATTGAATATTCACCGTCATCTCTTTTCCATTGTATGTGGATTTGAATAAATATTTTTATTACTGTCATAGTTAGCGCTATATAAATCATTATGTGATATTATTTAATCACGTTTTAAGAATTCTACTAAATTATGGAGATTTTTATGTGTTAATTGTAAGGTTATTTAGAAGTCCACAAAATATAATATACTCGTAATATTCCATTAATTGTACATGAATTAATTCACCTTTGCTATGCCTTTATTGAACTCACTTGATTATTTATTTAACCTATGTGATTTTTGGTAATATTTTGTCGGTGTTAAATTTAAGTGATTGTGTTATCAGTGGAAATTAGCTCCTTTATGTATTATTACTAGTGTCATCTCAATGTATGATTCCCTAAAAATAAATAAATTTGTAAAGTTCTGGGCTAGAGTTCTCTGGGCACTCTCTAACTTTACATACACGTAATGTAATAACGATATTTATAGACATTAAACATAAGAGATATAAAATTTGAAGAAATTATAAAATCATTAAGTCAATAACCATTTCGTTTACCTCTAATGGGATATATTTACAAGAACTGGTCGTGATTGATATTCATGTGCTGCCGTATGAAAGTGAAAGTGAAAAGCCGTTTGTCATGTCAGTGAGCATTAGAGAATCTTGATGAAATTATCTAAAAACCTCGGTTTTTTTTTCTGAAGAGGAGAGCGATTTTGGGGTGTGATGTTCACGGTCTGTCTTTTGTTGTATGGTTAAAAGGTATTTTAATGGTGCTGAGGAAAGATCCACTGAGCTAAGAACACCACACGGGGTAGAGGATGCGTATGTATGTATATTTGTGATTTACTATAAACCATGATATTATAATGGTTAATTAAATACTAGGAATAAACATTACAAAAATCACCAGTGTCTACAATTACTCAAGTCGCAATGATTAATGGTCAAGATGTACGTATAACAGAAGTGTTGTTCATATCCTTTATTCACTCAGTCGGGACCTTAGGTTCTTGTTTTAGGTTAGATGTAATTAATATAATAATTAAATTAATTATTTATTAATGTTTTGTTTTTATCACTTTTAACGTCTTATTTAAAGCTGCAGTTTTAATATTTTGTAAAATATCATTTACTGTTTATTTAAAGATATTTGAGGAGTCAGTTGGAGGTAATTGAGTGAGACGGTCGTGTCATTAACTAATTACCAGCGCGAAATAAAAGTAAAGAAAGAAAAACAAACACCGGCCCGGCGGACGCCTATTGTGCGACCCGACCGGTCCTTATCAGTTGCAGAGTTGATGGCGGTATGCGAAACTGAACCAGTAAAAATGAGTGATTCTGAATTAAATCTAAAGAGTCCTGAGGCAAGTTTTTATTGTACGAGTCTTACAAAAGAAATAATGGTTGATAAACAGATTAATATGAGTGATGAGTTAGAAGATTTAAACTTGCAACATACAAGTATTAAATTTAGAAGAGAGGATAATTTACAAAATGAAAGACAGAGAAGTAAGAGAGAGCGGGAAGAAGAACTGGAGAATGATACACAAGGTTTTGAAACTATATGTAGTCTAAAAGAAAAGAAACGTTTCAAAGTACAAGAAGAAGTAGATATTTATATTTTTTGTAAAGACAAAATTCATAAGCAATTTGCTTTAGCCAGATTATTTAAAGAAGAAGGAATAATTGGGATAAATAAGATTAAATATTTAAGTCCTTATAAGATAAGAGTTACAGCTAAAGATGAAATGGTAGCAAGCAAAATATTATCCTGTAAAAGATTTAATGACATGGATTGGCGAGTTCAAAGAGCTATGGATGTTAATGTGTCGTATGGAGTCATAAAAGGTGTTGATTTGGATCTTGGCGATGAAGATATTTTGAAAAGTATAACGTGTTTAGAACCAAGTGTTATGATAGGTGCTAAACGTCTTAAAAAACGAGATGTCAACGGGAAATGGATTCCCTGTGATGTTGCAAGATTAGCGTTTAAAGGAACAGTTGTTCCAGCACACGTCTTTGTGGATCAGCTTAGAATCGCTGTAGAACCTTATATTTTTCCAGTTTCCCAATGCTCTCGGTGTTGGAAGTTGGGTCATACATCTCGATATTGTTCTTCCAAAGATATTATTTGTCCAAAATGCGGTGGACCACACGAAAATTGCACCACTAAGGAATTTAAATGCGTTAATTGCTCACAAAACCACATGTCTCTCGAAAAAATGAAGTGCCCGATTTTTTTAAAAGAAAAGAAAGTGCGTGAAATTATGTCAGAGTTTAGATGTTCCTACAGAACAGCACTGACAATGTATGTCAAGCCTGAAAACGTAATTCAACATACCAAAAAGACGGAAATAGACATACCAAAAGGTACATCTTCTACCCCATGGTCCTTTAAAACAGAAGTAATACAAGAGGCTAAAAAAGAAGTTATAAAGGATAATGTTATCAGACACAGAGAGAAGAAGGAAAAGAAAGACCAGAAAGAGAAGAAATCGAGGAAGAATGTATCGAGTCAAAATAATATGGAGAATTGTTGGTGGTCTTCCAATTCAGATTCTGAGCAAAGCTTAAATAATTTTGTTAACCAGGAGAATAAAAAAAGTAGACGTAAATTAAAAGTGATTCCAGAACGTGAGGTGACTTTTAGCGAGCTAGTAGGAAGATTAAAAGAGGTAATTTTTAATAGGGGTATAAGTGTCAAAGAAAAAGTTGCACAAGTAATTAAACTATGTTTAGAATGGTTAACTTTAGTTGTTTTTGAAAATTTAAGTGAATGGCCGTTATTGAAGATCTTATTTGAATATTTTAGTAAAATTTAAGTCATTAATTAATATTAAAATTGCACAATGGAACGCGCAAAGCTTAAGACCTAAGTTAGTAGCTTTTGAAAATTTTCTGCTTCAAAATAAGATCCACATTGCTACCCTGAGCGAAACCTGGTTAGAAAGAGAAAGTTTTTTAAAAATTTCTAATTATAATATTTATAGGCGAGATCGTAGTGATAGTTATGGAGGCGTTGCCATCATACTGCATAAAACCATCCAAGCTCATATTGGTAGCATAATAAACATCGGTTTAAATGAAAATAATGAGGGTATTGAGTTATTAGTTATTAGTTTTTTGATTGAAAATATTATATCTGTCTATTGCCCTCCTTCGGCTCATACTTGTTTACAAAATTGGCAAAACCTGTTTTCATTGTTTTCTAAAAAAACCATCATATTGGGTGATTTTAACGGTCACCACACTAATTGGTCCAGAAAGATTGATAACAGAGGTTCTCAAATTTTTGATGCTCTTCTAGATAGTTCTTTTGTATCATTAAATAATAGTACACCAAGTCGTATAAAATTAGTTAATGGGGTATTGCAACAGTCGTCACCTGATATCACCTTTGTATCGACAGATATTGCACTCAAGTTTAACTGGAATGTCACAAACGAAACATTAGGCAGCGACCATAGAATAATTGTTTTGTCTACTTTTTTAGGAAAATTTAAACCTTCTATATTAAAACGAAACTTTAAAAACGCTGATTGGTACTCTTATACTAACTTGTTAGAAAATTTATTTTATAGTAATTTTCCCGAGCAGAATAACTTACAGTCGGCTTACGATTTATTTGTTGAAAATTTAAACTTAGCCGCCGATATTCACATTCCATATATTAAAATAAGTCAAAATCCGTGTAGTAATTTTGTTCCTAAATCTTACTGGACGTCAGATTTATCAAAAGTAGTAGCAGAACGTCGACTAGCATTAGCTAATATGCGAAGAAACCCTATTCCAGCAAACTTAGAGATATTAAAGACAAAAATTAGTGTGGCGCAAAACCGTATACGAAAGGCTAGCTTTGAAGATAGGCAGAAATTTTGGTCTTCGGTAGACCACACAGTTTCATCAGGGAGTATGTGGGGCAAAATGAAAATGATCAAAGGATATAGAGGGCCAGGGCGCCAAATACCTAAACGGTTGATTAGTGAATTATTATTAAGTCTTACACCCGACTATGTCTCTCCGAAACCACCCTTATTCTTAAACAATAAATCAGTTTTAAATGAACCCATTACTATGTCAGAGTTGTCGCAGTGCCTAAAACAAGCCAAAAATACCTCGCCTGGCTATGATGCTATCCCGTATTGTATGTTAAGAAACTTACCGAAAAATGGAAAAGAAATATTATTGAAACTATTTAATAATTTTTTTGCAGCTGGTTTCATCCCCAACCAGTGGAGGGATATTAGTATTGTAGCAATCCCCAAACCGGGTAGGGAGGTCAATTCCATATCATCTTTGCGCCCTATTTCAATGATGTCTTGCATTTGTAAACTTTTTCATAGCATTATTAATAAACGATTAGAATGGTTTTGTGAACAAAAAGATCTCTTTTCAAGGAATACTACAGGTTTTAGAAAAGGACACTCTACATACGATAATCTAGCCTCATTAGTAACTAACATACAGATTGGGTTCTCTGACAACAAGTGCACAGTAGGATGTTTTCTGGACATAGATAATGCTTATAATAATGTTGACATCTCATCGTTGCTTAAAATAATGAATAATTTAGGAATTGGAATTAAAATATGCACATATTTATGGAATTTTCTTATAGAAAGACGGCTTACTATAGAAATAAATGATGATATTTTATGTCGTTCTACAGGCCGCGGCTTAGCGCAAGGTGATCCGATTTCACCACTCCTTTTTAATTTAGCTACATCACATGTCTCTAAATATATTAATAACGTGTTTTTATCCCAATATGCAGACGATTTTGTTCTATATGCGACCGATATAAATACAGGGGCTTGTAGACATAATCTACAAATAGCATTAAATACCTTATCACAATTACTTTCAAATCTGGGCTTAGAAATATCTCCTTTTAAAAGTAAAGTGTGCATTTTTAAAAGAGGGTATAAACGGGAATCGATACACCTAACTTTAGGAAATCAAACCTTACAATTAGTGGATAATGTTAGATATTTAGGGATGTGGTTAGATAGGTCGTTGAAATGGTCGAAACACACTAAAGAAATTATAGAAGGTGTCACAAAATTCTTAAATATTTTAAAAATTTTAGTAGGATCGGGGTGGGGAATACACCCCTGTCATTTGCGTAGTTTGTACTTATCTATTATTAGAAGTAGGTTAGATTATGGTAGTTTTCTTTACGATTCTTGTAGTAAGGCTCTTTTGAAGAAGCTTGATGTGATACAGAACCAATGTATGCGAATTATAGGTGGTTTTATTAGAACTACAGCCATTCACGTTATGGAATGCGAATTAAGCTTACCGCCTTTAAGTATCCGTAGAAAATATTTAGCAGGAAAGTATTTATTAAAATGTAAATCGTTAAGTAATAAAGATATATGTAATTTATTAGATAATTTAGAAAATCGAATCGATAATAGCTATTGGCTGCACAAAAAGAAGCCCCTTCTCCTACAATTACATCAAGTTTTAAAAAATAAAAATGTTTATGTTAACAAATTAGAAATGTTTTCTCTTCGGACTTGGGTGAGTAATATGGATCTTGATACGGCTATTCAACCAAACATTGATTTTATAGATAAACCAAAATGTAATTATAGCAATACTTTATTAAGCAATATGTGTAATCATTTCATACTAGAGCGCTATGACAAATTTTATAAAATCTTTACAGACGGTTCTAAGGATCAATCAGGCGTAGGTGCTGCTTTTTATGACATCCAGAACCATAGTCAGGTATCTTTCAAAATTTCACCAAATATATCAATAATGCGTGCGGAACTAATTGCTATAGCAGAAGCTTTATCGTATGTTGCTGACATTCCGTGCCAAGATATAGTTATTTTGTCGGACTCAAAAAGCGCAATACAACATGTGGCTCGGTGTGCCTCGACAGTTCGAGGATTTCCGATAGCCTATTCCGTCATGCAATCTATGTATGAAATGATTGCACAAAATAGAAAAGTCATACTGCAGTGGATACCTTCACATTCCGGCATTCCAGGGAATGAAAAAGTCGACGCCTTAGCTCGAAACGCAACTACAGAAGGAATAGAGATCGACTGTGTACCATATTTTTCAGAAATACTAGGTTCCGTGAAGGATATATGTTGGAAGGAATGGAAACAGTATTTCGACGAAAGAGCCTTAAGTAAAGGAATATGGTACAAAACTATTCAGCCTACCTTATCACGGGCTCCCTGGTTTGCCAACAGCGGTTTGAGTAGACAAGATATTGTCACAGCACATAGGCTCCGATCCGGACACATTCCATTGAACAGAATCGGTTTCCTGATGAAGAAAATTGAGTCGCCAGTGTGCACAGAATGCAACCGAGTAGAGGATACCTATCATGTATTAGTGGAATGTGTGCGGATTGAAGCTGAAAGAGTCCTCTTTTTTATGCAATATCCGGGATATAATTTGAATAATGTGGGGGTATTCAACAGTATACTGGCCTTACCAACTTCTGAAGAGGCCAGGAAAATTTATAAAATAGTTTTATGTTATTTAAAGCGACGTAGTTGATTGGTAGGAACGATGGAGGTGACGTGGTCACTTTGTGACAAAACCTCCGGTTTAATTAAATAAAGAAAAAAAAAAAAAAAAAAAAAAAAGATATTTAAGATAGACGAGAAAATCAATACTGCATTTATTCTTAAAATATTATAATATATAAAAGTAATTGCCTAATAAAAGTTAAAAGAAAATACAACCATTTCGAAATAGAAAATAGCAAAATGAATGAATATTAAAATACAATAAATGCTTAATTACATTGTCAATACGCCACCAACCTCGGTATTCAACTAAGATAACTAACCAAGGTTATTAAGATGTTAAATTCCTCGTTCCTATAGTAATATGGGCTCATTCATCCATCAAACTAGAACACAACAATACCAAGTATTACTGTTTTGCAGTAGGCTATTTGATGAGTGGGTGGTACTTATGAGCTTGCAACCCTACCACCAAGTAAAATGTACGTCAATGTACACTATTGTAAGGAATATTTCATTTAGAATGTTGCGCTGCACGAATCTTTATTACATGTGCTTTAGAATCTGAGTTATGATGAAGTTTCTATCTCTTGTATACTACGTAGTAGTGAGATAACGCGCCCACGCTATGCTCGAGTGACTTCTGGTTATTTTGTAAGGATTCAACGAATGCGGCATTGCGCTCGCTCGTGCACTCCTCTCTTGAAATAACGTGACTGGTTTTTAATTACATTTAAAATTTCAGTATCACAGATAATATATTAAAATTTCTCCTATTACAAATATGCGCGTAATTTTAATTAATGTACATACCATTCCGATTTAAGGAATATAATTATTGTGTTAGTTTGCCAAAACTCTTTCTATATATTATTTGATATTGCTTAATGGAATAATTGCCTCATAGGCATGGCTAGTCTCGGCTCAAATCTCGTGAAATAGAATTTCTAAAGAAAAATCAAAGAGCGGCCTTAATTGTGGACGTTCTCAGTGCTAATACTCATGTGTATCCGTTGGTCCAGGATCTGAGCTCTCTTCGTATCGGATCACCGTTCCATTAGTTTGCGCACATACTCAGGCACTATAATATCTCCTGAGTAATAAAACATTGGTCAGGACATCAATATTAAAATAAAGTAGTACCTTTTTTTCACGCAGTGGAAACCTTCAGAAAGGCTTTCTTGGGGGGGGGGGGGGGGCAGGTTATATGGAATTCGTGTTGATATAACGCATCTGCGTTCACGTGCTGTGCTCCGCTTATGGCACGGCGGAGCTCTTCTCAGAGGGCGAAGGTAATCTCGCTCCCCTCGCACTCGTTTCTAGTGCATACGACAACGCGAAGCCATCCCGGCTGTTGTCCTCCTCAATAAACTAGTATCTTTTGCAACTTAACACGAGTAACACATAAGTATTTGTATGCTAGTGTTACTGAATGTTGTCGCAACAGAAATTATCACGGACATCTACAAAACTGCGAAAGCATGAAGACATTCAGAACTGTGTCTTGTCACTGTTGGAATTAATATTAAAATCTCTTGCAAGAATAAGTGGTGTAAGCGACTATTTTTTTAATGTCAGTTTATAGTTATGAATATTGAGCGAGCATCGAGCAAGCCACGAGAGGATCAGCACATATCTCGTGAGTGCCAGGGCGGATGAAGATGCAAGCTGAAATTTCTTTTTTTTAATTTTCATTTCGACGCTATTGTAGCTCTCATATTTGTCTGTCCTTTGATTTTTAGGTATTCTGTAATCCCTTTAACGCTAGAATTATTATTATTTACGTTTTCCATGTGTTCGAGCATATGAAACGACATTTTAATTTTTTGGAATATTCGATTTAATATTGATCTTTAATTTTTGGTTCTATTAGTGCTCCACAAGATATTTACAATGACACTTACGATTAAATCAATATCCTAGCTAAAAGCGTATTCAGGTTACAATAATTAATAACTTTACACGCAAATTCTAAACTACACCAAACATGCACTTAACTTAGTCTTGTGACGTCACAGGCAAAATAAATGTTGCACGACAAACAGACATATAGACACGCTGTGCCCGTAGTAAGCTCAAACGATGTTATATTTTTAATTTCATAGTATATAGCCATTTAAATGTTATATCATTTTGTAAGTTCGAACGGATATCACTGTAATTAATCAGCAAAAACACTTTTGTTTCAAAATATATTAATTGTTATATATATATATATATATATTTCAGATAAAATAACATACATTTGACATCAGGGGTGAAGTACTGATTCTGCTAACAAGATAATGAGTCAACGATTGTACAATTAATACCGTTTGATGTAAATGACAAATTGAATTAATTTAAATACGAAGAGAAACATAGAAAGGAGCTAAATTGTGAATAAATATTTCGCTCCAATTGATTTTAAAAGCAGTATATAATAATAATAATTAATTGCAGCTTCGATAAGAATATATTACTAAGTTTTTAGTCATTAGGAAGATTTACAAGATATAATAATAATAATAACGTCGTGTTTATTTCAGACAACAAAAATCCATGCAAAAAAGATACAGCAAAAAGTTATTGTGTAGTTAACAAATTTCTTATGTATTTTAGTAGCAATTTATCCTCAAAACTATGTTAGAGTACGTAAAATTGAATATTATATCTACATAATATGTTTTCCCAATAATGATGTTTATATACTTTGAACAGTATTTACCAAATAAACATAGTACATTATAGCCAAATAGATGAGAATCTTAACCGATGTTCCAGGTTCAAAACCGGACAAGCATCACTGAACTTTCATGTTCTTAATTTATGTTATAATTTAATTCGTGCTCGGTGTTTAATGAGAGGTCTTAGCCCAACAGTGGGACATTAAACTGTTAGTTTACTTTTTTATAGTTTATTACATAATATATACAATAAAGTTTTAGATGTTAGGCAAAAAGAAGACGGAATGGTAAATGGGTTTGCGTAACTGATAAATGTAAGAGTTAAGAATATGACAAGATGAATGAGTGAAAGAGAAGACACAATAACTGCGACCACGAATAAATGGGATAAAAAGAGCAGGATGATAATTTTAAATAATGTCAATGGAGACTAAGCAAGTGCGACATATTAAGTGCTTAAGTTTGTTCGGAAACACAAGTGCACTCTCACTCAACATCATTTCGTGATTTCCGAGGAACAGGAGTGTACACACTTCCAGATTCCTACTGGGAGTAACTCGATAGAAAAATCCAATAAGCGTTTTATTGAACGAGCCCGCGGTTTGATTCCAAGATCTCATGATTGCAGTCAAAAATATAACTCACCAAGTTTAAGTTGAGCGAATAATATAATTAAAATGGACAGCAACAAAAAGTATTGCTAAAGTAGCAATTGAAGCGCTTGAAAGCGTCTCTGGCTTGGTTTTCGTTCTACGGCGCGTAGTTATGGTCTACGTGTTTTATTTATTAAACGTGTATAATTTCGTTTTTATTCATATAAGAATTTATTCGCGTGCTATTTAACTTGTTAGTATGTGTGAGTTAAACAATTGATACAATTTTGGATTTAATTAAATCGTCTTGTATAAGATGACTAATGTAATTATGTAAATATAGACTTGCAACTTTTTGTTTTCATAGTACTTTCCACGTACCGCACGTGTTTGCATTATTCCAGTTCATTACTCTGAGTCTTCACATGGAGGTTTTCTGTAAGAGATGCTTAAAGCAATAAAGGCAGTACATTGGTTTACATAAGCTTCTATTGAATACCCTACTTTACTTTTCTGTTTTTCTTCTTGTCTTTATTTTAATGGGGATAAGAATTTTATTATTTAACTTGGAATTTTACGTTACAAAATATATTATAATAACCGACGCGTGACGGCGTCTACGTATGTATCATATATTAAATACTTTGATATCAAAACAATTCAGGTTAAAAATTAACAATGTAAATTAATTTATGTAATTATGCGATCAAAAACCATGATTAAGTTATTTTTTAATATATTATTACAAATTGTGATGATACACACACACGCACACATGCACACACACATACACACATATCCTTTCTTATACTTTTTTATCTTTGTAGGATATAAATTTGGAATGACACTTGTTAATTCTCTAAATATGTACATTAATTATAAAAATAATGTACAGTAACACTAATACCAGATTTTATCGACATAATTGCTTCGGTTATGTATTCCGAAATATCAAAATTTGTAAATAAATTATTCATAAGCAATTTACCAATTTTAAACATTTACATACTGGACTAAAAATTAATACGTATTTTATATGAATGCGATATCTGGTAAGTGAGATATGTGGTGAAAATAGTAGACGTACATAGTCGTCCACGCAAACGGAATAAGTTTACCAGTAGTAAATAAAATGTGATTTTAAAAATGGAACATTCAAATATACTCAAATCGAAGACGGAAATTCGATATTGTTGACAGAAGCTATTTCTTCCAAGAAAATGATGGTAAGTACATTATTCGAAATTAGATCTCTTTGATAGATTCCAAGGAGGTTTTAAGCAAACCAACCTGAGTTACAGTTAGTACATATAAACCTTTCACACAGTACAACTTAAGCACGATTAATTGGTGTAAGTTTTCTACTTAAACTGAAGGTTTATTGTCAGAAGTTTGTTTTATTATAGCAAACGGTATATATATTTTATTTTATTTTATTGGTGGTATAAATTTGTGCAATCCCGTATGGGTACACAATTAACTTATCACATATTCAACCGCTAAACAACAGTACTTAGTATTATTGTATTCCGGTTTAAAGGGTGAGTGAGCCAGTATAAATACAGGCAAAGGGGATATTATATTATAATTCCCAAGGTTGGTCGCCACCAACGTCATCAGTACGCCTACTGATGACGTTAGGAATGATTAATATTTTTTTTACACCAATGCTCGCCAGTCTGGACGGTGGTGCCACTTACCGTCGAACGGCCCATCTGCAAATCCACTTTCCTATTTTGTATAAAAAATATCATTGTAATTAACATATGATAAGTAGCTTTTCTTAAAAGTTTCATTCGCTTTGAATTTCGACTATAAACGTGACAAGCAAAAAAATAGTATATTTAATGTTCATGCATGCTTTTCTTGCTTGCATTAATGGTGGTAGAGGTTTGTGCAAGCTCGTCTGGGTATCATACTCATCAGATATTCTACCACAAATAATAATAATAATAAGGTCCTCCAGACCGATTTCGGTCACGGCGGCCAATCTCAAGAGAGATTAGCCAACTACGCAGGACATATTATAGTGCACAAGTGTGTGCGCAAACACAGGTGCACTCTCTTTTCCTTAGCTCTCATAATCCGATGGGACGGCAATCCGACACGACCGGAAAGAGTTCAGGCGCAGGACCAACGGCTTAACGTGCTTTCCGAGGCACGGGAGTGTACACACTTCCAACTTTCAGACTCCGGGCTGCTACTGTGAATTTTTCTGAATGAAAAACCCAATAACTATTTATTGGCCCGACCTGTTAATTGAACCCAGGACCACCGGGTCTGCGGCCTTATATCTAGCCACTAGACCAACGAGGCTACCACAAAACAGCAGTACTTGTTATTGTTATGTTCCGGTTGTTTCCGGTTTGAAGGGTGAGTGGCCTATGTAATTACAGGCACAAGAGATTAATTATCTTAATAGCCTTGGTTGGTTATTTTAGTTGAATACCGAGGTTGGTGGCGTATTGACAATATAATTAAGCATTTATTGTATTTTAATATTCATTCATTTTGCTATTATCTATTTCGAAATGGTTGTATTTTCTTTCATAAAATCTTAGTTCACAAGGTTGGTGGCGCATTTTGCGATGTAAGCTATGGTTAACATTTCTTACACTGCTAATGTCTAAGGGCGTTGGTGACCACTTACCATCAGGTGGCCCATATGCTTGCCTACCTATCCTATAAAAAATATATTATATACCAAGCAAATTGACAGGCATCAACGACTTGAAGGTTACAAAAATCGAATATAAACTGTCCAGATTACTTAAAATTTCGATCCTCGATGTAAATGAGAACTGACATTGCGCCAGTAATAATGAGACATTATTGATAATTCAATTGATCATACGAAACACGCTAAAATATATACTGAAAGTGCTGAAGTGGGCCATCCACTTAATTAGAACTGGTGAACATCGACCATTGATTGCAGGTTCAACCTTAATCAAGCTGAATTTCCATGTGATTAATTTGTGTTTATATTTAATATCATTAATTAATCGGAATGATGATTCTACTATTACTGACGTGGTTGGCGTGGTTGGTATGATACCTTTCGCGCCGCAGGTTGTGGATTCGATTCCCACCCAGGACAGACATTTGCGTACATGAATATGTCTGTTTGTTCTGAGTCTGGCTGCAAATATCTATATAAGTATGTATTTACAAAAGAAAAGTACACGTAAGTATATCAGTTGTCTGGTTTCCATAGTACAAGCTCTGCTTAGTTTGGGACCAAATGGCCTTGTGTGAATAATGTCCCAGGATATATTACTGAAAAGATATGGCAAAAAACCTGGTTGATATATTCATTTATATATTAATGTATGAAAATTAGATAATACTAATAATAATCATTTCTATCTTCTAACTGTTCTGCGGAGTCCTTGCGATTCTGCATCGTTCCCGTCGATCATAATGTAATTGCTATTTAATAATTTTGTATCATAACTTTAACCAGTAAATAGGCTTTTATCAAAAAAAAAATGGTTTTTAAAATCTGAATGGTAGATTAGTACGTCCGTATAAATAAACCTAACTATTCAACTTCATATCAGAATAATATGTATTTTTTTATTAGTTAACATATAAATTCGAATTACGAATTCAAGCCCGGCAAGCATCACGAAATTTTCATGACATCACGAAAATCCGCCGTAGGTATCCACTGATTCGCATTAGAGCAATTTGGTGAAGTAAGCTCCAAACCTTCTCCTCGAGGAGAGGAAAACTAAGCCTAGCAGTGGTTAGTTATTAAAAGGCTGTTACTTTAAATATAAAATGTATCTGAAGGATAGCATTGTTACATTCAGAAGGAAATATCCGAAATCCCATGGTTGATGGTACTTTTGCAATGTAAGGAAATCAAGTATTGACAGTGGCCCTTCAGTTTGGCCTTCAGTAGAGAACATCATACCAGGAGACGAAGATTACAAATGGTTAACTTAACCCTTATCTGAGCGTGCGGTCGTTTTCACCCCACTGAATAAAAATCAGTTTGCTAACTAAAAACTGCAAAGTTTACGCTAATATATAGTTAAAAAAATGTTCTATAGAAAACTATGACTCATTACTACATTAATAATAATAATATTCTGGGACATTATTCACACACGGCCATCTGATCCCACACTAAGCAGAGCTTGTACTATGGAAACCAGACAACTGATATACTACATATACTACTTTTCCTTTATAAATACATACTTATATAGATAATTACACCCAGACTCAGGACAAACAGACATATTCATGCGCACAAATGTCTGTCCTAGGTGGGAATCGAACCCACGAGCTACGGGCGTGAAAGGCAAGTATCTTACCAACCACGCCAACCGGCTCGTCAACCTTATAGTGTACGTATGTTATACGAATTTTTTGTCTAATTATGTACATATACCCGACAAATGTAATTTTATATAAAAGTTAAATAATACAAGTACCATAAAATATTTAAAAGGATGACACATGTTCTTGTACGTTTTGTCGAATATTCGAGATTCTCATATGTTATTCAAGTCGACACTTATTCTAGCGTTTGTTTGAATACCAAACTGATTTGTTTTATTTTGATACTTATGATACTATGAATATAATACTTAGCTTTTGCAGATGTATTTTTCCGTTGAAAAATACTTTTATTAGAATTGTTTTATTAATAATATAAGATAACTTAAGCCTGGTTTACACAGAGCGAGCTGACTGCAGTTGGCGGCTGCTCGCATTGTGTTCTCGTATGCCAGTAGCGACAGTAGCTATTTACATGATGACAGAAGTGTTTCGAGTTTTGTGCTAGAGTATTACTGGACGAGTAGTACTGCCGAACGAGTCTAAATGATGCGAGTGATGTGCGAGCTGCCATGCTTGTGGTGTGGAATGCGAGCATGCAAATGAAAAAATATTGAAGTCATTCGGATGCGAGCTACAGTCCAACTCGAAAGAGTGAACTAAGAAAGAGTTACTTTAATGATACGTCCACACAGTGCTGCACTCCAGCTACCGCGTACACAGAGGTGACGGAGGGGAGGGCTGGTATACTAACTCACTATTGCATTTATAATACTAGTTAAGATTCTTTATTTATGAAATAATATTTACTATAATAAACTGGCTTAGTGCCAGAAGAACAACAAAAAAAAATTTGGTACTTAAAAATTTATAATGTCGACTGGCGAAGCTTCGACGTGGTTTGTTAAGACTCTAATATAACATTAAACTATTCCTAGAGCAGAATCGAGCTGGCTGTTTTCTATATAAAATCGTCGGTATCGTAAAAGCAGACTAAAGGAATTTTCGTTAAGCGCATCCAATCGAGTTCGTAAGCGCTTCAACTAACCGTGTGGTAGCGTAGAATAGTTTGCATCAGGCAGGCGGCCTGCCGTAAAAGACTGCCAAATTCTTTCCAACAGTTTACAAACTGCTTTGAATACAAAAAAGTCCAAATATAAATAATTGATTTTATTTAAGTTTATTATTACTAAGGTAACGATTTTTGAGGTTGTTAATAATGAAGTACATGGGCGACAGATATTCGTTAAGATAATTTTGTCTCAAAGTTAAAATGGAACTGTACTATTATATTTTTAAGCAACATTTTTCTTCCCTACTTTTCCTATAATAATAACAGTAATAGCAGAACTCTATACAGTGAGTGAAAAACTCACCCAAAAACCAGCTTAAGCCTTACCACCACTGAAAACGTCTACTAGCATAATCAGCATTTTAGTGACGTTTTCAATTAAAAATATAAGTTCAGCGAAAATTCTTTGGACAATTAATTTAGCAAATCCCTTGACAAGAATATTAATACCGTTAATTTTTATTATTACTCTGGGTTGAATAATATTGTATTCTTTAATTTTCTTCAATGAAAAATAAATTAGTTTCTTTTTATAATTCTACGTTGAGAGAAATCTCTTTATATTGCCTTTCTTCTTCCTATACAAATTATTTTAGGTCATGATCAAGATGTGCCAGAAATTATCCAATTGTTGCCCAGAAGGTATTCTGATTGGATAGCCTGAAGGCTACGTATGCTTATTGAAATTGACATGTGTAGTAACAGTTATTCGTAACATACCTTCCACGGGAAGAGCTACCAATATATATCTTGAATACTCGTAATGAGTCATGGTTATATAAACGCTCATTGTCTATGCTATGGACTGACAGATTGAAAAAAGTGGTTATCTAGAAAAAAATGGAGCTACCGACATAATATGTAAATTTTAAAATAGCAGACTAAAGTAGCTGTGGGCTGGTCACTTGGGACATCAAGTGGACCGTTGGGACCCGGAGATGGTGGCTGAAGCCCGACTGGATGCGAAGAACTGGGAGCTTGAGAGAGGCCTATGTCCAGTAAATGACGTTTGGCATTATAAGATATTTGAACGTACATTTATTGACAGTTACGTGAAGGTTTCAAGCATGAAGCATAGTACTATCAAGGTACAGAACAGGCACGCAAAATAAATTGAAGACAATGCAAAACATCCTAAGCATCCTATTATAAAAATAATTTTGTAATATTATAATAATATAATAAGCCGAGATGGCCTAGTCTTAACCGTTGATTGTGGGTTCAAACCTAGGCAAGCACCACTAATTTTCATATGCTTAATTTGTGATTATAATTCATCTCGAACGAACTCGAAGAAAAAGATCGTAAGGAAACCTGCATGTGTCAAATTTCACTGAAATTCTGTCACATGTGTATTCCACCAACCTGCATTGGAGCAGCGTGGTGGAATAAGCTCCAAACCTTCTCCTCAAAAGAGGAGAAGAGGCCTTAGCCCAGCAGTGGGACATTCACAGGCTGTTACTGTACTGTACTGTAATATTATAATTTATGCTTAAATAGTTAATATTGTTTCTGCTTTCGCTGTTCTCTAACTGTATTAAAATTTCAAGACTTAATAATCTCTAGAACTGGCGAACAAAGTTTGTGAAAGTTCTTTAAGGGTCTTCTTTGACGTTTGTGGAAATTCGAAGGTCGGGATTTCGATAGAATTATATAGAAAGCGATGCTCCACAATCTTGAAATAAATCACACAGTTAGCCAATGAATTTAACTTACGTGTAGAGCATTCGAATTTAAGATAATGTTTATGGATAAGTGTAAAAAAAAACAGAAAAATCACTAAAACGTGTAAAATCGCACTTCCTTATTGAGACGAAATTATCGTAATCGTCGAGAATTTATAAATGAATTTTATCAAATAATAAAGTTAAAACTATAAAGAAACGTCTGGAGTCTTCATTTTTTAATAAACATTTTCTTATTTTTTGTTATAATAAATTACAATGAAATTGTACGCGTTTTCTTATGCGAGCCGCCGATAACCCTCGCAGACCAGTCGGCCACGCGCCTCCGAAGTGAGAGCACGTCGGTTTGCGCCGCATTGATAGATCGCGATCGAACCGTGTACTTACACAAAATCAATGTGTGCGTAAATAGCGTATTTAGTATGTATTTGAACGTTTTAGTTGTCACCGAGACTTCATCATAAATTTTAGGACGCGCACCGGCTTATGTATTCTGTTTTTTTTTGGTATTTTTAGTGTTTTATCATTTGATACGATATTTTTACTGATAATATTTTGTATATTTTGTAGTTTGATAAAAAAACAAAAAATAACTCGAGTTGAAATTCTAACTAGTTACATAATTATAACACACTCATATATAATGATACATTGCATTTTTTTATAAATAAATATAATTTTTTGAATTATTATGTATATAATTACTTATTTCGTCCATTTCCTAGTTATATTGGTCAGTAAAACAATAACTGAGGCAATAAATTTATTGTCGTAAAAATTCAAATTATTCTTATTTTCATTGATAACGTAAAACTAAACAAAGTATTTATAAATAGTGTTTTGAACACTAAATAATAAAAATGACTAAATCCCATTTATGCATAAAACGAAACACGCGTGATGGCCCACCTAACAAACCCTCATTAGTCAATAAATTACTGACTCTCAACTCAACGGGAAATATAGTACTCAAGTGGAAATGCGTAGAACGAAGTACATAATCCTTTGCTATTGTGATCTAAGAACAGTAATGGCATCACACTAAAGAACACACTTCCAATTGGTGGACCACCACGCTTGTATATATAATAAGCTGCGTTAAAAACTTCAATACCGCGATTCAGGGATTATACATTTTTATATCATTTTTCTTTAGAAGTTTAATTATTTTATGTATTTATTCACATATTTTTTTTATATTGAGTAATTAAAGAAATAAAACATTTATTATTACAGTAATAATAATATTGTTCTTATTATTTTAGCATAAAATGTTTCTTATCGTTTTTTGTTACGTCAAAGCGCTATCTAGTGAGGATATACGAAACGTTTTCATGCCTCATCGTCATCATTGGTTTTGCAAATTGATATTTATCCGATTTCAGACTTACAAATCGATTTCAAAATCCGATTTTAGATATCTGAATTCGGTAATGCCTAGCCTCATCAAATCGCCTGAGAACTTAGCTATCCTTTTATTTTATTAGCTAACGTGCTCAGGCAAATATAGTCTTTAAGTACTTCATCAGTAAGGTCGATTATTGTGTAATAGATTTCCGTAGCAGAACCAAGAAACCGAAAGTCGAACCGCAAAATTCCCGCTATCCTTTTTATTCCGCTTTATTCCAATTGGTTAGAAAGAGAGAAAGTGAATTTCATAGTAGAATAAATGTTGTAAAATATATATTTCGATTCAGGAATTATATATTTTTCTTTAGAAGTTTAATTATTTTATGTATTTATTCACATATTTTTTTATATTGAGTAATTAAAAAAATAAAACATTTATTTTTACAGTAATAATAATATTGTTTTTATTATTTTAGCATAAAATGTTTGTTTCAATAATTTCAAATAAATGTTTATATAATGTTTTTCTTGTATTCCTATTGATCTATTTTTATTTCACTTTTTGTATATACACTTGTTCCGTTTTTTAATAAAGCATTCCACATTCGTCTTTCGTCAATTTTTTTTTTATTATTCCACATTACGACATCAAGAAGTTTATTTATACCAAACTACTCACCTCAACGCTATAGATATGTATTTGACAACATTTCAAAATCAGTGACAATAAAGTTAAAATTTAGTTTAGGAAAAAAAAGTGCGACGACCCCACTCTGCATACGTATATGTGTGCGTGCCGTGCCCGAGCCTCGATAGTTGCGACAGTAGCGCTAAAAACGTAAAACTTCGTGCGGCGGAACGTCAAAGAAGACCCTTAACAATACAATTTTACTTTTTGATATTAATGGAATACGTATTATTATTTTAGTGAGAAGTTCGAAGAAAAGTTGCCTTCGTTGTTGCAATATTTTATAAATTTATATATCATTTCCGTCAGTTGTATTCCGTCATTTGTATTTCTTTACATTATTATTTCACTTTTTACACATTTGACAGAATGAAATCGCAATTGATTTTCTTCTATATAATTCCTTGTCCTGGCTGATTCTTCAACGCAGATACCAATATATACAGACCCAATACCACAGGGCATTAGAAACTTGAAAGTCAGTTGATGCGTTTTGTGATGTACACCCTTTAAGGAATTAATTTTCGAAATTCCATCCCTAAAGATGTAAAAATAAAGTATGAGGATGATGATATACTTTTTTCTAAACACAGTGAAATTTATAGCTTTTGTTTAAAATCACAAACTTCCATAGAACCATTTATACTTGTAGCTAAGCGCGGGCGAAGCCACGGGTATCAGCTAAATCTCGCTTACAACCACGACCATAACTTTTATTTTGCCTGATGTTTCGAAAGATCTGCTGAGGTCAGCGGTCTGTCAGTCGCCGGTCAGGTAAAAAAGGTATGATTGCGGTTAAAGTCCGAGTACTATATACTTTTATTTTGATATTTCATCAAGTTTAAATACATCAGACGTTATAATTCACTACTAAACCACCTAACTGGTCGTAATGGTAATTTTATATGACGAGCCGGTTGGCGTGGTTGGTAAGATACTTGTCTTTCACGTCGCAGGTCGTGGGTTCGATTCCCATCCAGGACAGACATTGTTGTGCATGAGCATGTCTGCTTGTCCTGAGTCTGGGTGTAATTATCTATATAAGTATGTATTTATAAAAGAAAAGTAGTATATGTAGTATATCAGTTGTCTGGTTTCCATAGTACAAGCTCTGCTTAGCTTGGTTTGGGAGATGGCTTTGGGTGAATAATGCCCCGGGATATTATTAAAATATTATTAAATGCGACTTGGGACTTGGATAGGGACATGTAAATATAGGTTTAAAGGCACTTGAGCATCACAACAAATTATTCTTAGCAGTGTTGTGTATTGGCTTGAACAGTGATTGAGCCAGTGTAACTACAAGCACAAGGGGCATAATATATTGGTTCCCAATGTTGGTGGCGCGTTGGTTGGAATGGTTAATATATCTTAGAGCGCCAATGTCTATGGTCAGTGGTAACAAATTAACATTTGGTCGCCGAATAACACGTCGACATACAAAATAGTCTATGTTAGTACAATATCTAGTAACTATGTATGTATATTTTTTTTATAACATAGGTTGGCGGACGAGCATATGGGCCACCTGATGGTAAGTGTTCACAAACGCCCATAGATATTGGCATTGTAAGAGATGTTAACCATCGCTTACAATACCAATGCGCCACCAAGGTGGAGCGCGCTTGCCTAGAAGGTGCCTATTCACTCTAGACTTGAAGGTACCCATATTGTAGGTGGTGGGGAATACGGAGGTCGGAAGGGTATTCCAGACCTTAGCGGTGCGTATCAAAAACGAGGAAGCAAATCGTTTCGTACGTGTTTTAAGCCAAGTTTTTTGCTAGCAGTTTTAGCTTTGGATTCAATGCATTGCCCAAATTTAAGTTAGGATGTTAAAGTAACGTCTAGAAGCTCAATATTGTCGGTGATGGGTACAGGTACATTTCGAATTTCGGAGTCAGGGGGAATGGACTCCTCTTGGCGGTAGACAAACACGCTTGAGTCATGGTAGGATTAATTTTTAAAAAGATTAAAATAAAGGAATTGAAATTATCGTTAATATTCTGTTATTGTAGGCATAAACAGTCAAGTTATGCTTATTATCTTCACGGAATGAAAGCAGTATTTTTTTAATGACAAAAACGCGTGGCTATAATAAGATATCTATGTTTAACGTTTGAAAAAATTTAGAGGAAATTTCGTGTAATTATGAAGTTCTCAGAGGATTTCCATACTTAGTATATATGGGGTTTTCCAATAGGGACGCTTGAACTTTGACAGCTGATTGCGGCCATGTTGTTTGAGTGACAGTTGTCAAATGCAATGTGTTATATTCATTCCGTCCTCCCAAATCACCATGGCAGGTTACAGTGTCGAGCAGCACGTGCAAATCATAAAATTGTTTTATGAAAATGGGTCTTCAGTTCGAGCAACGTTCCGCACACTTCGCCCGTTTTACGGTCGCGATGATCGTCCTGCCGAGTCGACTATCCGTCGATTGGTGGACAAATTCGAGTCAACCGGTTCAGTTAACAATCAGCCGGTTCCCGTGCGTCAACGTAACGCGAGATCTGCCGAGAATATCGCCGCTGTGCGCGACAGTGTCCTCGAAAACCCGCGGCAGTCAATTCCGCGTCGCGCACAGGAACTCGGCCTTTCGCAGACGACAACTTGGCGAATTTTGCGTTGTGACTTGAGCCTGCACCCGTACAAGATCCAGCTGACCCAAGAGCTCAAGGTTAATGACCATAGACAGCGCCGTGTGTTCGCTGACTGGGCATTAGAGCAGTTGGAAGTTAACGCCGATTTTGGCAAAAAAATCATCTTCAGCGACGAGGCGCATTTTTGGATGAATGGCTATGTCAACAAGCAAAATTTCCGTATTTGGGACGAGACCAATCCACACGAGGTTCACCAAGTGGCAATGCACCCGCAGAAAGTGACTGTTTGGTGCGGATTTTGGGCCGGAGGCGTGATTGGTCCGTATTTTTTCGAAAACGATAATGGTGTGGCCGTCACCGTCAATGGTGAGCGATACCGGTCGATGATAACCAACTTCTTTTGGCCTGAAATCGAGAATATGGATCTGGACAACATGTGGTTTCAACAGGACGGCGCTACGTGCCACACAGCACACGCTACGATGGAAGTTCTGCACGAGCAATTTCTGGACATGGTCATCTCGCGCGGAGGTGACGTGAACTGGCCACCGAGATCTTGCGATTTGACCCCGCTGGACTTTTTCTTGTGGGGTTTTCTTAAGTCGCAGGTCTATGCCAACAAGCCGCAAACCACCGATGCCCTCAAAGTCAACATACGCCACGCCATCGATCAAATACAGCCCGATTTGTGCGCCAGAGTCATCGAAAATTGGACCTTTCGTGTGCGCGCCACCAACCGAAGCCGTGGCGGTCATTTGAATGATGTCATATTCCATACATAATGGGGTCGATAGACCTTCCAAAAATACATTCTCCTACATGTATTTTTTTTTGCATTTCAAAGATCAAGCGCCCTTAATGGAAAACCCTATAATATACTGAAATAACGAATGCATGCTACACTATTTAAAAGTTTTTATTTAAAATTTAAGTAATCTGTAGCTTATTTTAATTTTAAAATCGTATTGAGCTAAACGTAATTCTAGAGAATGAACAGGTGTGCTGTTTCTATTAAATGTAACTGTTCGTTCGATTCCATTTCACGGTACGTTACCAACGCATAAATTGGCAATCAGTGTCAATTTGATTTTAAGGCGAAACGTTCGGTGATCGTAATGACTTAACATCGCTATATATTACGGGATTTATTGGTTTTTCCAACCTCTTTAAGCATTATGCATTCATCTTGTACTAAAACGCCTTAAGAAATCTTTTACTTGATAGTAAAAAAAATATTTTATAGTACCCTTTTATCTTAAACATAAGGATGAGCTTAATTTAAGTTTTATGCAAAAAACGAATGTTATATGATGAAAGAATTGCAGAACTTAAAATACTTATAACAGCAAAATGTTAAGTAGCATGCTCACAAATCTGAGCCCGTGCTTCTCACATCGTGCTAGATAGCATGAAAAAATAAAATTAAGAGCGCTACTAAATAGCGTGTCCTTTTACAAGCGTACTCATATTGTATGTTTTATATTTATATGCTTGTAAGTATTATTTGTTAGAAATCAGAATAGCATTCTACACTTAACATCGCCACGTTTTGGGTCTAGTAATATCATGACATACATAATTCACATCTTATTTTGCAGTAACAGCCTGTGAGTGTCCTTCTGCTGGACTAAAGCCTCTTCTCCTCTTTTTGAGGAGAAGACTTGTAGCTTATTACCACGCTACTCCAATGCGGGTTGGTGGAATACACATGTGACAGAATTTCAGTGAAATTTGACACATGCAGCTTTTTTCACCGTCAAGCACGAGATGAATTATAATCGCAAATTAAGCAAATGAAATTCAGAGGTGCTTGCCCGGGTTTGAACCCACGATTATCGGTTAAGATTTACACGTTCTTACCACTGGGCCATCTCGGCTTTTATCTCGGGTCTAGCAATATCATGACATACATAAATAATAATAATAATGTCCTCCTGACCGATTTCGGTCACGGCGGCCAATCTCAAGAGAAATTAGCCAACTGCGCAGGAGATATTATAGTGCATAAGTGTGTGTACAAACACAGATGCACTCACTATTCCCTAGCTCTCATCATCCGATGGGACGATAATCCGACACGACCGGAAAGAGTTCTGGTGCAGGACCAACGGCTTTACGTGTTTTCCGTGTCACAGGAGTGTACATACTTCCAACTTCCAGTCTCCGGGCTGCTACTGAGAATTTTCTGTCAGAAAAACCCAATAACTATTTATTGGCCCGACCTGGAAATTGAACCCAGGACAAGGGTCTGCAGCCTTATATCTAGCCACTAGACCAACGATGCAGAGATGTTATGCACATACATAATTAACACCTTCTTATATTCTCATTAAATTTGTTTAAGTATTACTTGTACTTAAAATAAATAAAATTCATGAATAGGCAATATTAAGGACGTCAAATGGAAAGTTGGTGGAGAGGGTAGATGAAATCGCTCTTAGACCGATTTTAGAGCTTGCTATTTGTTAGCTTCTTCTGAAGAGGTAAGCTTAAACGACCATATTTGTTATTTATTCTTTACTCAATGTTATATAGAGCTACTTAGCGAGTAGCAATGAAGAGCTCAGTAAGTAAATAATACCAGTATTCATAACAATAATATCGTAAAGTAAGTTTTGTTTTTTTTTTTACTTTAATAGCGCAAATATGAGTCTAGTATGCAAATAACCTATCTAGTATAAATTATTTTATGCTATAGTAAATTGTAATTATAACAGCAATAATAACAAGTAAGAGATGCTAGTATCAGAATATCGCTAAGAAAACTTTTTCTTCTAGACAATCTTGGGAAATAGGTTAGGTTTAGATTCGACGTAGTAGAAGATGGAAGTCTACACACTAACATAGTATTGAAAATATATATTTAAAAGCATTAAGATGCAACATTCCACGCAAATATTTATAGTATAATACGATTAGTTTTATGCTAATTCACATACGATACATATATACATACGATATTTTGATTATTAAAATATTAATACACCTTCGTTTGTTCAGGCTTTGAAAGACTTTTTATTTATTAAAAATATGCTAGCACGAAAATTGATTGTATTTTAATCATTTTTTTTTTATATTAGCTTAATAGATAAATATATTAAAATCGTAGTAGTATTGTATAAAAATTCACTGAACTCTAATAAATTAATTATTTCATTAACTGCACACACAGAAAAGCTTTTATTTTGCAAATGTAAACGTCGGTCTTATCACTAAAAATATTTAGATACTTTGATATGTCTTTGATCTTTTGTGCACTATTACAAGTTGTTATTATCCTGTTAAAATCCAATGAGGCATTAATATAGGTTACAGTCACAACATACGTTTGGGGTTACAGTCACTACATACGTCTATTACACTAATCCGCTTTTATCCGGAAGCGGCTTGGTCGAGTCGTTTACGAAGGCCTACGTAACAAAACGATACCAGTGACCAGTTAGAAGAAAGATTTATGCAAAAATGTTATCAACATAGCTGGCGACTGTGTGCCGACTGTGAGTTTTTACTTATTTGATAGCTTTGAAATTTATTGCGATGTATGAAATGAAAGAGTACCGCTTAGCGATAATAATCGGAATTCCATCAAATCACAGTTAAGTTTAACGCTAACGAATAAATAAAGTAGCAGTAGGCGCAATTATCTTAGAATGTTATCGTAACGTAACATTCACAACGAGCATGCTACAAGCACTCGTCAGTTACGTTAGTGCTTAGCCGTCTTACAGTTTCATTCATAGTAAAGATG
The DNA here is from genome assembly GCA_905220585.2 of Nymphalis polychloros. Taxonomy (NCBI): domain Eukaryota; kingdom Metazoa; phylum Arthropoda; class Insecta; order Lepidoptera; family Nymphalidae; genus Nymphalis; species Nymphalis polychloros. The sequence continues at coordinate 4,593,912 of HG992264.1, read as the reverse complement.
ACAAATTGTGATGATATATATGTGTGTATAAGATAGAAATTTAAAGTCTAACAGACAAAACACTGACAGTAAAAGAAAATCATTGGAAAACATTGACGGATGCACGCAGAGCTTTACAAACGTGTCGTCTCAGCTCATGATCTTATTCTAATTTGCTAAATTAAAATAATAAGGTCCTCCAGACCGATTTCGGCCACGGTGGCCAATGTCAAGAGAGATTAGCCAACTGCGCAGGAGGTATTATAGTACACAAGTGTGTGCGCAAACACAGGTGCACTCTCTTTTCCTTAGCTCTCATAATCCGATGGGACGGCAATCCAACACGACCGGAAAGAGTTCAGACGCAGGACCAACGGCTTAACGTGCTTTCCGAGGCACGGGAGTGTCCGCATTTCCAACTTCCAGACTCCGGGCTGCTACTGAGAATTTTCTGATAGAAAAACTCAGTTATTGAGTCGTATTCAGTTAGTGAGTGAGTATTGAGTTATTTATTGCCCGACCTGGGAATTGAACCCAGGACCACCGGGTCTGCGGCCTTATATCTAGCCACTAGACCAACGAGGCAGTGATATTAAATTCAAATAATATATTATTAAACACGGCATGTCAGTCTTGATAGAGATCCACTCAATCTTATAAAAATAAAAATATATGGATGCCATTTCCAAGAAACTGTTCTATGACTGACCCCATTTTTATTTGCCTTTGGATCGCTTTTGGGTAATACATAACATAAGGTAGGTTATTTTTTTCATTTTTATGACATCTTATGTGTAATAGTGGTCGTAATAGATTACTCGTTTTACTATTTCATATTTTACTAAGCTCCTCCATTTGACCGAATACAAGTGTTTTAAATTCTGGACAATGCTAAATTTACTTGCGTGTTGGATTCTCTAGAGCATGAAAACTAATAAATAATATTAATGCTTAAAACTATGTTAGTAGTGTAGTGTCTTGAAGTATTATATTGACTGTGCAATGTTCGGAAGAGTTGTCTGGTCTTCTTCAACCTGTTGTTTTTCCAAGTTTTTTCAACCACATACTTGCAAACCATGGAGTCGAACTCCAACTAATATGTTCTCCCAAAATAACAATACGTGACTATGTTTCTGTGAAACATTTGTATAGACAACATAAGCTGACACTAAGTTACTATTTCAAAATTCAAATAATAACCACCTCGATGTCTGGAAATCCACAACAGCGCGATTCCTGCAGGGCATTTCCTGCCTCGCATAACCACTCTGTGGAACCAGCTTTCGCTGGCCACTTTTCCGAATCGATATGACATTGCAACCTTCAAGAAAAAAGAGAATACTTATTCCTTAAAGGCCGGCAACTCACCTGTAACCTCGGGTGGTGTAGATGTCCATGAGTGGTGGCAGTCACTTTCCATCAGGTGAGACTCCAGCTCGTTTGCCCCCTCTTATATATAAAAAAAAACCACGTTTATCTAAGAACATTAATTAAACTCATAAAGTTCAACCCTACCGTTAACGCACCAAATTATTCACTATTCATAAATACTGGTAGTAGTTTTACCATTTTATAAGTGCCTTGGGATAAATTAAGTCTCGCCTTATTATGTACAAGGTTAAAATATCTACTACTTAGTATAAATATGAAAATTTTGCACAGCATGTCTTGTACAATGCATCTTTGAAACCTTATAAAGGAAAATAGTACCTTTATAAAGGAATTTATTATAATAGTTATGGATTTAAGCTATGAATTTCTTATTGTCGCCCGCGATTTCACCTGTGGGGGGCACGTTCTTGATGAGGTTACAATTTTCCTCAAGGGGCTGATGGATATAAGCTCTGCCGAGCTACGAGCGGAGCACAGCACAGGAGGGACCGTCGATGCGTTATATCAATACGACCTCGCAGCCTCTCTGATCTTTGGAGAGAGCCATAGCAGTGGCTTTAGTGAATAAGAATCCCAGATATAGTTAAGTCATCAGATTCGTTTCCTCAGCTGTAAAAAAAGCCAGGACATAGGGTAAGTCCTTTGTTGTACTCCTAACAATGATTATTTCACTTTAATTATGATCGATTGAGCAGTTAAGCGTAACAAACAAGGAAATAAGGAAATTCACTTATACATTTATAATACCTATTATTTAGAATTTAATACTGAGTAAATATAACATTTCATTTACGTTATTAACCCATTTGGCGCCTTTGTACCTGATTGGGTACAGCAAAACAATTGGGGGTAGTTATAAAATTCTAAAAGTTAGTGTTGTTTTTTTCGCTCAGTTTAATAGAAGACATACAGTATATTGAAATAATAAACGATTTAAGCTCATTTATTCGCAAAATAATCACTGAGAGGATTACAATTAAGGAATATAATCATTAAATACAGGTAAGTAAACCATTTTATTATTTCATAGTGTTTACATATACCCAAATTTATTTTATGTATATATATTTGTAGTGTACGTCCTTATGTATAGAATAAATGTTAAACTAATGTTTTTCAACTTATATTTACAAAGTAGTCGTACGTGAAACACTACTGTACCTACTTGGGTACAGCGGCCGCATCCATATAACTATTGCACTTTTTTCTTCAGGTTATTATTATAATGAGTTCGAGACATCTCAACGTTTCTGACTATTACAACGGCTTAGAGGAAGCAGTCATTGCTGTTTTAGAAGATAGTGATAGTGAGGCTGATTATGAATTCGCGATTATACCACCAGAACCTAGCGTTGTGACTGATGAAGAGGAAGGTGCTGACGAGCAACTTACTGCATCTTTGCCCCGGGATGTGCCTGGTAATATAGAGGTATTTAGGAATAATAAGGATAAAATTCCATGCGGGGACCCCGACAGCAGCGATGATGAGCCTTTGGCTGAGAAGTCAAAGAGAAGTCATCGTCAACAGCCAGATCAGCCAGTATGGCATACGTGTTCACCAATTTATTCTTATACAACTCAAGAAAGAACGGATGTTATTGATAGACAGAAACTAGTAAATGAAAAATTTCAAGATCTCACCCCAGTACAAATATTTGAAAAAATATTTGATGAAGAAGTGATTAGCTTGATAATTACAAATACAATTTTATATGCTAATCAAAACAATAGACACACTTTCCAACTGGACTCTGTTGACTTGATAAAGTTTCTAGGCATATTGATATTATCTGGGTATCATAAGTTACCCAGAGAAGATTTGTATTGGTCTTATGATGAAGACGTAGGCGTCGAAATGGTATCGAGATCCATGCCCAGACAAAGATTTCGGGATATAAAAAAGGATATTCATTTCGTAAACAACAACGAAGCAAGTAGTACCAAGGATAAAATGTTTAAAATTCGGCCATTAGCTGATATTCTAATAAATAAATTTCTTCAGTGGGGTGTGATGCACGAACATATTTCAATAGATGAGTCGATGGTTAAATATTTTGGCCATCATCCTGCTAAGCAGTTTATCCGAGGAAAACCAGTGCGGTTTGGCTATAAAAACTGGGTAGCAGCAAGTTCTACGGGATACTGCTATGTTTTTGACTTGTATTGTGGAAAAGCTCTCAAAGCTTCTAGTGATCCTTTAGGATCAAGAGTAGTCAAAATGTTACTTAGGAAATTGGGGACTGATCCATCTAATCACCAAGTTTTTTTTGATAATTTTTTTACTAACTATAATCTCTTAGTAGATCTCAAAAAAGAAGGATATCGTGCGACTGGAACAATAAAAGATAATAGAACGAAGAAATGTCCACTAAAAAGTAGTAAAGAGATGAAAAAACAAGACCGTGCTTCGTATGATTACAGGTTTGATAAGAAAAATGAAATATTGTTAGTGAGATGGAAGGATAATAGTGTTTGCACAATAGCCTCAAATTATGATACCATTGAACCGTTAGGAGTTGTAAAACGGTGGTCACCTGTACAGCATCAAAAAACTTTTTCAAACTTACAATAACAATATGGGAGGAGTGGATGAGTTGGATCAGTCTATATCACTTTATAGGATTGCAATTCATGGAAAAAAGTGGTGGTGGGTTTTATTTACCTATATGGTGGATATGGCTATCGCAAATGCGTGGCGTTTGCATGTTCTTAGTCACAGTGATAGCATGGATCAGTTGCTGTTCCGACGTACCATTGCGAGATTTTACTTACGCCAGAAAACACAAAATAAGGCTCGACCTTCGTCATCATCGGTCCCAGGCTTGCCTCAAGACGGTACAGGACACTATCCTCAAAAACTTGGAAAGCCCTTACGATGTGTTGTATGTCACGCAATGAGTTCGCTGGCAATGTAAAAAGTGTCTTAAAACATTGTGTGTTGAAAAACAATGTTTCGAAAATTTTCATCTATAATACGCCGCTGTACACAATCGAGTACACCCCCCTCATAAGGACCCTGATTATTTTTTTCTACTTTTTTCTTTCTTTTATGTTTATTTGATTTGTAAACAATATAAAAATAAATGTTTTGTAAAAATATCACTTTTGTTTTTATTTTGGCGGTTAATGGGTTAAATAAAACGTCTTCATTAGTGTTATGCACGCTTCTCGTTACTGCGTCTAGACTGCATCCAAGCAAATAGCTAGTGACACAAAGAGGTTTTAACGCTTTGACATACTGTATTCAAAGCTAGCTTAGTTAAGATCATTAAGCAATGTTAAATATATTTAATATAAAAACATAGAAAAACCGGCCTTATTAAATGTAACGCATACATGAGAGTTGTTATAGCTATATGTGGCAATTATTATTATTATTCGTATATACTTTTGTGTTACTTGATAGTTTGTTTATTGAATATAAATAGGAAGGAGGACGAGCATATGGGCCACCTGATGGTAAGTGGTCGCCATCGTCCATACACATTGCAAGAAATGTTAACTAACGCTTACATCGCCAATGGCCCACCAACTTTGGGAACTAAGATGTTATGTCCCTTGTGCCTGTAATTACACTGGCTCATTCACCCTTCAAACCGGAACACAATAATAGCAAGTAAGACTGTTTTGCGGTAGAGTATCTGATGAGTGGGTGGGAACCTACCCAGACAAGTTTACACAGAGCTTTACCACCAGCATGTGAGGGACAGAGGATGAGTACTTATATTAAGTTTTATAAATTCTGTTAAAATGTCCTTGAATTTAGTACATTTTAATTTTGACTTTAATTTTTGACATTTTTTTTTCTTTTTCTAGTAGGCGCACGAGCATATGGGCCACCTGATGGTAAATGGTCACCACTTCAGGTTATGCCTATACGGCGCAAAACCGTACCACAAAGTAAATTGCAAAAATTAAAGTTCAAAATATACCTATTAGTTGATAAAGCTTCAAAGAAAACTTTTGACTCATCAATTAACAAGAACAGAACTGAAGCGATAAGCGCCGGAGATTGTAGGTACACAGACAGAGAGAAGTTTCGAACTCGTTTCAGTGTTTTGTTAAAATTAAAAAGTCAAATATCTAGAGTTGAATCAGCGCACTTTAATATTTTTTAAAACGCCACGATGGAAATGAAATTTTAAAGTTTTTAGAGAAAATAAATACGTAAGTATTTGCATAGTGAAATATTTGAATGATGTTATAATCTAGTGAAATAAATCTCAATGTTTTTTATATATATATATATATATATGTTTTTGTGTAGCTATATATTGTGGTGATTTTTTTTTTAAGTGTATACGAAAATTTACGACCGTTTTCAATGTTATGTCATTTGAAGTTTTTCAATGGGGTAAATATTTTTACCCATTTTAACGTTGTGTGTATGTGAGCGATGTCCCCTTGACCGGTTTCGGCCACGGCAGTTATTCACAATAGAATAGCTTTATAGTGCTGTCTATATTAAAATGCACTCTGTACAGTCGGCTTCATATATAAAGTAACAGTCAACATTATCAAATACATAGAAACATCTAAAGTGATTAAGAACTTCACATCAAAGTAATAACATTATATTTAACAAGTAATTTCCTTGACATTTACTTTTTTAGTGTCGAAAAATGACATTTACCTACTTTGTATTTTAAAATTACATAAAACAAATGATATGCTAATGACATTGACATACTCGAAACGAAAGAGATAGCAAATATCCTTGAAGCCTGTCTCCTTCGTTTTATTATAACGTTCCATTTCTGCTGTCAGAAATATTGAAATAGTTTACAAATATTTATGTAAAAGTTTACCTTAAATGTATTGAGATAAGGTTCGTTTTTATAGTGTGTTCCTTATTTTTGAACATTTTGGACGCTTCGAAACCACTGGCGTTTTGATTGCTACTATTCTAATGACGATTTGAAACTCTTTCTTTAAATTTATGCAATATGTTATTATCTATACTAATATATAAAGCTGAAGAGGTTGATTTCAAAATTATTTTTGTGTTGGATAGTCCTTTTATCAAGAAAGGCTCTAGGCTTATTTTTATTAATTATACGCGGGTGAAACCGCGTCGCACAGCTAGTTATTGATATGTTTTCAAGCATTGCCGCAATCATATCAGATATTTAAGATTGCGGCAATGCTTAATCCAACTGCCTCGTTGGTCTAGTGGCTAGATATAAGGCCGCAGACCCGGTGGTCCTGGGTTCAATTCCCAGGTCGGGTCAATAAATAGTTATTGGGTTTTTCTGTCAGAAAAATCTCAGTGGCAGCCCGGAGTCTGGAAATTGGAAGTGTGTACACTCCCGTGCCTCGGAAAGCACGTAAAGCCGTTGGTCCTGCGCCTGAACTCTTTCCGGTCATGTCGGATTACCGTCCCATCGGCTTATGAGAGCTAGGGAATAGTGAGTGCACCTGTGTTCGCGCACACACTTCTGCACTATAATATCTCCTGCGTAGTTGGCTAATCTCTCTTGAGATTGGCCGCCGTGGCCGAAATCGGTCTGGAGGACGTTATTATTATTATTATTATTAATCCAAAACATTTTACTAGCAGAGATTGCCTATTAATAGGGAGTTCCGTCCTTCTATTGTTCCTATAATCTATAGGGCGTCCTACGCTACGTTTTATATGACCAGCCCACTGTCACTTCAGCTTACTGTGGGATGTGTTCCCACGAATGGGATTCCATTCTTCAGATAAACTTCGAGCATAGCCCTTCCTAAAGCTCGCTGAGCGATCTTAACTTGGTAGACCAAATGCACTGCCAATATCTACATCTCAGCTCCGTAGGTCATAACTCTTGAAGATTTGCGGTATCTGCGACGAAAAGACTTGACCAAGTTTCCTTACTATCCAATACAGAATAACAAATAACAATCTCAAAACTTACATACAAATAATAATAATCCAATGTTATAAGAGTTCATCCGCATTACCGACTGCTCTTAGCACTTTCACGGCAGTGCAAACTCTGCCGACTTCGGTCTGCTGAAAACTTTTTGCCAGATAAACCAAATAACTTTATCGGTCCTCCTCGGCCTTGCAGTCTTATAAGCCACTAGTATTTATGTATAATATGTACTTATGATCGTTAATATTTCTTGCGTAATATATGAAATAAAAATATAAATCTCGAATTAATTGAATCTATCGCGTGATTGCGTTGTAAATGTCTTTTAAGGTTTCAATAATTGTTCGTGACTATCCAGAAAGTGTGCTATATTGATATACTCGTATAATTTTAACATTTTAAGGATAAATGCATCAAAATAGTACAACATAAGTTGGTTTTCATAATTCCACAACTGAGTTCCTACAAAATAACATATTTTGTTATCTGATAGATTATCTGCATAACATTGTAATCTATTATAAATATCAGTACAGTACAGTACAGTACAGTAACAGCCTGTGAATGTCCCACTACTGGGTTATAGCCTCTTCTCCTCTTATTGAGGAGAAGGTTTTTGTTATCTTATTCCACTATGCTACTCCAATGCGGGTTGGTGGAATACACATGTGACGGAATTTCAGTGAAATTTGACTAATGCAGGTTTCCGCACGATGTTTTCCTTTACCGTCAAGCGCGAGATGAATTATAATCACAATCTTAGCACATGAAAATCAGTGGCGCTTGCCCGGGTTCGAACCTACGATCCTCGGTTAAGATTCGCGCGTTCTTACCACTGGACCATCTCAGCTTTACTTAATTATAAATATACAAAACAAGACTTTTTGTCTGTGTTCTCAATTTCGATGCCATTTATTTTATTTTGTATACATTATGTACGGCCAAGGTTACGTTTAATGTTCATTTTCATAATGGAACCTCAACTTCGTCATTTATCATCATCAAAAGTTAGCTAATATCGACGCGACTTCCGTCATTTCTTATACTTTATTATGTCGAAGATATAACGAGCATATTCTATTCGCGTTATAGACGCTATATCATGGGTGACCGAGCTTCAATCGGATCTACTATAGAGATATAATTCTTCTTTTTATTTGTTATTTTTTTAAATGACACACGTGTAGTATACAAGTTAACAATATTTGAAATAAATCATTACAGCCGAAAATACACGAAATAAATGGATATATACGTGTATACGATAATTATTTATTATTTATATACATCCTTAGGTACCAGATAAATTGACATATTTTTTCAACAATGGTAAGATGAAACCCAGGAAGGATGTATTAACTTTGTGAAGTTGAAAACTAGGTGTTAAAAGTTTAAAGTTACGTTTTGTGTCTATACAATGTTTGTCACTGTTTCTATCAAAGTTATTTTGAGTTGTGTTATTTGCATCTATTAATATTTATACACTAGCTGACTCACCTTTCAAACCAGAAGACAACAATATCAAGTATTACTGTTTAGCGGTAAATTGGGTAGTGAGTGGGTGGTACCTACCTAGACCAAGCCAGATTTTGTCCATCCGTGGGAAATTCACTGCTGTTAGACAGTTTCTGTAATTTCATTTAACTTTCGTAATGTGCATACAAAAATAGAAGTATTATATTCAATATAAAGATAATATATAATTCTGTAGTTTTAAGAGCGCGCCTATAGCTGGGAAAATTTCTCTCACGACGTGATCTCATTTTTATGCTTGTTATTTACAACGACCGACAGTATTATTTTTTTAAGTTATGCAAATATTTTACAAATTGATGTATATGGTATAGTTATAGCTTTAACATGATATTTAATACAAAGCGCTGTTCAAACAACAAGCGTTTATCCAATTTTTGTCTCAATTACATATTACATTGCGAGTACAAGCCAGAAAAATTTAAAGATTAGTTTCTAGCGAAAAAATGTTATGTTTTTATGATTTTGATCATTCATATCCCTTTAACACAGTATTTAATTTTCAATTTTGCTTTAATTTACCCATATAAAGTCAAATAAAAAATTAACAATTTCTCATATTTATTTTATACAATATAGAGTTCACGTTGAACAATTTACAACATCAAAAACGAATCACTTTGCTCGTAATTTAAAATTATGTTATTACATATACCGTAAAACAAACATACAACTGACCTAGACCAGAGTTTTCCCTGTAGCAAGTTTACAAATGCAACGGTTTATTGACAAAGTTTCAAGGGAAGTGACCCATATGTACGTGTGAGCGGAAGTAAGTCTTATCCTTTACCATACTTATAGCAATGTATTGCGCTATATTTGTTATAGTATAATACTAAGGTCATTTCTAATACAGTGATAGTGAAGCAAATGATAGAATAAAATAATATAAGGGTTAAAACAATTCAAATTAACATGGCGAGCCGGTTGGCGTGGTTGGTAGATAATTGCCTTTCGCGCCACAGGTCGTGGATTCATTTCCCACTCACATTTGTGTACATGAACATGTCTGTTTATCCTGAATCTGGGTGTAATTATCTATATAAGTATGTATTTACAAAAGAAAACTAGTATATGTAGTATATCAGTTGTCTGGTTTCCATAGTACGAGCTCTGCTTAGTTTGAGATCAGACGGCCATGTGTGAATAATGTCCCAGGATATTATTATTATTATTAATGTACAATTTGGAAATAAACTTTCATTGTATGGCTTGTTTGAGATCTCAGATAAAGCGAAGATGGCTCATTTTACATTACGAAGGCTCTTATCGTGTCTTCTTACTTCCGTAACACTTGCTAAGCAAAGCCTCTCTTATCTCGTATACTGCGTACCTTTTTATAGCATTTGTCAGGATCATCTAATAAATGTTCTCTCTGTATAACTTACTTGTTTTCTTGAGTACTACGTGACTTCTATCGCATGCCTTTTACATATAACAAAAAAAAAGACTGGTGGTTCGGTTATGTAAATTTATATACAATTAATTTATAATTTTTATACTCAAATGATTGTGCCTCTTAATTAAATAAATATTTTAACACAATAGCTATCTTATCAAGTCATCTATTGTCCCAGATATTGTTAAACTCAATTAAATTTGTATGACGGATTGTTGTTCTAAGCATTTCGTACCTACTAAACTTCAATATGCAATAAATTAATTGAATTTAATATAATTTAAATAATATAATACATATAAGAACTAAACAATTATTCGATGATAATAGTTTGTTTTTCAAAGTACAATATTTTAAGCAAATGACCACTTGTAATGTCGAGAATTAATAAACATTAAACTAGTTCAAACATTCTGGTGACTGGATTTTTTCATTATTAGCCTTTCGAAAATAGTTTTCATGAGTTATGAGATAGTTATTAGTTTAATCCTTTAAGCATATCAAATATGTCACTGTATTGCGCTATTTGATGCTATATATTATGTGGATGTAAAGACTATTTGTCCTATAAATGACTGCGGTTGTGTTGTGATGGCATATGGTCCCAACGTGTGGATAACCGCTAATGTTACAGACGTTTCATACATATGAGTTTCTTTGCAACGGACAAAGTGCTACGAGTAGGTAGGTAAGCCCTTAATACTGTAATAATTGTTATATCGACTTAAAATTGGTATTGTAGTTAAAATCTTAAACGAAGATTGTGGGTTTGGGTCCGTGCAAATAATTAAGATTTTTTATTGCATATTTTTTCATTAATTCGGTGGCAAAGGCAAGTATCGTGTGTCAGAATAATTTCTCACATATGCATCATCTAAGCTGCAATGGAGCAGAGCATGGCATAATCTCCAAGCTGTCTCCTTAAAATGTCTTTGCCCAGCAATGGGACAATTAAAGCCTTTGTTATATTTTATATCAACTTAAATCACAAACGTTTTTAATACTGTTTACTAATTTGCTGTTTTTTGGCCAGTTGTAACCAATAAACACACAAAATGTTAAATAGGGCAGAAATATCCTTTATAAAAGAAATATAATTTTTTTAATAAAAAAATTGTTTTATATTTTTAAATAAATAAAAAAAAATATATAAATCGTGTAAGTATTTTGACAAAAATTTTTTCGGAAATGAAAGTCGATAAAAAAATTAAACCGTTTTTAAATTAAGAATTAAATAGAGCGTTAAAGTTTTTCATAGTAATTTTCAGCTATTTTGAAAAGTTCAAATTTCAGCCAAAGGTGATTTTAAGAACTAAACCAACAATGATACTATAACTGCCATGGTGTTAGAAGGCTTTGTGCAGCAGATTACTTACTCAATTTAAAATAAGCTTTGTTGGTTATTTATTTGTTCTTAGAAAACAGCTTATGACTATCTTAATAACACAAGTATGACTATAGCTTTATAGATTTGAACACGCAGGTGCGATTGAAGCTTTAAACTTACATTGAACTTGTCAATATAAAGCCATATCTTATTACGTGTTAAAGGGATTAAGTTCATTTATTATGTTAAGTTGATATTTGAATAGTCTCATTATAGTACAGGCATTTAGTATATTTTTAACTTATAATAAGTAAGCAGACAGGCCAATTGGCCATATATGTTAAGACATAACTATAATTACACTAGCTGACTCACCCTTCAAACCAGAATACAACAATATACCGCGCGACGGTACGATACGCATACGTCGTCTACCCATTCGTACTAATTAATTAATTATAACAAATTAAAAGATATATTTTTGAAGTGAACAACTATTTTAAAGTGTATTAGATACTCAAGTTTAAATGTGCTTGATAAAAACTAAAATAATAAACATTAAAACTTAAAATTAACGAAAATATCGAAATAATTGGTGTAAACTAGTGGAGTGGCCAGTGTGTTGTATAAAACGCGTAAGCGACACGGAATACACGGCGCTTACGACGTTTTGGACGTGACATTTTTATAAAGCAAAGTAATACTTATGCAGTGTTTCTTTTTGTTTACCTGCCTCACATTATAAAACAAAATGGATTGTAAACAATGTATGGATATGTTAAAACCTGAAGTATCTATTAAATGCGTTAGATGTCAAGGTAACTTCCATCACGAATGTATTGGATTATCAGAAGGTGATTTTAAGAAAATGTTGCCAATGAATAAGGCCAAATGGAAGTGTCCTAATTGTAAAATTTCTAAAAAGATTGGTCAAAGCAGTCCCCAGGAGCTGACCGCGTCTCAACCGCATTCTATTTCAAACGTTGATGCAAGCTCTTTAATGTCTCATTTCGATGAGCGTTTTAATAGATTAAGCTCAACTATCGAGTCATTCAAAACTTTTATAACTGAGGAATTGAAAAAAGTTACTGATACGGTCAAGAAGTGGACTGAAAGAATTGTAAACATCGAGTCATCTGTAAAAAGTGTTAATGAAAGAATAGATAATTTTGAGGTCGAATTATCTAAAATCCATAGTTTGCAAGCGGAATTAAATAACTTAAAGACATTGATCAAGGACTTAAAGGAAAGCCACAGTAAGAATGAGCAATGGGTTCGGCGCTCTAATATACAGATTAATGGCATACCTCAAAAAAAGGGTGAGAATTTAATAAATATAGTTAAATTACTTGCTGAAAGATCAAACTTTAAATTGTGCCCTGATACTGACATTGACTTTGTTACTCGAGTAGCCACCAAAAATGATTTAGACATTAAAAAGCCTAAACCTATTATTGTGAAGATGCAGGCTCGATATAAAAAGGATGATTTCTTGTCATCTCTTCGCAAATTAGGAAGCATCAAGGCGTCTGACATTGGATTTCCAGGGGTGCAAAATCAAATATATGTTAATGATCACCTCTCCACGCGTAACAAAGCATTATTGAGAGAAGCCAAACGTCTTTCTAAGGAAAAAGGTTATGTCTATTGTTGGGTCCGGAATTGCACGATTATGGTACGAAGAACAGATAACTCGCCGGTACTCCACAATACATCTGAGGAATCTTTAAAAAAAAATTCATAAGCGTTAACTCGTTATTTAATATTTTTTTTACTTACTTAATTTATTATAGGCAATCGTTATATTTTTTATATTCTTATATTTTTTATGTAATTCTTTGCATTATATCATACTTTATACCTTATAATCGAATTAAATTTGATGAAATTTCTGTGCTTGTCGGTAGTTATGAGTCTAAATCTTGTGATAAGTTAATTTTACTTCTTCTATTTAATAAAAATAAGCCTAGGGGTAATTGCTCAGATATTAGTACTCTACTTAAGTATTGGATAATGTTATTCGAAAACTTTAATTGGATAATTCGTAATAAACAGAATGCATATTTGTATATTTTTCTATATCCGCCATGATTTTGAATATTTTTTACCACAACGTTCGTGGTTTACGTACCAAGACAAAACAATTTTATCTTAATGTATTAAATCATAACTATGATACAACAACAACTAACAGAAACGTGGCTTTCGGAAGGTATTTTTAACGAGGAATTATTTGATACCCGATATACTGTATATCGTAATGACCGTAAATATGACTGTCTTGATATGGAGAGAGGGGGTGGAACATTAATAGCTATTCGTAAGGAATTTTCTGTAGACATGTGTATTAAAGAATTTTCACCAACTCATCCTCATGTCGATATTACATACTTAAAAATTATATTGCGGCACAATTTACCACATAAGTCAATATTTCTTTTCTGTTGCTATTTTCCACAAAATTGTTACCAGGCTGAGTCACAATTGGAATTTTTCGAGTTTGTTTCTGACTTAATTATTCATCATCCATGTCAAGACATTGTGATGGTGGGTGATTTTAACATAAGTAAATCGGTTTGGTTATATAGTGATGATAACAGCTCTCTTAATATTTCAAATCCTTCTGTGGATGTTATAACATATCAGTTATCTGCATTTATAAATTTTACAAGCTTGCGTCAGTTTAATCACGTTCTTAATGTAAACGGTAGGTTATTGGATTTAATTCTTTCAAATTTACACTGTGATGTATCTCGTACCGCCCCTTTATCTGAACCAGAGGATGCCCACCACCCTGCTCTCTGTCTTATGATAGATATTTGTTCAATTGAAAGGAATTTAAGACCTAATAGGCGTATTGTTCGTTTATATCATAAGGCTGACTATGAGGTTGTTAGTGCTGAATTAAACAAAGTTAATTGGGAGCTTCAGTTAAATAATAAAAATATAACCGAAGCAGTTGATATGTTTTATCAAATCATTCAACATTTTATTCCATCAAAAGTAATTACTGAAAACAATAAATATCCTTGTTGGTACTCTCGGACACTAATTACCTTAATAAATAAAAAATTAAAATGGCATAGGAAGTGGAAAATTTATGGACGAATATATGATTATAATAAATTTTCGGACCTTCGGGCTCAAACAAAAAATATTGAAACTGATTGTTACAATTTATTCGTAGAGAGAGCAGAACAGAATATATATTTTAATTCTAAGCATTTCTGGACTTTCATAAAATCTAAGAAAGGTCATAACAGTTTGCCGGATACTTTATATTATAATAATGAATTCAGTTCTGATGGACAACAAATCTCGAATATGTTTAATCACTTTTTTAATTCTGTTTTTGAATTGGATTCAGGGTCCATGTCGATCATATCGTCTAACAACTCTTGCAATCAGACAATAATAAATTCAATTGAGATTACTAATAACAAAGTAGAGCATTATCTTTCAAAGCTGAAGATATCTAAGGGTAGCGGCCCAGATGGCCTACATCCTATTTTTCTAAAAAATTGCAGCAAGGCACTTTGCACTCCTTTAACTATTCTCTTTACAAAGTCCTTGAACACGGGTTGTATGCCACAGGAGTGGAAGAAATCTTTAATCACACCTATTTTTAAACAAGGCGATAAAAATAATGTTAAAAACTACCGTGGCATTTCAAAATTGTCTGTGATTCCTAAGATGTTTGAAAATATTATTTTTGATACCTTGTTTCCGTTATTAAGGCATTTACTTATACCAAATCAACATGGATTCATCAATAAACGCTCAACTGAGTCAAATCTTTGCGAATTTCTTGATATAGTATTGAAAGCTATGGAAGATGGTCACCAGGTGGATGCCGTGTAAACCGATTATTCGAAAGCTTTTGATAAAATTTCTCATAATCTGTTGCAAAAAAAACTAGAAAACATCGGTGTACACGGCGATCTTTTGCGATCGTACTCAAGCTGTCGCAGTTAAAGGGTTTACTTCTACTTTTGTACCTATAACATCCGGTGTGCCTCAGGGTTCCCACCTTGGTCCCTTATTATTTAACGTCTTTATCAATGACTTAACATGCTGCTTCTGAAACTCACAGTTTTTACTCTATGCCGATGATACAAAAATTTTCAAAGTTATAAGAGATAACCAGGATTGTATCGAACTCCAAAATGATCTAAATAGGTTAGGACAGTACTGCAAATCTAATGGTTTACAACTAAATTTGGCTAAATGTTGTATTATAACATTTTCAAGAAAAAAAATGCAACATTCTTTCAGTTATTCAATGTTTGGTGTTAAATTGCGAAGGGTAACTGAGGTACGGGATCTTGGTGTACACCTTGATAGCCAACTCGTGTTCGATAAGCATATTGAAAAAATTACTTTAAAATCTTACCAAATGTTGGGCTTCATCTCAAGGCAAGGTACTGACTTTAGGAACCCTAATACACAAATTATACTTTATAATGCTTACGTTCGGTCACACTTGGAATATGCATCGACTGTATGGAATCCATGTTATGCTAAGTATATTCAAGCAATCGAAACAATTCAAAATAAATTTCTTAAAAAATTAAAATATAAATTTGGTCACGATTTGCCTACTCTACTGTCCTTGAAAACTAGACGAGAACATAGAGACCAATTGTTTCTATTTAAAATTATTAACAGCCTTATAGATTCGCCTTATCTCCTAAATAAAATATTATTTAACTGTCCTCGCTTAAGTGCTCGGTACAAAGCCACTTTCGCAACTCCAAATCATAAAACAAATTATTACAAAAATAGTTTTATAGTAAGATCGTGTAGCAACTATAACGATAAATATAACCACATAGACTTGTTCAGCAGCAGTCTCAGTAAGTTTAACTCGATACTTAAAAATTATTAGATTAAGATTTGTTATTAACTTTTTTTTCCTTTTTCATATTTCACATGATATAAGTTTGGTTTATATAAATTTTTACAATTGTTAGTTTTTTTTTTTTTTAATTACCATACATTTAATTTTACTGTTTTATCTCTTTTATATATATGTTCACTTCCAGATTAATTATTTGTGGAAACTGTATTGGCATGTGTGTTATTTAAGGTTTATAAGTTTTATGTAATATAAAATATGCTGTTTGTTTCACTTACTTACAAATAAATAAATAAATAAATATCAAGTATTACTGTTTAGCGGTAAATTGGGTAGTGAGTGGGTGGTACCTACCCAGACCAAGCATCTATAGTAATATTACAAATGTGAAAGTAACTCTTTCTTTCTGTTACGCTTTCACGGCTAAACCACTGTACTGATTTTGATGAATTTTGGTATGATGCAAGCTTGAATTCTGACGATGGACATAGGTCACTTTTGTACCAAACATCTAAACAAATACGCATGTGAAATCGCAGGCCAAAACTCGTATTATACGAAGCAATATTTCATTAATAATAAATGTTAGTGTCAGTGTGATAATTCCCCTTCGCTGATACGCATGAAATTAATAATAAAAACAAATAAATAATACTCTCTTTTTTTCAACGTATCACCTGTAACCTGTGTTCTATGCACTGGACTATATCTCCTTTGAATTGGTTTAACGTAACTTTTATTATAAGGGTAAGTCTAACCGTTTTGTTGAGTTCGTCTTTCATTATACTCGCAGAGAATGAAGAGTTGCCAGCTGCGTCTGTAATACATATATGCAGGTATACAATGCATTCTATACGAGTACGTTGTCCTAGTTTATGAGCTACTAGCTAACCGACTCTGTTCACGGGGCAATTAAGATTCTATGTTAGAATATTTTATTTACATTATTTATATATTAAAAATCACCACATAATATTAACAAATTCTTACACATTGTTTTTTAGTAGATCTTCCATGGTCGATTCAAAGACTTCAAAGTTACCATATGATGGTCGGTTAACACAAACTAAAATATATTGCTGGAGCTCAATGCAAGACATTTCAACTGTACCTTCGATAGAGAGGTATACAATATTCTATCTATCTTTACAAATATTAAAAAAATAATTATTTTAAAAAGTGCCCGGACCGACAATTTTCTTCACGGGTATGTTAACGTTATAATATTCAAACTTCGTGCTGAAATTCAAAGTCTGTTAACGAGTAAACGCAATAACTTTTGGAAACCTTAAGATCCAATATACCGGTGAGTGTAGGTAGTTTTAAGATAGATTCGAAACTAATCAATATCGAGTTCATTGACAAATTCAAATTTAAAATACTTTATTCAATACTGATTACACTTTCTTATTGATTGTCAAACTAGAAACTACCACCGGTTCGGAAAAGAAACACCCAACCCTGAGAAGGTCAGGCTAAAGAGCCTCAGCGGGTTGATAATTTATCTTTTTTTTTAAATTTAATATCATATATTGCTTACAAAAAAAAAAAAGCCATGCGGTGATCGTCTCATTCCCAAGGTTATCATCCATAAATTATTTAATTGTATAATAACCTTCAGCACACACGCGTTCGTTTACAATTTTATTTTAATTTAGCTACTGAGGTATTTTTAACGTTTTCTGGGATCCTGTTGTAGAACTGTACACATTGCCCCACAAAAGAGTTATTGACTCTATGCAGTCGAGTAACGCGAGTAATTAATTTGTGTTTGTTCCTTGTACCAATGTTATGAGTATCACATTTTCTCACAAAATCATTAATGTATTTCCGTACATACATAACATTACATAAAATGTATTGAGAAGCAACAGTTAATATTTAAATGTTATTAAATTTCTGTCTTTGGGATTCTTTAGCTTCTAGGTTATAGGTTGCACGAATAGCCCTCTTTTGCAGTACAAATGTCGTATTGATAGCGGCCGCATTACCCCACAGCATAATGCCGTGAGACATTATACTGTGAAAATAACTAAAACATACAAGGCGGGCCGTATCAACATCGGTAAATAAACTTATTTTCTTAACCGCAAAAGCAGCTGAGCTTAGTCTACTGGCCAATCCGTAAATATGGGGGGCCCACTGCAACTTGGCATCAACAGTAAGGCAAAGAAACACAGTAGACTCAACTAGATCCACCGACTCCCATTGATATGTACATCAGCTTTTACATTTTTAATATTTGGTGTGCTAAATTTTACAACTTTTGTTATATTATCATTTAACATAAGATTATTGACACTAAACCAATGTACTATATCAGAGATAGCATTGTTTACATCGTCATACTGCCCTTGTTTTCTTTTAATTTTAAAAACTAAAGAGATATCATCAGCAAACAAAGAAAGGGCAGGTCGTTTATGTATATGAGGAATAGAAAAGGACCGAGAATTGATCCTATACCAACTGAGACCCCAGGAGATCTTTTCCTATTAACGTCGACCTTCTGAATTATATTATTAAGATAAGTAGTCAAAAGTTCGACCGCACCTTCACTGATTCCATAGTGATTTAATTTTCTGACCAGACAGTTAATTTTTGAAATATACATACATAATGGACTCCACTCCACAATGTAATAAAACAAATCTATATGACTTCAATAATTGAGAATTTTCAAAATTGAATAAAAAATTCAATTGGTATGTATTCCTCAAATTTTCAAATCGTAGAATTTCGTAAATTAATCGGAATTCGACGATGAACACTTGTATATTATAATGACTGTATTAGTAATAATGAAGCGAAATTTATTGCAGAAATGTATTGCACAATTTGATATGCCACTCAAATATTTTCGGATGCCGCAAACCGTTAGTTGAGTAGGAACTAAATGATGGTGTCGAGTGAAACGTCGACTGAATCGTATTACATATATGAATTGAATAGCCTGTTTCGAATACAAATTAATGTAAATGAAACTTTCTGTATCTTTCTTTATATGTTGGAACAAATAATTAACCATAAAAAATGCTATCATACTTGAAATTGTAAATCTTTGTTTCTGGAAAACTGCATTACTGAACGAAATAAAGAATTTCTAAGAAATAAGCTCCTAGGCAGGACATAGGTTAATTTATTATACATATAACACCTAAGCCACCCCGACGTGTGGGTATATAATAATTTACAATTAATAACATTTGCATATATTAAAAAATTGTTTAAATACTTTATTTTATAGTTACTAAGCACCCATAGTTACAAAACATCCTTTTTTAACTTAATTGCTAAGTATATCATATTTTGATACTATATTTATTTTAAATGAATTTATTTTAAAACTGTAATAAATTTATTGATGTGAAATATCAACTGGCGCGCCTTGTATTGCTTACGCCAACTGCAGATCGTTCTCTTAAGCCCCTTTCCGAGGCCGTTCTCTTGTATGTCCGTAGCGCGTAAGCTATTTATTTACTTAGTTGGTCTATAATAATAAAAAAATCGTCGACTCCCATCAGTACTTAATCGCTTTTTTAGAAGGCTAAGGCATAATTCATAGTTGAAGTACTCATACTATTAATTAAATGTAATATCTGTCATAAACAGAATTTCACCGATATCGACATTTATTTCAGTTTCCATAATGAATTCAAATTAGATTCATTTCATAGAAAATTATATTAAATACGTCCAAGTTTAAAGGTAAAAACAATTTTAGTTTAAATAACGGTTACAAGCTTAACTCGATGAGATCCAACGAGTGCCCTTAAATTTTATACCGTTATTTAAAAGGGCCGCTTTTGTAAAAGTATTTAAAAATTTTAGCTTAGTTTAGAAAGGTATTTATATAATAGAATACGATTAAACATTTAGCAAGCGTTTTAAGGTTAATGCAATATAAATGCAAAGTTAGTTAAAAAGTTCTTAAGTTCAAAATCTACGTACTAGATTTGTGTTTTTTAATCTGTGTATACTGCCTCGTTGGTCTAGTGGCTATATAAGGTCGCAGACCCGTTGGTCCTGGGTTCAATTCCCAGGTCGGGCCGATATAAATTAATTGGGTTTTTCTGTCAGCAAATTCTCAGTATCAGCCCGGAGTCTGGAAGTTGGAAGTGTGTACACTCCCGTGGCACGGAAAGCACTTAAAGCCGTTGGTCCTGCGTCTGAACTCTTTCCGGTCATGTAGGATTGCCGTCCCATCGGCATATGAGAGCTAGGGAAGAGAGAGTGCACCTGTGTCTGCGCACACACTTGTGCACCATAATATCTCCTGCGCAGTTGGCTAATCTCTATTGAGATTGGCCGCCGTGGCCGATAAGGTCTGGAGGACATTACATTACAATTACCTTCTCATATACATTTATTATAGAGCCAGGCCCTCATAGAATATATATTTATCATAGATATTTGAGCTATGTTACAATTTATTTGTCTTATAAAAGAATCGCATCAATCCTTAACAGCCCCTGATTTTAATTGTCTTTAAGTAACTGTTAAATTATTAGGACTTTCATAAAAAAAATATATAAAAACTGAGAGATTCGTTATTTTTTTAAATTATTTTTACAATTTTTTTGTCTATCACATCCAACAACAAAATGCATTAAGGCATATATAATTAAAAATATCCACCTTACTATTAATTATCGCCTTAAAAAGAAACATTTGTAATTCCAATTTGAAAAAAAAATCGTTTCATTATCTTTAAATACCATTAGTATCAAATCCAAAACTAAATAAAATATTGATGATTTTTAAATATTAAACATTCAAAATATGATTACGGCATTGAGTTACTAGAGTAAAACTCATACGTTCCCTTATGCGGTTTAATAATAATTTAAAAGCTAAAAGATACGAAGAACACTTAACCGCGTTACATGTCAGAATGTCGAGGAAATAAAATAATACATTCGTTCGTTCTCGCATTTTATATAAACTCAGAATCGTATGACGTGTATATTTCGTATTCGTTTTTTTTTTTAGGATTATATTATGTTATTAATAAAAACGTAATCGAAATAAGTTTTATTCAAGACAGCTCGTTCGATCACTATTGGTTTTTATTTGACATGTTACATAATATAAGTATGTCCGGTCCGGACCAAACTCGCTAGTTACTGTTTTATCAAATCAATTTACAGTATCCACTTTAAACAATTATATGTATACAAGCGGAATGGAAATCAACGAATAATAAAGCCACGCTATTTTATCGTCTATAACGATATCTGTGGTCTATAAAATATATCATTGTTTTTTAAAAAGCACATTTAAATTCATAGCTCATTTGAATTTTATTATTGAAACGAATATCTTGCCCCAGGAAAGATCTATTGAGTTTCCGTGTTTATACAATATCGGCGGATGAGTCTACGGAAAATTATCTACAGGATGGTGAATAAAACCTCAATAAGTTATAAATACAAATTTTATAATTAACTAAGTAAAGAAACAATACTATATAAAAGAGTGAAGCCGTTACATAGAAGGCTATGTATTTATTATTAATATATTTAAAGACGTTATTTAAGCACGTTAAGCCGTTGGTCCTGCGCCTGAACTCTTTCCGGTCGTGTCGGATTGCCGTCCCATCGGATTATGAGAGCTAAGGAAAAGGGAGTGCACCTGTGTTTGCGCACACACTTGTGCACTATAATATCTCCTGCGCAGTTGGCTAATCTCTCTTGAGATTGGCCGCCGTGGCCGAAATCGGTCTGGAGGACCTTAATTTAAAAACTATGATCAAATTTATTGGAATAATATTATATTGAAACTCATCCAAGCTCAATTTAAAACAAAATTTTAATCATATGATTCACGTTCTGTGTTTAATGGTTTTTATATATGAGTAAGTATTCCTATGTTAAAATGTCTGGAAGGGATGCTCGTACTGTCAAGATTATATATAGACTTAAGAGCGGAATGTTGTAGACTGAAAACATACGAGGGAAATACATAACAAAACCAAATCGAGCAGTGTCAATATCAATTAGCTATGTATATTTTCTAACCACGTATGCTGTGAAGCTGAGCGTTCTTATTAGCGATGATAAAATTGGATTCTATTGTGGTTCAGAGTCCAAAGAGACTCTTATAAATAGTATAATATCGAACGTATTAAGAACACATATCATATTATAAGATGGATAGATCTACTCAAAATTAGTGAGGATGGATGGATGGATACTTGTTACTTTTTCACGCATAAACTACGGAACAGATTTTGATGAAAATCGGAATAAAGATAAGCTTGTAACCCTGACTTAACTCAAGGCTACCTTACAAATGCTAGGTAGCTCCTCCCTCGTTTGTGACATGTGATCATAGCCGCGGGCGGAAATTAGTTGTATAATATTAGTTAACATTTTGTTGTCTTACATTAGGTTAGGTAGGTGAATATTTTATCGTCTAACGGCCTTATTTATAAACGTTGCCTAGTTACTGTTTAGCTAAACACTGATTTGTCTCTTTCTGTCATTATTGATTTGACATACGAAAGAAGAAGACAAACTGTTGTTTAACTAATCACCAGTTAAATAAAGTTTATGAATAAGGCGGTAACTGTTTAGTGATATACAAGAAACATGTCATCCTAGATCCAAATTTCTTTTGAGATGCTCGAAATGCAAATCATAAATAAATCAAATCAATTGAAAAGATACATCAAAAGCACTGACAACACAGATGAAGCGATTTATTTATTACAAAAAAATTAACTTATAAAACTTATTTGAACCAATTATCATCAGGACATACTCGGTTCATCAGCCTTTCCAAACAATGAACCAAAATCATAATAATCATGTTTGATCAATCGTTGATTACTTTAACATGTTAGAATAATTGCTTATTTCATATTCATTTTTTAATCACGCGAGACAAGGATAAAAACTTTTCCTATCTCTGTCTCGACTAAGGCCGTAAAATTTTAAAACTAGAATCACTTCAATATTTATAAACGAACATAACTATTCCACATGAAATGAATCTTAATTTTTGATTTTCAATAGTCAATTCCAAGTATAAATTAAATCGAAGAATTTAAACGTAAAAAAATGAATTCTTAAACCGAAAACTTGCTCGAGCGAGAATTAATTCAGCATATTCTCTATGAAATGGAAAACCAATATCGCGTATTTGCTCTTCCTCTCGTGAAATTTATGTTTTAATTGCAAACGCTGAAATCATCAACTTTCATCTCGTATAGCGATTAACAGAGTTTTATTAAATGCTTTGAAATTTACTTCAAGTTTGAATATGGAACGTCATGTATTTTAACAACTTTTATTGGTAAAGTTATTGTTTGTCATATTTTTCATCAAATTAATGATGAATTACTTATTTATATACCTAATATATATTAATAAATACCCTTTTTTGTTACAAAGCGGCCTCCTTCTACCTCTACTAAAGTCACCTTAAATATTAACCCAAACATACATAACTGCTTACGCTCAAAACCAACGCAATAGAAAAACTCGCCAGTGTCATATTTCAAAATATATATATTTTTCCTTACAACATGTAATATAACATAATTTTTTCGTTATTCAAATTTTGATTTATCCAATCCCATCACAGTATTTCATAACAAATCATCGTAATTCCCGGATCATATGGGATTGGTGTCGATCAGAATAAAGAAATATATCCCATATATCGTTTGTCGTTTCGTTGTTTGCAAATGTTATTGTATTTTTTTAAATTACATATTCAAGACATATCGGGTATTAGTTATAATAAGGTAAAATGTATTCACATAAATAAACACTCTCATTAATATGAATTTTGTATTTTAGAATAATATTATTTAAATCGGAAATGGATTTAATTATATAAATCAGTACAATAATTAAACATGCTTCCAACACTTGAACAGGCATGAACTATATTTTAACAACTAAAAAAGTCACAAGGACAACAATTTGATTTTGTACATAAAGGTATATTCAGAAATAGAGTGAAGCAATGAATAGTTCACCTTTAATTACGCTCATATTGATGCAATTATATCCTCCGCAGTTGGTTTGACTCCGTTGGTATTAACTGAGTGTGAGCACTGTCACCTTCAAAACTTCGAGCTGCCACCGAGAATTTATCGACACGAAACTTTGTAACTTTAACTCTTACTCGACCTGGAGAAGTTGAAGCTAATAACGTAAGACCTACAGCCGAGGAGGGCAATGTTTAAAAAGTTCCATCATATAAACCAAATATATGTATATTTTTTAAAGTGTAAAAATTTAACAAATTTGTAATATTAAGCAATCCTAACTAATATTATAAATGCGAAAATTTGTTTGTTTATTTGTTACGCTTTCACGTATTAACTAATCGTCATGAAATTTTGCGCACTTTTTGTCAGAGATACAGAAAGGGAGACAAAATACGTAGCACCTACCCCCCCCCCTCCTCATCACAGACAGAAACTAGTTAAATATTAAAATACAGTTCGTCGAAATAAAATACGTATTGTGTAAAACGATTTTATCTTTCCAAGTCAAATAAAGGAATCGTAAATACATCAGATTTAAAATAAAACTAGAGAATCATATATTATTTTCGTTATATGTGGACATATCACGTCCTTACCACCACGTGCGGAGGTGAATACGTGCCTTGCGATATCGAACTTACTGTTTTATTATCAAATACTTTTAAGAAAAATACATTTTCTTTCAAACATAAAATAATATTGGTCGTATCTCATGCGGTGATTGTCAATAATTTTATGGCAGACATAATAAAAATCAAAAAATATATATCGATTTCAAATGACGTGTATCGTTGAGGACAATATTTTGCTGCTAAATATATACTATTTTACTAGGGAAAAACTTTGGTTTGATATATTTTATTCCACATTTATGTATTGGTCTTCTTTGTTGTAAGAACAGCGTCCAATATGTACAGCATATAAACATTGGAACGATCTTGGTTCTGCCAAAATACTTTTTGCAAGAAAAATACATACGACCGAAATTTAATAAGGTCCTCCAGACCGATTTCGGTCACGGCGGCCAATCTCAAGAGAGATTAGCCAACTGCGCAGGACATATTATAGTGCACAAGTGTGTGCGCAAACACAGATGCACTCTCTTTTCCTTAGCTCTCATAATCCGATGGGACGGCAATCCGACACGACCGGAAAGAGTTCAGGCGCAGGACCAACGGCTTAACGTGCTTTCCGAGGCACGGGAGTGTACACACTTCCAACTTCCAGACTCCGGGCTGCTACTGAGAATTTTCTGACAGAAAAACCCAATAACTATTTATTGGCCCGACCTGGGAATTGAACCCAGGACCACCGGGTCTGCGGCCTTATATCTAGCCACTAGACCAACGAGGCAGTCGACCGAAATTTATGCTAAAATATAAGAGATTTTCGCAGCTTTAGGTTCTAATATGACTTTAAGGACCCCACATTACGGCTTAAGTTTTGTTTAGAGCAACTGTTACATTCCTACAAAATATTAAGCTAAATTAAATGGCCCACAGCTGGGCTAAGGCTCTCCTTTTGAGGGGAAAATCAATACAAGTTAGTTGATACATAGAAAATAAATTTTCATCCAAAACGTAAAGGTTTTCTTACGATGTTTTCGTTTATCGAAGCACGAGATGAATTCTGAACTCATATTGAGCACGCTTTTCAAATTGCAATCATCTGTTAACATTCACGTGTTCAAACCACTAGTATAAGAGAAATGACGGAATCGTCAAGCTTTTAATAACATTTTGCTAAAAATAATTTTCATCTCAATAAATCAATTTATTTTTCACGACATGAACGAGATTGTATATAGAATGAATCGGAAAATCAATTTGTTAGAAACAAACGGTTAAAAGGATTACAAAACAAGTTTGCTTCGTTATTGTTTAAGTTAGAAATTAGTCTTATTTAAAGTAACTTTAAATTTAACGTTATTTGTTACTTGGTAGAAGTTTACGAACATTTTTCATATTTATTTCTTAGTCCACAACGACAAACTTTGACGTTTTTTAATTGGAGAGTTACTTGAAAGGTGACCGTCTGGTTATTATGGCTCATGATTTGCAAAGAATTAGGTCTTAGAATTAATGTTGTTCTTAATTTAAAATTCTTTGAAAAACTTTCAACTGTCAAACATTTTTAATTTCTTATCTTGAAGTTATGCAATGCGTCCGATCTTTCAACCCTCCGACAAATGCTATCGTAATTCCTATAAGTAGGTTCATACAATACACTGAGAGAAATAGAAAAGTAATTCATTTGATTGATTCAATACGCCTACATTTTCTATCGCATAATTCTTTTTACGCGTATATAAATATATTAAAAATGGACAAATTCGGCTTTCGATAAATTTTGAAACTGTTTATAAAACATATTTTAACTTATCATGTCACTAGGTCGTGACCTCATTTTCACGATTTCAGCCGAATTTCCTATTTAAGTGACGGTGATCCAAGCTATAATTAAAAGGGTGATATTGCAAAATTTAAAATACCATTTAAGACAGATTTATTTTGACTGACGTATCAACGATTAAGCTGTTAGACTTTGGTATAAACATTGCTGCTCCAGAAATTTCAACGTGATTGACTAATGATGTTATGATTTTTTCCGCTCTAATGTTATGCGACTATTCAATACATTCAATTAATTAATTGTAGACGTATCATAATTTATGTCAGATAAATAATTCTTTAAAAATATATTTAAGAATATATTTTAAAATATCTAATAGTTATGTAAATATATAGTATTATATACAGGATTTAACAGAATAGACGATTAAATAATCTGGAGTTAGTATTCGTTGAATTTTATGCCGGAATTCAAGATACTCGTAATTAAGATTTCGACGAGAGTGAAAGACTTTCTCTCTCTCTCTCTCTCTCTCCAGTCGTTCCTACATTCCTGAATATCATAGTCCTGGCGGTGCTCGCTCATATGGATTATTTGCTCCTTAGATTTCTACACTAGTATAAAATGGGAATTTTATACTATCGTAGAAACATAAATATCTGTCTTTATATATGTGTATGTTTGTGTTAGTATTTGTAAAGAGTATATTTTTTATGTCTATTTTCATAAAACAAAGATTAATGTATACCCATTTCTGCTATTTTCTTTAAAAAATATCCAGTATTCTAAAACATTCGTAATTTTAAATTGTTACATTCCAAACATCTCAAGAGATACTTGGAAGCCATACCGCGAAATATTTCCTTACCACATTGTATTATGTACGCGAAACACTTAAAAATATTCGCTTCTTTATATTCCTTATTCTTGCAATGGCAACACTTCAAGACATTCAAATAGTAAGAGATGTTTGCAAATGTATGTGCATAATTTATGTCTGACCAGATGGTCGTGTTTTATATCTCTTCACGGTAGGGAAAATACATTCGTTTTTCCACACATCACATCACATTATTAAACTTAAAATATGCGTTGGGGTTTCTAATGATTAATTAATTACCAATGGCCACCGACTCAATGTGCTTAGAAAATTTTATGACGTGTATACTGCTGTATGAATGGGATTTGAATCTGTAACTTTACATTGAAATGTCATATGCCGTTTAATTAACACGATTTCAACATAACATATTTTTTATCGATGCTTTTACTGTGAAAGATAACGAAAAAATATGGTACCCATTGTATGGAGGAGGGTTCTCCTATATGGCTAAACTTAGACATTAGATGAAGTAACCGCTCCTAGATCTCTAGTATACTTAATAAATAATTTTGACACATATTATGAAAAAAATATAAAATATAATAATATTATGATTTAAAGGAAAAATGTTGGTAGCATCCCTTGCGCTATTCCGTGAGTTTGAGATTTTTACGGTGGGTATTTTAAGCTTGGATACGTATACAAATTACGAACTATCTGACATAACTTCGCCCGGGTAGGATAGAGCTCTACATAAAACGTTTCATTCTTATGTAAATATACGTTTTTCTTGAATAAATAACATAAAAAATATATATGAATATTCTTACATTTAATTTTAATTTGGTGTGAAATATTTAAAATTAAATTTTCCAATTATAAAATGTTAGTGCTGATTAACAGTATCGATAGCCCGAAAGCGAAATCTAAAGTTAAATTAATTTCCAATCAAATCCAATATCAATTACAATTTAATTGATAATTTAGTTAAAATCTAAGAGGCGTTAATTGAGATAATATTTTACTTAAGTGCTATTGATATAATTTATATAATTGATCTTTATCAATTATAAATCGAAAAAGAAATGTTTGTTGAATATTCGTTTTCTTTGCTTATTAAATTTCAAAAACTTTCTACCATTACCACAACATTACTATTCTAAATATAAATTTCGGAAGAGTCTAGATGTATAGAATCTGAATCGAAGATCGTAGATTCAAACCCAATCGAATTATCCTGTGGTTAATTTGTAAAGGTTGGTATCGTTGTAAATCCTGCATTATATTATGTATCATCAAACTGCGATCGTGTAGCGTAGTGGAATGAGCTCCGAGAATTCTCTTTTAGAAGCCCAGGTTAATCGCCCTGATAATTTTCGACTTATACTAACGATACCTTGCGAAGTAATTAGTTTCAATTTAACGACAGATGGTACGTTAATTGGCAAGCAACTTTATCATACTAGGGGTTGAAATCCTGAATTTACAGTGACTCCACATACAGTATTTTGTTGTTATAGTGACTCCACATACAGTAGAATTGATTGTGTATTTTTTTATAGAATAGGTAGGTGGACGAGCAAATGAGCCACCTGATGGTAAGTGGTCACCACCATCCATAGACATTGGCATTGTAAGAAACATTAACCATGAAATGTATTCTTCATAGAATTCATAGAATTATAAAGATAGTATGGGGTGTTGTTAAATTACGCCAATTTTTTTTACGAAAAATTGGCGAGCCTCGGGACTAAAACCTACTCGTATGCTGTGAAGACAAACGGCATAACGGTTTCTACCGTCATGATTCATCATCGCCGTGTAAAATGTTTAAATAACCATCAATTTAGATTTTTCGGCCACATTTTTATCATAGTTTGTTACATTTTAGAAGTCCTTATTTATTTATTTTTTTGTATGTGGCAAATCTTCAATCATCATCATCATCAACAATTTAATGTTAAGAAACTTAATTCCAATTTTTTTTTGTTTTATTACAAATAAGCTTATTTTAAAACACTTATACGCACCTTTCGGAATGAAATCAAAAAATGTACTATTATTTTCGATGCTCTATTTCTTTCTAATTTTTTTTTTAGAATAGGAGCATATAAGCCACCTTATGGTAAGTGGTCACCAACGCCCATAGACATCGTAAGAAGTGTTAACCTTCGCTTTCATCGCCAATGCGCCACCAACCATGGGAACTAAGACGTTATGTCCCTTGTGCCTGTAATTACACTGGCTCACTCACCCTTCAAACCGGAACACAACAGTACCAAGTACTGCTGTTTTGCGGTAGAATATCTGATGAGTGGGTGGTACCTACCCAGACGAGCTTGCACAAAGCTCTACCACCAAGTCGATACTATATATATTTAATACGAACTTCAAAACTTCATGTATTGTATGTGTATACCAACCATGGGAACTTAGATGTTATGTTCCTTGTGCCTATAATGGCTGGTTCGCTCACTCTTCAAACCGGAATACAACAATACCATATACTGCTGTTTTGCAGTAGAATATCTGATGAGTTGGGATACCTATCCATACGACCACAAAGCTCTACCACCAAGTAAAATATAAGTATATAAAGATTGGACATCACATTGAAAAATCAAAGCAAGATATTAAACATGTTGATACGGATCGGAATTACCCCCAAGGCGCACCAATAGATTTCAAACATCAAATGTTCACTACCAATTCCAAACATAGCATTGTTCAACAACAACAAAATACAGTACAGATCAATTTTTAATATCGAAGTCAAGCCCAAAAACTATCACAGTACATTTGCCTTGAATATTTCCAACACACGATAAAATATCAAAATGAAAGAGAAAGTCAGGCAGCTGTCACCCACGATACACGTACGAGTCTTTGTATGTTGACGGCTGTTTGTATTGTTGTATTGATTAAGTATTTATTTGTGTTATTGTTAAAGCTGTTTAGAACATAGAAGCGAATGAAAATATATTTTAACATATAAACAGCATAAAATATAGCTAACAGAGAAATAGTTTCTTTTGTAAATGAAACTGTCGAAGAAATAGAAAATTTATATCGGATTTATCGATAAGTCTTATACATTTAAGGAAAAATACTTTTACTTAGTTTTAACGACAAAGTAAACTATGAATTCTCTTTGTTGATAAAACTAAGTGCGATAGTATTAAATGTTATATTAAATTTAATAATATTAATTTTTTAGTATGAAATTTAGTTTTAGAGTTAGCGTCGAAGCAAATTAAACATTAACACCATATCTCAGTGATATTAGGTGACTCAGTGGTTAGAACGCATGAAACTAAACTAATGGTTGCGAGTTCAAACCCGGATAAGCACAAATTAAAATGATTCATGTGCCTAATTTGTGATTATCCATCTTTATTCTACAACCAAGCAAAAGTACTTATTACTGCACTTGTATACGAGTATAAACGATGAGTGAGCCGGTATAACAGGCACAAGGAACGTAACATACTTGTCAGGTTGCATACTTACAATGACAAAATAATTTTAAAAAATCTCGTACTCGACAATAAAGGAGAACATCATAAGGAAATCTGCATGCGTTGGATGAAAATCTACCACATATTTATTTACTACTCGCAGTGCTAATACGTGATGGAAAAAGCTTAAATTTTCTCTATTAGAGGAAGGATGCTATTGTCCAGCAATGGCATTTTAGTTCTCCTTAAAGATTATCTATTATTAATATCTTAATAGCAACAATCATACAAATTATCCTTTTAAAGTTATCTTTATAAGTTAGATTTTTTTATTTATTACCAAGTAAACGTTACTTACAGAAACAAGTAATAAATACCTTAATGCAGCCTTAAGGTGAATTTATTTCTTTATATTTGAATTTGACATCAAAGCATAGAAATAATGATCTTGAACTCTTCTTAATTTGCGAAAATATCGCATAACATAGTAACCAATTAAAATTCATTTGATTTGATAACTTCCATCTCTCCGCTATAAATATTACTTTCTGATATTATTCTCATATAGCGTATTTCCTTTTTTATCGATTTCTAATTACGTAAAAAGAAATATGTGAGGTGAATGTGTCATAATATTTTAATGACGTCATATAGACTATTATGACAACTACGCCATTCGGGTACTTCGTCGAATTTGACGCGAAGTCGATTGAGACTATAAGAGACTTGTTTAGATTATTATATTATACATTGTTGTCTAGACAGCCTCGTTGGTCTAATGGCTAGATATTAGGCTGCAGACCCGGTGGTCCTGGGTTCAATTCACAGGTCGGGCCAATAAATAGTTATTGGGTTTTTCTGTAAGAAAATTCTCAGTAGCAGCCCGGAGTCTGGAAGGTGGAAGTGTGTACACTCCCGTGCCTCGGAAAGCACGTTAAGCCGTTGTTCCTGCGCCTGAACTCTTTCCGGTCGTGTCGGATTGCCGTCCCATCGGATTATGAGAGCTAAGGAAAAGAGAGTGCACCTGTGTTTGCGCACACACTTGTGCACTATAATATCTCCTGCGCAGTTGGCTAATCTCTCTTGAGATTGGCCGCCGTGGCCGAAATCGGTCTGGAGGACCTTACATTGTTATATATACAATGACATTTGACAAGATAGAATACGATATAAGGACAAATGAGTTTACTTGGTGGTAATGTGTAAGCTCGTCTGGGTAGGTACCACCACTCATCAGATATTCTACCGCAAAACAGCAGTACTTGCTATTGTTGTGTTCCGGTTTCAAGGGTGAGTGAGCCAGTGTAATTACAGGCACAAGGGACATAACATCTTAGTTCCCAAGGTTGGTGGCGCATTGGCGATGTAAGCTATGGTTAACATCTCTTACAATGCCAATGTCTATGGGCGTTGGTGACCACTTACCATCAGGTGGCCCATATGTTCGTCCGCCTACCTATGCAATAAAAAAAAAGTAAATAACTCCACCGAGTTTTTATTCAGATGACTTCTAATAGTTGTGTACATTCTCTTTGCTACGGAACATGAATATATTTATTTATTAAAATTGTTTTTTCTTTTTAATTAATCAAGTCTTATATTATTTTTTTGTACGTATACATTTCATTATAACTATTTCATTTTATCTTACTTTTATATCCTATTGACTCTTATGTGGGGCAATGTCTACGGTTCTACAAGAGGATCCCAGTAATTATTAGTGTTTTAAATCCAACGTTCGTTGTGGAGCAACATCAACTTAGACGCTCTTAATTTAAAATTTCTGAAACGCTGATCAAAGTCATATTTACTAATTTGCCTTTTATCTGAACGGTCATTGTTCGGTGGCAACCGCGGACCAATGAGCGTTAAGGTTTAAGTCAAACTAGTTAATTTGACTTTGATCATTGTTTCAGAAACTGCAGATTAGTGTTATGTCGAATCTTCACTGATATTATAAATGCGAAAGGGTTTGTTTATTTGTCTGTTACGGTTTCACGTCTGAACTATTTGACCGATCATTGGCATTACGATCATATACACGTCGTCTGTATGTCAAGGATATCGAATCTTTGGGATATCAAAGCGGCAAATCGGAATTCTTCGGGATTTCGCCACGGGCAGAAACTAGTTATTTTAAAGGAACTATAACTACATAATTATAACTTTAGTAACAATTTTTTTGTGAAGATGATGGATGAATGGAAGAATGATTTACTTGGTGGTAGAGCTTTGTGCAACCTCGTCTGGGTAGGTACCACCCACTCATCAGAAATTCTTCAGCAAAATAGTAAAGTAGTACTTGGTACTGTTGTGTTCCGGTTTGAAGGGTGAGCGAGCCAGTGTAATTACAGGCACAAGGGACATAACATCCTAGTTCCCAAGGTTGGTGGCACCTTGGCGATGTAAGCGATGGTTAACATGTTGATGGTTAACGGCTTGACCAATCTTGATGAAAATTGGTACACACAAAGAACATGTGTTGGCGCAAATGTTAGGCCATATATAAGATCGGTTTCGGTTTCAAATCGTTAATTACGTATTTCTGTACCAGTGGCCAAAGGTGTGTGTGTATGTGTGTGTGTGTGTGTGTGTTATTATAGTAATAACATAATTTATTATATTTTTTTGGATTAATTGGATTGAAGAACTTTAAAATAGACGTTATAATTACAAACTCTTCCTCTTTATTACGTATCTGTGACACCTTTTAAAAAGTAAGTACTAAGTTTCTTTGCGGTGTCTGTAAGAAACCACATTCAGAATAATTATGTGGTAGCTGGCAGCTTAACATTTAAAATAGTTCTTGTAAAATGACAATTTGAATTTGAATTAAATATATTTTCATTTGGGTTAAGTAATTCCTGCATTAATAATAAACATTGTAAATCGTTAACAGGTGAATAATTACACACCAATATCGCTCTTTCTGTCATCGGGAATTCGAAATTCGAAAACACTGATTGTTTTGTAATAATACAGCGCTTACAAGCAGGGGTGTGTCACGTGATTTTGAAATAATTTATTTCTTTAATTAAAAAGAAAGTTACATAAAAACAACACACGATTGTTTCTATTATTAAATAAAAAATTAATAATTTCTCATAAAAGCTCTTTTTTTAATCTCATACCACTAAACACTTTTTAACAAAACTAAGGCTTATTTGAAATCTATCTTAAAGTAAATTAATATTTAAGGGGGGGGGGGCTAACTTAATTCCAACAAATGACTGTTATATGCAAGTTTCAAACCAAAATTTAGTGAAATTACCGTTATTCGTACAAATATCATCCAGCAAAACGTTTTATTACTGTAATAACACACACGCACACACACACACACACACATATGGCTACTGGTAAAGAAATACGTAGTTAACGATTTGAAATGAATTTTCATAACATACCGTAGGGTTTACCGATCTTATATGGACTAGCATTTGGGCCATCACATGTTCTTTATGTGTACAAATTTTCATCAAGATTGGTCGAGTCGTTCTTAACTTATAAGAAGACATACAGACAAACAGACAGATAAAAATGAGAAAAATAGTATAATGTGAATCACTGCATCATAAAACGATTATTTATCACAAAAATTAGGTGAAAAAATAATGTACAGACAGAGCCAATAGATTTATATAGTAGTATAAATTATACATATATTTATCGCGTGAAGTCAAGACGCTAGTAAAATATAAAGCAGTAATGCAGCATCCATGCCATTAAGGTATATAGTGCGGGGCGTAATGTAAATTATTTCTGTCCTTTCACAAAGAAATAAATATGCCCGCATTATTTAAGAGTTCGTGCTTCCTTAAACTGATATCAGAATTATGTTATCTTAATGTTTTATCACGAGCCTTATATAATACAATATTTGAACAATATTATCGCCTACGTGCCGTTCAAACGTTTAAGGTTATCTATATATTCTGGATGTTTTTCAATGTGCCTCTTATTCGAAATAAAATAACAATCAGAGATTTGTGACAAGTAAATATTTATCAAGTAAAGGAATGCTTTCTCGCTCTTGCTCTTTTTCTGCTTAATGACAATTGTGTCACAAAAGTCACGTGAGATGGAGAAAACACAAGGATTGATCAGCGCGGTTTACAGATTGTAGATTCTGAACACATTATACAATATGATAGCTGATATCGACATATGTAATTTCTAGTGATGTAACTAATTACTTTAAAAGTAAAAGATAAGACCTTAAGCTTTTGAGAAGGTTTGGAACTTATTCCACTACGCTGCTCCAATGCGGGTTGGTGGAATACACATGTGACAGGAGTGAAATTTGACACATGCAGGTTTCCTCGCAGGATTCCTTCACCGTCAAGCACGAGATGAATTGTAATCACAATTTGAGCACATGAAATTCAGTGGCACTTGCCCGGGCTCACCGGGAACCCACGATCATCGGTTAAGATTCACGCGTTCTTACCACTGGGCCATCTCGACTTTAGAAACACATTTCATACTTATATTTTCATAACACACATGCAAGTAACTATGTGATGAAGTTGAATGTAAGCACAAATTAATCTCATACAAATTTAATAGTGTGGTTGCCTGATTTTAAATCGGCAATTATCGGTGAAGAATGATGTAATCTACTCAATGGATCATTTCAGCTTATATAATTGTTATATATGGAAATTGACTGCCTCGTTAGTCTAGTGGCTAAATAAAAGGCCGCAGACCCAGTGGTCCTGGGTTCAATTCCCAGGTCGGGCCAATAAATAGTTATTGAGTTTTTCTGTCAGAAAATTCTCAGTAGCAGCCCGGAGTCTGGAAGCTAGAAGTGTGTACACTCCCGTGCCTCGGAAAGCACGTTAAGCCGTTGGTCCTACGCCTGAACTCTTTCCGGTCGTGTCGGATTTCCGTCCCATCGGATTATGAGAGCTAAGGAAAAGAGAGTGCACCTGTGTTTGCGTACACACTTGTGTACTATAATATCTCCTGCGCAGTTGGCAAATTTCTCTTTAGATTGGCCGCCGTGGCCGAAATCGGGTTGGAGGACCTTATATATGGAAATAATGTCCTACCCACTAATAACTAGATTTTAATTTAATTTCCACTTGGTGAGTTAAAATAGTCATATTCGACATACAAATGGTTGACAAGTTACTCAACTATTGGTAAGTGACCCCGTTTGGGTGCAGATAACAATCTATCAGGGATTTATAGTCCATAGACAATTTATATTGCAAAGGCCTTGCATTCAATCAATTCGCTGCCAACATAGAATCTAAATTGCTGTAATCCCTTGTACATTGTAATCCCTTGTACATTGTAATCCAGTGTAATTGAAATTACATACTCGGTCTTGACCGCAGAAACTCAAAGCATTTTTGTCAGCTTAAGTAAATAGATTAGTTATAAGTTCAGTGTGTATCTAAACAAATGTACATTTTGTATTATTGATGTGAGAGATCGCTATGTAGCAATAAGGTCGCCAAAGTTGTACGCTACTCATAATTAGGTTGTATCCATGTATTGTAATATATTTTTTATCTTTGTGGTGTACAATAATGTGTAAAGTAAAGTAATACTATTGGCGCCTCTTGGGGGTAAGACTTACTCATATGCTGTGACGGCAAAGAGCATGAAGCCTTATGTCCTCATGCCGCCTGTCCGTCGCCCTCTACTCTTTTGTGTACGCGCAGGTCGCTATACGCTCCGTTACTATATATTATTATAATGTGGAAAATATCTTTTTTTTTAGTTAATTTACACCGTTTTTATTTATGGTTTTATTACTATGTGAACAGTGAACAAAAACAGCCTGTGAATGTCCCACAGCTGGGTTACGGCCTCTTCTCCTCTTTGAGGAGAAGGATTGGAGCTTATTCCACCACGATGCTTCAATGCGGGTTGGTAGAATACACATGACAGAATTTCAGTGAAATTTGACACATTCAGATTTCCTCACGATGTTTTCCTTCACCGTCAAGCGCGAGATGAATTATAAACACAAATTAAGCACATTATATTCAGTGGTGCTTGCCCGGGTTTGTCCCACGAACAAAAGATCAAAAGATCTGGGAAAACGCATTACGCGTTTCCCCTCACTGTTCCCGTGGGGAGAAACGTCGGGGGTACGTGGGGCTCGCCATATGTCCAGGGCACCGAGTGTGCCCCGGTCATCGGAATACCACTAAAAACCCAGCGGTACCCTTACCGTCTTAACGGGAGCGCCACGGGATCGCTTGCGCATGCTACCGTGACGCTCCGACTACACACTATACCACTAGGTCATCTCGGCTTTTTTGTATATTACTATATTCATTCAATCAACATTAATTTCGATGTCTTATCTGCCGGCGACCCGTGATAGCCAAATTTTTTTTAAAACTAGACTATCTATTGTGTTAATGATTGTTTCCGTTTTCCATCTAATTGTGGTTTGTGGTTTAGTTTTAGTGTAATAATTTAGCTTGCGAGAATAATTGAATTGACCAAAATGTATTTAGGTAGCTAAATTTTGTTACAATTATTGAATCATGTAAAACAAATTTGATTTTATAACTTAATGTTATATCACTTAAAATATTATATACTAATTTTTTACCTTCTACAATATTAAATATTTTATTGTTTTCTGTTTGTCAATGTTATGTGCGATACAAGAATTGATAGACAATCAATTAGTCACATTAAAATACTTTAAAAAAAAACAACGGGTTGCACTCCGGGAGTGCCGGTAGAAATGAAAATTTGAATATTAACGTTGTGCATTTTTGATATTTTGGAATGATTAGGGAAAAATGTTGCTCGAATTGCTTTAATTATCAGTATAAAAGTACTATCATTTATGTAATAAAATACAATATTCATTTATTGCGCTATCGTACACAAACTTGACAATTTATATTACATAAAAAATTTAACACTTCAAAATCCGTCTTACAAATTTTCAATCAGGATCACGTGACCTGACGCGAGTTTAACATTTTTTAACCATCACAAAAAGTGCACAACGCAGCTAAAGAAGTTTTTACTTCAAAACAAAAGATATAATTTTTTTTAGTTTCCCCGTAAGCGTATCCGTAAGAGCTTTTTTTTTAAATAGGATTACCCGAATAAATAAGGCTATATAACTTGTAACGGAAATAGACCAACGTACAGGTTTCCTCACAACAACAAACAAGATAACAAAGGGTTATCATGGGTTTAATTTGTGCTCCAAAGATGCACGAGTACATATCAAATAATATGATTTCTATCAGCCACCAAAATTTAGAGTTACGTTAGAACACTTCTAAGAATTGTTTTTTGATACAAAGTGATCTTGAGCAATCAATGTTTTGACAGAAACGTTTTTAGTGATAATTAATATTTTCCGTTCGATTTTTTATAAATCTTCACCCATGTAAATATGCACTTCAAAAAGTGTATATTTACAGCGTATAAGTGTATAGCTATTACTTACCGATAAATTCCCTTGTCCCTTAAATTAATCTAGCTCTCTCATCATTCAAATCGGAATACCAATAATAATACGCAATATTATTCTCTAGCGGTAGAATCATTATTGAAGGGGTAAAACGCAGACGAGCTTGTGCGCGAATTATTCTTTAAAAAAAACACAAATCAAACATGCGAAAAGTTTCTATTTCATTGCAATTATCTAAAATACATACCATAAATTCGACGATAAATCATGACGTCATTAAAATTATATGTTGTCTAAAACGAAACAATTAACTAACATGTTTGATAGGCGTGATTCGAAACCACAACATAATTTACAATATACACGTATTCCCATGTAAATAGGAGCTGGGAAAATCGAACCCAGAGCCGTGTTAAACATCAGGACGTGCCCGAAAACCGCCGGCGGCTGCTTAATTAAAACCGGATGAAACTGGATTCAACCGACTTCATTGCCATTTCCTTACCAGAATCTTAATAAGTTTGAGACAAACAAAAGAGAGACAGTCACTTTTATAATTGTTTTGGGGTTAATTATTAATTTCTTAAATTAAAATGTTATATACAATATTTTCAGTTCTTATTAATATTGCAGACACAACATTATACATTGTTTTTAATTAGTTTTGCAATTACGCGGCTTTATTAATTATGAATATGGGTATTTAGTTAAACAATGCTGTGTCTTCTTCTTTCGAATGTCAAATTAATTGTGATAGAAAGAGAGAAATATATGTTTAAACAAACACCCGTTAACCAAAGATTATAAGTGAGGCCGGCAATTATTTCACAATATACATTTGTACATATCGCACGTTTATTCCAATACCGTCACTAAACGAAATTTATAAAAAAACTATGTTTTAACGCCACCTAGTAGCTGAGCGCGTAATTTACACTTTCCTTCGATTCTTATATCTTATTTCAAAGCCAATGCTCCGCAGGATAGTAGTTGCGGATCGACACTAAATGAAACCTTGCTCTGGTTATTCCTACAACGACAGTAAACGGATAAAGACATGTCGTTGTTTCAAAAATTCATTTATTTTTGATGTAAAACCGTCATATTACGTTTAGTCGCATTTTTCTACTTTCTAGTTTCGGTAAGTTTACGTTTGATGTTATTAACAAATTGACACTTTTTGTTTAGTGCTAGTTTACCGTTATAGTTTTTTAAATATTATTTGTATATCAACGGTCCAAAACTGGCACTGTTTTTTTAATGACATTATGACTTTGCCCAGCATACAAAATATTTGAATTATTTTGTTATCATATTGTATTTATTAATGTCACTTTTGTTACAACAAAATACAGGTTTTACATAAATAGTGTCATTACTGCTTCTTATTTACCTTATCCTCACTAAAATTTAAATGAGAAAGTGAGTTTGTTTGTTAGTTTAGTTGGTTGGTTATTTGTTTGTTATGCTTTCACGTCTCAATCGATATCATTAAATTTTGCATACACATTGTCACTGGTACAAAAAATGGATGGAATCTGGTGAATTTGTTTAGAAATTACAAACACAAATGTGCAGAAGAAGGAGTAGAAGCACGCCAAGAACATACGTACAGAAAAGTTTAAAATCACCAATTTAATATCCGGTTTTTTTCCAAAAAAGGACAACTTACATTCATCGAGAAATATGTAATAGAAAGGAAATATTTAGAACATAAAGAAGAGAAAAGGCTAAGTAGATTGGAGAAAGATGAAGAACAGAAAAAAGTAAAAAGTTTGTTTGTTTGCTGTTTCGCCTCATCCCATGCGCAAGACAACATTCTGACTACTGTTGTGGTCAGCAAATAAATCGATACAAATTTTCGATGTACATATATGCCCTCAGAAACTTTAAAATTAAAAACATTACATTTTTGATAACCGGTCATACTCAAAATGAAAAT
Source organism: Nymphalis polychloros (assembly GCA_905220585.2). NCBI lineage: Eukaryota > Metazoa > Arthropoda > Insecta > Lepidoptera > Nymphalidae > Nymphalis > Nymphalis polychloros. The sequence goes on along the minus strand of HG992264.1, from coordinate 4,553,584 downwards.
GATAATGTCCACTCGGTCATAGAAAAACAACTAAGGAAACTCTTGACCTCCTTTTTTTTATAGAATAGGTAGGTATAGAAGCATATCGGCCGCTTAATGGTAAGTGATCACCAACGCCCATAGACATTGGCATTATAAGAAATGTTAGCCATCGCTTACATCGCCAATGCGTCATCAACCTTTTGAACTAAGATGTTATGTCCCTTGTGTCTGTAATTACACTGGCTCATACATCCTTCAAACCGGAACAGAACAATACCAAGTACTACTGTTTTGCGGTAGAATATTTGATGAGCTGGTGGTACCTAACTAGACGAGCTTGCACAAAGTCCAGTAAAAGTCATTTCCGATCTATATACATGAACAATAAATGACCCTTATACAAACAGCGAGGAAATAAGGACCATCATTCAACCTTTAAGCAATGACTTATAGCGATTTCTATGATTTAAAAAATCAGGCTTAAGTAGTCGTAGCAAATTTAATAAAAATACGGAAGGTGAAACAGTTCGATTAACAGATATAAAGATTATAAAGTTCGGAAAAGCAGATGACGGCGATTTAATTTTCAAAATTTTATTAAGACTTTTTCGGATTGAATAAATACGTATATTATAAATAATCGTTACTTTTGAGTCAACTTTTCAGAAAAATATAGTTTTCTTTCATGTATTATTTGTTTAATTTTCGTTATTCAACCAAATCATAAGGTAATAGATTTTATTTAAAAATGGTAAAGTGTCACTAAATATGAAAATACTGAATAACTAATAATTTGCTAAAAGCAGAAAATTAAAAAAATACTTTATTTCTTAGGAATAATAGTCATTATTTATTAAAATAGCAAAATTTCGAGAAAAGTAACAATTAGCTTTTTTACATCAAATAATGTTCCCTAAAAATCTTTTATTGCTCTCCTGTAAAATTTGCTTTTTCAGTATAGTGACGGTATTGGAATAAGCGTGCGAAATACTTATCTTTGTTTCATTTGTGCTTCAAATATTTGCGTTTCTGTTAATCTGAGATATATAAAACTTCATCTTAGATTTTGTAATAATATTCGTTGAAATATGAAAGTATGATTGCAATAAAGTTAGAAAGAAAGAATAAAACCTATACAATTTTGGAATCAAGTTTCTTAACATTCAATTTTAAGATTTGACCACATAACACAAAATTAAATAAGAACTTCTAAAATTTAACAAACAATGATAAAAATGTGGTTGTATGAAAACAAAACACGGCATTTGTGAAAAATCTAATTTGGTAGTTATTTAAACCCTTTACACGGCGATGATGAAGCATGACGGTAGAAATCGTTATGCCGTTTGTCTTCACAGCATACGAGTAGATTTTAGTCCCGAGGCGCGCCAATATTTCATGTCAAAAAGAAAAAACAGGCGTAATTTAACAACACCCCGCACTATTTTTATTTATAATTTTATGAAAAACAAAAATAGATCACAATAATTAATAATATACTTTTATCAAGCACTTTCATTCGCCACTTTACAAAATTAAATAATCGTCAACCTGTTGAAGATATAGATCTCTGATATTCTTTAATAAGCATTATAATAAAAATATTAAAAAAAATATGTTATGATGAAGAATATTTTGCATAAAAACAGATTAAGAGTATAAAGATTACATCACCTTATTATTATTACCCACGCCGAATCAGCGCTCGAACAAATTGCAGATCTTTAAAAATATACCTTTTAATATTATGAAAATGTTAGCTTTTTTGAGTTCTTGTGTTTTTCCTGGATTAGCATAATATTAATAGCAAATATTAATGCGATGTATGTAAAACTTTTTGGAACAAAGTTCTTTTACGCGGCTTACAGTAGAGTGAAATGGCAGTGGCCCAAGGTCACGTCATATAACGAAGTAGCGTTTATACATAGTGCCTACTAAATGCTACAAAATGCGATGGGTTGGGCGTTCGAATTTAGGAGGTCGATATAAAGGAGGTTGAGGTGCTTTTTAGTGTGGCAAAAATACTATTATAAAATCAAATAAAATCTAAATTTTAAAACGAGTCGAAAATATATCGCAAAGAACTTTTTTCTTGACGGGGGTCCCCCGACCGCACGACTTTTTTTATGATAGACTATTTTTTCGAAACATACATAAATGCTACGAATGTTATAAAACGATTTAAGCTTTTTAATTCTTCATCACCATCATCATCAACCTTTCGTCGTCCACTATTGGACATAGGCCTCTCCACTGGGCAGTGTATACGAAACTTGGTTTAGTCTTTTCGTCACGACTACCGTAATGCTTAAAGACCAGTCTGCAATAAGTGCGTCTCACCAGTCATGACCTACGGAGCCGAGACATAAACACTGACAGTGCGTTTAGTCTACCATTTTAAGGTCGCTCAGCGAGCTATGGAGAGGGCTATGCTCGAAGTTTCTCTGAAGTATCGAATCCCAAATATGGTGATCCGACAGAGAACCAAAGTTATCGACATAGCCCAAAGGATTAGCAAGCTAGTGGAAGTGGGCTGGACACATATGTCGCAGAACCAACAACCATTGGAGTAGACATGTTCTGGAGTGAAGACCACGTCTTGGCAAACGTAGCGTTGAGAGCTGTAGACCGAATTCTTATATGTGATACCGAAAAGAAGTAATCATATTAAATCGTGTGACACATTTAATGATTGCTTTTAAGCAATCTTGTATTTTATTTAAATTTTATATTGAACGATTTAGAAGTTTTAAACAGGTAAGTAGGTCACCTAGATCAGTCATATATCTGCTCAAATTTAGATGCATCTTTACTGTTTCTCCGTTTCTTTTTTTTTCTATAATAATATATTTTAACCTCATTGTTAAATATGATTTTATTTTCGATGACCAGTTAAATATTGCGAATACGGATAATGTTAAAACAACCAGATGCACACACGTTAAGATATTAAGTATTTACTCAATAAAGGATTATATAGATGATAAAAAGTGGAGTCAGTATACGTTGATTTTGATGCAGTATTAATAATTTAATTCTATTTATTCATCTATGTAATTTGATTGAAAGAATGCAATTACTGAGCTTTTTTCCAGTAATTCTTGGTAGAATCTACATTCCGAACCGGTAGCTATAAATTTAATTTAATCTTTGTAAAATGATGACAAAGGGAGAGGCTACTTGGGTAGAGAATGTTTTTAATTTACTTGATTTAATTCGAGTAGTTTCACTAGCAGTGCTATTTTGTAAGACCGCACTTCGTATCTCACTTGAAAACCGAGTTACGGTGATACGCTAATTCGATTTTTTTATAGGATAGGTAGGCGGACGAGCATATGGGCCACCTGATGTAAGTTAGTCCTTAGACATAAGGAGTGTAAGAAATGTTAACCATTTTTTAATTTAAAAATAATAATATATATATATATTACATAATAATAATATATAATAATAATATATATATTACACTTCAAATCGTGCCTGAATTCGCTTCATGTCACTTTGCCTTCCATTTCCATTCCATTCCTTATTAGAGTTCCCCTGTATTTACGCAACACTCAAGCCTAATAATATTCATTAAGAATTTCCGCCGTGACCGAAATTTTGTTAGAAAGATATCACCATTGTCGTATGATTGTCATTATTACATTTTTATTCATAAAATTGGTGCCACGATATAAATTTTTATTTGAAATATTAGTCAATAAATTCAAATATGATAATATGTTGTTAAATTAAATATGAGAATACGTATACTTTTACGTGTGGGCTGAGAGCCGAGTGAAGTTAGATGTATTAATTCAGGGTGCTGTTATGTGTATATATAGTATGTAATGTAAATATGAGTCAAGAAATTGGATAGAATCTGGATGATTGATCGAGATTAATTATTATTTATTCTATAATATATATTATACTAGATAAAATGATATGTAATTGATAATTTTAACTCATATGCTGACCAAAATCTCTTCATCACTAAAATAATATAAATGAAGTCATATCAAATTATATTTTACTTAAAGGTAATGTGCTGAAAACGATGAACACATACATTTTTTGTCATAATTTTATATCATATCTGTCCCTTCGTTCGTTATGTTCCGGTTTGAAATAAGCCTGTGTAATTACAGGCACAAGGGACATAACATCTTAGTTCCCAAGGTTGGTGGCGCATTGGTGATGTAAGCGATGGTTAACATTTCTTATAATGTCATTGTCTATGGGTGTTGGTGACCACTAACTAGCAGGTGGCCCATATGCACTTTCCTATTCAATCAAAAATAAAAAAATAACTTTTTTCCTAATCCCTATGGTTATGCACAAACATTATAAAATACACTAAAATGAAAAATCAATATTAAGTAACTTGACATTAAATTAATAATACCACGCACATACCGACTATCGTAAATATTTCATAACGGTAATAACGTTTAAAATAACATTTTAGCGGTATCTCTTAAAAATATCAATCTAATATTTTTGTAAAACTCCTGTAACACTTTATATGTAAATCAAAATTTCGTATACCACAGAACATTTTAGTTAAATGCGCGAAAATGTTTTTTGTCCCGATTAGTTTTATTTATTCAACGCTGTTAGCTCTTGAAAGTTTAAACGCCTCGTGTTTTCACACCTGTTTTGCAGGACACCTCAAACGTAAATTAATTATAATTAAAGTGACGAAAAGTTAAGTGGATACTTTAGCTCCGAATCTTTTCTACAAAAGGGATTTTTTTGTAGAAAAGGTTTGGAGCTTATTCCTATGAGATTGGTAGATACACATCTGGTAGATTTTCATCCAACATCTACTATTCTGTTTACCTCACGATGTTTTCCCTTGCCGAGTATGAGAATTATGAATATAAATTTAGAGCCGCTCTTGACACGCGATCTATCTTTCTGATCTGACCCGACCCTTGAAAGTATAATGTATTTATACGAATAATATTTTATTTTGAACTTTATATTTACCCATGCAAAATCATGTGAAATATTAGCATATTTTGCTTTATACAAAACTTCCTACCACCTCTTAAGTAAATGAATTTCAGTGGTCTTTCCAATCCACCCGCAACCTTCGGTTGAGATTCACGTGTTTAAGCCATTACCTACACTATTACGGTCTAAATAAAAATGAATGTTACTTTGTATATTTGTCCTTTAAGTTCTTGTTAACACTTGTGTTAATGTTTTCATCAAGAACGGTTTGCATCAAGAACGGTGGCGTAGCAGAAGTATCAGACATATTAACAAAAAAAAAAAATGAGGCATTGCATGTCTACTGGTCAATTGTATTATAAGAAGGTATATAATAATATCGACACTTTTTTATTTTACGTGAAAATCTCATTTACGCGCCCCCTCACAAGAAGTGGAAAGGTATGTAGAACTCACCGGAACTGAACTGAGTACGCCGGAATACCCACTGAAAACAAGCGGCACCCATTCTGCATTTTCGGGCATTTCGGCGACACGGAATCGCTTACAGATACTTTCGAATAATATGGGCTTCATACGTCACCTTGAAGTCAGTAATCCCATTTTATATATTGCCTGCTTGCCTGCTTGCCCTTGCTGTAGACAAAACTTAAAACAAATAAGTTCAATATCTAAGCACGTACCTATTTCATATTAGACAATGTAGGTACGTAATAAATTGAAAGCACATAAAATTAATGACAAGCAATAAATTTTACTACTCAATTATATTACCTTCGGTTAGTCGTGGGCATTATAGCCAGAATATTGACCATTAATATTGACCATCAATACAGATTGCCGATTTTCATTGGCCCTACTACTGCTGGTGCGACGTCATCATCAATCGTAAGGACACAAATAAGTTTGGATGGAGAAATTTCTGCCATTTTTGTAACTCAAGAAAACATCCTAATAATCCTTATGATAACTCCATCTTGACCAAGATAATATAGCACTGGATAAGCAAATCAAATGTCTTAAATTGCTCTTTTTATTGGCAAAAAATATTTACTACATAATTACAATTAATAAATCCAACGATTACAATGACACAATCAAAATGAAGCCGGCTTCAATCACTATTTTGATATTCACTCCAAACTTTCGTTATACGTAGAGATATTTATTATTTTATTTACAACATAATATACATTGTACCATCTTTTCTGAACATTGTACTAATATATATTTTGGATTTGAATAAGGAATAGTACACACGCAAAGTATAACTGAAAGCACTCGTGACATATTAACCACAAGATACTTCGTACCGTACTACCAGGTGTTTCTATTTAGTCTGTTGACCGCTTTGATGTACGCCGCTACATCTGACTTATTGTTTTATTATCTGTAACCATACCCATTCTCATTAGTCGATAGAAAATGTAATCGGAACATCGGAACACTGCCTGCGGGAATTCCTAGCATGCTATTTCCGTTAAAGCAGTAAAGAAATACGTCATTAACAATAATAAGGTCCTCCAGACCGATTTCGGCCACGGCAGCCAATCTCAAGAGAGATTAGCCAACTGCGCAGGAGATATTATAGTGCACAAGTGTGTGCGCAAACACAGGTGCACTCCCTTTCCCTAGGCTCTCATAATCCGATGGAACGGCAATCCGACACGACCGGAAAGACTTCAGACGCAGGACCAACGGCAGTACACACTTCCACCTTCCAGACTCCGGGCCTACTGAGAATTTTCTGACAGAAAAACCCAATAACTATTTATTGGCCCGACCTGGGAATTGAACCCAGGACCACCGGGTCTGCAGAATAATATCTAGCCACTAGACCAACGAGGCAGTCAAATACGTCAAATACGTCATTATAATTATAACGAAATAATGAGCTTAGATAAAAAAAATATAATTTAGGTTTTGTTTTAATTGTACAATTAATGATTGTTTTAAGACACTGGAACTTATTCATAAATAAGAGTATCTTGTGCATAGATTAGTATAACATTACTGCATATGATTTTACAACAAACAAATTTAAAGTGCCTCTGTACCTAGAATAAAAACTAAACAAAGAAAAAAAAATGTAAGTTGAACGATTATTGACTTTATACACGACAGCATACCTTGGGGATCGCTTCAGGTGACTTCCAGGGCATTTTTATATCACAATTTGTAAGCTATTTTATTATTTAAGGAACAAAAACTGAAGTTTTGTTGTGATTGACTCAACTGAAGTGTTTCTGCCTTGGCTACAAATATTGATTTTAACAAAACTTGTCGTGATTTCTTCATTCAATAGAAAGTGAATGGATATAATATGAATAGTTCATGTGTTGTTTTTGTCAATAAAAGGAACTAGGCAAGGGTCATAATCCAAGCACTTTGAAAGTAGTAAAGGTTTTTATCGCTACGGCCACGCACTACTTTATAGGTCGTCAAGCTACCGTAATGGTTGCTATTGTTTAACGAGAAAGAGGCATTTGTTTCTTTATCGTACCTTAGAAATAATAGATTCCAGATTAGGTCGCATTATTTCAGAGATTTGAACTTGAAACGTCATTTTTCTTAGTATAAATTGGAGTTGACGAATTTATTTATACGTATGTGCGTTAGTCAGTATTAGTAAATTTGTTTTATAAAAAAGTAGATAGGTGTAGAAGCAACTTAGCCACCTGATATTATGTGGTCACCGTCACCTTCAGATATTAGCACTGTAAAAATTATTAAGCATCTGTTACATTGCCAATGTGCCACAAACCTAGGGTCCTAAGATGTTATGTCCCTTGAGCCTGTAATTACACTGGCTATCTCATCCTTCCGCATCCAGTCACATTGCATCACCTTGTTATGGTCATATTAATTATAATTTTGATAGTAAAACATTTGCATATACACTTGCATTTGCATAACACATATTTTCACATTATACATTTTCAGATAAATAATCCTACGAAGTTAGGTTTCCAGGTAATAACGCTATTAGTTCTAGTAATAAGATTTTAATTAAATTGCCGCTATCCGGAAAGTATCCCAGTTTAAAGCTATTAAAACGACGATCTTTTATCAAATTATCACAAAGGAATTAGGTGTAGCTTACTTTGCTTTTTAAATTATAAAGTTTATTTTTCAATGATGTACTCGTAAGTTACTTTTTTTTAATAGTGCACTCAACGCTCATTGGTCGCAAATTACGTCATCAGCTTCCACCGACCAATAATTTTTTGGTTGTCCATTATGTGACTAAATAAATAAAGAAATAAACCATTCAGTTTAAAGTTACATAAGTTCATTTGACTTTGGTTTTCAGAGAAAGCACGTTAAGCCGTTGGTCCTGCGCCTGAACTCTTTCCGGTCGTGTCGGATTGCCGTCCCATCGGATTATGAGAGCTAAGGAAAAAAGAGTATACCTGTGTTTGCGCACACACTTGTGCACTATAATATCTCCTGCGCAGTTGGCTAATCTCTCTTGAGATTGGCCACCGTGGCCGAAACCGGTTTGGAGGATGTTATATATTACAAGGTGACTGCAAAACATATGTATATTCAATAGGTTGACATCATGCTGGTTCAATTTTCTCTCGAAAAATCCGAATTGTGTTTCAACAGGTCAGGTCAGGTTCATGTTTTATGACATTATTTTATACGGTCGTGATTTGGGCAAAATTGTTTTCAAAATATACTCATTATTGGAATTTTGAATTCGTACTTGACTCATATATGAGCTATTGTGGTATTTAATATTAGTTTTTCAGTTATATTATTATTATTATTATAACTGTTTCCTTTTTTATGTGGATACAACATTCTTTTTTTAAATAAAATAGTAAGGCGAAGGTATCACGGCTACTTTTACCCACGGCCTGTAACTGTAGCGATTTAAAGCGTAGTTAAAATGAACACAGCCAATGACCAATTACGATCAGATTGCACATATGTACATACATATATCAGTCCGTTCACCTATTATTTATAATACTCACTTAATGTTTCAAATTTTAAAAACAAAAGAAACTAAACGCTATTTTGCATGTAGCTTAGCAACAAATATATATAAATTAAATGATTTAGTAATAAATTATATAAAATATTATATAATAAATTAGTAATTATATAGGTATTCACAAATAAATAAAAAAAATTCTGCATGCATCCTTTCAAATTTTAAAATATTCCCTCCCGATACTCACTCGACGCAAAGCTGCCCAAAACACAGGCCGCGTTTCCGCGCTGTACGGCAATGGACAACCTTTGCGCCAAGTAAGACCTGGAGCGATTGTCAATATGTTTAAAATATGATTTAATGAAGAGCGTTTTACAAACGTTTCATTGAACAGCTGTTTCATCTGAACGGGTAAATTTAATTTCATAATTGACATCAATATTCACAGACATACCATCAAACAAACACTTGTTGGATTAACATAACACGGCTTGATTTAGTTCGTATTAATTAGTAGCCATATTGTTCTGAAACGTTTCAATTTCTGTTGTAAAGTGTTAACTTTGTTTATTAAAGTTTGCAGAAGCAACGAATTATGAATATTTATACATGAAAATATCTATGAGCGACGGTGGCCATTAACCATCAGGTGGCCTATTTGAGGCGGACTGCCTACCTATTTTATAAAAAATGCTTGATACAGAAAACTGTACAGCTGAAGATGGTAAATTGAGAATGTTACTCATTATGTAATGTTAACTACTCTGGGTTAATCTCTTTTATTTCTACATATTATCACTATACTCATCACTATTAATGAGTGACTTCTGACGCACGGGTAACAAAAGATCAGGAGTCAGGGCAATTTTTTTTTAAATAACAATAAAGTATTGTTATTATTATTAATTACAAATAATAATGTCGTATTAGTAGCTGCGCTTCGTATTCTCACACATTTTTTTAAATTTAGATTGTAATATTAACGTGACAAGCTTGAATTTTATTTTCTTGTTAAATAATAACGGCCTTAATAATAAACGTTACTTAGCGGCTGTTTAGTTAAACACTGATTTGGCTCTTTCTGTCATTATTGATTTGTCATTCGAAAGAAGGAGACAAAGAATTGTTTAACTAATCACCCACTCTAGTAAGGCCTTAAATCATTACACGATAAATTTCTCATCTCTATATCGATCGAATTATCTCATATACATTTAAAAAAAACACTTATTGCCTCTACTGGTGACAGGAGGGCTGGTTCATTTTTCGCCCAGAGAATCGGAATTGCGATTCAAAGGGGAAATGCTGCTAGCATTCTTGCCACCATTCCACGCGGTCACGATTTGTATAGTAAATATTTTTAATTTTTATTTGTATTTATTAAAGGTTTTAATGTAATTATTTAAATTAAATTGCTAATGTTATTTTATTGTTTATTATGAAAACAAAATAATATTATTAATTAAAAAAACACCATATTTGCATGGCTATGATATGTTTATCTTGTGAAGGTCCGTAACAGGAAAACCTTGAATAATTTCACTGCAGTAACCCATTCCTGTAAAGCTGGATTTACGTAAACACTCAAACACTCGCCTATTTCGCCTGTAAAGCCTATTTCGTTAATTAAAACGTTGGATATCAGTCAGCGTATAATTGAATGCGCTACACTGAGCTTTATCCAACCTTATCGTATAAAGATATATCATTTATTTAATAATGTTGTTGACACTTTTTTATAATAATGACATTGTACTTAAATTGTTAGAACAACTCGACTTGATTAAGCTAATTTGAACATAATGGCTCTTTTACTAAGCACTTATTCAGTATGTGTATGTGACGAGTACTAAGCATTAGTATCAAAGCTCGTATAAACAAAACATCAAGAGATAATTCACTAACTCGTTCTTGTAAATCAATTGAATTGTGAAAACAATTGAATTAATTTGCGGTCGCTGCTGAAGAGATTTTAACCCTCCTGATTGAAATTTGACTCTCTTGCTAGAACTTGAGCAGTAGTATGGAAGCACCTTTATCCAAGCATAAACCACAATCATTCGTCAACTGAGAGGTTCCCAGATTTATATTCTGGAATTTTCTACGATACGAATTCTATTAGTATATATTTTTGTTTTTATAATTTTTATTCATAATTATATTATTGTATGCTTTCAAAAATAAGAACACAATTTTACTGGTGCTGCTTTGTGCAAGCTCGTCTGGGTAGGTGCCACCCACTCATCAAATATTTTACCGCAAAAGAGCAGTACTTGGTATTATTGTGTTCCGGTTTTAAGGGTGAGTGAGTCAGTACGCACAGGGGAGATTCCCAAGGTTGGTGGTGCATTGGCGATGTAAGCGATAGTTAACATTTCTTACAATGCCAATGTCTATTGGCGTTGGTGACCACATACTATGGCCCATTTACTCGTCCGCCTACTTATACCATTAGAAAAAAATACAAACCTACTAATTTACTATAACACAAAACCAATAACCATCGTAAATTACATTTAAATTTGTTATTCACGTGTACATATATTATTTTTAACACGTTGAAGCCTCGAGCACCTGGAATTTCATTACGAAATCCACTCGGATTCCGCGTAGACACTTTACCACGCTCTGAAATCAGCTTACCTATTCTACAATGTAAACGAATTAACAGAAGATAGCTTCTACTCTTTTTTTAAGGTTTTTTAGTGTTCCGTATGTTCAGGATTAAATGGATTTTAGTATGACTTTTAATGGAATTTCTCAGTAACTGGTATTTGTATTGGTTTGTACTGGTGTAAAATTTACTTACTTGCATCAATCAAATTGAAATCAAGGGAGAGAAAGAGAAGTATGAGAGAGAAGGAAGAATAGTTGTGCTCAGTTACGCAAGGATTGAATATAAATAAATGAATCAAAGAAATGGATGGTAGCTACCCAGACGGGTTAGCTCAACCAAGTAAATTTTAGTTCGATTTATCTAATATAATGTTATCCATTACGTAATTAATTGGAAGTTTTTTTTTTAATGAATCTTTATGCAACGTCATGCGAATATATAGCGTAATGTTTTTTTCATGCAAATATATTATAAGAGCTCAATAATCGCAGCAATTGTTTTTACATCAGATTGACAAACTTTATTTAAATAATCTCTGAAAAGCACTTTCGAATTTAAATATTACAAATTACAAATCTTTTCCGCGAGTACAATTGATTAACAATTACACATTCATCGGCAATCGGTTGACAATAGTGTTAGTTGATAGACTGCCTCGTTGGTCTAGTGGCTAGATATAAGGCCGCAGACCCGGTGGTCCTGGGTTCAATTCCCAAGTCGGGCCAATAAATAGTTATTGGGTTTTTCAGTCAGAAAATTCTCAGTAGCAGCCCGGAGTCCTGAAGGTTGGAAGTGTGTACACTCCCGTGCCTCGGAAAGCACGTTAAGCCGTTGGTCCTGCGCCTGAACTCTTTCCGGTCGTGTCGGATTGCCGTCCCATCCGATTATGAGAGCTAAGGAAAAGAGAGTGCACCTGTGTTTGCGCACACACGTGTGCACTATAATATGTCCTGCGCAGTTGGCTAATCTCTCTTGAGATTGGCCACCGTGGCCGAAATCGGTCTGGAGGACCTATTATTAGTTGATGGTAATGATCCGATTGGGCTATAATGACACTTCGATCTGCCAAGATCAGCCATTGGATTCATGTCAAAGTTCTTAATTGTAGCTCATTAACGAATTATCAAAAAGAAAAAAAATACCTTTTTAAGTATTATTATAATATATTCAGACATTTTTTTCCTTAAGTCAAAGAACAATCATGTATATTGCAGTGAACTGGTGTTACTTCAAGCTCAAGGGAAATGCGATTTGGTAAAATAAATGAATAAAATCTTACAATCTTGGGAGGGAGTCACTTCAATGTTATTGGAATATGCACGTTATTTAAAAAAAAAACACCATAACGGGATGCCCAGTGAAATATCAAAATTTATGACTAATAAAACAATATTAAAGAATACTAATAAATAAATATGGAGTAAAACAAATAAAAACACAAAGATACGTTAATAAAAACTGATGCATTGATGTTAATGCCAATATATGTATCAGATTACAAACTGTGTCAGTCTGAAAATGAAATCATTTCATTAATTTTTATGTACACAACGAACCATGTGTTTCAATGCACGGAAACTGCTCCGGATTTTAGCTCTGTTTCACACTAACCGACGTAAGCTCTTAATTTGGTAGGAACGGTTTGACAGTGCTTTGCGGTAATAATGTAATACGCTTTAAAATGTTTGTTTGTTTTCGGTTATAATATGATTTCTGTATAATATATAAACTTGTTGTTTCATGTTCGTTATTTAACGCAGTTAGTTGTAGGATTTTGTATACCACAATTCTGTCATTCAATTTTACACCAATAATAAAAAACATCAAAAAAATAACAATAGTTTTAAATTTTACCATGTACTTATCTTGTTTTTATATTTCATCTACTGCTCAGCGCTGGAGGAAAGGCATCGTGAGAAAACCTGCTTGTATCGGATGAAAATCTGCCACATATGTATCCATTATCCACCAACTCCCATTGGATTACCGCGTGGTGTATTGAGCTTCTCATCAAAAGAAGAGGTGGCATCAGCCCAGCGGTGGGATATTAACAGCTGTGACGTTTAATTTTAAATAAAAATTACCGTCTAAATTTAGAAATACGTACTTTCAAATATACTTACTATATAGTCCAAAAAACGTGAAATGAGATGTACATTCATATCGGATCGCTTATCGATAGAAGCTGCTTGTATAAAAATATTCTAATCATTCTGATTATACTCACAGGCAATTATACATTACAGGCTGTTAAGTTTATTATTTTGACCCACTTCTGAAGAACATAAAATATAACCCACTAACCCCATATAAAAGAAATAATGGCAGGCAAATGATGGTGTGTTTGAAATGTAACGCGCAATTTTCAGCCACATACATACAAGGGTATATCAACTGCGCCAGCACTCCGTCTGTGGTAAACCTAAAATTAGATGTTATAAAAATTATCCGCGTGACGTGTATTGTGAATGAATGAGCAGTAAGTACATTGAAACTCGTCCTAGTGGAAGTTTTCCAGCGGTTGCGCTTTCTCGCCCCGCCCGCGCCTCGCCTCTCCTCGCCCCGCCTCGCTTTGAGCTTATTTTCCGCTTTAAGAGTTCGTTTTCTTTCACTTGTTTACATTCGATCGGTTATACTAACGAAGTTTCGAGAAATTTTGCTTCTTTAACAAATGGTTATGAATACGAATAATGTAATTATAATTCACAATCTGACTGTTTCTTTTGTGTAGTGTTAGTTCGTGAAGCAGATCTCGCGGTTGCCGTTCTATAGAATTGTGAGAGTTAGGGAAACAAGAGTACAAAGTACACATCTTCTTTTTTCTTTTTTCTTTTTTTCATCTACAAAGTACAGATCTTTTCAAAAATCTTTATATTGACAAATTATATTTGTTAAAATATGCGATATAAGCTAAGTCCAGCGATGGTGATGTGAGATTTTTCAAGTAATATATAAATATCTTGTTAGTAGTTGTGGTTGAGAAGAACGGAGGTAGCCTAGTAGATAGAACACGCGAACTTCAACTGAAGATGGCAGATTCTTATCCGTTCAAAAAATACTACGGTTTTGTGTTGTTCCATCTCGTTCTAAGCGGTGAGACTAAACATCGCGTGGGAACCTGCACGTGTAGGTTAATATTATCATAATTAATGAATATTTACGGGCAAACTGAAAAGTTTACTCTAATTATAACTGTAGAATGTTATCAGATATTTGCATTTTCGAAACTTACTATTAATGTTTCACATTTACTTACTGGTACTTTTAAGACCATTTTATTAAAGAGCTAAAGCAGCTCGAATAACAAAATTAACTGGTACATAATATATTAATAATAAGTCAAAACCACGAGATTAATACAATTTGAACTGAAGACAATATTATTCTCATCAATCCAAATTATAATAGACAATTTCAATGACGTAATGATAATACTATTAAAACGGACTACATTAAGAGTAAATGGCTTAACTTATACAAAGATGTAATAACATATGTAATTGATAATTAAAATAATCATGTTAAGTAATAGTTATGAATTATGTAATTGTGTATTATGTAAATAGTGGTTTTAATTTATTGACGATTTAATTTTTATTTTAGTAAGGATATGACACTCCATTTTGAAGTGTTGTGTGTGTGTTCCGGTTTGAAGGCTGAATGAGCCAGTGTAATTACAAGCACAAAGGACATAACATCTTAGTTCTCAAGGTTGGTGGCGCATTGGCTGTGTAAACGATGGTTAACATTTCTTACAATACCATTGTCTATGGGCATTGGTGACCACTTACCATGAGTTAGACCAAATGCTCGCCCGCCATCCTATACAATAAAAAAAGACTTTGCATATTGACAACTGTTTTGTACAACAAAATTTTTTATTTAATTTAGTTGAATGTGTGTGATGAAGTGTGAAAATGAAAAGTAAATCATTAATGTTTTAAAGACATACTTTTATTGCATTTCTTGGATACGAATAATATATTATTTAGTGAAAACAGCATTTCGACGTGTTATGTTATACAAAACCGCAACCACAGTCTTGAGTAGACCGTGGAGACATAATTCTAATCTCATTCGTCGCAAGCCATTGTTACTTTAGTATCCAAGAAAAATAAAGCATACTTTATTCAAGCTCGCTTTACATGAAATATTATGTCATGATATAAATTAAGCTACCAATTGTTTCATCAAAAAATCGAGACTCAACAGAAATTGAGATAAGGAATTAGACCATCAAAATACGTAAGGACGCTCTAGCAACGGTCCTGCATCCGCTGCAATTATAGTTAACGCTTACTTACTTGTGTGAATACACATAATACATATTCAAACACTTTTTTTATAAAGATTATTATTAATCAAAAATACACACATATATAGAAATGTATTTATCAAAATTAAATTTGAATTAAGTTAAACAAGATTTAAAAATAGTTTATTTTTATTTTTTATTTAATCTTTCTCAATTACAAAAAAAAATGAAAAATTACAATTTATCATTCATTATAGCATTATAAAAAGCCACTGAGGTTTGTCTTGCATGCATTAATGCCGGCATCGATGTTTACTTCTACCTATTATACTATAAATTATTGAAATGCTATAATAACAATAAAATTAAGCTAATAATGTTAGGAAGAAACTACGCGGGTACATTTTAATATTGTATTTCATTACTACCATTTATAAAATAAGTTTTTAACTTTTGTTTTATGTTTTTATTAGTAATAGATTTTTTTATGTGCGGGGGTATATTATTTAGTTGAAGGCGCGCGTTACATATTAATAGAATAACTGCAAGTAACTAAAACTTTTTTATTTTAATTTCGATCTTTACTTTACTTTCATCAGTAAATGTATTTTACTTTTACAGTATATATCACAAAGACAACAAAATCATTGTATAATATAATAATTATAAATACATTAAAAATAGAAATTGTAGTGTTAATTATAAGCAGATTAATTATAATAGAACAATTTTTTCGCTAAAGTATTTGACCTGTACACCTCCACCGCTTTATTAAGCTCATGTCCTTGTCCCAAAGGTTGTCTGGAAGAAATCGCTCTCTTAGCGATAAGACCGCCTTTTGTGCTACCGGAATTTATTACTTTTTTTTCCATTAATTTATGTTTCTGTTACTGTGTGTACAATAAAGCATATAAATAAATAAAATAAATAAATAAGCAGAGTTATGTAACCGCTTATCCCTTAAAATCTTGTGAACGAAATATCTAGGTTCGTAACTAGATCAGACGGCTTAGGTTGAATATGTGATATATTTATAAGGGATAATAAATTCACCTCTGGCTTGCCTATTTCGATATACGATACTTTTTAAAGAACAAATATATTCATTATAAGAAATACAATTGGTTGCCATTTATATAATAAATACAGATAAAATAGTAGACAAATTTTGTACATTTTTACAATATTCTGTAGACTCGTTAAAATCTTAAAATGTTAAAATTAATTGGAAGAATACAAAAGGTTTTTCTGCCTATACTTCGTAACAAATGTAATAGTGAGTTTCGCTGAACACGTGAACACGTTCTAATGATTTTATTGAAATTGATCCAATATTGGTTAGCAACATGGTTGAAAGTGAAGATTTCAAGTGGGTGGGTTTTTAACCCGTTAAGAGCTGACATGGCCCAGTGACTATGTAGGGCATGGTTCATAATAGAAAGTCGGATGTTCAAGCCGGGGCAAGTACTACTGAAATTTCATGTTCTTAATTTGGATTTATTATATAGCTGAATGGGGACGGAAAACATCGTGAGGAACCACGCATTAGCATTCCAACCATACCGTTATAGTCTTATTTAATCATTGAATAAGGTCTAGTTTGCCCTATTTACCTACCCACGAATATAATCATTTGCTTTCAGATTTGTTATTTATGTAGGTAATAATTATATTAATTATTCAGGTTTTACCGAAATTCCCCAGAACTTGATAAAAGCTTTGTTGTGTCTCAGTTACTATTGTTAGGTTTACTGATTTTTATACATCATAATTCCATGAAAAACACATTAGCGCGAATGAAATCGCGGTCACAGCTACATAGTTTATTGAATAATTTATCATTTATAAACGAATTAATCTTGCAGTTCGAATTCGACTTTCAAATAAATAAAAAAATGTTAAATATATCGTTTTTTTTTGTTTCCTTTTAATTGATAGTCTGTTGGGTCTGTTAGTTGATTAAAATCGAGCCGTGTGAACATACTGTAAATAAAATTTTTAATACTGAATAAAATAACGAGTATTCATTACAGTTCAATGTACATAATGAATTTCACACATCTGTTACGAGTTTCCGCCCGAGACTTTTTATAATATTAGTTAGGATTATTGATATCAATTTTCAAGCTTCAGATTTTTTTTCACCCTTCAGAAAAATATAAGTTTCTTAAGAAGCCTAAAAAGATTAATATTCTCGCGACAGCTGAAGACATGTTTGAAATATTACAAGAATATATTACGAACTTTTTTGAGTTCACATTTTTCTCTGATATTTTTATGAACTTTCATAATTATATGATTATGTACTTGATCTAATTCGATTAGATACATTGAAAAAAACCTGGAGGGCGTTGTCCTGTATGTGTATATACAGGATGTATGAAATGGAGATGACAATAGCCTGGTCTGGTGGTCCTGATACCCGCAACTTTATCAGGATTAGGCTGTCCGTTAATCGTTGCACTTTTGACGCTTCAAAAATGAATTATCTGTATTTAGTGAAAGATTTCAATGATAGCTTAGTTCTGTAAGAATAAACCAAACCAAAGAATATAAAATTGTGCTCAAAGCCAATGTATGTATACCAATTTCACTGCTACAGGTTGAGCATCTAGCGAGCTTCATCTAGCGATTTTACAAAAAAGTGAAAATTACAAAAACCTTCTACATGAACAACTATATGTAAATATTCATTATTAGTTAATTAATACCCTGGAACATTATTCACACAAGGCCATCTGACCCCAAATTAAGCAGAGCTTGTACAATGGAAACCAGACAACTGATATACTTACATATTTTGTAAATACATACTTATATAGATAATTACAACCAGACTCAGGACAATCAGACATGTTCATGCACATAAATGTCTGTCCTGGGTGGGAATCGAACCCACGACCTGCGGCGTGAAAGGCGCCAACCGGCTCGTCGTGTATATGTGTACTAACTTTCATTATTCATGGTAATCGGTCAAACGGTGTCGGAGTCGATTAATTTCAAACAGATACCAAAATATTTGTATGTAGATTTACAAAATAATAATATTGGCTAATGAAAATAATTACAAAAATTTTAGCGAAATTATTTTTAACTTTATTTAAAATGAACGATTATCGAAGCTTTTTGTTTTATCGAATAGCAAATATTTGACTTCGTTTTAACGCAAACGCTTTGTTTTACGCATTTTCTTAGTGATTAAAAGAACATTCTTTGGAGTTTTAGAAATTATCCTTATAATATTCAAAATGAAAACCGATCTGCTGTTTTTATAAATGCAAATTTCAATTTAATAAATACAGATGAACTAGACTTTTTTTAAAGCATAGGGAGGCGGACGAGCATATGGGCCACCTGATGGTAAGTGGTCACCAACATCCATAGATATTGGCACTGTAAGAGATGTTAACCATCGCTTACATCACCAATGCGCCACCAACTTTGTGTAATTACACTGCCCCTCACCCTTCAAACCGGAGCACCAAGTGCTGTTTGCGGTAGAATATCTGATGAGTAGGTGTACCTACCCAGACGAGCTTGCACGAAGCCCTGCCACCGGTAAAATAATATGTAATGAGTAAACTATATATTATATATACTAGCCGTTGCCCAAGTTAAATAGTTGACAAGCCACGGTTGTTTTGGAAAATATCTGTGTAAGATCCAGCGAATCCAGCGAAGCGGCGACGGTGTGTCACCACTGTGAGGCGGACTGAAACCCGACCATGGACCGAAGTCGGACGAGACCGCTCCTTAAGACCAGTAGGCGATATTCCAAAGGGAATTGGCGTGAAGAAGCAATATTCTTCTGGAGTGGGATCGGGAAGGGACTATTCCACTCCATGGAGACGACGAAGGCGTCTTCTCGACCATCCCTCAGCCCAAACGCCCAATCCATGCCAAAGAAGGCCACCGCAGTAGTTTTAGTAGGTAACAATCCCACATAAACCGGTTCCACTCCAGATCCATTTCAGTCAGTCAGTCCCTTTCAGAAGGTTTCTGCTGCGTGAATAAAAAATCCACAGTAAATAATCCAAATAGCTTGTATGGGCTTAGCACAGAGTAAAAAAAAATGTTCAAAATAAATTGCATTAAAATTCAACTGCTAGCTGCAATTTAGCATTTAGTCACTTTATTTACCCTACTTTAAGTATTAGTAGTTTATTGCCACGTGCAATTGCAGACTGGCAAACTGGTAAAGTGATATAAACTTTAAGCGAGTTCATGCTCAAACAAAACTAACTTGTTACGCTTCTTTATTCCAGAACATTATGAAAATATAAAACTGAACGAATTTAATGAAAACATTTGCTTTTAATTTTATTTAATTTACACTTTTATTTTAAAAATGATAAATTAGAATAGTTTTTTCATGAAATGTATAAAATAAAAATTGGTTTTAAAAATTGCTAGTTCTATAGATTTCGATATGCTCTTTCCGAATTTCAACTTCGCTACATCATATCTTTGCCGCTCGTATATTGGACATATGGCGCTTAAAAACAGTTCGTTTTCCATCTAATTTACAATAACAACAGTTATATAATAAATTAAACTAGAAAAACATCAAGTAATAATATTATAAGTTTCATAGCTCCGGGCTGTTATGGACAGTTTTTGGACTGAATAAATTCAATATATTTTATTACCCTGATTCGGGATTTATGCCCAACATCTCTTGTACATGATGCCTATCGATAGCCACTAGAACAACAAAGCAGTTAAATGTATGTATAATCTATATAAATAAATCTATATAAAGCGTTTTTTTGTAATACTAAAAAAACTACGGAAGTAATATATATAAAACTTTTACTAGAAGTTACAGCGCGTTTCGGAGAAGATTTAAGTACATATTATTATTATGTAAATAGCTGCGCTTCGTAGCTTCACCCGTTTAAAGGACATGGCCAATTTCTGTATGGCGGCTTGAATAGGTATCGAATTGAATTCACACCAATGAGTTGCGGTGTTTTATATTTGTGAATATTGGGAAATTAAATTGCTATCAATAAAAACTCAAAAAACTCGGCATTACAATAGAATAGGCGTAAACATTTTCATAAAATCCTTTAGTAAGATTGCTATCGATAAGTATAGATTATGATTTTGCTATTAAAAATGTCGAATCTTTCTCTGTGGTCCATTATGGTGGAAGTTGACAAAACGATATCTAAAATTAATCTTGCATAACATAATATTTTAAAATAAAAACCCCCAAGTTTTTGGTAGAGCTTTGTGCAAGCTCGTCTGGGTAGGTACCACCCACTCATCAGATATTCTACCGCAAAACAGCAGTACTTGGTATTGTTGTATTCCAGTTTGAAGGGTGAGTGAGCCAGTGTAATTAAAAGCACAAGGGACTTAACAGCTTAGTTCCCAAGGTTGGTGGCACATTGGCGATGTAAGCGATGATTAACATCTCTTACAATGCCAATAACTATGGGCGTTGGAGACCACGTACCATCAGGTGGCCCATATGCTCGTCCGCCAACCTCAACAAAATAAAAAAAATAAAAGGTTAAAAACTACGTAGTAATTCATTTTTGCCATTTTTATTGTACAATATATTTATTATCTATGTGTGCGTAAAATGTACTTTTTTGGCCTACTCATTTAGACTATTAACGTTGCAACCGTGAATGTGAAAATGTTCAACATTATAATTATTAACATGATTTTAATATAGTAACATAAAAAATCAGGTCACAGACAGTAAAAATGCAATTTTAAATTTTATATTTTTCAGTCCTACATGAAAACTTCTAATTAGATATCGCTAAAGGCGAACAAAATTTTAAAAAAATGTCACAAGAAAAAGTATTTTCATTCAAATTTCAATGAAATCTCTACGTTTCTGGATAAAACTTATTCACAACACAAACTCGTACAAAAGAGATTCCTCTTTACATAAAGTCTCGTTTTACAAAGTGGATACCGTTTCGTTCCAGATTTACACGGTCCGGACTTTGCACCTTTACCACGTTATAAGGAATAGTGATGGTCTAAATATTCTAATAAGGACTAGAGAGTGTTCGGTGTATTTTATTGCGTATCGTTAGTTTTTTTTAATGTAAATAACATTATGTAGATGTCCTGTTATTTATTAGTGAGATTGTAATGGTTTATATTTAATTATAAATACTTTTAATATCCCTAATTAAACTATATGAATGAACAAATTTAATTAATTTTGTCCATGCGACTAAACAGTTTAAGAATATCGAGAAAATGAAAATAAAATGAGAATGATAATCAATAAACAGAATTTTCTATGATAAGAAATCGATATTCATAAAACAAAATATATATTGTAAATAATATTATAACGTCCTCCAGACCGATTTCGGTCACGGCGGCCAATCTCAAGAGAGATTAGCCAACTGCGCAGGAGATGTTATAGTGCACAAGTGTGTGCGCAAACACAGGTGCACTCATTATTCCCTAGCTCTCATTATCCGATGGGACGGTAATCCGACACGACCGGAAAGAGTTCAGGCGCAGGACCAACGGCTTTACGTGCTTTCCGAGGCACGGGAGTGTACACACTTCCAACTTCCAGACTCCGGGCTGCTACTGAGAATTTTCTGACAGTAAAACCCAATAACTTTTTATTGGCCCGACCTGGGAATTGAACCCAGAACCTCCGGGTCAGCGGCCTTATTGCCACTGTATATATTGTATAGGTACTAACTAGTTCAAAAAAATATTTTAAAATATGTAATAAGTCATATCAATTTTAAGTGTAACAAATATTTAACAAGAGAAAATATTACCCTTAGTGAAGTGAATGTATGATTAGTTTTACAAATATATATATAACAAAAAATACACCTTATGTCCAAGATGTGGAAATAATACGGCCCGAAGGAGCTGGCTTACTCCACCACCTTAACGAGGATGGATGACTTTGGAAAAGTTAAGGGTATCACGTTATCAGACAAATATGCGGCCTCGAGGGAGTGCTTTATCTTTTACTTAAAAAGTAATAGATATTCTAAAAGTCGCTTTTATTTTAACTTCTTAATGTATAAGACAAATCTTATTTAAATTATGCTATTCAATTAAATTCTTTCGCATGTTTTCTTTTTACATAAAAAAGATGGTCAAACGGACAATTGAGCTACCTGATGGTAAGTCAACATCGCGGTCTTACTTCGAATCGCGCAAGTAACTTAACGTAATAACGCAAAAAACCGTGAAAATACAATGTTTAATAAAATATATTATGTAAGAATAAAAATCGTCTTCGTCAAAATGTATTAAATATATGAGACACACCTGTCCCCGTCAATTTCGATATTATGGAAAAGGTCTTTTTTAATATACCTAATGTATTTCCTTCTTATTTTTAACATACACTAACTTTTATCGACAAATTCGCTAGCATAGATTTTTGATGTCACTGTAAATTTTATACAAAAAATAAAACTATTTTAGTCGAACTTTCAGTGTTCATCTTAGGAATTCGCAAAATTGTTTCATAGAAAATTCCTCGTGATACTCGAAGCCCATTTTTAAGGTTTTAAAAGACCAAATAAATATGCTCTCTCAGCTTATAGTATTAAGGCTTATATCAGCTTACATTATTTTAATAGTTTGTTTTGCTTACTAATAGATATTAAAAACAAATTATTTCCTAAAATAATTATACTTCGTACAAACTTGCTAAGGTCTTGTTTATTTTATTAAGACGTAACAAAATTGATGTAAGTATGAATAATCGTTTCGATCTTTTACGATTAAGTTCTCAAAGCTTTAGTAAATATTTTCAGAACATAGATTTGTTGGACATGAATAGATGTTCTATTGGCGCGCCTTGACAAGTTTTGCTTATTATATTTCGCCTTTAATGGACAGCTTAGAATACTTTATTATATTCATGATAAATTATGAGGGATTAATATGAGATTAAAGAATGCAGAATCATTGTTCTCGTTTTATTCTTATAATATTACTTTAGTTGTAAATATATATTTTTTCGTCTTAGTGTAAAACATGTTCTAGAAATGTTATGATAATAATTCAAGGGAAATTAATTAAGGAACACTTAATCAATATGTATTATATTTTATATGAACTTTGTTGCTGAAAAAATTATTACCACCACAATGTGGCAGCTATGACATTCACAAGAAAGAGTTTGATAACAAATATTATAAGAAGCTGAAATCTTTTTGATGGTGAGCTTATCGTCTACAAAGCATTTTCTGCCATGAATTCCTTAAAGTGATACTGGAAAGATACTACGAGCGAACTTAGTAACCTATCTGAATCATTCAGTTAAAGTAAGTGAGCCAAGAAAAGAGCTATACTTTTCTTGGAATTTCTTTGAGGAATAATCCGATAAAACAACATGTTTCTTGAAGTTAGTTACCTATGTATGTTTATTGATAAATTAAACATCATTGAAACGTTTAGAATAACTAATTATTTGATTATTATTTATTGGATGTATTTGAAGTAGGTAAATACTTGATAAAATATGGTATCCTGGAAAAAAATATTGTGAAATTCGAATCATGTCGATGATAAGATAGTTTTCGTAATATGATTTATATAAAAACATACACTTTTGACAATAAAAAATATTTATATATAATATATTATAATAGCAAACAAGTATATATGAAAGAGGAGATACGCGAGCATTATAGAATATCGTGCTATTCGCCGTCACGGTATACGAAGACGTGTTGAAAGCGCGCCAAAATAATGAATATCGATCAAAACAAGCAACCTGCAAGTTTAAACGTCTAATGAGAAAAAGTGACACTCCCTATTGTGAAGTATGTGATGTATTAGATTGTGATTATCACGTGGCATGTTTTCTTAACCACAATATGAAAGAAACACTTAAATTCGAACTTAATTTTTAATTCTATAAAAACCTTTGAGTATTTCGGGAATTAAAATATATAAATTTTTTAGTGATTCACTCAAAGTGAATTATTATTTGAGCCTTTTTTGACTTAATTTAGCGTGTAACGATAGGACCGACATATAGGCTGCCTATAAAGGCCCCTTAAAAATACTATATAAAAACATCTCTCTTTTCATAAATATCTGAAACATTCCACTATTTGAAGCGTTTCCAATTTGAATATATAAATTTAATATTGTCAGTACTATAAAATGCTTTTACTTATATTACTTCGGAATTTTATCACAATTCGGTACTAAGTTCCAATTTATATCTCTTAATTGGGAGCACGTAGTTAACGATATAACTCAATTATAACGTTTTTAAGAGGTCGTCAGAAAGTTAAGTCTCAAAATAAACGCAGAAGTTATAAAGGTCAATTAGTAATAGTCATTTGTGATAAATATTGAATTGCGATAAGGAGTTCACTTGAACAAAGAGCCGGCTAAATTGTAGCTATTAAAAGAAAATGAGAAAGGTTTTTTTTTAACAGCTCTACATATTATTTTACTAGTTCTTTCTCTCTTTTTACAATTTTAAATTTGGAACGATGTACAAATAAATAAACGTGGCCGTCTCTACACGCCCGGCAGATGACACATCGAAATTAATGATTATTGGAAGAATTTATAATTGAACAAAAACCAATAATTAAATATAAAGTAAAATAAATAAAAACATACACGTTTTCTCCGTGTGCACACTCATACGGAGAAGTAACGAAGTACATAAAATGTAAATGCTATACTCGCCACGCAAACAAGAGTGTAGAGTAAGGCGGCGGAGACATGGGTGTAGAAGATAGCGTCGTTCCATATAACGTCACGCCATACAAGTCTGTCCTACCTCGAAAGCATGCGAACAAATCTGTCACATAAAAAAATCCAAGTTTCTTAAGACGAATTTAGCGTCTCGCAATAAAACATAAACTTAGCTTAATGATCGATTTTACGATTGTTATACAATAAATACGAATCACTTTAACACAAACTTTCCAAAAACGAACTATGCAAGGGACAGTCAATCTTATTTCGATTGAAACAAGTCATTTATTACATTGAACATATATTTATAACGATAAGCTTGTAGCGACTCAATGAAATTGTTGTAATTAAATCGCTACAATTAATAGCTTTTTAAAGTATTGATTAATGAAAATTTAACTGTAATCGGTTACCAGGTAACCTGTACACATGGCGATAATTACTTTAATTTTTAGTAACATGAATTTATTAACGATTCATATTAACTGCATTACATCATTAAAATGAAAAATAAGTTATTTCTAGACACATATATATATTGTAAGACAAAAATAGTAAAATTGTAGTAATCATTTTCTAACAAAGCCCTTAAGAGTCTATGTAACCTCAAAAATCTTTGTTTAAATCATTGTGTAAATAATATTATAGTGAAGTTGAGTTTAAGTATATACTGAAGGTTATATGTTGTATAAATTTTGTTGATGTTTTGAATTTTAAATGCTAATTGCTAGAACATCCGATTTTATTTATTAATGCTGTAAATATTATGAACACTCGATTAGCAGTAAAATTGTTTGTATAATGCTAATGTTATTTGCTGAATACATAAATAATCGTCATATTTAATATTCCACGTTTAAATTGACCAAACAGTTTTATTACACATCGAATTATTTCAGTTACTAACAAAGTAAAAAAAAAAAAAATCACAATTAATATTTTATTCTTAATTTAAAATTTTATACAACAACCTTTTTTTTTTTTGATGTCATTATGTTCTATGATACATTGTTAGCAATTATCTGTGGACAATGGCACTGGCAGCATACACACCGTAGCTGTCGCGGGCTTCTGTTGCTTATTGTTACTATTTTAGGCGGGAAATTGTTATCTGTAATTATAAGATATCGATGTGATCTGTAATTGATTTTTATCGCATAATTAGGTTATTTGAATTGTATCTCTTGTGTATTGATAAAATGTCGTTAAATTCGTAATTTTCATAGAAGATAATAATATTTTTTTATAGTATAGGGAGGCGGACGAGCATCTAGGCCACCTGATGGTAAGTGGTCACCATCGCCCATAGACATTGACATTATAAGAAATGTTAACCATCGCTTACATCGCCAATGCCCAACATCAAAATCACCCACCAACCTTGGGAACTAAGATGTTATGTTCCTTGTGCCTGTAATTACACTGGATCACTCAAATTCAAACCGGAACACAACAATACCAAGAACTGCTGTTTTGCGGTAGAAAATCTGATGAGTGGATGACCTACCCAGACGAGCTTGCACAAAGCTCTACTACCAGTAATAAAAAACACTCGCAATTTTGTGATTTATAACTTTTAATTTATATTTCACTTCTATCCTAAAAATAAAACATGTAACATTCTTTATTTAAGGTTATTATTATTATTGATTAACCATGATGTGATTGAAACAAACGATAACCTCGCTTCGCAGTGAAAGCTTGAATGAAGTTATTGCTTTGTCCTTCAAATTTCATGCCGTGACCTTTTAATTAAATATTTAACTTGTACTAAGATTCAAGTTTGATCGTTCAGTGATAAGAAATATAGATTGGCTCATCATAATAGGATTTAGTTTGCTCTTGACCTAAATCTGATCGATGGAAAGTGACAAGGCCGATCTTGAAGCACGCTTGCTTCGCTTCACTCGGCTGTATCGATACATTTTTAGTTTTATTTAATTTGTATAGCTGTTCTGTTTTTTTTTATTTATTGTATATTCAAAGTAAATGAATACTATGTTTTATTTTTCAAAGACTATCTTATTTTGGAAATTATTTTCGTATGTATTCATATAAACGTCTCCGCTTAAGCCTTTGTTCGAATTTGTCTTGTTTGTCAGTAGACCAATTGGTGAGGTAAGTATTCATCCAGTGCACAAAGCTATAACATCAATATTGATAGTTAAAAAATGTTTAAAAATACCAATTATTTTACGAGTTGAAATGAAACAGCCTCTTAATGTCCCATTACTGGGCTAAAGTCTCCCGTTACTGGCTAAGGTCACTTGCAATTTCGTCTGACACATGCAGGAAACCGCACGACGTTTTCCTTAACCACTGAGCTGATTAATTATAAAAACAAATTTAGCACTAAAACTCAGTTGTGCTTGCTCCGTCTACCATAATATAACAATTAATTATGAGAGTGATGTTAATCTGGATTTAGTAAAAGGCCATTATCTAAATTAATCCGATATAAGCATTATGCAAATTGAATAGCGTTTACAAACGAATGCGAACAATCGTATCGATTGTGTGGTTGTCGGTGTGTCGTTGTATTTTTTTTAAATACTCTTTGTTCAGTTATTGATAAATACGTAATTGGCTTAAAATAATTATAAATAATTGTTATTGTTGTTTAAAATAAATGTTTAGTTCGAGTAGTTTCAGTCAGGTATTGTCATGTTCCGGTTTGAATAGTTAGCCAGTGTAACTAAACAGGTGCATGGGACCATCTTAGTTGTCAAAGTTAAGGTGTATGGAATAGATTAAATTCCTTACAGCTCCAATTCCAATGGACGATTGTGACCCCTTATCATTAATTGTGAATAAGAGTCATTAATCAATAAATGCCTATTCAAGCATCATTGGTCAAACATTCGGTTTAAAATTATTAAATAAAAAATAGAAATTAACTTCTAAAGTACGACGCGGGAAAATGTTTTTAAAAATGTGGTTATATATGAAATGAATCTTAATTATAAACGTTATCGTTATCAACATTAAGCAAAAAAATTAAATTGAAATGTATTTTATTAGTTATTGAATTTCCTCAATTAAATTGGTTTCATATTTTTAATTTGAATGTTTTTTTAGAATGTATAATACGTATCTTAGAACAAGAATACTATAAATATATATAGTTTTTGCTTGGTCGTGAGTTGTCTTTATTAAATAATTATTTTAATGTCTTCAAAGCCGTCAAGCTAGACGTTAATTGATGAAATTTCAAATGGAAAGGAAAAATAAGTTAAGAAAAATATGGCATGAAATTATAGTCTTGATATTTTAAAACAAATTCATATAATACGTTACTTATAATGTTGAATTAAGCTACGAATCTATAAAAATATTGTAAATGGGAGCTTTTACGATATCTCGTAATATTTAATATTTTAATTTCGATTTTTTAAACATACAAAAGTTATTATTATTATGAAACAAATAACGTATAATTCTTTATTTCTACTTTGTTACTTAGGATTATTGTGTATAAAGTTTAATTTTCTAGATACCAGAAATACCAACTCAAATATTATCACTCCAACATTTCCTTTCCCATAACGCTCTTTAATATTGTATTGAACGTATAATTCCTTCACAAATATTTATCGCAAGCACGTACACGAGTTTTTGGGTCTTTCAAAACGTACGTGTTCACACAGACTATATTAAACAGTATACCAAATAAAATATAAGAATAATATCTGTGATCAAATCAAAGATTGTATCTTGTATTTATATTATTTTGATAATCCATATCGAATATTAAAACAAACTGTATAAATACTGTTAAATAATTTATTTTATTTTATTTAACACTTTAACTTTAAGAAATCTAATTTGTAATGTAACTCTAAAATGTAAGTTAATAAATATTTTTGGTGCTAAGCCCTTGTGCAAATTTGTCTATAGAGGTATAATCCAAACATCGATTCTTCTACCGCCAAAAATATATTTTGTCTATAATTGCTGTGTTCCTGTTTGAAGGTCACAACGAAGGATACAACGACAAAGAACATAACATTTCAGTTTCCATGTCCCATATGAATAGTGTGAGTATTCGTTAATATATCTTGCAATGTATGTTCATCGTCTTTCAGCACTGTGAAGCTTTTATCATCTCGTGCCCGTTTTGTTACATATCCACATACATTCCTATATAAACAAACCATAAACATGAGTTTTTTATATGAAACAAAAAACAAGCTAACGTAACTGCATGAAATTGCTTAAATAATTAATTTAATTTTATAAAATATATTAAGTAACTCCTTAATTTGACATTATGAGAAAAAATATTACGTGTACTTTTAATTTCTATTTCTTAAAAAATATATATAATATATTTTTTCTAACCTAAATATTTAAGCTGTGACATTAGAGATGCCGGTTAGTCTATTATTCCCTCATTTTCGAAGCAAATTGCTTGGGCACTTGAATTCGTGTGAAAAAACCTATGCAAATTCAATTGTGATACACAATACAAAACCATCGGTTTCACGGTTTACTGGAACACTATTTTATTTATACTCTTGTAAAATATTATTTATACTAAAAAAATATTATATACTAACTATCCTTTCCGGCTTCTCTCGAGTAGGTTACTCCTTTTTTTTTTGTTAACCTTATTGATGACCACAATATGCAGTTGAAACAAGAGGCGTACTTAATGCCTAAAGATATTCTCTGACAGTCAACAATTCGTAAAAACAGTAATCGTAATATTTGATATACATTTTACTTGGTGGTAGAGCATTGTGTTAAGAATTATTGTTCTTTTTGGGCCAGGATCGCTTGCACGTATACAAAAGAACCCACAAAATTTTCATCATAAACGGATCAATGATTTAAGATAACACAGGAATAACATACAAAAAATCATTATTATTTATATTAATAAAGATTACTTCCGTGTTGTTATAAATCATTTATTGACCCATACGTTACTGAAGCGCCATACTATTGTTCCAGCTAACATTCAAGCTTGAAACTAATTAATTAATTTTGTAATAGTTGTACTGTATTGAAATTAAGATGTACCCAAACAAACACTAAATAGTTAACATGATTAAGTTGAACTGAATTATTAACATAATCAAAATACATGTTTTGTTGTGTACGTGACTTTGTTTTTGTTTATTGTTTTGATGTAAATATGTTTTGATATTCGTGACAGACAATGTTTGCGAAGTTAGATTACGAATGCAAAATGTACTGAAATAATTTCGCAACGAATGTACAACTATGGTGATTTTAAAGTTATTGCAACCGACTTTAAATCCATTTATAATAAAAAATATATTTATTTATAATAATTATGCGAATGTATATAACAATAAGTTGAACAGATATATATGGTTCATACAATATAAAATAAAAAAATTACCGTCATTTCAAAATTGAAAGAGGAGTAAAATAAATAAAACTAAATTCATTTATAAAATAAATATAACGACTAGAAAAAAAACTATACACATACAATACATGAAGTTTTGAAGTTCGTATTAAATATAAATAATTGTGATAAAATTAAATGACAAATTTTCAGTACATAATGTTCGTATTTTTTGGTCACCATGACATGTGCTGCAAACGAAACAACGTTTGTATGCTAAATTAACGAAAGCGGTTGAAAAAAAAATGTCCACGGTCAGCAGAAAAGTCTTTACTTGAAATGTTGTTTAACTAATGTTTAGTTAAACAATTATGTCTCACTTTCCGTCATCATTGAATTGACATTCAAAAAAAGAAGACAAAACATTGATTAACTAATCATCTCCTAAATTACTGTTATAATTAAAGCTGCTTTATATGGTTTACAAAGTTATTATTTTAATATGTTAAAAGTTTGATGTTATGCAATATGTGATAGGCGATTTCTAGATCATTAGGCTGCGTAACAATTATGTTTCTGTACAGTTCAATAGAAGAAGAAAAAAAAACGATCTACATTATAAGATATTTTGTTATCCTCTTGTTGTTCATTCCGAATAAAGTTTCAATAACAAAAAAGTTTAAATACATATTTTTAATAAATATTTTAAAAATTGAGATCAAAATAAAATATAATCAGAAAATTTTAACTAAATTTCTTCAGATCACGAAAACCTCATAAAATAGGTACCATACTTTTACATCAATCGATCCGACTCGGGTCAAGAGTTAAATACAATTATCGGTAACATCGTATAACCCTTACAGTATCTGTTCGTAAAGGTCAAAT
The DNA here is from genome assembly GCA_905220585.2 of Nymphalis polychloros. NCBI lineage: Eukaryota > Metazoa > Arthropoda > Insecta > Lepidoptera > Nymphalidae > Nymphalis > Nymphalis polychloros. Next base: position 4,521,945 of record HG992264.1, on the reverse strand, counting down.
AAGTTATTTATTTGGATCGTGTTATACTTATTCCTAACTTTCATAAAGTTAACGTAAAACCGTATACTCTGAAATTCTCAAAAGTCCCAGTTGTTTGCAAAGTATGATGTTATTTTTTTTTTTTGTTTTCTATATTGTTTCTAAAACATAAATGGCAATACACGCATAGCATTGTACTCTTGCACCGCGTATTGCTGTATGGGTAAATTCTTTGCTGCAGAAGCCATTTCAAAAACCCTAAAAGCGTTTGTGACGTAGATTGTGGATGAATTGACGTATGCTAAAAATATCTAGGATAGGCCATGTCCATACTTTCATGTGTTAAGAAGAGTAAACTAGATTATTTTAGGGAAATAAGAATTTATAACACCAATAAATATGAACTTCCTCAATTTATCATAGAAGTTAGAAAAAAGGAGAGCGCTTGTAGAAAGTATCATGGCCTAAAACTTATGCCAAGGGTTTCTCGAGAGGATGGTATCTCTATTTAAAAATGTAAATGGCAATGGTTTGTGAACCGTCTAGCGATGTGAAAGTCACAGCTTCGATCCTGAGCCTTCGAGCTATTATTGATGCTCGGGCATCGGGCTGTTGTTAATTATTAAACACGCTTCAAATGTCAATTTTCCATAGAAATATGTCAAATAATATCATATTAAAAAAACCATAAACGATCATTGTAGAAAAGATAGAAACGCAATAATTACGCATTTATAAAAATAAAGGATTCGTTTCATCAACAGACCAAAATCTGTTGAAATTGAAATCTGACACGTGCAAATTTCATCAAGGGGTTGGTCTTATCCGACAAGCATGATATTAATATTATTATAAGTCCAATTATAGTGGTACTTGCTTGGACTTGAACCCGCTATAGTTGGTTAAGATTAATGTATTTCAACCACTGGGCCATCTAGGTAGATGCACTTGAAAACAAATTTATTATTTGTTCAACTAACCCGAAATTGAACGCCGTCATTTCTTTTCTCAGTTGCCGCTTATGGAGAAAATGAAAACAATTTGTCTAAGCTTTCACAATTCCCTTTTCTGTAATAATAGCAACAAGTTTCAGGTCGCAGCTTGAAGATAATTTGTCTTATCCCAAAACTCACGAAATAATAGTACCCCTCTTATTACCACAGCACATACATATAACAGCTTCGTCACTTATTGATTATTCTTCATTGTTTGAAAAAATCTACATATATCTACTGAAAAGCAAAACATTCCAAAACGAAGTTTTGACATCGAAAAGCGGCGTCTTTTTGAACTTGAATCTATATGCGATCAACTGACAGCCAGATAACTTCTAGTTATCAGATAAAATTATAATGGTAACGTGCTCATATGCGTCCCATATGCTCAGATACACTACGATTAAATATACCCATTTATTTTTATTGGCCCGACCTGGGATTTGAACTCAGGGCCCCTGGGTCTTATAGCATTATATCTAGCCACTACACAACGAAGCAGTCAGTTTACGGTATGGGCGAATAAATCAATTGGCATAATTGATTAAAAAATGCACGGGATAAAGTCCTTATTTTAACCGTATGACGGGATGAGCAGCTAGTTTTATTAATAAAAAATCATTTATAACTTTGTTTTTAGCATTGTGGTGTTATGCAATCCAAGTGTTGTTTATTTAAATTTGTGTTCGAAGAAAACCGCGAGTAATTCTATAATGAAATTTGTATGTATGTAATGTGTGTATTCCTTTCAATAAAGTTTTTTTTTTTTTAATATTTAGTGAAATTGTTAAGAAACGATAAGTGGAACGGCTGGTCGAAAGCTATAGCAATAACGTGGACGCAGATAAAATATAATATGACCATCGAGGGAGCATAGATTTTATGTAGACCGCATACTCGTTCTACACCTTCAGTAAATTATTTTATAAGAAAACACTATGTATTGATATTGTTGGTTAGAAAAAAAGTCCCTAATTTAATGAAGCTCTCATTTCGATAACTTACAAAAAAATATGTTAGCAATGCATATTTGCAAGGAAATTCTGATATTTTTATGTTGCACTTTAGTAAAGAGTACAGTGTTTATGTCAGGAGTGGAAACGACAATAGTAAACGACATTAGAGTCTTGGCAGCGTTCGTTTCGAGAGCACCTAGATCGACAATTCTCTCTCTCAACTCGTCGGCAAATAAATATCTCAAAATGTATAAAACATATCAACTAAAATATAAATATATGAAAGTACCATATAATTCGGATATGTGGTGTTTGCGTGTAACCGGAAAAAAAAAAGTTAAACTAAAATTAAATTTGGAATTTCTTTATTGAGCTATAAGCATAAGCAGATTACATATGGTTATAAAGAGCTAACTGTCCCTTTATATGAATAGAAGTTTCTTGAAAGGTCTTCCCAACATTATAGGGATCCGACGTACGGGTATCCGCTTTATCTCAAAGGTTAACAAACATCACTAAGTAAGGAAATAATTTTTGAATAATTAATTTATAATATAAATGAAATAGAAAATTTCCCTCGTTCGGAATGTATGTGTAATGTTTAATATACATTTTGTTTATTAAAATTTATTTTTGGACAATTATTTATTGCAGGATTTATGTGATTGTGCAAAAAGTTCTATACATATCTCAGCAGGTAGGTAATGTATTTACGTAATGAAAAACTTAAATCATAAAAGTTACATAAAATATATAACGTTACTATCTCGATCAACGATTTATTTTACCACCTTAGTAGACAGGTCTACTAAGGTGTGTGACCTGAAAAGAAGAGTCGGCATTTTTTTTATTTTAGACTACTGCCCGTGATTTAAGTTAGGTCCAATAATTATCATTTATTAATTTGATTTTGTTTGTTTCAGATATGTAATGAAATACGATGGGGCTCCTTCATATAGCCTGGGCTCGAAACCTGGTGGAGTGTTTCCTTTGGAAGATAGATACGAAGATTTGAATATGACATGGTGATGAGATACGTTTAAAATGGATCTTAGCTTCGTGTCGCCCACTAGCGTGAGTGTACAATACCAAATATTTACTAACACAGTATAATAAATTCTCTAAAAAATTGAATTATTTACCACACATGTGTTCCCCTCCTCTTATGACCTAGTTTCCTTCAAACGAGTCGTAAAGAGGCAGGCTTGCGGACCGGCAAGGCTAGTGCAAATAATTCTTCCCGACTGTACTAGCCGTCGTCGCGTTTGGACTCTACTACCACTTACCATCAGGTGGATTAGAGTCATTTGCCCTCGCGGGAAGTATAAAAAAATAATAATTATGTTATGTATACATTTATTGCAACACACAAGACAAATGACGAGTAAAAACCTCACAACCTTCTCTATAATAAAATATATATGTCAACTCTTATGTTGTATAGTAATAAATAATTTACTTTTTTTGTAATGCGTTAGTGAAAAAACACAGGAAAAGTTTTAATAAAATAAAATTTATTGCGAGAAATTTCATTCGAAAAATACTCGAAATAATGTAGATCGTTATTTATTCATTCGACGTTTATATCGACATTTTCAATTAAACTGAATCAGATATAAATATTTCACAATTCACGTTTTATACGTCAAATATAAAATGCTTTTTAATATTAATAATCTATATTATGTTATTCGAATTTGGAACTTCAAATTAATTAAAATTAGCATTATTATAATATGCTTTTTTTAATCAATTTATTCAACTGACAATAAGTACAATTAAGATTTTATTCGAGATATTTCTTTAGAAAAACAATAATGAATAAAAAATTATGATATGTTTACTTTTCTATCATCACTATATAAAAACAAATTTCTTATTTCAAATTTTTATGTGACAATCGTAATTGAAGTCGATACACTTTAACTTTCGGTTGCTAATCATAGCTCTGGTCTTCGAGCTCAATTTTCAAAGTCAACTAAAATAATTCGAACCAAAAGAAATAAATAAAAATCACTAACTATTTACAATAACGTCTTCTTGGCCTGTTTCGATGTGACCATACTCGTCGGGAATACCTAATTGTGCAGAAGATATTACAGTGTTCAAGTGTCTGTGCCAACACTCTCTATTCCTACACTCGAACTGACAAACAAACACGACCGGAGATAATTCAGGCGCAGGACCAACTTTACTTCGGAGAGCACTTCCGGGATTCGGGAAATGCTGTCAACTATCGTACTTTCTCCTACTGAGAATTACGTGACAGAAAAATCGTTTTGTGATTTGTGATTTGGGATCTTTAGCCTTATAAAATAGCCACTACACCAACAAGGCACTCAAGGATAAAAAAGATATATTTATTTTCAAACAAGATATGACAAGTCAATTCTATGAGAACAATGCGTGAACTTAAAATATTACATAAAATTAAAATAGGTTTATTTACCTTTTCTCTTCCCAATATTTAATGTGCCTTAAAGATTCCAACTCAAATATGAAACTCAATAAATACGTCACGAGAACATTGAATTTCTATACGAAATCTTGGTGTCTTTCTCGTTTTACTTTAGGAACGATGTCTCAGCTACAATTACATCGCCCCAGTTACGAGGGCTTAAACGAACTGTGAGCTGGAAATTCTTATGAATGTGTGAAACACACATTTAAGAAATTACAGAGCATGTCTTGTGTAAGGACAAAGAGCGAGACCGATATACTTAGTAAAATTATACATTTGTAAATCGTTGTTGACTTTTTAAATTATTTTATTCCAAATTCAAAATTATTTAATGCATGAAACGACTAAACTATTTAATTGCTCGGTTGATTAGAATAGTGTGACGTTAACTATGTTATTTTTATATAATATCTGCCAGTACCAGTAACCTTTAAATATCCCATTGCTGGGCTAAGGTCTCCTCTCCTTTTGTGAGGAGATGGTTTTGGAGCTTATTCCACCACGCTGCTCCAATACGGATTGGTGGAACACACATGTGGCAGATCTTAGTGAAATTCATCATGCACGGCACACATGCAGGTTTCCTCACGATGTTTTCCTTCAACGTCAAGCACAGGAAATTCTAATCACAAATTAAGCACAGGAAATTCAGTGGTGCTTGCCCGGGTTTGAACCTACGATCATCGGTTAAGATTCATGCGTTCTTACCATTGGGCCATCTCGGCTTTATCATATAATATCTGAAATGACCATAATTACAAATAAAAAAATGTTTTGATATCTTTTAATAAAAACGGTATGATATCCAGATGGGATTGAATAAAATCCTATAACCAGTTACATAGTAATCAAGCTTACCCTTATTATATAAGTAACACCTAAACATAGGGTTACTTTCACAAACGAAACTATAGAAGGAAACTTATGAGGCTTAACAAACTTTATAATTGACAAACTTACTAAATTCCGTTGAAGACTTAAATATAAATGGACAGAGCCTTGTTTCCTTATATTAAATATGCTATAGTAAGCCTCGAATTGGTCTTTATAAAAATTGTCACTCACAGCTTACACAATTACTCTTATAAATACAAATTACACAATTTAATACATTAAACAACTGACGCGCTAACACTGAATTAATGAATTTAACTTTCTTTTCACGTTTGCTCACCAGTGTTTGCGCAAACACCAAAACACGAAATAGGTCATGTTATCATCGAACAGGTTTCGGTAATTTTTTGCACATTTTTGCATACAACTGGTGTTAGCGCTTTGTGCAAGTTCGTCTGGGAAGGTACCACCAACTCATCAGATATACTACCGCAAAACAGCATCGCTTGTTGTTGCTATGTTCCAGTCTGAATGGTGAGTGAGCCAGTATAATTACAGGCACAAGAAAATAACATCTTAGTTCCCAAGGTTGGTGGCGCATTGGCAATTTAAGCGGGGGCTTACATTTCTTACAATACCAATTTATATGGCGTAGGTGACCACTTGCCATCACGTGGCACATATGCTCGTCCGCCTGCCTATTCAATAATTATAAAAAAGTACATATAAGCTGGCAATACTATTAGTTTAGAATTTTGACCTTTGGAACCTTTGTTATGTTAGCAGAAAGCCCATTAAGCATAAAACTCGTGTTTATTTTGAATAAAATCAATGAGCTCCCGAGTATATGAACAAATTCTATTAAAGCATTGGGCATACAAAAACTGTCTTAAGACGAGGGCTCTTAAAAGTCGAACTTTAATTGGTTGTTATCGTTATTATCCAAAGGGATTTTACATATCAATCAATACATATAAATAAATTTCAAATATCTGAATGTAATTTCAATCTAATGTATTTATTTGCACCCCATGACACTCATCACTTATTCTATCACTAATCAACACTACTTAGTATTGTAATGTGTGGGTTTGAACAGCGTGGGTGAACCAGTGTAATTACAGGCACAGTGATATAACAATTTTAACTCCAAAAATTGAAGGCGCATTGACTGATGTAAGGAATGCTAAATATTTTTGACAGTGCCAATGTAATAGCAATCATTTACCATTTTGTGACCCATTTGCCAGTATAGCATTTGTACCTACTATAAATAAACAAATTTAGCTCTGGTCGTGGTTTATGAGTAATTTAGATACCATTTTTTTTACATAACTGACAATAAGTTACATGACCCCTAAACTTGTTTAAACTTATGGACCTTTTTTTTATTTTCAAAGAGAAAGTATCAATTTTGAACTTCAGATTACATAAATAATAAATACAACAATTATACGTTGTTTCGTGAAAGAAGATTGTAAAAGAAACTTGAAACGAAACAAAAGTTTCGAAGGCTTTTACAAATCAAAATAATTGTCTTCTTCTGTTTATTTATGAATGTCCAAAAACCATAGCTACATGCAATTTGCTAAATTCTTCACGAGAATTCCATATTTAGATTTATATTAATAATGCATATTACTATTATATTTTATACTAGCTATTGGTCTCGGCATCGAACGCTTAAAATAAGAGCCTTCATAAAACGTTTATATCGTAATAAATATAACTATTGGTTCACGCAGCGCACGCCAGTAAAGCACCCATGCCAAGCTTGGCATAATTTTTCCGATATCTTCAGTCATCGTCGTATTTCAGCCGATTTACACAAAACCATAATGAATTAAACACCTAAATCATCCTCCTTCAGACCAGTGAAAGCCGTATGACAATCCGTTGGGTATTTTTTGAGTTTATCGACTTCAGTCAGACAGACGCGGCTTGGGGACCATGTTAACATATTGCTTAACTTCAAACAATATAGGATTTGTGCCTATAGTTTTAGTTAATGCTTGTAATTTTACATTAATTATTACCTTATTAAAGTCGTTGTGACTGTAACGTGTTGTCCATACGTTTATTGTTTCTTTCCATCGGTTTATAGTTTGATAGTTTATGTTGCTTGAATTAATTTCCAGGCAGAATCACAATCAAAGTTTTAAAATTGCCTTTTCTTATTATTTTGTCGACATCTTGCTTTGTGAGAAAAGTTTAAATGTAATTTACCTTTGTAGCAATATCTTCAGCAAGGATACGAACGCCTTGTCTGTGCTATTTCAATAATACGTATTTACGTATATATAAAAAAAATATTTTGTATATCAATATCGAAGAGAATCACGAACGTATTTTTATGTAAGTAAATTAACTCTTACATAGATTCCATATCATCAGAAAGTTGGTATTCTATACCAACTGATTAAATAATATGTCATTGTTTATGAGAAATGAAAACAGAGAAATTACTTACGTCATTTAGAAGGATAGCAAATCATCGCAGACAATAGTTCTTAAGAAATATTAGACGGTATAAGTTTTCACTCTATATTACAATACTGCTTGAAAGAAAGGAAGCTTCAACAGTCAAAATCCAACTAAATAGCGATGTCAATATGACTGATTCGATTCCATTTAATTTAATCGAACCCAACATCTACGGTAGCGAGCCGAGATGGCTGAGTGCATTTGCTTAATTTTTGTGTCGCTGAAATTCTGCCACGTGTATTCACCAGCACTGGAACAGCATAGTGGAATGAGTTCCAAATATTCTCCTCAAAAGAGAGGGAAAGCTTGGCCCAGCAGTGGGACGTATACAAGCAGTTACTTTGCAAGATCTACGTATAGTTGTTTTGAATTCTTCACCCACGTGCTTGCCAAACGAGTTGCACAACAATCTAAAATAAAAAAAAATTGGAATTTGCTACACTTAGTTTGCCCACCTTTTTCCTGTCACCACTACCTGGTTGCATTTTAAGTAATTACCAACTCATTAAATATAATTATTTATTAAATATAATTTTAAGATATTATTTGAGTGCAAATTGCTAATAAAAGTCACCTGATTTTTTTGTTTTCAATATAAATTTAAGAAAAAAACATTTTCATCCGGTAATCAGGTGGGTGAAGGTCACCCCTAGTTCGGAACTCCTACTATTACATGTCTTCATACATCTGCCCTACTATATTTTATTCGTAGCCGTCTGATCTGATAACGAAGCTACTGAATAACTGCTGATAGATAATTAACTGACAACAAAATGAAAAGTTTATTACGAATTTGCTATAATTTTATGGGGAAAATATATAAAATTCAACCTATCAAATGTATCCGAAATTTAATATCAATCAATTAAAAAAAATGTTCGAAAATTGAAAATGGAAAATACAGGTGATAAATTGAAAGTGACAATGACATTCAATAACATGACACTATATAAGCGAGTCAAGTAATGGGACTATGAATTTTTAATGGAAAGGAATAGCATGGATTAATGGAATGGAATTGCAAAACTCGATACTCGCCGCAGAATACAATCGTGTAATATCAAAAAGTATTATACGACATTGAATATAATAATAATCACATTGAATACATGTATCATGATAGCGTGTCAGCATAAGTTGGTTTAAACATTACACAAGTGAGATATGATGTCAGTTGTTACTGTTTGTCTTGCACACATATTCAATGAAGGATTTTTGGCTATAGCTCGCTTGGTTATTGACTAATGACTGCTATTAATACACAAAAAACGCGATCGAACCTTTAGAAAAGAGTGGCACGAACGACACGAAGAATTAATGGTAACAATTAGGAGCCTTATATCCAGCATTGGGTGCCTCGATGGTCTAATTGCTAGTTTATTAAATTATATATTAAGGCTCCAAGGAGCTGGGTTCGAGTCGTGCCAATAAAAAAAATATGTTTTTTTGTCGAGAAATTCTCAGTTCTCTACATGCCTCGGAAAGCACATGAAGTCAATGCGTCTAACACATATCTGGTTTTATTGGATTTGCTACCTCATCGAATTATGTGAGAGCAAACACAGACTACACTTATGTATTTTATTACGTGTTGCACAGAGGCCTACTTCCAGACATGTTTATATCCATTAGCCAGACCTTGAGAGGCTGATGAGGATTATTCAATAAAGTTGTATTTAAATACTTTTGAGAGTATTTTGTCATGATATATTATAAGTTCGTACGCCATTAAATTCAATAGCCTATGCTATTCACGTAAATGAAAGCTACTAAATATGTATGATGGCCTGATTTAAACATCAACCACTTTAAGTACTAGTTTAGACCTTCTGCTATTGTAATAAAGTTCGAAATTAGTTTGTCGATGAAAAATAGTTTCTAAAGAGGCGTTTATTAGTGGTTTACTCGGTAGCTTTTAATCTATTCCTGTAATAGACTAGTTTAGTAATACAGAAAAGACGCCGTTATTTGTCAGTATTCAATGTGAGTTCACCTGTATGTTAGGGCAATGTAATAATTAAAGCCTAGTACAACGTAGGCAAAAAAGTCAAAAGTCAAAAGGTAGTATGTGGTAGGCAAAGTTATTTGATTTTGGTTTTTATTACGAGTAAAATAAAATCAATCACATGTAAGTTATTCCATACACATATAACATACCCTTTTATTACTCCCACAAGTGAGAGTTAACTGGTTAATTTTTTCGCCTGGATAATTGGAATTGCGATTAAACGGGAAAATACTGCAATGTTTGTCATTCCACGTGGCTTAAGATTCTTCAGTAGCTGTTTTTAATTGATGATGATTGATCGATTTGTTTAATTCCACAATATAATAAGTAAGACGATATAACATGTAGCAACTGTTAGAATCATGTATTTTATATAATAGGCGAAGTATTGGCTTCGTAGCTTTAGTGGCTAACTTATAAAATATACCTCGAAGTTCCTTTTTTTTTTTGCTATACCGGCACTGAACTCGCCAGAATACTCACTAAAAACCAGCGGTATCCTCACCGTCTGGTCGGGGGGCGACGTGTCCAGTGGCGCACCACACTCGTGGCAGGAGGGTGATACCTCCTGCCTCGCTATCCCGTGCAGGCACTTACCGAAGCACCCGTGTCCGGTAAGTATCTGCGTCAACCTGAACGAGAGATACCTCGAAGTTCCTGGACACATGCTGGTTTCCTCACGATTTTTTTTTTCAGTTCCGTGTTTCATCCATAAAGTTATCGCAGCTCTCAAATGAAGCTCTCAAATACCATTTTGCATTTATAATTATTTTTATCACTTGTTTCCGAACGCTTTGCACAAAGAGAATTATATCATGGACTATTTGATATCACAATAATTTATCAAGCGTTAAAATAATTATTGTATTTCAGTGTGCATTCAACACGAAAACCTAAAATAAAGTGTCATATTATACTGTAATATATGCAATGATTTCATTTACTTTTGAACGTTCGACCACAATTTCCCACTGCTAAACGTGATCGATCTTTTCATGTTAAAAAAAAAACACAAATAAACACAGGTCTTATGAACAAACCTTGCTCTAGTATTTGTTTCAGCATGTCGAAGCATTTCATCTGAATGTTATTTCTGTGGCTTTCGGTTCAGAGCGTGCATTGATTTTCGAATATATTGCCTCAAACTACTATGTGTGTCTATGTACTGATATGTGTATAGAGTTTTACATACAATTTATATAAAATACAAAACAGCAATCGAATCGAAAATGATAATAATTAACCTGAATGTACCGGTTTTAAGATTGACTGTAAATATTTTGTCATAATACACTGACTGGTTTATTTTACGTGTTGTCCGCGAAAAAGCTTATGAATATTTTGTGTGGATATTTGCTAACCACTTTTCGATTAATTCGAGTAAACTTCGTATAATATTTCAATACATTTAAATACGAAATGTAGTATTAATTTAAAATTAATTTTATAATTTAATTTTAAGGTAATCTTATTTAACAATAAAATTCTATTTTACAATACTTGATTAATCTGTAAACATTTGTAAGAATTAATTGTCTTCTGTGTTAATGGAACTATTTATTGTTTTAGGGTGTAAATAAATTAACTTCAAAGCTTCCCATTCATTTTATCACGTATTTATTAACTCGCTTTGGGCAATGTCTGTGAAGGAGGAATTTTGTAATTGATTTTTAACTAACTTTCCGATGATTCAGACTCTTGAAATTTTCAATATACCCTGAGCTATCAGGGTCAGATGATAATGCAAAAAAAAACGAATAATTAATTTAATAAAGGTATCGATAAGTAACTGAATAAGATGCAATTCTATTGACTGGTACGTTGGCGCAGTTGGTAGTTGGGCTTCGGGGTCGCGGTTTCGATTGCTGCCACAAGTTTGAATGTATTATGAATATGAGTATGTATTTATGCATATATTAAAAATACATACGTAAATGTGTATAGTTGTATGTTTTAACACAGGCATTAAGTACTGCCTCGTTGGTCTAGTGGCTAGATATAAGGCCGCAGACCCGGTGGTCCTGGGTTCAATTCCCAGGTCGAGCCAATATAGTTATTGGGTTTTTCTGTCGGAAAGTTCTCAGTAGCAGCCCGGAGTCTGGAAGTTGGAAGTGTGTACACTCCCGTGCCTCGGAAAGCACGTTAAGCCGTTGGTCCTGCGCCTGAACTCTTTCCGGTCGTGTCGGATTGCCGTCCCATCGGATTATGAGATCTAAGGAAAAGAGAGTGCACCTGTGTTTGCGCACACACTTGTGCACTATAATATGTCCTGCGCAGTTGACTATCTCTCTTGAGATTGGCCGCCGTGGCCGAAATCGGTCTGGAGGACCTTAAGCCTGCCTTAGAAAAAGAAGCACGTGTGTGTTTTTTGAAGTTGATTTCAAATTCTACTACTTTATTTTTAAAAATAGAACATGTACAATTAGACAAGTAACTGTCGATTTTGATAAATAAAAGAAATATTTTGTTATAGGTGGCACTGATTAACGACACGACAGTGGAATATGTGGAAGATGCCGAGGATCCTGATGCAGTTACATTGCTATCTATATTGCTCGTCGGTGAGTTTGTGAAGTTAATATTTCTTTGTAAAGACCAATATCAGCCTTGTCATGCCCAAATTTTCGTGGGTAAGACGTTACGTAGTTAAAAAAATTGTAACAACTTAAGGCAGATTTAAAAAAAAAAACAATTTCTTTTTAATTTTAAGTTGAAAACGTCTCTTTGGTCGAGCGATGCTGTCATTTTGAAGAAAGACTTTAAAACAATATTTCGACGGTGCGTCTTACAAATTAAATTTTCGGAACATTTTTTGTAGGAATAATATATTTTTTATAATTTTAACCTAAAACTTTTTTGTACTTAAATTATTACATATACAGTTAAATTCAGTCGAACAATTTCGATAGTCGTATGATAGTTAGTACAAAGAGTATATTAACATTTAGTTGTTTTCCTTAGGTATATTCCTTTCTTTACTAATATTCGTAAGTGCGGCTGGTAACATACTGGTCTGCATAGCGATATACACGGATAGAGGATTGCGACGTATTGGCAATCTGTTTCTGGCGTCGTTGGCAATCGCTGATATGCTGGTGGCAGCCGCTGTTATGACTTTCGCTGGAGTTAACGATTTATTAGGGTAAGTTTTTATTTTATTAATCTTTTATTTATGAAATGTATAACACTATATAATAACAACAATATACTTTTTAGTATATACAATAATAATAATGTAATACTTTTACTCGTGTAAAGAAAAAAACAAATAAATAAGGTTGATGTGTAGCTGAGTTAGCAAGAGAAAGAAAATATTCTTTTGTTTAAAGTAAAGTTAGATATGTTTAAAAGGTATATAATATTCACCACTAAGTTACAAAATTAATGGTTTTTTCATACTAAAAAACTTAAGAACACTTTGGTACCCAACGGCCTTATTTATAAATGTTATGTAGTTAAACACTGACTACTCTTTCTCTCTTTATTGATTTCACATTTGAAAGAAGAAGACGAGGCATTGTTTTACTAAGCACTCGCTAAAGAACTTTTTCAGACCTAGTTTAAGTTTATGAGTAACATAAGTATAATATAATAACGTTCGTCATTTCAAATCATTACCAACCTTAACCTTAAAGGAAATAGAAAAAAAATGGTACTAAAGTTATATTATTTTCTCAGGTACTGGGTTTTCGGTGAACAGTTTTGCGACACCTGGGTCGCTTGTGACGTCATGTGCTCAACTGCTTCTATACTGAACCTATGTGCTATATCCCTCGACCGGTATATACATATAAAGGATCCTTTGAGGTAAGTAAGTAGAAAGTATTTATAGAATTTAATAAAGTTTGTTTTGATTTTTATTTTATTTGTTCATTCTAAATTATATATATATTTTAATTCTAATTAATCAATTCATGTTTACAATTATAATCCGTTTAAAAGAGTAATATGGTAATGATATTCAAATATAACTGAAAATTATTTAAGCATTTAAATGCATATGGTAAAGGTCTATGTTGATATTTTCAAAGGGATTCTTACTAACTCCACTTAATTTAAATAAAAACCATTCAAGTAAAATGAATCCAAAATACATTCCGGTAAATAAGTAAATACAAATCAAAATTAATAGCTACTGCATAAATCATGATTGCTTAGTGCAAGCTCGTCTGGGTAGGTAGCACCCACTCATCAGATATTCTACCGCAAAACAGCAGTACTTAGTATTGTTGTGTTCCGGTTTGAAGGGTGAATGAGCCAGTGTAATTACAAGCACAAGGGACATAACATGTTAGTTCCCAAGGTTGGTGGCGCATTGGATGGTTAACATTTCTTACAATGCATTTGTCTATGGGCGTTGGTGACCACGTACCATCAGGTAGCCCATATCCACCGTCCACCTACCTACACAATAAAAAATAAAAAATAAAAAGCAAGAATGACTCCGGCATAATACATTTAGACAGAATTTATAGGTTTTATTAATAATGTTTAACAATTGTATACAATACTAGCATTTTTGCCGCGGTTTCACCCGCGTAGTTTCCGTTCCCGTGGGAATACGGGGACAAAATAAAGCTTATATGTTACTCGCTGATTATGTAGCTTTCTAATGATGAAAGAATTTTTTTAGGCTTCGGCTTAGTGGTTTAATGTAAGTGGTTCACATTCGCATTTATAATATTACTCAGGATTAACAATATTTTTATATAGAATTATAAATTAAAATATACTGTTCGTAAAATTTTAATATTGTATTTTTATTTCAAAACCTGACCATTAGTCTAAGATTAGAGGGTTATTCTGCGAAATACTTTAGAGTGTTTTACACCTGAGCCTAAATTATTTCTCTCAACGTCTTTGGTGTCATTATGAAACATCTTGTTAAGCTGAGAGGCTTTCCCTGTCGTAAATAACAAATGATTGATATTTTTTGTTTATTATAGCCAAAAAAGACTAAAAAATAATGAGTTAAATATAGTAATCCATCCATTTCTTACAATAAAATAAAAATTACAATATTTAAATTGCACGTGACTACGAATATGAAGTTCGTTGCTATATATATTAATGTAATAATAATAAAAATATCATTATTTTAATAATAAAACTGTTTTAATATTTGTTTATTTGTAATTATTCAAATAAAATCAAAAAATTACTAAGATTGATCAAAATATGTTCACATATTAATACAAAAAAAACCGAGATAACTCAGTGGTAAGAACGCGTGAATCTTAACCGATAATCGTGGGTTCAAACCCGGGCAAGCACCACCGAATTTCATGTGCTTAATTTGTGATTATAATTCATCTCGTACTTGACAGTAAAGGAAATCGTCGTGAGGAAACCTGCATGTGTCAAATTTCACTGAAATTCTGGCACATGTGTATTCCACCAACCCACATTGAAGCAGCGTGGTGGACTAAGCTCCAAACCTTCTCCTCAAAAGAGAAGAAGTGGGACATTCACAGACTGTTACTGTATACTGTATATTAATACTGATGCGATTTAAATATATTATAAATACTCCAATCTTTCACAGATACGGTCGCTGGGTGACCCGGCGAGTTGCAATCGTCACGATCGCCCTGATCTGGCTACTGGCTGTATTAGTCAGCTTCCTGCCAATATCATTAGGCCTTCACCGACCACCGGATGAAGTTACCACTACACAACGACCGCCAAGATATCCAACGTGTGCGTTAGTGCTAACACCTACATACGCTGTCGTCTCCAGTTGTATATCTTTTATACTACCATGCATTGTTATGATAAGCATTTACTGCAGGTGAGTCTTATACATATAACTGCAGCTAGAAGATAACTGAACCATAATATTCTTAATAAACAAAATGAATGTTCATATGTTTGCTCTCAATGCGTTCCTAAATTATTCATCTGATTGTGATGAAACTTTAGTGAACCAAAAATTTATCTTTGTGTGTTTGTCCTACAATTTGAACGTTCTATGTTGACCCTTATTTTATACGTGCAAAATCGAGAGCAGTAGCTAGTACGACTGAATCAATTTTGTGTACTTTTAATTAGTTTTTTTCATTTTCCACCTAAATCAAACAAAAAAAGGACTTCCATAATTTTACCGCTACAAAATTCCAAGTTATCCCCTTAACGTCATAAACTTTACAATTAACTAGCTTTTAGCCATACTTTATAGTTCGCATAAATTTAAAGATCAAAATTTAAGCACTTAACCCGAGGTATTCAAGTGATTGATGTATTAATAATTGATCGTTCAACTTCAACCCAAGTATCGGCAGATTCCTTTCACATTAGTGAATCTTAGCGGCGACGTGTTACGAGACTGGTTTCTAGAAAATGTAATCGTTCGATGTTAATATGAATATTATGAATACTTAAGATAGCTTGGTTTATATATGAAATTATTAACTCGTGTATCTTATTAGCTTATCTAAAATAAAGTACATAATTTGAATTTTTATGAAAAACAAGAATTTATATGCCCAATTTAAATATAAACTTTAACAAAATATACAGATAAGAATAACAATATATGTGACCTTACCACTAAGTATAGATATTATTTTAATATAGATTATCGGAAAAAGCCATATCTTTAAAAAACAGAATCCAAATTTTGAACGCTTGCAAATTAAATACAATTATGTAGGTATAGACGAAGTTTTTGAAAATATATCTTATAATGCTTAAAAAGTTTAGCGTACTTTTATATACTCAATTAAATTTAAATTTGGATTATTGATAACAATAAATTCTCGTGTAAACATTATATAATACATATTCCAAACTCATGCTGAAATACGCTTTGGCGATGTAAGGAATGATTAATATTTCTTACAGCACTAATGTCTTTAAGTGGGGATGACCACTTACCATCAGGCAGTCCATTTGTCAGTCTGCCTACATATTTTTATTATTGTTTAGGTAGACGGACGAGCATATGAGCCACCTGATGGTAAGTGGTAACGAACGCCCATTTACATTGGCATTGTAAGAGATGCTAACCATCGCTTACATCGCCAATGCACCACCAACCTTGTGAACTAAGATGAAGCTAATACAATGAAATAATGAATTAATAAAGGTTGAAGAATTTTGGTCTTTTTTATTTGACTGCGTTAATCTGTGGTATCAAATATATAAATCTATTCAAACACCCGAAGCTGCAATTTACTCAATAATTTCTAATACAGATAACATATTTCCCACAGATTATACTGCTACGCACAGAAACATGTGAAGTCGATCCGAGCTGTCACGAGAACTGTCCAACTACCAGACAACCGGACTAAGTCTGTCCGAACGAGGGTTCACACTCACGTGCATTCATCACCCTACCACGTATCTGATCACAAAGCGGCCATTACCGTTGGTATTATAATGGGAGTGTTCTTACTCTGTTGGGTGCCATTCTTCTGTGTGAACATCGTGGCTGCATTTTGCAAGACATGCATACCAGGTGAGCGTTTTAATAAGCACTTTATTAAAATTAAGATGAATAGTTCTTCATTAAAAAAAAACAATTAAATATTATATGCATATCCCAGATACATTTTCAAAGCCGTGATATTTACAATTTCACTAGTGATATTATAATTAAATGGAAGATTGTCAACCGACTTCATTTCTTACAAGTTAACGGTTTTAGTGAAACTGTAATATCACGGCTTTGACAATATATTTCGACATATTATATACTTTTTATTCAGGTAAATATAAAATTCTCGCAGGGATACTCATACGATTAATGACAATTCCACTTATTTAATTATAAATATATCAAGGGAATACTAAAGTTAATTCCATCGAAGGCAGTTCTGGAATTTATCTTACATTTTTCTTTTACCGTAATATTAAAACATTCTTCTAATATCGCGTTACTCCATATTCACGTGACATTCAATTGAATGAGCGAATGAAAGGTCAATTCGATAATGTCATGAAATTGAGGAAAACATTTGGTATATATAAATGGACGATCTAAATCAAAACGCCTGAGCTACGTGATAAGAAAATTACTGATGGAAGTCATACCGTAATAGGGTCTGAGATGTCATTATAATTACAGGATCAGTAGCCGGGTCAAGTGCGTAATGAAAGACCTTTGAAGATAATTAGTGAGACAAGCTGTATTCATTATTAATAAAATTGTAAAAGCACATTTAATGGGCCATAAACGTCTTCCATCGGTTTATTTAAGCCATTAAAATGGTAATAAAATTAACTTGAACATTAAAACTGCTCTGATACTTATGTATTGAATACGAAATCATCTATTGCGGCTTATGTGTGGTTTTATGTAATATTTTATTTGAAATCAACAAGAGCATCATTTTCCTCGTTACAGATCTCGCGTTCAAAATTCTCACATGGCTCGGCTATTCCAATTCCGCGTTCAATCCGATCATTTACTCCATATTCAACACCGAATTCCGGGAGGCTTTTAAAAAAATCCTCACGTCCAAGTATCCGCCTTGCTGCGGCTACCAGACAGTACGAGCGAACACACCGACGAGGAACGATAACTTCGTCACTGATTACGGAACGAAAACGTTAGTCGTAAGGAGAAGTGGGTCCTTAGGTTTGTCTGGAGTTGATCCTACGCCTAGATCCTCAGCTGAATCAGTGAAACCACTTAGAGATTATCACATCTGACAAGAAGACGGGAGCAGCAATAATGGCTTGCTCGATAAAAGCGATGTTGTATAAAAGACTGTTTCCCTTCACTAATAACATCATTGTCATACAAATGTATATAGTTCAACGACAGCAATGAACACTATGACATAAGTAACAACAGGCAGAGAAAAATCTATGTTAACTGATTTTTAACAAACTTATTTCTTAATACATCAATTATTTTTATATTTCGAATTTCAAATGGAATTTTAATTAAAAGCGGCGTGTTAATTGCTGTTGTTGAAACAACTATATGGAAATTTTGAGAAGATCATTAGTAACGTAGCAATAAGATGCCTAGCAATTCATACATTATACATATCAAGTAGTATTAGAAATAGATCACAGATACATATTTAAAATCATGCTGAAATTTTATTCTTGTTAAGATAAATCTTTAAAAATATATAATTTGTAGTGATATTTTGAAATAATTAATTATTAAAAGTCGTTATGTAACAAACAGTATTATTACTACGATAATAATAAGTAGATATTTGAAGTATCTTAGTGACTTTCCTTTGTTATAATATTTGCTTCTGTGATACTTTTGTAAATAAATTATAATTTTATTTAGTATGTAAATAGTTTAAATTAATGATATCATTAATTGAATATAACTAACAATATATTTCATGTTACAAATAAAATTGTTTAATCTCGTTGATAGTTCTATCGTAGACATTTAATGTTTGTAAAATTTCCTTGTTCCTAGTTATTTTAATTTATAAGGATTTCTTTTCTATCGAAAAATTACCAATTATCCAAATTAAAATTCTAAAATTTTATAAAAACATTTTGGACATACAAATCATTCCAAAACACAAGGAATACTAATTATATTTCTATATTATTCAAAACATAATTTACTTTTACAGAGTGATCCATTGTATAATACCAGTGCAAAAAAAAATTAAAACATTTACAGCGAAAGATAAAAGCAACCTTTTGTATCGCCACAGATTATAGAACTGAATAAACATGATAATTTACATTTCTAAAATGGCCGAAATGTGCCAGCTTAGTGGAGACCACTGGCTTTCAACTGATTCAGCCCTGACATTATTATAACCATTTTGAGTACAAAATGGTTAAACAATTAACAAATAATGAATGATATTTTTAACTTAAATAACCATTATAATATTAAATGAAGAGAAAATGACGTTTCGATTATATATTTTCCAAATTCCAATTGTTTTTGATTCGACTGAAGAATGCACAACAACGGACTCAATATTATTTTTGTAATTATTAAATTTCCCCAATATGACGAATCTAAAATGGATCACTCTGTATACTATATAGAGATGATCAAAATAATGTCTTTTGTACATACATAATGTCTAGTTTAAGGTGACATAGATTTCCAAATACCACGCTTTCCTGATAAAACCTTTAGTGAATGTTAAAATTACATAAATGGGGAAAAGCGCTAATGAATTAATTATAAATTGTATAAATTATTATAATTCTATTTATCGGCTACAGATATCAAATTTAAATATTCTTTGTAAATAAATCTCAAATATTTTTAATATATGCGTAATTTAATTATAATACGAAAAAAGATTATAAAGTTTCCATAATAAGATAAAGTGTACCGACTTTGGTACATGGTACGAAATTCATTAGGATTCTTTATTATTGAATATCAAATTAAATCTTAATTGTCAATACAATTCATTTAAAAATTTGATTTAAAAATAGAATATATAGAAATAAATAATTATGAATTCGAAGAGAATCTAACAGTTTACATTGTTTTTTTTTTACATTACAGGCAAAAGTAATATAACCGTTATATGTTCCACTACTAAGCAAAAGTCTCAAAGTTCATCACAACTCTCTAACGATGTCGATGTCATATCGGATTTATTCGGCAATGTTCGGCTAATTTTACAGTGATATAAATCCAATATAGACGTAAGATATAAAGGAATAAAGAATATAAATACTGTGTACTCTATTTATAGTATATTCACTGTCACGTTTGATCAATTATGTGCAGTCCACGCATGTTTTATTCAAAACAGTCAACAATAGTAAAGAACCAGGGTTGATTGAAAAGTGGTTTTCTAGATAAACAATGAAACTATTTTTATTTGCGTTTCAATACTGTTTTTATTTATATAATTATCACTTGGTTTTGAATTTGAGTTTAAAATATTGTCCAAATCGTGTATTTTTTTTAGATTATTGAAAATTATATAGTTATTGTAAATGTGTTTGTATTTGAGAGTCTGTATTGCAAAGGCGGCACTTCACTTGGCTTACTGAGTGATCCGAATGTGTAAAAGTCAATACAAATATTGGCCTTATTTGAATTTAGTATTTGCGATATTTGTACAAATAAAACAAATATAATCAAACAGGTAAGTCACATACTTATTGTGTTCGACAATCAATACAAACACGCCATAACAAATGAAATGACGTCACATTATCACTAGCAAAACATGGATTGGCCGCCATCTTGTTAAATCTGTCTTGTGTTTCGTTTTCTTACAATTTGAATTTTACGTAAATAAATAGTGAAATTCTTTTCATTTAGTTTTCTTTTTATTCCTTTAATAATTATAATCGTGAAAATAGTACTCCTACAGTATAAATTATCTATGATAAACTTTATTATTTAGCACAATTTTTTTATCATGACGTGAAAAATATTATCATAAAATATCTTACCTAATTGCCCCACAAAATTAAATAATGTATACTTGAAGAAACATGAAGTAAAATAAGTAAAAACAGTGCATCGTTACTAAAATATTACAATAATAATGTACAACACAGAATTATATATGTATATACATATATGTATACGCGCCACGCAAACACACACAAGAGTAGAGATCATAAGAGAGCGTCATAATAATTTATAAAAGAGACCGACACGGCATATAAATCGTGCCTTAAGATGTTTTTTCATTAAAAATAAAAACATTGATTACCGATTAAACCAGTGATCTTCAATCGAGCTTCACATGTTCTATTCACTGAGTTATATCGACTCTACGACGGTAAAAAATGATCGTCAACGATAAAATGAACTGTAAAAGCGGTAGATATGACGTTTGTCGGTATTTACTTAGACATGATTGATCGCTGGTCCCACCTTATCTGATCCTAATGGCTTTTTGTGAACCACCTATTGTCCGCGTCAACTAGACAATTAAGGTCACTTAGTATTTAATGTAACACGCTGTATATATTGTCATTTTTATTACAAAAAAAAAAAATGACAGCGCTTTGTATTAATTAACATATCGCAGTTGAAATAACTTTACCATATTCTTCGTAATAATTTGTAAAATATGTCAAACACGAAAAAAATATATTAAAATATTGGTCGTTGCAGATAGAAAAAGCATAGAAATGAGATCGCATGCAGAGGGGAAGGGGTACGCGGGTTAAATTTGCAATGATTTAACATCATCTATAATATTTTTTAGATAAAAGTACTTATAAAATTCTAAATTACCTAAGATTAACTTATCTGACCAAATACTGAACACTCATTGGTCACCGATTGCGTCATCAGTTGCTACGACCAATGGACATTCAGATTAAAATCAAATTAGCTAATCTGACTTTGATCAGTGTTTCAGAAATAAGTCTCGAACAATAATTTCATCTAAGTTTTATTTTATTACCACCAAATATCATATAAACATTAAGCATAAAAGCAATTGTTGAATTGTAATAATACATAGTAATTGTTCGTTAATTTACTATGTTTATTAAAGGGAATTATTATAGGCATTATAATTGTACTGTTACGTAACGTAACGTAGAAATCTAAAACAAAACTATATTAACTAAAGTCAACCAACGTTCACTTAAGATGACTCAGAGGACTTTTTAAAAATTTTGAAAATAGTTTTCAATGATTATAATTACTTACTTATAATACCTCAATCAGAAAACATGTACGTAAACTTTAATTTGTTGTTACTTTTGATAAACTCAAACGGTTTTGGTGAAATAAATACTAAATGATTTGAACCTTTAAATATCTCATCATATTATAACAATCAAATTATTTATATTATTATTTTGTGACCCATTTTGTTCGAACAAACTTTAAATTGTGTTATTTTAGACAGACAGACGGTTCAATTTTATTTATTCCTTTAATTTTATATATTCATATTAATTTCAACCATCACATTTCGTGGCTGTTCGTCGTCGTTACTCTTGTCTGTATGGTGAAATAAAAATTAAAACCACTTGTCAAGCAATATTAATCTAAAGCTACCACCGGAATGTAGATCCTACTTAGAAATAACGGTAAGAAATCTCAATAGTAACTCTATATCATTATTTCAAAAATATATACATATATTTAACTATCCAGTATAAAAATCAACGAATATTAACTCCAAGGTCTGTAATCATTTATACAATCGTGTTCACTATAAAAAACTTTATTTATAAATAACTTGCTTGCCCGCGTGGTTCACCCGCGTTATTCCTGCATTCCGCCCCCTTGGGCCGTAGCGTGACCGTTAATAGCGTATGTTACCTACACCTTAACTTGCGGAATTATTAACAATCTGATATTGTTTTAAATGTTTTTGAAACGAAGTTTTTTTACGCGGCTTACAGTAGATTGAAATGGCCGTGGCCCAAGGTCACGTCATATAACGAAATAGCGTTCATACTGTGCCTACCAAATGCTACAAAATGCGATGCGTTGGACGTTCAAATTTAGGAGGTCGATATAAAGGAGGTTGAGGTGCTTTTTGGTGTAACAAATTACAGTAATATAATCAATTAAAATCTACATTTTAAAACACGGTTTAGATCGAAAAAATATCGCACGGAAATTCGTTCCTGACGGGGGTTCCCCGGACTGCACAATTTTTTACTCGTAGACATTTGAATTGAGAATAAGCTTATGCGAAGCAAGATCGAAATAATAACCATCGTTTTCAGTCAGATCGAAAAGTTAGTCAGCTTAAGTCATTTTTATTACTATTTGTTCTCACTTTAATTTTTGTACAATTTTTTTTTCTTTAAACGTTCAATACGTTCATTTAAAGCTGTACCATTAAACCATTGTTATTACTTTTATTATTATTATTTTTCTTGTTTAAAATATATATAGTTTTATTTTATATAATGTCTTCTTATTTTAAATTTGATTTATTTTTAAACGTATAATTATACATTCTTTAAACTCATAGTGTGATACTTAACAAATTTATTTGTTTATATTAATATATATTAATTATAACTTACATATATAGATAATTTTTCGTTTTATTTTTACCATTGTGATGTGAAACTCGATTCTGCTGTAACTTAAATCCGATACTGTAGTTGTACTATGTATGCGGTTCTCTGGAAACGTCCACGGGGAAAAGCGCTTGGAAAATTCGATGTTTCACTGCAGACACGCTCGAGTTATTTTTATTTTGCGGCGTATAACCAACGAACTCGATACATTTGTATATAATGGTGTGGTTCGGTTCATAGTAAACTGTAAAATATATGTGTTTATTATTATTATTACAAAGGAAAATAATAATATATTATGTAGTATACATAAGGAATTCGTAATTAATGAAGCCAAACAGTAAATGAAAATGAAAACTGTAAAAATGGCAAGGTTACAAAAGCCTTCTTGCTGGTAGCCCAAGTTCTGGGTAGATACCATCCGCTTACCACATATTCTACCACCAACACTAATTAGAATCGTTTTGGTTTCCACAGTTGATGGCGCATTGGAATAATTAGTATTATTTTATAGTGCCAATGTCTATGTATGCTAACCTCTTACCATCAGGTGGCCCATTTGCTCGTTCGCCTAGTTGCTCTGTAAAAAATACCCTTGGAGAAAAATTAATAATTAATATTTGAATAAAACGCCTATCGTGTATTGAAAGAAATATTTATTTCTTTTTGCAAATAAAAGCGATCTCAAACAAGATATTTATCCATGAATAATTGAAACGTGCTAATGTTTAAATTGTAAACGTATTCCATAAGTCTGCTACATGGCTTCTTTTGTTTATATTCAAGCCTTTTGTTACGATATGACTATACCATTTTAATTTTCACTCGAATTCTTTTATTGTCTACATATAACATTCAATGGTTTCATAACATGAATGTTTCTTTATTTTATTTTTTCACACATACATACATAAATGTACACACATTTGTTTTATTTTATTGTATAATTACAGGCATACTTAAAAGTTATTGCATAGTATCCCTTAGAACACATACATTTACTCGGTGGTAGAGCTTTGTGCAAGCTCGTCTGGGTAGGTACCACCCACTCATCAGATATTCTACCGCAAAACAGCAGTACTTAGTATTGTTGCGTTCCGGTTTGAAGGGTGAGTGAGCCAGTGTAATTACAGGCACAAGGGACATAACATCTTGGTTCCCAAGGTTGGTGGCACATTGGCGATGTAAGCGATGGTTAACATTTCTTACAATGCCATTGTTTATGGGCGTTGGTGACCACTTACCATCAGGTGGCCCATATGCTCGTCCGCCTACCTATACAATAATAAAAAAAAAAAAAACCTTAACATTATAGCGAAAGAAATTTATTTACGTCTTTACGTTTTAATAAGGGTACAGAAAATACGTGGGCGATACGTAATATATACAGCCGAGATGACTCAGTGGCTAGAACATATATTGCATATTGTTAGCACCCAAACAAGCTGACAAGGCTTATGGGTGCCAAGAGTAAAAATAAACATTAATATTCCATTGTTCATAAATTAAATAAATAAACAAATAATCTTAAATACCTAACTAAAGATTTCATGTACATTTTTATTAACATCGTGTTCAGCGCTGATGGATTTTAAGAAAACCCACTTGTCGGAAATCAATCAAATTAAGTATTTTAATTTTGTAATTTCTTAATTTTATTAATCATATCGTATATTCTTTATTTTGTTTAAATTAGTGCAATTAAAAACGTTTTGTAATAATAGAGATAATTATGTCGTAGCGCTAAAAACGTAAACTTCGCGCGGCGCGACTTCACACTGGCTCAGTACTGAAGAACCTTAATAGCTGTTATCGTTAACATTTGTTTATGATTTTGTGATGGTTCTACACAAACTATTATAAAAATTATAAAAATAAATAAATCTTGAAATCATCTTAAATCTGCCAGAACTATATCTATAAATCTACGTTGCGTATAAATTGGATCAGCATAGTGGAATAAGTAAACCCTCAGAGGCAGGACATGACCAGAAGTGGAACATTTACGGGCTTGTTACATTATATAATATATTTTATAAATTTATAAATTATTATGAAAATGCATCCTAATGTGAGTACTAATAACACTTTTAGTTGATTTACTACGATTGCTTCAATTATTTACTCGAATATAATATGTTTAAGTAAATAATAACTTACGTTTTATATCAATTAGTCGATTACGGGCTTTATTATGTCCATTCAATGATTATAAGAAATATAGTCTTCCCGAAGTATTATGTAATAAAATTTAATTTTATTAAAAGTATAAATATTTTATATAAGTAATATGATCCACGTCTAATTATGTTTTAATATATACTATTATGTCTTATGTAAATAGTAAAAACGATTATATCTAGATATAATAATAGAAATATACCTAATAAACGTTCATTGTATTATAAGAATGTGTTTCCTCAGATTCTTAGAAATTATTCTTGATGGAAAATAATGTTTAGCGATTCTGCGATACATGCGATGCGATACATTTGCGTTTAGCAAAAATGGCGAAGGCTACGACTAAAGCTATGAATAAAAACTATTGAAAAATAGCAACTATACTAATAAGAACTCTTTGATGAAAACTTTATCAATAATTCCATGTAAGCCAATCTTGCTTCGCTTGGTCGTTTTAGTGTTCAATCATTAGTCATCAATTGTATATAGTATTTTATATGTTTTATGTTATGTAAACTTCTAATCTCTAAGGATATTTCTTGTACTTAAATATTTCTAGTCAAATATAAAGAATAATAAATAGTGTTGCGTTTCATTTAATTCGAAGGCAGTCTTGAACTAAGACCAAAAGCTCAGCTTGGAATGATATTTAAGGGATGTTCAAATTATAGTCATTGAAAATATCGGCTCTTTTCCCTATTTTTAAATAACAATAAAGTTGAATTCTAAATTATATTTAACTATTAAATCGCTTTTATCTTGTAGGATTAACATTGTTAATCCTAATTAAGGTAAGTATATCATAGTCAGAACGATTCTGTGGTTACAGTGATATATCAACCTGTAAGCACGAAGAATTTTACTAACATACATAAATACGGACCTTCGCTCCCACAAACCACAAGATCCATCGTTTTCATAATATATATTCAACTAAAATTTTTAATTACCTGTTTGACTAATCCTACTAATTATAAAAATGATTAATATACTCGTTGTATATTATAGAGTTGTATGTAATAATTAATTTAAGCTTTTAGTTTGAGCGAAAATATTTAGTGGATTTTTCATCTTGTTCTTTATGTAAATGAAGACTTTGATCTGCGTAGTATAAAACTTCTCCATAAGTTCCTTGGAGATATTCAGATCGAAATTCGAGGCTAATTTATAATATATAAATGTATATTAGTGTTGAATTCCATTATTAATTGATTTGTTCAGAATGTCAACATAATTTAAAATAGCAATTATTAAAAAAGATAAAACAAAACATTTCAATACACACATACGCGATATCGCACACATACGCATAAGATTCCCATCTATAATTTTTGTTTAACTATTGTCTTCTAGTCTGTAATGCAACATTTTATATTTTAACTAATTTTGTAATCCTACTTTTGTTTACTGATTACGAGTAATATAATCAGCTACGTATATAATTTGTTGAATTATCAAATAAATATAAAGATTATAGATGTATTGCATAATAAACATATATTTATTTATATATTTACAAATATATATAGAAACGGTTCAATTTAAACAAATAAAAGCAGTCACTGGATGTAACAGTTATCTTAGTTGTAAAGCGGACTTCAATAGAGTTTTAAAAGTTACAAAATCGAATTTATCGCTCAAAAGGGACCGTTAGTTGGTTTTATTTTTAAAAATACGACTCGCGGAAGACTTGAAATAGGATTAGAATCTACGGATATAATATTTGTTGCAAACTTATTGAAAATATTGGATTAAAGAGAATTTATTTATTAAACTCTAAGTTAGAGCAAAGTCTATACATTCATAATGTACTCGTATGTATATGTAATAAAATTTGACTCGTCTGACCTCTTAATATCAACCGATACCCAGGGGATATAAAAGGTGATGTCCCGTTTGCCTGTAATGACATTGAATAATATATTCATATCATTGTAACCACTTAAGCTGCAACACAATGGAGTTAAACGTTTATCGATATTATACATGGAGAGTGAAAGGTTACCAGGCAGACAGACAGAAAATGACGTATTAAATAAATGCTCATTATAAGGGGTTTTCCAATAGGGACGCTTGAACTTTGACAGCTGATTGCGGCCATGTTGTTTGAGTGACAGCTGTCAAATGCAGTGTGTTATATTCATTCCGTCCTCCCAAACCAATGAAAATGGGTCTTCAGTTCGAGCAACGTTCCGCGCACTTCGCCCGTTTTACGGTCGCGATGATCGTCCTGCCGAGTCGACTATCCGTCGATTGGTAGACAAATTCGAGTCAACCGGGTCAGTTAACAATCAGCCGGTTCCCGTGCGTCAACGTAACGCGAGATCTGCCGAGAATATCGCCGCTGTGCGCGACAGTGTCCTCGAAAACCCGCGGCAGTCAATTCCGCGTCGCGCACAGGAACTCGGCCTTTCGCAGACGACAACTTGGCGAATTTTGCGTTGTGACTTGAGCCTGCACCCGTACAAGATCCAGCTGACCCAAGAGCTCAAGGTTAATGACCATAGACAGCGCCGTGTGTTCGCTGACTGGGCATTAGAGCAGTTGGAAGTTGACGCCGATTTTGGCAAAAAAATCATCTTCAGCGACGAGGCGCATTTTTGGATGAATGGCTATGTCAACAAGCAAAATTGCCGTATTTGGGACGAGACCAATCCACACGAGGTTCACCAAGTGGCAATGCACCCGCAGAAAGTGACTGTTTGGTGCGGATTTTGGGCCGGAGGCGTGATTGGTCCGTATTTTTTCGAAAACGATAATGGTGTGGCCGTCACCGTCAATGGTGAGCGATACCGGTCGATGATAACCAACTTCTTTTGGCCTGAAATCGAGAATATGGATCTGGACAACATGTGGTTTCAACAGGATGGCGCTACGTGTCACACAGCACACGCTACGATGGAAGTTCTGCACGATCAAGCGCCCTTAATGGAAAACCCTATATATTGTATTATGCTTATAACGATTCCGAAATAATTGTACTAGACTGGTTGGGTAGTTTGTTATTGTAATTTCGACTCAACATCATACACACACACACACACACACACACATACACGCGCATGCAGATCTGTATGTAGAGCTGAAAAAAATAGGATATCTCAAAATATGACGATTTGTTATTACAATATCTAAAATTTATCCAGTCCCTGTCAATATCCTCTCCCTTGTCTCTGGAATTGTGATGATTGAAAGATTGATGAAGATGGATTGACACGGTAAGGGACCAATGAATCAACGCATGTGGGGACGTTAAGCGCTCGAATAGGTAAGAAGCATAAATATTCTGTAATTCCTAATAATTTGTTTTCAGTTGAAACCCTAATAAGAATATTAATGCAATTCACTTTTATTTTACGTTTAAAATATAGTAACTATTTAAAACTAATACTTATAAAATGTTTGTACATTTTAAATATAAATATTTAATATAAACCTTTTATTGGAAAACTATTTTAAATAAACGCTCGAACATTTTTAAACTGAACGGCAAATGGGAACAAGTCGAAACAATTTATTATTTCAAACGCTTTAGTATTTCCGCGGTCTCAACTATCGTTAATATATTTTCGCAATACATTTAGATGAAATGAAAATACTACAATTTATTCTAGGCGAAATTTTAAAATTATTCAAATTTCATTATTTACGCAATGGGTTTAAATATATGTAGTAGACTAGTTTCCGTCCGCAGTTTTGCCCATGTGGAAGGGGGGTGGGGGGGGGTAGGTATTTATTTATTTAAGGGTCAGTAAACAGTTACACAATACATTTTATTAACAATGAGTTGATTTCTTGAAGAAAAGTAACAATAATGTAACCCACAACACTATCCAAATATTACTAAAAAAAAAAAACTATAAATTACCGCTAAAGGTAATATTAAATTTACAATTTGCTGCAAATTTATACTAGTACTTACGCTAAAACATTTACAAATATTATGAGAGTATTTGTGCTATTGATTTCTTAAATTTACTAATAGAGCATACAAAAATTATTGGTTTTATGGTATTAGGCTCTATGTTCTTTACCATACGACGAAGATTTAAAAAAAAAATTGGTAAGCATTTCTTTAACTTTTAATTATAAAGAACAAGAACTTAATTATAAATTCAATTAATAAAATAAAGCTGAGTTTTCATAGAAGGATATCAAGATGTTATTTGCTCCCGTTTCCATCAAAAACATAAGCACGAACAACTTCAGATATTCCCATAATATTCCAATTCTATCAAAGACGCAGGAATTCGGGGAGCTGCCTGAGGCCTTAGAAATATTTGTAAATGGTTGAAGATTTTATTTAGATAAAAGTTATTGACGTCCGAACTTTTGAATTCGATTATCAAATATTTTAATGGTTTTTATGGTTCCTAAAAGTTCCATAGATCTTTGTATGATATGGATGTGTGCTTTGCGAATCAATAAATTGAAATCTCATATTACAAACATCATTTCTCAATAAAAGGCGTATTAACGACAAAAGATAAATTGTTATAGATAGATAAAAAACAAAGCGTGGAATTAGTATTCGTTTGTTTTCAAATCAAATCAAATCGGTCGGTCTTCCACATAATCGACGAAACATATGAGATGTTTCATTGATGTGTAATAGCGTACATGAATCTTGCTATTATAAACTAACGGCCTTACTTGTAAAAGGTTTTATGTAGCTGTTTAGTTAAACACAATCATTATTGATTTGACATATAAAATAAGAAGTCACAGCATCATTTAATTAATCGCCCAGTAAACCGCGTTTGTATTAGTTACTTAAATGTAGCACAGCTTAGCAAAGACCTTACGTACTCGAAATTTACAAAAATCTTTTCGTTGTGGACTTCAAAAGATACCAATAATAATATTACGGCACCAAACAAACAAAGCTATATAAGCTATGTTAAAACACACTACCAGGATTTCTGAACAGTAAAACCCAAATTGGCCCGACCTGGAGTTCAAACCTAGGACCTCGACCTAGGACGGTTGGCCTTATAAACTAGTCACTAGAGAAACAGTGCAGTAATATTATTATTAATTAGATATGTTAAAGTCACATGCATTATGTAGTTAATAATAATGTGTTGAAAATTACTTGCAATTACTTAATGGGCAGCATGTGTAGTCATTTAAGCACCATCATGTAAACTTACTTCAATTTACCGCTACTTACCAAGCAAGGCAGGCGAACCGAAGTTAATTTATAAGTTTTATACGCAAGTTATGTTTTAAATGTCCTTTGCAATGATTTACGTTAATAAAATAAAAGTAATACGAATTTTGGTGATTTGGTACAGATAGGTATGTCGCAGGTCAAATTATTATAAAAAAAACGTCACAATCAAACATCGATGAATACTCGGAAGCATCGGCCGATGGAGTGGAAGAGAGTTAGATGCATCACAAGCTGAACGCTTAGGCCGATCATGCCTCTCTATCGCTTGTTCCGCGCTCTCGCTCGGCTCAGGCGAAATGTGACAATGAGTCATGCTTTTTCGTGCGTGCAGCCGGCGTTCATCGATTTATAAGACGTTACCACATCAAAACATGATTAAATTATTGATTTGTGTAGGTATCAACAATATTGATAGTTAAGTATTTATTGCCTTACTAACAATGCTGTCTTTGACATTCGAAAGACAAAGACAGCATTGTTTAACTAATTACCAGCTAAACAAAGCTTATAAGTAAATCCGTTAATAACTAAATTCCTCGATGGTTAAATTTTTCATTTATTACGGCAGATGAGCGGTTTTGTCAACTGCTAGGTCATCTTTACTCATAGAAACGTGCACTGCGGCAAATTAAGTGATTTATTCACATACATATTAAAATTTAAAGATAATAATTTATTTAATACTTGCGTAAAAGCGTGAAACATAATGTAACATACCAACCAATCTAACAAGTTATTTTTGAAATGCGGTTTTTATTAAAAGTAACTGACCTTTACATCGCGATACATTTAACTCAATTTTTTCCGACATCTTCAACAATCATCGTCATATTTCAGTAAATTTACAGTAACAGTAACAGTAACAGACTGCCTCGTTGGTCTAGTGGCTAGATGTAAGGTCGCAGTTCCGGTGGTCCTGGGTTCAATTCCCAGGTCGGGCCACTATAAAGTTATTGGGTTTTTCTGTCAGAAAATTCTCAGTAACAGCCCGGAGTCTGGAAGTTGGAAGTGTGTACACTCCCGTGCCTCGGAGAGCACGTAAAGCCGTTGGTCCTACGCTTGAACTCTTTCCGGTCGTGTCGGATTACCGTCCCATCGGATTATGAGAGCTAGGGAAGAGAGAGTGCACCTGTGTCCGCGCACACACGTTTGTGCACTATGGTTATGGTTATCTTCTGCGCAGTTGGCTAATCATTATTGAGATTGGCCGCCGCAGACGAGATCGGTCTGGAGGACATTATTATTAACAGCCTGTGAATGTCCCACTGCTGGGCTAAGGCCTCTTCTCCTCTTATTGAGGAGAAGGTTTTTTGGAGCTTATCCCGCCACACTGCTCCAATGCGGATTGGTGGAATACACATGTGACAGAATTTCAGTGAAATTTGGTATATGCAGGTTTCGTTACGATGTTTTCCTTCGTGCTTGCCCGGGTTTGAACCCACGATCTTCGGTTAAGATTCACGCGTTCTTACCACTACCATCTCGGCAACCCTAGTCAATTCGCTCAAAACCATAATTAATTATACACCTATACCTTCCTCATGAAACATTTCTCCCATCAATGAAAACCGTATGAAAATCTGCTTAGTAGTTTTTGAGTTTATCGCAGACAGACTCTCTAGGAGAATTTTGTAATATGTTGTGATGAATTAACGTTGAAACATGAATGTTTAAAATTACCCATTACAAGTTCTAATAGTTCCCTTGCGTGATTATTCAATCAAACTAATAATATTTTCTTTGATTGGCATTTACAATAGACTTAACTATCTCATTGTTGTCTAGGAAGTCACTACCGGTTGAGTCAGATTAAATAATTTATAAGCGTTTAATTTCTTGGAGTTGGTTATGTTGGTTGTAGATAATCAAATATTTAATATTATACGGTCTTGATTAAACACCATCCACTAAAAAATATAATAGGTGATGAAAATGATAGTATACACTTCGTATAACTTTATTTTCTTTTGAACACAATAAGCACACTTAAAATTAACTTGGTAAACCGATAGTTTCCTGGAGAAGTGACCTGGTCGGGCAGCGTCCCGAATCGTAATGTGCCGTTTCAATTCCTCACTTTCCAACACGACTCTGTCCTCGTGCCGCCTTTACAATAACAAGTGACGTCACGGTATTTAATCCTTCTCGAGTACTATGATACTCAAATGAGCAACTTCATATTGAACGATATCGCTTTCCATGACATATATATTAATTTTATTTTTAACATTCAAATACATTGTTCTAATTTTACTGGTTTCTAATTTACTGGTGCTAGAGCTTTGTGCAAGCCCGTCTGGGTAGGTACACCCACTCATCAGATATTCCACCGCAAAACAGTAGTACTTGGTATTATTGTGGTCCGATTTGAAGGGTGAGTGAGCCAGTGTAATTACAGGCTCAAGGGACAGACATAATATCATAGTTGGTGTCAACACCTAAGGTTGGTGGCGCATTAGCGATGGAAGCGGTGGTTAACATTTCTTACAATTCCAATGTCTATGGGCGTTGGTGGCCACTTACCATCAGGTGGCCCATATGCTCGACCGCCTACCTATACAATAAAACAAAAAAAAAATACTAAAAAATCATTATCAAGTGTGCGAATTTGAGATGAAGGGTGAAAAGACAAAGCAACCCCGAGAATAAGTGAAAAAAACAATATCTCGCAAATGGAAATAAAATTTCCAATTTCGAGGTATAATTTATAAAAGGTCGGGATACTCAAATCGACAATCATCTACATTATTTCCACTTCAGGAGTAAGGGGGACATTTTTACATTGATGAGGGTAATTTTTAGCTTTTATTAGGTTAGGCCGCGAGAGACAAGTTAATAAAAGACGCTATTACAGTAATTTTATCAGGTGATTGACATTAAATGAAATAAATATAATAGCTTTTATTTATGAGTTAACAAGATTCATTTAAAAATACTTTGAGATCAGAACTGGTCCAGTGGATGGCATGATGAACCAAAGATAAAAGGTTCAAATTCTTAATTTAATTTAAAGGTTCAGTTCTAAGTTTTCTACTTTTATTTCATATAATGTAATATACTTCCAAATCATTTTCAAAGTTTCGAAAATCATTATAACCTTTTTTATGTCAAACCATTTTACAAACGTACCGAAAGGTACCCGGATCCCATGGGAGGAAGTCGGGTTATGTGGGATTCTTACTCACTAAAACGGCTGTGGGCCGTCCTCGGCACGGAATGGAGAAGCTGCGGGATCGTGTTGATATAACGCATCCACAACACCTGCCGTGCTGTGCTTCGCTCGTGGCTCGGCAGAGCTCTGCTCAGGAGGCGAAAGTTATGTTACCCCCCCCTCCCCGCAATCCTCGCTAGTGCATAAAGCAGCTCGGGCCATCTGAAATACGGACGCGAGGCTCCCACCTCACGCATCCACGGCCCCAGGGTTACGCCCTTTCTTTTAAGCCCCGGGCGTTGGAGATCAGAGACGGCGCCGACATCATCTCCGCCGAGCAGGATCGACTCTTTCCCGTTCTCGGGATGATCGGCTCCACCGTCTCCTTCGGGACATGACGGTCTCAAAGAAGGAGGCTACGGCCCTCCATGCCGATTCCTTGCGGAGCATCGCCGACACGATTGCTCACAGGGACGGTCTCTTGTCCGACTTGACGGACCAGGATCCCTCGCCGCACTCCACGCGGGGCATTTCTCCAACGTGTGCTGAGCGTTGTCCCGATACATGCCAAAGTGGTGGCACATCGCCGTCGATTAGTGTCCAATCTTACACAGGTATTCTCACTTTACAAACCCAAGCCCAACCCAAAAACTTAATACTCTGAAGCGGCACAAGCTAGCCACTGATCCAACAAGATATTTACTTTATTAATATATCTATATGTATAATAATAATAATTAAATGAGCCTATTAGTTTAATCGTCAATTTTCCTTGAAATTTTTTATTCCGATTATCCTTTACGAATTTTTCCCTAAAGATTTAACTTTAAGACGCATAAAAGTTATTTAATTGTAATGATACTTTAAGACTTTCTAGATAAGAGAAAAAAGTTCTTTCCTCAATAAAAAATTTTGGTAATAAGAATGTTATTGTTTCTTTTTTTTATGTTGATGTAAATAAAAAAAGTGCACGTTGCGGAATGTCTGGCTGATGTGGAACTTTAAAATTTGTGGTTATTAAAATAATTTAAAATCAAAGAAAAGTAATAAATAAATATATATACGAAGTAAAATTAACAAAAACGTATAAAAAGAGAAAATAGTACACAAGTCACGCACACATGAGCTGCAATGGTGAACGAGCTTGATGACATACGTATGAGTGTCATGTCGTGTGCCGTGACTACCTCGTTAGTCTAGTGGCTAGATATAAGGCCGCAGACCTGGTGGTCCTGGGTTCAATTCCCAGGTCGGGCCAATAAATACTTATTGGGTTTTTCTGTCAGAAAATTCTCAGTAGCATCCCGGAGTCTGGAAGTAGGAAGTGTGTACACTCCCATGCCTCGGAAAGTACGTTAAGCCGTTGGTCCTGCGCCTGAACTCTTTCCGGTCGTGTCGGATTGCCGTCCCATCGAATTATGAGATCTAAGGAAAAGAGAGTGCACCTGTGTT
This sequence comes from Nymphalis polychloros, assembly GCA_905220585.2. Classification (NCBI taxonomy): domain Eukaryota; kingdom Metazoa; phylum Arthropoda; class Insecta; order Lepidoptera; family Nymphalidae; genus Nymphalis; species Nymphalis polychloros. The sequence goes on along the minus strand of HG992264.1, from coordinate 4,486,342 downwards.
TGCGCACACACTTGTACACTATAATATCTCCTGTGCGGTTGTCTAATCTCTCTTGAGATTGGCCGCCGTGGCCGAAATCGGTCTGGAGGACCTTATATAGGGTTTTCCAATAGGGACGCTTGAACTTTGACAGCTGATTGCGGCCATGTTGTTTGAGTGACAGCTGTCAAATGCAGTGTGTTATATTCATTCCGTCCTCCCAAACCACCATGGCAGGTTACAGTGTCGAGCAGCACGTGCAAATCATAAAATTGTTTTATGAAAATGGGTCTTCAGTTCGAGCAACGTTCCGCGCACTTCGCCCGTTTTACGGTCGCGATGATCGTCCTGCCGAGTCGACTATCCGTCGATTGGTGGACAAATTCGAGTCAACCGGGTCAGTTAACAATCAGCCGGTTCCCGTGCGTCAACGTAACGCGAGATCTGCCGAGAATATCGCCGCTGTGCGCGACAGTGTCCTCGAAAACCCGCGGCAGTCAATTCCGCGTCGCGCACAGGAACTCGGCCTTTCGCAGACGACAACTTGGCGAATTTTGCGTTGTGACTTGAGCCTGCACCCGTACAAGATCCAGCTGACCCAAGAGCTCAAGGTTAATGACCATAGACAGCGCCGTGTGTTCGCTGACTGGGCATTAGAGCAGTTGGAAGTTGACGCCGATTTTGGCAAAAAAATCATCTTCAGCGACGAGGCGCATTTTTGGATGAATGGCTATGTCAACAAGCAAAATTGCCGTATTTGGGACGAGACCAATCCACACGAGGTTCACCAAGTGGCAATGCACCCGCAGAAAGTGACTGTTTGGTGTGGATTTTGGGCCGGAGGCGTGATTGGTCCGTATTTTTTCGAAAACGATAATGGTGTGGCCGTCACCGTCAATGGTGAGCGATACCGGTCGATGATAACCAACTTCTTTTGGCCTGAAATCGAGAATATGGATCTGGACAACATGTGGTTTCAACAGGACGGCGCTACGTGCCACACAGCACACGCTACGATGGAAGTTCTGCACGAGCAATTTCTGGACATGGTCATCTCGCGTGGAGGCGACGTGAACTGGCCACCGAGATCGTGCGATTTGACCCCGCTGGACTTTTTCTTGTGGGGTTTTCTTAAGTCGCAGGTCTATGCCAACAAGCCGCAAACCACCGATGCCCTCAAAGTCAACATACGCCACGCCATCGATCAAATACAGCCCGATTTGTGCGCCAGAGTCATCGAAAATTGGACCTTTCGTGTGCGCGCCACCAACCGAAGCCGTGGCGGTCATTTGAATGATGTCATATTCCATACATAATGGGGTCGATAGACCTTCCAAATAAAAAAAAATTCGCAAATATCTCTCCTACATGTATTTTTTTTTGCATTTCAAAGATCAAGCGCCCTTAATGGAAAACCCTATATATATAAAAGTGAAGTAAAAAGTAAAGTAACAGCCTGTGAATGTCCCACTGCTGAGCTAAGTTCTCTTCTCCTTTTTTTTTTGAAGAGAAGGTTTGGCGTTTCTTACACCACGCTGCTCTAATGCAGGTTGGTGGAATATACATGTGGCAGAATTTGAGTGAAATTTGTGAACACATGCAGGTTTCCACTTCACGATGTTTGCCTTCACCGGCAAGCACGAGATGTAATTCACCACGATTATAGTTTAAGATTCAAGCGTTCTACCCACTGGGCCATCTCGGATTCGGATCTCATAAACAGAAATCCAAGATGCTACAAAAAATTAGAGCCAACCCAATAACCAACCAAAACAGTCAAACCACAAATAATGTAATTGTATACTCTAAAACAATAGTATAATTTACAAACTAAATAACTATTAATTTAAAATTCAATTGGTTTCGGTGGATCCGTTTCCGATTAACCTGGACAAAGGCACTTGAGGATTTAAGATCATCCGTAGCCTTATCTGAGTTGTAAGAGCCCTTTATAAAGACTGATTGAGGTCTCTATAGCACAGATGCGGGGCTTCCCCTTCTTTAACGATGCATTCCTCGTCGTTTTATAAGCTTTAATTTTGCGACTCTTTGTTAGTTAATATGTACTTATTACTATTTTTATATAATTATGTGAAGAATTTTAGTACTATCTTAATCTGTTAAGAATGTATAGAGTTGCTGGGAAATAAATTATTATAAATAAAAATGTCCCACTGCTGGGCTAAGGCCTCTTCTCCTCTTTTGAGAAGAACAAGTTTCCTCACGATGTTTTCCTTCATCGTCAAGCACGAGATGAATTATAATCACAAATTAAGCACATGAAATTCAGTGGTGCTTGCCCGGGTTAGAACCCACGATCATCGGTTAAGATTCACGCGTTCTTACCACTGGGCCATCTCGGCTTTAACTAAATAAAAATAAATCTCGTTACTCTAGCTAAGACTATTGAGATGGTGGTGCACAGTGATATGTAAATTGCACTTACGAAAAATGCCACGGCCCCGAAAGAACTGCACTATTTGGGATTTTGAACCAATAAAATCATCAGGGCTGTCTCAAGAGTGCACCTGCGATACTAATGTGCTTCCCAGACAAGCTATAGTTTTATTACAACGATAAAATATTTACCTTAATTCTATTTTTGTTCAATTTATATAAAATCTCAATTGATTATGAATTGTTGTGTCATTTCGTTTTTAAATTGAATGGGTTTATCAAATTGTAATAATAGTCTGACAATCCGAACTCCATTCCTAGACCAGTATCATTTCATTAGTCTCTTGTTATAATCCTGACAAATACAAGAGCACTTAAGAATAGTAGAAACGTCGATGGTAGCAAGATGCGTTAGTATTTACTCTAACTATGTATAAGTAAATATTTTCTTCAATATTATTTCTAGCAATTTATGTTTCAACACATATGTTTATGTAAACGGTGATTCTAACCATCTATTAAGATATTATTTTTACTACTTAAAGATAGAATACTACAATTAAAAGATATTTATCTTATTTATTTATTTATCTATTTAAAGGCTTTATTGACCACCATAAAGTAAGTGGGACAAAAGGCAAACTTAATGCCTGAAGGCATTCTCTGCCAGTCAACCTTTAGGTTAAACAGAAACCCATGAAGGCAGTAATTAATAATTATTGGTACACAAAAATATACATACTTATATATCAAACTATTAAATAAATAAACATATACATACATACATATATAGTATCTACAAAATTAATATCGATCTAAAATATCTATAGTGTTTAAGTTTAGTTTTAAAGTCATCTCTCCGTCGATCAAGTCGAGCGATGGAGGCGAAGTGAAGTTATTCTGCTGTTTGTCGTGCTTTTTTATACACTCGACCATGTTGATTACTCTGGTGGGGAAGAGACCGCTAACAATAGTATAAACATATAAATAATAGTGCATTATAGAAGTCCTGAGAACATCTTATTTTTAAAAATGTGTTTAATTACTATGAAGTACAGGGTTTTAGCTACGGGTTAGGACAACGCGAAACCCGTATGATTTATATATATACCCAGTCAATATATTTCCAATACAAATTTTTGTTATATAAAAATGAACTTTAAGATTATAAAATTAAGATTCATTTTATGTGCTAACTTTAGCTCACAAAAATCATTCCAAGTAAATTGTATTACAAAGTAATAATATATGGTCTCTTTAACACGTTTACCATTAGTTATATAGCGAAGCATTTAAAGCCGCTAATCAAACTAAAGTTTACCTTATTATATTCAAACAAGACTCAAAGTTGAATGTTTTGTGAAACTTTTGGTGTGCTGCATATAGTTTGCTAAATTTTTAAGTAATCTAGGAATTTCATCCTTATTTCGAAAGTGATAAGAGCTACTAAATGTATAATTTTCAAGCCAGATAAATTATGCAGTCACGTATAATAATTACGTTCATATAAAGCATTTCAACGTAAACCACAGACATTTTGATTTATGGGAATAATAGTTGAACATTTTCACGTTTAAGGCTATACTGGTATTTGCCGATACCTTTGAATTAAATATTTATAAACAGAATTATTCTGATACTTTAATCAAAGATATCAAACAACTTCAGAATTTAATCTATACTTCTATACTATATAAATCTATTGGTTCTGTCTGTACATTTTATTTTCAGCTAATTTTATGATACATAATCGTTTTATGGTGCAGTGATTCACATTATACTATTTTTTTCATTTTTGTCTGTCTGTCTGTCTGTCTGTATGTCTTCTTATAACTCAAGAATGGCTTGACCAATCTTGATGAAAATTTATACACACAAAGAACACGTCATGGCGCATATTAGGCCATATATAAGATCGGTAAACCCTACTATCTTATGAATATTAATTTCAAATCGTTAATTACGTATTTCTTTAACAGTAGCCATATGTGTGTGTGGGGGGGGGGGTGTTTGTGGTGTGTGTGCGCGTGTGTTATTATAGTAATAAAATAATTTATTATATTTTTATTAATTATACGCGGCAAGCCCCGAGGCACAGCTAGTATATGAATAAATTTAAAGTTTACGAAATAGTCTATAGATCTACCACTGCAAATCTCAGCTTATTTAAAAAATAGTTTGGTCTTTTAATACTACACTGCTCAATTGAATGAAGCAGATTTTCTTAATTGTAAAACTTAATTAGAGCCGAAATGGCCCAGTCTGATTTCACTGAAATTCTGCCTCACACTCCAATACGATTTGCAACAGCGTGGTGAAATAAGCTCCAAGCCTTCTCCTCAAAGGAAGAAGACGCCTAGCCCCAGCAGTGGATTTCGAACGAAGGCTTACTTTAACACCGTCGCCGGACAGGAGATGAATTATTATAAACAAAAATGTAAAATATGAACATCTAGGTGTTGCTTATCTTGTTTCGAACCAACTTCTAAAGAACTAAAAGAAGTAGCAACACATTGACTTAAATACACTTAAGTTAATTCTGTGATACTTTTTGTAAGCAATTGCACAAAAAAATCCATCAACTTTTTTCGTCAGACGGCAACCGAACCAGGGACCTTACCATCTGCACCCATATATGCTAACTACTATACCACGGTGATAATTTGTGAAAAAAATACAAAAATGCTGAGATTAATGTTCAAAGGACGAAAATTCGAAGCTCAACAAAGCTGACAACAGTTAAATATAATCACTCCGGAAATACGCTGGTTGCTTGCAGTGTTTATTTAACAGCAAGAAATATCTTCTAAGTTTTATATACACTTCGTGTCATATATAATGATCATCTCCTTAAGACTTATTTGACTTACCTTTTGAATAAAAAAGTGTACAAATTATTATTATACATTTATTAAATGAAATTGGATTTTATTAATTTTGATATATTTTCTTACAGGATTTCAAAGAAGTTGCGAATCCACCTCACCACACAGACACAAGACGTGAAAACTATTTCCTTACTAGACTTAATTAGCCTTAATATAATGAAAGATACATTACCACGATTAAAATACTTTAGAAAATTAATGAAAGGATTTTTGTCCGAACGCAGCGTCGCTTTTTGAATGTTGAATTAAGTCTAATTTGAGATGAATAGGCACCCTTTTCGTTTTCACTAGAGGTCTTTTAGTGTATTTTCTAAAGGAAGTGTCATTGCGGTGAATATGTTAGTATATCAAGAAATTCGTCAGATTTGTTGCCAATCGAAAATAAAATGTACATAAAAAAATCCTTTTATTTTGCAAGCCTATGAAATAGCGGGAAGGTTTGGGCATTGAGAAAATACTATATATGCTTTTAGATACAATGGAAACGCTTGCGTGAGCGCACCGCGTGATCAAAGGAATACCGACGCTTTCAATCGGAATGCCTATAGGAACTACCGTTGTGTGGCGCACCTTATCGATTAGTAGTAATATTTTCAAAATGTTACCTATTTATACTACATTTATTTAGGGTTAGGGGTGCTTAAATTTTATTTTTCTTTTTTTCGTTATATTACTTTAATTAAACTTTTAATATAAAAAAAAAATATTATTTATGAGATGTATTTATTGTGATAGAATCAAAAATAAACTTTATAATAATAAATAAAGTAAAGATTTCTATTTCATTTTACTATCATACATTTGTTTTTCGAGGCGCAGAAAAAAGTCACCCAGTATTTTTTTCTGCTGGGCAAAGGTCTTTCTTCTTCATAAATTTGGGGCCTATTTCACCACGCTTTTTATAGCATAGGTAGTGGTCACCAACGCCCTTAGAGATCGGCAGTGTAAAAAATATTAACCATTGCTTACATCGCCAATGCGCCATCCACCTTGGGAACTAAGATGCTATGTGCCTTGTCCCTGTAATTACACTGGCTCACTCACCCTTCAAACCGAAACACAACAATACAAAGTACTGCTGTTTTGCGGTAGAATATCTGATGATTGGGTGGTATCGACACAGATGAGCTTGCACAAAGGTCTACCACCAAGTATATGCTAGCTGCAGATATAACCGACACATGCATGTTGCCTCAAGAATTCTCATATGTTTTCTCTTACCGAAGATTACCAGATATATCATAAACAAAAAATAAGCACGAGAAAAATAAGTTGAAGACTCAACTGAAGAATTAACCGCATTCTAAACTCTTGGCCACTTTTTCACCCATTCTTTAACCATCTTATTAATTTAAACATATTGCAAAATCTTAATCTAAAAAGATGCAAATAGGTCACCGCATAAGCCATAAACACATTTTGTCTGAAACTCTCAAGTCAGTCTCGGAAGTTGAGCAAATTTCATTAATATTGATCTTACGCCTTCGCTCAAAATGACATGGACTTAAGAATTTGATAACTTTGAAAATGCATTTTCTTATTTAATATCGAATGAAGGTTAAATGAACGGGAACGACTGAGTAACTTTTTAATTGGAAACTTTGAACTGAAAGACTTCATTGTCTTTCTATTTCGCAGTATTTAAAAAAAAACGTTTTGAGTTTTTTTTTTATTTATAATTAGTCTTTATAGAACTATAGATAATAAAATAAAAGTCTCAATAGTAAAACTTTATTATTACTGAGAATTTTATTTTTATTGTGCACTTACAAAATAAATACATGTTTGTAACACTTTGAATTATTTATTCACTGTAAATATTTAAAATATTAACGGTATTTGGAATTTGTACCCGTGTGGTTAAGTATTCTATTTGAAAATCGAACTTTATTTCTTTAGAAGCAAAACATGTCAGTCATTTATTTCGTTAAAGAAAATCACAAAACAACAATAACTACACTCTAATTTTGTAGAACAAACTCGAAACTCTCCGCTGAAAACGGTCGTGAAATGACCACTAAATTCTGATAAATTTTAGTAAACATTAAAAATTTAAAAAAGTATTAAGCATAATTAAACAAATTTGAATTAATTAAGGAACAAAATAAATTATTTAACATTTTAAACATCAAGCGACTTTCTAACTCAGTGAAAGGAAAAACCGAGGTCCTATTATCGAAGCGGCAACTTTTCAATCTAACTTCAACATCCGACGTGTTTTCTTTTTGGAAAAAAGTTCAACACCCGTTGTTTCTTTTTGAGTATTTGCTACAAATTGTTTGATAAAGCGTTATTGTGGTAGAACTTAGCCTTCATTTTTATTTTAAAAGGTTAATTTATACTATAAACTGCTGTCATTTTATGTTCCACGTTACGTATAAGATAGACCAGAGGTTACCAGACATTTTTTCTCATAAACCATTTTCAAAATTTAGCTGCTTCCGGTGGAGCTCCTGCAGCTATATTTCTACCATATTCCCAAAACTCGACAAAAAAAGTGAAGATTAGATTTAACTATGGAAATTTGCGTTGCGGCTGAGTTCCAACCACGAATTAATAGTTGGATGTCAAAAAAGTAACGTTGGCCATTCTAAAAAGTGATTCCATCCAACTTTACTGATCTGATGATTATCTGATCCCAAACTAAGCTTGTGCTTGTACTATGGAAAACAGACAACTGATATACTTACATATACTTCTTTTCTTTTGTAAATAAATACTTGAATAGATAATTACTCCCAGACTCAGAACAAACAGACATGTTCATGAACACAAATGTCTGTGCAGGGTGGGAACCGAGCCCACGTCCTGCGGCGTGGAAAGGCAAGTATCTTACCAACCACGCCAACCGGCTCGTCTGAACCGAACCGATTTAAAATATTAAAGCAAATTCGCTAAATAAAAACATCGTCGTATACAAGATAAAAAACTGAATTAATATGGTATAAACGTATCACGTCACAATAAATACATAAGATAATGTAAACAAGCGCCTGAAGCTGGCAGATAGACGAACAAAGACGTATTGAAGCATTGCTTTGTGTTAATATGTTAAAGAAAATCCATCTTTATATTTAACCGAATTAAGTCGAAAATCCACTGTAAGTTTCCAGTATACATCATTGGGTCGTATAATAGAAAATATACCTTGTATTTAAGTGATATAGAGTTCATTATAAATGGTACGAATCTGAATAGATTATGACTTTTGTGGGTAAAAGAAAATAGCGATAATATTGTTGGTGTAATACTTATTATGTCATTACAATTACCTATACTAGAATAAACCATAGCTTTACTGTGAAAATTAGTTTTATTAAACAAAAAATAACGACTTACATAATTATTTTGTACCACTTTTTTTTTCTCCTTACTCTTTTTTCCCACATAAAGTGGGAGGGGGGTATGTGGGGCTCGCCGGACTGAAGGCGCCGGAATACCCACTAAAAACCAGCGGCATCCTCTCCGTCTGGTGGGCGGGCGCCACGGGATCGCTTGCGCATGCTACCGTGACACCCAGAGGGTTGGCCCGCCTATGCGCCTCCATTTCTAAGGGGGTTCCCGGATACAGGGAATCCACTTAGTCCCGGCGGCTGTTAAGGCGGAGGGAAGAGGTGCGCATAGCGCCGACTATAGGCACTTTCCTCACGCTGCCGCTCCGCGGCTTCCTTCTGTGACATAACACTCTCGCAGGAGACCATTTCCAACCACCACTGCCGAGCGTGATTAACACAATGCTCGACAGCGAGAGATCTCCGCCGACTATCGCCACCAGGGTATGCCTCTGAGGCCCCCACGCAGAACACTCCGTCAGCGTGTGGTGCGCCGTATCCAGTGGCGCACCACACTCGTGGCAGGAAGTGTAGCCGCCGTCCACGACACCGCACGGTAACCACGTATCGCCCTATTTTATATCACATGGCAGGGTGCGGGTGAAACCTAGCTGGTCAGTTGGTCAACTACAGACTGTGCTCCTTGCCGGCTCTTTTCTTTGCTTAAAATTTAAAAAAAAATGTGAGTAGTAATAATATCGATTCAAAACGACCTTCCATTATTAGCAACTAACAACTATTTTTATAATATACAAATTGAATTACTGAAGAATAATTTTGGAAATAATTTAACATTTAAACTAAAAATTCAATTAATTTTTACATAACTTGAAATGATTTATTTTACACAAATTATATAAAAAAGTAAAATAAGAAATAATATAAACAAACATTATTATAACAGAAATTTGATTTTGAATAATGATATAAATAAAAACAAAATCTGTTACAGATTTTATTTAAGAATATTGCCACAGTAAATACAATATTTTAACAATAATTTAAATATCAAATGTCATTAAAAGTTTCAAACAATCAAAACAGTCTACTATAAATTAATTATGAATAGCTTGATAAATAATGGTCTTATATTTTCCAATTACTTTAAGAATATAACTTGCGTGTTATAGACATTGATAAAAATAAAATATAATCATTTAAAGAACACATAAACGATAAATTAAACAAAAAGATCAAGATAATATATATTGTCAGCTATATATATGTACTATATTATGCCCATATGTACGGAGAACGATATAACCACAATTCTATACACGTAAATATCATTTGAACTCTTCTATTTTTTGTTTAATCAAAACAATTTACTCGGTAAATAAATCATACAATTAAATTTTATTACATACATTACATACATTTACACGTCATTACATAAATTCAATATTAATATTTTCGTGTGTTTACGATTTACACGCATTACAGAGAAATGATTGTGATGATGCTAAGCGTAAAATATATACAAGTTAGAGAGAGAGTTAAATATAGAATGACTAAATTTGTTGTCTCCTTTTTTTACGCAAAGTGGCTGGCAGCGGATGGAAATCGAGAGCTGAAGATCGAGCTCAGTGGCGTACCATTAGAGACCTATGTCCAAGAGTGGACGAAAAATGGTTGTTAATGATGATGACAATGAACTTTTTGGTGTGACAAAAATACAGCAATCAATAAAAGGCTTCATCCCTGACGGGGGTCCCACAACCGACATTTTTTTTTATTTAAAACGATTATTATTATTATTATTATGTGGGTTACGCTGGTTTGAGTGTACAGGTGTTATACGCTAAGTCAGTGAATAAGCTGTCTCTATTCCTAATTTAGATTAGCTGAGATGGCGCAGTGGTAAAAAACACGTGAACCTTATCCATTGGTTGTGGGTTCAAACCCGGGCAAGCACAACTGTATTTCATGTGCTTAATTTGTGATTATAATTTATCTCGTGCTTGACGGCGAAGGAAAACATCGTAAAGAAAGGTTTTATTATCGCTTTTAAGCGTTCCAATGATAGGCGTTTTAAAACCGGTGTTACAGAACCCTTGATTCAATTCTGCCGGGTCGCTGGGCTATTAGGATAAAGTGTTCCGGATTATTGGGGCGACCGGTTCTGATTTTTGAAATATCGGTTATAATACTGAAATATCATAAATACATTTTCGAAAGACCAATAAATAGCTGCAATTGAACGTTTTACTAAAACAGATTTATAAAATTGCTCAATTTTATAAATGTTATTCTCGTAGCATATTTCGCGGAAGACTTACAACATTTCTTTGAAGAAGCTGCTACGCCGTACAATTTACTAACATTTTAAGCACACAACGCGAAGTAAAACTCTAATTGTTTAGTAAATTACTACATGTATATTCAACTAGATACTAGAATAATATTTTATATGCAGATATCATAATGTTATATGAAAAAAAAATGTATATTAGTTAAAATCTTAAATTGTATTTAAGGTTGACAGTCAATAACAAACATTTACTTACATATGTGTTCAGAAGTTAAATAATGCTGAAACTATACCACATCCTCTTTGTAATCATATAATCGTTCGTATTACAGCTTAATGCGTTATTGATCGAAAACTATAACTCAATGCTGTGGTCTGGCACTATAATATCCGATACCCAAATGACGAACAATACGATGAAGTTTTATTTGCAATTAGCCTTTAAATGAATGGCTTTACAGGGCTCATATTTTATTATTAAGTACATAGAACATCTGAGGAATATACTATAAAAGTATGTTTAAGCTACAATAGTTCAAGAGCTGGGCAAAATATTCTTAACATTTAAAGATACTACGCTACTCCAGAGACGGGTCGGTGGATGTACATATTATGTAAGTAATCAAAAGAAACAAAAACAACTGTTTAATATATTGCGTTTGGGTTGAAATTATATCTCCTTTTAGGTACAGTAGAATCTCGATTATCCGAACATCGATTATCCGAATATCCGATTATCCGGACTCATTCTTCACGGCTCTATCTATCGATTTAGAAATGTTTTTACGGCGCAACGAAACATGTTACGACGAGTTTATTCCCGCCTCCGATTTGTAGATACTCCCGCTCTCATTTGTTTGCCCGAAAATGTTTGTTATTGTTTCATTTTATTTAATATCGTTTAACTGATAGGGTGTATTTTTGAGCTATAGCTCTAGTTGTTGCTTTTAAATTTTTTGAAAGACAAGAAAAGGATCGGTATTGTTAAATTTTAATTACTTTTATAATAAAAAAGTAATTAAAATTTAATTATTGTTTGATGTGACTTTGAAATCGATTATCCGGATTTTCGATTACACGAAATACTCCTGGTTTTATTTAATTCGGATAATCGTGATTCTACATGAACTTCTACATGAAATTCTACTGTAATGAAGTTAAAGTGTCAAAACGTTGGACAAAATAATCATAAAGTTTATATAGCGATTAAATCTTTCGTTTGTTCAATTTGTACCTTTTTCATGTGCTTCATTTCCATTTGAAGGAAAATTTAGTAAGGAATTTTGATACAGGTCAAAATACACTAAAATTCTGTCACATGTGTACACATACACCATGTCGCATTGGAGTATTGTGTAAATGCTCACAACTTCTCCTCTATAAGGCCTCACACCTTAGCCTAACAACCAAACATTTACAAGCTGTTACTTATAATCGTTTCAAAACTTATTAATTTTATTTAAGAAAGCTAATTAACTGAATATAAGAGCCCGAATAATGTCGTCATTAGTATTTTGAACAAAATAACATTTCGTCAAAAATACTTGGATTGTAACAGGACGAGGGCCTCGGCTTAATTAATTTACTAATCTGAAAGCCGAAAATAAACGCTTCGGGGAATTTCGGGAGACCTCCGACGCAGAAAATTTAATTTATTCCCGTTATTTTTGCTTGATTGTGCTATTTATTTGTCACATATATATGTCTTGAATTAAAAATTTGAAGTTAGTTACAACATACATGGAAAATAGAAGAAATTCTTTTAGATCCTATCCATCCATGTATAAAACGGCTGCCTCGTTGGTCTAGTGGCTAGATATAAGGCCACAGACCCGGTGGTCCTGGGTTCAATTTCCAGGTCGGGCCAATAAATAGTTATTGGGTTTTTCTGTCGGAAAATTCTCAATAGTAGCTCGGAGTCTGGAAGTTGGAAGTGTGTGCACTCCCGTGCCTCAGAAAGCACGTAAAGCCGTTGGTCCTACGCCTGAACTCTTTTCGGTCGTGTCGAATTGCCATCCCATCGGATATGAGAGCTAGGGGAGAGAAATTTTCTACGCAACTTAATTATTGACCATATACATACATAATACATACATATATAACAGCGCGTGACAATATTAAATAATGAAAATCAGTTAATTTTGAGTTATAATTAATTTTGTTAATTTTTATCGTTAGTAAATTGTTCTGTTTAGTTTATTAGAGCGGATAACACCGAATGGAGTTATGTTTGTCACGGCGAACATCATGTCAATGATGATCTTTTTGACAGCGGTAATACGCGATGATCACTCGCAAACCCATTGGCTCTAAATCGCTGATTATTAGAGTAATCCGTAATTGTACAAGTAATAAGTGTTTGTATAATTAAAATTGTAACAAAATTCAACATTGCAGTCCACTTATTTTAACGTTTCCTAAAGTATAAGGCCCACCATGGATTCCCGTACTAACGAGTCCACGAATTAGCTATTAGATTCGAGCCGACTTCCCGACGTCCCGTTATATAAACGAGTATATACGTACTGCATCGTCTAATCAAAATCAAAATATTCTCTCTTACAACCATTTTAGAATCCTTACTTCCACGATTATTTTTAATATATAGGTTTTATTTATTTGTTTGGAATATAAATAATACTGTGACGAAAAGTTATCCCCGATAGCAAAAAAAACGGTGTTTTGTCAAAAAAAACTTACACAGTAAACCGGCACTGATTAAACTCTAGTGCGTTATAATCACGTAAAGCGGTTGGTCCTGCATTGCCTATTCTCTATCTGGTCGTGTCGCTTCTGCCGTCTCTTCGAATTATGAGAGTGAGGAATAAAGAGTTAATAAAATGACATATGTTTGCACGTTGCATTTTAATAATAATAAGTCTCGCGCAGTTGGCTAATCGTTGGTACTGACTTGGTCGAAATTGGTAAGGACCTCGACATCATCACCAACTTTACCAATTATACAACACCATGATGATGGTAACCGTCTTATATCGAGCATTTAGTGAACATTTATTGAAACCAGAACACTTAGTAATTGTCAACAATATAAATTGGCAATTGCAATTGGCTAGTCTCCAACGTTCCAAAGTTGGTCAGGACACATCGTCATATTTGAGAACCAATTAATTTCCCGGAAATAGTAACACACATGTTGTAGTGGATTACTTTTACTAACTCGAGTTTAATTAAAGTCCATCAAGTCGCTTTGGCATGACGTGAACTTGCTGATGCACTAATATTTTAGCTACTCTGTATCTATGAAAAACAAACTATTAACCTTTCTGAACAGAATTAAGCCAAGGTACAAGCCACTGGCTAGAACACGTGAAGTTAACGGAAGATTTCCGGTTCGAACCCAGGTAAGCACCATTGAGTTTCCATAAGCTAATTATTTATTTATAAATTATCTCGTGTTTAAGGTCAAGGAAAATATCGTGAAGAATATATGTGTTGAATTTTACTGAATCTGAGCAGCGTGGTCGAATAAGATCCAAAACTTGCCCTCAGAGAGAGAGAGAGCATTTGGCTGTTACAATAATTAGAATAATGCTTTCAACATAAAAAGTATACAGAAATAAACATATACATGGTATAGTCAAATTGCAATTCCAATTTTCTGAAAAATAACCAGCACTTCTAACACCTGGAGAGGTCAGACCAGGGTGCTATGTTAGAATTTTTGCATCGTATTTCATTCAACTTCTAAATGATTCAATAGCAAATGGAACAAATATATAAGCTGTAAACTGATATGATTGTATACCAAATTTTGTACTTATGTTACAAATATATATATATAGATATATATATATATATATATATATATAATGTTCACGGAAAATTAAACTCGATGTTGTCAAAAGTAATTTATCCGTTTAATAGGTCCGAGACTGAAGCTCCCGCATAAAATATTCAATTATCAGATTTTAAAAGCGACCAAAATATTACTTTAACTCACGTTTTATTAAATTTAAATTTTATTTTTATACAAGAGTTAAATTTTAACTTCGTTTCAATCGTTTTTTATAACAGCTATAGTTTATTATTTATTTACTATGTAAAGAATATCTTTACATTAGTGATATTATTGTTGTTTCGTATTTTGCTATATGTATATATTTATATATGCAAAGGTAGTAAGGCATAAGTATTTGATTCGAATGCCAGTCCGGGCTAATAAGAGCTATACATTTTATTTATTTTATACTTTATTTCTAATATTAAATTAAATTTAAATAGTTCTAATTCAAAATTAAATGGTTTTATATTCACTATAATAAGAATTTATTTTAACTAGTATTATATTAAACAGTTTCATAAATCCCATGTTTTACGGCCATTGACGGCGTAAGAGTGGTATCTACTTTTTACAACGCCAATATATGTGATTTGTCTCAAGGTGGCTCACTTGTCACCTTTCTAGAGTATAAAAAATTAAAATACTCAATTAAAAACTTCGATTCAATCCAGCTATTGCATTTGCAAATGGAACGTTTGCCTTCCAATCCGACTATGAGAGTACGAGTAAATCGAGAAAACACTTGTATTTGTCCACTACAACAGACCCTTTGAAATTTTCTTTCGTGAAATTGGCCACCGTGACGACACTTGACATGACATTCATATTTTAAAATAGAAAAATATAACCCGTTTATAAACCACAACACAATTTATAACAAAAAGGTCCAACCAGTCTCCTTTGAACAATTTAAAAACTTACTCATTTAGAACTACTATATATTCTAATTAACTCTTTTAAAAACGTTACAGAAAATGCTAAATCATTTGTTCCCGACTGGCTCACCCGAATAACCACCAAACGAAATCAAGAACTACAAACTTTAATTTGGTTATTTGGAACGAGACTACCGAAACTATTGGTAAAGTACTATACCTACGAGTACGTCTCATATTTCCATGAAGGTTGAGAGCAAAAAGGATAAAATTATTTTTAGTCCCTTTTTAATCATCAAAAATCTTTATCGTTATATAATTACAATAAAACCTTTAACCCTAATTTATGAGAACACTTAATTATATAAGAGCGAATGAACACAAGATATTGTGATTACTGGTTGTGAGATGTTTACGATCTAATTCTTTTAAAAAGATACATTATATCGTTTATTTTTAGTATATTTTTTGTTGTTGTTATTTGTTTATTATAAATATTTAATTAAGACAAAAGTTTCTTCAATCGTATTTATTAGTATTTTTAATATCAATATCATCAAAAACTACGCAATAATATTTTTACGAATTTGTCTTAGGATTCAAAACGGACAACTTACATTCACTTCAATAAGTTATCTTCTTATTTAATGATGAACTTTACTTACTAATAACAGGGGAGCCAAAGAAAAACGTCTGATTGTTTTTATAATTATTTCTTTTTGAAGTGAAATGCATACCATGATTTCTGGTTGAACGATGTTTTAATTTCCGCTCCGAATAGATGTTGGTGGATATTTATTCCAGCTTAGTATTTCTAGCTACAAGTTTCGACTGTTCATTAAATGGGACGAAACATGGGTGAGTAAAATCATATTGCACAATTCATTGTTATAGTGAGTGCTATTTACTGATGGTTCACGACTTTAGTCTATTATTTCAATGATTTTTATTTTACCGGTAAACAGCGCACTCTCTAAATTTCTCATGGAAATATCAAGTAATAAGTTTCTGACGCGAAGAAAATATCACTTGTAAGAGTAAACACACATAATATACACATCACGTACGTATCACATATAATAGATTCGAAAAGCTGGTGGAGCTGGTGGAGCTGGGCTGAAGAGGTTTCTGTAATCTATACATATAATAAATCTGTAACTGGTCGATGTCTGTACATGGAAGATATATGAGTAAAACTTTTTTCGGGGGTCTTTATAAGCCCAATAGAACCCAAAACAATGATTAATAGAATTTTTGTCTGTTTGTCTGTTTGTCTGTGCGTTTGTGCATGCTAATCTTAAAAACGGCTTAACGGATTTGAGTGCGGTTTTCACTAATGTACTGTGGCTAACTTCACTTAACATTTAGTGTTTGTTTTATTTCAATCGGTTCATAAATAATAAAGTTATGTCAATTTAAAGATACACGTAGAACATTTATGAAAAAATTGTTATGGTCAAACTGAAAAGAGATTAAATATTATATGTAATATACACTTTTGCTTATGATTTATCCTATATTTTGTCCTATAATTTTTAATCTCTTTATTTATTTATTAAAAGTTTAGTATCACTACTAAAAATCAATAAATTATTATCTGTAGGAAAAGTACGCGCACCTGTTAGTTGTCAAAATCAAAAAGTTTTGTTAACAATTTCGTCTTTTCAGTAGCTTCGTGTGTTGTTTTTGCATAAAAACTAATATTGCATATATATTGTGTGTATCTTTATGATCTCATCTTATATCTTTCATAACAGTACGCTTTAAGACTGCGTGTGAGCAAGTCAGTTAACTCAGTGACAATAATTAATACGTAAACAGTGTATAGGTGTATAAACAAAGCCTAAAAAACAACTATAACAATAATACATGGTTTTAGAAGTGCTTGCTTTAAACATAAACGTGGTATATCACTTCTTAAAACTTTAAATAGGTAAAAAAAAATCGTAAATTCGTGTTTCCTGTCAAAAGTTTTAAAACGGCAGATAAAAATTCAAACGTTTTACCTACCGAAGTTTTTTCTAAACAACGAAATAAATAACAATTTAACGTGGAAAAAAGGGCAACCATATTTTGAACTATATTTATTAGCCACTGGATATATATAAGGAGTATTAGCCACTGGTTATGTATAAGAAGTGTAAATAGAGAAAAATAGCAATTTTGTTCAACATTAAAATAACAGAAATTCCTTTAGAAGACCTCATTAATAAATGTAACAAGTATTTCGAACCGAGGAAAAATTTAACTATGGCCTGACATGTATTTTTTATGAGAAAACAAAGCAAACACGAAAATATAACCAACTTTATTACGAGTCTAGAAAATTACAGTTTAAAATGCGATTTCGTTGAATTAATAGTCATTGGTCAGTGATAAATTTACAGCGAATATGTGTTAGAGTAGCTCGCCAAACATCAAAGATTATTACAACGGTCTGATCTGTCACTAAAGAAAGCTATAGAGATAGCTAAAATAGTAGTGATCGAACAACAAAATACGGAGCACATAAATAAAAGCACTGAGACGTCGTCATCACCGTCATCATCTAATGAATATCAAGTGATGAAGGGGGAGTAAAAGGGTTAAACAACACACAGTACAGCATAGAGAAGGTGTGCATATTCCTACGAAGTCAGACGGGCAACTAATTAAGAAGAGAACAAAATTGTGAAACGTGGTTCTATTTGCCTTATCCCAATATAAACCGAATAAAAGTATTTTGAAATCTCTCAGTTTAATTCAATTGGTCTTTGGGTACGTCAAGCTTGCAACAGCATAATCATGAATAGGAAGAAGTAGATCTGTGTGATCATAATTTAAAAGACAATGTTGATGATGACCCAATGACCTCAATACGGCAAACACTCACACGGCAAACAAAGTATATTCGAAGAAAACTCCCAGGTTTTTAATATAATCACAATAAGGGATGGCAATATTATCAAACATGATATTTGGTTCCGCCTGCCAATAATTATGGCTTGAAATCTACTAGGGTTGACATTAAGCTAAAGATTTCTCACTCCACTCAAGAATGATATTGAAGTCATTATTCATCCTTGCGATAGCCATAGGTGACAAAATTATAATTAAGTCTACTAAGATATTGATTTTATATATTTAAAAAAAATCAATGCAAAATTAATAATGATAGAAATATTAGAAATGATAAAAATAATAATGTATTAATTTATATAATATGAATATACCAGCCTTCTTAATATTCAATATTTTAGTTTGTTATAAATTTCCTACTGTAGTCATATTCTTACTTGCTTGCTTTTTAATTGTATTTGGTTAAAAATAGATATAATATAAATAATATATAAATCATTTATTTACTACGCTTTATTGGTCTTACTCAATGTTATGTGTTATTTTATATACATAATGCTATCTCATATAAGTGTCATCCCATTTTTGTTTGTTAAAAATAATTAATGAACACTTAACCTACCAGAGTGCTCAAATAACTGCTTTTGAACCTTTAATCAAAATTGTTATATAGGTGATTTTTTGTATTTTATATACTTTTTCTATATGAAATGGCCGCTTAAGTAGCTCAATGAGATATGTGTGCCAAGTTCAATACACAACATTTGTTTTAAATCCTCTTATTTTTTTGTTTAGTTAAATGATTATGCCTTGATTAAGTCTGATTTTATTTAGTCTCTGACAGAAGAACCTTTTCTTTTACTTTATATTGTACACATAAAAGAACATAAATCTATAGCAAAAAGCAAATTAATAAATAAATTATCCATACATATAAATAATATTGAAGTTATGACCTTATATATTGAAGTTTCTGTCTGTGATTTCAACATAAATGCCTGTTTTAAAGGTTATATGGCTATTTACGATTTACCAAAACCAAAGCAATATTTTTTTTATTTTTTTACACTGTATGTCTGTTTGTTCAGGCTAATCTTTCAAACGTCTTAAAATTACAAATAACATAATTATTATAACGTCCTCCAGACCGATTTCGGCCACGGCGGCCAATCTCAAGACAGATTAGCCAACTGCACAGGAGATATTATAGTGCAGAAGTGTGTGCGCGAACACAGGTGCACTCACTATTCCATAGCTCTCATAATCCGATGGGACGGCAATCCGACACGACCGGAAAGAGTTCAGGCGCAGGACCAACGGCTTTACGTGCTTTCCGAGGCACGGGAGTGTACACACTTCCAATTTCCAGACTCCGGGCTGCCACTGGGATTTTTCTGACAGAAAAACCCAATAACTATTTATTGGCCCGACCTGGGAATTGAACCCAAGACCACCGGGTCTGCGGCCTTACATCTAGCCACTAGAACAACGAGGCAACCGAATTATTATAACAACTATTTCAAGGTTCGGTTTAGTCTTTATTTCATCAAAATCAGATGAGTCTATCAAAAGTTATAAAAAATATGTATTTTTGTTGTTATCGATTCATTATCGCAGATCCTAATAAACCTTGGGGGTTAGAAACTTGAAATTTTGGCAGTTGATACATATTGTAATGTAAACACCCACTAAGGTAGGATTTTTGGAATACCACCCCTTAAGAGTTGAACAATTGTTTAGAAACCCGTCATTCTTAAAGTTAGAAGCATGAAATTTAATAAGCAAGTTTCTGGTTAGAAATAATTAAAAATGTATTTCAGCGTTTTTGAAAGTCTAAATCTAAGAGGGTAACTCTAAAAAGGGGTTGAAAGTTTGTATGGGGATTCCGTCATTTTTGGTGTAAGAAGAATGATATTTAGTATTAAAGCTGTGGTATGCATAGTTTTAATACTAAATATCATTCTTCGTATTCCGTCGTTTTTAGAAATTCAACTCCAAACGGGAGAAATGGAGTGAAAGCATTTGTATAAAAATTTAAAAAATAGAATTAACTATTTATGTTTATTGATTGAATTAATAAACATGTATTTCAAAGTTTTTAGAAACATTTATTTTTGTTTTGAAGTGTTGGGTGCAAATAATGAAATTCAAAATACACAATATCTTATATCAATATCTCTTAGGGAGAAATATACGAACTTCACTATGTTAGTGATGTTTGAATAAAGAAAACTTATTCCATTATTGCCATGTGTACCACTTAATTGGTAGTCCCTAAGCTTATATTATTGTAAAGTTTCATTAAAATCCATTCAGTAGTTTTTGCGTGAAAGAAACGTTCAAACATCTATACATACTTTTGCGTTTATTATATTAGTAGGATTATTATATGCTCTGTACTGAACACACATACACTGCACTGTATGCTCGATTGGTGAATGTTTATATCTTATTGATTAGAAAATGTACGGGATAAAATCCTTATTTTACCAGCAGTACAGCATTTTTTTAGTTTATTCACTACAAACAAACATACAAAAAATCTAATTTTACTTCTTTATAATATTAGTATAGATACAGACCACGCGCGAGCGAAGCCGCGGGCAACAGCTAGTCCTTACTAATATTATAAATCCTAAAGTGAGCTTGTTTATATGTTTGTTACGCTTTTATGGCTGTACTACTCAACCGATAATCATGAAATTTTACATACATTGACGGATACAGAAAAGCACAAATGTTTCCTAAAACTCGCTCGGCATAATTCGCAAGCTAAGCCACGGACGGAATCTAGTAAATTAAAGCTAGCGGCGACCTACCAGGCAATCATAAATTTGAGGATATTGACAATATAATAGTATTTAAAAAAAACTTATATGCCTACATTTTTTTATATTACACTGGCCTATTTCAGCGCTTTGAAGATCTTGTAATGGAATATTTATATGTTAACATTTGTCAAATCTCTACATTTTGAAGTCTACTTGACTATATTTCAATTTATAATAATCTAAATACAACTGAAAATTTTATTTAAATAAACAAATGTATCTGTTTGTATTTTTTCTTTAATGTTAAATAAAAACTAACATCGATCTTCTACCAGGCAAACATAAATCTATTGATGTTAAAATTAGCCCATTGAGGGTGACGCGTGTGAATATAGGCGTGCGACGGCCGAGTGAGCAATCGGGTCGTTGGGGACTTCAAGTCCAATACTTTTAACATATTAACCACAACGTTATATGTGTAATATCTACAGGGTATAACAAAATTCGTGTCCGACCCGTGAAGTGGATATTGGGTATCGTGTGTCGGTTCTATTTATGCAATAATTTTTAAAATATTAAGCAAGAAATTTATCCCGGATTTTTTTTTTAAATTAATTGACGAAAATTACATGGCAACACAGGTACGGGCAATAGCGCTTAATATTTTAAAAATATTAAGCGCTATTGCCCGCTTGCTATTATATATTGCTATTATATATTGACCTTATTATTTATTAATTATACGCGGGTGAAGCCGCGGGGCACAGCTAGTATCAAACAAAATTGAAGATAATTTAAATAATAATTTGCTATTTAACAGAAACATTTGACTAGTTTTATTGTATTTTATTCCCATACAATATTAATTTAGATCAATTAATTAAAATTATTTTTAAATCGAAAACATTAAAGAAACACACACAAATATCTCAGTGCATATTTTACATATTTTTTATTTTATAAATTAAAAACTAAATGCGTTTCCAAATAAATTAAAAGAATATTTTCATAAAATTTCGTAATAAAATTAAATAATAATAATGATAACATTCTATCAGACCGACAAATACATTCCCAATAAACAGACTAGATGACAGAAGCTATGCAACATTGCACGGTCAATCTAGAAACGATTGTATAGGCGATGTTTTCTCAATGTGAGTGTATTGACTACTCGTAGACCTCACAATCGATAGTGGATTAGATCTCGGTCCGTCGAGAGGCTAACCTCACGGCCTAGAACAGCTATTGACGTATCTGTAACGTAATTGTCATTTTAACTCGGAGCTCAATGCACAAAGGAAACAGAAAGTGATTTTAAACTTTGTTAGAATTATTGTGTTATCATAACGTTTGTTTTTCGTTTTAAATGGCTTACTTGTAAGTCTGTTCTTAAGGTTCTGGGCTCAAAACACGGACCAAAAAAATTGAGCATCTCTCAGCAGCAACCTAAAAATAGAAATTTGGCTTTGAATACATTCCTGATTCGGTAAGTCGATAGTCCGGCACCGGAACTCTCGCCTGTAGTATCGGACTGACACACATCAATCTATCAATCTTAAGTTATATATAATACTTCACAGTAAAAAGCTTACTCGTCTTTTTCCGTTTTCACGAAAACACTTTTAAGTTTTATTTTAGTTTACAGTTTTAGTGAAAGGATATAATATATAATGTGTTAAATTGTTGCATATTTATGAGATATACATAAATAAATATGTAGACAATGCTAAAAAGAAAATTGTCGGTAAAGGTGCTCTTTACATTATTTTCCTATTTCTTCTATTTTTTTTTTTTTTTTTTTTTAATCAAAACAACCAGAAAATTACATTAAATAAAACAATTAATTCCAGGATATAAGCCATTAAAGTTAGAAAATAGTACAAAAATAGAGAAAAAAAAAATTAAACAATAATCACAAATAATCTACAATACATATTCAAATACTAATTCATAAAAAAACACCTACAGCTTAGTTCAATTGTAACGATTATTAATCCTTATAATTTTTAAATGTTAGGTTCAGAAGTACACTTTACACTTGAGAATTCGTTGAAATTACAATGAACACACAATTACATGTAGATGACAATCCGAATGTAACATTTAAAATCAATATTCTCAAGCGTTCAGCTTACTTGTAACACCTACCGTTTCATAACTGACTGACAGCTCTTTGATTGAATTAGCAATTGTAGGAACGGGTCAAAACATGTCAGCCATATCTGCCCGGCCCAGTAATAGTTCAATGACGTCACAATTTTGCTACATCTACAAATACCTGTAAAGTCATTATTTCATCTGGTTCTTGTTTAATAGATACTTAGCGTATAAATCCTACAAAAAAGGATGCGAATTATTTCATTCAAAAAATTTACATTTACATTTTTAGTTAAAATAGAATTAATAAATATAATAATTTTATTAATAGAAATTTAAAATTAAATTGTCGAAGTACTTAAATAAGTAGGAGATCCGAACTAGGGTTGACCTTCACCTGTCTGCTTACCAGATGAAAATATTTTTTTCTTAAATTACAGTTAAATAAACATTTCATCATAAAATATGATTATCGAAAATTAATTATTCTTTTCTTAATTTTTTTTTAAATTCTTCCTGCTTGCCTCGCGAGTTTCACACCAATCGAAAATATAAAATATAAGGAATTTGCTACACTTAGTTGCCCACTTGTCACCACTTCCTGGTTGCCACGTGTAAATAGGTGAGTCTTATAAGCAATTTGCACTCATCTGCTTACCGATTGATTTTTATGTCTAAATAGAGATAATTTTATCACGAATATAATGGTGTAAGGTTGCCTCAGAAAAAATGGTCATGAACAACAGTTGCCACGGCTAAAAAATTATAAAATAATTGTCGTCTTTTCAATGCTATAGACGAGGATGACATTAGGGAGCCCCACTGTTGTGATGATCGGTTGAGTACTTAAGAAGAAGTTTAACTCACTTTCGCATTTATAATATAGGGTTTTCCATTAAGGGCGCTTGCTCGTGCAGAACTTCCATCGTAGCGTGTGCAATGTGGCACGTAGCGCCGTCCTGTTGAAACCACATGTTGTCCAGATCCATATTCTCGATTTCAGGCCAAAAGAAGTTGGTTATCATCGACCGGTATCGCTCACCATTGACGGTGACGGCCACACCATTATCGTTTTCGAAAAAATACGGACCAATCACGCCTCCGGCCCAAAATCCGCACCAAACAGTCACTTTCTGCGGGTGCATTGCCACTTGGTGAACCTCGTGTGGATTGGTCTCGTCCCAAATACGGCAATTTTGCTTGTTGACATAGCCATTCATCCAAAAATGCGCCTCGTCGCTGAAGATGATTTTTTTGCCAAAATCGGCGTCAACTTCCAACTGCTCTAATGCCCAGTCAGCGAACACACGGCGCTGTCTATGGTCATTAACCTTGAGCTCTTGGGTCAGCTGGATCTTGTACGGGTGCAGGCTCAAGTCACAACGCAAAATTCGCCAAGTTGTCGTCTGCGAAAGGCCGAGTTCCTGTGCGCGACGCGGAATTGACTGCCGCGGGTTTTCAAGGACACTGTCGCGCACAGCGGCGATATTCTCGGCAGATCTCGCGTTACGTTGACGCACGGGAACCGGCTGATTGTTAACTGACCCGGTTGACTCGAATTTGTCCACCAATCGACGGATAGTCGACTCGGCAGGACGATCATCGCGACCGTAAAACGGGCGAAGTGCGCGGAACGTTGCTCGAACTGAAGACCCATTTTCATAAAACAATTTTATGATTTGCACGTGCTGCTCGACACTGTAACCTCAAACAACATGGCCGCAATCAGCTGTCAAAGTTCAAGCGTCCCTATTGGAAAACCCCTTATAAGTAAAGATATGAAAAAGGGGTCATTGACATTATCATACATTTCAACTATAGACGCAAGAAGTAAGGATAAGCTTATAACGCCAAGTTTCCGAATCCACAAAGCTAATAAATCCTTCCTGTGTATTCGTTTTTATAATATTGCAGAATTCTGCAGATATAATTAACTTGACCAATCAATTAATTTAAATCTTTTGTTAAAAAAAGGCATATTGCTACACATGATTAACTAGATGATAAAAATGCGTGGAGCTAGTACTTATTGGCTTTCAGGCAGGCAATTTATTTGTATTTTTTTTCATTAAAATATTTTTTTTTAATTTACATGAAAGAGCTATTTTTTGTCAACTTTTAAAATAATTATGTACTAATAGATATGATTTTCTTCAAGAAAATTCATGCAAAATAAAAATGTAGCGTGTTTGAAAACTTTACGTCATTTTACATTAAAATCTTTTTTATCATTTTGCTAACCTAACAATATAAACTCAGACCTAAGTAATATGAGCACTTCTTAATATTTTTTATTTATTCCATCGATGTGAAAACTTATATTAAACCTTTTATTTTAATTCTACGTGTTACGTGATATATAAGCCAATAATTAGGGAAACATAATACCATTTATCATCATGAAAATCGTAAAAAATACGACAGAAGCCGAGATGTCGTGGTCATTAGAAAGCATAGATCTCAACCGCACGCACGCACAGATCACCAGTTCAAACTTGGAACGTATTTTCCACATAGTGCCTTTTCCCACCAGTGGTATAGTGACGGGAAATATGTTCAAAATAAAATTAAGTTTATTACATTATATAATCCTCTTCACCCATTCGTCCATTTACTTCTAGGGAATCAAAGTTGCAACGGGGAAATACTGATAGCATTCTCGTCGACATTCCACGCGTTCACGGATTGTACAGTAAGTTGATTTGAGCAGACTACAAATCCATATACAGATCAGATATCTGTTTATATGTTTTATTAAATCCTTAATGTAAATGATGTATATAAGTGCTTTCAACATTGTTAATAAGAAAACAATATGCGATTCAAATCAAAATTAATGGTGACATGTTAATTTAAAACGTCATATAATGTCCTCCAGACCGATTCGGCCACGGCGGCCAATCTCAAGAGAGATAAGCCAACTGCGCAGGAGATATTATAGTGCATAAGTGTGTGTGCAAACACAGGTACACTCTCTCTTCCCTAGCTCTCATAATCCGATGGGACGGTAATCCGACACGGCCGGAAAGAGTTTAGGTGCAGGACCAACGGCTTAACGTACTTTCCGAGGCACGGGAATGTACACACTACCAATTTCCAGACTCCGGGCTGCTACTGAGAATTTTCTGACAGAAAAACCCAATAACTATTTATCGGCCCGACCTGGAAATTGAACCCAGGACCACCGGGTCTGCGGCCTTATATATAGCTACTAAACCAACAAGACAATCCTATACATGTCATATATAACAGTGTGATTACAAGTACACGGAACATAACATCTTAGTCCCCAAGGTTGGTGGCGCATTGGCGATGTAAGATGCTTAACATTTCTACAATGCCCAATGTCTATTGGTCGTTAGTGATTAATTACTGGGACGTACAAACACACCATTCGCTTATCCACAGCGTTTGTTTATATAAAATAACTATTATTTTGTTTAAATAACTCATACTCAACTCAGCTATTTGCATGAGATAGGTGAATTATATCAATCAATTTCAATATTCGTAAAAAGCAAAACACAAAAAATAATCAAAAAGTTCTACATCATGTAATAAACCATTTACACGGAAACCATTAATAGAATCTTATAATTTTGAATGCGATAAAATATATTATCGTTATTCAATATAATTATAAAGTTTGATAAAAACACCCAAAGGATCTTCAAAAAATGCTATGTCTATGTTCAAAGTTCATAGTCTATCGGTAGCACGGTCAAAGCTTGTTCATAACTTTATAGCAATCAGTGTTCGCATCGTTACAACATATGTTACAGTCACAAACAGTTCCCAGTCAAAAGAACTATTGACTGGCTGATTCACGTGGTCAATAGGATGGTGTGTACCTTCTACTGAGTTGGTCCTTGTACTGAGACACAGTACATTTAGATGGCATACTTAAAAAAATAAACCTAACTTACATATTTTGGATTTATACGATTGTATATATATAAGGCTTGAACCTAGGACCCCGCCATCTGCAGCGTCATAAACTAGCCGTTAGACCAACGAGATAATCAGTGCCTAGATATATAAATATACGTACTATATAATATAATAATAATAAATAAGAAAAAACATTGTTCGACCGGTAAATTATGACTACTACATATAAATATTTAAATATTTCTCACTTTCAATCAGGCTACGCTTTGTAGTTGAAGATGCCTCAGATTTCGACAAATCTTGATCAAACTTGCCCTGAGCTTGTTACTCTATTGGAAGGTTATATAAGATATTTGTCCAAATATTGGCCAAAGGTCATTAGGTATACAAAAATGTTGTATTTATTGGAAATGAGACTACACAATACTTGATCTGACCATACCAAATATTGGCCAATCAATTTATAAACGGCTTGCTTCAACTGATTGGGCCTCTGTAACTGGAATTACTTAGTTAATTAAAATCAAACAAACAAGAATAACAGTAACATTAATTTGTTTGTTAATTAATGTAATTATATAACATTTAATTTGCTTTGTACATGTAATTAATATGATCATTCCATTTATTGTAATGAAGTAATTATTGTTAACCTATTGGCCAATGGCAAAGTGATTGAATAAATACATTTAAATAAACTATCTGCTTTTTTCTTCTTTTTTTTTCTTCTTTGGGCTTTGTGCAAGCCCGTCTGGGTAGCTACCACTCATCAGATATTCCACCGCAAAACAGCAGTACTTTGTATTGTTGTGTTCCAGTTTGAAGGGTGAATGAGCCAGTGTAATTACAGGGACAAGGAACATAATATCTTAGTTCCCAAGGTTGGTGGCGCATTGGCGATGTAAGAGATGGTTAACATTTCTTACAAAGCCATTGTCTATGGGTGTTCGTGACCACTTACCATCAGGTGGCCCATATGCTGGTCCGCCTACATATCCTATAAAAAAAAACCCGAAAATAGATTCTACCAAGTAGAACCGGCAAGGCACTTAATCGTTACTCTTTTACACCAATTTAGAAAGGTATAATTAAAGACAAATACATTCATTATTTATCTTGCATGAAATCAGCAAATAATAACTCATCATTTTTATTATATAATAATAATATATGTAGCATTTTATTATGTAAATAGCCTTCTTTACTAATGATTATTTTATATATTTTCTTATTTTATATGATAATAGGCCAAAAAAATTAAATAAACAAGTTCTTCATCAGAATCAGAACACTTGAAGTAAAACTAAAATAAACATAAGCAGTTAAGTAGAATAGTGCTTTAATAAATATATTTTCTTTATATAAAAACAGCAGACTTAATTCATACAATAAGCACACAATTAATTCATAGTATTACTTTGATTATTATAATAATTTATTATTCACTTTAATTATTACACACACAATTACAACATCTATTATGTAACGATGCAGTATGTGCAACGGGCGCGGGCGAACGAAAGGTCCTCTACTTTATCGAGCGCTGCATTTTATGGGGTTTTAGTGGTGGGGGTTGACTGTTAAACGTGCTGCTTTAAAAACAAGGTGACGGCGCCGTCAAATATATATTAATCAAAAACTGTTTGTACTATACAGGATGTAACAAAATTCGTGTCCGACCCGTGAAGTGGTTATTAGGTATCGTGTGTCGGTTCTATTTATGTGATAATTTTAATCAAGAAATTTATCCCGTAAACATTTTTTTTAAATTAAATGATGAGTTGGTGGTACCCAGGCGGGCTTGCACGGACGGACTTGCAATTGACGTAAATTACATGGCAACACAGGTGCGGGCAATAGCGCTCGATAGCTCTTACCTATTTTAACTTACAACACTTAAGGAAATAACTCATGTTTTTCATTTAAAAACAAAATGAGTAGAGACAATACAACACAACAGTAAGAGATTGAAATTTTCCGTACTTAGCGGCGGAAAAGCAGCATTACTAATAATAATTAACATAATTATATAAATACTAATTGATTTAATTCTTAATATGTTGATGCGTCTGTGTAAGTGTGTGTACTGTTGAGTTTGTATCCGTATTATTAATGTTCAATTAATATGTTATGTTTTAAACATTATTGATTACTGTCATAGTATATTTTTAAATGAAATTAAAAAATAAGTATAATTTATTTCGCCAATTCCATATTCAAAAATTACGAAACCTTATATTATATTCTACGAACCAAACGTTAGCGTGATTCAGAAAATTGTATTTTTATACTTTCATTTAATGTTTTAATTTGAATGAAATCATTTGTTTTGATCAATTAGTGTAAACAATCACTAAGGAGCGATTAATTAAAGATGTTGAAATTAATTTATAAATAGATCAAAGGGAATATTTTGTTTTGTTCAGCTTTATCTTTGATGGTACAAGTAATAAAATAAATAATTGTAATGATTTCATTTCGGAAAAAGGAAATATGTTTTACTTCATTGTTCATAATATTAAACTTTTATTTCAGCCATAAAATGATATTATACATACACCAGTTTCCGCCCGTTAGGTTAGCCTATGTCTTAAGTGAGCTATTCCTATAACAACTTTTATTACTTTTCATAATCCGATGGGACCTTAATCCGACACGACCGGAAAGAGTTCAGGGACCGACGGCCTTACGTGCTTTCCGATTAACAGGAACGTACACACTTCCTATTTCCAGACTTCGGGCTACTACTGAGAATATTCGACAGAAAAACTTTTTGTTGACCAAATTAGTTTATATTAACCCGACACGGGGCTTGTTGACCTCAGGATCTGCATCCTCAAATCAAAGGCGTAGGGTAAATTATCCGGAATGACGTCAGTCATCAGTACCTGAACCTCCAGGACACTATTTTCATATTTGTTAATGAGAACATACTTAATTCCCTTACTTGGAATGATAAAACCAATCACATCAAAATCTTATAACAGTATGATTTTGATATGATAAATCTTTACTTATAGAAGTTACAAGCGAGGCTACATCTTTATTTAGCTAATTCACGTAGGATGAATAAAATTGAATTATTTTATTCAACGTACTTTGTAACAGTGTTAGTAAGTTTCCCGTTGATAAAGTTCGTTAAGAAGGAAGAAAACAAATTAAATTTATAAAATTTCTTGATATAATTAACATAATAAAGAAAAATATGTGTACTGTCTTTGGATGGATGACTTTATCAATGGTAAAGTTTTGTGCACACGCATCTGGTACAGTGGTGGTAGGGGTTTGGTACAATTGGTGTAATACCGACCACCGACTTAACAACACTACTGTATTGGATGTTGCAATATACTACTAAACACAAAAATATTAATTACTAGCGTTTTGGTCGCGGGTTCAGCCCCGTAGTGCACGTTTCCGTGGAAATACGGGGACAAAGTGTAGTCTATGTTACTCGCTGTTAATGAAGCTTTCTTTTGGTGAATGACTTTTGAAAATCGGTCCAGTGGTTTAGGCGTTAAAGCGTAACAAACAAACACTTCTGCATTTATAATATTAGTTAGAATTATATTTTTGAAATATAATTACATTGAATTTATTTTAAACCATTTTTACTTTTTATTTATTACTAAATTTCCATATCAATAGTGACGAGGTACAAGAACGTTTCCTTTAAACGCGTTTCGCTTGTCACCCCTTCCTTCAAACTATCACTAGGGATATTGTATAAAATCCGAACAATCCCATTTTCTATGGAGATTGACAAGGATTATATTTGACTCCATTTTGAGCGTTTAACATTTTGAAGATATTGATTTTTTTCTGATGTATATTTTCTGCTTGTCCTTTTTAAGTTCACGTTTTATTTATCATCATTTGTTAAGAATGACGAGAATGACAGGAGGGCAGGAGTATGCAATGACAATAAGGATTAAAAAACGTAGATTGATACTTCTGCACCGCTCGCTGTTAACGCATACAATTTTCACACTCCGTCATTTATTGTCCTATATTGTTCACTATCACGATTCCAAATATAAAATTGTCTAAATTACAAATTTATTACATCCATTGCAGTTTTATTTCTACATCCGAATGCAAGCAGTCATCATCAAGATCCATCAAGCCACATATGGAAAGCTACATTATCGGCAAGTAACATAGACCTACATTTTGTCCCCGTATTCCCACGGGAACGAGAACTACGCCGATAAAAACGTGGGCAAAACGCTCGTAATATAAAAAATACATAAAATCCAGATTATCACTTTAGCAATCTCATTCATTAAGAACAATAAAACAAAAAAATGATTAGGTTTAATTGTATACTCAATTTCTAAAATCTATTCAATTTTCCGAATATAAAGATTTTTATTCAAAACGACGATACAATAAGGAAACGCTGCTTATATCTTTTTTACAATCGGAAAATCTAAAAATGGTTCCACGAATGGAATTTTAAACGAATTGAGGGTGCAGAAATACGAAGAAAACGCTTGCTGCGTCTTCGATAATGGCTATTTTTAACAATGATTTGTCGAGCAATCCTCGATAATTGAAAATATATCGTAATAGTTAGTAATATAAGATAATAATGAAATGTGTGAACTACTATTAACACTATGTTCGTAGGTAACTTTGCTTGTTAGAAAAAATAAAGGATTATAATTTGTTGAATTACAAAATTGAATAAATGAAAGCAATATCATTATAATTATCATTCACTAATGTTTGGCAAAAAACGGTAATTTAAAAAGTATGTTTGTTTATAAATAATTGTCAGAAAATAACAAATTAACTTATAAACCTTAGTAAAGAGAAAAAATAAAATAAATTAAAACATAACATTAAGAGAATCATTCGTCTTATAAAAGTATTAAGCGTCACGTAAAATTTAATACAACTTTACTTACAAAAGTTGCTTAGCGACTATTTAGCTAAGCACTGATTGCACCCTTTCTATCATTATTAATTTGACATTCGGAAGAAGGAGACACAGCATTGTTCACAAGCTTTCTTTTTTTTTTCGCTGGAAAAACGCTTTTACGCGTTTCCCCCACATGAAGTGGGGGGTATGTGGGACTCACCAGCACTGGAAGCGCCGGAATACCCACTAAAATACCAGCGGTATCCTCTCCGTCTGCTCGGAGGGCGCCACGGGATCGCTTGCACATGCTACCGAGACGCCCCGACGGTCGGCCCGCCTATGCGGGCCTCCATTTCTAGGGGGGTTCCCGGATACGGGGAACCCACCTAGCCCAAGCGGCTGCTATTACGGTGGGGGAGAAGGTGTGCATAGCGCCGACGCCTTCTCCCCGGTCTTCTCCGATGGATCGAGTCAGCGGAGCTGACTAGCTTGAGAACAATAGTGCATTGTTCTCAAGCTAAACAACTTTTACAAATAAGACTTTAAAATTTATTTTTAAAGTGAATTCTTCTCAGTCGTACACTCCTGACGGAGTGGTCGTGGTCATAGAAAGTCTGATGAGTTGGTTGCGGCTTTTGCGAGACTTCTCCATTTCTCTCTATTGATGGCACTGCGTGTACATTCAATAAGGGAACACTTCGTAGACAATTTAATGTGGTCTGTCCATCTTGTGTGTGATCTGCCGCGAGAACGTTGGCCTTCTACTCTTCCTTGTACCACCAAACGTTCCAAGGTGCTTTCATTGCGGATGATATGTCCAAACATCGTGAGGATTCGCATTTGCACAATCCACGAAAGTCTTTGTTTGATGTGAAGCTCTTTAAGGATAGAAATGTTAGTGCGGTGAGCAGTCCAGGCGTCTCCAGCACCACATCTCAAGGGCGTCAATCTTTTTACGACTTTTTTGATGGATCGTCCATGTTTCAGCTCCATACAGGAAAATAGGAAATATTAAGCATCTCATTAAGCAAACCTTGGTGTTTTTGGTTATGCGGCGATCTTTCCATATTTTCGTGAGCTTTTCCACGGCTGATCGTGTCATGGCACACCGTCTTTTAATTTCTTCTTCGCAACTTCCAGTATTTGTGATTGTGGAACCCAGATAGGTGTAGCTCTGGATAACTTCGCACTTAGCTATTTCACGTAAGTCGGGTCTATTGTTGGTTTTACGATCCACCACCATCACTTTGGTTTTATCTCGGTTTACGGCGAGGCCAAAGTCTGAGCTAGTTATTTCCAGAAGCGTAAGGAACCGTTCCATGTCTATTTGTGACGTCGTGAGAAGAGTAGTATCGTCTGCATACCTCAGGTTTGATATCAGTCGACCTCCAATTGATACACCTTTGTCCCAGTTTTCTAAAATTATGCACATTATGTATTCAGTATAGATATTGAACAAGAGAGGGGAAAGAATGCATCCCTGTCGAACACCAGCCTGAGTTTTAAAATTCCCGGAGTCGATTCCGTCCACGCGAACAGCAGCTGTGCCATCTTCATAAAGTCTTTTGATGAGATAAACTAGATGTCGTGGTACACCCATTATTAAAGTGAATACATATTCCCAATTAATATCGAATGCAGCACTACGATTCGCTCAATCGAAAATAGAACATCGAATACGACCTGTCACAGTGCTTTAAATTGAAATGCCAATAACGATCTCCGATAGCTTAAATTAAATAGCACATTTGACATATCTATTTCCAAATATGAATTTATGTTTGATTTGCAAATGCACATATGTAGTCTTCAATGCGTATTATATACTAAGTGCAGCAAACAAAATTGTTGCCGAAATGTGTCATGGTTGATAATTTCGATATAAATTTTTGATTACTACTTTCGACCATCCTTATATGGATTAAAAAAATTGGTGTTTTAATAAATAAATGTTAGTTTCTTTGCCCTTTAAAAACGTTTACAAATGAAAATAAATTATATTCGTCACGCAAATTAATAATTATCGAAATAATTTATTATGAAAGAAAACAAATAAATTGATATAATAATTTATTGAAATACATAAAACTACAACAAATATATAGACAATATATATTAATACATTTTGATTTTGAATTTCACATGAATATGAATAACTTATTCAATTATTTTTATTTATTCAGTCGATAGAGTTTTCATTTCATTTTAAATATATGTTACGAATTTCAGTTATTAATTTCATCTTCATTTACCACTTAAACTAATATAACAGTGCAACTTAGTTTTAAGCCCATCAAGTAGATACAACGACTCGAAGGAAATTGGATTTAAAATGAATAAAGTTTAATAATCATAGTATTTCCAACACTTGAGTGCTCCCTCGATTTCAAATTAACAGAAGACTGACTTGAATAATGTTATATTTGCATTTGTCCTTTATATAAATAAATAATATATTTTATTAATAAGGCAGATGAATAAATGAACAATTTGTCGACTGGTAATCCATATCTAGACAGAAAGGGTTAATATTTAAATCTATTCTTACACTATCAAGCGCTTCAAGCTATGAGTTTTTACGTCACTTCGTACCTGTCATTACACTGGCTCTCTGTCTTTCCTTCAAATAAGAAGAGTAAAACAATACAACGTTATATTTATCAGTAGACTGATTTGAAAATGATATCTATCGAGACGGGATTGTATATCTAACAATTTATATATGTATTGTTAGGTACACAGTAAACTAAAAGCTAAAATCGAATTTACATAAAAAACAATTCTTCATTTTAAATAACCATTATATAGTTGTAATAAAAGAGCTCGGAGATAACGGTGGAAATAAATGACGACGTCATACCGGCAGATATGAAGTATATTGATAGTTATTAAAATAATTTATAATTACAGAAAACCAATTAATACATTCATACATAAGGGAATTCAAAGCGCCGGTGGAGAGTGAGTATGACGATATAAGGGAGCATTATGCGTTAGCCGTTATGGTATAAGTGTCAGTCTAGCGCCAATAGATATGTATGAATAACATTCATTGGAATTTAACATAAGAATTATTTACATTAAAGCCTTAAATGTTTACAATAAAAAATAAAAAATAGTTACTGTACAAATCGTGACCGCGTGGAATGCTGGCAAGAATGCAAGAAGCATTTCCCCTTAGAATCGCAATTCCGATTCGACGAAAAATTAACCAGCGCTACTGTCAGTAGAGGCAATAACACTAAGTGTAATATTATTTATGACAGTTTTTGCATTATTACTTCTCACTGTGTGTGAGTAAGCCAGTGTAATTACAGGCACAAGAAACATTACATCTTAGTTCCCAAGGTTGGTGGCGCATTGGCGATGTAAGCGATGGTTGACATTTCTTTCACTACCAATGTCTATGGGCGTGGGTGACCACTTACCATCAGGTGGCCCATTTGCTCGTCCGGCTACCTATTCAGTAAAAAAAATACTTCAACATATAATACCTACATGAACATGACTGATGCACAAAAAAATTTTCTCAGTAGAATCAACAGTCTAATAACCAATACCAACTGGAATTTGTTTGTAAAAATATATTTAAATAAAGGATATTTTATATATTGATTTTAATAACGAATTACTTTTCAATTTTCTAACGATAACATTTCTTTTTTTATTCAAGAGTTTTTAGCGAAAAGTGATTTAAATAACTTAACTCGGATATTAGCCGTTTCAATATGCTTAAAGGGAAGTCAAGAGTGATGAAGAGATGAGTCCAATTTCCGTATTTTGCCGTGTCGATGATTTTGCAAGTGCTTTAAAAGTCGTAGAACATTTTTCTTTTAATTTTTTTGATTTAAATGGCTTAAAGAATTTAACTAGTACTGTACAATGAATATATTTTATATAAAGGATGTCTGCTTATGTCTATTCTACTCTTAAGAATAGGGCTTGGAACTGACTCCACCATGCTGCTGTACTATGGATTGGTGGAAGAATTTCACCTGATACATCTCGTTTTCGATATTGTTTTTCTTCACC
The DNA here is from genome assembly GCA_905220585.2 of Nymphalis polychloros. NCBI lineage: Eukaryota > Metazoa > Arthropoda > Insecta > Lepidoptera > Nymphalidae > Nymphalis > Nymphalis polychloros. Next base: position 4,450,319 of record HG992264.1, on the reverse strand, counting down.
GCCGAGATGCACATATTTTCTCCACTATATCTATAATTGTATATTATATATGAAGAACGTTATCTGTAAGTTTTTGTTGCCAGATAGTAATGTCAATGTATGTACATACGTACAATCAATAGTTCGCTCATTACTAGTCGATTTTATAAAAGCTTTTTACAGACACTAACAAAAATAAAATTTTCGAACCCTATCACCGAGTGATATTTTTTCCGTACAAAGCGTGACCCTCCATTTGAAGCCCTTAGGGACTTAATTTTGCCGAAACCCCTTCCCTAATCCTCACTGATATTGCTTCGACGTAAAGCGCCGCTTTGCCAATATTTTGCTAAATATTTATAGAAACTGTTAAAACATTATATCAGTCACTTTTTAAATATAAACATATTTTTTTTGGCATAGGAAGGCGGACGAGCCTTTGTGCCACTTGATGGTAAATGGTCACCAACGCTTACATTGCCAATGTGCCACCAACCTTGGGAACTAATATGTTATGACCCTTGTGCCCGTAATTACACTGGCTCACTCACCCTTCAAACCGGAATACAACAATAGCAGGTACTGCTGATTTGCGGTAGAATATCTGATGAGTGGGTGGTACCTGCCCAGACCACCAAGTAAAAGTTACTTTTAACGTATGAGACTGATAAATATTGAGGAGTTAACAAATAGCATATCTATACATATAATAAATCTGTAACTGGTCGATGTCTGTACATGGAAGATAAATGAGTAAAACTTTTATCGGGGGTCTTTATAAACACAATAGAACCCAAAACAATGATTAATAGATTTTTTGTCTGTTTGTCTGTTTGTCTGTTTGTCTGTTTGTTTGTTTGTCTGTTTGTCTGTTTGTCTGTTTGTCTGTGCGTTTGTGCACGCTAATCTTAAAAACGGCTTAACGGATTTGAGTGCGGTTTTCACTAATGTATTGTGGCTAACTTCACTTAACATTTAGTTTTTGTTTTATTTCAATCGGTTCATAAATAATAAAATTATGTCAATTTAAAGATACACGTAGAACATTTATTAAAAAATGGTTATGGTCAAACTAAAAAGATATTAAATATTACATGTAATTTACACTTTTGCTTATGATTTATCCTATATTTTGTCCTATAATTTTTAATCTCTTTATTTATTTATTATAAGTTTAGTATCCCTACTAAAAATCAATAAATTATTATCTGTAGGAAAAGTACGCGCACCTGTTAGTTGTCAAAATCAAAAAGTTTTGTTAACAATTTCGTCTTTTCAGTAGCTTCGTGTGTTGTTTTTGCATAAAAACTAATATTGCATATATATTGTGTGTATCTTTATGATCTCATCTTATATCTTTCATAACAGTACACTTTAAGACTGCGTGTGAGCAAGTCAGTTAACTCAGTGACAATAATTAATACGTAAATAGTATATAGGTGTATAAACAGAGCCTAAAAAACAACTATAACAATAATACATGGTTTTAGAAGTGCTTGCTTTAAACATAAACGTGGTATATCACTTCTTAAAACTTTAACTAGGTATAATTTTTTCGTAAATTCGTGTTTCCTGTCTAAAGTTTTAAAACGGCAGATAAAAATTCAAACGTTTTACCTACCGAAGTTTTTTCTAAACAACGAAATAAATAACAATTTAACGCGGAAAAAATGGCAACCACATTTTGAACTATATTTATTAGCCTCTGGATATATATAAGGAGTATTAGCCACTGGTTATGTATAAGAAGTGTAAATAGAGAAAAATAGTAATTTTGTTACACTCGATTGGTTGAAAAGGTGTCGAAATGTTCAATTCATTCAACATTAAAATAACAGAAATTACTTTAGAAGACCTCATTAATAAATGTAACAAGTATTTCGAACCGAGGAAAAATTTAAGTATGGCTTGACATGTATTTTTTATGAGAAAACAAAGCAAACACGAAAATATAACCAACTTTATTACACGTCTAGAAAATTACAGTTTAAAATGCGATTTCGTTGAATTAATAGTCAATGGTCAGTGATAAATTTACAGCGAATATGTGTTAGAGTAGCTCGCCAAACATCAAAGATTATTACAACGGTCTGATCTGTCAGTAAAGAAAGCTATAGAGATAGCTAAAATAGTAGTGATCGAACAACAAAATACGGAGCACATAAATAAAAGCACTGAGACGTCGTCATCACCGTCATCATCTAATGAATATCAAGTGATGAAGGGGGAGTAAAAGGGTTAAACAACACACAGTACAGAATAGAGAAGATGTGCATATTCCTACGAAGTCAGACGGGCAACTAATTAAGAAGAGAACAAAATTGTGAAACGTGGTTATATTTGCCTTATCCCAATATAAACCGAATAAAAGTATTTTGTAATCTCTCAGCTTAATTCAATTGGTCTTTGGCTACATCAAGCTTGCGACAGCATAATCATGAATAGGAAGAAGTAGATCTGTGCGAGCATATAATATATAATTAAGTGTACTCAGATATTGATATTATATATTTAAAAAAAAATCACTGCAAAAATAACATAAATAAGATAAAAATAATAATGTATTAAATATATTAATTTATATAAAATGAATGTACCAACCCATCTTAATATTCAATATTTTAGTTTGTTATAAATTTTGTACTGTAGTCATATTCTTGCTTGCCTTTTAATTGTATTTGGTTAAAAAATATATAAATAATATATGTATATATCATTTATTTACTGCATTTTATTGGCCTTACTCAATGTAATAATGCTTAAGCTATGTGATTTCATTTATATTTTGTTTTTGTTAAATTTGTGTTTTCATTAAGTAATTAATTATATTTGATTATAAAAAAATATATATCTTACTACACCTTTACTGATTATGATGGTTTAGCTGTTTGATTTTATATATGTTTTGATTATTTTAATGATTGTGTAATTATTGTTGGTGGAAACTTAGCTAATGTATGTATATATTTATATATATATATGCTATAAGTGTCATCTCATTTTTAGCACTTAACCTACCAGAGCGGTCAAATAACTGCTTTTGAAACTTTAATTAAAATTGTTATATAGCTACTTTTGTTTGTGTATTATATACTTTTTCTATATAAAATGGCCGTTTAAGCAGCTTATTCAGATGTGTGTCAAGTTCAATGGACAACATTTGTTTTAATTCCCTTTTTTTGTTTAATTAAATTAGTAGCCTTGGTTAAGTCTGATTTTATTTAGTCTCTGACAGAAGAAACTTTTCCTTTACTTTATACTTTATATTGTACACATAAAATAACATAAATCTATAACAAAAACGAATTAATTAATAAATTATCCATACATATAAATAAAATTGAAGTTTCTGTCTGTTATTTCAAAATAACTGCCTGTTTTAAAGGTTATATGGCTATTTACGATTTACCAAAACCAAAGCAATCATTTTTTTAATTTTTTTACTGTCTGCATGTCTGTATCTTTAAATCGTCTAAAATTTGAAATAACCGAATTATTATAAGAACTATTTCAAGATTCCGTTTAGCCTTTATTTCATTAAAATTAGTTGAGTCTATCAAAAGTTATAAAAATACGTATTTTTGTTGATATCTATTCACATAATATTATTACTCTTCCTAACTGATTCATTAACGCAGAGCCTAAACTGCGGGGGTTAGAAACTTGAAATTTTGGCAGATGATACATTTTATAACACCCACTAAGGTAGGATTTTTGGAAATTCTACCCCTAAAGAGTTGAACGATTGTTTAGAAACCCGTCATTCTTAAAGTTAGAAGCATGAAATTTAATGAACAAGCTTAAAAATAAATAAAAATGTAATTCAGCGTTTTTGAAAATCTAAATCTGAGAGGGTAAAAAAGGGGTTGAAAGTTTGTATGGGGATTCCGTCACTTTTGGTGTAAGAAGAATGATATTTAGTATTAAAGCGATGCATACGTATTTCGTCGTTTTTAGAAATTTAACTCCAAACGGGAGAAACGGGGTAAAAGCATTAGTATAAAAATTTAAAAAAATAGAAATATACTATTTGAGTTTTTTGATTGAATTAATAAACATGAATTTCAAAGTTTTTAGAAACTTTTATTTTTGTTTGGAAGAGTTGGGTGCAAATAATGAAATTCAAAATACGCAATATCTTATATCAATATCTCTTAGGGAGAAATATACGAATTTCACTATGTTGGTGATGTTTGGATAAAAAAAATATATTCCATTATTGCCATATGTACCACTTAATCGGTATTCCCTAAGCTTATATTATTGTAAAGTTTCATTAAAATCCATTCAGTAGTTTATGCGTGAAAGAGTAACAAACGTCCATACATCCATACAAACTTTCGAGTTTATTATATTAGTAGGCAGTAGGATTATTATATGCCCTGTTCTGAACACACATACACGATACTGGATGGGCGAATAAATCGATTGGTAAATGTTTATATCTTATTGATTAAAAAATGATAAAATCCTTTTTTTACCCGTACGAAGTCGGGACGGGCAGCTAATTACTCGCTGATAACGTATCTTTCTGTAGGTAAAAAAGGTTTTTAAAAACAGTACAGCAGTTTTTTAGTTTATTCGCTACAAACAAACATACAAAAAATCTATTTTTACTTATTTATAATATTAGTATAGATAAAGACCACGCGCGAGCGAAGCTGCGGGTAACAGCTAGTAAATAATATTTTTATGCGTTATTATATTTAAGATTAATGGCGAAGGATGCCCTAACTTTTTTAGATCAATATAAATAAATAAAATAAAATAAAAAATGTAGTGCGCAATTGTGAATTTAAATTATATATTATACAAATTATGCACAATAATTTATTATTATTATTCGGCAAATTGACGCACCATATAAGGGGTTTTCCAATAGGGACGCTTGAACTTTGACAGCTGATTGCGGCCATGTTGTTTGAGTGACAGCTGTCAAATGCAGTGTGTTATATTCATTCCGTCCTCCCAAACCACCATGGCAGGTTACAGTGTCGAGCAGCACGTGCAAATCATAAAATTGTTTTATGAAAATGGGTCTTCAGTTCGAGCAACGTTCCGCGCACTTCGCCCGTTTTACGGTCGCGATGATTGTCCTGCCGAGTCGACTATCCGTCGATTGGTGGACAAATTCGAGTCAACCGGGTCAGTTAACAATCAGCCGGTTCCCGTGCGTCAACGTAACGCGAGATCTGCCGAGAATATCGCCGCTGTGCGCGACAGTGTCCTCGAAAACCCGCGGCAGTCAATTCCGCGTCGCGCACAGGAACTCGGCCTTTCGCAGACGACAACTTGGCGAATTTTGCGTTGTGACTTGAGCCTGCACCCGTACAAGATCCAGCTGACCCAAGAGCTCAAGGTTAATGACCATAGACAGCGCCGTGTGTTCGCTGACTGGGCATTAGAGCAGTTGGAAGTTGACGCCGATTTTGGCAAAAAAATCATCTTCAGCGACGAGGCGCATTTTTGGATGAATGGCTATGTCAACAAGCAAAATTGCCGTATTTGGGACGAGACCAATCCACACGAGGTTCACCAAGTGGCAATGCACCCGCAGAAAGTGACTGTTTGGTTCGGATTTTGGGCCGGAGGCGTGATTGGTCCGTATTTTTTCGAAAACGATAATGGTGTGGCCGTCACCGTCAATGGTGAGCGATATCGGTCGATGATAACCAACTTCTTTTGGCCTGAAATCGAGAATATGGATCTGGACAACATGTGGTTTCAACAGGACGGCGCTACGTGCCACACAGCACACGCTACGATGGAAGTTCTGCACGAGCAATTTCTGGACATGGTCATCTCGCGCGGAGGCGACGTGAACTGGCCACCGAGATCGTGCGATTTGACCCCGCTGGACTTTTTCTTGTGGGGTTTTCTTAAGTCGCAGGTCTATGCCAACAAGCCGCAAACCACCGATGCCCTCAAAGTCAACATACGCCACGCCATCGATCAAATACAGCCCGATTTGTGCGCCAGAGTCATCGAAAATTGGACCTTTCGTGTGCGCGCCACCAACCGAAGCCGTGGCGGTCATTTGAATGATGTCATATTCCATACATAATGGGGTCGATAGACCTTCCAAATAAAAAAAAATTTCGAAAATATCTCTCCTACATGTATTTTTTTTTGCATTTCAAAGATCAAGCGCCCTTAATGGAAAACCCTATATATTATCATTATCGTACTGTTTTTAACAAATTATATAAAATCAATCTATATGAGTTTTTGATAAAATGTAGTCAACAGGAAACCTATAAGAATCGGTAAGCTTTATGCATAACAAACTATTGTTAGTTTTTTAAAGCGCTTGTGGAAAAAAATAATTTTGCTCTATTGAAAATAATTATTAAACCAAATCAATCTATAATACTGCTCAAACGCTGGCAGTAATATTATGATTAAGGTCTAATTAACTAAGATTTACTTGAATTTTCTGAAATAAACAGTATAATTTAAAGTATTCATTTCGTATATAAAATTATTAGTTGGTGAACCAAAATGGCTCAGTTGTTAGAACACGTTAAATTTTTCCAAAAATTGTGGATACTGGCCCTAGCAAGCACCACAGAGCAGGAGATAGATTATAGAGGAGTCAAGATAAACCTTAGTAGATCTTACCTCCAAAGCGCGTCAAACGATATTTCAAAAACGAAATCAACACGGCAGTAAAATCATTTTTCCGTTTTAGAAACGAATCTTGAAATATATTCCCTAAGAAAACAACTACCTTATATTCAGTTCGGTGAGCAGAAAGGAAACGATCTTATACTAAGCCTTGATGCACACCACACTCGACTAAATTTATTTCAAACTTGCACAACGATTGCTATTTATATTTGTTAGAAATGTAAGTATTTATTTATCACCAACAAGTAGTACAACAAATGTACACAATAAGCCAAAAAATCTTAATTATTTAGGTAATTAATTGACTACTATTTTACAGGTATTCAAAATGTAAGTCAACGTTTTAAAAGACTAATAAAATACACATCTTCATTAAAATCCGGAAAATGTTCTCCTTCCGCTAACTGCCATAACCATTTAACGGTATTAGTAAACCCACGGCTCTCATATTAATAATAAACATAATGTATAACGTAAAATGAAAACCCAGAAATTATTATGTGAATGTAAGGTCATGTCATAAGCATATGTACTTGAGACGTTTTGTGAGCAAGAAGTAAGAGCTCTATCAAATTAGTGACCACATTTGAGACCTTTTGAAATCACAGTACAATTTAAAAATTTACTCCTACTTAAACACTTTTAAGTATACAGTACAGTACAGTACTTAACTCGGTGGTAGAGCTTTGTGCAAGCTCGTCTGGGTAGGTACCACCCACTCATCAGATATTCTACCGCAAAACAGCAGTACTTTGTATTGTTGTGTTCCGGTTTGAAGGGTGAGTGAGCCAGTGTAATTACAGGCACAAGGGACATAACATCTTAGTTCCCAAGGTTGGTGGCGCATTGGCAATGTTTCTTACAATGCCATTGTCTATGGGCGTTGGTGACCACTTACCATCAGGTAGCCCAAACGCTCGTTGGCCAACCAATACAATAAAAAAAAAAAATAGTAACAGCCTGTGGATGTCCCACTGCTGGGCTAAGGCCTCTTCTCCTCTTTTGAGGAGAAGACTTGGAGCTTATTCCACCACGCTGCTCCAATATGGTGGAATACACATGTGACAGAATCTCAGAGAAATTGGAAACATGAAAGTTTCCTCACGATGTTTTCCTGCACCGTCAAGCACGAGATGAATTATAATCACAAATTAAGCACATGAAATTCAGTGGTGCTTGCCCGGATTTGAACCCACGATCGTCGATTAAGATTCACGTGTTCTTACCACTGGCCCATCTCGGCTTTTGTGTATATCTTATGTAAATATGAGAAAACCTTCATAGTGTAGGATAAAATTTTACTGAATAATAATAGTGTAGGTATAAATTATTTTAATCATATAAGTTTTATTGTCAAAAATATAGACGTTTTTAAAAAGTGACGATAATAAATAATATTTCATATATTAAAATGTCCGGTTATTAGTTTCATTGCGTCTTTAACATTTTATTTTTCAAATTATGACTGCCTCGTTGGTCTAGTGGCTAGATTTAATGCCGCAGACCCGGTGGTCCTGGGTTCAATTCCCAGGTCGGGCCAATAAATAGTTATTGGGTTTTTCTGTCAGAAAATTCTCAGTAGCAGCCCAGTCTGGAAGTTGGAAATGTGTACACTCCCGTGCCTCGGAAAGCACGACAAGCCGTTGGTCCTGCGCCTGAACTCTTTCCGGTCGTGTCGGATTGTCATCCCATCGGATTATGAGAGCTAAGGAAAAGAGAGTGCTCTTGTGTTTGCGCACACACTTGCGCACTATATTATCTCCTGCGCAGTTGGCTAATCTCTCTTGAGATTGGCCGCCGTGATCGAAATCGGTCAGGACGACATTATTATTTCAAATTAACTTTAAAGAGGCATTTATTTTGAAATCACAGACAGACACTTTTATTTTATTTGTATAGGTTGACACGCAAATGCAAGTGGTCACCAATGCCCCTAGACATTGGCTTTGTAAGAAATGTTAACCATCCCTTACATTGCCAATACGCCACCAACCTTGAGAACTAAGATGCTATGTCCCTTGTGACTGTAAGTACACTGACTCACTCGCCCTTCAAACTGGAACAAAACAATACCAAGTACTGTTGTTTTGCAGTTGAATATCTGATAAGTAGGTGGTACCTACACGAGATTTCACAAAGCCCTACCACCAGTAAAAGTGTGTGAGCCTGTGAGTTAACTGGCACAAGGGATACATATTCCCAAGGTTTGTAGAGCATTGCCGATCTAAGGAATGGTTAATATTTCTTACACCACTAACTTCTTTAGGCGGTGGTAATCGATTACCATTTGCTAGTCTGCTTACAAGTTTCTAAATAAAAATACGCAATAAACTTATTCACAATGGCAGACAATTGGACAATATATTTGCAGAGTACTTCGTACAAAATACTCTCAATATGAATCCCGAAAATGTTACGTTAATAAAATATATGTTATTATTACTTTGTTGACACTGTGATACAATTTGATAATAATTGCTCGTTAATTATCTCATTTAAAATTGAAAACATATTTAATTTTCGAAATTGCAAGGACTTGAAATTGAATATTTCAGGTTCTGCACACAAGGGGATCTGCTAATGAATGAGCGACCGAGAACTTGCTTCGGAACTTTTAATATGACGCATTTATACGGTCTGAAGCTAGATAGCTGCATTTCTAATACAATATAAAACAATCCAAATAAATGATAATGTATTCTTTCTCTTCTTTTCTGTTTATCTCGTATAAATGGATGTAAAAGGAGTGAAAGGAAGCAAAATTTATTGGCACGTTAAAGGGCAGAACTATAGGGTTTTCCATTAAGGGCGCTTGATCGTGCAGAACTTCCATCGTAGCGTGTGCTGTGTGGCACGTAGCGCCGTCCTGTTGAAACCACATGTTGTCCAGATCCATATTCTCGATTTCAGGCCAAAAGAAGTTGGTTATCATCGACCGGTATCGCTCACCATTGACGGTGACGGCCACACCATTATCGTTTTCGAAAAAATACGGACCAATCACGCCTCCGGCCCAAAATCCGCACCAAACAGTCACTTTCTGCGGGTGCATTGCCACTTGGTGAACCTCGTGTGAATTGGTCTCGTCCCAAATACGGCAATTTTGCTTGTTGACATAGCCATTCATCCAAAAATGCGCCTCGTGGCTGAAGATGATTTTTTTGCCAAAATCGGCGTCAACTTCCAACTGCTCTAATGCCCAGTCAGCGAACACACGGCGCTGTCTATGGTCATTAACCTTGAGCTCTTGGGTCAGCTGGATCTTGTACGGGTGCAGGCTCAAGTCACAACGCAAAATTCGCCAAGTTGTCGTCTGTGAAAGGCCGAGTTCCTGTGCGCGACGCGGAATTGACTGCCGCGGGTTTTCGAGGACACTGTCGCGCACAGCGGCGATATTCTCGGCAGATCTCGCGTTACGTTGACGCACGGGAACCGGCTGATTGTTAACTGACCCGGTTGACTCGAATTTGTCCACCAATCGACGGATAGTCGACTCGGCAGGACGATCATCGCGACCGTAAAACGGGCGAAGTGCGCGGAACGTTGCTCGAACTGAAGACCCATTTTCATAAAACAATTTTATGATTTGCACGTGCTGCTCGACACTGTAACCTGCCATGGTGGTTTGGGAGGACGGAATGAATATAACACACTGCATTTGACAGCTGTCACTCAAACAACATGGCCGCAATCAGCTGTCAAAGTTCAAGCGTCCCTATTGGAAAACCCTATATATAAAATATAACATAAATAGTGATAATAAAACAAAAAAAGTGCACATACAATAATTGGTGCAACGTATAACCTGACGTACTAGACCTTTATGTAAAATGTATGTAACAAAAAGAATAATTAATAATTATAATAATAATGTCCTCCAGACCGATTACGGTCACGGCGGTCAATCTCAAGAGAGATTAGCCAACTGGGCAGGAGATATTATAGTGCATAAGTGTGTGCGCAAACACAGGTGCACTCACTATTCCGTAGCTCTCATAATCCGATGGTACGGTAATCCCACACGACCGGAAAGAGTTCAGGCGCAGGACTTTACGTGCTTTCCGAGGCACGGGAGTCTACACACTTCCAAAACCAAATAAAAAATTAATAAAAATATGATGTTATTAATATACATACTTACTTCTACTCAAACAATTCATCTTATTGGAACTCCATAGGCAACCTAAATTCTCTTATTTTTTTATATTTAATTATGTTTCGGTTTGAAGGTTGAGTGAGCCAGTGTAACAACCACATTACTTTATATAATATATATTAGACAGACGAACAAAATCTGATTTTTGTAAATTTTCAATGTTGAATTAAAATATAAGCATTACAAACAAATATCTGATTTGTATATTTAATTCCAAATTAAATACGATATTTTCAGAAAATCTAATAATACGATAGAGCAATTGTATAAACTTTATAAGCCGGTTTCCACAAATGTCGACGTCAGTACTTGAGAATTGTGAATGCAAAGTTATTCAAGAAAATTATAATAGGAGGTCTATTATAATTTGCCTTTGTTAATCTGTATTATAAATTATAGCAGTAGTGTCTGTATAAATTGAAGCCATTATTGTTATACTATATAGTTCATTATTTCGAAAGGGTTCCTCTCAAAATACACTGAAGTAATGAAGTTCTATAACAAATTTATAATATCTGAGCCATTTTATAGTAGAATGTTTGACAATTTTGATATACCCGATTTCTATCATTGAAAACTGTATTAACTTTTAGTGAATACACATGGAAGTTATTAGAGAGCAGGTCCTTAAATCTGAAAAGCTAATGAGCTACCCATGTGCCTTTGTGTTCATTTTGAGCTCGAAGCCATACATATTCCGATTAATGGAAAAATGGCAGCGTGATAGAATATTTCAAAATCCTGTCCATGGATAGTATAGAAATATTTTTCCCAGAATATGTAATTTAGAAACAGCAGGACAGTAGAGCATCAATCTAATATTATAATTTTTATGATGAATAAAAGAAGGATCATCAAAAGAAAGTGTTTTATGACCCAAATATTTGGAATGATTCCATATATTTGGAAGAATAGTCTAATAAAACACCAATCGCCATCAGCCAACCAGGCTAGAATCCTTTATTGCGTTTGCCGATCTATGGCCTCAACTTTAGGATATATCTAATCCAACGACCATCGGTCTTTCGACCTACGTGGCCAGCAACCTACCAATATAATTATAATTATGCATTGTCGGCTACTACAGTTCTTATCAGGATCAGTTCTGATTTTATCCTTGAAAGATACTCTGAGCATAGCCTGCTCAATAGCACAATGACTTTGAATTTGTAAACTTATCACGTTTAGTGTCTTCCTTCCGGGCACAATACGTCTCAGCATTGTAAAAGTGATATAAGGATTCGACGTACCAAAACCTGTCCATCCTAAATAAATTCTTCTACCAACTTCCGTCTCGAAGTGGTTACCAGCTTAATTATCTGATTCTGGCATAACCAACACTTTCGAGAGGTTTTCCCTCGACGTATATCGGTCCCGGCACGACGCGATCTGAATAATAATGTCTGCATTAACTCTTATTAGTAATAATTATAAATTGCGGAAGAAAATACGGATCGGCGGATTTTGATTAGATTTTCATTGAATTAATTCATTCATTCTTCACGATATTAAACCGTTTTAAATTAACAAAAATTATAAACGAAATATAAACATTGAAATAAACATTACCTATTACTATACTATCTCCTACTTAATACTAATACAGTATAATGAAAAAAATATATAAAAAAGGGTTACTTCCTTTGGTTTGAACCCATAACATTCGGCTATGATTCGGGAGTCTTGATACAATCAATAATTACTACTATTAAAAAAAGAAAAATGCAATGTTAAAATACAGTTTAATCTCAACTTTTTTTTATTGTATAGGTAGGCGGACGAGCATTTGGGCTACCTGATGGTAAGTGGTCTCCAACACCCATAGACAATGGCATTGTAAATGTTAACCATCGCTTACATCGACAATGCGCCACCAACCTTGGGAACTAAGATACTATGTCCCTATATATATATTATCTCTGTAATACTATAATCAGAATCCGATTGTTATAAATTGAAAGGTAAACAAGAATGGATTGATTGAAATAATTAATTGAAAGCCATTAACCAGATACTTGAATTAAATAATAATTAATTGGGAATAGTGCTATAAAATTAATAGTTAAATTATTGAATAACTATTAAATTTTGATATATCCTGATTATATTTTTCTACAAACTATTTCAATTCTAAGAGAAAAGGTAAATAAATAGCATTGTTTTTCAATTGTGAAAAGTTAGGACGGAAGTACGAAAGTTTTCTTATATAGAGTTGTTATCGGAAGTTTGCAAGTAAAACAAAAAATAATTTATTCAGTTCGGTACAATCGTATGAAAAATTATTTTCATAAGCTTAAGTCTCTTGCCATGAAATGAACTATAGATAGAGCATTACACAACCACAATAAAATAGCTAGATTTTTTAAAATCTTGTGTGCGTGTCTATTTCTTTATTTTACATACACGCTGCATTAAGTATTACAAGTCGATGTGTTCGTTCTAACTGATGCCAGCTATTTAGTATTTCCCATAAGTCGTGAAAAAATTAAATTCATTTTAATTTATTAAATATTAATAAATGTAATAACGTATGTTCCGTACAATACAAAGTGGTGTTATGAAAAACAAATGTATAAAGCCGGATAAACATTCGTAAGCATAGGATAAGCAAGTTCGTTGGAAGAATTGTCCAAAATGTATGTAAGTTATGATAAGTATGCGTTACTTCCAATATAATGATAATAAATGTTAATTTTATAAATTTACGAGTATTACACGGTTTAGAACTTAACATAAAACTGGATAAATCTTACGCGAAATGTTAGTAACTATTTTATTGGATAGTGTAAACGCCTTTACTCCAGGATTTAAACGCCTTTACTCAGTGAAATTCCCATTTGTCAACCCTTATCGACACAGCTCCACAGCTTACACAGGAATCTGAATACATAATACTGAACTGAATCCATGCATACATAGGAAAATTAAACCATTAACTGAAAGTTTTATAATACAGGTAACAGACGAGCCGGTTGGCGTGGTTGGTAGATACCTGCCTTTCGCGCCGCAGGTCGTGGGTTCAATTCCCACCCAGGACAAACATTTGTGTACATGAACATATCTGTTTGTCTTGAGTCTGGGTGTAATTATCTATATAAGTATGTATTTACAAAAGAAAAATAGTGTATGTAGTATATCAGTTGTCTGGTTTCCATAGTACAAGCTCTGCTTAGTTTGGGATCAGATGGCCGTGTGTGAATAATGTCCCAGGATATTATTATTATTATTACAGGTAGACGGGAGGGCAAATTATCACCATCACCAATAAGCATTGTCACTGAAAGAAACACTAACCATTACTAACATCGCCACCACTCTTGGGCACTAAGATGTTATTTCCTTTGTGCCTGTATTTACACTGGCTCACTCACACTTTAAACCTGAATATGTAATGATGGATGGCACCTACCCTAACGGGCTTGCACAAAACACTACAACCAAGTGAACTGAACTGAGATATTTTTGATTATTTCGTGGTATCACGATTCATTTATTTCAAATAAGACATAGAAACATAGTTCCTTAATACTTAGAAGCTGTATTCATTATTCAAATTAAATCGGTTGTAAATGAAACTTCAGACACCGGGCGTCTTGCCAAGTTTCGCAGTCAGCCAGTCAAATCGTGTTTGCCAATTGAACACCCATTTAAACTACACAATACACTACTTACAATACACGCTCAAGTTGGCTGGTCAGAAGATAGTCCCATGTATCTATACAGACAATAATACACAGTATATACCTAAGACAATAATAGAATTGTACTATTGTGTTTAGTAACGAAATTTTTGATTTATCTATTTTTATTGTATAAGTAGTCAGATGAGCAAATGGGCTTCCTGATAGTAAGTTGTCACCAAAGCCCATAGACAATTGCATTATAAAAAATGTTAACCATCGCTTATATCGCCAATGCGCCACCAACCTTAGGAACTAATGTTATATCCCTTGCGCCTGTAATTACACTGGCTCACTCAGCCTTCAAACCGGAACACAACAATACAAAGTACTGCTGTTTTGTTGTAGAATATCTGATAAGTGGATGGTACCTACCCAGACGAACTTGCACAAAGCTCTACCTCCGAGAAAGCTAGAAAGTAGTTAATATCTGTTCCCTTTATGGGTGACTAAAGGATGATTTTTGGCATTACATATGCCTGCCTCATCATTTATGAAATGTTAAAAAAATACAATAAATAAATAACCCAAAGGGAAGTAATATATACAAGTCCAATATCTTACATAGTAAAGTTTTCCTCGAGTTCTTGTCACTTCCACAACCCTCGATAAATTTAACATCAAACGACCTTTGAGAAAAACGGATCTAACGAGTATCTTAATAACTTTATATCTTCAAAAAGATTATTTTAAAGCTCTCCTGATTGAAACTAAAAAAAACGTGTGCGTCTCGAGACGCTCGACAGAAGTGATAATATTTATTATTAATTACAATATATTAAACGTAATTTAAATTAGTACTTGAGAGTTGCTAAATTATTATAAGTACTATCTGTATACGCTAGATGGCGTTAGGTTGGTAACTCTCGGGTAAAGCAGTCCGCGTCGGTGATAGTGGTGCCGTAACGCGTTACGTTACAAAGCGGTTTACCCTACCAAAAGAAGTCATCACTTCTTTTTATTTCAAATTTGGTCGAATATTTTAAGCTCATATAAATTAATCGTATAATATTAGTGTTATTAGCCATGTGATTTTAATAATTCCAAATTCAAATTTTATTTGATTATTTATTATTTTATTATATTAGTTAGTTTTAATTATCAACAATTTTATTATAAAGAACTTATAATAAATGTATATAGGTATATGTAATTAAAAGCTATACTTTTAAATTTGATCCATATTATATTACTAATTAAACGGTGCAATAAAATACGATGCAATACACACGATTGTCCAATTGATTGTCGCGTATTATACAAATACGCGGCAATTCAATAAATCAATTCAAATGTTTCTATTTATTTGAAGCATTCAAATAAATGTTGCACTTTAACACAAATACACAAAAATAAATATAAGCATTTATCAGTCATGTATCTTTGAAATGATTTACTGCGAATACAGTTTTAATTTTAAATAGGAAGACTGACAAATGGGCCACATAACGGTGAGTAGCCATCATCTCGTAGACATTAACGCTGCAAGAAATATTAAGTATCCCTTACATGGCTATCCGTAAGGCAACAATACAAAATATTGATATTTATGATGAGTGGTTGGTGGTGGCTTTCACAAAGCTACCACCAACAAGGTTTATTTTTATGACCCATTTTCTTTTGATGTGATCCTGAGTAACGAATAAATTTTTTTGTTTTTATGTCACTACGAAATTTAAAACGAAAATATAGTTTCACGTGCTTTTCACGTGCCACATTGAGTTTCGTTGAGTAAGTCTTTAAAAATGCAATACATGTTCCTTTGACAACTTTTTCAAGCTCGCTAACGTCCGAATATTAGATTTGAAAATTATTTATATCGCAAATATTTCGACAGTGGAATTTTAAAAATTTACATAAGTTTTTCTAAATACAAATCCATTGAATATTTTTTTACAGCTCGTTAACTTAAATTTAATAATTGACAATTACTATCAGTGCCCATTAGACACGACGATAAATATTTAAATTACAAATACAAATACAATTACAAATAATTAAATGATAATATAAAATCAGACAAAAGCACAAAGCCCTACCATCAAGTAAAATATGTATAAGTTTGTTTATGCATCGTAGGTGATTAAATACTATATAATCTTGACTATATTTAACCTATGATAAACAATAAAACAAATGTTTCAATTTAAAATCTATTTACTTCAAATTGTTTTTTAAAGTATCGCAATCCATTAATACAGAATCAGTCAGCTATATCGTTCGCACGTGAAGTCTCGAGTGGATTCCAACCGCAGATAGCATTAAAAACAAACAAATAAATAAAAAACACGTGGGAATCCCCGTCGCTCTTAAAAGAGAGTTAAGCGCGAAACTAAAATTTCGTTAGCCAGTATAACTAAAATAAACGACTCAAATTTTTGCGATCATTTGCTTTTAAAGATTAATTTACCTAATGGCTTTTTTGATTTGATGTCTTGACGACAATTTTATATCACAACATAACCCACTTAGTGGTACGTCTTTGTGCAAGCCTATTTATTAGGTACCATCTACTTATTATACAATCTACAGTCAACCATACGGTTTAAAGGACGAGTGAGGAACAGGTAGAAGGAACATGTTAGTGCCTAAGGTTGGTAGTATATTGGCGATGTAAGGAAAGGTTAATTTTTCTTACAGCGCATGTCTATAGACGATAGTGACTAACCTAATAGCCGGATCACTTGCCAGTCTGACCTACCTACACTACAATAATGTACACTAAAATACAATTAAAAATAACCTCTATTTTCAAGTATAGTAGTACAGTTATCATTTACCGTAGCCTCTACAAAGCTTCTATTGGTATCGCAATTTATCAAAAATACACGGACACGCTGAAACGTAAAAATCGCCTCATCTGTCGCATATTTTAATCCAATGCTCACGTACATGCTAGATACTAACCCAAAGAGACAGTTAAGTATATAAGAAATATATTAAATATAAATTAATAGCTTTTTCTCCTCTTATCCAAAATTGCTCGTTAAATGTTATTTAAAGCACGTAGTAAAATTAAAGGTGGACAGTTTTTAGTTTACGGTACCCAAAATAAATTTTCCTCGAGCAAATATTTGGTCGATTTGCATTCCATTACGCGCCACCACGCCCGTCTAAATAATTCTCGAACATTGAGACGTAAATAATAACGGTATTTGTGTTTCATTTTCATTTTGACTTAATATTTCAATGGAAAATTAAAAATATTCCACTCGCATACCAAGAGCAGGCTGGATATCTTATTTGTAATTGCTGAATTTTTGTTTAATTAAATGTTATTACGAATTTTATGAAAATATTTTAATAATATAGAATATATTTTTTTAATATTCTTAGATATGGAATTATTAAGCTAGGTTTACCACCATTACGAAGTGATTTTTGTTAACAAAAATGTTATCACTATAGGAAATGATGCCATAATACAATTATAATTCAGTTACCAGAACTTTACCTATAAAAACCTAAACTAAACTTTACCTATTGTTTAAGATGAGTAGATATATATTAGGTCCTTACATATGAAATTAGCAATTTGTCGTAGTGACCACTTTGATCTGAAATATCTCCTCTTTGGTTAAGAATTCCAAATTCAAATTTATAAATTCATTTAGCTGGTACATTTGAGTTTTGAAAACAGTCATTCATTCGTTTTTTCCTCATTATTTTTTTCTTTGGCGTCGCTTATTACCGCACAATGGAAAACATGAAATATCGGTATATTTACGAGTACGAGTTCTACCGTGGTTCCAGTGCTGCAGAAACAACTCGAAGGATTAATGATGTGTACGGCGCTGGTGTCGCAAAAGAAAGCAGGGTACGTTTTTGGTTCCAACGTTTTCGTTCTGGAAATTTCGACCTTCAGAACCAACCCCGTGGACGGCCGGAGACCAAAGTGGAAAATGAAGAATAAAAGGCTATTGTGGAAGCGGATCCATCACAAAGCACTTCAGAGATAGCTGCAGGCTTCGGGGTAAGTGACAAAACTGTATTAATTCACTTGAAGCAAATCGGGAAAGTAAAAAACCTTAAACTTCATGAATTGAGTGAATCGAACTTGCAAACACGCGTCGACTGCTGTGTTACTTTGCTCAACCGACACAATAATGAAGTGATTTTAAATCGAATCATTAGTTGTGATTAAAAGTGAATACTATACGATAATCGGAAGCGCTCGTCGCAATGGCTGAACCCTGGAGACCCAGCCAAATCCTGCCCTAAACGAAAATTGACTCAGAAAAAGTTACTTGTGAGTGTTTGGTGGACTAGTGCCGGTGTCGTTAACTACAACTTTCTAAAATCTGGTCAAACGATTACGGCAGATATCTATTGTCAGCAACTGCAAACCATGAAGGAAGAACTAGCTGCTAAACAACCGAGATTGGTCAATCGCTCTAGGCCACTGCTGCTTCACGGCAACGCAAGACCACACACTGCACAACAAACAGCCACTAAGTTAGATGAGCTACAATTGGAACGTTTGCGACATCCACCGTACTCCCCGGACCTTGCTCCAACAGATTACCATTATTTCCGGAATTTGGACAATTTCTTACAAGGAAAAAAATTCAACTCCGACAGTCCAAACCGCCTTCAAAGAATTTATTGATTCTCGCCCCCATGGTTTTTTTAGTAAAGGCATCAATAAACTATATAGAAAATGTATATAGAAAACAACGGTGCATACTTTGATTAGTTAAATATATTTTACAAAAAAGAAATTGACTTTATATTAATTTCATATGTAAGGACCTAATAATATATATTTCTCGATAAATCTCTAACTAGAATTTCAATTCAAAACTTGCTTCAGACATTTTGTGGATGTAACACTGCGACTCTACTAAAAAAATTGTAGAATGTAGGACTCTATTACATAGTCATTTAATTCACGTATATCGTCTCTATTTAAAGCTTTGCCTAATGAAACCCCAAAACTAAGCATATGCTGTCTGTGTTGCTGTCATACGGCTGTATCGTTAAGATGTTAGTAATTGATAATTTCACAGAATTCATTCAACAATGTCCTTTATCCTGAAACCAATCAAACGCTTTGCCGCTGCTAGTATATAGCTCAACTAATATACGGTCATAGTTATGACTTATATTATTTGTTATATTAATAGTTGTTTAAGGCTCATTACTATAAAAAATATCATGGTGTTAAAGTTTAATTTGACTCATGCCAATTAGAGCTGACAAGTTATTACAATGGACATATTTGATAAAAAGAAGTACTGAATAACTTGTCGGTTTTCTCTACTTACCTCGTTGTACATAAAATTCAATCTTTGTAAGAGCCCACCTAAACAACCTATGTGAAGTTGGCAACCAAGTATATAATAATTAATTTTTAGGACTTCCATACGTTTGTACTAGGTTTGTACCGGATTGTACCGCATTTAAAATCGTTTGTACCTCAAGGGGGTAAAAGATATGGGGGTTGTGAAAATATGGGCAAAAACTCAATTATTCATATTATTATTTTTTTGATTTCCATTCGATTGTACTAGGTTTGTACCAGATTGTACCGCATTTAAAATCGTTTGTACCTCAAGAGGGTAACAGATATGGGGGTTGTGAAAATATGGGCAAAAACTCAATTATTCATATTATTATTTTTTTGATTTCCATTCGATTGTACTAGGTTTGTACCGGATTGTACCGCATTTAAAATCGTTTGTACCTCGAGGGGGTAAAAGATATGGGGGTTGTGAAAATATGGGCAAAAACTCAATTATTCATATTATTATTTTTTTGATTTCCATTCGATTGTACTAGGTTTGTGCCGGATTGTACCGCATTGAAAATCGTTTGTACCTCGAGGGAGCAAAAGATATGGGGGTTGTGAAAATATGAGCAAAAACTCAGTTAATCATATTATTATTTTTTTGATTTCCATTCGATTGTACTAGGTTTGTACTGGATTATACAGCATTTTGAATCGTTTATACCTCAACGGGATAAAAGATATAGGGGTGTGAAAATATAATCAAAAATTCATTTCATTATAATTATAATAAATTTTTACGACTTTCATTCGATAGCACTAAATTTGTACCGAATTGTTCTGTACGTTAAAGGGGTAGGGGTAAGATTTCAAGGTGTAAAAAAGTGATTAAAAAATCACTTAATTATATAATTAATTTTTATGACTTCCATTCGATTAAACTAGGTTTGTACTATATTGTACCGCATTTTAAACCGTTTGTACCTTTGAAATCATATTTTCAATCAATATTTTTCTCTAATTCACTGTGATATCAAGTAAATAGATGTAGGTATAAACGATAAAAATACAAAACTCAGAAGTACAAACGCTACCAACAAAGAACTCGACGGTATAAGCGGTAAAATCGAGGTACTGAACGGTAGCTAGGGTACACGCGATTTACTCGACGGTACAAACGGTACTAAACGACGCAGTCGACTGTTTAGACATTGAACGTATAGGCACTAGCAGCACTCATGAAGTACTCAGAAATAGAGCCGGGTACAATCGAAAAAAACCCGAGAAAAACGAGTTAACCAAAAGGACGTATTTAAAAGACGAATTGCCCTGAAAAATCATTCACAATGTCTTTTTCTCTCCAGTTCACGACGATACAAGGTAAACAGACAATGGTACAAACGACACAAGTACAAAACTCAGAGGTACAAACGATACCAACGAAGATAGAGCCGGGTACAAACGATAAAAAACCGAGGAAATCGAGTAAACCAAAAGCACGTATTTAAAAGACGAATTACCCTGAAAAATCATTCCCAATGTATTTTTCTGTCCAGTTCACGATGATACAAGGTAAACAGACAATGGTACAAACGACACAAGTACAAAACTCAGAGGTACAAACGATACCAACGAAGATAGAGCCGGGTACAAACGATAAAAAACCGAGGAAATGGAGTAAACCAAAAGCACGTATTTAAAAGACGAATTACCCTGAAAAATCATTCCCAATGTA
This sequence comes from Nymphalis polychloros, assembly GCA_905220585.2. NCBI lineage: Eukaryota > Metazoa > Arthropoda > Insecta > Lepidoptera > Nymphalidae > Nymphalis > Nymphalis polychloros. Next base: position 4,428,909 of record HG992264.1, on the reverse strand, counting down.
TTTTTCTCTCCAGTTCACGACGACACAAGGTAAACAGACGCCGGTACAAACGATACAAGTAAAAAACTCAGAGGTACAAACGATACCAACGAAGATAGAGCCGGGTACAAACGATAAAAAACCGAGGAAAACGAGTTAACCAACAGTACGTCCCTAAAAGACGAATTACCCTGAAAAATCATTTCCAATATCTTTTTCCCTCCAGTTTACGACCATACAAGGTCGACAGATGCCGGTACAAACGATACAAGTAAAAAACTCAGAGGTACAAACGATACCAACGAAGATAGAGCCGGATACAAACGATAAAAAACCGAGGAAAACGAGTAAACCAAAAGTAAGTCCTTAAAAGACGAATTACCCTGAAAAATCATTCCCAATGTCTTTTTCCCTCCAGTTTACGACCATACAAGGTAGACAGATGCCGGTACAAACGATACAAGTAAAAAACTCAGAGGTACAAACGATACCAACGAAGATAGAGCCGGATACAAACGATAAAAAACCGAGGAAAACGAGTAAACCAAAAGTAAGTCCTTAAAAGACGAATTACCCTGAAAAATCATTCCCAATGTATTTTTCTCTCCAGTGTTCGACGATAAAAGATAAACAGACGCCGGTACAAACGATACAAGTAAAAAAATCAGAGGTACAAACGATACTAACTTAGAACTCGACGGTATAAATGGTACATAAAAAGTTCTCAAAGGTACCTAGGATACACGCGATTTACTCGGTGGTACAGACGGTACATACGACGCAGTCGACTGTTTCGACATTGTACGCAATGGTTCTAGCAGCACTCATGAAGTACTCAGAAATAAAGCCGGGTACAATCGAAAAAAAACCGAGAAAAACGAGTAAACCAAAAGTACGTATTTAAAAGACGAATTACCCTGAAAAATGATTCCCAATGTCTATTTCCCTCCAGTTTACGACCATACAAGGTAGACAGTTGCCGGTACAAACGATACAAGTAAAAAACTCAGAGGTACAAACGATACCAACGAAGATAGAGCCGGATACAAACGATAAAAAACCGAGGAAAACGAGTAAACCAAAAGTAAGTCCTTAAAAGAAGAATTACCCTGAAAAATCATTCACAATGTCTTTTTCTCTCCAGTTCACGACGATACAAGGTAAACAGACAATGGTACAAACGACACAAGTACAAAACTCAGAGGTACAAACGATACCAACGAAGATAGAGCCGGGTACAAACGATAAAAAACCGAGGAAAACGAGTTAACCAACAGTACGTCCCTAAAAGACGAATTACCGTGAAAAATCATTCCCAATATCTTTTTCCCTCCAGTTTACGACCATACAAGGTAGACAGATGCCGGTACAAACGATACAAGTAAAAAACTCAGAGGTACAAACGATACCAACGAAGATAGAGCCGGATACAAACGATAAAAAACCGAGGAAAACGAGTAAACCAAAAGTAAGTCCTTAAAAGACGAATTACCCTGAAAAATCATTCCCAATGTCTTTTTCTCTCCAGTTTTTGACGATACAAGGTAAACAGACGCCGGTACAAACGATACAAGTAAAAAACTCAGAGGTACAAACGATACCAACGAAGATAGAGCCGGGTACAAACGATAAAAACCCGAGGAAAACGAGTTAACCAACAGTAAGTCCTTAAAAGACGAATTACCCTGAAAAATCATTCACAATGTCTTTTTCTCTCCAGTTCACGACAATACAAGGTAAACAGACAATGGTACAAACGACACAAGTACAAAACTCAGAGGTACAAACGATACCAACGAAGATAGAGCCGGGTACAAACGATAAAAAACCGAGGAAAACGAGTTAACCAACAGTACGTCCCTAAAAGACGAATTACCGTGAAAAATCATTCCCAGTGTCTTTTTCCCTCCAGTTTACGACCATACAAGGTAGACAGATGCCGGTACAAACGATACAAGTAAAAAACTCAGAGGTACAAACGATACTAAGTTAGTACTCGACGGTATAATTGGTACATAAAAAGTTCTCAAAGGTACCTAGGATACACGCGATTTACTCGGTGGTACAGACGGTATATACGACGCAGTCGACTGTTTCGACATTGTACGCAATGGTTCTAGCAGCACTCATGAAGTACTCAGAAATAGAGCCAGGTACAATCGAAAAAAACCGGAGAAAAACGAGTAAACCAAAAGTACGTATTTAAAAGACGAATTACCCTGAAAAATGATTCCCAATGTCTATTTCCCTCCAGTTTACGACCATACAAGGTAGACAGATGTCGGTACAAACGATACAAATAAAAAACTCAGAGGTACAAACGATACCAACGAAGATAGAGCCGGATACAAACGATAAAAAACCGAGGAAAACGAGTAAACCAAAAGTAAGTCCTTAAAAGAAGAATTACCCTGAAAAATCATTCCCAATGTCTTTTTCCCTCCAGTTTACGACCATACAAGGTAGACAGACAATGGTACAAACGACACAAGTACAAAACTCAGAGGTACAAACGATACCAACGAAGATAGAGCCGGGTACAAACGATAAAAACCCGAGGAAAACGAGTTAACCAACAGTACGTCCCTAAAAGACGAATTACCCTGAAAAATCATTCCCAATGACTTTTTCCTTCCAGTTTACGACCATACAAGGTAGACAGATGCCGGTACAAACGACATAAATAAAAAACTCAGAGGTACAAACGATACCAACGAAGATAGAGCCGGATACAAACGATAAAAAACCGAGGAAAACGAGTAAACCAAAAGTAAGTCCTTAAAAGAAGAATTACCCTGAAAAATCATTCACAATGTCTTTTTCTCTCCAGTTCACGACGATACAAGGTAAACAGACAATGGTACAAACGACACAAGTACAAAACTCAGAGGTACAAACGATACCAACGAAGATAGAGCCGGGTACAAACGATAAAAACCGAGGAAAACGAGTTAACCAACAGTACGTCCCTAAAAGACGAATTACCGTGAAAAATCATTCCCAATATCTTTTTCCCTCCAGTTTACGACCATACAAGGTAGACAGATGCCGGTACAAACGATACAAGTAAAAAACTCAGAGGTACAAACGATACCAACGAAGATAGAGCCGGATACAAACGATAAAAAACCGAGGAAAACGAGTAAACCAAAAGTAAGTCCTTAAAAGACGAATTACCCTGAAAAATCATTCCCAATGTCTTTTTCTCTCCAGTTTTTGACGATACAAGGTAAACAGACGCCGGTACAAACGATACAAGTAAAAAACTCAGAGGTACAAACGATACCAACGAAGATAGAGCCGGGTACAAACGATAAAAACCCGAGGAAAACGAGTTAACCAACAGTAAGTCCTTAAAAGACGAATTACCCTGAAAAATCATTCACAATGTCTTTTTCTCTCCAGTTCACGACGATACAAGGTAAACAGACAATGGTACAAACGACACAAGTACAAAACTCAGAGGTACAAACGATACCAACGAAGATAGAGCCGGGTACAAACGATAAAAAACCGAGGAAAACGAGTTAACCAACAGTACGTCCCTAAAAGACGAATTACCGTGAAAAATCATTCCCAGTGTCTTTTTCCCTCCAGTTTACGACCATACAAGGTAGACAGATGCCGGTACAAACGATACAAGTAAAAAACTCAGAGGTACAAACGATACTAAGTTAGTACTCGACGGTATAATTGGTACATAAAAAGTTCTCAAAGGTACCTAGGATACACGCGATTTACTCGGTGGTACAGACGGTATATACGACGCAGTCGACTGTTTCGACATTGTACGCAATGGTTCTAGCAGCACTCATGAAGTACTCAGAAATAGAGCCAGGTACAATCGAAAAAAACCGGAGAAAAACGAGTAAACCAAAAGTACGTATTTAAAAGACGAATTACCCTGAAAAATCATTCACAATGTCTTTTTCTCTCCAGTTCACGACGATACAAGGTAAACAGACGCCGGCATAAACGATACAAGTAAAAAACTCAGAGGTACAAACGATACTAACGCGTAAATGGCATGTATCCTAGGTACCGTTGAGAACTTTTTATGTACCGTTTATACGGTCGATTTCTAAGTAAGTATCGTTTGTACCTCTGAGTTTTTTACTCGTATCGTTTTTACCGGCGTCTGTTTACCTTGTATTGTCGTGACCTGGAGAGAAAAAGAAATTGGATATGATTTTTCAGGGTAATTCGTCTTTTAAATGCGTACTTTTTGTTTACTCGTTTTCCTCGGTTTTTTTTCGATTCTACCCGACTCTATTGCTGAGTACTTCATGAATACTGCTAGTTCCTATACGTTCAATGCCTAAACAGTCGACTGCGTTGTTTATTACCGTTTGTACCGTCGAGTAAATCGCGTGTACCCTAGGTACCATTGAGAACTTTTTATTTATCGTTTATACCGTCGATTTCTAAGTAAGTATCGTTTGTACCTCTGAGTTTTTTACTTGTATCGTTTGTACCGGCGTCTGTTTACCTTGTATCGTCGAAAACTGGAGAGAAAAAGATATTGGGAATGATTTTTCAGGGTAATTCGTCTTTTAAGGACTTACTTTTGGTTTACTCGTTTTCCTCGGTTTTTTATCGTTTGTATCCGGCTCTATCTTCGTTGGTATCGTTTGTACCTCTGAGTTTTTTACTTGTATCGTTTGTACCGGCAACTGTCTACCTTGTATAGTCGTAAACTGGAGGGAAATAGACATTGGGAATCATTTTTCAGGGTAATTCGTCTTTTAAATGCGTACTTTTGGTTTACTCGTTTTTCTCGGGTTTTTTTCGATTGTACCCGGCTCTATTTCTGAGTACTTCATGAGTGCTGCTAGAACCATTGCGTACAATGTCGAAACAGTCGACTGCATCGTATGTACCGTCTGTACCACCGAGTAAATCGCGTGTATCCTAGGTACCTTTGAGAACTTTTATGTACCATTTATACCGTCGAGTTCTAAGTTAGTATCGTTTGTACCTCTGAGTTTTTTACTTGTATCGTTTGTACCGGCGTCTGTTTATCTTGTGTCGTCGTGAACTGGAGAGAAAAATACATTGGGAATGATTTTTCAGGGTAATTCGTCTTTTAAGGACTTACTTTTGGTTTACTCGTTTTCCTCGGTTTTGTATCATTTGTATCCGGCTCTATCTTCGTTGGTATCGTTTGTACCTCTGAGTTTTTTACTTGTATCGTTTGTACCGGCATCTGTGTACCTTGTATGATCGTAAACTGGAGGGAAAAAGACATTGGGAATCATTTTTCAGGGTAATTCGTCTTTTAGGGACGTACTGTTGGTTAACTCGTTGTTCTCGGTTTTTTATCGTTTGTACCCGGCTCTATCTTCGTTGGTATCGTTTGTACCTCTGAGTTTTGTACTTGTGTCGTTTGTACCATTGTCTGTTTACCTTGTATCGTCGTGAACTGGAGAGAAAAAGACATTGTGAATTATTTTTCAGGGTAATTCGTCTTTTAAATACGTACTTTTGGTTTACTCGTTTTCCTCGGTTTTATATCGTTTGTATCCGGCTCTATCTTCGTTGGTATCGTTTGTACCTCTGAGTTTTTTACTTGTATCGTTTGTACCGGCATCTGTCGACCTTGTATGGTCGTAAACTGGAGGGAAAAAGACATTGGGAATGATTTTTCAGGGTAATTCGTCTTTTAAGGACTTACTTTTGGTTTACTTGTTTTCCTCGGTTTTTTGTCGTTTGTATCCGGCTCTATCTTCGTTGGTATCGTTTGTACCTCTGAGTTTTTTACTTGTATCGTTTGTACCGGCATCTGTCTACCTTGTATATCCGTAAACTGGAGGGAAAAAGACATTGGGAATGATTTTTCAGGGTAATTCGTCTTTTAGGGACGTACGGTTGGTTAACTCGTTTTCCTCGGTTTTTTATCGTTTGTACCCGGCTCTATTTCTGAGTACTTCATGAGTGCTGCTAGAACCATTGCGTACAATGTCGAAACAGTCGACTGCGTCGTATGTACCGTCTGTACCACCGAGTAAATCGCGTGTATCCTAGGTACCTTTGAGAACTTTTATGTACCATTTATACCGTCGAGTTCTAAGTTAGTATCGTTTGTACCTCTGAGTTTTTTACTTGTATCGTTTGTACCGGCGTCTGTTTATCTTCTGTCGTCGTGAACTGGAGAGAAAAATACATTGGGAATGATTTTTCAGGGTAATTCGTCTTTTAAGGACTTACTTTTGGTTTACTCGTTTTCCTCGGTTTTGTATCGTTTGTATCCGGCTCTATCTTCGTTGGTATCGTTTGTACCTCTGAGTTTTTTACTTGTATCGTTTGTACCGGCATCTGTGTACCTTGTATGATCGTAAACTGGAGGGAAAAAGACATTGGGAATCATTTTTAAGGGTAATTCGTCTTTTAGGGACGTACTGTTGGTTAACTCGTTGTTCTCGGTTTTTTATCGTTTGTACCCGGCTCTATCTTCGTTGGTATCGTTTGTACCTCTGAGTTTTGTACTTGTGTCGTTTGTACCATTGTCTGTTTACCTTGTATCGTCGTGAACTGGAGAGAAAAAGACATTTTGAATTATTTTTCAGGGTAATTCGTCTTTTAAATACGTACTTTTGGTTTACTCGTTTTCCTCGGTTTTGTATCGTTTGTATCCGGCTCTATCTTCGTTGGTATCGTTTGTACCTCTGAGTTTTTTACTTGTATCGTTTGTACCGGCATCTGTCGACCTTGTATGGTCGTAATCTGGAGGGAAAAAGACATTGGGAATGATTTTTCAGGGTAATTCGTCTTTTAAGGACTTACTTTTGGTTTACTTGTTTTCCTCGGTTTTTTGTCGTTTGTATCCGGCTCTATCTTCGTTGGTGTCGTTTGTACCTCTGAGTTTTTTACTTGTATCGTTTGTACCGGCATCTGTCTACCTTGTATATCCGTAAACTGGAGGGAAAAAGACATTGGGAATGATTTTTCAGGGTAATTCGTCTTTTAGGGACGTACTGTTGGTTAACTCGTTTTCCTCGGTTTTTTATCGTTTGTACCCGGCTCTATTTCTGAGTACTTCATGAGTGCTGCTAGAACCATTGCGTACAATGTCGAAACAGTCGACTGCGTCGTATGTACCGTCTGTACCACCGAGTAAATCGCGTGTATCCTAGGTACCTTTGAGAACTTTTATGTACCATTTATACCGTCGAGTTCTAAGTTAGTATCGTTTGTACCTCTGAGTTTTTTACTTGTATCGTTTGTACCGGCGTCTGTTTATCTTGTGTCGTCGTGAACTGGAGAGAAAAATACATTGGGAATGATTTTTCAGGGTAATTCGTTTTTTAAGGACTTACTTTTGGTTTACTCGTTTTCCTCGGTTTTGTATCGTTTGTATCCGGCTCTATCTTCGTTGGTATCGTTTGTACCTCTGAGTTTTTTACTTGTATCGTTTGTACCGGCATCTGTGTACCTTGTATGATCGTAAACTGGAGGGAAAAAGACATTGGGAATCATTTTTCAGGGTAATTCGTCTTTTAGGGACGTACTGTTGGTTAACTCGTTGTTCTCGGTTTTTTATCGTTTGTACCCGGCTCTATCTTCGTTGGTATCGTTTGTACCTCTGAGTTTTGTACTTGTGTCGTTTGTACCATTGTCTGTTTACCTTGTATCGTCGTGAACTGGAGAGAAAAAGACATTGGGAATGATTTTTCAGGGTAATTCGTCTTTTAAGGACTTACTTTTGGTTTACTTGTTTTCCTCGGTTTTTTGTCGTTTGTATCCGGCTCTATCTTCGTTGGTATCGTTTGTACCTCTGAGTTTTTTACTTGTATCGTTTGTACCGGCATCTGTCTACCTTGTATATCCGTAAACTGGAGGGAAAAAGACATTGGGAATGATTTTTCAGGGTAATTCGTCTTTTAGGGACGTACTGTTGGTTAACTCGTTTTCCTCGGTTTTTTATCGTTTGTACCCGGCTCTATCTTCGTTGGTATCGTTTGTACCTCTGAGTTTTGTACTTGTGTTGTTTGTACCATTGTCTGTTTACCTTGTATCGTCGTGAACTGGAGAGAAAAAGACATTGTGAATGATTTTTCAGGGTAATTCGTCTTTTAAATACGTACTTTTGGTTTACTCGTTTTTCTCGGGTTTTTTTCGATTGTACCCGGCTCTATTTCTGAGTACTTCATGAGTGCTGCTAAAACCATTACGTACAATGTCGAAACAGTCGACTGCGTCGTATGTACCGTCTGTACCGCCGAGTAAATCGCGTGTATCCTAAGTACCTTTGAGAACTTTTTATGTACCATTTATACCGTCGAGTTCTAAGTTAGTATCGTTTGTACCTCTGAGTTTTTTACTTGTATCGTTTGTACCGGCGTCTGTTTACCTTGTGTCGTCGTGAACTGGAGAGAAAAATACATTGGGAATGATTTTTCAGGGTAATTCGTCTTTTAATACGTACTTTTTGTTTACTCGTTTTCCTCGGTTTTTTTTCGATTGTACCCGACTCTATTGTTAAGTACTTCTTGAGTACTGCTAGTACCATTACGTAAAATGTCTAATCAATCGACTGCGTCGTATGTACCATCTGTACCGCCGAGTAAATCGCGTGTATCCTAGGTACCGTTGAGAACTTTTTATGTACCGTTTATACCGTCCATTTCTAAGTAAATATCGTTTGTACCTCTGAGTTTTTTACTTGTATCGTTTGTACCGGCCTCTGTTTACCTTGTAACGTCGAAAACTGAAGAGAAAAAGACATTGGGAATAATTTTTCAGGGTAATTCGTCTTTTAAGGACTTACTTTTGGTTTACTCGTTTTCCTCGGTTTTTTATCGTTTGTATCCGGCTCTATCTTCGTTTGTATCGTTTGTACCTCTGAGTTTTTTACTTGTATCGTTTGTACCGGCATCTGTCTACCTTGTATATCCGTAAACTGGAGGGAAAAAGACATTGGGAATGATTTTTCAGGGTAATTCGTCTTTTAGGGACGTACTGTTGGTTAACTCGTTTTCCTCGGTTTTTTATCGTTTGTACCCGGCTCTATTTCTGAGTACTTCATGAGTGCTGCTAGAACCATTGCGTACAATGTCGAAACAGTCGACTGCGTCGTATGTACCGTCTGTACCACCGAGTAAATCGCGTGTATCCTAGGTACCTTTGAGAACTTTTTATGTACCGTTTATACCGTCCATTTCTAAGTAAATATCGTTTGTACCTCTGAGTTTTTTACTTGTATCGTTTGTACCGGCCTCTGTTTACCTTGTAACGTCGAAAACTGAAGAGAAAAAGACATTGGGAATAATTTTTCAGGGTAATTCGTCTTTTAAGGACTTACTTTTGGTTTACTCGTTTTCCTCGGTTTTTTATCGTTTGTATCCGGCTCTATCTTCGTTTGTATCGTTTGTACCTCTGAGTTTTTTACTTGTATCATTTGTACCGGTATCTGTCTACCTTGTATTGTCGTAAACTGGAGGGAAAAAGACATTGGGAATGATTTTTCAGGGTAATTCGTCTTTTAAGGACTTACTTTTGGTTTACTCGTTTTCCTCGGTTTTTTATCGTTTGTATCCGGCTCTATCTTCGTTGGTATCGTTTGTACCTCTGAGTTTTTTACTTGTATCGTTTGTACCGGCATCTGTCGACCTTGTATGGTCGTAAACTGGAGGTAAAAAGATATTGGAAATGATTTTTCAGGGTAATTCGTCTTTTAAATACTTACTTTTTGTTTACTCGTTTTCCTCGTTTTTTTTCGATTGTACCCGACTCTATTGTTAAGAACTTCTTGAGTACTGCTAGTACCATTACGTAAAATGTCTAATCAATCGACTGCGTCGTATGTACCATCTGTACCGCCGAGTAAATCGCGTGTATCCTAGGTACCGTTGAGAACTTTTTATGTACCGTTTATACCGTCGATTTCTAAGTAAGTATCGTTTGTACCTCTGAGTTTCTTACTTGTATCGTTTGTACCGGCGTCTGTTTACCTTGTGTCGTCGTGAACTGGACAGAAAAATACATCGGGAATGATTTTTCAGGGTAATTCGTCTTTTAAATACGTGCTTTTGGTTTACTCGATTTCCTCGGTTTTTTATCGTTTGTACCCGGCTCTATCTTCGTTGGTATCGTTTGTACCTCTGAGTTTTGTACTTGTGTCGTTTGTACCATTGTCTGTTTACCTTGTATCGTCGTGAACTGGAGAGAAAAAGACATTGTGAATGATTTTTCAGGGCAATTCGTCTTTTAAATACGTCCTTTTGGTTAACTCGTTTTTCTCGGGTTTTTTTCGATTGTACCCGGCTCTATTTCTGAGTACTTCATGAGTGCTGCTAGTACCTATACGTTCAATGTCTAACAGTCGACTGCGTCGTTTAGTACCGCTTGCACCGTCGAGTAAATCGCGTGTACCCTAGCTACCGTTCAGTACCTCGATTTTACCGCTTATACCGTCGAGTTCTTTGTTGGTAGCGTTTGTACTTCTGAGTTATGTATTTTTATCGTTTGTACCTACATCTATTTACTTGATATCACAGTGAATTAGAGAAAAATATTGATTGAAAATATGATTTCAAAGGTACAAACGGTTTAAAATGCGGTACAATATAGTACAAACCTAGTTTAATCGAATGGAAGTCATAAAAATTAATTATATAATTAAGTGATTTTTTAATCACTTTTTTACACCTTGAAATCTTACCCCTACCCCTTTAACGTACAGAACAATTCGGTACAAATTTAGTGCTATCGAATGAAAGTCGTAAAAATTTATTATAATTATAATGAAATGAATTTTTGATTATATTTTCACACCCCTATATCTTTTATCCCGTTGAGGTATAAACGATTCAAAATGCTGTATAATCCAGTACAAACCTAGTACAATCGAATGGAAATCAAAAAAATAATAATATGATTAACTGAGTTTTTGCTCATATTTTCACAACCCCCATATCTTTTGCTCCCTCGAGGTACAAACGATTTTCAATGCGGTACAATCCGGCACAAACCTAGTACAATCGAATGGAAATCAAAAAAATAATAATATGAATAATTGAGTTTTTGCCCATATTTTCACAACCCCCATATCTTTTACCCCCTCGAGGTACAAACGATTTTAAATGCGGTACAATCCGGTACAAACCTAGTACAATCGAATGGAAATCAAAAAAATAATAATATGAATAATTGAGTTTTTGCCCATATTTTCACAACCCCCATATCTTTTACCCCCTTGAGGTACAAACGATTTTAAATGCGGTACAATCTGGTACAAACCTAGTACAAACGTATGGAAGTCCTAAAAATTAATTATTATATACTTGGTTGCCAACTTCACATAGGTACCTAAACAAAGTATATTTTGATTTAATTTTTAAATATATGCATGAGTCTATTAAATGAGAAATGCTTGTATAACGATTTATTCGCGTATTTTGGAAACGGCTCTGAGGATTTGCCTCAAATTTATATAAGATTTATTTAGATAAGATATTGCTTTACAAGTTATCTTTATTGAAAAACTATATTTTCAACACTTTCCAGTTTTAATTATTAATAGACAGCTTCTATATATAACTCAAATTTGCTAAGCAGTTTGTCTGAAATACACTATTCGAGCAGACTTTATTAAAGCGTATTAAAGTTACTCATAGAAGTTTATCTTTCGACAATCTCAATTTGTAAAGTTCATTGTTACACGTAGTTGTGCCCAGCAGATTAATATACGTATTAACAAGTTTCACAGCCTATTTGGACCTTAATAGCTTGTCCTGTACAATGACGAAATTTGGATTATCTTACGCCGCAAGTTTGATATTATTAATTGGACAAAATATTTCGCAAATGTTTCGCATAGATATTTTCTAGGGGTATGACTTACAGGCTAGAATAAGTTACTCTTAACAAAAAATTGGTTCTAACCCGGGCAAGTATCACTGGGTTTTAATGCGCTGAATTTGTGTGTGCAGTTCATCTCACGCTTGGTAGTGATAGAGGTTATTATATTTTGGATAAAATTCTCTTAGATGTGGATCCACCCCGTGGCATTGGAGTTGCGTGGTGGAATAATTTCTAAGCCTTCTCCACAAGGATAGAAGCCCAGGCAGGTACGGGATATTAAAACAGCATAACTCGGTTCATAAATAAGTTCTTACTAAATAACACATAATAATGATCTCCTCGACTTCAGCCTCGGCGGCCACTCCAAAGATAAAATATCCAATTTTTTTTTTATTTTTTTTTGTATAGGTTGGCGGACGAGCATATGGGCCACCTGATGGTAAGTGGTCACCAACGCCCATAGACAATGGCATTGTAAGAAATGTTAACCATCACTTACATTGCCAATGCGCCACCAACCTTGGGAACTAAGATGTTATGTCCTTTGTGCCTGTAATTCCACTGGCTCACTCACCCTTCAAACCGGAACACAACAATACAAAGTACTGCTGTTTTGCGGTAAAATATCTGATGAGCGGGTGGTACCTACCCAGACGAGCTTGCACAAAGCTCTACCACCGAGTAAATACCAAATGCAGAAGACATATTATAATGCACAAGTTGTGTGCAAACACAAGTACACTGTGTATTCCCTCACTGAACGGCAAATCAAATGCAGGTTTTCTCACAATATTTATCTATTACCTCCGAACACGAGATGAATTATAAACACAAATTAATCACATGAAGACGCTCGACTCGGAATCGCCAGAATAACGCAATCGTAAGAATAACGTCTTGTAGGTATACAATAATTATGCAACGAAAATATAATTAATGAAAAAAAAATGTTATTGTCATCAACCAAAAGCCAACTTATTATATTCTAATTCCTAATACATTTCTTCATAATTCTGACGTATATATCAGTCAGTGTGCTCTGCAGATCTTTGGTGTAAGATGGAGACTGTTTATTGATATAAATAGTTCACTATATATACGAAACTTTGAAACAAATATAAGGAGCTCAGATCATACATGGGTAACAAAGCACAAAGCGCTTTATACGCTTAAGAAGGTTATATCTTGTTTCAATGTATCTTTTGTTTCATGAATAAGATACCTGGATGAAAACTATACAAAGCTATATAAATATTGACATTTATTAAAATATAGACAGCGCTGAAATTATTAGATGTTATCAAGAATCTCAAAAAATATTTTATAGACCTGTCTTCAACGGTTTAAGCTTTGTTTTTTTTTGTTCCACGCGGTGTTCACGTGAAGTCAACGTGAAAAACATATCCTTCAACACACAGTTATTCACGGCTTCAGTTTAACTTTTCAATGACATGTTCATTGAACGCGAGAGTTACGATATCAACTTCTGCTACAGCCGTGACAATGTGCGTTGGATATTTTAAATGAAGTCTAAAGTCGATGATATTTTTTGCTTTAAATAATTGAAATTTAAATTATATTACTCTTTCACGGGGCAGTTGCAGCAAGTGTAGTTGTCAGGGGTAGATTTGCCTACAGGCTGAGTAGGCACGGGCCTAAAAATATAAACAAATATAATCATTGAAATCAGCTTACAAACGTCGTATGCAAGTAATATATGTATGTATGTATAACTTTAAACTTTTTTATTCTTCCAAAATTGTAAGAACGTAATTGAATAAATTATGTTTTTTTGTTATTTCATTTGATTAAAATATCACATAGAAAGGTTTTGAAAGTACTAAAAAACTCTCTGAAGTTGATGCTAAGCCCTTGAAAATTGTTTTACTTTTTTTTATACTCTTCGTGACCTGTTGAACTAGCCCATGCAATAGGCTTACCTAGCTCAGATGATCTCAGTATCACGTAATTCGGAGAGACGTATATATACAATGTCACACAAGAATCGGTGGTTGACTGTAATTTTTTAAATAAGAAATCAGTATTACAAATTATCATGTTACTAATATCACAAACAAAAGTCAAAAATCTTTATTCAATATACAAGCGTTACACTTACTTATTGACTGTCATAAATCTACCACCGGTTCGGAAATAAACACCTGAATACCTGAGAAGAACCGGCGAAAGAAACTCAGCGGGATTTTTTTTCTCATCTTTACAATACAGACAATTTATACATTGACAGATATTTTTTATTATTTTTGAAATAACCTGGAGGTGATCGTTTCATTCCCAAGGTCTTCAATCCTCTAAGAAGTCATTGGTTGTGTAATCCTTTTGCACACAAGCGTTCCTTAACAATTCTTTTAAATTTCACAATTGAATATTTTTGAACGCTTTCTGGGATCCCGTTGTAAAAGCGTATACATTGTCCCATAAAAGACTTACTAACCCTGTGTTATCTGGTAACAGCGGTTGTAAGTTTATACTTGTTCCTGGTGTTAACAATATGTACGTCACAATTCCTGGGAAAATCTTTTATGTTTTTGCGTATATAAATAACATTATCGAATATATATTATCAAACAATGAAACATGCTAGGAATTGTGGAATAAAAATTAATTAATATATTAAATACAATAGTAGATTAAAATCGATCACATATAATATGCATATAATATATAATGTAAGTACGAATAGATCCATCTTGAAACAGCTTCCAATAACATAATACAGCTGTCATTCAATTAGTTAAGCTAAATAGTATAGATAATAATTAATGTAATGATGTGATTTACACTTACCATTTATTTATATAATAGAAGTACATGTTTATTTATGGATAGATCTGATGGTAAGTGGTCACCAACTTGGTACATTGTAAGAAATGTTAACGTCGCTTACATCGCCAATGCGCCACCAACCTTGGGAACAAGATGTTATGTCCGTTGTGCTTGTAATTACGGTAGCTCACTCACCCTTCAAACCGGAACACAACAATACAAAGTTCTGCTGTTTTGCGGTAAAATATCTGATGAGTGGGTGGTACCTACCCAGACGAGCTTGCATAAAGCTCAACCACCGAGTAAAACTAAGTATTACTGTTTGGCTGCAGAATAAATGATGAGCGGTAATACCAATCCAGGCGAGTTTGTTCAAAGCACTACCACCAACTAGATAGACTCGTACATATAAATAGTTAATACAAATTAAGCACTAAATATTAAGCAGCATTATATATCATTATTTAATTAACATCGAACTTAATAAAACATGTTCGAATAATATTAGTTGGTTTGTAATTAATTGGAATGAATAAAAATAACTGAATGACGAATATATTAACAAGTACCAATTGATTTATGTTTAGTGTGTTAGTGCTTTGCATTTTAATTTCATTATAATCAATTTATTTAAATAACATTACGTTCTAGGATAATTTTATTGCTAGTAATAATTTTTATTTATAATAGTATTTATCAGAGAGATAATTTATTACAAATATAAATAATTTACAACAAAGAATATTATTTTTTGGTTTTCAAAAAACTATTTAATGCTTTTAAATATTAATTTTTAGCATCCTTCATCATTAATAAGAGATAAGCGTCCTAACAAAATGTAGTCGGCCAAAAATATCAACCCCACCTGAACATGGTACCCCTTAGTAGATTACGTAAGATTCTAACGAACTTTCTGTGGCAGATTGCTTAGGTCACACCGTTTAGATCACACCTAGTGGAGCAATCTGTCAGAACAGGCTTCAGCAATGTTAATATTATGGCTTCAGACGATGAATATGGCAATTAAATACCAACGCTTTGATTAGATCGCGAAGCAGAATATCTATCAGATAAGCTCAGATACTGCGCATCAGACCATAAATTATTGGCTTTAAAGTTTCATCAGAATAACCAAAACATACAGACAGAATGGACACTCGTTAGTGAGAGGAGGAACATATATATACCATTAAAAACCTCACTTTACGATAGCTGAATAGTGGTGCCACCATATTATGTAAAATTTGGAGACTTAAATACTCCTTTAACTACTAAGCAAAACATTTTGAAATCCGAAATAAAGGGCCTCACTCGTAGCTTTCAGGAAACCTAAACGAAAATCGGAAGTCTTTTAATTTCCACCAGAAATGGAACGCTCTCCACGCGAGCCTGATTCGCAGTTGACTGGTTTTAAATGAATACTTATGTAACGTAGAAATAGAATAAAAGGCTATTATGTAACTTTATTCAAAATATATACAAAAATACATATATTTGATAAAATACATACAATGGAAGCTTGGATTTAACGCGCTGTAAAATCTGTTTAAGCGCTAAGTAATTTCTTTTGAAATTTCTCATTTGATATTTATATTTAAAGAGTAAATGAAGGAATTATTTGTATTTACAAATATTTAAATGTAAACACATTTTACAGAATCTCTTACTGCCTACTTATACTTCTTAATTCAAACTAAATGCTGATAGCTTGTTCCTGGTTTGTGGATTTTTTTGTTTCCTGTTTTGAATGCTTGGTTCCTTGAACGCTAGGTTCCTCTCACGTTAAATTTGAATTGAAATAATATATCTGTTTCAATTATTTTTCTAATTTTATATGTTTTATGGCATAAATATTGATTAACGGTTACGTACCTGCTATATGGTGAGAACCTTTTTTGACGCAAGGGAAATTATCGTAACCCAGATTGGGTCATAAAGATGACTTTTCGACATATGGGTCGAAATGATATTTTAAACATTCACTGACATAATTTTTATGCTTGTTTAATGAAAAATCACCACATATATAAACATATTCAAGCATGGATAAGAAATCAAAATACTAAATAAATACGGTACTCCGAAATTTAACGAATTCCATCGAACAGTTTCATAATGTTACTACAGAATCATGTAGCCAATATTCACAAGCTCAATTAGCCAAAAACTTAACTTAAGTACATGGGTGTAAAGTTTGGATTACAATAACAAAAGCCGGTCAAGTTTCATTAAAATGTTTATTTCCTTTAGCGTCGCATAAACGGTAATTTGTCCAGCTGTAAACAAACAACGATCGTGATTGAAATTCCATACGGCTGTTAATATCGTCACCGAATAAACGTTGGGATTGTTGTTATTACTCTTTTTCAACAGATTACTTTAAGAACTTAATGATTTAAGTACTTATATATAGAGATAAATAAATAATTCACACTACTAGCACGATTAATAGTCAATAAAAACTTGAATTCTTCTAATAGTCATATTAATAGTTCATAAAAGTTAGTGAGTAATTTTCGTGGTATTGCTTTTAATTATTGTGTTGAATGTGAAGCGATGTTGAGATTTCGAAGTAGGTAGTCCGAATAAACCCAAAAACTGATGTTCCCTTTTTATTTATTTATTTGTAAAAGCACATTTACAGCATACGTGCAAGGCATTTACAAAAAAACTTATAAAACAACAAAAGTGAATCTAATATGCATGTCAATAACAAATGTACCTAGCACTTCCAGATTTAATCTAATAAATTCAAATTAAAAGTAATCCCTTTGTAAGACACAGGTCAAATTGTGGTCACATTGTACCGTCTGATGCACCCTGCGTCTGCCATTTTTTTGTAAATAATGAGCAATGATGCATATATTTTTGGTCATATTGTACCATGCACCCTACATCTGCCATTTGTTTGTAAATAATGAACAATAATGCATAATTTTTTGTTAATGTCATAATTTTGCCACAATAAATATACAATGCAACAATAATATATTTCACCAAAAGATGGCGTTAATAGTGTTTTAAATCTTGCCATTGTCGTGTTCTTCTTAACCATATAAGGTGTTATTGTATTTTTATTAATATGAATTATAAATTGGAAAAAATATTTTCAAGTTATATAGTAAGTATATATTGTACTGGATTTTGTTTGTGCTCTTCTGGGAATATTTCTACAAACTCTTATGTGATGTCATTTTTCGCAAGAAGCATTAAGCTAATATTTTATTCTAATATAATTTTGAATTATATCATTAACAAGAAAAAATAATAACCCTTGCTTTTTGATGTGGAATTAGGTTAGGGTGAGCCCGTAGATTTCTTTCGAAATGTCGCCCTTATTTATAACACTTCGCTTTTAAACATTTTTTAAGCCTCCTTTCCGTATTATTTTTAAAATTGCCAAATCAAATAATTATAATCAGTTAATTTTATTTTTTAATGGTACAAACTATTTAAATAGTAGAAAGAGAATAACGAGATATAAAAGTATACGAAAACCTTGATTTTAAATTTTTATCACGAAAATTTTCGCCACTCTCAAATTTCGCTTTGAGCTCTCTACTCGAGGGCTTAAGCCTAAATCCTCTTCTAAAAATAAAATGACAAAATTCAATAACAGGATACGGTTTGTATTATAAAATATAACCTTGACGTGCGACAGTGGTGACGTAGTCGGTAGCACTTGAATGGTGTATGGGGGTTTATACATTTAAACAATTCAGTATTTATGGTTCGAAAGTAAAAAAATCACTTACCGTGCACGCAAAATGCATGTGAACTGAGAAAGCTAATTTTTGGATATGTAGTAGACGAGGCTCAAAAAATCTTAACTTCAAGTTTTCAACAAAATGTTTATTTAATGTTTTTATTTTTTGTATAAGACAAAAATAAAAAGTAAAAGACGATTATTGCAGCGATTGAAATGCTCTACAAGTTTTGTTTCAAACATTTTTTTATATCTATCGCCAGAAAGAAGAAAACCAAAAATAAAAACAAACAATAAATTTCACTTTCCGGCTCGATATCTCAACAACGATCAACGGGAAGTGAAAAACTCATATGACTTTAATTGTAGAGCGTTAAAAAAGCAGCAAAAAAGTATATGACCACAATTCTTGTATCGTGACGGAGAGCCGAGTTATCGAGAATAAACCGGATTTAACCCTTTTTTTAAGATGGAGAGCCCGGCGAAATCGAGGTCGAAAACTAGGCATTAGAGATGTTTTTTTTCAGAAAACATTTCGAATCTACTCTTCGTTAAATAAAAAAGTTTTTTAATATCTACTATAAGTCACAAACATGTACGTGCTTTATTAATGCCTATTTGAAAGTTATTGTAATATAAAATGTAATACAATGACAAATCAACACGTTTCACAGGAATTCGATTGCGTGATATACGCTTTAAATTAGCTTCACTTGTATGTACCTAACGAGAAACAAATCTGGGAAGCCGATTTAACATACTTCTAAACATAGAATAATAACGCTTAGAAGGAGTGTAGGCCCAAGCGAATTGAAGTCATTCAATTTCACCCAAATAGGTTCAATACATTTGACCTTACGTCAGCCGTTACGATAAAATGTCATAGTAAACATCTCGCGCAATTTATTAAAAAATGACTTACTGTGTAGTAAAAGGGTGTCACAACGCTACTCATAAAAAATTACTAAAATAAATCACATTTCACATGTAGGTTACCATTAAATAATAAAAATGTAATAATTATTATTTTAACTTTTTTAAATCTATATCTATATAAATATATTGGTCCGTCTGTACATTTTGTTTTTTCACCTAATTTTGTGATATATAATCGTTTTATGATGCTGTGATTCACATTACACTATTTTTTTCATTTTTGTCTGTCTGTCTGTATGACTTCTTATAACTCAAGGACGGCTTGACCAATCTTGATGAAAATTGGTATACACAAAGAACAGGTGATGACGCAAATGTTAGGCTATATATAGGGTTTTCCAATAGGGACGCTTGAACTTTGACAGCTGATTGCGGCCATGTTGTTTGAGTGACAGCTGTCAAATGCAGTGTGTTATATTCATTCCGTCCTCCCAAACCACCATGGCAGGTTACAGTGTCGAGCAGCACGTGCAAATCATAAAATTGTTTTATGAAAATGGGTCTTCAGTTCGAGCAACGTTCCGCGCACTCCGCCCGTTTTACGGTCGCGATGATCGTCCTGCCGAGTCGACTATCCGTCGATTGGTGGACAAATTCGAGTCAACCGAGTCAGTTAACAATCAGCCGGTTCCCGTGCGTCAACGTAACGCGAGATCTGCCGAGAATATCGCCGCTGTGCGCGACAGTGTCCTCGAAAACCCGCGGCAGTCAATTCCGCGTCGCGCACAGGAACTCGGCCTTTCGCAGACGACAACTTGGCGAATTTTGCGTTGTGACTTGAGCCTGCACCCGTACAAGATCCAGCTGACCCAAGAGCTCAAGGTTAATGACCATAGACAGCGCCGTGTGTTCGCTGACTGGGCATTAGAGCAGTTGGAAGTTGACGCCAATTTTGGCAAAAAAATCATCTTCAGCGACGAGGCACATTTTTGGATGAATGGCTATGTCAACAAGCAAAATTGCCGTATTTGGGACGAGACCAATCCACACGAGGTTCACCAAGTGGCAATGCACCCGCAGAAAGTGACTGTTTGGTGCGGATTTTGGGCCGGAGGCGTGATTGGTCCGTATTTTTTCGAAAACGATAATGGTGTGGCCGTCACCGTCAATGGTGAGCGATACCGGTCGATGATAACCAACTTCTTTTGGCCTGAAATCGAGAATATGGATCTGGACAACATGTGGTTTCAACAGGACGGCGCTACGTGCCACACAGCACACGCTACGATGGAAGTTCTGCACGATCAAGCGCCCTTAATGGAAAACCCTATATAAGATCGGTAAACCCTACGGTATCTTATGAAAATTAATTTCAAATCTATAATTACTTATTTCTTTACCAGTAGCCATATGTGTGTGTGTGTACGCGTGTGTGTTATATTATAGTAATAAAATAATTTATTATATTTTTATTAATTATACGCGGGTGAAGCCTCGCTGCACAGCTAGTTACATATAAAACATTAATACTGTTCAAATAATTATATATTTTTTTTCTTTATGACTATACATAAAATAAAAGCAATACTAAATAATATTACTAAATAAATTAAAAAAGACTCTTCGAAGCGGCAAAAATTTAGAAAACTTTTACAATTTCAAGGTAATTAAGAAGTTTAGCAAAATTTTTTTTTGTATAGTTTTGTTAGGCGGACGAGCTTATGGGCCACCTGATGATAAATGGTAACCAACGCCCATAGACATTGGCATTGTAAGAGATGTTAACCATCGCTTACATCGCCAATGCGCCACCAACCTTGGGAACTAAGATGTTATGTCCCTTGTGTCTGTAATTACACTGGCTCACTCACCCTTCAAACCGGAACACAACAAAACAAAGTACTGCTGTTTTGCGGTAGAATATCTGATGAGTGGGTGGTACCTACACAGACGAGCTTGCACAAAGCTCTATCACCAAGTGAATTCTAAAATTCTATTATAATATGAGATACTATATGTGTTGTTATTATTAAAATCCAAATTTATATTCACACAAATCTCCTAATTCTTACAATTTACTGTCAGAAAACCTTTCAGCGTTGTTTAATTAATTTTAATGAAAAAATAATAATGTCCAATATTACTTATTGTCTGACAAATTGTTACATCTGAATACAACCTACGTAATAATTCTAATTACTTAAATGCAAACAAAATATTTCACAATTCAAGTTCAAACAATATCAATTTCCCCGCTTTATGGGAGAAATGTGTATTCACTTGCAACATAATTCGGTCGTATGTGTGAGTGTCGGTGAATGTAACGTACGTGGTGACACTTACGCACTCATTAATTCTAGTAACTTCAATTTTGAGCGAAATTTTATATGACACTATCCTTCTAAGCGTTATTATTCTATGTTTCTTAAATATGTTGTACCGATTTAAAACTTTGCATATGAATAGAAAACGTGGAACTTAATCGCAGGTTCAAAACGCAGGGAAACACCACTGCGTTTAATTTTGAGAGTTAATTTGGATTTTATACATGTTATAAAAACAAATGGTGATATCAACTCCAAATTAGTTTTATCTGAAATATAATAGTGAACACATCATTGAGTTTTTTTATAAATTATTTAAAAACGTTTTTTTATAAATTGTAATGATTTATAATAATGACTATCAGGTCGGGTCGGTTAGATCCAATAGCAACCATATCATTTTCATTGTCAGTGAACATACGAAAAAAGAACTATTTACATATACAAAAGATATTTGATATCCTTCATGTCCAAAATATTATTTCCTTTTTTAACGTACAGCCAGTGTAATAGAAAAGAGTTTTGTCATTTCAAATATAAAAATACAAAAGAAACATATTGTGTCGCAATAAACGTTTTCTTTAATCTTTAGAAGCGAACAATAAAGTTGGCATTCCATTTGACTTGAAACGTATCACTTACAAGAAATCAAAGGTCAAATGAAAAAATAATAATGTGTTATTTTTATCAACTTTACTTGGTTAAAAATTTACTTGGTGGTAGAGCTTTGTGCAAGCTCGTTTGGGTAGGTACCACCCACTCATCAGATATTCTACCGCAAAACAGCAGTACTTGATATTGTTGTGTTCCGGTTGGAAGGGTGAGTGAGCCAGTGTAATTACAGGCACAAGGGATATAACATCTTAGTTTCCAAGGTTGATGGCGCATTGGCAATGTAAGCGATCGTTAACATTTCTTACACTGCCAATGTCTATGGGCGTTGGTGACCACTTACCATCAGGTGGCTCAAATGCTAGTCCGCCAACCTATGCTATAAAAAAAAAAAAAAAAAAAAAATCAAACAAAAATATCAGCCGTCACCGAAATAAAGACAAATGTTGTAATTTGTGGACAAACAAACATTGCGGATATAAAGTTAAGATAAGTATATGGAAGAAACTTTAAAAAAAATGAAACGTAAAATAATTAATATAAGAAAAAAAAACAATAATCAAGTCAATTAAAATATTTTCTAACTCAAAGAAAAGTTAGACAAACTATCTTCTCAGCAGGGCAAATAATATATATTTAGTATCCAGAAGTGAAAAATGATTTTATAAGAACCTCGAATTGGTGTATTTATAAATATAAATAAATCATATAAATTGATATTAATTACTCACTCAATTACTCTTATAAACCAAATAACATATTTAAACACATTAAAAATCACAAGTCGCGCCAATAATGAATTAATTACTTTACCTTTATGTGCACTAACAAGATGGCGGCGATTTTAAATTAGCGCGCTTCTTTTTTTTTAATATAGCTGTTGTATGGACCAAGGTGTCTCCAACTATATAAATATTAATCGAATGCATAAAGATATGCATTCGATAAATCAAACATGTAAAGCTACAGACGAAAAGTAAAGCATAATGATTTACAATTTAAAAATAAAGCATAAAGCTTTATTTTTGTGTATATAGCACAAAATTTTTGAAAATTATATAGAAGTAGTTTAAATAAATTGGATCACAACTATTTTATTTTAACTATTAATAAACTATTGGGTATTTTCTATTTAATTTTTATAACTTTCCATTTTAATTTTATCTTCTAAGTTAACAATTTTTAAGGACCTATAACAGTTTACACGAATACGTTACACTTTGAAATTTTTACAACTTTTACCTATAAAAATTTTACGATTTCTAAATTGCAAGACATTATTGCGTCACATAAACCATTAACTTCATACACGTAATTATATATATACGACTTTTACGTGTTCTTAGAAGTTTTGACACCCTGAAGGTAAGGGAAAAGGTCGGAAATTTAAAGAGAAGTAATAACTTTTTGTTTAGAGAGAACGATGTGTCCAATAGGGGACGTCAGATACTTACTTTCCTTTATGGTTCCAATTAGGTGGAAAAACTATTGTTCGATTGAAAATTGTATTTTTTTTCGTAGCTTTTGTCCAAGAAAGACGAACAGTATTATTCTGTGAGAACTCATTACGTCTTACTTGTTATATTGAAAACACTTACGGTGATAGCTGTTTTGACGCATGTATTCTTGATATAGCTATTTTCGACTTACCTAAACGAAAACATGCTATTTTTGTAGACTACCGCTGCTACGTAATCATTTTTTTAAATATAATTCAAATAGGCCTTTTGAAGATAGACAGATTTTGAAGATTTTATCATAAACTGAATGCCACGCAGACGAAGCCGCAGGTTTTGCTTGTTGTGCAGTAAATGAGTCATTAAAAAAGTAAATAATAATAATAAATTAAAACACTTTCTCCACTTTTACTGCTTTACATACACGCCTTTCGTTTTTTATAACAGATTAATAGAATACCGGAATTGTATTTTTAATATACAAACAAACGCATGAGTTTAGTTCATATTTATTCATTCGAAATCGTTAAATAGCTAAGTATTTTAGTTATTATATTCAATATCGCATATAATTTTCTAAGGCACCATCATGTTCGTCAGTGAGTTTAAAATTTGTTCTTATCGAAACAATATATATTCATTGTGGGTAGAAAAGATTAATTTTACATTGATGACGGACGTTCAAATGCAAAATTCGTAACAAGAAAGAATATAAAGAAATTCTTAGAAATGTATATGTGTAATAACGTGATCGAAGTTTTATTTAGTTTATGTTTTACAAACTAGTTTTTATCAGTTATTACGAATGATAAAACCACAATTTTGAATATCTTTAATCTTAAAGATATTCTTTTATGGATCTTCAATGAACATTTAAAAATAATTAAGTATACATAAAATACAAATGCACGCAGACGTGCTTTGCAAAATACAATTGAAATGTGACGATCTCGAAAAGTAGAAATTGAAAATGTTGTTGTTTAATTCTAATTATTTTTTACTTCTGTAATAACAGTTAGACATATCGTATCTAGTGCATTAGTGGCCTTAGCAAAGCCTTGAGCGTATTTCATTCTTACCTTACAAATCAACAGCAAATCGTTAAAATTAATGAGCACCCGAGGAAACCTGCATTCATAATCAATGGTTCTATTTTCTGGTCTTTTGTTTTATTTTTAATATACATAAATAACATTTAGCAAATATCGCAAGAATTGCCATTGACGCTTATTATTTTATTCAAGATCCTCAATACATTATATTTTAGCCAAGGCACAAAATTCGTGACTCCAATCCAATTACGTAACTATAAACATTAGTAAAACATGCTACATGATTCTCATAGCAAATCAAATACAAAATCATACACTATCTATTGTTAAAGTAAATATTTTTTTTTTTTTATAATTTGCAGTAAAAGATTGAATTGTAATACATATTTTTGAGATAAATAATTATAGGTGTTATATTAGAAGAGCTACCCACGTCGTGAAAAAAATTCATTAAGTTTTAATGAGAATTACTTCTTTCAGCCTTATTCATATTTTCAATATTTTAAAACGATTATTGTTATTCAAATTCTTATTAAAATAAAGTACGATTTTTCGTAGCATGTCTACGAATTTGCTACGGCGTAGCGAAATTAATAATTGTAACAACCATTATTTATATTAAATATTTTATTTTCTATATTCGTTTTTTTAAGTTATCTTTAATTAAATTTACTTCAATAATAATAAACTCGTATTAAGGCTAATCGAAATATGTTGCATCTATAGATGCGTTATCAATACAGCGACAAATTGATTCAAACAAGAATTGAATAAAAAATTCACTTGTTTTTTTTTAATATATATATATAGTATTTTTTGTTACTGACAACGGTTCAACTAATCCCATTGTTTTTGTTTTTCAATACGCAGGTTCTTTATTCCCATGTATTTTATCTGAAATTGAAATCCTAAATTGCTTTTCGAATCGTTCAATTCTAGTCATGAATAAAAGGAAAGCTGTAATAGATTTTTTTTATATTCGATGTGACTTTTTTAACAGAATTCGTCAAATATAATAGAATAATACCGGTGGTACGACTATGTGCAAGCCCGTCTGGATATGTTCCACCTATTCCTTATATATATTTGACTGCCTCGTTGGTCTAGTGGCTAGATATAAGACCGCAGACCCGGTGGTCCTGGGTTCAATTCCCAGGTCGGGCTAATAAATAGTTATTGGTTTTTTCTGTACGAAAATAGCAGCTCAGTAGCAGCCCGTAGTCTAGAAGTTGGAAGTGTGTACACTCCCGTGCCTCGGAAAGCACGTTAAGCCGTTGATCCTGCGCCTGAACTCTTTCCGGTCGTGTCGGATTGCTGTCCCATCGGGTTATGAGAGCTAAGGAAAAGAGAGTGCACCTTTGTTTGCGCACCCACTTGTGCACTATAATATCTCCTGCGCAGTTGGCTAATCTCTCTTGAGATTGGCCGCCGTGGCCGAAATCGGTCTAGAGGACCTTATATATATATATATATATATATTCAACGGTCAAACCGAAATACGTAATCTTGTGGCGTATGGGTTAATGAGCCGGTGTTACTACAAGCACAAGTACATAACGTCTCAATCCCCAAGTTGGTTATGCATTGGCGATGTAAGGGGTGGTTAATATTTACAGTGGCAATGTCCATGGACAGTGGTGACCACTGATGGCCATTTATCATTAGATGAAAATTTTTGAATACGTCAGAGGAAATATTATTGCAATATAACAAAGTTAGCAGGGATCTTTAAATTTAAATAATAAAATGATTTAAATAAAGTACATAAAACTTAAGTTTATTCATAATTTTAAAATATACAAACAGTATTAAAATTTTAATAAATAAACGCGGCTTTAAACCTAATGTGACGTCCCTAAAAATTGTGTAGAGCTTTGAAACTAAACACGATAGAACTGAGCACTGAAAGCATCCCGTGTAACCTTTTTCAGTCATAAGGGTTGTTCGTGTATGTACATAAATATAACTAGAACATTATAAAGCATTTTTGTTTTTTTTGAAGAATCATAAAAAAAAATTAAAATATTTTATATCAATTACGAAATTTTACAATTATTTATTATGAGACCCATTCATTTAGATTCAAATAATAATTTCCTGTCAACCGCTTTTCGTGTTTGTGCTTCCCGGAAAAGTGACACGAGTTTTTTGTTGTTGTTGATGTTCCTAATTCAAAAGTAAAGCGTATTAATGTGTGAGAAATGAAACATGGCGGCTGTATTTAGAATCAATAACAGAATATTCGTTATTAAAACTTTTATATACCAAACCAATATAATCGTTGGATATGTGATTAACTTTAAGGAAAATATAAAAAAACAACAAGAGCCCTATTCCTTGTTTTTATTATATGGTCGTCGTTATTTTTTATGAGTATATAATTTAACTATAAAGTCAATGAAAATTTATTATTATTATTTGAATTTCAATATTGTACACATTGTAATTATTAATATTTATAAAAAAAATATTGGCCTTACTCATAAACGTACTCTATGTAACGTACTCTATATAACGTAACTCTTTCTGACATTATTGATTTGACATTCAACTAATCACGCGCTGACCAACATTTATAAGTTTGGCCGCCTATCTTTAAATGTATTTTTTTTTTTTTTTTATTGTATAGCTTGGCGGACGAGCATATGAGCCACCTGATGGTAAGTGGTCACCAACGCCCATAGACAATGGCATTGTAAGAAATGTTAACCATAACTTACATTGCCAATGCGCCACCAACCTTGGGAACTAAGATGTTATGTCCCTTGTACCTGTAATTACACTGGCTCACTCACCCTTCAAACCGGAACACAACAATACAAAGTACTGCTGTTTTGCGGTAGAATATCTGATGAGTGGGTGGTACCTACCCAGACGAGCTTGCACAAAGCTCTACCACCAAGTAAAGTATGTGTGATTCTAGCTTTATGTCTTAAGTTATACATGATAATGTATTAAGATTTTAGCAATCTGAGCATTTAAATTATTCACACTTTATATTCAAGTATGAAGTAAGCTATATATAATCTTTATGGCAAAATCCAGAATAAATCTTATTAATGCATAACAAAATTTACTTCAAAAATATATTTTATGTGAATCTTAATAAAGTTTATTTTGCAATAATACTTGTTATTTCATGTGAAGATTCAAAATAATTGATTAATTAAGAGCCGAGTCTGATCCTAAGACTTCAAAGTTAAGCGTACTTTGAAGTCTTACGATCAGACTCGTACTCACTAAATATATAAAACACTTATTCGCGATGCTTTATGTGAGATAAATGGAATACAATAAGAGATGTACAATATATATGTACGTACGTACGTATATACGTACTAAATACAACTAATAAATGAGATATACAGTTCAAAAATACTTTTTACATATTGTCAATTACCACCGGTTAGTAATTAATATACATTCTAACAAGAAAGACCAGCAAGAAACTCAGTTCTCACTCTTTTCTACCATTATTATATAAAAGAGTTCTTATCATATAATATAAATCCAAGGGCGTAAATATTGTAATATAAATGTTCACATTTACATCCAATTTCACGGTTCCAAGCAGATGAGTGGACAGCCCGAGTATGTAATTATATTATCAATCACTGCCTGTAAGTGTGACATGAAGTAATACGATTACAAGATGCCTGTAAACATATATTACTTATGACCTTTTTGTTATGTTTCACTAGTTTATTCTGCTGACAATGTGTCAAAGTCTGTAAGAATAAAAACATTCGAACAATTATAACACCCACATACTTCGGACAACTTTACGTGTTGCCCGGATATATGTATGTATGTATATGCGAATACTTTAAAAACAATTATCGATAGGATACCCAACTACCTTTTGTTGTTCCAACCTGGTGTTTGAACCCAGGACTTTAGGATTTGCAGCATTATAAGCTAGAATACAACGACACGGTCAAAGCAAACATACCTACAGTTTACCAGACAGCTTAGACTTAGTTTACTTGGCTCCTTAGGGTCGTAGCGTGAATTTATAGAACCTTTCTTAATTAATACAAACATATATTATGAACCTTACCGTGTTTTATCAAATATGCACTTTATAATATAAATACAGAGAGAGATACATACCATAAAACATGACATTGAATGAAATTCAAATGAACAAGGCAACTAAAATAATACGAATAGTCAATTTTTGTAGAAACACAAAATTGTTTGTCGTAAAATTTAAATTTACGTTTAAAATATTTACTTCATTTGTTTTTTTTTTCATATTTAGTTGGATAGATTTATACTCGCATGGGTTTCATAGAATAGAACTGAAATCTAAAATGCGAAGAAGATATCAGAACTCGTTGCGTTTTAAATTGAAATCATGATTTTTGTTTCAATGAACTCGTTACAGTTTGAAACTGATTGAAATTAAAACATTTATTTATTTATTTGTAAAAGAACACCTACTTAGAAAAAAATAACTTATAAATCAAAAATAGTATATTCATGCCAATTACAAGTGTACATAGCACTTCCAGATTCATTTTTTCCTATAAAATTAAGGGTCAAGTGTAATCGCAATACTATTTACTAAAACTATGTACAAATAGTATAGTTCAAGTCATTAAAAAAGGCATTTTAAAGTTAGTGTAGAATCGCATCTAGCAAGAATGATAACAGAATTTCCGTTTAGTTGCGAGTCCGTTCTCTGGAAAAATAAAGCAAGTATTGTGTCACGGCACAATGGGATTTTATTTTTCATAATTATTTCCTACGTGGAATTGCTTTTAGGAAATATATATTAAGAAATATATTATCTAAATAGACATATTTTAGTCTTATTTGTTACTCATACAAAATCTATATAAGTATTATTGATTTTTTTGTTGTGATTGGTGCACTTGGTGATAGAGCTTTGTGCAGGCTCGTCTTGGTAGGTAACGCCTTCTTATCAGATATTCTAACGCAAAACAGCAGTACTTGGTGTTGCTGTGTTCCGGTTTGAAGGGCGAGTGAGCCAGTGTAATTACAGACACAAGGGACATAACATCTCAGCTCCCAAGGTAACATCTCTTACAATGCCATTGTCTATGGTTACCAATTACCATCAGGTGGCCCATATGCTTGTTCGCCTACCTATGCTATAAAAGAAGGCTCGTCTTTGTAGGTAACACCTACTCATCAAATATTCTACCGCAAAACAGCAGTACTTGGTATTGTTGTGTTCCGGTATAAATTTTAATTTTTCTTACAATGCCGATGTCTATGAGCAGCGGTGACCACTTACTAGGCAGCCCATTTACCAATCCGCTTACCTATATTTTCCATGTACTTAATTAAATTTGCGAAAGTGCAAAAGATTATTCAATATTAAATGTTTTCTTTTTGTTTTCAACTCGTTTTTCTCATGAAATTTTAACTTGAATGAGTTCTTTCGTTTCACTTTTCCATTTAATTACGAAAGCTTTAATTAGTTACTTAATGAATAAACTCATAACATTATAACTACATATTTAATGTTGGAAGCATTAAGAAATTAAAACACACATTCGTATTCTAAGCCTTATGGTATTTATTTAAACTTGTTATACTATAGATAATTATGGCTTTATATATAAATTTAGCATAGGGGATGGTTGGTTAAAAATATTGTGTGTTCTTCTTTCAAATATCAAATCATTGATGACAGAAAGAGATGAAACAATGTTTAACTTAACGTTCATTAGAAGAGCCGTTAATCCGTAACAAGTCCTGTCTCTTGCAATGCTTTTAACAAATTACATTTAATTTTTTTACAGTCGTTTAAAAACCGGACGTTTAAGATTTGACATTATCAGTTTATTGAATATTTGTAATTATTTAATAAATATTACTATGTACATTTATTGAATATGTTCCTATGTTTCATAAATATAGATCTTTGTTTTAATCGTATTAGAAAGCAAATGCTGTGTGATATTAGTTTCTTATTGAATAATGTACGCCCGAGCCGTTACGACCATGGCGGCCATTCTCGAGGGAGACTAGTGAAGTGCGCAGGACATATTA
Source organism: Nymphalis polychloros (assembly GCA_905220585.2). Classification (NCBI taxonomy): domain Eukaryota; kingdom Metazoa; phylum Arthropoda; class Insecta; order Lepidoptera; family Nymphalidae; genus Nymphalis; species Nymphalis polychloros. The sequence continues at coordinate 4,398,287 of HG992264.1, read as the reverse complement.
TAAAGCATAAGTGTGTCCACAAACGCAGGTGCACTCTCATAATCCAATGGGACGACTAACCCGACCATACCGGAAATAGTTCAAGTGTTGCACAAACAATATCACCCACTTTCTGAGGCACGGAAGTAAGCAGTGCCAGCTAACTCCAGGTTGCTGCCGGAAAATTATCGATTAAGAAACCCGTAACTTTTTATAAGCTCAACCCGGGGCTTGAAACTAGAACCTCGTACGCTGTAACTTTATAAGTTAGCCACGTGTACACTGCTAACTTTGAGACTCCAGGTTGCTATCGAAAAAACCTCGACAAAAACCCAATAACTTTTTACATGGCCAACTCGGGACTTGAACCTAAAACCTCGTGCTCTGCCGCTTACATTATTGAACAAAAAATAATACATGACGCGTTCAATCACGAATAGTTTTAAAAACATATTTATCTTAACTTAATAATATCGCAAATATTATATTGAGATCACTAAAAATGTAAAACGAATTAAATTCTCAGAGCATTTATGTATTTTCCAAGCAATCCCAGGCGGCTGAGTCCAGCTGGGTTCCAGTCTGCAGCTAATTAAATTAATCTCTCAAAAGAAATTATCTTCATTTTCAACGCAACAAATTTCTCTCCATAGCATTTTCACTACGTATTAAACCATTACTGCTGTGGGACATGTTATAAGCTCATACACGTTTTCATAACATCATTATTTTATGTATAATCAAAATAGTTATAAGGTAACATGTACGTGACCCAACTCGTGAATCTTAAACGATGATCGCGTGTTTAAACCCAGCAAGCTCCACTCAATTTACATGTACTTCATTTGTGTTTATAATTTATCTCGTGCTCGGTTAAGAAAAACATGTGAGGACCTTCATCTTTCACTGAAATTATGCCATGTATATCCACCGACCCCCATTGAAGCAGCGTGGTGGAAGAAGCTCTAATCCTCCTCAAAAGGGAGGCCTTAGCCCAGCCTTGGGACATTAGCAGACTTACTTTTTATAAAAAAAAATTATGTTGTATTCGAAAAATTCCATAAACCATTATATATTAAGTATTCATTATTATTAATCGACATATTAAATGACAGTTAATAAGGATAAAGTAAAATATAAAATTTTCAAAATGAAAACACATCAAAAAGTCTGATTTTTATGTGAATGTATTAAGTATTTAACGGTTTAGCTTCTCCGTTATTTATTCGGGTTACAATTTACATAAGAACTATTTACATTAAGAATATAACGACCAAAATTAAAAATAGGCAATGTACATAATAATTACGCATGCCGATTTCCTGGGCGAAATTATTAATTATTAAATATTCCGCCTACCTATGCCATAAAAAAAAATAAACTAGCTCTCCCGTCATCGACGACGAAAATAAAGGATTGTTAATATACATATACTAATACAATAAATAGGAAGAGTTTGTTTGAACGCACATACAGTTTTGATAATCCAATTCTTGAGGAAGGTTAAACGCTATTTCACACGACGGTTCACAGGAGCGGAGCGGGAACACTTAACGTGCATATCAGCTAGTGTTCTACCAAAGATTTTGCACTATTACTAAAGGGTCAAATTTTATTATTGCTCTCTTTTAATTATAATGTAGTTTCTTATAACTTAAACGACTTTTCAATAGACAGCAGTGTTAGTTACATTTCAGTGAGAACGAATTTGAACTCCACTAAATTAAAAAAACGTATTTTTATACAGCGGAATTTTTAAGTACTACGAAATGTTACCATAATTATTATATATAGCTTTTGCATGGGTTGTTTCTTTTTTTTAAATAAATAACACTAAAACTACCAACCAGGATAACATAAAATTAATTGACTGAGTCTTTGTTGTTGCCAATTTATATATTGATTTTATTAAAAATACATATGAAGTCATAGTAGAATATAGTCCTACGTATTAATAAAAATCGTAATTTAGTTTTGTATTCAATTCAAATGTTTGATAACGAGTATATTATTTTAGGATCGTAAACTCAATTCCACTTAGTTATTACATTACTTGGTCATTTCAAATATTATTAAACTAATTCTTCACAATAATATACTACATTTAAAAATATTTTACTTTGCCTTAAAAAATGGTTTTAATCGTACAAACTACAAAGGTATTTCTTATTTTTATTTTCTATTATAAGTATATATTTTAACTGAAGGCTGATCAGTACAATAACTTCGATAGATTTCTCCGCTAGGCTTTCGTCCACTTTGAAGTTCGGATCAAAGCTGTCTGTTGCAATGTTGAGAAATTTATCGAAAATTATCGGAAATATTTATACATAAATAAGTACGCAATGTACTTCTATTACTTGAATTTTATTCTCATTCTTCGACTTACAATTATTTATCAACATTAATGTTACTTTATTTTTATTTATGAACAAAATTGAAATAGAAAATAATTTTACAAAGACATCTCTCAATTCTGCCATCAAAATATTTAAGAAAATATTCTGATACCAAGCTTTGAGGATTTGTATAAGTTCATGAGAAATTCTAATCAAGCTTATATTAAAATATTCGTTATCAATTACGTGTTACTTCAATGATATTCTACTTACAACTGAGAAAATACTTTTGTCTTTATTATGAACAAACAGACATGTGGAAGGACTAAAATAACGTGTGTTTTCCCTGACTACGCCCTGCCTCCGGAGTTGATTGATGATTCTTCTAATTACCATTCTAAATTAATCTTATAAACGATATAATATTATACGTAATATAACGATATTTTACTCGGTGGTAGAGCCTTGCGCAAGCTCGTCTGGGTAGGTACTACCCACTCATCAGATAGCTAGTCAAATAAATGAAGTAATAATAATAATGTCCTCCAGACAGATTCCGGCCACGGCGGCCAATCTCTAGAGAGACTAGACAGCTGCGCAGGAGATATTAAAGTGCACAAGTGTGTGCACAAACACAGGTGCACTCTCTATTCCCTAGCTCTCATAATCCGATGGGACGGCAATCCGACACGACCGGAAAGAGTTCAGGCGCAGGACCAACGGCTTTACGTGTTTTCCGAGGCACGGAAGTGTACACACTTCCAACTTCCAGACTCCGGGCTGCTACTGAGAAAATTCTGACAGAAAAACCCAATAAGTTTTTATTGGCCCGACCTGGGGATTGAACCCAGGACCACCGGGCCTTATATTTAGCCACTAGACCAACGAGGCAGTCATCAGTAAATCAAGTACCGTTTTGATAAGTACATATACTTACATTGAATGTTAAGTTTTTATTTTATATTCGACAATCATATTTATATACGTAGGTCTATATAAACAAAACTAATAATGTTTTAAAAATATATTTTTACTCAAACGAAATATATATTACTATTCAAATGTGGACTGGTGCTCCTTCGGCTTTATCTTGATATCTTAATTCAAGCTGATAAATTAAATCCTACCTTCAATATCCTTGATTGTAAATTATTTATACATTATATTTTTATCTATTATTAACATATGAGTAATCCTCAAGCTATCATTCCTAAAAAAATATTTAGTAACTTAAAACTTATCTTTATATTTTCTATTTCATAACCATTACGAGTATTAATCAAAATGATTAGAGAACATTTCGTGATTTGAATATCGTGTATTTGAAAATATAATGTAGTTCACATACAAAATTTTATTTTTAACTTTAAGCTGGTGTGAACCATACAAATTCAAATAAAATATTACCAATATTATTTTACACGATATTAAAAAGTAAATGGTACAAAAAAACCCATTAGACTTATAAAAATCATCATCATCATCAAATTATCATCGAACAATTAAAAACGATAAACATCATTTATTCAGTATAACACCTACACAATCAGTTAGTCGCATGGACACGCGTAATTGCTTAAATAAATAGCTATTTTCAACAAAGCAAGGTTTATCATGGGATCAATATGTAAATTAAGGTAAATATGGAACGTAGAGGGACTTATTTGTATTTTGTAAGGGTTTCTCGGATTAGATATATTCTGTAGCCTCCGAATATTTCATGTTAATTTTAATTAAAATAAATTATCTACATTATTTTCTTTCAACAATGTTATTTGCTCTAGTTTTAAAAAGAAGCCATTGATGTGACTTTTTTTTTGTGTATTACTATTCCATTAAATATTTAAATAGTATATTTTATACAGTAACAGCCTGTGAATGTCCCACTGCTGGGCTAAGTTTCTAAATACTCTTCTCCTCTTTTGAGTAGACGGTTTTGGAGTTTATTCCACCACCCTGCTCTTATGCAGTTTGGTGGAATACACATGTGACAGAATTGTCGTGAAATTTGACACAGTCAGGTTTCCTCACGATATTTTCCTTCACCGTCAAGCACGAGATGAATTATAATTATTTGTGATTGTAATTCATCTCGTGCTTGACGGTGAAGGAAAACATCGTAATGTACACGTTATCCTTGTGTTTTAAACAATTGAATTAAAATATTTACATCTGTAGCTTTGAGTATAATTAAACATCAAAGAAATTACATTTTCTAGACAGTAGTTATTTACTATAACTTTGTTGTTTTTTACAATTACCTTATAATGTTTATTTACATTAAAGCCTTAAATAAATACAAATAAAAATTAAAAATAGTTACTGTACAAATCGTGACCGCGTGGAATGGTGACAAGAATGCTATTTTGTTCTTATATTTAATTCTTTAAATGTAAACAATTATGGTCTTACTTATATACGTTGATTAGACTGTCTAACAAGCAACTTTAACTAAACAATGCTGTGTCTCCTTCTTTCGAATGTCAAATCATTAATGTCAGAAAAGGATAAATCATGTTTATCTTCTGGCGTTCGATAATCGTGTTTATCTGGCAATGATACGATCGTCGCATGGCTGTTTCTATTTTTATTCTTTTATGTAAACAATACATGATATTTTTTTTTATTATAATAATCATAAGCTATTATTGTATAAATGCTGTAACGAAAAAACGAACACATTTTTTTCGTATCAATTTATTCAAAGTATAGTTTTTTAATTTTATTTTTACTAGATATAAACGAATGTATATATAAACTAATTATCGTTTTTTTTATTATTGTATAGGCAGGCGGACGAAAATATGGGCCACCTGATGGTAAGTGGTCACCAACGCCCATAGACAATGGCATTGTAAGAAATGTCAACCATCGCTTACAACGCCAATGGGTCACCAACCTTGGGAACCAAGATGTTATGTCCCTTGTGCCTGTAATTATTATAGATAGAATGGTATATAAGTTATACTGCTACAGCGCCGTCTAGCGAGTTACAACAACGTGGATATTTTAAAAATCTCCATTAAGAAATACATATATGTACCCTATTTATATGGTAACCGGTGTAGAAGTCTATGAATCTCGATCAGATACACCAGCATCAATTTTAATATATAAGATAGCGTAGTTATGGAATTGAAAGCGAATAAATTGCATCGTATCGTATTACGTAGCTGAACTGATTGCAAACGTAGTTCCGACGCGCCAATATTAAGCCTTGCAAGTGTATGCAATATTTATACTACTACACCTAAATAAATCTATTGGTTCTGTCTGTACATTTTTTCACCTAAATTTGTGATAAATCATCGTTTTATGATGCCATGATTCACATTATACTATTTTTTTCATTTTGTCTGTCTGTCTGTCTGGCTGTATGTATGTCTTCTTATAACACAAGAACGGCTTGACCAATCTTGATGAAAATTGGTACACACAAAGAACATGTGATGGCGCAAATGTTATGCCATATATAACATCGGTAAACCCTACGGTATCTTTTAAAAATTAATTTCAAATCGTTAATTACGTATGTGTGTGTGTGCGCGCGTGTACGTTATCATAGTAATAAAATAATTTATTACATTTTTATTAATTATACGCGGGTGAAGCCGCGAGGCACAGCAAGTATATAAATAAGTATAAACATAAAATCTATGAAATAGTATTTGAAAATCACGATAATTTTTCATCAACAATATGGAGACAAATTAATTCACTTGACGGATTATATATGATTTCAGCAGTATATTCATCTATTCTCGCATATCTTCTTAACCACCTATCATAATTCAGCGAATGAGTTTTTTTTTGTCTTGATCATCGGCTCCAGCTATACTCTGAATGTCTCTTTGTCTATGCGTTAATATATTGTCCTCTAGATGACCCATACTACTGTACGGGCCATATGTAGTATACTGCCGTGAACTAAGGGTAACTTACGCGTTACTAGTACGAAATACATGTTTTTATTAACTAGACGTATATTTATTTCTATCAAAATAATGTTCGCGCGTTACAGCGAAATCAAGTTCAGTAAATTTATATAATTAGATAAATAGATATTTATATGCAAAACTGGTGTACGAGTGGTATACGAGAATCTTATACCTTACTTAGGGTATTTAAAATAAACTGCAATTAAATTCGACATCCGCTTGATATATGAGTTACAGAGCGACTATAATACGACGCTTACTGTATTGTATGTGTGCACACGGCAAAATCTAAGCCGATGATGAGTTCAAACCCGGGAAAGTACCACTGAATGTTTATGGGCTTAATTTGTGTTGGTTCATCTCACGCTCGGCGGTGAAGGAAAACATCTTAGGTAATGAATGTAAATCTGCCACATGTCCACCAACACGCATTCCCAAAACCTTCTAAAAAAGAAACGGAGGCCTTAGCATTGAGATTTACTTTTTCCTCAAATTTTAATATGAATATAATCATTTATTTCGATCAAAAAGGATTGTATACAAGACAATAAATAATAAAAAGACAAAAATTACAATAATAATATATAACAAAATATAAACTAAATTAATTCGAATTAAATATTACATTTTAGACCAATTTCTTTATGTGTAAGGATAAATTTTTTTTACTAATTTCCACCCGAACTTTAACGAAATAATAACGTTAAAACATCAAATAATAGTAGAACCAAATGGATAAATACAGTGAGTTCGCCGCGGCAGAAGGGTTGCTTATACAATTACAGACCAAAACATTTGCATAGGACTCTAATTAACTCGCTGCACCGACTTGTAACATTTGCATTCGCACATTATTCTGTACAGTGTGTAATATGTGGTATAATTAAGCCCTTACCGCATGTACTGCGGGGTGCATTAGTTCATTGGGGCGTGGTTTCTTGCAAGATAAGATAAAAACACTACCTGTAATTCGTTTCTTATTCACGTGTTATATTAATTACAAGAATATAAAATTCACGTTAAAAAAATCTACTTATATTATTATATACTAAAAACTTTTCGGAAACGTGTCTCAACTGCTTTAAGTTTTATGTGTATTGATTAACAATGCCTTTAAATAATTACTGTTCAGTTCTACATCTTAAAAATGCTTCTACGGCTCCAGTGGTTTGATTTAAGTCTACCAATAAGAAAAATTTGAAAGATAGCAATTCAAATCACTTTCTTTTTAACAGTTGATTGATTAAAATCGACTCGTCTAAACGTTTTAAGAAAGCGACGTTTATATTCACATCGACAAATATCGAAACCATTATGTCTAAGCGAAATTGCGATGACAGTACAATGGAGTTATTTATATTATTCGTATATTAATTTCTATATAATTATTAGCAGAATTAGTCCCAGAATTATTATGAAAGAATACTGTCAGTGACAGTAGGGTACCGACACGAAGAAATCAAATAACTGTGGTTTTATAAAAGAGGACCCAATATTAGAATCTATTCGGATATAATTGTCGTATTTCTTTTCGACATGTAACGTCTATTGTTATTTATGTCTTTATTATGTTATACATTAATGAGTAGACATAATTACAGTAAATATTTATAACCCATTTTTATAGCGCATTAATTGAACAAGGTAATCTTAAAGTAATCATTTGATTATAATAAAACCAAACCAATGAAACACCTTCATTTTAGTTAATTATATTACAAGAGCTTTTATTTATTATATGAAAAATATCGAACAAAACCAAATCAAAGATTTATTTATTCATTACTCACAAGAGCATTGTTAAATAGTTATCTTACATAGATGAGTTAAATGTAGAGCGGCCACCGGTTTGGAATGTAGATCTATCTAGAAGAATTGGCAAGAAACGCAGGGCTTAATCTTTATAACCCTTTAATTACAGAATTTCAGAATAATAATGATAAGTCTTACCTCGAGGTGCATGTGGTGGTTTATTAAGAGTTAAAAATTCTTAATAAGCCACCATAAAAAATATTATTATTATTAGAATAAAATATTAGAATATTATTACGAGTATTATATATATATAGAAATGTATTAACAAGTACAAGCTCTTACTAATTTTCTTTCTCTTGGCAATGGCTCCTTTTAAATATATTTGTTGAAGCCTATTCGGCTTTGTTGCTCTACTCCATTGATGTTTATAATACAACTAGTTATGCCCGCGGCTTCGCCCGCGCATGAGTGGAGAGGAGCTAAATACCCTGCATCCTTCTCTGATACCCTAAGACATGGAAGTGTAACAAACAATCTTGTTTTCGCATTTTTAATATTATAATTGTCCATTAACGGAATTTAATTCGAAAGTAGTTCTCTTTGTGATGTTTTTCTTAATAACTGAATACAATATTATAAAACAAATGTCTAACTGCATATGTGGACTAGTGGCTAGCTTAAAACCCATATTAACGGGTTCATATCCCGAGTTGGTTCAGTAAAATGAAATCGTGATCGCACTATGAGATTGAAGCAATAATGTGCACACACGTGTGCACTATAAGATCTGCGCATACGATAGCCATTGGAAGCGGATGCTGTTGCCAAAATCGATCAAAATATGTATCTTAATAATTTAAAAACATATTCAGCACGTGAAATCTCAGCTATATTTTTCCAGATTTGAACCTGAATTTTTTGGTAACATACACGTATACGTACTATCCACTGATCCTTTATAATAAAACAAACCTGTAACATAAATATGCAACAAAATTGTTGTTAAAAAACAAACAAATATATTCAGAACTTCGGACCCTTTATATAAACTAAACCTTAGAAAACAAGAACGGGATCAAAGGAAATATCAGAATAACAAGCCAGGCGAAGTTGTATCATATCCGGTTAGAACGGGATATATCCTGTTGTTTGAACTGTAATCACGAGAACGACACTTACACTTCTATAGACAATATTGTAACTCTAATAAGACCAAGACGACTGATTATAACCCCATCGTTTTCAAAAGATCAGTAACTTAGGAGACTAGGCTTAGATTTGATCTATTCTTATTTTGTATCATTATTGAATGATAAAATTATTAAGCTGCCTTAATAAAAAAAATCGTCAGTGATTATCTGTGTCATATAAAAATATAATTGGATTTGCTATAGTTGATTAAAATTAAGGCTTTATTTAAGTCTTCTAGAGGGGAATTTCAACAGCATGAAAGTCTTTAAATGGTATTAAAAGACTTTCATGCTGTTGAATTGTTATTGGTATTAGTTCACTCCTCTTCCTTTGCGGAGAAGGTTTGAAGCTCATTCTACCACGATGATATAACGGGGGTTGGTCGTGAAATACATATGAGACAGATTTTCATCCGAGACATGCACATTTCATCACGTCGATTATCTTCACGCAATGAATTATAAACACAAATTAAGCACATGAAAATTCAGTGGTGCTTGCCCGGGTTTGAACCCATATTCTTCGGTTATTCACATGTTCCATGTTACTACTTATAATTTATCTATAGTGTTTTTAATAATAAATATTATAGTAATCATTGCCACATGAAAAAAATAATGACTTTATACTCAAGAAACACACGCGTTAAACCCACACACACACACACTTGATAAGTAACCAGATAATATTATCCAACAACTGTTGTTGCTTCAATTTGTCCTCGTGTAGACTCGGCACTATTGCAGATGACATTTATTTTGTTCTCAGACTTGAGCCGATTATATGATAACTATAAGAAAAGCTATATATAAAACAAAACGTGTTACGGGTAATTGAATTTTTCTTGGAATGTAACAAACTTTTTCATAACCTAACTTTGTTTAATATAAGACTGAATTCATTCTTATTTTTTTGTCTCTATGTAAATAATTTCTTTATAAAAATTGTGCTGGGGACCTCCGTCAAGGACGAAGTTCTGTGTGATATTTTTTCGACTCAAACCGTGTTTTAAAATGTAGATTACAATTGATTATATTACTGTATTTTTGTCTGGCAAAAAGCACCTCAACCTCTGTATTGACCTTCTAAATTCGAACGCCCAACGCATAGCATTTGGTAGGCACGCATAGCATTTCGTTATATGACGTGACTTTGGACCACTGCCATATTAGTCTACTGTAAGCCTTGTAAAAGAGCTTCGTCCCAATATAAAAAAATGTCTTATTTAATCTTTACTTTATTCTTGTAGACGTCATTATAAATTATAATTACTATCCAAATTATTTATACTGCAACACACACTATACCATCTTTGAGATACAAAATATAAATATGACAGTCAATAAAAATATCATGTTTGTTTTTTTTTTAATAAAGTGCAATATTTACGCAAAGGTTTTATTTTAGAGACCTACAATTTTAAGAGTGTTGCACGAACTGTTTACGTGAGCCTATCTTACAATCAAGTGAGATTAGATGGCAATCGTAAACAGCCCGAAGACCTTCCAACTTACTTCCCTGACGTCATGACATGTCGATATTAACAAAGTTTCACAAACTTAGCCGTCATTGAATTAATTAGTGACGTTACACTACTTTATCGATATGAAAATATATATCTAGGTAACACTTGAGAAAATATTATTGCTCAAATAGCAAAATTCCGGTTTTAAAAGTGAGTGAGTCAGTATAGCTATGCTAATAAACTGATAATGCTAATTCCGGAGGTTGGTGGTGCATTGGCGATATAAGGGATGGTTACTATTACTGCCAATGTCTATGGGTGGTGGTGACTTAATCACTCCACCTACCAGGTAGGCAGACTAGTAAATGGTCAAATCAGGTGACCATTTACCAGTCTGCCTACCTTTTATAATAAAAAAAAAGTTTAGTCTGTTATTTTACTTTTATTTTGACCAATGTCGTTCTCCTGATCGATTCTGACTAAGGCAGTCATTCTCAATGAAGACTAGCCAAAAGCGACACAGGTGCACTTGCAATCCGATGAGCCGACAATCGGATCGGAGTGTTCACGCGGTTGGACACAAAAGCCCGCTCTATAAAAATATATCCAGAAAAAACCTTTGACTTTATCCTTGTTATATACCGAATTCTGGTCTTCGTGATCCATTGTAACCGAAGCATTAGAATATTTTTTTTTATTGTATAAGATGGTGGACGTTCATATGGGCCACCTGATGGTAAATGGTCACCAACGCCCATAAACAATGGCATTGTAAGAAATGTTAACCATCGCTTACATCGCCAATGCGCCATCAACCTTGGGAACTAAGATGTTACGTCCCTTGCGCCTGTAATTGTACTGACTCATTCGCCCTTCAAACCGGAACACAACAATACCAATTACTGCTGTTTTGCGGTAGAATATCTGATGAGTGAATGATACCTACCCAGACGAGCTTGCACAAAGCTCTACCACCAAGTAATATAAATAATGATCTATAAACAATAAACATAGACTGTATTACAATTGTACAATTATTATTTTATTATTTAACTATTCGTCCTCGAATATTTTTAGGAGATAGAATAAACTGCGTTCTAAATACGAAATAGTATTGTATGTCAATTGTCCTAAATACCACGTCTAGGACAATTGACTCACGTCACAAGAATAATGAGTTTGAAATAATACGAACAACACTACAATATTTTATTTTTCAAGTTATTTGTTTTTTTTTTTTTTAACATACAGAATTAATAAAGAAATATTAATATATAATTTATATATATTATTAGTGCATTTAATGAATAATTAATTTTTAGTCAATAGATGTTAATTCTTTATGGAGAAAATTATCTGTTCTGAAGTTAAAAATTAATTAAATAAGTTTTTACACTCGCTAATATGTATTAACAAATAAAATAAATGTACAATTTAGTACAGAGCGTAAATGACTCAAAAAATCATACATAAAACAAATTTGAAAGTTACATAGAAATTCGATTTATTTTCAATTCAATAACTTTTAAACAATACAATTGATATATAAATAGTAAAACGTTTTTCCCCAAACGAGATTTTATTATAATCAAAAATAACCTTTATCATTCGCACTGCTAAAATGTGGAATAGTTTGCCAGAGCCTGTATTTCCCCTATTGGTACAACGTTGGTGTCTTCAAATCAAGAAGAAAAGTGTCTTCAAATTAACAGATATCTTCTAGGCAAGCGTGCTATATCGTAGTCCGCTTCGATGCTTAACATCAGGCAAGACAACGGTCAAAGGCAGGCCTATTACGGGAAAAAAAATATTACATTGCATTAACAAGATTTTCAAATGTCATATTTAATTGAATTGTTAAATTCAACAGTATGGTTAAATTAAATTCTAGATTTATATTTAACAAGCAAAGAAAGAAGTATGTTTAAAGTTGATTTAACTCTGAAATCTTAAGTACTTTAGAGATGCACTTTGAGACGCTTTTAACAATATTTCCGAGTTCTATTGACTTTAGTAAAAGGCCATACAAATCTTCTTGTCTAAGCGAGTCGAACTTAAGAGGCTTTAAAAGTCACGTCTGTTTCATTGTTTATATTTGATTGTTATTTTATATATTTAAAGTTCCTTGTTGATTTCATACTATAAATAATTACCTTACAGAAATCAACATCGATCATTTGACTTTATTATCGCAATTGTTATCATCTATACCAGCGGTATTTAACCTGCGGCTCGCCGGGCTTTTTCGTTGGCCCACTAGATGTTATTATTTCGAACTATTTTAAATTCCAAAGGTATTTATTAACGCCCAAATAAATTGAATTAAGCGACTACTTATTTTTAACAAGCAGTTGTTTTTGCAGTATCTGTACACTGTAAAGTGTTTGAAACGTCATTAAATGATACAAAACATGTTAAAATACACGCGATAAATCCATTCATAGTTGTTTAATTAACTAAATATTTAATTTTTGCGGCTCGCGACACCTTGACTATCACGTGTTTGTGCCCCTATAAAGAAAAGGTTGAGTATCGCTGATCTATACCATTATATACGTTTCACTCGGTTAATCTACGGCATCACTTATAAACATTATTTAGCTTTGTTAAGTAATGCTGTCTTCTTCTGTCGAATGTCAAATCAATGATGATAGAAAGAGCGAAATTAGTGTTTAACTATAATCAATAAGCATAAATATAAGTAAGACCGTTGGAATGAAGATTCATCGTCAAGGGTCTATTTGAACCGTGTTATAGAATTATCTCGGTGGTAGAGCTTTGTGCAAGCTCGTCTGGGTAGGTAACACCCACTCACCAGATATTCTACCGCGAAACAGCAGTAATTTGTATTGTTGTTCCGGTTTGAAGGGTGAGTGAGCCAGTGTTGTTTGATTACGGGCACAAGGGAATTAACATCTCAGTTCACAAGGTTGGTGGCGCATTGGTGCTGTAAGCGATGGTTAACATTTCTTACTATGCCTTTTTCTATGGGCGTTGGTGACCACGTACCATCAGGTCCCATATGGTCGTCTGCCTACCTTTGGACCTACAATAAAAAATAAATAAAAAAAATGTTATAGAAATTAATTGTATGTTGTTTTAAATTATCCAGGTCAAAGCCAATAGTCCAATGGTTAGAGTGCGTCAATATTTTTTTATGATATGCGCACAGGCAAATAGGCTACTTGATAGTAAAAGCTCTCCACCGAACATAAACATTGGCGCTGAATGAAATGTTAACCATTCCTTGCATTACCAATTCTTCACCAGGCGAGGCACCAGTTCTTGATAGCTAAGCTGTTATGTCCCTTGTGCCTGTTCCTTTAAACCAGAACATAACATATATATTGCTGCAGTAATTCCCTTAACCGAAGATCGCAAGTCCCAGCACGGATAAGCACCACTGAATATTCATGTGATTAATTTGTAGTTATAAGTCGCATTCAGCGATTAAGAGAAATGTCGTGAGAAATCCTGCATGTGTAGGATGAAAATCTGCCATATGTGCATTCTTATAAAGAGTGAAGTTTATAACCTAGAATTTGGACATTTACAGGCTGTTACGTTCCTCCAGATGAGCTGGCACATAGTTCACCTACCAGTATTATATGTATATAAAACATACACAAAGAATATCTTGTATAAATATAATGGGAAATATGTATCAAATACCGTGTGATTTCCGAAGTTACATTCTCTAATATGTCACACGGCAAACTCCAGCGAAACAAAGAAAAAGTCGATACGCGTTCCCTACTTGAGAACTGTAGATTAAACGTCAAGAATGTAAGTCCCGAAGTTTCGAAGCCACTTCGCAATTGCAGGCGACAATTTAATACTTTGATAGAACTACGCCTCACTATACATTTTCTATCGATTTAATTTTTTGCGACACTATTATAAAACTTGAGGTCGCATTGTTTTTATTTTATTGTATACTAACAGTATTGAGTTATTAATCTTTGATTAGAAAATAATTATACAATTACTATCTTGAAAAGTCATTAATTTGACCATAAAGTAAATGATAGGAACATTATAATATATGGATGTGACATGATTTTCTTAAAGATGAACGAATAGAAAATGCCTTTATTTGTAGCTTTACCACTTCTATTAAATCGCTTTGGGCAACGCACATTGTGATGGTAGTTAGTTGATGGTAATTTATGTAATTGACTTTTAACTAAATCCCTCTCGAGTTACACTTAAAATTTTGAATATATTAATTTTCTATATTTATTTACTACTTTGTACTGAAATTATGATGATCTCATATGTAGGTTATTTAATGTTTCTCAGATTATCGCCGTTCCACTGCTGGACGAAAGCCTCCCCCATAGAACGCCACCCATTTCGATCTTGGGTAGCCCACATCCATCCCATACCTTCCACCTTTTTCAATCCATCGGCCAATGCATCTGAAGACATGACCAGCCCACTTCCACTATAACGTGCACTTTAGTTCTTTGACGAATTTCTTTATTTCGGATTTTATCTGCCAAAGAAATCCCAAGCATCGCGCATTTGCCTTTAGTCTTCATACATCGTAATTTAATCTATTATTCGTATTAGTCTAAAGACAATAACTACCAGTAATTATATTCATTTTCTGTCATATATACATAATCATGTATTTAACTACGCAAGTCGTTTCAATGTTTGATTTAAGGTGTGTCCCGTCTGAGTTGTCAAATGTATACATATATTCTGAATAATCTATATTGTACACCAATGAACTTGGACATAAAACATGTACAAGTGGCTATTTGCATTTTTACTAAAACAGCGATCCTTGGCAAACAGCCTTAACTTAATAAAACACAAATAAATATAATATATAAATACATTATAATTAAATTAAAATAACTCATCAACAAAAATACCATTTATATAAATAATTTAATTAAATACTAGCGAGACATACATTACTTGATACCAAGATATTATTAATGCTATTTTCAATCTACTTTCCATTTAAAGACCACGTCTCTGAGGCAAACCTGCCAACTCATTAGGGAGTATCGGCGCGAAATAACCGCCCATAATGAAAGATCCCTCCAAATGTATTAATGAAACGTTGCTTCGTGGATTTATTCGATTATGTGTAGAATTTTTTGGTAGCTGTTTATTAATATAAACTTTCAGTGTAATTATTGTTATCATTTAATTAATTAAAATATCGTATTTTTCGTTTTTAAGTAGTCAAGTAAACCATACCGACCCCTCATCACATATTTTACCGCAAAACAGAAATAATTAATGTTGTTGTGTTACAGTTTGAAAGGTGAGTGAATCCATTGGTGACCATTTATCATCAGCCCTAGCCCTGATGCCAGGCTGTTTACTTATAAGCTAAAATAAATATTACATATTATTATTATAATAAAATATATTGATTTGTATTGATTTTTCTTTCTCAAATATGAATAAATATATCACCATCATCTATAGTTTCGTATGTTATAATTTTCCACTAAATTGAAATGTTGGTTCCAATCTTTCGGCCAACATCTAAACCAACTTTAACTTTGTGGCAATTCAAAGTTTAAATACTATGAACTCAATTTCGAATGTAAGCCCAACTGTTAACAACTCGGCTTACTAGTTTCGTAGATTGCACTTGTTGTGTATCGCCAATTAAAATTGAATTGCTTTTAACAGAAACATATCTATATCATACATTTATATATTCACTTGTAGCCGAAAAGAATATTACAAAAAAATATATATATACGTCTTTATCACCCAAGTTTAAACAGATAATTTCGTCAAAGTCATATATTCCTTTCGACTCTATATTTGTTAATTTACGCAAAGGCATGCAAAGGAAGGAATAACGACCAAAAACGTTTTCTTCCTTATTTTAAGTTGAAAAGAGTATATATTGGTACAAATATAAAACAACAATATAACGATAACAACAATGAGCATTTATACACACAATATACAAATTGAAACTTATGACCAAAGTGCAGTGAAGTTCTGAAACAATCTGTCAAATCGATTTAATTTATAACTAAAGATAAATATTATTTAGATATAGACTATATCGGATGAATAATAAAATCTAACAAGTAGTTTAGCTCCGGCGTCTTCTCTCCGGTCCTACATCGAAGCGACTCAGAGGCCTCTACTCACGTTATTGCTCCTTTCGCGACATATCACGTTTATACACAAGACCATCTCTTTCCAGCACATTTCGAGCATATTGTTTATCACGCTTTCACCAATGACCTAGGTCAGTCATCGCGCACCCAAATTTCCGGGGTAGCCTTGAAAAATCGAGCAGAATCCCATCAAACGACCAACACAGAATCTGATGCTTGTTATTATGAATGAAGGCGATTCGTATTTTAACTATTTCTCTTTACGTGTTCTATTGAATACAAGTTTTGAGTGTCTTAAATAAAACGAAAAAATCGCTGTTAATATTTATTAAGAATGTTAATTTATGCAATTTAAATATATAGATTAGTTCAAGAAGATTAATCCTTAATAAAAATAGAACTAAAATTATATAATATATTTCATAATGATAATAATCCTACAGCAAAACTAGAGTACATTTCGTTAAATAAAATTTAAATCTACTAAATGAATAAACCACCACAAGATACCGACTCAAGTCAAGAATAAAATTAGATTTAAAAATATGCATCGAGTTTTAAAATTATTATGACAAAGATTTACATAAACATTCCGCTTATTTACCCTTTGAATTTCACTTTATTTAAATAAAACAAATACACAAGTATTATAAAATTATATTACTGTTTTCATAATCTAACGTCTTTATAACAATTCCCTGAAATCTCTTTGAGAATTTGATTCTGCTTTATTTCTTTACCTTCATTGTTATGCGTTGACATTTGAAACAAAATCGTACGAAGTGATTTCAACAATGCCTTCATAGGCATTATTAAAATCTTTTGATTACTAAGACTAACATTTCCATTGCCATAGTACAAAATAATCATGTTTTTTTACTTTATATTTTGGACTATTATTTAAAAAAAGTATTCGAAAATATCTCAATAATATTAGTGTAAGTATTGATGATAAAGCGATCGTGTTGATTTAAAATAAAAATATAAAAAATCTACAAAATTTAATCTGTGGTCTGATCCTTGTTATATTTTAATTATCTTTGAAAATGTATTCAGACACCGTCTTAATTAAAAACCTAAATATGTAACAAACATATAAATACAAAAAGAGATATAAATATAAGAAAGCAATCTTCCGGGAAATCAACGTGTTCGTCTGTCTGTGAAGATTTATTGCTATGGCTGCAATTTTTCTTATCCATTACTTCAAAAAATGCACTAGAATTTATTTCAATGGAAATTTTTAATCATAGAAATAATCATAATTATAGATACAGATTATAAGCCTTACGTTTATATGTACGTTGTTGTGACTTCTTCTTTCAATTGTGAAATCAATAATGACAGAAAGAACAAATTTAATAGGTTTACAAGTAAGGCCGACTTATTATAGTAAATAAAACGCTAAGTATGTGTAATTTACTACTAAGTTTGTGTATTTACTCGGTGGTAGGGCTTTGTGCAAGCTCGTCTGGGTAGGTACCATCCACTCATCAGATATTCTACCGCAAAACAGCAGTACATGGCATTGTTGTATTCCGGTTTAAAGGGTGAATGACCAGTGTAATTGTATACAAGGGACATAATATCTTAGTTCCCAAGGTTGGTGGCGCATTGGCGATGTAAGCGATGGTTAACATATCTTACAATTATATCGTCTATGGGCGTTGGTGACCACTTACCATAAGGAGGCCCTATTTGCTCGTCCTTTGCTATAAAAAATATATTATGAAACAGAATAATTACTGAGTTTTTTGACGGTTTACCTCGATAGAATCATTTACAATCTGAAGCGGCGGTAGCTTTTTAACTAACTTAAAAAAGGAGTAAGATTGAAGTCTATTTTTCTTATTTAAATATGATATGATTATTCAATAATAGCTCAATCGATTTGAGTTATATTTTTTTTCTTTTGAGATAAAACCCATATTAGATATTTACCACTTTTAATGCATTTTCTGTTACTTTAAATTCTTTTTTTTAAACAACTCAATATTGTTTATAAGAACATTCTTGAATAATGTAAATTTAATGTTGATTTCGTAAAAGAAATTTACTTTTAAATTCCCATTTTTCTAGCGTAAATATAAAAATGTACAAAAGTATTTACTAGCAACACCTAAATGCAAAACATCAAACAGACTCATCAAAACAGCATCATTTTAAAATAATCAAAGCATAAAAATAATAATTCACTTACAATCTAAACTCTTAAAACAACCGTCAGCTTTTAAGTTAAGCAACATTAGCTAAGATAATTAACATGCCGTTGTAAATTGGAAGTAAAGAGAACAGGGATCTCCACTCTTTTATATAGTTATCGAAGACTATTAAACGATTTCATTGAGATGCATAAAAGTTATTTTTTACTATATTTTTCTTTTATATAACTGAATTGAGTGTTTGTTTTATCGCGCAGATACAAATGAACAATGGAAGATTTTGATAAAACGTTTTATATATAGATTGATCATGAGTTGACTTATAAACTGGTATGAATTTCATATCGCGATCTGAACAGCTAAAACAACCTCGGATATGAAATAAGGATTCCGTTATTAACTAAAGCTAAGTCTAAATCTAGGCGGATAGAGTAGGAGATTAAGTATTTGAAAAAAAAAATGTCTGTAATTGTCTTCCTTCAAACAGGAACACGGCAATACTAATAGTTGTGTTTAGCCGTAGAATAATTAATGAGGTACCCACCAGATCCGTACAAAGCAATACCACATAGAAAATAATTATTAAGAACAGTCATATATTTGCCAGTCGTCTGTTTATAACTAAATACTTTATGTTTCCAAATTTGAAACAAACTCCAATAATTGAAGCGAGGTTTCAAAATCCATAAAATAATTTTCAAACAAATATTCCCCTGTCGTATAAATATAATTTCGCAAAATCGTACTACGTTTGAATTCACTTGGGTGTATTTAATTATTAAAGCAAATTGAAGTTTAAATCGTCGCTTAAATAATTTGTTGAAATTAAGTGACAAGCAGCGTATTTACTCTTAATTTGAGTAAATTTCAAATTACAATACTAATATCATGTTGTCAATTCTATTAGCAAAGAAGAAGTTAGATAAAATATTATCCTCTTAAAAAAATATTTTATTGTAGTAAGGTTTAACAACCACTGCATGTCTTCCGTCTGGTCGGGTTAGGGTATTTTCGTTCACTTGGGTTTTTCTTAATTTAGACTAATTTATTACTTAGTGGTAGGGTTTTTGCAGGCCCGTCTGGGTGGGTACCGCCAACTCATCTCATATTCCGTCTAATTCTTCCTATCGTTGTGGTCCGGTTTAAAGGGTGACGCCAATGTCAACGGTGATCACTTACCATGAGATCCCATTTCTCCATACGTTTATCTATTATATAAAAATAATAATAATTGAAAAGGTTATATTCATTCATACAAGATCACATGCAAACAAGTTGCACGATAAATTTTCGATATACAATTAACACATACGCTTTTTATCACGTGAAGAGCTGCGGCAAGCGACCTGTACTCTCAAAACGAACAACACGATGAAATTATGTGTTGGCGTGCAAATGAACGGGCGTATAAATGAAATTTAAACAGAAACCGTTGCATAAACAAGCGAAATATTCCATTTTGATAAGAATTTAAGAGGTATGAAATATGTATTTCGGTGGAAATGCAAATACGCTTTTAATTGGACCGGTCAGTGGACTGTTTCATTGGCTAATAAGGCTTTCGAATATTCCTGAGAAACAAATACGATTATTTACTGTATTTATTTCATAAATATTTTATTTATCATTTATATAAAAATAGTGGTGACAAAATGTACTTTATTATAAGAAATCATATTCTACTAGTAGATTGAATAATATATACTAATCAATTAGAATACTTTTTTTTTGTAATAGCTAACTGAACAATACTCCTTGAACAATTGAATCGCCATATTACATTAATGTAACAAATTTAATTATCTTAAACAGAATATATTTATTTTATTAAGTATAATCCAAACATAAGTAATTTTTTTATGATAAAACCTTTTAAAATTACCCTGCATTATAATACTAATAAATTCATAATTTGATTAAAATTTAAAAAATAAATTTTTAAATTAAATTTTAAGAAGACCCCCTGTCTGGCATATCGTTACAGCCATATTTTTATTATCTTGAATGTAGTACTAAACTTTATAATGATTACTAAAAAATCCTATAGAAAACAAAAGCAAAAAATGCGAATAAAGCAATAAAAAATGGAAATTTCAATCGCACTCTTACTTGCCGCTCACAGATCGCGAATACGCGATTATTTCTATGCCCGATTCTATCTACAAAGAACGTTACAATGTTTTTTCTTTGTTGCCCATATTTGGAAAAATGATTACGAAGAATGTTTAACAACATTATGCAAGATGGTAATCTTTACAAGTCGCAGACACCATTTTTTCTATAGACCTCCCGTCTCCACGGAGCGATAGCGACTGATTTCAGAAACAAACATACGATTGTGTTTGAAGTACTGGTGACATGCGACATAACAGGAGACTTTTGCAATTATAAAATGTAGTAAGCGCCAAGCTTTATGCCGGAATTAATATATATTGTCAGCTATAGATTATGTGTAAATGTTATGTATTAAAAATATATTAATATTTCGAGTATAAATAGAAAAAACGAGAAAATACTCGTGTTTTCACTTTGTGGTGTAAATTTATTATTTCATTTTTAATCTTAAATCTGTTGTATCTGAAATACCTTGAGAAATCGATTTTTTTTAGATTTAGAGGTGTGGAGGCCTCGGGGCAACAAAGGAGTGTGAAGGCCCCCTGGCCAAAAAAAGGTCAACAAATAATTGATTGTTAAACCAGACAAAGAAAAGGAAAAAAAAGGCAGCATCTGCATGAGGGCCTCTGGCACCCTGGGCAAAAATATTGTGGAAGGAAATCATAATTTTCACTGATGTTGCAGTCGCTAAGCTTTTTTTTCCTTGTTTGGTTTTTTTTCAAACCTTTTTTTTGTCGAAGTCTCTATTGTGTGGGCTCCTCTTTTGTAGAGGCCCCGCTGATGTGCAGTCGCTGAGCTTTCTTTTTTTGTACCACTTATAATACTACCACTAATAAGGAAAAGATGTTTCAAACTTTTTTTTTCCGAAGTCTCTATTGCCCCTCTTTTGTGGAGGCCCCGGGGCAATAGCCCCGTTTGCCCTCCCCTAAATCCGGCCCTGCCAAAATTAGAAAAAAAAATCCTTTCACATTTTTATTTTATTATTATTCTTAAAAAAAAAAGATAATCTATTCAACAATTGAAAAATTATTATTTTTGTCGATAATATTTCGTTGAGAAATTAAAAATCTGCCGGCCTACGGCAACAAATATTCGAAGGCCGAACTTTTTCACAAATTTTTATTTATCTCAATAAATATACTAGAGAAGCATTTTTATGTGATTTCAATAAATGTTGAAATCGTTTTATTCATTTTATTTTAATCATACAATTATGTAACTATGTGGGAGCAAATGTGAAGGCAACACATTTATACATATGATAATTGGAATATACTATCTAGCGCTCAGTTTTCTTCTTTAGTACAGTAACAGTAACAGCCTGTGGATGTCCTACTGCTGGCCAAAGCAATCCTCTCCTTTTAAGAGAAGAAGGTTTGGTGGTTTGGTCCACCAAGCTGCTCCAACTCTTTAGTGTCCGAATAACAATCAATCGAAATTTCAAAATAAGAGAAGTAGCACGCATACACTTGTACCTATCAAATAATTAGTAGTTCCGTCTGATCTGCGGTAGTTACATTTCTCATTCGTAACAATTAATAATCTGTTGAAGCAGAACAGATAATAATCAAAAGTTTTAATCTACAAAACGCTGCAATTATTATGTTATTAATCAATTATAGTTTTTTTGTCTTTAAATTAGAATATTTTTTATAAATTAATATATTAATTAAGCATATAACCTAAGCTGTAAATTTACCGTGACAATTTATCGCTTTGTTACAATATTAACCATAAAGTTTCAAAAATGTTGACCATTATTTACATATAACAAAAAAAGACTAATAAGATTATAATAAACACAAATATTTTTATGAAAAGAATACACGCTAAATACACGCTATCTTGTTATGTCAATAAAATCTACAATGCAAAATGGTAATTTGTAAAAAATCGCTAAGCTAAGCAGTCGTTTTTTAACTGTAATTCATTCTATGTATCGATCTGGCAAGCAGTTTAATGTAAAAGTAAAAAAATCTAATCTGATCCCTTGAAAGGGTCCAACAAATGCTCCTTGAGAAGCTTACTCGACTAATACGGCTTAATTGAATTGTACAAAGTATCTACATCTATTTATATTTTAAAGGAGAAGTTACTACATCTGTTTACTAGAGAATTGTTAGACATACATAAAACGTCACATTATATTGGAAAGCAAACTCAAAGAAACATTCACTTTGTAAGCTATAATATATATTAAATGTATTTGTACGCAGTGTTCATGATATTTTTAATGTATCAATTTCAAAATTCTTGACATGTTTTTTATCAATAATGAATGATATTTCATGAAAAAAATAAAATTCTAGGGCCAAATTTGGAGCCATTTCTCACAAAAGCCGCGATTGTAAACATTTACCCAAAATAATATACTTATCGTAAAAATAAATTAATTTAGTTCTCATTAATAATTTAAATATTTATATCGAGGTTAATTGAATAGGGCCGGGCAACGTAGCAGAAAATTAATATCTGATTCTCTGTAACTAATTAATTATAAAAGTAATTAAAAACTACGAGAAAAAATGTCACATCGTCATTACGACCTAGAAGTACTGCTACCTATCGTAGTAAAATAAATCCTATAAAATAAATCGTTTTTATGAAATTTACGTCTAATTAACATACGTTAATGTTTTCAAAAATGCACTGAGAACTCTTTTAAATAATGAACTGCGGAATTTGCATTAATGTGATAGGAGAAGATTCATTTACATAATTACAGCATCAATTTAATTAACACTAAACACTAAAAAACAACAACTAAAATACTAATCACAAGACTACTAATCTTTAAAGATATAAACAACAATGACCTTAAAAAATTAAACCAAGGTATTACTTTGTTTTATTTATATAACAAAATTAGTTCTACCCGCAGTTTCGACCGCGTGTGCGTCCTGTAGCCTAGTGACTGACAACTAGTACCTATGCAAAATTTCAAGATGATCATTTGATTATAGTTTATATGTAAAATCCTAACAAACAAAAACATTTTCGCGTTTACAATATTATTTACGATTGTAAATTGTGAAAGATTAAAGATTAAAAATTAAATTTTTATTATTCAATACGACATTTTTTTTAATTACAAATATGTATACAAATTTTCCAGATTATACTAACGAAGTCCCAAGCAAAAACAGAGATGAAAAAAATAAAACCGAGTTAGAAATCCCATCAGTTCCATTTGTTACCTGTAAGATGTACGTAAATAATATTTTTACAAACGATACATATTATTTTATTCGTCTCCGTGCGGGCACTGTCACTTGCCGGTAAGTGGACAACACAGCCCGCAGACATTATCACTGATCCCTTAATATTATAACTATTTCAGCCAATGTCAACGCATTGCCAATTTTCAGATCCAATATGTCCCTTGCGGCTGTGTCTTAGTTCCTGTATTTGTATCAACGTCTATTACTTACATATTCTATAAAAATAATAGTGTATGAATAGACACGTCGTTGAGTTATGGTTTTGTAAATTACTCCATTTCTTTTTTTAAACATTGAGCCAGAATACGTCAAACTTAAGAGTGCGCGCCAAAAGATAGCAAATTTTCAGATTTCACACCCGTATCCCTTACACGGCCCTTTCGACATGCAATATTATTTTTATGCTTTTTCTATTCAGTTTAAATACAACTGACATTGATATACCCCCACAAAATGAACTGAAAGATTGGCAATTTTATTCTACGAGTGTAAAGCAAAACGCAAAATCCCTTAAACGAACCATTTTCATATTTTTTATACATAGGCGGACGAGCATGTATGCCACCTGATGGTAAATGGTTACCAACGCCCATAGACAATGGCGCTGTAAGAAATGTTAACCATCGCTTACATCGCCAATGCGCTACCAATCTTGGGAACTAAGATGTTATGTAGTTACTCACCCTTCAAACCTTTGCGGTAGAATATCTGATGAGTGGGTGGTAAATATGATTAATTTGTTTTTGAAATTCATGATGCGCTTAAGTTTAAAGAAAAATATCATAAGAAAACCTTACACCTTATCTGTCAAATATGTGATAAATAATCACGGATCATAGGCAATCACGGACTTTTACTTACCATTTTTTTTAAATGTTATCTATGTAAAAAAAACATCGAAATTGAATAACAAAATATAACTGCGTTCATGTTCATCGTTACTTTTTCCAATTTTCCCAACAAAGTTACAAGTTACCGATACGAGTTTCATGTCGGACTCAACTTTGACGTTTATTTCATTAAACTTTACGCTTTCGCATATTCTTGATACCTTCCTCTGCCTATCATGTTGCCAATCGCAGGTATACGTAATTAAAATTATTTAACAACTAGCTAATCCAGGCAATTCCGTCCGCGTGGAATTATTTTTCACGTTATTTATATGCCTACGTCCTCATCAATGTTGACAATAGTTTAATGGTTTAGTCTTGAGTAAAAAACGGATGTACATACTTTATAAGCTTTTATCCGTTTGTTAGCCTTGTAAGGTTGCAGAATTCTCAAGTATCAATCCTGGATACCTGATGGCGTTGGGCCAATGAAATGATTAGGAGGTTGTTAGGAGTGGTAAGCGAGTGGAGATTGTATAATTGCCGTCATTCGACTATGTTAAATTTTATACGACTCTGATATAAATTTAAGCGGCTAGAACACGGGATTGGTTACCGTATCTAACATTTGGCCAAGAGGTCATTATTACATATTAATGAAAAAATATTCAATAATACCAATCGTTTTTATAATTAAATTAAAAAAAAAAATTTTACGTTAATAGTAACGTTAGCTGGCTTATTTAAAATAACGGACACACTTGATTCTTTATTATATTTTATGCTACTGCTTTACTTCAAGTATATTAATTTAATTATAGCAATTTTAAATGTTATTGAGTCGGTAGCCTTTTAACTACACTTCATAAAACTATTATACGTATGTAACTCACAGTAAACCTATTTCTCGGCATATAGGAGACAAGTAGAGTAGACCAAAACATTCCAGTTCTCAATTAATATTATGATAGAAATTAAAAAAAGACACGATACACCAACAGCACGTCTGTGATGATAAAATTATATGAAGAGAAACACCGATCTACCTTCCTTTGTTTTTAAATAAAATATTATTAAAACCAATTTCCAAATTAAATAGTATTCGTATATAATTATCACCAAAATCTGAAACTAGAAAAGATATATAACAAAACCAATTTATATTCTAACCAGCATTCCCGACCAAATTGAATATTATACATTCACTCTTTGCCTTTGACCATTGCGATGTGATCATGTTGATCGCAAATAAGCATATAATCGAAATTCCAAATAACATATTAGGGTTTTACATAATAAGGTCCTCCAGACCGATTTCGGCCACGGCGGCCAATCTCAAGAGAGATTAGCCAACTGCGCAGGAGATATTATAGTGCACAAGTGTGTGCGCAAACACAGGTGCACTCTCTTTTCCTTAGCTCTCATAATCCGATGGGACGGCAATCCAACACGACCGGAAAGATTTCAGGCGCAGGACCAACGGCTTAACGTGCTTTCCGAGGCACGGGAGTGTACACACTTCCAACTTCCAGACTCCGGGCTGCTACTGAGAATTTTCTGACAGAAAAACCCAATAACTATTTATTGGCCCGACCTGGGAATTGAACCTAGGACCACCGAGTCTGCGGCCTTATATCTAGCCACTAGACCAACGAGGAGTAATAAACATACACTTATATATAACTAGCTGCTCGTGCCGACTTCTTACGATTAGAAATTTATTTTTTGGTTAAAAGTTTCCTAAAACCTGCTGAGTCCAACCTAAACTCTGTAAGCACGCAAAAAAAAAAACATTAATAACGGTCTAACCGTTAAGGAGTTTAGGATGATTCACACGTACGAATTATATACATATATAGATTGTTAAATACTATACACATAGATCTATTATTATACTCCCACACTTTATTGCTCTGCTAAAAAATACGTATGAGCCTAGAAAAACCATATCCGAATCGCTCAATCGCTCAATAGGTTGAATATTAAAATAAACTACACCTTATTTCGGTATGTATGGATTGAATGGATATTGTATGGATTAATCAACCTACGGCCCTATTAAGAAAACACCCTAAAATTATAAGGATAGGAAAGAAGAACATTATAGTATATATATCTATACTACTATATAAATCTATTGTTTCTGTCAGTACATTTTTTTTTTCGCCTGTTTTTGTGATAAATTGTCGTTTTATGATGCAGTGATTCACATTATACTATTTTTTACATTTTTGTTTGTCTGTCTATATGTCTTCTTATAACTCAAGAACGGCTTGACCAATCTTGATGAAAATTGATACACACAAAGAACATGTGATGGCGCAAATGTTAGGCCATATATAAGATCGGTAAATCCTACGATATCTTATGAAAATTAATTTCAAATCGTTAATTACGTATCGCGTGTGGTTGTGTGTGTGTGTGCGTGTGTGTTATTATAGTAATAAAATAATTTATTCTATTTTTATTAATTATACGCGGGTGGAGCCGCGGAGCACAGCTAGTTGATCTATAAAAATCATTGTCTTCATGTCTTTGCATAGATGTAAAATCGAAAGACTAAAAAAACACGTCGCAGTAGATGAAGTTGGATCAGCAAGATTCGGTTGACATTTTAATACTTTAAAATGATTTTATAAACTTTATATTGAAGATATATAAAAACTTTGAAATTTATAATTCAAATTTAGAAAACCATTTTTATATTTATCCAAATGTAATTATATATGTCGAAGCAATATTAATTAATTAATTTCTGTCTATACTAATATATTTTTTTTACGGCTAAGCCACTGAGAGTGGTATTTGGTATTAATCATAAAGATTAATATAACATTTACTCGGTGGTAGAGCTTTGTGCAAGCTCGTCTGGGTAGGTACCACCCACTCATCAGATATTCTACCGCAAAACAGCAGTACTTTGTATTGTTGTGTTCCGGTTTGAAGGGTGAGTGAGCCAGTCACAGGCACAAGGGACATAACATCTTAGTTCCCAAGGTTGGTGGCGCATGGGCAATGTAAGCGATGGTTAACATTTCTTACAATGCCATTGTCTATGGGCGTTGGTGACCACTTACCATCAGGTGGCCCAAACACTCGTCCGCCAACCTATACAATAAAAAAAAAAAAAGATTTGAAAATAATAATAGGGTATATTTAATTTATAACAACAACATTACAGTAATTTATGTGTATAAACAAAATTTATACACATAACGCCGCGATTACCTACGTTCCTACATATTTATTACTACTTTGGTGATTAAAAACCGTTTTTTAGATTTTTATTGAAAAAGTTTTATTTATTGTAATTATATTATAATTATTTGCAAATTTATGATAAACCCAATGAAATAGAAAGCTATCTACGTCAACATTGATAAAAACTGACTGCTATGCAACGTTCTATATAATATTGAAATAAAACAATTTGATAATTATTATGAAAGTGAAAATAATGTAATAGCTTGGTTTTTGTTCAATCACATAATTATCTCTGTAACAAATTGTTGTAAAATTAAAATTTACAACAATTGTTTTTACTGACTTGGTGGCAGGGCAATGATTGATTAATTTTATTGACAAAGTCATTCGTACTAATATTATAAATGCGATAGTAAGTTTGTTTCTTTGTTACGCTTTTACGTCTTAACTAGTCAACCGATCAAAATGAAATCTTGCTTACACGTTGTCAGACGTGCAGAAAAGGACTTAAGATACTTACCACCTCGCCCTTACATGCGAGCGAAAACTTACTTATGGAGTAAGTTAAATTATATAATAAAAAACAACACTTTATTTATTTGAGAATAGTTTAAATTGTGCTGTGCTAACGTGTATATATATTGCCTGAAGCTCACAAAAGGCAATGCACTCATTAGAGTCAAATGAAAACTTTACATAATATAATACTAATGTTGTTTAATTTAGCAGAGTATTGCACACAGCTAGAGAACAATGGAGACGGCCAATTAGTGTAATTTCGTGTAATGGATTAGTGTGTTTCTCGCAAACAAATGATAAACTCGAATGTTGCACCCTTAGAGCTTTCCACTATAAATATATTTACTATATTTTCACAATAAATATAAATCCTGAATCAGCATTCAAAATTATTTTAAGATGTTAAGTCTCAATAGCTTAGGATACAGGCAGCTTAGCGTAGCGAAAGTCGTAGGTTCGATTCCGATCCCTTTTTAAGTCATGGCATAGTCTATGTCCCCACTCCTAACATAAGTATTTCTCTAACTGGGGCGGAAATCGAAATACATATTAGTAATTTCTTGAAATTGGACTATCCTAATATTATTTACAAAATAACCTCTGAACTGATTGCTTTCTCGCAGCCGTCTGTCGCTCTGTCTGTTTTTATGTTTAGGAGGATGGTAGTTTGGTATAAGTAAAACTTCTTCTTGATGTCGTAATGCTGAATGCGTAATGTGGAATTGACGAATGACGGATGTGGAATGATTTATTAAAAAACGTAACGAGTATATATGTACATAAAAAGTGAAATAAAAATAGACCAATAGGAATACAAGAAAAACATAATATAAACAGTATCAAATGCGAGCGTTTTGTTTCAGATAAGCAGTTTCAGATTTCAAATGATGATGTCATATGATGCGGCATGTGTTGTTAGCGATGTTCTGCTATGCAAATGATTAGCACATAAGACTACGAAGAATATGTAAATATAATTTTCACCAAAATATTCCGTGGATGTTCTTCTTTTTTGTTCTACTGCATCGGATCGCAATAAAAAAAGTTATATTCGTTTACAATATTTATTTTGTAATTTATCATGTTGCTGTAACTCAATTTTTTAATGGTTTTTTGTGCCATAATAATTCTGATCAATTACAATATACAGTTGGGAATAGCCCAACGAAAAAAATCAATTTGTGATATCAATCCGACACGATCGGAATGAGATCAGGCGCGGCTTTACGTAGCTTATATGTAATAATTAATAGACAAAAAACAGCTCGGCACGATACAATACGACAAAACAACTATAACTAATAACTATTGCATGGATATTCATTATTCATTATATCTGTACCAAAGTTCCTGAATAAACCATCAATAAAATCATCTAAAATTTATATAAATTTAATCAAAATTGCTGTAGGCTATATTCAATGAAAATATGTGGATTAGGAATCTTTTTATATACCTACATTAAGTTATCAAATAAAAGTTTTCATAAAGTTCGTAAGTCGTAAAAATGTATGTAAAAGCACAAAAGACAATTTAAATAGACAATTTAAAACCCAATATAAAATAACAAATATAACATAACCACTATGTACTCTGTGCGTCAACTGACAGCTGCCATTTGACACAGAATTGACATTTAATGACAATTGATGTCACAAAATCGTAAATACAAAAAATATTATATAGAAGCTGCAAGTGTAATAAGAATTCTCTATATCTACAAATTCATGCACATAGATTGAACTGAATTTTTATCGTATTTACGATATTAAAGAGTAAAAACCAATTTTAACATGTCGTTCTTGGTAAAACAGTGTGTTCGAAGGGTATGATCACATTAAATTATTCCTATCATAAATAATTAATTAATTTAACCTTTATAACACATACATAAGATAATGTTTTATTTTCAATAGGTTTTAACTCCAGCAGCGGCAATATCGAAAAAATCATCTTTTTCCACAAGTAAGTATTACATAACCAAAAATCGCCGGTCCGGTAATTTTATTTGACTAATTTATTTTTTACAGCGACATTTTAAAACCCAATATAATTTTAATCTGGTTATGAATAAATCCTTTTTTATTTTTACAAACTCTTATACTTACAACTTCTTGTATAAAAGAACTACCAGTATAAGTATGTAACTTATTTTAAAATTAGGTAAATGGTAGCCTTGATTTATTAAATTATCAGTTATATTTTTACAGCTTCTGCCATCTTCGTTCCAAGAGTACAAAAGCCTGCCCCCGACTTCTCTGCTACAGCTGTAGTGAATGGAGAATTCAATCAATTGAAACTTGCTGATTTTAATGGAAAATATGTTGTTCTCGTCTTTTACCCATTGGACTTGTAAGTTATGTATACATATATTAATTTATCATTTACTGACTAAGCATATTTTAGTTCATATTACTACAATTATTCAAAAATTAAGATTAATCTATACTAATATATAAAGCTGAAGAGTTTGTTTGTTTGATCCGGCTAATCTGAGGAACTACTGGTTTGACTTTAAAAATTATTTTTGTGTTGTATAGTATAATTATGTCACTTTCTATGGTAATTTATAAATTTGGGATGACCTAAACTAATGTTTTTATTGTAAGAAGAAGCCTCGAAAATCCTGCATTAGCTTGAAGGAGAACAAGTGGAAGATAAGCGTTAGTGCCACCAATCCAACTAACATTTACATTACTAAGAGCAAACTGTCCCCTTGTTTAATTGCATAATAATCAGATCCTTGAACATGGTTACGAGGAATAAACACATGCAAACAAAGAGAGACTATTTAAATAGGAGATTTTATACTGGATGCTTAGACAGTTCTAAAATTCTATAACACCATCTTAAAGCTAATAAAGACGTGCAGTATTACATTTTGTCTTCCTAGGGAAGCTATTATAACTTACACAGCATCAGCTCATATTCTATAGAATAACTGCAAGGCTAAAAAAATGTTTTTGTTTGTCTTCTGTGTATTCCTACAAGGTGGATAAACATTCAAACCTTGGTCCAGTCTATTCAGTTATCCTTTTAGGTTTTTGTTAATAAACGCGTCTAGATATCTGGCATAGCATTTGTCAACATGTGTCAACAATGCTATGCCCCTCCTCTTATGACTTGGGTTCCTTCAAATGAGGCGTGAAGAGGCATCTTGTGGGCCGGCAAGGCGGGGACGGCTAGTGCAAATCATTCTTCCTAACTGCACTAGCTGTCGTCGCGTTTGGACTCTACTGCCACTTACCATCAGGTGGGGTAGAGGCATTTGCCCTCCTGGGTATATAAAAAAAAATATATATAAAAGAGCCATTGATATGTAATACCAGTCAATATTGAATGGACTTAGAACAATACATTATTAATTTGAATATTAATTACATATCATTAAAAATACGGAAACATACAGTAATTACATAATGTTCTTTGTCTTTAAATACTTAGTTACAAAATAAACCAATTACTAGTCTGATCGAAACTTCGAATTCGGCTTCGGTCAGCTTTAAAAATAATGACTACACTTCAACTTTCATATTTCGAAATTCGAACTTAAAAATGACGAATTTTCATATTCTATTTAACTGAAGCAATGAAACTCTTCTATACAAATCATATATAATTATAGTATATGCTTAGCATTTGTCAGTCTGTCAGACACTGTTACAGTTTAATTAAGTAAATATTTCCTTATTCCAGCACATTTGTATGCCCCACCGAACTAATTGCATACAGCGACAAGTCGAAAGATTTCGCCAGTATTGATTGTCAAGTACTCGGCGTCTCAACTGATTCGGAGTTCAGTCATCTTGCTTGGATTAATACACCACGTAAGGTAAAGAAACTAGTATTAGTCCTTAGTCTTACTTATCTATTAATCTATACTAATATTATCAATGCGAAAGTATCTCTGTCTGTCTGTTACGCTGTTACGGCTAAGCCAGTGCACCATTTTTTGATGAAATTTGGTGTTAAGCAAGTTGGAACCCCAGGGAAAGACGGTTTTTAACACCTCCAATAGTGAAATGGGTGAACCTGGGGACAAAAACTAATATTTCGATATAGTATATGTATAAGTTGGACAATCAATACTACAAGGTGGAAAGGGCCAATCGGCAAAAGAAAGGTAGGGAGACCGAAAAGACGATGGTCTGACGATATAACCGAATTAATAGGAAAGGACTATCGGCAAGGACAGGGATGAGTGGACAGGAGGCCTTCACCCGAGGAGGGGTCCATATCCAATAGCAAAGACTAACTCTTACTAACATTTCGATAATAAGTAAAACATTAATAACTAACTAAACACTAACAAACAAACACTAAAATTTGAAAGGGAAATTAAGGATAAGGCATTTTTTTTTTATTATGTGTATAAGATGAAGCCATAGACAATTTACTAAATTACTTTCTGATTTGACATATTCCTAACACTTTTATAACCTATAATAAGCTAGCAAATTACTTGGATCTGAAGTTTCTTTTGTGAATTTTTTTTTTTTCTTTTTTTCTAGATTTAACTATCAAAAATATATAGTTTGATGGTATATAGAGTTATATGAAACATACTCGAAGTAACGACGAATTAAGCTCCTAACATACTCCTTAAAACATAGCTCTTGTCATGCTGTGGCGTTAATGTTAATACAATGCTAAATGATTTGAGATATATAAACTGTATTTGACGAGCTCGTTGCCGTGGTTGGTAGATACCTGCCTTTCGCGCCGCAGCTCGTGGGTTCGATTCCCACCCAGGACAGACATTTGTGTGCATGAACATGTGCGTTTGTGTGAGTCTGGGTGTAATTATCTATATAAGTATATATTTACAAAAGAAAAGTAGTATATGTAGTATATCAGTACAAGCTCTGCTTAGTTTTGGGTCAGATGGCCGTGTGTGAATAATGTCCCAGGATATGTATTTAATTGTGGATTTCTTCATAATAATATTTCTCGTTGATTGTTTTAGGATGGAGGCTTAGGAAAACTAGATATACCCTTATTGGCGGATTACCAAAAGAAAATGTCTCAAGATTACGATGTTCTGCTGGAAACTGGATTCGCCTTACGTGGTAAGAAATCTTTAATAAAGTTAACTTTTAATGTGTACGGGTGGTGACCGCTTACCATCAGTTTTTAAATTTGCCACTCCATCTACATACATAAAATTAAAATAAAGTTTTACTTGGTGGTAGGGCTTTGCGCAAGCTCGTCTGGGTAGGTACCAACCACTCACCACATATTCTATCGCAAAACAATAGTACTTGCTATTGTTTTCGGTTTGAAGGGCGAGTGAGCGAGTGTAATTACGGGCACAAGGGACATAACATCTTAGTTCCCAAGGTTGGTGGCGCATTGGCGATGTAACCGATGATTAACAATCTCTTACAATGCCAACGTCTATGGGCGTTGGTCACTTACCATCAGGTGGCCCATAGGCTCGTCCGCCTACCTATGCAACAAAAAAAATTAAGTAATTTATTGCAAAAATCAAAGAGTTCATTTGATTGTAAAGATTTAACTTTTATATAATTATTAGGCGAGTTAATTTAATATTTGCAATAATAATTATTATTGATTACAGGTCTATTCATAATTGACAGAAACGGAATACTGAGACATATGTCGGTGAACGATTTGCCTGTCGGCCGTTCAGTAGAAGAAACCCTTAGATTGGTTAAAGCATTCCAATTTGCCGACAAGCACGGAGAAGGTATGAACATTTTATTGTAAAAGTTATAAACCTTCAATCTAAGTTTATTATTCTTACTTAATTCTATACCCGGGTTTTCTATTATCTTATAAGTTTTGACATCTCATTCGATTTGCAACTTAAAAACTTATGAAATGTTCTTTATTGGGACACTTTTGAATTAGGCCTGGTTTACATTTGTCCCATCAGTAACTTGTTTTTTTAAATATAGTAATCGAGCATCACAATTACTAAATTTATATTTTCATCAGAAATTTTATATTTCAATTATTATATACATATTTGTTTCAATTTATTATTCATTATAACTATAGAAAATAACGAATTAATATTTCAGTGTGCCCAGCCAACTGGAATCCTGACACGAATGCTGATACGATCAAACCAAACCCCAAGGGCAGCAAGGAATACTTCGAAAAAGCCAACTAAGGCAAACCAAGAATAAATTTAAATTATTATTGATAGTAGCCGAAATAAGTGAAACTTATTTTGTCTTAAGACTAAATGTATGTAACATGATAACGGTGTCACAGAGAAAAAATATGTATTATAAACAAATTTAAAAGCTTTCAAAACATTTACCGTAAATAATGCCATAGATAAATGACATTCTATAGTCATATAAAAACTTAATTTTAAATAACTCTTGTGATTATAATTTTGTTAGAATTGTGAAGAAGCATTTTATTATTATTAAAAAAAAAAACAGTGTTTGCTGAAAATTTTAATAAAACCTATTAAAATTAAACCTGTTTCTATTCATACTTCTCTTTTTTACATACATATTCAGAACATATATGTTGAGTGCACTATCCTAATTGTCAGGAATAAAATTATTGCTTTCTCACACTAATGTGATGGATTAAAAAAAAATAAAAAAAGTTAGCAC
Organism: Nymphalis polychloros; assembly: GCA_905220585.2. Taxonomy (NCBI): domain Eukaryota; kingdom Metazoa; phylum Arthropoda; class Insecta; order Lepidoptera; family Nymphalidae; genus Nymphalis; species Nymphalis polychloros. The sequence continues at coordinate 4,362,860 of HG992264.1, read as the reverse complement.
AAATAAGTTGTAACACCAGATCATATACATCACTTTTAGACATAAGTAATATAAATATTATATACATATTTAAATATAGAACAGGGCAGTTGGGTAGCTGATGGTAAATGGTCACCACAATTGACATTGGCAGTGGAAAATATAATAAACAACCCTTATATCGCCAACGCGCCACCAACCTTGCGAGCAAAAGTGTTATCGTCCATGTCCTGTAGTTAGACTGGCTCATTTACCATTCCAACCGGAAGAACACAACAATACTAAGAATGCTGTTTTGCAGTTCAAAATCTGGTGAGTGGCTGTTAACTACCCAAACGACCTTGCACAAAGCCCTACCACCAAGAAATGAAAGATCAAACCAATAGATGGCAATTTTTCAAAGTTTTCCAGCTCAAGTCAGTCAAGTTTTCTCTTTAATTTAACATATTGACTGCCAATATCGGTAATATAGGTAACCGGATTAAATTGGAATGTTGCAGTGAAGTGAGGCGAAGAGCGTCCTTTTGGCGGTTGTCAAAATATATTATGACCAGCCTTATGGTAATAAAAAAAAAATTGTCATGTATATTTGATTTAATTTCATTAGATACAATTTTGACACATAATATCACTTTTAAGGTATGAATACATGAATAATAACATTTATTTTGGCAAACTATGTTCTAATTATTGATTTAGATTGAGATTAAGTAGCTTGCTAGGAGTTGAAGTTAATACAATTTTAAGATAAAATTTTCAGTGCGACATTTCTTACACAAAGATGTATTTCACTTACTTACATTTATACTATTACATGCAATTAAATTTTCATAAACAACAAAAACCTTTACTTTTCTGTATATGTACGTTTATAGTTTATCAGATTATGTATAATACCCTAATCCGGTTATAAATTTTAAATTCCTCTAAATATAACAATAATATTATATGATCAATACAACATTGAGATAACTCTGATTCTGTAGTTTTAGAACACAACATCTTAATCTTATTAGTTTTGTGCCTTATATATTACTTTAAAAAAAAAAACAGTCTTTGTAATTACTAAATTGTATAAACCTTTATATTGTAGAATAAAATATTGCTTTATTTAAATTTTTGCTCTTATTCTTCTATAATGATTATTTTAATATGTATTATTATCAATAAGAACAATTTACTTCAAAAGTACATACAATAAAGTTAAACTATTCTATCAAAAACATGATTACAATATGGAGCAAAAACGTTACTGTTACCAAGACATATTTTATACATATAGGTATATTTTTAATACTTTTGAGTTAAATTTAAAAACTTTCATCGGTATATTTTCTGTTATCGAATCTGTACATCTTCATAAAATTTATTTTACAGATAATTATTGTTCATTCCAATTTAATTTCAAATTTTAATTCCTTTAAAATGGAAATTATACAATACCTCAGGAATGATCATCATCAGAATCTGAAAACTCAGACTCGTCTGTTTCAGAATCTGATGAGTCACTGCTCGATTCAGACGAATCAGAATCGCTGTCATTTCTGTCATTGACATTGTTAAGCCCAGGTATTAAAGACATAGATGCCATTTTTATAGCCATTTCATTTTCTAAAATCTGATATTCTTCCTGTTGTACCATTTCTGCAGCAGCTTCTAGTTCTTCAAGCTCTAGTTCAACATCTTTCTTTGTTATTTCGGTATTTGCAATTTTATCACACAGCTCAACAAACTCGTCTTGGGAGCATTGCTGTAGAAATATTAAATAATCCTTCATATATATTTGGTTTAAAATGTATCTAGCATCGTCACTTTGATTAAACATCTGATAAATATCAATGACACATTTAATAATAAACTTCTTTCCATGTTTTAACAGAGATACAAGATCGCTCTTAACTTTGTTATTTATTTCAAAGTTCCGAAGTATGGGATAAACAAGGGCTCGTCTATAGCAAGCTATAAGAACTTCTTTCATATCCTTAAAAACACAAAACCAGCTTAGAGTTGCCGACAATTTATTTATTGTCCAGCTTGATTCTACAGTACTTTCATTTAATGTTGTCCTTTTATCATAGCAATAGCCATAGAGTATATCGACAAGCCCAAGCAAAACTTGCCTATGCTCACTTTTGGTTAAAATATAATGCTTATTAGGTAAATCTTTTAATAAGCTTATCTCTTCCTCGGTAAAATCAGCATCCTTATTGAAATCCGGACTTTCCCAAAATATAGTTGCATGTAAATATGGAGCTACAAGTTCATCACAATGTAAATCTGCTAAATAATGATCTGACGAAAATTTTATAAATTCGTATTGTTCTCTTAGTGAATTTCGTTTACTTATAGGATGTTGCTCAGGCCATTTGAGCTCAAAAATTTTTGGAAATTCCATACCAATTTCTTTGAAGTCAGTTGAAATTTTACTAGCAAACCCGTAGGTATATTTTTCAACTTCATTCTCATTGCTTTCCTCATCCTCAATCGTGACTCCTCCCTCTTCCAACATCTCAACTAAATTCGGATTTAAATCAGGAATATGTCGTGGAGCCAATAAACTGGTAATCATATCGAGATTCTCAAAATGTTCTCCTGGAGTTTCTTTATCAAATGTGAGAATAAAATCACCTGAATCACATGTATATGAGCCCTTTGAGCTGTCGTTTTCGACAATTTTACCAGGCAAACGAAGTCTGAGAAAATACGGGCTGGATACGAATAAGAAATTCTCACCATCAATATCGATCTCAGTTTCGCCGATATTTGTGTACGGTGCATGCACCGTAATATACACTCGATTTTCGTCTTGTTGTAACTTAAACCGTGGAGTTAGCATCTTGAAGAACTACCTATTGGACTAGAGGTCAATATTTATCTAGGAAGAAGAAGAAAATAAAGGCAATCAATTTCCTATTAAATGTCACCGTTCGCAGCACATCATAAACACTAAATATTTGAGTCTTGAATGAGCATCTACTTACAGACACAGGCTCAAGCTAAAGAAATAATCACCACTTAGTTTTTTATATTATTATTGTTTTGTTTCTGTGGCGAGTGGCGTATATTCTTTACTAGTTGAGCGGCAGCGCAACAATTTGTTATTTGAATGTGATCAATAAAATGTGCTGTTGTACCTAGTGGTTATAATATATACACACTTTGAATGTGACATTTATGTCAAATCAGTTGCGCAGAACAGTGCTGCCATTATTCAATTCTGATTTATTTGATATTCTAACACTTAATTTTTGTTTTATTTTAAAAAATAAACTTATCATTCAATACAATTTTCCAAACAGTTGTTGTAATTCATTGTTATCAGTAAATTCAGTATATTCATAAGCTTATAAAGTACCTAGCTTGATTCTGTTCCTGCAATAAAATCTCTCGCACTAAGACCATTAAGTATATAGGAGTGACTATAGATGAGGGTCTCAGTTGGAATGATCACATTCAATCTATAATTTCGCGTATAAGGAAAATAATGTATGTATCTAGATATCTTAGGGCATCTGTTCGTTTCCAGACTAAAAACTGTATATTTTGAACTGGTGCAGTCTAATATCACATACTGCATCACAGCATGTGGAGGTACTTCTAAGACTTCGTTTAGAGAGAACGCAAAGACTTTTATTAAAAATTATGATCAATAAGCCAATTCGTTTCCCTACAGCTGAATTATATAAATCCTGTAAAATTCTCACAGTGCGTCAATTGTATATACTTCATACAATTCTTCGGAAACATAAAAATATTCCTTATAATTATAAGCTTGCACATAACAAACGCAAAAGTGATAGGGTTTGCCGGACCATTCCATGGACATCAGCTATAACAAGTGAACAATATAATTACTTGAGTTCGATTCTATATGTATTATAATAGAGTAAATAAGAAGATCAACATTTACTCACTTACAACTTACCAATGTAAAATTCAAATTACCAACTGGCTTCTCAAATTGGGATATGATGAGACTGAGCTATTACTAAAGCGTTTAATATAACATTGACCTACCTTATATTTCCTTCCTACCCCATCCCTTCCTTATTATATAATTCATTAATTATATTTAGGTATCTATTATTTAATTCAGATTTTTTATTTTTATAAAAGATTATGTCACAATAATTATAAACAGCTCAAAAAAAAAAGACAATGTGTTTGTCAATTTTTATATTTTATTTAATTGAATTGTTTTTCTAGCTTATGTTGAACAAATGATAAAATGAAAATGTGCTGTCGATTTGGAGGGCGTTAGTAACTACGACACAGTGTAATATTATAGTAATTGCTATCGTATAAGTTGTTTGTGATATGTATTAATTGTTTAATATAAATAAATAAATAAATAACCCTATGTTTTCTCCCCGAAAATCTAGAAATTTCTCGCAAATTAAAAGCACTTGTGCGCATACGCGCAACTTGTGTGGATGCGCGTTAAATTCATTTTGTTGTACGCATGTTATTTACCTATTCATTTGGTTATATATATTATAATCTTGCTTCCACTCAAATATCAATAAAATATATAAAACATTTTTTTTATGTAAGAGGAGGGCTTTCAGGTTGCAGGTGCGTTTCCGGCCTTTAAGGAATGAGTAATCTATTTCTTGAAGGTTTCTATATCATATCAGTTCAAGAGAGTTACCTGCGAAAGCTGGTATCACAGAGTGTTTGTGCAAGGTAGGAAATGCCTTAAAAATCTCGATATTTTCGATTTCCTCGGAAATCGACGATGTGTGGAGGAAATTAAGATTTTGACGCGATGTCCGTTGATGAAGTTCAGCGGTCGGGATTAATCCAAACAATTCCTCAGAGTATTCCCAGTAATAGATGCGATAGAAGATGCAGAGTAATCCAATATCTCTACGCAGATAATTTGAACGTCGACAATTCGAGCTACTCTACGTTGGAAGAAAATACCTATATCTTTTAAAAATAAATAAACCGCATTAAATGTTTTAAAAAATATGCATTTAATTCTGTTGCTTTATATTTAATAATCACAAGGAATAGAAACCACTACCGAAAAGCAGAAAATTTTTATTCAACAGCAAAATCAAATTGATAATCCAAGTGTTAAGTTGCACACTCACTAATTCCATTTGTCAAAAAGCGAATAACCAAATGGACAGAATATAATAATAAATACCTTGTTTCTTATTCGTTTTTTTGATTACTTAACTTAGCTACATAATATCGAAATTGATGTATCTGTATTTTTATTTTTTTATCGTACTTTTCCATGTTTAAACGTAGCAGCGTTATCCACAATATTATTCATATATTAACTATATAGGCAATATAATTCTATAAATTTAGGTTATACCATTATAATCATTAATAATGATCAATAATTGCATTAAACAAACAGGATGTTTTGATGATGATGAAGTATTTTTATTGTTGAATATCTTACTTTTTAGTAAAAAATAATTATTAAAGATTAAAATTTGTGAGTGGAACGTAATAACCATGGGCGTACCCAGGGGGGGGTACTACAGGGGAGGTCAGCTGCCCCCTCCCCCTGGATTATGTATGCCTATGTACCTACTGTTGTCGATGAAAGTTATGGTAGCATACCGTAACGGTCGCAAGGCTGAGATCAGCTAAAGACAGCTTAAATGGACTTTGCATGCTCAGTGTAAACAAAAAACTTGTAACGATATGGGCGATTCTTTCACGGGAGATGACATAAAGCGTTTTGCTGAAGATCTTCGAAAATTACTTTTAAAATAGATAAGCAATTAATTCAATTAAACAATTTAAAATAAATAAATGCATATTTATGCTGATTTATTTACTTAATATTTTTTACCTTACTACTACTATAAACTACCTATAACTACTACCTACAATAAAGCAGGATTTCTTGTGGGTTGGGAAGGTGGGCGGAGATCAATGTCGATGAGTTGGCGGACCGAATGCGCAGTATTCTACAGTAGCTGTGCTATGTGGATATGCTGAGGACCCGGAGCAGGGCACCGTGCCGTCAGATATACTGGAGGTCGCCCGAAATAGACAGGGTTCTAGGGCTTGTTTTGTGCGATGCCCTGGTATACGCAGGTGGGAAGCTTCGGGAACTGTTTCACCAGTGTCTTTCCAGCGGGCAGTTCGCGAAACCGTGGAAGGTGGGCAAGTTGGTCCACCTGCCGAAGGAAGGGCGTTCTTTGGACTCTCCTTCCAATTGCTCAATTGTGCTACAGAATAAGATGGGCAATCTCTTCGAGAAGATTCTCGCTGCCCGTCTTATTCAGCACCTCGAAGAGGTGGGGCCGGGTCTGTCAGGGGCTCAGTACGGCTAAGGGTGGGTCGATAAACCATCGATGCTTTGGACGCTCGACAGGCCCGGACCGTGGAAGGGTTGGCCCGAGGGGACGTGGTCTTGACGGTATCACTGGACGTAGCACACGCCTTCAACAGTCTTCCTTTCGAGATTATAAAGAAATGATTCAATACCACGGCACGGAGTGCATTCCTATCTTAGAAAGCTGTTGGGGACATACAGGGTGGTCCTCAGGGAGGAGGGCGAAGGGCGACGTGTCCGGCATCGGGTAGGCTGCGGCGTTCCACAGGAGTCTATTCTCGGCCCATTTCGGTTTCGACTGACTCCAGCAAGCACCCGTCCTTCCCGGGACACAGGATTTCCAGGAGGCGGTATGCCTGACCAAAGTTAAATTTGATGCCATAGTAAGAGCGATACGAGGTTACCGCTCTGGGAACTCCAGATCGAGGTGCTCGCGGATGCGTGCCGGTTCCAGGTGGAAGCCAAGGCGAATGGCGACTGTCCAGGATCAGCGGAGATGGGGCGAATCAGGTCTCTTTTTTTTAAGTTGTGGAAACTTTTAAGTTCTCGCAAAACAGTAGTACTTATTACAGTATTTTTGTGTTCCGGTTTGAACGGTGGGTGAGCCAGAGTGGGAGGGACGATCCGCCTCCACTTGAGTCGCTGGGTAGCAAGAAGAAGACATGACTGTTTCGGTAAGTACCTGAACGGGATAGGGAGGTTGGGGGTATCCAGCTGCCATGAGTGTGGTGCGCAACTGGACACGGCGCACCACACCTTCATAGAGTGTGCTGCTTGGGGACCCCAGAGGCATTCCCTGCGATAGTCGGCGGAAATTTCTTGCTGTTGAGCGTGATTAACGCTATGCTCGGAAGCGAGAGGTGCTGGATGGCGATGGTCTCCTATGAGAGTGTTATGTCGCAGAAGACCGAGAAGGAGACGGCGGCGCTAGGCACATCTTCTCCCCCGGTAAGCGTCGCTGAGCCTAGTTGGGTTCTCTATATCCTGGGAACCCAACTTGGAAAGGAGGCCCTCATAGGCGAGCTCACAGTCGGAGTGTCATGGTAGTGTGCACAAGCGATCCCTAGCTACCCCGAAGAGACGGTGAGGCTACCGTTGGTTTTTATTTGGAATTCCGGTGTTCTGGGGTACCAGGCACGCGATATAAATATATACATACATTTTATATGTCTTACTATCTTACTAATATGAAACTATTCGCACTTTTTGATGTAACAGTAACAGCTTGTGAATCTCCCACTGCTGGGCTAAGGCCTCTTCTCCTCTTTTTGAGGAGAAGATTTTGGAGCTTATTCCAACACGCTGCTCCAATGCGAGTTGGTGGAATACACATGTGACCGAATTTCAGTGAAATTTGACATAATATGCAGTTTTCCTCACGATGTTTTCCTTCACCGTCAAGCAGGATATTAATTATAATCACAAATTAGGCACATGGAATTCAGTGGTACTTGCCCGGGTTCGAACTCACGATCATCGGTTAAGATTCAAGCGTTCTTACCAATGGGCCATCTCGACTTTTTGATGGAAAACCCGAAATGTAGTATTTTATTAATTTTATTGATTATTACATAAAAAGCTAATTAATGTGTGAATATTATTTTAGTGAGTATGTCATTGCTGTCTACTGTGTTCATGAATGTAATCTAGCTTGAAATTGTGTAAGTTCATAATATTAATGTATGTTCTGATTGCATTCTATTTGTTTACCTATATAAAGAAATAATACTTTCTTTAATATTTTTGACCATTCAAAAAGTAAAATAAAAATTGTAATGAAATGATTTTACAGTCTTAAATTGTTTATTTTAAAGCTACAGTAAGAAAAAAAACACAAATAAACATTATAATCTGTATAAAATATTATAAAAAAGAGGTATTAATTTAAATAATCATAGTATATCCAGATCACCCACGTAAAAATATTATCTCGGAGGCGAGGTGAAAGTGAACAGTGTAGGTCGATGTTACGGTCATTAACATATTGTTTTCTTAATCCGTTTATTTTCGGCTACCCCTCGCAAAGTATCATTCGTAGTTGATAATGAACGGGAAGTCGTGCTTCCAGGTTTATTTATAACCATAGAAATTTATCTTACAACCATCAGTGCATAGAGTGTTCGTGGTTTGAAGTTACGATTACAAATTTAATTATATTTGAAAATCGTTGTACTAATAATAAATATAATAACTTATTCTGTTAAAGTGCAGAATGTTTTAATTATAATACGCTAAATGTTGCGATTTGCAAAAATAAAATCATCATAATAAAAACATTGTTGACTTGACATGACATGTTGACAGCCGAGTGGACTTAAAAAAATCACGAATCGTAGTTTAAAAACATTTTTAATTTTATTTCTAATAGCTTGAAAAATTTTGGAGAAAAAGTGAAGATAAATTTTATATTCAGTTATAAGTGACGTCTCATAAAACAATGCCTTCGGGCCGCAAAAGGTGGAATCTCCATGGTAAGAATAAAACATATCCATATTATAACAATATAAACTCTTCCAATCACTACGCATTAAAATTTACAAGTCTTATTTTATTTTTTAAAACTAATAATGCTTTATTTTGCTTACGTTTGATTAATATGTTTATAAAGTTTTAAGTTTATTGTTTCTGGAGTAATGTTGTATGTTGTTGACCTTGTCTTTTTATTTTGTATGAATTAAAAGAGAAATAGGATTCATCCTTTAATGATTTAAATCATTAAAACGTTGATGGCAATAACTTTATCAAAAAAGATTCCAGTATCCAGGAAAAATTACTCTAAATTTACATCTGAATACTAACTTTAATTATAATATTTCAAGAAACTTGTAATTAAAACAAACAAAGATCAATCTAAAGCATAATGTTTATACTCCTTGGTTAAGGTTTTGCATGATCACAGATAATATACTTTTTGAGGGTTAACTTCCTTCAGATGGACCACAAGGCTCTTTAAGGAGGTTGCGCAACCAGCTTGCTGAAGATGGGTGTGCTGAGTCTCAAGTGGTTCTCGCGAAACAACTATTAGAAGAAAAATGTGGTAATTAACTGAATTATGTATATGGTCCCAGTAAAAAAGTCACCAAGTCTCAAAATAGCTGTTTTGAATTTTCTTACTGCCATGTTAATAGGTAACTTAGTTGTTTTTTGTTTAGAAAGTAAGAAAAGACATTAATTTAATGATTATTTTTTAACTTCTTAAATTAATTATTTAATTTTTATATCTGAGTATTTTTTTCACTTTTTCACTTCTAATTATACACATTCATACATTTTACAAAGTAAACATAAGGCCCATAAAAATTTTCTTAGGCGTCACGAAAAATTATTAACTTACTTGGGAAGTTAATTAATCAAGCAATGAAATTGATCACTTTAGTTTCAGATCCTAATTAAAAAAAACTACAATGTTTTGATTTTTGGCCTGGATACCTGTCTCTCTCTGTCTGTATCTCTAATATCAAATAAAATATGTGACTAAAAATACTTTAAACACTTGTATATTTTTTTTTTTCACATAGACACAAACAGTTCTTTATAGGGGCCACAAACAAGTGTTGGTCATGGTGTTGTGGGCCACGAACAAAAAATATTTAGGTAATGATTTCTTAGGTTTCGGGATTGTTACAGATTAAATTAAATAATTTCATGATGTTTCAAACACTGCATTGCCTGTTGCTTAATTCAAATGATATTAGGTGTTATTAAAAACTTTGAAATTTAAAATAGTTGAAAATAAAGTAACACCTGGCGGGCCAACCACAAAAGTCTGGAGTGCCACAGGTTGAGATCAGCACTATGATCTACGGGGACTCTATAAGTGATTTTATATTTTAAAAGTAAATATATGAATTTGTGTTTCCAACTTATTTGTCCTTGAAATAATCATTCATAAGTTAAGTAGCTTTATGATATTTATAAAAGAATAAAACAAATGTTTCAGTGTATCATTTATAATATAAAACTATCCATAAAATTTAGTAAAAGCAAAAAATTTAAAATAAATAAAACATAAGGTAAGCTCAAACAGTCACTTATTAAAGAAATACAATTGAAATTATTATATTTTTTTTTTAGAATTGGAGGCTGATAAGATATCGAATTTCAAACAAGCATTGGAATGGCTTATTTGTGCTACTGAGCAAGCTCATCCCGAAGCTAGAAGAATGCTCCGAAGGCAAGTGATATATCATATAATATGTGTGAATTGAATAATTGAAAAACTAATTTTGTTTAAAAGTCAGTTCAAAAATTTTTATTCTTCATTGGTGAAAATATGCTTATTTGTACAATATTGCAAATTGTTACCATATTTTTAACCGAGCCTTATGAAACACAAATACAGGTTTACTTTTCCATTATAAGGCTCGAAAAGTCTTAATTTAAGTGAAGTTCAATAAACATACAACAATTTTGTATTCATATTAATTTGTACATTTGCAAAAGAAAATCTTATTAAAAAATATATCAAAATAAGCCTTAACAGGTTTCTATTTGTAACTGTAAATTATACAATTTTTTTTTATCAAAAAATATGTAACTGGCCAGTTACTACCATTTACTTTTTAATTATTGTGTCAAAGTCAATTTACACCTCAGAATTTTAAAATATTTTTTTTATTTATTAAACTTACACGAATGCAAGTAATAAACCAAGATTTAAAAAAAACAATTAAAAAAAATATTTCTGTTTCGATTTATCGTCTTGTTATTAATGCATTATTTGAGAAATGACATGAGGTAAACATGATTATTGTGTATATTATCATTCCTCAATCAAAAAACAGTAAACAATTGTAATTGTTTGATCTTAAACCATAATGCATTGCTTTTTATAAATCGAATAACGCAAGTACAGTTTTATAAATGTGTGGAAATCATAATGATTTTGCTATTTGGAAAATAAGGTGGGATAAAGTCCGTGTGGAGCTCCATAAGTTCATGTGAGATTGTGATATAAACTAGTCAAATATCAAATACAAGTACCATAGTTAGGGCTTTGTGCAAACCCTGGGTAGGTGTGGTACCATCCATTGCATATTCTACCGCTAAACCGCAATGCTAGGTATTTTCGTGTTCCGGTTTGAAGGGTGAGTGAATCAATGTAACTAGGCACAAGGAACATCACATCTTAGTTCTCAAAATTGGTGGTATATTGATGACGTAAGGAATGGTTGATATTTCTTACAGTGCCGGTGTGTGTGTGTGTGTGGCCGGTGGTGATCACTCACCATCAGGTTACCCATGTCTGAAAGGTACTGGCAGGAGATACTTATTTCATCAAATGTGTTTTCTACCAACACGCATCGAATTAGCCTGGTGGAATAAGCTTCAAAGCTTTTCCTATGAAATTTACAGGCTGTTACTTTTATAGATTAGTTTGATTTGTTAACAGGTGTATAAGAAGTGGCGTGATAGACGAAGACAGCGCTCCGATAGTGAGAGCAAAATCGTGCTTAGCGGCCAGTCGTCAAGAGACCGTGGCAAGGAAAGCAGCCAGGGATCTATTCGCAAGGTAAAAGAAAGAGACAAAGAATATTTACGGTCAAATTGGAGAGCGGTCGTCTTCTTCATTCTTTTTGATTGTCGATTGCATGTGACTTCATTATTTAAAGCTGAATGGTGCGATTTCAATGTCACGTTCATGTGGTATTCTGTATATGCTTATTGAACTAGAATTTCTTTGTCATATACGATTCGATGCCTTGTTTGCGTTTGATGTTCGCAGTCTTTCCAACGGGGAGCAGTATATAACAACCGCCCAACTGGAGCGACGCATACGCGAGATATGTTCAACGACCCTACGAAAGGACCCCGATGATGACGCGCTTGATGATGATTCACCAGGTACTGTATGCTCTTGTAACTAGTTTATGTTGAAGAAGATTAATATTCTGTGCGTTTTGCCTTAACAGCTTACGAGTCGGTCTCACCTCCAATATACAAATATATATAATATCAGTATTTGTTGGTGGTTGAAGTCTATGTTAAATTAATATTAAAGTTCGTATGTAATGTGATAAAAGTCAATTCAATCAAAACAAATTTTGACGAGCCGGTTGGCGTAGTTGGTAAGATACTTGCCTTTCACGCCGCAGGTCGTGGGTTCGATTCCCACCCAGGACAGACATTTGTGTGCATGAACATGTCGGTTTGTCCTAAGTCTGGGTGTAATTATCTATATAAGTATGTATTTACAAAAGAAAAGTAGTATATTTAAGTATATCAGTTGTCTGGTTTCCACAAGCTCTCCCTAGTTTGGGATCAGATGGCCTTGTGTGGATATTATTATTATTATTAAATCTTGCTATAGAGTTTTGTGTATCATTGATTGATTTAAAGATTATTTTATCAGATGAAGCGAGAGCATTTGATGGAGAACAAGCCTTAGAACCGTCTCAGCTTCAAGCCGGTGACCACATACACACGAATGGCACTATTCGGACACATGACGTTGACGATGGTAAGGATATGATCAATTTGTCTACCTGATAGATTGTTTTTTGGCCGTATAGACTTTTTCAGTCGAAGTCTGATATATTATACAAGATCTCGATCAATTATATCGCGACAATTGAATATCTTTACTTCTCCTCTGATTTAAATAGGATTAATATGTATGTACTGTTAGTACATATAAGATTTTTTTCGGAATTATTATAAAAAAAAAACTATTTTCTTTCACAGATTATCCAGACAGTTACTGTCAAAATGAAGAAATTCGAAATCTAACAGTGGACAATTTAGTTACCGCAGCAGTAGATTATTGTCAGGGCGAATTGCCTCTAGTCAGCTACGAATTGACCCTAACAGACCCTAGCATTAAATCCTTAGATCATATCCCAATTTTACACCAGGCATTCCTGCATCCACTAGTTTTTATAAAAGTTCTCTATCTTAAATTATTGTATTATTTCGGGTCGTTTTCATTCAGACTTTCAAATATCGAACTCTCGTTGCTTCTTATAGCGTATCTGTCAGTCAGTACGGATAGCTTGTATCATTTAGTGCCATTAGTTTTCTACTACGTCAGTATCATCGCAATGGTGATATGTACGTTCAAAATGTTGCTCGCTAAGCGTCAATTTATCGATTTCAGGAAGTGGTCCGGTCTGTTTCTGAGGTATAGCGATGGGAATTTACAGCCGGACGAATCGGAGAATTTGTTTGTACGAAATAATCTCGGTCCCTTTATTCAGTTCTTTTTAGGATTGTTCGTTAATTTGTTCCTGTATCCGTTTATTGCTACGCAATGGGTTCCGTTTTCTGAATTCTGCGTTCTATCGTTCTGTCTAATGTTTTTGACGTTGTTTTCTTTTGGCACAAACGGTAGTCCATATCCAGATGTATTGGCACTCGTTTCCTTCGGTATCAACGTTCTCGCGAAGTATCCTTACGAGAAAGACACGGTTGTTCACCAGGGCTGGCGTTTTCTTGATTTACACATATCGAATTATCCATCTTATATACTCGGCAATAGTATCGAGTTTTGCTTGAATGCACGTGTCTTCTTCTCCCTTTTGATTCCGTTTATCTTGGTGCTGATGACTAGAAGATGTAACTGGCAAGGTTTCCTCAAGTATACCCTACCGCATTGCGTTACGCTTAGCTGGTTACAAATGTTCATAACCTGTTCCCATGGTTGTACAACCTACGGGTTGATTAGAGGTACGTTAGCGTTGGTATGTTCGTTCCTTTTTTTGCCTTTAATGGGTATTATTACGGTGACACTGCCTATCTTTGCGTTTCTCCAATATGTCACGATGTCGAAGTTGTTTTACACTCTGACGGTTATGATTGGACTGACAGTCGGTTTGGGTGTAACATGCCTTTTGGCGAAGTCGGAGGCTACCAAAAAGTTCGTCACACCATTTCAGGTATGTATAACTGACTTATCTTTTGAAACTTACTCCCATTTCGATTTGAAACGATTATTATAAAGAAATATATTCAAAAGTTTTATGTCAGTACATTTTTTTTACAGCTCGCAGTTGGTCTAATAACATTAATTTACATTGGCAATCAGTTCTTGATACGCGTCCAGGATGACGGCTTACCCTCCAGCCTTATAGAAATAATAGGCGACGAAAAATCAAGCATAAAGAACTTACTGAAAAATGAATTCATAACGGAGTACGAAGTTAATACTTATCACATAAATTGGGACGATTATTATAACCAATGTAACACGCCATCTTGGTCGGATTACAATATGGCGTCTACTCAGATTAAATGTTCGATTCTCGAAGGTGCCAACATAAATTGGGAGGGTTATGTTAAAGACGTCAAAATAAAGAGCGTCACAAATCAATGGAGTTCCTTCGCGTCATGGTTGCCTGGTGTTTTGGCGGAGTATTTCAAATGTTACTACGGTGAGGAATTTTCGTCTTTGTGTCAAAGCGAAGAAGGCGTTATTGTGGATGACTGCGAGTTCGTAACGAGCGTCGCAAGGCAAAGTGGGAAGAGTTGTCATTTGAACAATTTGAATGAGTAAGTTTTATGATTAGTTTATTATTAATTTCATCATACAAATAAATACAAAATGTTTTATGGAGCGATATATATATTTTTAAACACAGTTAGGATGACGCCAAATGGGCCACCTGTTGGTTATTAGTCACCACTGCCCATAGGTATTTGTGCCGTAAGAAATATTGAACATTCCTTAAATTACAAATGCGCTACTAACATTGGGAACTAAGATGTTATATCCTTTGTGCCTGAAGTTTCTCAATGGCTCACTCATCCTTCCAACCGGAACACAACAATACCGAGTTCTACTGTTTTGCGGTAGAAATTCTGATGAGTGGGTGATACCTACCCAGACGAGCTTGCTCAAAGTCCTACCACCAAGTAAAATACTCAATGTCCCATATAACTTTTTTCTTACAGAGTAAAATCACGTGTTTTTTTTCAGATATAATTATGAAGTTACAATCAACATGGAAGCAAATGGGGGACTGTTGAAGCGTCACACGGAAATAACACTGGCCTTAGACCATTTCTTTACAAATTTCACTCGGCTATTGCGTTCGGACGACAAAATTCGATTCAAGGGTGTTTTGTCAAACGAACCCGGCTCTTATAACATTGGGAATAAGGACTTAAATGTAAAAGGTTTTGAAATTAATTGCGTAGAGTGTAAAGTCGCGAGGGGTACCATTAGTTCGAGAAGTCATTCGACGTCAAAATTGTCAGACCTTTGTCGGACTATTGTTAACGATTGTATTGTTTCAGCGAAATACATATTGAATTTTTTATTGAATCCTGTAATTGTTTTTAAATAAATTTTCATTTCCGATGCCATATTTTGTTAACTTATTTGTAATTTTTGATGACTGTTTGTGATTCAGGACTTACTAATTAGTGGGATATGCTTCCTTAGATGACGACTAAGGATAGTGATGTGAGATTAAGGTGTGCCCATAGTGTTAGGATCTTCCATAGAAAGTCTATTTAAAATTTAAAATCTTTTGACTTGTATCAAATGCTACCCACAAATCTTGGGCATGAAAATGTTTTGTTATCTTTGGATTTGATGATGAAATGTTTGGAAATTCCTGATAATATTCCTATATCAAGTTTTAAATATTTAGATATATTGAAATCAGTATTGTGTGTTTTGTTATATAGGGTGTTTAAAATAGTATCGCTTGCAGTGTCTATTAAATATTGATATAAAAGAAAAAAAAAAGTGTATTTTCAAATGTGAATATTTTTTGTACAAATAAACGGTTACGCCATCTTACATTTCATAGTTTATCCAATTTAAGATAATATCTCTTTTCCTAAATTACTAATGATATACATAATTATTTTTAGACAGTGTATACTCTGTGTATAATATTTTTTAAATACAAAAATATTTTCGAGTAAATATAAAGAAATATCAAATTCGATGTTACTTAATTTGGATAAATTTTGTTATTTTGGATTAAAAAAAAAAAATAACCTAAGAAAAGTATTTAAGAACAGGTTATTCAATATTGATATTAATTGGACGAAGACTGCTTTATCCGTATTTTCGTGTGCGTTTCAAAATTGATTTGTTTGTTTTGTTGCATTTAGTTTAAAACTTAATTTTGTACCTAGTTTACATTAAGTTATAATGAAAAGCATTAAAATATATATATATATATATATATATATATATCCGGCATACCACATTTCTATTTTCAAAGAAGTTTATATAACATATTAAATGTTCCTGAACTTTCCAAATTACTGAAGTTAATCTGTAATTGATTGGCTGTGTTTGAATGTTTGATACAATGAATGGTGATATATTACATTGGCGTTCAGTTTCTTAAACGATGATCAAAGTCAGATTTACTAAACTAAATACTGAAATGTCATTGGCCGCCTATTACGTCATCGGTTGCCATCTACCAATGACCGGTCAGAGTTAAGCAAGTGTTTCAGAAACTGGTTGCCTGCTTTATTTATTTTTTGTTGTAAAAGAAAAAACCATTGGAAAATGATGTACTTTAACCTGAACTGTAATAAAATTTGTAATATAAACAGTTTTAAGCTGTATTTAATATTGCTTTAAATGTTTAGTCTATTTGTATAAAATTTTCCTTTATCAATTGTTTGTAATAATGTGTCAGATGCTTTATTAGAAACTGCCTTATTTATCTGCCTCTCCGATAAACACCGCATACACGTTTTAACATATTTTGTTCGTCGTTACAAAACTTATAATTAAGAACATTAATTTTATTAAATTAAATTATTATTAAATGTTAATAAATAACGCCTAGTGTGATGTTTTAAATGTGACAATATAGTTTATTAACTTCCAATGTAATAAAAAATATATTTTCATTGAATCTCAGTTATTTTTTTATTAGCGCTAAAGTTACCCATCAATTTACTTCTTCTGTAACAGGGGCGTAGCTACCGCTGTATCAGCCTTATTAAAGAAACGAGGCCCCCTAGCTACAGGGGCCCCGAACTCGTGTAAGCAAAAATTCGTAAAATGTTATCTAAAATCTTACTCGAACTCTAAGCCTGTATGCTAAATTTCCCAGGAAAAAAATGAAGATATACACATTTGAATAGCTAGCTTTGCTCGTTGACGGTCAACGCGCTCAATTTGCGTGCATGGGGTTTGCTTATGGACCACCGGAGGTGTCGTAAATATGTTAATCTATATATTCATTCATTAATTGGTTCAGTGCTTCATATGTAATAGAAATAACACAATATCAAAAAATAGAGAAAAACTAAATTAAAAAAAAATATATATAAGGTCCTCCAGATCGATTTCGGCCACGGCGGCCAATCTCAAGAGATTAGCCAACTGCGCAGGAGATATTATAGTGCACAAGTGTGTGCGCAAACACAGGTGCACTCTGCACCTGTGTTTGCGCACACATTTTTCCTTAGCTCTCATAAACCGATGGGACGGCAATCCGACACGACCGGAAAGAGTTCAGGCGCAGGACCAACGGCTTAACGTGCTTTCCGAGGCACGGGAGTGTACACACTTCCAACTTCCAGACTCCGGGCTGCTACTGAGAATTTTCTGACAGAAAAACCCAATAACTTTTTATTGGCCCGACCTGGGAATTGAACCTAGGACCACCGGGTCTGCGGCCTTATATCTAGCCACTAGACCAACGAGGCAGTCGTATCATAAAAAAATATATATATCAATGTATTATGAACGAACGCCGCAGTTAGAAAGAAGGAAAAAAAAATATTTACTATTTATTAAGATAACATTTTTTTAAAGTCTGAATTTGGACTCTGACTCGATGATTTCGTTGTCACACGTTCTGCGTTTCCTTTAAGCTCTGTTTTTATATACAGGGGTATATTATTACATAATACAGAAAGTATCACTCGTTTCAATCAAACTCTTACTAGTACTGAGTTATTTTGTAATCTATGTTAATATTATAAATTCGATGATAACTATATCTGTCCGTTACGTTTTCACGGCTAAGTTACCGAACCGATTTTGATAAAACTTAGTGTGAAGCAAGCTTTTTTCAAAACCTGACCTGAAAATCACGCGAGTGAAGCCACAGGCAAAAACTATTATTATTATTATACATTAGGAATGTTACGAAATGAAAAAGTTCTTATTGTTTATAATTTTATTAAAAAAGTAAGAGTAAAGAGGTTTACTGTGTCATCTAATTATAGTCAGTTTCTTATTATTTGCCAGTTGTTTTTGATTTATATAATACTTTATTTTCGATATTGGATCTCGTATATTGAAACTTAATAATATACAGGATTATTTCTAATGAAGAAATTATTAATTTAATAACCCTGTATAAAACTAATTATATATCAATCTATATACTATTCAGGTTTAGCAGTCAGTCAGCTTAAACATATTGAACGTTTAAAAATATTAAAAATGTATAATCGCCTTTCAAACCCGAGTAATATATAAGTACATATGTATAATTGAACACCGAATTTGCTAGAACACTTAAAATGTATATGTATGTATATTTAAATTCTTACAAAAATTATATAGTCTTACAATAATTATACCTAAGAAAAATTTCATCTACATTATTCATAATTATTTATATAGTTTTACATCAATTATATAAAAGGCAATAAGTGTAAAAATTCCCAAAAAATATTAAATAGTTAAAATATTAATTACAAGATGGCACTCGCGACTTAATTAACGCGTTCTTTTTAAAATATTTTAAATATGCTAAAAATATAATTATTTATTTTAATGTACAGACACCCTTACACTGTATTTATTTATTTCATTTCTTATTAAGATTAACAATCAAATAAAAATTGAATTAAGTTGTTATAACATTCATTTCATGAACAATGTTTTCCGGGAAATTCCATAGCATCTAATCTTTTGTAAACTTCAAGCATTGTCGGTCTTTCTTGTCTCAAATACTTTGTGCAGTGAAGACCCATAGCAACGAACTCTCTACATAGTTGCGGATAAGAATTTTGCGTTCCACGAAGAACTTTGTCCTCTTGCGTTGCTGTAAATTTTGAAAGGTTCATATGTAATCATAGACAATTTACGTTCATAGATTTTATTTATAGTATTGTCTGTACTAGTTAGGGTAACCACATATATTGCCCTTGTAAAAAACAAAAAAAATAGTTAAAAAAATATATCAATGCATTATATTATTAGAGTAATTATTTATTGATAATTTTTTATGTGATTTTTTTTTTATACTACTGTATCAAATTTTATTCAACTTTAAAAAAAAATTGTAAGCTTGACGCTTATTTATACTAAATCAAGTTTTAAGCGCGTGTCGTGTCTACATCAAGAGAAATGTAATCGTTTGCATATTTTGACTATCATTTTGATTTGTAGATCTATGAACATAAAGTAAATAAATAAATAAAAATAATATTATAAATTATTTAAGTATCTTTTCGAACTATATTGTTTTTAATTAGGTTTAAAAATACTTACCCAAGTCCACTCCTTCTCTAGTTAACTGATGAATGTAATCGCTCAATAGTAACACCGGTCTAGCTTTGTCTATAGCGGGTAACGCTGTTGCCATTTCCACCATAACAACCCCGAAGCTGAACACATCCACGGCTGGCGAGAGACATCGGGACCGGAGGTACTCGTCCGGTAGATACGGTCGAGTGCCGTGAACTCTGTTATTGGAGAACAAAAAAAAAGAAAGGATAAAATTATACTATCTGTGACTGAAACTTTCTTTGCATGCAATTGTTATTTAAAAAGGGTTTAATATGTATTTTATATAATTATGGTCATATATTATTTTATAAATCTAAGGGTATAATCCGATACATTAGTACATTCATCTAGACCTCTAATTTTAGACCATTATTTGGGCCGAGATGGCCAGTGGTGCTAGGACGCGTGAATCTTAACTGATGACCGTGGCTTCACTTCACCCGTGCTAGCACCGCTGAATTTTCATGTGCCTAATTTGTGTTTGTAATTCATCTCGTGCTTGACGGTGAAGGAAAACCTCGTGAGGAAACCTGCATGTGTCTAATTTCATTGAAATTCTGCCACATGTGTATTCCACCAACCCGTATCGGAGCAGCGTAGTGGAATAAGCTTCAAACATTGTCCTCAAAAAAGAAGAGGCCAGCAATGGGACATTTACAGGCTGTTACTAAAGCTAGTGCGATTTTTTCTTAAGTTAACTTATTAATATCTGCAGTGCTAGTCCGCAAGGACTCATTTCGTATCACACTCGTTATAGAAATTGACACTGAAAAGTTTTCGCATAATATTAAAAAGTAAAAATAATTTATCTGTATAAATTAAAGATAATATTTTCTTATTTATACGTTACTCTTACCTAGATACTTTTAAATGTGTCCTATCTTCCCCATAAGGCCCCTTCCTAGCGAGACCAAAGTCTCCAATCTTAGGAATAGAGCACTGATCCAACAAGATGTTAGCGGGCTTTATGTCACCATGGATTAAAGGTGTCCCGGCCATTGTATGGAGATACTGTAGACCTCTGAAAATATTTATAATTCAAAGTGAAAAAAAAACTAAAATATTTTTTTATCTGTATATGTTGCGCGCCAAATTTTCTGTCAAAGTCACGTATGAAGAAATAATGGTTGAAAAATATTATAGAATAATTACATGACGTGAGTATTTGTTAATCTTAATACTGCATCCAACTTGTAATTAATAATTATTAGTCCATCATCCATGTATCTATTATAGTCCGTACAAAACAAATATTTCAATTTTCTTGATTTACGTTTAATTCATGTTGCAAAATCGCCATACGAAATTAGTTCAAGAGCATACTTGTATAAAATCGATTTTAATTTCAACCGGTATATATATTATATACCGCTTTTTTTTTTTTTTTTATTTATTTTTTTTTTTTTTATTGTATAGGTTGGCGGACGAGCATATGGGCCACCTGATGGAAAGTGGTCACCAACGCCCATAGACAATGGCATTGTAAGAAATGTTAACTTACATCGCCAATGCGCCACCAACCTTGGGAACTAAGATGTTATGTCCCTTGTGCCTGTAATTACACTGGCTCACTCACCCTTCAAACCGGAACACAACAATACAAAGTACTGCTGTTTTGCGGTAGAATATCTGATGAGTGGGTGGTACCTACCCAGACGAGCTTGCACAAAGCTCTACCACCGAGTAAAAAGCTTGAACTTATACCGCTTGAATTGTCATTATGATTATATAATATATATATATACTCACAATTATTTCAGTAACGATATTTTTTCTACTCTTTTAGTTACGAAATAAGAATCACAATACAATGTATTATGTAATCATTTGAAGTTTTTTTTTACCTGGCAACACCGTGCGCTATCCTGTGACGTTGTACCCATGACAGCGGCGGATGTAGTGTTTTGAACCTTAGCCTCTGCTCCAATGAACCCCCAGCCATTAACTGGTATACAAGACAAGCTTCTGGACCTAGTGATGTTTACAGATTAAAAAGATAAATTGACGAAACACTGACAGAAAAATGTCATTTTTATCTATCCTATAGATAAAATTATCGCATGATACATTGTACATTTTATTAACAAGTCTGAGGTTACAGGAGTTACTTACTATTATAATACTTGTATATTATTAGATGTATATCACTATATTAATTAAAATATCTTTATATAATATAATATTTATAAGGGTATAGATAAGAAAGAAAAAAAAATTAAACATCTTCAACAACTGATATAAACCTTTCAATTACTATTTTTTATTGAAATAGGTAGGTAGACTGGCTATGGATCCACATAATGGTAATTGGGCCGGTAACGAACATACGTTCAATAATGCAAATAGCTAAATTACTTGATGTAGAATGAATGACTAATGTTTAGTTTAATAGAAATCTGCCTCACCTCCTAAACTATACCCATACAGTGGTAGAATGTTGTCATGTCTGTACTGGTTGAGGCACATCTCCCTGATGAGTTCTTTATTCTTGTCATCATTATCGAGCAACTTCTTCACTGCCACTGGTAGAAGTTTCCATTCACCTAAAATGTATTGTTCAATTATTAAATGTATCTTTTTATAATTATTTTAGGAATGTAATTGGTCGACCAAATTACCATAAACGGTCATCTTTTTTTATAAAATAGTTAGGTGAACGAGCATATGAGTCAAAGCCGACCCATCGACATTGGCATTGTAAGAAATGTTAACCATCGCTTACATTGCCAAAGCACCACCAACCAAGATGTTTAGTTTAGATTACACTGGCTCACTCACCCTTCAAAAAGGAACACAACAATACCAAGTACTGCTGTTTTGCGGTAGAATATCTGATGAGTGGGTGGTACCTACCCAGAAGAGTTTGCACAAAGTCCTACCACCAGTGAATGAAATGGTACTAACAAGGGAAGAAGTATCAGCCATTATTTTATGACCATTTGAACTGCGTCTAAACTACATCAAAGTGCGTATCGACTATACTCGCAATATTATACTACACGTTACTTTAACTATTTCAATAGTAAATATTATCACTTCTGTCAAGCGTCCCGAGACGCACACTTTTTTTTTTTACTTCATTCAGAACACATGCTGAGAAATTTTACAAACACGGTATGCCTTCCCTTTTGCTTTCGTTCTAGTTGTTGTAAATTGTCAATAGTGTATCTATCTATTTGATAGAGGAAGAAACCTTTTACAGCAGTAGGATCTAGTGAGTGTATCTATCTTTTTAATAGGCAAATATATCTCTTCGTACAGGAGTAATTAGTGAGTCCAATTACCTTTATACACTTTCCCGAATCCACCTTTCCCCAGCAGGTTGTTGTCACTCCAGTTATTTGTAGCCTCTCTTAGATCTTCATAACTTAACAGCGGTATGGCTGATACATTTCTGAGTACTTCGTCGTCTAAGCCTTCGGGTTTGTCGCCTTGTGTAGATCTCGAATTCTGCCATAAATAATTTTATTTATTAATTTGGATCTCGAACAGTACATATAATACATTCAATACATGTTTTACATCCTAATAAATAATCCATAATATTTACTACCAATTATAGGAGAACACACCATTCCCATACCTTATAGAAGTAAAATCATTTTACATAAGACAAATTTTAACTCCAGACATCATGTATATTTTACACGGGACTCAAATACCAAAGACTAAGTATTATTATTGCGTGCAAAAATATTACATATTAATAACTTGCTTTCGTATTTTTTAAAACTAGATTCGAAATTAATGATATTTATTGAAACACGTTTTTATTATACAATTATGCGTTGGGTTTAATTTGCGTCGTGAAGCGAAAGACAATACAATATATATTTAAGTCATATGGGCTCTTAGAAGAAACATTTAAATTGGCAATTTACAAGATTCAATTATTAAAGATGTGATTCCATTTTTATTTGATTTCGGAATACAGTCGAGCAAACGGGCCGACGGATCTTAAGTCTCCATCTATACCTATACATTTGAAACATTCAAAATGATTAATAAGAGCTTATAACACCCATGTCTACTTGAAGAAAGTATAAATATTTTAATAGCCTTTTTAAATTTGGCATATTAACCCTTACTTGCCACACTCTAGAATTACGTACTTGCAACCATGGGGTAGATTTGTACCCCAGTGACAAATATTGTTGTAAAAAATGAACTACTTATATTATTACTAAATGTTTCGACTTCAAAATTGTTGTAGAACATATTGAAAGCTTTTTTTAAAAGATCGTTTACTGTATATAGCCACAGATAAAATTTAAGTACACGAAAAAAAAAATGCTAAAGTCAACAAAAGTGGAAAAATGACTATTTTCCTCTATAGGCCCGGTATTGTACCCCAAGGTGGCAAGTAAGGCTTAAAGTAATTGTAGAAACATGATCTGATAATATACCTTTGTACTATTTGTATTTGAATCGTCTGTTTGTGATGCATCATCATACACTCTGCTCGGTGTTGGTAGTTGTATAGCCTGAGAAATCATAATTGAAATTACATTATATCTGTTAACAAATATTGAGAAAATTTGATATAGGTGCGATAGTTGTCATTTGTTTGGTGAAAGGGCTTTGTGCATGCCCATTTAGGTAAGTAATTATAGCGTCAAACGGCAACGCTTAGTATTATTGCATTCCGGTTAAAAGGGTGAGTAAGCCAGGGTCTGTAGTTACACACAAGGGTCATATAAATTTCCAAGGTTGGAAATGCATGGATATAAGGGATGGTTTATATTTCTCACAGTGGCAAAGTCTATGGTCAGTGGTGACTGCATGTCATTGGATGGCTCATTTGTCAATCTGCCTATCTATTTGCCTTGCCTTGCCTTTAGAAATAATTTATATAATAAAATTATATTATAGTTCAATTCCAATTAGTATCACTTTCTAATGTGGACTCTATATGTATTTTTTGGTCGGTCTTATAAATCTGCAAACATTTGCATTTTTTTGACAATAATTCAGCTGGCATTGTTAATACGGAAAGCATGTAAAGCTGATAGTCCTGCGGCTGAACTTGTTTGAAGGGGATAGAGAGCACCTGAAACTTATACAATATTTGATAATGATTACTCATACCTTTTCAATAAGCATAACAGGCAGAGGTAGTGATATGTCACTTCCCTCAACTTTCAATGTTTTTTGTCTATTAACATTACCTGAAAGCAAATTACAAATAAATTATTAGTAAATGTGTATCTTCTTACCGTCCATTTATTTATGTGGGTCTTAATTTATTGTTATCACACTACATAAGTCAATTGTATAATATACCAGGCCATAAAATGTACTCAGAACTTCGAATAAACAAAAAAGGTGGAGGTATTATTGTTTTCGTAAAAAAACTATATCAAATTCACGCCTATTCAATTTAAAAGTATAACATTTGAAAACTTTACTGGTGTATTTAAGATAGATCATCACCGAGACGTAGTTGTTTGTGCAATCTATAGACCACCGTCCACAAATAAAAGTATTTTTGTAAGGGAACTACGCAAGTACGTTTCACAATTTAATAATAGCAGTAACTTACTGTTTGTTGGAGACGTAAATTGGACGTTGTTGGAGACCTAAAAAGCATTATTTCATACACAAATACATATACAGATATACTGAGTGAGGGCGGCTTATTGTGTGGAATCTCAGATTACACTAGAATTGAATTAAGAAATAACGTTGTGACGAAATCTTGTATTGACCATATTTTTGCAAGATTTCCCACATTAGAATCGTACTCTGCAGCGATAGATCTCGTACTGGCAGACCATCGAGCTATTATATTTACCTGCCTAAGCGACGCTGCGTCAAACCAAATACAGTAGATTGGGAACAAAATAGTATGTATTGTCCCAATAACATTTATGATTCTATTAAAAATTCTTTTAAGGAAGCACGTGATAAGGTACGTAATAAAGTATACTTACAATGTTAATTTGAAACGACAGATCCGAGTTCCATGGATGAATGAAAATGTTAAAAGGCTATGCGATAAACGGGATGAATTGTTTAGTTTATGGAAAAGAAGCCCAAATGACGCGAAGCTACGATTAGACTATAACAAAGCGCGTAACAAATCATATAAAGTTTTGGAATATCGTAGAAATGCATATTATGCTGACCGTATTCAGGTAAGCTTTCATAACTCTAGATTTTTTTTTAGTATAATCAATGAGATGATAGGTCGTGTAATACTTTCTATTGATGAAGTTATATTGAAAGCTTTTGAGTCACAGATACTTACTAATAAAGCTATTGCAGATGGATTTGCGAATTAATTTAATAAAACAGTAAAATCTATGATTGCAAACTGTAATATAAAATTGTTAGATGTAAGTTTGTATACAAAGCCCGTACAGTCATCGATGTTCTTCAAAAAAGCGTCCAGTGAAAAAATTTATAAAATTATCCAAACCCTAAATTCTAATAAAGCGTCTGGTGGAGATGACATAAAGGTCAGTCATATTAAAATGTTGGGCAAAGATATATCTGTGGCGATAGCCAACTTAGTAAACCATTCTATTAAAAAAGGTACCTATCCTGACAGTCTAAAAATAGGATGTGTTAGACCAATATTTAAAAATGGTAAACGGAACGCTTTCGCTAATTATCGACCTATTACACTACTGTCAACGGTGGACAAAATAGTAGAGAAATATGTTTGTGAGCAAATTCATACGTTTTATAGAAATAACAACGTCATCTACAGTAATTAATTTGGTTTTCAGCAAGGTAAAGGTACAACCAACCTACTTTCTAAATTTACGAACGAAATGAACGGACACCTTAATAATAAAAAAACATGTTTTAGCCCTGTTCATTGACTTGATTGAACTTGGTGGTAGAGCTTTGTGCAAGCTCGTCTGGGTAGGTACCACCCACTCATCAGATATTCTACCGCAAAACAGCAGTACTTGGTACTGTTGTGTTCCGGTTTGAAGGGTGAGTGAGCCAGTGTAATTACAGGCACAAGGGACATAACATCTTAGTTCCCAAAGTTGGTGGCGCATTGGCAATGTAAGCGATGGTTAACATTTCTTACACTGCCAATGTCTATGGGCGTTGGTGACCACTTACCATCAGGTGGCCCATATGCTCGTTCGCCAACTTATGACATAAAAAAAAAAAAAAAAAAAAAACTTTTCTCGAGCCTTTGATACATTAAATCAATCATACTTATTGGACAAGCTAGATAGCTGTGGCATACGTGGGCCCCTTCTTACTTGGTGTGCAGACTATCTCCGTAACCGCACATTCACTGTCAAAATTGGGGATGCTGATAGTGATGTCGTAGCAGCTAGTGAAGGCACAGCGCAAGGCTCCGTTATAGGCCCCTTGCACTTTTTGTCATACGTCAACGATATGAGCAAGTTTATAGACTACTGTACTTGTTATCAATTTGCAGACGATACTTGTTTACTGATTGCAAATCGAGATACAAATAAGTTATGTAGCCTATTGCAGAATGATTTTAATACGTTAACAATGTGGTGCCATGATGCGGGTTTAGTATTGAATGCGATGAAAACAAAATTACTTCACATAAGATCACCTTATTTAAAATTCACACCATTAAAACAAATTACAGCTCATGATCACACTTGCCTACACACTCCGGATCCTATCAATTGCAAATGTCCTACTATTGCACTAGTTGACAATTACACATATCTCGGACTTACAATTGATAACAAATTTAACTGGATCCATCGTATACAATACGTCACTAAAAAACTAAAACAATTTCTCGCAAATATAATCATTCTCAACCGACGTATTCCGTTCAAAATTAAATTAATGTTATATAACTCCTTTGCACAATCATACATACAATACGGCTTAAGTAGTTATGGTCGTACTTATAGCACCCATCTTTCTAATATTTATAAACTACAGTTAAAAATTCTAAAAACAATAGTATCAGAATCTATTAAAAGAAAGTATATTAGCAACGAACTAGGCATTTTCAAACATTGCAAAACCCTACCGATTCAGCTGCTATTTAAGTACACAATACTTAAAGAAGATTTTTTTAATAACAAACTTCGTAAAAGAATTGAACATACACACTCGAGCGATAACGGCAAACCGGTTACGGGTTGAAACAGCTAACAACACGTACGGCGAAAGAACAACGAATTACATTATTCCCCGTCTTATAAACGAACTACCCTCCATTTTAACATTAAATATAAATAATAAAAATTATAAGAAAAAACTAAAGGAATACTTTCTAAATTAAATTCAAAAAAAGATCAATAAAAAGTTTAAGCTTGCCGGCCAAATTACGTGTTTATATACCTAAACCACAAGTACTTGCATAGTTTATATTTAGCATTGATCATTTCGATTGCACATTTTATTTTATTTTATTTGTTTCATCTATTTCGTCTTAATGTCAATCTTATTTATTTAACAATACTACTATTACTATTGCAACCGTTTAGTAGGACTTGTTCAACGGTTAGTTAATAATATGTTTAATTAGTTGTTTTTTTTTTTCTTTTTTTAAACTCAATTAATATGTACCTGTTTCTTTTGTTATATATATATATAAGCTCTAAATAAGCACAGATGGGCATTAATGTCAAACCTCTGTGGTTTTTATAATGCTCTTATTTTGCTTAATTGTTAGTCTATGTGTTTGGATAATAATAAACAAAAAAAATAAAAAAAATGTATTAATAATATACAATGATATTCAGCATAAACCCTGCTCAAATTTACCATGCTAACATATTGTCAAATACACATTATATACTAGCGTTTTTCCCCCGGTTTCACTCACGTAGTTCCCATTCCCCTGGGAATACGGACACAATATCGCTCGCTGATAATGTAGCTTTCCATAAGTGAAAGCATTTTTACAATTGTCTTAGCGGTTTAGGCGTGAAAGTATAACTAACAAACAAACTCACATTTACAATATTAGTAAGGATGATGTTCTCAGTGACATCAAGCTAAGCTAAGACTATTCATGTTTATTAATGAATTGATATTCCCAAAAGTTGAAAGTATCATTAGATAATAAATTAACTTATTACATTTTTTTGGATAACATGTAAACACAGGATGTTATGGGCTAGGTTTTAGTATATAATATTATCATAAAAGTAGCTTTGCAGTTTCACATGCTATAAATTTAGACTATTGATATGATAAGCATGAATTTCATGTTCTTGTATAAGATAACTGCTTAAAACTAATTATTGTGTGTATAATGGGCTGTTTTATGGCTGATTAATTATTTCTTAGACAACCTAATTTTAATATAAAAAGTATATTTACCATCAGAGGAAAGATAATGTTTCTCTTTCAAACTCTTGCTATCCTGTTTCTGTAGGAGTCTGTGGAATCTACTGTCAACAACGGGCACTAGACATCTTAATGCTGGTATGTGTTTCATGCGATATAATAATATGAATAATTCTTCAACTCTATGATTCAGTTGACCCCATCTAGTGAATAGTTGGTTTGTGGGTGAAGATGCTTGACGACTTGCAACTTGTTCTATTTCCTATAAAAAAAATATATTTTGTTTTTGGAATAGTATTATCTGTGTACTATTAAATAGTAAATTAATATTTACAATTTACGTTGAGGAAAAAAGTATCATTGTTTAAATTGTGTTATCTTCAATGACAATTATTTTTCATATAAGAATTAATTTAAAAAAAAAAAACATGTTAACGGATGATAAATACGGAATTTCCAAATGATGGGTCCATAAGCGTTTAACTTACGTATGGGAAAATCCCAGTCATCACCGAATGTTTATAATGTAAAATGTGTATTTCAACTCACATTGACATCGAAAGCTGAATATTTCATGTGAACGCCAGCCAATTCCTTCCAGTCATCGTCGTTATCTAACAACCTACACAATTCTTTATTAATCTCAAAAGGTAATTCGTATATATACATTTTTAGTCACGTATTCATTTCATGAAAAGTTAATACGGTGTCGCACAACCTACAAACAGCAACACTTGTTGACAACTAACTTTGACATTTCTCATTCTCAAAGTTCACTCACACTCACCTGACATCTGTCCAATTTACGATAGCCCGCGGTCGTATACACAGGTCTTGCAACTTCAGTATGGGGTACGTTGATATACTGATGCTATTAAGTTTAATTTACGGCCGCCAGAGGCATGACAATTCGCGTAATAATTATCCCGAACATTTTTTCAAATCCAAACAAAACAGTTAAATAACAAAACAAAAATAACAAAAAATCCGCAAAACTCAACAAAACGATATAACAATGATTAAATAACACAATACTTGGGAGAGAAATATATCAGCTTCGATAGCAGCGACATAGTACCTCAAGCGGATGGTATTGCGAATTAGCAGTTGTTACACACTCTCACCTCTTTTTTTTTTTTTTTTTTATTGTATAAGTTGGCGGACGAGCATATGGGCCACCTGATGGTAAGTGGTCACCAACGCCCATAGACAATGGCATTGTAAGAAATGTTAACCATCACTTACATTGCCAATGCGCCACCAACCTTGGGAACTAAGATGTTATGTCCCTTGTGCCTGTAATTACACTGGCTCACTCACCCTTCAAACCGGAACACAACAATACAAAGTACTGCTGTTCTGCGGTAGAATATCTGATGAGTGGGTGGTACCTACCCAGACGAGCTTGCACAAAGCTCTACCTCATCTCTCACCACTGAAATTGGACTCAGTTGCAAGACCTGTGTATACGACCGTGCGATAGCCTTACTCACGGTCGTATATACAGGTCTATCAATAACAGTAGTGGGGGTACGTCGGCTTTTTGATGCTGCTTAGCTCAATTCACGGCCGCCAGAGACATGACAATTCGTGTAATAATTATCCCGAACACTTTTTCAAATCCAAACAAAAGAGTTAAATAATAAAACAAAAATTACAACAAATCCGCAAAACGATATAACAATGATTAAATAACACAATACTTGGAGAGAAAAATATACGCCGCGTGTCACTCAACCACGTTCGATAGCAACGACGTACAGCGGGCGTTATTGCGAAATAAAAGTTGTAACACAATCGCACCAATCTCTCACCACTGAAATTGGGCTCCGTTGATAGACCTGTATACAAGACCGTGGCCATAATTACCAAAGACAGAAGTATTAAAAATGCCTTTGTATTAATTAGCATTTGTTATATGCCTTTTTTACTCTTTACATTTCTAGAACTATTAGTCCGAATTACAACACTGTAAAAAGCACGTTTTATTTACATAAAGCGTCCATAATGATTATTCCATTTATTTTGATAAAGAATTATACTCTGTGACAAAATAATTATACTATAGTTGTCATTTTTTTTTCCCATTTATAAAACTACTGACTTTTATCTATAAACAATCATATAAGAAGATATATCCTGTTTTATGACTTTTATGTTGACGTTTATCATACAATATAGCTATTGTATGATTGTAATAGGCTATAATATCCGTCTTAAAACTATAAACATAAAATATACAGCAATACGGAAGTTATATATCAATCGGTATATGTACATATAGACGAAGACAATCTCATTTATGACAATATTCATTTATTCATAAAATAATTTACAATATTTTATTTGTAGAGTCAATTACAATGTTGCTGTTATGATTGTGTCAAATTACTAATACAATTTCCAGTAAGTTTATATACTCTTTGAATACTAATTATGATGAATGTGTCATGCATTTTTATCAAAATCGGTGTTTTTCGGATGAAATAATAATGTATCCTTGAAATTTTCCTTAATTCAATTATAGTATTTAATATATGGCGTTTAGATGATACAGAAATTTTCAAACGTGAATCTAAATCGATAGAATTGTGGGTTCAAACCCAAGCAAGCAGTGAATCGTGAGAAAAACCTACACGTGTCTAATTTGAATCTACCATATGTTTGGAGCAACGTGGTGGAATAAGCTCCAAACCTTCTCATTTTCAAACGAATAAAAATATAATATGGAACTTTAGAGGATGTTGCACCACTTTATTTTGATTTTGAGGATTAAATAAAACTTGTTCTTTATTTAAATTTTGTTTTTTTAATAAACTATAAAACCAAATATGTATATGGTTATAATAATCTATAAAATAAATATAACTGGATTTGTTATGTCAGGTAAATAAACATAATTTATTACTAAAATGTGATTTCCCTTAATTTTGGTACATAATTGATATCTAAGGATCTCTTAGCGAGTAAATCCTTGTACCATAGTGCGGAAGATCTGGCCGTTCGCAGTCTCTTTTCATCTTCGAAGTCTACTTCGAACAGTCCAAATTTGACGCTGAAACATGTATATTAAGTGTAAAACATTGATTAATTATAATACACGTATTTTGCGTTAGAATATGAATGTCAATGACCTAAATAACGAAAACAGCAGCTAGATCACCACAATGATGAGCAGAATAAAAGAAGCAGATTAAATATTTTCGTTCTGAATTAATTAAATAAAACGAATTAACAAATATGTTTGTTCTATTTGGATCACTTAGTTTAACAATGTTTGTTTAAATAATAAATGCGCGATATAAAATATACGCGATTACTTACCTAAACATAAGCAAAAGGCTTTCACCTATAAATTGAAGAAAATTAAACAAGAAAAATTAATAAGTAGATAGTTCTAAATATGTTAATAATATAAATTATTGTTTTATTTATTAAGAATATAACTATATTCCAATTACAGGAACAGTAAAACCAAATAAACAAGTTTGACCTTGAATTTACGTGATATCATTGGTCGAAATCTTTATAATCTATGGTGTTCATTATTGATTAATCAAAAAATAGCGTTTTGAATATCGAAGTGTTATCGTAACTTTGGAAGTAAATTTAAAGTAAACATGACCAGTTAAGCGAAATAGTGTTGCAATATTAATAAATATACATTAATCGAGAACTGTTTGAAGTGCATAATATAGCTCAGCTATCATCAGCTATCATCATCAGCAAATCGCATGGAATATGTTAAGCTCAGGTTTGTTTAACTTTACTCCGTTGATTCATATACGCTATAGTGTGTTTATTTACCTCAATCCACTATCCCATTCAAAATTATCCATTAATGACCAAGCAGTATATGTGATAACTTTACAATGATCATGTTCTATAGCGTCTAATACCGAATTGAGATATTTTTTGTAATATGATATTCTGTCAATGTCATTTAGACCACCAAATGTCCCTGATCCATTCTCCGTTATCATGATTGGTGGATCATTACAATTATCTTTGACCCATTTCAATGCCTTTCTTATACCATGGGGAATTACCTGTGAGTAAAATAGATGTATGTTGATTTATGAAATTGTATAAAATGTATTAATTTTATTAGGTATGCATTATATTACTATAAAAGTAACCTTTTGAATCTATTAAATATATTAAATCTAAAATTAGACAATTATTCATAGACAAATTTATCTTTTATAAAATCCTAACAGAAATAAGTAATCATTATTAAATACATTTATAGAATACAATATGAAAGAGATTAATACATGTATTTAAATGTAAGTGGTGGGTATTCAAATGGGTTTTGCACGAAGCTTTACCACCAAGTGTATTAATACTTAGAATGTTCCAACATGTTATGTTATATATGCTTACTGTGCAATGAGGAACAGCGCCCTTTTGATAGTCTAAATAAGTGAAATCAGCACCTATATCGTCGTCATACGATGGTATGGGAAAAGTACCAGGTTTGTAACTATCTCTTGTGTAAAACTTGGTTGAATAATGGTTGAAGCCGTAGAAATCGCTAGTCCCTGAAACAGAATGTAGGAAAGTATTTGAAAGATATATTATTATTTCCATGTGTCTTCATCTAACAAATCACTATTCAAGGTTTAGTTTTGATCCATCTGGGCAAATTTATAAAAAGTAAAATTCTAATATATATATTTTTTTATCTTTATGACCTTTGGCATATTCGATTTCTTCTTGACTAAATTCTGGTAGTCTACTCCTTGGGTAGCCTTGTTCTTTGCTTTTTTCTGCGATTCGTCGAATTGCTCGCTCGGGAAACCCACCCTTTGAGGTAAATATAGGATGACTATATAGGCCTACTTCGAAGTCCATAGCATCCATACCAGCTTCAACGTCGTCTTGGGAATCAGTTACACCTTCACGAAAATCCGTTGCTATCGTTATGCCACAAACTCCTGACAATAATATAAAAATTTATTACGCTTAAGATTTTATTTTCATAAGGAAAAATATGTTAGAAGGTCCTAAACCTTAATATTTTTTATATTATAATATTTGGTTAATTTAATGTTTAAAACTTACTTAAATTTTTCTGTTAGTGTGTAAGGGTCTAATCTAGCAACTTAATTTTAGACCAGTGCTG
Source organism: Nymphalis polychloros (assembly GCA_905220585.2). NCBI lineage: Eukaryota > Metazoa > Arthropoda > Insecta > Lepidoptera > Nymphalidae > Nymphalis > Nymphalis polychloros. The sequence goes on along the minus strand of HG992264.1, from coordinate 4,328,735 downwards.
GTGATATTAAAATCCAATATACTAAATATTATATTTTTACTTTTTTATAATTTTCTTACCTTTCTGCGTTTCTCTAAACTCTTTATCATATATATGCCAAGCTCTAGCGTGTGCCAGAACTAATTGTTTAGCTGTTAAGTATTCACCAATACCTTGAGCGTTGACTTGAGGCGCGAATCTCGTCATGCCATAACCGAATAAACCAATTTGTTTCGGCTCATTAATTGTGATCCATGTCTTTACACGATCACCGAATAATTTATACAAGACCCTCGCATAATCTCCGAACCAATCAGCTATCAATGGGTTAGCCCAGCCACCTAGATCTTGAAGATTCTGTGGCAGATCCCAATGAAACATCGTGACAACGGGCTCTATGTTGTATTCCAATAATTCGTTTATGATGTTATTGTAATATTCTAAGCCCGATTCGCTTATTTTATTCGCGAATCCAGTAGGTAGTAATCTTGGCCACGATATGGAAAACCTGTAGAAATCAACGCCGAGAAATTTCAGCATTTCTATATCACGTTTGTAGAATTCATAGGATTTGCAAGTGTCATCACCGGTCGTACTATCTTTTATCCGACTTTCTTGATGGTGACACATAGTGTCCCAAATACTTGGTGTTTTATCTGTGTACAATTATAAATTAGAATAGGAATAACTAAATTTCTTAAATCATATGTGTTACATAAGTCATTCAAAAACTTTAAATTTTCAAGGTATTTGTGTTTGGTACCTGCTGCGTTCCACCCGCCCTCAATTTGATACGATGCCGTAGCAACTCCCAGTTTTAGGCCATGAGGTAGTCCTCTCATCTTATCTGCAAATTTTAAGCTGACAAAAAAGAAGGAAGTTATATGATAAGGCCAACTGTCTTGTTGAAAGAACTTTTGTAGTCATTTTACATGAATAATTAAATCGCTACCCAATAAATTTCATCAAAACATTGAAAAGAATTGGTTTGTTGGTTTTGGTAATCTATGCATTTTGAGGATAATTAAAACTAGCTATGCTAAAACTAGCTAAGCTATGTTAAAATACGCCATAAAATGGTCATCTCATAATTTTACAATTGTGTTTTGATATTTAAAATAATTCTTTTGGCTTTGCCGGAGTCGGGTAATAAATATTAAATTATAGAACATTAAAGGCAATTATAGTACCTATGTATCCAAACGTGACTTGGTTAGTCACGTTTTTCGTAGTTTTATTTTCCATTGATAGTAAAAGCGAATTCGTTTATGAAAATAACATGATAGGCGCCATATTGATGAAGATATTATGCCAACCTTGTAGTGAAGTCCACTTCACTGCAAGTTTGGCATAATATCTTTACTGTGCGGTTACTGTTTTGTGAAATAAGTTAAACGTTGTCCAAAATATTTGTGTTAAAAAAGTTTTTTGAGTTTTTGAAAGTTAAGTTAGCGATTTCTTCAATGACGGACGGATTAGTACAGACTTTCGAACTTATTTAACTTTCCCTTAATGTCATTGTTGGGTGACTAGTTCTGAAATAACTCGTCACTCCTGGGCTACCAAAACAAGATTTTGGTACATAAGGTTCTAGGGGTACAATGCGAAATGAAATGAAAAAAGTGTAATCCTGAACAATATTATGAGGTAAGAGAAAAGTTTGTGTAGGTAACGATCAAATCTTATAAAACAAAAGTAACATGACTGCGAAACTAAATAAATAATAAAAATAAGTAATAATTGTCCTGTCAGACAAAAGAAATATTTTTCAGATATACGAGTAAATTAACAATAATAATTTAAACAACTTCAAAAATTACGAAGTTTTACTACATCACAAAAAAGATAAAAATACTGTCGATGCCGCTAATTATGTGATTTCACAAATCCCGGAAGAAGCGGTAGAAGCCCCTTTTTAATTATATTGATGATTGATTTCAAAGAAAAGTAAAGGTTAAAAGAAGACCTAAAATATCAATGTTATTTAACTGAAGTCTCGTTCTACTGTTGCAATGCACCGTACCTTCTACTTGCACTAGTATTTTACGGCATTTTACACCGTCTTTGCAGAAATTATATCACGTATCTGTGAACTTCATCATTGACTACATGAGTATTCACCAAACATCATATAAAAAATGGCCAAAAACAAACAAAAATGTCGTAGTTAAACTCCGAATAAAATATATAAAATGGATAACAAAATCTCGCGAAAGCTTAGCGTAGAAATAAAATGTTCTTTTTTGTAGATCTGCTTTATGGCGATTTGTTAAAAACAATAATAAATTAATAATCAAACCTTTAGCTAAAAATATGTTTGAAGACAACAATTCGAAGACACTTCACAATAGCTGTATTTATTTACGACTAAATTATCAGCAAACGTTGCAGATAAAAAGTACAGGTAAGTTGAATTGGTAATTAAGAAAAAATAAATGAGAAATTTAAATGTTTTTCGCTATGCATAAATTAATTATAATAATCATGATGTCTTTTTTTGGAGACAAAGATCAATAAAACAGAAGTTAAAAATATAATTCTGTAAAACTATAATAAATGGGTGGATTTTGGTAAGTCTTAGCATTTTAAGAATTTACTTTACTCACATAATATCTGTCTTTAGGTACTTGTACAAACAAGATCTTCAAGATGGATGAAAGAATTGTGGGTAAAAACCAGAACCGAAGATTGCAAGATTGGATTGGATTGGTTTAAATTCAGGCAAGTAGCACTTAATTCCTGTATTATTATTTCTAATATAATATCGCACTGGTAGAACAAATATAGGATTACATGAGATGTTGATATCGTAATATTATATATATTGTTTTACGTGGCGCAGTAAGCGTTCAGTCGGTAATTTTTTCCGCGATCTTCAATTACCATCGTCATATTGAAGCCAATTTACACGAAATATTAATGAGTTATGCAGTTATGCATGGATCATTCCGTCGATTGGTAAAAACTGTATGAAAATCTGTTTGGTAATTTATCTTGTTCAGACAGATATACAGACGCAGTGGGACACTTTGTTTTATAATATGTTGTTTTGTCGTGCTCGTCGGTGACCATAATATCAATACATGGTAGGGTCGAAAATTCTGCCACATATTACGTAACATCTACCAAATCATACTAGATCAGTTGGGGAATATGTTTCAATCCTTCACTTCAACAGGGGGCCAATTCTACTAATAATTTGTCACTTTATCGCAATCGAATCGCAGCGTGTTCACCATAACCGTTTTCCTATTCTAATATAATATCCTGGGACATAATTCACACACGGCCATCTGATCCCAAGCTAAGCAGAGCTTATACTATTTAAACCAGACAACTGATATACTACATATACTACTTTTCTTTTGTAAATACATACTTATATAGATAATTACACCCAGACTCAGGACAAACATGTTCATGCACACAAATGTTTGCCCTGGGTGGGAATCGAACCCACGACCTGCGGCGAGAAAGGCAGGTATCTACCAACCACGCCAACCGACTCGTCAATTCTTTAATTTAATTATCGACTATTAGCATAAAGTTAACAATTAAGTTTGGTTTTGACATAACGGTATATGTTAACATATTATTATCGGATCGTTTCTGATTCGAATAAATATAGATTAGACAAAGTTGGATCGGAATCGAATCGAGAACGTATCATAATCGTTATAGATTAGTAGAATTCGGCCTTAGGAGGCCTTTTTTAAAAGTTTTACAATTCTTTTAATATTAATCAGTATTCAGTATAATTTCAACAGGCAGTATTTGGATTAGGTATCTACTTGTATTAGAAATACTAATTTCGATCACATTTTTTTCCATTTTAATTATTTCCAAATAATGTAATTGCTTTTTCCTGGCGCTGAGGTGTTTTGTAATTAGTATTTAAAACATATATTGCTTCAAAATTATTTTCATATAAATACCTTTTGGGATCTCATTGATAATGAAAAATAAGCAATCGAAGCAGCTGATTTTGCTGTACTGTGTCAAATTGTACGTTTGTAAAGTTTTCTGACCTAAGGGCTTGTACCGTATTTTAAATTTATAATAAGCAAAATAGCACAAATTGAAGTCATTCTTAGATTTACGACAATTAATTCCAATCAAAGGCTGAATGTGTTTTTTATTTTGAATCTCAAATATATAACATGAATATAATAATTTATAATTTAATTAAAGCAAAGCATATAATTTGCCCACGTACCTACAGACACAATGGACTTACTCGTAAGTTATGATATTATGGTTCCCTAAGTTGGTAGTTCACACAGCCCGGGATCTTTTCCACCCCAACGATCCGTCCGTAGTAACGGATGGCGAAACAAGACACCGCAGTCAAAAGGACACAGTCCACGGAACCATCCCCCTTCACAAAGGGGGATGAAGTCCGTACGGAGAAGTTGGCAGCACATCAACAATACTTGGGTTAATATAAATCTTACACCGATATTCCCCGACACCGATTCACTTGGTGGTAGAGCTTTGTACAAGCTCGTCTGGGTAGGTACCACCCACTCATCAGATATTCTACCGCAAAACAGCAGTACTTGGTACTGTTGTGTTCCGGTTTGAAGGGTGAGTGAGCCAGTGTAATTACAGGCACAAGGGACATAACATCTTAGTTCCCAAGGTTGATGGCGCATTGGCAATGTAAGCGATCGTTAACATTTCTTACACTGCCAATGTCTATGGGCGTTGGTGACCACTTACCATCAGGTGGCCCATATGCTAGTCAGCCAACCTATGCTATAAAAAAAAAAAAACATTAGGTCTAAGAGCGGAGATGACCATTTACCATAAGTTGGCCAATCTGCTTAATATTATAAATAAATAAAAAAGTTTGTTATTAATTTTGCTTGTTAAATTGTTACCAGTAACCATCGTTTAGTGAGAGAGCCATCTTCGCAAAGGAGGTAGTTATAAGCTCGTATGGAAACCCTTTTTGGGCGCGGTGACATTTTATGATAAAATTAAGTGAAACATTTCTACAATTAGGTATCGTTTGACTAAAACGTTTCTGGCATAAAAAGTTTTCATATCAATCAATGCACGTACTTACTTTTCAAAGTAATTGTACGTAAGTAAAACATTAAAATTGAGGTAAACATGTGTTAAATCGTCAGAGAATTTAGTGAAATGCGATAATATTGATAAGGACGATAAGATTTCTAAAGCATTATGTAAATGTGTTTGTGAATATGTATTACAATAGCTATGACATAGTTTTAACTTTTTAAATTTGCTGTGATATTATTATTGTAATGGTGACAGCGAACCGCAGTTATCCGAATAACAATATCATTTATCATACGATTTGTGTTGCGTTTTAGAAAGGATAATATCTTCTGATACTGTCATAAATTGTAACATGTCAATGACCTATCACATTAAATTATGATGAAAGCATTTAATTTTGTAGTATAACACGATATTGTATATTTATACGCACCTACTCATGTACATTTATTTAAACGTATGTATATTAATATGCAATTAAAACATCATTTGAAACGTTGGTGGATTCAAATGTTGCAGATATTCATTCGACGCATTCAGAATACGAGGATTTTCTCTCCCGTCGAACATGATTTAAATTATAATGCAAATAAAACATATGAAAATTCCATGATGTTGTTAAGGTTGAATACGGACTCTTCGGTTAAGATTCACTTGTTATAACCACTGGGCCATCTCGACTTACCACATGCATTCGTCTCATTTATTCCAAATATATTTCTACTATATACTCTAATGGATTAATAATAATTGGACTTCGAAAGACATCATTTTAAAGTAAGAATGCAAATGGACAATTATTAAGTCTATTGACTGTAAGATAATAACCGGTATTATTCGGTATAGCATTTCTGATATATTAAAATAGCATGTCACTTTTTTGTGTTAATGCTATTAATTTTTGTAAGGCGATTTCATAATTATGTTTTAGATTAATTTTGTACTGATTATTAAAAATATAAATACATTTTGTATATTGAATTCAGTATATTATAAAGAATACATTTTACTTAACCACGATTAAAATGGTACCATTAGTTAATCCACAAACTATTATAATCTATAAAATTCATACAATAAACTTTATATAAATATAAATGATATTATACATAACAGTAAATATGAAAGTAAAAAGGTTAATCAACTATTATGACAATTTGTTTGTTAATTTAGTCTAATATATAACTAAGGCTTATAAAATAAATAAAATGATAATTTAAAAGTGTTGCAAGCAATAACAATAGTTTCATTTTAAAATAAATATAAGATTATTAACAATAGCGAGCCTTGATCGAAATTGGGAACAGTGTTACAGCAGACTTCTTGTTTAAACAATTGCGCGTCTTCTGAATATTCAAATAATTGATTATCGAGGGCTTAGCGATCTAAATAACATGAAATCTTTTAAAAAATACTTTTGGAATTTGAAATATATATAAATATTATGAAATATATCTAATATAAGATTATTTGTAAAAATGATGTTTAGCGTCATGTATATCCAAACATATATATTTATCGTTGCTCTTGCGTTATTCATATTATATGTAGGTACATATGAACATACGCAACGGACTTAGCGCTCGGACTGACAAATCTATTTCCAACTTAGTTAACATAAATTACATCTAAAAAGCTACATAGCACATAAATATACTTTATAGCTCGTACCCACCATAATAAACAAGTTAATTATTCTAAAAACTCTATATATCCGAATTAGCTGATTAACATAAAAATCTGAAGTAATTATATCCTTGTATCTTATTCATTAATCCTATAAATAGAATTAATGTTAATATAGTCACGAATTACAGTAATATATTTTTTTTGTTATAAAACAACTGTTTTTTATGTTTCTAAAGAATAAAAAAATATGGAAAATAAGGATTTCATACCGTGCTATATTAGTTACGTTCTCGCACGTTCAGGGGGCAGATTCTACTAATCGATAACGATACGTGACCGATTCAATACATAATATTTCAAAAACTAATTAGGTTCTAATTGCAAAACGTAAAAAGTAATTTTCCATCTTTAAAATTAATATGTTATTTATTTTTAAGGATTAATACTTAATAGCAATTAATAATGAAGTTGAACTAAAATTAAGACATTAACCGCCTTATTCATAAACTTTATTTAACTGGTGATTAGTTAAACAATATTTTGTCTTCTTCTTTCGTATGTCAAATCAATAATGACAGAAAGAGACAAATCAGTGTTTAGCTAAACAGTAACTAAGCAACGTTTATAAATAAGGCCGTAAGTTCCCGCATTGGAGCAGCGTGGAATAAGCTCCAAACCTTCTCCTCGAAAGAGGAGAAGATGCCTTAGCCCAGCAGTGGGACATTCACAGGCTGTTACTGCATTAAGTTTATCGAATATTCTAAATCTAAACTTAGAAATAGTTTGTGTGCTACCTGTAATAAATACACTTAAATTCTATAGCTGAATTTAGCATCATTTGTCCGTCGAATCACAATTACGGAGAATAACAATGTTTGAACGCTAATAAAAATGATTAAATAATGCTTAAACATGTTTTAGACCATCGAGATATTTAAAAAAGGCCTTGAAGTTATAATTTTGATTATGTTATTCTATTTTTAAAATGTGTTTTTAAAATAAATTTTACTAAGCCCAACATTGCATAGGTATGTCCCACTTCGCATCAAAGTTATTGAAGTTACGAAATATTTGTGTTTGAAGCAAATATTCAATGGAATAACGAGATTAAGAGAAAAATGAGCGGTACATATCCGAGTTACACTTACGCAGGAATTAGAACAAATATAGAAGACACTTGAACACACACAAAACCACATGAGCACAGGGCTGAACTTGAAAAGAGGTTCGACTGATTATTTTGTACTACAATTAAACATTTACAATGGAATAACGGTAGATATGCCTTTAAGGTAAAATTGTTTATCTTGTACGAGAATAAAAACCTATTCGAATCAGAGAACAGTTGGAGAGGTTTTACGAAATATTTACATTAATTAATAACTCACAAAGCACTTCAGAGATAGCTGCAGGCCCCGGGGTAAGTGATAAATCTGTATTAATGTACTTGAAGCAAATCGGGAAAGTAAAAAACTTGAACGATGGAACTTCATAAATTGATTGAATCGAACTTGCAAGCACGCGTCGACTGCTGTGTTACTTTTTTCAACCGACACAATAATGAAGGGATTTTAAATCGAATACTTTATTTCATTACTTGTGATGAAAAGTGGATACTGTACGATAATCGGAAGCGCTCATCGCAATGGCTGAACCCTGGAAACCCAGCAAAATCCTGCCCTAAACGAAAATTGACTCAGAAAAAGTTACTTGTGAGTGTTTGGTGGACGCTGGTGTCGTCTGGTGGCCAAACGATTACGGCAGATATCTATTGTCAGCAACTGCAAACCATGAAGGAAGAACTAGCTGCTAACAACCGAGATTGGTCAATCGCTCTAGGCCGCTGCTTCACGAAAACGGAAGACCACACACTGCACAACAAACAACCACTAAGTTAGATGAGCTACAATTGGAATGTCTGCGACATCCACCGTACTCCCCGGACCTTGCTCCAACAGACTACCATTTTTTCCGGAATTTGGACAACTTCTTACAAGGAAAAAAAATCAACTCCGATGCGGCAGTCCAAACCGCCTTCAAAGAGTTTATTGATTCTCGCCCCCATTGTTTTTTTAGTAAAGGGGTCAATGAACTACCAAAAGTGACCTAAAAGTACATAGATAACAACGGTGCATACTTTGATTAATTAAAAACATTTTATAAAAAAAAATGACTTTATATTCCTCCCGTACAAAACGCCAATTTCATATCTAAGGACCTAATATATGTGATGTATATAGATATAACAGTCAATATATACATATAGTACATTAAATACAATAAAATACAATAATACATTATGTACTTGATTGACTGCCTAGTTGGTTTAGTGGCTAGATATAAGGCCGCAGACCCGGTGGCCCTGGGTTCAATTCCAGGTCGGGCCTATAAATAGTTATTGGGTTTTTCTGTCAGAAAATTCTCAGTAGCGTCCGGAGTCTGGAAGTTGGAAGTGTGTGCACTCCCGTGCCTCGGAAAGCACGTTAAGCCGTTGGTCCTGCGCCTGAACTCTTTCCGGTCGTGTCGGATTGCTGTCCCATCGGATTATCAGTGCTAGGGAAGAGATAGAGGTGCACTCTGCACCTGTGCTTGCGCACACACTATTCCCCTATAATATCTCCTGTGCAGTTGGCTAATCTCTCTTGAGATTGGCCGCCGTGACCGAAATTGGTCAGGACGACATTATTAGTTATTATGTATCATATAATTATACTATTATTAAAATTAATACTTATTATTGAATCAAGAACATTTTCCATTTAAATTATATAGATAATAGCAAAAAATTCAATGTAACTATTTTAATAATTCAATTTTCATTATTTATGTAAGATTAAGTACGGCCCTGGTCGAAGGCTGTGTTCACAAGACCTACATTGCCGAACCGCAGGCTCCATCCAGCTCAGTCCAGCCACGATCACCTCCTGTATCAGATCTATAACAATATTATAATTTAATAATTTTCACCAACATTGTGTAATCAGGAAGAAAATTTAAGGTAATTTTTTTCTATAATTAATTTTGTTTTTTTTTAATCATAGCTGTGCCCGTTTGTTTTGTATGTTTTTAAATTAATTTCATTTTGATTAATCGTTCTAAAATCAAAATTATACATTTTATCGATTCTTTTTAAATTTTTTAAACTTTAATTAATCAAGTAAATATATCTTTAATAAACTATGACTCATTAACGTCAAAGTTCGCCTATATATATGCATTATATAGTAATTGTTACGGTTTTTTAAATTAATTTAAGATACATATGTATTAACTATAATATTCGACATAAGCATGCTATTTAATGCGGCAATATTTTTCAAATCGATCACTTAATTCCGATCAGTTACTTAGTTGTAATAAGCGATTTGATTTAACAAATTCTCCGGTTTTATGATAATTACATCGATTAATATGAAATGTATACGCATTTACCAACTTGAAAAAAAACACAACTTTTTTTTTTTTTTTTATTGTATAGGTTGGCTTACGAGCATATGGGCCACCTGATGGTAAGTGGTAACCAACGCCCATAGACAATGGCATTGTAAGAAATGTTAACCATCACCTACATTGCCAATGCGCCACTAACCTTGGGAACTAAGATGTTATGTCCCTTGTGCCTGTAATTACACTGTAAATTGTAGCTGTTATAAAAGATTGGTCATGAAAAAGGAAATTAAACTACACGTCTGTGTACATGTCCCACTGCTTGGCTAGGAACATATTTTCTTTTGATGAAAAGGTTTGGATATCAGAAAGCTGCTCTATTTCGGGTTGGTAAGTATTCGGCAGCTATGCAGATTATCATCAATACATGCACGGTTCCGTAGCGGATTTTGATACGTCGGCTGCCCTAGGCTTACGAAAGATTGCCGCCCCCCCCCCTATGTGCTGTAAAGCATGAAAAATTAAATAAACTATAGAAATTAAATTAAAATGGGAAAAAAACGATAGTTAGTAAATGATTTAAATATCTCAATCATTATTTCAGATACTGATTCTTACCATTTCATTGGGCACATTTTTGAGTTTTTACAAGTAGGCGCGTGGGCAATTACTAAAAATGATTCGTGTCTGTAAAAAGCAGCTGTGTTTAAAAGCCACGATAGCAAAAATATTTGTGCTAGAATTGCTTATACTAATTGATTATAATAATATAACGTTTTCTCTAGTGTTATATATATATTGTAATATATATGAGTAAACACTAGTGAAACTATTAGTGTTCATAGGTTCAACAATGCTCAAGCGCCACTTTTTTATTGGTAAACTGTATGAAAACCGTTCAATAGTTTTTGAGTTTATTGCGTTCAGACAGAGAGACAAACAGACGGCGGGGTACATTATTTAATAATATGTAGTGATAGTTTATATCAAACTTGCAATATAATTTTAAACAAAAACCACACTTGAAACTTCAAACGCGATAATATGTTAGTTCTCATTGCAGGGGGCGCGTTTTCCTTGTAAGGAATCGTTGATACTTTAGCCAATTTCTATAGGCGGCGGTGACCACTAACCATCAGGTGGTCCACGTGTCTGTCCGCCTACCTCTATTTCAAAAGAAAGAAAGGAAGATTGTATGGTAGCAAATCTATGGTGGCAACCAAACTATGGGACATACTTGGGTTATTTTGTTGTTACATCTTATCATAATATATATTATGATTTTATCAATAATCTTAAGATATGAATTAGTCACATAACATATTCCTGATGTGATAAAATTATGTCTCACAAGAAATCGAATATTCCACGATCGATACAGACGTACAAAATTCAAGTAACGTACGTGTTTATTCAAGTGGTTTTCGCATATTTGTATTAAATAGCCTCGTCTCTTTAAAACAATTATGCATTTTTAAATACTTATACAAATACAGATTAATTTAAAAACTATTTGCAGTTTCTGCCTCATATTTATTATAAGTCTTCATTTAAATATCTCCTGCAGGGTTCCGTAACTAAATAAGTAGTAAAAGTTAGTAATAGCCTGATTCCCACAGCTGGGCTAAGGCTTCTTCTACTTTTGATGAGAAGATTTGGAGCTTATTCCACTATGCTTCTCCATCAGATATGCATGTTTTCTAAGTTAAAAGTAAAATACGAAATGAATTATAAACGCAAAAATACACATGAATATTCCGGATTTAAACTTAAGATCTTTGTTTTGATTCATGTCTTACTATCTAACCACCAGACAATCTCATCTCATAATATCTCATCTCATCGGTCATAATATTTGATGGTAAGTAAGGTCCTCCTGACCGATTTCGGCCACGGCGGCCAATCTCAAGAGAGATAGCCAACTGCGCAGGAGATATTATAGTGCACAAGTGTGTGCGCAAACACAGGTGCACTCTCTTTTCCTTAACTCTCATAATCCGATGGGACGGCAATCCGACACGACCGGAAAGAGTTCAGGCGCAGGACCAACGGCTTAACGTGCTTTCCGAGGCACGGGAGTGTACACACTTCCAATTTCCAGACTCCGGGCTGCTACTGAGAATTTTCTGACAGAAAAACCCAATAACTATATTGGCCCGACCTGGGAATTGAACCCAGGACCACCGGGTCTGCGGCCTTATATCTAGCCACTAGACCAACGAGGCAGTCATATTTGATGGTACATTTTTATTATTTTTCAATGCACCAACAATATTTTTTCATATTCTAGTGTGCATAACAGATACACCAACTTATGGCCTTACTTATGAACGTCACTTCGCGGCCGCTTAGCTCGACTTTAATTTCGCTCTTTCTGTCATTAGTGATTTACATTGGAAAGAAGAAGACACAGCATTGCACACGGTAAACAACTTTTATAGGTAAGACCGAAAGTATTTAGTTTACTAGCAATGTAGCTACGGTAAAAAAATGCTTTATGATTTATCTTTAAAGATGTCTATGGTTCGCCAACGATGATATTTATTATTATCCACTTCATTGTCAAATATAATTCGTCCACGAAAGACTTTTGCAATAAAAAAATCCTAATAACTGTTTTTTTAAATGGAAAATGTTAATCCTAGTTTTCACTGCCATCTTGACACACGAATTTTTGTAAATAATATATCATAAATTACTAGTGTGCAACAATTACAACTTTTGATGATTTTAAGGAAATAAAATAAAAATAAAATTCCCTTATAATTATGTTAACATATTCCAATTTAATACAATATATTGGACTATAACATAAAAAATATCCACTTGAAATAAGAAATCTATTTACAAAAAAATAATAAAATATTAACCATCGTTTATTCCTTGTATTTAAAATAATTTAAATGCTGTTTCAATAACAAATTATTGTTATTGAAAATTGTTAACAATAATTATGTGTATATAAGCAAAATATTAATTAAAACAGGGATAATTAAGTTATTAAGGAAATTATTTTGTTTTACTTTGATAACGAATTATAAAAATATGTTTTAGAAAAAAAATAAAAATATAATATATTAAATAACGTGAAAATTATGTACAAAAACATATCAAGTATCAAAAGTTTTTTTTTTCATATAAACTTATGTTGTCTGTTTTTTATTTTAGGTGAAATGGTGATTTGGCTGCGTTGGAGCTTATAAGGTGGCTGTATATAAAGCTATGTGTGTAATTGATGATTTTTTTATTTTAATTTATTTAGTTAAATTGTAGTTTTAAATATTATTATTAGTGAATATACAAAATAATGAAAATATCTTTTATCATATTGTAAATGATAAAACGCAGTTTTTGCAATTCTTATTAATATTATCTACGTTTTTGTTACGAATTTCAATTGTCTTTTGTTTGTGGACATTATGTGGCATAAGTATAAACATACTCGTACAAGTATTTAACCTTTTCATTAAAAATAAAAATAATTATGTTAATTTTCGATGTTCGCGTCTTGATTTCTAACTCATTTGAATTTATTTAAAAAAAAATTTAAACCGACTCTCTCTCTCCGATCTTACCATTTCGTGAGAAGTTTAAATCCGAGAAATTATTAAGCCTACCAGTGAAATAATATACATCGTATAATTAAGATAGATTTTTTGCTTCGTTTTTATATCTGAAAAGCTATGAGTTGATGGTAACATACATTAATTATAATACGTATATGTTAGGTAATCTACTGGTGGTAGAATTTTGTGCTAACTCTTCTGAGTAGGTACCACCCACTCATCAGATATTCTACCGCAAAACAGCAGTACTTGGTATTGTTGTGTTCCGGTTTCGAGGGTGAGTGAGCCAGTGCAATTACAGGCGCAAGGGCTATAATATCTTAGTTCCCAAGGTTGGTGGCGCATTAGCGATGTAAGCGGTGGTTAACATTTCTTACAATGACAACGTTTATGGGCGTTGGCCACCATCAAGGTGGCCCATATGCACGTCCACCTACCTATACCATAAAAAAAAACTCTTTTTATTTGTTCGGCTTATAACCATCTAGGAACGTATTACCAAAGGTTTACTACGTTCGTAGGGAAAGAAATTTCTTCTATTGTATGACCCTTTTCTTAATTCACCAATTAAAAATCGAATATCATGAACTTCGATTTTTAATAATGCTACAAAATCGTGATGGGTGTGAACAGAGATGCTACAATTATCGAAAAACGGATGAAATATTACCAATCATAGCTTCATTTAATTTATTTAGGGAAGGCAGTATTTACCTCAGATCCTCTTATCATGGATCATTCACCTTTATAACATAGCATTATAAATCATTACTGTTTGGCGATCCCAACCTTTCACCTAACTTATCACACTACTACCTACCACCATACCACATAAAACTCAACCTATTACCATCAGTAAAATAATTGTAGCTTTGTTTTTTTTTTGGGTTGATTAAAATAGTTTTTTTTTTAAATTGAATCATTTTTCTAATTCCTCTTCGATCTTCAACTCTCGATTCAATGAATGATAAAATTAATTAAGATTTAGTGAGTTTTCGAACAACAATAAATAGAATTAGTGTGTTTTAATTCTATTTTTTTATGTTATTTGTATGCAATAATTATTTTTTTTATAACCTACTGTTGAAAGTATTCCGTGTGTAGTTGTTAATAACTGTGTGTTATCTATAAATGTATTGACATAGATATTCTGCCGCTAAACAGCATTACACAGTATTGTTGTTCCGGTTTGAAGGGTGAGTGAGCCAGTGTATGAAATGGCGATCATTAATCAGAATTATAAATTAAAATGTACATTTATACTTAATGAGGATCGTTTTTGTAATCTATAACTGAAAAATTACCAAATCAATGTACATAAAACTTTTACCAGTCATTCAGCGAATTTCAGAGTTCATAGAAGAGTATAACTTTATTATATAAATAGCAGAGCTTCGCAATTTCACCGGTTTATAATTAGACTTACGTCACATGAAGTTGAACAAAATTCAAGTGAAGACTGAAGCAGAGCTTTCTAGAAGATATAAATTTGTTAGCGAAGTTGGTTTGTGACCGTCACTAACGGGCAGTTGATGATCTGTTTTGCTCGTTTTGTCGATCGCAAAATGAACTCGCTAGACGTTATTCAACACGAACATTATGAAGAATAATTAATAGTTTCATGTAAGATTTATTTATATGTTTAATATTTAACGATAAATAATTTAAAAAGATTCATATTAAGATCCTGGAACTTTTACGAGTTTTCTCTACGTTATCATATTAGTCAGATTGGTGGAGACTTTTTATAATTATTATTAATTTAATTGCAATTGATCAGCCCATTGTTTTTTTTTTTCATGTTTTTTATTTTGTTTTATTTATTTATGATAAAGTTCCATTAGCACCCTTTATTTATTCTTTTTTATATAAATTTATTATTGTAATTGTGTAATTTATTATTTGTGTAAATTTCGTAGGGCCATATTTAAAATTAATCTAAAAATACCCAACTATTAAAATTTATTAACACTTCCCAACTACCTAAAACAGCACTGGTGAATTCAATTTTACACATGTAAACTGTGTTCTCAAGTAAGTGACTGATATATGACTGACTGACTGACTGACTGAGTTATATCTATCGACTCTGTCTGTACATTTTTTTTACACCTAATTTTGAGATAAATATTAGTTTTATTGTGCAATGATTCACATTCTACTATTTTTTTCATTTTTATCTGTATGTCTGTCTGTATGTCTTCTTATAACTCAAGAACGGCTTGACCAATCTTGATGAAAATTGGTACACTCAAAGAACATGTGATGACGCAAATATAAGATCCATATATAAGATCGGTAAACCCTTTTTTTTTTTTTTTTGACGCTGGGAAAATGCCTTACGCCTTTCCCCCCACGGGAACAGTGGGGGGGATATGTGGGGGGGATATGTGGGGTTCGCCATATGTCCAAGGCACCGAGTGTGCCCCGGTCATCGGAATACCCACTAAAAACCCAGCGGTAGCCTTCCCGTCTTAACGGGAGCGTCACGGGATCGCTTGCGCATGCTACCGTCAAGATCGGTAAACCCTACGGTATCTTATGAAAAATTAATTTTAAATCGTTAATTACGTATTTCTTTACCAGTAGCCATATGTGTGTCTGTGTGTGTGTGCGTAAGTGTGTGCGTAAGTGTGTGTGTGTGTGTGTGCGCGCGTGTCTTATCATAGTAATAAAATAATTTATTATATTTTTATTAATTATACGCGGGTGAAGCCCAGCACAGCACAGCTAGTTAAGAATAAATGTCTTTAAACGTAAGTAGGCAGACTTTATTTGTGATGCTATTGGTAAACTTTAAAAATGTTAAAATTTATGTTATAGAATCCTTTTTTTCTTCGAGTATTTATTAACGATTCCGACTTACTTACAATTTTAGTATAACCTTATTTGTTACTAACCCAAGCATTCTGTGTCTAGAATAATTATTTCTATGTATGTCCTCTTGGAAAATGTATACATCCTATATATAAATAAATCAATTGTTTTTTTAGACAATAACAGAATGCTTGCCCCGTACGAGATTGCATAAATAAAATTTTGAGAACATTCAAAATTGTTTTCTTTTCCAAATCGATGAAAAATGTTTCTATTGTTGATTATTTTTTTAATTGCGATGTAAACATTTTGTGTAGATAAAATAGGCATAAGTATGTATAACATGGAATTTTTCGTTTGTTTGTTTATCAAAGTCTTTTCGTTCCTCAATTTACGATAACGTATATTTTAGATTGTTTTATGTTGTTGTGAAATATATATTATTGTTTTAAATATATTCTTACTATTTTATTGATAATGTTTGATATGAAATTGCACATAGGCACACTTATTCCAATAAGGATCTCGTTCAGCCAATCAAATATAGGGGAATTTATGGAATGAATTAGGAAGGCAGATAAGAGTCGTGTATAATATTATAGAAAACTTTAAATAATAAAAAAGAAACTATACGTTACGTAAATAATAAAAGAAAAACATATATTAACATATATTATATTATATAAATTATAGGACTTTTGTTTACGCTTAGTTGATCTGATATATTACAGTATACCCAGAATTTGCCAAACAGAAGATAACGATATACGCGGCATAGCAAAACTGAGATACGTAACTTATATTTAAAATATAAAATTTAACTAACCGAAAAGAGATGCAAATCATTCATTAAATGGTTAAAAAAAGGCGATGTGTAGTTTTATTTATTTTCATTTGGACTGGAATAACGACGACGTCGTGATTTTAACTTCTGCTCCATGTTGGTGATGACGAGGGGGCCAGTAAAGCAGAAACGTTGAGAACAATCCACGATTAGCTATGTGAAACTGGATTATAATATAAAAATAATATAAGTACATTCGCTTTATCTTCAGCAATGTCCATGTTTAGTGGTATAATGTATCCAGAAGGATGGGATGGACCTACAGCATTCGATAATCCGAATACCTATCTCTTCTATCTTGATGCATAATAATAATGCAGACTGTCTGTTGGTCTAGCTAGTGGCTAGATATAAGGCCCCATATCTTGGTCTTCAAATCCCAAGTCGGGCCAATATATTTATTGAGTTTGTCTGTCGAAGATTCTCAGTAGCAGCCTGGAGTCTGGAAGTTACACTCCCGTGACTCGAAAAGGGCGTAGCCATTGGTCCTGGAATAGAGAGTGCGTTTATGTTTGCTCACGCTTGTACACTATAATGTGTCCTGCGCAGTTCGCTAATCTCTCTTGAGACTTGACGCCGTGATCGAAATCGGTCAGGTGGACATCTATTGATGCATTTTGCGATTCTTACTGTTAATTATTGCATATTTTTATTTATCACATATCAATATGTCTTAACATAGTTTCAATGTTGGTATTGATAAAATAATCAATCGATCATATTGTAGCGACATCTATCTCGCCACATACGAAAACTAAAAACTGACGTATCCTACATTGCGATATTAAAGTTATCCGAGCGATTGAACATATATGCAAGAACCCGACAACAACCGTCGGGCAGTAGCCCACCAGACAAACAACCGTCTGGTCGGAGGATCCTCTCTTTTCAATGCTCAACACTAAAATATAATTATTATGACTTGGAATGGAAATCCTGAATGTAGGTAATTCTTAAATGACAAGATTGTTTGCTATTCTTATTAAAACATATGACCCTTATAAACCGAGTAAATTCAATATATATTCTATTTAAGTAGGCTCTAACAAGCACGTTTGATTTGTCATTTTACAAGATTACATTTTATGTACTACCGTTTTTGAAAAATAGACGATATAGACGTACGAAGTGAAATTCAGTCCTTCCTATTCATGCTTTATTCATTAATTATTTACAAATACATTTTGGATATTAAACATTAAAATAACAACCTTTTCTTTACATAAATAACAATTATGGCATATATTTCTTTTTTTTTTTTTTTTTAATACCTATATTTACAACATAATTTTATTTGTCACCCAGAAAAAAATAACATATATTAAAATTCTTAATCAACATCTCACACATGCATTGTTTCAAATTTTAAAATATTCCCTCCAGATCCTCACTCGACGCAAAGCTGCCCATAACACAGGCCGCGTTTCCGCGCTGTACGGCAATGGACAACCTTTGCGCCAAGTAAGACCCGGAGCGATTGTCAATACCCCTCTCCCTCCGCGACGGTCGATCTCCCTAATTAATATTTCTATTTAAATATACCTATAATAAGAGTAATTAGGTATTTAAAAATATATTTACTCGGTGGTAGAGCTTTGTGCAAGCTCATCTGGGTAGGTACCATCCACTCATCAGATATTCTACCGCAAAACAGCAGTACTTGGTATTGTTGTGTTCCGGTTTGAAGGGTGAGTAAGCCAGTGTAATTACAGGCACAAGGGACATAACATCTTAGTTCCCAAGGTTGGTGGTGCATTGGCGATGTAAGCGATGGTTAACATCTCTTACAACGCCAATGTCTATAGGCGTTGGTGCACATTTACCATCAGGTGGCCAATATGCTCGTCGTCGCCGAGCTGATGATTACTCTGCGTTATGCGGCAGAATATCTGATGAGTGGGTGGTACCTACCCATTACCCAAGAAAGGATGCTTTATTTTAATTAGCTTAATTGTTGATTAAAATAATCCAACAGATCCTGCTAAGTTGTCTCAATTATGGAAGAAAAATAGCTTTTTGAGTTACAAATAATAATAGTAATACACACAGTACACAGTCTGTACAATAATTGTATACAAATTATAACATAAATGTGTAAACTATTTTATTATCTTTCTCTTTCTCGTATACAAATCATTACAAATAATAAAGATAAGCATTTTAATAACTAATTATCTAATGACCCAAAATAAACACCTCGAATATCACTTTCAAAACAAAGCATTAGAAACAAAAATGTTCATCCCTTAACGATCTACTATTATTGGTATAAAACCTCATGCTTTTAATAATTTGCATCAGTAGCGTTTATAACTGGCCAGAATTAGGTCGTTTAATTTACTTTTTATATTTCAAACGTGTTAAAAGTTAGTGATAATAGTGTTTCGTTGGTACATGTAAGTTTTTTTTTTTATATTATGTCTTATTCGTTCAGCCCAACTTTTGCCATCAGTTTATTTTTTTAAATTTCGGTAGATTTATTATAAACTTACAGAGCATACAATCCGGTAACAGATAAATAATGTATATATTAATGTATATATATTTTTTGTATTAAATTTGGAAAAGTACTTTTAATATCTGTTAAAATTAATCAATTAATGGAGCTTCTAATATTTTAACGAAAAAAAACTTAATAGATCTAATAACTATATTTTTTTAAATTTAATGAACTCATCTTTTTTATATAAATTAAAAGAAAAAAGTAAAAATATCACGGATCTAATCTCAATTACAGTATTGATTCCAGTTTACGTATCCAGATGATGACCAAGTTTAATTTTTTTTTTTCAGAACTGACAACGCGTCGAGGTCGTAGACTAAAGTAACTCTAAAATATTATGCTGTAATAGTGACTTCATGGTATACAAATATTGACTGCTATTTTTAACGTGAACATTATAACTACATTGATAAGTTTCTGTCAAACAAAGTCATATTTTTTTGTATAAAAGTTCTTCTTTGTTTAACACATTTGCTTTATTAGTATACTATATTTAAAAAAATAATTTACTATCTCTTTCTTGAGATAGCAGTAAAAAAGGATAGCAAGTCATTTGTCTCAGGATTGTATAAATTGTTACCTTTGTTCTATTTATCAAAGAGAATAATTTGAGACATAGTTCCGTTATGATAATATTATATGTATATATTTGTATGTTTATAAGTAATTCACACGTATTTAGAATCGATCATGTGTTAATAGATCACTTATATGATTTCACGTGAGGTGCGTCAATAACGTGAAATTCATATGA
Organism: Nymphalis polychloros; assembly: GCA_905220585.2. Classification (NCBI taxonomy): domain Eukaryota; kingdom Metazoa; phylum Arthropoda; class Insecta; order Lepidoptera; family Nymphalidae; genus Nymphalis; species Nymphalis polychloros. Next base: position 4,308,228 of record HG992264.1, on the reverse strand, counting down.
CTCATATTTATTTATCTTTATTACTTAAATACATATATTATTAGGTCCAATCTGTAGGTGTAATCTGTTGGAGCAAGGTCCGGAGAGTACGGTGGATATCACAGACATTCCAATTGTAGCTCATCTAACTTAGTGGTTGTTTGTTGTGCAGTGTGTGGTCTTGCGTTGTCGTGAAGCAGCAGTGGCCTAGAGAGATTGACCAATCCCGGTTTTTTAGCAGCTAGTTCTTCCTTCATGGTTTGCAGTTGCTGACAATAGATATCTGCCGTAATCGTTTGACCAGATTTTAGAAAGCTGTAGTGAACGACACCAGCCCTAGTCCACCAAACACTCACAAGTAACTTTTTCTGAGTCAATTTTCGTTTAGGGCAGGATTTGGCGGGGTTTCCAGGGTTCAGCCATTGCGACGAGCGCTTCCGATTATCGTACAGTATCCACTTCTCATCACATGTAATGATTCGATTTAAAATTCCTTCATTATTGTGTCGGTTGAGCAAAGTAACACAGCAGTCGACGCGTGTTTGCAAGTTCGATTTACTCAATTCATGAGGTACCCATCGTTCAAGTTTTTTTACTTTACCAATTTGCTTCAAGTGGATTAATACAGTTTTATCACTTACCCCGAAGCCTGCAGCTATCTCTGAAGTGCTTTGTGACGGATCCGCTTCCACAATAGCCTTTAATTCTTTATTTTCCACTTTGGTCTCCGGCTGTCCACGGGGTTGGTTCTGAAAGTCGAAATTTCCAGAACGAAAACGTTGAAACCAAAAACGCACTGTGCTTTCTTTTGCGAACCCAGCGCCGTACACGTCATTAATCCTTCGAGCTGTTTCTGCAGCACTGGTGCCAAGGTAGAACTCGTACTCGTAAATATACCGATATTTCATGTTTTCCATTGTGCGTGGTAATAAGCGACGCCAAACAAATGAATAACTGTTTTCAAAACTCAAATGTACCAGCTAAATGAATTTATAAATTTGAATTTGGAATTCTTAACCAAAGAGGAGATATTTCAGATCAAAGTGGTTAGTACGACAAAACGCTAATTTCATATATAAGGACCTAATATTTTAAAGTGCAACTTCTTTGGACGCGAGAGTAAAATTTCGATGTCATATTTGCATGCAACGTATGTGAGTAATGTTTGTGACGAAAATTTTTTTACTTTAATCATGTGTATTAAGTAGCCCAAATTAGTGGTTAGAATATCTTAATCGATAACACGTTCAATCACGGAAAGCATCTCTGTTTTCTTATGGGCTTCATTTGTGTTTATAATTCTAGGCTTCCTTTTGCCAAACAGTGGGATATACATATACAAGCCGGTTGGCGTGATTGATAGATACTTGCCTTTCGCGCCGCAGGTCGTGGGTTCGATTCCCACCCAGGACAGACATTTGTGTGCATGAACATGTCTGTTTGTCCTGAATCTGGGTGTAATCACCCATATAGGTATATATTTACAAAAGACAACTAGTATATGTAAGTGTATCCGTCGTCTGCTTTCTATAGTACAAGTTCTGTTTAGTTTGGGATCAGATAGCCGTGTGTGAATAATGTCCCAGGATATTATTATTATTAAAATTTAGTATTAAGCCTCTATAATACTTATTGGTTCTTAGTTTTATGTTGTTTGTAAGTAGATTTCATAAGGCTTGTATTTATTTAGCGAGTCGAATGTTTTCTACTTAGATGCAGCAAAAATTTTACTTCTCATCTAGTCTAAACGGACCTAGTATATTGTTTATTATTGAATGTTTATATGTTATAATGTATTTCAGTTATATATCTGATTTTTGCGGATCTAAGTAGAATTTACTCGGCTTTTTTATTAATTATTAAGTCGGGTATTTTCTCCTTGAGTCAACATCAATCGAATTGCTGAAAAAAGAAGAAAGAAGATTGATACTTTTATAAGTAGACTATGTCCGGCTTTTATTGATTAAGCCGAATTTAATCTACTTTTGGAAGTGTCGACAATTATCAACGATGGACAAGAAGTATCTTAAGATGGCGGATGGTTTTGTTTTGAGTCTAAGTAGATTTCGTTCGACTTGTTTATATAATCTAAGTCGTCCTTAATTTACTTATATTCGTAACAAATAATATCATCATTAAATTTAAACAATTTACATTGTTGTGTATATATGTATCTATATACTATAAGTTGTGCTCCGTAATTGCCCTGTGTTATATTTGTATTACATAAAAGCCATTGATATGCCTGATTAAATTAAATAAATTTTATCAAGTATGTTCATAAAGGCACTTTTGAATCGCCATATTAACAGTATTGAATTAAATGTAAAGCTAACGGTATAGTTGTAAACAGAATAGTCATAGTTTGCTACAAAGGTTGAGGCTTATGGTTACAATTCTACAAGTAGCTGAATTTATATAGCCCATAAACCTCCCCCATCCCCTGATGGGCACAGGTTTCATAGTCTGGTAAAAGGACACGAAATATGTGGCCAGCAGGGGGTGATTTCCTCTATAATATCATGTTTATTCATAAATATTATTTATTTAATGTTATAAAATATATATTATATTTATTAGATTTTATTCATTTGTTTATCGTTTTAAGTACGTTTCGATGGGCTATTGCTATTGCTCACCCTCAGCCCTTTGATACTTACTTGAATTGATGGCGGAGATATTTTGATGTTTCGAAGATAATTAAAAATTACAAATGCTGTGTAATACCTCGATTATATTTTGTGAAGAATACGACTTGCGTGCCACCTATTGTATATTTTTATTTATTATTTTACTGTAAATAGGTATGCAGGAGGATTGGCAAATAGGCAATCGGATGGTAAGTGGTTACCGTTATCTATAGACATTGGCGCTGTTAGAATTATTAACCATCCCGTACAAAGCCAATACCATGGGAACTTATGTCGTTATGGGGTTATGTCTTGTGCCTGTAGTCACACTAGCTCACTCAACTGAAACCGGAAGACAACAACACTAAGTTTTGTTGTTTGGCTGTAAAATATGTGATAAGTGGGTGGTATGCTACCACCACAAAGCACTACAACCAAGTAAACTAATAAATCTACGCCAGAAACCTCCACGTAAATGCTTCAACGAGTTCTCGAAGTTTCGACATAAGATTAATGACAAAGGCATGAACAGAAGAACAAGCATTATTTTTATTTTTCATTATATAGGGTTTTCCATTAAGGGCGCTTGATCTTTGAAATGCAAAAAAAAATACATGTAGGAGGGATATTTGCGAAATATCTCTCCTACATGTATTTTTTTATTTGGAAGGTCTATCGACCCCATTATGTATGGAATATGACATCATTCAAATGACCGCCACGGCTTCGGTTGGTGGCGCGCACACGAAAGGTCCAATTTTCGATGACTCTGGCGCACAAATCGGGCTGTATTTGATCGATGGCGTGGCGTATGTTGACTTTGAGGGCATCGGTGGTTTGCGGCTTGTTGGCATAGACCTGCGACTTAAGAAAACCCCACAAGAAAAAGTCCAGCGGGGTCAAATCGCACGATCTCGGTGGCCAGTTCACGTCGCCTCCGCGCGAGATGACCATGTCCAGAAATTGCTCGTGCAGAACTTCCATCGTAGCGTGTGCTGTGTGGCACGTAGCGCCGTCCTGTTGAAACCACATGTTGTCCAGATCCATATTCTCGATTTCAGGCCAAAAGAAGTTGGTTATCATCGACCGGTATCGCTCACTATTGACGGTGACGGCCACACCATTATCGTTTTCGAAAAAATACGGACCAATCACGCCTCCGGCCCAAAATCCGCACCAAACAGTCACTTTCTGCGGGTGCATTGCCACTTGGTGAACCTCGTGTGGATTGGTCTCGTCAATACAATAAATCTACTGAAATTAAAAAAAAAAACTAATTATTTTAAACGAAACATTCTATTTACAATTGCATTGCAGCATTGCATACAATTTCGATATTATACAATACGTAAAACGGGCGAAGTGCGCGGAACGTTGCTCGAACTGAAGACCCATTTTCATAAAACAATTTTATGATTTGCACGTGCTGCTCGACACTGTAACCTGCCATGGTGGTTTGGGAGGACGGAATGAATATAACACACTGCATTTGACAGCTGTCAAAGTTCAAGCGTCCCTATTGGAAAACCCTATATTTATAATGGCGAACAATATTTACAATAATATGTAGATAGGATATAAATGTATTTGCTTTTTAGCTGTGTAATTACTAAGTGACAAATATACGCTTAAAATATTTGTTAATACTGTATAAATGTAATATATAATTATAATAACTTACTTTTTTTTTTATTTGAATAATAAATATTATAATTTTAATTTTTTATTTTAAGACTTTCTTTATTATTATTTATTCTCTATTCTTATGCAGTTCGTAAGCGTTTAGTTTTCTCATTATCATTGTTAACGAATCGAAAAATCACAGCCTCGATAAAATTACTTAATAAAACTTTTGAAAAATAACTTATAGAGCAAAACCTTATTTAAATAAAAAAAAGAGTCAAATCGTCAGAGCAGTGCAAAATATACGGGCGAAAAAGAAGGAATTAATTTATATACAAGAATTGCTCATTTAATATTATAAGATAAAACACCTTTCCATTATTTTAACTTAATTTGTATATTCTATATACAAATGCTATATTCATACAAATATACGATTCATTGAATATAATATTGTACAGGCTATATAAGAAGGAGAAACAGATTATAAAATTATTATTGATTAGTTTTTTTTTTTATATGTAATTTGTTACTCGATCTTCAACATTCGGTGGTGGAGCTTTGTGCAAACTCGTCTGGGTAGGTACCACCCACTCATCAGATCTTCTACCGCAAAACAGCAGTACTTTGTATTATTGTGTTCTGGTTTGAAGGGTGAGTGAGAGAGTGTTATTACAGGCACAAGGGACATAACATCTTAGTTCCCAAGGTTGGTGGCGCATTGGCGATGTAAGCGATGGTTAACATTTCTTACATTGCCATTGTCTATGGGCGATGGAGACCACTTACCATCAGGTGGTCCATGTGGTCGGCCGCCTACAAATACAATAAAAAACAAAAAAACTGCTTGCGTCAATATCTTCACAAGACTGTAACTTTTTTCTACCTATGTATTTGTACATCAATTTTCATGGATTGGACAATATAGAAGTTGATATGCTGGCGCGAAACCTTACGACGAGTTAGAGCAAAGTGCATAGCATCTTAAAACTAAATACCTTTTTACAGCCGTCCCCATTAAAAAATACATATACATGATATGGCAAACAGTGCAAGTATATTTACAAATAGATGTAACAACATTAGTATATATCGAGTCATATGTATTGTGCATGTGATCTGCCTACAATCTCCCTGGTTGATTGTATGAAATCACAAAGGCGGTGCACCAATGAGGATATGTCACTTAGAGTTGCCGATCTAATAGGATAATAAAGATCACAATGCAAAATTGTCCCGTGCACTCTCAAATTGAAACTTTGTATATGGAACGATCTTTACTTTATAAATTTCAAGCTATATAAGCCATTTTTTTGCAACGGACTCCTGCATTTCTATTATGTAAGAAATAATTTCATTACTCACCCTTGAAATGGTAACAACCGACTTAAGTGATAAACTATTTTTATGCGTGTATTCTAGAAATGTTGTAATTATTATGATTAATATCGCATATCAGTTTCTGATTTGTACGACCTTTGTCTGCGGCGAGTTTCGAGTTTGTTCTTACAAATTAGCCCTACTGGTAGTCACTGTTCACAGGCTTTGTCCGAGCCTGCATCGGTTTATCTAGTCATCAGTCAATTAATCAGAACTTCAATAGTTTCTCATTCTTTCCTTTATATAACGTAACATCTTAGAACCTCTTGTCAGCAGCACTGTTAACAAAAACATACCGGGTCAATAAAGAAGTCGTAAATATTAAAATGCATAAAAAAGACAAAGGCCTACAAGCAAAGTTGAAACTCCAATTAAGATTTGCATATTCAACAATATTTTTAAAATTGAGATTATGATACTGGCTTGAAATAAAAATATGCGAGCACATCGCAAGCAACAGCGATGAGAACAATTGAAAAAGCACACCAAAGACACGCTAATCATGTGATTGGTATAGAAATAAAGAACTATGTAAAGAAATAGACTTATTTTTAAACTATGAATAATCATATCAATTTAATAACATGTCATTAAGGCTACCTGTCGATGTTCCACTGCAAGCGAAGGTATATTCTATTCAGAATTCCACTTCATAAATGCACAGCGGATCAGTAATAATGTAATAATATCCTGGGACATTATTTAAACAAGGTCATTTGATCCCAAACTAAGCAGAGCTTGTATATACTATTGAAACCAGACAACTGATATACTTACATATACTACTTTTCTTTTGTAAATACATACTTATATAGATAATTACACCCACACTCAGGACAAACAGACATATTCATGCACACAAATGTCTGTCCTGAACCCACGACCTGCGGCGTGAAAGGCGAGTATCTTACCAACCACACCAACCGGCTCGTCAGTGGTACGTATGCCTAATTGAATTTCTTCAGAAACACACCGGTTTTCTCTAGTCTTCCTTTTTTTATAAAATAGGAAGGCAGACGGGTAGATGAGTCACCTAGTGGTAAATGGTCGATATCACTTATAGACATTGGCGCTTTAAGAAATCTTAACCATTTCTTACATCGTCAATGCTCAACCAACCTTGGAAACTAACATGTTATGTCCCTTGTGTGTACCTATCCATATGGGCTAACACAAAGCGCTACTGCCTTTGCTGCCGATCCGGAGGCAAAGTGTACGTAAACACAAACAGAATTTTTTAGTACGACAAGAAATTTGGTTTGTGATCCGAATTTCTTAAAACTTTATTATTATCTTAATTCAAGAATGGACTCATGTTCCCATTCCATTGTTAATGCTAAAAAAAAATGTATACACTTAATACAACTATACGTACGAGTTGTATATGTATTTAATTAATCATTACATATCACTCTTGCTTTAATGTTTGTCCTCATATAATAAATTATATAAAAATAGATATTGATATATTGAGTTTACCTGTAATATTAGGTCCTTACATATGATATTGGCGTTTTGTACGGGAGGAGTATAAAGTTTTTTTTTTTTTTGTAAAATATATTTAATTAATCAAATTATGCACATAGGCAGTTCATTGATCCCTTTACTAAAAAAAACCATGGGGGCGAGAATCAATAAGCTCTTGAAGGCGGTTTGGACTGCCGCATCGGAGTTGAATTTTTTCCTTGTAAGAAGTTGTTCAAATTCCGGAAAAAATAGGAATCTGTTGGAGCTAGGTCCGGGGAGTACGGTGGATGTTGCAGACATTCCTATTGTAGCTCATCTAACTTTGTGGTGGTTTGTTGTGCAGTATGTGGTCTTGCGTTGTCGTGAAGCAGCAGTGGCCTAGAGCAATTGACCAATATCGGTTGTTTAGCAGCTAGTTCATCCTTTATGGTTTGCAGTTGCTGACAATAGATATCTGCCGTAATCATTTGACCAGATTTTAGAAAGCTGTAGTGAACGACACCGGCGCTAGTCCACCAAACACTCACAAGTAACTTTTTCTGAGTCAATTTTCATTTAGGGCAGGATTTGGCTGGGTCTCTAGGGTTCAGCTATTGCGATGAGTGCTTCCGATTATCGTACAGTATTCACTTCTCATCACATGTAATGATTCGATTTAAAATTTCTTCATTATTGTGTCGGTTGAGCAAAGTAACACAGCAGACGACGCGTGTTTGCAAGTTCGATTCACTCAAATCATGAGGTACCCATCGTTCAAGATTTTTTAATTTCCCTTCAAGTGGATTAATACAGTTTTATCACTTACCCCGAAGCCTGCAGCTATCTCTGAAGTGCTTTGTGATGGATCCGCTTCACAATAGCCTTTAATTCTTTATTTTCCATTTTGATCTCCGGCCGTCCACGGGGTTGGTTCTGAAGGTCGAAATTTCCAGAACGAAAACGTTGAAACCAAAAACGTACCGTGCTTTCTTTTGTGACACCAGCGCCGTACACATCATTAATCCTTCGAACTGTTTCTGCATCACTGGTGCCACGGTAGAACTCATACTCGTAAATATACCGATATTTCATATTTTCCATATTACCGCACAATAAGCGACGCCAAAGAAAAAACTAATGAAGAAAAAACAAATGAATGACTGTTTTCAAAACTCAAATGTACCAGCTAAATGAATTTATAAATTTATAATTCGAATTCTTAACCAAAGAGGAGATATTTCAGATCAAAGTGGTCAGTACGACAAAACGCTAATTTCATATCTTAAGACCTAATATTTCAAAAATATTTAGTAATTTTTTTAATAACCTTTTATTTAGTAGTCTTATTTCGACTGATACAATTTATTTATAAAATACGAAACTTATTAGGAACAGAAATTATACAATGCCATTAATATAGTAAATTATTGCTAAAATATGAAATAAATATGATTATAAATATCATATCTTCTAGGGTAAAAAAAATTGTTCAATTGTACCCAAAAAATATCAAATAAGTAAAAAAACTATCATAGAGTCAATCAGACCAACATTCCGATATAATGAACGTTGATTGAGAAATTAACTGGATTTAATCAATAGTGTGTCAGCAGTAATGTCGACCACGGAGTCAAACGCGATTTTAAAAACGATATTCACTTCGTTGTCATTCTCTCATTCTCTTGTCGATTGGATGCTGTGAAGATATCACAGCTGCATCAATAATATAATACGACATAATTTCCATAACGAGCGGATCAATAGGCATAATATTAACTCTTGGTGGTAACATGTCAATTGATATATTAAAGCCCCCCCCTTATCGGCTTATTTTGTGCAAAGGGTCAGGTCTTTGACCTCGCTTGACACGACACAGCTAGACTAGTCACTGCCTTTAATATTTCTTACCGAAAAATTGAGACTAAAACCGAACTAGTTTTTATAATAATAACGCTTTTATTGTTAATTTTTCCCTTTTGTTACATGTTGTTGTACTAAGTCTAAGTCAGTTTGATGTTCGTTTTTTTGTGATCGGTATCTAACACAAAAATTAAAAACTTAGCACGGTTCATTCAGAGCAAAAACTTTTAAAAAAAATTATCCATAAAGTGTTTCTGTAATCGTATTTAAATTCCTGTTCCTACTAAAAATTTGAGTAAATATATATTTTATTAATGTGTGTACTAATGATCAATTATTGGCCGTGAATTAAAAAGAACACATAATATAGCTTTGATGTAGCTATGTTAATGGTGTGAAGACCTTAGTTGATATTTCAACACGGGCGAGCTGGGGTTAATTGAATTAAATTCATCCCAAGAATAAGCTATATTGTTCACCGGAAACCATGGCAGAGCGCAACGAGGGAGTTCCGTTTTAATCAAATTTAAAAATATATTTGTAACGGCTGCACATAATTAGTATATACTGAATTCTGACTTGATACTACATAATGAGTAAATCTTTAATGTATCTACCAATCATTTACTTGTTACTATAAATAAAAAAAAAAATTGTGGTGGAGCCATAATTTTTTCAATCACGGAGCGAAGAACCATTATTTATGTTTTTTTTTTTTTTTATAGTAAAAAGTAAATGATTGTTATAGTTTTATAACAATTTTATTAAATAATATAAATTAATTAAATTAAAAATATATCTATCTATACAAATAAATCAGGAGAAGTTTATTTGTAATGTCACTTGGTAATTCACTTGGTGCTCGTCTGGGTAGGTCCACTCATCAGATATTCTACCGCAAAACAGCAGTAATTTGTATTGTTGTGATCCGGTTTGAAGGGTGAGTGAGCCAGTGTAATTACAGGCACGAGGGACATAACATCTTAGTTCCCAAGGTTGGTGGCGCATTGGCAATGTAAGTGATGGTTAACATTTCTTACAATGCCATTGTCTATGGGCATTGGTAACCACTTTCCATCAGGTAGCCCATATGCTCGTCCGCCAACAAATATCATAAAAAAAATAAAAATAAATCCTCTATATCACAGCTTTAGTGGTTAAATTTTCGAAAATACTTCCATAGTGCTATCCTATTGTGTAAAAGAAACCCGTATGCAAATTTTCATGGTGCTAGCTCAATAGTTTGGGCTGTGCGTTGATTTATCACTGAGTCAATTATTTCTTTATATATGTACAAAAGAATCTCAATCTATAACATATTTTATTAAAAAATTAAACAGTCTAAAACTATAAACCAGACCAATACAAAAGTAAGATGGATGTACTCGTCTATACTAATGAATCGTACTTCATATTTGACAACTTTGTTAGTGATAATTAGTTGCACACATAAATAAATCATCGCTACGTTAAAAAATAATCTTAAGTCCATACATTTTGTATCTGTGCACGTAAAGCACATTGATGTTCGGTTTAGTGTTTGTACCTTAAAGTAATAATGTTTTAAAATTAAATTTGGATATAGATTAATCCCTACTATCCACCACGCTCTAATGTGGGTTGGTGGATATACACGTGGCAGATTTTCATCCGACACGTGCTTTGATACTCACGAAGTTTTATTTTGCTGCCTAGGATTAGATGAACTATGAACACATGTTAGCGCATACAATTTCAGTGTTGCTTACTCAGGTTTGAACCCGTTACGAATAAGATTTAAGTGGTTTACTACGTATATTTAGATAAAATATATTGTTCCTATATGTATTCGAAATAAAAAAGAAGAAATAATATGTCCATGTTAAAACCAATGCATTTCAAGCTCTTCAAAATCCAAAATTACACGTATATTACATACATATTTGTGACACATACAAACTAAATTGTAAGGACTTACACATCCAAACAGGGAACACGATTAATATGTTGGCTATGTTTGAAATTGAATAGTAATTAAATTAAACTTATTATAAATTACACAAAAACATTTCTTTCCAAGCACCTAAAACACACAAACCATTATTAATTCGTCGTCAGATTCTTGAACAAAAAGTCGAGTTTTCTATTGGACTGTCAATTATAAAAAAAATTCGAGTTTCATTCTGAAATGACAAAATGCAATAAAACTCAATAATACATATTCAACATTTTTACAATTATTACTCGACTACTTCAAACATGTCGCAGCAATATATCATTTTAATTACCACTAACGCTTCACCCGCGACTTCTTCCGCGAAGGAATTTACACGTACATAATCGACCTTAATTATGAAAACCATTTAAATGGATAATAATTAGTATAATGATACCAATATCACTACTATTCGATTCCACCCGTATTTGAACTTAATTATTTAAACAAAAACTGTTATTGTGGCTTAACTATAATAGTTAGGCATATACTATCTCGGACATTTGTGTGAGCAATCATAAGTACTATTAATATATAGAACAGTATTTTATATAACATCAATCAATCAAAGTTTTCGCAGGTTCTTTGTAAATATAATGTAGCCTATGCTACTCGGTAAAAATGTAGCTTTCTAATGGCGAAATAATTTTTAAAATCGGTCCAGTATTTTTTGAGTTAAATCGTAACAAACAAACCAGCAAACAAACATAAAATCTAATCTTTCCTCTTTGTAATATTATAATTACCATAAGCACGCCATTGAAAAATAAACCTAAAAATAAACGAAATAATATAGTTTTTCGATGTTTGTGTTAAATATAATTATATTATTGAAATTGTAAGGTACTAGTTTATATATATGACGTCATGCAGCGCCCGCCGCCATGTTACTACTAATATGAATACTCATACAACACAATGCTCTGCCATCATGCCAGCGTCATATCGCCCTCCCAGTCCGCTGTCTGACCAAAGCTTTACTATACAAGGACCTATTTGAGAGAGTCTGACTCTCATTGCAGCTTTAAAATAAAAACAGAGTTATCTCTCTTATAATGATCCGTTTCTATAAAATATATATTATTTTAAGGTTAATTTGTCTATGGACTGAACAGTGACAAGTTAATTTTCAGTACCTAAAAACGCAACGAAGCCGCGAATAAAATAAATCAATAACATAAGTATGTCTAAATTCTACTGACTAAAATATAAAGGCGAATACATATTTAGAATCTGATGAATTCATATATAGTATTATATTATTAAAAATATCAGACAGTCTAGTGACGAAATTAAAGCGAAACGTTTATTCAAGTCCTAGTATAATAAACTGTCCCACACCGGGTTCGTTCAATGAAGTAAGTAGATAATGTGGGCACTATTTAAAGCTAATCAAACTTAGTTAAGGAGTAGTCTACACTCGTGCGCAGGCGACGATCGACGCCATGACGCTTTAGTTACAATTCAAATACAGAACGCGTCGGTCGTTCATGTGTTTCCTCATAGACACATAACTGATTCTGTACGATCTGTCAAATGTTACTGTCGCTTGGAGATATTGCTGTCTCTTTCTTTTTCTATTGGTACGTATCGAGTTATTTGTCTATGTGCTTGATGTTAACCAGTGACAGTTGTTGGATGCAAAGAGTTTTTTTTTTGTTTTTCGAACCCGGTAAGTTTTTTTTCTTTCAACAGTTCAGCGGCCAGTTGGCTAATTATTTAATAAATAAATTTACTATCGTGTATTTATATTGTATTATAATTATGCATATAAATATTGTTTCTTTATTACAACAAAAGGAGTTGTCAATTAAGGAGGTCACATATAAATAAGGATAAAATATTTCTTTCAAGCAAGAACCATCGCCTTAGTATGACGTTATTTCGGTATTTAGACCGGCAGACATATTGTGAATCATTAATCAATTCGCCGCTAAGTGATCACGAATTCTTAACATCTGCATGACTGCTATAGGAGTTTATTAATTAATAATTGTTGCTCGCGACTTAGAATGTAATGAAAATTCCCTGAAAATTGAATATGATACATAAATTGTTTGGTGAACTTTAGATATAGCAAAGACAGTTTGTTTTTTAATCATTTCATAATTACATAAAGTCGACACTGTCAATAAAAAAAGGTTGCATATGTATTTTTTTAATGGACATTTATTTTTGTATACAGAACACATTGTAATTATATAAGGGTAACGATTGACGTGGAGAAGTATGATTTAAAGTACATAATTTTCGAGTTTATGTAGTCTATAAAAAAACAAATAATAGTTGGTTTCTCGTTAATATAACCTATTATTTCGAATGAGATACCATATTAACACCCAGCTTAAAATTCATATAAAAAATGTATTCTTACTCAATAACCAATTCGAAAGTTCTAAATTTAAATTATCCCCTGAACTGTCAATGAACAATTAACTTTGAAGAAACGACGTTCTGTTTACAGGGCGTTAACGATAACGCGTGACCTCAGATAAGCGGGGGCAAAAGTTAAAGATGAATTATAAAGAGATAGCTAGAGTGATGAACTTAGTAAACATTATGAACCGTTTGTATTGTCTAGACTTAGCCTTAAATATCATTAACAATAAACGATAGAAATAGTTTTGTCTATATACGTTTTCTTAAACATACATATTATAATTATATTGTCAACAAAACTCCATATTCATATTGTCACTCATTTAACATTTTATTTACAAATTGATTTCGCATGTGAACACAACATTTGTTTATTGGTATTTTATTCGTAAAATATAATTAGTATCAAGATTTCAGAGCGAAGTAAGAAACACGACTTGTATACTATAAAATAAATGCAAAAACATACCAATAATTCGAAGTGTTATGGTATTTTCAAGTACATATATTTTTACGTTTAGTACGTAAGAGCGACTATAAAATTACCGCACTGTTAAATACATTAAAACCTATTTTTGCGCGTAGCTGGCTGATGAGTAACTCGGAGCTGGCAATTAAAAAGAAAAAGTTTAAATTTTAAATAACGAACAGGCGCTCCCGAAACACGCTGGTCATTCATCCCGCTGCCATATGGGCGATCACGCTCGAAGTGTTCGCTTCAATTAGAAGTGACACGTGCATTATTTGCATATTTAATTTCTGAATTCAATTTGAAATCATAAATAGGTCAACTCATGACATTGCATGTTCTATTAGTTATTTAAATTACTCTTCAAGTACCTAGTTTAAGTGTTATTTAGGTTAATTTTTAGAATAGATCTGTTGTACTGAATTCGAGCTTTTACTTAATCTTTTATAATATAGAAATCACTAAAATAAATATAAAATCATAAATTACTGGATTTAAATTGATGTATTGAATTTTTTTTAAATAGGCTTTAAAAATAAAAGACTAAATAATTATAGCATACGTTAACTCGATGATCCAATCACAGTCGTAATCGTTTAACAATAGAACGATTCCTATCAATTAGACCAATCAGGGAACATTTAAATCAAATCTAATAGTGAATAAGTGCACCCGAAGATTGTTAATCCGGATATTGCCAGTTCTATTAGTTTTGTCGTCTGTGGCGCGGATGCGAGCAATTGAGATATTAACAAGAACATCGCTTCGTTCATTTAGACTCATGTTGTTGACAATTTTTTAGTATGAGAACATTTTATATAGTTCTCTTGTAACAGTTTTTTTTACACATTTTTGGAGATTTTTACGTAAGCGAATATGTAGTATCGATGTTTTGCTACATTCATTTTATAGAGTACAAAATTCTTTAACTAAAATCGAAACTACAGCCATGTATTATAATAATGTGTAATGGAGATAAAGCTACAAGCAGGGTCGTCTTTAAGTTATTGGAGGCCTTGGGCATATAAGGATAAGGGTGGCCATCATGTTGACTGTGGCGATCACCTTTTTTTAACGCGAATTTAGCGCCTTAACATCGAAATGTGAAAATATCGGTTATCGTTTGGTGATTTTGGACTTGATTGGGACTAGGGGGCCCATATCGATGGCGGAGCCCTGGCCACGTGCCCAGAGTGCCCAATGGGAAAGAGGTACCTGCAACAGAATATGACAAATGGTTTACAACCTAAAAATTTCGATCCATGATAGAGATGACCAGATTATGTTGAGACTGGCAAAATACCACCCAGACCAGAGGAATAGAGAATCTCCCATCAACTACCACCTCTCCGAGGAAGTCAACCGGTACACATTCATCTTTGACTCTACGACGTCAAAAGCTTGAAACGTAGATTGTGATATAGCCTGGTGATAAAAATGGAGGCACATCAAAATAAGATAAATAAATTAAAGATAAGATACGCCAAATGACACAAGTCTGTGGAGATACAAGAATAAAATGACAAAGAGTAGTAGACTTCAAGAGTAAAGCTTGCTGACCATAAGTGGTGTATGAGGCCAAGCGAATTATGATGATAATCGCAGCCAAGTACAGTTACGGGGGCATTTAATTAGGTATTTTAATTATTTATATATTATTCCTTCTTTAACTGAAACCAGCATTGTTCACATTTAAGCTAAAATGTAACAGCGTTTCTTTGAAAAAAGATAAGTTATCTAGTAAATGAACACTGACTGACAGATATCGCACTAACCGTGTGGGTCTACAAACATGAATTAGGAGTTCCTTTATGATAAGTATTTTATTTTATAGCATAGGTAGGCGGACGAGCATATGGGCCACCTGATGGTAAGTGTTCACCAACGCCCATAGACATAAGCATTGTAAGACTTACATCGCCAATGCGCCACCAACCCTGTGAACTAAGATGATATGTCCCTTGTGCCTGTAATTACACTGGCACCTTTCAAACCGGAACACAACAACAACAATAACAAGTAAGAACTAAGATAGTGTTTTTTGAAAATTCACAACCGGAGAGGCTAAATGAGGTATGAAAGTTTGCTGGGAAATTGATATAATTATAATTTATGAATTTAGTTATAAGAAGTCAGGTTGCACATGTCTTACAAATTAATCTGAAGAATATGGTATAGTTGTTTAAATAATTATAATAATAAATTATAAGAAGTGCTTTCAAAATTTATTCCGTAGTCCTCTCGTCTCAACAGCGCTGTGTGATTTTAGAACAAATGTATGTTTGAAGTATGTATGACATGCAAGGTGTCTTTTTTTGTAAACAGAAAATGTAGTAAGCGCTTAAAGCTTTTTATTGTTATCAAAATAAATCGAGAGGTTTTATATCTCGAGAGGCTGCCCTCGTTTATTTCTAATTATAATGAATTATCCAGTTTTGTCTCAATAACCTATATCATTAAAGGAATTTAACGATTAGTGCACATTTGATCTTTTCCTATTGAGAAAATGTTATCTTTTATGCTTCTGATCTGACACAATACTTGAAAATATATTCAGTTCCACTATCCATCCCCTGGCTCCATCAGATCAGCTTGATGACTTGTGAAGTTGGTTCTACAACTTGTAGAGTAGAAGTCAATAGCGCAATGGTTTACGAGCTGCATAGCGATGATAAAGTCGCGGGTTCGATTCTGACCCGTTAAGCTCCAAACATTATTTTCAAAATATGGTTCTCTCCATTTGCAAATTTAAATTGTTACTTACATATTGTTTATTTTTGTATTGTATAGCTAGGCGGACGAGCATATGGGCCACTTGATGGTAAGTGGTCACCAACACCCATAGACAGTGGCATTGTAAGAAATGTTAACCATCGCTTACATCGCCAATGCGCCACCAACCTTGGGAACTAAGATGTTATGTTCTTTGTGCCTGTAATTACAGTGGCTCACTCACCCTTCAAACCGAAACACAACAATACAAAGTACTGCTGTATTGCAGTAGAATATCTGTTGAAATACTTTGGTATGACGAAAATATTTGCTATCCTTCTTACAAAACAGTTTAACCACTTATATGAGAAAGAAATGGCAATATTTTCATTCCTGATAAATTCGTTTACAGCACTGAGTGTGTACTTAGTGAAGATTTATAGTGATAGCGTGATTAAGCAAACAGTGATTTCAAAAAAAAAGTAGTATTATTAAGGCGAAATTTGCATAAAAACTACAGCACTGACCTGATTAGGCGGCTATCAATCACGGACATTAAAGGGGAAAATAAATTTGGCATCGTTAGTGCCGTTTGTTGTAAATTATTTTTAAATTAAATTATTTGCTTAGTCGCTTTAAGTAATAAATTTCGCATTATGTTGTCCGCCATATTTGATTTCTGATGATGTCATCATTACAGTGTCATAGACACTTAGGACATTACTATGAATAGAATGACAACACTTTAATTGATATTGTGGTTCTTTATGGTAAAATAGAAATGACATACATAAATACATACAAAAGGAAAACTATTTTAATGTAAAATAAAATAAAATACCCATTAAAATTTTAAAGAAAAAACACGCCGTCTAAAAGATTGTCCTGTGGCATTGTACTCAAGACGCTGGCACTATTGCCTCTCTGCACCGCTAGACCCAGCCTTTGGGCTAAATAAGTGCCAGCTCTTGGGTCACAAAAAGTGTGGACCAGTTTCTTGGAGAGGTCTTTCATATTTTTTTTAGTATCAGATGACCATGGACCTAATGTTTCAAAACCCAGCCCCGCAAATTCATATTCGTTTGATAATAATGAATATTTGCGACGCTTGAGTATTTGAGCAGCTTCAGCGGCTGCACTGGCCTTGCGAGACGTATTCTTAATATGAGATACTGCCAGAGTATCTACGCAAGTTGCATCCCACACAAGAACACGTCCCATCGACCATGGCACTAATGTTGCTCCATCAGGTTTCTTGCCATCATCTCTGCATAAACCATTCGGTTCTAATGTAGCAGGAATCGATGCTGTGGCCATAGCCCGACGGAGTATGTCATTTAGACATCCATGGCGATATGCACGGCCAGCGCTTTTGCGGCAGCTGAGTCCATGGTGTCCGAAATGATCCACACGGGTTCCACAGGGACATGTATGAGGCTCGCACACCTTTAAGCCCAAACGAAGGCATACGGCGATGCGTATCGTTGCCCGATCAAGTACTGTCCCTAGATTTTGGGAAGGAAGAGCCTGAAACCAGTGGCCTGACTCTCTTTCAGAAGCAGCTAACAATCTTGCTCGGTCCGTATCTGTGGTACACTGGGACATTAGTAAATTGAAAAGAAGAGATAAAAGAAGAAGAAATACAAGAGTGCGTGTTGATTCTTACTCAATATCGTTACAACTTCTGATTCGACAGGAACTTTAAATGTAGGATGATTACAATTTGGGGTGGACCATAGGATATTTATTGTTAATTATTTCGTAAAAATAAATTCAAAGCTCACCGCAGAAAACAGTTGTGAAATTTAGAAAATGATATGCGATTTTGACTCTTGTGATTATAATATTTAAAGGAAATACGAATCAAAATAGCGTATCGTTATGAGACATTCTGGTGGAAGGGCCTTGGCAAGCCACTCATCAGATAATGTAACAAACAGCAAAAAGTATTGTTGTGTCCCGGTTAAAAGGGTGTGTAAGCCAATGTAACTACAGACACATATACATATTACATACATACTTATAACATATTAGTTCCAATAGTTGGTGGAGCATTGGCGATGTTTGAAGTGGTTAATATTTCTTACATCGCCAATGTTCTTACACGGTCGTTGGTTAACTTTCAGATGACCCAATTGTTTATCCAACTTTCTATGTTATATAAAAACAATTTTATATATTAGTAATTTTTAAAGATAAAACAATTTTATAATAATCGTCATAAATCGTAATAAAGGATCCCATTCTTGTAGTAATTTAAGTATTTATCGTTGGCGCATATGTGTGATAATTGTCATTGCAGACAATGTTAAGTGGACTTCATTACTGCATATTTTTGTTATAATTATCTTGTTAGTAAATGAATGAACATTTGAAAGTATATAATATAGTATAGCTATTAGTAAATCGTATGGAATGTGTAAATTTAAGATCTTTATATCGTCTATTCTTTCTTATATTGGAATATGTGTATGTGTATTTATTTTGATTAAGTAGCCAGTGTATTCAGTGTTGGAATTACTTTGGCAATGTTAGCAATAATAGTTAACCTTTTACATTTCCAATGTCAATTATCATTAACAATTTTTCTGTCACGTGTATTGAATTTGCAATTTATTTATATACAAGAATAACTGAAAGAAGAGTCAAGAGAGCGAAAAGAAGAAAACTAAATCTTGTTCCTAAGTACTAGTGCCGCAGGAGTGATTTTGTTATATCTCCTGCTGCTTAAGTGCTTATCAATAGATTTAGTAACACAACAATAAGAAGAAGAAGAAGAAAGTAAAGAAGAATACTTCCATTTGTTCTGTTTGTGCAAAGGTCTTTATCGTTTTATATTTGTTAGTTATTTTTGAAATTGTAAATATTTGCAAAAATGTACTGACGTAAAAAAAGATATTCTGTTATATATTCTGTGGTTTTTTTATTGTAAATAAGTGTAACTTATATGCCTATGTCTTTCAGATGAAAATCTACCTCAATGTCAAGTTGTATTGCGATTCATTTGTTAGTCGTGATGATACATAGACAGACAAAGTTACTTTCGATGTTAGTATTTATTATGGATATTTATTATCAATATTGCTACTTTATTTAATTAATTATTTTATATACTGTTATGAAGTATGTGTTTTTTTAATTTTTTTATTTCGAAAGTCAGTATTTAAATCGGCCATGGGAATGAGATTTCCTTTGTCTTTAAATAAACAGACATTTATGTACGTTATAATTGATTTTATAATTTTATTGCCCGTCATTGAAGAGTGACATCGGTGTACCTCACCGAGAATCATTCTTCTCAGATTATATCAACCAATCAGCACTGGAGCCAAGCGGTTGGATCTCTTAGCCTCGCTACTTGCTATTTCCAGGAGTTGGACATTTACGCTCTATAACTATACATTATTTTTAGTGCATATATGTATTTATACTTACTTAGTAAGTGTTAGGTTAGGTTAAGAATAAGAGAGGCTGATTGGCAAAAGGGACTGCTGATGTTAAGTGGACATCGCCCCCCATAGACAGTGTGCTTTAGGAAATGTGAACCATCCCTTACATAGCCAATACGCCGTCAACCTTTGGAACTGAGATGTTGTGTCTCCTCTGTCTGTAATTATACTGGCTCACGTTTATCAAACAGCTGTTACTATTGGCAGTATAATTTGTTAACATTTATATCCATGTGGTTTACAATAAAGTTTTTTTTTTAACAATATATATATCTAAATAATTGTTTAATATTAAACCAAATTAATAAAAAAAATAAACAAGTACTGATATTAAAACCAGAGTAAGTAAAAACAATAAAACGGTATATTTTATAAAGTTACATAATATAATGACAGGTATACAGGCTCCTAGGCCACACAAATAAATTTCCTCGTAGTATCTCCGTAAGTAAAATAACCCCAAAACAAACGAAATGAAAATATAGATTCAATCTGACTTCTTGGGCTATTGTTATCTCCTCTGCTACCACATGTTTAACGCTTAAAAGAACAGGAAACAAGTCTTAGTCTAGTTTAGTTATAAAATAAAAAGTAAATGTATTTACGTAGAAACAATCAGTAAATGTGTAGCTGTTGGAAGGACCTCCTACTATTTAGAAGAAGATTTGAAGCTTATTCCACCACGCTGCTGCAATGCGCGCTGGATGATTATTGATGAAAGAGTTCTATCCGACACATGCAGATTTCATCTCGATGTTTTTATGCACCAAGGATGAGACGCATTATAAACACAAATTACGAGCGGATATAAAGCAAAAAATAGTTTAAAGTTAAAATAAAATATTGTATGTACATTATTATTTTAAGAGTTGATATTGATCAAACAAATAATATAATCAATAATCAAAACGTAATGAAAAAAATATATATACAAAGTAACATCTAATTTAAAAAAAAAAAAATTTACTCGAGACGCCTATAGGTTAGTGATATTTGATAAGTCTCTTTATTTATATTTCTTACTATATAATCCTTTTGGCGCTTAACACATTTATTCTTTTCCCGTAATCCTTCGATCGCATACCACAAGTACGTCCATCATTTGTTTGATACACGAATCAGACGCTATCGCTCCGTTGTGTCAACAGACTACTGTAAAATTGTGACTGTTCTTTGTAATAATTATCATATTATAGTTATATAAGCCACAACACATTATTCCTATCAGAAAACAAAATTGAAATGCAATACATTGAATTGTTGTAGTTAGAATCAGTATAGTATTAAGAATAAACCTGTTCTGTAATTGGAGTGTTCGGGTGTAATATGAAATTTCGGTGGCTTATGGTGGTTTTGGTAGGCTAGGCTGTCTTTAATCACGGGGTAGCTTGGGGGGGGGATTAAATGGTGGGTATTTTGAAAATAATCATTGCAATAATTAATATTAGGTCCTTACATTTGAAATTGGCGTTTTGTACGCGAGGAATATAAAGTCAATTTTTCTTTTGTAAAATGATCCCTTTACTAAAAAAACCATGGGGGCGAGAATCAATAAACACTTTGAAGGGGGTTTGGACTGCCGCATCGGAGTTGAATTTTTTTCCTTGTAAGAAGTTGTCCGGAAAAAATGGTAATCTGTTGGAGCTAGGTCCGGAGAGTACGGTGGATGTCGCAGACATTCCAATTGTAGCTCATCTAACTTAGTGGTTGTTTGTTGTGCAGTGTGTGGTCTTGCGTTGTCGTGAAGCAGCAGTGGCCTAGAGCGATTGATCAACCTCAGTTGCTTAGTAGCTAGATATGACACCGGCGCTAGTCCACCAAACACTCACAAGTAACATTTTCTGAGTCAATTTTCGTTTAGGGCAGGATTTGGCTGGGTCTCAAGGGTTCAGCCATTGCGACGAGCGCTTCCGATTATTGTACAGTATCCACGTTTCATCACAAGTAATGATTCGATTTAAAATCCCTTCATTATTGTGTCGGTTGAGCAAAGTAACACAGCAGTCGACGCGTGTTTGTAAGTTCGATTCACTCAATTCATGAGGTACCAGTTCATCGTTCAAGTTTTTAACTTTCCCTATTTGCTTCAAGTGGATTAATATAGTTTTATCACTTACCCCGAAGCCTGCAGCTATCTTTGAAGTGCTTTGTGATGGATCCGCTTCCTCAACAGCCTTTAATTCTTCATTTTCCCCTTTGGTCTCCGGCCGTCCACGGGGTTGGTTCTGAAGGTCAAAATTTCCAGAACGAAAACGTTGAAACCAAAAACGTACCGTGCTTTCTTTTCCGACACCAGCGCCGTACACATCATTAATCCTTCGAGCTGTTTCTGCAGCACTGATGCCACGGTAGAACTCGTACTCGTAAATATACCGATATTTCATGTTTTCCATTGTGCTAATAAGCGACGCCATAGAAAAAAATAATGAGGAACAAACAAATGAATAACTGTTTTCAAAACTCAAATGTACCTAAATGAATTTATAAATTTGAATTTGGAATTCTTAAGCAAAGAGAAGAGATATTTCAGATCAAAGTGGTCAGTACGACAAAACGCTAATTTCATATGTAAGGACCTAATAATATCAGGGTAAATGCTGCTAGTATTTTTGCTACCATTCTGCGAACGCGGTAACGATTTGTCCAGTAACTATTTTTAAATTTTATTTGTATATATTAAATGTTATTAGGTGTAGTAATTCTATTAAAAACTGATAACTTTTTTAATTTTGCTTCTATCTATGCTGGCACGAGCTGACTGGACAAATACGTTGGCAGTTGAAACCGAAATAAAATACATAAAATGAAACAACTTAAATTAAAAAAAGTAAATTTTTTCACTGTATAATTGATGGGATATTTTTTTAAAAATGTAATTGGTAATTATTTATCTGTGGCAAATTGCACCAAAGCTACTTCGTGACGTGGCTGGTTCGTTGTGTGCTTTATTGCGTGTAATATTTGATAGGTTTTGCGACAATCATCAGTTATATCGGTAAATATGATGATGTCCTCTTGTAAAACTACGGTCACGGTGGCAAATCTCAAATGAGATGAGCCACCACCGCAGAAGATATTATAGTGCGCAAGTGTGTGGGTACTGGGCACATCTACCATCAGTTCACAGCCATTTTGAAGATACTTTTGCACAATGAACGTTGTGAGACAGCATCCCGATAAGTCCCAAAGAGAAACGATTTTTACGTTTGATAAATTATAACAAAATGACTTACGGAATACTAAAACTAAACGCAGATAACTGTGCAGATAGCTGTGTGTGCGTTAGCTTACTAATACATGAGATACAAAAAAATCCTGCATTTTCATGTTATCCATATGTAACAATCGTTACGTACGTTGACGTTACCATCGCTTACATCGCCAATGCGCCACCAACCTTGGGAACTAAGATGTTTTGTCCCTTGTGCCTGTAATTACACTGGCTCACTCACCTTTCATACCGGAACACAACTATAGCAAGTACTGCTGTTTTGCAGTAGAATATCTGAAGAGTGGGTGGTACCTACCCACACGGGCTTGCACAAGGCCCTACCACCAAGTAAGTACATAATTATAAAGTAACTGCAAGTATTCATACTTTGTTAAAGCCCTCCCGAACGAACTCTCTAGCTTTATAAAATTATGAATAGTCCGAACGGCTTTTCTTTGTAGTATGAAAACAGTTTTAATATATGGGGCCAAATTGTACTAAGCTCGATTCCGATCCAAGCCTATCCAAGTTGATAATTAAATTAAACAATATGAAAACGGATAAACGGCAACGATAACGCTTCGATTCGATTGCGATAATGTGGCAATTTCTTAGTAGAATATCGTTATCCTCAAGATTTTTTTCCGTAAAGTATAAATACTATGAAAATAACCGAAATGTGTATATCTTACTTTTCTAACCGACGAGCATAATTTAAATTTTGAGTCTAAATTGATTAACAAAAAGAATATGTTATCGGTTAATTAATTAGTTAATTAATTTCTCTTATTCAAAATTATATTTTTATTCCGTTTGCAGTTGAAACGCTTGGACCTTGGAGTAATAGTGCAAAAAATTGCATCCAAAATATTACACCCCGTCTTATTACCTCTACTAGTGACAGGAGGGCTGGTTCATTTTTCGCCCAGAGAATCGGAATTGCGATTCAAAGGGGAAATGCTGCTAGCATTCTTGCCACCATTCCACGCGGTCACGATTTGTATAGTAAATATTTTTAATTTTTATTTGTATTTATTTAAGGTTTTAATGTAATTATTTGTCAGGCTTAAAGTCTAAAAATATTTGATCATGTTTTATATTAATAACGAATATCGATTAAAGCTTAAATCAATACGATCGATTTATTTCGTATACTTAAAGTCCTACGTAAAATGTAAAAAAATTGTAAAAATAAAATTGCTTACTAAATTATATGCTCATGTCACCTCTGAGAATAATCGTCATGGCTAGTAGTTAATATGTACAAAAAACAAGTTCTATTAAGCTATTCGCTCATGGTTCTTGTTGAGGCACTTCGACTCGTCAAGACTCTCAGTAGCAGCCTGTGAATGTCCCACTGCTGGGCTAAGGCCTATTCTCCTTTTTTTTTGAGAAGAATGTTTGGAGTTTATGAGTTTACGCTGCTCCAATGCGGGTTGGTGGATTACACATGTGAAAGAATTTCAATGAAATTTGACGCATGCAGGTTTTCGTCACGATGTTTTCCTTCACCTTCAAGCACGAGATGAATTATAATCACAAATTAAGCACATGAAATTCCGTGGTGCTTGCCCGGGTTTGAACCCACGATCGTCGGTTAAGATTCACGCGTTCATACCACTGGGCCATCTCGGCTTTTCTTTCGAAGGCATGAAGATTCTCGGAAAACGAAAAAAAAAAAATGGCGGAGACTACTCGGAAAACGAAAAAAAAAAATGGCGGAGACTTTACTCATTTGGTAACTGTATACATTACGCGTATTGTTTTTTTACATTTAAAATTATAATATTTGTTGTAAACCGATTGTGTATCAATGATAATTGTTTTGTTTAATGCATTGTTTACGTCGTCATAATTAGCTTGTTTTCGTCGTCGTCATAATTACTTTAATAAATAAATAATGTGTCATCAACAAATAATACAATGTAACAAATAGTTGTAATGTATAAAGAAAGATCGTTTATTTATATGAAAATAGAAAAAGCCCTAATATGGATCGCAGTGATTTACTATCGATAACAAAACGAATTCCACAGAATGTGAATATCTTTTTTTTAAATTGTATATAGTTCAAACTTAGGAAAGAAAATAAAATATAAGAGGGCAAAAATTTCGTCATCATGCCAAATATGAAGTACAACTAAAAAGGTGATGTGCTGACGGCACAAATTAAAAGGCTCTTTTTTGTTAAATTCTACACTTACATCCAGCCTCCTTTGTATATATAATATTATATGGTAGTCCGGTATAAATGGCGTCGGGAGGTAGTAGAGTACCTAAAAAGAGATTATTTTTACGTAGCATTTAATACTATCTATTTTTTCTCGAGTAATCATATCTTCGAAGACTTGGTGTCCAAAATTTTTTAATACCGTTATTTTTGTGTGTCACTTTTATGTTTCTATTCCATAAGAATTATTAACTATACAAGTTTTATTTGGATTAATGCTTCCAAGAAGACAAAAAGTAATTGATTTATGAACCGAATATATTTATAAAAGTTTTACTATAAGCCATATTATTCCTAATACTTACATATTATCTTTAAGCAAGTTAACTTTATAAATGTTAGTGTTTAAACATTTCTATGAACGTATAAATAAATTTTTTGGAACGAAGTTCTTTTACACGGCTTACAGTAGAGTGCAATGGCAATGGCAGTGGTCACGTCATATAACGAAATAACGTTCATACTGTGCCTACCAAATGCTACAAAATGCGATGTGTTGGGCGTTCGAATTTAGGAGGTCAATATAAAGGAGGAAAAGGTGCTTTTTGGTTTGACAAAAATACAGTAATATAATCAATTAAAATCTACATTTCAAATCGTGTTTTACGATTTGAATCGAAAAATATCGCACAGAACTTCATTTTAATAAAACCAAATTTAAACAGTTCAATCCTATCTCATTCAATCAATATTCGTGTAAATTTTATCTGTTTGTCTACGAATATTCTTACTACAAATGTAAATATCTAGATCTATTGGCTATGGAGATCGCGAACAAAATTACTACATAATTTGCTCATATGGTAGACGTTATTAAAAGTGATAATAGTGCCAAAGGAAACGTTAAGGACCACGTCACATGTTAACGATGCAATGTATTAATGCGCTGTTGATTGCGATATTGCTTTGAAATTGTAAAAAGTGGGTCGGGTATATAGGTGTAACAGATGTTTGCTCATATCTGCCTTTGAAGTTCAGATTTCTTCTGGAGACGAAGAAAATCAGCGAGACAGACCTCCAGGGTTCTAATTTTTTAGTAAATGTAATGACCTAGTAGATCTGAATTGTTCGATCGTAGAAGACCATAGAAAATTGGTCTGTGAATATTTTGTCTCTGCATTTTAAGTTTACAGCGCACCGAAAATGTTGCGCGATATTTAGCTTATGTTTGCCTTTAAAGGGACGGTCACATTATTTATAAAAATGAAGCAAATCCATGAGACTGATATACAGGCCTCTTATCTGAATATTTTCTCAAAAAATTTGACGCTAACGCATTATATAAAAAATATACGTTATAAAAAATAAGCAATCGAGATAGATTTGAGAAATAAGGGTTTTCATGGCCGCTCCACAACAACGATATATCGTAACGATTTATCTATGTATTCCGTTTTATCGAACGTGTGTAAATGTATGATATATCGTTGCAGATCATTTCATTTGCGCAGTCATTAGCGAAAGTTGTATTTTCTATTCAATAAAATCGATTGTGTTTGCACTGTTCTATCGTAGCGCATGGACGGCGTCGTCAATACATCGCTCATTTCATATTGCCATGAGCGTACGTGTCGTGTGCATATCGTAACATGTCGGAAGAAGATCGAATTCATCATCTTTCATTGTTCGCGATGACATGTTTTACGCTCCACCTTCTGCGAGGACTGACGATCAACGCAGATATTGGTAGCGTGTGGAGAACATAGAGTCGTTCGATTGAACTGAACAAATTCAAATTGATACGATATATCGTTGCCGTGTGTATATGTGGTAATCGTTTTTCTTCTAAGACTTAGAACAAAATCAGTAAGAAAAATGTCAGCCTAAGTGAAAAGTAAAATGAAAGAACATTTATGCAAAAATGTTGACAGGGCTTTCTAATAATTATCATATTTTAACTAAAAAGGATGCAAGAGAAAGATTTCGGCCACGGCGGCCAATCTCAAGAGAGATTAACCAACTGCACAAGACATATTATAGTGCACAAGTATGTGCGCAAATACAGGTGCACTCTCTTTTCCTTAGCTCTCATAATCCGATGGGACGGCAATCCGACACGACCGGAAAGAGTTCAGGCGCAGGACCAACGGCTTAACATGCTTTCCGAGGCATGGGAGTGTACACACTTCCAACTTCCAGACTCCGGGCTGCTACTGAGAATTTTCTGACAGAAAAACCCAATAACTATTTATTGGCCCGACCTGGGAATTGAACCCAGGACCACCGGGTCTGCGGCCTTATATCTAGCCACTAGACCAACGAGGCAATCAAGAGACGTATACTTCATACGTACGTCTCTTGCATCCTTTTTTTCTATCTACAATGACTTTAAGTGTCATGTTTAAATTATTTTTTGTGATGCACATGTTTTAGAAATATTTCTGAAGTATATAGTTTAGTTATTTTAAATATATATACGACAGGAGATGGAGGAGGACAGGAGATTTTAGCGGATAGGAAATGCAAAAAAATAAGCTGAGGCTTTATATCGCTACACCGTAGACCCACCCGGTGGTTCTGGGTTCAATTGCCAATTCAGGCCAATAAATAGTTATTGTGTTTTTCTGTCAGAAAATTCTCTGTTTGGAGTCTGGAGGTTGGAGGTGTGTATACTCCCGTGCCTCGGAAAGCACTTAAAGCTGTTGATCCTGCGCCCTAAGCGCCTCCGTACAGACCTCAGATCCCTTGTGCCCTTGTGCTTGCAGACTAAAGCGTCACAGCGGTTCTCTTAAACATATTTACGCTGAACAGAACCGTGACGCTTTACTCTGCAAACAGCATCTTTATACTGAACGGTCGTTCCGCACTGGCTTATATTAGGTCGCAGAGAGGTTGCATCGCAATTTTCGCGAACCAATTACGTAAAGAAATCGTTAAAATAAATTACTCTAAAAAAAATTGCAGAAATAAGCTAAAGATTTCCTCCCTTATTATATTATATTGTAATGTTGTTGTATGATTGAATTTGCCGATATATATATTTTTTCTGATAATTAGTTTAACATTAGTAAGGAAATAGCTATGAAAACAGATGGTTATTATCATATTTATTGGTATTAAATTTACTTGTTTAAAAACAAATCGAAATGATGAAGAAATGCTACATATTACATGTAAAGCACCATATCTTTAGACGCTCTTAGACAGTGCCCCTAATACATTGGCTTACTCACCCTTCAAACCGGAACACAACAATATCAGATACTGCCGTTTTGCGGTAGAATGTCTGATGAGTGGGTGGTGCCTACCCAGACGAGCTTGCACAAAGCTCTACCGAGAATAACAAGTTATGTCATTAAAATACAAATAAATTTATGTACATGATTATATCCTGCCTGAAAGTCAACAAGGACTGACGCCGCGCTTACTTATCATCTACTAGCGTTATGTCCGCGGTTTCACCCATGTAGTTCCCGTGGTAATACGGCGACAAACTGTATCCTGCGTTACTCGCTGATTATGCAGCTTTCTATTGATGAAAGAATTTTTAAAATCGGTTTAGTGGTTTAGGCGTCAAAGCGTAACATACAAATAAACTCACATTTGCATTTACTCGTATAATATTAGTTAGGATATAATCTTGTCTTGAGTAATATGAGTTATTTAATGTTTTATAACGTTCATAAATTTGATTAGCAAAGGTAAAAATATCGAAATTTTATTATAGCACGAACACCTTGCCCCAAGAACGATTTGTTCATTGGCGGAATCAGAAACTTGGCTTTATAAGCGTGTTCTTACTTCTCGTGTTTATACAGTGGTTTATTTATTTATTTATTAGATTTGCTAGCGACTTATTACACACAGCACAATTAATTTCTACATTAAGAATAAACGTCCCATTAAAGTCCCCTCGTGTTGATAAGTACATTCCATTTTGCGCTAACATGTTCATGTATAACTCCCCCATTAATAGATTAGTCAGACAGTATAACTCATTACACAATAAGTCAGATGTCGATAAATTTTCAAATAAGCTTGTTAAATTTAAGACTCTTACGTTGAACTATGTATATATATTTAAAGTGTACGTTGTTGGCTCATGACAGCTAATCTCTGCTTTATTTGTCTTTGTTTAGTTCTTATCCAGTTTAATTTTTTAGTAATATTGTAATATTAATACCATTTATATTTCATTTTATACTTCCAAATTGTGTTAAATTTATTTTAATTTTATATCATCATTTTTTTAGATGCTTAGTGTCATTTTTGCGTGTCGTGGTCACCTTTAAGTATGGCAACATTTATCTTTAGACCTATTGACTTGTAAACTTTTAATTTGTAATATTGTTATCGTATTTTCATGTTGGTGATCCTAAATAAATAAATATTTTTTTACACTGGACATTCTTACAAACATACAATTATAATACATCTACAGATTATATAAAATCATATGAAAGCAAACACTACACGCTTCGAGTTTGCACTTACCCGTTCTCTTACAAAACTCTTTTCAACAAAGGTTTTCTGTGAGAGATCGCCGACTCCGCCGAGATTGTTACTTTACTCTTGTGTTATTTATATGTTATTGTGCAATAAAGTGTTAAATAATTAAATAAATAAATACACGCTAATTAAATCACTAATTTCAATCACTTGGTACAAAAAGAAAAATTTGTAAATGCACACATCTTTACAATTAATTGATTCTTTCAAAATGGACAAAGTTTTTGTGAATACACATAATATTGCTATAAATATATTGCAATACAACTGTGGATTTAATAATATTTCTGTTTGCTTTTATATAACACAGATTTGTGTAGCAGATAGTGTGCTGAAGTGAATTGTTATCGAAGAATGTGTGTTCAAGCCCAGACAAACACCGCTAAATTTTCGTGTTCTTAATTTGTATTTATAATTTATCTCATGATCGGCGGTGAAGGAACACTTCGTGAGGAATCCAGCTTGTATCGGAAGACGTTACAAGTGTGCTACAAAGTAACAAAAAAGTTGGTAACGATTATGATAGACTGCCTTCCTTGGCCATAGGGTATATACGCCAATGGTAATATGTATTTTATATATATAAAGGATTTTGATAAAAGGTTATTATCCCATCTTATAAAGTATGCTTGTTTGATAAAAATATGACTTATATGTGCTTCGTATTTTCTGGTATTTAGTATTTTTATTTCACATAGTGAACGCGGAGAAGTGTTAAACCCAAGAATTGAAAATTCTTGAGGTATTCATTTTACTGTAATTAATATTATATTTTCATTAAAGGTTGAGAAATATCCATGACTGCAATATTTATTTACAATATGCGTTTTATTTTGTCACATTCAGACGCAGACCACCAACTTAACATGCTTTCAAATGAACGGGAGTGCACTTCAACTCCCATGCATGTGAGAATTTCTTGACAGAGAAACTGAATGATTTTTCATTGGCTCGATCCGAGTTTTGTACCCAGGGTCTCAAAATCTGCAGATTTATGAGCTAGCCGTTAGATCTACAGGTCCGAGAACACACAGTAAAGACTTATACTCTAGAATCTTCGAGAATGGGAGACATTCATCATGCTGATAGTCTCGAACAAATCCGATCCGCTGCACTCAATAACATAGTGCACCGACGGAAGGAAGTTGCTTTTAACAAATAAAAATAGACACATAATAATACCACGGAAGATCAATCCAATGATTCTCATGCAATTGATATCAATTCAATGCATAAATCTGATCTTGCACAATAAATAAATTGCATCAATGGATCTCAATAACAAAATTGCTCAAAATCTATTCGTAACGATGAATATCCGTCGTAGATAGATAATTTTAGAATCTGCGGGTAGTTATCCATTTTATTCTGATCTATCCTTTATTATAACACTTTGGAAAGTGTGAGGGGTCAAAATATGCTGGTGGCGTGGCCCGTATCACTTAAGTTAATAAAAGTCCCCTTGATATTAAATTTAATAGTCTATGAAAGGGAGGTCTCAAACGGTCCTTCCTGTGGCCGACGGAAGACGGCGATTGGCTCAATTGAGTGGCCTATTCACCAATCAGCGGCAAGATAGGTTATGATAGCTCAGCTATTGTGGCAATTTTGAATTGAGAATCTTTTTACAGAATACACCAGCTGTTAAGGAAGAATTAATGCTACATTACCGGTTTGCCTGACACTGAGTTATAACGACAATGTTATAACATAAATGAGCAATTCTTGTTTATGTATGTCGATACTATGTAGATTTATTTCGCGTATCTGGGAGTCTGCTCTAACAATTTGGGCCAATTTAATATATTGAGATATGATTATGCTTTTTAAGTATATTGGTATTATTGCTGAAAACAAACGCCCGCCCAGATATTTAATAAATAATAATAGCGCGTTAACTTATACAAGCATTCTATGGTCGAATTCAAATATTTTTTTTTTTTCATGTAAGCACACTTCGTTTATTCGGACATTGACACAAATCCTGTATCATTCCTCCGGAAATCATTTCTTCTATCAATGCAAAACCATGGAATTTTAACGTCACACCTCATGTGCCAATATTAAAAAAAAAGAAATATTATCAGTGGAGGAGATCAAAGATAGAATTACCCACTGGTGTGGAACCTATAGACGCATTTGGACAAATATCTACCACTGGTGACTATTATTATATAGGGATCCAATTTAAAAATTGACTCTGAAATTACACTTAAAATTGTAACAAATTGAATACAGTAATTAAGATAATAAAGGAAGCATCATGCAGCTGTTAATTTAGTTAATCAGTTCGGGTATAAATATTTAAATTTCAATAAGACATTTTGAGGTTAAACATGTGTTTACCATAATTATAGTTTAGTTTAGAATTTTATTTTGTGTAAATTTAATAATACTCTTCCAAGTGAACTTGTTCTGTGTACCAATACAGAATATTGTAAGGACTTAGCGCATAAGAAAATAATAGACAACATGTACATTGATTGATTGATATTGTTACTATCTTGTCCAGTGCTTGTGAGTAGCTATGAAAATCGTAGTGTCACAGAGAGGAAGGAAAATGATTGGTTGGAATAAGCATGTACGAGACGCACACAGGGAAGCTAGGCTTAATTTTCAAACCTGGCTCCTATATAACAAGCCGAAAGCCGGCAGTATATTCGAGGCTATGAATGCTAGCCGTAGGATCTTTAAGTCCAAGCTGAAGTGGTGTCAAAATAATCAAAAACAAATTCAAATGGAATGAATTGCTACGAATCGTGCTTCAAAAAAATTTACGAAGTTTTGGAATTCGACAAATAAGCTAAACATTAAGCCTAGTTTTCCTGTGTGTGTCGATGGCTGTTCAGATACCTCTTCCATAGCTAATTTGTTTATGGAGCAATTTCGAACGATCTCTTCATTAGGTCCATCACAGTGTTCTCCTGACACTAAGAACGATAACTGTAAATCTGGTGATTTTATTACATTCACATCGAATGAAATCGCCTCAGTTATCAAAAATATGAGTAGAAGTAAGTCACCAGGATACGACGGTCTTGGTATCGAGCACTTGAAGCATGCAAGTGTATATCTACCGCGAGTATTGTCCATGTTCTTCTCGGTATGTTTGATCCATGCACATTTGCCCTCAGATCTTATGAAAACAGTTGTCGTTCCAATAGTAAAAAATAAAACAGGTGATGCATCTGATAAAAATAACTACCGCCCTATATCTCTGGCCACAGTCATAGTAAAAGTACTGGACAGCCTAATTAATAATAACCTGGATAAGTACCTTAATATAAATGATACTCAATTCGGTTTTAGACCAGGACTGTCAACTGAGGCTGCTATAATGTGCCTAAAACATACGGTACAATATTATAAGGATAGGCAGACACCAGTTTATGCCTGCTTTCTCGACCTTTCTAAAGCCTTTGATTTAGTCTGTTATGATAAGCTATGTAGAAAGTTGGAGAGAGCTGGTGTACCTGGCAATATAATTAATATATTTCGGTGCTGGTATGCCAATCAGCCTAATGTAGTGCGTTGGGGACAGGCATACTCAAAGGAATATATCCTTGAATGTGGTGTTAGGCAGGGTGGATTGTCATCTCCAAAGTTGTTCAACTTATATATAAATGACTAGGCAACAAATACATCGGTTGTTATATAGATGGCAGCGCCGTGAATAACATCAGACACGCGGATGATATGGTGTTACTAACGCCAGTGCCCTTAGAAAACTGTTAACTGTATGTGAAAGGTATGCGCTTGAACACGGCTTAATATACACTGTGAAAAACAGCAATACATGATTTTTGAGGTTCCTGGTAAATGTACTGAAAGCACACCCCCAATTAACCTGAAGGGGAACAATCTAAGCTGTGTAAAAAAAATTAAATATCTAGATCATTACATCCAGTGGCGTAGCTAGCATGGGTGGCACCCGGGGCGGATATTGTAGGTGACACCCCTAAACTCAATCAAAACTGTAAAAATTAAACAAAAAATAATGATTACTTACGTTTTTTTACGAGTATGACAAATATTTTTTATATATTATGTGAAAGAAATTTAGTTAGTAAAAAATTTAAATTTCTTCCTTCTAGCTTTAACTCATGCAAACTCCGAAATCACGTCATCGAAGTTTATATTTTGTGTTGTTTCATGTTCTATCGTTAAAATACCAAGATTGTTTAATCTGGTTTCAGTCACTGTAGACCGCAAGTAATTTTTAATTAATTTCAATTTGCTGAAACTCCTCTCACATGAAGCAACTGATGCACATATTGTTAGAAATAACTTTAGTGCGACTGTTACATTCTGAAGTGATTCTGTTAAATCCCATTCCACAATGAATTTCAAATATATTTACTTGGTGGTAGAGCTTTGTGCAAGCTCGTCTGGGTAGGTACCACCCACTCATCAGATATTCTACCGCAAAACCGCAGTACTTGGTATTGTTGTGTTCCGGTTTGAAGGCTAAATGAACCAGTGTAATTACAGGCACAAGCGACATAACATCTTAGTTCCCAAGGTTGGTGGCAAATTGGCGATGTAAGCGATGGTTAACATCTCTTAAAGTGCCAATGTCTATGGACGTTGGTGACCACTTACCGTCAAGTGGCCCATATGGTCATCCGCTTTCCTATGCAATAAAATAAAAAGTCCAGAGTCACCCATTTAGATTAAATTAAACTGTAATATTGGCCGCTTTTAAATGTCTTCTCAATTTTCGTAGCTCTAAGAGGACTTCTGTTCTTGATACCTCATCGTAAAGGCCAGTAAATTTTGATATAGTAAATATTAACTGTTTAGTGTTTGCAAAAAGCAAAGTGTGTGACCGCACAACCTCAAACAGTGAAGCTACGTCTTTAATAGACTGTAATCTTGTTTCAAGTTCAATATTGAATCTGTCAAGACATTCTAACTTGTCCTATTGAAGTTCCGCTTTCGTTCCGTTTCGAGCCAGCACGCGTAGACTTGTGAAGGAAAGGAGACGCAGGAATGAGTGAGAATAATTCCTCAGAGCACTCGCCGTGATAGTCTATAGAAAGCGCTCAACGCCGCTATCTCTCGACGCAATTGTAAGGACTAGGGGGTGTTGGTGACGTTTACGTCGCCCATAATGCGAATCGCACGTCGTTGCAACCGATCCAAGGCCTCCAGTAACTACTTAGCGGAGCCATGCCAAAGGTGCGAGCAATATTCGACGCAAGACTGCACCTGCGTTTTGTACGGCAGGAACAGTTGTTGTGGCGTGTAATGTATCAGTTGGTTATTTAAGTTAATTTTCCATCGCCTTACAAAGTACTGAAGTTATAAAAAGTAATAATAATGTTGAAATGAATGCGGTCGGAAACAGAAGAAATTCCCCAAGCCATTGCCCGAGCAATCTCTATTTCCAGGTAAACCCTGAATCCTGACTAGCGACAGTTATGCGCGAATGGGATATTACATTTTGGGGGAATCCCCGATCGAATAACAGTATGTACACTGAAAAAAATAAAGTTATTATGATCGTGACACCTATTTGAGTTCACTGTGAAACATGGTCCTGAATGAAGAAAACTTACTAATTATTGTTACATAAATTATTTTAGCCGAGATGGCCCAGTGGTAAGAACGCGTGAATCTTAACCGATGATCGTGGGTTCAAACCCGGGCAAGCACCACTGAATTTCATGTGCTTAATTTGTGATTATAATTCATCTCGTGCTTGACGGTGAAGGAAAACATCGTGAGGAAACCTGCATGTGTCAAATTTCACTGAAATTCTGTCACATGTGTATTCCACCAATCCGCATTGGAGCAGCGTGGTGGAATAAGCTCCAAAACCTTCTTCTCAAAAGAGGAGAAGAGGCCTTAGCCCAGCAGTGGGACATTCACAGGCTGTTACTTTAAATTATTTTAATAGTGGCGGTTATGCAAACTGCCACAGTTTTACGATTTTTTATAGGTGGCACTATAACTGATGTTCACGGTCTGTGACCTCCGGCCCGCACCGGGTGTCATTTATGTCATTAATTTGTTAATTGTTAATTCGTATATATTTTATTTATTATTTTTGTGATTGTGATTCTTATTTTAATACTAATTATTAATGTATATTATGTAATATTATTAATGTGTGATTTGAATGTATTGAATGGGCCTTGATGCCTGTAAAATAAAGATATTATTATTATTATTATAAGCCGAGATGGCCCAGTGGTAAGAACGCGTGAATCTTAACCGATGATCGTGAGTTCAAACCCGGGCAAGCACCACTGAATTTCATATGCTTATTTGTGACTATAATTCATCTCATTCATTCTCAAAGTGAGAAGAGGCCATAGCCCAGCAGTGGGACATTCACAGGTTATTATAATAATACTTTATAAAGCTTAAATTGATAAAACTAAATGAATACAAAGGTTATTTAGGCTATTATGAAC
This sequence comes from Nymphalis polychloros, assembly GCA_905220585.2. Lineage (NCBI taxonomy): Eukaryota > Metazoa > Arthropoda > Insecta > Lepidoptera > Nymphalidae > Nymphalis > Nymphalis polychloros. The sequence continues at coordinate 4,272,014 of HG992264.1, read as the reverse complement.
AGACAATAATGAAATTATTTCCTTTTAGAAACTTATAATATTAAAGGTATTTATACTAATGTGGTATAAATAATTTGCATGTCCTAACAATTTGCAAAATCGTTGCCTAATAAAACTGACAAATAATAATTGCAGGTAAAGAAAAGTACGTCGAATAAGAACTAAATATTGGCGTTAAATAATTTCATTCATTTTTGTATTCATTTAACAATATTTTTTATTACAAAAGGAATATTTTTAACATAAAAGAAATTAAATTAAATATGTACGTAGAATTAAATTAATTTCACCACTACAGAAACAAAAATGAAAAGTACTTTATTTATCTGTGATATTTATTTATTTTATAAATTATATATACAATGATTTATATTTCGATAAATAACGGCAACTACTTCATTTCCATGTTACATTTTCACTTAATTAATTAAAACTTTTCAACCCTGGTTTCAAGGATACCAATGTTTTGTATTTCACTGTGAATCACATCCCCCTGCTTGAGATATTCGGGTGGTGACCTGTACATACCGACACCGCCTGGAGTTCCTGTCAGTATAATATCACCTGGCAGAAGTGTCATAACTCTGGAATTAACATAAATTAATTTCATTTATAATTTTTCCAATTAATGCAAATTATTATTATTTAAACTCAAGGCTTTACTAGGCGGAAGAAACGCTCCAGAACATACATAGACAAAAAATCCACAGATCCAAATTCTGGGATCATAAAAAAATTATATCAAAGATTTGTGAATGTTTAGTCTTTAAACATGTAGACTGATCTGGCCGTTAATATTTTCTAAATTTGTGAAACAAATGTATTTGATCAATTATTATTTCCAATTTTAGTTTTTTTTAATTATAAAGACAATTGTTATCTGTAAAATCTAGAACAGTATCTGTCAGATTATGTAATTAATAAATAGTAAAAATTTGTATTTTATCTTTCATTTATTGTAATTAATGTATATTTTTAATTGCTTTACGATAGTCTCGTTTACAGTTGGTATTGACACTTTACACACTACAGATTAAAAATTATACATTATTTTAAGTGTCTATGGGTAGAGTAAAGTTGTTGTTTGTTGAGGAGCTGTAATAATTTAAAATAAACATACGAGCTGAGTCTCTCGATGACGTTTTCTATCTTATGCACAAGCTGGTTAGTATTGCTGGATTGTTTTTGTACTCCATTGACACTGCATTTGATGCTTAAGTTTTGTGGATTGCCAATCTCATCACTAGTTGTGATGCAAGGGCCAATAGGACAGAACGTGTCCATAGACTGAAATTAAAAAAAAGAAAACATTTAGTTATAATTATAAGTATAACATCGTTTACTATACAAGAAGATATGATATATAATGTAATATTCATAACGTTGAAATAGTCAAAATTATGAAATATTAATTCACTGTTCCAACGCAATTCCGAAGTCACCAGTGGAGGCAAAAATACAAGATATATTTTTATTACACCTGGAGAATTTACTCGACCTAGTTAGTTTTTTTAAACCTTTATTTTCTAGCATGAGCGTCCATACAAATACACTTCATAGACTAATTTATATATATAGGGTTTTCCAATAGGGACGCTTGAACTTTGACAGCTGATTGCGGCCATGTTGTTTGAGTGACAGCTGTCAAATGCAGTGTGTTATATTCATTCCGTCCTCCCAAACCACCATGGCAGGTTACAGTGTCGAGCAGCACGTGCAAATCATAAAATTGTTTTATGAAAATGGGTCTTCAGTTCGAGCAACGTTCCGCGCACTTCGCCCGTTTTACGGTCGCGATGATCGTCCTGCCGAGTCGACTATCCGTCGATTGATGGACAAATTCGAGTCAACCGGGTCAGTTAACAATCAGCCGGTTCCCGTGCGTCAACGTAACGCGAGATCTGCCGAGAATATCGCCGCTGTGCGCGACAGTGTCCTCGAAAACCCGCGGCAGTCAATTCCGCGTCGCGCACAGGAACTCGGCCTTTTGCAGACGACAACTTGGCGAATTTTGCGTTGTGACTTGAGCCTGCACCCGTACAAGATCCAGCTGACCCAAGAGCTCAAGGTTAATGACCATAGACAGCGCCGTGTGTTCGCTGACTGGGCATTAGAGTAGTTGGAAGTTGACGCCGATTTTGGCAAAAAAATCATCTTCAGCGACGAGGCGCATTTTTGGATGAATGGCTATGTCAACAAGCAAAATTGCCGTATTTGGGACGAGACCAATCCACACGAGGTTCACCAAGTGGCAATGCACCCGCAGAAAGTGACTGTTTGGTGCGGATTTTGGGCCGGAGGCGTGATTGGTCCGTATTTTTTCGAAAACGATAATGGTGTGGCCGTCACCGTCAATGGTGAGCGATACCGGTCGATGATAACCAACTTCTTTTGGCCTGAAATCGAGAATATGGATCTGGACAACATGTGGTTTCAACAGGACGGCGCTACGTGCCACACAGCACACGCTACGATGGAAGTTCTGCACGAGCAATTTCTGGACATGGTCATCTCGCGCGGAGGCGACGTGAACTGGCCACCGAGATCGTGCGATTTGACCCCGCTGGACTTTTTCTTGTGGGGTTTTCTTAAGTCGCAGGTCTATGCCAACAAGCCTCAACAAAGCCTCATTAATGGAAAACCCTATAAAAAATACATTGATAAATGAGTCAAACAATGAAAACAAGATAATTCTAGAAAACGACCAAACTTTTTTAGAACCTTTCAAAAAAGTTTGTTTTTTTTTAATGGGATGTTCTTTTGAAAATGTTCTTACGCTAAGAGGATTTCTAGAACATTCCACATCTTGGAAAATAAACGATGGCATCCAATCTATCACCATTCGAAACCGATTGACCGATTACCATGAAAGTTGGCATATAAAAATTGGCATTTTAGTTATGGAGAAAGTTTTTTATACTATCCGCTGTGTTGTAACTTGCTAGTTGGTCTTATATATCATGAGCCAAGACTTTGATATTGCCAAGAATTGATATATACATATATATATATATAGATTATTTTATAAAGAATTGTCCTGCCTCTAGTGATCTGCCTCACTCTCTCTAGTGACAATTATTTCCTGTTTTTTCTAGTAAATTATATAATTCTCGGTGTGGGAAATTTTTCAACAGATAAATATCTCGAGTCAGATATATTTAAAATTTAACAAACAGCTTATATAATAAATGAGATAAAGTGTAACAGACTATTTTGAAGAGTGTAATGTAACACTTCAGATAATGTACATACGTTTATGACAAGATTAGATAAATGTGCAATAGGTACATGAATTTAGAAAAGTTTTTTTTTTTCTAAATGCAGGTTTTAATCCCTTCCATAATATACTAGCGAGATGTTCCAATTTCGCATAGGTAGTATTAAGTATGTAAACGTTTAATTTACTTTTGCAATATATTTTGTCTTTGCGTTGAATTTAAGTCGCATTTTTTTGTAGAATAGTTAGGCGGACGAGCCATATGGGCCACCTGAAAGAAAGTGGTCACCAAAGACATTGGCATTGTAAGAAAATGTTAACCATCGGTTACATAGCCTTGTGCCTGTAATTAAACTTGCTCACTCACCCTTCAAACCGGAACACAAACATATCAAGTACTGCTGTTTTGCAGTAGAATATCTGATAAGTGGGTGGTACCAGACGAGCTGGCACAAATTCCTAACCGCCAAGTAGATACGTATTTGCATACAACTATTTATCTATGCTAGTGTTCGCCTAGTGGTTGAAATATGACCATAATTGACCACAAAAGAAATCAATTTGACGATCAGATGTGGTTAACTATTTAGCTATGCCCATTTTATGTATATTATATTTATTTATGTATTAATAACTATTTTCAGGTGGCGTTGGTGGAGAAATAAAATTAAATTCTACAATGGCGAGTTATACCAACATCAGATCACTTTCAACTAATTGACTACCGAATACTAAGAAACGGTAGTAATCATTAATTAGAATCATGAACGAACATATATTATATGTATACAATTGAATTATTTTCATTAGAATTACGTCGACACCTAATGTCTAACAGCCTTACTTATAAACGTAGCTTAAGAGCTGTTCAGTTAAACACTGTTTTCTCTCATTCTGACATTATTGATTTGACATTCGAAAGAAGAAGACGAGGCATTGTTTAACTAGTCACACGCTAAGCAACATTTCTAACTGTGATCGTACGTCATGTCTTTTGTTTATTATCTGTCTCACAATGTCGTGTGTTGTGTTGAAGCTGTTATCAATAACGCATACTACTGTTACCAACTCACCTTGCCAAGTAGAAATTGTCCTCCGTTCCTTGTTTTCTGCCAGTCTCTGGCACTTATGTCCTGGGCAACGGTGTAACCAAAGACGTAGTCGAACGCACTAGATGCTTTAACGTTACTCGCCTTCTTGCCAATCACAACGGTTAGTTCGACTTCCCAGTCCACTTTCTGCAAACAAAATATAAGGCTTCTTAAAATGTTCATATCAATGATATTAAAAAATAGGTCCACTTTCAATGATTTCTTATCCCTAGGACTCTTATATAATAATGAATTATAAGTATAATTAATTAAGGTAAACATAGGTATATAAGTACATAGTGGAGGGATTATTTTGTCTAAATAATTATCTACACAAAAAATAATGCCTTTAAAGTCTTGGTACGAACTTGGGTGCTTTAAGTTTTTATAGTTAACCAGTCTGCCAAATCTTCTGATAAAATTAGTCTTAAAAAACTACAATTGTAAGTTATGATCAATTCAACTGTCAATAAGGTCAAGTTTGTCATTACTCAGGCTAATTTACAAAAAGTAAACCATTTTAATTTTAAATCTTAAAAATCATTCATAGAATAAAAGTCTTGTTTTATCTATATCACTTTTTATTTCGACGCAAAAGTATTGTATCAAATTTAAGAAACAAATACTTGTGATAATGATCACGTCGAATCAACAATAACAGCTGAACTTGAGACACATTTGGTGTCAAATTTCATAATTAACAATTTCCTTTTGTGAATAAAATGTAATATTGTCACCCCATTCGTGGCGTGCATTACTTCATCTGCTACCCACCTACGCTCCGTATGAATTACGAGCACAATTTATTTCAATAATTGACCCCAATTGTTAACTGAGGTCATAGCAGACTTTTGTGAATCACTGTACACAATTTTGACCACTCCCTAGAGAATTTTTTATTAGAGAAAGTAATTAATAATACATTTCATGTATTCATTTTGCAAATATTTAATTATTGGTCATTGGTTGCTTTACACGATTACGTCATTTATTTAAGAATATCACACTTATCGTGCCGAGGTGGGGGTAACCACTGGGGGTTAGAACGCGTGATTCTTAATCGATGATCGCGGGTTAACACCCAGGTAAGCATCACTGAATTTTCATGTGCTTAATATTTGTTTATAATTCATCTTGTGCTTGACTGTGAAAGAAAACCTTGTGAGGAAACCTGCATCTGTCTTATTTCATTGAAATTTTGCCACATGTGTGCCAATGACCCGCACTGGAGCAGCGTGGTGGAATTAGTAACAAACCATATCCTCAAACGGAGAGGGAACTTAGCCCAGCGATGGGACATTGACAGGCTGTTATTATATTACTACTACTAACACTATACCTACTTTTTTATCATGTAGACCACATGAAAAGTGTGGTCAAAAACAGATTTTTTTTTTTCTAAAAATAAAAATAAATTAAAAAAAAGAACCAAATTGCAAACCTTTTTTTTAGCAATCAGTTAAAAAAAGGTTTCTTCTTGAAAAAAACTACATAACGTTTTAAAGTTGGAATATATTGCATTTTTCAGCTCAATTGATTGGTTGAGACTGGTTTAAAATAAAAGATATGTGTTACATCTTACACATTAAAAAGTTAAAAAAAAATCTATAATGATTTATATTGACAAAATTTATATTCATTCAGTGTCATCTGTACTAATATTATAAAAGCAAGATAAACACTGTCTGTCTGTTATGCCTTCACGGGTAAACCATTGAACCGATTTTGACGAAATATGGTATGAAGCAATCTTGAACTGCAAACTTTTATGCTTTTTTGACTATGCTATTGATACCCCCTGCTCCCCGAACGCGCGAAAACTAATTCTAAATAACAAATAGAAACAAATATATTTCTCATCAGAAAAATAAAACCTGAACTATAGAGACATTGATTGCTTATTAAAATTATCAGGAATCTTTTCATCTATTTTTTAATGAATTCTAAGTATACAAATATCCTCTCCACCCCACAATAAAGCATTTAGTATGTCCTTACAGTTGAAATAACAATAGACCAAAGGATCAAGCTTGAAGATGCAAATATTTCTATTACTGCGGCCCACAGGCCACTGTACTGCCAAATAGCAATTCTTAATATTGTTGCTCCGGTTGGAATGGTGTCAGCCAGTGTACCTACAGGCACATGGGAAATAACACCCTAGTTCCCAATAGAGTAATGGTGGTGTAAGGCATGATTAGTATTTCTTATGGTGCCAATGTCTATGGGTTAGTGACCACATACCATCAGGTGGTCCATTTGCCTTTTCGTCTACCTATGATATAAAAAAAGTTACATTTCACTTACACTTGTTACATCAGTCCTAAGCTTGACAGCATCCTTTTGGCCGATGATTGTACTTGAAAATTTGCTGAATATCATAGGGACTTCGGGAGGAGTCAAATTCTGCTCTTCGCAATGGTCTTTGTAATTAAGTCCCACACACAATACTTTGTCATTTCCAAGGATTGGTGCTGCTAGCTGAATGGAAGACATAGGTACCGATGCTGGCTTTGAAGATTTTAGTCTAAAAATTGTTGGATTGGATGAAGTTTTGAATGTGATTGTAGGTTTATATACAAATTAATATAAGACATTCTTGGCTTCGATTGGAAAAACAATTTAAAATTCATAAAAAACCTTTTAATTACTAATTCAAGTGCTTCTCGAGAAAAATATTTTTAATACATGATTTTTGTTTTTGAATTAGTATGTAAGTAGTGATAACAGTTGGTGATTTTTAAATAAAAACCATTATTTATTGTCCACAAAGTGTTCCTAAGCCATTCTAATTGTAATATATTTTTTTAATGTAATAAATGAACTATACAAATGATAATATGATAATTCCATGTACTGGAACTTACATTTACATTAATTATAATATTTGAATTTCAAATAACATGTAAAAGAAATTTAAAAAGAATTATGTTTGTTTATTTATGTAGTTAGTACTTTATAAATGCAAATGAGTCTGATAATGATTCTGATCTACACCTACACTCACTGGCAATGTTAGCTGTCCATAAATCAATTATAAGTATATATCAATAATATGACACCAATCATGGGGTTTAACTTGTTATATGACTTTTGTAATAGCAGATTGACTTGCTCATCGAACCAGAACACATCAATGCAAGGTATCACTGTTGGGTGGTAGACACAATCGCATATGATTGGGTGGTACAAACAAAAACAAAGGCCTTTCCGCTGTTAAATATTAATCAGTGATACTGTAAGTCTACACAAATAGTACTAAATAGTTATAGTCGAAACAAATACAAACTCTTAATATACACAAACTGAAACTTATATATATTTTTTTTAATGAATAGGTAAGCGGACGAGTGTATGGCCCCCCTGATGGTAAGTGGTCACTAACGCCCATATATTTTGGCATTATAAGAAATGTTAACCATCACTTACATCGCCAATGCGCCACCAACCTTGGGAACTAAGATATTATGTCCCTTGTGCCTGTAATTACACTGGCTGGCCCAGCCTTAAAAGCGGAACACAACAATACCAAGTACTGCTGTTTTGCAGTATAATATCTGATAAGTGGGTGGTACCTAATCAGACAAGCTTGCATGAAGCCCTACCACCAGTAAAAATGTAAGGAGTTGTCTGTGTTAACACTCTCGTGAAGCTACTGACTCGAGATGAGCCCACTCGGTCAGGTACTACTGATACCACTGATAGGACACGTGTATTTAGTTGAAGATCGTGGGATCTTGGCAACCACTTCTAATTTTTTTTGCTCTCCTGTTGATTACTTTCGATTTGAATTTGTGTTTACACTAGAAGTAATAATTGATGATATTATTTTACTTACTTCTTAACTTTTTCGATATCACCATTTTTTAGAATATCTAGTAGGGTACTAGGTAAGTTGGAATCTGCTTTATTGATGTCTACAACGTTATCACCATCTAAATATCCAACTCGAATATCATTAGGTTTTTCATTGTAAACAAATTGAACGAACTTCATATTTCTACAAGAACTAACAGAAAACTTCCTAATACCGATGTCACTAGTGATATTGAAACCTCTTTTCACAGTACAGTGGGTTTTTATAGACGTTATCGCGCGCCGGGCGATCGAAATTGTGTTATTCATAATGTAGTGTTTAACGTCACGTCGAAATAAATTCAAATAAACAAAAAGTTACGTAATAGATACGTCGAAATTATGATATTCAATTGGTTTTTTGTATATTTAGGTACACAGTCTTGTTATAAATTAAAAAAATCTAAATGTTTGAACAACATTGCACATTTTAATTAAATAATAATTTAACACTTAAACTGCTATTTATAGTTATTATCTTTAGAAGTAAACAAAGTTTATTATCTTGAATCTGATTGGTTGTTGATTCAACCTTCAATGAACTACATTTGTCCATTGTCAATGACTCAAAAACAGACTATATTTATAGTATAATTAAAAACTATTTTGTAATGAAATTTATATGTTGCTAACGTCAAATTTTACATTCGTAATCGCAAATGTTGTGTTGTCACTTGTCAATGTCATAATTATATAAGTAAATGCGTTCAGTAGCTATAATGTGTTTTATAATATGTCTCGTTAGTGGTGGATATTTGGACCACTTTTCATCATTCCCGTTTGCCTGACTTGTTGTCTTTATGGTAATATTAATAAGGTTTGAATTAAAAGCATATTTTTTGGCATGAACGTTTAATATTAACATTTTCTATAATTTTCTATAGATATATAATAATTCCTATCAGGTTTAATCAAAATATCAAGTTTTATTATTATTCGTTTGTGATCGGAATATATCTTGTAGATCCGGAGCATGTGAGCCAGTGTTGTCTTCATTATCATCATGGCGTATGATCGACCTGTAAATAGCAACAAAGCATATAAATGTGGTTAAAAGCTCTATTTATTAAGTAACAGCCTAAGGTTAACTACATCGGTAATAAGCTCGTTATAAGGCAGTAGATTCCAACCTGATAAAAAGCTAATAGGTTTTCCGTAAAAAAATCTTAATAGGAGCACAGAGTCTGAAAGTATGTACACTCAGTGCCTCGGAAAGCATGTAAATCCGTCTGTCCTATGCCGGAACTCTTCCCGGTTGTGTCAGATTTGTCGTCCCATTGGATTATGATAGTAAGGAAATAGAGATTACACATGTGTTTACGCACACACTTTCAAGGGGTTGCCGAGATCCCACGATCTTCAGTTTAAATCCACGTGTCCTATCAGTTGTATCAGTAGTGCCTGACCCGGTGGGCTCATCTCGAGTCAGTAGGTTCACGAGTGTGTTAACACTGACAACACCTTACATTTTTACTGGTGGTAGGGCTTCGTGCAAGCTCGTCTGATTTGGTACCACCCAATCATCAGATATTATACTGCAAAACAGCAGTACTTGGTATTGTTGTGTTCCGGTTTTAAGGCTGAGTCAGCCAGTGTAATTACAGGTACATGGGACATAACATCTTAGTTCCCATCTTGTTCCCTAGTTAACATTTCTTATAATGCCAATGTCTATGGGCGTTAGTGCTTACCTATTCTATAAAAAAAACAGAAGAAAGAATAATTCAGCCCTACGGTATTAATTGAACCTTATCATAATAAATTAACTTGTAATTAATTATAAGCGTTATCCGTATTTTAATTAAACAGCTTAACTTAATATACATATATTATGTATAATACGGATGGATAGTATTATATTAATTTTATTGCTTATCACATTATGTTAAAAAATAACCACACACAGGGATAATAACCCGGGTTATTAACCGGAACGGATACCCAGTGGCGTAACTATACCAACTGAGGCCCGTAGCAAATCCATTGCATGGGGCCCCTCAAGGGCGTAGCTACCAAAGATACGGGGCCCTCAATCTGAGTAAGCAAAAATTCGTAAAATGTTATTGAAAATGACAATACAAAAAATTCATAAAAATGTTAAGACACTTCTGAGTTCAGGGCCTCTCGGACCGGGGCAGGGCCCCGTCGGGTCGGGGGCCAGTGGCGTTTTGCCAGCCCTGTCACCCTATAATTACGCCACTGCGGATACCTCTTTCTAGTAAGTGTATTTTACTAACCTATACAATTTCTTTTTCCAATACTGAAAGCCATGAAAGCGTTAGAATTGGTTGGCAAATCATTTCCTAACCAACGTTCTGGTCTGAACTGCTCAGCGTCTCTCCCCCACATATCATGGCGATGGACACCGTAGAACGAGAGGAAGCAGTTGTTACCAGGTCGCAGAGTGTAATTTTCTGAAACATGACATGAAAATTGTATTATAATTGTAAAAGTAAGTTTGTCTGGGCGTTTGTAGGCATATCACAATTAAGTCTAAAGATATACGGGTAAATACGGGATATGCGTTGGTGAAGAGGTATAGGCATAATATCCCTATATTTCCCTATATTTACTTTCGCCTTCGTCTAATAGTTCTGAATTAGGACAACATTGCGGCGTAAATCGAGCTAAAATATAAAGCATAAAATAGTGATGAACGGGCTAATGGGTTACCTGTTGGTAACGGACCATTCCGGCACTATAAGAAATATTAATTATATAAATCATTTCATTCACATCATTAATGCGCGACCAATCTTGGCAATCAAGATGTTATGTTCCTTGTACCCGTGGTTACTCTGGTTCACTCACCCTTCAAATCGGAACACAAGATTACTAAGGATAGCTAATATAATATACTTATTAAGTCAAATAACTTAAAGCCACTGGAAATGGCACATAAAGCCATACTGAAAGTAGCTACCTTCCGTCCAATCACCTTCCCTACCTTACAGTTATATAATGAATGTAATGTCCTTAATGTACGGCAGAATTTTATGCTGCAGACGATTCTATTACAGCATCACCAAACTCCCTATAAAAAAATTAACAAACGTCGAAAGGACAAGGTCTGTGTAGTTCCACGAGCACGTACCAATTTTAGTAAAAGATTTATCCACTACCTAAGTCCATCCCTTTACAATAGGATCAGGAAGGATTGTTCAATATTCGATTTTTCTTACCATAATTGCAAGAAAAGTAAACGTTCATTCCTTTTACACAAGAGTTATAACGAAACTGAAAAAATAACCTAACCTAGTATTTTTAAAGAAAGAAGCACCCACACAAACACTCACACACATACTCACACGAGCGCACGCACGCACATACACACACACATACAAAAACACACGCATACACTTGAAAATATATAGTAACTATGGAAACTAATATTGTATACATTTTTTTTAATACTATATAACGTCTTTACATGTTGTATATAATGGTTTAGAAACATTCAAAAAAGGGAATGGGACTGCTACTCCTTAATACAGATTATTTTATAACCTAGCGAGGAGTACAGTATCACACTCACTTGATTAAAATAAATTTGTACAAACCAATTGTAATTTAAACTGCTGTGTTAAAAACTCTTTTTTTTTAATAAAGATATATTATATTAATATCAAACATTCAAGGAATTATTCTCTCTCATTCCTGCTTCCCCTTTCCTTCACAAATCTACGCGTGCTGGCTCCCGGTGTTACCTTCTAACTGTGACATCTATTCCATCGCGCATGAAGATATTTGGCAACTTTTTTCTTTGTCGTACCTCCATAAAATGGAATTCTTTACCAGCACACGTGTTCCCCTCCTTTTACGACCTGGGTTCCTTCAAACGAGGCGTGAAGAGGCATCTTGGGGGCCGACAAGGCGGGGGCGGCTAGTGCAGATCGTTCTTTCCGACTGTATTAGTCGTCATCACGTTTGGACTCTACTTCCACCCACCATCAGGTTGAGTAAAGACATTTCCCTCCCGAGTTATTTAAAAAAAAATCAACTTGAATAATAGGACTTAAGTAGATACTTAGTACTTACTTAATTTAACTTCTTTATCGATATATCTCACTACAAAAGGTGCCATTACAAAGAAACGCATGCTTTCCTTAAGTACGGCTTCCAAGTAAATCATTTGGCTCAAATGTTGTTTTTCCACATCTTTGTCCGAGTCGCCAAGTACCTTTGTTAACCTTTAATTAAATAATTTTATATTAAAAAAAATCAAGATTGGTACTCCTGCATGAAGGATATTTAAATATGAATATCTAGTAAGACAAATACGTTCTAAGAGCAGTAGTTATGGTAATTACATCGTTGTACCTACGTGAGTGAACACTAAAGATATTTCTATCTTAATAACTACGGAGCAACAATCCACAATTTAGAAAGATTGCTATTAAGCTTCTAAGTGGTTATAGCCACTAGGCCAACGAGGTAGTAAGATTGCTATAGTATAGTAGGCGAGCGGAGATGTATTTGATGAATATGTATATTGTTTAGAATAAAGTACCTAAAATGGAATTGAATAAAGTAATTTGAATTGTAATAAGCATATTTATCTTTAACTATTATAAGCTATATTTTTATCAACGTTCAACGTTCAAGAGGAAGCAAGAGGAGCTCTTCAAGATGGAAGTTCACCTTTAAAGGTATGTTTGCATCTGATAAATATTTTTATATATATAATTTAATTTACAGTACATTTAATATCAAATATGTTTTAAATTAAAGAAAACAATAAACAAAAATGAAACTTAAAATTACGAAAGTCTGAATCAATGAAAGTAAATAACCGACTGTCTTATCGGCACTAACTGACATTAATTTATCGACTATTAACTCTGAATAAATTGATTACGGTGAAAATAATTCAGATACTTTTCAAAATTACTATCGAATTACATACTCGTCACGAATTTTTTCCTGTACTTCAGGATAAGATCCAATTAAAATCAATGTAAACAGAAGAACACTGGACGAAGTGTCACTTCCCGCTATTATCATGTTATGTACTTCGTCAATTATTTCTTTTTCTGATAGCCCATTATCGGAACTTAGAAGTTGCTCTAGAAAATACTTTTTTCCTGTAAAAATAAAATAAATATATTCATGGAAAGATAAAATCCTTAACATTAGATGGTGGTAATAAAATGTTTAGCAGCATTTTAGTGTTTAACCGCCTTATTCATAAACTTTATTTAAGTGGTGATTAGTTAAACATTATTTTGTCTTCTTCTTTCATATGTCTAATCAATAATGACAGAAAGAGACAAATCAGTGTTTAACTAAACAGTAACTAAGCAACGTTTATAAATAAGGCCGTAATTATCTACAGTTTTATTACGTATGTATTTATAATACGTTAATAACATGTATCTATCGTAATTAAGCGATTAATATTACACTTAATTAAAATAATTTTATTTTAAACGTTTTTTATCTTACATTTCATGACTTCAGCACCGGCCCTAGCCTTTGTTAGGGTTGAGTGGAATTCCGGCGCTCCTTGGTTCCTTAACCTTAACGTTAGAACCTTGACGTAATAACACTTCTTTGTTATCTTATATAGAAGTAAACGTCAAAGCCTATGTATTTTTCGTGCAGACGCGAGGACTTCAAAAGATTTGGAACACCTTACCATCTGTCACCTTAAGCCACTGATTTCTCTCTACTTTGAACGGGAAGTTATGGCCAGCTTAGGAAAAATTAATCTATGTAATAGCTCACACCTCATAATAATTCTAGTATAATTTTACACTGGTTGTGGTTGATACTTAGTTGGTACTGCGATTTAGTGTCCGTGCGAACGACCACCTAATTAAATATTTCTTACCTTCATTATTATTATATTTCATTTCATAGAATTTTCTTTTACTGGACAACACCTGAATTAAAATAAAATTATAAGTGTTATGCGAAAATATATACCTAATACTATTTTCTCATTGATCTTCAAAAATTAAATTCCATATTAATTAATTAGCCCAGTCAAAAAATCCTATGCAATGCTGTAGCAATCATAGTGACCAAAAATGTTTTGACTAATTTTTTGCCGATAAAATTTAAAACGTTCAAATAATGCGTACCAGCTTTGTCATCTCATTTAAAGTTCTTATACAATGTACTTGTTCCTTTCTCATATTACTTAAGTTATATATAAAATTAATTTGTAACCAAAATTTTTGGTATCTTTCCATTCCATTGCCAAGCGCCAAGTCATACGCCTTAGTGTAGTTCAATGCTTCAACGTCATTAATTTCAACACCCATTGCCGTTACTGTAATTTAAAATAAATTTGATGTTAGTTAATTTAACTCCATATTTTTCTTCCTTTCTTCCTAGCCAGGATTTCGTTACTATATAATATATAAATATATAATATACGCACCAAGTACAAGGGATAAGAGTGGCGAAGTGAACATGACGGGTTTAGAGAGATTCTTGCCCTATTCCTTCGATACCTTCGATTTTGCTGATTATCGTCACGGTATACGTGTCGATTTTATCGTAGAGGCGCGCCTATCTATGTGTCATAAAAAACATCGTTTATACTTGGTAAGCCCTTCCTTAGTGGGCCTCTATACAAAATATAGGTTTTGCTCCAAATTTGGAGTCTTTACGTCCTAAAGTTAAGCTAATAAGTTAATAAACAATCAGTTGACAGTATGACGATCACTAAAATCGCGCCTTGATAATTATAACAGTAAATATATATGCATCATTTTCACACGTCGAATTTTGAATGGCTATGCTAGTAGGTACATACGAACATAGAAAAACCACTTACAGCAGATGGTTTCTAGTGTATTTTGTCTTAAATACGTTGAATGGTCGAATAGACCCTTTCCAGATTCCTTCTCTAATATCTTCACCAATCTTCTTGCTTGATTGTTGAATATTGGTAAATAGCTATCCAAAATTTGTTGGTTGAATGTTGGCAAAATTATCTTACGATGTCGTTTCCATGTCAGTACTGAAAGCATTGCACATAAATTATTATTGTTTTACAATTTTATGGCTATGTAACTTTTTTGTAAATGAGTGTTTATTGGTACTCTGCAGAATTCGGCGTCTGTGACTTTTTATCCATTTGTTACTCTTTAAATTGTTTATCTATTAGAAATATAAAAATGAAAATTCAGCTAAGGTTTTCCCTGTTGGCAACCCCATTAAAATTTATTCGGTTATGATACACGTGACCGCTGGGGCTTCTCAGCTCAACAGGCAAACTTGTATAATATAAAATAATGAGGTAAGCAATTCGATTAGGCTACAAAAGAAGACGTTTTAATAATGTTACCATCGGAAAAAATTAATCCTTCACCAACTAACTGCTTACACATTTCCCCGAAAACTGTGTCCTTTTGTAGACACATATTTGATACAAGATAAATGTCGTCAGGATCCGTTAAAACTGTAAAAATATAAATTAGAATTTATATATACTTTTATATAAAGACGAAGATTTTGTTTTATTCTGAGGTGAAACTTCGTAATAGATGGTCGAGATCTTGAATAATCTTCACCTGACGGTAACGCCCATAGACATTGGCATTGTAAGAAATATTAATCATCCCTAACATCACCAATGCGCCACTAACGTTTAGAACTAAAGATATTATGTCTCTCGTACCTGTAGTTACACTGGCTGACCCTTCAACATGAACACAACAATACTAAGTTGATGTTTTGTAGTAGAATATTTGATGCGTGTGTGGTACCTATCCACGACGAACCTTTTTTTTTTTTTGACGCTGGGAAAACGCGTTACGCGTTTCCCCCCACGGGAACATTTGGGGGGTATGTGGGGCTCGCCATATGTCCAGGGCACCGAGTGTGCCCCGGTCATCGGAATACCCACTAAAAACGCAGCGGTACCTTTCCCGTCTTAACGGGAGCGCCACGGGATCGCTTGCGCATGCTACCGTGACGCTCCGACTAATCCAGACGAACCTGCAGTAACCTTACCACCAAGTAAGTTCTATTCATTATGAATTCGTGAAAAAAATATTTAAAGTAAATATAATTAAGTAGTTAAGTAGAATAGTATATTATAAGAAAATATATAACAATCAAGAAGCGTTGGTAGTGCATGATATAGTCAATAACATTGGCCAGTATAATATTATATGATCTGTGATATAGCAGAGCTATTAACTAATCGCATAGAATATGTAAACAGGAGATTAGTTTATTTATATCAATAAATATTTTATTTACTTAAATAATATTTTAATTTAATTTCATTAAAAATGTGACAAAAAGGTTCCATGATGTGAATTTGTCAGATGATCGATTAAATTCGACTCAACAAAATTATAAATCAAAAACTTATAGTGTAACTCACAATAAAACTTTTTTGTGCCGATCAAGAAGTATACAGCGTGTCCTTTTCTGATGCATTCGTGCGTCAATTCTTTGAATTTGTCCCATAATTCTGAAACATAAATTAACATTCATTAAAGTGACTTGTAATGATTATACTATGTAAAATATATTTAAACATAATTAACATTATTCACATACATACACACACACATACAACAATTTGAAAAATATTATAGAAATTTTTCGTTTAAACTGAAAATATTTACATTATAGGAAAAATTTTGATTAATCTTACTTATCATGAGGTATGCACTGAAGATATAATTATAATATTTAACGAGAAAAATACACCATTTAAATTCAATACTAAATACATTATTCAATACTCGTTAATCGTCCCGGCTTCGGCACTTTCAATGAATCTGTAGCGACATCTATCTCGCCACATATGAAAACTAAAAACTGACGTATCCTACATCGCGATATTAAAGTTATCCGAGCGATTGAACATATATACAAGAACCCGACAACAACCGTCGGGCAGTAGCCCACCAGACTAACACCCGTCTGGTCGGAGGATCCTCCCTTTTCAATGGTGGATGAGGAACTTTACACTCGGTTCCTCCTTATCTCCAAAAATCTGCGTCAGTGTTATGACGCCGGACCTTATAACTTAACCTTAGTCCAGGAATTTTAGCACCAACAATGCGTTGCATATGCGGTGCATAAAATGCCGCTACTCGATTTTTCATTTGGATTAGGGTAAGTGTAAAACCGAGTTTTTGTCATCCCAGACTGCGAGCGTTAGCCGCCATCTTGAAAAACGTCAAGTCAATGTGACGGATCGTTTAGGAAATCTCATGATGAATCTCTTTATTTCGACGCCGAAGCCAAAGCTCGTAACTTCAAGAAATTTTGTACAAATTTGGTTAAAAGTGATTTGTTTTTAACGGTATACAAACAACTTAACGAAATGATAAAATCATATTGCGACCTCTCAAAAATATTAACATCAATGTCCATTATAATACCTATTTATTCACTTAAAAGTAATTTTCTGTTTTCCTCAAGTAATGTGAAACTAGATTAGCAAATAAATTTATTCTTTGGAATTTTGCCAAAACATTTTGCCAGAGTTACAATCATTTAACTTATCATTAGATAACTTTAAGTGAAATTCGCTTCAGAATATTAGTACTTGGCTTTTTTCAACTTAATTAAAACGACATTGATTAGATAATATTGATTTACCACTGGCGATGGCGTCCCGCAGGCCAGTGACGCCCCTGCACCCCCCACATTATCTCTTCCATTATGTTCTCACACAAGCGTAACAGTTCGTTCAAATGCGTTATATAGTATATTAATATGTTGCATATTTATTTTAGATGTAGCTTAATATGTCGACAAAAAAATTGTCGGTCTAGGCTATTATGTAGCGAACGCGTAAACTATATATAAAAGATAGGTACATAAAAAAATTGTATAAGAATTTTGTAGATCCTCAAAATGCTACAATGCAGGCAATGATCGCATATGTTTTATAGATACGTATATTTTCTTAATTGCATTGTTAAAAAAAAGAAAATATAATGACACCTGTAGTTTAGTTTAATCGTCACAAATTTATAAAATGTTATTAAAATAACATATTAATTTTAAACATAAAATAATTAAAAATAATTCTAACACTAAGAACGAGTAATTTAAAAAAAAATGTTCATTTACATATATTAAATATTACGAGATATTAGAATAAGCGCATGAAAATTACGCAAAGCGGATTGTACTTAATAAATATATATTATTTAGCACCGTAATGTATAGGCGAATAGATCGATTATCGAATGCATATATCTTATTAATTAAATAATGCACTTTTTGTCACATATTTTGTGAAAAATTATATGAGTTTTTTGATGTTTGTTAAAAATAATATTGGTTCTGAATTTTTATAAATGGCCGTGTGCGTGTCCGTGACATCGTGTATGTGACACACGTACACACACTTATACACTTGTATAGTGTTAAAACATAAAATCTATGTAGAACTCTATGTACAGTTACTGTTATACCATCCAAATGGAAATATACAAAACCTTGTTAATATATAAATAGGTACATGACCTATTTTTTAAAATTATTTGTTATCTATATTCATCTCATTGTCTGCTTCTGATTTTAATTTTACGCCACGTAATAACAAATAAATGAACAATATATATAAATGTACTTACGAATTGAATTTCCAATAATCATATAAGCATGTCCTATTAGGGGTAACGAGCCGGCTACTATTGGCGGTTCTCCGTGTTTGCGCCTTGTTATCAATGACCAGCATAGGAAAAGGGAACTTAAAAGTAGAACAAATACTAGCGCCATTTCTATAAAAAATATTATATATATTTATTTGTACATTAATGTTATGCAAATCGGTGGGAAATGCATAAATCAGAAACTCAAGCTTCCTTCAGAAGGCAACCGTTCGTGGCATTTTTTGTTATTACACAAATAGTTTGAACGTAAAAGCCTGTTAATGATTTCCTCCTGAGCGATTTTGGCCACGGCGGCAAGTCTCAAGAGAGATTAGCCAACTGCACAGGACACATCTTAGTGCACAAGTATGTGTGCAAACACAGTTTCTCGATTCTCTGACTCTTATAATCCGATGAAACGCAATACCATCGACATTACGTGTTTTCCAAGGAACTGGAGAGTACACACTTCCAACTTCCAGATTCAGGGCCTCTACTGAGAATCTTCGTCAGAAAAACTCAATAACTTTTTATTGGTCCGACTTGGAATTTGAACCCAGGACCTCGATATACCACTAGACGAAAGAGGCAGTCAGCCTGTCATTATCCCACGGCTGAACAAAGACCTTCTCTTTTCATGGAGGAGAATTTTGGAACTTTATTTGACAACTCTATTCCAATGTAAAAACAATAAGTAATTAAATAATGTGCTAAGTGTTCATAATATTATTATTAACAATTCCAGTTTAATATACAATTTTCTGGAGCTGGTTTTGATAATCATGGGCGTACCTAACGTGTCTTGAATCTATCAATTATTTGTCAAAAAAATAATTATAAATAATAACTCGTCTTACCTGGAGCACAAAAACAGAAATATGCTTTGAAATATTTTTCTAAATCGTTTTCTTATTCGATTTATCGAATTCGCACTATATAGAAAGCATATCAATTTATATTATTGATTAAATAAAATAAATTATAGCGTGACCGTTCGATATAAATGCTGAACGATTAATGATTAAGAAATGGCATACGAGTCAAAGGTAGAGTTTTATTCAATCATCTTTATAATATTTCATGAGAAGGACGCACTGTACGCAATTGACACACCTTCTCATTTAGAGTTATTTCTCCTTATGTATGTAATATTTATTCCATTCAAAGCTTAAGACACGGAGAAAGAAAGAAGAAATTAAGGCGATCCGCCCCCACTTGAGTTGCTGGGTAGCAAGGTAAAACGGCACACTTTCGTATAGGCTGACGCAGGTGCTTACCGGTCATGACTATTTCGGCAAGTACCTGCACGGGATAGCGAGGCGGGAGGTATCACTTTCCTGCCACGAGTGTGGTGCGCCTATGGACACGGCGCACCACACCCGGACGAAGTGTGCTGATTGGAAATGGTCTCCTTCTGCGATATGCGCTATGTGCTAACAGCCGCCGGGCCTAAGTGAGGTCTCTGTAGCCGGGAACCCACTTAGAAATGGAGGCCCGCATAGGCGGGCCGACCGTCGAGGCATCAAGGTAGCATGCGCAAGCGATCCAGCGGCGCCCCCCAACCAGACGGAGAGCCTCCATGTGGGGGAAACGCGTAAATGCGTTTTTCCAGCGAGAGAAAAAAAAGGCAAAGCGTTTAAGTTAGTTATAATTTCGTCATTATTTATCAATTATTTCAGGTTCTTCGATAAAAAATATCGACTATTATTAACTGTACTGCAATTTTCGAATTCGTTTAGTTAATTTTACACAGTGCATTATTACTTTTATCATAATCTGCCTTGAAAAAATTCATGCTTATATTTTCTGTGTTATTATAAAAAGTGTATAGTCTAGCGGTGGATGAAACGGATCGGCTGGTACCAGATCGATAAAATTTTGGAACACTTTAATGTTATTATTATCACTTTAAACTAAATCTAGTATTTTATCGTTGATGTTGCCGACATTGTTGTGTTGAGTTTAATAATTGTTGAAATCTACAAAATTTAAAAGATCCTTCGCTAAATTTAACTTATTAGGTGACGTCCATTTCGTTAAAAGACCATTTTATGCAACCTTTTTTTTCTTTTTTTTTTAACACAGTGGAATCCTTCAAAAGTTACTCGGCTCCCTTCGGGGGAGGAACCGGGTTATGTGGGATTCTTACCTACTAAAACCACTGCGATGGCCGTCCTCGACACGGATCGGAGAGGCTGCGGGATCGTGTTGATGTAACGCATCCGCGGCCCCTCCCGTGCTCTGCTCCGCTCGTGGCTTGGCGGAGCTCTCCTCAGGGAGCGAAGGTAATTTCGCCCCCCCCCGCACTCCTCGCTATTTTATGCAACTTAGGTTAATATTACCAATGACCACAACATTTTAATGAGTTCGAAGATATTATTGAAATTTTGTATGAAATAAGTGAAGACCTATTTTTAGGGTTCCATACCTTAAAGGAAAAAACGGAACCCTTATAGGATCAGTTTGTTGTCCGTCCGTCTGTCTGTTTTTGAGGACCCTGTATCTCGGGAACGAGTGGAGGTATCGAGTTGAAATAAAAACGATATACTCAGGTCTACAGTCTCTTGAAGCTGTGAAAAAATCAAACTTCTAAGTTAACGTAAAAAAAAGATACGGCCGCTTATGCCGCAAAAAACTTATAATTCGACACTCTCGAGGGAATAAAAATGTATAGGGTACCCGTTGACCTAGAAGTATGAAATTTGGCAAGTAGAGAAAAATCTGAAAACTAAACATTTGTAATTAAATCATCAAATTTTGAATTGAGTTAACCATGTCATGTGGTATCGTATGAAAGGGCTTCATTGGCACAAGCTTAAACATATTTTTAATTATTTTTATGATGTATATATAGTTTTCGATTTATGACGAAGAATGCAAAAAAAACTTTTCCCTTTTTTATGTCTATGAAATGAAATGAAAAGTACCTAATAATTGTGGTGTACTAACAATTTTCAGTGACAGGCATACCTGCTTATTTAATTTAAAATTTTGTAATTAAACATAACCCTAAAACGAGGGTTCCGTATAAATTTGTCGGTACATAGCCTATAAATTTGTACGGAACCCTCGGTGTGCGAGTCCGGCTCGCACTCGTCCGGTTTTTATTTACAAGGGGTAATTTGCGCATAATATACTCTATAGCAATTGCTATTCGCTGATTGAACTATCCACAATTCCTTACATTTGCTTTTATATGTTATTAGTCCGTCCGAGTTAAATTTCTGTTTATTTTTCATGCTTAATATAATAAACATAATATGTAAAGTTAATGTATTAAAAGGGATAGGCGACAATTTGGTATGCATATTATTATGGGTATTTAAGTAACTTAACAGCGTATTCCCTTTTGTCAATTTTATTTACAGGTGGTTTTAAATAAAACATTTTATTGATTTTATAATTTTAATCGATCTTCAATAGAAATAAAATGTCCCGATACTGGCTTGAGCAAGACGTCTAGTTTCAAAACTACATTTGTATTATTTGCGTGTAGTTTGTACCGACGGAGCAAATGACTTAGTAGGGTCTTCATTGACATCATGGCATAAGTTTTACCTAAAGAAAAAGTATTTTTTATGATAATTATTAAATATCACAATAGCATACAATTCGACCTATTTTAAAGATAAATTAATCGTGAAACATGTCGAGAAACCAAGAACATAACTCCCCAAATAAGCCAACAAAATATATTAATTACTAAAAATGTTAATACTTTATTTGATTATTTTTAACAAAAAAAATATCCTGTAATTTTACTTTCTCTTTCTTTTCTTTGAGTGGGTGATACCTACCCTGATGTGCTTGAACAAAGCTTTACTACCAAGTAAATATATAAAAGTGTCCATCAATAAGAGGTAGAATGGTATATTTACCACTCGATTCATATGAACATAGTCACATCATATGTACATATTATGTAGTTCAAATAAATACATACCTATGCAATTCCTTTTTCCAATACTAAAGCCAGTAAACGCATTGGTATTGTTAGGCATCTTTGCTGGATCCAACCATCTCTCTGGTACAAATTCTTCAACATCAGGACCCCAGATCGGGTTCCGGTGGACACCATACAATAACATAACACAATTATGCCCAGGTTTAAGCGTGCAATTCTCTACGAAAAGGGTTATTAATTACATTTACTTTATGTAGAGTAAACTACATAACCTACTATTTAACTACACAGTAACATACTTCCTTATATTTGTAAATAAATACTTATAATAAATTAAAAATGTTACGAATATGTCAAATTATTAAAAAGTACTAATTTGTCTATTGTCTCGAAAATAAGAAGTTAAGTCAGATACCGACGTCATCGAGGTGTCGTCAGTGACCGCCAGAGGCACGGTCGTATACACAGGTCTTGCAACTGAGTCAAATATCAGTGGTGAGGGATGAGGGGCGAGTATGTTACAACTGCTAATTCGTAATACTATCCGCTTGAGGTACTACGTCGCTGCTATCGAAGCTGATATTTTTCTCTCCCAAGTATTGTGTTATTTAATCATTGTTATATCGTTTTGTTGAGTTTTGCGATTTTTTTGTTATTTTTGTACTTAACTGTTTTGTTTGGATTTGAAAAAGTGTTCGGGATAATTATTACGCGAATTGTCATGCTTCTGGAGCCCGTAAATTGAACTAAACAGCGTCATTATGTCAACGTACCCCATATTGAAGTTGCAAGACCTGTGTATACGACCGTGGTCAGAGGACTAATAATTCTACTACCAAACTGTCACTTTATCGCGATCGAATCGGTGCGTACGCGAACGTGATCGTTGCTGTTTATCCGCTATCCTATTATTTTATTTAATAGTGGATACTATTGACATTAATGTTAACAATTTAGTTTGGTTGTGACATAACGGTATACGGTAATATCATATCGGGTTGATTCCGATTCCAATCAATGTATACAACCAAAGTTAGGTTGGAAATTAATCGGGAACGTATCGTAATAATTACAAATTAGTGATATTAACCAGTCTAAAGTGGTAGTGCCATGCTGCATACCTTCAGGTTGTAGCCGAATCGGCAGGCACGCCCGGGGAAGTACCACTCTCTAACTTAAAATCGGCGTAAAGTGGTAGCCATGCTACCGCGTTTCGTCCGGTATGTGAGAGACCCAGAGGCACAATCCCCCCCCCCACAAAATGAGTGCGCAGAATTTAAGAACACTACCCCAGGAGGGTACCATCTGTGACCGCGGTGGACAATCCCTCCCCGGACATCCATGCTCAGGACATACACTACCTGTGCAGGGATGCCCAGGCTGCCCTTCGAATTCTGGGGGGGGGGGCAATTTTGCGCTCTTAAATGGTCGGAGCAAACGGAGCAGGCATCTTAAGGCAACCCCTTCCAACCTCGCTGTGGACTTCTGCAATATAAGGGGACTGAATTCCAACTTAAACGCCGTCCACTTCCATCTTGAGACAGCGAAGCCGGCCTTGCTCTTTCTAACCGAGACCCAGATATCATTCCCGGCGGACACCTCATTCCTCTCCTACCCGGGGTACAAGTTGGAACATTCCTTTGTACCACGGGCTGGGGTGTGTGTTTACGTCAGAGAGGATATCTGCTCTCGTCGCCTCACCTATCTTGAAGGGAGAGACCTATCCATTCTCTGGCTGCGCGTAGACTGCGATGATCATCCGCGAATTTATGCGTGCCTATATAGGTCCCATAGCGGTAATGCCGAAAATGACCGGCTCGTTGAGCACATCCAACGGGCTACAGATTCCGTGCTGCAGTAGATCCCATCCGCAGAGATCGTGATTCTTGGTGATTTTAACGCCCACCACGCCGAATGGCTTGGATCACGTACTACCGATCATGCGGGGAGATCTGTGGTCGATTTTGCCTTGGCATATGATTTGACACAACTGGTTACCTCGCCAACGCGAATCCCAGATGTGGAGGATCATATACCTTCCCTGCTAGACCTTCTGCTGACCTCTCATCCGGATGGGTACCGTGTTTCCGTAGAGCCTCCTCTTGGCTCGTCGGACCACTGTCTTGTCCGGAGTACAGTGCCGATTACACGCACCTCATGGCCTCGGTTCGTGGGATGTCGCCGTGTGTGGCACTACAGGTTAGCGGACTGGGATGGGATGCGGTCCTTCTTTGCATCCTACCCATGGGGGCGGATTTGTTTCTCGCCGGATGATCCAGATGTCGTTGCTGACTCGGTCGCTGATGTTGTGTTTCAGGGTATGGAACTATTCATTCCGTACTCTGCAATACCCATCGGCGGCAGATCCCGGCCCTGGTCGCTTCTGCAAAACGGCATCACGCCGAAAGGTAGAATGCTATCAAGCCTGGGCTGAAGCATCGGCATCTTGTGATGTAAATACCAGCGCCCTGAAAAAGGAATACAACTCTGCCTCCAGGTCTTTCAAAAGTGTTATTGCCAAGGCGAAATCGGAGCACATTGGCAGGATTGGTGAGAGACTGGTGCGACTTCCTTCGGGAACACGCGCATTTTGGTCTCTCGCTAAGGCTGTCTTAGGGAACTTCTGTCAGCCCTCCCTTCCACCTCTGCACAGGAGCGATGAGTCGTTGGCCCATACTGCGAAGGAGAAAGCCGACCTTTTGGGATCTCTCTTCGCGTCCAACTCGACTCTTGATGATCAAGGAAAGACACCACCGACAATCTTGCGGTATGATACCACGATGCCGGAAATTAAATTCCGGCAGAGTGCAGTTCGTAAAGCACTTCTTTCCTTGGACATCCATAAGTCGAGTGGGCCCGATGGCATTCCTCCGATCGTGCTGCGTACTTGTGCACCCGAGTTGGCACCGGTCTTAACGCGTCTTTTCCGCCACTCCTACACATTAGGCGTAATCCCGAATTCCCGGAAGACTGCTTTGGTGCACCCGATCCCTAAAAAAGGCAATCGCTCTGATCCAACAAATTATAGACCTATTGCTATCACCTCCTTGTTCTCCAAGATAATGGAGTCCATTATTAACTGCCAGCTCCTGCGGTACCTAGAGGAGCACAAGCTGATTAGCGACCGCCAGTACGGCTTCCGTCGGGGTCGCTCAGCCGGTGATCTTCTAGTTTACCTTACTCACAGATGGGCTACTGCGGTTGAGTCCAAGGGGGAGGCATTAGCAGTCAGTTTGGACATAGCGAAAGCCTTCGATCGGGTATGGCATAAAGCGCTTCTCTCGAAGCTTCCTTCCTACGGGCTTCCCGAGAAATTATGCAAGTGGATCACCAGCTTTTTGGCGGATCGGAGCATCAAGGTCGTTGTCGACGGTGCATGCTCTGACCTAAAATTTGTCAATTCTGGTGTTCCACAAGGCTGCGTTCTTTCACCTACTCTGTTTCTTCTGCATATCAATGATATGTTACAAATTAGTAACTTTCACTGCTATGCGGATGACAGCACTGTAGACGCCCTTTACACCGGCCGTGCTAATATTTCTCGGGAATACGTCGACGAGTGTCGGAACAAACTTGTGTCTGAAGTCGAGACCTTGCTAACCAAAGTCTCGGACTGGGGCCGACTAAACTTGGTCCAATTCAACCCCAATATGACTCAAGTTTGCGCGTTAACCGCAAAAAAGTCTCCTTTTGTCATATCCCCTCATTTCGTGAATACCTTACTGCCACAGCCAGTATCGGGATACTTGGCGTCGAGATTTCAAACGTTGTTCAGTTCCGCGGTCAACTGGAAGTTAAAGCCAAATTGGCTTCCAAAAAGCTTGGGGTGCTCAACAAGGCGAGACAGTATTTCACGTCGGCCCATCGCCTAAATCTTTACAAGACGCAAATTCGGCCCCACATGGAGTACTGCTCTCACCTCTGGGCGGGAGCTCCCCAGTACCAGCTTCTTCCTTTTGACCGCATTCAACGTAGAGCAGTTCGAATTGTCGACGATCAAGCTATTACCGACCGGCTTGATCCTTTGGATTTGCGTAAAGATGTTGGATCACTCTGCATCCTCTATTGCATATATCACGGGGTGTGTTCTAAGGAGTTGTTTGGTTTAGTCCCGGCCGCTGAATTTCACCACCGGACATCGCGCCAGAACTCAAAATTCCATCCTCACCACCTCAATGTCTGGAAATCCACAACAGCGCGCTTCCTAAGGCGTTTCCTGCCTCGCACAATCACTCTGTGGAACCAACTTTCGCCGGCGACTTTTCCGAACCGAAATGACATTGCAACCTTCAAGAAGAGAGCGTACTCTTTCCTCAAAGGCCGGCAACGCACCTGCAAGTCCTCGGATGTTGCAGATGTCCATGTGCGGTGGTAGTCACTTTCCATCAGGTGAGCCTCCTGCTCGTTAGCCTCCTATTACATAAAAAAAAGTCAGTCGCGATGCCCGTTCGCTATCGCTCGTCACACGTTCGCAAGTTTACGCAAGACTTCCGAATTCTACGCTCACTGAATTATTTCAATTTGTTCTGTCTCATCTATAAGCCTTGTGACTTTCAAACTTGTTTTTAATTTAACAAACTTTTATTTTGTCTATGGCATGTAATTCGAAGAACTTACTATTTATTACTATTATGATTTACTAATATATTTACTAATACATCGAGCAATATTAGAGGACGTCTACATGTTGCGATCATATTTGGGCAGGGGAAAATAAACTTTAAACTGCATTAAACTACAAATCAATAACAGTATAAAACGCGAAAATTCTTCTCATTTTTTACATAATGGAAGATTATTATTATTATTTTGGTGCTGGGAGGAACAGGGTGTAAAGTTCCTCCACCATTGGAAAGGGAGGATCCTCCGACCAGACGGGTGTTGGTCTGGTGGGCTACCGCCCGACGATTATTGTCAACACGTTCAATCGCTCGGATAACTTTAATATCGCGATGTAGGATACGTCAGTTTTTAGTTTTAGTATGTGGCGAGAGATGAGAGATGTCGCTACATTATATTAACGAATGACAATTTTAAATATTTTCTTATTTTTATTTTCCAATTATTTGACAATTTTTTATTTTGTAGTGACAAAATATAAACTATAATTTTTTTAACTGTAAATGTATTTGTATATTAGGAGATTTTCTCTTAACTTTTGTTGTCATTAAATCGAATAAGAAGAAATACCAAGCATTGTAAAACTTGTTACTTGAAGTTCATTATACTCACTCAACTTAACCTCCCGATCTAGATATCTTCCAACGAAAGGCGCCATTACGTAATATCGCATGGTCTCTTTAAGAACTGCCTCTAAATACACAAGACGAGATAAATCTTGTTTTTCAACATCTCTATCTTCTAACACTTCTCGTAATCTGAAAATATAATAACAGCCATGTTTAAGTACATCAGTACACAAGTATCACAGATATATAAAATATTATTCTTAAATAATAGTTGATACAGTGTTATGGAGTGTATTTGTTTTTTATAATAATAAGTTTTATCTTTATTTATTCCCTAGTTGAAACGAAGTTCCTTTACGCGGTTTGCAGTAGAGTGAACTGGCAGAAAGCGTTACGTAACGAAAAAGCATTATTCCCCTTTGAGCGACCTATCCTTCCTATCCTTCGTATGTGTGCCGTGTGTGCTAGAGTATGCGAATTTTTTAGATTTGACAGTGAGAACTGTGTACGGTCAACAATATCTGTGTAATTGTTCCAAAATAAACTTAGTGAAGTTGATTTTTTTATTCATATATATACAGGGTTATTGGTAATTCGACATATTCCCGTTAGGAGGTGATAGGGGTGACTATTTGCGATAATTTTAACCCCTATATACATAATGCAAAAGTGAACCATTTTTAAGTTATCATGTTTTTTAGCTTTATGAAGAAAAAATGAGATTTAAATTAATACTTTTTTTTAAATAAATGTTTGATGATGCATTTTTGACTTATTTTGGATAAACTTTCTATTTTCAAAAATTTTATAATTTGAATCGTTACTTAGCATTTTTGAATTAAATTTTTTTATAAAAAATACAAATTAAAAAACAGTTGTTTAAATGTGGACAGCGCTTCTCGCCGTGACAAAGTTATACTTACAATCAATAAAAATCTATAACTGTATATCGCAAAGAACTTCGTTCCTGTGGGGGGTTCCCCGACCGCACGAGTTTTTTTTTATAAATATGTATAGGAATTAATATAAATTCAATACAGTATATATGATTTCAATATACTATATAATAATATTTACTCTTTGTAAATTCGCTCCTGAACATTATGATGCGATCCGATCAGCAGTAAAGCAAAAACAATAACATTAGCCGACGTGTCGTGACCTGCCATCATAATAGTATTCATTTCATCCCTTATCTCTTGATCTGTTAACGTTCCCTCGTCGAGGTCCAGCATCAGGTCCATAAAAACTTTCACCTTAGGCTCTATTAAATACGATAAATTAATTAAAAAGACAACTTATGGCAGAATTAAAAAAAAACATAGACAAGAATTGTGCAAAATGTTTAAATAATATACAATATTATACAATGTAGATGTCGAAAGGGGATGAGGTAAGGTTATCTCCTTCTACTTACCAGTCAAACGCTTCAATTTAAACCACAGACAAACTGTAAACCAATATTAACTAAAGACAAGCTCACTTTTTCGATCCATGTTAATCTTTTTAAATTAATTATTTACATTTAAAAAAATTACTGAGCAAAGAAATACTTAAAATAATATTATTATTTAGATTTAGAAATTATTGTGTCAAAAAGTCATAACGTTACTTACTTGCATCTTTGTATGTGTTAGTAACTTTACTTAGTTTACGTTGAGTCCTCTTTTTACGTAAAACCTTGAAATTTAGTACATTTTATATAAAAAAAGTTAAAATAATAAAATATATAATTGAACTATTTAACAAGACATGAATAAACTCACGGAATCAGATGTATCGTGTAAAAATTTCATACAAGCGTCTTGTTTCTTCTTGAGACTACTAAAGTTATATAAAAAGTTTGAATGCAGCCAAACGCTCTGGAATCTGACTATATTGTTATTGAGATACGACTCAAATGCTTTCACGTAATTTAATGCTTCTTCTTCAGATATACACTCATCTAAGACAGTTACTGAAATAAGCAAATTAATAAGCAATAATAATACTAATGTATTAAAAATTAAGTTTTATTTGTAGGTTAATTATTTTTTGTATTTTTTCAAATGCACTTTTTTGGCTTGTGTTAAGTTTTAACAAATTAGTTACAAAGAATATTAAATATTTCACTCCTAGAATAATAGAGAATCATAGAAACTGTACGGATTATATCTTTGTCACAGTGTAATCCAATCAAAATATATATCAAGTAAATTAAAGAAATGAAAGGCCCAAAGAATATAACGTCTAAGATCAAATGATCAGCATTGACCGTGGAAGGATATATATTTTTTGCATGCCAATGTATATAGCATTTTTTTTAACGCTGTATGAACTCTTTACACGTTACCTCCGCGGGAACAGTGGGGGATTATGCGGGGCTCGCCATATGTCTAGGGCACCGAGTGCACCCCGGTCATCGGAATACCCACTAAAAAACCAGCGGTACCGTTCCCGTCTAAACGGGGAGCGCCACGGGATCGCTTGCGCATGCTACCGTGACGCTCCGACGACCGGCCCGCCTATGCGGGCCTCCATTCACTAGGGAGAATTTCAGGGTACTGGGAACCCCCCTAATCCCGGCGGCGCCTATTGTGGTGGGGGGAGAAGGTGCGCAAAACGCTGCTTTCTTCTCCTCAGTCTTCTGCGGCGGAGTGGATCTGCAGCGGCATCTTCCTTCCGCTCCCGCTCCGCGGCCTCCTTTTGCGACATCACACTTTCACAGAAGGAGACCATCTCCGACCAGCACCCCTCGCTTCCGATCATCGCGTTGATGATGCTCGGCAAGGAGAAGTCTCCGTCTACAACCGCCGCCAGGGAATGCTTCTGGGCACCCCCACGCGGCACACTCTATCAGGGTCGCCAGGTCCGCCGCGGGGGACCCGAGGTCCTCCTCCCATCGGGTGATCAGGGCTTGCTGGGCTAGAGCCCTGATCCACCCGACCTCCGCCGACCCTGGACGGTCGCCGCGTTCCCTCGCCTCGGCCCGGAAGCGGTACACCTCCGCGAGCACTTCCACCTGGAGCTCCCAGGGCGGATCGCCCGCGAGGAGGGTCGCCGCTGTCCACGACACCGTGCGATAACTCCTTATCGCCCTCACTGCGGTTTTCGCAGGAGGGCCCAGTTGGAAGCGGTGAGTGCGTCCATCCAAATCGGGGCACCGTACAGTGCCATCGACCTCACTACACCGGCATAGAGGCGCCGGCATAGCGATCCCGGTCCTCCCACGTTGGGTAGGAGGCGGCCTAAGGCGGCGGTGGCATTGACGAGCTTCGGGCCGAGCTGCACGAAATGCTGCCCGACGCTCCATCGCCCGTCCAGGATCAGGCCCAAGTACTTCATCTGGGCCCGCACCGCACCCTCGTGGACCGTGGAAGAGAAGGGCCTCCGTTTTAGATATGGAGACCCTCAGGCCCAGCATTTCCCTCCAGTCCACGGCCAGTGTCTATAGCCTATACCAACCACATAAGGTTAATGAACAATCCTTAACTTTTAATTGACGCGATTTATATTCATTATGGGTTTACGAAAAAATTAAGTTTAAAGAAGTGAAACTATTATCAAACTTTGAAATATAAATTATAATGTATAAAGGTAAAGTGGATATAACGTTACAATAAAATAAACTTACAACAAATGGTTTCCATAAGATTTTGTCTTACATAATCCGAATGATCAAAGGGGCCTTTTCCGTCAACCGTTTTCAATTGCTGCACCAAGCGTCTGCCTTGAGTATTAAATATGTCCATAAATCCATCAAGTATTTGTTGATTAAAGGCTGGACTTATTAGCTTACGGTGCCGCTTCCACGTTGGTACTAAAATAATAAAAAAAAATTGAGACCGATTCCTTTATTCCAGAAACGATTGGTCTACTCGGTGGTAGGGCATTGTGCAAGCTCGTCTGGGTAGATACCACCCACTCATCAGATATTCTACTGCAAAACAGCAGTACTTGTTATTGTTGTGTTCCGGTTTGAAGGGTGAGTGAGCCAGTGTAACTACAGGCACAAGGGACATAACATCTTAGTTCCCAAGGTTGGGGGCGCATTGGCGATGTAAGCGATGGTTAACATTTCTTACAATGCCATTGTCTATGGGCATTGGTGACCACTTACCATCAGGTGGCCCATATGCTCGTCCGCCTACCTACACAATAAAAAATAAAAAATTATAAATAATGCAAATGAATAGTAGATGTGTCTAATTAACACACTAGTATGTGTCATCATATTTATATTTACTCTACTATCCGTTATTCGTAGCTTTCTGATCTGTAAGTAGTAACCCAATACTACTCGAGACAATTCCACTATTTCATATTCGTAATTAAAACAACTCGTTTCTTGAATGCAGTGACCAGCGCCGGCCCTGGGGTGGAACGATCGTTCTAGGCGCCAGATAGTGAGGGTCGCGAAAATGTCAAAATAATTTCCAGGGTTACATAAACGTTGTTTGAATTTTATAAATGTGGTAATTATTATTTATAACCCTTCGCTCAACCACTATTGGCGACGTAAAGGTCACCAACACCCTCGAACCTTTATAATTGCGTAGAGAGAGCGCTTTCTATCGACTTTGTCTGTGCTCTGAGGAATTATTCTCTCTCATTCCTGCTTCCCCTTTCCTTCACAAGTCTACGCGAGCTGGCTCTCGATGTCACCACCTAACTGTGACATCAATTCATTGTCGCACCTCTAAAAAATTGAATTCTGTACACGTGTTCTCTTATGATCTAGGTTTCTTCAAACGAGGCGTGAAGAGGCATCTTGCGGGCCGGCCAAGCGGGGGCGGTTAGTACAGATCATTCTTCTCGACTGTACTAGCCGTAGTCGCGTTTGGACTCTACTATCACTTGCCATCAGGTGGAGTAGAGTCCTTTGCCCTCCCGGGTAATATAATAAAAAGGTTTGTATATAAGCACAAAATATTAGGATATATTTTCCTTTAGATACCTCGCGAAAATAGCAATCCATCGCCGAGAAGTTCCTTCGTAAAATCGTGACTAAATTTATCTTTTTCGAAACATGTGTTTGACAATTTGTATATGTCGTCTGGATCAGTTAATACTGCAAGTAAATATCTCTATATTAGTATATGACAAATGGAGTCATGAAATCAGTCCTAACTAGAATCTAATTTCTTGTCTAACTTACTGGTATGAAATGTCGAATAGTAAGGAATTGACAATTTTGTAGTATTAATTATAAGTAATTAAAAGCGCAGTATTCATTTAAACAACAAAAAAAAAACAAATAGTACTATACGTCAATCATATTTCTTATCACCTGTTCTGTATGTTTAATCTCAAAATATACAATTTAACATTTAATGAGGCAAATCTTAATAGGCGGTCTAACTGTTCACCACATACGTGAGTCCTCATTCCTACTATTTGATTTTCTATAAAATATTAAATTCGATAAAAACTATGGCTACATGCTTACTGTATAATTTATATGGCCCAGTGTAAAAAAAGGATACATGGCCCAAGCTCATGCATTTGTAACTCATATCCTTAATTTGCTTCCAGAAATCTAAAATAAAAAAGAATCCATTGTAAGTTAAAATTAAAAACAATAAATTTACTAATATTTGTATATCAGTCTTACTCTCAGTGCTTCCCATAAACATATGGGAGTGTCCAATAAATGGCAATGCCCCTGGCAGCATCGGTGGCTCATCTGGCAGCCGCCTCGTGTACCAGATCCAATAAGTGATACAATACGCCAGTAAAAGTAATAACCACAGCATGATGAAAGCTATAACATTATAAATAATTAGCTATATAATATGATGGAAGGTGCCAGTCTGCTCTGTGTAACATGACGTATTAAAGTTTGGGAAGGGAATTATAGCTTGGGTAGCAAGGGAGAGAAACTTCTGCTTTCGAGGTTTGATCTCGGTGAACCGTGTTCGTCTCCACAGGAAACGCGTGACATCGAAATAAGCACAATATCTACGATTGTGGCGGATTTAAGCATAAACGTTGGACAGTCTCGATCGAAGAAAAACGGTCATTTGGTATAACTGCGGCTGGAATGCAAGCAGAGAGCGAGACCAGCTCATTGATATACAACTCAAGGATCTAGGCTTCACCCGACAGTAATAGCACGCGCAGATTTAGCGTGCGCCGTAGGCGCTGGTATTTGTCTACAGCCCAGTTCAAGTCTGTGTTTATCGAGGACCATTTTAAGGATGTGTATAAAGTCAAATTACGCAGTACATCCATTTAATTTTAAAAATCATGAATACATAAAAGTTATCATTTACATACAGACCTGTTTCTTTTTAATTATTATAATGATTATTTATTCACACTTGTCGTAAGAAATCTTTATAATTAATGATTATAAAAAAAAAATATTAACAGCTAACTTGATTACCGGATTTTTTGTACAAAGGTGATTTGGTAACGTTACATGTTATATAGGGTTTTCCAATAGGGACGCTTGAACTTTGACAGCTGATTGCGGCCATGTTGTTTGAGTGACGGCTGTCAAATGCAGTGTGTTATATTCATTCCGTCCTCCCAAACCACCATGGCAGGTTACAGTGTCGAGCAGCACGTGCAAATCATAAAATTGTTTTATGAAAATGGGTCTTCAGTTCGAGCAACGTTCCGCGCACTT
This sequence comes from Nymphalis polychloros, assembly GCA_905220585.2. NCBI lineage: Eukaryota > Metazoa > Arthropoda > Insecta > Lepidoptera > Nymphalidae > Nymphalis > Nymphalis polychloros. The sequence continues at coordinate 4,237,562 of HG992264.1, read as the reverse complement.
CGCCCGTTTTACGGTCGCGATGATCGTCCTGCCGAGTCGACTATCCGTCGATTGGTGGACAAATTCGAGTCAACCGGGTCAGTTAACAATCAGCCGGTTCCCGTGCGTCAACGTAACGCGAGATCTGCCGAGAATATCGCCGCTGTGCGCGACAGTGTCCTCGAAAACCCGCGGCAGTCAATTCCGCGTCGCGCACAGGAACTCGGCCTTTCGCAGACGACAACTTGGCGAATTTTGCGTTGTGACTTGAGCCTGCACCCGTACAAGATCCAGCTGACCCAAGAGCTCAAGGTTAATGACCATAGACAGCGCCGTGTGTTCGCTGACTGGGCATTAGAGCAGTTGGAAGTTGACGCCGATTTTGGCAAAAAAATCATCTTCAGCGACGAGGCGCATTTTTGGATGAATGGCTATGTCAACAAGCAAAATTGCCGTATTTGGGACGAGACCAATCCACACGAGGTTCACCAAGTGGCAATGCACCCGCAGAAAGTGACTGTTTGGTGCGGATTTTGGGCCGGAGGCGTGATTGGTCCGTATTTTTTCGAAAACGATAATGGTGTGGCCGTCACCGTCAATGGTGAGCGATACCGGTCGATGATAACCAACTTCTTTTGGCCTGAAATCGAGAATATGGATCTGGACAACATGTGGTTTCAACAGGACGGCGCTACGTGCCACACAGCACACGCTACGATGGAAGTTCTGCGCGATCAAGCGCCCTTAATGGAAAACCCTATATATGCGGCCTAGATGGTAAATGTTCTTTATTACCGAGACGCAGACACACGACGTTGCCAGATAATCGAAATGCAAATGGCGGCTTGACAGCTTGGTCATTTGTGAGTGCGGTACGATCAATTTTATCAATTTCAAATCAAAATATTTCCGTGGGATGAACGGTAACACCCATTTTTTGGGGCTTAAAAAATCGCGAATAGTACAACCTAATGAAAAATCAGTTTTCCGACCGTGAAACTTTGAAAGAAACTGACGAATTTAGTAATATTTATTGAAAATTCGACACTTTCGGTGAAATTAACATTGATTAAATGGTGACTTCAAAGGCATTTATTTCGCTTAAGTGATCGGGAAGAGTACTTTTCCTTTGTACCAATCGATTCAGGAACGCTTGCTCTATTATATATTTTAAATGCAGGCAAAACTATTTGACTTTATAAATGTTTTACACATCCTTAAACATACATATGTAATATTAAAAATTAAAATCAGTAACTGATTTACATTGAAATTTACATTATTATTGAAAGTAGGGAATTATTGTTTGATTTTTTTATTAAAACTACGATTATTATCACGTGTTATCCAGATAATGATAGGTATAATTAATATGAGAGAATTATTCAATAATAAATGCAATGTTGCCGGATATTTTTTGAACTCATTTGTCAATATAAAATAATACCAATTATATTATACATTAAGTATACATTAATGATTTAAATATACATATATATGAATCTTACCTTAGTTCAAAAAAAAATGTATTAAAGAAATCGCTCTCCTGCAATGAACGTTTCAAACTAACTGTCGTATATGTAAATAATACAGTATAATAGGTGTAATGCATTAACTGCAATATCATTTCTATAAATATTAATTATATTGTAATTAATAATCAACTCCAATATATTAAAACAGTATTTAATTTTTTTTATGTGGGTAGAATAAGTGTCTTCATAAAATGTTTATTGCGTTATATTATAACTCTATTAGTTAATTCGGTGCACGCTATCGAAGCTCTCAGTTGGCATGATTTTTAAAGCTTTTATTTAACTGGCAATATAGTTTGTTTAGAAATGGTTAATATTTCTTATATCGTCTATGGTGTCTATGGTGAACACTTTTTTAGGTATAGACGGGTGGGAAAATAGGCCACCTGATGGTAAGTGGTCAACACCATAGACACTGGCGATATAAGAAATATTAGGCAGTCTTTACATCACCATTATGCCTGTAGTTACACTGGCCCACATACCGTTCAAATTGGAACGCAACAATACTAAGTATTGCTGTATAGCGGTAAAATATCTGCTAAGTGGGTGGTACCTCTGTCGGGCTTGCACAAAGCTCTACCACCTAGTAACTTACCATTAGGTGGCCGATTTACCAGTCTGTCTACCGAAGCCTTGCAGGGAGCCACTTACAGGCTTCTTATTTTTTAACGCATATTACAAATCCGCATAAAGACCGGGTGAGTAATTAGTTTATAAAATAAATGTAATTATTTATTTATTAAAATATATATATAAGCTGTGTATTCATTAAATGACAGATTAATTTACGTAATTAATGAAGCAAGTCACCTCTTGTGTCATGGCAGGCGACAGATGATTATTAATCAAGAGAATGTTGATGTTATGTTAATTATGTTATTAATTAAAACTAACTGAACTAGCTGCTTTGCTTGGACTTAATTTTGTAACAATTTTCTTATACAACTATATTTATGATGATTAGCAATGTAATAATAATAATAAACAGCTTTATTGCACAGAGAAAATAAACAAAATACAAGAAAAAAGCTTAAGATCAAAAACACTACAAAAGTATGCAAAGGGCGGCCTTATCACTAAGTAGTGATCTCTTCCAGGCAACCCTACTGAAAGAGACTTACAAGAGAAAACATAGTGGGCTAGTGCATTAACAAATTAAAAGTAAATATACATACACACAAAATACAACAGGCAATACAACAGATGGGTGCGAGCATACTTAGCTGCTAGTAGTGAAAGGGTTAGAGGAGGTTTAATTTATTGACAGGTAATGCAATTTAACACGGGTTTTGAATAACTGAAGTGTTGGAAACTGACGGACTTGAGTTGGTAGTGCATTCCACAATCTAACCGCCTTTGCCGTGAACGAATTCATGTAGGAATGGGAGTTACAAGAAGGTACGCTTAATTTATTATCACTCTGAGAGCGAAGATTAAGGTGAAGAGTAAGGTTACCAAGAAAGGAAAAACGTTCTTTCAAATAGGACGGGGAGCAAGGATGAAATAGTGTAAAATAAAGGAGCGAAAGGACGTGTAAGTTGCGGCGATGCTTTACTCGGAGCCATCCGAGATCAGATCGATACTGGGATACATGATCGTATTTTTTGAGTCCAAAAATAAAACGGATGCATAGGTTCTGTAGTCGTTCCAGTTTATGAATCAGGTCCTCCGTTAAATCAGGATAACAGGAGTCCGCGTAGTCCAAAATTGGAAGGAGAAGAGTATTGGCAAGTGTTATTTTGGTTTTAATAGGTAAGAAGTTTTTCCATCTTTTTAATGAGTCAATTGTTGAAAAAATTTTGCGACTTATTTCAGCTACGTGAGGTCGCCACGAAAGAGATCTATCCATAATGACGCCTAGATTTTTAACAGCGTCGCTGTAAGGTAAAACCGAGTCGTTGAAAACAACATCCGGTAGGCCAGCGTAGTCAATTTTGGATAGCTGTTTAGTGGTACCTACAATACAAAGCTGCAATTTATTTGCATTGACATACAAACCAAATGACTTACTCCAATTGGTAATAATGTTTAGGTTGGTATTTAATTTACCTACCGCTTCAGAAATGTTCTCAACTGGGGCAGTCAAGTAAATTTGTAAGTCGTCAGCATAAAGATGAAAAGAAAGAGTGAGGAGTTCAGTAAGACTATTGATAAAAATGGAAAACAGGAGTGGAGATAGCACACTACCCTGAGGCACTCCAGCACTGAGACGATAGTACGAAGAAAATCGTTCTCCGCTATGGATACGTTGTTGTCGCCCATGCAAATAGGATTGGAACCAGGCTAAAGCGTCCGTAGATACGTTTATAGATTTTAGAACCGCTAGGAGAATGTCATAGTCAACGGTATTGAACGCATTACTAAAATCTAATAATGCTAAGATGGTGACATGTTTCTGGTCCATTCCAAAACGGATATCATCAAGAACCTTCGTGAGTGCCGTCACAGTGCTGTGTCCAACTCGAAAGCCAGACTGGAATGAACTCAAGATGTGATTTTGTGATAGAAATAGGGAAAGTTGAGAATGGACAATACGTTCAAGAATTTTAGACAAGAAGGGAAGGATAGAAATAGGGCGATAGTGTGAAAGTGACGTAGGATTAGAGATCTTAGGGATAGGAATAATATGAGCAGTGCGCCAAACACTGGGGAAAGTTTTAGATGAAAGAGAAAAGTTAAAAATATGACAGAGTACATGCACAATTTCGTTTAAAACCGTTGTTACCATTTTACGGCTTATACCATCACTGCCAACTGCATCAGACGAAATGGAAGACATTTGTTTTTTAACGTCACTGGCAGTAATAGAAGCAAAATAGAACGGAAGGAAATCAGGTCTTAAGCGTGCATTAAGGGAAGAGATAGTATTAGATTTATTCAGAACATTCAACAAAATAATGTAACTATGACGCGAACGGCGCATTAGATAATTGATTACGAGAGTAGACGATCTGTCACGAAAGGTAACCAAGCTAGCAACTTTTAATGGCCAGTCTCGTTTACTCTAACGCAACATCAAGCACTAGTACGACAGATGTGACAGACAAGAGGAGGCGACCGGCGGACGTCAAATAGCGAGCTACGTGTTTGGTGGACCGTTATCCAACTGACTGCTAATAATCAGGGAGCCCAAGCGGGGATTTCGGGATTTACTAAAGCGCGGCAGATTAATATACCTGTATATTAATCTGCCTGGATACCTTGTACGCGGTTAAGTACCGCCACCAAATATGAGCCCCATATACAGGATGACTGGTTAATTACTATCAATATTTAAGGAGAATACTCGGTACATGATTCTCATTCGAATTATGTAAAAAAAAATAGGTACTTAATTTTTGACCAAATTTCCGTATAAATAAATAAAGTGTGGACTCGTTCCCAGCCTTGCCGGCGGCGCGTGCGGCGGCGTGCTGATACAACACCACGCCGCCGCACGCGTGTGTCGCTACTCCCAACCCCCGCCCCGTGGCGTTAGTCGGGCGAGCGCCGCCGTAAGGTCTGTACGTCCGTCTTCCCGCGCGCGCGCCTAGCGATCGATCTTACGCGTATACCTAATCTGTCGTGTGTGCGTGTGACCCGTTATTACTTATTAGTAATTAAGTATGGCTTATCAATACACAAATGCAGAATACTTGGAAAAAACATATTGTTCACGGACGAAGCTACGTTTACTAAGTCAGGTATTTTTAACGTACACAATGAACATTGGTGGAGTCATTCCAATCCATACGTTACGCGACAGGACGCTTATCAACACAGGTTTAGTGTTAACGTGTGGGCTGGTGTTTTAAATAACTGTTTGTTAGGGCCGTATTTCATCGAAGGAAGACTCAATGCTGTGTCATACTTAGACATTTTAAACAGTGCGGTGAATGACATGCTCGATGATGTACCACTGAGCAATCTCCAAAACTTATTTTATCAACACGACGGAGCACCCGCGCACTATCAGACGCAGGTACGTGAGTACTTAAACAATACGTTTGGAGATCGCTGGATAGGGCGCGGAGGGCCTGTGCCATGGCCAGCTCGCTCTCCAGATCTCACTCCACTGGACTTCTATTTATGGGGGGAGGTAAAACGTCTTGTGTATGCTACAGAGTATGTCAACAGAGAGGAGTTGAAATTAAAAATCACTAGTGCTTTCGAAACTATTAAAAGTGACCCATTCGTATTAAATCGTGTGAAAGACAATATGCGTAAACGTGCCGAACTGTGTATCACACGAGAAGGAGCTCACTTTGAACATTTGTTAAGGTTAGTGTAGTTATGTAGGTAAATAGGTAGTTTAATGATTGACAATTGTTGTAAATAAGTATGATTCCATTTTTAAATACGCCGGAAATACCAAGATAGGTAAACAGTTCATATTATTTTTTGTGTCAAGTTCACACCATTTACCTAGTCAATAAATTGGTTGCTTAAACGAATGAAATATCTTGGTATTTTTGCCTGTCCTAAGTCAGGATTAAAGTATGAAGGGAATTGGATCATTTTTGTTTATCTAAGGTAGCCTGCTACCCTGTTAACACGCGGCGGCGCGCGGCGTTTGGATGTAGGTAAACTACTGCGCGATAACTAAATGTACCTACCTACATAACTGTTTTGTGTCGATAACGCAGCTAGGGTGTTCACACGATGCGTAATTAATTACATAACTTTTGGTTAACTTTACTTAGAAGTTTATTAATATTTATGTTATATTAATTTTTATTTTGTCATATATGATCGTCAAATATCACGTCCTCAAGTATCGATAGTAAATCACCAGTCACCCTGTATATGGCCGCCCGTCTAGGATAAAGGATCAGATTAGTAAAAAAAAATTGATCATCAGAAATTCTCGAGCGCGTTGGATTAAGGGTGAGTTAATTACATGCTAAAAATGTGTATATTCCACTAATCTGACGATTTGGATGAGACGCAAACTTCAAAATCGCCATTTTGAAATACTCAAGCGCGTCAGATTAAGATATATGATTCATCTTTATGTCCTAGACGTGTTGTCTCATATTATGGCGATTATCTGGAGGGATACGCCAAACCTGACAATAAAAAAAAATTTTTTTTTGATATTTTAATTCATTGTACTTAATTAATTGAAAAGCTCAGGAAATAGCATGCAAATAAAAGAGTGTATGTTTTTTAAGAAGAATACTTGAATTTATAAGAAAATAATTTAAAAAAAAATCAAGTTCAAGATTATCATAATAATATGTTGTTCGGGACTCATAGTCAATATTTATAAACTTTAATTCACATAACTTTATTAAAATAATAGAATAAGTCAAAGCGTTGGAAACAATATCATGCTTCGTACGAGTCTGTGTGGTCAACAGTGATAGCGCCATGGCAACAGAGTCCTCACTCTGGTTTGAGTCCCCACTCAGGAATGAGAGAGTAATAGATAAAGAAAGAGTGGGAGAGGAATAGAAACGCGGAGAGGGGGGAATATAGGCATCACGCAGCACGCACGCATTATACTTTATTGACGAACTTTTGTTGATTCGGCTTGTGGAAATCGTCAGATTATACATTTTTCGTTATCCTTAAATTATTTCCTTCAAAATAAAAAATAAAATAGCCACGCTCGAGAATGTCAAGATGACGTTTTTTTAACAACTTTGTACCCCTTTCTTTACGTCACTCTCAAATTGTCAGATTAGTGGAATATACACATTTTTAGCATGTAATTAACTCACCCTAATTTAATCTGACGCGCTCGATAATTTTTTTTTTTCATTTTCAATCCTTACGTACGCCCTCATCATGCAAACGATTAGATTAACATACGTACATTATTAAAAATACGTAGGACATGTGTACTATCAATATCTGACGCGCTCGAGTATGTCCATGCATTTTTTTTTTTACAATTTCCCCAACGATGAAATGATCGATATATTACATTTTAAATAATGTATGTCTCTATGACGCTCGAGTAAATCCCCATTTAGCGTCGTGGGCTCCCCTATTATAAAATATTCTTCTCGCCCGAATACCCACGTCTGCTGGAGATTAGGCATGGAGTTAATAAATAATGAAGATACTATCGTGGTCCCTTTAACTATACTAATCTATACTAATATTAAAAATGCGAAAGTAACACTGTATGTCTTTTAAGTTTTTAGAGCTAAACCACAGAACAGATGTTGATAATATTTTGTTTGAAGCAAACTTCAACCCCAAGAACGGACTTTTTTTGGAACGAAGTTCTTTTACGTGGCAAATAGTTGAGTGAAATGGCAGTGGCCCAAGGTCACGTTACTAACGAAAAAGCTTTTATGCCTAGTCGCGACGTCGTATTATCGTACATATTTCTGACGGCAATAATAGGTACTATTTTGTAATGGCACGATCTTTCGTAATAGCTAGTAGTAGGAGTGGTAGTTCATAGATGGCGCTATAAGCAATAGCATTGATCGATTTTATTTTTGATTTTGCATTTTGGTATTTTGCGAAACTTTTTTACATTAACTATTTTAATTTATTTATACTACTATAAGGTCCTCCAGACAGATTTCGGCCACGGCGACCAATCTCAAGAGAGATTAGCCAACTGCGCAGGAGATATTATAGTGCACAAGTGTGTGCGCAAACACAGGTGCACTCCTTTTTTCTTAGCTCTCATAATCCGATGGGATGGCAATCCGACACGACCAGAATGAGTTCAGGCGCAGGAACAACGGCTTAACGTGCTTTCCGAGGCACGGGAGTGTACACACTTCCAACTTCCAGACTCCGGGCTGCTACTGAGAATTTTCAAACAGAAAAACCCAATAACTATTTATTGGCCCTACCTGGGAATTGAACCCAGGACCACCGGGTCTGCGGCCTTATATCTAGCCACTAGACCAACGAGGCAGTCACTACTATATAAATCTATTGGCTCTGTCTGTAAATTATTTTTTTCACCTAATTTTGTGGTAAATTATCGTTTTATGATGCAGTGATTCACATTATACTATTTTTTTCATTTTTGTCTGTTTGTCTGTCTGTCTGTATGTATGTCTTTTTTGCGTGCGCGTTGCGTGTGTGTTATTATAATAATAAAATAATTTATTATATTTTTATTTATTATACGCGGATGAAGCCTCGTGGCATAGTTAGTATGATATAAAATCTTATCGCGAGATTTAAATACTCGTATCTTTATCAACAAAGTATACAAAAAAAAATACTATTTAATATATGACAAAAGAAATGTTATAGTCTACCTGATGTAATCTAGAAAAATCCTACTGTAGTTGCCACTTGGTGAACCTCGTGTGGATTGGTCTCGTCCCAAATACGGCAATTTTGCTTGTTGACATAGCCATTCATCCAAAAATGCGCCTCGTCGCTGAAGATGATTTTTTTGCCAAAATCGGCGTCAACTTCCAACTGCTCTAATGCCCAGTCAGCGAACACACGGCGCTGTCTATGGTCATTAACCTTGAGCTCTTGGGTCAGCTGGATCTTGTACGGGTGCAGGGTCAAGTCACAACGCAAAATTCGCCAAGTTGTCGTCTGCGAAAGGCCGAGTTCCTGTGCGCGACGCGGAATTGACTGCCGCGGGTTTTCGAGGACACTGTCGCGCACAGCGGCGATATTCTCGGCAGATCTCGCGTTACGTTGACGCACGGGAACCGGCTGATTGTTAACTGACCCGGTTGACTCGAATTTGTCCACCAATCGACGGATAGTCGACTCGGCAGGACGATCATCGCGACCGTAAAACGGGCGAAGTGCGCGGAACGTTGCTCGAACTGAAGACCCATTTTCATAAAACAATTTTATGATTTGCACGTGCTGCTCGACACTGTAACCTGCCATGGTGGTTTGGGAGGACGGAATGAATATAACACACTGCATTTGACAGCTGTCACTCAAACAACATGGCCGCAATCAGCTGTCAAAGTTCAAGCGTCCCTATTGGAAAACCCCATAATACTAAGTGTTGCTGTTCAAAGATATCGTAAAGACACTAATAGTCATTCATTCTAGTATCACTCGACGAAAATGCAAATTCTACTGAACCTATAAAGCTTATCACAAAAATACATTATGTCTCACATGTGAACAAACATGACTATAAATATATATTTATATTTTACAGTTAGTTAAATTGCGGAAATCAGAACACATTAAAAGGCTGAAGAATAAAGAAAAAATCCACGTAAAAGGTAGTAGTTATTATTTTTAAGTACCACTTATTATAATTGATTTTTTTAATGTTCAATATTTCTTAGGCTTTCGCAGTTTTGTTTCATAGACCTAAATTATATATAATAGAATTATATATTTTTCTACACGAATATAATAATGTAGATTAACCAACCATGTAGAATGGAGTATGAAGATTCGACAAATTTAAGTTTATTGCAAAAGTCTACACAATATAACTGACAGATGTATTGTGAGATTCAATACTTTCAATATTGAACATTCAGAAAGTATTTATAAATGAACACGACCCATTTATATATTAATTTTAATATTTAACTATGTATCATAAATAAAGGATACGAGAATTTATAAAAACAGTTTTATAAAATATGTATTATGAATAAAGTTCTTATGATGTGTATTAAAAATTATACAGGGAACAGTATACAAAACAGTTTAGACATTTTAATCGAAAATACCGTTACTGAAGATAACGAAATACTAACAGATCTGCAAATACGACAAATCATTGATAATCTCCTCATCGCTGGTTTCGACACGACGTCACCACAATTATTTATCTCTCTTATAAATATAGGAAGCCATCCTGATATTCAAAAGAAAATTAACGACGAGTGAGTAATAGATATTCCAAATATAATTAATCGAAATCAAATACGGTTAGCGGGCCAATGTACATTACTGTAAATCTATAGTTACATCATACGAGTTATTCTCTCTCATCCCTGCTTCCCCTTACCTTCATAAGTCTACGCGTGCTGGCTCTCGATCTCATCCCCTAACTGTGACATCAATTCCATCGCGCACGTAGAAATTTGGCAACTCTTTTATTTGTCGCACGTCTTGAAAATAACTCATCTCCTTGTTTACAAGATTAATTTCTTCTAATATTATAAATGTTAAATTAATTGCGTCTGTCGGTTACGACTTCACGACAAAACCACTGAAGTAATACAGCTTGAAACCTAAGAAAGAACATAGGCAACTTTTTACCTAATACCTAATGTCTGATCCACTTCTGCTACAACGTGGGCGAAACCACAAGTGAAAACTAGTGATAAATACAGGACCATGACTGTATATGGGGGTCATCCCATGTGATGGGTTCAAAAAATCGATTTTTATTTTTTTTCATAAATTGCTTCATTAACATGTCTAGAATACGGTAGTAAAGTGATTTTAAAAAATTCGAAGTCGTTTTGATGCTACAGCAGTTAGAAGAAGCAGCTGTGTGACAGTAAAACTTTTAAGGGGATCCTAGATGCTAAGCTGTATGGAGATACTTTAGTAACAAAAAAAGAATGTGTGTGCCACATAGAAAAGAGAATGGGAACACGGCTCCGGGGTGTAAAAAGGATAAAACAAATAAAGGAATCGGTGGCAAAGGGGCAGGTAAACTTACTGACAAAATTATTCAAGAAATAACGAAATTCTACGGGTTAGCTACTCGACGTCATCCAGATTCGCTTGAAGATATGAAAAAGGAAGTTTGGGTAACGTATTATCACAAATGTTCTTCAGATGAAAATCCTCAGCATCAATTTTGTCCAGAAGGCGAAAATGGCGCAAAGTAGAGGCTAAGGGTCAGCTCGACCAATTTCATCACGATAAACCATCTCTAATACCACAAGTACAAGCCGGCCGCGAAGCACATACTTATGTTGAGAAACGTGATGAAACGCGAATCTTGCATTCTGAGCGGCGCGTAAGTGATGTCGTAAAACAAGCCAGAATTGACACAAGAGCTGAATAATCTGCTTTGAGAGAGTTCCAAGAGGAAGAAAAAGAAATACTCTATGGACTAGGCATCGCTGATTGCGGGTAAGTTGAGATTTTCATAGTATTAACCGGACTTGAAACTTTAAACGCGTTTTTCTCGAAACTTTTTTTTTTAATCTTTCCTCCCTCGTATCTCGAATACGGCTTAACCTAATGACTTGAAATTTGTAGGGTACATTCAACACATGTAGACGCATGGAATGAACTATTATCAATCTAAAATTCGATGTTTTTTATACCATAAAATTAAAAAACATAACGCAACTTTTTTTTCAACAGTCTACCAAAAATCAATTTTTTGGTATTTTCACTTGGTTATAGTCCATTTCGTGCATTTAGGTCTACAGATTAAAATGCCGCAATAATTTTTGTTTTAGATAAGCCAATCAGCCGGAATCGTGGAGGAAGTGTGAGCCCATTTTTTCAAGGCGAGGGTGTTCAGAGCGCTGTAACACACGTTCTTCTCAATATTTTTAACTAAAAAAATTATATTTATACTCTTGAAATATATGTTAATAAATGATAATAAATTTAAAGCTCTAGTTTTTTACTGGTGGTAAAAAAAAAACCTAAAAATGCCCAAAAAACAGGCCGTCACATGGGATGACCCCCTTAAACCGTAAAGACACCCAAGCAGTTGAATAAATTATTATCAAATTGTCGTATGTAGGTAACTGTTTTGTATTTTAGCTCTGTCATAAAAAGCTAATCGCTATTTATACTATTTTAGAGTAATTAGTGTAATGGGTGACAAAGACAGAGTCATATCAAAGAATGATTTATCTCGACTTAAATATTTGGAAGCAGTTTTAAAAGAATCGATACGTTTGTATCCGATTTCACCCCTGGTAGCTCGGAGATCTACCACTAATGTACAACTGAGTAAGTATCCAACATACATATTAGATCATGATCGTAACACCAATGGCATTTGCAAATGGACAGTAATAAATAATCCAACTTGTATTATCAGAAGTTTGTAATCTATATCATATTAAATTGGTAGTATTACACATTTAATTATTTAATAAAAAGAAACTACAAAAAAAAACTACAACTAACAACTTTGGTAGTGGGCTTTATGCGAGCTCGTCTGGGTAGGTACCACCCACTCATCAGATATTCTACCGCAAAACAGCAGTACTTGGTATTGTTGTGTTCCGGTTTGCAGAGTGAGTGAGCCAGTGTAATTACAGGCACAATGGACATAACATCTTAGTTCCCAAGGTTGGTGGCGCATTGGCGATGTAAGCGATGGTAACATGTCTTACAATGTCAATGTCTATGGGCGTTGGCGACCACTTACCATCAGGTGGCCCATATGCTCGTCAGCCTTCCCAAAAAAAAACATTTACTCCTAAAAGTAATGTAACTAAACAGAATAGTGTCGATATCAATAATTAAAATTAATTAGTAAAAGTAAAAGTAAAACAACTTAATTATGTATCACATTGAGATTGTATTTTTAACAATAATAAAAGATTTTGTTTCCACTATATGGAGCTTATCGTTCGACGTATTATGGTGATTCAATTTAAATTTGTATGAAAAACATATATTAACGGTAGTGTGTTAGAATTTATCGTATAATTATTTAAAAATATTTTCAGGTAACTACATATTGCCAGCCGGTTGTAATATATTAGTTCATATTTGGGCGGTGAACAGAAACAAAAACTATTGGGGACCAGATGCTGACGACTTCCGACCGGAACGTTGGTTCGATGACTCCGTGCCATCATGCCCAGCGGCCTTCGCTAGTTTTTCATTGGGACGAAGAAATTGTATTGGTGAGAAAGCTTTTGTTGAACACCAGTAACAGCCTGTGAATGTCTTACTGCCCCTAAAAATGGAGATTAGGCCTTAGCTCAGCAGCTAAGGCTTAATCTCCATTTTTTGGGGAGAAGACTTTTTTGTGGAACACCACTTTCATTAAATAATATATCACCAAGCCGTGATTGTTGCGTGGCAAGAACACGTGACTCTTAACCGATTATTATGAGATCAAATGTAAATATGTCATATAACTACCACTTTGGAAAACTGTGGTGGAATCGTCTCGAAACCTTCTTAAAAGGAAGGCCTCCTTAGTTCAGCAGCGGATCATTTACGGGCTGTTACTTTTCTTTACTTCTATGTGAATAAACTGGCAGAGACAATACTTTCAAGACGATTACTTTTACCAGGTAAATCATATGGGATGGCGGTTATGAAGATAGTTGTGGCAAATATCGTTAGGAAGTTCACAATCAGCGCTGATGAAAAGAAACTGGAACTTGAGTATGCGATATTGTTAAAATCAACCGGTGGAAATTTGATGAAAGTTAAGCCAAGATAAAAAAATACGAAAAATCAACATTGAAAGTAAAAGTCGCCATAGCTGTTCTGTACAACATAACGAACAAATAAAGAATATGGACTTATTATATATGTCATCACAATTTTTTATTATATATTTAACTGACATACAAAATATACTATACATACACACGATGTATACAAAATAAAACAAAAACATTTCAGTGATAATTAATATCTGTATCGAAAGTAAAGCCGACTGTATATTTGGAAATACACCGGTGGCAATAAAAACGATTTACAACGATGTGAGCGTGTTTATTGAGCGTGCGTCTCGAACAGAGTTATCGAATGTAATGGCAGTTGACATACATAATAATATATTAGATCTTAGTTGGCGCCTGATCAAAATTAAGTGCAAGTCATTGATATGACAAATTTTGTTGATATCATTATGACAGGATGAACAATACGCGTAGTGTACAGTAATACACCTGAACACCGACACACTACAATAATATTTTTTCCATAATTAAGTCATATTTGTCGCCCAATAAAGCTATCGCCGGGTGTTGCACTTGCTTCAGGATAACTAATGGGCACATTGAATTGGTCAAGTGGCAACTGTGATGTAGACAGCGTCGTGGCGGCTAATTTACTTCTACTGAATGTGTACACTTGGGTTAATATGACTTTTGCCTTTATTTTACTTGCTGAGTATGATTTGCTAGGTAGTTCATTTTGGCATATTGGTTCCCTGAAAGAGATCGCTATGTGTGTATGTATGTATGTATCGCGATAAGGTCGCCTCGTAGCCGTAGTCGCATGTTAAGGGTGGCCCAGCCCTTGATCACGGTAAAGCAAGAATGTATTTCAGCGAATGTTATATAAATAATAACATTTATTAAAATCGAACAAATGTTTTTTTTCAAATTGTTTTCGTCTTATTTTCTAATTGTTTATAAAAAATATATGAATTCTTGGATCTGAACCCAGCACGTTATAGCTTTTAATGTATAGACGACACCGTTCGGCCGACGTTAAGTTAATTAAAGTAGCGAATTTAATGTAGTAGTCCTTCAAAAAATGTTTCTTTTATTATATTATTTGTTTTCTTTTTGTAGTTGCACGTAGGTAATCACTCAATAGTAAACTTGTGCCCACCGGCATTCACTTCGAAAACTAAATGTATTTTAACACATAACACTAGAGTTTTTTTTTTAAATATTATCGCACTATGATATGTAAATTGTCCATAAGTTTTTAAATAGCATAATATTTTTACTTAACGCGAACTTTTTACAGAAAATAATTTAATTTAACTGGGGAGCGAATACAGTACGCTGCTATCGAAGACGCGACGAAATATAATACAGCCTATGTTACTCGGTAAAGAAGTACCTTTCTAAGGGTGACAGAATTTTTAAAATCGGTCCAGTAGTTTTTGTGTTAAATCGTAACAAACAAAAAAATCATCAAAATGTCATCTCGGCCGTCCCACAGCCCCAACGCCCGGGGCTTAAAAAATAAGGCGTTACCCCTGGGCAATGGGCTCCAGAGGTGGTGGCCTCGCGTGTCCTGTTTAAGCTGGTCCTGAGGCCGGGATGACCTCACGCTGCCGTATGCACTAGCGCGAAGTGCAGTACCCCGAGAACCTTTTAGGGTATGACCAAGACACAGATACGGCCAAACGAAGGGATAACGCGGTAGTATGCGCAAGCGATCCCGTGACGTCCCTTGAAAAGATGGAGTGGGAACCGCTAATTTTTTTAAGGGTACTCCAGTGCATGCTCTCCGACGGCGAGCCCCACATACGAGTATACGCGTTTTTGTAGCGAGAAAGAACTTCGTTTTACACTAGAACTATATAGAACCATTTTCCCACGAATTTAAAATTATTCTTGTACAGTTTCGATGACAATGCATTTTTATGATAAGCATGAAGTTATACTTCACCCAAAATTGATGCTAGACAAAAAGACTCAAAAGCTTACCTTAAGAATTTATCGTATAGACACCGTACCACACCAATAATAATATATTCATAGAAATGTCCGACGGAAACTAAAAATTAATAAATTGATTAACTTACAATGACGGAGGGCAGTCAAATAAGTTCGTCTACTATTTACTAAATTATTTATTATGGTACTATGAATATGTTATATATATATATATATATATATATATATATATATATATATATATATATATATATATATATATATATATATATATATATATAAATATATATATATATATCTATAATATATTCATATATATATGGTACTATGAACTAATAACAATATAATAGTTCAATATTAAAAATAATAAATTGATAGTATTTAGTAGCATTTTTTACATTTAAGATTTATTGACATTACAAGAATCACAAAGTGGCTTTTTACAAACATCACGTTCTTTGTTAGTTTTTTTTTTATATTTACTGATATAATACCTCTGTCTTTTTTGATTTTCCTAGATCATAAGTAATTGAAGACAGAGATTTGGAAACAGAATATTGAGAAATTGAAGACGTAGGTTCTACACTTGTTTTACGGTACCAACAATTGTAGTGCAATTGCGTAGCCTGTCACCAGTTCGAGTTGATTCCGTGTGTTGATTAGAGACAATCAGAGAATTATGGTCATGCTCATGAGCGGTACTGTACCATTAACCACCACGAGTAAGTAATGCTGCAAAATCGCTAGGGGTAACAGATGTTCTTAGTATTTCTGATATTTAGAGTCTGCACTATCAGAGCTAACTAACTCACGATCGTAATCAAAAACGTAAATTTCTAATTAGAATGATAATTTACTTGGTGGTAGAACTTTTTGCAAGTTAGTTTGGATTGCAATGTCGTGAACAGCAACACTTAGTATTATTGTGTTCCGGCTCGAAGGGTGAGTGAACCAGTACTACCGCAAGCAGAATAGACATAACATCCTAAGTTAAGTGGCGCATTCCCTATGTAAGGGTGGTTATTATTTTTTAAAATGCCAAAGTCTAAGGGCAATGGTGAGCACTAAGTATCAGATGGCCCACTTATTAATCTGCCTACTTAATAAAATTTAAAAAAAACATTTATTTTATTATTTTGTGTACTGATTATAACGTAGAGGAGCCAAGGTTGCTGCGTATACTTTATCACTAACTCACCCGAGATGGCTAAGTGTGAAAATTGTGAGGTTAAGTACCACTGAATTTTCATGTGCTTTGTTTGTAAAAATGGTTCATTTTTCATGACTTATCTTAAAAGAAGGCAATCTGCATGTATCGGTTAACTATCTGCCACATTTGTATCCACCAATACGCATTGGAGCAGTGCACTGTGAATAGCTCCTAAGCCTTTCCTGAAACTGAAAGAAGGCGTTAGCCCTCCAGTGAGCTTGACATGCCGTTTGTTTTTTAGAGTATATTTCAAGTCAGTGCAAAAACGGGGCGAGTGATTAGTTTATAAAAGAATTATGTATTTATGTAAGTATTATGCATATTTGTACAATTATGTATTTATTATAATATATACATTGTGTCTGCATTCATTTACTAATGAACAATTCAAACAAGTCACCTTTTTTGTCAATCAGGTGTCAGACGATTATTAATCAATTGAATTTTAATGTTATGTAATATTATAATAAGACTAACAGAACTCGCGGCTTCACGTGGACCTGAATTTTATATAATATGTTATGTAGTCTGCCGTCGTAAAGAAAATAGACGCATCTACAAAAAGTAAGTTTGGAGAAAATAAATGATTTTTAAAATTAAAATAGTAAAATAATGGTCCTCCAGACCGATTTCGGCCACGGCGGCCAATCTCAAGAGAGATTAGACATCTGCGCAGGACATATTATAGTGCACAAGGGTGTGCGCAAACACAGGTGCACTCTCTATTCCCTAACTCTTATAACCCGATGGGACGGCAATCCGACACGACCGGAAAGAGTTCAGACGCAGGACCAACGGCTTATCGTGCTTTCCGAGGCACGGGAGTATACACACTTCCAACTTCCAGACTCCGGGCTGCTACTGAGAATTTTCTGACAGAAAATCTCAATAACATTTTATTGGCCCGACCTGGGATTTGAACCCAGGACCACCATGTCCGCGGCCTTACATGTAGCCACTGGACCAACGAGGCAGTCAATTAAAATAGTAAAATAGTGAAAATTAAAATAGTAAAATAGTGAAAAATAATGTAATCGTATGTATTCGTTACTATAAGAATCAGTATAACGCCATCTAGTCCATCTAGTAACGTTGACGTCGCGTCATTCGTACTTTGTAGAAAAAATACTTATACGTTATATACGTATTTTGTACGAGACTTGTCGTTTTGTGTATATATAAATTTATTAAATAAATAAATTTTGTATGTAAATTGATTAAAACTACAAGTAAACTGTAATTTATTTACCCCAAGGGTCTGACCGGAAACGACTGAATTTGCACAGGATTTACTGTTTCGAATATTTGATCCGTGAAAATATGTAATATCACAATAACACCGCAATCCGCAAGTAAAAAAAAACAAATTAGTATTAAAAAATATTTATTGACACTAAAATTAAAACAAAATTCTATCGATAAAACAACATCAATTATTATTCTTTTTTCTTACAATGAAATCTATACATATAATAAATCTGTAACTGGTCGATGTCTGTACATGGAAGATATAAGAGTAAAACTTTTATCGGGGGTCTTTATAAGCCCAATAGAACCCAAAACAATGATTAATAGAATTTTTGTCTGTTTGTTTGTTTGTCTGTGCGTTTGTGCACGCTAATCTTAAAAACGGCTTAACGGATTTGAGTGCGGTTTTCACTAATGTATTGTGGCTAACTTCACTTAACATTTAGTGTTTGTTTTATTTCAATCGGTTCATAAATAATAAAGTTATGTCAATTTAAAGATACACGTAGAACATTTATTAAAAAATGGTTATGGTCAAACTGAAAAGAGATTAAATATGACATGTAATATACACTTTTGCTTATGATTTATCCTATATTTTGTCCTATAATTTTTAATCTCTTTATTTATTTATTATCACTACTAAAAATTAATAAATTATTATCTGTAGGAATGGTACGCGCACCTGTTTGTTGTCAAAATCAAAAAGTTTGTTAACAATTTCGTCTTTTCAGTAGCTTCGTGTGTTGTTTTTGCATAAAAACTAATATTGCATATATATTGTGTGTATCTTTATGATCTCATCTTATATCTTTCATAACAGTACGCTTTAAGTCTGCGTGTGAGCAAGTCAGTTAATTCAGTGACAATAATTAATACGTAAATAGTATATAGTTGTATAAACAAAGCCTAAAAAACAACTATAACAATAATACATGGTTTACAACGTCGTATATCACTTGTTAAAACTTTAAATAGGTATAATTTTTTCGTAAATTCGTGTTTCCTGTCAAAAGTTTTAAAACGGCAGATAAAAATTCAAACGTTTTACCTACCGAAGTTTTTTCTAAACAACGAAATAAATAACAATTTAACGTGGAAAAAATGGCAACCATATTTTGAACTATATTTATTAGCCACTGGATATATATAAGGAGTATTAGCCACTGGTTATGTATAAGAAGTGTAAATAGAGAAAAATAGCAATTTTGTTACACTCGATTGGTGGAAAAGGTGCCGAAATGTTCAATTCATTCAACATTAAAATGACAGAAATTACTTTAGAAGACCTCATTAATAAATGTAACAAGTATTTCGAACCGAGGAAAAATTTAACTATGGCCTGACATGTATTTTTTATGAGAAAACAAAGTAAACACGAAAATATAACCAACTTTATTACGAGTCTAGAAAATTTCAGTTTAAAATGCGATTTCGTTGAATTAATAGTCACTGGTCAGTGATAAATATACAGCGAATATGTGTTAGAGTAGCTCGCCAAATATCAAAGATTATTACAACGGTCTGATCTGTCACTAAAAAAAGCTATAGAGATAGCTAAAATAGTAGTGATCGAACAACAAAATACGGAGCACATAAATAAAGTCACATCGTCATCACCATCATCATCTAATGAATATCAAGTGATGAAGGGGGAGTAAAAGGGTTAAACAACACACAGTACAGAATAGAGAAGATGTGCATATTCCTACGAAGTCAGACGGGCAACTAATTAAGAAGAGAACAAAATTGTGAAACGTGGTTCTATTCGCCTTATCCCAATATAAACTGAATAAAAGTATTTTGAAATCTCTCAGTTTAATTCAATTGGTCTTTGGGTACGTCAAGCTTGCAACAGCATAATCATGAATAGGAAGAAGTAGATCTGTGTCATCATAATTTAAAAGACAATGTTGATGATGACCCAATGACCTCAATACAGCAAACACTCACACGGCAAGCAAAGTGTATTCCAAGAAAACTCCTAGGTTCTTAATATAATCACAATAAGGGATGACAATATTATCAAACATGATATTTGGTTCCGCCTGCCAATAATTATGGCTTGAAATCTACTAGGGTTGACATTAAGAGTTAAAGATTTCTCACTCCACTCAAGAATGATATTGAAGCCATTATTCATCCTTGCGATAGCCATAGGTGACAAAATTATAATTAAGTCTACTAAGATATTGACTTTATATATTTTAAAAAAATCAATGCAAAATTAATAATGATAGAAATATTAGAAATGATAAAAATAATAATGTATTAATTTATACAATATGAATGTACCAGCCTTCTTAATATTCAATATTTTAGTTTGTTATAAATTTGCTACTGTAGTCATATTCTTACTTGCTTGCCTTTTAATTGTATTTGGTTAAAAATATATATAATATAAATAATATATAAATCATTTATTTACTATGCTTTGGTCTTACTCAATGTTATGTGTTATTTTATATAGATAATGCTTTCTCATATAAGTGTCATCCCATTTTTGTTTGTTAAAAATAATTAATGAACACTTAACCTACCAGAGCGGTCAAATAACTGCTTTTGAACCTTTTATCAAAATTGTTATATAGGTGCTTTTTTGTATATTATATACTTTTTCTATATGAAATGGCCGCTTAAGTAGCTCATTGAGATATGTGTGTCAAGTTCAATACGCAACATTTGTTTTACATCCCCTTATTTTTTTGTTTAGTTAAATGATTATGCCTTGATTAAGTCTGATTTTATTTAGTCTCTGACAGAAGAACCTTTTCTTTTACTTTATATTGTACACATAAAAGAACATAAATCTATAGCAAAAAACGAATTAATAAAAAAATTATCCATACATATAAATAATATTGAAGTTTCTGTCTGTGATTTCAAAATAAATGCCTGTTTTAAAGGTTATATGGCTATTTACGATTTACCAAAACCAAAGCAATATATTTTTTATTTTTTTACACTGTCTGTCTGTTTGTTCAGGCTGATCTTTCAAACGTCTTAAAATTACAAATAACCGAATTATTATAACGTCCTCCAGACCGATTTCGGCCACGGCGGCCAATCTCAAGAGAGATTAGCCAACTGCGCAGGAGATAAAGTGCAGAAGTGTGTGCGCGAACACAGGTGCACTCACTATTCCCTAGCTCTCATAATCCGATGGGACGGCAATCCGACACGATCGGAAAGAGTTCAGGCGCAGGACGAACGGCTTTACGTGCTTTCCGAGGCACGGGAGTTTACGCACTTCCAATTTCCAGACTCCGGGCTGCCACTGAGATTTTTCTGACAGAAAAACCCAATAACTATTTATTGGCCCGACCTGGGAATTGAACCCAGGACCACCGGGTCTGCGGCCTTATATCTAGCCACTAGACCAACGAGGCAACCGAATTATTATAACAACTATTTCAAGGTTCGGTTTAGTCTTTATTTCATCAAAATCAGATGAGTCTATCAAAAGTTATAAAAAATATGTATTTTTGTTGTTATCTATACACATAATATAATGACTTCCTGAACGACTCATTATCGCAGAGCCTAATAAACCACGGGGGTTAGAAACTTGAAATTTTGGCAGTCGATACATTTTATAATGTAAGCACCCAGTAAGGTAGGATTTTTGGAAATTTCAACCCTAAAGAGTTGAACGATTGCTTAGAAGCCCGTCATTCTTAAAGCTAGAAGTATGAAATTTAATAAACAAGCTTCTGGTTAGAAATAAATAAAAATGTATTTCAGCGTTTTTGAAAATCTTAATCTAAGAGGGTAAAAAAGGGGTTGAAAGTTTGTTTGGATTCCGTCATTCTTCGTATTTCGTCGTTTTTAGAAATTCAACTCCAAACGGGAGAAATGGGGTGAAAGAATTAGTATAAAAATTTAAAAAATAGAAATTTACTATTTGTGTTTGTTTGATTGAGTTAATAAACATGTATTTCAAACTTTTTAGAAACTTTTATATTTGTTTTGAAGATTTGGGAGCAAATAATGAAATTCAAAATACACAATATCTCTTAGGGAGAAATATACGAATTTCACCATGTTAGTGATGTTTGGATAAAGATAACATATTCCATTATTACCATATTATGTACCACTTAATTGGTAGCCCCTAAGCTTATATTATTGTAAAGTTTCATTAAAATCCATTCAGTAGTTTTTGCGTGAAAGAGTAACAAAAGTCCATACATTACTGAACACGCATACACTGTACTGAATGGTCGATTGGTGAATTTTTATATCTTATTGATTAAAAATGTACGGGATAAAATCCTTATTTACCCGTACATAGTCGGGATGGGCAGCTAATTACTCGCTGATAACGTAGCTTTCTGTAGGTAAAATAGTTTTTAAAAGCAGTACAGCAGTTTTTTTTTTAGTTTATTCACTACAAAGAAACATACAAAAATCTAATTTTACTTCTTTATAATATTAGTATAAATATAGACCACGCGCGAGCGAAGCCGCGGGCAACAGCTAGTTAAACATATAAATACATATGTGTTCAAAAGTTTTACACAAAAAAGTTAACTTATTAATAAAAAAAATTAAACATAAAATAAAAAGGACTCCATTGACTAAGAACGGGATCATTTCTATAATGCGACTAAAATAAGAGGACGTGGTTTTGGATAGTTCTTACACTGACAATGCGGCCATTCAAATTTGCCGTATTATGCTTGGACCGATGAGTGAAGTTTTGAGACAAATTAAATCAAAATCACATATTACGTTGTATATTAAGTAATAAAAACAACAAAACAAATCAACAAACACTTTTACTTACCGGAAATACGATATCCCATCCTATATATCCAAGGTTGGTGGAGCATTGGAGATGTAAGGGATGGTTTATATTTCATTTAATGCCAATTAGTAGTGATCACCACATATCACATACTATTAAAACAAAAAAAAAAAAACGAGCCAACTTTTTCAAGATTTCTGTCTCATAATGTGCGACGAATATACGATGAGCTTGCGCACAGAAGCCGCAGATCTACGAAGCTCTAAGAATCTCATACAAAATTATAGAAGTAATAGTAGAGTAGTATGTAATATCTACTTACGTAATATCTACTAAGACAGATAAACAATTGTTCAACCCAGATAAGTAATGAATATAGCGTCTTCCTCTATGGAATATTGCCTCGCGCAATTGACTATAAAGTCTTCATACCTCACACCCTATTACACCCCGTACATTAAGCAATACTTAGAAGGAAAGACGTTTCTGGCACTTGCGTTATACTGATTTTGGTCAATACTACCATGAAAGACATATTTACGTAGATACATCTTTTCTTCTTAGCCTAATGATCACGACAGCGTAATTGTGTCTTTATTATTCGTCAACATGCAGAAGCGTCTTTTCATTGTATGAATCTTGTTATTGTTTTCAATGAAAAATAGACGCATTTACGTATTTGCGCCTTTTCAACTTAGTAACCATGAGAAATGTCTTTTTTCCTTAGTGCTTGATTAAATTATACGTCTTATTTATGTACTGCTAACTAAGTTTCTATAAGTCTAAGAATAATATAAAAAATACTGATAGATGCGTCTTTTTTTACTCATTCTAAATATGGGAAAAAGACAATTTTGAAAAAATGTTAGATGCGTCTTTTTCTTTAGGCCGGCAGTAGTGTACACCCGTGTTGAACGGTTCACTGGCTCGAGAACACACAGTATGCGTAAGCGACACGTCCGCTCTCGCCAATGGCTCTCGGTCGAATGACGTTCGCCCCACCATACCGTGAGCACGAGACAGCGTAACTAACTATTATTATAGTTATTATTTAAATACAAATACTACATCCCTTTCGTATTGAAAATTTAATAATCATTACAATACAATAATTCATACTTATTTATACTTTATGTTATATTTTATTGTCTTAATTACGACTACTCTTACTCCAAATCATGATTTCGAGCTTCCTTTCTTTGAATAGATTTCCATTCGCCTTCAATTCTTCCCAAATCCGTTATATTTCGCTTAATTATTTTCCAGTTTCTTCGTTTCTGAGGGTTATATCCTATATTTTACTTTCTCTACAGTATGTGGTGTTGGGTTATAATTTGGTACAAGTTTATTTGTTTTATCCATTTCTTTTACGTATACTTTGTCTCCTTCATTCAAATCTGGATCCTGTGCATTCCGTCTCTTATCTCAATACCCTTTGTCATTTTGTTTTTTATCCCTGTCCCTGACCTCAGTGTCATCTTCTTTATTATTAAAGTCAAGTTGAAAAAGAGTTGGAATTTTATCTTTATTCTGTCTTTTAAAGAATAATTCGGTTGGTGTTTTCCCTGTAACTGAGTGAGGGGTGGAATTGAACATCATGAAGTATTCCCATACACTTTCTTGTTAATCTCAATTCTCAATTTTACCAATTTTCAAACGTGTTAATATGTCGCGATTTTGTCTCTCAACTTGACCGTTAAATTGTCGACTATTATCTGCCATTAGAGATGAAGGTTACCTAATCGACTAAATATTTCTTTTGTTGGTATATTATATCGGATATTTCCAATTTAATGGAGGTACATTTGCACCAATTTCCCAATTTAATAGAGGTATCTTAATACCATAATTTCCCAATTTAATGGAGGTATCTTAGTACCATTACTTAAGTCATTTAATTACACATATTTTACGTACCATGAAGAGCAGTCAATATGTCGGACTCAAAAACCGAATCAATAAAATATATTATACTACCTGTTACTCGCGGTTTCACCCTTTTTTTTTTTTTTTTTTACGCTGGGAAAACCCATGACGCGTTACCCCCCACGGGAACAGTGGGGGGGGGGGTATGTGGGACTCGCCGTATGTCCAAGGCACCTAGTGTGCCCCGGTCATCGGAATACCCACTAAAAACCCAGCGGTACCCTTCCCGTCTTAACGGGAGCGCCACGGGATCGCTTGCGCATGCTACTGTGACGCTCCGACGGCCGGCCCGCCTATGCGGGCCTCCATTCACTAGGGAGGAATCCCAGGGTACTGGGAACCCCCCTAGTCCCAGCGGCGCCTATTGTGGCGGGGGGAGAAGGTGCGCAAAGCGCCGCTTTCTTCTCCCCAGTCTTCTGCGGCGGAGCGGGTCCGCAGCGGCATCTTCCTCCCGCTCCCGCTCCGCGGCCTCCTTCTGCGACATCACACTTTCGCAGAAGGAGACCATCTCTGACCAGCACCCCTCCCTTCCGAGCATCGCGTTGATGATGCTCGGCAAGGAGAGGTCTCCGCCAACTACCGCCGCCAGGGAATGCCTCTGGGGCCCCCACGTGGCACACTCCGTCAGGGTGTGATGCGCCGTGTCGAATGGCGCACCACACTCGTGGCAGGAGGGTGACACCTCCCGCCGCGCTATCTCGTGCAGGTACTTACCGAAGCATCCGTGTCCGGTAAGCACCTGCGTCAGCCTGAACGAGAGCGTGCCTCGTTTCCTTCGGACCCAGCGACTCAAGTGGGGACGTACCGCCTCCACTGTCGCCAGGCCCGCCGTGGGGGACCCGAGGTCCTCCTCCCATCGGGCGATCAGGGCTTGCTGGGCTAGAGCCCTGATTCGCCCGACTTCCGCCGACCCTGGACGGTCGCCGCGTTCCCTCGCCTCGGCCCGGAAGCAGTACACCTCCGCGAGCACTTCCGCCTGGAGCTCCCAGGGCGGGTCGACCGCGAGGAGGGTCGCCGCTGTCCACGACACCGTACGATAACCCCTTATCGCCCTCACCGCTATGACCCTCTGCGGTTTTCGCAGAAGGGCCCGGTTGGAAGCGGTGAGTGCGTCCACCCAAATCGGGGCACCGTACAGTGCCATCGATCTCACTACGCCGGCATAGAGGCGCCGGCATAGCGATCCCGGTCCTCCCACGTTGGGTAGGAGGCGGCCTAAGGCGGCGGCGGCATTGACGAGCTTCGGGCCGAGCTGCACGAAATGCTGCCCGAAGCTCCAACGCCCGTCCAGGATCAGGCCCAGATACTTCATCTGGGCCCGCACCTCGATCACCGTCCCGTGGACGGTGATACTCGCCCCTCGTGGGGGGCCCCTCCGCGGACCGTGGAAGAGGAGGGCCTCCGTTTTGGATATGGAGACCCTCAGGCCCAGCATCTCCATCCGGTCCACGGTCAGGGTCGTTCCGACCTCGGCCAGGCGGGCCGCCTCCCGAAAGTCCCGCCCCGTCGCGGTGATGAGGGTGTCGTCCGCATAGCACAACACCCCCATACCGGGAAGGACGGGGGCTCTCAGGAGCCAGTCGAAGCCGACGTTCCACAGAATTGGGCCGAGAACCGACCCCTGTGGAACGCCGCAGCCAACCCGACGCCGGACCAACCTGCCGTCGCCCCCCGCCCAGACGACCTCTCGGTCCTGGAGGTAGGCCTCCAACAGTCTCCTCAGATAGGTCGGCACCCCATGGTATCGGAGTGCCTCCCTGATCGTCTCGAATGGGAGACTGTTGAAGGCGTTCGCCACATCCAGCGAAACCGCCAGGACCACTCGCCCCTGGGCCACCGCTTCCGTGGTCCGAGTCTTCAGGGCGCTCAGGGCGTCGACCGTCGAACGACCCGCCCTGAACCCGAACTGAGCCTCCGAAAGACCCGGACCGACCTCGTCGAGGTGCTGAACGAGACGGGCTGCGAGAATCTTCTCAAACAACTTGCCCGTCTCGTTCAGCAGCACGATCGGCCTGTACGCCGAGGAGGAACCGGGTGGTCGACCCTCCTTCGGCAACAGCACCAACTTCCCTGGTTTCCAAGGCTTCGGAAACTGCCCGCTGTTCAGACATTCGTCGAACAGCCCCCGAAGCCTTGCACCTAGGTATTCCAGGGCGTCGCACAGAACACGCCCTGGAACACCGTCCGGACCCGGCGCCGTCTTTTTGGCCCTCAGGTGACCGAGGGCCATCTCCATTTCCCGCTCCGTGATCAGTGGAGCCACTGCGTCCTCTATCACGGAGCGGGGGGCCATAGGCGGAGGGACAAACTCGCCTGGGTGGGGAAACATTTCCCCCACCAGGCGCAGGAGGAGCTCCGGCGGCAGCGTTTCCGTCACCCGGGCGGCTTGGGTGCGGAACTTTCCACGCACACCTCGATACGGCCGCCCCCATGGGTCTCGGTTGAGGCCCGCCAGCAACTCCTCCCTCGCCTTCTCCTTGGCCCGACTTATCGCCAGCTGCAGATCTTTTTTCAGCTGACGGTAAGCGGCCAAGAGCTGCCCCTCCAGGTCCGCGTCGAGGCCGTTGCGCATGCGACAGCGGACGTAGGCCCTCCGCGCCCGACTGCACGTCGCCCGAAGTTCGGCTATTTCGGGCGACCACCAGTAGACTTGTCGGCGCGGAACTCTGCGCCGGGTCCTCGGCATGGCCGCATCGCAGACCTCTTTGAGGGCGCTGCGCATGCGGCCCGCCTGCTCCTCGACGCTGGCGCCCTCCTCTTCCCGTCCCGCGGAACCCCACCGCTGCACGATGGCAGCCTCCTTGACCAGTTCGCGGTCTAACTGGCCAAGAGACCACCTCGGCAGCGTGGTCGGTACCCTCTGGGGTTCCGCCGGCCTGCGAGAGGTGGAGATCTCGAATCGGATATAGCGGTGATCCGACAGAGTCTCCACCTCTTCCTCTACTCTCCAGTTCGACACTCTACGTGCTACCACCGGGGTGGAGAACGAAACGTCCACCACGGACCCCCCGTTGTGGCGCACGCAGGTGTGAACCTGCCCCTTATTAAGTAGGGACAGGCTGGAGAGTAGCGCCCAGACTTGGACGGCCCTCCCTCGCGGATCCGTAGCGGGGTTGCCCCAGGCACGCGACTTCGCGTTTAAGTCGCCGAGAACCAAGGTAGGTTTCGGCGACTGCCTGGCCACCGCAGCTCTGACCGAGCCGAGATACGTCTCGAACTCAGCGAGGCTGCGGTTTGGGGAGAAGTACGTTCCGACGACCGCGTACTCCCCCCACCCCGCCACGACGTAGCCCGAGCCCCTCTCGATGAGAGAGAGGAGGGGGCCCGTTCCGCTCCTCGAGAGGACCGCCACCGTTCCGTCCACATCCCCCACCCAATGAGCTAGGGGAGGGACGAAGTAGGGCTCGCAGGCCACCGCCAGGTCTATGTGCCACTCCGCCATGGACTGCAGCAGTAGGTCCTGCGCTCCGGCGGAGTGGTTTAGATTCGACTGTAGGAAGCTAATACTTGACGTGCTCATTTTGATTTTGAAAGAAAGAAAGAAAGAAAGAAAGAAAGAAAAAACATTTATTGACAAACACACATATAAAGAAAAAAAAAAAAATATACAAAAATGGATATAAAAACAACATAAACAAAGAAAGATATAATAATAGAGAATTACTTAGTGCATACCTAGAAAATATAGATTGGGATTATCTAGCTGGGCTAGAAAACGTAAATGACTTAGTTGCTGAGTTTACAGGTGTTGTTATTGAGGTCTTTGATCTAATAGCTCCCATAAAGATGAAGAACGTAAATGAGCAACATTATCCTTGGATAACAGATAATATAAAACTAATGATGAATTTACGTAACGAAGCTCATACACAGGCTAAGCTCTCGAATAATGAGGTACATAGTGAATATTATAAAATGTTAAAAAAATTAGTCGAGGAAACGATGCAAAATGAAAAGAAAGTTTACATAAAAATATTTATTAACAATAACGCGAAAAATTCCCCCATCATGTGGAAAAATTTGAAAAAACATGTTAGAATTAAAGGTAAAAAAACTTTACAATTGCCGGAAAAATTTAATGATCCGGAGTCAATTAATTCGTTCTTTCTGAATATTCCCGGGTCACAAAATGCACCATTATCTGCCATATCATATTTTGATTTACATTCATTTAATGAAGACTTGAATTTTAAATTAAAGCTAGTAAGCGAAGAAATGGTCTTGAAGGAGCTGCATAGTTTAAAGTCAAATGCCATAGGGAGGGACGGCATATCTCTGGATATGATATTATTGACTCTTCCCTATACACTCAGAATTATAACGTGTATAATAAATAAATCCATAATGACTCATATATTTCCTGACATGTGGAAAGAGTCAGTAATTCGACCTATCCCCAAAAATAATAACCCTGTTAGCTTAAAAGATCTTCGACCTATAAGCATTCTACCATGTCTTTCTAAGGTTCTTGAAAAAGTAGTATGTCGTCAATTAACAGAATATCTAGAATTAAATCGAATACTACCTGAAGAGCAGTCTGGGTTTAGAAAAGGTCGCAGCACAACTACCGCTCTGGCCTGTGTTGTTGACGACATACTTACAGCTCAGGACGAAGGTAAAGGCACTATTCTCGTTATGCTAGATTACTCCCGCGCATTTGACTGTATTAATATTCCTCTGCTATTGTCCAAGTTAAAATATTATGGTTTTGATCATACATCTCTAAATTGGTTTTCCAGTTACCTTAATGATAGAAAACAGAGAGTTGAATTGAAGTGTGAAGATGGGAGGCCTTTAATCTCAGGCTGTTCCTCAGTTAAAAGAGGAGTACCACAAGGCTCAATTCTAGGCCCACTTCTTTTTATATTATACAGCTCGGACATTACGAAGTGTATTAAACATTGCAATTTTCACATATATGCCGATGATGTTCAGCTGTATATTTCCTTTAAACCTTCAGAGACAGATAACGCGCTAGAAAAGCTTAATGAAGATCTTAGTAATATCTCAAACTGGTCTGAGTCCAATACATTAGTGCTGAATCCAAGTAAAACTAAATATATGTTACTGGGTACTCCTAAACAAATTAAAAAAATATCTGTTAAAACCCTCAACATACAAATTAAGGGTGAAAATATTCAGAGAGTTTCTGAAGCAAAAAATTTGGGTGTCTTAATGGACGAGAACCTACGCTTTGAAAACTACTATTCTGAAATTGTCCGCAATTGCTATTACCGTTTAAAGATTCTGTATCGTATCCGTGACTCACTGAGTACTGATTTGCGTATTACATTGTGTGAGAGTTTGGTTTTGTGTAAGCTGAATTACGCTGATGCACTTACAGGACCAAGACTACTTGCAAGAACTAAAAACGTAACACAACGTGTTCAAAATGCTTGTGCTCGATATTGTTTTCACATACCCCCTCGCACTCACGTCACGCCATTTTTGAATAATTCTGGTTGTTTAAAGATGGAAAGCCGTAGAAAATTACATTTAGCAACACTTTTATTTGGCATAATGAAAAATAAGGAACCCTTGTACCTTTACAAAAAACTGCGATGGGCGAGAGACGAAAATACCTCGTATGGTACCAGGACGACCACATACATGCTCAAACAGCATAAGCACAGCTCCGCTAGTTTTCGAGGCAGTTTCCGGTACTCCGCGAGCAAAATCTGGAACAACCTGCCACCGCCTATCCGTAGCCTGCAAAACATTAATAATTTTAAAACAAAATTCAAGACCCATCTGCTAAATTTACAAAAGCAGACATAGATCTTGTGTATACATAATTGCTATCGGTTATGGCCATCTTGCAATATGGAAGTTGCTCCTTAGGTACTTGAACACGGATGCCGGATTGCCTTGACTCGCCTATGATATTTCGCTCCCTGAAAATACATACAAAAATACGATTACATTATTAATATGCATATTTCAAAGTAAATAATATATAACACAAACAGATTCCATGACTAAAAATAAGTTGATAAGTAAATTTTATATATAATTAACAGATATACTAAATAAATAAAATAATACCTAACATACCTTACAGTAGCACAGGACATTTGCATTATGTCAATTTATGTGTTGCTGAATATCGTTTAGTGCATAAAAATGGAAAAAAATTCTCAATTAACCTATGGTAGTTCTTTTATGATGCTTTTACTATGTTTGTTGTTCACTTTGCATTGTTTTTACAATTCATGTAAGCAAATAAAATCACTTTAAGGTAGTAATAACACGTCACAGAATAAGTAACATAATAGGTTTAGACGCAACGTGACGCAATCTACACGGGCGTGCGGTGACGATTACACTGACGTCGACGGTGTTCCGTTATGTCCACATCCACGTTGCGTCCGCGCACCCCCCGCCCTGCGGGGAACATTTTCATAAACACTCCCGAGACGACGCGGTGGTGTGATCGGTCGCAACCTGCGCCTCGCGTCCCGTACCCCTCAAATGTTTATGTTTATGTTGATACTGTCATTGCGTGGCTACAAGGGAGACAGCTGAAAATCAGCAGAGGGATAAAAATCCCTCATAGCCTGAGCTGTCTCCTTTTGACTGCACACAAGTTTTATATTATTATATCTTTCTTTGTTTATGTTGTTTTTATATCCATTTTTGTATATATATATATTTTTTTTTTATATGTGTGTATGTCAATAAATGTTTTTTCTTTCTTCTTCTTTCTTCTTTCTAATATAAAACTTGTGTGCAGTCAAAAGGAGACAGCTCAGGCTATGAGGGATTTTTATCCCTCTGCTGATTTTCAGCTGTCTCCCTTAGTTTCTTAGCTATTGTTACGCAAGATCACTGTTGATTAATAATAATCCAAAGCAGGGTAGTTAAATAAATAAATCTTTGAAAGCTAACTTGTGAAATTTTTAACAAAATTTAATATAATAAAAGCCGAACAGACGGGTTTCCAGAAGGATAAATCTACATGCTTGGTTATATTAAGCCTTACAAAAGAATTATTAGAAAATATTAACAAAAAATGCCAGTAACAATTATATTCTTCGACTTGAGTAAAGCACGTCGCTGCAACCGATCCAAGGCCTCCAGTAAGTACTTAGCGGAGCCATCCCAAAGTTGCGAGCAATATTCGACGCAAGACCGCACCTGTGTTTTATACAACAGGAGCAGTTGTTGTGGCGTGAAAATACGCCGCACCTTGTTCAGGACTTCGAGTTTTCGTGAGGCTGTTTTTATAACAGCCTCGATGTGATCCTTTGGATTGAGATCGCACCGAACGTCAATTCCCAGCATGGCGACTTTGCCTTGTATCTCCAGCGTAGTGCCACAGAGGGAAGATAGAGGGGAAAATGGTGACTTTTCAACAAGATTATCAGAGCCCCATTTGGCAATGAGTCCTAACGTCCTATCGAGTTCAACAACAAGATCTCTCTGTCACTCCTCAGTTTCCGCCCCCCCAGCTACCGCGCGTCTGTGGTATCCTCCGTGTACTGTCATCTGCATAGCAATGTATGTTCCCGAGAGAGAGCATATATCATTGATATGCAGAAGAAAGAGTGTGGGGGATAGCACAGACCCCTGGGGGACCCCAGCATTCATCAGACTACATGGAATTGTGAAGCGGAACCATCAACTACAATGCAAAGGTTACGCTTGTGTAGGAAGCTGGCAATCCATGTGCAGAGCTGAACTGGAAGACCGTATGCCAGCAGCTTGGAGAGAAGAGGTCTTTTCCAGACCAAGTCGAAAGCCTTGGAGATATCGAGGCTGACAATCAACGATTTTCCACGCTTGTCGATAGCTTCACCCCAGAGGTGTGTTATCACTGTCTGATTAATGATCGTCGATACGAAATCCGTATTGACGATCATTAATCAGACAGTGATCTTCTAGGTAATGGATCAGTTGGTTATTTGGGATCTGTTCCATCAGCTTACAAAGTACTGAAGTGATAGCTATTGGCCGATAATTTGCCGGGTCAGACCGATCTCCTTTTTTGGGAACCACTTGCACATTAGCTTCTCTCCAAGAATCCGGCACACATCCATTATTGTTGTCCATTGAGACAGCTGGACCAGACGCGTCAACACAGGAGAAAGCTCCGCTACACACTTCTTCAGCACTATGGCTGGTATTCCATCGGGACCACTAGCTTTCCGTACATCAAGTGATTGCAGCTCTGCACGCACATCACGCTGCCTGATTTTAATACCAGGCATTGTGTGGCCACATGAAGGTATTGAAGGTGGTAGCGCACTGCAATCATCGATCACAGAGTTATCCATTCGGATTCCTGAGCGGTGGCAGCAAAGATTTGCAGAAATTGTTTTGCAAAGACTTGGTCAGACGCCAGAAGCTACGGGTGCCTTTAGGATGCGAAACAAGGTCATGACCAATCTGTACAATGCGCTGTGCATCCGCTCTCGTGTATGCCTTCCTACAGGACTTAGAACTTTTGTTGTAGGTTGCTTTCAGTGAGTTAATGTTAGATGCCCCGCTAACGCGGCCATTGATCCATGCGCGATATGCCGCCTGCTTAGATGACACAGCATCGGCACATTCGCCAGTGAACCAACGGTTACGCGTACCCTTACTGATGAGGTCTGAGTTGGGAATGTAGTATTCCATCCCCAACAGGATCGAATCATCAATAGCCCCGGTGCTAGCTGTCGGGTCATTCTTACTGAAGCAAATTATTTTTTCAGTAAGCACGTCTTGGCTTGTGATTTCACCACCACTGTACACCACTGTTCAAAGTCGCTCGCGTGTGTTCCCCCTTCCCCGCGCTTCGCAGGGGTTTGTTTACGTAATATTTGCGATGCGCGTCGATTTATAAACGTTTACGCAGGAAATTAAATTAATATTTATTTTTGTATGATAATAAAATATAAGAAATTATAAAAAAACGTACAACAAAAGTTGTTGCTTAAGATGTTAGCTATAAAGTCCTGCGAGGTTGTTGATTCGTTACAAATAACCCTGTATATTAATAGTACTCATTATTGCTCACAAAAAAGTCCGCGATGGTATATATTATTAAGTTCAAATACGGCGGAATCGAATAGAGGTGATATAATATGTATCATGATATTATTAATCCTTATCCATTTAAATGGTTTGATAATTAGTAGGCGGACGAGCATATGGGCCACCTGATAATAAGTGTTCACCAACACCAATAGACAATGGCTTTGTAAGAAATGTTAATTATCGCTTACATCGCCAATGCGCCACCAATCTTGGGAACTAAGATGTTAGGTCCCTTGTGCCCGTAATTACATTGGCTCACTCACCCTTCGAACCGAAACACAATAATACTAAGCGTTGCTGTTTTAGCTGTATTAGCTGGTGAAGTCCGTATTAGCTAGATATAGAAAGTTTCAAACGTGGAAGTACTCCAGCGCGTCCCCAGTAGCCGGGAGTTACTGCAAACCGTCAAGAAGAGAAAAGTCGAGTATTTCGGCCACGTCTTGAGACACGAGCGATACCGACTGCTCCAAATTATAACGATGGGCAAAGTAGAGGGCAAACGACGCGCTGGAAGAAGAAAAAAGTCCTGGTTGCGCAACATCCGCGAATGGACGAAGATCGCCAGCGTTGAAGAACTATGTATTTCGCTTGGCACGAGACCGCGCGAGAATTCGCTGGGCTGACGGCCAACCTCCAGTAGTGGAGAGGCACAAGAAGAAGAGAAGAAGAAGGTTCGAAGGGTGAGTGAGACAGTATAACCGCAGGCAGAATAGACATAACATCCTACGTTAGTTTGCCATGGCGCATTGGCCATGTAAGGGATGGTTATTATTTCTGAAAATGCCAAAGTATAAGGGCGGCGATCACTTACCATCAGGTGGGCCACTTATAAATCTGCCTACTTAATACCATAAAAATATATTTTTTAATTATTTTTGCCATTAAATATGCCGTTGAGGAGCCAATGTTGCCGCGTGCACTATATCACTAACTCACGCGACGAGAGATGTGAGAATTGAGTTCGGTCAAGCACCACTGAATTTTCATGTCCTATGTTTGCAATCATGATTCATCTTACCTTATCTCCTAAGAAGTAAATCTGCATGTGTTAGACAAATATCTGCTACATGTGTATCCATCAATACGTATTGGAGCAGCGCGCTGTGATTAGCTTTTAAACATTTCATCAAACGGAAAGAAGGCGTTAGCCCGGTAGTGAGTTTAACATTGATTGTTTTAACGTACCGTAACAAACGAACGAAATGTATTTCAAGCCAGTGCAAAGATGGGGCGGGTGACTAGTTTATAAAATAATTATGTATTGCATAAATGATTATATAAACATCTACATTATGTGTGCATTCATTTACTAATTCACCATTGAAACAAGTCACCTTTTTTGTCACTCAGGTGATTATTAATGAAGTGAATGCTAATGTTATGTTGTGTTCGCGCCTACAAGGTTTTGGCTGCTGACGACGGCGCTAGACATTGCTATTTCATTTCGCCAGGCGCTCCTACTTATTAGGAACAATTTATAAAGAAGAATATTTCCATGTACCGGCAAACGAGGACGCAAGAATATCATTTTATAATACGCTTTTTTATTCTTTGTTTAGTCATTCTCTTTGCATCACATTAAGAGCGTTGCACGCAACTCATACCAGTAAATTTTTACTTTCAAGAGATTTGATTTTTATTTAATCTCAATTATAATTAAAGTAACTGAATTCGCGGCAACGCATGGACTTATATATGGATAACTAATGTATATATTTCAATTTTACACATATATAGTCACGTCAAGAGAAAAGCCTGTCGCATGTTAAATGTGTCATCATATAAAGTGCCGGCCTTGATCAGGGTAGAATGAAATTGTCTTCCAGCGCCCTTCGGACGAAGTTTTCGCATCACACAAATTGCATTTCAGCTGTTAATGTTACATAAGTAATAATTATCATATTTATAAAATTAAGCAATCTAGAAACGGCCTTAGAAATTAGTAAGTATCTCGTTTTTTTACCATAGCAACAGCTAGTCGCTGATTGAACTTTTATCCACAATTTCTTAGATTTGCTTTTATGTTTTTATTCTGTACGAGTTAAATTTCTGTGTCTTTTTCATGCTTATTATAATTAACATAATATGTAAAGTATGGAAAGGGGTAGGCGACACTTTTTGTATGCATATTATTATGGGTATTCAAGTAACTAAACAGCGTATTACCTTTTGTCAATTTTATTTAAAGGTGATTTTAAATAAAACATTATATTGATTTTATAATTTTAATCGATCTTCAATAGAAATAAAATGTCCCGATACTGGCTTGAGCAAGACGTCTAGTTTCAAAACTACATTTGTATTATTTGCGTGTAGTTTGTACCGACGGAGCAAATGACTTAGTAGGGTCTTCATTGACATCATGGCATAAGCTTTACCTAAAGAAAAAGTATTTTTTATAATAATTGTTAAATACCTATCCTGATATGCTTACACAAAGCTTTACTACCAAGTAAATATATACAAAAAAGTGTCTATTCAGAAGAGGTAGAATGTAATATTTACTATGCGATTTATATGTTCTTAGCCACATCATATACCTACAATTCAAATAAATACATACCTATGCAATTCCTTTTTCCAATACTAAAGCCAGTAAACGCACTGGTATTGTTAGGCATCTTTGCTGGATCCAACCATCTCTCTGGTACAAATTCTTCAACATCAGGACCCCAAATCGGGTTCCGGTGGACACCATAGAATAACATAAAACAATTATGCCCAGGCTTAAGCGTGCAACTCTCTACGAAAAGGGTTATTAATTATATTTACTTTATGTACAGTAAACTACATAACCTACTATTTAACTAAACAGCTTATATACTTCCTTATATTTGTAAATAAATACTTAAAATAAATTAAAAATGTTTCGAATATGTCAAATTATTAAAAAGTACTAATTTGTCTATGGTCTCGAAAATAAGAAGTAAAGTCAGATACTGACGTCATCAGGTGTCGTTAGTGACCGTCAGAGAACGAATTCTACTACCAAATTTCACTTTATCCTGATCGAATCGGAGTTTCTGTTTATCCGCTATCCTATTATTTAATTAAATTATTCACTATTGACATTAATGTTAACAATTTAGTTTAGTTGTGACATAACGATATACGGATTCCGATTCCAATCAATGTATACAACCAAAGTTATATTGGAAATTAATCGGGAACGTATCGTAATCACTACAAATTAGTGATATTAACCAGCCAGTCGCGATGCCCATTCGCTATAGCTCGTCACACGTTCGCAAGTTTACGCAAGACTTCCGAATTCAACGCTCACTGAATCATTTCAATTTGTTCTGTCTCATCTATAAGCCTTGTGACTTTCAAACTTGTTTTTAATTAAACCAACTTTTATTTTGTCTATGGCATGTAATTCGAAGAACTCACTATTTTTACAATTATTATTTTCTAATATATTGTTCGAGCAATATTAGGGGACGTCTACATGTTGCGATCGTATTTGGGCAGGGGAAAATAAACTTTAAACTGAATAATGCATCTAACTACAAATCAATGACAGTATAACATAAAATGCAATAATTCTTCTCATTTTTTACATAATGGAATATTATTATTATTACTAATTTAACGAATGACAATTTTTTTATTTTTTGGCAAAAACATAGATTACCGTTTTTTATTTTGTAGTGACAGAATATGTTGATATAAAACTAAATAAATAAATAAATACTGTAAATATATTTGTATATTAGGAGATTTTCTCTCAACTTTTGTTGTCATTAAATCGAATAAGAAGAAATACCAAGCATTGTAAAACTTGTAACTTGAAGTTCATTATACTCACTCAACTTAACCTCCCGATCTATATATCTTCCAACGAAAGGCACCATTACGTAATATCTCATGGTCTCCTTAAGAACTGCCTCTAAATACACAAGACGAGATAAATCTTGTTTTTCAACATCTCTATCTTCTAACACTTCTCGTAATCTGAAAATATTATAATAGCCATGTTCAAGTACATCATTACACAAGTAAGTTTTTATTTATTCCCTAGTTGAAATGAAGTTCCTTTACGCGGTTTGCAGTAGAGTGAACTGACAGAAAGTGTTACGTAACGAAAGCGTTATTAACCTATTAACGACATATCCTATCCTTCGTATGTGTGCCGTGTGTTTGTTGAATCCTTACTTAGCATTTTTGAATTAAGAAAGTAATAAAAAATACAAATTAGAAGACAGTTGTTTAAATGTGGACTGCGCTTCTTGGCGTGACAAAATTATAGTTACAATCAATAAAAATCTATAACTGTATATTGCAAAGAACTTCGTTCCCGACGGCGGGGGTTCCCCGACCACACAAGTTTTTTTTTTTAAATATGTAATGGAATTAATATAAATTCAATACAGTATACATCATATAATAATAACGCTTAGAAGGATAGTGTCGTATAAAGATTCGCTCAATATTGAAGTCACTTTAGAATTAATGAGTGCGTAAGTGTTACGTAATTACATTCACCGACACGCATACATACGACGGAATTATGTTGCAAGTGAATAGACATTTCCCCCATAAAGCGAGGAAATTGATACTGTTTGTTTGTAAAAATATTATTAATATAAATTGCAATGTTATTTATTTCATTTTAGATTTTATTATTATAATGATCTCTTTTTTAAATTTATTTAGTAATATTATTTAGTATTGCTTTTATTCTATGTATAATCATAAAGAAAAAATAATTATACTTATTTGAACAGTATTAATGTTTTATATGTAATTTAAAAAAGTGACAATAATAATTTTAAATAATTATCACATTTTTTTGGGAAGTAAGGGGAGAACGGAAACAACATCTAACCCAGCCCAAATGTCAACCTCACCTGCTCGCGCTAGTGGTTCGTATGAATAGCTAGCAGTGCCGGCTCTAGTAGTCGCCGTGGTGCTCCCTGCTAGAGAACGGACGAGGCTCTGGCGACCGAGTATCTGGCGGTATAACCAGACATCGCTTCTCACAGGTGGAAACCCCTGTGAAAGGGTACCAACATCATACCCACGGGTTTCCCTGTCCTAAAGGATCAGGTTTTAGTGCGTCAGATGGCAATCGGCACTGGAATAATAAACCCAAAAATCACCACCCCCTAAGAAAGATGAACTTGCAAGTTTTGAAAAAGCGTATTACGGATAGGGCGTCGCCGCATAACGACGCGCAGACATATCGCCCTACATCTGCGACAAATATGCGAGGGCTACCGAGTCAAGGGCGGGCTCGGATAAAGACACTAGTCCCAGATCGAAACTTGAAGGGCCGCTTCGCTACATTAAATGTTGTTTCACTAACTGGTACGACGAAGGAAATTGCAGAACTATTACACAGGAGAAGAATAGATATTGCGTGCCTACAGGAAACGAAATGGCGTGGTTCTAAAGCGCGGAATATTGGAGAAGGCTTTAAAATGATGTACACAGGATCATCTGGAGGTCGAAATGGCGTCGCTATAGTCGTTAGTCAAAGCCACCTTGACAATATTATTGAAGTCACACGGATAAATGACCGTATTATGGGTGTGAAGATACTCATTGAAGGAGAAGTAGTTAACATCTTTTCCGTATATGCCCCTCAAGTTGCATGTAAAGTTAATGAAAAGGAAGCATTTTGGACCGCACTTGAAGACGTACTTCAGCAAATACCAAATGGCGAATCGTGTGTGATAGGTGGAGACTTAAATGGCCACATAGGCACAACATGTAGCTCTTTTGGAAAAGTACATGGAGGATATGGGTACGGTACAATAAATGATGCCGGAAAGACAATTTTAGCTACGGCCATTGCTCATGATCTTGCTATAGTCAATAGTTTCTTCAAGAAGAAACCTGAACATATCATTACGTACAAAAGCGGCTCTCACAGCACACAAATAGATTATCTACTTACGAACCAAGCTAACATTGGTCGAATAAAGAACTGCAAGGTGATACCTGAGGAATGCGTTAGCTCACAGCATCGCGTAGTAGTCATGGACATGGTTTTTCGTCAAAGAAAAGCTTGTAAGCCTCAAAATATGCCGGAAATCACAAAGTGGTGGCTATTAAAAGGGGAAAAGGCAAACAAATTCAGAAAAGAACTCGAAGGATTTACCATGAACATAGATGACGATGTAAACTCAATATGGAAACAGTGTCACGCACATATCACGAAAGCGGCAAACACAATCTTGGGCCGTACTAAACCTGGACAGAAAACATCCAAAGAAACATGGTGGTGGAATGCTACAGTTCAAACAGCGCTACAAGAGAAGAAGCGAACTTTCAAAGTTTGGCAATCCACCAGATCCCAGACGGATAGAGATATCTACAAGGCAGCAAATAAGAAGGCAAAGAAAACTGTAGCCATTGAGAAGAAAAATGCATTAGGGACACTTTACGCAACACTTGAAAGTAGAGAAGGACAGAAGGAAATCTACAAGCTTTCAAAAGCCCGTAACAGAGCAACGCAAGATCCAGTAAGAACAAGGATCGTTAAAGATCAAGAAGGGTCCGTTATGTATACAAATAAGGACATTTTGGCAGCATGGCACACCTACTATGAACAACTTCTAAACGCAACAACAAGAACAGTTGATCTCCCAAACATGAGTAAGAACTTAGGTTTGATACCGCTCATAACACCTCATGAAGTAAAAGCTGCCCTCAAGAAAATGTCCAATAAGAAGTCCCCTGGGCCTGATGGAATCCCTATAGAAGCCTGGAAATGTCTAGGGGAAAAGGGTATTTACATTCTTACGCATTTGTTCCTAAGGGCTATGGAAACTTCACGTATACCAGACGCATGGAGACTAAGTACTATTGTTCCTCTCTACAAAGGCAAAGGCAGTAGATACGAATGCAACAATTATCGGGGTATAAAGTTGATGTGCCATACAATGAAGCTGTATGAGTGAATCATGGACGGTCGATTAAGACAGGAGAGCTTCTTATCAACCAACCAGTACGGTTTCGTCCCAGGCTTATCAACTGTGGATCCGATGTTCGCTGTGAGCATGATTGTCCAAGAGTTCAGAGCTAAGAACAAACCGCTATACCTTGCGTTCTTAGACATGGCAAAGACATTCGATCGCGTACCTCGAGCAACAATCTGGTGGAGCCTTCGTAAGAAAAACATCCCAGAAAGGTATGTCGACATCGTAACCGACATGTACAAGGACGTAAGATCGGTTATCAGGACAACAGTAGGGCAGACCAAGCCGATAGTAGTTACCGAAGGGGTACATCAAGGCTCAGTACTGAGCCCATATCTGTTTTGTTTAGTGATGGACGCCCTCACTGAAAATGCGCAGTCCCTGGCACCTTGGACATTTATCTATGCCAATGATGTAGCGATATGTTCGACAACCCGTAGCGACCTTAAGCATGCCTTGGAACAATTAAAGCGCCAGTTACAAAAAGGTGGCTTGCTACTGAGTGTTTCGAAGACTTAATACATGGCTTGCAACGACCCAGTGTCAGTATATCGACCTCTCATCATCGATGGTCAACAAGTCACTAAGTGTGAAGAATATAAATACTTGGGTTCTATGTTGCACTCTTCCGGAAATGTAGACGTAAACATTCAACATCGTATAGCAGCGGCCTGGCTTAAGTGGCGGGAAGTGACTGGCGTAACCTGTGACAGACGAATGCCTGTAAAACTCAAGGGCTTAGTTTATAAGAGCATGATCAGGCCGGTCCTAACATATGGCAGCGAAACTTGGGCCATAACTCAGCGCCAAACCTATGCCATCCAAGTCACGGAGATGAAAATGCTTCGGTGGATGTGCGGAGTGACGAGACTCGACAAAAGCCGCAACGAGTACGTCCGCGGCAGTCTCGGTGTTCGCGACATTGCCGACAAGCTGCAAGAGAGCAGGCTACGTTGGTATGGGCACGTAAAAAGAAGACCTTCTGACTATGTGGGTAATATTGTGGCCAATCTTAACATCATGGGGTCTAGACCGCGAGGGCGACCAAAAACGAGATAGACGGATGTGGTCAAGAAAGATCTAAGTTCCTGCAATGTCTCCGACGACGACGCGTCCGATAGAGCGCAGTGGAGGAGAAAAATCAGAAAGGCAGACCTCACCATCAGATGGGAATAATAAATGCCAAGGAGAGAGAGAGAATTATCACATTTTTATTATTTAAAATATTAAGCAATCGTGGTAAATATATTTTCCATAGCTGACAACATTTTTATTGTAATGACGTCTTTTGTTTACAAGTTATTTTTATGTTTTGATGAATGTATTTACCTAAAATTATAAGTTGCCAAATAGTACTGTACTGAAATGTGATTTTCTTTTCCTTATTTTTTATGAGTAGCATTGTGACACGCTTTTACTACACAGTAAGTCATTTTTTAATATCGTCTTCACGTCACTTTATCGTGACGTTACGTCAAATGTATGGAACTTACTCGTATTTGAGTGAAATTGAATGACTTCAATTCGCTTGGGCTTACACTAAGCGTTATTATTCTATGGTATATATGATTTAAATATAATAAATAATATATAATAATATTTACTCTTTGTAAATTCGCTCCTGCACATTAGGATGCGATCCGATCAGCAGTAAAGCAAAAACAATAACATTAGCCAACGTATCGTGACCTGCCATCATAATAGTATTCATTTCATCCCTTATCTCTTGATCTGTTAAGGTTCCTTCGTCGAGGTCCAGCATCAGGTCCATAAAAACTTTCACCTTAGGGTCTATTAAATACGATAAATTAATTAAAAAAACAACTTATGGCAGAATTAAAAAAATACATAGACAAGAATTGTGCAAAATGTTTAAATAATATACAATCTTATATAATGTAGATGTAGCATCGAAAGTGGACGAGGTAATGTTATCTACTTCTATATTAATAATTATTTTACATTTAAAACTTTACGGAGCAAAAAAATACTTAAAATAATATTATAATTTAGACAAATTATTGTGTCAAAAAGTCATAACGTTACTTACTTGTATCTTTGTATGTGTTAGTAACTTTACTTAGTTTACGTTGAGTCCTCTTTTTACGTAAAACCTTGAAATTTGGTACATTTTATATAAAAAAAGTTAAAATAATAAAATATATAATTGAACTATTTAACAAGACATAAATAAACTCACGGAATCAGATGTATCGTGTAAAAATTTCATACAAGCGTCTTGTTTCTTCTTGAGACTACTTAAGTTATACAAAAAGTTTGAATACAGCCAAACGCTCTGGAATCTGACTACATTGTTATTGAGATACGATTCAAATGCCTTCACGTAATTTAATGCTTCTTCTTCAGATATATAATCATCTAAGGCAGTTACTGAAATAAGCAAATTAATAAGCAATAATAATACTAATGTATTAAAAAGTAAGTTTTATTTCTAGGTTAATTAATTTTTTTATTTTTTCAAATGCACTTTTTTGGCTTGTGTTAAGTTTTAACAAATTAGTTACAAAGAATATTTAATATTTCACTCCTAGAATACTTGTACTTGTTCGGACTATATCTTTGTCACAGTATAATCCAATCAAAATATATATCAAGTAAATTAAAGAAATCAAATGATCAGCATTGACCGTGGAAGGATATATATTTTTTGCATGCCAGTGTCTAAAG
This sequence comes from Nymphalis polychloros, assembly GCA_905220585.2. NCBI lineage: Eukaryota > Metazoa > Arthropoda > Insecta > Lepidoptera > Nymphalidae > Nymphalis > Nymphalis polychloros. Next base: position 4,194,060 of record HG992264.1, on the reverse strand, counting down.
CCTTTTTTTTAACGCTGGATAAACTCATTACGCGTTTCCCCCACGGAAACAGTGGGGGAGTATGTGGGGTTCGCCATATGTCCAGGCCAACGAGTGCGCCCCGGTCATCGGAATACCCACTAAAAACCAGCGGTACCCTTCCCGCCTTAACGGGGAGCGCTACGGGATCGCTTGCGCATGCTACCGTGACGCTCCGACGGCCGGCCCGCCTATGCGGGCCACATAAGGTGCAAATACTAATGAACAATCCTTAACTTTTAATTGACGCGATTTATATTAATTATGGGTTTACGAAAAAATTAAGTTTAAAGAAGTGAAACTGTTATCAAACTTTGAAATATAAATTATAATGTATAAAGCTAAAGTGGATTTAAAATAACAATAAAATAAACTTACAACAAATGGTTTCCATAAGATTCTGTCTTACATAATCCGAATGATCAAAAGGGCTTTTTCCGTCAACCGTTTTCAATTGCTGCACCAAGCGTCTGCCTTGAGTATTAAATATGTCCATAAATCCATCAAGTATTTGTTGATTAAAGGCTGGACTTATTAGCTTACGGTGCCGCTTCCACGTTGGTACTAAAATAACAAACTAGTATGTGTCATCATACATTTACTCTACTATCCGTTATTCGTAGCTTTCTGATCTGTAAGTAGTAACCCAATACACCTCGAGACAATTCCACTATTTCGTATTCGTAATTAAAACAAGTCGTTTCTTGAATGCAGTGACCAGCACCGGCCCTAGGGTATAGCGAGTGGAACGATCGTTCTAGGCGCCAGATAGTAAGGCGAAAATGTCAAAATAATTTCCAGGATTACATAAACGTTGTTTGAATTTTATAAATGTGGTAATTCGGTCACCTTTATAATTGCGTAGAGAGATAGCGGCGCTAAGCGCTTTCTATCGACTGTGTCACGGCAAGTGCTCTGAGGAATTATTCTCGAAGGCCGGCAAAGCGGGGGCGGTTAGTGCAGATCATTCTTCTCGACTGTACTAGCCGTAGTCGCGTTGGACTCTACTACCACTTGCCATCAGGTGGAGTAGAGTCCTTTGCCCTCCCGGGTAATATAATAAAAAGGTGTGTATATAAGCACAAAATATTAGGGTATATTTTTCCCTTTAAATACCTCGTGAAAATAGCAATCCATCGCCGAGAAGTTCCTTCGTAAAATCGTGACTAAATTTATCTTTTTCGAAACATGTGTTTGACAATTTGTATATGTCGTCTGGATCAGTTAATACTGCAAGTAAATATCTCTATATTAGTAACAAATGGAGTCATGAAATCAGTCCAAACTAGAATCTAATTTCCTGTCTATGTTACTGATATGAAATGCCGAATAGTAAAGAATTTACAATTTTGTAGTATTCATTATAAGTAATTAAAAGCGCAGTATTCATTTAAACAACAAAAAAAAAACAAATGTTACTATACGTCATTCATATTTCTTATCAGCTGTTCTATATGTGTAACCGCAAAATATACAATATAACATATAATGGGACACATCTTAATAGGCGGTCTAACTGTTCACCACATTCGTGTCCTCATTCCTAATATTTGATTTTTCATAAAATATTAAATTCGATAAAAACTATGACTACATGCTTACTGTAAAATTTATATGGCCCAGTGTAAAAAAAGGATACATGGCCCAAGCTCATGCATTTGTAACTCATATCCTTAATTTGTTTCCAGAAATCTAAAAATAAAAAAGAATCCATTGTAAGTTAAAATTTAAAACAATAAATTTACTAATATTTGTATATCAGTCTTACTCTCAGTGCTTCCCATAAACATATGGCAGTGTCCAATAAACGGCAATGCCCCTGGCAGCATCGGTGGTTCATCTGGCACCCGCCTCGTGTACCAGATCCAATAAGTGATACAATACGCCAGTAAAAGTAATAACCACAGCATGATAAAAGCTATAACATTATATATAATTAGCTATATATGATGGAAGGTGTCAGTCTGATATATGTAAGTCCTCAGATACCGTCAATGCCTTAACTTCGAAACATGTTAATAATTGTAGTTGAAGCTATCAATCCATCCTAGATAAACATTTGATATAATTTTTTTTTATGTAAGAGGGCAAACGAGCTGTAGTTTCCAATTTTTTTTAAATATGTACATATATAAAAAGAACTGTTTATCTTATTGTATATATTATAAATATATCTTATTGAGACGTTGAAAATTTGTGGCGAAGATTCTTATACGGTTCACTTTGTTATAGCTCGCCACTAGCGTCGCAGCACATTAACTTTAATACCGTTAAATTTTAGATGCTGTACAGCTTAAAAGAGGCTTATGTCGCCAACGCGTGCGAAACATGGCGTATTAAACTGGTGAGCAAGAGCTTGGGTAGCAAGGGAGAGAAACTTCTGCTTTCGAGGTTTGATCTCGGTGAACCGTGTTCATCTCCGCAGGGAACGCGTGACATTGAAATAAGCACAGTATCTACGATTGTGGCGGATTCAAGCATACACGTTGGACAGTCTCGATCGAAGAAAACCGTCATTTGGTATAACTGTGGCTGGAATGCAAGCAGAGAGCGAGAGCAGCTCATTGATATCCACCTCAAGGATCCAGGCTTCACCCGACAGTAATAGTACGCGTAGGCTTAGCGTGCGTCGTAGGCGCTGGTATTTGTCTACAGCCCAGTTCAAGTCTGTGTTTATCGAGGACCATTTTAAGGATGTGTATAAAGTCAAATTACGCAGTACATCCATTTAATTTTAAAATTCATGAATACATAAAAGTTATCATACAGACCTTTTTCTTGTTAATTATCTATAATTTACTCGGTGGTAGAGCTTTGTGCAAGCTCGTCTGGGTAGGTACCACCCACTCATCAGATATTCTACCGCAAAACAGCAGTACTTTGCGTTGTTGTGTTCCGGCTTGAAGGGTGAACCTATAAAATAAAAAAAAAAAAAAAAATTAAATTAATGATTATAAAAAAAATATCAACAGCCAACTTGACTACTGGATTTTTTGTACAAAGGTGATCTGGCAACGTTACATGTAATATATGCGGCCTAGATGGTAAATGTTCTTTATTACCGACACGCAGACACACGACGTTGCCAGATCGAAATGCAACTGGCGGCTTGACAGCTTGGTCATTTGTGAGTGCGGTACGATCAATTTCAAAACAAAATATTTCTGTGGGATGAACGGTAGCACCCATTTTTTTGAGGCTTAAAAAATCGCGAATCGTACAGGCTAACTAAAAATCAGTTTTCCGACCGTGAAACTTTAAAGAAACTAACGAATTTAGTAATATTTATTAAAAATTCAACACTTCCGGTGAAATTAACATTGATTAAATGGTGACTTCAAAGTAATTTATTTCGCTTAAGTGATCGGGAAGGGTACTTTTCCTTTGTACCAATCGATTCAGGAACGCTTACTCTATTATATATTTTAAATGCAGGCAAAACTATTTGACTTTATTATTGTTATACACATCCTTAAACAAACCAGTAACCGGACTGCTACTGAGAATATTCTGAAAGAAAAACCCAATAACTATTTATTTGCCCGACCTGGGAATTGAACCCAGGACCACCGGGTCTGCGGCCTTATATCTAGCTACTAGACCAACGAGCCTTACCTAATGGTAAGTTACTAGGTGGTAGAGCTTTGTGCAAGCCCGACGGAGGTACCACCAACTTATCAGATATTCTACCGCTATACAGCAATACTTAGTATTGTTGCGTTCCAATTTGAACGGTAAGTGAGCACAGGCACAATGATGATGAAAAGACTGCTTAATATTTCTTATATCGCCAATATCTATGGTGTTGACCTCTAACCATCAGGTGGCCTATTTTCCCGCCCGTCTATTCCTAACAAAGTGTTCACCGTAGACATTGACGATGTAAGAAATATTAACCATTTCTAAACAAACTATATTGCCAGTTAAATAAAAGCTTTAAAAATCATGCCGACTGAGAGCTTTGATAGCGTGCACCGAATAAACCAATAGAGTTATAATATTACGAAGTAAACATTTTATTTAGACCCTAATTCTACCCACAATAAAAAAAAATTTAAATACTATTTTAATAAATTGCAGTTGATGATTGATGATGATGACAATATAATTAATATTTATAGAAACGATATTGCAGTTAATGCATTACACCTATTATACTGTATTATTTACATATACGACAGTTAGCTTGAAACGTTCATTGCAGGAGAGCGATTTCTTTAATACATTTTTTTTTAAACTAAGTTAAGATTCATATATATTTTTAAATCATTAATGTATACTTAATGTATAATATAATTGATATTATTTTATATTGACAAATGAGTTTACAAAATATCCGGCAACATTGCATTTGTTATTGAATAATTGTCTCAAATTAATTATACCTATCATTATCTGGCTAACGTAAGATAATGATCGTAGTTTTAATAAAAAAAAAATCAAACAATAATTACTTCCAATGTCAATATAAATTCCAATGTAAGTCAGTTACTGCTTTAATTTTTAATAATTACATATTATCGATGGTCCCTAGGTAAAGTATCGAATTTACAAAACCGCAATTTTTTTATTACCCATAAAAATTTATTCAAGATCGAGGAGAATTGTTGATTTAGTGCAAATAAACATTAAGAATGAACAACAAGAAAACTTTGATACAGAATCAGTATAATACAGTTATTTTGAATACGGGTAAGTTTTAATACTTGAAATACTTTTATTTTACTACCACGTCATTTTAATATTATTATATAAGACTAATTTTTATTTTAAAGTATAGGTTACCTAAATTTCGTTTAATTAATGATTATATTTATTGTTTTACTTACATTAAAAATGTTTCCCGCGTAATATCGCGAATCGGGTAGATTCGATTGTTTATGGCGGGTTCTCATAATCTACATAGTAGTAACGAAAGTGGCAGTTCCGATTATGTACGTGGTTTTTTCTTAACGTATTACTATCGAAACTGATGATTTCGATACTGTACGTGGCATTGCAAAACCAAATCTTTATTGAAAGTGCCACTTTCGATTATTTTGGATGTTTTTTTTAAAGATTCGAAGATTTTCTTGTAAAGATTCGATATTTCCTTATAATATAAAAATGAAGTAACTTACTTTTATATTGTTTATTTTCTGTGATTAAATAAACTGGATTTTTATAAATGAAATTTAAAATATGTATTTATTTAATGTACCTACCTTCTACGTTTTTTAGTCACCGCTACCCACGAACTGCGCTCTCAATTAATCCGATTGGAATAATTTAAAACAGTTGGTGGATGATGAACTCTCCTAGGATAAAGATTTAGCACAAGAGGAATTCCACAATTTTAACATCCCATCCGTAAGTCAATGCAAATCGGTTATCCCGGATAGCAGGGAAACAGCTCCAGTATCTTCCTAAAATGTAGACTTCGGATGCCCCGTATGGAGTACAAGGCCAACCTGGGCCTTCAGAATTGTTAGATGAAAATTATGCTGAACCTATAGCATTGTTACCTAGTGTAGACTCATATAACTATGTCGGAATGTGATTCTCCATGTAGCAGTGTAGATAACAAAAGGAAACGCACTTTTAAAACTAACGTCGGGAAAAAAGGATCAAGGTGCCCAGAAAAGTGGATTGATAACAAACGAAAGTACCTACTTAACTCTAGCCAGCAATACCTCAGTAGAAATGGAAAGGTGAAAAAATAAAAAATAACTGCGCCCTATTTGTTTAACTTCATGTAAAATAGAATGTTCTGAGAAATTTGATACAGATAGTCGCCAAAATATTCTTAACAATTTTTGCGGAACTTGCGGATCATACTAGACAATGGGAGTTCATCAATAAGCTCACTGAGAAAATTAATAAAAAACGTGTCACGAAGGAAGGACCATCTAGAAGACAGTTTACGACTAAATATTTTTTACCACTACCTGTTGATAATACACTTACACCACAACAGGTTTGCCTAAAAACATTTTTAAATACCTTATGTATTACTGACCAGTTTGTTCGCACTGCTCATAATAAAATTCATCAAGAAGGGATAATGTTATTGGATAATAGGGGAAAACATTCCAACCATCCAAATGTAGTAGATTTTGCAATGATTAAAAGTATTAGTAGCATTCGGTGGTAGAGCTTTGTGCAAGCTCGTCTGGGTAGGTACCACGCACTCATCAGATATACTACCGCAAAACAGCAGTACTTTGTATTGTTGTGTTCCGGTTTGAAGGGTGAGTGAGCCAGTGTAATTACAGGCACAAGGGACATAACATCTTAGTTCCCAAGGTTGGTGGCGCATTGGCAATGTAAGCGATGGTGAACATTTCTTACAATGCCATTGTCTACTATAAAAAATACAAATATAAAGAGTTGATGACCACTTACCATCAGTTGGCCCATATGCTCGTCCGCCTACATATAGAAAAAAAAAATAATTGTGATCATCTAGCTTCCTTCCAACCTGTAGAATCACATTACACTCGTAAAGACACCAGTATTTAGATAATAATTTAAATCTGAGCAGGATGTTTTCCTTACGCAAAAATGGAACCAACTTTCAAATTATGACAATCAAGCACGGACCCTTCGTCACTACAGAGACATCATTAATATTAACATGAACGTTGGATTTTTTATTCCCAAGAAGGATATTTGTGATAAATGTCATAGTTTTTCGAACAATTCATCTCCGACAGAGAAGAACCAGTACGAGCTCATAATAAACACTTAAAGAGTAAGACAATAGATAGAGAGATAAATGATAATGACAAAGTGCAATCCAGGGAATCCCCTGACATTGTGTGTGCTACAATTGACTTTCAAAAAATTTTAAATTGTCCACACGGAGACGTTGGTTTGTTTGCCTTTACAAAATGCATCAAATAACTACTTACTTCGTTAGCTCCTTTTTTACCGGTACATTCCGTCCACATGTAGCATGTACCTTCCTTTACTAGCTTAGCTGTTGAACTTGTACCGGTAAAAGAGGAGCTAACGAAGTAAGTAGTTATTTGATGCATTTTGTAAAGGCAAAGATAGATCAGGGTGCAAAAAAAGTCTTATTTTGGTCCGATAATTGTGCGGGCCAGAATAGGAATACAGTCGTATATTCGTTATATGTGTACTTGTCAAAACGTTTTGGCGTAGATATTCTCATCGTTTCTTAGAACAAGGCCATACGCAGAATGAGGGTGATAGAGTAAATGCCCTCATAGAGAGAGAATCTAAGAGGAAACTAATTTACACTCCTGAACTGTCCGTGCAGTGACGGAGTAAGAATACAATTCACTGCCCCTCTCTCTCCCAAGAGGCGACTAAGGGATATCTGGGCGACCATCTGCTCATCTGGTGGTAGGATGACTCTCATCCGCCTGGCTTGTTACCACCGTACGCATGGTGAAAAGCTCGTGAAGTGGCTGCTCACAGTCGCGTTTCGAGATCAGCCAGCGTACAGCCAGTGCACGAGCGCGCATTGCCGTGATATGTGGTGGTCCGGTGGAAGTTGCTGTTGAACCAATGCCGGGGGAAATTATATTGATCTGCCGGACAGGGAGACCCGTAGAAACGGTTGTTCCACTGGCCGGCCGTGGCAGAGTACAGGGGCATAAGCGTTCTTAACCAGCTCGCGAGGCTGCCCCACCAGGCCACGCATAATCTCGGTGTGGACCGTCGTGCCGGTTGGTGACCGGACGGTGGGGTCCCGGCGGCCACTACCGGAAGGGTTCGGGGGCCGTTCCGTCCGGCGGGTCAGTTTATTTTCCCTTCTGGCAGCTTCTTGGGGAAACACAGCTCCACACTTTGACCATCCCTATCGTGGCAATGCGACGCTCGTTTCACGTCTCGTCCTTTCCTTTCCCAAATGATAGCGCATACAATAAGAAATAACGGTCGATCAGCGGTGCACATCCCCACCATACCTTCGCTGTTTGAGGTCGAGTTCTCTAATATCCGTGGACTCCATGCTAACCTCAATGCTGTCCACCACCATATCGAGACAGCACGGCCAGCAATGTTGTTTCTTACGGAGACTCAAATACTCCGTCCTGTCGATACCAGCTACCTTAATTATCTTGGCTACATGCTTGAAGAATCCTTCAAAGCGAAAGCCGGAGTATGCTTGTTCGTCAGGACGGATGTTTGTTGTCACCGTCTGCGCTGCTTGGAGGACCCTTCCTTCTCCATGTTGGTGGTACGTGTAGACCTGATTCGTCAGAGTCGAGTCTTCGTGTGCCTCTACAGATCCCACAATGGTGACTTGGAGACAAGCCGACTATTTGACCATCTTAGTCCGGTGGCAGATGCTGCACAAGAGCAGTTTCCTAGCGCTGAACTGATGTTTTTGGGGGACTTTAATGCTCACCATGAGTCATGGTTGAAGTCCCCCAAAACTGACCATGCTGGAAGGACTGCTCATGCTTTCGCTCTCACGCATGACTTGACCCAACTGGTTGATCAGCCCACCAGGATCCCAGATATTGACGGGCAAGCGCCTTCTCTACTGGACCTTCTGCTGACTACTCACCCGGTGGAATATCAGATTGAGGTTCGGGCTCCTCTTGGTTCTTCGGATCACTGCCTGATATCTACCAAGGTGCCACAGGCCAAGATACCGTCACCAATGGTATGCAAACGTCGCGTTTGGCACTATAAGTCAGCAGATTGGGATGGATTGCGCGATTACTATGCGTCAGTCCCTTGGAAGGAACGTTGCTTCTGTGAGAATGACCCGACAGCTAGCGCCTCTATTGCTGATGAGATCCTGTTGGGGATGGAATACTACATTCCTAACTCAGACCTCATCAGTAAGGGTAAGCGTAACCGTTGGTTCACTCGCAAATGTGCCGATGCTATGTCATCTAAGCAGGTGGCATATCGCGCATGGATCAATGGCTGCGTTAGTGGGGCATCAAATATTGACTCACTGAAAGCAACCTACAACAAAAGCTCCAAGTCCTGTAGGAAGGCATACACGAGAGCGGATGCACAGCGCATTGTACAGATTGGTCATGACCTTGTTTCGCATCCTAGGGGCTCCCGTAGCTTCTGGCGTCTGTACAAAACAATTTCTGCCAACCTTCGCTGCCACTGCTCAGGAATCCGAACGGATCGCTAGCTCACAGTCCGCAGGAGAAAGCCGATCTTCTGGCAAAACTCTTTGCGGAAAACTCTGTGATCGATGATTGCAGTGCGTTGCCACCTTCAATACCTTCATGCGATGCCTGACATCAAAATCAGGCAGCGTGATGTGCGTGCAGAGCTGCAATCACTCGATGTACGGAAAGCTGGTGGTCCCGATGGAATACCAGCCATAGTGCTGAAGAAGTGTGCAGCGGAGCTGTCTTCTGTGTTGTCTATATAGGACGTGTGCCGGATTCCTGGAGAGAGGCTAATGTGCAAGCGGTTCCCAAAAAAGGGGATCGGTCTGACCCGGCAAATTATCGGACAATAGCTATCACCTCAGTACTTTGTAAGGTGATGGAACGGATCCTAAATAACCAACTGATCCATTACCTAGAAGATCACTGTCTGATCAATGATAGTCAGTACGGGTTTCGACCAAAACGGTCCACAGGTGATCTTCTAGCGTACGTAACATACCTCTGGGGTGAAGCTATCGACAAGCGTGGGGAGTCGTTGGCTGTCAGTCTCGATATCTCCAAGGCTTTCGACAGGGTCTGGCACAAAAGTCTTCTCTCCAAGCTGCCGGCATACGGACTGCCGGCTCAGCTCTGCACCTGGATTGCCAGCTTCCTACACAAGCGTAGCCTTCGCGTTTTAGTTGATGGTTGCGCTTCACAATTCCATGTAGTGAATGCTGGGGTCCCCCAGGGGTCTGTGCCCCCACACTCATTCTTCTGCATATCAATGATATGCTCTCTCTCGGGAACATACATTGCTATGCAGATGATATACAGTGCACGGGGGATACCAAGGACGCACGGGAGCTGGGCGGGCGGAAACTGGGGTGAGACGGAGGGATCTTGTTGTTGAACTCGATAGGACGTTAGGACTCATTGCCAAATGGGGCACTGATAATCTTGTTGAGTTCAACGCCAAGAAAACACAGGTATGCGCTCTCACAGCGAAAATGTCACCATTTTCCCCTCCTCCTTCCCTCTGTGGCACTACGCTGGAGATACAAGGCAAAGTCGCCATGCTGGGAATTGACGTTCGGTGCGACCTCAATCCAAAGGATCACATCGAGGCTGTTATAAAAACAGCCTCACGTAAACTCGGAGTCCTGAACAAGGTGCGGCGTTTTTTCACGCCACAACAACTGCTCCTGTTGTATAAAACACAGGTGCGGTCTTGCGTCGAATATTGCTCGCACCTTTGGGATGGCTCCGCTAAGTACTTACTGGAGGCCTTGGATCGGTTGCAGCGACGTGCAGTTCGCATTATTGGTGACGTAAAGGTCACCAACACCCTCGAGCCTTTACAATTGCGTTGAGAGATAGCGGCACTAAGCGCTTTCTATCGACTGTATCACGGCGAGTGCTCAGATGAGTTATTCGCCCTCATTCGTGCTTCCCCTTTCCTTCACAAATCTACGCGTGCTGGCTCTCGATGTCACCGCCTAACTGTGACATCAATTCCATCGCGCACGAAGAAATTCCTTGGAATTTCATCATGGAGCATGGAATTCCTTACCAGCACACGTATTCCCCTCTTCTTATAACCTGGGTTCCTTCAAACGAGGCGTGAAGAGGCATCTTGCGGGCCGGCAAGGCGGGGGCGGCTAGTGCAAGTCAGTCTTCCTGACTGCACTAGCCGTCGTCGCCTTTGGACTTTACTACCACTTACCATCAGGTGGAGTAGAGTCATTTGCCCTCCCGGGTAATATAAAAAAAAATAAAAATAAAATCATTCTGTCTTAACAAAAAACAAACTGTAAATCGTTAGTTTTACGCAAAAAACAAACTGTAAATCGCTCTCCTGTAAAGTAGCATTTTTCACTTTCGATACTTTACCTAGGGACCATCGTTATGCAGGTTTAAGGTCATTTATTCTCAATAAGACATATTAATAATAATAATAATAAATAACTTTATTGCACACTCACAATGAAAAAAAAAACAAATCAAATAAAAAGAAAAAACAATAATAATAATAAAATAAAAGCTAAGGAAGAATGATGCATGCAAGGGGCGGTCTTATCACTCAAGTAGTGATCTCTTCCAGACATTAATACAGGGTATTAAGATGCTAGCAGGACATAACGGGCGAGTGCATTATATATACATACATATATATAAATATACATAATACATATATAAGTTTATATAAAATACAACATATCAATACATATATAAATCAAATAAATGTATAAATAGTACAAAATAGATAACAGGTCACATTTATAACACTACAGCTACAGTGGCCAGAGTGAAGTGTGAAGGAAGTGGGTAAGTAAGGTTAAAGCGATAGGTAATAGTTTTTAGTACGAAGTTTGAAGATGGAAATTGAAGAGGATTGACGGATATCGAATGGAAGTGCGTTCCACAGTCTCACTGCCTTAGTCGTGAAGGAGTTAGCATATAATTTGGAATGGCATATGGGCACACTTAACTTATTATCACTCTGGGAGCGAAGATTAAGTTGAAGAATCGATTCTGAACCAAGAAAAGTAAAGCGTTCCTTTAGATAGGGAGGTGTACAGGGGTGAAATATAGTAGAATAGAGAAGAACATGTAAGTTGCGACGGTCTTTGATAGTGAGCCACCTGAGGGCAGAGCGATATTGCGAAATATGATCGAATTTCTTTAGTCCAAATATGAATCTAATGCAGATATTTTGTAGGCGTTCCAATTTGTTGATTAGTTCCTCTGACAAATCAGGGTAACACGCGTCCGCATAATCCAAAATTGGGAGCAGAAGGCAGTTAGCAAGTAGTATTTTTGTTTTGATAGGTAGGAAATTTTTACATACCCACAGCCCCAACGCCCGCGGCTTAAAAAATAAGGCGTGACCCCTGGGCTATGGGCTCGAGAGGTGGTGGCCTCACGTGTCCTGCTTAAGCTGGTCCTGAGGCCGGGATGACCTCACGCTGCCTTACGCACTATCGCGAAGTGCGGGGGATTGAGATTACCTTAGGAGATCTATGTACCGCAACAGACACAGAGACGGCCAAACGAAGGGATAATGCGGTAGTATGCGCAAGCGATCCCGTGACATCCCTTGAAAAGATGGAGTGGGAACCGCTAGTTTTTTTAAGGGTACTCCGGTGCATCCTCAGTGACGGCGAGCTCCACATACGAGTATATGCGTTTTTCTAGCGAGAAAAAACAAGTTCCAGTGTAAAACTAGTACTCTTCTAGAGGTTCTTGTACAGTTTCGATGACAATGCATTTTTATGATAAGCATGAAGTTATACTTCACCCAAAATTGATGCTAGACAAAAAAACTCAAAAGCAAGGATCAACTCAAATTAAAGATTTATCGTATAGACACCGTACCACACCAGTTATAATATATTCATAGAAATGTCCAACGGAATCTAAAAATTAATAAATTGATTAACTTACAATGACGGCGGGCAGTCAAATGAGTTCGTCTACTATTCACAAAATTATTTATTAAGATATATATATATACCTTAATAAATAATTTATTATTTGTTATTAGTTGAATATTCTATTGATGTTGAAAAAAAAAACTATATATATACATATATATAGATATATATATATATATATATATATATATATATATATATATATATATATATATATAGGGTTTTCCATTAAGGGCGCTTGATCGTGCAGAACTTCCATCGTAGCGTGTGCTGTGTGGCACGTAGCGCCGTCCTGTTGAAACCACATGTTGTCCAGATTCATATTCTCGATTTCAGGCCAAAAGAAGTTGGTTATCATCGACCGGTATCGCTCACCATTGACGGTGACGGCCACACCATTATCGTTTGCCACTTGGTGAACCTCGTGTGGATTGGTCTCGTCCCAAATACGGCAATTTTGCTTGTTGACATAGCCATTCATCCAAAAATGCGCCTCGTCGCTGAAGATGATTTTTTTGCCAAAATCGGCGTCAACTTCCAACTGCTCTAATGCCCAGTCAGCGAACACACGGCGCTGTCTATGGTCATTAACCTTGAGCTCTTGGGTCAGCTTGATCTTGTACGGGTGCAGGCTCAAGTCACAACGCAAAATTCGCCAAGTTGTCGTCTGCGAAAGGCCGAGTTCCTGTGCGCGACGCGGAATTGACTGCCGCGGGTTTTCGAGGACACTGTCGCGCACAGCGGCGATATTCTCGGCAGATCTCGCGTTACGTTGACGCACGGGAACCGGCTGATTGTTAACTGACCCGGTTGACTCGAATTTGTCCACCAATCGACGGATAGTCGACTCGGCAGGACGATCATCGCGACCGTAAAACGGGCGAAGTGCGCGGAACGTTGCTCGAACTGAAGACCCATTTTCATAAAACAATTTTATGATTTGCACGTGCTGCTCGACACTGTAACCTGCCATGGTGGTTTGGGAGGACGGAATGAATATAACACACTGCATTTGACAGCTGTCACTCAAACAACATGGCCGCAATCAGCTGTCAAAGTTCAAGCGTCCCTATTGGAAAACCCTATATATATATATATATATATAATTATATATATATATATATAATATAATAGTACAATATTAAAAATAATAAATTAATGGTATGTAGTAGCATTTTTTACATTTAAGATTTATTGACATTACAAGAATCACAAAGTGGCTTTTTACTAACATCACGTTCTTTGTTAGTTTTTTTTTTTATATTTATTTACTGATATGACCTCTGTCTTTTTTGATTTTCCTAGATTACCAATCATAAGTAGGTTCTACACTTGTTTTATGGTACCAAAAATTGTAGTGCAATTGCGTAGCCGGTCACCAGTTTGAGTTGATTCCGTGTGTTGATTAGAGACGATCAGAGAATTATGGTCATGCTCATGAGCGTTACTGTACCATCAATCACTACATGTAAGTATTGCTGCAAAATCGCTAGGGGTAACAGATGTTCTGAGTATGCCTGATATTAAGAGTCTGCACTATCAGAGCTAACTAACTCACAATCGTAATCAAAAACGTAAATTTCTAATTAGAATGATACTTTACTTGGTGATAGAACTTTGTCCAAGTTAGTTTGGATTGCATTGTCGTGAACAGCAAGACTTAGTATTATTGTGTTCCGGCTCGAAGGGTGAGTGAACCAGTACTACCGCAAGCAGAATAGACATAACATCCTAAGTTAGGTGGCGCATTGCCTATGTAAGGGATGGCATATTATTTCTTAAAATGCCAAAGTCTAAAGGCAATGGTGAGCACTAAGTATCAGATGGCCCACTAATCAATCTACCTACTTAATAAAATTAAAACCAAACATTTATTTTATTATTTTTGTTACTGATTATAACGTAGAGGAGCCAAGGTTGCCGCGTATACTTTATCACTAACTCACCCGAGATGGCCAAATGTGAAAATTGTGAGATTAAGTACCACTGAATTTTCATGTGCTTCGTTTGTAGAAATGGTTCATTTTTCATGTCTTATCTCAAAAGAAGGCAATCTGCATGTGTCGGTTAACTATCTGCCACATTTGTATCCACCAATACGCATTGGAGCAGTGCGCTGTGAATAGCTCCTAAACTTTTCCTCAAACTGAAAAAAGGCGTTAGCCCTCCAGTGAGCTTGACATGCCGTTTGTTTTTTAGAGTATATTTCAAATCAGTGCAAAAACGGGGCGAGTGATTAGTTTATAAAAGAATTATGTATTTATATATATGTAGGTAGACATTTTTGTATAACCATGTATTTATTATAACATATACATTGTGACCGTGTGACCTTTTTTGTCAATCAGGTGTCAGATGATTATTAATGAATTGAATTTTAATGTTATGAAATATTATAATAAGACTAACAGAACTCGCGGCTTCACGTGGACTTGAAGTTTATATAATATATTATGTAGTCTGCCGTCGTAAAGAAAAAAGACGCATCTACAAAAAGTAAGTTTTAAATAAATTAATGTATAAATCATTTATTTTCTCCAAACTTACTATAATTTTAATTAAAAATTAAAATAGTCAAATAGTGAAAAATAGTGTAACCGTATATATTCGTTACTATAAGGATCAGTATAACGCAATCTAGACCATCTAGTAACGTTGACGTCGCGTCATTCGTACTTGAACGAGACTTGTCGTTTTGTGTATATATAAATTTATTTTTCTCTGAGACACATTTTTCTCTGCTTTATCCATTCGTCACGGGCCGATTTCGTGCGCAAGGTAACGACAATGAGCCGTGGTCTGTTTTCACCTCGTTTTTCTTTGCCTACCCTCTTTACTTCTTAGATATGATTGTTATGCAAATTTAATTTTTTTGCCACAAGTTCAACAATGTTTTTGGTTTTTTCATTGTCTATCTCATCTACCCCT
Source organism: Nymphalis polychloros (assembly GCA_905220585.2). Classification (NCBI taxonomy): domain Eukaryota; kingdom Metazoa; phylum Arthropoda; class Insecta; order Lepidoptera; family Nymphalidae; genus Nymphalis; species Nymphalis polychloros. The sequence goes on along the minus strand of HG992264.1, from coordinate 4,178,600 downwards.
ACAATTTCAATATTTTTTTCTACTTCTTTCTACTCCAACTGTATTATTCTCTCCTCTAAGGCATCATTACATTTTTGTAAATGTATGTTTTTATTCTCCAATGCGCTGATTTTTTTTCTCTGAGGTTTCTTTATATTCGTGCATCTTCTGATACTGCTCAGCATAAAAATCAACGGTTTCTGTTAGGTCCTCAATTTTCTTTTGCATGTGGTATATTATTTCCAATTTATTATTTACTTCTGATAGCACAGATTCTACAGTTGCGTTTTGAACATTCATATTAATTCTCGGCGCCTGCGACGATGGATTGTTGTCTTTATAACACTTATCACATGTTTCATTTTTTTGAATAAGCTTCATATTTGTAACGCATCTTTTATGGAAAAAAGCCTCACAGGAACCTCGACACTTAACCACTTAAGTTTATATCCACGTCTAAAGATGACGTGGATATAAACTGTTTGCATTTTCTACACTGCACCATTTTCGTATTTACATATACTCGTAATTGTTACTACTCGTATCATAAGCCTCGATCGTCGCGTCCGTACGCTGAGTGCATGCGCGCGGAAAAATAAATCAGACAGTGATCTTCTAGGTAATGGATCAGTTGGTTATTTAGGATCCGTTATATCACCTTACAAAGTACTGAAGTGATAGCAATTGGCCGATAATTTGCCGGGTCAGACCGATCCCCTTTTTTGGGAACCACTTGCACATTAGCTTCTCTCCAAGAATCCGGCACACATCCATTGTTGATAGAGACAGCTGGAACAGGCGCGTCAACACAGGAGAAAGCTCCGCTGCACACTTCTTCAGCACTATGGCTGGTATTCCATCGGGACCACTAGCTTTCCGTACATCAAGTGATTGCAGCTCTGCACGCACATCACGCTGCCTGATTTTGATATCAGGCATTGTGTGGCCACATGAAGGTATTGAAGGTGGTAGTGCACTGCAATCATCGATCACAGAGTTATCCGCTAAGAGTTTTGCCAGAAGGTCGGCTTTCTCTACTACTGTAAGCTAGCGATCCGTCCGGATTCCTGAGCGGTGGCAGCGAAGGTTGGTAGAAATTGTTTTGCAAGGACTTGGTCAGGCGCCAGAAGCTACGGGTGCCTTTAGGATGCGAAACAAGGTCATGACCAATCTGTACAATGCGCTGTGCATCCGCTCTCGTGTATGCCTTCCTACAGGTCAGAGCTTTTGTTGTAAGTTGCTTTCAGTGAGTTAATGTTAGCCCCGCCCCCGCATATCGCGCATGCGGCATGGCCGCGTTAGCGGGGCATTGATCCATGCGCGATATGCCGCCTGCTTAGATGACACAGCATCGGCACATTCGCCAGTGAACCAACGGTTACGCGTACCCTTACTGATGAGGTCTGAGTTAGGAATGTAGTATTCCATCCCCAACAGGATCGAATCATCAATAGCTCCGGTGCTAGCTGTCGGGTCATTCTCACTGAAGCAATGTTCCTTCCAAGTAAGAGAAATAAACTTCTGCCTTCGAGGACTCTGTTTTTTGTCCTCAGTAGAACGTTTTCATCTCCACAGGGAATGCATTAGATTAATATTATATGAGTAAGACAGTCTCGAAGAATCGATCTATTTGATATATCTGTGGCTGCAATGTAAGCGGAGAACGAGACAAGCTTATTGACATCCACCTGGAGAAGCCAAGCTTCACCCGACAGTAACAGTAAATGGCATCAGTATGCGCAGATTACATGTGCGCATTATTGCCGTAGGCGCTGGTGGCAGTTCAAGTCGTTGTTTATCGAGCACCAGTTTGTATAACAAATGTAATTGTTATGTTTGTGATCGGCACTAATTCACAAAAAAATTAAAATCGGCGACTTACTTATAATAACATAGGAAATAATAATTATTATTTAAACGCAATCCTCATCACACTTTATATAATCCATATACATTGTGAATGTTAGTGATGCCTCCTTCAGTGAGTCTTGTTCCAAAATATGATAAAGCGGGAACGGGAACGCGCTAATCTGACTCGCCGGAGACGACACCGGCGTCATCTCTACCCTACCACATCTCCGATGCCCGGGGCCTAATAAAAAGGGCGTGACTCCTGGGTCGTGGGCACGTGAGGTGGTGGCCTCGCTTGTCCTGTTTAAGCTGGTCCTAAGGTCGGGACGACCGTACACACTGGCGAGAAGTGCCGGGGGGGTTGAGATTACCTTCGTACGTACGATCGTTGCGTTATATCGACATGATCTCTCAGCCTCTCTGATCCATGTCCAAGACGGCCATCAAAAAATCCCACAATCCAATCCCACGGTTTTCCCCCACAGGAATCGGATACCTTTATAAGGTTTTCACTGCATGAAAAAAAGCTGTTTTCCGGACACGGTTGCATCGGTAGATGCCTGCACCGGATAGTAAGAGTGTGGCGTGCCTTCAGACACGGAGCGTCGAAACCTTATAGAGTAGAGAGATCGGTAGCGCGAGGAGATGGTCTGCGAAAAAATCATTCCGCAAAAGGAGGCCACGTAACGGAAGCGTGAGATTAGTGTCAACCGCTGACCTGCTTCGCCGAAGAAGACTGGGGAGTAAGCGACAGCACTATGCGCACCTCTTCTCCCCGCCGTTAGTGTCACCGGGTCTAGGAGATCTCTGTACCCCGAGAAACTTTTATGATTTAGACAAGACACAGAGACGGGTCAACCGTCGGAACAAAATAGTAGTATGCGCAAGCGATCCCGTGGCGTCCCTTGAAAAGTTGGAATGAGAACCGCTAGTTTTTTTAAAGGTAGTCCGGCGCATGCCCAGCGATGGCGAGCCCCGCATACGAGTTAATGCGTTTTTCCAGGGAGAAAAAAAACGGTTTAAAGCTAGAACTTAAAATTGTTCTTGCACAGTTCCAATGAAAATACATTCTTATGATAAGCATGAAGGACCGTAAATTGACTACACAAAGACCTCAAGGGCTTACCGTATAGACACCGTACCACATTTTATCGTGATTTGGCTGCTGCAGTTATAGTTGGATCAATAACAAATGGTACGGTAATAATTAAACGGTAATTAAAGACAAATGATGCAAACAACAATAATACATTAATAGAAATGTTCGACGGAAACTAAAAATGAATTAATTGGTTAACTAACAATGACGGCGGGCAGTCAAATGACTGCGTGTACTAGTCACAAAATTATTTATCAATATAGAAAAGAAATTTGGTACTATGAACTAATCTATACTAATATTATAAAGAGGAAAGATTAGACTTTTTGTTTGTTTGTTTGTTACGATTTAACTCAAAAACAGCTGGACCGATTTTAAAAATTCAATCACCATTAGTAAGCTACATCTTTACCGAGTAACAAAGGCTATATTATATTTTTTTTTTAAATCCCTACCTAAAATAGAACAACATAACCCAAGGTATCAAATTGTTGCCTATAAAAGTCATTATTTGGCGTGCGCTGCGAAAACTATTGACGGTATATAAAAAAATGATTTATATATTAGGTCCTTACATATGAAATTGGCGTTTTGTACGGGAGGAATATAAAGTATTTTTTTTTTTTGTAAAATATATTTAATTAATCAAAGTATGCACTGTTGTTATCTATGCACTTTTGCCATCTCATAGGTAGTTCATTGATCCCTTTAGTAAAAAAACCATGGGGGCGAGAATCAATAAACTCTTTGAAGGCGGTTTGGACTGCCGCATCGGAGTTGAATTTTTTTCCTTGTAAGAAGTTGTCCAAATTCCGGAAAAAATGGTAATCTGTTGGAGCAAGGTCCGGAGAGTACGGTGGATGTCGCAGACATTCCAATTGTAGCTCATTTAACTTAGTGGTTGTTTGTTGTGCAGTGTGTGGTCTTGCGTTGTCGTGAAGCATCAGTGGCCTAGAGCGATTGACCAATCTCGATTGTTTAGCAGCTAGTTCTTCCTACATGGTTTGCAGTTGCTGACAATAGATATCTGCCGTAATCGTTTGGCCAGATTTTAGAAAGCTGTAGTGAACGATACCGGCGCTAGTCCACCAAACACTCACAAGTAACTTTTTCTGAGTCAATTTTCTCCTCTCTTTTCTTTCAATTTTCTGAGTCTCCAGGGTTCAACCATTGCGACGAGCGCTTCCGATAATCCTGTACGATTATTATTATCCACTTATCCATTTTTCATCACAAGTAATGATTCGATTTAAAATCCCTTAATTATTGTGTCGGTTGATCAAAGTAACACAGCAGTCGACGCGTGTTTGCAAGTTTAATTGACTCAATTCATGCGGTACCCATCGTTCAAGTCTTTTTACTTTTCCGATTTGCTTCAAGTGGATTAATACAGTTTTATCACTTACCCTGAAGCCTACAGCTATCTCTGAAGTGCTTTGTGATGGATCCGCTTCCACAATAGCCTTTAATTCTTCATTTTCTACTTTGGTCTCCGGCCGTCCACGGGGCTGGTTCTGAAGGTCGAAATTTCCAGCACGAAAACGTTGAAACCAAAAACGTACCGTGCTATCTTTTGCGACACCAGCACCGTACACATCATTAATCCTTCGAGCTGTTTCTGCAGCACTGGTGCCACGGTAGAACTCGTACTCTTAAATATACCGATATTTCATGTTTTCCATTGTGCGGTAATAAGCGACGCCAAAGAAAAAAATAAATGAATAACTGTTTTCAAAACTCAACGGTACCAGCTAAATGAATTTATAAATTTGAATTTGGAATTCTTAACCAAAGAGGAGATTTCAGATCAAAGTGGTCAGTACGACAAAATGCTAATTTTATATGTAAGGACCTAATATTAAAAGTACTTATAATTGCTCACAAAAAGTCCGCGATGGTATATATTATTGAGTTCAAATACGGCGGAATCGAATAGAGGTGATATAATATGTATAATGATATTATTAATCCTTATCCACTTAAATGATTTGATAAGATAAGAGCATATGGGCCACCTGATGGTAAGTGGTCACCAACACCCATAAGTCAATGGATTTGTAAGAAATGTTAACTATCACTTACATCGCCAATGCGCCACCAATCTTGTGAACTAAGATGTTAGGTCCCTTGTGCCCGTAATTACATTGGCTCACTCACCCTTCGAACCGGATCACAATAATACTAAATGTTGCTGTTTTAGCTGTATTAGCTGGACACAGAAAGTTTCAAACGTGGAAGTACTCCAGTGCGTCGCCAGTAGCCGGGAGTTACTGCAAACCGATGACCGCGGCACACTCGGTGCCCTGGACATATGGCGAGCCCCACATACCCCCCCCCCCCTCCACTGTTCCCGTGGGGGAAAACGAGTAACGCGTTATCCCAGCGTTAAAAAAAATAAAAAAATAAGGGTAATTAGTTTATAAAATAATTTTATTTATAATACATAAATGATTATATAATTATGTACATGATGTGTGCATTAATTTACTAATTAACCATTAAAACAAGTCACCTTTTTTGTCACTCAGGTGATTATTAATGAAGTGACTGCTAATGTTATGCTGTGTTCGCGCCTACAAGGTTTTGGCTGCTGACGACGGCGCCAGACATTGCTATTTCATTTCTTGATATCTTCTTGATTCTTTTTTGATTTTTATTTAATCTCCATTATAATTGAAGTAACTCAATTCGCGGCAACGCATGGACTTCGATTTTTATCCTGTTATAAGTAGATAACTAATGTATATATTTCAATTTTACACATATATAGTCACGTCCAGAGAAAAGCCTGTCGCATGTTAGGTGTGCCATCACATAAAGTTCCGGCCCTGGCCCTTGATCAGGGTAGAACGAAATTGTCTTCCAGCACCCTTCGGTCGAAGTTTTCGCATCACACAAATTGCATTTCACCTGTTAATGTTACATAAGTAATAATTATCACATTTATAAAATTGAGCAATCTAGAAACGGCCTTAGAAATTAGTGAGTATCTCGTTTTTTTATATGTGTAAATATTGCCACCATAGCAACAGCTAGTCCCTGATTGAACTTTAATCCACAATTTCTTACATTTGCTTTTATGTTTTTAGTCTGTACGAGTTAAATTTCTGTATCTTTTTCATGCTTATTATAATTAACATAATACGTAAAGTATGGAAAGGGTAGGCGACAATTTGGTATGCATATTATTATGGGTATTCAAGTAACTAAACAGCGTATTCCCTTTTGTCAATTTTATTTAAAGGTGATTTTAAATAAAACATTATATAGGTTTTATAATTTTATTCGATCTTCAATAGAAATAAAATGTCCCGATACTGGCTTGAGCAAGACGTCTAGTTTCAAAACTACATTTGTATTATTTGCGTGTAGTTTGTACCGACGGAGCAAATGACTTAGTAGGGTCTTCATTGACATCATGGCATAAGCTTTACCTAAAGAAAAAATATTTCTCATAATAATTATTAAATACCTATCCTGATATGCTTACACAAAGCTTTACTATCAAGTAAATATATACCAAAAAGTGTCTATCAATAAGAGGTAGAATGTTATATTTATATGATTTATATGAACTAAGCCACATCATATACAATTCAAATAAATACATACCTATGCAATTCCTTTTTCCAATACTAAAACCAGTAAACGCACTGGTATTGTTAGGCATCTTTGCTGGATCCAACCATCTCTCTGGTACAAATTCTTCAACATCAGGACCCCAGATCGGGTTCCGGTGGACACCATACAATAACATAAGACAATTATGCCCAGGTTTAAGCGTGCAATTCTCTACGAAAAGGGTTATTAATTACATTTACTTAATGTAGAGTAAACTACATAACCTACTATTTAACTAAACAGTAACATACTTCCTTATATTTGTAAATAAATACTTATAATAAATTAAAAATGTTACGAATATGTCAAATTATTAAAAAGTACTAATTTGTCTATGGTCTCGAAAATAAGAAGTAAAGTCAGATACCGACGTCATCAGGTGTCGTCAGTGACCGTCAGAGGCACGGTCGTATACATAGGTTGTTTTGTTATTTAACTGTTTTGTTTGGATTTGAAAAAGTGTTCGGGATAATTATTACGCGAATTGTCATGCTTCTGGAGCCCGTAAATTGAACTAAACAGCGTCATTATGTCAACGTACCCCATATTGAAGTTGCAAGACCTGTGTATACGACCGTGGTCAGAGGACTAATAATTCTACTACCAAATTGTCACTTTATCGCGATCGAATCGGTGCGTACGCGAACGTGATCGTTGCTGTTTATCCGCTATCCTATTATTTTATTTAATAGTGGATACTATTGACATTAATGTTAACAATTTAGTTTGGTTGTAACATAACGGTATACGGTAATATCATATTGGGTTGATTCCGATTCCAATCAATGTATAAAACCAAAGTTAGGTTGGAAATTAATCGGGAACGTATCGTAATAATTACAAATTAGTGATTGACCAGTCAGTCGCGATGCCCGTTCGCTATCGCTCGTCACACGTTCGCAAGTTTACGCAAGACTTCCGAATTCTACGCTCACTGAATCATTTCAATTTGTTCTGTCTCATCTATAAGCCTTGTGACTTTCAAACTTGTTTTTAATTGAACAATTATTTTGTCTATGGCATGTAATTCGAAGAACTTACTATTTATTACTATTATGATTTACTAATATCTTGTTCGAGCAATATTAGAGGACGTCTACATGTTGCGATCATATTTGGGCAGGGGAAAATAAACATTAAACTGCATTTAACTACAAATCAATAACAGTATAAAACGCGAAAATTCTTCTCATTTTTTACATAATGGAAAATTATTATTATTATTTTGGTGTTGGGAGGAACAGGGTGTAAAGTTCCTCATCCACCATTGAAAAGGGAGGATCCTCCGACCAGACGGGTGTTGGTCTGGTGGGCTACCGCCCGACGGTTGTTGTCGGGTTCTTGTATATATATATATATGTTCAATCGCTCGGATAACTAATATCGCGATGTAGGATACGTCAGTTTTTAGTTTTCGTATGTGGCGAGATAGATGTCGCTACATTATTTTAACGAATGACAATTTTAAATATTTCCTTATTTTTATTTTCCAATTATTTGACAACTTTTTATTTTGTAGTGATAAAATATAAACTATAATTTTTTTTACTTTAAATATATTTGTATATTAGGAGATTTTCTCTCAACTTTTGTTGTCATTAAATCGAATAAGAAGAAATACCAAGCATTGTAAAACTTGTTACTTGAAGTTCATACTCATAAGTGAATACTTACTCAACTTAACCTCCCGATCTAGATATCTTCCAACGAAAGGCGCCATTACGTAATATCGCATGGTCTCCTTAAGAACTGCCTCTAAATACACAAGACGAGATAAATCTTGTTTTTCAACATCTCTATCTTCTAACACTTCTCGTAATCTGAAAATATAATAACAGCCATGTTCAAGTACATCAGTACACAAGTATCACAGATATATAAAATATTATTCTTAAATAATAGTTGATACAGTGTTATGGAGTGTATTTGTTTTTTATAATAATAAGTTTTATCTTTATTTATTCCCTAGTTGAAACGAAGTTCCTTTACGCGGTTTGCAGTAGAGTGAACTGGCAGAAAGCGTTACGTAACGAAAAAGCATTATTCCCCTTTGAGCGACCATTCCTATCCTTCGTATGTGTGCCGTGTGTGCTAGAGTATGCGAATTTTTTAGATTTGACAGTGAGAACTGTGTACGGTCAACAATATCTGTGTAATTGTTCCAAAATAAACTTAGTGAAGTTGATTTTTTTATTCATATATATACAGGGTTATTGGTAATTCGACGTATTCCCGTTAGGAGGTGATAGGGGTGACTATTTGCGATAATTTTAACCCCTATATACATAATGCAAAAGTGAACCATTTTTAAGTTATCATGTTTTTTAGCTTTATGAAGAAAAAATGAGATTTAAATTAATACTTTTTTTAAAATAAATGTTTGATGATGCATTTTTGACTTATTTTGGATAAACTTTCTATTTTCAAAAATTTTATAATTTGAATCGTTACTTAGCATTTTTGAATTAATTTTTTTTATAAAAAATACAAATTAAAAAACAGTTGTTTAAATGTGGACAGCGCTTCTCGCCGTGACAAAGTTATACTTACAATCAATAAAAATCTATAACTGTATATCGCAAGGAACTTCGTTCCTGTGGGGGGTTCCCCGACCGCACGAGTTTTTTTTTATAAATATGTATAGGAATTAATATAAATTCAATACAGTATATATGATTTCAATATACTATATAATAATATTTACTCTTTGTAAATTCGCTCCTGAACATTATGATGCGATCCGATCAGCAGTAAAGCAAAAACAATAACATTAGCCGACGTGTCGTGACCTGCCATCATAATAGTATTCATTTCATCCCTTATCTCTTGATCTGTTAACGTTCCCTCGTCGAGGTCCAGCATCAGGTCCATAAAAACTTTCACCTTAGGATCTATTAAATACGATAAATTAATTAAAAAAAAAAAATTATGGCAGAATTAAAAAAATACATAGACAAGAATTGTGCAAAATGTTTAAATAATATACAATCTTATACAATGTAGATGTCGAAAGGGGATGAGGTAAGGTTATCTCCATCTACTCACCAGTCAAACGCTTCAATTTAAACCACAGACAGACTGTAAACAAATATTAACTAAATAAAAGCTCACTTTTTCGAATCCATGTTAATCTTTTTAAATTAATTATTTACATTTAAAAAATTTACTGAGCAAAGAAATACTTAAAATAATATTATAATTTAGATTTAGAAATTATTGTGTCAAAAAGTCATAACGTTACTTACTTGCATCTTTGTATGTGTTAGTAACTTTACTTAGTTTACGTTGAGTCCTCTTTTTACGTAAAACCTTGAAATTTAGTACATTTTATATAAAAAAGTTAAAATAATAAAATATATAATTGAACTATTTAACAAGACATAAATAAACTCACGGAATCAGATGTATCGTGTAAAAATTTCATACAAGCGTCTTGTTTCTTCTTGAGACTACTAAAGTTATATAAAAAGTTTGAATGCAGCCAAACGCTCTGGAATCTGACTATATTGTTATTGAGATACGACTCAAATGCTTTCACGTAATTTAATGCTTCTTCTTCAGATATACAATCATCTAAGACAGTTACTGAAATAAGCAAATTAATAAGCAATAATAATACTAATGTATTAAAAATTAAGTTTTATTTGTAGGTTAATTATTTTTTGTATTTTTCCAAATGCACTTTTTTTGCTTGTGTTAAGTTTTAACAAATTAGTTACAAAGAATATTAAATATTTCACTCCTAGAATAATAGAGGATCATAGAAACTGTACGGATTATATCTTTGTCACAGTATAATCCAATCAAAATATATATCAAGTAAATTAAAGAAATGAAAGGCCCAAAGAATATAACGTCTAAGATCAAATGATCAGCATTGACCGTGGAAGGATATATATTTTTTGCATGCCAATGTATATAGTATTTTTTTAACGCTGTATATACACGTTTCCTCCGCGGGAACAGTGGGGGATTATGTGGGGCTCGCCATATGTCTAGGGCACCGAGTGCGCCCCGGTCATCGGAATACGCACTAAAAAACCAGCGGTACCGTTCCCGTCTTAACGGGGAGCGCCACGGGATCGCTTGCGCATGCTACCGTGACTGCTTTCTTCTCCTCAGTCTTCTGTGGCGGAGTGGATCTGCAGCGGCATCTTCCTTCCGCTCCCGCTCCGCGGCCTCCTTCTGCGATATCACACTTTCACAGAAGGAGACCATCTCCGACCAGCACCCCTCGCTTCCGAGCATCGCGTTGATGATGCTTGGCAAGGAGAAGTCTCCGTCTATAACCGCCGCCAGGGAATGCTTCTGGGCACCCCACGCGGCACACTCCATCAGGGTCGCCAGGTCCGCCGCGGGGGACCCGAGGTCCTCCTCCCATATGGTGATCAGGGCTTGCTGGGCTAGAGCCCTGATCCACCCGACCTCCGACGACCCTGGACGGTCGCCGCGTTCCCTCGCCTCGGCCAGGAAGCGGTACACCTCCGCGAGCACTTCCACCTGGAGCTCCCAGGGCGGATCGCCCGCGAGGAGGGTCGCCGCTGTCCACGACAGCGTTAACTCCTTATCGCCCTCACTGCGGTTTTCGCAGGAAGGCCCGGTTGGAAGCGGTGAGTGCGTCCACCCAAATCGGGGCACCGTACAGTGCCATCGACCTCACTACGCCCGCATAGAGGTGCCGGCATAGCGATCCCGGTCCTCCCACGTTGGGTAGGAGGTGGCCTAAGGTGGCGGTGGCATTGACGAGCTTCGGGCCGAGCTGCAGGAAATGCTGCCCGAAGCTCCATCGCCCGTCCAGGATCAGGTCCAGGTACTTCATCTGGGCCCGCACCGCACCCTCGTGGACCGTGGAAGAGGAGGGCCTCCGTTTTAGATATGGAGACCCTCAGGCCCTGCATTTCCATCCAGTCCACGGCCAGTGTCTATAGCCTATACCAATCACATAAGGAGCAAAATATACTAATGAACAATCCTTAACTTTTAATTGACGCGATTTAATTTCATTATGGGTTTACGAAAAAATTAAGTTTAAAGAAGTGAAACTATTATCAAACTTTGAAATATAAATTATAATGTAAGGGGTTTTCCAATAGGGACGCTTGAACTTTGACAGCTGATTGCGGCCATGTTGTTTGAGTGACAGCTGTCAAATGCAGTGTGTTATATTCATTCCGTCCTCCCAAACCACCATGGCAGGTTACAGTGTCGAGCAGCACGTGCAAATCATAAAATTGTTTTATGAAAATGGGTCTTCAGTTCGAGCAACGTTCCGCGCACTTCGCCCGTTTTACGGTCGCGATGATCGTCCTGCCGAGTCGACTATCCGTCGATTGGTGGACAAATTCGAGTCAACCGGGTCAGTTAACAATCAGCCGGTTCCCGTGCGTCAACGTAACGCGAGATCTGCCGAGAATATCGCCGCTGTGCGCGACAGTGTCCTCGAAAACCCGCGGCAGTCAATTCCGCGTCGCGCACAGGAACTCGGCCTTTCGCAGACGACAACTTGGCGAATTTTGCGTTGTGACTTGAGCCTGCACCCGTACAAGATCCAGCTGACCCAAGAGCTCAAGGTTAGTGACCATAGACAGCGCCATGTGTTCGCTGACTGGGCATTAGAGCAGTTGGAAGTTGACGCCGATTTTGGCAAAAAAATCATCTTCAGCGACGAGGCGCATTTTTGGATGAATGGCTATGTCAACAAGCAAAATTGCCGTATTTGGGACGAGACCAATCCACACGAGGTTCACCAAGTGGCAATGCACCCGCAGAAAGTGACTGTTTGGTGCGGATTTTGGGCCGGAGGCGTGATTGGTCCGTATTTTTTCGAAAACGATAATGGTGTGGCCGTCACCGTCAATGGTGAGCGATACCGGTCGATGATAACCAACTTCTTTTGGCCTGAAATCGAGAATATGAATCTGGACAACATGTGGTTTCAACAGGACGGCGCTAAGTGCCACACAGAACACGCTACGATGGAAGTTCTGCACGAGCAATTTCTGGACATGGTCATCTCGCGCGGAGGCGACGTGAACTGGCCACCGAGATCGTGCGATTTGACCCCGCTGGACTTTTTCTTGTGGGGTTTTCTTAAGTCGCAGGTCTATGCCAACAAGCCGCAAACCACCGATGCCCTCAAAGTCAACATACGCCACGCCATCGATCAAATACAGCCCGATTTGTGCGCCAGAGTCATCGAAAATTGGACCTTTCGTGTGCGCGCCACCAACCGAAGCCGTGGCGGTCATTTGAATGATGTCATATTCCATACATAATGGGGTCGACAGAACTTCCAAATAAAAAAAAAATTCGCTCTCTCCTACATGTATTTTTTTTTGCATTTCAAAGATCAAGCGCCCTTAATGGAAAACCCTATATAAAGGTAAAGTGGATATAAAATTACAATAAAATAAACTTACAACAAATGGTTTCCATAAGATTCTGTCTTACATAATCCGAATGATCAAAAGGGCCTTTTCCGTCAACAGTTTTCAATTGCTGCACCAAGCGTCTGCCTTGAGTATTAAATATGTCCATAAATCCATCAAGTATTTGTTGATTAAAGGCTGGACTTATTAGCTTACGGTGCCGCTTCCACGTTGGTACTAAAATAATAAAAAAAAATTTGAGACCGATACCTTTATTCCAGAAACGATTGGTAATGCAAACGATTAGTAGATGTGTCTAATTAACACACTAGTATGTGTCATCATATATTTACTCTACTATCCGTTATTCGTAGCTTTCTGATCTGTAAGTAGTAACCTAATACTATTCGAGACAATTCCACTATTTCGTATTCGTAATTAAAACAAGTCGTTTCTTAAATGCAGTGACCAGCACCGGCCCTGGGGTATAGCGAGTGGAACGATCGTTCTAGGCGCCAGATAGTAAGGGTCGCAAAAATGTCAAAATAATTTCCGGGTTACATAAACGTTGTTTGAATTTTATAAATGTGGTAATTATTATTTATTTAACCCCTATATCTCGCTCAACCCTGATCAAGGGCCAGGACCGGCGCTGACAGTAACCAAGGCTAAGTCAAAGTTGTAGGATGTAGGAACTATTATTCGTTTGCGAATGTTAAATTTGTATTATTAGAGCTATATCTGCGATCGTCGCCGTCGTTGTATCGCTGAAACAGTCGTAGGTGGCGCGATGCACGTCATTGTTCACTGAAGAGACCTCAATCCAAGGGACCACATCCAGGCTGTTATAAAAACAGCCTCACGGTAACTCGTAGTTCTGAACAAGATGCGGCGGTTTTTCACACGACCACAAATGCTCCTGCACCTTTGGGATGGCTCCGCTAAATACTTACTGGAGGCCTTGGATCAGGTGCAGCGACGTGCGGTCCGCACTATTGGCGACGTAAAGGTCACCAACACCCTCGAACCTTTATAATTGCGTAGAGAGATAGCGGCGCTGAGCGCTTTCTATCTACTGTGTCACGGCAAGTGCTCTGAGGAATTATTCTCTCTCATTCCTGCTTCCCCTTTCCTTCACAAGTCTACGCGAGCTGGCTCTCGATGTCACCACCTAACTGTGACATCAATTCATTGTCGCACCTCTAAAAAATGGAATTCTTTACACGTGTTCTCTTATGATCTAGGTTTCTTCAAACGAGGCGTGAAGAGGCATCTTGCGGGCCGGCCAAGCGGGGGCGGTTAGTGCAGATCATTCTTCTCGTCTGTACTAGCCGTAGTCGCGTTTGGACTCTACTATCACTTGCCATCAGGTGGAGTAGAGTCCTTTGCCCTCCCGGGTAATATAATAAAAAGGTGTGTGTATAAGCACAAAATAATAGGATATATTTTCCTTTAGATACCTCGCGAAAATAGCAATCCATCGCCGAGAAGTTCCTTCGTAAAATCGTGACTAAATTTATCTTTTTCGAAACATGTGTTTGACAATTTGTATATGTCGTCTGGATCAGTTAATACTGCAAGTAAATATCTCTATATTAGTATATGACAAATGGAGTTATGAAATCAGTCCTAACTAGAATCTAATTTCTTGTCTAACTTACTGATATGAAATGTCGAATAGTAAGGAATTGACAATTTTGTAGTATTAATTATAAGTAATTAAAGGCGCAGTATTCATTTAAACAACAAAAAAAAACAAATGTTACTATACGTCAATCATATTTCTTATCACCTGTTCTGTATGTTTAATCTCAAAATATACAATTTAACATATAATGAGGCAAATCTTAACTGTTCACCACATTCGTGAGTCCTCATTCCTGCTATTTGATTTTCCATAAAATATTAAATTCGATAAAAACTATGGCTACATGCTTACTGTAAAATTTATATGGCCCAGTGTAAAAAAAGGATACATGGCCCAAGCTCATGCATTTGTAACTCATATCCTTAATTTTCTTCCAGAAATCTAAAATAAAAAAGAATCCATTGTAAGTTAAAATTAAAAACAATAAATTTACTAATATTTGTATATCAGTCTTACTCTCAGTGCTTCCCATAAACATATGGGAGTGTCCAATAAATGGCAATGCCCCTGGCAGCATCGGTGGCTCATCTGGCAGCCGCCTCGTGTACCAGATCCAATAAGTGATACAATACGCCAGTAAAAGTAATAACCACAGCATGATAAAAGCTATAACATTATAAATAATTAGCTATATAATATGATGGAAGGTGCCAGTCTGCTCTGTGTAACATGACGTATTAAAGTTTGGGAAGGGAATTATAGCTTGGGTAGCAAGGGAGAGAAACTTCTGCTTTCGAGGTTTGATCTCGGTGAACCGTGTTCGTCTCCACAGGAAACGCGTGACATTGAAATAAGCACAATATCTACGATTGTGGCGGATTTAAGCATAAACGTTGGACAGTCTCGATCGAAGAAAAACGGTCATTTGGTATAACTGCGGCTGGAATGCAAGCAGAGAGCGAGACCAGCTCATTGATATACACCTCAAGGATCCAGGCTTCACCCGACAGTAATAGCACGCGCAGATTTAGCGTGCGCCGTAGGCGCTGGTATTTGTCTACAGCCCAGTTCAAGTCTGTGTTTATCGAGGACCATTTTAAGGATGTGTATAAAGTCAAATTACGCAGTACATCCATTTAATTTTAAAATTCATGAATACATAAAAGTTATCATTTACATACAGACCTGTTTCTTTTTAATTATTAATTTTAATGATTGAATAATGATTATTTATTCACACTTTTCGTAAGAAATCTTTATAAATAAGGATTATAAAAAATATATATTAACAGCCAACTTGACTACCGGATTTTTTGTACAAAGGTGATTTGGCAACGTTACATGTTAAATATGCGGCCTAGATGGTAAATGTTCTTTATTACCGAGATGCAGACACACGACGTTGCCAGATAATCGAAATGAAAATGGCGGCTTGACAGCTTGGTCATTGGTGAGTGCGGTACGATCAATTTCAAAACAAAATATTTCTGTGGGATGAAAGGTAGCACCCATTTTTTCGAGGCTTAAAAAATCGCGAATCGTACAGGCTAACTAAAAATCAGTTTTCCGACGGTGAAACTTTAAAGAAACTAACGAATTTATTAATATTTATTGAAAATTCAACACTTTCGGTGAAATTAACATTGATTAAATGGTGATTTCAAAGGCATTTATTTCGCTTAAGTGATCGGGGAGAGTACTTTTCCTTTGTACCAATCGATTCAGGAACGCTCGCTCTATTATATATTTTAAATGCAGGCAAAACTATTTGACTTTATAAATGTTTTACACATCCTTAAACATACATATGTAATATTAAAAATTAAAATCAGTAACTGATTTACATTGAAATTAACATTAACATTGAAAGTAGGTAATTATTGTTTTAATTTTTTTTATTAAAACTACGATTATTATCACACGTTATCCAGATAATGATAGGTATAATTAATATGAGACAATTAATGTTGCCGGATATTTTTTAAACTCATTTGTCAATATAAAATAATACCAATTATATTATACATTAAGTATACATTAATGTATATATGAATCTTACCTTAGTTCAAAAAAAAATGTATTAAAGAAATCGCTCTCCTGCAATGAACGTTTCAAACTAACTGTCGTATATGTAAATAATACAGTATAATAGGTGTAATGCATTAACTGCAATATCATTTCTATAAATATTAATTATATTGTAATTAATCATCAACTGCAATATATTAAAACAGTATTTAATAAAAAAAAATTATGTGGGTAGAATAATGGTCTACATAAAATGTTTATTGCGTTATATTATAACTCTATTAGTTAATTCGGTGCACGCTATCGAAGCTCTCAGTTGGCATGATTTTTAAAGCTTTTATTTAACTGGCAATATAGTTTGTTTAGAAATGGTTAATATTTCTTACATCGTCTATGGTGTCTATGGTGAACACTTTTTTAGGTATTGACGGGTGGGAAAATAGGCCACCTGATGGTAAGTGGTCAACACCATAGACACTGGCGATATAAGAAATATTAAGCAGTCTTTACATCACCATTATGCCTGTAGTTACACTGGCCCACTTACCGTTCAAATTGGAACGCAACAATACTAAGTATTGCTGTATAACGGTAAAATATCTGCTAAGTGGGTGGTACCTCTGTCGGGCTTGCACAAAGCTCTACCACCTAGTAACTTACCATTAGGTGGCCGATTTACCAGTCTGTCTACCGAAGCCTTGCAGGGAGCCACTTACAGGCTTCTTATTTTTTAACGCATATTACAAATCCGCATAAAGACCGGGTGAGTAATTAGTTTATAAAATAAATGTAATTATTTATTTATTAAAATATATATATAAGCTGTGTATTCATTAAATGACAGATTAATTTACGTAATTAATGAAGCAAGTCACCTCTTGTGTCATGGCAGGCTACAGATGATTATTAATCAAGAGAATGTCGATGTTATGTTAATTATGTTATTAATTAAAACTAACTGAACTAGCTGCTTTGCTTGGACTTAATTTTGTAACAATTTTCTTACACAACTATATTTATGATGATTAGCAATGTATTTATTTATTCAGAACATTCAACAAAATAATGTAACTATGACGCGAACGGCGCATTAGATAATTGATTACGAGAGTAGACGATCTGTCACGAAAGGTAACCAAGCTAGCAACTTTTAATGGCCAGTCTCGTTTACTCTAACGCAACATCAAGCACTAGTACGACAGATGTGACAGACAAGAGGAGGCGACCGGCGGACGTCAAATAGCGAGCTACGTGTTTGGTGGACCGTTATCCAACTGATTGCTAATAATCAGGGAGCCCAAGCGGGGATTTCGGGATTTACTAAAGCGCGGCAGATTAATATACCTGTATATTAATCTGCCTGGATACCTTGTACGCGGTTAAGTACCTCCACCAAATATGAGCCCCATATATATGGCCGCCCGTCTAGGATAAAGGATCAGATTAGTAAAAAAAAATTGATCATCAGAAATTCTCGAGCGCGTTGGATTAAGGGTGAGTTAATTGCATGCTAAAAATGTGTATATTCCACTAATCTGACGATTTGGATGTGACGCAAACTTCAAAATCGCCATTTTGAAATACTCAAGCGCGTCAGATTAAGATATATGATTCATCTTTATGTCCTAGACGTGTTGTCTCATATTATGGCGATTATCTGGAGGGATACGCCAAACCTGACAATAAAAAAAAAATTTTTTTTGATATTTTAATTCATTGTACTTAATTAATTGAAAAGCTCAGGAAATAGCATGCAAATAAAAGAGTGTATGTTTTTTAAGAAGAATACTTGAATTTATAAGAAAATAATTTAAAAAAAAATCAAGTTCAAGATTATCATAATAATATGTTGTTCGGGACTCATAGTCAATATTTATAAACTTTAATTCACATAACTTTATTAAAATAATAGAATTAGTCAAAGCGTTGGAAACAATATCATGCTTCGTACGAGTCTGTGTGGTCAACAGTGATAGCGCCATGGCAACAGAGTCCTCACTCTGGTTTGAGTCCCCACTCAGGAATGAGAGAGTAATAGATAAAGAAAGAGTGGGAGAGGAATAGAAACGCGGAGAGGGGGGAATATAGGCATCACGCAGCTGCACGCATTATACTTTCGCTGGACCTCCCCGAACGGGGTCTCATTCGGTGCGCTTGATCCCCTGCGAATGAACGGAGAAGCATTAGAGACGTCTGTTGTACACACCCCAGGGATATCTCCCGCCCCAACGACCCGTCCGTAGTAACGGACGGCGAAACACAACACCGCAGTCATAAGGGCACAGCCCTTGGAACTGCCATCACCAGACCCCACCACAAGGGGGATGAGTGAGTAAAGGTACGAGAGCATTATACTTTATTGACGAACTTTTGTTGATTCGGCTTGTGGAAATCGTCAGATTATACATTTTTCGTTATCCTTAAATTATTTCCTTCAAAATAAAAAATAAAATAGCCACGCTCGAGAATGTCAAGATGACGTTTTTTTTAACAACTTTGTACCCCTTTCTTTACGTCACTCTCAAATTGTCAGATTAGTGGAATATACACATTTTTAGCATGTAATTAACTCACCCTAATTTAATCTGACGCGCTCGATAATTTTTTTTTTCATTTTCAATCCTTACGTAC
The DNA here is from genome assembly GCA_905220585.2 of Nymphalis polychloros. Taxonomy (NCBI): domain Eukaryota; kingdom Metazoa; phylum Arthropoda; class Insecta; order Lepidoptera; family Nymphalidae; genus Nymphalis; species Nymphalis polychloros. The sequence goes on along the minus strand of HG992264.1, from coordinate 4,159,435 downwards.
GCCCTCATCATGCAAACGATTAGATTAACATACGTACATTATTAAAAATACGTAAGACATGTGTACTATCAATATCTGACGCGCTCGAGTATGTCCATGCATTTTTTTTTACAATTTCCCCAACGATGAAAAGATCGATATATTACATTTTTAAGTAATGTATGTCTCTATGACGCTCGAGTAAATCCCCATTTAGCGTCGTGGGCTCCCCTATTATAAAATATTCTTCTCGCCCGAATACCCACGTCTGCTGGAGATTAGGCATGGAGTTAATAAATAATGAAGATACTATCGTGGTCCCTTTAACTATACTAATCTATACTAATATATATTAAAAATGCGAAAGTAACACTGTATGTCTTTTAAGTTTTTAGAGCTAAACCACAGAACAGATGTTGATAATATTTTGTTTGAAGCAAACTTCAACCCCAAGAACGGACTTTTTTTGGAACGAAGTTCTTTTACGCGGCAAACAGTTGAGTGAAATGGCAGTGGCCCAAGGTCACGTTACTAACGAAAAAGCTTTTATACCTAGTCGCGACGTCGTATTATCGTACATATTTCTGACGGCAATAATAGGTACTATTTTGTAATAGCACGATCTTTCGTAATAGCTAGTAGTAGGAGTGGTAGTTCATAGATGGCGCTCTAAGCAATAGCATTGATCGATTTTATTTTTGATTTTGCATTTTGGTATTTTGCGAAACTTTTTTACATTAACTATTTTAATTTATTAATACTACTATAAGGTCCTCCAGACAGATTTCGGCCACGGCGGCCAATCTCAAGAGAGATTAGCCAACTGCGCAGGAGATATTATAGTGCACAAGTGTGTGCGCAAACACAGGTGCACTCTCTTTTTCTTAGCTCTCATAATCCGATGGGACGGCAATCCGACACGACCAGAATGAGTTCAGGCGCAGGACCAACGGCTTAACGTGCTTTCCGAGGCACGGGAGTGTACACACTTCCAACTTCCAGACTCCGGGCTGCTACTGAGAATTTTCAAACAGAAAAACCCAATAACTATTTATTGGCCCTACCTGGGAATTGAACCCAGGACCACCGGGTCTGCGGCCTTATATCTAGCCACTAGACCAACGAGGCAGTCACTACTATATAAATCTATTGGCTCTGTCTGTAAATTTTTTTTTCACCTAATTTTGTGGTAAATAATCGTTTTATGATGCAGTGATTCACATTATACTATTTTTTTCATTTTTGTCTGTTTGTCTGTCTGTCTGTATGTATGTCTTCTTTGCGTGCGCGTTGCGTGTGTGTTATTATAATAATAAAATAATTTATTATATTTTTATTTATTATACGCGGGTGAAGCCTCGTGGCACAGTTAGTATGATATAAAATCTTATCGCGAGATTTAAATACTCGTATCTTTATCAACAAAGTATACAAAAAAAATTACTATTTAATATATGACAATAAAAAGCAAAGAAATGTTATAGTCTACCTGATGTAATCTAGAAAAATCCTACTGTAGTTTACAGAACAACTTATTGCAGACACTAAAATATAAAAAATAATGAAAACTACATTTAAAAAAACTGACTTCAATAACTAAAAAGTATAAAATAACTTAATAAAGATTTAATTTAATACACCTTTTATGCAATGCCGAGCCCTTAACAAAATAAAACTTAATATAATAAACAGCTTACTTACTGTAATGAAATTCCTACATTAAAGCTTACGTAAATAAATGACCTGAATGAGTATTAATATTATATATTTAATATTATATATATTAAACCTATATTATTCGTATATCTGAATATATCTGTGGCCCTGAAAAGGACCTTTTGGTTTGCGTATTGTGTGACGAGCCCACAACACGACTGTTTTGAAGACAAACTAATAATAGAATTAATAAATACCTACAATTATGAAAACAACAATAGCTTCATGCAACAGACAAATTATACAAATCTATCAATAATTAGGTTACAACGCATCAAAATTTTACTATATTTCGAAGTTATTGCTTATGATGTTAGCTATCTAGTCCTGCGAGGTTGCTGGTGTGTTACAAATAACCCTATATATTGTAATATTTCTAAGATTTTGTTGTATATTTAGAATTACATACTTAGTATACCATTTTGGCTTCCCAAATAAATGTAATCGAGTAGAAACAGTAATGATAAAGATCAAATGATGTCGAAAACATCAGGCTTCCACTTTGTACTCCCCCCCTAATTCCCTTTCCACTAAATATTATGTGGAACTGTTTTTTCGGAAATTTATTTTTTTACCGTTTATAACTTTCAATACAATTTGCAAGTCTGTGTGGTGTAGTGCGCATACTAATTTTTTTTTTAAATTAATTATAATTTAATATGATTTTGTATTTAATTTTGTTGACTGTTCTTTTAACTTTTTATAACATGTATCGATATTACAAAAAACTTATCAAAAGTTCATCAGTGCCGATTATTCATGACGCATTTTCTTTATTTAAAATAATTTTTAGAATTAATTTAAAAGGTGAGTTTATGACAAAAATTTTTAAATTAGTAATTTAGGTAAATAACAATTAATCTATTTTTGAGGAAGTGTTAGAGCCAATTCCACCGAGCTGCTTTAATGCGGATTGGAGGCAAACACATATAAATCGTAACTGTAGTACATATTTAAATTTGATTTTATCATTTTCAACTATTTAAATTTTTTATATTAAATATTATACCTATTTATTTACCTACTTCAAGAATTAAAAGATTAAATTGCAATAGAATTGGCCAGTCGTATTAATAATAATTTAAATCATGTTGAACGTGTGTCGTCCACAACATGTACATCGTATATACACACATGCAAATATACATACTCACAGACATACACGCATACATACACTCAACATACGATATCGGATTGACGACACAACGGATGATCGCATGTAGTCAGTGGACAAACACATTCCTTATCTCAGTTGTGACGTCATCCTTTGTCTTATGTTGTGGCCCCGCCTACCAGGTCCGATCACCAAGGCGTAGCCTGTATTTTTGCTATCCAGACCGCTAGTTACGTATTCAAATAATTACATTGTTTTCGTGTTGTCTCTGTAGTTTGTGCCTGTGTTATTTTATATTGTCTGTGACTGTAAACGTTCTTATTCCTGTATTTTGTGTACTATCATATTGTATGCGTAATACAAGTTTATATGGACCATTGTGTGTGAGTCACATTTGAACTAATAATTCAGCCTACATTCACCGTAACATTAACATAACACACAACCCATAAACGTAACACAACCTCGCAAATTTCACAAGTACAACATTTTAATTTAGATGGCGTCATCACAGCAACAACAGTTTACTCAACAAACCGAACAGGTCGAGTTAGTAGCTATTACCTGATATTATGCAAGATATAAATAAATTAATATTTAATTAATACCCATAAACGTAACACAAACTCACAAATTTCACAAGTACATTTTATTTTAGATGGCATCATCACAGCAACAACAGTTTACTCAACAAACCGAACAGGTCGAGTTAGTAGCTATTAGGTGGAGTTAGTTGATATTATGCAAGATATAAATAAATTAATATTATAAATTAATTGTAGTAAAGGACATTGCCAATTTCTGTATGGCGGCTTGCATAGGTATCGAATTTGCTTCACACTAATGAGTTGTGATGTTTTATATTCGTGAATATTGGGAAAATAATTGCTATAAATAAAAAAACTCAAAAAACTCGGAATAAAAACAGAATAGACATAAACATTTTTATAAAATCCTTTAATAAGATTGCTGTCAATAAGTACAGATTATGATTTTGCTATAAAAAATGTCAAATGGCTTGATGAGTATTTATCTTTCTCTGTGGTCCATTATGGTGGAAGTTGATAAACGGTACTTAAAATTCATCTTGCATTACATAATATTTTGATTATTATTATTATTATTGAAATAAAAACTCCCAAGTTCAAAGACGATAAAATTGGATGAGGCCTTTGGGGATTGGGGACGCCCAATGTTGGGCCTCCAAACTAACCTGAAGATTTTTTATAATAACATTAAAAAAAAAAAACAAAACAATTACTATTTATATAATATCTTTAGAATTTCTGGCAGTAAATATAATATATTGATTCTTTGATCAATCTAATTAATTTTATTTTATTAGTATTGTATAATTTGACGAAGAAAGGAAAACAATATGTAAATTGGAATTGGAAAGAAAGGCTATTTTATTTATTATAAAAATAACTACCGAGTTTCTTGCCGGTTGTTTCTTCGGTAGAATTAAATTGCAATGTTATTTTAATTTAATTTATTCTCATAAAATTTAATAACGTTTATTTCTATATTAGTTTATATAAGTATAACATAATATAAATTATACATTATATATTTAAATTTACATTAAGGCCTTATACAAATAAATATTAAAAACAGTAACTGTACATATTGTGAACGCGTGGAATGGTGGCAAAAATGTTACCAGCATATTTTTCTGATTTGAATCGCAATTCCGATTCTCTGGGCGAAAAATGAACCAGCCCTACTGCCACCAGTAGAAGCAATAAGACGGGGTGTAATATTTTTGATAAAAGTTATTGCACTATTATTACTCTTAACTTATTTAAATTATGATACCTGCGACAGTGCTGGTCCATAAAATAGATTTTTAACTTTTGGATGACTTTGAAATATTTTCTTTTATCTCTTCACCTAAGTCAAAACCACTGGAATTAATTAAAATGTGTCAAAAGCATTGTATAACAAAATTTTGTTTTCCAGATTTGTTTAAGCTAATTCGTATAATTGGAGAACGTACGAATGAAAGAGGTGGAGTTACTAAGTTTTTCTTCGGCCCTCTTGCCTTACATGGTAATTATATAAAATCAACTCTTTATCTTGGAAGAATTCGAGGCTGAGTGTTATCAATTAAAATTTATTTTATTTACTGTTACAGTTGTTTCCTCACCAGAAGATGCTTCTGCTGTTTTATCACTTTGCATGGAAAAAATGTTCGTCTATTCCATGATTGAACCTTACATTGGCTGTGAGCTGATAGCTGCTCCTTGTAAGAAAATATTAAGCTATTTACCATTGCTAGTGATAATAAACGGACAAAAAATATTCTTTAATCTCTATTGTGTGTAACAAAAACCCCGTCCGAGCCGTGAAGTGGTTGTTACGTATCATGAGTAGATTTAATCTATGTCATCATTTTTAAAATACTAAGTAATAAAATTACCCCGAATATAATTAATATTAGGTCCTTACATATGAAATTGGCGTTTTGTACGGGAGGAATATAAAGTCAATTTTTTTTCGTAAAATATATTTAATTAATCAAAGTATGCACTGTTGTTATCTATGTACTTTTGGTAGTTCATTGATCCCTTTACTAAAAAAACTATGGGGGCGAGAATCAATAAACTTTTTGAAGGTGGTTTGGACTGCCGCATCGGAGTTGAATTTTTTTTTTCTTGCAAGAAGTTGTCTGAATTCCGGAAAAAATGGTAATCTGTTGAAGCAAGGTCCGGGGAGTACGGTGGATGTCGAAGACATTCCAATTGTAACTCATCTAACTTAGTGGTTGTTTGATGTGCAGTGTGTGGTCTTGCGTTGTTGTGAAGCAACAGTGGCCTAGAGCGATTGACCAATCTCGGTTGTTTAGCAGCTAGTTCTTCCTTCATGGCTTGCAGTTGCTGACAATAGATATCGGTACGGGTACGCAGATGACTGCATAATTGCCGAGGTCTAACGCGCGAGTTTGTAAGGCCGAAATCCAGACTCAGAAAGAGGCCATGGTTGAGCGCCTGAGCGCAGTGACCGATTTGGTCATATTCAATGCAACCAAGTCAAGCACGTCTGTGACGTGTTTGTGTTTTCGCTAGAGTCCAATACTGACTCAGACTGAGAATGTGAGCAGGTGACAGGCAGACAATATCGCACAATATCGCGCAGTATCGCGCTAAGTAATAGTGACACAGCCTTACACGTGCCAGCGACGTTTCAAAGGCACTCAAAGGAGCCGCCTAACGACGCTGGTGTAGTCACAGCTGGTGTGTTCGATGTTGGGGAATTAGGGCTCTAAAATGGGTATTTTAAGTTAAAATAACATTTTAATATTAATGAATATTTGATTTTTAATAATGTCTATAAAACACCATTACGCCCCTTTTTTGGTCAAATAGGGTTTTGTTACACACTGTATACAAAACAAAAAAAACAACGGGTTGCAATCCGGGAGTGCCGGCAGAAATGAAAATTTGAATATTAACGTTGTGTATTTTTGATATTTTGGAATGATAAGGGAAAAATTTTGCTCGAAATTCCTTTAATTATCAGTATAAAAGTACTATCATTTATGTGATAAAATACAATATTCATTTATTGCGCTATCGTAAACAAACATGACAATTTATATTACATTAAAAATTTAACACTTCAAAATCCGTCTTACGAATTTTCAATCAGGGTCACGTGACATGACGCGGGTTTTAACATTTTTTACCCATCATAAAAATTGCACAACGCCGCTAAGGAAGTTTTCACTTCAATAACCGACTGACTCAATGACATATCAACGCGCAGCCCGTGCTACTGGATGGATTCCTTTTACAAAGTAGGTTAGCACTAAGGAAGAATTTATGAAAATTTAACCCCTAAGGTACTGATGAAAGAAAATTTAATTTTTGTAGAAAGAGCTATGGAAATTGGTTTCTAATGAAACAATTCTGAATAATAACACGAGCAAAGCCGTGGGTAAAGCTGCTAGTTAATTTACAAGATTATATGTATGGGTTATACAACCAAGATAGGCTAGTGGATTTAAAATAAAATCATAACCGAACATCCTCACATGGAATCTTAACCGAACTTTTATGTTCAATTCGTTTTTATAACTCCTATCGTGTTGGGCAGCTGAATGTGTGATGAGTGGGTAGTCCCTACCTAGTCGGGCTTAAAGCCCTACCTTAAAGTAAATGATATTAAAAGGCTTTTACCATTAAGTAAAATTTTATTTTACAGTTTGTGTTTGGAAGACCAACCGACGTCTTATCGACCATGCTTTTAAACAAAGAGTATTAGATGGTTACATTGAAGTTTTCAATAAACAAGCTGAACGCTTGGCCACCGCGATGGCTGCGAAAGTTAACAAGGAATTCGACTTCAGCGAAATTATAGCGAGAAATTTGTTAGAGACCGTTTGTCGTAAGTCAAAAATTATCTAGTTATTAAATCGTGTATTTTATGTTTATATATTTGTAGTATGTTATATACGTATATATTAATTATATATTGACGCAACTTTTTAATAAATAGAAGACGAGTTTCTTAATCGAAGAGCTTTTATGTACCCGGAAACACCTCTAGGTTAGAGAACCGATTATGCGATACTGTGACGCCTCCCCAAGAAGCTGTGTGAGTGTTCCTGCGCACATGGTGCCAGCGAGCCTCCCATAAGTTCTTAAATTATTTTATAATTTCATAACCAAAACTAAGATAACGCCAAATTTGCCTCTATAGAGCTCGGTGTGCTCAACAAGGCGAGGCAGTACTTCATGTCCGCTCATCGTCTAAGTACTGTTCTTATCTCTGGGCGGGAGCTTCCCAGTATCTACCACAGGTGCTCTCATAAATTGCTTGAATTAATTCCAACCGCTGAATTTTACTACCGGACATCGCGTCAGAACTCTAAATTCCATTCACACCACCGATCGATGTCTAGAAATCCACAACAGCGCGATTTTTTAAGGCATTTCATGCCTCGCAAAACCGGCTTTCACCGGCGTTTTTTCTGAACTGATATGACATAAAAATTTCAAGAAAAGGTACTACTCATTCCTTAAAGGCCGGCAACGCACGTCCACGGGCGTTGGTAGTCACTTTCCATCAGGTGAGCCTCCTGCCCGTTTGTCCCTCTTACCTTATTATACATAATTTAATTAAAGTTTGTTAATTTACAGAAACAATAATGGGTATTGATGTTAATAATAAAGAGGTAATCACTGGAAATTACGTAAAGGCTATCAAGAGAGTACTACAAATATTAGTCTCAAGAGTCGCGCGTCCTTGGTTAATGATTGATTTTATTTTCTATTGGACCTCTTTAAAGAAAGAACAGGATGAGTGCTTGAAACTAATTTGGAATTTATCAGATCAAGTAAGCTGAGTATTCATTTAGATGGCCATAAAAACAGACACAGTGGTCATCACCACTTTTAGACATTGGCGATGTAAGAAATATTAACTATTACTAACATCGCTATAGCGCCACCCACTTTGGGGTCAAACATGTTATTTGTGCCTGTAGTGACACTGGCTTGCTCTCCTCTTAAACCGGAACAAAGTAATACTAAGTGTTGCTGTTCAAAGATATCGTAAAGACACTAATAGTCATTCATTCTAGTATCACTCGACGAAAATGCAAATTCTACTGAACCTATAAAGCTTATCCCAAAAATACATTATGTCTCACATGTGAACAAACATGACTATAAATATATATTTAAATTTTACAGTTAGTTAAATTGCGGAAATCAGAACACATTAAAAGACTGAAGAATAAAGAAAAAATCCACGTAAAAGGTAGTAGTTATTATTTTTAATTACCACTTATTATAATTGATTTTTTTAATGTTCAATATTTCTTAGGCTTTCGCAGTTTTGTTTCATAGACCTAAATTATATATAATAGAATTATATATTTTTCTACATGAATATAATAATGTAGATTAACCAACCATGTAGAATGGAGTATGAAGATTCGACAAATTTAAGTTTATTGCATAAGTCTACACAATATAACTGACAGATGTATTGTGAGATTCAATACTTTCAATATTGAACATTCAGAAAGTATTTATAAATGAACACGACCCATTTATATATTAATTTTAATATTTAACTATGTATCATAAATAAAGGATACGAGAATTTATAAAAACAGTTTTATAAAATATGTATTATGAATAAAGTTCTTATGATGTGTATTAAAAATTATACAGGGAACAGTATACAAAACAGTTTAGACATTTTAATCGAAAATACCGTTACTGAAGATAACGAAATACTAACAGATCTGCAAATACGACAAATCATTGATAATCTCCTCATCGCTGGTTTCGACACGACGTCACCACAATTATTTATCTCTCTTATAAATATAGGAAGCCATCCTGATATTCAAAAGAAAATTTATGACGAGTGAGTAATAGATATTCCAAATATAATTAATCGAAATCAAATACGGTTAGCGGGCCAATGTACATTACTGTAAATCTATAGTTACATCATACGAGTTATTCTCTCTCATCCCTGCTTCCCCTTACCTTCATAAGTCTACGCGTGCTGGCTCTCGATCTCATCCCCTAACTGTGACATCAATTCCATCGCGCACGTAGAAATTTGGCAACTCTTTTATTTGTCGCACGTCTTGAAAATAACTCATCTCCTTGTTTACAAGATTAATTTCTTCTAATATTATAAATGTTAAATTAATTGCGTCTGTCGGTTACGACTTCACGACAAAACCACTGAAGTAATACAGCTTGAAACCTAAGAAAGAACATAGGCAACTTTTTACCTAATACCTAATGTCTGATCCACTTCTGCTACAACGTGGGCGAAACCACAAGTGAAAACTAGTGATAAATACAGGACCATGACTGTATATGGGGGTCATCCCATGTGATGGGTTCAAAAAATCGATTTTTATTTTTTTTCATAAATTGCTTCATTATCATGTCTAGAATACGGTAGTAAAGTGATTTTTAAAAATTCGAAGTCGTTTTGAAGCTACAGCAGTTAGAAGAAGCAGCTGTGTGACAGTAAAACTTTTAAGGGATCCTAGATGCTAAGCTGTATGGAGATACTTTAGTAACAAAAAAAGAATGTGTGTGCCACATAGAAAAGAGAATGGGAACACGGCTCCGGGGTGTAAAAAGGATAAAACAAATAAAGGAATCGGTGGCAAAGGGGCAGGTAAACTTACTGACAAAATTATTCAAGAAATAACGAAATTCTACGGGTTAGCTATTCGACGTCATCCAGATTCGCTTGAAGCTATATGAAAAAGGAAGTTTGGGTAACGTATTATCACAAATGTTCTTCAGATGAAAATCCTCAGCATCAATTTTGTCCAGAAGGCGAAAATGGCGCAAAGTAGAGGCTAAGGGTCAGGTCGACCAATTTCATCACGATAAACCATCTCTAATACCACAAGTACAAGCCGGCCGCGAAGCACATACTTATGTTGAGAAACGTGATGAAACGCGAATCTTGCATTCTGAGCGGCGCGTAAGTGATGTCGTAAAACAAGCCAGAATTGACACAAGAGCTGAATAATCTGCTTTGAGAGAGTTCCAAGAGGAAGAAGAAGGAATACTCTATGGACTAGGCATCGCTGATTGCGGGTAAGTTGAGATTTTCATAGTATTAACCGGACTTGACACTTTAAACGCGTTTTTCTCGAAACTTTTTTTTTTTAATCTTTCCTCCCTCGTATCTCGAATACGGCTTAACCTAATGACTTGAAATTTGTAGGGTACATTCAGCACATGTAGACGCATGGAATGAACTATTATTAATCTAAAATTCGATGTTTTTTATACCATAAAATTAAAAAACAAAACGCAAAATTCGCAACTTTTTTTTCAACAGTCTACCAAAAATCAATTTTTTTGGTATTTTCACTTGGTCCATTTCGTGCATTTAGGTCTACAGATTAAAATGCTGCAATAATTTTTGTTTTAGATAAGCCAATCAGCCGGAATCGTGGAGGAAGTGTGAGCCCATTTTTTCAAGGCGAGGGTGTTCAGAGCGCTGTAACAAACGTTCTTCTCAACATTTTTAACTAAAAAAATTATATTTATACTCTTGAAATATATGTTAATAAATGATAATAAATTTAAAGCTTTAGTTTTTTACTGGTGGTAAAAAAAAATCCTAAAAATGCCCAAAAAACAGGCCGTCACATGGGATGACCCCCTTAAACCGTAAAGACACCCAAGCAGTTCAATTATAAAATTGTCGTATGTAGGTAACTGTTTTGTATTTTAGCTCTGTCGTAAAAAGCTAATCGCTATTTATACTATTTTAGAGTAATTAGTGTAATGGGGGACAAAGACGGAGTCATATCAAAGAATGATTTATCTCGACTTAAATATTTGGAAGCAGTTTTAAAAGAATCGATACGTTTGTATCCGATTTCACCGCTGGTAGCTCGGAGATCTACCACTAATGTACAACTGAGTAAGTATCCAACATACATATTAGATCATGATCGTAACACCAATGGCATTTGCAAATGGACAGTAATAAATAATCCAACTTGTATTATCAGAAGTTTGTAATCTATATCATATTAAATTGGTAGTATTACACATTTAATTATTTAATAAAAAGAAACTACAAAAAAAAAAACTACAACTAACAACTTTGGTGGTGGGCTTTATGCAAGCTCGTCTGGGTGGGTACCACCCACTCATCAGATATTCTACCGCAAAACAGCAGTACTTGGTATTGTTGTGTTCCGGTTTGCAGAGTGAGTGAGCCAGTGTAATTACAGGCACAAGGGACATAACATCTTAGTTCCCAAGGTTGGTGGCGCATTGGCGATGTAAGCGATGGTAACATGTCTTACAATGTCAATGTCTATGGGCGTTGGCGACCACTTACCATCAGGTGGCCCATATGCTCGTCAGCCTTCCCAAAAAAAAACATTTACTCCTAAAAGTAATGTAACTAAACAGAATAGTGTCGATATCAATAATTAAAATTAATTAGTAAAACTAAAACAACTTAATTATGTATCACATTGAGATTGTATTTTTAACAATAATAAAAGATTTTGTTTCCACTATATGGAGCTTATCGTTCGACGTATTATGGTGATTCAATTTAAATTTGTATGAAAAACATATATTAACGGTAGTGTGTTAGAATTTATCGTATAATTATTTAAAAATATTTTCAGGTAACTACATATTGCCAGCCGGTTGTAATATATTAGTTCATATTTGGGCGGTGAACAGAAACAAAAACTATTGGGGACCAGATGCTGACGACTTCCGACCGGAACGTTGGTTCGATGACTCCGTGCCATCATGCCCAGCGGCCTTCGCTAGTTTTTCATTGGGACGAAGAAATTGTATTGGTGAGAAAGCTTTTGTTGAACACCAGTAACAGCCTGTGAATGTCTTACTGCCCCAAAAAATGGAGATTAGGCCTTAGCTCAGCAGCTAAGGCTTAATCTCCATTTTTTGGGGAGAAGACTTTTTTGTGGAACACCACTTTCATTAAATAATATATCACCAAGCCGTGATTGTTGCGTGGCAAGAACACGTGACTCTTAACCGATTATTATGAGATCAAATGTAAATATGTCATATAACTACCACTTTGGAAAACTGTGGTGGAATCGTCTCGAAACCTTCTTAAAAGGAAGGCCTCCTTAGTTCAGCAGCGGATCATTTACGGGCTGTTACTTTTCTTTACTTCTATGTGAATAAACTGGCAGAGACAATACTTTCAAGACGATTACTTTTACCAGGTAAATCATATGGGATGGCGGTTATGAAGATAGTTGTGGCAAATATCGTTAGGAAGTTCACAATCAGCGCTGATGAAAAGAAACTGGAACTTGAGTATGCGATATTGTTAAAATCAACCGGTGGAAATTTGATGAAAGTTAAGCCAAGATAAAAAAATACGAAAAATCAACATTGAAAGTAAAAGTCGCCATAGCTGTTATGTACAACATAACGAACAAATAAAGAATATGGACTTATTATATATGTCATCACAATTTTTTATTATATATTTAACTGACATACAAAATATACTATACATACACACGATGTATACAAAATAAAACAAAAATATTTCAGTGATAATTATTATCTGTATCGAAAGTAACGCCGACTGTATATTTGGAAATACACCGGTGGCAATAAAAACGATTTACAACGATGTGAGCGTGTTTATTGAGCGTGCGTCTCGAACAGAGTTATCGAATGTAATGGCAGTTGACATACATAATAATATATTAGATCTTAGTTGGCGCCTGACCAAAATTAAGTGCAAGTCATTGATATGACAAATTTTGTTGATATCATTATGACAGGATGAACAATACGCGTAGTGTACAGTAATACACCTGAACACCGACACACTACAATAATATTTTTTCCATAATTAAGTCATATTTGTCGCCCAATAAAGCTATCGCCGGGTGTTGCACTTGCTTCAGGATAACTAATGGGCACATTGAATTGGTCAAGTGGCAACTGTGATGTAGACAGCGTCGTGGCGGGTAATTTACTTCTACTGAATGTGTACACTTGGGTTAATATGACTTTTGCCTTTATTTTACTTGCTGAGTATGATTTGCTAGGTAGTTCATTTTGGCATATTGGTTCCCTGAAAGAGATCGCTATGTGTGTATGTATGTATGTATCGCGATAAGGTCGCCTCGTAGCCGTAGTCGCATGTTAAGGGTGGCCCAGCCCTTGATCACGGTAAAGCAAGAATGTATTTCAGCGAATGTTATATAAATAATAACATTTATTAAAATCGAACAAATGTTTTTTTTCAAATTGTTTTCGTCTTATTTTCTAATTGTTTATAAAAAATATATGAATTCTTGGATCTGAACCCAGCACGTTATAGCTTTTAATGTATAGACGACACCGTTCGGCCGACGTTAAGTTAATTAAAGTAGCGAATTTAATGTAGTAGTCCTTCAAAAAATGTTTTTTTTATTATATTATTTGTTTTCTTTTTGTAGTTGCACGTAGGTAATCACTCAATAGTAAACTTGTGCCCACCGGCATTCACTTCGAAAACTAAATGTATTTTAACACATAACACTAGAGTTTTTTTTTTAAATATTATCGCACTATGATATGTAAATTGTCCATAAGTTTTTAAATAGCATAATATTTTTACTTAACGCGAACTTTTTACAGAAAATAATTTAATTTAACTGGGGAGCGAGTACAGTACGCTGCTATCGAAGACGCGACGAAATATAATACAGCCTATGTTACTCGGTAAAGAAGTACCTTTCTAATGGTGACAGAATTTTTAAAATCGGTCCAGTAGTTTTTGTGTTAAATCGTAACAAACAAAAAAATCATCAAAACGTCATCTCGGCCGTCCCACAGCCCCAACGCCCGGGGCTTAAAAAATAAGGCGTTACCCCTGGGCAATGGGCTCCAGAGGTGGTGGCCTCGCGTGTCCTGTTTAAACTGGTCCTGAGGCCGGGATGACCTCACGCTGCCGTACGCACTAGCGCGAAGTGCAGTACCCCGAGAACCTTTTAGGGTATGACCAAGACACAGATACGGCCAAACGAAGGGATAACGCGGTAGTATGCGCAAGCGATCCCGTGACGTCCCTTGAAAAGATGGAGTGGGAACCGCTAATTTTTTAAGGGTACTCCAGTGCATGCTCACCGACGGCGAGCCCCACATACGAGTATACGCGTTTTTGTAGCGAGTAAGAACTTCGTTTTACACTAGAACTATATAGAACCATTTTCCCACGAATTTAAAATTATTCTTGTACAGTTTCGATGACAATGCATTTTTATGATAAGCATGAAGTTATATTTCACCCAAAATTGATGCTAGACAAAAAGACTCAAAAGCTTACCTTAAGAATTTATCGTATAGACACCGTACCAATCCAATAATAATATATTCATAGAAATGTCCGACGGAAACTAAAAATTAATAAATTGATTAACTTACAATGACGGAGGGCAGTCAAATAAGTTCGTCTACTATTTACTAAATTATTTATTATGGTACTATGAATATGTTATATATATATATATATATATATATATATATATAGATATATATATATATATATATATATATAGATATATATATATATATATATATATATATATATATATATATATATATATATATAAATATATATATATCTATAATATATTCATATATATATGGTACTATGAACTAATAACAATATAATAGTTCAATATTAAAAATAATAAATTGATAGTATTTATTAGCATTTTTTACATTTAAGATTTATTGACATTACAAGAATCACAAAGTGGCTTTTTACAAACATCACGTTCTTTGTTAGTTTTTTTTTTTATATTTACTGATATAATACCTCTGTCTTTTTTGATTTTCCTAGATCGTAAGTAATTGAAGACAGAGATTTGGAAACAGAATATTGAGAAATTGAAGACGTAGGTTCTACACTTGTTTTACGGTACCAACAATTGTAGTGCAATTGCGTAGCCTGTCACCAGTTCGAGTTGATTCCGTGTGTTGATTAGAGACAATCAGAGAATTATGGTCATGCTCATGAGCGGTACTGTACCATTAACCACCACGAGTAAGTAATGCTGCAAAATCGCTAGGGGTAACAGATGTTCTTAGTATTTCTGATATTTAGAGTCTGCACTATCAGAGCTAACTAACTCACAATCGTAATCAAAAACGTAAATATCTAATTAGAATGATAATTTACTTGGTGGTAGAACTTTTTGCAAGTTAGTTTGGATTGCAATGTCGTGAACAGCAACACTTAGTATTATTGTGTTCCGGCTCGAAGGGTGAGTGAACCAGTACTACCGCAAGCAGAATAGACATAACATCCTAAGTTAAGTGGCGCATTCCCTACGTAAGGGTGGTTATTATTTTTTAAAATGCCAAAGTCTAAGGGCAATGGTGAGCACTAAGTATCAGATGGCCCACTTATTAATCTGCCTACTTAATAAAATTTAAAAAAAACATTTATTTTATTATTTTGTGTACTGATTATAACGTAGAGGAGCCAAGGTTGCTGCGTATACTTTATCACTAACTCACCCGAGATGGCTAAGTGTGAAAATTGTGAGGTTAAGTACCACTGAATTTTCATGTGCTTTGTTTGTAAAAATGGTTCATTTTTCATGTCTTATCTTAAAAGAAGGCAATCTGCATGTATCGGTTAACTATCTGCCACATTTGTATCCACCAATATGCATTGGAGCAGTGCGCTGTGAAAGAAGGCGTTAGCCCTCCAGTGAGCTTGACATGCCGTTTGTTTTTTAGAGTATATTTCAAGTCAGTGCAAAAACGGGGCGAGTGATTAGTTTATAAAAGAATTATGTATTTATGTAAGTATTATGCATATTTGTACAATTATGTATTTATTATAATATATACATTGTGTCTGCATTCATTTACTAATGAACAATTCAAACAAGTCACCTTTTTTGTCAATCAGGTGTCAGACGATTATTAATCAATTGAATTTTAATGTTATGTAATATTATAATAAGACTAACAGAACTCGCGGCTTCATGTGGACCTGAATTTTATATAATATGTTATGTAGTCTGCCGTCGTAAAGAAAAAAGACGCATCTACAAAAAGTAAGATTGGAGAAAATAAATTATTTTTAAAATTAAAATAGTAAAATAATGGTCCTCCAGACCGATTTCGGCCACGGCGACCAATCTCAAGAGAGATTAGACATCTGCGCAGGACATATTATAGTGCACAAGGGTGTGCGCAAACACAGGTGCACTCTCTATTCCCTAACTCTTATAACCCGATGGGACGGCAATCCGACACGACCGGAAAGAGTTCAGACGCAGGACCAACGGCTTATCGTGCTTTCCGAGGCACGGGAGTATACACACTTCCAACTTCCAGACTCCGGTCTGCTACTGAGAATTTTCTGACAGAAAATCTCAATAACATTTTATTGGCCCGACCTGGGATTTGAACCCAGGACCACCATGTCCGCGGCCTTACATGTAGCCACTGGACCAACGAGGCAGTCAATTAAAATAGTAAAATAGTGAAAAATAATGTAATCGTATGTATTCGTTACTATAAGAATCAGTATAACGCCATCTAGTCCATCTAGTAACGTTGACGTCGCGTCATTCGTACTTTGTAGAAAAAATACTTATACGTTATATACATATTTTGTACGAGACTTGTCGTTTTGTGTATATATAAATTTATTAAATAAATAAATTTTGTATGTAAATTGATTAAAACTACAAGTAAACTGTAATTTATTTACCCCAAGGGTCTGACCGGAAACGACTGAATTTGCAACGGATTTACTGTTTCGAATATTTGATCCGTGAAAATATGTAATATCACAATAACACCGCAATCCGCAAGTAAAAAAAAACAAATTAGTATTAAAAAATATTTATTGACACTAAAATTAAAAATAAATTCTATCGATAAAACAACATCAATTATTATTCTTTTTTCTTACAATGAAATCTATACTATAAGGAGTGACATCCCTACCATACCGGTCCACCTGCTACAAACTATAAAAGGCGTGCGGTTCTAAGACTAGACTCACTTTTCATCTCGCGCTCGTGCTAGACGGACGTCTCGCTGTCGGCACATGAGCTAATTAGTGTTTCACATTGTGTCATTTAATTCGAGTAAATAAGATTATTGTTAAAATTTCTATTTAAATAATTAATTAATAAATTAAGAGTGATTTGTAAGGTAGGTTGTTTTTTTTTTTTTTAATAAATTACCACTTCTGATTCTTATATCAGAAGTGGGATAAGTGACTAATTCGCCCACATAAAAGGAAAACAATTACTGGTAAGTTTTTATCAAGTTTCTTATTGTTGTTAAAGTGTTTGATTGTTGAATTTTAACCTCAAATCAGTAATTATGGGCCGAACGTCTCGTTCACGCAAAAAGCGTCGAGATAAGTCGCGTGGCCGAAAACCACGTAATACCCGTGTTAGATCGCGAAGTAGTGATTCTCGTAATTCAAATATTCAAAGTCGCGAATCAAGTAGTGGCTCACGTGCTCGAGACCGTAGGGATTCTCGCGATGCCGAAGGGCGCCGCTCGCGTGATAGGGACAGACGTCGCTCGCATCAAAAATCACGGCGTCGTCGAAATTATTCGCGAGACGATTCTAATAGATCGCGATCGCGTTTGGGTCGAAATTCACCGAATCATGACGTAACCAGCCCATTGCCGACCGGTGGTAGCATAAATCCTCAACCTTCTATAGAATCGGGTCCTACCTGTTCTGAGGCGTCTACCTTAGCGCAGGCTTTGATGCAGGCTATTAAAACAATACAACCCGCGAAATCACAACACTATTACGTGTCTAATTTTGACCCATCGGTCAACAACATAGAAACATGGTGTGAGGAAGTAGACCGTGCTAGGGAAGCTAACGGCTGGAACGATCATGAGTGTCTATCTCGCGTAGCTTCTTGCTTAAAGGCTGACGCGAAGGTCTGGCTTAGTGAGTGGGTATCGAATGATAGGACATGGTCTAATTTTAAAAACGAATTCAAACCACTCTGCCCACGTCAGTTAGACTACGCTAATATCTTATTTGACGCCATGAATACGACTTCTGATAAGTACGCGACATATGCCGAATATGCACGTCGTACTTTGTTACGGTTAAGAATAGTACAGGGTCTCAGTGATGAGCTGAGAACACTCATTGTTATCCGCGGCATAAACAATCCTCAGGTACGCGCAGCCGCTGCCAACGCGAACTTAACCCCCGAATCGATTGTCTCGTTTTTATCAATTTATACAAAACCTACCTTCACAAAAAAAGATAGGCTACCCTCTGGCGATTCTAGGAAACAAATTATAAAAAAACCTACGAATCGTTCAGATGTAAAATGTTTTACTTGTAACCGTCGTGGACATTTCAGTCGAGACTGCAGGCAGTCAAAGTCCCAGTTAGCTTTCGATACGCGTAACATGACGACTAAGAACCCCCCTGCTTCCGATACGCAGCCCGGTCTTAGTAAATCTTGTACGTTTTGTAAAAAACCGGGTCATACTGAAGAAGTCTGTTTCACAAGGTTACGATCTGAATCGCGAAATCAACGTAATGTTAACCTTTGTTCTTACCGGTCTAACTGTTCTCGAAACAGCGATATAATGTCCGCGGTAGTTGGTGGAGTACCGGTTGACGTACTAATAGATAGTGGTGCTCTTGACGTCTCCCTCATTTCCTCAGACGCTCTTAAATACATTACTTGCCGACCGAAACCCAAGCGCTGCGTGTTAAAAGGTCTTAGTGATAAAGAGGTAGTAACCGATTCCTATGTCACTCTCACAGTAGAGTTTAGTGATATTTCTATTGAGGCAGATCTAATAGTAGTTCCCTCGTCGCTGATGTCAGTACCTCTTATAATCGGCACAGACATTTTAAATCGCGATGGCATTACTTACATTCGCACCAAAGATAGGCAGTACCTTACCCATACCAATACTTCTTCCAAAGTAGTCAATACCGTCCAGTCAGATGGTCAGATTAAAGTCAATACACCCTTACAAGGTGAGGAACTCGAAAAACTCATGTCTGTTATAAACGAATACTCAACTTTCTTAATATCGGGTACTGCCTCCACCACGGTGAAAACCGGTGAAATGGAGATTAAGCTTACGACATCTACCCCAATTGTTCATCGTCCGTATAAGCTTTCCTACCAAGAAAAACTGAAAGTTAGGGGGATTACCGATGATCTCCTAGATAAGGGCGTTATAAGGCGTTCTAACTCTGAGTTTGCTAGTCCCATCATCCTCGTGAAGAAACGAGACGGGTCTGATAGACTTTGCGTCGATTTTAGGGCGCTCAATCGAGTCACAGTCAAAGACCGATACCCTCTTCCACTCATTGACGACCACATCGATAGGCTGGGCGGGTTTAAGCTGTTTTCAAGCCTCGATATGGCCACGGGGTTTCACCAAATTCCTGTCAAGGAAGAGTGTATCCACCTCACGGCTTTCGTCACACCCGAAGATCATTTTGAGTATATCAAAATGCCATACGGCCTAGCAAACTCTCCCATAGTGTACCAACGTATAATCAACGATACCTTGCGCGAACACATAAAAAACGGCAACACCTTAGTTTACGTTGACGATGTCCTTCTATTGAGTAATACCGTAGATGAAGGGATTGAACTTCTGCGAAACGTCCTAAAAACCCTTACCACCGCAGGGTTCTCTATTAATCTCCGTAAATGCTCGTTCCTCGTGAGTGAAGTGGAGTACTTGGGTAAAGTAGTGAGTCAGGGTCAGGTTAGACCGAGCCCTCGCAAAGTGGAAGCTTTAGTCAACAGCTCACCACCTGAAAATATCAGGCAGGTACGCCAATTCCTTGGTCTTGCTGGGTATTTTCGGAAATATATAAAAAACTATGCTACCAAGACCGCCCCCATAGCTCGTTTGACTCGTCAAAATGTCAAATTCAATTGGACACCAGAGTGTGAGACCATTCGTCAAGACCTCATTAGACATTTGACTAATGAGCCTGTCCTCTCCATATTCGATCCAAAACTCCCGTCAGAGGTCCACACTGATGCTAGCAGCGTGGGTTATGGAGCCGTTCTTCTTCAAGTACATCCCGACTCCAAAAAGCGCGTGGTCGCTTACTTTAGTCGATCCACCCAAGGAGCTGAGTCAAAATACCACTCCTATGAACTTGAAACCCTCGCTGTGGTAAAAGCACTCCAAAATTTTCGACATTACTTAATCGGGTCGAAATTCGTGGTGGTCACTGACTGTAATGCTCTTAAGTCCACCGCGAAGAAAAAGGATCTTGTGCCTCGAGTGGCCCGCTGGTGGATCTACCTTCAAGATTTTGATTTCTCGATCGAATATCGCAAAGGAATCATGATGCCTCACGCGGACTACCTGAGCCGCAATCCGGTGGTTAGAGTAAATCAAATTAGTAAACCTCGAAACTGGGCTCAGATTGCTCAGTCTGCAGACAGTGAAACACAAGACCTCGTGCAAAAGCTTCACGATGGTCACCTCGATGCCAATCGTTATACCGTGCAAAATGACGTTTTGTACTATAAGTACACCCCTGCAGGTGAAGAGCCGAGACAGCTGTGCTACATTCCCAAAGGACATCGACTTAGTCTCCTTAGAGTCTTCCACGACGAGCATGAGCATATTGGCGCAGAAAAGACCCTTGATCTCATACTCAGATATTTTTGGTTTCCGGGTCTCAGGCAGTTTGTCAGCAAGTACGTGGCTCATTGCCTCGTATGTATTTCGAGCAAGAGAGTTCCTCGTGCTCCGCTACAGAACATAACCTCCTGGGAAAAGCCCGACACACCGTTTCACACGGTGCACGTTGATGCTTTAGGCCCTCTACCTGCGTCAGATGGCTATAAATTCATCCTCCTAATAGTTGACGCTTTCACCAAATACACGATGCTGTATCCTTTATATAGACAGGACGCACTCGAGTTGAAGAGAGTCATCACGCAAGCAGTCTCATTGTTTGGCGTACCGAAACTTATGGTCACTGACAAAGGACGCATGTTCGAGTCACACGAGTTCGTAAAGTGGATAAATGAACTCGGCTGCGATCTGCATTACATCACGCCAGAAATGCACCAAGCCAACGGCCAAGCGGAACGGTACATGCGCACTGTGCTGAACATGCTTCGTATAGAAGCCAACTATAAGAACGCATCTTGGTCGGACACTCTGTGGAAACTGCAGCTGGTATTGAACATCACTAAGCAGAAAGTCACTCGAACATCTCCACTGAATCTTCTTATTGGTACAGAGGCCACAACTCCAATAGTGCGAGCGCTGGTACGAGATCTTGCAGTTGAAGGTACAGCTCCAAACAGGGAAGCGCTACGTGAGATCACCCGGGATAGAACTCGCCGGTTACTCAGGAGCAATCAAACCAATCAGGATGAACGAGCTAACCAGCAACGGCGTCCGCCTCGCCAATTTAATCTTGACGATTGTGTTTTCGTCATCAAATTCTCTCAGTCAACAGGAAAGCTCGATTCCGGTATGCGTGGTCCATACAAAGTCACAGGGGTCCTGCCTGGAGGACGTTATTCGCTGCGTCTGCTTAGCGGAAGTTATGGGAAAACCACGCAGGCAGCCGCTCAATACATGGTACCGTGGCCAGGCGAATGGTGCCCCGAGACATGTGCAGCATTTTTTGAAAGTAAGTTCTCTGCCTATTTTGGTTTAATCCTACACTGTTTGCATGTTGTAGTTGGTCACCTATGTTGATGGCCTTCGTAATGAGACCTAATACTGGTCGTCAGGCGTTTGTCGCCGAAGGTTTTGCAAGCAGTTTTATGACCACAATATGTGTGCGTCTATTATGGTTTGTTGTGCATGTTCGATTATGGTCCTCATGCTCAGTGAAGCACTCACGTATGAATACGGTCTGCGTGAGTGTACCTAACACGTACGAATACGGTCTGCGTGTTGGGTATTCATCCTACACGTACGAATACGGTCTGCGTGTAAGATGGCCTCACACACGTACGAATACGGTCTGCGTGTGTGATGCGCTGGCTTTATGCGTTTGAATACGGTCGGCGCATAAGGTAACTTTGGTCACTTGACGTATGAATACGGTCTGCGCCAAGTGAGCCTATCAGCCACTAAGGGCTGCGCTGCTCCTATCAGCAGCTATTAGCGGCGATGCACCGGGAGCGCCCCGGTACAACAAAGGCGTCCCTTTCTACGAAAGGGGTGTCCAACCATAAAGGAAGGCGAGGTTTGGTTTTCATAAGAGACGTCTCTGGTTACTTTAGAATGATGTATGTCTGGTTTCTTTTTATGAAAGAGTTATTATGACAGATGTATGAATTAATTGAAAGATGACAGGAAGAACGATTTGCGAGGATGAATGCATTAAAAACCTTTTAGATATCTAAACTAGTGTCCTTTTCAGATGAAGCTGAGGATATTTCAAATGAAACCGTTCCTCAGGCAGCCCTGTCCATGCCCCTGCTAAATGACAATGAAGCAGGACCATCAGCTACAAATGAAACTGGTACCAGCGGAACCTCCCGAGACCACTGCGTCGAGGACGACTCAGCGTCAGGAGAGGCCGTATAAGGAGTGACATCCCTACCATACCGGTCCACCTGCTACAAACTATAAAAGGCGTGCGGTTCTAAGACTAGACTCACTTTTCATCTCGCGCTCGTGCTAGACGGACGTCTCGCTGTCGGCACATGAGCTAATTAGTGTTTCACATTGTGTCATTTAATTCGAGTAAATAAGATTATTGTTAAAATTTCTATTTAAATAATTAATTAATAAATTAAGAGTGATTTGTAATGTAGGTTGTTTTTTTTTTTTTTAATAAATTACCACTTCTGATTCTTATAATACATATAATAAATCTGTAACTGGTCGATGTCTGTACATGGAAGATATAAGAGTAAAACTTTTATCGGGGGTCTTTATAAGCCCAATAGAACCCAAAACAATGATTAATAGAATTTTTGTCTGTTTGTTTGTTTGTCTGTGCGTTTGTGAACGCTAATCTTAAAAACGCGTTTCCCCCCACGGGAACAGTGGGGGGGGGGGTATGTGGGACTCGCCGTATGTCCAAGGCACCTAGTGTGCCCCGGTCATCGGAATACCCACTAAAAACCCAGCGGTACCCTTCCCGTCTTAACGGGAGCGCCACGGGATCGCTTGCGCATGCTACCGTGACGCTCCGACGGCCGGCCCGCCTATGCGAGCCTCCATTCACTAGGGAGGAATCCCAGGGTACTGGGAACCCCCCTAGTCCCAGCGGCGCCTATTGTGGCGGGGGGAGAAGGTGCGCAAAGCGCCGCTTTCTTCTCCCCAGTCTTCTGCGGCGGAGCGGGTCCGCAGCGGCATCTTCCTCCCGCTCCCGCTCCGCGGCCTCCTTCTGCGACATCACACTTTCGCAGAAGGAGACCATCTCTGACCAGCACCCCTCGCTTCCGAGCATCGCGTTGATGATGCTCGGCAAGGAGAGGTCTCCGCCAACTACCGCCGCCAGGGAATGCCTCTGGGGCGGCACACTCCGTCAGGGTGTGATGCGCCGTGTCGAATGGCGCACCACACTCGTGGCAGGAGGGTGACACCTCCCGCCGCGCTATCTCGTGCAGGTACTTACCGAAGCATCCGTGTCCGGTAAGCACCTGCGTCAGCCTGAACGAGAGCGTGCCTCGTTTCCTTCGGACCCAGCGACTCAAGTGGGGACGTACCGCCTCCACTGTCGCCAGGCCCGCCGTGGGGGACCCGAGGTCCTCCTCCCATCGGGCGATCAGGGCTTGCTGGGCTAGAGCCCTGATTCGCCCGACTTCCGCCGACCCTGGACGGTCGCCGCGTTCCCTCGCCTCGGCCCGGAAGCGGTACACCTCCGCGAGCACTTCCACCTGGAGCTCCCAGGGCGGGTCGCCCGCGAGGAGGGTCGCCGCTGTCCACGACACCGTACGATAACCCCTTATCGCCCTCACCGCTATGACCCTCTGCGGTTTTCGCAGAAGGGCCCGGTTGGAAGCGGTGAGTGCGTCCACCCAAATCGGGGCACCGTACAGTGCCATCGACCTCACTACGCCGGCATAGAGGCGCCGGCATAGCGATCCCGGTCCTCCCACGTTGGGTAGGAGGCGGCCTAAGGCGGCGGCGGCATTGACGAGCTTCGGGCCGAGCTGCACGAAATGCTGCCCGAAGCTCCAACGCCCGTCCAGGATCAGGCCCAGATACTTCATCTGGGCCCGCACCTCGATCACCGTCCCGTGGACGGTGATACTCGCCCCTCGTGGGGGGCCCCTCCGCGGACCGTGGAAGAGGAGGGCCTCCGTTTTGGATATGGAGACCCTCAGGCCCAG
Organism: Nymphalis polychloros; assembly: GCA_905220585.2. Lineage (NCBI taxonomy): Eukaryota > Metazoa > Arthropoda > Insecta > Lepidoptera > Nymphalidae > Nymphalis > Nymphalis polychloros. The sequence continues at coordinate 4,134,794 of HG992264.1, read as the reverse complement.
CATCTCCATCCGGTCCACGGTCAGGGTCGTTCCGACCTCGGCCAGGCGGGCCGCCTCCCGAAAGTCCCGCCCCGTCGCGGTGATGAGGGTGTCGTCCGCATAGCACAACACCCCCATACCGGAAAGGACGGGGGCTCTCAGGAGCCAGTCGAAGCCGACGTTCCACAGAATTGGGCCGAGAACCGACCCCTGTGGAACGCCGCAGCCAACCCGACGCCGGACCAACCTGCCGTCGCCCCCCGCCCAGACGACCTCTCGGTCCTGGAGGTAGGCCTCCAACAGTCTCCTCAGATAGGTCGGCACCCCATGGTATCGGAGTGCCTCCCTGATCGTCTCGAATGGGAGACTGTTGAAGGCGTTCGCCACATCCAGCGAAACCGCCAGGACCACTCGCCCCTGGGCCACCGCTTCCGTGGTCCGAGTCTTCAGGGCGCTCAGGGCGTCGACCGTCGAACGACCCGCCCTGAACCCGAACTGAGCCTCTGAAAGACCCGGACCGACCTCGTCGAGGTGCTGAACGAGACGGGCTGCGAGAATCTTCTCAAACAACTTGCCCGTCTCGTTCAGCAGCACGATCGGCCTGTACGCCGAGGAGGAACCGGGTGGTCGACCCTCCTTCGGCAACAGCACCAACTTCCCTTGTTTCCAAGGCTTCGGAAACTGCCCGCTGTTCAGACATTCGTCGAACAGCCCCCGAAGTCTTGCACCTAGGTATTCCAGGGCGTCGCACAGAACACGCCCTGGAACACCGTCCGGACCCGGCGCCGTCTTTTTGGCCCTCAGGCGACCGAGGGCCATCTCCATTTCCCGCTCCGTGATCAGTGGTGGAGCCACTGCGTCCTCTATCACGGAGCGGGGGGCCATAGGCGGAGGGACAAACTCGCCTGGGTGGGGAAACATTTCCCCCACCAGGCGCAGGAGGAGCTCCGGCGGCAGCGTTTCCGTCACGGGGGCGGCTTGGGTGCGGAACTTTCCACGCACACCTCGATACGGCCGCCCCCATGGGTCTCGGTTGAGGCCCGCCAGCAACTCCTCCCTCGCCTTCTCCTTGGCCCGACTTATCGCCAGCTGCAGATCTTTTTTAAGCTGGCGGTAAGCGGCCAAGAGCTGCCCCTCCAGGTCCGCGTCGAGGCCGTTGCGCCTGCGACAGCGGACGTAGGCCCTCCGCGCCCGACTGCACGTCGCCCGAAGTTCGGCTATTTCGGGCGACCACCAGTAGACTTGTCGGCGCGGAACTCTGCGCCGGGTCCTCGGCATGGCCGCATCGCAGACCTCTTTGAGGGCGCTGCGCATGCGGCCCGCCAGCTCCTCGACGCTGGCGCCCTCCTCTTCCCGTCCCGCGGAACCCCACCGCTGCACGATGGCAGCCTCCTTGACCAGTTCGCGGTCTAACTGGCCAAGAGACCACCTCGGCAGCGTGGTCGGTACCCTCTGGGGTTCCGCCGGCCTGCGAGAGGTGGAGATCTCGAATCGGATATAGCGGTGATCCGACAGAGTCTCCACCTCTTCCTCTACTCTCCAGTTCGACACTCTACGTGCTACCACCGGGGTGGAGAACGAAACGTCCACCACGGACCCCCCGTTGTGGCGCACGCAGGTGTGAACCTGCCCCTTATTAAGTAGGGACAGGCTGGAGAGTAGCGCCCAGACTTGGACGGCCCTCCCTCGCGGATCCGTAGCGGGGTTGCCCCAGGCACGCGACTTCGCGTTTAAGTCGCCGAGAACCAAGGTAGGTTTCGGCGACTGCCTGGCCACCGCAGCTCTGACCGAGCCGAGATACGTCTCGAACTCAGCGAGGCTGCGGTTGGGGGAGAAGTACGTTCCGACGACCGCGTACTCCCCCCACCCCGCCACGACGTAGCCCGAGCCCCTCTCGATGAGAGAGAGGAGGGGGCCCGTTCCGCTCCTCGAGAGGACCGCCACCGTTCCGTCCACATCCCCCACCCAATGAGCTAGGGGAGGGACGAAGTAGGGCTCGCAGGCCACCGCCAGGTCTATGTGCCACTCCGCCATGGACTGCAGCAGTAGGTCCTGCGCTCCGGCGGAGTGGTTTAGATTCGACTGTAGGAAGCTAATACTTGACGTGCTCATTTTGATTTTGAAAGAAAGAAAGAAAGAAAGAAAGAAAGAAAACACATTTATTGACATACACACATATAAAGAAAAAAAATATATATGTATACAAAAATGGATATAAAAACAACATAAACAAAGAAAGATATAATAATATAAAACTTGTGTGCAGTCAAAAGGAGACAGCTCAGGCTATGAGGGATGTTTATCCCTCTGCTGATTTTCAGCTGTCTCCCTTGTAGCCACGCAATGACAGTATCAACTTAAACATAAACATTTGAGGGGTACGGGACGCGAGGCGCAGGTTGCGACCGATCACACCACCGCGTCGTCTCGGGAGTGTTTATGAAAATGTTCCCCGCGGGGCGGGGGGTGCGCGGCCGCAACGTGGATGTGGACATAACGGAACACCGTCGACGTCAGTGTAATCGTCACCGCACGCCCGTGTAGATTGCGTCACGTTGCGTATAAACCTATTATGTTACTTATTCTGTGACGTGTTATTACTACCTTAAAGTGATTTTATTTGCTTACATGAATTGTAAAAACAATGCAAATTTTGTATTAGCTTCCTCAGTTGCCTGGCGGCTTGAAGCAGCGCATGGGGCGCCGCTCCTGCAGCACGACCTTGGCCGCACTCCACCCGACGAGAAGGCGGCCGGCATTGGCCAGCTTCTTGGCCGCCGCGAGGGGACACGTGACGCGGGCCATGCCCATAGAGCCCGGCCCGCGCTGCACCGCTCCGCATCTGACCGCTTCAGGGGAGCAGACACCCTCGCGCGCGACCGCTGCGACCAGCCTCTCCGGGGTGACGGAATCGTCGAGCCCCGTCACCCTAAGGTCCGCCTTGCTGACCGGCTGCGCGACATTGGCGACCCCGTCGAGGACAGTGCGCAGCTTGTCGGCCAGTTTCGCCGCCTGGTCCTTGTGGGCCCGCGGCAGCTCGAGGACCCTGGCCCCGGTAGCCGAGCGGCGGACCTTCAGGCCGCCACTAATTCCCAAGTCTTGGAGCTTCACACCTTGCTCCGCCCGCTCCAAGACCTGGGCGTACGTCACGCCCTTACCTTCCGCCTCCGGCTGCAGCGATATTATCACAGCTGCCGAGCGGGGGGCGGCCAGCTTAGGCTTGGTCGCCAGTTGGGGCTTCGGCTTTGCCGGAGCAGCGGCGGCCGCGGGGGAGACCTTCTTCTTTCTTCCCCTCCGCACCACGGTCGACCATGTCGGTTCCTGGGCTGGTGGTGTCTCACCAGTCCCGGGCGACGACGCGACGACGTTCGACGAGCCGGCGATCGGCGCAGGCACTGCCGCCTTTACTTTCGCCCGCTTGGGTGCGGGCGCAGCTTGCGTTTGCGGGGGCGGTGCGTTTCGCTGCACCACCTCGCGTCCTTCACCCACCTTTACAGGAGACGGCCGGTGTTCCCTCGCAGGCGGAAGGCGCCCCTCGATGTTCGACAGTCGCGTGTTGAACATCATCGCGGTTTCACCCTCGCATAACTTAAAGAAATTTGAATTGAATTTGAATTTGTAATTTTAATAAAAACTAAATAGCTGGTTGTAAGTGTAACCAAATAAAAAAACTGTGCGGTCGGGGGACCCCCGGCGGTCAGGAACGAAGTTCCTTGCGATATTTTTTCGACACAAACCGTGTTTTAAAATGTGGGTATTAATCGACTACGTTACTGTATTTTTGTCACACTAAAAAACAACCTCTCTCTAATCAATGATTAAGAAACGATTTAAATTTTAAATTCAATTTATTTTTTTAATAATAGCAATCCCTATTTTAAGGAATTTATTAATAATATTTTAATATTATTTTTATAATTTACCTCTTCAATTAAACAAAGTTTATTATGGGAATTGTGACAATAGCCCATGGCTCGAACCTGGGACTTGCGTGCGGCTCATAAGCCATACTGCTTTTGGTTCTTATATAGTTTTGTATTACCTTTATATTTTTGTTTTTTCAAGAACGTCAGGTAAATATTTTAAATAAAATCAACTTGATTTAGTTTGCTTATATTTAAGTATATAACATAATCCATAATAAAATGGTAGTTGCACTATACAGTTCACGCTCTATTGTTTGGTGTCCAAAAGCGCTCGCGCAATACTGAATTCGAACGCCCAACGCATCGCACTCTGCAGCATTTGGCAAGCACGACATGAACGCTACTTCGTTACATGATTATGATCCTGGGTCACTGTCATTTCACTCCACTGCAAGCCGCGCAAAAGAAATTCCTTCCAAAAATCTTCCAATACCAACCTATTACATTACATACAGGTAAAGTGCGTCTTTAACAAATCGTCATAACATTTTTTTTTTCTTTTTTTTATTTTTTTATGTCATAGGTTGGCGGACGAGCATATGGGCCACCTGATGGTAAGTGGTCACCAACGCCCATAGACATTGGCAGTGTAAGAAATGTTGACCATCGCTTACACCGGCAATGCGCCACCAACCTTGGGAACTAGGATGTTATGTCCCTTGTGCCTGTAATTACACTGGCTCACTCACCCTTCAAACCGGAACACAATAGTACCAAGTACTGCTATTTTGCGGTAGAATATCTGATGAGTGGGTGGTACCTACCCAGACGAGCTTGCACAAAGCTCTACCACCAAGTAAATATGTTGGTCTTTTGAAATATTTGTCCAAATAACATAGTGTTTGTCTTTTACACTATGTTATTTGGACAATTTGAGTTTATCAACTTTAAATATTAGAAGTGCGCACCAGTTGTGCGCAGACTGCTGTATCGCACCCGAAACACTAAAACACCATCCTCGTGTTACTCTGAAACAATGGTTGTCACACAGTATCATTTAGTTCGGTCACTCCTGACCCCACTCTACATTTTAGGGGCGAAGTATAAAGGCAAAGTAAATTAGACAATAGAGGATACAAAAATTTATAATGCATACAGCCGGAGTCACATATCACAGTCGTTCGAACTAAATTGCAAAACGACAAAGTACAACTTTACACAGCTTTCATAAATCCAGACTTTAGAAACTTCCGAGTAAGATATCTAACGGCTGTCCAGCCGACCAGCAATCGCATTGCTCACATCCAGCGCATGGATCAGATCCCTTGGATCACCCGTGTGTCACCACCTGGTAACCACACGTATAGTCTCTACAGACCCCAACCTCATCACCCGTGTGTCATCCCCTGGTGACCACACGTATGGTCTCTGCAGACCCCAACCTCCACCAGAGCTAAACGCGCATCGCACACCCACGGACTAATTAAGTGGCCCCAAGAGATACCGATTTCCACCGGGCTACGACTACGTAATAGCTACTGGTAAGGTCCAACACAACTCAACTCACTATGGTCCCTAGAGTCCCCTTATTCGAGTTTCTACCACAACTTAAATTTGAACTTCATCATTAACATCAACATGAATCTCAACTGATACGTGACCTGCTGCCATTTTTCTTAGTCTATCATACGCGTATTTGCATTCGATTCTAATTCAGAACTTTTATTTATATATTTATTTAAAGACTTTATTGACCACCACAAAGTAAATGGAACAAAAAGCGGACTTAATGCCTAAAGGTATTCTCTGCCAGTCAACCTTTAGGTCAAACAGAAACCCATGAAGGCGGTAATTAATAAAGTTTTAGTGTGTAACGATCGCCATCCAATACCTCTACTACTTTAAACGGCCCTTTTAATTACGGATCTAATTTTGTTTGATTACGCTCTTCGTTCTTTAACAACACAAAGTCACCAACCGAAAATTTTTGTATTTCGCCTTTGCGTTGTCAAAACGAGGCCGCAGAGTCCCGATGCTCCACCATAGTAAATTAATTCTCGCAGTTGCAGCGGCGCGGCGTCTCGAGTGGAGGTTTCATTCCTCAATGTGACGCATTTGTTCTGTTAAGCCTTTAACAGAGTTATGGCTGTTATTAGGCACGTTTCTTAGCTATTGTTACGCAAGATCACTGTTGATTAATAATAATCCAAAGCAGGGTAGTTAAATAAATAAATCTTTGAAAGCTAACTTGTGAAATTTTTAACAAAATTTAATATAATAAAAGCCGAACAGACGGGTTTCCAGAAGGATAAATCTACATGCTTGGTTATATTAAGCCTTACAAAAGAATTATTAGAAAATATTGACAAAAAATGCCAGTAACAATTATATTCTTCGACTTGAGTAAAGCACGTCGCTGCAACCGATCCAAGGCCTCCAGTAAGTACTTAGCGGAGCCATCCCAAAGTTGCGAGCAATATTCGACGCAAGACCGCACCTGTGTTTTATACAACAGGAGCAGTTGTTGTGGCGTGAAAAAACGCCGCACCTTGTTCAGGACTCCGAGTTTTCGTGAGGCTGTTTTTAGAACAGCCTCGATGTGATCCTTTGGATTGAGATCGCACCGAACGTCAATTCCCAGCATGGCGACTTTGCCTTGTATCTCCAGCGTAGTGCCACAGAGGGAAGATAGAGGGGAAAATGGTGACTTTTCAACAAGATTATCAGAGCCCCATTTGGCAATGAGTCCTAACGTCCTATCGAGTTCAACAACAAGATCTTTCTGTCACTCCTCAGTTTCCGCCCCCCCAGCTACCGCGCGTCTGTGGTATCCTCCGTGTACTGTCATCTGCATAGCAATGTATGTTCCCGAGAGAGAGCATATATCATTGATATGCAGAAGAAAGAGTGTGGGGGATAGCACAGACCCCTGGGGGACCCCAGCATTCATCAGACTACATGGAATTGTGAAGCGGAACCATCAACTACAATGCAAAGGTTACGCTTGTGTAGGAAGCTGGCAATCCATGTGCAGAGCTGAACTGGAAGACCGTATGCCAGCAGCTTGGAGAGAAGACTTCTTTGCCAGACCAAGTCGAAAGCCTTGGAGATATCGAGGCTGACAACCAACGATTTTCCACGCTTGTCGATGCCTTCACCCCAGAGGTGTGTTATCACTGTCTGATTAATGATCGTCGATACGAAATCCGTATTGACGATCATTAATCAGACAGTGATCTTCTAGGTAATGGATCAGTTGGTTATTTAGGATCTGTTCCATCAGCTTACAAAGTACTGAAGTAATAGCTATTGGCCGATAATTTGCCGGGTCAGACCGATCTCCTTTTTTGGGAACCACTTGCACATTAGCTTCTCTCCAAGAATCCGGCACACATCCATTATTGTTGTCCATTGAGACAGCTGGACCAGACGCGTCAACACAGGAGAAAGCTCCGCTACACACTTCTTCAGCACTATGGCTGGTATTCCATCGGGACCACTAGCTTTCCGTACATCAAGTGATTGCAGCTCTGCACGCACATCACGCTGCCTGATTTTAATACCAGGCATTGTGTGGCCACATGAAGGTATTGAAGGTGGTAGCGCACTGCAATCATCGATCACAGAGTTATCCATCCGGATTCCTGAGCGGTGGCAGCAAAGATTTGCAGAAATTGTTTTGCAAAGACTTGGTCAGACGCCAGAAGCTACGGGTGCCTTTAGGATGCGAAACAAGGTCATGACCAATCTGTACAATGCGCTGTGCATCCGCTCTCGTGTATGCCTTCCTACAGGACTTAGAACTTTTGTTGTAGGTTGCTTTCAGTGAGTTAATGTTAGATGCCCCGCTAACGCGGCCATTGATCCATGCGCGATATGCCGCCTGCTTAGATGACACAGCATCGGCACATTCGCCAGTGAACCAACGGTTACGCGTACCCTTACTGATGAGGTCTGAGTTGGGAATGTAGTATTCCATCCCCAACAGGATCGAATCATCAATAGCCCCGGTGCTAGCTGTCGGGTCATTCTTACTGAAGCAAATTATTTTTTCAGTAAGCACGTCTTGGCTTGTGATTTCACCACCACTGTACACCATTGTTCAAAGTCGCTCGCGTGTGTTCCCCCTTCCCCGCGCTTCGCAGGGGTTTGTTTACGTAATATTTGCGATGCGCGTCGATTTATAAACGTTTAAGCAGGAAATTAAATTAATATTTATTTTTGTATGATAATAAAATATAAGAAATTATAAAAAAACGTACAACAAAAGTTGTTGCTTAAGATGTTAGCAATAAAGTCCTGCGAGGTTGTTGATTCGTTACAAATAACCCTGTATATTAATAGTACTCATTATTGCTCACAAAAAAGTCCGCGATGGTATATATTATTAAGTTCAAATACGGCGGAATCGAATAGAGGTGATATAATATGTATCATGATATTATTAATCCTTATCCATTTAAATGGTTTTATAATTAGTAGGCGGACGAGCATATGGGCCACCTGATAATAAGTGTTCACCAACACCAATAGACAATGGCTTTGTAAGAAATGTTAATTATCGCTTACATCGCCAATGCGCCACCAATCTTGGGAACTAAGATGTTAGGTCCCTTGTGCCCGTAATTACATTGGCTCACTCACCCTTCGAACCGAAACACAATAATACTAAGCGTTGCTGTTTTAGCTGTATTAGCTGGTGAAGTCCGTATTAGCTAGATATAGAAAGTTTCAAACGTGGAAGTACTCCAGCGCGTCCCCAGTAGCCGGGAGTTACTGCAAACCGTCAAGAAGAGAAAAGTCGAGTATTTCGGCCACGTCTTGAGACACGAGCGATACCGACTGCTCCAAATTATAACGATGGGCAAAGTAGAGGGCAAACGACGCGCTGGAAGAAGAAAAAAGTCCTGGTTGCGCAACATCCGCGAATGGACGAAGATCGCCAGCGTTGAAGAACTATGTATTTCGCTTGGCGCGAGACCGCGCGAGAATTCGCTGGGCTGACGGCCAACCTCCAGTAGTGGAGAGGCACAAGAAGAAGAGAAGAAGAAGGTTCGAAGGGTGAGTGAGACAGTATAACCGCAGGCAGAATAGACATAACATCCTACGTTAGTTTGCCATGGCGCATTGGCCATGTAAGGGATGGTTATTATTTCTGAAAATGCCAAAGTATAAGGGCGGCGATCACTTACCATCAAGTGGGCCACTTATAAATCTGCCTACTTAATACCATAAAAATATATTTTTAAATATTTTTGCCATTAAATATGCCGTTGAGGAGCCAATGTTGCCGCGTGCACTATATCACTAACTCACGCGACGAGAGATGTGAGAATTGAGTTCGGTCAAGCACCACTGAATTTTCATGTCCTATGTTTGCAATCATGATTCATCTTACCTTATCTCCTAAGAAGTAAATCTGCATGTGTTAGACAAATATCTGCTACATGTGTATCCATCAATACGTATTGGAGCAGCGCGCTGTGATTAGCTTTTAAACATTTCATCAAACGGAAAGAAGGCGTTAGCCCGGTAGTGAGTTTAACATTGATTGTTTTAACGTACCGTAACAAACGAACGAAATGTATTTCAAGCCAGTGCTAAGATGGGGCGGGTGACTAGTTTATAAAATAATTATGTATTGCATAAATGATTATATAAACATCTACATTATGTGTGCATTCATTTACTAATTCACCATTGAAACAAGTCTCCTTTTTTGTCACTCAGGTGATTATTAATGAAGTGAATGCTAATGTTATGTTGTGTTCGCGCCTACAAGGTTTTGGCTGCTGACGACGGCGCTAGACATTGCTATTTCATTTCGCCAGGCGCTCCTACTTATTAGGAACAATTTATAAAGAAGAATATTTCCATGTACCGGCAAACGAGGACGCAAGAATATCATTTTATAATACGCTTTTTTATTCTTTGTTTAGTCATTCTCTTTGCATCACATTAAGAGCGTAAATTTTTACTTTCAAGAGATTTGATTTTTATTTAATCTCCATTATAATTAAAGTAACTGAATTCGCGGCAACGCATGGACTTATATATGGATAACTAATGTATATATTTCAATTTTACACATATATAGTCACGTCAAGAGAAAAGCCTGTCGCATGTTAAATGTGTCATCATATAAAGTGCCGGCCTTGATCAGGGTAGAATGAAATTGTCTTCCAGCGCCCTTCGGACGAAGTTTTCGCATCACACAAATTGCATTTCAGCTGTTAATGTTACATAAGTAATAATTATCATATTTATAAAATTAAGCAATCTAGAAACGGCCTTAGAAATTAGTAAGTATCTCGTTTTTTTACCATAGCAACAGCTAGTCGCTGATTGAACTTTTATCCACAATTTCTTAGATTTGCTTTTATGTTTTTATTCTGTACGAGTTAAATTTCTGTGTCTTTTTCATGCTTATTATAATTAACATAATATGTAAAGTATGGAAAGGGGTAGGCGACAATTTTTGTATGCATATTATTATGGGTATTCAAGTAACTAAACAGCGTATTACCTTTTGTCAATTTTATTTAAAGGTGATTTTAAATAAAACATTATATTGATTTTATAATTTTAATCGATCTTCAATAGAAATAAAATGTCCCGATACTGGCTTGAGCAAGACGTCTAGTTTCAAAACTACATTTGTATTATTTGCGTGTAGTTTGTACCGACGGAGCAAATGACTTAGTAGGGTCTTCATTGACATCATGGCATAAGCTTTACCTAAAGAAAAAGTATTTTTTATAATAATTATTAAATACCTATCGTGATATGCTTACACACAAAGCTTTACTACCAAGTAAATATATACAAAAAAGTGTCTATTCAGAAGAGGTAGAATGTAATATTTACTATGCGATTTATATGTTCTTAGCCACATCATATACCTACAATTCAAATAAATACATACCTATGCAATTCCTTTTTCCAATACTAAAGCCAGTAAACGCACTGGTATTGTTAGGCATCTTTGCTGGATCCAACCATCTCTCTGGTACAAATTCTTCAACATCAGGACCCCAAATCGGGTTCCGGTGGACACCATAGAATAACATAAAACAATTATGCCCAGGCTTAAGCGTGCAATTCTCTACGAAAAGGGTTATTAATTATATTTACTTTATGTACAGTAAACTACATAACCTACTATTTAACTAAACAGCTTATATACGTCCTTATATTTGTAAATAAATACTTAAAATAAATTAAAAATGTTTCGAATATGTCAAATTATTAAAAAGTACTAATTTGTCTATGGTCTCGAAAATAAGAAGTAAAGTCAGATACTGACGTCATCAGGTGTCGTTAGTGACCGTCAGAGAACGAATTCTACTACCAAATTTCACTTTATCCTGATCGAATCGGAGTTTCTGTTTATCCGCTATCCTATTATTTAATTAAATTATTCACTATTGACATTAATGTTAACAATTTAGTTTAGTTGTGACATAACGATATACGGATTCCGATTCCAATCAATGTATACAACCAAAGTTATATTGGAAATTAATCGGGAACGTATCGTAATCACTACAAATTAGTGATATTAACCAGCCAGTCGCGATGCCCATTCGCTATAGCTCGTCACACGTTCGCAAGTTTACGCAAGACTTCCGAATTCAACGCTCACTGAATCATTTCAATTTGTTCTGTCTCATCTATAAGCCTTGTGACTTTCAAACTTGTTTTTAATTAAACCAACTTTTATTTTGTCTATGGCATGTAATTCGAAGAACTCACTATTTTTTACAATTATTATTTTCTAATATATTGTTCGAGCAATATTAGAGGACGTCTACATGTTGCGATCATATTTGGGCAGGGGAAAATAAACTTTAAACTGAATAATGCATCTAACTACAAATCAATGACAGTATAACATAAAATGCAATAATTCTTCTCATTTTTTACATAATGGAATATTATTATTATTACTAATTTAACGAATGACAATTTTTTTATTTTTTGGCAAAAACATAGATTACCGTTTTTTATTTTGTAGTGACAGAATATGTTGATATAAAACTAAATAAATAAATAAATACTGTAAATATATTTGTATATTAGGAGATTTTCTCTCAACTTTTGTTGTCATTAAATCGAATAAGAAGAAATACCAAGCATTGTAAAACTTGTAACTTGAAGTTCATTATACTCACTCAACTTAACCTCCCGATCTATATATCTTCCAACGAAAGGCACCATTACGTAATATCTCATGGTCTCCTTAAGAACTGCCTCTAAATACACAAGACGAGATAAATCTTGTTTTTCAACGTCTCTATCTTCTAACACTTCTCGTAATCTGAAAATATTATAATAGCCATGTTCAAGTACATCATTACACAAGTAAGTTTTTATTTATTCCCTAGTTGAAATGAAGTTCCTTTACGCGGTTTGCAGTAGAGTGAACTGACAGAAAGTGTTACGTAACGAAAGCGTTATTAACCTATTAACGACATATCCTATCCTTCGTATGTGTGCCGTGTGTTTGTTGAATCCTTACTTAGCATTTTTGAATTAAGAAAGTAATAAAAAATACAAATTAGAAGACAGTTGTTTAAATGTGGACTGCGCTTCTTGGCGTGACAAAATTATAGTTACAATCAATAAAAATCTATAACTGTATATTGCAAAGAACTTCGTTCCCGACGGCGGGGGTTCCCCGACCACACAAGTTTTTTTTTTTAAATATGTAATGGAATTAATATAAATTCAATACAGTATACATCATATAATAATAACGCTTAGAAGGATAGTGTCGTATAAAGATTCGCTCAATATTGAAGTCACTTTAGAATTAATGAGTGCGTAAGTGTTACGTAATTACATTCACCGACACGCATACATACGACGGAATTATGTTGCAAGTGAATAGACATTTCCCCCATAAAGCGAGGAAATTGATACTGTTTGTTTGTAAAAATATTATTAATATAAATTGCAATGTTATTTATTTCATTTTAGATTTTATTATTATAATGATCTCTTTTTTAAATTTATTTAGTAATATTATTTAGTATTGCTTTTATTCTATGTATAATCATAAAGAAAAAATAATTATACTTATTTGAACAGTATTAATGTTTTATATGTAATTTAAAAAAGTGACAATAATAATTTTAAATAATTATCACATTTTTTTGGGAAGTAAGGGGAGAACGGAAACAACATCTAACCCAGCCCAAATGTCAACCTCACCTGCTCGCGCTAGTGGTTCGTATGAATAGCTAGCAGTGCCGGCTCTAGTAGTCGCCGTGGTGCTCCCTGCTAGAGAACGGACGAGGCTCTGGCGACCGAGTATCTGGCGGTATAACCAGACATCGCTTCTCACAGGTGGAAACCCCTGTGAAAGGGTACCAACATCATACCCACGGGTTTCCCTGTCCTAAAGGATCAGGTTTTAGTGCGTCAGATGGCAATCGGCACTGGAATAATAAACCCAAAAATCACCACCCCCTAAGAAAGATGAACTTGCAAGTTTTGAAAAAGCGTATTACGGATAGGGCGTCGCCGCATAACGACGCGCAGACATATCGCCCTACATCTGCGACAAATATGCGAGGGCTACCGAGTCAAGGGCGGGCTCGGATAAAGACACTAGTCCCAGATCGAAACTTGAAGGGCCGCTTCGCTACATTAAATGTTGTTTCACTAACTGGTACGACGAAGGAAATTGCAGAACTATTACACAGGAGAAGAATAGATATTGCGTGCCTACAGGAAACGAAATGGCGTGGTTCTAAAGCGCGGAATATTGGAGAAGGCTTTAAAATGATGTACACAGGATCATCTGGAGGTCGAAATGGCGTCGCTATAGTCGTTAGTCAAAGCCACCTTGACAATATTATTGAAGTCACACGGATAAATGACCGTATTATGGGTGTGAAGATACTCATTGAAGGAGAAGTAGTTAACATCTTTTCCGTATATGCCCCTCAAGTTGCATGTAAAGTTAATGAAAAGGAAGCATTTTGGACCGCACTTGAAGACGTACTTCAGCAAATACCAAATGGCGAATCGTGTGTGATAGGTGGAGACTTAAATGGCCACATAGGCACAACATGTAGCTCTTTTGGAAAAGTACATGGAGGATATGGGTACGGTACAATAAATGATGCCGGAAAGACAATTTTAGCTACGGCCATTGCTCATGATCTTGCTATAGTCAATAGTTTCTTCAAGAAGAAACCTGAACATATCATTACGTACAAAAGCGGCTCTCACAGCACACAAATAGATTATCTACTTACGAACCAAGCTAACATTGGTCGAATAAAGAACTGCAAGGTGATACCTGAGGAATGCGTTAGCTCACAGCATCGCGTAGTAGTCATGGACATGGTTTTTCGTCAAAGAAAAGCTTGTAAGCCTCAAAATATGCCGGAAATCACAAAGTGGTGGCTATTAAAAGGGGAAAAGGCAAACAAATTCAGAAAAGAACTCGAAGGATTTACCATGAACATAGATGACGATGTAAACTCAATATGGAAACAGTGTCACGCACATATCACGAAAGCGGCAAACACAATCTTGGGCCGTACTAAACCTGGACAGAAAACATCCAAAGAAACATGGTGGTGGAATGCTACAGTTCAAACAGCGCTACAAGAGAAGAAGCGAACTTTCAAAGTTTGGCAATCCACCAGATCCCAGACGGATAGAGATATCTACAAGGCAGCAAATAAGAAGGCAAAGAAAACTGTAGCCATTGAGAAGAAAAATGCATTAGGGACACTTTACGCAACACTTGAAAGTAGAGAAGGACAGAAGGAAATCTACAAGCTTTCAAAAGCCCGTAACAGAGCAACGCAAGATCCAGTAAGAACAAGGATCGTTAAAGATCAAGAAGGGTCCGTTATGTATACAAATAAGGACATTTTGGCAGCATGGCACACCTACTATGAACAACTTCTAAACGCAACAACAAGAACAGTTGATCTCCCAAACATGAGTAAGAACTTAGGTTTGATACCGCTCATAACACCTCATGAAGTAAAAGCTGCCCTCAAGAAAATGTCCAATAAGAAGTCCCCTGGGCCTGATGGAATCCCTATAGAAGCCTGGAAATGTCTAGGGGAAAAGGGTATTTACATTCTTACGCATTTGTTCCTAAGGGCTATGGAAACTTCACGTATACCAGACGCATGGAGACTAAGTACTATTGTTCCTCTCTACAAAGGCAAAGGCAGTAGATACGAATGCAACAATTATCGGGGTATAAAGTTGATGTGCCATACAATGAAGCTGTATGAGTGAATCATGGACGGTCGATTAAGACAGGAGAGCTTCTTATCAACCAACCAGTACGGTTTCGTCCCAGGCTTATCAACTGTGGATCCGATGTTCGCTGTGAGCATGATTGTCCAAGAGTTCAGAGCTAAGAACAAACCGCTATACCTTGCGTTCTTAGACATGGAAAAGACATTCGATCGCGTACCTCGAGCAACAATCTGGTGGAGCCTTCGTAAGAAAAACATCCCAGAAAGGTATGTCGACATCGTAACCGACATGTACAAGGACGTAAGATCGGTTATCAGGACAACAGTAGGGCAGACCAAGCCGATAGTAGTTACCGAAGGGGTACATCAAGGCTCAGTACTGAGCCCATATCTGTTTTGTTTAGTGATGGACGCCCTCACTGATAATGCGCAGTCCCTGGCACCTTGGACATTTATCTATGCCAATGATGTAGCGATATGTTCGACAACCCGTAGCGACCTTAAGCATGCCTTGGAACAATTAAAGCGCCAGTTACAAAAAGGTGGCTTGCTACTGAGTGTTTCGAAGACTTAATACATGGCTTGCAACGACCCAGTGTCAGTATATCGACCTCTCATCATCGATGGTCAACAAGTCACTAAGTGTGAAGAATATAAATACTTGGGTTCTATGTTGCACTCTTCCGGAAATGTAGACGTAAACATTCAACATCGTATAGCAGCGGCCTGGCTTAAGTGGCGGGAAGTGACTGGCGTAACCTGTGACAGACGAATGCCTGTAAAACTCAAGGGCTTAGTTTATAAGAGCATGATCAGGCCGGTCCTAACATATGGCAGCGAAACTTGGGCCATAACTCAGCGCCAAACCTATGCCATCCAAGTCACGGAGATGAAAATGCTTCGGTGGATGTGCGGAGTGACGAGACTCGACAAAATCCGCAACGAGTACGTCCGCGGCAGTCTCGGTGTTCGCGACATTGCCGACAAGCTGCAAGAGAGCAGGCTACGTTGGTATGGGCACGTAAAAAGAAGACCTCCTGACTATGTGGGTAATATTGTGGCCAATCTTAACATCATGGGGTCTAGACCGCGAGGGCGACCAAAAACGAGATAGACGGATGTGGTCAAGAAAGATCTAAGTTCCTGCAATGTCTCCGACGACGACGCGTCCGATAGAGCGCAGTGGAGGAGAAAAATCAGAAAGGCAGACCTCACCATCAGATGGGAATAATAAATGCCAAGGAGAGAGAGAGAATTATCACATTTTTATTATTTAAAATATTAAGCAATCGTGGTAAATATATTTTCCATAGCTGACAACATTTTTATTGTAATGACGTCTTTTGTTTACAAGTTATTTTTATGTTTTGATGAATGTATTTACCTAAAATTATAAGTTGCCAAATAGTACTGTACTGAAATGTGATTTTCTTTTCCTTATTTTTTATGAGTAGCATTGTGACACGCTTTTACTACACAGTAAGTCATTTTTTAATATCGTCTTCACGTCACTTTATCGTCACGTTACGTCAAATGTATGGAACTTACTCGTATTTGAGTGAAATTGAATGACTTCAATTCGCTTGGGCTTACACTAAGCGTTATTATTCTATGGTATATATGATTTAAATATAATAAATAATATATAATAATATTTACTCTTTGTAAATTCGCTCCTGCACATTAGGATGCGATCCGATCAGCAGTAAAGCAAAAACAATAACATTAGCCAACGTATCGTGACCTGCCATCATAATAGTATTCATTTCATCCCTTATCTCTTGATCTGTTAAGGTTCCTTCGTCGAGGTCCAGCATCAGGTCCATAAAAACTTTCACCTTAGGGTCTATTAAATACGATAAATTAATTAAAAAAACAACTTATGGCAGAATTAAAAAAATACATAGACAAGAATTGTGCAAAATGTTTAAATAATATACAATCTTATATAATGTAGATGTAGCATCGAAAGTGGACGAGGTAATGTTATCTACTTCTATATTAATAATTATTTTACATTTAAAACTTTACGGAGCAAAAAAATACTTAAAATAATATTATAATTTAGACAAATTATTGTGTCAAAAAGTCATAACGTTACTTACTTGTATCTTTGTATGTGTTAGTAACTTTACTTAGTTTACGTTGAGTCCTCTTTTTACGTAAAACCTTGAAATTTGGTACATTTTATATAAAAAAAGTTAAAATAATAAAATATATAATTGAACTATTTAACAAGACATAAATAAACTCACGGAATCAGATGTATCGTGTAAAAATTTCATACAAGCGTCTTGTTTCTTCTTGAGACTACTTAAGTTATACAAAAAGTTTGAATACAGCCAAACGCTCTGGAATCTGACTACATTGTTATTGAGATACGATTCAAATGCCTTCACGTAATTTAATGCTTCTTCTTCAGATATATAATCATCTAAGGCAGTTACTGAAATAAGCAAATTAATAAGCAATGATAATACTAATGTATTGAAAAGTAAGTTTTATTTCTAGGTTAATTAATTTTTTTATTTTTTCAAATGCACTTTTTTGGCTTGTGTTAAGTTTTAACAAATTAGTTACAAAGAATATTTAATATTTCACTCCTAGAATACTTGTACTTGTTCGGACTATATCTTTGTCACAGTATAATCCAATCAAAATATATATCAAGTAAATTAAAGAAATCAAATGATCAGCATTGACCGTGGAAGGATATATATTTTTTGCATGCCAGTGTCTAAAGCCTTTTTTTTAACGCTGGATAAACTCATTACGCGTTTCCCCCACGGAAACAGTGGGGGAGTATGTGGGGTTCGCCATATGTCCAGGCCAACGAGTGCGCCCCGGTCATCGGAATACCCACTAAAAACCAGCGGTACCCTTCCCGCCTTAACGGGGAGCGCTACGGGATCGCTTGCGCATGCTACCGTGACGCTCCGACGGCCGGCCCGCCTATGCGGGCCACATAAGGTGCAAATACTAATGAACAATCCTTAACTTTTAATTGACGCGATTTATATTAATTATGGGTTTACGAAAAAATTAAGTTTAAAGAAGTGAAACTGTTATCAAACTTTGAAATATAAATTATAATGTATAAAGCTAAAGTGGATTTAAAATAACAATAAAATAAACTTACAACAAATGGTTTCCATAAGATTCTGTCTTACATAATCCGAATGATCAAAAGGGCTTTTTCCGTCAACCGTTTTCAATTGCTGCACCAAGCGTCTGCCTTGAGTATTAAATATGTCCATAAATCCATCAAGTATTTGTTGATTAAAGGCTGGACTTATTAGCTTACGGTGCCGCTTCCACGTTGGTACTAAAATAACAAACTAGTATGTGTCATCATACATTTACTCTACTATCCGTTATTCGTAGCTTTCTGATCTGTAAGTAGTAACCCAATACACCTCGAGACAATTCCACTATTTCGTATTCGTAATTAAAACAAGTCGTTTCTTGAATGCAGTGACCAGCACCGGCCCTAGGGTATAGCGAGTGGAACGATCGTTCTAGGCGCCAGATAGTAAGGGGCGCGAAAATGTCAAAATAATTTCCAGGATTACATAAACGTTGTTTGAATTTTATAAATGTGGTAATTCGGTCACCTTTATAATTGCGTAGAGAGATAGCGGCGCTAAGCGCTTTCTATCGACTGTGTCACGGCAAGTGCTCTGAGGAATTATTCTCGAAGGCCGGCAAAGCGGGGGCGGTTAGTGCAGATCATTCTTCTCGACTGTACTAGCCGTAGTCGCGTTGGACTCTACTACCACTTGCCATCAGGTGGAGTAGAGTCCTTTGCCCTCCCGGGTAATATAATAAAAAGGTGTGTATATAAGCACAAAATATTAGGGTATATTTTTCCCTTTTCCCTTTAAATACCTCGTGAAAATAGCAATCCATCGCCGAGAAGTTCCTTCGTAAAATCGTGACTAAATTTATCTTTTTCTAAGCATGTGTTTGACAATTTGTATATGTCGTCTGGATCAGTTAATACTGCAAGTAAATATCTCTATATTAGTAACAAATGGAGTCATGAAATCAGTCCAAACTAGAATCTAATTTCCTGTCTATGTTACTGATATGAAATGCCGAATAGTAAAGAATTTACAATTTTGTAGTATTCATTATAAGTAATTAAAAGCGCAGTATTCATTTAAACAACAAAAAAAAAAAACAAATGTTACTATACGTCATTCATATTTCTTATCAGCTGTTCTATATGTGTAACCGCAAAATATACAATATAACATATAATGGGACACATCTTAATAGGCGGTCTAACTGTTCACCACATTCGTGTCCTCATTCCTAATATTTGATTTTTCATAAAATATTAAATTCGATAAAAACTATGACTACATGCTTACTGTAAAATTTATATGGCCCAGTGTAAAAAAAGGATACATGGCCCAAGCTCATGCATTTGTAACTCATATCCTTAATTTGTTTCCAGAAATCTAAAAATAAAAAAGAATCCATTGTAAGTTAAAATTTAAAACAATAAATTTACTAATATTTGTATATCAGTCTTACTCTCAGTGCTTCCCATAAACATATGGCAGTGTCCAATAAACGGCAATGCCCCTGGCAGCATCGGTGGTTCATCTGGCACCCGCCTCGTGTACCAGATCCAATAAGTGATACAATACGCCAGTAAAAGTAATAACCACAGCATGATAAAAGCTATAACATTATATATAATTAGCTATATATGATGGAAGGTGTCAGTCTGATATATGTAAGTCCTCAGATACCGTCAATGCCTTAACTTCGAAACATGTTAATAATTGTAGTTGAAGCTATCAATCCATCCTAGATAAACATTTGATATAATTTTTTTTTATGTAAGAGAGGGCAAACGAGCTGTAGTTTCCAATTTTTTTTAAATATGTACATATATAAAAAGAACTGTTTATCTTATTGTATATATTATAAATATATCTTATTGAGACGTTGAAAATTTGTGGCGAAGATTCTTATACGGTTCACTTTGTTATAGCTCGCCACTAGCGTCGCAGCACATTAACTTTAATACCGTTAAATTTTAGATGCTGTACAGCTTAAAAGAGGCTTATGTCGCCAACGCGTGCGAAACATGGCGTATTAAACTGGTGAGCAAGAGCTTGGGTAGCAAGGGAGAGAAACTTCTGCTTTCGAGGTTTGATCTCGGTGAACCGTGTTCATCTCCGCAGGGAACGCGTGACATTGAAATAAGCACAGTATCTACGATTGTGGCGGATTCAAGCATACACGTTGGACAGTCTCGATCGAAGAAAACCGTCATTTGGTATAACTGTGGCTGGAATGCAAGCAGAGAGCGAGAGCAGCTCATTGATATCCACCTCAAGGATCCAGGCTTCACCCGACAGTAATAGTACGCGTAGGCTTAGCGTGCGTCGTAGGCGCTGGTATTTGTCTACAGCCCAGTTCAAGTCTGTGTTTATCGAGGACCATTTTAAGGATGTGTATAAAGTCAAATTACGCAGTACATCCATTTAATTTTAAAATTCATGAATACATAAAAGTTATCATACAGACCTTTTTCTTGTTAATTATCTATAATTTACTCGGTGGTAGAGCTTTGTGCAAGCTCGTCTGGGTAGGTACCACCCACTCATCAGATATTCTACCGCAAAACAGCAGTACTTTGCGTTGTTGTGTTCCGGCTTGAAGGGTGAACCTATACAATAAAAAAAAAAAAAAAATTAAATTAATGATTATAAAAAAAATATCAACAGCCAACTTGACTACTGGATTTTTTGTACAAAGGTGATCTGGCAACGTTACATGTAATATATGCGGCCTAGATGGTAAATGTTCTTTATTACCGACACGCAGACACACGACGTTGCCAGATCGAAATGCAACTGGCGGCTTGACAGCTTGGTCATTTGTGAGTGCGGTACGATCAATTTCAAAACAAAATATTTCTGTGGGATGAACGGTAGCACCCATTTTTTTGAGGCTTAAAAAATCGCGAATCGTACAGGCTAACTAAAAATCAGTTTTCCGACCGTGAAACTTTAAAGAAACTAACGAATTTAGTAATATTTATTAAAAATTCAACACTTCCGGTGAAATTAACATTGATTAAATGGTGACTTCAAAGTAATTTATTTCGCTTAAGTGATCGGGAAGGGTACTTTTCCTTTGTACCAATCGATTCAGGAACGCTTACTCTATTATATATTTTAAATGCAGGCAAAACTATTTGACTTTATTATTGTTATACACATCCTTAAACATACATATGTAAGTATTAAAAATTAAAACCAGTAACCGGACTGCTACTGAGAATATTCTGAAAGAAAAACCCAATAACTATTTATTTGCCCGACCTGGGAATTGAACCCAGGACCACCGGGTCTGCGGCCTTATATCTAGCTACTAGACCAACGAGCCTTACCTAATGGTAAGTTACTAGGTGGTAGAGCTTTGTGCAAGCCCGACGGAGGTACCACCAACTTATCAGATATTCTACCGCTATACAGCAATACTTAGTATTGTTGCGTTCCAATTTGAACGGTAAGTGAGCACAGGCACAATGATGATGAAAAGACTGCTTAATATTTCTTATATCGCCAATGTCTATGGTGTTGACCTCTAACCATCAGGTGGCCTATTTTCCCGCCCGTCTATTCCTAACAAAGTGTTCACCGTAGACATTGACGATGTAAGAAATATTAACCATTTCTAAACAAACTATATTGCCAGTTAAATAAAAGCTTTAAAAATCATGCCGACTGAGAGCTTTGATAGCGTGCACCGAATAAACCAATAGAGTTATAATATTACGAAGTAAACATTTTATTTAGACCCTAATTCTACCCACAATAAAAAAAAAAATTAAATACTATTTTAATAAATTGCAGTTGATGATTGATGATGATGACAATATAATTAATATTTATAGAAACGATATTGCAGTTAATGCATTACACCTATTATACTGTATTATTTACATATACGACAGTTAGCTTGAAACGTTCATTGCAGGAGAGCGATTTCTTTAATACATTTTTTTTTAAACTAAGTTAAGATTCATATATATTTTTAAATCATTAATGTATACTTAATGTATAATATAATTGATATTATTTTATATTGACAAATGAGTTTACAAAATATCCGGCAACATTGCATTTGTTATTGAATAATTGTCTCAAATTAATTATACCTATCATTATCTGGCTAACGTCAGATAATGATCGTAGTTTTAATAAAAAAAAATCAAACAATAATTACTTCCAATGTCAATATAAATTCCAATGTAAGTCAGTTACTGCTTTAATTTTTAATAATTACATATTATCGATGGTCCCTAGGTAAAGTATCGAATTTACAAAACCGCAATTTTTTTATTACCCATAAAAATGTATTCAAGATGGAGGAGAATTGTTGATTTAGTGCAAATAAACATTAAGAATGAACAACAAGAAAACTTTGATACAGAATCAGTATAATACAGTTATTTTGAATACGGGTAAGTTTTAATACTTGAAATACTTTTATTTTACTACCACGTCATTTTAATATTATTATATAAGACTAATTTTTTATTTTAAAGTATAGGTTACCTAAATTTCGTTTTATTATAATTAATTAATGATTATATTTATTGTTTTACTTACATTAAAAATGTTTCCCGCGTAATATCGCGAATCGGGTAGATTCGATTGTTTATGGCGGGTTCTCATAATCTACATAGTAGTAACGAAAGTGGCAGTTCCGATTATGTACGTGGTTTTTTCTTAACGTATTACTATCGAAACTGATGATTTCGATACTGTACGTGGCATTGCAAAACCAAATCTTTATTGAAAGTGCCACTTTCGATTATTTTGGATGTTTTTTTTAAAGATTCGAAGATTTTCTTGTAAAGATTCGATATTTCCTTATAATATAAAAATGAAGTAACTTACTTTTATATTGTTTATTTTCTGTGATTAAATAAACTGGATTTTTATAAATGAAATTTAAAATATGTATTTATTTAATGTACCTACCTTCTACGTTTTTTAGTCACCGCTACCCACGAACTGCGCTCTCAATTAATCCGATTGGAATAATTTAAAACAGTTGGTGGATGATGAACTCTCCTAGGATAAAGATTTAGCACAAGAGGAATTCCACAATTTTAACATCCCATCCGTAAGTCAATGCAAATCGGTTATCCCGGATAGCAGGGAAACAGCTCCAGTATCTTCCTAAAATGTAGACTTCGGATGCCCCGTATGGAGTACAAGGCCAACCTGGGCCTTCAGAATTGTTAGATGAAAATTATGCTGAACCTATAGCATTGTTACCTAGTGTAGACTCATATAACTATGTCGGAATGTGATTCTTCATGTAGCAGTGTAGATAACAAAAGGAAACGCACTTTTAAAACTAACGTCGTAAAAAAGATCAAGGTGCCCAGAAAAGTGGATTGATAACAAACGAAAGTACCTACTTAACTCTAGCCAACAATACCTCAGTAGAAATGGAAAGGTGAAAAAATAAAAAATAACTGCGCCCTATTTGTTTAACTTCATGTAAAATATAATGTTCTGAGAAATTTGATACAGATAGTCGCCAAAATATTCTTAACAATTTTTGCGGAACTTGCGGATCATACTAGACAATGGGAGTTCATCAATAAGCTCACTGAGAAAATTAATAAAAAACGTGTCACGAAGGAAGGGCCATCTAGAAGACAGTTTACGACTAAATATTTTTTACCACTACCTGTTGATAATACACTTACACCACAACAGGTTTGCCTAAAAACATTTTTAAATACCTTATGTATTACTGACCAGTTTGTTCGCACTGCTCATAATAAAATTCATCAAGAAGGGATAATGGAATTGGATAATAGGGGAAAACACTCCAACCATCCAAATGTAGTAGATTTTGCAATGATTAAAAGTATTAGTAGCATTCGGTGGTAGAGCTTTGTGCAAGCTCGTCTGGGTAGGTACCACGCACTCATCAGATATACTACCGCAAAACAGCAGTACTTTGTATTGTTGTGTTCCGGTTTGAAGGGTGAGTGAGCCAGTGTAATTACAGGCACAAGGGACATAACATCTTAGTTCCCAAGGTTGGTGGCGCATTGGCAATGTAAGCGATGGTGAACATTACCTTACAATGCCATTGTCTACTATAAAAAATACAAATATAAAGAGTTGATGACCACTTACCATCAGGTGGCCCATATGCTCGTCCGCCTACATATAGAATAAAAAAAATAATTGTGATCATCTAGCTTCCTTCCAACCTGTAGAATCACATTACACTCGTAAAGACACCAGTATTTAGATAATAATTTAAATCTGAGCAGGATGTTTTCCTTACGCAAAAATGGAACCAACTTTCAAATTATGACAATCAAGCACGGACCCTTCGTCACTACAGAGACATCATTAATATTAACATGAACGTTGGATTTTTTATTCCCAAGAAGGATATTTGTGATAAATGTCATAGTTTTTCGAACAATTCATCTCCGACAGAGAAGAACCAGTACGAGCTCATAATAAACACTTAAAGAGTAAGACAATAGATAGAGAGATAAATGATAATGACAAAGTGCAATCCAGGGAATCCCCTGACATTGTGTGTGCTACAATTGACTTTCAAAAAATTTTAAATTGTCCACACGGAGACGTTGGTTTGTTTGCCTTTACAAAATGCATCAAATAACTACTTACTTCGTTAGCTCCTTTTTTACCGGTACATTCCGTCCACATGTAGCATGTACCTTCCTTTACTAGCTTAGCTGTTGAACTTGTACCGGTAAAAGAGGAGCTAACGAAGTAAGTAGTTATTTGATGCATTTTGTAAAGGCAAAGATATAGGGTTTTCCAATAGGGACGCTTGAACTTTGACAGCTGATTGCGGCCATGTTGTTTGAGTGACAGCTGTCAAATGTAGTGTGTTATATTCATTCCGTCCTCCCAAACCACCATGGCAGGTTACAGTGTCGAGCAGCACGTGCAAATCATAAAATTGTTTTATGAAAATGGGTCTTCAGTTCGAGCAACGTTCCGCGCACTTCGCCCGTTTTACGGTCGCGATGATCGTCCTGCCGAGTCGACTATCCGTCGATTGGTGGACAAATTCGAGTCAACCGGGTCAGTTAACAATCAGCCGGTTCCCGTGCGTCAACGTTACGCGAGATCTGCCGAGAATATCGCCGCTGTGCGCGACAGTGTCCTCGAAAACCCGCGGCAGTCAATTCCGCGTCGCGCACAGGAACTCGGCCTTTCGCAGACGACAACTTGGCGAATTTTGCGTTGTGACTTGAGCCTGCACCCGTACAAGATCCAGCTGACCCAAGAGCTCAAGGTTAATGACCATAGACAGCGCCGTGTGTTCGCTGACTGGGCATTAGAGCAGTTGGAAGTTGACGCCGATTTTGGCAAAAAAATCATCTTCAGCGACGAGGCGCATTTTTGGATGAATGGCTATGTCAACAAGCAAAATTGCCATATTTGGGACGAGACCAATCCACACGAGGTTCACCAAGTGGCAATGCACCCGCAGAAAGTGACTGTTTGGTGCGGATTTTGGGCCGGAGGCGTGATTGGTCCGTATTTTTTCGAAAACGATAATGGTGTGGCCGTCACCGTCAATGGTGAGCGATACCGGTCGATGATAACCAACTTCTTTTGGCCTGAAATCGAGAATATGGATCTGGACAACATGTGGTTTCAACAGGACGGCGCTACGTGCCACACAGCACACGCTACGATGGAAGTTCTGCACGATCAAGCGCCCTTAATGGAAAACCCTATAGATCAGGGTGCAAAAAAAATCTTATTTTGGTCCGATAATTGTGCGGGCCAGAATAGGAATACAGTCGTATATTCGTTATATGTGTACTTGTCAAAACGTTTTGGCGTAGATATTCTCATCGTTTCTTAGAACAAGGCCATACGCAGAATGAGGGTGATAGAGTAAATGCCCTCATAGAGAGAGAATCTAAGAGGAAACTAATTTACACTCCTGAACTGTCCGTGCAGTGACGGAGTAAGAATACAATTCACTGCCCCTCTCTCTCCCAAGAGGCGACTAAGGGATATCTGAGCGACCATCTGCTCATCTGGTGGTAGGATGACTCTCATCCGCCTGGCTTGTTACCACCGTACGCATGGTGAAAAGCTCGTGAAGTGGCTGCTCACAGTCGCGTTTCGAGATCAGCCAGCGTACAGCCAGTGCACGAGCGCGCATTGCCGTGATATGTGGTGGTCCGGTGGAAGTTGCTGTTGAACCAATGCCGGGGGAAATTATATTGATCTGCCGGACAGGGAGACCCGTAGAAACGGTTGTTCCGCTGGCCGGCCGTGGCAGAGTACAGGGGCCTAAGCGTTCTTAACCAGCTCGCGAGGCTGCCCCACCAGGCCACGCATAATCTCGGTGTGGACCGTCGTGCCGGTTGGTGACCGGACGGTGGGGTCCCGGCGGCCACTACCGGAAGGGTTCGGGGGCCCTTCCGTCCGGCGGGTCAGTTTATTTTCCCTTCTGGCAGCTTCTTGGGGAAACACAGCTCCACACTTTGACCATCCCTATCGTGGCAATGCGACGCTCGTTTCACGTCTCGTCCTTTCCTTTCCCAAATGATAGCGCATACAATAAGAAATAACGGTCGATCAGCGGTGCACATCCCCACCATACCTTCGCTGTTTGAGGTCGAGTTCTCTAATATCCGTGGACTCCATGCTAACCTCAATGCTGTCCACCACCATATCGAGACAGCACGGCCAGCAATGTTGTTTCTTACGGAGACTCAAATACTCCGTCCTGTCGATACCAGCTACCTTAATTATCTTGGCTACATGCTTGAAGAATCCTTCAAAGCGAAAGCCGGATTATGCTTGTTCGTCAGGACGGATGTTTGTTGTCACCGTCTGCGCTGCTTGGAGGACCCTTCCTTCTCCATGTTGGTGGTACGTGTAGACCTGATTCGTCAGAGTCGAGTCTTCGTGTGCCTCTACAGATCCCACAATGGTGACTTGGAGACAAGCCGACTATTTGACCATCTTAGTCGGGTGGCAGATGCTGCACAAGAGCAGTTTCCTAGCGCTGAACTGATGTTTTTGGGGGACTTTAATGCTCACCATGAGTCATGGTTGAAGACCCCCAAAACTGACCATGCTGGAAGGACTGCTCATGCTTTCGCTCTCACGCATGACTTGACCCAACTGGTTGATCAGCCCACCAGGATCCCAGATATTGACGGGCAAGCGCCTTCTCTACTGGACCTTCTGCTGACTACTCACCCGGTGGAATATCAGATTGAGGTTCGGGCTCCTCTTGGTTCTTCGGATCACTGCCTGATATCTACCAAGGTGCCACAGGCCAAGATACCATCACCAATGGTATGCAAACGTCGCGTTTGGCACTATAAGTCAGCAGATTGGGATGGATTGCGCGATTACTATGCGTCAGTCCCTTGGAAGGAACGTTGCTTCTGTGAGAATGACCCGACAGCTAGCGCCTCTATTGCTGATGAGATCCTGTTGGGGATGGAATACTACATTCCTAACTCAGTCCTCATCAGTAAGGGTAAGCGTAACCGTTGGTTCACTCGCAAATGTGCCGATGCTATGTCATCTAAGCAGGTGGCATATCGCGCATGGATCAATGGCTGCGTTAGTGGGGCATCAAACATTGACTCACTGAAAGCAACCTACAACAAAAGCTCCAAGTCCTGTAGGAAGGCATACACGAGAGCGGATACACAGCGCATTGTACAGATTGGTCATGACCTTGTTTCGCATCCTAGGGGCTCCCGTAGCTTCTGGCGTCTGACCACGTCTGTACAAAACAATTTCTGCCAACCTTCGCTGCCACTGCTCAGGAATCCGAACGGATCGCTAGCTCACAGTCCGCAGGAGAAAGCCGATCTTCTGGCAAAACTCTTTGCGGAAAACTCTGTGATCGATGATTGCAGTGCGTTGCCACCTTCAATACCTTCATGCGATGCCTGACATCAAAATCAGGCAGCGTGATGTGCGTGCAGAGCTGCAATCACTCGATGTACGGAAAGCTGGTGGTCCCGATGGAATACCAGCCATAGTGCTGAAGAAGTGTGCGGCGGAGCTGTCTTCTGTGTTGTCTATATAGGACGTGTGCCGGATTCCTGGAGAGAGGCTAATGTGCAAGCGGTTCCCAAAAAAGGGGATCGGTCTGACCCGGCAAATTATCGGACAATAGCTATCACCTCAGTACTTTGTAAGGTGATGGAACGGATCCTAAATAACCAACTGATCCATTACCTAGAAGATCACTGTCTGATCAATGATAGTCAGTACGGGTTTCGACCAAAACGGTCCACAGGTGATCTTCTAGCGTACGTAACATACCTCTGGGGTGAAGCTATCGACAAGCGTGGGGAGTCGTTGGCTGTCAGTCTCGATATCTCCAAGGCTTTCGACAGGGTCTGACACAAAAGTCTTCTCTCCAAGCTGCCGGCATACGGACTGCCGGCTCAGCTCTGCACCTGGATTGCCAGCTTCCTACACAAGCGTAGCCTTCGCGTTTTAGTTGATGGTTGCGCTTCACAATTCCATGTAGTGAATGCTGGGGTCCCCCAGGGGTCTGTGCCCCCACACTCATTCTTCTGCATATCAATGATATGCTCTCTCTCGGGAACATACATTGCTATGCAGATGATATACAGTGCACGGGGGATACCAAGGACGCACGGGAGCTGGGCGGGCGGAAACTGGGGTGAGACGGAGGGATCTTGTTGTTGAACTCGATAGGACGTTAGGACTCATTGCCAAATGGGGCACTGATAATCTTGTTGAGTTCAACGCCAAGAAACACAGGTATGCGCTCTCACAGCGAAAATGTCACCATTTTCCCCTCCTCCTTCCCTCTGTGGCACTACGCTGGAGATACAAGGCAAAGTCGCCATGCTGGGAATTGACGTTCGGTGCGACCTCAATCCAAAGGATCACATCGAGGCTGTTATAAAAACAGCCTCACGTAAACTCGGAGTCCTGAACAAGGTGCGGCGTTTTTTCACGCCACAACAACTGCTCCTGTTGTATAAAACACAGGTGCGGTCTTGCGTCGAATATTGCTCGCACCTTTGGGATGGCTCCGCTAAGTACTTACTGGAGGCCTTGGATCGGTTGCAGCGACGTGCAGTTCGCATTATTGGTGACGTAAAGGTCACCAACACCCTCGAGCCTTTACAATTGCGTTGAGAGATAGCGGCACTAAGCGCTTTCTATCGACTGTATCACGGCGAGTGCTCAGATGAGTTATTCGCCCTCATTCGTGCTTCCCCTTTCCTTCACAAATCTACGCGTGCTGGCTCTCGATGTCACCGCCTAACTGTGACATCAATTCCATCGCGCACGAAGAAATTCCTTGGAATTTCATCATGGAGTATGGAATTCCTTACCAGCACACGTATTCCCCTCTTCTTATAACCTGGGTTCCTTCAAACGAGGCGTGAAGAGGCATCTTGCGGGCCGGCAAGGCGGGGGCGGCTAGTGCAAGTCAGTCTTCCTGACTGCACTAGCCGTCGTCGCCTTTGGACTTTACTACCACTTACCATCAGGTGGAGTAGAGTCATTTGCCCTCCCGGGTAATATAAAAAAAAATAAAAATAAAATCATTCTGTCTTAACAAAAAACAAACTGTAAATCGTTAGTTTTACGCAAAAAACAAACTGTAAATCGCTTTCCTGTAAAGTAGCATTTTTCACTTTCGATACTTTACCTAGGGACCATCGTTATGCAGGTTTAAGGTCATTTATTCTCAATAAGACATATTAATAATAATAATAATAAATAACTTTATTGCACACTCACAATGAAAAAAAAAACAAATCAAATAAAAAGAAAAAACAATAATAATAATAAAATAAAAGCTAAGGAAGAATGATGCATGCAAGGGGCAGTCTTATCACTCAAGTAGTGATCTCTTCCAGACATTAATACAGGGTATTAAGATGCTAGCAGGACATAACGGGCGAGTGCATTATATATACATACATATATATAAATATACATAATACATATATAAGTTTATATAAAATACAACATATCAATACATATATAAATCAAATAAATGTATAAATAGTACAAAATAGATAACAGGTCACATTTATAACACTACAGCTACAGTGGCCAGAGTGAAGTGTGAAGGAAGTGGGTAAGTAAGGTTAAAGCCATAGGTAATAGTTTTTAGTACGAAGTTTGAAGATGGAAATTGAAGAGGATTGACGGATATCGAATGGAAGTGCGTTCCACAGTCTCACTGCCTTAGTCGTGAAGGAGTTAGCATATAATTTGGAATGGCATATGGGCACACTTAACTTATTATCACTCTGGGAGCGAAGATTAAGTTGAAGAATCGATTCTGAACCAAGAAAAGTAAAGCGTTCCTTTAGATAGGGAGGTGTACAGGGGTGAAATATAGTAGAATAGAGAAGAACATGTAAGTTGCGACGGTCTTTGATAGTGAGCCACCTGAGGGCAGAGCGATATTGCGAAATATGATCGAATTTCTTTAGTCCAAATATGAATCTAATGCAGATATTTTGTAGGCGTTCCAATTTGTTGATTAGTTCCTCTGACAAATCAGGGTAACACGCGTCCGCATAATCCAAAATTGGGAGCAGAAGGCAGTTAGCAAGTAGTATTTTTGTTTTGATAGGTAGGAAATTTTTACATACCCACAGCCCCAACGCCCGCGGCTTAAAAAATAAGGCGTGACCCCTGGGCTATGGGCTCGAGAGGTGGTGGCCTCACGTGTCCTGCTTAAGCTGGTCCTGAGGCCGGGACCTCACGCTGCCTTACGCACTACCGCGAAGTGCGGGGGATTGAGATTACCTTAGGAGATCTATGTACCGCAACAGACACAGAGACGGCCAAACGAAGGGATAACGCGGTAGTATGCGCAAGCGATCCCGTGACATCCCTTGAAAAGATGGACTGGGAACCGCTAGTTTTTTTAAGGGTACTCCGGTGCATCCTCAGTGACGGCGAGCTCCACATACGAGTATATGCGTTTTTCTAGCGAGAAAAAACAAGTTCCAGTGTAAAACTAGTACTCTTCTAGAGGTTCTTGTACAGTTTCGATGACAATGCATTTTTATGATAAGCATGAAGTTATACTTCACCCAAAATTGATGCTAGACAAAAAAACTCAAAAGCAAGGATCAACTCAAATTAAGGATTTATCGTATAGACACCGTACCACACCAGTTATAATATATTCATAGAAATGTCCAACGGAATCTAAAAATTAATAAATTGATTAACTTACAATGACGGCGGGCAGTCAAATGAGTTCGTCTACTATTCACAAAATTATTTATTAAGATATATATATATACCTTAATAAATAATTTATTATTTGTTATTAGTTGAATATTCTATTGATGTTGAAAAAAAAAACTATATATATACATATATATATATATATATATATATATATATAGGGTTTTCCATTAAGGGCGCTTGATCGTGCAGAACTTCCATCGTAGCGTGTGCTGTGTGGCACGTAGCGCCGTCCTGTTGAAACCACATGTTGTCCAGATTCATATTCTCGATTTCAGGCCAAAAGAAGTTGGTTATCATCGACCGGTATCGCTCACCATTGACGGTGACGGCCACACCATTATCGTTTGCCACTTGGTGAACCTCGTGTGGATTGGTCTCGTCCCAAATACGGCAATTTTGCTTGTTGACATAGCCATTCATCCAAAAATGCGCCTCGTCGCTGAAGATGATTTTTTTGCCAAAATCGGCGTCAACTTCCAACTGCTCTAATGCCCAGTCAGCGAACACACGGCGCTGTCTATGGTCATTAACCTTGAGCTCTTGGGTCAGCTTGATCTTGTACGGGTGCAGGCTCAAGTCACAACGCAAAATTCGCCAAGTTGTCGTCTGCGACAGGCCGAGTTCCTGTGCGCGACGCGGAATTGACTGCCGCGGGTTTTCGAGGACACTGTCGCGCACAGCGGCGATATTCTCGGCAGATCTCGCGTTACGTTGACGCACGGGAACCGGCTGATTGTTAACTGACCCGGTTGACTCGAATTTGTCCACCAATCGACGGATAGTCGACTCGGCAGGACGATCATCGCGACCGTAAAACGGGCGAAGTGCGCGGAACGTTGCTCGAACTGAAGACCCATTTTCATAAAACAATTTTATGATTTGCACGTGCTGCTCGACACTGTAACCTGCCATGGTGGTTTGGGAGGACGGAATGAATATAACACACTGCATTTGACAGCTGTCACTCAAACAACATGGCCGCAATCAGCTGTCAAAGTTCAAGCGTCCCTATTGGAAAACCCTATATATATATATATATAATATAATAGTACAATATTAAAAATAATAAATTAATGGTATGTAGTAGCATTTTTTACATTTAAGATTTATTGACATTACAAGAATCACAAAGTGGCTTTTTACTAACATCACGTTCTTTGTTAGTTTTTTTTTATATTTATTTACTGATATGACCTCTGTCTTTTTTGATTTTCCTAGATTACCAATCATAAGTAGGTTCTACACTTGTTTTATGGTACCAAAAATTGTAGTGCAATTGCGTAGCCGGTCACCAGTTTGAGTTGATTCCGTGTGTTGATTAGAGACGATCAGAGAATTATGGTCATGCTCATGAGCGTTACTGTACCATCAATCACTACATGTAAGTATTGCTGCAAAATCGCTAGGGGTAACAGATGTTCTGAGTATGCCTGATATTAAGAGTCTGCACTATCAGAGCTAACTAACTCACAATCGTAATCAAAAACGTAAATTTCTAATTAGAATGATACTTTACTTGGTGGTAGAACTTTGTGCAAGTTAGTTTGGATTGCATTGTCGTGAACAGCAAGACTTAGTATTATTGTGTTCCGGCTCGAAGGGTGAGTGAACCAGTACTACCGCAAGCAGAATAGACATAACATCCTAAGTTAGGTGGCGCATTGCCTATGTAAGGGATGGCATATTATTTCTTAAAATGCCAAAGTCTAAAGGCAATGGTGAGCACTAAGTATCAGATGGCCCACTAATCAATCTACCTACTTAATAAAATTAAAACCAAACATTTATTTTATTATTTTTGTTACTGATTATAACGTAGAGGAGCCAAGGTTGCCGCGTATACTTTATCACTAACTCACCCGAGATGGCCAAATGTGAAAATTGTGAGATTAAGCACCACTGAATTTTCATGTGCTTCGTTTGTAGAAATGGTTCATTTTTCATGTCTTATCTCAAAAGAAGGCAATCTGCATGTGTCGGTTAACTATCTGCCACATTTGTATCCACCAATACGCATTGGAGCAGTGCGCTGTGAATAGCTCCTAAACTTTTCCTCAAACTGAAAAAAGGCGTTAGCCCTCCAGTGAGCTTGACATGCCGTTTGTTTTTTAGAGTATATTTCAAATCAGTGCAAAAACGGGGCGAGTGATTAGTTTATAAAAGAATTATGTATTTATATATATGTAGGTAGACATTTTTGTATAACCATGTATTTATTATAACATATACATTGTGACCGTGTGACCTTTTTTGTCAATCAGGTGTCAGATGATTATTAATGAATTGAATTTTAATGTTATGAAATATTATAATAAGACTAACAGAACTCGCGGCTTCACGTGGACTTGAAGTTTATATAATATATTATGTAGTCTGCCGTCGTAAAGAAAAAAGACGCATCTACAAAAAGTAAGTTTTAAATAAAATAAATGTATAAATCATTTATTTTCTCCAAACTTACTATAATTTTAATTAAAAATTAAAATAGTCAAATAGTGAAAAATAGTGTAACCGTATATATTCGTTACTATAAGGATCAGTATAACGCAATCTAGACCATCTAGTAACGTTGACGTCGCGTCATTCGTACTTGAACGAGACTTGTCGTTTTGTGTATATATAAATTTATTTTTCTCTGAGACACATTTTTCTCTGCTTTATCCATTCGTCACGGGCCGATTTCGTGCGCAAGGTAACGACAATGAGCCGTGGTCTGTTTTCACCTCGTTTTTCTTTGCCTACCCTCTTTACTTCTTCGATATGATTGTTATGCAAATTTAATTTTTTTGCCACAAGTTCAACAATGTTTTTGGTTTTTTCATTGTCTATCTCATCTACCCCTACAATTTCAATATTTTTTTCTACTTCTTTCTGCTCCAACTGTATTATTCTCTCCTCTAAGGCATCATTACATTTTTGTAAATGTATGTTTTTATTCTCCAATGCGCTGATTTTTTTTCTCTGAGGTTTCTTTATATTCGTGCATCTTCTGATACTGCTCAGCATAAAAATCAACGGTTTCTGTTAGGTCCTCAATTTTCTTTTGCATGTGGTATATTATTTCCAATTTATTATTTACTTCTGATAGCACAGATTCTACAATTGCGTTTTGAACATTCATATTAATTCTCGGCGCCTGCGACGATGGATTGTTGTCTTTATAACACTTATCACATGTTTCATTTTTTTGAATAAGCTTCATATTTGTAACGCATCTTTTATGGAAAAAAGCCTCACAGGAACCTCGACACTTAACCACTTAAGTTTATATCCACGTCTAAAGATGACGTGGATATAAACTGTTTGCATTTTCTACACTGCACCATTTTCGTATTTACATATACTCGTAATTGTTACTACTCGTATCATAAGCCTCGATCGTCGCGTCCGTACGCTGAGTGCATGCGCGCGGAAAAATAAATCAGACAGTGATCTTCTAGGTAATGGATCAGTTGGTTATTTAGGATCCGTTATATCACCTTACAAAGTACTGAAGTGATAGCAATTGGCCGATAATTTGCCGGGTCAGACCGATCCCCTTTTTTGGGAACCACTTGCACATTAGCTTCTCTCCAAGAATCCGGCACACATCCATTGTTGATAGAGACAGCTGGAACAGGCGCGTCAACACAGGAGAAAGCTCCGCTGCACACTTCTTCAGCACTATGGCTGGTTTTCCATCGGGACCACTAGCTTTCCGTACATCAAGTGATTGCAGCTCTGCACGCACATCACGCTGCCTGATTTTGATATCAGGCATTGTGTGGCCACATGAAGGTATTGAAGGTGGTAGTGCACTGCAATCATCGATCACAGAGTTATCCGCTAAGAGTTTTGCCAGAAGGTCGGCTTTCTCTACTACTGTAAGCTAGCGATCCGTCCGGATTCCTGAGCGGTGGCAGCGAAGGTTGGTAGAAATTGTTTTGCAAGGACTTGGTCAGGCGCCAGAAGCTACGGGTGCCTTTAGGATGCGAAACAAGGTCATGACCAATCTGTACAATGCGCTGTGCATCCGCTCTCGTGTATGCCTTCCTACAGGTCAGAGCTTTTGTTGTAAGTTGCTTTCAGTGAGTTAATGTTAGCCCCGCCCCCGCATATCGCGCATGCGGCATGGCCGCGTTAGCGGGGCATTGATCCATGCGCGATATGCCGCCTGCTTAGATGACACAGCATCGGCACATTCGCCAGTGAACCAACGGTTACGCGTACCCTTACTGATGAGGTCTGAGTTAGGAATGTAGTATTCCATCCCCAACAGGATCGAATCATCAATAGCTCCGGTGCTAGCTGTCGGGTCATTCTCACTGAAGCAATGTTCCTTCCAAGTAAGAGAAATAAACTTCTGCCTTCGAGGACTCTGTTTTTTGTCCTCAGTAGAACGTTTTCATCTCCACAGGGAATGCATTAGATTAATATTATATGAGTAAGACAGTCTCGAAGAATCGATCTATTTGATATATCTGTGGCTGCAATGTAAGCGGAGAACGAGACAAGCTTATTGACATCCACCTGGAGAAGCCAAGCTTCACCCGACAGTAACAGTATATGGCATCAGTATGCGCAGATTACATGTGCGCATTATTGCCGTAGGCGCTGGTGGCAGTTCAAGTCGTTGTTTATCGAGCACCAGTTTGTATAACAAATGTAATTGTTATGTTTGTGATCGGCACTAATTCACAAAAAAATTAAAATCGGCGACTTACTTATAATAACATAGGAAATAATAATTATTATTTAAACGCAATCCTCATCACACTTTATATAATCCATATACATTGTGAATGTTAGTGATGCCTCCTTCAGTGAGTCTTGTTCCAAAATATGATAAAGCGGGAACGGGAACGCGCTAATCTGACTCGCCGGAGACGACACCGGCGTCATCTCGACCCTACCACATCTCCGATGCCCGGGGCCTAATAAAAAGGGCGTGACTCCTGGGTCGTGGGCACGTGAGGTGGTGGCCTCGCTTGTCCTGTTTAAGCTGGTCCTAAGGTCGGGACGACCGTACACACTGGCGAGAAGTGCCGGGGGGGTTGAGATTACCTTCGTACGTACGATCGTTGCGTTATATCGACATGATCTCTCAGCCTCTCTGATCCATGTCCAAGACGGCCATCAAAAAATCCCACAATCCAATCCCACGGTTTTCCCCCACAGGAATCGGATACCTTTATAAGGTTTTCACTGCATGAAAAAAAGCTGTTTTCCGGACACGGTTGCATCGGTAGATGCCTGCACCGGATAGTAAGAGTGTGGCGTGCCTTCAGACACGGAGCGTCGAAACCTTATAGAGTAGAGAGATCGGTAGCGCGAGGAGATGGTCTGCGAAAAAATCATTCCGCAAAAGGAGGCCACGTAACGGAAGCGTGAGATTAGTGTCAACCGCTGACCTGCTTCGCCGAAGAAGACTGGGGAGTAAGCGACAGCACTATGCGCACCTCTTCTCCCCGCCGTTAGTGTCACCGGGTCTAGGAGATCTCTGTACCCCGAGAAACTTTTATGATTTAGACAAGACACAGAGACGGGTCAACCGTCGGAACAAAATAGTAGTATGCGCAAGCGATCCCGTGGCGTCCCTTGAAAAGTTGGAATGAGAACCGCTAGTTTTTTTAAAGGTAGTCCGGCGCATGCCCAGCGATGGCGAGCCCCGCATACGAGTTAATGCGTTTTTCCAGGGAGAAAAAAAAAACGGTTTAAAGCTAGAACTTAAAATTGTTCTTGCACAGTTCCAATGAAAATACATTCTTATGATAAGCATGAAGGACCGTAAATTGACTACACAAAGACCTCAAGGGCTTACCGTATAGACACCGTACCACATTTTATCGTGATTTGGCTGCTGCACTTATAGTTGGATCAATAACAAATGGTACGGTAATAATTAAACGGTAATTAAAGACAAATGATGCAAACAACAATAATACATTAATAGAAATGTTCGACGGAAACTAAAAATGAATTAATTGGTTAACTAACAATGACGGCGGGCAGTCAAATGACTGCGTGTACTAGTCACAAAATTATTTATCAATATAGAAAAGAAATATGGTACTATGAACTAATCTATACTAATATTATAAAGAGGAAAGATTAGACTTTTTGTTTGTTTGTTTGTTACGATTTAACTCAAAAACAGCTGGACCGATTTTAAAAATTCAATCACCATTAGTAAGCTACATCTTTACCGAGTAACAAAGGCTATATTATATTTTTTTTTTAAATCCCTACCTAAAATAGAACAACATAACCCAAGGTATCAAATTGTTGCCTATAAAAGTCATTATTTGGCGTGCGCTGCGAAAACTATTGACGGTATATAAAAAAATGATTTATATATTAGGTCCTTACATATGAAATTGGCGTTTTGTACGGGAGGAATATAAAGTATTTTTTTTTTTTGTAAAATATATTTAATTAATCAAAGTATGCACTGTTGTTATCTATGCACTTTTGCCATCTCATAGGTAGTTCATTGATCCCTTTAGTAAAAAAACCATGGGGGCGAGAATCAATAAACTCTTTGAAGGCGGTTTGGACTGCCGCATGGGAGTTGAATTTTTTTCCTTGTAAGAAGTTGTCCAAATTCCGGAAAAAATGGTAATCTGTTGGAGCAAGGTCCGGAGAGTACGGTGGATGTCGCAGACATTCCAATTGTAGCTCATTTAACTTAGTGGTTGTTTGTTGTGCAGTGTGTGGTCTTGCGTTGTCGTGAAGCATCAGTGGCCTAGAGCGATTGACCAATCTCGATTGTTTAGCAGCTAGTTCTTCCTACATGGTTTGCAGTTGCTGACAATAGATATCTGCCGTAATCGTTTGGCCAGATTTTAGAAAGCTGTAGTGAACGATACCGGCGCTAGTCCACCAAACACTCACAAGTAACTTTTTCTGAGTCAATTTTCTCCTCTTTTTTCTTTCAATTTTCTGAGTCTCCAGGGTTCAACCATTGCGACGAGCGCTTCCGATAATCCTGTACGATTATTATTATCCAGTTATCCATTTTTCATCACAAGTAATGATTCGATTTAAAATCCCTTAATTATTGTGTCAGTTGATCAAAGTAACACAGCAGTCGACGCGTGTTTGCAAGTTTAATTGACTCAATTCATGCGGTACCCATCGTTCAAGTCTTTTTACTTTTCCGATTTGCTTCAAGTGGATTAATACAGTTTTATCACTTACCCTGAAGCCTACAGCTATCTCTGAAGTGCTTTGTGATGGATCCGCTTCCACAATAGCCTTTAATTCTTCATTTTCTACTTTGGTCTCCGGCCGTCCACGGGGCTGGTTCTGAAGGTCGAAATTTCCAGCACGAAAACGTTGAAACCAAAAACGTACCGTGCTATCTTTTGCGACACCAGCACCGTACACATCATTAATCCTTCGAGCTGTTTCTGCAGCACTGGTGCCACGGTAGAACTCGTACTCTTAAATATACCGATATTTCATGTTTTCCATTGTGCGGTAATAAGCGACGCCAAAGAAAAAAATAAATGAATAACTGTTTTCAAAACTCAACGGTACCAGCTAAATGAATTTATAAATTTGAATTTGGAATTCTTAACCAAAGAGGAGATTTCAGATCAAAGTGGTCAGTACGACAAAATGCTAATTTTATATGTAAGGACCTAATATTAAAAGTACTTATAATTGCTCACAAAAAGTCCGCGATGGTATATATTATTGAGTTCAAATACGGCGGAATCGAATAGAGGTGATATAATATGTATAATGATATTATTAATCCTTATCCACTTAAATGATTTGATAAGATAAGAGCATATGGGCCACCTGATGGTAAGTGGTCACCAACACCCATAAGTCAATGGATTTGTAAGAAATGTCAACTATCACTTACATCGCCAATGCGCCACCAATCTTGTGAACTAAGATGTTAGGTCCCTTGTGCCCGTAATTACATTGGCTCACTCACCCTTCGAACCGGATCACAATAATACTAAATGTTGCTGTTTTAGCTGTATTAGCTGGACACAGAAAGTTTCAAACGTGGAAGTACTCCAGTGCGTCGCCAGTAGCCGGGAGTTACTGCAAACTGTGCCCTGGACATATGGCGAGCCCCACATACCCCCCCCCCCCCCCCCTGTTCCCGTGGGGGAAAACGAGTAACGCGTTATCCCAGCGTTAAAAAAAATAAAAAATAAGGGTAATTAGTTTATAAATTAATTTTATTTATAATACATAAATGATTATATAATTATGTACATGATGTGTGCATTAATTTACTAATTAACCATTAAAACAAGTCACCTTTTTTGTCACTCAGGTGATTATTAATGAAGTGACTGCTAATGTTATGCTGTGTTCGCGCCTACAAGGTTTTGGCTGCTGACGACGGCGCCAGACATTGCTATTTCATTTCTTGATATCTTCTTGATTCTTTTTTGATTTTTATTTAATCTCCATTATAATTGAAGTAACTCAATTCGCGGCAACGCATGGACTTCGATTTTTATCCTGTTATAAGTAGATAACTAATGTATATATTTCAATTTTACACATATATAGTCACGTCCAGAGAAAAGCCTGTCGCATGTTAGGTGTGCCATCACATAAAGTTCCGGCCCTGGCCCTTGATCAGGGTAGAACGAAATTGTCTTCCAGCACCCTTCGGTCGAAGTTTTCGCATCATACAAATTGCATTTCACCTGTTAATGTTACATAAGTAATAATTATCACATTTATAAAATTGAGCAATCTAGAAACGGCCTTAGAAATTAGTGAGTATCTCGTTTTTTTATATGTGTAAATATTGCCACCATAGCAACAGCTAGTCCCTGATTGAACTTTAATCCACAATTTCTTACATTTGCTTTTATGTTTTTAGTCTGTACGAGTTAAATTTCTGTATCTTTTTCATGCTTATTATAATTAACATAATACGTAAAGTATGGAAAGGGTAGGCGACAATTTGGTATGCATATTATTATGGGTATTCAAGTAACTAAACAGCGTATTCCCTTTTGTCAATTTTATTTAAAGGTGATTTTAAATAAAACATTATATAGGTTTTATAATTTTATTCGATCTTCAATAGAAATAAAATGTCCCGATACTGGCTTGAGCAAGACGTCTAGTTTCAAAACTACATTTGTATTATTTGCGTGTAGTTTGTACCGACGGAGCAAATGACTTAGTAGGGTCTTCATTGACATCATGGCATAAGCTTTACCTAAAGAAAAAATATTTCTCATAATAATTATTAAATACCTATCCTGATATGCTTACACAAAGCTTTACTATCAAGTAAATATATACCAAAAAGTGTCTATCAATAAGAGGTAGAATGTTATATTTATATGATTTATATGAACTAAGCCACATCATATACAATTCAAATAAATACATACCTATGCAATTCCTTTTTCCAATACTAAAACCAGTAAACGCACTGGTATTGTTAGGCATCTTTGCTGGATCCAACCATCTCTCTGGTACAAATTCTTCAACATCAGGACCCCAGATCGGGTTCCGGTGGACACCATACAATAACATAAGACAATTATGCCCAGGTTTAAGCGTGCAATTCTCTACGAAAAGGGTTATTAATTACATTTACTTAATGTAGAGTAAACTACATAACCTACTATTTAACTAAACAGTAACATACTTCCTTATATTTGTAAATAAATACTTATAATAAATTAAAAATGTTACGAATATGTCAAATTAT
Organism: Nymphalis polychloros; assembly: GCA_905220585.2. NCBI lineage: Eukaryota > Metazoa > Arthropoda > Insecta > Lepidoptera > Nymphalidae > Nymphalis > Nymphalis polychloros. The sequence goes on along the minus strand of HG992264.1, from coordinate 4,093,723 downwards.
TAAAAAGTACTAATTTGTCTATGGTCTCGAAAATAAGAAGTAAAGTCAGATACCGACGTCATCAGGTGTCGTCAGTGACCGTCAGAGGCACGGTCGTATACATAGGTTGTTTTGTTATTTAACTGTTTTGTTTGGATTTGAAAAAGTGTTCGGGATAATTATTACGCGAATTGTCATGCTTCTGGAGCCCGTAAATTGAACTAAACAGCGTCATTATGTCAACGTACCCCATATTGAAGTTGCAAGACCTGTGTATACGACCGTGGTCAGAGGACTAATAATTCTACTACCAAATTGTCACTTTATCGCGATCGAATCGGTGCGTACGCGAACGTGATCGTTGCTGTTTATCCGCTATCCTATTATTTTATTTAATAGTGGATACTATTGACATTAATGTTAACAATTTAGTTTGGTTGTAACATAACGGTATACGGTAATATCATATTGGGTTGATTCCGATTCCAATCAATGTATAAAACCAAAGTTAGGTTGGAAATTAATCGGGAACGTATCGTAATAATTACAAATTAGTGATTGACCAGTCAGTCGCGATGCCCGTTCGCTATCGCTCGTCACACGTTCGCAAGTTTACGCAAGACTTCCGAATTCTACGCTCACTGAATTATTTCAATTTGTTCTGTCTCATCTATAAGCCTTGTGACTTTCAAACTTGTTTTTAATTTAACAAACTTTTATTTTGTCTATGGCATGTAATTCGAAGAACTTACTATTTATTACTATTATGATTTACTAATATATTGTTCGAGCAATATTAGAGGACGTCTACATGTTGCGATCATATTTGGGCAGGGGAAAATAAACTTTAAACTGCATTTAACTACAAATCAATAACAGTATAAAACGCGAAAATTCTTCTCATTTTTTACATAATGGAAGATTATTATTATTATTTTGGTGTTGGGAGGAACAGGGTGTAAAGTTCCTCATCCACCATTGAAAAGGGAGGATCCTCCGACCAGACGGGTGTTGGTCTGGTGGGCTACCGCCCGACGGTTGTTGTCGGGTTCTTGTATATATATATATATGTTCAATCGCTAGGATAATTAATATCGCGATGTAGGATACGTCAGTTTTTAGTTTTCCTATGTGGCGAGATAGATGTCGCTACATTATTTTAACGAATGACAATTTTAAATATTTTCTTATTTTTATTTTCCAATTATTTGTCAATTTTTTATTTTGTAGTGACAAAATATAAACTATAATTTTTTTTACTGTAAATGTATTTGTATATTAGGAGATTTTCTCTCAACTTTTGTTGTCATTAAATCGAATAAGAAGAAATACCAAGCATTGTAAAACTTGTTACTTGAAGTTCATACTCATAAGTGAATACTTACTCAACTTAACCTCCCGATCTAGATATCTTCCAACGAAAGGCGCCATTACGTAATATCGCATGGTCTCCTTAAGAACTGCCTCTAAATACACAAGACGAGATAAATCTTGTTTTTCAACATCTCTATCTTCTAACACTTCTCGTAATCTGAAAATATAATAACAGCCATGTTCAAGTACATCAGTACACAAGTATCACAGATATATAAAATATTCTTCTTAAATAATAGTTGATACAGTGTTATGGAGTGTATTTGTTTTTTATAATAATAAGTTTTATCTTTATTTATTCCCTAGTTAAAACGAAGTTCCTTTACGCGGTTTGCAGTAGTGAACTGGCAGAAAGCGTTACGTAACGAAAAAGCATTATTCCCCTCTGAGCGACCATTCCTATCCTTCGTATGTGTGCCGTGTGTGCGTGAGTGTGCGATTTTTTTAGATTTGACAGTGAGAATTGTGTACGGTCAACAATATCTGTGTAATTGTTCAAAAATAAACTTAGTGAAGTTGATTTTTTTATTCATATATATACAGGGTTATTGGTAATTCGACGTATTCCCGTTAGGAGGTGATAGGGGTGACTATTTGCGATAATTTTAACCCCTATATACATGATGCAAAAGTGAACCATTTTTAAGTTATCATGTTTTTTAGCTTTATGAAGAAAAAATGAGATTTAAATAAATACTTTTTTTTAAATAAATGTTTGATGATGCATTTTTGACTTATTTTGGATAAACTTTCTATTTTCAAAAATGTTATATTCAAATTATAAAATTTTCTTACTTAGCCTAGCTTCGTTACTCAGCATTTTTGAATTAAATTTTTTTATAAAAAATACAAATTAAAAGACAGTTGTTTAAATGTGGACAGCGCTTCTTGCCGTGACAAAGTTATACTTACAATCAATAAAAATCTATAACTGTATATCGCAAAGAAGTTCATTCCTGACGGGGGTTCCCCGACCGCACAAGTTTTTTTTATAAATATGTATAGGAATTAATATAAATTCAATACAGTATACATGATTTCAATATATTATATAATAATATTTACTCTTTGTAAATTCGCTCCTGAACATTATGATGCGATCCGATCAGCAGTAAAGCAAAAACAATAACATTAGCCGACGTGTCGTGACCTGCCATCATAATAGTATTCATTTCATCCCTTATCTCTTGATCTGTTAACGTTCCCTCGTCGAGGTCCAGCATCAGGTCCATAAAAACTTTCACCTTAGGATCTATTAAATACGATAAATTAATTTAAAAAAAAAAAATATGGCAGAATTAAAAAAATACATAGACAAGAATTGTGCAAAATGTTTAAATAATATACAATCTTATACAATGTAGATGTCGAAAGGGGATGAGGTAAGGTTATCTCCATCTACTCACCAGTCAAACGCTTCAATTTAAACCACAGACAGACTGTAAACAAATATTAACTAAATAAAAGCTCACTTTTTCGAATCCATGTTAATCTTTTTAAATTAATTATTTACATTTAAAAAATTTACTGAGCAAAGAAATACTTAAAATAATATTATAATTTAGATTTAGAAATTATTGTGTCAAAAAGTCATAACGTTACTTACTTGCATCTTTGTATGTGTTAGTAACTTTACTTAGTTTACGTTGAGTCCTCTTTTTACGTAAAACCTTGAAATTTAGTACATTTTATATAAAAAAGTTAAAATAATAAAATATATAATTGAACTATTTAACAAGACATAAATAAACTCACGGAATCAGATGTATCGTGTAAAAATTTCATACAAGCGTCTTGTTTCTTCTTGAGACTACTAAAGTTATATAAAAAGTTTGAATGCAGCCAAACGCTCTGGAATCTGACTATATTGTTATTGAGATACGACTCAAATGCTTTCACGTAATTTAATGCTTCTTCTTCAGATATACAATCATCTAAGACAGTTACTGAAATAAGCAAATTAATAAGCAATAATAATACTAATGTATTAAAAATTAAGTTTTATTTGTAGGTTAATTATTTTTTGTATTTTTCCAAATGCACTTTTTTTGCTTGTGTTAAGTTTTAACAAATTAGTTACAAAGAATATTAAATATTTCACTCCTAGAATAATAGAGGATCATAGAAACTGTACGGATTATATCTTTGTCACAGTATAATCCAATCAAAATATATATCAAGTAAATTAAAGAAATGAAAGGCCCAAAGAATATAACGTCTAAGATCAAATGATCAGCATTGACCGTGGAAGGATATATATTTTTTGCATGCCAATGTATATAGTATTTTTTTAACGCTGTATATACACGTTTCCTCCGCGGGAACAGTGGGGGATTATGTGGGGCTCGCCATATGTCTAGGGCACCGAGTGCGCCCCGGTCATCGGAATACGCACTAAAAAACCAGCGGTACCGTTCCCGTCTTAACGGGGAGCGCCACGGGATCGCTTGCGCATGCTACCGTGCCGCTCCGACGGCCGGCCCGCCTATGCGGGCCTCCATACATTAGGGAGAATTTCAGGGTACTGGGAACTCCCCTAGTCCCGGCGGCGCCTATTGTGGTGGAGGGAGAAGGTGCGCAAAGCGCTGCTTTCTTCTCCTCAGTCTTCTGCGGCGGAGTGGATCTGCAGCGGCATCTTCCTTCCGCTCCCGCTCCGCGGCCTCCTTCTGCGATATCACACTTTCACAGAAGGAGACCATCTCCGACCAGCACCCCTCGCTTCCGAGCATCGCGTTGATGATGCTTGGCAAGGAGAAGTCTCCGTCTATAACCGCCGCCAGGGAATGCTTCTGGGCACCCCACGCGGCACACTCCATCAGGGTCGCCAGGTCCGCCGCGGGGGACCCGAGGTCCTCCTCCCATATGGTGATCAGGGCTTGCTGGGCTAGAGCCCTGATCCACCCGACCTCCGACGACCCTGGACGGTCACCGCGTTCGCCTCGGCCAGGAAGCGGTACACCTCCGCGAGCACTTCCACCTGGAGCTCCCAGGGCGGATCGCCCGCGAGGAGGGTCGCCGCTGTCCACGACAGCGTTAACTCCTTATCGCCCTCACTGCGGTTTTCGCTGGAAGGCCCGGTTGGAAGCGGTGAGTGCGTCCACCCAAATCGGGGCACCGTACAGTGCCATCGACCTCACTACACCGGCATAGAGGTGCCGGCATAGCGATCCCGGTCCTCCCACGTTGGGTAGGAGGCGGCCTAAGGTGGCGGTGGCATTGACGAGCTTCGGGCCGAGCTGCAGGAAATGCTGCCCGAAGCTCCATCGCCCGTCCAGGATCAGGTCCAGGTACTTCATCTGGGCCCGCACCGCACCCTCGTGGACCGTGGAAGAGGAGGGCCTCCGTTTTAGATATGGAGACCCTCAGGCCCTGCATTTCCATCCAGTCCACGGCCAGTGTCTATAGCCTATACCAATCACATAAGGAGCAAAATATACTAATGAACAATCCTTAACTTTTAATTGACGCGATTTAATTTCATTATGGGTTTACGAAAAAATTAAGTTTAAAGAAGTGAAACTATTATCAAACTTTGAAATATAAATTATAATGTAAGGGGTTTTCCAATAGGGACGCTTGAACTTTGACAGCTGATTGCGGCCATGTTGTTTGAGTGACAGCTGTCAAATGCAGTGTGTTATATTCATTCCGTCCTCCCAAACCACCATGGCAGGTTACAGTGTCGAGCAGCACGTGCAAATCATAAAATTGTTTTATGAAAATGGGTCTTCAGTTCGAGCAACGTTCCGCGCACTTCGCCCGTTTTACGGTCGCGATGATCGTCCTGCCGAGTCGACTATCCGTCGATTGGTGGACAAATTCGAGTCAACCGGGTCAGTTAACAATCAGCCGGTTCCCGTGCGTCAACGTAACGCGAGATCTGCCGAGAATATCGCCGCTGTGCGCGACAGTGTCCTCGAAAACCCGCGGCAGTCAATTCCGCGTCGCGCACAGGAACTCGGCCTTTCGCAGACGACAACTTGGCGAATTTTGCGTTGTGACTTGAGCCTGCACCCGTACAAGATCCAGCTGACCCAAGAGCTCAAGGTTAATGACCATAGACAGCGCCGTGTGTTCGCTGACTGGGCATTAGAGCAGTTGGAAGTTGACGCCGATTTTGGAAAAAAAATCATCTTCAGCGACGAGGCGCATTTTTGGATGAATGGCTATGTCAACAAGCAAAATTGCCGTATTTGGGACGAGACCAATCCACACGAGGTTCACCAAGTGGCAATGCACCCGCAGAAAGTGACTGTTTGGTGCGGATTTTGGGCCGGAGGCGTGATTGGTCCGTATTTTTTCGAAAACGATAATGGTGTGGCCGTCACCGTCAATGGTGAGCGATACCGGTCGATGATAACCAACTTCTTTTGGCCTGAAATCGAGAATATGGATCTGGACAACATGTGGTTTCAACAGGACGGCGCTACGTGCCACACAGCACACGCTACGATGGAAGTTCTGCACGAGCAATTTCTGGACATGGTCATCTCGCGCGGAGGCGACGTGAACTGGCCACCGAGATCGTGCGATTTGACCCCGCTGGACTTTTTCTTGTGGGGTTTTCTTAAGTCGCAGGTCTATGCCAACAAGCCGCAAACCACCGATGCCCTCAAAGTCAACATACGCCACGCCATCGATCAAATACAGCCCGATTTGTGCGCCAGAGTCATCGAAAATTGGACCTTTCGTGTGCGCGCCACCAACCGAAGCCGTGGCGGTCATTTGAATGATGTCATATTCCATACATAATGGGGTCGATAGAACTTCAAAATAAAAAAAAAAATTCGCAAATATCTCTCCTACATGTATTTTTTTTTGCATTTCAAAGATCAAGCGCCCTTAATGGAAAACCCTATATAAAGGTAAAGTGGATATAAAATTACAATAAAATAAACTTACAACAAATGGTTTCCATAAGATTCTGTCTTACATAATCCGAATGATCAAAAGGGCCTTTTCCGTCAACAGTTTTCAATTGCTGCACCAAGCGTCTGCCTTGAGTATTAAATATGTCCATAAATCCATCAAGTATTTGTTGATTAAAGGCTGGACTTATTAGCTTACGGTGCCGCTTCCATGTTGGTACTAAAATAATAAAAAAAAATTTGAGACCGATACCTTTATTCCAGAAACGATTGGTAATGCAAACGAATAGTAGATGTGTCTAATTAACACACTAGTATGTGTCATCATATATTTACTCTACTATCCGTTATTCGTAGCTTTCTGATCTGTAAGTAGTAACCTAATACTATTCGAGACAATTCCACTATTTCGTATTCGTAATTAAAACAAGTCGTTTCTTAAATTCAGTGACCAGCACCGGCCCTGGGGTATAGCGAGTGGAACGATCGTTCTAGGCGCCAGATAGTAAGGGTCGCAAAAATGTCAAAATAATTTCCAGGGTTACATAAACGTTGTTTGAATTTTATAAATGTGGTAATTATTATTTATTTAACCCCTATATCTCGCTCAACCCTGATCAAGGGCCAGGACCGGCGCTGACAGTAACCAAGGCTAAGTCAAAGTTGTAGGATGTAGGAACTATTATTCGTTTGCGAATGTTAAATTTGTATTATTAGAGCTATATCTGCGATCGTCGCCGTCGTTGTATCGCTGAAACAGTCGTAGGTGGCGCGATGCACGTCATTGTTCACTGAAGAGACCTCAATCCAAGGGACCACATCCAGGCTGTTATAAAAACAGCCTCACGGTAACTCGTAGTTCTGAACAAGATGCGGCGGTTTTTCACACGACCACAACTGCTCCTGCACCTTTGGGATGGCTCCGCTAAATACTTACTGGAGGCCTTGGATCAGGTGCAGCGACGTGCGGTCCGCACTATTGGCGACGTAAAGGTCACCAACACCCTCGAACCTTTATAATTGCGTAGAGAGATAGCGGCGCTGAGCGCTTTCTATCTACTGTGTCACGGCAAGTGCTCTGAGGAATTATTCTCTCTCATTCCTGCTTCCCCTTTCCTTCACAAGTCTACGCGAGCTGGCTCTCGATGTCACCACCTAACTGTGACATCAATTCACTGTCGCACCTCTAAAAAATGGAATTCTTTACACGTGTTCTCTTATGATCTAGTTCTAGTTTCTTCAAACGAGGCGTGAAGAGGCATCTTGCGGGCCGGCCAAGCGGGGGCGGTTAGTGCAGATCATTCTTCTCGTCTGTACCCGTAGTATCTGTAGCCGTAGTCGCGTTTGGACTCTACTATCACTTGCCATCAGGTGGAGTAGAGTCCTTTGCCCTCCCGGGTAATATAATAAAAAGGTGTGTGTATAAGCACAAAATAATAGGATATATTTTCCTTTAGATACCTCGCGAAAATAGCAATCCATCGCCGAGAAGTTCCTTCGTAAAATCGTGACTAAATTTATCTTTTTCGAAACATGTGTTTGACAATTTGTATATGTCGTCTGGATCAGTTAATACTGCAAGTAAATATCTCTATATTAGTATGTGACAAATGGAGTTATGAAATCAGTCCTAACTAGAATCTAATTTCTTGTCTAACTTACTGATATGAAATGTCGAATAGTAAGGAATTGACAATTTTGTAGTATTAATTATAAGTAATTAAAGGCGCAGTATTCATTTAAACAACAAAAAAAAAACAAATGTTACTATACGTCAATCATATTTCTTATCACCTGTTCTGTATGTTTAATCTCAAAATATACAATTTAACATATAATGAGGCAAATCTTAACTGTTCACCACATTCGTGAGTCCTCATTCCTGCTATTTGATTTTCCATAAAATATTAAATTCGATAAAAACTATGGCTACATGCTTACTGTAAAATTTATATGGCCCAGTGTAAAAAAAGGATACATGGCCCAAGCTCATGCATTTGTAACTCATATCCTTAATTTTCTTCCAGAAATCTAAAATAAAAAAGAATCCATTGTAAGTTAAAATTAAAAACAATAAATTTACTAATATTTGTATATCAGTCTTACTCTCAGTGCTTCCCATAAACATATGGGAGTGTCCAATAAATGGCAATGCCCCTGGCAGCATCGGTGGCTCATCTGGCAGCCGCCTCGTGTACCAGATCCAATAAGTGATACAATACGCCAGTAAAAGTAATAACCACAGCATGATAAAAGCTATAACATTATAAATAATTAGCTATATAATATGATGGAAGGTGCCAGTCTGCTCTGTGTAACATGACGTATTAAAGTTTGGGAAGGGAATTATAGCTTGGGTAGCAAGGGAGAGAAACTTCTGCTTTCGAGGTTTGATCTCGGTGAACCGTGTTCGTCTCCACAGGAAACGCGTGACATTGAAATAAGCACAATATCTACGATTGTGGCGGATTTAAGCATAAACGTTGGACAGTCTCAATCGAAGAAAAACGGTCATTTGGTATAACTGCGGCTGGAATGCAAGCAGAGAGCGAGACCAGCTCATTGATATACACCTCAAGGATCCAGGCTTCACCCGACAGTAATAGCACGCGCAGATTTAGCGTGCGCCGTAGGCGCTGGTATTTGTCTACAGCCCAGTTCAAGTCTGTGTTTATCGAGGACCATTTTAAGGATGTGTATAAAGTCAAATTACGCAGTACATCCATTTAATTTTAAAATTCATGAATACATAAAAGTTATCATTTACATACAGACCTGTTTCTTTTTAATTATTATAATGATTATTTATTCACACTTTGTGGGATGAAAGGTAGCACCCATTTTTTCGAGGCTTAAAAAATCGCGAATCGTACAGGCTAACTAAAAATCAGTTTTCCGACGGTGAAACTTTAAAGAAACTAACGAATTTATTAATATTTATTGAAAATTCAACACTTTCGGTGAAATTAACATTGATTAAATGGTGATTTCAAAGGCATTTATTTCGCTTAAGTGATCGGGGAGAGTACTTTTCCTTTGTACCAATCGATTCAGGAACGCTTGCTCTATTATATATTTTAAATGCAGGCAAAACTATTTGACTTTATAAATGTTTTACACATCCTTAAACATACATATGTAATATTAAAAATTAAAATCAGTAACTGATTTACATTGAAATTAACATTAACATTGAAAGTAGGTAATTATTGTTTTAATTTTTTTTATTAAAACTACGATTATTATCACACGTTATCCAGATAATGATAGGTATAATTAATATGAGACAATTAATGTTGCCGGATATTTTTTAAACTCATTTGTCAATATAAAATAATACCAATTATATTATACATTAAGTATACATTAATGTATATATGAATCTTACCTTAGTTCAAAAAAAAATGTATTAAAGAAATCGCTCTCCTGCAATGAACGTTTCAAACTAACTGTCGTATATGTAAATAATACAGTATAATAGGTGTAATGCATTAACTGCAATATCATTTCTATAAATATTAATTATATTGTAATTAATCATCAACTGCAATATATTAAAACAGTATTTAATAAAAAAAAATTATGTGGGTAGAATAATGGTCTACATAAAATGTTTATTGCGTTATATTATAACTCTATTAGTTAATTCGGTGCACGCTATCGAAGCTCTCAGTTGGCATGATTTTTAAAGCTTTTATTTAACTGGCAATATAGTTTGTTTAGAAATGGTTAATATTTCTTATATCGTCTATGGTGAACACTTTTTTAGGTATTTTTTTTTTTTTTTTTTTTTTTTTTTTTTTTTTTTTTTTTTTTTTTCAGCTTATCGCCGTCCACTGCTGGACGAAAGCCTCCCCCAAAGAACGCCAACCATCCCGATCTTGGGCAGCCCGCATCCATCCCGTACCTGCCACCTTTTTCAAATCGTCGGTCCACCTTGTTGCAGGGCGTCCTACACTACGTTTGCCTAAACGTGGTCTCCACTCTAACACGTGTCGGCTCCATCGGCCATCAATACGTCTGGAGACATGACCAGCCCATTTTAGGTATTGACGGGTGGGAAAATAGGCCACCTGATGGTAAGTGGTCAACACCATAGACACTGGCGATATAAGAAATATTAAGCAGTCTTTACATCACCATTATGCCTGTAGTTACACTGGCCCACTTACCGTTCAAATTGGAACGCAACAATACTAAGTATTGCTGTATAACGGTAAAATATCTGCTAAGTGGGTGGTACCTCTGTCGGGCTTGCACAAAGCTCTACCACCTAGTAACTTACCATTAGGTGGCCGATTTACCAGTCTGTCTACCGAAGCCTTGCAGGGAGCCACTTACAGGCTTCTTATTTTTTAACGCATATTACAAATCCGCATAAAGACCGGGTGAGTAATTAGTTTATAAAATAAATGTAATTATTTATTTATTAAAATATATATATAAGCTGTGTATTCATTAAATGACAGATTAATTTACGTAATTAATGAAGCAAGTCACCTCTTGTGTCATGGCAGGCTACAGATGATTATTAATCAAGAGAATGTCGATGTTATGTTAATTATGTTATTAATTAAAACTAACTGAACTAGCTGCTTTGCTTGGACTTAATTTTGTAACAATTTTCTTACACAACTATATTTATGATGATTAGCAATGTATTTATTTATTCAGAACATTCAACAAAATAATGTAACTATGACGCGAACGGCGCATTAGATAATTGATTACGAGAGTAGACGATCTGTCACGAAAGGTAACCAAGCTAGCAACTTTTAATGGCCAGTCTCGTTTACTCTAACGCAACATCAAGCACTAGTACGACAGATGTGACAGACAAGAGGAGGCGACCGGCGGACGTCAAATAGCGAGCTACGTGTTTGGTGGACCGTTATCCAACTGATTGCTAATAATCAGGGAGCCCAAGCGGGGATTTCGGGATTTACTAAAGCGCGGCAGATTAATATACCTGTATATTAATCTGCCTGGATACCTTGTACGCGGTTAAGTACCTCCACCAAATATGAGCCCCATATATATGGCCGCCCGTCTAGGATAAAGGATCAGATTAGTAAAAAAAAATTGATCATCAGAAATTCTCGAGCGCGTTGGATTAAGGGTGAGTTAATTGCATGCTAAAAATGTGTATATTCCACTAATCTGACGATTTGGATGTGACGCAAACTTCAAAATCGCCATTTTGAAATACTCAAGCGCGTCAGATTAAGATATATGATTCATCTTTATGTCCTAGACGTGTTGTCTCATATTATGGCGATTATCTGGAGGGATACGCCAAACCTGACAATAAAAAAATTTTTTTTTTTGATATTTTAATTCTTTGTACTTAATTAATTGAACAGCTCAGGAAATAGCATGCAAATAAAAGAGTGTATGTTTTTTAAGAAGAATACTTGAATTTATAAGAAAATAATTTCAAAAAAATCAAGTTCAAGATTATCATAATAATATGTTGTTCGGGACTCATAGTCAATATTTATAAACTTTAATTCACATAACTTTATTAAAATAATAGAATAAGTCAAAGCGTTGGAAACAATATCATGCTTCGTACGAGTCTGTGTGGTCAACAGTGATAGCGCCATGGCAACAGAGTCCTCACTCTGGTTTGAGTCCCCACTCAGGAATGAGAGAGTAATAGATAAAGAAAGAGTGGGAGAGGAATAGAAACGCGGAGAGGGGGGAATATAGGCATCACGCAGCTGCACGCATTATACTTTATTGACGAACTTTTGTTGATTCGGCTTGTGGAAATCGTCAGATTATACATTTTTCGTTATCCTTAAATTATTTCCTTCAAAATACAAAATAAAATAGCCACGCTCGAGAATGTCAAGATGACGTTTTTTTTAACAACTTTGTACCCCTTTCTTTACGTCACTCTCAAATTGTCAGATTAGTGGAATATACACATTTTTAGCATGTAATTAACTCACCCTAACTTAATCTGACGCGCTCGATAATTTTTTTTTTTTCATTTTCAATCCTTACGTACGCATCCTCATCATGCAAACGATTAGATTAACGTACGTACATTATTAAAAATACGTAGCACATGTGTACTATCAATATCTGACGCGCTCGAGTATGTCCATGCATTTTTTTTTTTACAATTTCCCCAACGATGATAAGATCGATATATTACATTTTTAAATAATGTATGTCTCTATGACGCTCGAGTAAATCCCCATTTAGCGTCGTGGGCTCCCCTATTATATATAAAATATTCTTCTCGCCCGAATACCCACGTCTGCTGGAGATTAGGCATGGAGTTAATAAATAATGAAGATACTATCGTGGTCCCTTTAACTATACTAATCTATACTAATATTAAAAATGCGAAAGTAACTCTGTATGTCTTTTAAGTTTTTAGAGCTAAACCACAGAACAGATGATGATAATATTTTGTTTGAAGCAAACTTCATCCCCACAAACGGTCTTTTTTTGGAACGAAGTTCTTTTACGCGGCAAACAGTTGAGTGAAATGGCAGTGGCCCAAGGTCACGTTACTAACGAAAAAGCTTTTATACCTAGTCGCGACGTCGTATTATCGTACATATTTCTGACGGCAATAATAGGTACTATTTTGTAATAGCACGATCTTTCGTAATAGCTAGTAGTAGGAGTGGTAGTTCATAGATGGCGCTCTAAGCAATAGCAATGATCGATTTTATTTTTGATTTTGCATTTTGGTATTTTGCGAAACTTTTTTACATTAACTATTTTAATTTATTTATACTACTATAAGGTCCTCCAGACAGATTTCGGCCACGGCGGCCAATCTCAAGAGAGATTAGCCAACTGCGCAGGAGATATTATAGTGCACAAGTGTGTGCGCAAACACAGGTGCACTCTCTTTTTCTTAGCTCTCATAATCCGATGGGACGGCAATCCGACACGACCAGAATGAGTTCAGGCGCAGGACCAACGGCTTAACGTGCTTTCCGAGGCACGGGAGTGTACACACTTCCAACTTCCAGACTCCGGGCTGCTACTGAGAATTTTCAAACAGAAAAACCCAATAACTATTTATTGGCCCTACCTGGGAATTGAACCCAGGACCACCGGGTCTGCGGCCTTATATCTAGCCACTAGACCAACGAGGCAGTCACTACTATATAAATCTATTGGCTCTGTCTGTAAATTTTTTTTTCACCTAATTTTGTGGTAAATAATCGTTTTATGATGCAGTGATTCACATTATACTATTTTTTTCATTTTTGTCTGTTTGTCTGTCTGTCTGTATGTATGTCTTCTTTGCGTGCGCGTTGCGTGTGTGTTATTATAATAATAAAATAATTTATTATATTTTTATTTATTATACGCGGGTGAAGCCTCGTGGCACAGTTAGTATGATATAGTCTACCTGATGTGATCTAGAAAAATCCTACTGTAGTTTACAGAACAACTTATTGCAGACACTAAAATATAAAAAATAATGAAAACTACGTTTAAAAAAACTGACTTCAATAACTAAAAAGTATAAAATAACTTAATAAAGATTTAATTTAATACACCTTTTATGCAATGCCGAGCCCTTAACAAAATAAAACTTAATATAATAAACAGCTTACTTACTGTAATGAAATTCCTACATTAAAGCTTACGTAAATAAATGACCTGAATGAGTATTAATATTATATATATTAAACCTATATTATTCGTATATCTGAATATATCTGTGGCCCTGAAAAGGACCTTTTGGTTTGCGTATTGTGTGACGAGCCCACAACACGACTGTTTTGAAGACAAACTAATAATAGAATTAATAAATACCTACAATTATGAAAACAACAATAGCTTCATGCAACAGACAAATTATACAAATCTATCAATAATTAGGTTACAACGCATCAAAATTTTACTATATTTCGAAGTTATTGCTTATGATGTTAGCTATCTAGTCCTGCGAGGTTGCTGGTGTGTTACAAATAACCCTATATATTGTAATATTTCTAAGATTTTGTTGTATATTTAGAATTACATACTTAGTATACCATTTTGGCTTCCCAAATAAATGTAATCGAGTAGAAACAGTAATGATAAAGATCAAATGATGTCGAAAACATCAGGCTTCCACTTTGTACTCCCCCCCTAATTCCCTTTCCACTAAATATTATGTGGAACTGTTTTTTCGGAAATTTATTTTTTTACCGTTTATAACTTTCAATACAATTTGCAAGTCTGTGTGGTGTAGTGCGCATACTAATTTTTTTTTTAAATTAATTATAATTTAATATGATTTTGTATTTAATTTTGTTGACTGTTCTTTTAACTTTTTATAACATGTATCGATATTACAAAAAACTTATCAAAAGTTCATCAGTGCCGATTATTCATGACGCATTTTCTTTATTTAAAATAATTTTTAGAATTAATTTAAAAGGTGAGTTTATGACAAAAATTTTTAAATTACTAATTTAGGTAAATAACAATTAATCTATTTTTGAGGAAGTGTTAGAGCCAATTCCACCGAGCTGCTTTAATGCGGATTGGAGGCAAACACATATAAATCGTAACTGTAGTACATATTTAAATTTGATTTTATCATTTTCAACTATTTAAATTTTTTATATTAAATATTATACCTATTTATTTACCTACTTCAAGAATTAAAAGATTAAATTGCAATAGAATTGGCCAGTCGTATTAATAATAATTTAAATCATGTTGAACGTGTGTCGTCCACAACATGTACATCGTATATACACACATGCAAATATACATACTCACAGACATACACTCAACATACGATATCGGATTGACGACACAACGGATGATCGCATGTAGTCAGTGGACAAACACATTCCTTATCTCAGTTGTGACGTCATCCTTTGTCTTATGTTGTGGCCCCGCCTACCAGGTCCGATCACCAAGGCGTAGCCTGTATTTTTGCTATCCAGACCGCTAGTTACGTATTCAAATAATTACATTGTTTTCGTGTTGTCTCTGTAGTTTGTGCCTGTGTTATTTTATATTGTCTGTGACTGTAAACGTTCTTATTCCTGTATTTTGTGTACTATCATATTGTATGCGTAATACAAGTTTATATGGACCATTGTGTGTGAGTCACATTTGAACTAATAATTCAGCCTACATTCACCGTAACATTAACATAACACACAACCCATAAACGTAACACAACCTCGCAAATTTCACAAGTACAACATTTTAATTTAGATGGCGTCATCACAGCAACAACAGTTTACTCAACAAACCGAACAGGTCGAGTTAGTAGCTATTACCTGATATTATGCAAGATATAAATAAATTAATATTTAATTAATACCCATAAACGTAACACAAACTCACAAATTTCACAAGTACATTTTATTTTAGATGGCATCATCACAGCAACAACAGTTTACTCAACAAACCGAACAGGTCGAGTTAGTAGCTATTAGGTGGAGTTAGTTGATATTATGCAAGATATAAATAAATTAATATTATAAATTAATTGTAGTAAAGGACATTGCCAATTTCTGTATGGCGGCTTGCATAGGTATCGAATTTGCTTCACACTAATGAGTTGTGATGTTTTATATTCGTGAATATTGGGAAAATAATTGCTATAAATAAAAAAACTCAAAAAACTCGGAATAAAAACAGAATAGACATAAACATTTTTATAAAATCCTTTAATAAGATTGCTGTCAATAAGTACAGATTATGATTTTGCTATAAAAAATGTCAAATGGCTTGATGAGTATTTATCTTTCTCTGTGGTCCATTATGGTGGAAGTTGATAAACGGTACTTAAAATTCATCTTGCATTACATAATATTTTGATTATTATTATTATTATTGAAATAAAAACTCCCAAGTTCAAAGACGATAAAATTGGATGAGGCCTTTGGGGATTGGGGACGCCCAATGTTGGGCCTCCAAACTAACCTGAAGATTTTTTATAATAACATTAAAAAAAAAAAACAAAACAATTACTATTTATATAATATCTTTAGAATTTCTGGCAGTAAATATAATATATTGATTCTTTGATCAATCTAATTAATTTTATTTTATTAGTATTGTATAATTTGACGAAGAAAGGAAAACAATATGTAAATTGGAATTGGAAAGAAAGGCTATTTTATTTATTATAAAAATAACTACCGAGTTTCTTGCCGGTTGTTTCTTCGGTAGAATTAAATTGCAATGTTATTTTAATTTAATTTATTCTCATAAAATTTAATAACGTTTATTTCTATATTAGTTTATATAAGTATAACATAATATAAATTATACATTATATATTTAAATTTACATTAAGGCCTTATACAAATAAATATTAAAAACAGTAACTGTACATATTGTGAACGCGTGGAATGGTGGCAAAAATGTTACCAGCATATTTTTCTGATTTGAATCGCAATTCCGATTCTCTGGGCGAAAAATGAACCAGCCCTACTGCCACCAGTAGAAGCAATAAGACGGGGTGTAATATTTTTGATAAAAGTTATTGCACTATTATTACTCTTAACTTATTTAAATTATGATACCTGCGACAGTGCTGGTCCATAAAATAGATTTTTAACTTTTGGATGACTTTGAAATATTTTCTTTTATCTCTTCACCTAAGTCAAAACCACTGGAATTAATTAAAATGTGTCAAAAGCATTGTATAACAAAATTTTGTTTTCCAGATTTGTTTAAGCTAATTCGTATAATTGGAGAACGTACGAATGAAAGAGGTGGAGTTACTAAGTTTTTCTTCGGCCCTCTTGCCTTACATGGTAATTATATAAAATCAACTCTTTATCTTGGAAGAATTCGAGGCTGAGTGTTATCAATTAAAATTTATTTTATTTACTGTTACAGTTGTTTCCTCACCAGAAGATGCTTCTGCTGTTTTATCACTTTGCATGGAAAAAATGTTCGTCTATTCCATGATTGAACCTTACATTGGCTGTGAGCTGATAGCTGCTCCTTGTAAGAAAATATTAAGCTATTTACCATTGCTAGTGATAATAAACGGACAAAAAATATTCTTTAATCTCTATTGTGTGTAACAAAAACCCCGTCCGAGCCGTGAAGTGGTTGTTACGTATCATGAGTAGATTTAATCTATGTCATCATTTTTTAAATACTAAGTAATAAAATTACCCCGAATATAATTAATATTAGGTCCTTACATATGAAATTGGCGTTTTGTACGGGAGGAATATAAAGTCAATTTTTTTTCGTAAAATATATTTAATTAATCAAAGTATGCACTGTTGTTATCTATGTACTTTTGGTAGTTCATTGATCCCTTTACTAAAAAAACTATGGGGGCGAGAATCAATAAACTTTTTGAAGGTGGTTTGGACTGCCGCATCGGAGTTGAATTTTTTTTTTCTTGCAATAAGTTGTCTGAATTCCGGAAAAAATGGTAATCTGTTGAAGCAAGGTCCGGGGAGTACGGTGGATGTCGAAGACATTCCAATTGTAACTCATCTAACTTAGTGGTTGTTTGATGTGCAGTGTGTGGTCTTGCGTTGTTGTGAAGCAACAGTGGCCTAGAGCGATTGACCAATCTCGGTTGTTTAGCAGCTAGTTCTTCCTTCATGGCTTGCAGTTGCTGACAATAGATATCGGTACGGGTACGCAGATGACTGCATAATTGCCGAGGTCTAACGCGCGAGCTTGTAAGGCCGAAATCCAGACTCAGAAAGAGGCCATGGTTGAGCGCCTGAGCGCAGTGACCGATTTGGTCATATTCAATGCAACCAAGTCAAGCACGTCTGTGACGTGTTTGTGTTTTCGCTAGAGTCCAATACTGACTCAGACCATTTACTGAGAATGTGAGCAGGTGACAGGCAGACAATATCGCACAATATCGCGCAGTATCGCGCTAAGTAATAGTGACACAGCCTTACACGTGCCAGCGACGTTTCAAAGGCACTCAAAGGAGCCGCCTAACGACGCTGGTGTAGTCACAGCTGGTGTGTTCGATGTTGGGGAATTAGGGCTCTAAAATGGGTATTTTAAGTTAAAATAACATTTTAATATTAATGAATATTTGATTTTTAATAATGTCTATAAAACACCATTACGCCCCTTTTTTGGTCAAATAGGGTTTTGTTACACACTGTATACAAAACAAAAAAAACAACGGGTTGCAATCCGGGAGTGCCGGCAGAAATGAAAATTTGAATATTAACGTTGTGTATTTTTGATATTTTGGAATGATAAGGGAAAAATTTTGCTCGAAATTCCTTTAATTATCAGTATAAAAGTACTATCATTTATGTGATAAAATACAATATTCATTTATTGCGCTATCGTAAACAAACATGACAATTTATATTACATTAAAAATTTAACACTTCAAAATCCGTCTTACGAATTTTCAATCAGGGTCACGTGACATGACGCGGGTTTTAACATTTTTTACCCATCATAAAAATTGCACAACGCCGCTAAGGAAGTTTTCACTTCAATAACCGACTGACTCAATGACATATCAACGCGCAGCCCGTGCTACTGGATGGATTCCTTTTACAAAGTAGCACTAAGGAAGAATTTATGAAAATTTAACCCCTAAGGTACTGATGAAAGAAAATTTAATTTTTGTAGAAAGAGCTATGGAAATTGGTTTCTAATGAAACAATTCTGAATAATAACACGAGCAAAGCCGTGGGTAAAGCTGCTAGTTAATTTACAAGATTATATGTATGGGTTATACAACCAAGATAGGCTAGTGGATTTAAAATAAAATCATAACCGAACATCCTCACATGGAATCTTAACCGAACTTTTATGTTCAATTCGTTTTTATAACTCCTATCGTGTTGGGCAGCTGAATGTGTGATGAGTGGGTAGTCCCTACCTAGTCGGGCTTAAAGCCCTACCTTAAAGTAAATGATATTAAAAGGCTTTTACCATTAAGTAAAATTTTATTTTACAGTTTGTGTTTGGAAGACCAACCGACGTCTTATCGACCATGCTTTTAAACAAAGAGTATTAGATGGTTACATTGAAGTTTTCAACAAACAAGCTGAACGCTTGGCCACCGCGATGGCTGCGAAAGTTAACAAGGAATTCGACTTCAGCGAAATTATAGCGAGAAATTTGTTAGAGACCGTTTGTCGTAAGTCAAAAATTATCTAGTTATTAAATCGTGTATTTTATGTTTATATATTTGTAGTATGTTATATACGTATATATTAATTATATATTGACGCAACTTTTTAATAAATAGAAGACGAGTTTCTTAATCGAAGAGCTTTTATGTACCCGGAAACACCTCTAGGTTAGAGAACCGATTATGCGATACTGTGACGCCTCCCCAAGAAGCTGTGTGAGTGTTCCTGCGCACATGGTGCCAGCGAGCCTCCCATAAGTTCTTAAATTATTTTATAATTTCATAACCAAAACTAAGATAACGCCAAATTTGCCTCTATAGAGCTCGGTGTGCTCAACAAGGCGAGGCAGTACTTCATGTCCGCTCATCGTCTAAGTACTGTTCTTATCTCTGGGCGGGAGCTTCCCAGTATCTACCACAGGTGCTCTCATAAATTGCTTGAATTAATTCCAACCGCTGAATTTTACTACCGGACATCGCGTCAGAACTCTAAATTCCATTCACACCACCGATCGATGTCTAGAAATCCACAACAGCGCGATTTTTTAAGGCATTTCATGCCTCGCAAAACCGGCTTTCACCGGCGTTTTTTCTGAACTGATATGACATAAAAATTTCAAGAAAAGGTACTACTCATTCCTTAAAGGCCGGCAACGCACGTCCACGGGCGTTGGTAGTCACTTTCCATCAGGTGAGCCTCCTGCCCGTTTGTCCCTCTTACCTTATTATACATAATTTAATTAAAGTTTGTTAATTTACAGAAACAATAATGGGTATTGATGTTAATAATAAAGAGGTAATCACTGGAAATTACGTAAAGGCTATCAAGAGAGTACTACAAATATTAGTCTCAAGAGTCGCGCGTCCTTGGTTAATGATTGATTTTATTTTCTATTGGACCTCTTTAAAGAAAGAACAGGATGAGTGCTTGAAACTAATTTGGAATTTATCAGATCAAGTAAGCTGAGTATTCATTTAGATGGCCATAAAAACAGACACAGTGGTCATCACCACTTTTAGACATTGGCGATGTAAGAAATATTAACTATTACTAACATCGCTATAGCGCCACCCACTTTGGGGTCAAACATGTTATTTGTGCCTGTAGTGACACTGGCTTGCTCTCCTCTTAAACCGGAACAAAGTAATACTAAGTGTTGCTGTTCAAAGATATCGTAAAGACACTAATAGTCATTCATTCTAGTATCACTCGACGAAAATGCAAATTCTACTGAACCTATAAAGCTTATCACAAAAATACATTATGTCTCACATGTGAACAAACGTGACTATAAATATATATTTATATTTTACAGTTAGTTAAATTGCGGAAATCAGAACACATTAAAAGGCTGAAGAATAAAGAAAAAATCCACGTAAAAGGTAGTAGTTATTATTTTTAATTACCACTTATTATAATTGATTTTTTTAATGTTCAATATTTCTTAGGCTTTCGCAGTTTTGTTTCATAGACCTAAATTATATATAATAGAATTATATATTTTTCTACACGAATATAATAATGTAGATTAACCAACCATGTAGAATGGAGTATGAAGATTCGACAAATTTAAGTTTATTGCAAAAGTCTACACAATATAACTGACAGATGTATTGTGAGATTCAATACTTTCAATATTGAACATTCAGAAAGTATTTATAAATGAACACGACCCATTTATATATTAATTTTAATATTTAACTATGT
Source organism: Nymphalis polychloros (assembly GCA_905220585.2). Classification (NCBI taxonomy): domain Eukaryota; kingdom Metazoa; phylum Arthropoda; class Insecta; order Lepidoptera; family Nymphalidae; genus Nymphalis; species Nymphalis polychloros. The sequence goes on along the minus strand of HG992264.1, from coordinate 4,072,707 downwards.
ATCATAAATAAAGGATACGAGAATTTATAAAAACAGTTTTATAAAATATGTATTATGAATAAAGTTCTTATGATGTGTATTAAAAATTATACAGGGAACAGTATACAAAACAGTTTAGACATTTTAATCGAAAATACCGTTACTGAAGATAACGAAATACTAACAGATCTGCAAATACGACAAATCATTGATAATCTCCTCATCGCTGGTTTCGACACGACGTCACCACAATTATTTATCTCTCTTATAAATATAGGAAGCCATCCTGATATTCAAAAGAAAATTTATGACGAGTGAGTAATAGATATTCCAAATATAATTAATCGAAATCAAATACGGTTAGCGGGCCAATGTACATTACTGTAAATCTATAGTTACATCATACGAGTTATTCTCTCTCATCCCTGCTTCCCCTTACCTTCATAAGTCTACGCGTGCTGGCTCTCGATCTCATCCCCTAACTGTGACATCAATTCCATCGCGCACGTAGAAATTTGGCAACTCTTTTATTTGTCGCACGAAAATAACTCATCTCCTTGTTTACAAGATTAATTTCTTCTAATATTATAAATGTTAAATTAATTGCGTCTGTCGGTTACGACTTCACGACAAAACCACTGAAGTAATACAGCTTGAAACCTAAGAAAGAACATAGGCAACTTTTTACCTAATACCTAATGTCTGATCCACTTCTGCTACAACGTGGGCGAAACCACAAGTGAAAACTAGTGATAAATACAGGACCATGACTGGGGGTCATCCCATGTGATGGGTTCAAAAAATCGATTTTTATTTTTTTTCATAAATTGCTTCATTATCATGTCTAGAATACGGTAGTAAAGTGATTTTTAAAAATTAGAAGTCGTTTTGAAGCTACAGCAGTTAGAAGAAGCAGCTGTGTGACAGTAAAACTTTTAAGGGATCCTAGATGCTAAGCTGTATGGAGATACTTTAGTAACAAAAAAAGAATGTGTGTGCCACATAGAAAAGAGAATGGGAACACGGCTCCGGGGTGTAAAAAGGATAAAACAAATAAAGGAATCGGTGGCAAAGGGGCAGGTAAACTTACTGACAAAATTATTCAAGAAATAACGAAATTCTACGGGTTAGCTATTCGACGTCATCCAGATTCGCTTGAAGCTATATGAAAAAGGAAGTTTGGGTAACGTATTATCACAAATGTTCTTCAGATGAAAATCCTCAGCATCAATTTTGTCCAGAAGGCGAAAATGGCGCAAAGTAGAGGCTAAGGGTCAGGTCGACCAATTTCATCACGATAAACCATCTCTAATACCACAAGTACAAGCCGGCCGCGAAGCACATACTTATGTTGAGAAACGTGATGAAACGCGAATCTTGCATTCTGAGCGGCGCGTAAGTGATGTCGTAAAACAAGCCAGAATTGACACAAGAGCTGAATAATCTGCTTTGAGAGAGTTCCAAGAGGAAGAAGAAGGAATACTCTATGGACTAGGCATCGCTGATTGCGGGTAAGTTGAGATTTTCATAGTATTAACCGGACTTGACACTTTAAACGCGTTTTTCTCGAAACTTTTTTTTTTTAATCTTTCCTCCCTCGTATCTCGAATACGGCTTAACCTAATGACTTGAAATTTGTAGGGTACATTCAGCACATGTAGACGCATGGAATGAACTATTATCAATCTAAAATTCGATGTTTTTTATACCATAAAATTAAAAAACAAAACGCAAAATTCGCAACTTTTTTTTCAACAGTCTACCAAAAATCAATTTTTTTGGTATTTTCACTTGGTCCATTTCGTGCATTTAGGTCTACAGATTAAAATGCTGCAATAATTTTTGTTTTAGATAAGCCAATCAGCCGGAATCGTGGAGGAAGTGTGAGCCCATTTTTTCAAGGCGAGGGTGTTCAGAGCGCTGTAACAAACGTTCTTCTCAACATTTTTAACTAAAAAAATTATATTTATACTCTTGAAATATATGTTAATAAATGATAATAAATTTAAAGCTTTAGTTTTTTACTGGTGGTAAAAAAAAATCCTAAAAATGCCCAAAAAACAGGCCGTCACATGGGATGACCCCCTTAAACCGTAAAGACACCCAAGCAGTTCAATTATAAAATTGTCGTATGTAGGTAACTGTTTTGTATTTTAGCTCTGTCGTAAAAAGCTAATCGCTATTTATACTATTTTAGAGTAATTAGTGTAATGGGGGACAAAGACGGAGTCATATCAAAGAATGATTTATCTCGACTTAAATATTTGGAAGCAGTTTTAAAAGAATCGATACGTTTGTATCCGATTTCACCGCTGGTAGCTCGGAGATCTACCACTAATGTACAACTGAGTAAGTATCCAACATACATATTAGATCATGATCGTAACACCAATGGCATTTGCAAATGGACAGTAATAAATAATCCAACTTGTATTATCAGAAGTTTGTAATCTATATCATATTAAATTGGTAGTATTACACATTTAATTATTTAATAAAAAGAAACTACAAAAAAAAAAACTACAACTAACAACTTTGGTGGTGGGCTTTATGCAAGCTCGTCTGGGTGGGTACCACCCACTCATCAGATATTCTACCGCAAAACAGCAGTACTTGGTATTGTTGTGTTCCGGTTTGCAGAGTGAGTGAGCCAGTGTAATTACAGGCACAAGGGACATAACATCTTAGTTCCCAAGGTTGGTGGCGCATTGGCGATGTAAGCGATGGTAACATGTCTTACAATGTCAATGTCTATGGGCGTTGGCGACCACTTACCATCAGGTGGCCCATATGCTCGTCAGCCTTCCCAAAAAAAAACATTTACTCCTAAAAGTAATGTAACTAAACAGAATAGTGTCGATATCAATAATTAAAATTAATTAGTAAAACTAAAACAACTTAATTATGTATCACATTGAGATTGTATTTTTAACAATAATAAAAGATTTTGTTTCCACTATATGGAGCTTATCGTTCGACGTATTATGGTGATTCAATTTAAATTTGTATGAAAAACATATATTAACGGTAGTGTGTTAGAATTTATCGTATAATTATTTAAAAATATTTTCAGGTAACTACATATTGCCAGCCGGTTGTAATATATTAGTTCATATTTGGGCGGTGAACAGAAACAAAAACTATTGGGGACCAGATGCTGACGACTTCCGACCGGAACGTTGGTTCGATGACTCCGTGCCATCATGCCCAGCGGCCTTCGCTAGTTTTTCATTGGGACGAAGAAATTGTATTGGTGAGAAAGCTTTTGTTGAACACCAGTAACAGCCTGTGAATGTCTTACTGCCCCAAAAAATGGAGATTAGGCCTTAGCTCAGCAGCTAAGGCTTAAAAGGCAGTTGTGGAACACCACTTTCATTAAATAATATATCACCAAGCCGTGATTGTTGCGTGGCAAGAACACGTGACTCTTAACCGATTATTATGAGATCAAATGTAAATATGTCATATAACTACCACTTTGGAAAACTGTGGTGGAATCGTCTCGAAACCTTCTTAAAAGGAAGGCCTCCTTAGTTCAGCAGCGGATCATTTACGGGCTGTTACTTTTCTTTACTTCTATGTGAATAAACTGGCAGAGACAATACTTTCAAGACGATTACTTTTACCAGGTAAATCATATGGGATGGCGGTTATGAAGATAGTTGTGGCAAATATCGTTAGGAAGTTCACAATCAGCGCTGATGAAAAGAAACTGGAACTTGAGTATGCGATATTGTTAAAATCAACCGGTGGAAATTTGATGAAAGTTAAGCCAAGATAAAAAAATACGAAAAATCAACATTGAAAGTAAAAGTCGCCATAGCTGTTATGTACAACATAACGAACAAATAAAGAATATGGACTTATTATATATGTCATCACAATTTTTTATTATATATTTAACCGACATACAAAATATACTATACATACACACGATGTATACAAAATAAAACAAAAATATTTCAGTGATAATTATTATCTGTATCGAAAGTAAAGCCGACTGTATATTTGGAAATACACCGGTGGCAATAAAAACGATTTACAACGATGTGAGCGTGTTTATTGAGCGTGCGTCTCGAACAGAGTTATCGAATGTAATGGCAGTTGACATACATAATAATATATTAGATCTTAGTTGGCGCCTGACCAAAATTAAGTGCAAGTCATTGATATGACAAATTTTGTTGATATCATTATGACAGGATGAACAATACGCGTAGTGTACAGTAATACACCTGAACACCGACACACTACAATAATATTTTTTCCATAACTAAAACATATTTGTCGCCCAAACATTGTTGCACTTGCTTCAGGATAACTAATGGGCACATTGAATTGGTCAAGTGGCAACTGTGATGTAAACAGCGTCGTGGCGGGTAATTTACTTCTACTGAATGTGTACACTTGGGTTAATATGATTTTTGCCTTTATTTTACTTGCTGAGTATGATTTGCTAGGTAGTTCATTTTGGCATATTGGTTCCCTGAAAGAGATCGCTATGTGTGTATGTATGTATGTATCGCGATAAGGTCGCGTCGTAGCCGTAGTCGCATGTTAATTAAGGTGGCCCAGTCCTTGATCACGGTAGAGCAAGAATGTATTTCAGCGAATGTTATATAAATAATAACATTTATTAAAATCGAACAATTTTTTTTTTTCGGAGCCCAGAGCTATTGCTCATCTCGCTCTACCCCAGCTGATCACAGAGCTGATCGCATAGCCTGTAACTAGCGGATGATAAAAACGCTGATAATGATATCTCATTCGTCAAACGATAACAGGAAGTTTAAATTTTATGCGAGAATAGATGAACATACATATATAAATAAATTGCTGAAATCATAATTGTACCCCCATCTTCTTCTTCCTTGCTCTTTCCCACTTTATGTGGGGTCGGCTCTCCTAATTTTATGGCGCCAGGACAATCTGTCCTGGGTTGTCGGGTAGGGAAAATCTTCCTCTATAAGAGTTTCGTTATGCTGGTCCACCACGTAGCAGGAGTTCGTCCTGTACCTCTCTTTTGTTCAGGCAGTTGCAAGGCTTTTCTCACTACGTGATCCTCCTCTCTTCGCATGACATGAGCATATACCCCATAATGTATGTTATTTAATAAAATATTAATTGTGTTAATTTCCTTTTTCTTTAAATGACTTCTTCGTCTTTTTTGTTACATAAGCTAGCCTGTAAAAATTATTTATATTGTAATATTTCTAAGATGTATATTTAGAATAACATACTTTGTATAATATGATGTTGGTTTCCCAAATATATAAATAAATGTAATCGAGAAAAACAACAATGATAATGAACAAATAATGTCGGCTACATCAGATCACTTGCACTTCAAACTTACCTCTAATTCCCCTTCCACTGACTAGCTATTGTTTTTCCTGACACTAATTATTTTACCGTGGCTATATATATGCATACCTTTATTGCAATTTGTTATTCAGTCGATTAGTGCGCGTGGTTTCAAATAATTCGTATTAATCATAATTTAAAATGATATTATTGTATATAATTACGTTGATAGTTCTTTTAAGTTTTTATAATATATATAGATATTACAAAAAACTTATCAATAGTTCATCAGTGCCGATTATTCATGACGCATTTTCTTTATTTAAAAATAGAATTTATAGAATTACCTTGAAAGGTAAGTTTATGATAATTTGTTTGATAGTTAATTAGTTATAACAAACACAATGGGGTATGCCATCGGAAATATTATTCAGGATACCACAATTTTGTTTTTAGAATAAGAGAATATTTTTGGTAACTTGCATTACCAAAACTCCCATTTAGCTTCGCTACAAGCTATCTGTTAACCCTGCTAACAAAAATGTCTGCTACAAATCAACAATAAGATTCCACGGAGTACTTGATTTTGTGTCCTGTTGTGCTTAACGGAAACTGACACAGAAACTTACTAAAATGTCAAATGTAGCCAAGGAAAGCCTACATAATATAACTGTCAACGACTAATTATTTAGATTTGTAGTAGATTTCTCATTTTCTCTTTCAATAATCAGTAATTATGACTGCCTCGTTGGTCTAGTGGCTAGATATAAGGCCGCAGACCCGGTGGTCCTGGGTTCAATTCCCAGGTCGGGCCAATAAATAGTTATTGGGTTTTTCTGTCAGAAAATTCTCAGTAGCTGCCCGGAGTCTGGAAGTTGGAAGTGTGTACACTCCCGTGCCTCGGAAAGCACGTTAAGCCGTTGGTCCTGCGCCTGAACTCTCTCCGGTCGTGTCGGATTGCCGTCCCATCGGATTATGAGAGCTAAGGAAAAGAGAGTGCACCTATGTTTGCGCACACACTTGTGCACAATAATATCTCCTGCGCAGTTGGCTAATTTCTCATGAGATTGGCCGCCGTGGCCGAAATCGGTCTGGAGGACCTTAATTATGACAATAACAATAATGATATATAATACAATTCGAACGCTTGTTGCGAAATTACCATATTTTGTGTAAAAACACTCATCGAATTTGTAGCCAGATTATTTAACATGGTTGTAAAAATTGCACTTATAAAAAAAGCGGAAGTCTTTATGTTTATTATTATTAGAAGAAAGATACCCCATTATAAATAACTATAAAAGCTTATTCAGAAATGTTATTTCTATTGTACCAATTTTTATGGAAAGACAAAACACTCGTCAAAGAGTGCTTGTCATGGTCCTTCTAATTTAATTATTATTTAATCAAACTTCACAATTTGCTGTAAACTTCAAATATTTCAAAACCTGGATACCAGAGATATTGACTGCGTCCTTAAACAACACACTATTTGACTTCGTGTGAAAAATTTCATCCTGTTATATCCAAGGGTTTAGAAAGTCTTTTTTTTTTGTGAAAAAATACATTTTCACAGCAAACACGCCTGCGTAAAATAAAGTAAAACATTTCTAAATACAAAATGTTATTCAAATCGTTAGAGGCGTTTCCGCGATAGTCAATATATTTATATATTATAGTATATGTTAGTAAATAAGGAGTCCTCGCTTCTTGAGGAAATTTGGAGCTTATGCCACCGAGCTGCGTTAATGCGGATGGCGACAAACACACATATAACAGAATGATAATATTTGAAATCTTTACAATCATTCATATTTTAATACAATTTTGAAAACTTACCAATTTATTAACTTGCGTTTATTGTTGTTTTTGTCTTAAGTTAAGTTAATAATTCTAATAACATTGTGCATGTATTTAAAATATATTGGATTATATCTTAGGCCTTATTTGCCTACGGGATCTTTTGCCCCCTACTGACAAAATCAAATAAGTTATTTTATTGAAAACTACAGATTAACAACTACAGATATCGATGTAATCTTTAATAAAAAAATACAAAGCCGAGGTTCGGTCCCAGATGTATTCTTAGGACATGCGTATTATGAATTGGCATTGTAAGAGATGTTTACCATCGCTTACATCGCCAATGCGCCACCAACCTTGGGAACTTAGATGTTATGTCCCTTGTGCCTGTAATTACACTGGCTCATTCACCCTCCAAACCGGAACACAACAAATATCACATAAGAAAAAAAATGTTTATACTATGTGAATACATATCAGTAGTGCAGTAGTGACAACTCACTTCATTACTCACCCGTGAAATGTTTATAAACGACGTATTTTGATACGTGTATTCTTGAAATGTCGAAGAAATAGCTTTATTCAACGTCGCATATCACTTTCTGACATTTCACAACCGTTTTCTGCGATGAGTTTCGATTTTTTTCTTACAGAATAGCCCTACGCTTATTGCCAAAATCATCATCTAACTGACCTTTTTTAAAATTATTATTTTGTACTTCTGCATAAAATAAATATTATTTAATTACATTATAATTATTATTTAATTACATTATATAATTAAAAAGTATAACTATAAATACACATTAAAAATAATTCAAATAAAATAAAATTTACAAATAAACATAACAAAATATCTTGCAAAAAAACAGCGCCCTTAGATGCTTCATAAATAATTTAGAAGGATTTTAGCAGTATATTAAAGTATATATATATATAATACTATGACTTAATGAGTTTTTTTACTAAGACTCCCAATTTTGAGAATACCCCCAGAAGTGAGATTGATCGGTAACTGGTCGGCGCGTTTCTTTTACCAGATTTATAGATCAGGGTTATGGATGCTAACTTCCACATCTCTGGAAATATTCCTGTTGATATGCTCATATTTAAGATATATGTGAGTGGCTTCTTCTTCTTCTTTGTCGGTACGGTCTTGGCAGACCGGTCGGAGTCATATGAATGTTGTTGCCCGCTTGACTATTCGCTTCCACTCCTTCCTAACGGAAGCCTTCCTCGCTCACTGGTGTATTGGGACGTCAACAGCCTCTCTTATTTGGTCCGTCCACCTCATCGGTGCCCTACCACGTGCCCTAGTGCCTTCCACTCTCCCTTGCACTACCAAGCGCTCAATGGACACACCGTTGTATCTACACAAGTGACCGAAATATGTGAGAATGCGAGCCATGAACGATGGAGGATAGACGTTGTTTGACGCCGAGCTCGGTAAGAATTGAAATATTACTGCGGAATGCGGTTCAGGGTATTCGTAACATTATTATCCAGCACCACATCTCAAACGCGTCTACCCTCCTCCTTTCACTCTCTCGCAGGGTCCAGGATTTCGATGCGTAGAGGAATATGGAGAAAACAAATGGTCTAACTAGTCGGATCTTGATGGCTTTAGTGATAGTTGAGTGGCTTAATTATGTCGTTTTTAATCTGCTTTATGAGAAAATTGTTTAATTTATCAATACCCGGCGCCTTGTCATTTTGAAGTTTCATAATAATTTAATCAACTTCAAAAACATCGCTGGGTTGCATAATGAATGAATTTGAGGAAAAATATTTTATATTCGTTTCGGAAGATAAGCTTTGATGATTAGTTCCGTTAATATCCTATTAGCTAGGTCTTGGCCTATTATTGAGAAGTATTGGTTGCATACATCTATTGAATGTTGTTCGCTCTTTGCATTTTTACATGAAAAAGCTCAAAATGTTCTTTTTTAGTCGAAGTTAAAGGACAGATTTTTTAATAACTTTCCATTGTTTTTTTAGGTTTCTTTGGATTCTTTTAGTTTTGAATTTTCATAATCTTTCTTAAGTTTTCGCAATGAGCCGTTAAAAAAAATACGATAGCACTTGTTTAATTTTTTTTTGTATTTCCTTTCCTTATCCTTGGTCATACACCAAGTCTGTACATGAAGCCAATCACGGAGTCGCATACAACGGATTAAGCCTGGTGAAATCCATCGCTTTATGTTTTGTTTAAACGACTAACCGTGTCTGTTTGAATGCTTACCAATAATTAATAGAAGTTTGTTTGTACTACTTCGTTTGCACTGGGCTTTCCCAGGAGGTCATACCAGTTCACAAGCTTCAAGTCATTTTGAATTGATTTTTAATGCCTTTTTGTCACAGTGTTCTTTGGCTTAATAGAGTTCCGTGTACTGACAGACATTCCAACCATAACAATATCGTGGTCTGTAATGTCTGAATTGCAAACAATACCTATGACAGCTGTTTTGTATCTAATAACGATGTGATCCAAGTAGGTCAAGGAGAGGTTCAACCTGTGGCTCAGGTATTCATTTACTTGACTGTTATCGTGTGCAGTTGGTCAAATATTTATATTAATATCACCAATGATTAGAAGGGATTGATTGGGTAACATTTACTTAAGATAGACTTTAAGAAAAGAAAAAACATATTTGTGTTTTAAAATGTTAGGAAGCGATAAATACGCAGTATCGAGATGTCTACCTTTAGACAATTTGCGTCTTCGATAGCAGGTTATATGCTGGAAGCATAAACAACGACATCACCACTGGTTGATAAATTTGTGTGTACTAATTAAATTATAAATTTGAGGAATAGCAGAATTTTTCTTTGAGCCGACACGTGTGTTTATCCGCGCTAATGTTATCAAGAAGTCGTGTCAAAATTCTGTTTTAGACTTCTTATATTACATGTTATGACCTTAAAATTGTAGCATGTTATAAACTTAATATTATAGTGCACAAGTGTGTGCGCAAACACAGGTGCACTCTCTATTCCCTAACTCTCAACCGACGGCAATCCCACACGACCGGAAAGAGTTCAGGCGCAGGACCAACGGCTTTACGTGCTTTCCGAGGCACGGGAGTGAACACACTACCACCTGCGGGCTGCTACTGAGAATTTTCGACAGAAAATCTCAATAACATTTTATTGGCCCGACCTGGGATTTGAACCCATGACCTCCGCGTCTGCGGCCTTGCATGTAGCCATTAGACCAACGAGGCAGTCAAGATACGAGATAGTATAATATATATAGAAACATAATTTGGGATATAGTAATAATGCTGCTACTTTACATAATTGTGATAATAAGTGTTTTTGAGAGCTAATGAGAACTAAGAAAAATATGCTCGATGTCCTCCCGAGAGCGAATAAGTAATGCTGCGTTTCCTTCTTGTTGACGATCGAAAATTATTGTTCCTTGACTGCTCCAACAGTGTGCGTAGCCTTTTTCTTTTGATTTCGTTCGGGCTTCTCGAAATAACATTCTATTTTTAGGAAAACTGACTAAGGAGTCAGTCTCTCGTTGATGTAAACTTTTAGTGGAATTCTCGGGATTTCAAAACCGGAACTGACTGGATTAATTCGTGATTTCGATGAGTTTAATATTTGGTAAGGCGAAAAGCCACTGGACGAGGGAGCCTGGTTTCTTTCTCAGAGTGTCAGATTTTACACGTGGACCTACTTGATTTACCCAGTCAATTCAACTCCCGCCAGAAGTAAGGCGATAAAGGTTTTCGTTTGAACTCTTAGTATGTCATGAACACAGCGTCGTTGTGTCGCACCGGCGTAACACGTACACTTTACACTGGGACACCAAAATAATTGTCATCTACTAGGAGTCTATTTACATAATTTTTGTATTTTAATGTTTCAAGCTGTTAGCAATGTTAACCATTTGACCGCGGTGGCAAGAATCTGAGCCGAACACAATCCAAACCAGCCTATCAAATTCATCCAGATAAATTAAATTGCAATCCAAAAAAATAATTGTGATGCTGTCCAGCACATAAAAATATGAACAAATAAGAAGATAGAACAAAAGAGGATATACAGAGTTATTTGTAACACACAAGCAACCTCGCAGGAATAGATAGCTAGCACCATAAGCAACAACTTTTGATCTACGACTTTTGACAATTTGTTAGATTTTATTTTCATACAAAAATAAGTATTAATTTAATTTCCCGCTTAAATGTTTATAAATCTACGCGCATCGCAAGGATTACGTAAACAAGCCGCTGCGAAGCGCGGGGAAGGGAGAATGCGCGCGAGCGTCGCGTCGTCTTTTCGTTTATGAATGAAATATAGACCTACAAATGTCGCGACAGTACGACAAAAACTTGTAAAAACATTTTTTTTCATGTATTGAGTTATATCCGAAGTCGTAGAACAAAAGTTCGTAGAATAATCCTGTACATTTGTATATATTTTTAATATTTTTCTCAAACTTTTCACAATTTCTTGACTAACTATATGCAATACAAAAAGCCACAAACTTTTATTCATCAGTGAAAACTGACTTCGTATCTCACTCGTAAAATGTGGAAAATCAATTTCAAGTTTTACGCTATTTTGTTGCGTGTTAAGTTTTATAAAAGGCGAAAGATTTATACGTTTTGAAGGGAAACCGTTTGGTAAGAACGCGTGAATCTTAACCGATGATCATGGGTTTTAACCCGGGTAAGCACCACTGAATTTCATGTGCTTAATTTGTGATTATAATTCATCTCGTGCTTGACGGTGAAGGAAAACATCGAGAGGAAACCTGCGTGTGTCAAATTTCACTGAAATTCTGTCACATGTGTATTCGGCCAATCCGCATTGGAGCAGTGTGGTGGAATAAGCTCCAAAACCTTCTTCTCAAAAGAGGAGAAGAGGCCTTAGCCCAGCAGTGGGACATTCACAGGCTGTTACTTTAAGTTTTATAATTATTATAGTCAACGTCGCATATGACTCGCTGACATTCCACCATCTTGTTCTGTTTTACAATTATATGTAAGCCCGATTGGCTGACTGGGTACTGGGGATCATGGTAATTATTATATCATACTATTTATTAAAATGAATATAGACCTTTTATTTATAAAGTAAACAGGGGACGCCCAATCGATCTGCAAGTCTGTATAAAACGATGTTTATCAAAATTATTCATAATCAAAGAAAAATGTATCACTTTAAAAACATCATAATATAAACTCTTAATTACAACCGTGTGATCACGACGAGGTAATTGGCTATTGTATTATCTTTATCTAATAAAATAATCCACTTATATAAACACGTAACATGAATCATAAACATGAATCTTTTGTCTTATTTAAAAGTGTTTGTATCATATCTATTGAGATAATATTAAGATGGTGGTATTCCAGTTAGCAAATAATTATAATTACATAAATAATTTATTAAATAATAATTTTGTTGGTGTTGTGTTCAAGAGACCTCTTGGACTTAACTGCTTCAGCCCATCAGTCAGGTAAACTAGAAGATCGCCGGCGGTAGCTTTACATTTAATTAAATACTGTAACATGGCGATTCAATGGTACCTTTATAAGCCTATTTGAATAAAGAATTATATAATTACATTTATATCATACGTACTATATTAGACTACGTATTTGACTATCAAAGAAATATAAATATATGGTACAAATCAATTTCAATAGGCCACAGTCATTAAATATGTTTTCAACTTATACTATTGGCGATTCGGTGTTTTTCCCAAATCATCTTCAAGATTAACAATAAACTTAAGATTTACGTTAAAATGCATTTTTCATCGATACAAACAACAACACTATCGGTCTTCAACGTATGAAGGCTGAATTATGTTTATAATAAACGAATACCTATAACTAGCCTGTAAAAATTAAATGTTTGATCCTCAAACTAAAAACTAATAAATACAAAAAAACTCACTCGACTCACATAAAAATACTCATCATGACAATATCTACTTGTTTTTGTTGAAAATATATATGGAAAAAGTATTTTTCCTGAATTCTATTTGTATGCAATGACTGTTTAATAAATATTTATATGAAAGTAATTTTTTATATTAACCAAAATATAAAAAAATCAATAATAACGCGAAAATACTGGCGAATTTGTATGGGCTAGCGAGCGACGTTGAGCGACGTGACGCGTGGATCGGTCGATCCGGAAAAGAATTTAAAAACTCGTAACTTTAAAAATTCGTAAGAAAAATCATTTTTGCTGATATCGTAATAAATTTTTCACTAGTATTTTTTGAGATCATTAAAATAAGCTCATCTTGATAATTGATATGTAAACTGTCGAAATATTGTGAACCGTAACATATTGCTTACAATTTAACGCCTTAGTTTACGGTGCGACGGAACTCACCTCGCGCGCTGTTATTTAATTCTAACCTTAAAATTAGGTTGCTAACAGTATGTATAATTATTTGACAGCTTACAATCTCGCGTTATATTATTCGAGATTATAATCTAGCAGTTTTTACAATTTGTCAGTGATATATATATAACCGAGTATTGTATAACAAAATTTTATGTTTTTTTAGATTTGTTTAAACGAATCCGGATTATTGGCGAGCTTACAAATGAAAGAGGTGGTGTTACTAAGTTTTTCTTCGGCCCTCTAGTGATTCATGGTAATTATATAAAATCAAATCTTTAGATTTAGAAGGAATTCAAGGATTAGTGTTATCAATTTAAATGGATTTTTTTTGTTCATTGTTACAGTTGTTTCCTCACCAGAAGATGCGTCTACTGTTTTATCTCTTTGCTTGGAAAAAATGTTCCTCTATTTCATGATTGAACCATACATTGGCCGTGAACTGTTAGCAGCACCAGGCAAGGAAACCTTAACTTGTTTACCATTGGTAGTTATGAAAAAAATACAAAACTTATTGCCGAAAGTAATAAATATTTCGAACAAACAAGATATATTATAGACATAAGATTAAAGTGAATTATATAACCGAGATGTGAACTTAACATGAAATCTCAACCGAATATTGCAGCTTCAATTCACTGATTTTTTTATGCGTAATTCGTGTGTATAATTCATATCGTGCTTAACGGTGAAGGAAAGTCTACCACGTATGTATACACTAGTAGAGAGTGCTAGTCTAGTGGATTAAGCTCTAAACCTACTACTCAAAAGGAGGCTCAACAATTGTATTTTATTAATATAATATAAAAAAGTTAGGTGCTCGGGCAAACGGGCCCTTGATGGTGGGCACACCCGCCCAAAGGTATTGCCTCCGTAAGAAATATTAACCATTCGTTTGTCAACGCGCTACCTACCTTGGGAACTGAGATGTTAAGCCAGTAGCTGTTTGGCGGTAGAATGTGTGATGAACGGGTGGTCTAGATGAGCTGAAAGCACTGCCATCAAGAAAATTACATTTACTGTTACCGTTAAGTTATTGCAAGATTACCTAAAAATTTACAGTTTCTGTCTGGAAGACCAACCGACGTCTTATCAATCATGCTTTTAAACAAAGCGTATTAGATGGTTACATAGAAGTTTTCAACAAACAATCTGAACGCTTGGCCGCTGCAATGGCTGAGAAAGTTAACGAGGAATTCAACTTCACAGAAATTATAACGAAAATTTCGGTAGAGACTGTTTGTCGTAAGTCAAAAAATATCTAGTTATTTAATCGTGTATGTCTATGTATTTGTATTATGTTATATACGTATATATATATTGAAGAAACTTTTTAATAAATAGAACACCAGTTCCCTCACCCCAAGGATTCTCTGTAGTCCGCGAACACCTCTATGTTAGAGACCTGCACGGGGGAACCGATTAAGCGATAATGTGACGCCTCCTCAAGACACTATGTCGGTGTTCCTGCACACTCGGTGCCAGCCAGGCTCGTATACGGTCTTAAATTATATTATAAATTCATGATTAAGGACCATGATAAAGCCAAATTCGCCTCTACAACGCTTAGTTTGTTCAACAAGGCGAGGTAGTACTTCATGTCGGCTCATTGCCTAAAACATAACAAGGCGTAAGTTTGCCCCACATGGAGTACTGGTCTCATCTCTAGGTGGGAGCTTCCCAGTATCTACCACAGGGAGCTTTGAGAAATTGCTGGGATTAATCCCGACCGCTTAATTTCACCACCGGACAAAGTCAGTCAGAATTCTAAATTCCATTCTCACAACCTCGATGTCTAGAAATCCACAACAGTGCGATTTTTTAAAGCATTTCCTACCTCGCATATCCGGCTTTTGCCGGCGAGTTTTCTGAACTGATATTACATACACATTTCAAGAAAAGGGCTTACTCCTTCCTTAGAGGCCAGCAACACTGGAGGGATTGCAGGTGTCCACGGCGGTGGTAGCCACTTTCCATCAGATGAGCCTTGTGAAGTGAAAAAGAAACATAATTATTTAAAGGTTTGTTTATTTACAGAAACAATTATGGGTATTGATGTTAATAATAAAGATATAATCACTGACAATTACGTAAAGGCTATCAACAGAGTACTACAAATAATAGTCTCAAGATTCACGCGTCCTTGGTTAATGATTGATTTTATTTTCTATTGGACTTCTTTAAAGAAGGAACAGGACGAGTGCTTGAAACTAATGTGGAATTTGTCAGATCAAGTAAGCTGAGTATTAATTTATGCCATATATTTAACTATTCTTTATCAAATGGTTCCTTTCCTTCTGTATGGCGTAAAGCTCTTATGATTTATATTCGTAAAGTTTCCAATCCTTTGCTGCCTTCTCATTTTAGACCTATTTCTATTCTTCCATTTCTTTCAAAAGTATTAGACCGTGTCGTTCATGCTCAATTAAACCAGTTCCTCACTGTCAATAAAATCCTTTGTCCTTTTCAACCTGGGTTTAGATTAGGCCATAGCACAGTTACAGCTATCGTTAAAGTATGTGACGATATTCGCTATGGTATCGATAACAAGTCTGTAACTATACTAGCTCTTCTTGACTTTTCAAATGCCTTTAATAACATCGACTATGACATATGCTTGGCAATCTTAAGATCTTTAAACATAGGTTCTCTTCACTTATTTCTGCCTCTTATCATCTATATGCAGATGATCTACAGATTTATGTTACCACTCCCTTAGACGGTATCGAAGAGGCTATTGTAACTTTGAATCATGATTTGGCTAAGATATCTGAATGGTGTAAGTCTTACGGTCTCCTAGTAAATCCAAAGAAGTCGCAAGTGGTTCTATTTGGCAGTCCTAAGCTTCTGTCGAGGGTTCAAGGTAAACATCTACCTCCAATCTTATTCGAAGGCCAAATATTACATTTGCAAGAGACTGCTAGAAATCTTGGACTACTTCTTGATGATTCCTTTTCCTCAGGTTGCAAAAATGAGCCGTAAGATTTTCGCTATCATTGGTTTTCTAAGGCGATGGAAAAATATGCTGCCTATCAAGGCTAAGATCAGCTTGGCCAATTCTTTCCTTTTGCCCATATTGGATTATGCTGATGTCTGCTACATGGACTTAACTGAAGACCTTCTGAATAAATTAGAACGGCTCCAAAATATAGCTATAAGATTTATCTTCGACCTGCGAAAACTTGATCATGTTTCTCACTATCGGTCTCAATTAAAGTGGCTGCCAATCAGATTTCGAAGAAATCTGCACGCCTTATCCCTTCTCTACTCTGTCCTGTATATCGACTACACACCATCTTACCTCAAATAATGCTTCAAATTTCTTGGATGTGACAGCATACGCAACTTGCGTTCTTCGGAGGACAATAAACTTATTATTCCCTGCAGCCGGACACAAACCTACAGTAACTCCTTTACTTTAAAAACTATTAAGCTGTGGAATGCACTACCTACATATATTGGGCAGTCGAATTCACTGAACATCTTTAAATGTCGAAATGTTTGAAAAACTATTATTTGTCACTATCTAGATAAATTATGTATGTATATATGTATGTAAGTATGTGTGTATGTATGTATGTATGTAGGTATGTATATATGTATGAAATAGTATGTAGTTTTGGTGTTCACCATTGAAAAGGGAGGATCCTCCGACCAGACGGGTGTTAGTCTGGTGGGCTACCGCCCGACGGTTGTTGTCGGGTTCTTGTATATATATTAAATCGGTCGGATAACTTTAATATCGCGATGTAGGGTACGTCAGTTTTTAGTTTTCGTATGTGGCGAGATAGATGTCGCTACATCACTCCCCTCCGAGACCGGAGGTCGATAGCAGGTTGAGTCGTCCATATATCTTGTGATGTTTGCCGGGCCAGTGGAATGTTCCAGTGAGTCGGAACCAGATGCCGCATAGTTCACGGTGAGTCGGAACTGTCTGCGGTGATGCCTCAGTGAGTCGGGGTGATGCTGCAAATGCTCCAGTGAGTCGGAGTGGTGCAGTGCTGCGTAGTGGCTGGCTGCTGCGTCGACCAGGAGAGAAGTGCGTCTCTGCTTGCTGACCGGCCGAAGTGCAGTGTGCTGTGCCAAGGTCGCTGAGAAGACTGTGGGTGATGACCAGGAATGCGCGTCCGCTGCATGCTGGTGGTCAGGATACCCGTAGTAGTCGTGGATGCTGGCTGGCTGTATGACTCGCTGCTCGAAAGCTTGAGGAAGTGATGATGACGTAGTTTTTGCGAAGGCTGCGCTGACGTTCATCACGTCGGGGTCACCAGTTTGGTGTAGATCATTGAAAAGGGAGGATCCTCCGACCAGACGGGTGTTAGTCTGGTGGGCTACCGCCCGACGGTTGTTGTCGGGTTCTTGTATATATATTCAATCGGTCGGATAACTTTAATATCGCGATGTAGGGTACGTCAGTTTTTAGTTTTCGTATGTGGCGAGATAGATGTCGCTACATAGTTTATAATAAACTATATCTAAATTTATATTTTATTAAAATTGTTCTCATGTAATATTTAATATCTCATTTTTACATGCACTTTCCTGTTCTTTTACAAAGCTCCTTTCAACAAAGGTTTACTGTGAGAGACCGCTAAAAGCGACAAGACCGCCTTTGCGCACCTTTTATTGATTCACTGTTTCCTTTTACTCTGTATTATTTATATGTTATTGTGCAATAAAGTGTTATAAAATAAATAAAAAATATTTAGAGGGCCATAAAAAATAGACACAGTGGTCACCACCAGCTGTAGACATTAGCAACGTACGAAATATTAACCATCGCTAACATCGCCACCCTCTTTGGGAACAAACATGTTATGACCCTTATGCCTGTAGTTACACTGGCTCCCTCTCCTCTCAAATCAGAATACAGCAATACTAACTGTTGCTGTTCAAATATGTCGTAAAAGCACTAATAGTCATTCGTACTGGTATAACTCGACGAAGATGCAAATTCTGCGGATCCTATAAAGCTAATCACAAACATGCATTATCGCTCCCACATATGACCAAACATGTAATTTATTACCAAGAGCTACGCTTAGATGAAGAGGTTCCAAATTACACCGAATATGTGCAAACTATTCTTTATATTTTACAGTTAGTTAAATTGCGGAAATCAGAACATATTAAGAGACTGAAGAATAATGAAAAAAATCACGAAAAAGGTAGATATTATTTTAATTACCTCCAAATAAAATTGTGGTAAATATTTACAATCGTGGCTTTCCAAATGATATGATATGAATGATATGAATGATATTTCATGCAATATTAAGTAGGGAAGACTTCGAACATGAAAAAAATTAAAAGTAACCTAACATAACCTAACCTGCATGACTTTGTCTTAGAATTTTATGTGTAAGCATACTATCATCATTCGAGTACCCCAAACTGAGTGCTCTTGTTTACATATCAGGAACATAATAGACCGCTCAGACCACCTCGAGTCATTGTTCTTTTACATTTTTTTTTGTCATATTTTTGCCAAAATTATACAGGGAACAGAATGCAAAACAGTTTAGATATTTTAATCGAAAATACCGTTACTGAAGATAACGAAATACTAACGGATCTGCAATTACGACAACTCATCGATAATCTCATCAGCGCTGGTTTCGACACGACGTCAACACAATTACTTATCGTTCTTATAAATATAGGAAGCCATCCTGATGTTCAAACGAAAATTTATGAAGAGTGAGTATTGCAAATATAATTAATCGAAAACAAATACGGTTAGCGGACCCATGTATATTACTGTATGTTTATAGTTACGTCACATATTATGATGTTAATTCACTTCAATTTCACGCATAATGTTTTATTCAATACAATTGATAACTTGATAATACGTTCATTGTACAGATCTTGACATGAAATTACTTATGACTCAATTCATTGTTTATTAGATTTATTTCTACTACTATTATAAATACCAAAGTAATTCTGTTTGTTTGTTACGACTTCAAGGCAAAACCAACTGAAGTTATTTTAATAAAATGTGGTATAAAGCAAGCTTCAATCCTAAGAAAGGATATAAGTTACTTTTTTACCTAATGTCCGACCGCCTTCTGCTAAATAATTTCTATTATTATTATTTAATAATTTATTTTTATTACTCGATTTGTTTGAGGAGTAATTGTTTTTATTTAATATTGTATTTATTTTATATACTCGTAATTTTAGTAAGTACAGTTTATATGATTTATTTATAAATATAATATGGGTATTTTATATTTATATTGACATTTATTTATTATTTAGATATTTGTTATTTTATGTATTTATTATTGCAGCACCACCTTTTTTTTTCTTTTTTTTTTGTCCCTGGGAAAACGCCTTACGCATTTCCCCCCACGGGAACAGTGGGGGGGGGGGTATGTGGGGCTCGCCAAATGTCTAGGGCACCGAGTGTGCCCCGGTCATCGGAATACCCACTAAAAACTCAGCGGTACCCTTCCCGTCTTAACGGGAGCGCCACTTGATCGCTTACGCATGCTACCGCGACGCTCCGACGGTCGGCCCGCCTATGCGGGCCTCCATTCACTAGGGAGGAATCCCAGGGTACTGGTAACCCCCCTAGTCCCGGCGGCGTCTATTGTGGCGGGGGGAGAAGGTGCGCAAAGCACCGCTTTCTTCTCCCCAGTCTTCTGCGGCGGAGCGGGTCTGCAACGGCATCTACCTCCCACTCCCGCTCCGCGGCCTCCTTCTGCGACATCACACTTTCACAGAAGGAGACCATCTCCGACCAGCACCCCTCGCTTCCGAGCATAGCGTTGATGATGCTCGGCAGGAAAAGGTCTCCGCCTTCAACCGCCGCCAGGGAATGCTTCTGGGGCCCCCACGCGGCACACTCCGTCAGGGTGTGATGCGCCGTGTCGAATGGCGCACCACACTCGTGGCAGGAGGGTGACACCTCCCGCCGCGCTATCTCATGCAGGTACTTACCGAAGCATCCGTGTCCGGTAAGCACCTGTGTCAGCCTGAACGAGAGCTTGCCTCGTTTCCTTCGGACCCAGCGACTCAAGTGGGGACGTACCGTCTTCACTATCGCCAGGCCCGCCGTGAGGGATCCAAGGTCCTCCTCCCATCGGGCGATCAGGGCTTGCTGGGCTAGAGCCCTGATCTGCCCGACTTCCGCCGACCCTGGACGGTCCCCGTGTTCCCTCGCCTCGGCCTGGAAGCGGTACACCTCCGCGAGCACTTCCGCCTGGAGCTCCTAGGGCGGATCGCCCGCGAGGAGGGTCGCCGCTGTCCACGACACCGTACGATAACCCCTTATCGCCCTCACCTCAGCTATGACCCTCTGCGGCTTTCGCAGGAGGGCCCGGTTGGAAGCGGTGAGTGCGTCCACCCAAATCGAGGCACCGAACAGTGCCATCGACCTCACTACGCTGGCATAGAGGCACCGGCATAGCGATCCCGGTCTTCCTACGTTGGGTAGGAGGCGGCCTAAGGCGGCGGCGACATTGACGAGCTTCGGGCCGAGCTGCACGAAATGCTGCCCGAAGCTCCAATGCCCATCCAGGATCAGGCCCAGGTACTTCATCTGGGCCCGCACCTCGACCCTCGACCGTCCCGTGGACGGTGATACTCGCCCCTCGTGGGGGACCCCTCCGTGAACCGTGGAAGAGGAGGGCCTCCGTTTTGGATATGGAGACCCTCAAGCCCAGCATCTCCATCCGATCCACGGTCAGGGTTGTTCCGACTTCGGCCAGGCGGGCCGCCTCCCGAAAGTCTCGCCCCGTCGCGGTGATGAGGGTGTCGTCTGCATAGAAGAACACCCCCATACCGGGAAGGACGGGGGCTCTCAGGAGCCAGTCGAAGCCGACGTTCCACAGAATTGGGCCGAGAACAGACCCCTGTGGAACGCCGCAGCCAACCCGACGCCGGACCAACCCACCGTCGTCCCCCGTCCAGACGACCTCTCGGTCCTGGAGGTACGCCTCCAACAGCCTCCTCAGATAGGTCGGCACCCCATGGTATCGGAGTGCCTCCCTGATCGACTGCAGCACCACCTGCCTCATATCCTATAAGTCATTCTTTGCACCGTTGGTTGCCTGGAAGAGATCGCTATGTAGTGATAAGGTCGCCAAAGTTGTATACTGTACATTTAGGCTGTATTCATATTTTGTATTTTGTAAAGTAAAATGCGGGCGAAGCCGCGGGTGATAAATATAGGACTAAGACTTATATCCTAAAGACACCCTCAAGCAATTGAATAATATATTATGAATTTATCGTATGCAGTTAAATATTGTTGCATTTTTACTCTGTCGTAC
This sequence comes from Nymphalis polychloros, assembly GCA_905220585.2. Classification (NCBI taxonomy): domain Eukaryota; kingdom Metazoa; phylum Arthropoda; class Insecta; order Lepidoptera; family Nymphalidae; genus Nymphalis; species Nymphalis polychloros. Next base: position 4,050,955 of record HG992264.1, on the reverse strand, counting down.
AAAGTTAATCGCTAATTATACTGTTATATTAACTTTTTTAGGGTAATCAATGTAATGGGTGACAAAGACAGACTGATATCTAAGAACGATTTATCCAGATTTACCTATTTGGAAGCAGTTTTGAAAGAATCGATACGTTTGTATCCGATTTCACCGCTGTTAGCTCGGAAGTCTACCACTAATGTACAATTGAGTAAGTATTTAATATGACCATTTATTTATTTAATAAAAGGGAACTACAACTAAAATACATAAAAAAGTCCAAAAATACAAATTTAATAGATAGTACTTAAATTTACTACTAATAATACTAATTTACTAAGATATGTAGCCAAAGAGAACACATGCATAAGTATAGTGTCGAAATCATTAATTAAAATTTCTTAATAATACTAAAACACATAAAAATAAAACGAAACAATGAGGTTGTATTTGGCAATAAAAATCAAATCAGACTCAAAATAATAATTGAATAATTATTTTTATTTCTTATATATTTCTGGAAACAAACGATATAATAGCACAGAAGCAAATAAAGTTTCCAATAATAAGCAATTCATTAAAAGAGCAAAAATCCATATATTGATATAAAATATTTTAAATAACAATAGAATAAAAGCAGAATAAATAACAAATATTTCAGGTTCTATAAAGTTATTCAAATGAATCATGCATACGACAGATTTAATTCAATAATAAATCATTAATAAATATTAATTTGATTATATAATATAATTAATTTGATTATAATCCACAAATTCTATTCATTTAATAACATTTACAAATTGTTGCATTTCTTATTTCTTTTTGAAGTGATAACTTCTTATGGGAGGATAAACCGCTTCGTAACGTAACGCGTTACGGCGCCACTCTGTCGCTTTCTCTCACGCATACGGCAGCAGTAGGCAGGATCCTGCTCTCTCACTTTATTATTTATTTATACTATTTTATTACCGACGCGGACTGCTTTACCTGAGAGTTACCAACCTAACGCCATCGCATATAGATAGTACTTATAATAACTTAGCAACTCTCAAGAAAATAATAATAAATATCAATAAAATATTTACTGTCCATTTTACAAGTTCTGAGAATAAAAGAGTATTGGACATATGTTTATGCGAAACAATTAACATTTTTTTATTTTCCAACCACAACTGGAATAAATACAAATAAACAACTTTGACACCGATACCATTGGTCACCGATATCTATTGACGCGATATCAATGGTCGAGATCTTGAATAATCTATGATATTCACTATGGACTTGTGAAAAGATAGCGTTTTCAATGTCCGCAAAATTCTAATTGGAACTTCGAAAGTTAAATTAATGTGGTTATAACTAGTTAAGTGGAATTGTGTTGTATTATAAATAAGAGTTAATTAATCAAGCACTGTTTTAGTGCAAAATACAGCAGAACAATTAGAAAATCGTACTTTAATCCTACTCCGGTTGAAATAGAGTATAGAGTTTATCATACGAGATATGGTGATTCATGTATGAAAAACATGTATTAACGGTAGTGTGGTAGAATTTTTCGTATAATTATTTACAAATATTTTCAGGTAACTACATATTGCCAGCCGGTTGTAATATATTAGTTCATCTTTGGGCGGTTAACAGAAACAGAAACTATTGGGGGCCTGATGCTGACGACTTCCGACCGGAACGTTGGTTCGATGACTCCGTATCATCACACCCAGCGGCCTTCGCTAGTTTTTCATTGGGACGAAGAAATTGTATTGGTAAGCTCTTGTTTAACACCACTAATATATTACCAAGCCGGTTCCGTGGCAAGAACACGTGACTCTTAACTAAAGATTATGCGTTCAAGCCCAGCCAAGCACCTGTTATTTCATGTGCTTAATTTGTAATTTGGCTTGTGCTCTCCAATAAATGAGAGCATTGTAAGAAAACTGTATGTGTTGATTGGAAATATGCCACATACGAAACTACCACTTTGGAAAAGTGTGGTGAAAACATCTCGAAACCTCCTCAAAAAGGAGGTCTCCTGCCTCAGCTCAGCAGCGGAACATTTACGAGCTGTTACTTTACTTCACTTTTACGTAAATAAATTGGCAGAGACACTACTTTCAAGATGATGCTTGATTAATTCCATATTTTCTTTCATCAGGTAAATCATATGCGATGTCGTTTATGAAGATAGTTGTGGCAAATATCGTTAGAAAGTTTACAATCAGCGCTGATGAAAAGAAACTGGAACTTGAGTATGCGATATTGTTAAAGCCAATCGGTGGAAATTTGATGAAAATTAAGCCAAGATAAAAAAATATCAAAAATCAACGTTGAAAGTATAAGTCGCCATAGCTGTTCTGTAAAACATAACGATCAAATAAAGAATACGGACCTTCATGTCATCACATTTTTTTGTAATATGTTTAACTTACAAATACAAAATAAAAACAAAACATTTCAGTGATAATTATCTGTTTCGAAAATAAAACTGACTTACACTAGAAATATATTTTTTTCCATAATTTTTCCCCACCAAAGCTATCGCTGTGTTGCACTTGCTTCAGGATAACTAATAGACAAATTGAACTGTAATGTAGACTTTTACTGAATGTGTCGACTTGGGCTTTGGGACTGGACTTTGGGACTTGGTAATATAGCCTTTGCCTTTATTTTACTTGTTATGGTTGGCTGGGTTGTTCTTCGTTTGACAATGGAAAAACGAGAAAGGTTGGACATATATATACATACTTCGGCTTTGGCGGTTAAGAAAATAAGATTATTTACCGATGTTGATACGGCCCGCCTTGTACATATATTTTAGTTATTTTCACAGTGTAATGTCTTACAGTAATGCTTCCGCTATCAATGTGACTGGTCACCTGTGTAAGTCGAAAGGTGACTGGTCGTTTTCGTCTCATCCAGGCTTCGAAGGCTGGCAGAAAGTGCGCTAGGACGGTTGTCGCCTCGTATGATATCGTGCGATATCCTCGCACTATACGGATGGCCACTCTCCGCTGCGAACTTTGGTTCTTAGTTCTGCAACGGCGGACGCCTGAGACAGCCTGAGAGACCTCGGTTTGTTCTTCGCTCGGTCCCTCGAGATTAGGTAGCAGTCTGTGCATGGCACTCACTACGTTCTTGATCCAGGGGCTAGGCGTTTGAAGTGCTTTTCGAAGCCCAGGTATTTTATCCGGTGTGAGTCCCAGTTATTTTATGTACTTGTCCACCTAGACGTTTGAGTCACCAAAGCGGACTTGCAAGTCGGGTGGTTTCCTGCCGCTCGGCAGTTTATGGAAACAGCGCTTCCATCTTATGAGACGCTATCCGAAGGCCCAACTCGACGATCGCCTGCAGGTAAGGGGTACACGATGGTGTAAAAACGCCCACTTAATAACGTCCCAGGGCAACGTGTTGAATGCGTTGATGCACATCCCTGGCCACCGCCTGCTTCAACAGAGACCGGACGCGCAATATCGCGTCGACAGTCGAACGATTCCTGATAGAAAGGAGCAACAACAAGAAGTGAGCAACGTCTCCAACATACGTGTGTTCGCTGCAAATAACTCAATGCTATAAGCAACTAGTACCACTATAAGCTGAACCCTATTTGATATGATTGATCATATTGATCTGAACTCAACTTATATTGGAAGTATCTAAATCTCTGAAACTTCCCTTTTTTAACTTTGTTTTATTCTAATAAACTTCCAATCATCATCATAAAATTGAATAGAATATGGCTTATTGTACATCAAAAGAGTAACTATTTATGTACAAAAAACGGTCTTATCGCTAAAAGAGCGATCTCTTCCAGACAACCTTTGGGGGTAGTACAGGTAAATTTTACTTTTTTAAATAAATACAGATATATAATACATATACACATTTACACATACATAGCATTAATTAACGAAGATCATTTAATGTTTCGTAGTGCACATCATGGAGATTTAAATAAAAATCAAATCTCTTGAAAATATAGATTTACTGGTATGAGGTGCGTGCAACGCTCTTAATGTGATGCAAAGAGAATGACTAGACAAAAAATAAAAAAGCGTATTATAAAATGATATTTTTGCGTCCTCGTTTGTCGGTACATGGAAATATTCTTATTTATAAATTGTTCCTAATAAGTAGGATTTGCGCCTGGCGAATGAAATCGCAATGTCTAGCGCCGTTGCCAGCAGCCAAAACCTTGTAGGCGCGAACATGTATTATATATGCATATTGAAACATAAACGTATATAAGTAAATAAATTATATATACGTACATAGATACATTCATAAATATCATTTATAGGTAGCTAAAGTTTCAGCTAATTCAACTGAACAGTTATTTTTTAGCATTTTTATCGAATTAATGTTCGACGAAAAGTTGAAAAACAGCAAAAAAAAAAGAAAAAAATGCATACTAACTTTTCTTTTAAATGTATTGAGCGAAGAAGAAAACATGTCCAAGTCATTAAACTTCCTATTGTAATTCTTACAAGAGCGATAAATAAATTCATTTCGAGCATACTTTGTTCGAGTAGAGGGTAAATGAAATAAGGCATTATTGCGTGTGTTCAGTTTTGTACATCTAAAACAAATTTTGCTCAAAAGAAAAGGACTGTCATTTAAATTATGTATTACTTTATATAAAAAACTTTGATCTCGCAGTTATTTATAATTAATTAAATAAATTTGCCGTTGTCTAATAATAAATTTAAATCTTATGTTAAAAAAGATTAATAAGGCGTATAACTTGCATGGATTTAGTATTAATTAATATTATGCAAACTATTTAATAATTTAATTGTAGTAAATTCAAATATTATATTCATAATAATTGCCGGTTTTTTACTGTATTATATGTATATTTAATGAAATCTTATATAATGTCGATTAAATTATATTTTTATACCTGCGGAAGTACTGATCCGTAAAATGGATATTTTTTCTTTGAAAAACGTTCTTTTATCTGTTAACTGAAGTTATTAAAAATTGCTGGAATTTTAAAAGTCTATTTATGTCACCGTTAAATAATAAATACCGGAATATTATACCAATAGGCCCAAATCCAAGACTTTGGTTAAAAAGCACTCGATTTCAGACACAAGTTTATACTCAACGTTACCCTTATAAGCCTATTTGAGTAAAGAATTAAATGATTTCATTTATATCATACGTACTATATTAGACTACGTATTTGACAATCAAAGAAATATAAATATATGATACAAATCAATTTCAATAGGTCACAGTCATTAAGGATTTTTTCAACTTATGCTATGGGCGATTCGGTGTTTTTCCCAAATCATCTTCAAGATTAACAATAAACTTGAGATTTACGTTAAAATGCAATTTTCATCGATACAAACAACAACACTATCGGTCTTCATCGTATGAAGGCTGAATTATGTTTATAATAATCGAATAACTAGCCTGTAAAAATTAAATGTTTGATCCTCAAACTAAAAACTTATAAATACAAAAAAAAATACGACTAAGGTAACTCACTCGACTCACATAAAAATGCTCATCACTACAATATCTTCTTGTTTTGTAGAAAATATATAAGGAAAAAGTATTTTTTCTAAGTTCTATTTGTATATGAATGTAATTTTTTTATAAAAAAAAACAATTATAACGCGACAATACTGGCGAATTTGTATGGGCCAGCGAGCGACGTTGAGCGACGTGATGTCACGCCTCGATCGGTCGATCCAGAAAAGAATCGTAACTTTAAAAAAATGGTAATAAAAATCATTTTTGCAGATATAGTAAAATTTTGAAGTGATAACTTCTTATGGGAGGGTAAACCGTTTCGTAACGTAACGCGTTACGGTACCACTATTACCGACGCGGACTGCTTTGGGTTTAAAGATCTTTATTTCCATAAAAAGACACAAATTCACTTTGCTTTACCTGAGAGTAACCAACCTAACGCCATCTAGCGTATACAGATAGTACTTATAATAATTTAGCAACTCTCAAGTACTAATTTAAATTATATTTAACATATTATAATTAAAAATAAATATTATCAGTTCTGTCGTCCCGAGACGCACACGTTTTTTTTTCACTATTATTTTTTATATTTTAAATATGATTTTTTGAGTCCATTAAAAATAAGCTCAACTTCCTAATTAATATGGAAGTTGTCGAAATATGGTTAAGCGTAACATATAGCTTACAATTTAACGCCTTTGCTTACGGTCGATTATAATCTAGCGGTATTTATAATTTTACGGTTTTTATATAAACCGTAAAATTGTAAATTTCATGTATGTATGTATCTGTATATATATAAAACCAAAAAATTTACTCCGAATAAAATTTAATTTAATTAAATGACGAAAATTACATGGCAACATAGGCGCGGGCAACAGAGCTCGATGGCTCTTACCTTTCGGGTAGCTAAGACACGAGGTCATGACCTCAGTTGTCCATTTGTTGACCACTAACAGTGTCATTGAACATAATTAATATTCTGTTTTGCGTAATTTTTTTGCTTAGTATTTTAAAAATGATTATATAAATAGTACTCACGATACCTAATAACCACTTCACGGGTCGGACAGGGTTTTTGTTACATAACCCAGTTATAAGTACAATAAATAATAAATTTTATGTTTTTTTAGATTTATTTCAACGAATCCAGATAATTGGCGAGCTTACAAATGAAAGAGGTGGTGTTACTAAGTTTTACTTCGGTCCTCTAGTGACTCATGGTAATTATATAAAATCAAATGTTTAGATTTAGAAGGAATTCAAGACTTAGTGTTATCAGTTTAAATGTATTTTTTGTTGTTCATTGTTGCAGTTGTTTCCTCACCGGAAGATGCGTCTACTGTTTTATCACTTTGCATGGACAAAGTGTTCGTTTATTCCATGATTGAACCATACGTTGGCCGTGAACTGATAGCAGCGCCCGGTAAGAACACCTTAAATTGTTTACCATTGGAGTTATAAAAAAATGACAAGACTTTCTGCCAAAAGTAATAAACATTTCGAACAAACAAACAAGATATGATAGAGACATAAAGTATAAGTGAATTTTATAACCAAAATGGCCAGAACAGTGGCTTTAACATGGAATCCTAACCGAATATTGCGGTTTCATTTCACGGTTTTTTATGTGTAATTCGTGTTTATAATTCATATCGTGCTTGGCACTGAAGGAAAAATCGTGCATTTGAAGGATGAAAGTCTGCCATGTGTGTATCCACTTGTAGAGAGTGGATTAATCTCTGAACCTACTACTCAAAAGGAAAGGAGGCTCAGAAATTGTATTTTTTTACTTGATGGTAAGTTACCGTTAAGTAAATTATTGCAAGATTACCTAAAAATTTACAGTTTCTGTTTGGAAGACTAATCGACGTATTATCGACCATGCTTTTAAACATAGCGTATTGGATGGTTACATCGAAGTTTTTAACAAACAAGCTGACCGCTTAGCCGCCGTGATGGCTGAGAAAGCTAACAAGGAATTCAACTTCTCAGAAATTATAACAAAAATTTCGTTAGAGACTGTTTGTCGTAAGTCAAAAAATATCTAGTAATTTAATAAAGTATTGTATGTTTATATATTTGTAATATGATATATATATATTTGTAATATGTATTATACTTATTGAATATTGACGAAACTTTGTAATAAATATGTATAAACTGTAGCCCGGGAACACCTCTAGTTTGGAGGCCTGCACGGGAGAACCGATTAAGCGATACTGTGACGCCTCCCCAAGAGACTGTGTCGGTGTGTGTACCTGTGCACTCGCTACTAGCGAGTGTCGTATATGGTCTTAAATTATATATTGAATTCATGATTAAGAACCGTGATAGAGCCAAATTTGCCTCTACAAATCTTGGGGTGCTCAACAAGGCGAGGCAGTACTTCATGTTGACTAATCGCCAAAAACTCAACTAGGTGTAAATTTGCCCCACATGGAGTACTGCTCTTATCTCTGGGCGGAAGCTCCCCAGTATCTTCTTTTTTTTTTTATTGTATAGGTAGGCGGACGAGCATATGAGCCACTTGATGGAAAGTGGTCACCAACGCCCATAGACAATGGCATTGTAAGAAATGTTAACCCTCGCTTACATCGCCAATGCGCCACCATCCCTGGGAACCTTGATGTTATGTCCCTTGTGCCTGTAATTACACTGGCTCACTCACCCTTCAAACCGGAACACAACAATACAAAGTAATGCTGTTTTGCGGTAGAATATCTGATGAGTGGGTGGTACCTACCCAAACGAGCTTGCACAAAGCTCTACCACCGAGTGTCTACCACAGGATGCTCTGAGAAATTGCTTGGATTAATCCCGACTGCTTAATTTCACTACCGGACATCGCGTCAGAATTTTAAATTCCATTCACACCACTGATCGATGTCTAGAAATTCCACAACAACGCGATTTTTAAGACATTTCCTGCCTCGCACATTCGGCTTTCGCCAGCGAATTCTTGACTTGATATGACATACAAATTTCAAGAAAAGGGCTTACTCGTTTCTTAAACGCCGGTAACTGCAACCCCTCCGGTATTGCAGGTGTCCACGGGCGTTGGTAGTCACTTTTCATTAGGTGAACCTCCAGCCCGTTTGCCCCTTCTTATCTTATTATACATATACATTATTATTTATAATATTATAAATATTTATTTACAGAAACAATCATGGGTATCGATGTTAATAATAAAGATGTAATCACTGACAATTACGTAAAGGCTATCAACCGAGTACTACAAATAGTAGTCTCAAGATTCACGCGTCCTTGGTTAATGATTGATTTTATTTTCTATTTGACTTATTTAAAGAAGGAACAGGACGAGTGCTTAAAACTAATGTGGAATTTGTCAGATCAAGTAAGATTAGTATGAATTTAGATGACGATAAAAATAGACACAGTGGTCTACATCTGTAGACATTGGCACCGTAAGAAATATTAACCATTGCTAACATCGCTAATGCGCCGCCTACTTCAGGAAAAAAGTTTCAGTGTTATGACCCTTGCGCCTGTAGTTACACTGGCTCGCTCGCCTCTCAAACTGGCATACAGCAACACTAAGTGTTGCTGTTCAAATATGTCGTAAAAGCACTAATAGTCATTCGTTCTAGTATAACTCGACGAAGATGCAAATTCTACTGAACCTATAAAGCTTATCACAAACATACATTATCTCTCTAACATGTAAACAAACATGTCATTAGCAAGAGCTACGCTTAGATGAAGAGATTCTCAATTACACCGAATATGTGCAAACTATTCTTTATATTTTACAGTTAGTTAAATTGCGGAAATCAGAACATATAAAAAGACTGAGGAATAAAGAAAAAATCCACGAAAAAGGTAGTAGTTATTATTTTTAATTACCACCAAATAAACCTATTATATGAGATATTTTATTTGTATATAGCTACAATTGTTAATTTTTTTAATGTTCAGTATTTCTTAGGTTATTCGCAGTTTAATTTCATAATTACATTTCATTTCATAATTATATACATTTTCTCCACGTTTTTTTTTTTTTTTTATTGTATAGATTAGTGGACGAGCGTGTGGGCCACCTGATGGTAAGTGGTCACCAACGCCCATAGACAGTGGTTTGTATATTTCTTAAAAAAAAAACAACGTCTCCACTGCGCCAACAACCTTGGGAACTAAGATGTTATGTCCCTTGTGCCTGTAATTACATTAGCTCACTCACCTTTCAAACCGGAACACAACAACACAAAGTACTGCTGTTTTGCGGTAGAATATCTGATGAGTGGGTGGTACCTACCCAGACGAGCTTGCACAAAGCTCTACCACCGAGTAAAACGTTTTTAATAATGAAGATTAACCATCCATGTAAGCTTCAACAAATGTAGGATTATATCATATGTCTGTACAATTTAACACATGTTGAAAATAATTAATGTTCAAAAAGTATTTATAAATAAACACGACCCATTTACAAATTCATTTTAATATTTATTTGTGTATCATAAATAAACATTCGAGAAATGTTGAAAGTACTACAATGTTTTTATAACGTATATTAAAAATTATACAGGGAACAGAATGCAAAACACTTTAGATATTTTAATTGAAAATACCGTTACTGAAAATAACGAAATACTAACGGATCTGCAATTACGACAACTCATTGATAATCTCCTCAGCGCTGCTTTCGACACGACGTCATCGCAATTACTTATCATTCTTATAAATATAGGAAGCCATCCTGATGTTCAAAAGAAAATTTATGAAGAGTGAGTAATATATATTCCAAGTATAATTAATCGAAATCAAATACGGTTAGCGGGCCCATGTATATTACGTATTGTATGTTTATAGTTACATCAGACTATGACTCATCTCGTTGTTTATAAGATTAATTTCTAAAAAATATTATAAATGCCAAAGTAATTCTGTGTAATTGTTAAGCCTTCACGCAGTGGCGGATTTAACAGCGGGCTGAGTAGCCTAGGGCGGCAAATAGTGGCACCAAATTTTTTTTATCAAATTTGGGGACCAAATTTTTTTTATTTTTGCTGCCTTATAGAAATTAAAATTATTTCTGCGTGACGGTTTTCTGATATTTTACAGATATAAGTGTGCAACAAATTTAGCCGGCGACTTTTCACTCTTACTTGTCATTGTATATTTAATGGTGCAGCAAAGTTCGCAGTTCCAGAGTAACAAACATGTCATCAGGCCAGTTCGCCGCCCCCCTACCAGTATCGACCTGCGCCCCCATTTTGTATGAGTGAAAAGAGCGAAATTGCCGAAAATGTATATCGATAAAACTATTATCGATATTACTAATTTTTTTTACTATATTAAAAAAAAACAAAATTATACACAAGCCATCTAGTTCGCATCCTCGTAGGACTGGCATGTAAAAATAATCTAGGACATGACAGGTGAGGAGTCAGGGTTCTAGCCCAGCGAGCCTTGATTCGCAGGTGGAGGACCTGAGGTCCCCCTCGGCAGGCCTAATATCGCAGAAGGTGGCTGCGGGCGGGAGTATGAGAATAGTGCATCTAGTATCCGCTGACCCGCTTCGCCGAAAAAGACCGAGGCGAAGGCGTCGGCGCTGTGTGCATCTCCTTTACCCACCGCCGGGGCTAGGGGGCACTGTACCCCGAGAAACCCTAAGAATTGGAGACCCACTAACGCGGGCCAACCTTTGGGGCGTCACAGTAGTAATCGCAAGCGATCTCGTAACGTCCCCCAAAGAAGCGGTGTGGATACCGCTGGAAGCAAGCTTGAATCCTAAGGAAGGACATAGAGTATTTTTTAACTAAACTCCACTTCTGCTAAAACGTGGGCGAAGCCGCAAGTGAAAACTAGTGATAAATATCAGGCTTAAACTTAAACCCTAAAGACACCCTCGAGCAATTGAATAAAACATTATCAATTTACTGTATGGAGTTAACTAGTGTTACATTTTTACTTTGTCTTACAAAGCTAATCGCTATTTATACTATTTTAGAGTAATCAGTGTAATGGGTGACAAAGACAGACTGATATCGAAGAATGATTTATCCAGATTTACCTATTTGGAAGCAGTTTTAAAAGAATCGATACGTTTGTATCCGATTTCACCGCTGGTAGCTCGGAGGTCTACCACTAATGTACAATTGAGTAAGTATTTAATACGACCACGATTAGTGAATAGCATTTGCAAATGAACATTCATCAACTTGTATTATCATAATGTATTCTACATAATATTAAATTGGTAGCATTATATATTTATTTATTTAATAAAAAGGAACTTCCACTAAAATTTACTACTAAAAGAAATGTAACCAAACAGAATACTATAATTAATTACAATTAATTAATAAAACTAAAATAACTAATTATGTATCATATTGAGTTTTTTTATTATTATTGAAAAGGTAGGCGGACGAGCATATGGACCACCTCATGGTAAGTGGTCACCTACGCCCATAGACATTGTTAAAAATGAAATGTTAACCATCGGTTACATCGCCAATGCGCCACCAATCTTCGTAACTAAGATGTTATGATGTATATATATTAACAAGGTATTACAAATATATATTAATAAGGTAGTGTGTTAGAATTTTTCGTATAATTATTCAAAAATATTTTCAGGTAACTACATATTGCCAGCCGGTTGTAATATATTAGTTCATATTTGGGCGGTGAACAGAAACAGAAAATATTGGGGACCTGATGCTGATGACTTCCGACCGGAACGTTGGTTCGATGACTCCGTGTCATCACACCCAGCGGCCTTCGCTAGTTTTTCATTGGGACGAAGAAATTGTATCGGTGAGAATGCCCTTGTTGAGTATATTGATGGTTGCGTGGCAAGAACACAAGATGAGTTCAAGCTTGGCCAAGCCCCTGTTATTTCATGTGCTTAATTTGTGTTTACAATTCGGCTTGTGCACTCCAATAAACGAGAGCATCGTGAGGAAAACTGTGTGTTGATTGAAAATATGCCACATATCTAACTACGACTTTGGAAAAGCGTGGTGGAATCGTCTCGAAGCCTTCCCAAAAGGAAGGCCTCCTGCCTTAGCTCAGCAACGGAACTTTTACGGGCTGTTAGTTTACGTAAACAAACTGGCAGAGACACTACTTTTAAGATGATGCTTAAATAATTCCATATTTTCTTTCATCAGGTAAATCATATGGGATGTTGTTTATGAAGATAGTTGTGGCAAATATCGTTAGGAAGTTTACGATCAGCGCTGATGAAAAGAAACTGGAACTTGAGTATGCGATATTGACAAAACCAACCGGTGGAATAAGGACAAAGGACATAGAGTATTTTTTAACTAAACTCCACTTCTGCTAAAACGTGGGCGAAGCCGCAAGTGAAAACTAGTGATAAATATCAGGCTTAAACTTAAACCCTAAAGACACCCTCGAGCAATTGAATAAAACATTATCAATTTACTGTATGGAGTTAACTAGTGTTACATTTTTACTTTGTCTTACAAAGCTAATCGCTATTTATACTATTTTAGAGTAATCAGTGTAATGGGTGACAAAGACAGACTGATATCGAAGAATGATTTATCCAGATTTACCTATTTGGAAGCAGTTTTAAAAGAATCGATACGTTTGTATCCGATTTCACCGCTGGTAGCTCGGAGGTCTACCACTAATGTACAATTGAGTAAGTATTTAATACGACCACGATTAGTGAATAGCATTTGCAAATGAACATTCATCAACTTGTATTATCATAATGTATTCTACATAATATTAAATTGGTAGCATTATATATTTATTTATTTAATAAAAAGGAACTTCCACTAAAATTTACTACTAAAAGAAATGTAACCAAACAGAATACTATAATTAATTACAATTAATTAATAAAACTAAAATAACTAATTATGTATCATATTGAGTTTTTTTATTATTATTGAAAAGGTAGGCGGACGAGCATATGGACCACCTCATGGTAAGTGGTCACCTACGCCCATAGACATTGTTAAAAATGAAATGTTAACCATCGGTTACATCGCCAATGCGCCACCAATCTTCGTAACTAAGATGTTATGATGTATATATATTAACAAGGTATTACAAATATATATTAATAAGGTAGTGTGTTAGAATTTTTCGTATAATTATTCAAAAATATTTTCAGGTAACTACATATTGCCAGCCGGTTGTAATATATTAGTTCATATTTGGGCGGTGAACAGAAACAGAAAATATTGGGGACCTGATGCTGATGACTTCCGACCGGAACGTTGGTTCGATGACTCCGTGTCATCACACCCAGCGGCCTTCGCTAGTTTTTCATTGGGACGAAGAAATTGTATCGGTGAGAATGCCCTTGTTGAGTATATTGATGGTTGCGTGGCAAGAACACAAGATGAGTTCAAGCTTGGCCAAGCCCCTGTTATTTCATGTGCTTAATTTGTGTTTACAATTCGGCTTGTGCACTCCAATAAACGAGAGCATCGTGAGGAAAACTGTGTGTTGATTGAAAATATGCCACATATCTAACTACGACTTTGGAAAAGCGTGGTGGAATCGTCTCGAAGCCTTCCCAAAAGGAAGGCCTCCTGCCTTAGCTCAGCAACGGAACTTTTACGGGCTGTTAGTTTACGTAAACAAACTGGCAGAGACACTACTTTTAAGATGATGCTTAAATAATTCCATATTTTCTTTCATCAGGTAAATCATATGGGATGTTGTTTATGAAGATAGTTGTGGCAAATATCGTTAGGAAGTTTACGATCAGCGCTGATGAAAAGAAACTGGAACTTGAGTATGCGATATTGACAAAACCAACCGGTGGAAATTTGATAACAATTAAGCCAAGATAAAAAATATGAAAAACCAAGTTGAAAGTAAAAGTCACCGTAACCGTACAAAATAACGAACTAATAAAGAATATGGACTTACATGTTATCACATTTTTTGTAATATGTTTAACTTACAAATTCAAAATAAAACAAAACATTTCAGTGATAATTATCTGTTTCGAAAGGAAAACCGACTTACACTAGAAATATTTTTTTTTCCATAATTAAGTCATATTTTTAACCCAGCAAAGTGTTGTACTTGCATCTGGATAACTAATGGCATATTGAATTGATCAGTTTCTCCAGTTTTATTCCAGGCTTCGTCCAGAGGCGGCTGTGATGTAGACAGCCTCGTAGCGGGTTATTAGTACTGAATGTGTAGACTTGGGGTTGTACGGCTTTTGCCTATATTTTCTCGTTATGACTTGCTTTGTCGTTCTGTGTCTGACAATTGAAAACCACGAAGGTTGGACATACGTATATTCATTAGGAGTTATGATTTTTAAAATTATATATAAAACATTTTTTGTATAATAATAATATCTTTATTCATGTAACAGAGACTTAATTAAAAAACAGACTTATATAATATAACAATTAAATTTCCTAAAATTCACCATCACTTTTTTATTTGTTCCTCCTTTCAATACTAATATGATAACCCGACACAGGTTTCAGCATAACATCAATTTTAACTTCTAATTTCGTATGATCACCTTTGAGTCTGTAGTGTCGGAATAAATGCGCCAACGACGTCTTCATGGACATAAAAGCGTATGATTTTCCTGAAAAACAAATAAAGTGCATTAATATATTATTACATAATATAATATCGCCAGAATTGTGAGGTAGCTATATAGCGTCGAATACCGTCACTGAGATTATACGGTGTTTTAACCCTATGTCAAAAAAACGGTAATACGTTTTTCATACGCAGAAAACGATAAGATATGTATATAAGGCGGTCGGTCGTCTTTTTACTTCCGAGATATCACATTGTCTATGTGATGTTATAGATATTCTAAAAAACCTATAGCCTGTCTCATGAGTTCCAGCCTAGTGTTGTCACTAGTCATGTCAAGTCATGAGGCAGGCAAGTAAGACGCCACCAATCCCATGGCTCCAAGTTGAAACCTTAAGCGCCCGCTGTTGTGGTGGATGGTCCTATCGGATTATGTGAGTGAAGGACTATAAAGTGTAACTTTTTCACACTCACTTGCGCAGTAAAATTATGTGCAATTGGTTAGTTTCGCTTAAGAGTGGACACCATGGCTGAAATCGGCTAGGATAGCATGATCATCACCAATCATCCATCAATTAGGAAACCAAAGCTTTATTTCTAGAAAATTACCTATACAAATTCTTCTTCCCATTCCAAATCCAGCAAACGCAGTGGGACATTCCGGCAACGTGGCTGGGTCCAGCCATCTTTCAGGTTTGAATTCTTCCGCATCTGGCCCCCACATAGGGTGACGATGTACTCCGTAGACAAACATAAAGCAAGTACGACCCCTGGTCAAAGTGCAGTTACCTGTTATATAAAAAGTTTTATTAAAGTTTAAGTTTATATTTACTTGTCAAAATATTCGAACTAATATAACTACATAGTAAAGGCTTGTATGTTGTAGCGTTGGATATCTTGCTAGTATTCCCAATATGTAAGGCATTCTGTGGACCCTAAACTCAAGTAAATTTGGCCTACTAATTTGCTTTTTCCATCATTCCTCAATCTCTCTCTTTAATATCGTTTTGACTGTGTTATAAAACTATGTGTACTTAATATTGTTTTGTTATTATAATGTCCTGGAACCCCAGGCAATATAATACAGGTTCGGGGCCTTACATCTAGCCACTAGACCAACGAGGCAGTCAGACAGGTTGTTATTATACTTACGTAGTTTAACATCTTTATCTAAACGTCTAGCTGTAACCGGCACTATTGGGTAGATACGCATTGTTTCTTTCAATACAGCCTCCAAGTAACATAACTGCGAGAGATCATGCTTCGTTACGTCTCTGTCATCATCTCCGAAAACAACATGCAACCTGAAGTGGTGAAAAATAAAGTGGAAATAAATACTACAAATAATTCTTGTCCGTTGTTTTAAAGTCTACTTTAATGTTCATATTATTTGTTGAAGTTTAAATATATTGTCGTTAATCTATACAATCCGTTGTTGTTGTCATTAATCAATAAATATACGTACTCCTCAAAAATCCTTTCTTGAACCTTGGGATAGGAGCCGACCAATAACATGCTGTACATGAGAACACTAGCGGATGTATCATGGCCGCCGACGATCATGGTGTCTACATGCTCTCTTATCTCACGGTCGTTGAAGGCTCCTTTCTCTATCGATAATTCAAGGAGGAGATCCATAAAAGGCTTGAATTTGGGACCTGGAATACGTTAATGGAATATATATCTTATTATTCTTTCTTATACAATGTGTAACAAAAACCCTGTCCGACCCGTGAAGTAGTTATAAGGTATCGTGAGTTGGTTCTATTTATGTAATCATTTACAAAATACTAAACAAAAAAATTACCCCGAATAAAATTAATATTAAACTTAATTAAATGACGAAAATCATATGGAAACACAGGCGTGACGCCCACCCCGCCCTGCTTCGTCTTTGAAGAAGCCGCGACTCCGCTGTTCACAGGCTGGCACGTCCGCTGTTGGCAGGAACTAGTGTTGCAGAACAATCGATAGTTTGAATATCGATAGTTGATTACGAAAATTATACAGGATATCGATAGTACTATCTAAAGTATTGTCTATTGTCACAGCTCACTGTAAATAATACTATTGGTAACAGCAATACTATCGATAGTAATTCATTCGATAGTAACTATAGTATCGATAGTATTGCAAAACCTATTAGTTTTAACCAAAACCTATCGATACTATCATTACTATTGACAGTATTGACACGCGACAATAATATCGATAAGTTATCGATACCATTGCTTACACCTTAACTATCGATAAAAAATCTATTATAATAATAATAATAATAATAATTTATTTAAGTATCATATTATATCATTAACAAGGTTTGAACGATAATAGCTGCTATACTGTAAAATTGTGGTGCAGTTATTAATGCCCGCCAACAAAGTGACATTGCTCTATTTCTTAAAACATTTAAGTTGCACAAATAAATTAAAAGAAAAAAAATACACAATGGAATTAAAATTAACAGATTACAAAATTAAAATATTTCAAAGAAATTCAACTCATAACATCTAAGATTTAGAAAAAACATTGTAAGAATTAACTTTATTTAATAAGTTACATAATTATTGAAATAAAATAATATTTATTGTAAAAATAATAACGAAAATTTATTGTCGATAGTGGACTATCGATAGACACTAACACTAGCATGAGTCGGCGTAACAAAGAGAAATTTCTCTTAGTTACGCTAGAGGATGAGGTTTCACATGAAGTTCTTTAATTTATTTTTATTTTTATTATATTTTTTCATTCTCTTGTTTTCTTATAAGCTGTATGGTTAATGTTATCGTTTATTTTCTAGTAAGTCGTGGAAACTTGATTGTGTTATGAAAAAAAGTGATACTTATAAGTATAAAATTACTGAAAGTTTCCATAAAAAGTTAATAAATAAAGAAAATAAATAAATTACCTATTAGTGTCCAATTGGCTCAGAACGCTTACTGAGAGTGTAAGCTAGGTAATATGTGGCTTTTTTTTATTTTAGTCGGCATTATTTTATCGCACAATATCGCGCACCGCTGCTGAGCAGTAAGGACACGGCCTTACACGTGCCAGCGGCGTTTCAAAGGCACTCAAAGGAGCCACCGAACGACTCTGGTGCTGTCACATTTCAAAAAATTTGCTCGATGTTGGGGAATTAAAGCATTAAAATGTGTATTTTAAATTACAATAACATATTTGATATTTAATATTATTTTTAGTTATGTCTATAACACACCATTATGCCCCTTTCGGGTCGGACAGGGTTTTTGTTACAGCCTGTATATTAAGGTATATCAACAGCTGTATACAACTAATTATAGGTAAACACCGCTCGTAATTAAACATAAAAAAGAAAAAATTATCTACAGCAAATTCATATAACACTAAATATAGACAATTAATCAAAAATACTAATTAATATAATGTATTTAAAATTAAACTACAATTTAATGCATGGTCCAACAGGCTAAGGGAGTTGAAAGATCAATTTAAAGGATAGTAGTTGATATTCTCGAAAATAAAGTCGTCGATTTGATCGATTGATCAGTTCTCTTGATTTTATATATTATCTCACGCAATAAATGCATGCAAATGTATAATAAAATTCATATAACATTCTGTAAATAAGAGTGGAATTGCATTGCGTGTGATAGTACATTGTGTTTTTCACACGCACAGTTAAGACCCGAGATAAACCCATGAGCGGCCTTCTTTTTTAAAAATGAGTCTAACCTTGTGTCGTTTCCTCCTTTTTATTTCTATTATTTAAATAATCAGCCTTTCGTTTTTGCAGAACCTGTTGAAATGAAACACTTGATAAAACAATTCAAGCTGCTTTTTTTTTGTCAAAAATTAAACGCAACATAATTTTCTAAAACCGTCTTTGGTTCTTTATGTCGATAATTTTCAAGTGAAACTTCAAAGTTAAATTTTGAGTTAGAAGTTAAAGTCAACGTTTGATTATGTAACGTCTGAAAGCAACGATTCTAAAGCATTAACTTCTAACAGGAGTAATTGTTTGCATGAGTTTTAATTATTTTTTTCTAAGTCTAAATTACTTGTCTATTAAAATTTACCTTAATTTTCAACTTTAATTATTCTTTTTTTTTATTTCAAAAGATATATAATAACTAGATGATAATGATATGACATTACTAACCGTATATGACATATTATGTAAGATTTTCAAATATTCATCTTGTTTCTTTCTCAATGATGACCAGCTGTAAATGAAATGGCTGTGTAGCCAGAACTTCTGGAACCTGTCCACGAGTAGATTGAACATCTGTTCAGCGGCTGTCACATATTTACTATTCAGCACGCTCTTCTCATTGAAATCTACTCCTAAAGCAGTTACTGAAAAAAGAAAAAATCTTCAAGGAGGTATTTTTCGAATATATACCATAAATAATAATGTTTTTTTATGAATATCTTAGGATTAAGTTGGCCACGCTAAGGTACGTGGTCAGCTTCACCCATAGACAGCATAACTGATGACATAAATCACACCGTTAAATAGGCAGCTTAATATGTCTCTGTTGATTGTTAAACTAGCTCACAAACCGGTATTTAGTAATAAAATCATAAAAAATAATAATATTTTGATAAGAGGTAAATGGCCCACCTGATTGTGAATGGTCACTACCGCCCAAAATGCATTAGCACCGTAAATGTCATTAATCATTCCTTACATCGCTAATGCGCAACCAACCTTGGGAATAAAGATGTTATGTCCATTGTGGCTGTAATTTATTTATTTAATATCGAACTACCAACAAAAGTTACAATAGTACAACAACCAATATAAAATATATGCTAAACAATATTAATTGCACTTTTAATTATAGGTAATTACAGCATGCTTATTGTTGATTGAAATACTCCTGTTCTGTAAATGAGATAAAGGGGAGAAGATAAAACCGAAGATAGCACAACGAGAAATGAAGTATGGGTGAATATTGTCTGGACCTGGACCCTTAGTGTCGTCTTTTTAAATTTATTTCGATGTCATCTTGCGAAAGGAAAATATTTCCTACATATGATTGAGGTTCAGGCGAACAGACATTTGCGAGACCATCATCAGGTTCGTAGACGGACGAAAAATGAGCAGCAAACAGATTACAAACATCTTGTTTATTGCTTGCTTTTAAATTGCCTAAGACCATGTTGTGTGGATATGAACTGCTTTCCTTGCACATGAAGTTCTTCATGTGAGTCCAGAATTTTTTTGGAAATTGCATCTTCTATCGATATGATATAGTCCTTATAGCATTTATTTATAAGTTTATCGCAATTCTTTCTTAGGTACTGAAATTCAAGTTTGTCTAACGGATTATAAAATTTTTTGGTTTTTTTTTAAGAAGTCGTATAAGACTTTTACTAAACCATATATGATAAGAGTACGTGTTCTTAACGTTTTTGGAACATGCTTATTTATTATTTTAAACAGTATGTCATAAAATATGGTCAGCATCTTATTGACATCATCAATACACTCTTTAGATTCCATCAGCCAATGGACATTATTAAGTGACTGACCAGTATTTTATCATAATCTTCCTTAAAATAATTATATTTACTTTTAGACGCTCACTTGAATTTTTGGATGGTAAATTTATTGTCCAAAGCAACGTGATATAAGTCAATTTTGCGTATAGGA
Organism: Nymphalis polychloros; assembly: GCA_905220585.2. Classification (NCBI taxonomy): domain Eukaryota; kingdom Metazoa; phylum Arthropoda; class Insecta; order Lepidoptera; family Nymphalidae; genus Nymphalis; species Nymphalis polychloros. The sequence continues at coordinate 4,030,308 of HG992264.1, read as the reverse complement.
CTCAAGCATTCGCAAACGTTTATTATATAGATATTGTTAAGGGAACAATTGTGATAGGGGTGAATAGGAATATGCGGGTTATTAGTTTCATTTTCTAAAAAAGGGGTAAGCCAAGAGATAACAGGTAGATTGAAATCTCCGAAAATAGCTATTAAACTTTAATCATTTAGGTTAGCAATAATAATATTGGTCACACTTACAACAAATGTTTCTAATAAAACACGGGCAACTGTTGGGGCAAGATATACAGCACATAAGATCTTAATCTGTCTGCCTGAATCTAGTGAAACTGACACCCAAAGGTCCTCACAGTCACTTTCCCAATCCGCACGACGAAACGATGTAAGATTCTTAGAAATGCCAATGAGGACACCCACACCAAACTTTTTATGGGAAAACAGTAAACTAGACTCTCAATCGCGCCTACAAATTAAGTATCTGTCATCAATGATCTCAGCATCAAACACATTGCTATTAAGCCAGGTCTCTGTTTTTCGGGACTTAAGTCGGGCTTCAGCATGCAATGCTTTAACAAATGGCGATAGATGCTCACATACATATATTAGTATTTTGTCTGTAAGTGGCTTGCATTTAATTTGTCCATATTGCTTACTGCCTTTTTATTGAAAGATGACACCACTGCCAAAAAAGTGTCTCGTGTTCTAGGGGTGCTGAATTTCATAAGGATAGATCTAGGACGTAGACTATCCTTGTTTAGTTTCATAATCCGAGTACAACTTTGGATATCATGATCGTTCAAACTACGTTTAACAACAATAGCGATTTGTTGCACAGTACTCACCAAATTTTCATTTTTGAATTCGCAAACGCATTGAAATTCAACATTGCATGCTCGTGAATGCTGCTCTAGTAAGTTCAGTCTAGATTGGAGATCTGTCAACTCAGATCGCATTATTTTAAGTCAATCTTTTCAATTTTATTATTCATTTCCTGTTTAACATTTTCAAATTTGTGTTCTAAGAAGTTGATTGATTCAACTTCGACTTCTTTCAACTTCGTATCAATTTGGTCCATTATAGTTCTTTTGAAATTATCCAATATGGATTTTAACTCCTGTCGAATGATACAGCGCACTTCCATTAACGACTCATTGCCTTGAGGTATGTCAGTAGATGTCTCGGAGCTATGATTTACAATGCTTCTCACTGGGGTATTGGTGTCATCATATTTAGGTCTAGAGCATGCTGGACATGCCAAGTATTTTTATAATCTTCTGTTACTTCTTTGTATTGAGTTGTAGCAGTGATTATATATGCATTCATCAATGCGATGCTCGGAAGCGAGGGGTGTTGGTCGGAGATGGTCTCTTTCTTTGAAAGTGTGATGTCGCAGAAGGAGGCCGCGGAGCGGGAGCGGGAGAAAGATGCCGCTACGTAACCGCTCCGCCGCAGAAGACTGGGGAGAAGAAAGCGGCGCTTTGCGCACCTTCTCCTCCCGCCACAATAGGCGCCGCCGGGACTAGGGGGTTCCCAGTACCCTGGGATTCCTCCCTAGTTAATGGAGGCCCGCATAGGCGGGCCGGCCGGCACGGTAGCATGCGCAAGCGATCCCGTGGCGCTCCCGTTAAGACGGGAAGGGTACCGCTGGTTTTTTAGTGGATATTCCGATGACTGGGGCGCACTCGGCGCCCTGGACATACGGCGAGCCCACATACCCCCCCCAGTGTTTCCGTGGGGGAAACGCGTAATAAGTTTATCCTCCTTCCTCCTTATATATGCATAGTGGTACTTCTTCTTGCATACTTGACAATTTACTGTTTCTGTCGAGCTAGTCAGGCGTAAGCAACACTCTAACTTATTCTACTATTTACTACGGTGTTAAGAGGATTTGAACTCGGGCCGAATTAGTAACGACGAGACGGTTACACCACGGGACCAATTGGATCTATTTAAAATTAGTTAATACCATTGTGCTCGCTATTGAAGAAGATCAACTCTAATGCCGGTAATGAATATGTTATTTATTTTTTATGCACCGTCCAACACTAATTTAAGAACACCGATCACTGAATTGTAACAATAAAGTCATGCAGTTCTTTGACTTGAATAACGTACAATCAATATTCAATTTCTACAACACCATTGTATATACTTTTTACTTCTTTCACTATATAACTGCTTAACTGGGTTTCAGTATAGAGTTTCTTCTACTTAATTTTGTTTACAGAGACGATCATGAAGTGAAGGCGGGTTCCGGTAGAAAGGGTGTGTTAGGTAATTACACTAACACACATTTCTACCGGAACCCGCCATTTTAAAATAACTATTTGTCAGTAGAATATATGATGAGTGAGTGATACCAAGTATTTTTTTCTTTATTCAACAGTCAATAAATCTACCACCTGTTTGAAGAGCCTTTTTTATCTTATACATACAGCCTTTCACATTTACAATATTAGTTGGATAATTGTAATTAGTAACAGCTTGTGAATGTTCCACTGCCAGGCTAAGACCTCTTCTTCTCTTTTAAGATTAAGCTTATTCCACCATGCTGCTCTAATGCGGATTGGTGGAATAAACATGTGACAGAATTTCAGTGTAATTTGACACATGCAAGTTTCCTCACGATGTTTTCCTTCACCGTCAAGCACGAGATGAATTATAAACAGAAATTAAGCACATGAAATTCAGTGGTGCTTGCCCGGGTTTGAACTCACGATCATCGGTTAAGATTCACATGTTCTTACCACTGGGCCATCTCGGCTTTGTAATTAAAAGTAATAAAATGACTTACAACATATAGTTTCCAGAGCGTTGTGTCTCGTGTAGACCCAGTGGTCAAACGATCCTTTTCCGATTTCAACCTCCAAATCTTTGACGAGTCGACGAGATTGTTTGTTGAAAACATCCAGAAAACCGTCCAAAACGATCTGACTGAACGCTGGGTTCAATAACCTGCGATGAACTCTCCATATCGATACTGCAATGTTAAAATAAAATATTTATTGTTTCTTAGTAGACAATATTGCAGATCTTGAATAGTCGTATTTTGAGGAATATTTTATAAGACTCGATAATTTTTTTAAACGTCTCTTTTATATTGTTGAAAACATTTTCTATATGATGAAAGAGATTAAAAACTTAACCTAACTTACCGATTATTAAGAAAAAATATTTAAAAGGTTTTATTACGTATATATTACAATCCAATAATTCGCAAAATGAAGAAAACTCACCCGTTCCTGTTACCAGACCCTCTCCAAGCCAAGGTTTTGCAAAATCATAGAATGCATCCTTTTGTAAGCAGGTATTAGCTACCGTTAAGAAATCATCCGGGTCTGTTATCACTGAGAAATACAAAGAAAAGCGTCTCAAAGCGTGACAATCTAGAAAGTAAATAACAGCCTACAAATTGCCTACTGCTAGTTCGCAATAGCCTTTGCCTTCAACTTATTATACATTTTAAATATTTAGTTTAGGTAACATTTATTTATTTATTAGCACAAGATCATTTATGTGAATCCTCCATTCGGAGGAGGTGGGTAGGAATATATTCCACCACACTGCTTCAATGTGACTTGTTGGATATACATGTGGTAGATTTTCATCCAACATGCACGATATATAAAAATTAAGCATATGAAAATTCACTGAAGCTGCCCGGATTTGAACGAACAATCTTCACTTCAGTAATAATTAATCATACTAACACTCCTTCGTTCGAGATCTGTCATCTTCGATATACTTTGACAAATGCCATTCTCATACATTGAGTCTATAGTCTTGCCTTGTACTTAAAGAGTTATTTTAGACTGTTTACTCACCATAGATTGTCCTTGGTCCAATATAAGCAGAAATAACTCCTCCAACTTCTAGACTTTTGTAAGATAGATCTTTAACCATCGCCCACAATTCTGAAATAGTGATTTTTATTAATAAACTAGCAAAACACGCGGCTTTGCCAGCATGGTGTATATGCCGAAAATCCTTAGAAATCAGCCATTTCAGCGTACATACATCACATATACAAACATTCAAATTATAATAATATACTACTAAACTAAAATAAAAAAATGTTGTTTTGGTAACGCAAAAAGTTAAGTTATAAACGGGGGTAATTTTGAAATTACATACAGACACTTCAGTTTTATTTATTTTTATAAAGTATAGATATTTAAGGATAATTGGTAGTCGATTTTAATTGTAATAAATGTTAAATTAATATTTATATCAATAGTCAAAAAAGTCAATTTTTTTTATTCAATAATAAAAATACCCGAGAGGAACCGGTGAAAGAAACTCAGTCTGGTCTGGTCTTTCTCAATGAATACTAACATGCACTAACAACAAACTGCTACTAAGAATTTAATGACAGCAAAATTCAAGCTCATGATTTATAGCTTCAAGCCACTGGACCATTTTGAAATCACGAGATATAATATGATATAATAATGATAATAATAATAAAATACTGAGTCCCTCAAAATCTAACTTCACGTCCGGCATGACCATATATGCCACGTGAGGGACGGACATTGGTAACTGTTAAGTTCACTAACCAATGGCCAACGGAGCTCTAGTAACCCAAGAAGGAGATGTGGAAGGTCATTTAAGAAATACACGTATAGGGGCACGTCTGTAGCTGGTGTCAGACGTGACAGAATGCTAGCCAGTGACTCTCAGCTTGCCGGTTGGACGGGAGTCGGCGATAGGGGGGGGGAAAGATCCTCAAGGACTACAACCGATGAACAAAGCGATAAGGGTGATACTTTGCAGAGCAGGGAGTTATCTTCCGCAAGCTCGGTCGGTACATCTGAAACGACCACTGATTCACAATTTGAAGATATAAGAAAGAACTGGTCACTAGTAGAATTAGAAGAACTTATGTTTTGTTATCTTAAAGCCAGAGTCGGAGGACCTGGTTATCTAAAACGATTAGAGACATTTTTTAAGGAGAGAAATCCAGGCAACCCTAAATCAATTAAATTCACTGGTAACGGATTATCAATTTAGGCACTCGTAGAATCATTAAACAACAAGTACTACCTAAGGACACCCGAGATAGAATACAAAAGACCGCAGAAAATATAACACAACGTACACCAAATATTGTACCATTAAACACACAAAATTCTGACGATCTAATTCACTCTACTCATCTACACAATCATATATCATATCGTAAGCTCAACGCTATTATACATCACTTTAGTCAGGTAGACTTGGGTAAACTTATGTTTACTAATTCATTATTGAAAATTAGAAAAAAAAAATTACTAAGTTATTTAAGCTTCATATTTGTGTAATGTGTATATTTTATTTTTTTCTTGTCATTATAATATTAAGTTATATTTAAAAAAAAAAACTAGATGGGGAATTAAATACTCTTTTTCCCGAGGACCGGGACGGGGTATTTATTAAAACCGACATAAACATCGAGAATGTTCAAACGCGAACTCAATAATATAATCCTGAGACATTATTCACACACGGCCATCTGATCCCAAACTAAGCAGAGCTTGTACTATGGATACCAGACAACTGATATACTACATATACTACTTTTCTTTTATAAATACATACTTATATAGACAATTACACCCAGACTCAGGATAAACATACGAGTTCATGCACACAAATGTCAAATCATATGATATCAAACGATTTGGATTTTTTAAAATTAATATTTATTTAATTATTATTTTTAAATTATATAAATTTTTCGTGATAAACTATTTTTAGATGAACGACCTATATATATGAAATACTTACAAAATAACTATCTAATTACAATTTTTTTCAATTTAAACCTAATCGTTAGGACCGTTTCCGAGATACACGAAATATATAAATACATACATAAATTTGTCAATTAATATAATGAGATATTCGTATATAAGCATTGTTGCTATTTTTATTTTTACTACAAACGTTTCCTGCACTTTCAGCGTTAAATCCTCCTGTCCTATATATATTTTTTGTGTTGTATACAAAGTATAAAATAATTACATAAGTACAAAAATAGTAATCGGTACTCACTAGTGCTGTCACCAATCAATAAATGAGCGTGTCCAATCACGGGTAGACCACCGGGGATTGCCGGTGGTTCATTTTTATTATTATTCCTCAGATACCACGCCCACAGACCGAAGACCACGCAAATTAATACAACCATCAACATAGTTCAGCTTAAAAGGTAAACATATTAGTAATTTATTTAAAAGTAAAGAAAGTGTCATCAACTTTGTTATTAAATGCCAAAACGTTTATAACTGTAACTTTACAATGTAATGTAATGGCTTTTAATATTTAATTGAAGTTAAAATATTTGCATGTCATAAATATAGTGACTAAACATGTATATTATGTTCAAAGCAATTAAATTGAATACAACTGCTCTTAAGTGACAGGAATTGTTAGTAAATTATAAAATTTCAGCATACTCCTCTAATCTGGAAGAGATTAGGTTATCTTTTAAATCAATTTCTTCAGCATTATTCGCCATTATAATTTATTTGGGATTTTTAGTAAGAAATATATTCTATATCCTTTAAATAATATAATTATTATTATTGTATATGAAAATGAAAGTGATATCGCATATCACTTTCTGACGATATTTCGCAATAGAGTTCTACGACGAAATTTGAATCATCCTATTGGTTCAGACTTTTTGCTTTGAGTGACTTTTTTGGCAACAAAAACACATACATGTAAACAAATAATCTCTTTACATTCGAATAGTCTTTTAAAGTTACTTTCGAGTGCCCATTATGTAACACGTCGGTAATTTTTTTTCAGTATGTACAATAAAGAAAATAAATAATACATATATAAAATAGATGTTAGGACTTTATGTAACTCGAATTTATGTAACACATATAATATTACATTATCGGCCGAATACTGAAATGTCCCTCCAAGTTAAACGCTACTTAACATTGAGAAGCTCCTAAATTAGTATGCGAAATTGTAAATTAACGGCGTCTCAAATAATTAAGTTGTATTTAATATTTAAGTGACGTTTCAGTATTCGGCCGTTACTCTCTCAGATTGGATTGTATGAATGAGATGGCCATAAGATGGATCATCGTCGGATCAGGATCAGCCAGCAATTAGCCATAAGACAGCCGTACATCACAACTATTAATTAGTAAACTAAAACAATTTCCTTATAATATAACTTTGTGTAAATAATAATAATATAATTATTTTTAAGTTTGTTTGAATACTATAATTAATTTGTTTTAAGAATTGCATTACTTCTATAATTCAACGCATTGTTTTGGTCGTAATGAGTCGCATTACTTGATGCGTAATTTCGTTATTGAAACGTTAATTTGATTCATCGTAGTCATTTCACTTTCGATTGTAATACAAATAGTATAAAACAATATTGATTCGATCTTTATTATTAATCCTTCAATCATCGATATTTATACTCGATATAATAATAGGAACAAATCGGACTGGAATGATTTACCTTTTAAAAAAACAATGTTGGAAAGTAATCAAGTTACAGTTTTTTTTATTATGCAAATGCGGACGTAGTCTCTCTTTTAAGTCATAATACAATATTAAGGTCCTCCAGACCGATTTCGGCCACGGCGGCCAATCTCAAGAGAGATTAGCCAACTGCACAGGAGATATTATAGTGCACAAATGTGTGCGCAAACACAGGTGCACTCTCTTTTCCTTAGCTCTCATAATCCGATGGGACGGCAATCCGACACGACCGGAAAGAGTTCAGGCGCAGGACCAACGGCTTAACGTGCTTTCCGAGGCACGGGAGTGTACACACTTCCACCTTCCAGACTCCGGGCTGCTACTGAGAATTTTCTGACAGAAAAACCCAATAACTATATATTGGCCCGACCTGGGAATTGAACCCAGGACCACCGGGTCTGCAGCCTAATATCTAGCCACTAGACCAACGAGGCAGTCGTAATACAATATTATTCTATGTGATAAGTTATAAAGAAATGTTAGCATATATATTTTATAACAAAATATATGTTGTAATATTTCAAATTTTATAATTATGTCAAACATTTTTATAAAATTGATATTTTTTATTTGGACGAAACACGATTTCAATTTTGTTATTACTTGTACATATTATATGAACATATAATAAAAATTAATAAAATGTAAAAATCGAGCAATTTTCATGTTATGTTAATAGCAATAATCACACAGTTAATTTTCACCTTGTTAAATAATTATCATTTGAATAATAATCACGAACTATTTCCAACAAGGTTTTCACTTTCACTTAGGAATCGAGTGCAGTACGCGTAATGAAATAACACAGGATCCGATTCTATTCGGGCGTAGCTCTTTATACTAGGATTTTGCGATATGCAACAAGGTGTCTTTACACTGACTGTTAGAAAACAAATAAAATTAAAAAAAAAAAACTTTTATAAAATTTTGCAGAATAGCGATATACAAAATTTCATCAAATTCTTAAAGATTACATAGACTATTTTGATTAACGAATAATAAATTTAATATGAATCATTATTTACGCGTCAAATTACTTATTTTTTGAGCCGATTACATAGTAAGTTCTATAATAAAAACGCGTGCAGATAGAAATAAAAGCGAATAATATTTAAAAAAAAGTATTGCCATATCAGTTGAACCCAAAAAGTATTTAATACACAGGATGTTTTATAGAAGTAGTAAATACAAAGTTTATATACTATTTTCATTCTACTTACCTAGCACATAGGTAAAAAAAAGATTTTATATAATTTATTATATTTATTCTTTCATATTAAAGTATTTATTTAAGACGTCCTCAATAGTAAATCATATTTTGAGTTAACAATTGCATTAAAAATATTGGTGTATTAAGTGTGAACCGTCCTTAGGCCCTTTACGACACATATCGCCTGCAGTTCTCACTGAAGCATTTAAATTCAATATTTCTATACGCATGTTGTCATTTCCGTTTATTTACTGACAAGGTGACCTGATTTTGCTCATTATTAATAATATATAACATTGAAATGTTACCAATTGGTAAATTTAATAAATATAATAGTAAAATTCATAATTCAAGTTTTTTTTTTCGTGTTGAATGTCGTTTTACCTTCTTGATGTAAAACTATATTCACATACACGAAAAAAGTACAAAGATTATAAATAAAGTAAGGTTGCATGTATATAAAGGTCACGTTTATAAATCAAGAATGAAAAAAAAACTCAAGATATCAAAAAACTGATTCAAAGACAAAAAACGTGTGCGTCGCGGGACGCTCGACTGAAGTGATAACTTAAACTAATCTAAGTTGTAATATTGAAATTGTTTAACTTGAGAAAAGCTTAGGTTATTACTTAAACTTTATGTACATTAATATGATAATGTGAGGAAAGGTTATTTATGGAGCCTGCCTACTGCTGCCGTATGCGTGAGAGAAAGGGAAGCCGGACAGAGTGGCGCCGTAACGCGTTACGTTACGAAACGGTTTACCCTCCCATAAGAAGTTATCACTCCAAAACATGATAGCCCATTGATAGGCTAAGCATTAGCAAGTCTTTGTTAGCCCAAAGGATTATTTTGTGATACACGTAAAAAACGTCTTTTTAACACGCTTTTATTCTCTGGTCGACCTGTATGTAACTAATTATGTAATGGAATCGAAGGTAACTAATTTTACCATCTTTCAAGGATCGTAGCGTAATGAAAATTGGCAGCTGTATCTAGTTCTGGTGACAATACAATAATATGGTACTGTCGAACTGATCTGATGATGGAGCCGGAAGATATGAACTGGAACTTCATAATGAAACATCGTATCATAGCTGTTTTTCATTTCTTAGAAGTCTTGTAATGAACTTTGACCACAATTCGGTTTCAAGATCTGATGATGAAGCTGGAAGCTAGGCACTGGCATTCCATGATGGAATATCGTATCATAGTCGTATTTGCTCTTGTGAGAAAGGCCACGTAATGGACTTTGAACACGATCAGGTTTCAAGGTTATAACAAACCTATTATATATGTAATTGTAAATATTGAGTATTAATTGTGTAAATATATAAATAGTGTAAATATAAGTACTCGAATGTACGACATAAAGGCTCAAGACCAATTTATTGACGCGACCCGAAACCTTGGAAATACTTCATTGGAGTCCATCAATCAGAAATCAAGTTGAGCGATGTTACGGGATGCAGGTTACACAAATTGGCGCTCCGGTAACTGGAGTTGCAGCACGACTAGTATTCGCTTAGATATTCTATTCATTATAATGATGAATATCGCATAACTAATATCTTGATTTTTCAGCAAATTATATAAAAAGTATTTCCTGTTCCAGCGCCCCACGCTTTTACAATCAAATATTATAATTAAAAGCACATAGTTTACACTTCAGCCCAGAAATAGAGACAACTTGAACGATCCATAATTTATTTTTGGTTTTTACGTGCATTTATAAAAGCATGTTTCGGGTTTTTTTAAATTAATTTTGATTTGATTTGAGGTTTAGTTTTCTGTCGTTTGAATAAAATTTTCACAGACATACTGTGAAGTATACGTATGTATCTTCCTAATATTTGTACTAACTTTATATTTATAATAATAATAATAATATCCTGGGACATTATTCACACACGGGCATCTGATCCCAAACTAAGCAGAGCTCATACTATGGAAACCAGACAACTGATATACTACATATACTACTTTTCTTTTGTAAATACATACTTATATAGATAATTACACCCAGACTCAGGACAAACAGATTCATGCACACAAATGTCTGTCTTGGGCGGGAATCGACCCACGACCTGCGGCTTGAAAGGCACGTATCTACCAATCACGCCAACCGGCTCGTCATCTGCATTGGTTTTTTTCTAATTTCCATTATTCACATAGGAAATTTTAGTACCATTTAGTAAAAAAAAATGGATAAAATAGGTTATGAATAAGGACGTGCAAACGTACCTCCTGATGGTAAGTGGTCATTATTGCCCATAGACATTGGCGCTACTAGGACTAAGATGTTATGTCCATTGTGCCTCGAATTGCACTGACTCACTCACATTTCAAACCGGAACACAACAATACTAAGTATTGCAATTTAGTGGTAGAATATCTGATGAGTGGGTAGGTATTATCTACCCAGACGGGCTGTTACTGAATGTATACAATTTCAATTGTCATTTGGTGTAACATTTTATAATTTGAGACTTTATTAACGCAGCCTTCAGACTTTTCGCATCGATTTTCCTTAATTAGTTAATAATTTAAATTATTCATTTCTAGTAAATAATAAATAACTGCTGTTACAGCATACGACCTTTAACTCAACAATTTGTGCCAACGTATCAATGAAATGTTACGCATGGACACACATCCTTGCTATTCGTATCGCAATCGATTCAATATCGAAATAATATTGTATGTTGTATTATAATTGTAACACTTTTATAATTATTTGAAAAATAAATGAATATTTAAATAAAAATATATGTATATGATTTATTTACTTTATGTTCAAACTTATTGCATCGTTTTTAGGGAAAATAAATGAAAGGAAAACAAATTTAAAATGATTACTATTTTTATTGCCTGTTTCATTCTTCGCAATTTTATAACTTTAATAAGGAAATAAAAGTTAACATTTCAATTAATAACGCTATGCAGTTATAATTTCGAATACACAATGTAACCGTATATTTAAAATATTTATATAATTTAATACGAATGCCTTTTATATTAATTCAATAAATATGACATAATAATTATTATTTGTTCTTTTTAATTGAGATATGTTTCATTAAATAACTTATCTATATTAACATATATATATATATATACATGTATACATATAGACATTGGCTTCAAAATTTGACAAAAAAACACCCGTTGAGTTTCTTTCCGAACCGGTGGTAGTTTTTATTTTGACTATCAACAAGTAGTGTGTAATTCTTCTATACTAAATAAATTTCAGTTAAATTTTAATTAAAATGTCATAATCTACAATAAATATTATGAGTGAATGCAATGATGCAGAAGCGTCGCACGGCACACTCGTGTCACATTAAAGTTTTTTTCTATTAAACCGATAGCCGTTATAATAAATACACATTGCTAATGCTTCGTTTAACACACAATCAAGATGGCTTCTATGAAACAACTCAAACAGCATTTTCAACAAAAGCGCGCCTACACTTTTAAATTTTAGCTGAGAAAAAAAACGCAACAAAATTTTGGTAATAATGTAAAAATAAATATAAAATGCCAGTCATTAATATTAATTGAAAAAGGAATGTTGTTTCAACTTGATTCAAAGGAACACTATACAGTCAACTCGAATCGCATTCGATTTATCATCTCATCGACACTAAAAATCATTTGTTCCAAAAAAGTTTCTAAGCTAATTCTAATTTACACATTCGAAAATGGAAAATGCACAGATTATATATATTGTATTCCTAATGCCGCTGCGTGTGCGATAATAGCCTCAGCAGCTTGCCTCGTCTCGAGATGAGATCTGGCGGCGTCGTACCAAGAAGACGCCGCGGCTCTTGAAGCACCCTCTAGAGAATTCACGTATCGAATAGCCGCTGCTAAGTTACCTCGTTCCATCCAGAACCTATAAAAATAATTAATATGATGTCCTAATGAACGATTTCCGCCACGGTACAATTTCAAGTGAGATTAACCAACTGCGCTGGACATATTGCAGTGCACAAGTGTGTGCGCAAACACAGGTGCACTCTCTATTCCCACACTCTCATAATTCGATCAATAGACCAGAGAAGCAGTCAAATTAATAAGATAGAATATTTTTTTTATGGTTTGTTGGATACCAGTTACACGCCAATGAATCTACCACCAAACAGAAATACTTTAAATACAAAATTTCATATTTAAGGACAGTGATAACGAATATTTTTATAAAAAATCCGAGTGTATGGGCCAATATCCAAAACTTTTTGGTGATGTTGGTCTTTAACCAAACCCCAATCAGTAAGTTAATCAATAATAATAATTTAAATTACTCGATCAATTTTATTAAAAAAGAAAAACAAACAATTATCGTACAACAAATTAATTGTTACTAAAAATAGGCACTCGATATAAAATTTTACCTTGCCCTTTGCAACAAATCGAAAGTGTCCAAATCTGTAAAAGGTTCCTCTGGCATTTTGTCAACCTCTTGTTGAGGTATACCGGAGAGCTGGAACAAATTTAATACTAAACTAGCGTGCAAGATAAAAAATCTTTCTCCCTAATATCTTTCACATACAAAACGAAATATCCCTATTAGTTTCAATGCAATTTCGTATACGCAATCTTAAAATTAGAAGAACGAAGCTTCAAAATGCAATTTTTTTATCTCGATATGACTATTTTTCACCGAGATACAGCCTTCCAAACTTTGATGAAAAAATGAGGAAAATTTCTTGTTCCTTTAATAGTTTCCAGTAGTGTAAATATATAGAGAAATAATTCTAAAAAATAAGATCAAACCCAAATAAAATCATCTTAATTTATATAATACAATAAATTACTCGTATCGCCGGGTAGACAACAGAATGTATTTATTTTCACAAATATTTAATTAATTTGTAGAAGGTATTATAAGGTCCTCCAGACCGATTTCGGCCACGGCGGCCAATCTCAAGAGAGATTAGCCAACTGCGCAGGAGATATTATAGTGCACAAGTGTGTGCGCAAACACAGGTGCACTCTCTTTTCCTTAGCTCTCATAATCCGATGGGACGGCAATCCGACACGACCGGAAAGAGTTCAGGCGCAGGACCAACGGCTTAACGTGCTTTCCGAGGAACGGGAGTGTACACACTTCCAACTTCCAGACTCCGGGATGCTACTGAGAATTTTCTGACAGAAAAACCCAATAACTATTTATTGAACCCAGGACCATCGGGTCTGCGGCCTTATATCTAGCCACTAGACCAACGAGGCAGTCAAGGTATTAATGGTTACACAAAGCATCAAATATGTGATCAAATCGATTTAAATAAAAAGTATTTTAGTACCTTCATAAATAATAACGTTGACTGCAACCAAGACAGGAAATAAACTGGTAATGGAGCTCCATCTTGTTCGACGAGTGCAACTTTCAAGGCAATTTTTTCCATCTAGTTACAATATTTTGTTGATAAAAATAATATAAAAATCATAAATAGACAAGCTAAAGCTAAGAGTTAAGCAGAAACTGAGATCACAACAAACTCGAAACTGAACGCATTAACGATCGTAAAATGTAACAAATGCTCTGCGATATTGACTATAATAATTATAATAACTAAAGGATACATGCATCAAAATAGCGTGTCATTGTCTGTCAGGATACGTCATTTCACGAGCGTGAGTTTATTTTTTATTTTTTTCATTGTATAGGTAGGCCGACGAGCGTATGGGCCACCTGATAGTAAGTGGTCACCAACGCCCATAGACAATGGCATTGTAAGAAATGTTAACCATCGCTTACATTGCCAATGCGCCACCGACCTTGGAAACTAAGATGTTATGTCCCTTGCGCCTGTAATTACACTGGCTCACTCACCCTTCAAACCAGAACACAACAATACAAAGTACTGCTGTTTTGCGGTAGAATATCTGATGAGTGGGTGGTACCTACCCAGACGAGCTTGCACAAAGCTCTACCACCGAGTAAGTTCTTACAGAATAGCTCTGTAGAACACCTTTCGTATATTCCCCAACAATTTCAGACTTAATATATTTAATAATTCTCTAATACAGCTACTATTATCATTCTGTTATGTATTTTCACAATAATTTCTTCTTCTTTCGAATACAATATAGATGGCAGAAAGAGAAAAAAAAATGTGCGGTCGGGGGAACTCTGTCAGGAACGAAGTTCATTACGATATTTTTTCGACTCAAAACGTGTTTTAAAATGTAGATTTTATTTGATTATAATATTACTGTATTTTTTGTTACACCAAAAAGCGCCTCGATCTCCTTTATACTACTCTCTCAAATTAAAGAATAAAAAACGATTTGATTTTTTTAAATTCAATTAACAATTTTTATATTAACAGCAATCCCCATTTTAATTTGGATTTACTAATATTCTGATATTGTTTTAGTAATTTACCCCTCCAATTAAACAAAGTTTATGATGGGAATTGTTATAATAACCCAAGGTTCGAACCTGAGACTTGTGTGGTATATGATTTTGTATTACCTTTATTTTTTTGTTTATATATTTTTTTAAACGTTAGGAAAGTATTTTTAGTAAAATAAATTATTTTGATTGATATTGCTATATTTAAGTATTTAACTTAATTAATAATAAAATGATAGGCGCACTATACAGTTCACTCTCGATTGTTTGGCGTGGTTTGGCGCTCAAAAATAAGCAATACTGAATTCGAACGCCCAACGCATCGCATTTAGTAAAATTTGGTAGGCACGATGTATGAACGATTTCGTTATATGACGTGACCTTGGGCCACTGCCATTTCACTCTACTGTATGCCGCGTAAAAGAACTTCGTTCCAACAGTGTATAACTATTCATCATTATACAAAGTTCATTAATGAACTTGAAAGTGCCATTTAAGTCACTAAAACCAGACATGTTCTCGACCATTACTTAATGAAGTCATTTTTTTATTTTATTTGGAATTTTAAAGTCATTAAAACATTCCACAATTAGCAACGTTTCATAAAAATTGTATCA
The DNA here is from genome assembly GCA_905220585.2 of Nymphalis polychloros. Classification (NCBI taxonomy): domain Eukaryota; kingdom Metazoa; phylum Arthropoda; class Insecta; order Lepidoptera; family Nymphalidae; genus Nymphalis; species Nymphalis polychloros. Next base: position 4,014,651 of record HG992264.1, on the reverse strand, counting down.
TTTATGTGATAAAATACAATATTCATTTATTGCGCTATCGTACACAAACATGACAATTTATATTACATTAAAAATTTAACACGTCAGAATCCGTCTTACGAATTTTCAATCAGGGTCACGTGACCTGACGTGAATTTTACCCATCATAAAAAAGTGCACAAATCCGCTTAAGAAATTTTCACTTCAAAAATTTGCTAAAATATTTTGTATCTATTATTATTGCAGACAATTAATAATATTTTTTATATAATAACTTATTCACTGTACAGTCATTTGTACTGTTTCTTTTATAATACTTTGGTAAATTAAAAGTAAATCAAAGTGATGTCTCTCATACCTGGCGATATTTCTCTCTTAAGACACTCTCAGGTACCAAACCATTTTCTCTAATTGACTCGGGTACAGATTTTAACACAGTAGTCACTAATTGATCTCCAACTCCTATAAAGTCAATACAAATATATTACGAACAATACTCAAGACTTACTTTTTTTTTTTTTTATCATTGGTAGGCGGACGAGCATATGGGCCACCTGATGGTAAGTGGTCACCAACGCCCATAGACATTGGCATTGTAAGAGATGTTAACCATCGCTTACATCACCAATGCGCCACCAACCTTGGGAACTAAGATGTTATGTCCCTTGTGCCTGTAATTACACTGGCTCACTCACCCTTCAAACCGGAACACAACAATACCAAGTACTGCTGTTTTGCGGTAGAATATCTGATGAGTGGGTGGTACCTACCCAGACGAGCTTGCACAAAGCTCTACCACCAAGTAAAAATTAAATTAAAAAACCTTTAAGAGTGGCTTAATTTAGTTATCACCTTAAGCGATGCATATTTGATTTTTATCTGATATTCCGCATTTAATATTAAGGTACTTAATTATTCGATCATTTTAGAATAAAAGAATTTAAAAAAAAAAAAAACAAACTTGAAACGAATCCGTTCTAAAACGTGTGTCAGTTCTAAGCATGTTTCCTAATGAGCAATACGCAATTTCACCTGCTACTTTTTCGATAGCATTCAACTCTTTATTTACGTCGACGCTAGGCTCCCCCTTTTTAGTAGCAGCCAATAAAGATGATCCTGCAATCCATAGGTCTTGTGAACGTTTTGTCTCACTCTCCACTTTTAAACGAGCTGAAAAACAAGCAATCTTGTTGATTCCACTAACAACATCGTAAAATAGGTTTATGGGACCATTTTGGACAAAAGATCGGATCTCGTCTTCATATAAAATAAAGATATTTGAAATTAATGAAATTTTGAAATTCCTTCTGATGCCCGGGAGTTTTAAAGCCGACCATTTTCAAGCCTCCAACTGATGCGAATTAATTGGCAAAAATAATCCGGTTATTAGCCTAACCTTGGGTCATATCCAAGAATTCACTCATTTTTTTTATTGTATAGGTAGGCGGACAAGCATATGATTCACCTGATGGTAAGTGGTCACCAACGCCCATAGACATTGGCATTATAAGAAATGTTAACCATCGCTTACATTGCCAATGCGACACCAACCTTAGGAACTAAGATGTTATGTCCCTTGTGCCTGTAATTACACTGGCTCACTTACCCTTCAAACCGGAACACAGCAGTACCAAGTACTGCGGTTTTGCGGTAGAATATCTGATGAGTGGGTGGTACCTACCCAGACGAGCATGCACAAAGCTCTACAACCAGTAAAAAGTCATAATTTACATAAAATATAAATACCAGACTAACGTAATAAGTTACACGTAACGTATAGTTATACGAGCTCATGATAGCAATAAAATGAAATAATACCATTAAGTTTATCCTCGACGACTTTAAGTTGTTCTGCCATTTCGCTTAGTTGCTTTGCGAACATTTTCTTTTCATACGCAACTTTTTCAGAGACGAGTTTATTTAGTTTCGACGTCGCCTAAATTATTTGAAATAACAATTTCAATTTATATACAAATACACATACGCTAGATAAGCGACGAATATAAGCTATAAAGAAAATTGTTAGTTAACCGGAAGAACGTACGGGTCTGGTGGTGTCTAACCGCCTAGATTTATTTTATTGTATAGGTAGGCGGACGAGCATCTGGGCCATCTGTAAGAAATGTTAACCATCGCTTACATCGCCAATGCACCCACCAACCTCAGGAACTAAGATGTTATGTTCCTTGTGCCTGTTATAATTACACTGGCTCACTCCCCCTTCAAACCGGAACACACCAATACAAAGTACTGCTGTTTTGCGGTAGAATATCTGATGAGTGGGTGGTACCTACTCAGAAGAGCTTGCACAAAGCTCTACCACCGATGTCATAACCCTGCCACCAGTGCCACATATTAAATCCGATAAAACACCAGTGTAAGTTAACAATATATCAGTTATATTGATTTAAATTATTATCAGATATGGATATTGAAACCTCTTCTTCTTTTTGTTTTAATTTCATATCCATCGTTTCTTGGTGCCGTTCCAGTTGCATCTTCAACGAATCCTTTAGTAGTTTATCATTTGCAAGCTTTTGATCATTTTGCTAAAACGAAACAAAAAACGTCAACAGTGTGAAATAACATGTTCTTTTAATTAAAAATAACCCAGATGTCCTATTCTAGGACATAATCAACTTCCAAACACTCTCGAAAAAAAATCTCCAATAGTACTTTGAGTAAACAAAATATTACTAACAAACTTTCGCAATGACTATTATTTTTATAAAATCACAAGAAATCATTAAAAAGCAATAACTAGAAAAGCAATAAGGCGAAGTTCAGAGAAAAGTCAAGCCTGTTTAGTCTTATCGCTAAATGATCAATCTCCTCGATTGAACCACTGGAAGACATTTCATATTATTCTTCCTTATTTATAATAATTATATATATATATATATATATATATATGCTTCCATGACTTTCTTTTCCGCCCTGTATTATACTATAATACAATAGAACCTCTATAACTCGAACATCAATGGAGGCGCCAAAAAATTCGAGTTATAGAGTTTTCGACTTATGGAGGATTTTGACTTGGCGGATTTTGATTCGACTTGTACAGGTTAAGATTTATTCTTACTAATTTTGAGTTAGAGAGGTGAAATAAATGAAGATTCAAGTTACAAAGGTAACTCACATATTTTTATTTATTATAAATTATTTTTTATTAAATAAAAAATATATGTAGGTACATAGTAGGTATGTATTAAAAAAGCCAGTACTTTTTTGTTGCTTTAGATCTATCTATAACATTGTCTAAAGTACACTCGGCGTCAAAAAAATCGCACCTTTTGAAATTTTGACTTCAAGCGAATAATACTCATAACTTATTTATTGTACCGTACCAAAATTAATATCATTTGAAAGCACAATTAATACACTTTAAAAACGCGTATCGTTCTTTTCTGTAAAAACAAAAATCACGAAACGTTAGGGTTTTTAAAAAAAAAGTGCTGAAACGCTCATTAGAGGACTCACTACTTGTGCCAGCTTGGACACGAATAAAAGGGGGGGTAAAAATTAATTATGGGTCATTAGCTATCCAGACATCACAGAAGTCACACCTGAACAGCTCCAGTAAGAAAAAAACCCTGAAAAATGGATACCACGGCAGAAGAAGCAGCTCAAGTGGTAGCACTACTGCAATCAGGACTACGCCAAGTTGATATTGCTCGACAACTCAACATAAGCCGTTTCCGGGTGAAACGAGTATCCCAGCGGTTCCAGGAGACTGGAGGCTATATCAGGAAGCATGGATCCGGAAGACGACGTTGCACTTCCGACAGAGACGACCGCTATATTGTGTCGACGTCTTTGCGTAACCGATTCTCCAACGCTGTTGAGCTGCAACAGCAGCTCCGAACAGCTCGGAGGACGTCGGTGAGCGTCTCCACAATAAGAAGAAGGCTGCGAGAGAAGAAAATTCAGGCCCGTAGGGCTGCTACTGGCCCCAAATTGACAGCAGAGCATAGGCGAGTCAGACTTCAGTTTGCCCGAGACCACGTGGATTGGACGTTCGACCAATGGAAGTCTGTCCTCTTCTCCGACGAGACTACTTATACTACTTTTCTGCAATGATAGGCGTAGAAGAGTGTACAGGAGGCAGGGGGAACGGTACTCACAGGCCTGCTTTGAAGAAACCGTCAGCTACAGAGGAGGATCCTGCATGTTCTGGGGCGGAATTTCAATCCAAGGAAAAACCGACCTTGTGTGCGTCTCCTGCACTGGAGGTGCACGTGGCCAGGGGTCCCTGACTGCTCATCGGTACATCACAGAGATACTGGAGGACCATGTGGTCCCGTATGCTGGTTTTGTCGGGCCTGAATTCACATTCATGCACGACAACGCCCGCTCCCATACGGCAATCATTGTTCGGGACTACCTGAATCAGGTTGGGATCCCCGTGATGCAGTGGCCAGCGAGAAGTCCTGAACTGAATCCCATAGAGCACCTTTGGGATGATCTGAAACGCCGGGTGCGGTCTCGTGATACTGCCCGTGCCACCCTTGAACAGCTTCGGGACACCGTCGTCGAGGAGTGGAGTGACATTCCTCAAGAACGCATCGTGACGTTGGTGAGGTCAATGAAGGATCGCATGGAGGCTGTAATTAGGGCTAAGGGAGATAACACTAGGTTCTAAGTTTAGTTTTAAGAATTTGTTTTACTGTATTTTTTAATTTTGTTGTTTTTAGATTAATTAAATTAAGTAATTTTGGCGTGTTTTTCCTTTTTTCATGAAAAATGTTTTTTATATGCTTAGTAATCACTATCACAGTTTTATTATTTAAAGGATTCAATAACCTTTAAAATGAGGCCCCACACTTATACCTTACCATAGATGAAATAGGGTTTATAGTTGCTTGAAGTCAAAATACCAAAAGGTGCGATTTTTTTGACGCTGAGTTTATAAAGAGCAGAAAAATTCTTGTTTTTCAGAGTTGCTGGTTTGCTCTATAAAATTCTGTCAAGTATTCAATCCTTAAAGTCGGTAACTTATTTTTCTTCGAACTATAGACGTAATAAGTTTCAAATTATCGAGTTGTAAAGGTTGTAAAATAAAACATTGCTATGTTCGAGATACAGAGGTCCAATTTAATTTTTCGAGTTATAGAGGGTAAATATGTACCAAAATGGCTTGCAGCGACTCACTGATTATTTCGACTAATAGAGGGTTGAGAATTCGAGTAATGGAGGTTTTGGGGCTGGAAGGGAAGATAATAAAACATTTTTAAGACTTAAAGAGGTTCTACTGTATTATAAAATACAAACGTACTCGTTTTTTGAATTCGTTATCCATCTCGGCTCGTTTCTGTTTGAGAACAGTCTGCATCATTGCTACTCTATTTTTCCTTTCCTTATCGCCTTGAGGTAGAGCTGCATGTATATATGTATGATATATTATTAAATGTTCCTACTGCCTCGTTGGTCTAGTGGCTAGATATAAGGCCGCAGACCCGGTGGTCCTGGGTTCAATTCCCAGGTCGGGCCAATAAATAGTTATTGGGTTTTTCTGTCAGAAAATTCTCAGTAGCAGCCCAGAGTCTGGGAGTTGGAAGTGTGTACACTCCCGTGCCTCGGAAAGCACGTTAAGCCGTTGGTCCTGCGCTTGAACTCTTTCCGGACGTGTCGGATTGCCGTCCCATCTGATTATGAGAGCTAAGGAAAAGAGAGTGCACCTGTGTTTGCGCACACACTTGTGCACTATAATATCTCCTGCGCAGTTGGCTAATCTCTTGAGATTGGCCACCGTGGCCAAAATAGATCAGGAGGACCTTATTATTAAATATTTCACCTTATTTAATGGTAATTGAAAACCGTAGTACTAATTCTAGCTACTATTTCACACAGTACAGTTGCAAATTTTTTGAAATTATCTATTTATTTAATTTACGAATTATAGGAATTTCTCCTGACCGAATTTCGGTAGCGGCGGGCAATAATAAGGCCAAGCCAACTGTGTAGGACATAATATGGCATATGTATATAACATACATATAACAAAGTTGTAGTATTTATTTCGTCACCATCATAGTGATTACAATTCATAATTTCATAGAAAGCAATAAAAGGCTGGGGCTCATTGACAATGTAAAGAGCCTAGCGCCAATGTCTATGGCCGATGGTGACATTACGTGGCCCATTTTCCCATTCGACTATAAAAAAAATATAAAAAACAGACGAGGCCGCAATCCGACATACCTAAATGTAGTTCAAATGTAGGACTAAAGGCTTTATGTGTCTTTCGGACCCAAGATTATAACAGCCAACTGCCTTAATCCGGAATATCAGAATTTATTGGCTAATAACGAAACGAATAAGGAAAAACTCAATAATTTGTTATTAGTCCAAACCTGTATTTAAAACCCATCTCCAGACTAGTAATACTGTTAAATATATTATAATAATAAAGAAAACATCATAAAAAAACTTACTTTCAAACGCCCGACTAACTCTATCGGTCATTCCGACCACGGCTTCTTTTAATTCCGCCTTCAATCGTTGAGTCTGAAATCAAACGACACATTTTAAAACTGGCTGAAGAAATTGAAAAACGCGAGACGCTCGAAACAAATAAACGAAACGTAGGACACCCTCCAGTAAATCATATAAGAGAATAGCTGTGCCCCGCGTATAATTAATAAAAATATAATAATTATTTTATTACTATAATAATACACATGCGCACACGCACCCACACACACACACACACACACAGAGAGAGAGAGAGATATGGCTACTGGTAAATAAATACGTAATTAACGATTTGAAATTAATTTTCATAAAATACCGTAGAGTTTACCGATCTTATATATGGCCTAACATTTGCGCCATCACATGTTCTTTGTGTGTACCAATTTTCATCAAGATTGGTCAAGCCGTTCTTGAGTTATAAGAAGACATACAGACAGACAGATAGACAGACGAAAATGAAAAAATAGTATAATGTAAATCACTGCATCATAAAACGATTATTTATCACAAAATTAGGTGAAAAAAAAATTTACAGACAGAGCCAATAGATTTATATAGTAGTAAAGATTGCAGTATGACCTGACAATTGTTATTTAAGTGATTAAAAGGAATAACAAGAGGTTGAACAAGGGAACCATCCAAAATTGAGTTCGTTACCTGCGTAATGTCAAGAAAACACTATACAAAATAACACACTACACTCGGTATATTGATATACAGCTATATTAGAATCTTATACAGTAATAAATAAAGTTAAATTGCAACTAATTACAATTAAACTAAATTATTATATCATGTAGATAGATAACCTGAAAAATCTGGCAGGACATGAGTACACAACTGTGTGTGCACGCAAACGTGAACTATGCCCTCAATCCGATGGGATGGTAATTCAACACGATAGTTACGGGTTTCACTAGGATGCTACAAAGAACTTGGTGATGGAAACATCAAAAAACATTTTTATTCCTCGTCAAACGTAAATGCGTCATGAGATGAATATATTGATGACTTTAGATCAAACCCATAAAAATGGGACTTCACGATCTGCAATTTTGTAGATAGTTACAAAGTATCCACTAGACCGACAAGGCAGTCAATTGTACTCACATAACGATTGGTATGATACAATAATAGATCCAGGTCGCCTTCGAATTGCAATTTATTTTGCTCATATTTAATTTCTGGAAACATTGTCTCGTTTTCACTCGCGTATTTGTCTATCGAATTTTCTACCTGAAATAATCATCATAGTTTATAGTCCTAGCTTCCCATCGCGACTTCTCACGGATCAAATAAGTCTAAATAAAATACATAATTTAACGGATATATGCGCACACGAGTTAAGTTCCCAGCATGTCATCGTGATTTTGTTGGACACCTTTATCAATATATCAAAAAAATTATCGCCTATATATTAAAATCTTCCTCATGAATCAATCTGTCTATTGAAAATCGTATGACATTCGACATCCTTTCGGTAGTTTATCGTGTTCAGACAGACCCGGTAGTGGGACTTTTTTATAATATTTACTGAATATACTTCTAACCCTTTGCCACTGATCGTCCAAGACAATAGACTTGTCATTCTCCCATTGATAAAGTATGCAAGACGCTTTTATTTGTTGTAAATAATCATTCATAAGAACTTTCGTGCTCTCTATCTCTTCTTTTGTCCCTTTCAATCCACACTCCAAGTAACGCGTCAAGTCCTCTTGAAAGAAAATATATTATTAAATATGATAATCGCTTAATTGGACGAATCTTAGTTGTACATCAATAACGTAACGTGTTACGAATACATATGACCTTGAACCTTATTAAACTTTAATTTAAGAATGCTTTTGAATTTCACATCGTAGACAATTCTACTAAAAGCAGAAGCCTTTTATAATAATAAATAAAAGGCTTACTATACTATACTTATATATTTTTGTTGCAATACGAAACATGAAATTTGATATGTTTTGTCTAAGATACCCGTATTTGGCTTACATACCCATCTAACCGGAGAACATCTGTAAAGTCACACGCCTGTCAGGCATTTGCATCAACAACATATTTGCTGCAATTGTTGCTGCTGTTGCTTACTACTGCTACTGTTGTTTTTAAAAAAACATTACATGTATGTACTATGTACCGATGTCAGCGGTGGCTTGTTCTGCCTTGCGAATTGACTCCGCGACTAAATTCAAACGTTCAGTCATGCGATTACGTAATTCTTTCATAGTCGGTATTGAAAAATTTTGCATCGTTTCTGCTACAATCTGTAAATTTTTAGTTAATCTATTGACAGTTTTATTTCAAAGAAAATACGATATAATTTAGATTGCATTTATACCATTTATTTGAGATCGTCACATGTAGATCGTGGATAAAATATTATTGGTCTAGGATAAAGTATTATTATTGGTATAAGGTTGGTCGGTTAATTGGTTTTAACATTTTTTTTGAGATACCTCATTTGTCTCTTAAATCTAGATTCTTATATTAAAAATCGCTAGTAATACCTACTTACGGCGAAAGGGGCTCGAGACTTGATATATATGTAGAAGTATCGAATTTGGATTATTCGTTTCCAAATATATATTTACATTAAACATCGAATTATTTCAAGAATAAAACTTTCAAAACAGTACAGTGCATAGATTCATCAAAATCTACAGTATTTAAAAAGTAGTTTTTGTTATTTTTAAAGTACTGGACGCGATACCCTCTCTGGGCGGAAATCCAAATGTCGAGGAATCCACTTAAGAGCTCAAAGTATGTCCTAAGGGTGACTCTTGTATGGTTGTCGCCAACGGCAGGAGTGAGAACATATGTTATATACACCAGCCGCAAAAATATCTTTAGGAAATATTTATCTATTCCTTACCTGATTATAAAGAGAACATGCCGTTGAAGCCGTATAATAATTACTTAGGGCTTCATTGCCCAGATCTTTCAATCGATCAATTACTTCACAAGTTGTTTTTGTAACAACATCTGGTTCTGATTTGACACATATAGGTTTATCTGGCTCTATGGAGACTGAAACGAATTTATATAAATTCAAATTCAAAATTCAAATCAAATTCAAATTTCTTTATTTAATATAGAAGCGTTACACTTGCTTATTGATTGTCATAAATCTACCACCGGTTCGGAAATAAACACCTCAGACCTGAGAAGAACCGGCGAAAGAAACTCAGTGGGATTTTTTTTTTTTTTAGCTTATTCTAAGGTATATTTTATTATGTTCCTCTTAATCGATTGCGGTAATATAGTACGCAAGCGTGTGCGCAAGCTCGAGTGCAATCTCTAATTAACTCTCATAATCCGTTGGGTCGGCAATCCGACACAATACGGGAGTTACAAAGCGCAATACCAACGGCTTTTCGTATTTTCCATTGCATGGGAGTATATCCCCACCAAATTCTTAACTCATATAAATTAATAAGCAAATATATTATTTTTATTAAAATAACATATAAATAATAATAAAACTTACCACCTTTTCTGTCCTCAACATCTGGTTGGGGTGTGATAGCTTCAATTAAAAACAAAACAATTACATTTTAAGAATAAATATTGCGTTGACATTATTTTCTTAACATAAATTTAGTATCACGCTTTAAAAGTAAAACTTAAAAAAAAAACAAAGTGTAATGATCACTTCTACAATTTCCAATAGGAACTTACGGATAATAGATTTCTGCGATTCATCCATGGAACACGGCTGTAGTTTATCGTCCTCCCTTATTGTTTTATTGAAAAATTTCTTAGCATCTTCCACGCATTTCCGTGCAAATTCGCCATACGTCAGGTTCTCCTCATACGCGATAGCAATGAAATCGTCAAACCATGGCGCGTAGATTATAAGCCAGTCGCGAATTTCTGGCGAACGCCTGGATTTGAATTGAGAAAATACATATAACGTGTAATTCAACAAGTATTACTCTATGTATCTTCTTTTGTTTAGTCTTTGTGTAATATAGCGTTTATATCGTAATATAATACATATGTATATATACCTAACTACCCGAGCCCGAGGTTTCACCCGCGTATAACTTAAAGAAATAACTAAGAGCTCATAATATTTCAGTATATACAACATTTTTACATTTCATGATTCTTACTTTAAAATCAGTCAAGAGGGGTTTACCAGGTCCCTGTTACCAGGGAGCGCCGTGCGTCTCCGAGATAGCTGCGGCATAAAACTCAATGCTATAAGCAACAGCGCGGCAATCGGTGCACTTTATACATACATGTAAACTATGTATATGTAAAGCACGTTTAACCGACGCATGTCCAGCATAAGCTAAGCCCTATTTAATATGATTGATCATATAGTTCTGAACTCAACTTACATTGTGATAATCTAAGTCTCTAAAACTGACTATTTTTTTAACTTTGTTTTGTTCCTATAAACTTACAATTATCATAACTTTACAGACTATAATTTATAGGTAAGTTTCAGCTAATTCAACTGACCATGTTATTTTATAGCATTTTTATCGAATAAATGTCCGACATGATTCTTCTAAAGTGACATAACTTTTTTTATTTATAAACCGATTGAAATAAAACAAGCACTAAATTGTAAGTGAAGTTTGCCACGATAGATTAGTGAAAACCGCACCCAAATCAGTCAAGCCGTTTCTAAGATTAGCGGGTACAAACGCACAGATAAACATACTAAAATTCTAACAATCACGTTTTGGGTTATATTGCGTTGATAAAGACGCCCAATAATAGTTTTACTCATATATCTTCCATGCACAGACAGCGATAGTTAAATTCTTATTATATGTATAAATTTGTCGAAATATAAAACTAAAAAACGATTTCCACTTACCTATCTCTTATGGGAGGTAAATTTAGATGTACTTACTTCGCGATTACCGCAAACGCAGAAGCAATAAAAACAACAGTCAAAGCTCCCCAGAATGCGGTGTCATCCTTGGGTTTAGGAGGCGGAGGAGGAGGCTTGGGTGGACATGGCTCCCGAACTTGCACCTTGTATTGTGATCGCGGATATTGACATATTTTTAACACTTGATTTTCCACTCGTTGACGACGCTGCGTAATTTTTTAAATGGACTTTAATCATTATTTATCTTAGTTGCCATAGACAAAATATATTTGGCTCTGTTTTAATTCCTAACAATAATTATATATTTTTTACATATATACATTGTGCAACCAGTGCCGTGTGGCATTGAGTTTATAACTAAATATATAAAACTCAAAATAACATTACATAACATTACACAGATAATTAATTGTTTAAATATGTATTAAGTTACATAGATAGTTAATTAATTAAGAATATATACAATTTAGGACAATAATTGTAAATAAATAAAACCTGAGCTTGATAGTAAATCATATACAGAGTTATTTGTAACGACCCAGCAACCTCGCAGGACTAGATAGCTAACACCATAAGCAACAACTTTTGTTCTACGACTTCGGACATAACTCAATACATGAAAAAAAAGAAAGATTTTACAAGTTTTTGTCATATTGTCGTGACATTTGTAGATCGATCGCGTCGATCTTTGCGATGCGCGTAGATTTATAAACGTTGAAGCGGGAAATTAAATTAATACTTATTTTTGTATGAAAATAAAATCTAACAAATTATCAAAAGTCGTGCAGTTCGTAAAGCACTTCTTTCCTTGGACATCCATAAGTCGAGTGGGCTCGATGGCATTCCTCCGATCGTGCTGCGTACTTGTGCTCCCGAGTTGGCACCGGTCTTAACGCGTCTTTTCCGCCACTCCTACACATTAGGCGTAGTCCCGAATTCCTGGAAGACTGCTTTGGTGCACCCGATCCCTAAAAAGGGCAATCGCTCTGATCCAACAAATTATAGGCCTATTGCTATCACCTCCTTGTTCTCCAATATAATGGAGTCCATTATTAACTGCCAGCTCCTGCGGTACCTAGAGGAGGACCAGCTGATTAGCGACCGCCAGTACGGCTTCCGTCGGGGTCGCTCAGCCGGTGATCTTCTAGTTTACCTTACTCATAGATGGGCTACTGCGATTGAGTCCAAGGGGGAGGCATTACCAGTCAGTCTGGACATAGCGAAAGCCTTCGATCGGGTATGGCATAAAGCTCTTCTCTCGAAGCTTCCTTCCTACGGGCTTCCCGAGAAATTATGCAAGTGGATCACCAGCTTTTTGGCAGATCGGAGCATCAAGGTCGTTGTCGACGGTGCATGCTCTGACCTAAAATTTGTCAATTCTGGTGTTCCACAAGGCTGCGTTCTTTCACCTACTCTGTTTCTTCTGCATATCAATGATATGTTACAAATTAGTAACTTTCACTGCTATGCGGATGACAGCACTGTAGACGCCCTTTACACCGGCCGCGCTAATATTTCTCGGGAACACGTCGACGAGTGTCGGAACAAACTTGTGTCTGAAGTCGAGACCTTGCTAACCAAAGTCTCGGACTGGGGCCGACTAAACTTGGTCCAATTCAACCCCAATAAGACTCAAGTTTGCGCGTTAACCGCAAAAAAGTCTCCTTTTGTCATATCCCCTCATTTCGTGAATACTCCCCTTACTGCCACAGCCAGTATCGGGATACTTGGCGTCGAGATTTCGAACGTTGTTCAGTTCCGCGGTCAACTGGAAGTTAAAGCTAAAATTGGCTTCCAAAAAGCTTGGAGTGCTCAACAAGGCGAGACAGTATTTCACGTCGGCCCATCGCCTAAATCTTTACAAGGCGCAAATTCGGCCCCACATGGAGTACTGCTCTCACCTCTGGGCGGGAGCTCCCCAGTACCAGCTTCTTCCTTTTGACCGCATTCAACGTAGAGCAGTTCGAATTGTCGACGATCAAGCTATTACCGACCGACCGACCGGCTTGATCCTTTGGATTTGCGTAGAGATGTTGGGTCACTCTGCATCCTCTATCGCATATATCACGGGGAGTGTTCTGAGGAGTTGTTTGGTTTAGTCCCCGCCGCTGAATTTCACCACCAGACATCGCGCCAGAACTCAAAATTCCATCCTCACCACCTCGATGTCTGGAAATCCACAACAGCGCGTTTCCTAAGGCATTTCCTGCCTCGCACAATCACTCTGTGGAACCAGCTTTCGCCGGCGACTTTTCCGAACCGATATGACATTGCAACCTTCAAGAAGAGAGCGTACTCTTTCCTCAAAGGCCGGCAACGCACCTGCAAGTCCTCGGATGTTGCAGATTTCCATGGGCGGTGGTAGTCCTTTCCATCAGGTGAGCCACCTGCTCGTTTGCCTCCTATTACATAAAAAAAATAAAAAAATCTAGTCCTGTGAGGTTTCTGGGTCGTTACAAATAACCCTGTATTATTATATATAAATTAAAAATCAATAGTGACTGCAATAAGTTGAAGTATAAATATTTTTAATTTTTTAATTGCTTATACTGATTTTGAAATGTTGATTGAAACGATATCTAAGCTTTCATCAAATATAAAGATTGGATTAAAACATACAATACTTACCAATATATGTCTAATATTGAACAAATTGTTTTTAATTCTAAACATTTTAATTGATTCTAAGAATAATCTGATATAGAAGATCTGTCATCTACTTTTTTATTTTTCTTTCATTTCTGAAATTCGACAGAACAGCCAGTATGTAATTTATTTATTTATTTATTTATTAGATAATCCAACAGTTACGATACACAACTTTTTACTTAAAATATAATATAACAATTACTAAAAACCAAAATAGGATTACACTGTTTGTTCTTAAATATTTTTTTTTTTACATACTAGAAGACATCTTTTAGGAATTTGCAAAAAATTAAGTTGAGAATCTAATTGGGTGAAAATTATTGTGTGTGTGTGCGTGTGTGTGTGTGTCTGTTTGTGTGCGTGTTTTAACTAACTGCATCTTTACTTTTGAGTGTTTTTTTTTAAAGTTGTTTTTGACATGTTGAACAAATCTATTTCTGAATGAAACTTATTATATGTGTTGACTATACGGCTAAGGATAGAATTACGTGCATAATTTGTATGTACTTTAGGAGTATAAAATAATTCAGTGTGACGGGCACGACGATTGGGCACTCTGAAATATAAAGCACTGACCAAGTCGTTACAATCAATATGTCCAGCCAGTGTATCGTATAACATATACATATCACATTGCCGACGTCTGATTTCTAAAGCTTCCATTTTATAATGTTTACAGGTTTCTGTATAATTTTTATATTCTCTAAAATCCACAAAGCACAGAAATCTTAAAAAATGTTTTTGTATCGCTTCTAGTTTATCCCTACACTTTGAATAATTTGGTGACCATATGCTACAGCAGTACTCTAAAACACTTCGAACGTATGAAAAATATAACATTTTTATGGAATCAACATCAGTAAATGTTTTGCATACACGTTTAATATAGCCTAGTTGTTTATAAGCTTTGTCAGTTATAATTTCTATATGTTCTGTCATCAGTAATTTATGATCCAACTGAATTCCAAGATCTCTCACAGTGTTTACCTTTTGAATGGGATTATTATCAATGTAGTAGACAAATTCAATATTTTTTACTTTCCTTGAAAATGTTATATTTACTGCTTTTTTTAATGTTGACGAATATTTTATTTTCTTTATAGAAATTGGAAAGACTATATAAGTCATCACAATCCGAAATTTTATTTATAGCCTTATAGATTTTCTTATCGTCTGCAAATAGTAAGAAACGAGAAAATTTTAAACATCTATATAATATGTCGTATAAATAAGCGTTCTATAATAATGGGCCTAGAAGAGACCCCTGTGGGACACCTGAGGTTGCGTGAACAAAATCACTACGAGCACTGCCTATGACAACAGCTTGCTGTCTTTTTGTTAATTTTAAAGATTTTATTACTCAAATGTCGATATTACAAAAGTTCTCAAATTTTAAACACGAGAGGTTCTTTAAGCGTCTTTAACTACGAAGAAAGACGCTTTTACTAGTTTGTATACCCTCACGGGTATACAAACTAGAAAGACGCTGTATATAATGTATGTATTTATAACGTATTTTCCGATAAAAAATGATTAAATTTCTATGAATGGACTGCGATTAGAATAATAACGCTTAGTACGATAGTTTAATTTATAGTTCCGCTCAAGATTGAAGCAACTTTAGAATTAATGTGTGCGTAAGTGTCACGTAATTACATTCGCACGCACACACGGCCGAATTTTGTTGCAAGTGAACTGTTTGAATTTTGAAAAATATTTGGTTGCATTTAATTGCAATATTATTTATTTAATTTTAGCTGTTACTTTTATTTTATGTATAATCATAAATTCAATTAAAAATATGTATTATTATATAAACAGCTAATGTATTACTTATATTTAATATAAAAAAGTTAAAATAATTCTTAGATTTTTATTATTTAAAATATTAAGCACTCGTGGTAAAAAAATATTCCATACCTGACAACATTTTTATTGTAATGGCGGGAAACGTATTCATCCTCTTAAGTCTGAATTGAAATGGCTTCAATCCGCTTGGGCCTACCCACGTTCTGAGCGTTATTATTCTAAAGGACTCTATTATTGAGTATAGTCGAGAGAGTATTTAGGTACTCCTATATAAACTTTCTTCACACTTTGCCCCTTTCTATAGAATGACGACTCTCAAACTTTATGTCTATTAGTCAGTTTCTAGATCTATGGTTATTTGTCTTTGTGTTTTTTATTTCCTTTTCTTTATAATGCATCAGTAGGTCCCGCAAATTTGCATGTACAACTACCATATGCAGAGTAGCTCATGCAGAGTATAACCGTTAACTTGGTAGTTCAATAATGACGATATTAATATGATGTACATTTTTACACATAATTTACGCTCTGATTATGTCATCCTATTCGATACTTCATTCTCCATTGAGAAATACCGCAGTGAATAGGCCATAGACATAGACGGGCGCACGAAATATTATAGAAGAGACTCGTGTCAACACAAATCCACTCTTTATTCCAACACTCTTATAAGCTGTAAACTGAGATGACCAGAGACTTAGTGGCAATTGATTATTTCTTGTCATGAAAACCCCAACTTTTTTTATTGATGCAACCTGGTTTAAGCTCAGGAACTCAGAAGATGGAGCCTTATAAGTTAGATATTAAGTGTTCAATGTTTATTGTAACAGGAAAATAAAACAACCAAATGAAATAAATCATTCTCTAATTTTTAAATTAAATACAATTTTTCATATTTACAAAGCTCTCTAAGCAACCACAGTGCATTTAATCTTTATTTATTATTTAATATATTTTTTAAATACGGTGATAACGAAATTTACGTTTCGATAAATGCAGATATGTGGCAGAAACAATCGATTTGTTATATTGAACCTAAGGTGTATAGCTTTAAGGTACACAATCAAATATCGTTCAAGGTACTAGCCGATAGTAAAACTAATTACAAGAAAAATAACACTAACGTTAAATAAATAAAAGAGCTATGTTTAAGCAAAATTATGCTTTATTCTCTTTGATATAAAGTTCGATTTCAATCGTTGCAACAGGAAAGTACATAGAAAAATAAATTGATATTTAACTATCAAACCGTCGAAATTTAATAGAGTATAGGACTCTATATCTTTTGACATAAGGTCAAACATTATTTGCTTCATACTTATGTTAACAATGTATGTTATTGCAATTTGAACTCTATATCATTATGAAAAAGTCCAAATTCATTTTTAAATAATATTATTTTATTCTCTCACAGATAAGGTCTGACTAGAGAGAACTGGGTATTTGACAGAATATCTTTAACATATCATTAAAAATACTTCAAATAATAAAAATAAACAATAAATCAGTTATCAAACTGTTCAATTAATGTGACAATCGAAATGAAACTACATTTTAAAATTTACCTTTTTTTTCCTTAATATTTCACTTGTCCATCTTCAAATGATTGATTGATGATGATTAATAATCATTGAGTCAAATACCCCTTATACCATAGACAATACGATCTATAGATAGAGTAAGCCGGATACGGACGCGTGCGCCATGACAGCTTCCGCGGCTTGTCTTATTTCAAGATGGTGTCTCGCTTCTTCCGTCCAAGTCCTGGCCGCGGCCCGGGGTGCTCCTTGTAGGAGATTTACGTAACGGAGAGCATTCGCCAAGTTACCGTGGTCCATGTGGTACCTTGAAATTATAAACATATTTTTCTTCAAAACCTAGCAATATAAATAAATTATGATTTGATCAACAAACAATTTCAATAAGTAACAGCCTGTGAATGTCCCACTGCTGGGCTAAGGCCTCTTCTCCTCTTTTGAGAAGAAGGTTTTTGGAGCTTATTCCTCCACGCTGCTCCAATGCGGATTGGTGGAATACACATGTGACAGAATTTCAGTGAAATTTGACACATGCAGGTTTCCTCATGATGTTTTCCTTCACCGTCAAGCACATGAAATTCAGTGGTGCTTGCCCGGGTTTGAACTCAGGATTATCGGTTAAGATTCACGCGTTCTTACCACTGGGCCATCTCGGCTTATTAAGTATTATTATATTAACACAAAATAAAATTCTAAACTACACTATAATTATGGTAAACACATGTTTAACCTCAAAATGTCTTATTGAAATTTAAATATTTACACTGATACCCGAACTGATTAACTAAATTAACATCTGCATGATGCTTCCTTTATTCAATACAA
Source organism: Nymphalis polychloros (assembly GCA_905220585.2). Classification (NCBI taxonomy): domain Eukaryota; kingdom Metazoa; phylum Arthropoda; class Insecta; order Lepidoptera; family Nymphalidae; genus Nymphalis; species Nymphalis polychloros. The sequence continues at coordinate 3,996,519 of HG992264.1, read as the reverse complement.
TTTCAATAATTGGAACAAAATTTTACTAATATTAAAGACGGTATCTAACCTTGCCCGTTGGATGATGTCGAAGGTGTCCAATTTCGAGAAATCAGTAGGCTGGTTTTCTAGTTCATCCTTGGGAATTTCGGCAAACTAAAAAGAGAATGACTTAATTAGTAAAGAGAAAAAGTGTCGTATTATACATTTCCATATATTAATATAATAATAGCCAAGTTTAACAAAGCAATAAAGTGATGTTGAGTACAAAATATCGTTAGTACAATTTAAATTATTATCCTGTACAAACACATGACTTTTCTTAATTGTGTATATAGGTGGACGAGCATATGGGCCACCTGATGGTAAGTGGTCACCAAATCCCATAGACAATGGCATTGTAAGAAATGTTAACCATCGCTTACATCGTCAAAGCGCCACCAACCTTGGGAACTAAGATGTCATGTCCCTTGTGCCTGTAATTACATGACTGAAATTGATATGCAATATTCACTGTTACAGTTTTCCTTTTTTTGCCTGGCGTGTTACTTCTTAGGTTTGGACTGAACTGCGTGCGAAGTTGTGCGTTGCACAAATTGTAAACACGTGAAGTAGATGAACTCGCGTTTTTCATCTTTATATCTGTGGTCTACTCTAATATTTTAAGTATATTTCGACATTGTCGAATGAAAATAGTACAAACGGATACCTATGTAGCATAAATATATCTGTGACAATAATTAATTAAGTTACAAGAATTATTAGACTAATTTAGATTTACCTTCTGGAAAAGTAGTTTAGATTGCAGCCAAGACAGAAAGTAGACTAGAAGGGAGGCTCCGTCACGGCCGATGAGAGCTACTTTAACTGCTGTCTTTTCCAACTGCGACAAACAATATACCGAAATGAGCTTTAGGAATCTTTACTGAAAATTTTAAGGAAAAGAGAGATACGATCGGTGTTTTGTTGACGTATCATATATAATTAATTACAGTTTGGTAATGATAAATGTATTAAATAACATTTATTAAAAAATATAAAAACATTTTATAATGTAAGGATATTTTAATTGTGTCCTTTATGTTCTGTTAATAAGAATTATATAACGAACGGTTTTATTTAACTAACTTACTACTATTGGATGACTAGTGTTGAGACGAATTTGATTTAAAAACATATAAATGGTTATTTGTAACACACCAGCAACCTCGCAGGACTAGATAGCTAACATCATAAGCAACAACTTTTGTTCTACGACTTCGGACATAACTCTATACATGAAAAAAAAAATAATGATTTTACAAGTTTTTGTGGTATTGTCGTGACATTTGAAGGTCTATGTTTCAATCATAAACGAAAGGACGACGCGATGCTCGCGCGCGCTTAATCTTTGCGATGCGCGTAGATTTATAAAAGTTCAAGCGGGAAATCAAATTAATACTTATTTTTGTATGAAAATAAAATCTAACAAATTATATATCAAAAGTCGTAGAACAAATGTGTTCGCTTATGATGTTAGCTATCTAGTCCTGCGAGGTTGCTGGTGTGTTACAAATAACCCTGTATATATATTATATAGAAATATATCGATAGTTATATAATAGATTGATAGTTTTGTTTACCTTATCAAATCTTTCTCGTAAGGCTTTTTCAGTTAGAATTCCATTTTCTCGTACTTCTTCAGGGATGCCCTTCAATACAGTCTGAACTAATTTGTCGTCTTTGCCTAATGAAATGAAAAAACACATAGAAAAAAATTAAACTTAAAAGTAAAGAAGCTCATATTATCGTTTTGAGTTTTCAACACATACGTGCAAAAGAAGACTATGCATGCGTATCGTTGTCTCCTTTTTTACACGAATAAGAAAGACAGTGTACTAAGATTACAAGCTTCTATGTAGCGAATCACAATCAGCAAAACAATGACCATTGGAAAAAGTTGGAATTAAAGTTGGCGGCCACCAACAAAATGAGATGGAAATAGTGTTGGATATATATTGTGTCAGCTCATTGGGGGGCGTGCCGGGGTTATGTGTGTAACTAGCAGTGTGCGTCCACAGTAAATTCGCAGCGACAGCAGCGTGCGGTGGCCACAGTGACGAGCGAAAATTGTTAGCAGATGCGCTGACAGCGAACGATAAGACTGTATTGGTTTGATACTTCCGCCATCCGCGCATCAGGTCGCTTGTTGCCTAGGCCCGTAGTGCGGCCATAACGCACGGATAGGAACGTTTAAAAACTCGGGCCAGTCGCGATAGGCGCTCGTCATAGACAATACACTATGGACGCTTTTTTTTATAGAATAGCTAGACGGACGAGCGTATGGGCAACCCGATGGTAAGTGGTCACCGACGCCCATAGACATTGACTTTGTAAGAAATGTTAACCACAGCTTACATCGCCAATGCGCCCAACCCTGGGAAACAAGATGTCATGTCCCTCGTGCCTGTATTACACTGCTCACTCACCCCTCAAACCGGAACACGACAGGTACTGCCGCTCTGCGGTAGAATATCTGACTAGTAACACACCCAGACGAGCTCGCACAAAGCCCTACCACAAGTAAACTAACGGCTAACGGCGGTTTCATACGTTCGATACTGGCAACCGCGCTGGGCAGTCAATGCGGACGCACATGCGACACTCACCGGCGGCCTCGAGCGCGCGTATCTCGGTGCGCAGCGGCGCGCGCGCGTCCGTGCGGCGCGTGGCGGCGTGCAGCGCCTCGGCGGCGGCCCACAGCGACTGCGAGCGCCGCGCCTCCGCCTCCGCCTTCGAGCGCACTGCACACACACGCGGGCGTCGAATATTGTTAGTGCTAAGCGTGTCTGCTCTGCCGTGCCTCAGGGAGTAGGTGAAGCCGTCGGCTTTCGTCCGAACGCTTCGGTCGGATTTGGCGTATCGAGTGAATTAGGAGAGTGACGCTCGCATCGCTTCCGACTCGCGCGGCCCTCTCGGCTCCCGCCCGAATATAAATGGTTACGAATGAAATACGAAAATTGCAACTTACGTTTGAGCGTCTGCTCGATGGCCTTCAGCTTCCCGGCCATAGCGGCGAGCTCCTTCTTGAACGTAACGCGTTCCTTTTCCACTTGTTCGGACACTGAACGACTGAATTTACCCAGTACCTGAAACCAGTGTATAAGTTTATTAGATAGATACTTAAAATGTGAAAACGTAGTACACCGCAAAGGGGCCATTCATTTATTATGTAAGACGATTTAGGGGGGAGGGGGGTCGACCGTGTCTTATTTTTTCTTACAAGGGGGTGGGAGGGAGTCTTTATAGTTATTATGTAAGATCACAAATATACGCAAAGTTAAGATTTGCAAAAAGCGCGGGAAAACGCGCGAGTGCCTAGGTGCGCCTCCCGGGAACTCCCCGCTTATGAACTAGACTGTCACATGTTTGCGTAAACGACACTCGTAACATCAAAACCAACCAAGCGTATATTCATTTTTTCCTTTAGATTCTTACATAATAAATATTAAACATTTAGGAACTTATTTAGGGAGGGGAGGGTGTCAAAAACTAGTAATATCGTCTTATTTAATAAATGAATGGCGCCAAATGTAAACGCAGCACAAATTTAACGTAACGTTGGACCGATTACTATGAAGCCAGTCAGAGCTCTTCCGGACTGAAGTCAGCCAGTCCAATATAAAAATATATCAAATAAAAAAAATAACCAGTCAATAAGAATATACACATAGACGAAACATCTGCCAGGTTTGGCTAAGACATGAAGTAAACAGATGTGTTCATTTAAATTTAATTTGTCACTATAAACAGGATTGGAGAAACTTAAGACCGAAAAAAATATGATTAACTATTAGTATATTTTTATATAAATGTTTAACAACTAATAATCGATCTTATATTAATAACTCTACGGTTCAAATTTCCTCACTCACTCAATGGTTCGAATTTCGGAGATTTAAGACTTAATAAGAATGTTAATTAGGTTCAAATTTCAATAAATTTTGAAACTTTTTAAGTTACCTCCTTTTCTTTCTTAGCAAGTCTGTCCTGCAGTACTTCCTGTTGAATCTCAAATTGCTTCTTAAGCTGTTCTTTAAGTAACTTGTTCGCTTCAGCCTGGACTTCCAAGCTCTGAAATAGAAAATGCTTCGTCATATTTTGTTGACTAAAATGTACAAACGTTACGGTTCTGACCGAGTGGATAGAACATGTGGATTGTAACCGTTGTATTACAATGTGGAAGATTTTCATCCTTCATGTGTTGGATGAAAATCTTCCACATGTGTATTCTACCAACCCGCGTTGGAGCAACGTAGTGAGACCCAAACATTATACTCAAAAAGCAAACAAATTTTTAGCCCAGCAGTGGAAGCTTTACAGGCTTAAGTATTATTTGTATCACATTTGGTCCAAATAGTAGATTAACAGTACCTTCTTCTGAAATTCCCGCTCTTTTTCTAGTCTTTCTCTCTTGATCGTGTCTTCAACTTTCGCTTCAATTATAGCCTTCTCATCATGACCTGGAGACAGATGTTATAGTTAACTTGAGAAATAAATTATGATACTAAAAATTTTGGTATAAAATAAATTAAGTGTCTTTCAAAATATGTTACTTTTTCAAAAATTTTTCATTGTATTGTAATTTCATTATTGTTTATGAGATACAATTGTAAAATATGAGATTAAAAAATATTCCATCCATCTGATTTTACTACTCCCGTTCTTTTCAGCTCTAGGTGTTTATTTCCGAACCGGTTGTTGATTTCTGACAATCGATAAGCAACTGTAACGCTTTTATATTTAATAAAGAATTTTGGATAAAAATAAGTATACGTCAAAAAAACCGCCAACTCGAGCAGCGTGGTGGAATAAGCTCCAAAAAACATTCTACTCAAGAGGCCTTAGCTCAGCAGTGGGACATTCACGGGCTGCTACTTTGGTCAAAGACAAACAGACACCTTTGACCTTGAATTGTCTGTCATATCAAATTCGATTTCTAAAATAATCTTCAGTACGGATTCGTGAAAAAACGACGTTTCCAATGTAGACGAAGTTGTTATCGGAACATTGGAATTAAAATGGTCATAAGTGATTAAGTGGAGTAGTGTTGTGTTATAAATAAAGATACATTAATCAAGAACTGTTTGTAGCGCATAATATAGCGGAGATATTAGCAAATTACATGGAAAATGTAAATTTACCGCGTTATTCACAAACTTAATTTAACTGGTGATTAGTTAAACAATATTTTGTCTTCTTCTTTCGTATGTCAAATCAATAATGACAGAAAGAGACGAATCAGTGTTTAGCTAAACATTAACTAAGCAACGTTTATAAATAAGGCCGTTAATGTTTAGATTATACTTACATTCGATTGCTCGGTTGATCTTCAACTCTCTCAACGTTTGCAGTTCAGCTATTTCATTTTGTAGATATTGAATCTGAAATTATATTATTATTGGCATTATTTTCACGTAATCGTTAATAATGAAATTGATAATACTCGTAATAATCGACCTAATATTAATATCTTATAATATCCTGGGACATTATTCACACATCTGATCCCAAACTAATCAGAGCTCGTACTATGGAAACCAGACAACTGATATACTACATATACTAGTTTTTTCGTATATACATACTTATATAGATAAAAACACCCAGACTCAGGACAGACATGTTCATGCACACAAATGTCCGTCCTGGGTGGGAATCGAACCCACAACCTGCGAGAAAGTCAAGTATCTTCCAAATACGCCAACCGGCTCGTTTTTTTTACTATTTTTTTTTTTTTTTTATTGTAAAGGTTGGCGGGCGAGCATGTGGGCCACCTGATGGTAAGTGGTCACCAACGCCCATAGACAGTGGTTTGTATATTTCTTAAAAAAAAAACAACATCACCACTGTGCCACCAACCTTGGGAACTAAGATATTATGTCCCTTGTGCCTGTAATTACACTGGCTCGCTCACCCTTCAAACCGGAACACAACAATACAAAGTACTGCTGTTTTGCGGTAGAATATCTGATGAGTGGGTGGTACCTACCCAGACGAGCTTGCACAAAGCTCTACCACCGAGTAATCGTCTAACTATAATATCACTACGGTTCAAATTTCCATAATACCTTTGTACAAGCTAGCGCTGTACACGTGACCGTAAGTTCTTTGACACTTGACGTCACACAATTCGTATGACCCAGTCACGATCATTATGTTATTACATTTTTATATGTACTTTTAGTGTAATAAAGACGCTCCGTAGTATCGGTGGGCTTGACAAACATATTGTTTTCTTTGCTTGACGACAACCCCGATTGCTCTCCGATCTACCTGACATCTGACATCTGACGAATTAAGTGAACGTGTGCTAACTAGCCCGTTCAACCTTACTAATACACTCGAACAAATATTAACAAAAAGAAAATACACAAGTGGTCTGCCTAATGGTAACTAATCGATTTCACAATAGACGTCAGTTTTAAGAGAATATTATTATATTGACAACCGTAAATTATAATAAAGATGTTATGTCCTTCGTTTTTAATTACACTGGCAACTGATTCAAAATTGGAAGGCAGGAAAATAAGATGGACAAAGAGCACAATGATATAGAATTCTATGAAACTAATATATAATAATATAACTAAGATATATAAGAGTGACCTGTTTGAGAGTGTACATGAGCAGCAGGTCGGTGTCTCCGCGAATGTCGAGCTGTCTCGCGCTGAGGTCCAGTCCGGGGAACAACATCTGCAGTTCCTCCTTGTAGGCCATGCGGGCTGCCTCTACCTAAAATAATTACATACTCATTCATTTCGTTAAATAGTGGAATAAGTTCGATAACTTCTTCTCAAGTGGAGAGGGGAGGGCAGGAGGCCTTCGACCAATAGAAAAATTTAGATACTGTAACATTGGAAATAACAATATTAGACACAAGGGTATCCTATGAATGTGACTTCTGTTGAATATAATGCTTATATTATGTTATAAGTATGTATAATATATTTTCTAATAGTAAGAATACTCTTAAGCTTTTCTTTTTTTTCTTGTAAGTGTACAATAAAGATATTTTTAAATTATTATTATTATCTCTTATTCAATAATCTTTCTGGCATAGACAGGATGTAACAAAAACCCTGTCCGACCCGTGAACTGGTTATCAGGTATCGATAGTCAGTTCTATTTATATAATCATTTTTAAAATTCTAAGCAAAAAATTAAGCCCAAAAAAAATTTAATTTACTTAAATAACGAAAATTACATGGCAACACAGGCGCGGGCGACAGCGCTCTATAGTTCTTATCTATCGAGTAGCTAGGACATGAGGTCATGACCTCAGTTGCCCATGTGCAAATTTTCGTCATTTACAATTGAAAATGACAATTAATATTTTTTATGGGTCATTTTTTTTCTTAGAATTTTAAAAATGATTACATAAATAGAACCGACTAACGATACCTGATAACCAGTTCACGGGTCGGACAGGGTGTTTGATCAACTTTGATCATTACCATTACAAGTTAATGTTCAAACATACCTTATTCCAGTACTTGTCACTGAGTACGGCTTTGTTGTAGCATTCCTTGTAAGCAGTCTCGACTTCGTTCAGATCGGCTCTGAACTGTTTTATGTATCTGTTTGTTGCTGCGACGCTCTCCGGCGGCGCTTGGACGCCTGCCTTTATCATACGGTCGAGGGTGTCTGTGGGCAAAAATTGATCGTTATAAATTAGATTTATCAATCATTAAACAGCCCGTATTCAGACAAATGTTTTGCAAGACGGTGTTGTTTGTTGTTTAAGCTGTTCCCCGCGGTTTCATCCAAGTATTTCTAGCTCCACCCCTTTGGGTCGTAACTCTGTGTTACACTATAACCTTATTCAATACATGGATTAGTCAGACTCGGAATGCGTATGGTGTTGACCAGTCAGCGGGCAAGAATGCCAATATTGAGATTAAACCTTTATATAGTTTACAAATATTACAGCACTATAATATCTCCTGCGCAGTTGGCTACTCTCTCTTGAGATTGGCCGCCATGGCCGAAATCGGTCTGGAGGACATTATTACAGTAATTATAATTAAACCGTTTGAAAGCTGACAGAAAACACAGGCAAACGCGTAACAGTTGTGTCCGTCTGATTATAGAGTAGCCAGACTACAGAAGGATTATTATTAATTAATATTATTATAAATTAATTAATAAATTGTGGCGTTGTTTTATGTATAGTTTTGTAAATTATGATAACTTTGACATAATAAGCAAATAAATGATGGTCATGTACTTACCGATAGCCAATTTGGCTTTGCTCGCTGCCTCCTGAGCTATTTTAACGGTATTGTTGCGTTCGTTTTGCGCGCTCTGTAGAGCCGAGAAATGCTTTCTATCCAAGTCGTCCAGTGACGACTCCACGATCTACAATTCAAATCGATAAATATTACGTAAGGTAACAATTTTACTGTCATTATGATTACACATTTAAAATGTATCTCGTGCGCGACGATCGGGGAAAACTAATGACGATTGGATGTACGCTCTACCAATAATACCGTCCCGGTACCGCTTTCAGAGGCCCATTGGACTAAGAACCACTAATAGCCGCGGATGCGTTATACCACAAACATAATTTCATAGAAGTAGATATCCTTTATCTTAATTAATGAACTTTTTTATATTACATCAACACAGAAAATAAAAGAGTTCCATTCAACACTATATAGTGCTGATATAGCTCTTAATCTAATACATGATCTTTACTCGGTGGTAGAGCTTTGTCCAAGCTCGTCTGGGTAGGTACCACCCACTCATCAGATAATCTACTGCAAAACAGCACTACTTTGTATTGTTGTGTTCCGGTTTGAAGGGTGAGTGAGCCAGTGTAATTACAGGCACAAGGGACATAACATCTTAGTTCTCAAGGTTGGTGGCGCATTGGCAATTTAAGTTAATTTTTCTTACAATGCCATTGTCTATGGGCGTTGGTGACCACTTACCATCACGTGGCCCATATGCTCGTACGCCAACCTATACAATAAAAAAAAAAAAAAAAATGAGATCACACTAGTAGCTGACCTTGAACAGTGCCTTGTTGTACGTAGCACACGATTGCGTTGCCTTCTTGTAGTTGTCGACCGCTATCTTGGTGTTTTCGTGCATATCCTGTTCAAGTTCAACCATGTCTTTGGTTATCATTATCGGGACAGGGCTCTGAGGATCACATTTCTCAGTTTGCACGAGGGTTGCTGGAAAGATTTTAGATCATTACAGTATGTGAATCACGTATATATATATTTCCGTTCAGAGTTGGTATTTATCCACGCGTCTTTCGTTTGATTTTAGCGTGTACGCAAATGCATACTCGGAGTCAAGAGATTATTAGCGAAGTGCTTTATATACATAAAGGTTATCTAAGGAATTAAAGGTTAGGGAAGAAGTCAGTATTTCAGCATCCATGTTGTTGAGAACGATTGAACTAAACTAAATTTAAGGTGAACGATTACGAATGTTAAAGGAACGACAATCACGGCGCGAACTCACACCATTCACACAAGAGTCTATAAAAGGCATTTGTATGTTGGTGATCCATTAAAGAAATAAAGACAAATTCACTAATTGTATGATAAACTTTTACACTTGTGTGCAAGTTTATTATACAATTAGTAAGTTTATGGATGATAGCACACCTTGGCAATGAAACGATCACATCCTGCCTATTTATTTTTATAAAGAAAATTTGTAAACAACACATAATAAAAAAAACCCGTCGAGTTCCTTTCACTGGTTCCTCTCAAGTCAGTGTATTTCTTGTTCGAACCGGTGGTGAAACTACCACCGGTTAATTTGACAATCAATAAATAAATATAATGCTTAAATGTTGAATAAAGCATTTTGATTTTATTTGATTTGAATTGATTTGAGTAATCCTCGAGGTTTAAAGAAATTCTTTCAAGAATACTAACCTGGTGTTTCAACTTCAGGCGTGTCAATTTTCTTCTCTTCCACGTACAATGGTTGGAAAGTCGGTGGAGGCACTGTTAGAGATGAAATGATATCTATGTTAGTTGATAATCTAAAACTACACATTGAATGTAAGCCCGCTTTAGTTAAATTTTTAAAGGAATTGTTATTTTACTGGAAGAATGTGAAAGGTAAAAAGCTAATATTATATGCATAATCATGACAATATTTACTTTTTGAAATTATTAAAAAAATAATTACTTTAAGACCAAAGCGTAGTAGGCTGTAGTAATACAAACAAAGCAACTGCTACAAGTTAGAAATGTAAGGTATTTGTGCAACATGCCCATAATATGACATAACATAACATAACATATGTTATTAAGATTGAACATGGGACATTCGCATAGCTAGATTCATTGCAGTTGAGTAAAAGTTGAATTTAGAATTATTTTGTCTGTTAGGGTTACCTTTGCTTTTAGTCTTTTCAGGAAAAACTTTTTTATCCGATGCTGCATGAAAAATATTAATATGTATAAAGATATATAAGACATATTATGTTCATTAAACTTTTTTTTTTAAATGTTTCTTCTGTACTACCTTAGTACCAAATAGTTCGAAAATAATTTTTTTTTTTTTTTTATGAAAGTTTTCTTTCTTAACACATCATTTACTATCGCATTTAGATAATTATTATTATGAAAATCTTTCTAAGATTGTGATATAAACTTGAAATCATATTCGCTCACATTCATAGGTCTTCTTTGAAAAATCCTTGGCCGCATCTTTTTCTATATCTTGCTCTACTCTTTGCTTAAAATCGAGCGGTGTTACACCTTCCTGTAACAAAAAAATTTATAGAGTTCTAAACTTTAAATACAAATACAAACTAAGCGGTACCTTGGAATACTTCTTATAATAATTAAGTTATTTGCATTTGTAATTACTAGCAATTTTGTGGTTTCCCCTGGACAATTGGATAGACCGACAAAAAAATACATTGTTATGGTTTTAGTAACACACAAATAAGCGCATTAAGTTGTAATGATTATTTTTGAATCACAGACAGACAGTTCAATTTTATTTATTTGTATTGGTGTATAGATATACAGATATTTCAAATTTACATATTGTTGTGTATTTAATATAAGCGTAATAGACTGAAATGACTTGTGACTAACAAGAGCACAGTAAAAATACATTAAATAGTTCTAAGCATTTTTCTGTTTATTAAAAAAAACCTTTAAAAGCCAAAAAAAATATCTTTTATTTATCTTTAAGATATAGAATAGAAGTATATTATGTCAACAATTGAAATATATCGAAGGAATATTACCTTTCCAAACAAAAAGTTGCTGATAGAAGTCGTCGCTTTATTGAACTGGTTAATAGTTGACTTCCAGTATGTTGTGTTCTCTTGGTAGACAAGGGCCACAAAATCGTTTGCCCAAGGGGCATTTGATTCCAACCAGTTGCGGGCATCGGGACTGGATCTAAAGAACAAAAATTCGTTTTGTTAGTAAGAAAATGTGTAAATAGCTCGGTTATTCAACATTATAATTTAATTTTCTTTGAACTCATGGTCTACTCGTCTGATTCAATTGAAAAAATCTTTTTGCCTTAGACATATATAGCTTATTTATGAAAAAAACATGAAACCGTCCAAATAATTCGTTCAATTGAACTGGATTTGTAATTTACACTTCTTATTTATTTTGCTCGCATTATTATGTATTACTTTTGGAAACTGCATTGGTCAATGTTTTGTCTTTGTATTTTATTTAAATGTTTTACTTTGTACTGTTTATTTGCTTAACAAAATAAAATAAAATAAAATAGAAAAATTACATCTCATGGATTATTTCATAAGATATTTAACTCTCCTATCTATATATATTTGATTGGGTAACACATAATTTTTCAAGCTTGATTGATTAAAAACTATTATAGCTTAAATTAACATATTAACTGTCTGACTGTATATAAAATCTATTTAATATTTCACATGAAATGTGGATGTGTGATGTTTTCTTTCTTTTTTGTAATGTCTTACTAAATAACTACTAAACCAATATACATAGCATTTAAACAGATTAAAAATGAAAAGATTTAGTATATAATATTATTAAAGAAGTAGCTGTGCTTTAGTGTTTCACATGCTTAAATTTAGTGACATGTAAAAAGTGATTTCATGTTCTTGGTGCATATAAATTGTAAGTTTTGTACAGTGCAAATATTACAATATTTCTGCATATTATTTGTGGAAGACGAGTTCTCAATTATTAGTGATATTATATATAATATTCTTTAAACACACTTAGCATAAACAACAGCTGCTCCAGTTAAAACGGTAGCACCAACGGTCCCCCAGAAGAGTTTACGAGATTTCGGCTTGTTGTATTTTTCCTGATCTTGCTGTGCATACCGCCGCCGTGGGACCCTCATAACTATCAGTGCCGCACATGATCCGTCCCCTATTTGTTTTCTTACCTGCAAGGAATTTTTTTTTAAATTAGATTTTTAAATAATATTGATATTTAAATTCTTAATATTACTTTTTATAAAGCTAAAGTGTGACATAAGATAGAAGAAACATGAATATTTCGAAGCTCATTCTCGATAAACTATTTAATTCTTATTAGTTATAGGCGTATTATGATTATATTGTTCTATATATTAATTGTTATCCTTAATTTTTTTTTATCTAATAGTAATACATATCATAAAAATATTGCGGGCAAATTCAGTGCTCAGCTGATTGTCATTGACGGTTGGTTCTCTAACAAATTATAGGTTATTTACAAAAATGACGTCCTCCGATTGTTATGTAAGCTACAACAACAACAAACTTTGTTGTGTTATATGATTTAATTATGAAAAAATAAAGAATGATTTTAATATTGCGTATGTTTGAAGTATAATAAACTTGAAAGGAAAAAAAATATCGCAACTAAACTAAAAACAAGAACGTATTATACAAGTTACGTTAATTAGACAAAAAGGCTTTAAAACTATTTTACAACTTTTTCTACAGTTTTGATTATTCGAATGTTATAAAAATTGTATACATACCAAAACTAAATTAGGATTGGTTAAATGATTTGAAAATCTATACATTTTCGGCACTGATTCTATTCCACTCGGGCTGTCAAAAGCAAGAAAGATTCTTATTTCACCATAGACAAAATATAAAAAGAGATGTACCTATATATAAAGGAAGGCTTATTATTTCAGGGCCTAACTTTTAAAATTTTATTTAGCGTCTTTTTAGTTAAACACAAATTTCACTTTTTCTGTCATTATTGATCCGTAATTTAATTTCTATATACCGCCTTTACTTATGACATTGTTTAGCTAGTGATTCGATCAATGATCACTAGCTAAACAATGTTATAAGTAAGGCCGGTATATAGAGACATCGGAATCGTTAATACTTATATACGTACGTACACTTGACTTCATTTAAAAATTAATAAAAGAAAATTATCAATGTGCAATTAATTAAAAATGTTGTTCGGGATCAGAATAAAAAGCGAATTCCAATGAAACCAACGAAACATCTCTATAATCGAATATATGAAATTTCTTCCATAGGAAGTTCATATTAATACGTAGTGGTTAATGCTCTGTGGTTTATAAGCTCTGTGTAAAATTGATTAATTGACATTGACGTCTTTAATCTTTTTACTTTCAGTTACGATTTTCCAAAATTTATTTAACAGAAATTACTTATTTTTTAATAAGAGAAAACGAATGTCCCAAAATGTATCGCTGTGCAATATCAGGTTATAATACTAAAGCAGTGTAGCGTATAATATGCTACTTGCGGTGGTCAGTTTTTATTATTTATTTTTTTAATCCCGTTTTGAGGTTATATTTTTATTCTATTTCAGTTTTTCGAAAGTTACGTCCATTAACAATACCGCACTATTGTAATGCATCCAGAATTATTTCCAATCAGCCGAGAAGTTTCTCTACATTAAACTCAATTAATACGATAGCACTTACTAGCTTACCAAATGGATCTTTGGTATATAACAAACAGATATTAGATATATCTAAGAATCTGATAGTTCCAGTAAGAACAGTCACGAAATTCAGTCTGAAAAGTGGTAAAAGGAAGTCAGTAAAAGCGGTAGTAAAGAGGTTCTTCAGGTTACACTGGGGAGGTTGGATTAGAACAAAAATTGGTAGACATAAGAGATTATGGAAAAAGTCACCCCCACAGAAGAGACGTCTGAGGCAACACGTATTCTGCAATGGAACTCAAAATACATTATTGGACAAAATGGTTACTAGATATTGGAAAAAACCTAAATACTATGTCGAAGATCCATATGCTCCATATCACACGAGGGAAGAATTCCCGTACACAAGGAAGAAGCCCAGAGATACATACTAGATGTTTGTGTAAAGTTAGGATTCTTAGTTTCATTTAAATAAATATTAAACTTTAAAATATAAATGTTTAAATTTAACATTCATAATCATTTAATAAAACCATTCAACACTGAATTCCTAAAAAATCAATTACCATCTTATTATTTTTTATCATCTATTTCTTTAACAAATAATGACATATGGATTGTTCTTTACAACCAATAAGCTAGTTTAAGGTTCTGTAGCGTGCTGGCAATCTGCAATCCTTGGTATTAATCTTTTCGCTCGTTTTTATGATGAAATCTGAATAATTTCGAAAGTAATCGTCAAGCAGGGTCAGAATAGTGAAATTTCAGTTAAGTTTATCAAGAGCCTATAAGTATTTTTTTTTTTGCTGAAACTTATGCTTTATGATTAAACATAAAGGGCTTAATGTATCCCACTTAGAATGTGTAAAGAACCTAAGAATTAGTATGTGTGTTAGAATGATTAGTATTGTATTTTTTAGCAATTATGATTTATTTATTATAATAATATAATAATAATAATATCCTGAGACATTATTCAAACACGGCCATTTGATCCCAAACTAAGCAGAGCTTGTACTATGGAAACCAGACATCTGATATACTACATATACTACTTTTCTTTTGTAAATACATACTTATATAGATAATTACACCCAGACTCAAGACAAAGATATATGTAGATCATGCACACAAATGTTTGTCCTGGGTGGGAATCGAATCCACGACCTGCGGCGCGAAAGGCAGGTATCTACCAACCACATCAACCGGATCGTCAAATATTAAATAGGTAGCTCTATTATCAAGGTGCTCATGCTTCAATTGCTCCTGAATAAGACAAGGATCAGTATAGACTATAGTTAAGAACTCCTAGGAGTGTGCTAACACACAGAAGAAAACAGTGTAAGAAAATATAGCAAATTCTTGTTTTCTTACTGCTCACTCTTTTGTTGTCTGCCTCGTTGGTCTAGTGGCTAGATGTAAGGCCGCAGACCCGGAGGTCCTGGGTTTAATTCCCAGGTCGGTACAATAAAAAGATATTGGGTTTTTCTGTCCGAAAATTCTCAGCAGCAGCCCAGTCTGGAAGTTGGAAGTGTGTGCACTCCCGTGCCTCGGCAAGCACGTAAAGCCGTTGGTCCTGCGCCTGAACTCTTTCCGGTGGTGTCGGATTGCCGTCCCATCGGATTATAAGAGCTAGGGAATAGAGAGTGCACCTGTGTTTGCGCACACACTTATGCACTATAATATCTCCTGCGCAGTCGGCTAATCTCTCTTGAGATTGGGCGTCGTGACCGAAATCGGTCTGGAGGACGTTATATTTATGTCAGGAAAGATGATGATCGAAGATGAGTAAGTTTTTATGTGTTAATATTATTTTTGAATTAAATTTCATTAATTATTCACAAAAATTAAAGTACTAAAACAATCACAAAAGTTTTAATCACTGAAACATTTTTTTTTTTTTATATATAAAACAACAATTTTTTAATCTGGTAGCATTTCTATTGAATATAAGAACAACAGATGGTACAAAAATTGTATGTATTAGGAGATATAAATACAAAACATCACTACTTGTTTTATGCACGGTCGTATACACAGGTCTTGCAACTTCAGTATGGGGTACGTTGACATACTGATGCTGTTAAGTTCAATTTACGGCCGCCAGAGGCATGACAATTAGCGTAATAATTATCCCGAACATTTTTTCAAATCCAAACAAAACAGTTAAATAACAAAACAAAAATAACAAAAAAACCGCAATGCTCAACAAAATTATATAACAATGATTAAATAACACAATACTTGGGAGAGAAAAATATCAGCTTCGATAGCAGCGACGTAGTACCTCAAGCGGGTGGTATTGCGAATTAGCAGTTGTTACACACTCGCACCTTATCTCTCACCACTGAAATTGGATTCAGTTACAAGACCTGTGTATACGACCGTGGTTTTATGTTAGTAATCATGCAGTTAATATTATTGCCCTAGTTTAATAGAATTCGTTCTAAAATTAAACAAAAAACATGTTTTTTGATAATATTCATTTTGTTGATACTTAAAAGAACTAAATTACATTTCTTAATTACAAAATCTATTAAAGTAGAAGTTTAATTATACATATTACATTGTATAAAAAAAAAAACTAATTGGAATCTCTATAGGTATGTTTACGGCATGATATATTTCGAAAAATCTCTTGAATTTTTCTTGTTTTGTTAATCTTTCAAATATATTCGTTAATAAGATAGATTTAACTGCCTTACATAATTTGGTTATAATCATCATGCATTAAATAATTTACAAAATAAATAACCAGGAGAAATAAAACAGTTTAATAGGTAAATAGAATACATATTTTAATTTCTTATTTACTTTAGGAAAAAATTGTAACCATACATATAATTAAAACCAAACAAAATAATAAATAGACAAAATTATTTTAAAATTTAAATACCTTTTGATAATATTTAATAGGCATATTTATGTAAAAATGGGGTAAACATGAAACAATTTAATATATATTTATAAGCTTACAGATTAAAAATCTGATTTAGATCGACATATATTTATAAACATCAATACTTCTAAATAGTAAAGTCTATTTCACAACATTTCAATTCTAAGGTCGCTAATAATTTTATACACACAAGTAAATATTTTGATACATACTATAAAAAATCTTTTAAGATCTCTGTCTATCTAATACTAAATTCCTATGCCAGAAAGAGATAAAAACAAGTCACTATATTGGTTAAATTGGATAATATAATATATTTATATACTATGTAAGTCGTATAAAAGTTTTAATTTTCTTCTTAACTCCAATTACATTATTAAAAACAGTTTATAACTTGTCACATGTATCTAGATATTCGCAGAAAGATTATTTAATGATTAATTGCAACAACCATTATATGGAAAAGTTAAAAACAATAAATTTAAACTTCCATATTATAAATAACGAAAATAATTTTATATATATATATATATAGTTATAATATTAGCTTTAACCTAAATAATAAATAATTTTTCAAAAAATAAATTTACTAAAAATATGCATAAATCTCTGAATTAAAAAACTTGTCAATGAATTAAATAAAATTCTAAATATAATTGTCTCTTTAGTATTATTATTGCACAATATCTTCATAAGCGAAGTGGACGTAAAAATTACCGTACAGATATAAATAACAGCTTAAGTTAAATAACTCGACTAGCATCATAATACTTTCTGCCTAATAAATACAAATCAATTGACAACTTAGTTTTTTTAGTTCTTATATAAAAAAATCATAAACTTATAAGATAGTTTATTCTATTTTAAATATAATAATGCTGGTAACACACCGAAATATAGCTTCAAAGGCCACGAAAGAGACGAATATAACATGATAATATATCATGTCATAGTAATAGATAATAATTGATCAGTGATAAAAATATAAATAAATATATTTTTAAAATGATAAAGATCTCAATAAATTTGAAATATTATGAATATTTTTAGTGCTGCCTTTTAAAACACTTAACGGAATTCAATCGTTACTTTATTTTTCCTAAATATTCATAATATTTACTTCATTATAAAATGTCAACTCGGAACTCATTTTGAATTCTAAACTCGTTAGACGTAATTTTTAGCTGTTTTATTTAGTGTTTTTTTTTTCTTTTAACGGCCTCATATACACAGAGTTAAATAGAAATATTGGTGAAGTAACACTAGATCACAGTCTATTAAATACATAAACATTTATCTAAGAGCTGTTTTACATGAAACATTGTTAACGTCAAAAAGACGAATTACATTATGAAACTGATAGAAATTATCATTTTCATCTAAAAGTGTTTCTGATTGAGCAAAATCATTAAGGAAAATTTATTGCATTAAATACGTCTTATGATACTGGCAAATATAATCTGAAAAAAATAATTTAAAAAAATCAATTCGGTTTTAGAAGTGAAATCTTCTTTAAATTATATATTGCTTTACTTTCGACCATTCAGAAGTCTCACTTATACGTTCGCACAGTTGAAAACGTTTACTTATACATTTATTATTTCGAATGCCGTTTGCTACTAAATGCTTATTTTGAAAATTCAACATAGAAAGAAAATATGCTATTTTAAAACCTCGACGATTTCCGTAAAACGAAGCTAATAATTTTGCCCAATCAAACACATGTGTCTACGTTTCACTACATAGGTTTATTCTAATAGTGTCTAATAAAACCTGAAGAAACATCACTATTTACGTACAAATTCATTTAATTTGTCTCGTTTTTGGGTTAGTCGATTGATTTGGACGGTTTCACTTTGTCCTTATTTTCTGTACTGCTTTGGCTGCTCCTACAGATAATAAAAAATATATCTTGTCATTATAATACTCTAGGTATATATTTTAGTCAAAACAAAATAGTAATTTATAAATCCTTTTTTAATTTAACTTTGCTTACCAATTGAAACTTAATCGTCACAACATATGGCATAATCTGAAAAAAAACATTTAATTAGTTTAACTTTTGTTTTAACTTATCAACATTTTTTGTCACTTACATCTATGTAATCACATGTGTTATTTTTATCGTTATCCATTAAGCAGCCGTACATTGTTTAATTTTGTAACAAGCCGGGGGTCTTCTCTATGGTCGTTGACGTCGTTGTTTTATAGGACGTACACCTCAGGAAAGTTACCTTACTGGAATTTTGTGTGCAGCCTTGAATTAACAACCAAAAGAGATGAAGGTTGATGGCAACATGGTTTAGTAAAATATTTTACTATTTGTATAATAAATTGTATTCAAAGTTCCTCACCGTCCCTTGTGCTTAGATGCCTTGCTGGTCTGTGAGACTACCTCCGTCACGTGGTTCTCTTCCGTCGGTCTCACTATTCGCTCTCTCTCTTCTCGTGAGCTTGGCGCCGCGTAGAGGGATCTGAAGGAAACTTTTGGTTCACTCTGATTATATGACTGTCTTAGTTTACATGTTTTTGTCTATAGTGAAAATACGTCGTGACGTCATAAGTTATAAATGAAATGTAAGTGAATAAAACGCTTTTGAGTTTTAGTGAACATTATTGTTTAGTATAAAGTTCTAATTAAGATTCATTTTATTTGGTTGGATGGATGGTAAATATATTTTAGTCTCTATAAACCGGTTTGTTTTATCTCCTGTGTTAAAGAGATATATTTCAATAATAGATTTATTGTTAGAACATTTTATCTTTGTTTTAATAGTTGAAATTCACGTGTCGGATGAAATTCTGACACATGTTTTCGAGCAAAAGCATTGAAACAGTTTGGTGGAATAAGTTCTTGAGACTTGCAGACCGTTACTTTAACATTATTTAAAAAAAAATGTTGACTGATCTTATCGTTATGTCATTTGTATAGTATTTATTTATAAGGAAGGAGACCTTTATGTTCCTAATAGTATATTATATTTAATTACAATCAATATTTTGAGTACAATTTTTATTAACACATTTAACGAAAAAAATCAACAAAGATAAGAACAAAATTTACCTAGTTAGTTTACTCCGAGCGGGTCTATTTGAGAAATTACTAGGCTTCCCTCTCCTCAGGGAGTGGAAGGAGGTCTTTATCGGTTTCACAAGTGCCATGCTGGTCGAATCCGACGCCGGTCGTGCACAGTTAAGCGTCGTTACCGTCAGCTCTACGTCTTTAATTGCTTCATTTGATGCTGGAAGAGAATACAGTTTAACGTCATTATTATTGCTTTTTATACTATTTATTTTGGGATGATGTTTTATAACACTTGCAAGAGAAATAATTTTGCAGACTTTTGAGGTCTGTCTGTTGCCGACTCTTCTTCAAAATGCTTTCGTTGGTGGTATCCCCGCGAAACGTTTAGTAGTTGTGCTTAACAAATAGTCCTTACGACTCTTAATCGTTTGAGATGGAAAATATATTTTCTTCTCTAGAGTAACCACAGAGTTTAAATGGATATACAACATTGACAAATTTACTTATATCTTTAAATATTTATAATTGTTTCAGCTGTGTTAAATTGAATTATACAGTTATACAGGCCCGTATAGTTTCATATAGTTTGCTGCAAGTAGTTCAAAAGGTATTATTCTCAAATCGTACTGATAGTCATTGAGTTTAACCATACGGAGTCCAAGTATATATTTAACATTAAAATATTTATAGCCAAACCTGTAAACTCTTCAATTGGTTTGTCGATCGTATCGTGATCAATCCACGTCAGTCCCATTTCCACCTTCTCAGCCAGGTCCTGCCAGCGTTGTCTGTTCTCCATAGTGCCAGTGTATAATGGTTGTATCCAGGGGAATGTATCAGAGAGAACTTTGTATAAAGGCAAGCAGATCATGTCGATGAAACCAACTTGCATCTGAGGTAATTCATCTTTCTTCTCTCTATAATATAAACGAACAAGATAATTTAAATATTTCATTATTGATTTACGAACAGTGTCAGTTACTGCATACATATTAACTATATACATTTTATCTATATACTATCTATATATTATAGTAATTTGCTTTTAGAACTTCAACAGTTATCGGATTTAGGTACGATTGAACCAAAGATCAACTCGATTCAGTCAAAACTGAACTATTTCAAGAACGTACCTATGGGGTGTATGGCTGATAGATATATTATAGGACAAGGAGTTGCTGTTGTTGTGATATGTTTGAAAAAGTATTTTTATTACCATTTCTCTTATTTTCTTTTATAAACGTAGAATACAAACTTAAAATACTAGACTTCAAAGTTCAAAGTAAGCCAGAAAGGAATAAGTAACGGCTGTCCAAGCCTGCCAATTTAGACTAAGCGTAAGATTTTTTTTTTTAAAGTAATAATTATCGAAGTAAGGAATTACATATTGTAACATATAGGAAATCATATGAAGGGTAAAATATTAAGAAATGCATTAATCTCGTACCTGTCCATCATTGCAATAGGTTGCTGATTAAGCTGCAATTTCTCCAAGTCCCCCTGATCGAAGAACTCGTCGGCTACTAATTTAGCGACTTTGTGTTGTACCTCCCAAGGTTTAGCTATTGCTGATACGTCACATGCCGTCATCATCATACCACATAATACTGGAACACAAACGAAATTTATTACTTATAAATACACATATTTCAATTAGTGCCGTAAGTAATATTAACCTTGGGAACTAAGACGTTCTGTCCCTTGTGACTGTAGTAACGCGGGCTCACTCACCCTTCAAACTCCAACACAATAATACTAAGTACAGCTGATTGGCGGCAGGATATACGATAAGTGGATGGTGCCTACCCTGACGGGCTTGCACAAAGCTCAACCAAGAAACCATAACCAATGAAGTGTAAGGTTTTGAAAATAATTAAATTGTTTAAATATATATTTTTATACAACACGTGTCAGTGTCACTGCTATACGTCTTCTACTGTTTAAAGAGTTTCGGAATTAATTTCTCTACGCCGATATATAGATATAATAGAAATAGATGGTAGACGAAAAGATAGATAAGAATACAAATAGTAATTGATTGATAAGATCCATATCTTCCTGCCATAGGGTACTTTGAAGTCTTTTATTTCAATGAAATCAAATATAACTTACATTCTTTCTTTTCTTGGCTTTGCCAGTCGAATTCGCCGTTTTCAACTAATTCTAGGAACTTTGATTTCTTTTTGAAGTACATTGCTAGGTCCGTTGATAGAATTGCTGTTTCCACAACCCTCATTACGTCTTTATAATCACAAGGTGATAATGCCTAAAAAACATTCTGATGTTAGATTGATTTAAAGTTGTAATATATATTTTAATCAGGGCTATACTCAGTCGGATTGGTCAAAGATAAGGCTTAATGTAGCCTGTAAATGTGTCACTGCTGGGACAACGCCTATTCTCCGTTTTTGAGGAGATAATTTGGGGTTTACTACACCACGCTGATCCAATTCGTGTTTGTCGATACTTACGCCACGTACATAGTTTTATCCACCACATGCAGGTTTCCTCAGGATGTTTTCCTTGGCCGCCGAGCACAAGATGAATTATAAATAAATTAATTCACAGTGGAGCTTGCCCGGGGTTTCATCCAATTACTGAGCCATCAAGGCTCATCAAACTTTTTATGGAAATTTAATTTTCTAATTTGAATATTCTTAATCATTCAAAATGGCGACCAGTTTAGAGCGTTTGCATAGCGGTACATATAAATATAAATAGTGAAATTTTTATTTCATAAAATTAAACAATTTGCGTAACTTACTTGAAATATATTATTGCTTTCGCTATTCAAAATCATAACACATTGATCGAAGTGATGGTGTTCCATCGTTGAAGTCGAATATAAAATCGCTAGAGGGCTCTCTGTCTTTGTTTGGAAGGCGTTATTAGTTCCTCTATGGTCTAAATCGTGGCATAGACAAGCGACTAATAGGCCGAGGATTTCAAGATCAGACATGAAGCGTTCCATTTTACCAGTTTTGAGCATCGCGAACATTGTCTGCGCAACGTTGAGAGCGTGTCTCCAATTGTGATATTTCACTGGACGGTAGTTCTTTTTAACGCTCAGGATCCATCGACATAAAACCTGCGACAAATAATTGAAGATATTTATTCAATCATTTATGCATGCTATTATTCTAACGCATTAAAAATAGCCACTATCAAATCGAATTTAAAATATGTTTGCTATATACATATGTATATAATAAATCGATGAACACGCCCGTGGAGGGGTAGCAGTAATGATTACGGCGGGTGAAAATGCGCGGAGCAAATAGTTTAATAATTGTGAACACTTCATATTAACCTAGGTTTCTTAAATAATGTATAATACTTACATCATAAGGTATATGGAACTTCTCGACTAGGTTACACTGTAAAAACATTCGTAACGTCGCTCTGCAAGTATCTTCATCCGATAAATCGAAATCTAAAAAAACATATTCAATTATATTTGGTAGAATTAAAATACATTTAAATTTGTATATAATTTATGAACTAATTCAAAGTACTATTTTTATTATTCATAATTTTATATAATAATATTATTAGAATCAAACATACCATGGAATTTATAACTGTAAAGATTATAGATTTCAGCCGAGGGTATGACTTCTTGACACAGTTTGTGGGTGTCCTCCGCGGATGCTGTGGCGTGGTACGACAAACATTCTAATGCTACCTTTAAATAAAATATAAATATGAGTTGCTCAAATCACAATCATCTCTTAATATCTATACTCATGGAACCTTTACCTCACACTGTGTGAGTGTGTGTGTGTTTCGTTATTTCATATATAAATCTTATAAAACTTATAAACAAAAATGTATGCTGAAATAGATCTAGTTTAGATTAATAAACTTTGTCACCGTCTGTCTTCTCAACAGGAAAGTTGACCTATATATATAATAATAATATGTATTTTATGTATGGGAAAGGAACCAGTGGCGCTACATGATAGCTCATAGCCAGTCCAGTTTAGTAAAATTAACCGGACAATTAGTATATATACACAGAAACTTGGCACATATTTATATGTGTTTTTATGGGGAAAGTTTTAAAACTATCCAATTTGTTGTTATTGTTAACATGTCGCTAGATGATCACTAGCCGGACAGCGTTAATTAAATTTAGAAACAATTTTTTTTATTTTTATAAAATGTCAAATGGGCCATCTTGTGATATATGTTCACAATAGCCCATAGACATTGGCGTTGTAAGAAATATTAAATATCAGCGTCAATGCGCCACCAACCTTGGGAAGTAAGATGTTACGTCTATTGTGCTTTAAGTTACACTTACACTCACCCTTCAAACCAGAACACGACAATACAAAGTATCGCTGTTAGGCGGTAGAGTATCTGATGAGTGAATGGTACCTACCTAGATGAGCTTTCACTGAGCCGTACTACCAAGAAATTTAACTAAAATATTTATATATATGATTTATCCAACCCTTACCTTTTGTTTCGCCATTAATTTACAAGCGTTTTCATACATCTGTGTATTGTGAATACCGAGACCGCAGAATATAGCAAATGCTTCGAATATTGATATATCGCCATCCGTGAACTGAGATCCGTTTTCCTGTAAATATTTAAAACTTCTTAAAATAACTACCTACCGAAGTTTAGGGGACTTAAATATAATTTTACCGGCAAATATTACTTAAGTCTAATAGCGTGAATTTCACTTCATTGTCTTTAAACGGTATAAATTTTACAAATTAATATAAAATATTATTCGCTTCTCTGCTTATTTTCTACATTTGGTCAATTAATTGTGTTCATTGGTATTGTGGATAAAAATATTACGCCATATTTCAGTTCCTATTCGCGGGTTCGTTCCATGTGTGGATGACACGTTTGTAATATTTACTCTAAATATTCAAATATTTGATCAAACAAAGCGACAAACATTCTTAGCCAAGTTAAGTACCCCCTTAAGGAATGTAATATTTCTAATTCCTTTTACACAACATCTATATATGACGTACACAATTATCCAAATCAAGCTTATTAAATTATATTATTCAACTTTATTGTGACACAGCACATGTTTAATCATAATAAATATACATTTTTTCAAATATTGATAAAGTTTCTTTATCACTATTATAATTATCCATTAAATAAAGAAAAACCCCGTCTAAATTTTAAACTGCCATTTTATCAAAGATTTTATATCTTTAATCCTTTTCATAACACTAAGGTAAGACAGAGTTAGAAAATAACCTTACCTTGTTAATCAATTGTGCTACGCCAATAACGTCCTTATTAGCATTGACAATAGGCATACAGAGCATTGTTCGTACATTAGCAGCGTCATCCGAATTTATATCAACTACAATCATACCATTGTCTTTACGCCATTCGTCTACATCGGATATGTTAAGGGATTTATTTGATCGGGCCACCTGGAGAAGGGAAATATTATATTTAATATTACTACTAGATTTTCCACTATCGCGATTCCTTATTTAAATTTATCTCATGTCGAAGGTTGTCTGTAAGAGATTGCTTAAAGCAACAGAACGCCTTTGTAAACTTTTAACTCTAATAAGTTTAATTGAAATTGTTTTCTTTTGCATGCAATAAAACTAGTCTTCTCAAGACATATCAAATGTTCTTCGATAAATAGCGTATGTAAAAACAAACGAATGTGAGTTTGTTTGTTACGCTTTCACGCCTAAATTACAGAAACGATTTTAAAAATTCTTTCGCCAATGGAAAGCTACGTTATCAGCGTTTAACATAGGAACCACAGGAACGGAAACTACACGGGTAAAAACGCGGGCAAAACTATATATTATATTATGACTAACTTTCTCCCGTTAGATGTTAGTAGTAAAGAAGTAGCCTATGTCTTCCTTCCTTGGGGTTCAAACTTGCTTCATATCAATATGGGTATAGTTGTAAAGCCATGCAAGCGTAACAGAGACGGAGCTACTTTCGCATTTAGAATACAAGTATATATATAAAAAATGAAATAATTAATATTGTTCTATAAAAGCAAATTATTTCATGCAGATCTGTTGTTTATTTACACATTAATCTCCTTTGAAGGTCTTTTCTGGAAATAGATTAACATTTATATGGATTCCGATTCCGTGTAAACGTTGGTTTTATGAGAATCGTGTTTATTTTACTTGTGATATATATTAATATTTATTTTATGGCAACATTAATGATAGAATATGGACACTTTCTGTCTGTCTGTTTGTACGCGATAAACTCAAAAACTATCAAACATATTTTCATACGTATTTCAGAAATGGATAGAGTGACTTACGAGAAAGATTTTGGTGTATAATAGCCCACTTCCACTTCAACGTGCTAATTCTACGTGCGGTGTCGGTGACTTTATTTATATGTGTGTCGTACAACTTGGCAAAATAGTTGAGACTTACCGCAAGAGCAATACAAGCGAGCGTAGATTTGATGTCATGTCGTGGTGTGAGAGTAGTTCTGGAATGTTTTGCTCCTAGTTCGAACAGCGTGTGAAACCTCGTAGGCGCTGGGGGCGGTAACGCAAGCGCACCGCTCGGTCTACCACCCGGTCTTTGAACTATACGTTCTAAGTGACTCTGGAACAAAATATATAATATTTAAAAAACACACAACGATAATTACGTTCGCACATGAATAAGTACCACGCACACGTCAGAAAATAAGTCACAGCACACTCAAATAGACTATGATAGAAACCGAAAGAAGTAGTCGTGTGACTTCTGATAGAATAAAAATATAGCATATTAGTACAGTGCGACTATCTTGTTAGTCTAGTGGCTAGATAAGACACTGCAGATCCCGAGGTTTTGGGTTCAAATCCCAGGTCGGGCCATAAAAAAAGTTATTAGATTTTGCTGTCGAAGAAGTGTGGAAGTTGGAAGTGTATACACTCGTAAACCCGTTGGTCCTGCGCCTGAACTTTTTCATGTCATATCGAATTGCTGTCTCGTCGGATTATGAGAGTGAGGGAATAAGTGCATCTATATTTGCACACACACACTTTTGCATTTTAATATATAGGACATAAGCCATGAGCGGTTGGCTAATCTCTCTTGATATTGGCCGCCGTTGGCGAAATCGGTCAGGAGGACATCAGAGGAGGATAATAAATTACGTACTAATCATTACTATTTACTATACATTGAATATTTATAAAATAATTATCTTACCGATTCACAATGGTCCGTATCCAGTATGAATACAGCACATCGTTCACATTTCAGCAACTCCCTCGCTTCGGTCATAATCTTCGTTACGAGACATTCGAGGTTACTCTGTTCTTCAAATATACTTCTCGCTAATGCTAGAAGTATTTGATTTCGTTTGTATTCCAGAACCGATGACTCGAAGAGCTGAGCATTTTGTATGCCAATACCACAGAATGTTAAGTAGCGTCGGAATACTTCAACATCTCGTGCGGAAAATTCTTTTGAACCTGGTAAAAAATATCAAAATTAATTAAATTTGAGACTGATTTGACTTGAATGAATGAAGAATTTATTGATGTCAATATTATGCTATCACAACTATATCAAAAACAAAGCGAAAAATCGTGGATTTTTCGTTGATTTAACAGGATATGTAAGATAATTAAATAAAATTGAATGTATTTTTCTCCTGCATAGATATAAACATTAAATTGATAAACATTTAACAACCAATATGTTAAATGAAATTTAATTCGCGGAAAAGTATAACTACTTGTACAAAGTGTTAACATTGTTATGTTAATATGAATATATTGATTACCGTCAGTTTTGTTGATAATCTGGGCGACGCCGACGACGTCACCTTCGCAGTTGCAAATCGGCATGCAAAGTATTAACTCGGTTTTATAACCAGTACGTGCATCTATTTCACTGTTGAACCTATAAATGAAAATATGATTAACTTTTTTGCTTTTTTTATTATTTGGACCGTAAATATTCTGTCAGAGCAGCATATGTATGTTAGAGAAGACACGTAGAAGAATTATCAGTTTACAATTTTGAAGTTTTTGATGTGAGATCTATTGGCACGACTTGGGGATAAGACAGACTGGTATGCCGTGACGGGAAACGTCATGACGTATTCATGTAATTGCAAATTGTACTTTAAATCATTGAGACACTAGCTAACATATCCACTTCAAGTGTAAATTATGTATTAGAACACAACCGTAGATATCTAAAAGCACATGATAAATACATTATAATGAAATGATATATGATTGCAATATAACATAATAATTATGTAATATATGATTTCTTTTAACCGTAGATATCTAATAGCACATGATAAATACATTATAATGAAATGATATATGATTGCAATATAACATAATAATTATGTAATATATGATTTCTTTTAGTGTCACTTGACAGTTCCTTTCCATTAAAAATACCTACTCGTGCATACCTTGGATCAGCGTACGCGTTCTTTATATTGATGGGGTGTTTCGTCTGTGCCGCTAAACCGGCGACACCGACTCCGAAAGGTATTTTGATCTCTTGGGTTCTGGCTATCCGCAACGCGTCGTAGAGATCTGGTGACGAAATTCAATCGAGATTTTATTATTTTATCGTCAAACTTAAGTTGACGAAAACGTTATAAAATGTCGTCCCAGTATAGTATTTTGTCCCAGTGCAGGCCAAAGATCTCTCGAGCGAAAGGCATGAAGCGTCTTCCGCCAATCTATTTCGGGGCGGGTTTGTGGAGAATAATTAAATTCAAATCAAGCAATTGAAAACAACGGTCTTTCCATTGAATCGAGCACGCCATCTTTGGTTTAGAATCCTCTAAATTATCCATTGGGTCATCTCCACTATATTGTGTTACTCCTCGCGATTTCGTATTGAGCGCGAAGCGAATAATTTTTGCAGTTGCAGAGTGCAGCATCAAAGACCGTTAGTGTGTACTCGCATTTTTGCACTACTACTAGATTGCAGTGAATAAGGGCTTATGTTGGGGAGAGTCAATAGTTGAATAGAATTTGGGCCAACAGCTATGTGGAGGTCGCATCGATTTTGATATTATGGCGTATCAATATGGCGTTGAACATAATCTATGCAGAAATTATATAAGTCATTAAATTTTTACATAGATGATGAAGATGAATTAATGTAGTTGAATGTATGCTGAGGTCTACTTTCCTTTTCAAGATGTTTGGAGCTAATTCCACCACGCTTTTCCATTGTGGCTTGATACACATGTCGCAAAACACAAGCAGGTTTGCGAGCACGAGATGAATTATTTATTTATTTATTTATTTATTTATTTATTTAGGATCACCAACATGGCAATACAATAACACTTACAAATTAAAAGATTACAAGTTAATGGGTCTTAGGGTAAGAGTTGCCATACTTATAGGTGACCACGACATTCAAAAATGACACTAAGCACCTAAAGTAGTAATGAAAGAAAAATAACAAATTAATTTAACACAATTTGGTATAAAAAGTAAAAAAAAAAAAAAAGAGGAAATGGTATAAAATGAAATATAAGTGGTATCAATATTACGAACTTACTAAAAAAAAAAAAAAAAAAAAAAAAAAAAGAAAAAAAAAAAAAAAAAAAAAAAAAAAAAAAAAAAAAAAAAATATATATAAAACAAAGACCAATAAAGATCAGCTGTCATGAGCCAACAGTGTACACCTTAAATAGTTCAACATAAGAGTCTTAAATTTAGCAAGCTTATTTGAAAATATATCGACATCTGACTTATTGTGTAATGAGTTATACTGTCTGACTAATCTATTAATGGGGGAGTATAAACCTAAGTTAGACTTGGACATGTTAGCGCAAAAAGGAATGTACTTATCAACACGAGGGGACTTTAATGGGACGTTTATTCTAAATGTAGAAATTAATTGTGGGCAATCGATTTCAGCGTTAACCACAGCATGAAGAAAAGACATATCCAATAAACTTCTACGTATCGCCAGCGTATCCAATTTGTAGTGCTTTATACGGTCTTTGTAGCTTGGTAGTTGCTTAGTAAGATTTTCACTGTAGCAAAGATGCCAAAGAAATCTTTTCTGGATTCGTTCAATGGTTTTCTTGTAAATTTCGTAATGGGGGTTCCAGACAATACTACAATATTCAAGGCAGCTCCTTACTAAGGTTTTGTATATATAAATTTTTGTTTTTGGATTGCGGAACTCTTTACAATTTCTGATAACAAACCCTAATATTTTATAGCAATTTTTTGTCATTATGTCAATATGTCTATTAAATTTCAGCTTATTATCAAATATAACACCTAGATCTCTTATAAATTCTACCATTTTAAGCGATGAGTTTTCTAATATATATTTATTAGGTAAACATGTATAGTTTCGCGTAAATTGGATATAAAAACATTTATCAGTATTGAGTTTCATACGATTACTTTTGCACCACTCAGACAGACGGCTTAAATCTTCTTGCAGAAGCGTAGAGTCCAAATGGCATCTAATAGGTTTTAATATTTTTAAATCATCAGCAAAGAGAAAAAATTCAGAATGTCTAAAGCAATTACTGATGTCATTTATAAATATATTAAACAATATTGGCCCGAAGTGGGATCCTTGAGGTACGCCAGAATTAACAGCAAAGGGAGACGACGAAAAACCGTTAGCAATCACAGTAGAGGAGCGATTTTTTAAGTACGTATGAAACCAACACAACAAACCACCAGATATGTGTATAATATATATAATATATATATATTATACACATAATTAAAATTCAGTGGTGCTTGCCTAGTAGTAGTAGCCAGGTCTGATTTTCAAGATGTTTTTTAGAGTACGATTCTATTGTTTTTATTGTGTGAAATGAATTTTGTATATACGATAGACTATTTTTCTTCATTTCTTTAAATAAATAATAGCTTTTAAGGTAATTCAACGTAAGATGAATTTTAAATAAGTAGCGTAATATTTAATAGTATAATAGTTAACTTACATAATTCCATTTGAATTGAATTTCAGATGAAAAGAGAGAATTTAAAATACCATCAATTAATGCAATCTAGCTAAATGTACAAAGTTTTTATTTGAAAGACTTTCTTTTAGTTGAGGAAAAATGAAAAAAGTGTATGCACTTCGTCTTCAGTAACGCATCTTTTAGAATTTATTTTCAACTGTAGCTCATTTCACAAGTTCCAC
Source organism: Nymphalis polychloros (assembly GCA_905220585.2). Taxonomy (NCBI): domain Eukaryota; kingdom Metazoa; phylum Arthropoda; class Insecta; order Lepidoptera; family Nymphalidae; genus Nymphalis; species Nymphalis polychloros. Next base: position 3,965,562 of record HG992264.1, on the reverse strand, counting down.
TTAACCCAGTTTAAACGGAACTTTATCATACGTCTGCATGTGTGCGTACTGTATCTATGCATTATACATTTAAAGTTTAAGCGTTCACAAAGCATTTTATTTCGTTAAATGCCCGATTATTTAAATATTACACAGTTTTAATCAGTTCCTTTTTCATAATATCATATTTTTAAATAGTGAATAAGATGTAGCAAAAGGTACACACTCTTTGCACACACACACACACATTAAATTTGCAATGTCAATAATCAATCAATTTCAATCAAGCAAAAACTTGATTATAAGTGTATCGAAATTCAAACGATATTTTTGAAGACGAAAGTCGCTAATACTTTTCGAAGTCGATAATGACGTATTCTTTTTTGTTAATAGCGAATAATTCGGCCTACGAATATGGGGACAATAATTTTTTTTATTACAAGTCTGCACGTTAGTGTAAATATTGAAAATATTCAATTCGAACTTTAAATGTGTTCAGCTACAATATTAATCGAATAATCAATTCGAGTTATCGAAGCGACTGTCATAAAAATATTGTATACCCGAGTCTTACTTGGTGATAGAGCTTTGTGCAAGTGGTTGAAGTGATGAATGTGGTTTGAAGTTTGAGTGAGTCGGTGTAATTACGGGCACAAGGGATATAACATCTTAGTTCCCAAGGTTGGTGGTGCATTGGCGATGTAAGCGATGGTTAACATTTCTTACAATGCCAATGTCTATGGGCGTTGGTGATTACTTACCATCAGGTGGCCCATATGCACGTCCGCCTACCTATGCTATCAAAAAAAAAAAGTATTTATTGCAATAAGGAGTAATTTGCTTCGTTGATCTTAGGCTACACGGCTCTGCTGAACAACGCAGCTGCATATTATAATATAATGTCTCGATAGAACAAATAATAATATCTTATTATAAAACATAAACATTTTAGAAACAATTGGATTCCTTCCTTCCTACAATTCCTACCTCCCTTCCTTAACTTCAGAGTAAAAAAGTCGCCGAGTTTCTGTCGCCGATTCTCCTCAGTTGAAATTATGTCTTCTATATTGAATAAAGCTTCCGACTTTAACTTTAGAAGGCTTAATGGTAAAGAAAAAAAATGCTAATCACAATGAAAGTATTCGCCTTATATTATTATATCGGTGCTCTCGCATCTGAATCGATTTCAATTTGAACAGTATTTAGATTGCGAGTGTTTGGCAATTGGCTTACGGATAATAAAACATCACAATCCACAACCAGCCCTTTTGTATTTTTTCTCGACGATATTCAAAATTTGTTTTCTCCAGAAATTGTTCTAATTTAGTAAATACTCAAATAACAATTTCAAAATGACAATAAAAACACGATTCGGATCTTTTGTTACTGTAAAAAGCTTTTAAGATAATAACTTGAACAATATTTCAAGATTAAGGAAAGCTAATAAGAGAAGTTTTTGCACCAAATTCTAATTTGAAATAAAATATAAATTAAGTTTATTGTTGTTTCCTTCTGTGTCTTTTTCCACTGGATTATATTATGTACTGTCCCAATTGGGACCGGGATTTGAGAGTTTCCTTTTTATATTTTAAATTAAAATTATAATAAAAACGGACGGAAAGTTTTTTAATCGTCGCTTCGGGATTGAAATGGAAAAACGTTTTTGATTTCTGTTCCTTTTTTATCTGTGAAATGATAAAGATGAAATTTTAATTTAAAGTATAACGATGTTTTGCTTATAACTTTCAAAGTAATATAATTACCTATGACAAAAATGAATTTGACTAGTATTGTTGATGCATAAAATCTTTTTAGCAGTAAAATATTTAGTAAAGTACTACGCGTACATATACATATTTTGTATATTGTTATTAAATCTTAGTCAGTCTGTGTAAGTGCACTTGTTTAACTTAATTTATATATGATACATATAAGATTTATTTAATGTTCACAGATATTTCATGACTAAATTATAAAGAAACAATGTCTGTACATTGCCGAGATGGCCCAGTGGTATGAACGCGTGAATCTTAGCCGATGATCGTGGGTTCGAACCCAAGCAAGCACCACTAAAATTCATGTGCCTAATTTGTGATTATAATTAATTTCGTGCTTAATGGTGAAGGAAAACATCATGAGGACACCTGCATGTGTCAAATTTCACTGAAATTCTGTCACATGTGTATTCCACCCACCCGCATTGGAACAGAGTGGTGAAATAAGCTCCAAAACCTTCTCCTCAAAAGAGGAGAAGAGGCTTTAGCCCAGCAGTGGGACATTCACAGGCTGTGACATGTTACTGACTGTACATTGTAAGTTTAGCAATAATTGCATTAGTGGATGCGGCATTGCACATATTTTCTCAGACACCCATTAATTATTAAAAAAACTAAAATACTGCCCAAATGAGACAACTTAAGATTGCTTTATTTGGCTTTTATTAGATAGCACTCACTCGTTATTGATTTTATTGTTTGAATATCCCATCCATTACATGAATTTAGAAGAGTTGTGCCTAATACGAATATACAATGAAGTAAATTCTTATTTCTCTTTGAGCAATTTATTCAAGGATATTGGATTATGTGATACGTATGTCAGTCTAAGCTGATTTATTTGTTTAGAAGCAATCATTTTATACAAAAGCGACCATCTCAATATATTTAACATACATCATTAATTTAAAATACGAACAAACAAAAATAATGGAAATTTGTGTAGGCACTTTAGTGATTTGAATTGTATTAACAAACAGTTGCAGCGATTAAGATTTTTATATTTGTATTACATTATTTTATGGAAATAAAATAACAATGTTGAGTCTGATATTTAATTCGTTTTTTACCTTTGAAGATAAGTGTTGGCAAAATATCTATTCGGTTCGTAAAGCATTGTTTATTCATAAAGAATTATTAGAAGGGTTTTAGAGTTGAAAGTGGTGCAAAATGAGAAGCAAATTTCGAAGGGTATTATCGAGACTTAAGCATTCATGAACGATTTTGTAAGGTATTTAGAATAGAATTACGTTACTTGTTTCATTCGCGGAAGTTTATTTTAAAAAAAAGTAAGAATCGACGATTTCTTACTGTCATACGGTTGGACTAAGATCTCCTGTTTAAGCTCAATCCAGCTCATTCCACCACGATGCTGAATGCTGTTTGATAAATACATATGTCGTTTATATTCGACACATGACACGAGATGAATTATGAACACAAATTAAGCACATGAAAATTCAGTGGCGCTTGTCCGGGCTTGTAGCCGCTAGACAACCTTGGCTCCGATTTTTTTTTTATGTATGAAAGTTTTACCATTTACTGACTATTGTTATTTTTTAAGAACACTGTTTTAAACAAATTTCCTTTCATCTATCCAATTATTGAAGCTCGTTGTAGGAGTTCGGACGAAACACACGATCGCCTCCAGGCCTTAAATAATAAGATTCCTGCTGACTTTCTTTCGTCGGTCATTTCAGAAGTCAGGTCTGAAGTATTTATGTACGAAGGGCTGGTGTTTTATCCACTATAAATATACACATTTCTACATAATACTATGTGTTACAATGCCCGTTGTTTGTAATTTACTTGGTGGTAGAGCTTTGTGCAAGCTCGTCTGGGTAGGTACCACCCACTCATCAGACATTCTACCGCAAAGCAGCAGTACTTTGTATTGTTGTGTTTCGGTTTGAAGGGTGAGTGGGCCAGTGTAATTACAGGCACAAGGGACATAACATCTTAGTTCCCAAGGTTGGTGGCGCATTGGCGTAAGCGATGGTTAATATTTCTTACAATGCCATTGTCTATGGGCGTTGGTGACCACTTAACATCAGGTGGCCCATATGGTCGTCCGCTTACCTATACAATAAAAAATAAAAAATAAAAAAATGTTATTCGATCTGACTTCTGCTAAAATAAGCTTTGTGCTCAAATGTATACAAACTTTGCGGGTTAATAGGGCCAATGTCAATAAACCTTACTTTTGATGATCAGAATAGAATCAATGTTGGTTTTATATAACATATGTTTTTTTGCGTAACATTGTTGGTTTCAGCAATGTTAAGCTTATGCTTATGGAAATATAAATTTCTTATTTTAAAAACGATTTACGACTTAAAAATATACTTAGACCCTTTTAGTACCAGGCCACCACAGTTGAACGATATAGAAGTTGTGCTGCAGCACCATCTAGCGGTGAATGGTTACAATATGGATTGTATAAATCCTCGTCCATTAAAATACATATACGTGGCAACTTTCATCGTTATTCATTTCGAGGGAACTCGAGCAGTGTCGCATATTAATCTCAAACAGATATACCAACATCATTTTTTATTTATATACATAAAGAATTTGACTTTGACAATAGGCCAAGAGCTCACGATCGACCCTCAAGTTTAATATCGCTAAACGATTCGTATAATGCCTTTGCTGCTCAAACAAATACCGATAAAAAAATGGTTATTATTTTTTAACTTACTTATTATTAAGAAATTTTCTTCGATCATTTTTCTTCTTTATGTTTATATATATTATTAATTTATCATGTTATTCAAATAAAAAGGTAACAGAACTGTATATTGAAATAATACCAATACATAAACAATTAATATGCAATGATGTTTTAATGGCGCTATAGAAGTGATGTGTCAATTGTGAGAACGAAACACTAAAACATAACAAAGGGTTATGAAAAACCGATTAAGCCATGTACGTAACACGGAGGCCACACAGTGAAACCCTGCGAGCGAAAACAAAATGTAACTACAGTTCAACGGACATATTTAACTGATCTCAATCTTACCAATAATGATGATGATGACGTTCTCCTGACCGATTTTGGAGAAGCTAAATGTGTAGGACATGTGTTTTATATACATACATATATGCGCAAACTCAAATGCAGTCTCTATTCCTTCGCTCTCATAATCTGATGGGACAACAAATCAGATACGAACAGAGAGTTCAGGCACTGGAACGATGGCTTTACATGCTTGCCAAAATATATACTCCAAGCTGCTACTGAGAAATTTTCAACAGAAACATCCAAAACCTTTTATTAGCCCGACCTGGAGTGTGAACACAGAATCTATTACCATATGCTAGAATGCATTATGATACGAAACGAGCCAGTCAACTGTTTGGTTATTAATAAATATTGAGAAGAAATGGGTGAATAAATTGTCTTAATACGACCTTAGACGATAACCTTTGCTATTAGATTGAGTTATTGATTACGATCTTTTTTTTTATTGTATAGGTAGGCGGACGAGCATGTGGGCCACCTGATAGTAAGTGGTCATGGCATTGTAAGAAATGTTAACCATCGCTTGGAAACTAAGATGTTATGTCCCTTGTGCCTGTAATTACACTGGCTCACTCGCCCTTCAAACCGGAACACAACAATACCAAGTACTGCTGTTTTGCGGTAGAATATCTGATGAGTGGGTGGTACCTACCCAGACGAGCTTGCACAAAGCTCTACCACCGAGTGATCAAGACATTTTCCAGAATGAATAAAGAAAATAAAACGATATTGCATTTAAGTAAAGCAATCAAACATTTCTGAGAATTACCAAGTAAATTAATTATGGGAAAGCATATACATATCAACGATGTAAATAGCAAGTAAACGTAGCTGTTATATCCTTTATTACAAGGTAGTAAGAGCCATATTAGCATAGATCATTTACTAGTACTTCCATTTGTTCCAGTTGTTAATTTAGCATTTATATATTACACTTTATTTCATATTTTAGTTTAATTCAATTAGACTTAGAGCGCCTGGTAAACCGGTCACTAATTTTGTAGTCTGATTAGAAGTCGGAAATCAGAATTAATGAATGGTGAAATAAACGATTTAATTTTTTTTAACTAACGGCGACGTCATCCTACCATAGCGAAGAAGTATAATATACAGAAACATAATTTCAAACTCATTCAAAATTTATTAAGCAAGTAATACCTCATAGAGATTTGGAACGCATACACCAGAATATGATCTCTTATTTTATGTATATGTGCCTCAACAAATTATGGAATACTATGACTTAATATTCTTGATACTTGCCTGTATCTCTTGTGACGTCGAATAGTTTTGCCTGCAGATATCTGTTGGGCGGTGTTCCCTTAGCCAGGAACAAGCTTCCTCGGTCAGCTGACGTGAGAAGACAAACGTTAACAAGTATCTGTAACAATAATTAGTTTCAAATATTTTTACTATATACATCTCATGTAATTAAATGTAATGTATAATTATATCCAATTACATGGAAAAAGGATATACCTATATGTTTTCTTTTAACGATCTTAGCTAAAAGTAAAGTAACGGCCAATAAAGACCAATAGCTGGACCATGGATCTTGTTAAAGAGATAGCTTAGAGCTCGCTGCTCCACTGCGATGAATGTAGAGTGTCATCCGACACATGCAAGTATCCTCACTAAATTTTCTTCAATGAATCATAAATCCAATTCAAAACATGTAAAATTCACTGGTGCTTGCTTGACTGGATTTGAACCCAAGATCTTCGGTTGAGGCACACGTGTCCTATCTACTAAACCAACGCGGCATTCTTAATCTAAGCTAGAAGAGATTTTCTATATCATTAAGGTCGTCTTTTGTGTAATACTTTTTGTGTTACGTAATAAAATACAAAATATAAAACGAATATTTCCGATTCGCGTCACGTAGTTCTGCTCTACTCGTAGTAATCGTATCGCGTATGGCTACACAACTTTCCCAGTAAATAAGATTATCATCGAAGTTAGTTCATTCATTTTAAGTTTAACAATAAATAGAATAGTGTAATAATTTATGAAATTTTTGTACACACACCTCGTACGCTAAGCGGTTTTGTCCGTCGTATAAACTAATTTCAGACCTTGTAAAAGGAACGTGATAGCCTTTGAAGTCAGAGCAGAGCAACGGTAATAATTTACTTAAATCTTTTGTCGATTTACCTTTTAGTATGATTTCTCTAGCTATACCCTACTCTATTGAAGTGATCTATGAAAATATTACTTATATTAATATAAAGAAAATAAATGTATTAGTTTCACATTTATTTAAAAGAATAGTTTTTTTTGTTATATTTGATTGTTTCCTTCAATTATTTATATTTGATTGTTTTTTTTCAAACGACAAATCTTTCAAGATGATATTTACCTCTCATCTTAAGTGTCAAGAATGGACCACAATTTAATTATATGGATAACATGTATAGAATATATGACCAAGAGCATTACTAGTACTCGTCAATAATCCCAAACAATATGAACACAATATATTATGTAAGTATAAGTCAAATACTTAACCAAATATTTAATTCATTTGAAAAGTGGACCGCTATACAAGATGGGCTAATCTTGTATAGCGGTCCACTTTTCTCTACTCTCATTTTGAAGAAAACAATTTCATTTGCAAGAGTGCTATCACTGAGTATAATCTATACTCTGTGATACTATCATTTTAATTTGCTATGATTTAGTTATATAATATGACAACACACTTTCTGTGCAATATCAATTGGATATAAAGTCTTATACCCAATACTCACACTCTCTCATACACTCTCTCTTATGCCGTCGTGCTCTCTACTCCCTTGTGGGTGCACGAAATGAGATTCTATATATATATTCTTCAGCCTTTTGCCATCCATTGCTGGACGAAGGCCTCCCCCACAAAACGCAAATCATGCCAAACTTGGGCAGCCCGTATCCATCCCGTACCTGCCACCTTTTTTAACGAGACTTAATTTTACTCCCTTGGTTTTCTTTAATTATAAATTATTTAAATAACTATTAATTTCAAAGTATTTTTTTTTTGTATGCCTATGTTCCTCGCTGATAATGTAGCTTTCCATTGGTAAAGGATTTTTAAAATCGGTTTAGTGGTTTAGGCGTGAAAGCGTAACAAACAACGTAACTTGTGGTAGAGCTTTGTGCAAGCTCGTCTGGGTAGGTACCACCCACTCATCAGATATTCTACCGCAAAACAGCAGTACTTTGTATTGTTGTGTTCCGGTTTGAAGGGTGAGTGAGCCAGTGTAATTACAGGCACAAGGGACATAACATCTTAGTTCCCAAGGTTGGTGGCGCATTGGCAATGTAAGTGATGGTTAACATTTCTTACAATGCCATTGTCTATGGGCGTTGGTGACCACTTACCATCAGGTGGCCCATATGCTCGTCCGCCAACCTATACAAAAAAAAAAAAAAAAAAAACAAATAAGCAAACTCACTTCGCATTTATAATATTAGTAAGGATAGATTAAATGTTATAGTCTCCAGTCAATAAGACATATTGAGATTATATGTATAAAACACCGTCTGCTAATATAAACATAGATACTGTAAATATTTAAATAAGAATATTTACAAATATTCTCTTAATTTTTTTTTAACGTAATAAAAAATAATTGATTATATTAATTCTTAAGTGCGATTTCACTTTATCTGAAACAAAATAAAACCCACATCAGTCTCCAGCCGATACTCTCTGTGCAGTACATTACAAACTGTATTTATTAATTATATCAACTTGGTACAAGCTTTTATTTAATTAATATACGAATAAGATTTTACATACTACATTCAAATCATTTTGAGAGCAATTTCAAGCACAAGAGACATAATTTTAGGCTCGTGAGGCACGTTAACGTTGTTAGGAATGGTTAGTATTTTTACAGTACCACCAGGCGGGTGGTGATCATCATCAGCTGGCTTATCCGACAAATCCGACTATAAATATAAAAAAACAATTTCACATCTGAAACGATAGTAAAAAATTTACCAAAAATATTACTACAATCTACTCGAATAAGGTTTTATTATCTTCAGAATATCTCAAGTTCATATTCTCGTCAGAATAACATTTTATTAAAAAAAGTCCTTCGACCTCTTCGAAATTAAGTTGCTGTGCGTCACAATATTCTTAATTTACATAATATCGATATTGATTAAATCACATTTAGAACGGACAAATGCGCAATTGGTATATTATGCGGGTATTAATTCATTATATTTTACGTTAGGTAGAAAAAGAAAATTGGTTGTAATTGAGCGATATTTTCAGTTTTTTCAGATCTAAAGCCAGTAGTGCTTGCTCGTTTTTGACCCCGTAATCTTTGGTTAAGATTCACATGTTCTAACTTTAAGTCATTTTAGCTCTCTAAGATGGCTTAAATATCTTCATAATTAATGAGATATATAATAATTTGCCAATTCTATAATTCTATTCGCCCGTACTGCGCTTATACACGATCGTTCAACAATTGGTTCGGCTCGCGAAGTGATCATCAAATCTCTCATATACATTTTTATGTATCTGTTACAGTTTGGGTTAGGTTAGGTTAGTATACACGGTTGTGATGTCGCAGAAGGAGGCCGCGGAGCGGGAGCGGGAGGAAGATGCCGCTGCGGACCCGCTCCGCCGCAGAAGACTGGGGAGAAGAAAGCGGCGCTTTGCGCACCTTCTCCCCCCGCCACAATAGGCGCCGCCGGGACTAGGGGGGGTTCCCAGTACCCTGGGATTCCTCCCTAGTGAATGGAGGCCCGCATAGGCGGGCCGGCCGTCGGAGCGTCACGGTAGCATGCGCAAGCGATCCCGTGGCGCTCCCGTTAAGACGGGAAGGGTACCGCTGGGTTTTTAGTGGGTATTCCGATGACCGGGGCACACTCGGTGCCTTGGACATATGGCGAGCCCCACATACCCCCCCCACTGTTCCCGTGGGGGGAAACGCGTAATGCGCTTTCCCAGCGTCAAAAAAAAAAAAGGTTAGTATACACGGTAGCATGCGCAAGCGATCCCGTGGCGCTCCCGTTAAGACGGGAAGGGTACCGCTGGGTTTTTAGTGGGTATTCCGATGACTGGGGCACACTCGGTGCCTTATGCCATATGGCGAGCCCCACGTACCCCCCCCACTGTTCCCGTGGGGAGAAACGCGAAACGCGATTTCCCAGCGTCAAAAAAAAAAAGGTCAGGAAGCCTTCATGAGACGAAAGCGACGAGTCACCTTCCGACTTACGCAGGTAATGACCGGTCACGGTTGTTTCGGAGAATACCTGTGTAAGATCGGACGCGAATCGACGGCGATGTGCCACCATTGTGGCGCGGACCAGGACACAGCCCAACATACGTTGGAGGTATGCCCTGCGTGGAGTGCGGAAACATGTCCTGGTCCACGAAGTCGGACATGACCTCTCCCTACGAGCAATCGTGTCGGCGATGCTCCACAGGGAATCGGCGTGGAGGGCCGTAGCTTCCTTCTGTGAGACCGTCATGGTCCAGAAGGAGACGGCGGAGCGGGAACGGGAAAGGGCCGATCCTACTCGGCAGAGACGACGTCGGCGTCGTCCCGGCCCTCCCACAGCCCCAACGCCCGGGGCTTAAAATATAGGGCGTAACCCTGGGGCCGTGGATGCGTGAGGTGGGGGTCTCACGTGTCCTATTTTAAGCGGCCCTGAGGAGGACGGCAGCCGGGATGGCCTCGCGCTGTCGTACGCACTAGCGAGGAGTGCTGGGGGGCGAGATTATCTTCGCCCCCTGAGGAGAGCTCCGCCGAGCTACGAGCGGAGCACAGCACGGGAGGGGCCGCGGATGCGTATATCAACACGATCCCGCAGCCTCTCCGATCCGTGCCGAGGACGGCCATCGCAGTGGTTTTAGTGGGTAAGAATCCCATATAACCCGGTCCCCCTCCCCAAGAAAAAAACAAAAAAAAGGTTAGGTTAGTATCTTTCGCTTCGAAAATATCTGGACTCAATGTTTTCTCTACCTGTATGTTAACATATTAGGTGAAATCACAAGATATATACATCACATTAACACACTACGTTCAACGTGAAACAATAAATTAAAATAATTAATAATCCATAGCAATCGGATCAGCAGTTTTTGCGCGAAATCGGACAAAAGACAATCCAAACTCAAAACATAATCTTTATAATATATGTAATTATAAACTTGACTATGTTCTTCTTGTGCCTCTCCACTACTGGAGGTTGGCCGTCAGCTCAGCGAATTTTTCGCGGTCTCACGCCAAGCGAAATAGTTCTTCCACGCTAGCGATCTTCGTCCATTCGCAAGTCAGGCCAATAAAAAGTTATTGGGTTTTTCTGTCAGACAACTCTCAGTAGCAGCCCGGAGTTTGGAAGGTGGAAGTGTGTACACTCCCCTGCCACGGAAAGCACGTTAAGCCATTGGTCCTACGCCTGAACTCTTTCCGGTCGTGTCGGATTCCCGTCCCATCGGATTATGATAGCTAGGGAAGACAGAGTGCACCCGTGTTTGCACACACACTTGTGCACTATAATACCACCTGCGCAGTTGGCTAATCTCTCTTGAGATTGGCCGCCGTTGCCGAAATCGATCTAGAGGACGTTATAATTATAAATATTGCTGAAGTAAATCCGTGTAAAATCAGTAACGCTTCGAGATCACAAGTTTGTAATATCAATTCGAATTAACCATCAATTAGGGAGTGGCGGGTCGTTAATCATAAGCTTGTAATTAATTGGCTTATTAAAGGATAGATTTATGACTGCTACGTACTGTTTAAGTTCAAAGATCGTAGTACATAAAGTAACTTAGGTTGTTTATTTGTTAGTGCTTATCACCACAGATAAAAAAATATTCTTTTGCTAATGGTAAGAACTCGTAAATTGCGTTTTTAAAGTACTGGTATTTTCAATTTTTCATTCAACAGCGATTATGAGATCAATACTATTTTCTTGGTGGTAGGGCTTTGTTCAAGTTCGTCTGGTAGGTGTGGTACCTCACATTCTACAGCTAAACAGCAGTACTTAGTGTTGTTGTTTTCCGATTGGAAAGGTGTGTGAGCAAGTACAACACAAGGATTGTAATATCATAGTTTCCAAAGTTGGTGGCGCATTGGATATATAAGCTATGATTAATATTTCATACAGGGCCGATGTCTATTGGCGATGGTGATTACTCCCCATTAGGTGGTTTATTTTTTTTATTTATATACATAAATAAAAAAAATAAAAAAAAGTATATATATATATATATATAAATAAACCTTTTTTATATATAAGATAAATAAGCTTAGAGTACTGTATTTATATCCCACTGTATTTCTGTATCTCACTGCTGGGCAAAACCTCTCTTCTTTTTGGAGTGGGTTTAGAGGTTATTCCACATGTGGTAGATATTCATGCAGGTTGTCTTACGATACGTATACGATGATATAAATAAATTAAGCAAAATTAATTAAGCACGTGATAATTAAGTGGTGCTTGCCCGGGTTTAAGCTGGCCATCTTTAGTTAAATAACATGATCAATTAAAAAAAAAAACATATATTAATACGAGCTGCGCCCGCGGTTTCATCCGCGTATAATTAATTAAAATCAGCCTAGACCCTTCCTCGATAAAACTATACAACACAAAAATATTTTTTAAATTCGAACCAGTAGTTCCTGAGATTAACCGGATCAAACAAACAAACTCTTCAGCTTTATATATTAGTATAGATTATCATATGTTTATATAAATTAATTTATATGAATTAAAGAGGATTCGAAGATTACTTAACTCACCTTACTTAACAGCGAATTCTCAGATTTACATGTTTTTGTCTTTCTAAACTAGCAAATCTTTCTCGCAGATTCATAACCACGACAAAATGAAAATTTGCATAACTTTGTCGATTTTTATGAATACTGATAATTTCCTCATAATGTTTACCTTCAATGTCGAGCTAGAAAATAAAAAGCTCAAAAATAAACACATGAATATTTAGTCACTTGCCGGGTTTTAACTCCGTTAAGTTTCACATATTCTGTTCACTGAGCCATCTGAGCTGTACGCATATTCATACCTTTATAAAATTTATGTCCTAAAACCTGATTACAATTTAGCGGTAATTACATCATGATGCATCAACGTTATCTTTATAGTAATTACATTAACTTAATGTAAATTTTCGAGATTAATTTGTTTCTTGTCTGTATTTTAATTGCTTTCGATTTGTTTACTTTGATAAAATAAATTAGAATACTTAAATAATCTTCTTTGATCGTATTACATACATAAAATAATTTCTCTAAACATCGAAGTAAATATGTAAATATTTGTATTTGAATACAGAAAGAACGCTTTCGTTTAAAACGCCTTGGATCCGCCTACGAATTGGTTACGTTTCGAATCTGTGGGAAATAATTAGCGAAAAAATTCTGAGAAATTAATACACGGTAATCTGAAACAACGCTGTTTGACTCAAAAAACACCCACGCGCAGACCTACGCAAACATTGTGTATGTAATCGTAACAAGCGTATACCTACGCAAAATCGAGTTCAAAGTAAAATTCCCTACAGTTTTACTAGCCAAATAGGAGAAGCGTTGTATTTGTGGTATCAATTTATCCGTTGTTCTACTGCCAGAATTAACACAACGGAAAGAGTTTTATAAAGTTGCTTTTTATATTTTTGGTAACATTTGACACTACAATAGAATTGTAATATTATTATATACGCAGATGTGCAAGCTTGTCTGAGTAGATGAAACCATCTTCAGTTTCAGTTTTCTCGGTCACCACCGCGTATTGGTAATATATTATAAATTATAACCATTTCTTACAACACATGCGCCACTACTATTGGGAAATAAGATAAGTAGAATATATGATAAGTAGACGTTACTACTAAGGCCTTTCACCATGTTAAACAATAAGAAGTTTTTTTTTTATATGGGAAGCAATATGCCATAAATGATTATATTTTATAATCACTTAAAGGTTACCTGAAATGATCGTTAACGATAAGATGGGGATCTTATTGGGTGGAACGTAATTCTATATTTGTCAAAAAATATGTATGTCTTAGTTTCGAACTGCAATAAAGAATATATAAATAATTATGTAAATATGAGTGTAAAAATTACAGATTTTATCTCACCTTATGACAAAGAACATCGATATCCAACTCATTGGCAACATCCTTTATAAGGTCCATAAAGAGATCCGCTTCATCCAGCTGCCTTTGCGCGGAGCTACTCGGTGATCGTGATCTCTGGAAAGATTAAAAATGTATCTCAGTACAATCCTTATTATAAGTTTGCTCAAGGACTTAGCGAATATATGTTTATTTATTGTCTTGTTTATTCATTATCAGTATAAAAAAAGGCCAGGAGGCGATCGTTTCATTCCTAAGGCGTGTTATCATCCATAAACTCACTAATTGTGTAATAACTTTTTGCACATAAGCGTTCCTTTACATTTTTTTTTTTAATTTAGCAACAAAGGCATTATGAACGGTGGGATGGTTGAGTATTTTTATCGTTGTTTGATGATATTTCTTTGTTTTCTGGTATCTTACAATGCCATTGTCTATGAGTGGTGGTGACCATTTACCATCAGGTGGCCTATATGCCAGTCCGCCTACCTATACAATAAAAAAAAAAGTTATCAACACATTAGATCTATTAATTCACATTTATTATTTCTTGCATCATTCGTAAACAAATATTTTTTTTATATGTCGAATAATTTTGAGGACTTTTTTACAGCATGGAAATATATATATAACAAACAATTAAAATTCAATTTATTTTATACAAGTACGTTTTTCAAGCACTTGTACATAGTAACTTTACAAGATTAAATTGAATGTAAAAACGGAAGGAGCAGCGAAAATTGAAATGTGAACAACATTGTTGTATTTGCAAAATAACGTAACAACGGTAAATTAACTTATGGGCATTGGCAGAGAAATCGCACGGGACTGTATCGATTGTTAAATCAAAACTTATATTCAAAAATAGCACAAGATAAATTACTGAGAAAAATCGAACAGTAATACAGCGACAGGCTCAGTCAGTAACAGATTGTGAATGTCCCACTACTGGACTAAGGCCTATTTTCTTTTTTGAGGAGAAGGTTTGGAGCTTATTCCACCACGCTGCTCCTATGCAGTTTGGTGGAATACATATGTGACAGAATTTCAGTGAAATTAGACACATGCAGGTTTCCTCACGATGTTTACGTTCAATGTCAAGCACGAGATGAATTATAATCATAATTTAATGAAATTCAGTGGTGCTTGCCTGGGGTTGAACCCACGATCATCGGTTAAGATTCACGCGTTCTTACCACTGGGCCATCTCGGCTAATATGTCGATCCCTAGGACAGTCGTAAATATATTTTGTATGCCTGACGTTTTCGTTTGCATATGTTGCGTAAATTGTCAAACCTTCACGAACTTTACGAATTAAGGTAATTTCTAAAAGCCTGATTATAACAGCCTGTTGAGAAGCTTATTCCACTACGGTTGAAAGATATACACGTTGCAGATTTTCATCCATTTCATCATCATTAAGCGAAATTCAGTGCTGTTTGTCCAATTTGATCCCGTATTTTCGATTAAGATTCACATGTTTAACTATTGGGCCACCGCGGCGATATCACATATATTCAAAATGAAATTCATGATAAAATTGTTTATATAAACAATAATGTCTCTTGTTAATTATATAAACATCATGCAGACTCGATCAGTTTTAATATATGTATAGATTTCTGCCAAGGTTGTACACGCAGCACTTACGCGTGGCTGGCTCTACGCGAACATGATATTCGATACATACAATACGATACTATATAGAACTATCAGCGCCTATGAGAATACATTTTATATAAGATTGATATCAACGCTTAGCATAGATTGAAATAAAAAAATAAAACCAACGTTCAGACTTGGTATAAAACGGACGGGTTTTATAGGCGCTTGAAAATGTGCGAAATTGTTTCAAGTTGTGAGATAGAATTCCACTAGAAAACAAAGTTCGAGACAAAAGCCTTTAAAATTAGTTTTTCCGTGATAAAGTTTTCGCAGGATACAATGTCAGAGAACAATAAAATACAGCTGCTTATTTGCAATTCTGACGCTTGGAAGACGAGATGAAAAACAGCTTAGAAGATTATAATAATAATTATTATTTCAAATTTAAAAATATAAATTTTAAATAAGCAGCAGCAATGTAAGTATGTCATTTCAGAGCTAAGGCCTTCCTCTCTTTTTGAGGAGAACTTTTTTTTTTATTTCCGCTGGAAAAATTCGTAAACCCCTGAAATGTGGGGGGAGGTATATGTGGGACTCACCGGCGCGGAAGGCACGAGAATACCACTAAAAAACCAGCGGTATTATCTCCGTCTATTCGGGACGCCCTGACGGTTCCATTTCTAGAGGGGCTACAGGGAACCCACCTTGCCCCGAAGGGTATTACGGCGGGGAGAGAAGGTGCGCGTGGCGCCGATGCATCCGCCGAATCAGCAGAGGCGCTTTTCTCGGTGGCTTAAGGCGGTGCGGTTTATGTGGGAATTTTACCCACTAAAACTACTGTAATGGCCGTCCTCGGCACGGATCGGAGCGGCTACGGGATCGTGTTGATATAACGCATCAGCGCCCCTCTCTAGCTCTAAGAGCTCCTCTCAGGGGGACATCTAATGTATGTGTATGTATTTCATTCAACACATAAAGTTTCACGATGTTTTCATTGCCGCCAAGCGAGAGATGAATTAAAATCACAAATTTAGATTAAATTTACTTATTCAAGTCACAGAAATCATGAATTTGTACAAGAACTCTTATATACTTATATGTCATATTTACAAACACACATACATTATTATCTGACTTTTTTTAATATTTTCATCATATTGTCATTATATTATTTTATTGTAGAATTTTAATTTCAAAAATAAATATTGTAAGCACTTTAATTTTAGAAATTAATTAAAAAACGTTTCTAAGGTTTTTATTATTATTAATTTTATTAATTCATTACTAGTTATTGTTTTTTATTTTAGTTATTTTGTTGTATGTTATATAAAACGATAAATGAAATTAATGCACTCGCTAATTATAATACTTTATTGCTTTCGTGATAATCACATTTGAATTTAAATTTATTATTATTTATTATTAATTATTTTTACTTCATTTCTAATATTTCACAGAAATGTAGTTAACAATTTTTAATATTATACAAATTATTGTCAGTATTATAATCTTTTCTAAGTAATATAAAAATATGTATTCTAAAAGTATTGATATTGTACCTTCTAGTATTGTATTGGTTCTGCCTGTACATTTTTTTCACCTAATTTTGTGATAAATAATCGTTTTATGATGCAGTGATTCACATTATACAATTTTTTTAATTTTTGTCTGTCTGTCTGTCTGTATGTCTTCTTATAATACAAGAACGGCTTGACCAATCTTGATGAAAATTTGTACACACAAAGAACATGTGATGGCGCAAATGTTAGGCCATATATAATATCGGTAAACCCTACGGTATCTTATGAAAATTAATTTCAAATCGTTAATTACGTATTGCTTTACCAGTAGCCATTTGTGTGTGTGCGCGCGCGTGTGTCCGCGTCTGTGTTATTATAGTAATAACATAATTTATTATATTTTTATTAATTATACGCGGGAGAAGCCGCATAGCACAGCTAGTAATAAATAAATTTAAAAAAAAGCCGAGATTGTCCATTGATAACAACGCGTGAATCTTAACCGATGATCGTGATTTCAAACACGGGCAAGCACCACTGAATTTCATGTACTTAATTGTGGTTATAATTCATCTCGTGCTTGACAGTGAAGGAAAACATAGTGAGGAAACCAGCATGTGTCAAATTTCACTGAAATTCTGTCACACGCGTATTCCACCGACCCGCATTGGAGCAGCGTGGTGGAATAAGCTATAAACCTTCTCCTCAAAAGAGGTGAGGAAGCCTTAGCCCAGCAGTGGGACATTCACAGGCTGTTACTAATAAATAAGTAAATATCGATTTATTACCTTATATATTTACAACGTTGCATCGTCAAGCTAAAATAACAGTATGTTGATTATTTAATATGACGCGTTTCCGAACGTATCTCATACTTGAACATACAGCGCGAAATCACGACACCGAAATGAATCCTTTGAGCAAATATTTTCGCGCGAAACAATGTGACCTCATAAACGACTCTCCAACAAACATGATTCAACCGTGTAAAGTCACAACAAAGCCTAAAATGCTGAACTTGCCCTAAATCTGTACCACCAAAATGAAGTTGTTATACGCTACAAAGAATGTCATTGAATCTGATATTACATTTGCCTGTCTTTAATGAAGTTGATAAAATGAAGAACAAAAGAGGTTTATAAGACTCTTAACAAAAGTTTCGTTATTGCTGGAACGTTTTTGACATTTCAGTACTTCATTTGTTCAACTTCGTGCGCTTTAAAATTTAGCTTCAAGTCAATCGATAGCTCTTTTCAATAATAATAATATATATAATAATAAATTTATTTATTCTCTCCCACAGAACATTTATGTTTAATTTTTTAAATAATTTTCCAATAAATACATTTTTATATGGAAGGCAGGAGCCCAAACTAGGTTCTAGGCTCTCCACTAAGGGTCTCCTGGCTCCCCCTATAGGGTTAGGAACAATTTATTTATAGTAAATAGGAGCAAGACTGAAGCTATTACAATATTATTTCTAGCAATAAGTACTTATGCTCAATATAGTTGTATTAAGGTTAGTAAAATACGTGACGATTCTTGTTTATTCTAGAAAGAACTACTAGTCTCCCATCATAGAGATTAATTTTTAAAGACTTATTTTAAATTTTATACCGTCTGTGAGTATTAAAATTTTTACTCTAGATCTTATAAAATTACTCAAAATTACTTTCAAACTTCCTACAAAAATATTCCTATTGGTTTTAAGTTCATAGTGGTAACTTTTCATACCTTCAATAAATTAAACTTATTTAAATATTTTCTTATTTCTCATAATGCAAAATTTAAATAATTAATCATATCATAATACTAAATATATATTAATCTGTTTCGTTATACTACAGTGAACAGGAACATTAATTTCGTTTCGAACAATGGTTTAAAAATATCAATAATTTCATACAATCGCATTTATTCCCGTCACGTATACGGCGCAATTGCAGGACAAAAGAAACTTGATATCCCAGTCTGATTCAGCCAGTGTAATTGTGTTATACATTTATTATTAAATACAATTACATTTTTGGTTTCAGTGAAAAAAATACTGGATTATTCATGGAATTTGTATAATTTTAAATATAGTTTCGTCCTGTTATAAGAGGAATATATTAAATTTTAACACACTACATATACTGGTGGTAAGGCTTTGTGCAAGCTCGTCTGGGTAGGTACCACTCACCCATCAGTTATTTTACAGCAAAACAGAAGTACTTGGTATTGTTGTTTCCAAGGTTGATGGAGCATGTGGTGATGTAAGCGATGGTTAAAAAAAATTATAATGCTAATTTCTATGAGCGGTGGTAACCACATACCATCATCAGGTGGCCCATAAACACGTCCGCCAACTGATCCTATAAAAAATATATATATATATATTTACTAGGCGAACATAACTCTCAAGATTGACTGGAAATATATAAAAATAGTGTTTCTAAAACGTGTATTCTATAACGCTGAGCAATATAAAAGTGCATGTCACAAGTATTTATAAGTAATAATAATAATACTTGTGACTAGAACTTTCATAAATGCCTGAACAATATCGTGTTAACCGATTGAATAGTTTTTACAAAGAGCATTTGCCCTTTGACCTACACGTTCCACGGTCCAGTCAAGTGCGAAGCGCCAATATGTCATGTTCGATCGCTAATCCTAAACTAATATTGGTAACAAGCTGTGTCTCCGTTATAGTCACTTAATCCTATGTCCACAACAACGCGTACATGCGTTGTTGTGATGTTCAAGTAAAATTGTTATTTGTATACAATGTGTTCTAAAACATTATTGTAATTTTTGAGATAAAAATGACTAGTTGAGTCTTTCGCTGCTTCAGGTAACTGTTAGAACCAGTACCACTAGGGTAGGGTTTTGTGCAGGCCCATCTATCTGGGTAGGTACCATCCACTGATCATGTAGTCTAACGTCAAATAGCAAAACTTGATATTGTTGTTATGAATTATGAGCGAGCCAGTGTAACTACAGGCACAAGACGTATTATTTTAGTTACCACGGTCGGTGGCAAATTGGCGGTGTAAGGAGCCTATCAGGTGACCCACTTGCCAGTCTGCTTACCTAATACAATGAAAACCGACTTCAAATATTCAATAATAGTAAATACTTCTTTATAAAATAATTGACTGTATATATTAGTATAATTTAATAATAGGTTAATTTGTGCGTTGTTGGCACAACTAAAAACCATTCAGCTAAGAATTCAAAATGTTGCATGGTAATTAATATAAAGTAAAATATGTTAGAAGCAATAGCCAGTCAGCTGTTCATGTATAGTTATACTCATAATAGACGAGCTTAGAGCTTCGTTTAAACTATGAACTTGTAATTACGGACTCAGAAACTTTATCATGTATGACGTAAGACGAAGTTACTGAATCATTGAAAAAGGATTTACGGATTATTGATTATATTGGTTATTAATTGTAAATGGGACGAAATTCCTCATGAAGGGTTCCGAAGGTCAGGTGACAAACGATTGGGGTTACAGTACATAGTAACTTGTTAATTGACGATTTAAGGAATGAACGGATATCGTTATAAATTTTCTAGGAATTCCAAAAAAAATATGGCGAGACATAATATTGCGTTTATTGTTACTGGTGATAAATTTCTGTAACAACTTGTATCCGCCTTTATGCTGGGGTCTTGTGTTTTTTTGATGCAAAAAACGTATCCGGACATTCCCAGGTCCTGGAGGAATTGTGGCTTGTGTTCAACCAGTTTAAAGAGATTCCCCTAAAGGGTGGCCGTGATCGTCGTCAACATGAATCGAACAGGCTGCGGAAATACTTTTACCGGGATAATTTTAAGGGATCGCTCTTCAGCAGGAAGGGGACAAACGACTTTTAACGTAATTAACATCTTTTGGAGAAATTTTTTGATACATTATTATTAGAATATCGTGTTCAATAGAAATCTTGCATCGAAAAATAATTAGATACATATGTATGTATCTGCCAATAAGCAGTGGACCGGCATTGTATAAAACATATATTACAAACCATCTCCTTAATATATCAGAATGCCCTGAGAGAGAAGGGTTAGCTCTTGATCATTTACTGGCTAACACATCCTTTTTTAAGTACAACAGTTGGGAGGAATTTAAGATCTCTTAAAATCTTAGCAGTTAAAAGCAAATGTTATACACGACATACGAGTACTTAAAACGAGTTGCTTTCAAGACTTTCAGTTTGAACCTATTATTTGAAAACCTCACATGTTAGTCAATTATAACTATCCTATGTAACTCGGTACCAATTTTTTGAGCTTTAGTCTCCATATCACAAATAACGTTTGAAGTAATATAATTTTTTTTGCCAAATATTTCTTACATGGTCGGTCCCATATCATATTTAATAAAGATAGAGGTTATACCTTTTTGATTCTCGCAGAAAGGAAAACATTTCAATGACACGAATAACTACTACACCATTTCAACAAATGCTGAAATGTCAGATTCGACATAAGTTGAACGTTGCTGAGTTTTGAAAGGGGCGTCATTACTTCTTACCTGAATACATACATAATCTTTGTGACATTATTTATTTAATCGTATAAGTATTTTTCTTTCAAAATTCAGCACGAAGGGTCGCAGTAAAAGAAACACACACACACACACACACATACCAATTTGTATTCTTTTGTTTCTAGTTCATATGATAAGTCGATAGGACTCAGACTTGTAATTTAACCTTTATTTATCATTCAATTCAATTTGTGAAGATTAAAAGCACAGGAGACATTCTATTAGAAAAGTATGTGCACCAACTTTTGATCTCCGGGCTGCTGCAGAAAAAATCTTGATAGAAATAACACGAACATAATAATTAGTTCGACCAGGAATTTGAAACCAGGTTTTCAGAATAGCCCTATATCTAAGATCAAAAGCTATTGTTAGCCGGAAACCATAGCATCACGCAACGAGGAAAAAAGGAACTTCCGTTTCGATTAAATTTAAATATATATTGGTAACGGCTGTAGATAATATATATATCCCGAATTCTGCCTTGATACTACACGATGACTAAATCTTTGTAACTATATCTATCTATATCAATAAAGGAGAAGACGTTTTTTTCGTTTTTCGCCTAACTGAAAAAACTACTAAGCCGATAGGCAAAGAATTCACACCAGGAAATGTAGCGCGTTTCAGTGATGATTAGAAGTATATAATACTATATATAAACTTTAGCGGCCGAATAGGTCCTGCACAAAGTTCAACCACCAGGTTACGCTTCTCACTTACAACATATTTTTTTCTATACCAAAATAAGTAGATGGACCAGGAAATGGGCCATCTAGTGGGAAATAGGCGTTAACGCCTATAGCACTGCAAGAAACATTAACAGTTATTTACATCGCCAATGCGCCTCCAACCCTGGGAACCAAGATCTCATGTTATTTCCTTTGTTGTTGTACTTACACTGGTTCACTCACTCTTCAAATTTTAACACAACAATACTAAGTATTTAGGGGTAGAATATCTTATGGATGTGTGGTACCCAAAACTCTACCACCAAGTAAATATTGACGTGACAAGCGTGAATTTCATGTTTTTATCTATACATATAATAAATCTGTAACTGGTCGATGTCTGTACATGGAAGATAAATGAGTAAAACTTTTATCGGGGGTCTTTATAAACACAATAGAACCCAAAACAATGATTAATAAATTTTTTGTCTGTTTGTCTGTTTGTCTGTTTGTCTGTTTGTCTGTTTGTCTGTTTGTCTGTTTGTCTGTGCGTTTGTGCACGCTAATCTTAAAAACGACTTAACGGATTTGAGTGCGGTTTTCACTAATGTATTGTGGCTAACTTCACTTAACATTTAGTGTTTGTTTTATTTCAATCGGTTCATAAATAATAAAGTTATGTCAATTTAAAGATACACGTAGAACATTTATTAAAAAATGGTTATGGTCAAACTGAAAAGAGATTAAATATTACATGTAATTTATACTTTTGCTTATGATTTATCCTATATTTTGTCCTATAATTTTTAATCTCTTTATTAATTTATTATAAGTTTAGTATCCCTACTAAAAATCAATAAATTATTATCTGTAGGAAAAGTACGCGCACCTGTTAGTTGTCAAAATCAAAAAGTTTTGTTAACAATTTCGTGTTTTCAGTAGCTTCGTGTGTTGTTTTTGCATAAAAACTGATATTGCATATATATTGTGTGTATCTTTATGATCTCATCTTATATCTTTCATAACAGTACGCTTTAAGACTGCGTGTGAGCAAGTCAGTTAACTCAGTGACAGTAATTAATACGTAAATAGTATATAGGTGTATAAACAAAGCCTAAAAAACAACTATAACAATAATACATGGTTTTAGAAGTGCTTGCTTTAAACATAAACGGTATATCACTTCTTAAAACTTTAAATAGGTATAATTTTTTCGTAAATTCGTGTTTCTAAACAACGAAATAAATAACAATTTAACGCGGAAAAAATGGCAACCATATTTTGAACTATATTTATTAGCCTCTGGATATATATAAGGAATATTAGCCACTGGTTATGTATAAGAAGTGTAAATAGAGAAAAATAGCAATTTTGTTCAACATTAAAATAACAGAAATTACTTTAGAAGACCTCATTAATAAATGTAACAAGTATTTCGAACCGAGGAAAAATTTAACTATGGCCTGACATGTATTTTTTATGAGAAAACAAAGCAAACACGAAAATATAACCAACTTTATTACGAGTCTAGAAAATTACAGTTTAAAATGCGATTTCGTTGAATTAATAGTCATTGGTCAGTGATAAATTTACAGCGAATATGTGTTAGAGTAGCTCGCCAAACATCAAAGATTATTACAACAGTCTGATCTGTCACTAAAGAAAGCTATAGAGATAGCTAAAATAGTAGTGATCGAACAACAAAATACGGAGCACATAAATAAAAGCACTGAGACATCGTCATCACCGTCATCATCTAATGAATATCAAGTGATGAAGGGGGAGTAAAAGGGTTAAACAACACACAGTACAGAATAGAGAAGATGTGCATATTCCTACGAAGTCAGACAGGCAACTAATTAAGAAGAGAACAAAATTGTGAAACGTGGTTATATTTGCCTCATCCCAATATAAACCGAATAAAAGTATTTTGTAATCTCTCAGCTTAATTCAATTGGTCTTTGGCTACATCAAGCTTGCGACAGCATAATCATGAATAGGAAGAAGTAGATCTGTGCAAGCATATAATATATAATTAAGTGTACTCAGATATTGATATTATATATTTAAAAAAAAATCACTGCAAGAATAACATAAATAAGATAAAAATAATAATGTATTAAATGTATTAATTTATATAAAATGAATGTACCAACCCATCTTAATATTCAATATTTTAGTTTGTTATAAATTTTGTACTGTAGTCATATTCTTGCTTGCCTTTTAATTGTATTTGGTTAAAAAATATATAAATAATATATATATCATTTATTTACTGCATTTTATTGGCCTTACTCAATGTAATAATGCTTAAGCTATGTGATTTCATTCATATTTTGTTTTTGTTAAATTTGTGTTTTCATTAAGTAATTAATTGTATTTGATTATAAAAAAATATATATCTTACTACACCTTTACTGATTATGATGGTGTAGCTGTTTGATTTTATATATGTTTTGATTATTTTAATGATTGTGTAATTATTGTTGGTGGAAACTTAGCTAATGTATGTATATATTTATATATATATATGCTATAAGTGTCATCTCATTTTTAACACTTAACCTACCAGAGCGGTCAAATAACTGCTTTTGAAACTTTAATTAAAATTGTTATATAGCTGCTTTTGTTTGTATATTATATACTTTTTCTACATAAAATGGCCGCTTAAGCAGCTTATTCAGATGTGTGTCAAGTTTAATGGACAACATTTGTTTTAATTCCCTTTTTTTGTTTAATTAAATTAGTAGCCTTGGTTAAGTCTGATTTTATTTAGTCTCTGACAGAAGAAACTCTTCCTTTACTTTATACTTTATATTGTACACATAAAATAACATAAATCTATAACAAAAACGAATTAATTAATAAATTATCCATACATATAAATAAAATTGAAGATTCCGTCTGTTATTTCAAAATAACTGCCTGTTTTAAAGGTTATATGGCTATTTACGATTTACCAAAACCAAAGCAATCATTTTTTTAATTTTTTTACTGTCTGCATGTCTGTATGTCCAGTCTAATATTTCAATCGTCTAAAAATTGAAATAACCGAATTATTATAAGAACTATTTCAAGATTCCGTTTAGCCTTTATTTCATCAAAATTAGTTGAGTCTATCAAAAGTTATAAAAATACGTATTTTTGTTGATATCTATTCACATAATATTATTACTCTTCCTAACTGATTCATTAACGCAGAGCCTAAACTGCGGGGGTTAGAAACTTGAAATTTTGGCAGTTGATACATTTTATAACACCACTAAGGTAGGATTTTTGGAAATTCTACCCCTAAAGAGTTGAACGATTGTTTAGAAACCCGTCATTTTTAAAGTTAGAAGCATGAAATTTAATGAACAAGCTTAAAAATAAATAAAAATGTATTTCAGCGTTTTTGAAAATCTAAACCTGAGAGGGTAAAAAAGGGGTTGAAAGTTTGTATGGGGATTCCGTCACTTTTGGTGTAAGAAGAATGATATTTAGTATTAAAGCTATGCATACGTATTTCGTCGTTTTTAGAAATTCAACTCCAAACGGGAGAAACGGGGTAAAAGCATTAGTATAAAAATTAAAAAAAATAGAAATGTACTATTTGAGTTTTTTGATTGAATTAATAAACATGAATTTCAAAGTTTTTAGAAACTTTTATTTTTGTTTGGAAGAGTTGGGTGCAAATAATGAAATTCAAAATACGCAATATCTTATATCAATATCTCTTAGGGAGAAATATACGAACTTCACTATGTTGGTGATGTTTGGATAAAAAAAACATATTCCATTATTGCCATATGTACCACTTAATTGGTATTCCCTAAGCTTATATTATTGTAAAGTTTCATTAAAATCCATTCAGTAGTTTATGCGTGAAAGAGTAACAAACGTCCATACATCCATACAAACTTTCGAGTTTATTATATTAGTAGGAAGTAGGATTATTATATGCCCTGTACTGAACACCTGTACTGATACACTATACTGGATGGGCGAATAAATCGATTGGTAAATGTTTATATCTTATTGATTAAAAAATGTACGAGATAAAATCCTTATTTTACCCGTACGAAGTCGGGTCGGCAGCTAATTACTCGCTGATAACGTATCTTTCTGTAGGTAAAAAAGGTTTTTAAAAACAGTACAGCAGTTTTTTAGTTTATTCGCTACAAACAAACATACAAAAAATCTATTTTTACTTATTTATAATATTAGTATAGATAAAGACCACGCGCGAGCGAAGCTGCGGGCAACAGCTAGT
Organism: Nymphalis polychloros; assembly: GCA_905220585.2. Classification (NCBI taxonomy): domain Eukaryota; kingdom Metazoa; phylum Arthropoda; class Insecta; order Lepidoptera; family Nymphalidae; genus Nymphalis; species Nymphalis polychloros. The sequence continues at coordinate 3,939,082 of HG992264.1, read as the reverse complement.
ATATAATAAAAAAGGCTAAATACAAAACCCAACTCATAACATAGTCAAACAGCACTTGGATATTTTTCCATTTTGCGTATTTTATTTAAAGATAAAAATAACGGTACAAAAGCAAATAAAAGAAACGATATTAAAACTTTAAATATTAATATAAAAGCGAATTGAAATTGAAATCGGACTGCATATTTAAAACGTCAGTCGTAATTAATGGGTGAACTGTGCAAAGTGTTACTTGCAGACTATACGAGTTGTTCTGAAATTGGAATTTTAAAGTTTTTTGCTTGACGATTTTATCGATTTTATGGCTGCGCAAAAACGAACTTAAAGTTGAGTACGAAAAAAAAACATTTACAATTATTATTTATTAAAAAAATAGGCTTGCACAAAACCCAACCACCGAGTAAATTATGTTATCATAATATAAAGTTTAAATGATTCGTGAATATTAAGTTTTGTTAAAATATTGTTAAATATTACATTGTAAGCAATAGAGGGATAAACGTTAGTACGTAATTTATCACTGTCAGAACTGTTTCAAGCCAAATAATCTACCATTCATAGAGAATATTAATTACATTGAAAATGACTAAAGGTTTAAAATGACTAAGGTAATAAGGCCTGGTAGGTACTTATACGGTATAAATTAATTGTTAAAAATCCTTTTTAAAAATAAACTTTTATATGCAAAATGCATATAAAAGCTTGTTTTATTATAACAGAAGCCAAACCTGGTTGTAGAATCATGCTTACCGTAAAAATGCATTTTCAACCAAACTGTACCTTAAAACAAGAATAAGAATCATTTTACAAAGAGTCGTTTTCGTCCTTTGTAAAATGACAATATGCCTATTTGCGCAGCTGAAAAGGGCGAAGATCTGCCTAAATATTTGCGAAATGAAATCGGCTAAAATCGTTTGAATCTGCGACGTATGAAGTATGATATGGTCGTCATGGTTTTCGAGTTGGATTTAATCCAACGAATATATGCTTGGACAATTTATTATATGATGATGAATATATTGGAATAGATGTGTTTATTGACATTCGATTTTTAAAAAATATTTAAAAAAAAAAATATCTTGAGGAAACGTACTATTTTACTTAAAAAAATTCCACTCCTATGTAAGGAGCAGCGTGGTGGTAATTTTCAAATCTTATCCTCAAATGGAGAGGAGTCCTCGGCCCAGCAGTGAGACTTTCACAGGTTACTAAAGTAACTTTAACTTTATGTTAATTTTTAATGGTTGTGTAACTTGGATATTCCAAAAATAAAAATAAAAACAAATGAGGCTCTTAAATAAATTATAAAATGAATACATACGGGTAGCATTTCTTATGGTATCACTAATACTGAGGATTGCACGAGATCGTACGTTGACTACTAGCTATTTCAATTTGATGTCTTATTTCCTTTGATAAACACAATATTGCGTCTCATTTTATACAAATACAAATTTGTATGAATGCTATTTTCGTCCTTATAGCTTTTAATATAGGGAATACTTCTCCCTGGAGCCAGTTGTTCCGTTTAAACATCCATTATGCTACAATTTTGTTCTACTTTTACGGTTCTATTTTAATATATTTTTGATTGAAATCGAATGCATGCTTTTAACTATAATTATTTAGAAAATGTCATTTTCTATATGATTAGAAAAGTTAAGATATGATAAATTACATAAGCGCTTCATGTATTCATTACATTGTCATTTATTTGTAGGAACAAACTCGAAACTCACCCCAAAAAGCGGTCTTGAAATGTCATAAAGTGTTATGCGACATTGACCATAATAATTATAACATTTATATTATTTATATTATTATTATAACAAGAATACACGCATCAAAATAGTATATCGCCATAAGTTGGTTGTCAACATTTCACGGGTGAGTAATGAAATAAAAACTGAGGATATTTTATGTATATAATTATTTTGAAGCGAAGAGAAAATTAACATATATCTATACTACTATATAAATGTATTGGTTCTGTCTGTACATTTTTTTTTTCACCTAATTTTGTGATAAATAATCGTTTTATGATGCAGTGATTCACATTATACTATTTTTTTCATTTCATTTACGCGGGTGATGCCGCTAGTATAATATATATTTTTACCGAAAAAAAAACTCTAATAAAGCACTTACATATTTGTCTTACACGCTGCTAAATTTTAATCATCAACTAAAACCACACAGCTGTGTTATTATATGGGTTGTGTGACGTCCAGAAGATAGAACCATCTGAAGGAAATCCTGATAATAACTCACCGTCGAATGATATTGATGAGGTATTGATATTTATAAAATAATAAATAATCTTATTGGACACCTGAACACTTGAGACAGATTATATAAAAAGAAAAAGACGGAAAAAAGCTTGCAAATATTTTATTTTCTTATAAGATAGGTAGGCGGATGAGCATATAGAGCCACCTGATGGTAAGTGGCTACCAACGCCCTTGCGCATTGGCAGTGTAAGAAATGTTAACCATCGCTTACATCGTCAATGCGCCACCAACCTTGGGAATGAAGATGTTATGTCCCTTGTGCATTGTAATTACACTGGCTCACTCGCCCTTCAAACCGGAACACAACAATACCAAGTACTGCTGTTTTGCGGTAGAATATCTGATGAGTGGGTGGTACCTACCCAGACAAGTTTGCACACAGCTCTATGGGACAAGTGCTATAAATAGTTTTAGAATGTATGTATATGTAAGTATATACGTGAACATAGAAGGCGGATGGTCACCTGGTATGTCACCACCGTCTATTGGCGCTGTAATATTAACCAATCCTTACATTCCAACGCACCACCAATCTTGGAAACTAAACGTATCTTGTACCTGTAGTTACATTTGCTAACACACCTTTCCAACCAGAACACAATAATACTAAATACCGCCGTTTGGCAGTAGATCTGATGAATGGGTGATCGTTCCCGGAAGTGCTTGCACAAAGATCTACCACCAAGTAAATGTGCAATAATTGACAATTATATTTACTGAAAGGACAAAAGTGACATATAAACAATAAACATAGGCTTTTATCGCAAAAAAGAATAAAGCTATGACGAGTAACTTTTATCTCTAACGCTGTTGAGGAAGAAATCCACGGTGAAATAATTGTATGAAATGGTATATTTAAATATAGAAACATAAAACTACATAATAAGCTTTTATTTTTAAATGAAAAGAGCACTCAAGCGCTTCAATTTAAAAAAAAAATGCTACACTTTTTAAAGCAAAGGAAACCGCTGTTCGCAGTATTGTTGTGTACTATAAATGTCCATATTGCTTTGGTATTTAATAAGCATTCTATGACTAAGTGCATCCTTTAATATCGTCGACAGCAATTTGTATCTAACAGCACTCGAGTTTGAGTCGAAGCATCTGAACGTAACACGATTATCATTTTGATTGTATTGTGTAGCTATAAAGTAATAACCTGTGTTTTCTATAGGTGGGCAAAGTGCTCATTTTTTGACGAATGACCTTTGATTAGTTTGATATAAGGTGTAATAACTTAAACTACAATATAACAAACTTGTATAAGCAAACCGATCTTTATTTTGTAGTGACATCTATCTCGCCACAAACGAAAACTAAAAACTGATGTATCCTACATCGCGATATTAAAGTTATCCGAGCGATTGGACATATATACAAGAACCCGACAACAACCGTCGGGCAGTAGCCCACCAGACCAACACCCGTCTGGTCGGAGGATCCTCCCTTTTTAATGGTGGATGAGAGACTTTACACCCTGGTTATATCGCGATATAGGATACGTCAGTTTTTTTTTTGGTTTTCGTATGTGGCGAGATAGATGTCGCTACAATTTGTTTTCACTTAACAGCAGAAGTCGAGGTTAAAGAAAATAAATTATTAAAATAAAAACACTAATTGCATATAACATTTCCTATAGGTTAGGTAAACTTTTTTTTGAGGGTTTTAGGTTGCGATACATTTTAACAGATAAATTATTGGTGTTAAGTGGAAACGATTGATGATGTCCTGATATGCGGTTTCTTCCACGGCAACTTCAAGTGAGACTAATCAACTGCGCGGGAAATGTTATAGTGCACGAGTGTGTTTGCAAACACAAGTGTATTCCATTATCAGTCGTATAATCCCGTAGGACGGCAATCCGACACGAACGGAAAGAGTTCAGGCACAGGACCAACGGCTTTACGTACTTTCTTAGGTACGGGAGTATAAGCACTGACAACTTCCAAACTTTGAGCTGCTACTGAGAATTTATTAGTTACATTTTATTGGCCCGACCAAGGTTTTGAACTAAGGACTTTGGACGAGGAATCTGCGGTCTTATAGCTATCCACTAGACCGACGAGGTAGTTGAATAGAGTATATTATAATTATTATATTTAAAGTTGCAAGGCAATGATATAACAAATAGGTCCATGACTATATTTCATTGCAGATTATTGATTTATGGCATGCATTTGTTTCATATCATTTGAAATACTATAAATCAGAGGCTATAATGTCCAGAGATGTCTATCTCACAATAAAACTGGTCATTATCATTCGCGCTAATATTAATAAATTAAATTTCTGGCCCAGCAATTTGATTAAAAGACCAAACGAACATATAAAAAATAATAACAGCCCCGTAAATATCTCTGGCCCTCTCAATATTTTTCTCTTAATTGAGCAAGTCATGAAAAGTCAGTTTAGCTTGTCTAGATTTCAAACTCGAGATAAGCTTCTATTGTTCTATTGCCATCTGGGCTCTACCAAATATAGTCAGTTTTTTGATTAAATAATATCTTCTTAATTTGTGTTATGACAATTCATCTCGTGATTGACAATGAACGGCCCTGAGGAGGACGGAGGAAAGATCAATCTTTCCACCTTAATAGAGCTTCGTAGTACCATGAGCGGTGTACGAAGCAGGAGGGGTAGACGATGGGTATGTTAAAACAATCCCTCGGCCACATAGATATTATGTACCTTATAACATATAACACATATATATAATATATAGATATGCATGTCACATTATTTTGTGTGTATGTGTTATTAAAAGTTGAGCACCTTATGTTAAACAACTAAGGTTGTTTTACTTTCATAGCTCGAACTATCAAGCATGAAAGCGCTTAATTAAAACATGGCAATTATTTACAACTTCGAACTTACAAATAGACGCAACGGATAAGTTGTCAAGTTTGTTACTTAACAGAGCTAAGTACGCGGGGCATGTGTTACAATATGTTACTGCAACAGAATGTTCTGGAATAAAAGCTTTTAAAGCTCCAAATATTCCAACTCATGGAAACTGTTACGTTAGCGTTGCATCATAAAATGTACTTTGTTAAAATTTTAATATTTATCAGGTACTGTTAATCTTAATTAGATATTTTCCAATGTTTATACAATTTTTTAAATTTGGAATGTGATAACGGTACTTTTACTTTACACGTAACTAACGTGTAAAGCAAGAATCAAAAAGTATTTTGGTAATATCTATACGTATGTGTGCTGCGTGTGTATGTGTGTGGGTAAATATTAATGTTTCTTTTAAAAGTAAGTTGGATTTAGGGAAAAAAATATTTTATTAGTAATCTAGATATGTATTTATAAATAACTATCATTCATGACATTTCATTATGTATTTCTTTTTGTTTTCAATTTACTACAATCGCCTCACAGACACTGTCACTGAGATAAGATCTTTATATAATCCATCAATTCGCCGCCAACCAATATTATGTATTTTGTAATAATTATGTAAATATATGATTTATATAAATTATTTTCTAAACTAAATTACTTTTTAAAGCCGAGATGGCCCAGTGGTAAGAACGCGTGAATCTTAACCGATGATCGTAGGTTCAAACCCGGGCAAGCACCACTGAATTTCATGTGCTTAATTTGTGATTATAATTCATCTTGTGCTTGACGGTGAAGGAAAATATCGTGAGGAAACCTGCATGTGTCAAATTTCACTGAAATTCTGTCACATGTGTATTCCACCAATCCGCATTGGAGCAGCGTGGTGGAATAAAATATATATATATAAAAAGAGGAGAAGAGGCCTTAGCCCAGCTGTGGGACATTCACAGGCTGTTACTTTACTTTATATTTCCTAACAATAATTATTCTAACAAAAGAGAGTAAACACGGAACCTCATTAACGAACGGGTAAGTAATTGGATGCAATGAAAACGTCAAACACTCATCTATCCCACAGCGGGTTCGTGAGTAAATAACTTTTGTTTATACATAGTTTTCGTTTTGTCCCAGCAATTAATCTAACTTATAATTATATTTTAGTACTTTTTATAATAATATTAAAATTACTACTATACAAATTAGATATATTTTTTAAGAACAATTCAGCTTCTTTAAACTATAAGAGCCGACAAATTCTGCAAATGTACTCTACATTTGCAGAATTTTGCGAGACTGCTCGTGTCTGTGCACACACAACAGCGTATGCTTGCGCAGATAGATCCCTTCTCGCTTCTTTTTGTGCTTTTGTCCAGTTTAGTATATTCTAGTTATTCTGTTTATTTATATCCGAATTTAATTAAATGTATTCGTACAATTGACATGACAGTTCATTAATTATCAAGCATCATTACTTTTAGCTTCATTTCGCCAGATGAACGCTGGGCCTGGGAGTCAGACTTTCGGATATATTGTATTAGTATATGCGTTGTGATATTTAAATTTAGAAAATCGAACGTCTGTATCATTTATGACGTTCGATTTTCGATCATCATGTTTAGGATAACAATTAGCTGTTCCAACAACAAAAAAAAACATTTTTTGCCTACGTATAATACCTTTTTAGTAACAATTCTCTATGCTATGTTAACCATTACTAAGTCGAACTTCACATGTGTGCTTAACTTAACTTTGTATTGGAATATAACATATTATTCACACACGGTAATGGCTGTACTATAGATGAATTCCTTATGCATTGAATATTGCGCTGTGAACTGTAACTGTACGGAACGTAGATCGATTGGACACCTAATGTAATATGTTTAGAGCCGATTTCAAAACCAAAATATATTGAGTTCCGTCTTTATTTTTGGCAATTTCTTCAAAAAATTTTTCGAATAAATCATAGTTTCATATAATTTATTTTACAAGGCCTGGCGAACAATTGGACCATGCGATCAGTTGTAACCTTTGCCGCTTCGATAGCGTCAATGCGCTGTTAATATTGATATCTAAGATTGTGCCCGTAATTATACTAACTCATTTTATACGTTGAAATACAATAATACAAGATGGTGGTAAAATAATTGATTAGTGTCGAGCGATGAGGCAGATAAGCGTAAACAAAGCCATTCAAGATAAATTCGATATTGTAAATAAAACAAAAAATACTAATTTGATTATTAAAATTTCTTTTCTACTAATTTTGTATTGATTATGAATAAAGGTAATTCTAGACGTCTATCATTTTTCAACAATGCCGGTCAGATGTTACTTTCAGCGAATAATGTGAAAATTGCCATTTCACGACCGACTTTCCAATCTATTATCATTATAAAAGATAGAATGAAGTACTTCGTTTCACGCTATTTTATATTGTAGATTAAAATCTTTGTTGGCTTTTGAGATATATTTCCTTTGGGATCGAGTGAGCTTGTAGCTTCATTTGTATAACTTGAATGTTGATGCAAGTATCTTATTCAGATAAATAATGTCTCGTAACAAATAGTAATATATTGAGCAATTATATAACTATACGTAAGTAAATTATATAAAAATGTAGCTAACACGGAACGAACAGTAGAATTGAAACGTCTCAATTAATATTAGTTGAAATAATTTATAATTAAAACTAATCAATAAATATAAGAAAATAATAAAAATTAATTTCATAAATTCGTTACGAATTTTTTTTTCTGTGTATGCTTGCGTGTGTATACGCACACAAGAGTAGAGAGTAGTGGCGAAGAGGGAGCATGACGGCATAAGAGGAAGTTATTCCGTTTGCCGTCTCGGCTTACGAGTCGGTCTCACCCCCAATGAGCGCCAATGTTTCACAGAAAGTGTACTGCAAAATCAAAGTAAGCTCATCATTTGGAACTTATTTAAAATTTAATTGCATTATTGAAAGCGAACATACTAACAAATTAAATTAAATAAAAGCTTGTAATATATATTTAACTAATTCGAGTTAACATTATCTTAGTAATTTTTACATCAACTTGAGTAACGTCAAAACGCGCACGGAATTCAACAAAGCAATCTTGCGTTACACGAACATGACTAAGGGATTAGTTCAGTATAAAAAAATAACTTCTATTTCTAAACAGAAAACAGACGGAAAACGGTTTAGGAAGAAAATACGATTTACGTAGTCGAAATACATTTCCTGTTGTTTCGACTTGACGGGAAATTGTTGTGAGGCATCGAGGGACAATCTACAGAGAAATTAGGTTATATTTATGTATATAGTGTGTAATTGAGGATTAAATATATTATGTTCTAAAGAAATTGCTATTCATCAATTGATTTCGATCAATGTAATAAATGTATCGATATGTGTTAAAATATACAGATTAAATAAATTTTATAATTGAATGAAAATAACCGAGATGGCCCAGTGGTAGGAACGCGTGAATCTTAACCGATGATCGTGGGCTTAAACTCGGACAAGCACCACTGAATTTCATGTGCTTAATTTGTGATTATAATTCATCTCGTGCCGTCACCGTCAAGGTGAATGAAAACATCGCGAGGAAACCTGCATGTGCTAAATTCCACTGAAATTCTGTCACATATGTATTCCACCGACCCGCATTGGAGCAGCGTGGTGGAATAAGCTTTCTCACGATGTTTTCCTTCACCGTCAAGCACCTTCTCTAAAAAAGGAGAAGAGGTCTTAGTCCAGCATTGGGACATTCGCAGGCTGTAACTGTACTGTACTGTATAATGAAATTATTGGCTTAAATGCGCACCTAATACATTTTTGGTACATTTCACAAAAATCTCTTAAGCTCTTAGTTCCTGCCCGCGGCATCGCTTGCGTGTGAGGCGGTTTATGTACCCCTGATAACGTGTATGTAAAATTTGATTATGATCGGTTGAACGGTAAAGACGTGAAAGCGTAACAAACAAACAGACAAACAAACACAAATTCACATTTATAATATCATTAATGATGACAAAAAATATTTAAAAATGCCCAAGGCATAAGTCACGATAGCTTCAAAGCCATGAATTAACGACAAACACGCTTAAGAAATATTGCCATTACGATATCATTAATTACCCTGGGGAAAAGCAATATAATACCAACCGCTGGGAGTATATAAAAAATAATCCCCTAATAATGACAAAGGACACGGCTAATGACCGAACATTCAGCCCGGTCTGCGTATATACGAATTACATAAAGGAGCAATGAATCAACATTATTTAAAACGTTTAATGGCTTATATATATATATTTAACGAAGTACATCAGCAACAGAGGACAATTCTAATTACAAATTTTCACCTTATCGATATCGAATCGAACCGTAATCCTTACCGTCTAACCTTTATTTAATTTTACTAATACAACGATCGAGTTGCATTTCAGTCGTAGTTGGATCGGAAACCGATCGGGGACGTGTCGTACCCGTTACAAATTAGTAGAATTGGCACCAGATCGTTTTTCAATTACGAGTAATGAGTAAAGTCGGTTCTATACGTTACAAGCATGCAACTTTTTAACTCGTGAAAGGTTTTATGACGTTTTTGAATTAAGCTCGTAGTCAATTCTGCCATTTTTAAGCAAAATTGTTTCTTGAACAGATTAAAGAAACGTTAGCCGTCTGAGATATAACGTATATAAGCCAATGAGACGGGAAAATGACAAGTTGCTTCTTCTTGTGAAGTTTATGTGATTCTGTTAGTTAAATTATTCTGCTGATGCTTCGATTTTCAAATTCATAAAAATCTGTCGTATAATTATTTTTTTAAAAGTTAGCCTGTAAATTTTCGCCAGGTTTATCTGTGGTTAAGATTTACGTGTGGCCATATTATTATATGAATATCCTTTAAAAAAATTAAAGAAAGTTATATTTTGAATTATAAATTTATATTATAGATTTGTATTTCTGTTAAAACACAAGAAACAAAATGTTGAGTACGGAACAGCATCGACAATGTTCAAGAAATAACCAATACCATTCCCATTTTCCCTAGTAGCTTGTGCTACGAGGGTCTACGACAAATGTATAAGAGTCTCACTCTATGACTCAAATTATTAAGTCTTACTTTTGAACCCTATATTGCCCTATTTTTTATTATTGCAGCTAAGTTTATGTCACAGACGTTGCTTGGAAGAGATCGCCATTGTGATAAGGTTGTCTTTGGATGCTTAAGGCTCATTCTACATAAATATCCTTTGCCATATATCATGTATTGTGTTTGTGTGCAAAAAAAATTGTATATAAAATATTTTTCATTATTATAATGAAGTTTGCATAAATTGTTTAAATAAATATAATTGTAATTTTGACTATCATTAATAAAATTGTATTCGCGATTGTTCTCAGTTTTATTAAATGGTAATGTTAAATCTTGACATCGGTGGTAGAGCTTTGTGCAAGCTCGTCTGGGTAGGTACCACCCACTCATTAGATATTCTACCGCAAAACAGCAGTACTTTGTATTGTTGTTGTTTCGGTTTGAAGGGTAAGTGAGCCAGTTTAATTACAGGCACAAGAGACATAACATCTTAGTTCCCAAGGTTGGTGGAGCATTGGCGATGTAAGCGATGGTTAACATTTCTTACATTGCCAATGCGCAAGGGCGTTGGTAACCACTTATCATCAGATGGCTCTACATGCTCGTCCGCCTACCTATCTTATAAGAAAATAAAATATTTGCAAGCTTTCTTCCGTCTTTTTCCTTTTATATAGTCTATCTCAAGTGTTCAGGTGTCCAATAAGGTTATTTATTATTTTATAAATATCAATACCTCATCAATTTAATTCGACGACGATTTACTATCAGGATTTCCTTCAGACGGTTCTATATTCTGGACGTCACAAAACTCATATAATAATACAGCTGTGTAGTTTTATTTGATGATTAGAATTCAGCAGCGTATAAAACGAAGATATCAAGTGTTTTATTTTAGTTTATTTTTCGGTATTATTATTAACATATTAAATATTTTAATATTCTCTTCGCTTCAGAATAATTATACACATAAAACATCCTCAGTTCTCATTTCATTACTCACCCGTGAAATGTTGACAACCAACTTATGGCGATATACTATTTTGATGCGTGTATTCTTGTTATAATAATAATATAAATAATATAAATGTTATAATTATTATGGTCAATGTCGCATAACACTTTATGACATTTCACAACCGCTTTTTGGGGTCAGTTTTGAGTTGACCCCAAAAAGCGATCCCCATATGCTTATCCGCCTACCCATACAATAAAAAATAACATAGTTTACGGATGTTAAATTGCAATGCATCTACGCCTGTTATGTGGTAGTTATTAATCTAATATATAATTATTTAGAATGAATGAAAAGTGTACTGATTTAATTAATAGTGTTTTCAATGTTCTTGATAGAATAAAAATAATTTATCTCAATTATATTTATATAAAAAACTTATTATTTTATAATTAAATAAAAAATAACGTAAACAAAGCTAAATTTGAATCTTAATCGAACACCAATGAGTTATATCGAGCGTCGTACTTAGCGGTGATAAGTCATATCGCAAGGAAACCTGAATGTGTTGTATGAAATATTTAATCTGCCAATTAAGTATTTACGGGCTGTTTCTAAGCAAAAAGACACGCTTGTATAGTAAGACCGTACACGGAAATCTTTGACATGACGATGCATTCAAAATCTATGCAGTTATTATACGTGGCCCAGCAGAAACTAGGTTGAACTACTCTTAACCTAATTACAGTGGAATAATGGGATGTTTTACGATTCGTGCTATTTTATTTTCCAGCACAATTGTAATTACTGCGCCTAACTTGTTAACATTTTAACTTATGGCTTTTTTACGATCATCTATTTTTCATAGTGACTTCTAAGTATCGCACACCACGTGAATCATTATATCTAACGTGGCTTTCGTTTGACCTCTTTAATTTTATATACCTTTCGTGTCTGTTTTTTTTTTTTAAATTAAAATCTCTCTAAAAAGCGATTTATTTTGTAAATTGATTTAAAATTGTTTGCATGTGTTCTGCTTGTGTTTATAATAATACCAATTGTGATACTTTTCACGACACAACACGGTTGCAGACTTCGCAATAAGATAAGATTGTGTTTGTGTATGTTTGTAAATTTTTTGGTATTTTTTTTGTAATTGTAATATACAGAATAAAAAAAATTACTTAAAAAATATATTAATTGTGTTTAACGACACTGTTGGTGGTAAAAACGTGGACTATTGAGGTTATGACTTCGTGTCTTAGCTACCCGATATTTTTTTTTTAAATTAAAATCTCTCTAAAAATCTGTTTATTTTGTAAATTGATTTAAAATTGTTTTGCATGTGTTCTGCCTGTGTTTATATAGGGTTTTCCATTAAGGGCGCTTGATCTTTGAAATGCAAAAAAAAAATACATGTAGGAGAGATATTTTTTTTTTATTTGGAAGGTCTATCGACCCCATTATGTATGGAATATGACATCATTCAAATGACCGCCACGGCTTCGGTTGGTGGCGCGCACACGAAAGGTCCAATTTTCGATGACTCTGGCGCACAAATCGGGCTGTATTTGATCGATGGCGTGGCGTATGTTGACTTTGAGGGCATCGGTGGTTTGCGGCTTGTTGGCATAGACCTGCGACTTAAGAAAACCCCACAAGAAAAAGTCCAGCGGGGTCAAATCGCACGATCTCGGTGGCCAGTTCACGTCGCCTCCGCGCGAGATGACCATGTCCAGAAATTGCTCGTGCAGAACTTCCATCGTAGCGTGTGCTGTGTGGCACGTAGCGCCGTCCTGTTGAAACCACATGTTGTCCAGATCCATATTCTCGATTTCAGGCCAAAAGAAGTTGGTTATCATCGACCGGTATCGCTCACCATTGACGGTGACGGCCACACCATTATCGTTTTCGAAAAAATACGGACCAATCACGCCTCCGGCCCAAAATCCGCACCAAACAGTCACTTTCTGCGGGTGCATTGCCACTTGGTGAACCTCGTGTGGATTGGTCTCGTCCCAAATACGGCAATTTTGCTTGTTGACATAGCCATTCATCCAAAAATGCGCCTCGTCGCTGAAGATGATTTTTTTGCCAAAATCGGCGTCAACTTCCAACTGCTCTAATGCCCAGTCAGCGAACACACGGCGCCGTCTATGGTCATTAACCTTGAGCTCTTGGGTCAGCTGGATCTTGTACGGGGGCAGGCTCAAGTCACAACGCAAAATTAGCCAAGTTGTCGTCTGCGAAAGGCCGAGTTCCTGTGCGCGACGCGGAATTGACTGCCGCGGGTTTTCGAGGACACTGTCGCGCACAGCGGCGATATTCTCGGCAGATCTCGCGTTACGTTGACGCACGGGAACCGGCTGATTGTTAACTGACCCGGTTGACTCGAATTTGTCCACCAATCGACGGATAGTCGACTCGGCAGGACGATCATCGCGACCGTAAAACGGGCGAAGTGCGCGGGACGTTGCTCGAACTGAAGACCCATTTTCATAAAACAATTTTATGATTTGCACGTGCTGCTCGACACTGTAACCTGCCATGGTGGTTTGGGAGGACGGAATGAATATAGCACACTGCATTTGACAGCTGTCACTCAAACAACATGGCCGCAATCAGCTGTCAAAGTTCAAGCGTCCCTATTGGAAAACCCCATATTAATACCAATTGTGATACTTTTCAGGACACAACACGGTTGCAGACTTCGCAATAAGATAAGATTGTGTTTGTGTATGTTTGAAATTTTTTTGTTATTGTTTTTGTAATTGTATTATATATAGTTTATTTTTGTTGTTTTCTTATAGTCATTAGTTATTGTTTAATTTCCTTTTGTTCTTTTTTATTATATAGATTTTTCCGTTCAATTATCTTCACTTCATGTTTGCAGTGTTTGTTGGTCCTGAATAAATATTTTCTTATTCTTATTCTGATTGGTTGAATGGTATGGAAGTTGATATGATGCGCGATCTAGCGGCAAGTAACAAAGACGATAGTATAAAAACGTATACCATGAAAAAATACATATTGTGCTAACTTTCATGGTAATCAGTTAAACGGTTTTGAAGGTTATTAATCTCAGTATACTGGAGTCTCTATTTTATATGCAATATATAATGTGTAAACAACTACAAACATAATTTGTGTGCATGTTTGTGTGTGTGATTTAATATACAATTGGGACACCTTACCGAAACAACTAAACACCAACATCAAGTACTTTGAAGTTACAGATTGACGCAACGAAACTTGAGGGGGTGGCTCCGAACTACTATGCCGGAAATAAAACGGCGTAGATCTTATCATGTACTATATCTCGGTTTCCATTTGATCTTTTGATTTCAAATAAAGAATACATTCTAAATATAAAAGTAATGTTTTCTGGCTAATTTCAACCACGACTGTCTCGAATATTTTAGTCCTTGTCTCGCATAATTAATGGGACAGCAATTACGTTCTTTCCGAGGCACGATCGTAACACTGACAATTTCAAAACTCCGTGCTGCTATTGAAATTTAAAAAATGCCATTTTTTTATTGCTCCGAGTCAGGTATCGAACCCAAGACCTTGGTAAATGCAGCCTTTTAAGCTATGAACTGGACTTACAAGAAATAAGTGTATTACATTCGCACGTATCTGTATGGTAAGTCAGAGTTACACCCAAAATATACAGGTGTGGTGTTAAACGCATGTTTCAACCTAAAAGGTTTTCTCTTTGCATAATTAACGATATCTGTTTACCAACATTCTGTTTTCTGTTATCTAAATTCAATATCTAAGGTAAATTAGTTTCACGTAATTGGTATCATCCATTCGCCTGTTAATTCGTGTCTGTTCCATGTTTGGCTGTTTAAGCGTAATTACTGAAATATGTAGAATAACTTTGATCGATTTTAATCTTTATTTTGGAGCATTTCAAAATCTCGTTTATCTTCCAACGGTTTGAAGTGCGACCTTAGTTATTTTGTAGAAAAATTTGGGTACCCGGCTATATACATATGTCACAGAACCGACAACCGGTGGAGTAGACGTGTTCTGGAGTGGAGACCACGCCTTGGCAAACTTCTAGTAGGACGCCCTCCTACTAGGTGGAGTGACGATATAAGCAACTTGGCTGGCAGCGGATGGAAATTGAGAGCTGAAGATCGAGCTCAGTGGCGTGCCAATGGAGAGACATATATCGGACGAAAAACCCCAAAGACTATCGCATAATCCGTACAGCAGTCATTTTAGTGCAAAGATCCTCAGTCTCGCAATCCAATGGGATGGCAATTCGGAACAAACGAAATAACATCAGACGTAGGATCAATGGCTTTATCTGCTCTCTGGATTCGAACCTAGGACCTCGCAATCGGTAGTCCGTTAATAAGCTAGGCACTAAGCCCACGAGGCATATACTTGAATATCGGCAGACAATCACTGTGGATACTAAATGTCATTTTTATATGGCGTTACTATCTTATCTAAGGACATGTGGTATATAATACTCTACTGATATCAATGTTGTGGTTAACAGGGTATCAGATTGGCTTAACGACCACGCAATAAGCGAGTGTCTTTAAAACGATTATTTGCATATACACGTACAATTGAAAAGGATTATAAACTGGAATAAGGATTTGAGTATGTTCCAAATCCTCTTATGAGTTATACAAGTGTAAAACTAACGCTAAAAAAGAATAGCAAGGTACTTATTAGACACGTATTTCCCACCAACTAAATTACATAGGTATGTTATATTATGTATTTAACTTTATAAAACCTGTATAAATATTACTTAACTTTTTTTTTAAATATAAATAATCTAGTAGAAATTAATATTCCTAAATATAGGCATTAATTGACAATGTTTAGTTTTTCGTTTTAAAGAAAGCTTTGTTGCTTTCACTATTAATCAATCAATCAATCAACAGCCAATCGTAGTCCACTGCTGAACATAGGCCTCTCCCAAGGTGCGCCAAAGCTCCCGCTCACTATTAAGCAAAGGATAATCACGTAAAAAAACAGCAGTTCCTGTTTGATTATGAAATCTCGTTGGTTAGGATTCACGTGATATACTAAGCAGCTATGTAAATGGCTTAAAAATACGAATATACATTTACTTATTATTGTTATTGATATGAGAATATAATTAAATAGATATACTAGTGTCCAAAAGTGTATTATAATGACGTCATAATAATGCTCTTGTTTTCGTGGAGTGGAGACCTGGTGTGATCTGTAAAACAGACATTCATGTCTAACTCACCAGTACTTCACACATTCTAGACTGTGACTGTGTAATTATTCCTTCTTCTAAGAAGAAGATTTATTTAAGGTCTGTGTTTGTGCAGAGAAATTAACATTATTCATTAATTATTTATATTTTATGATGAATATTGTAATCACTGACAGTCAGTTCTGATGAAATTGATATCTATAAAGCTCTCTAGAGGCTTTTTAAATGTTATCTATGGGTTCAAGTGTTGAAATATAAATGATATGATAACAGTATATCGTCATTGTTTATAAAGCAACCGATTCATATGTTCAGTTGGACCCTCACTATTGACAAAATCAAATAGTAATAGATTTTGCCGAGTTGTCTTTATTCAATATTCGTAAAAGCTCTTTATTTTCTAGAAAAAAAAGTAGCCATCACGGGACGCTCCATATATAAAATATCGACATTGACGGTTATTGAAAGTATAAAGTACTTATTCAGGTAAGCCAGTAAAGCACTTTTGAATTGTATTCAATTAATTGTAGATAAAGTAACCAGTGGGTGGTGCCTACCCAGACGAGCTTGCACAAAGCTCTACCACCAAGTAGTATTAACTTTATCTTAAAAAAACATCTTATGTATCTAAATTGAGACTTGTTGTTTTTTTTACACCAAAAGTAAAATCAAATCCATTTTATTTACATACGAACGGTTCCTTTTTAACAATAACAGAGTAAATGAAAAACTTTATGTAAAATATATTAATTTATTCGATATATTTTTTACTTATATAGTGGTAAACATTAAATACGAATTTAAGTACATTTTTTCTTTATATTTTCCTAGTTTTCAGATGTTAAGTTGTAAGTTAACTATTGATAGACTCAACCGATTTTGATGAAATAATGACCAAACGGTGCTTTGAAATATTTCTTATAATAATTCAATTATTTGCTTTGTAGTTTTTAGCCTAAGAAAAAAAACAGAGAGACAAAAATATTTATTGTGGATTTGGTAACTCGTAGTCATATAAACTTACCTCACAATCACAGATAGACAATTTAATTTTATATATATGGCTATAAATAAAACAAGTTTCTTTGTTGTGGTAATAGTTTGTGGCGTGTTGTCTGGCTATATAAGTAGAGCACCCCAAATAATACTCAGTTATTCCAATACCCAATAGTAACATTCGATAAGTTTCGATTTGAAGGGTAAGTGGGCCGCTAATGAAATTACAGGCCCAAGGGACAGCGGGTTTTAGATCTCAATTTGATAACGTTATAGAAATGGAATGTTTTTTTTAAGAAGAAGTCGTCTCGGGCCTTCCACGTCTCAAATGCTCGGCGCTTAAAAGAGGGCGTGAACGCGTGTTTCAAGCCTCGACAGTCTAAGGTGGCTACGAGGATGGCCAGGATAGCCTCGCACTGCGGTACGAACTAGCGCGGTTGACACGGAGACTCCCCGGTTCTAGAAGGAGGAGCGCCGGTTCTGTGCGCAGTGGTTTTATTTGATAGTAATCCTACATAATCATAAAATAAAGAAAAATAAAGTTATGTTATTTATCTAGATCAACAGGATAATAATCTAATCACTACACTAACGACGGAGAAATCTACATCACAAGGAAATATAAATAAGGTACACCCTTTTAAGTTTTAGTTAACTAAAATTAAATATTTGCCGTGACATAATTTCTGAATCGAATTTGGTAAGTAAATTCGAAACGTTTAAGATAAATGTACCTTGAATATCCTTGAGGTTTCTACTCTATTTGAATGTTGCTAATGATCTGGAACACAAACATGTTAAGTCTTAACAAAACCTTCACCATTTACAAGGGTATAGATTAATTACTGGATAGTTTAGGTTATATTAATTAATTACTGATTTTTGTTAGAATAATTATAAACTAACAGTACGTACACATAATTTGACGTCATATTAAAAAGTCTTCGAAGTTGTACCCAATGTTGTATTGTATATTGGAAATATGGTCTAAATTAAAATATTTATGGGATCCAAGATTTGTGTCGAACTAAGCATTCATTGGTGGTTCGTATTTTGTACTAGCATTTAATTTCTTCGTCAATAATCATTCATACATCATTCCCTTTTTTGACAGAAGGGCTGGTTCATTTTTCGGCCTGAGAATCGGATTTGCGATTCAAAGGTTAAATAGTTCAATTTAATTTGTGATACCCTATTCAGATTAATTTTAATATTTTGGCATTATGATTGACAATAATCTATTTGGGTTGGTGAATGGCTTTGCATAATATTAATCTCTTTGGAAACAAAATTTCCTTTAGCGATAAAATTAAATAATCAATAATATGTAAATGATATTGAAAAACTTTTGTCACTTTTCACACTTTTGTAACATTTTTCACATCGTTTTAATCCTTATCAAAATAAGAAAATAATAATTTGAAAATATTTTTTGTATAATATAATGTGAATAATGCAGCCATGACTAATGTGCATCATACTCAGTCGCCGGTTACTTCCTAAATAATGATAATTAAAAATTAGAATGTTTTAAATATTTTATCTTTAATCAATCTAGATTAATCTAAACCTAAAAACCTACCTTTTTTACATTTTTTTTATCAACTAAAGAGTCAGGTCACTGGTTACATGCGATACCCTCTAAAAATCTTTGGACGCTTTTAGACAATGAATGTTTTCGCATAGCAATAGATCTCCGACTGGGAACAGAGTTGTGCATTGAGCACAGGTGCCCGGCTTACACGGTCCTTCTTGTCCAAAGAGTTCAGGGAGGCTTTTCCGCCACAGTTCTCTTAATGATACTACTAAAAGGGCTCTTGCCACCATTGACGTTGCTGCTCTTATTGAGCCTCATGGAATTAGTCGTGATGATGGCAAGAGACCTGATGGACTGACATTGGTTCTTTGGGAACGAGGACGGGCTCTTGTGTGGGACGCAACATGTGTTGACACACTAGCCCCGTCTCATATCAGAGAAACAATGTTAAAAGCCGGTACTGCCGCGGAAAAAGCTGAAACGAACAAACGTAACAAATATTCTTCTCTTATTCAAAATTATATTTTTATTCCGTTTGCAATTGAAACGCTTGGACCTTGGAGTAATAGTGCAAAAAAATTCATCCAAATTTTACACCCTATCCCGTCCTATTGCCTCTACTGGTGACAGGAGGGCTGGTTAATTTTTCGCCCAGAGAATCGGAATTGCGATTCAAAGGGGAAATGCTGCTAGCATTCTTGCCACCATTCCACGCGGTCACGATTTGTATAGTAAATATTTTTAATTTTTATTTATAACATTTGACTAAAGCACCTATCTGTGTATATTATATACATACACATATAATATTATATATGTATGTTTATTATATTTAGATAAGGATGACAATAAATTTCTGTAATATTATAAATTATCGTAACATTGAATATTTATTACTATAAAATAAATTACAATACATTCATTCATTTAAATTTATTGATTAAGAAAATGAATGTAGAATGTGTGGAATGATGTAAGTGTGGGTGGAGATTTCATTGTACTATAATTATCATTCACTTAAAGACTTGATTATACGGTAATTGTCATTAACCATGTTGTGTTTGTAGAGTAACAATCTGAAAATGTCTCACAGCTCTCATGTCTCCTTTTATGAGGAGAATGTAGTTTATACCCGTAGCCTCTTTGAACGTATCAAAGGCGGTAATCACAGAGGGTTTAGTGGGTAAAAATTCAACTTATACCGGTTCTGTACCGGTATAAGTTGAATTTACTCCCTCATGTACCGGCAAGTACTTGAGGGCTTTTATTACGTGAACAATTGTGACTATTATACTCTACCAGTCACAGAGCCTTTTTTTATTGTATAGGTAGGCAGACGAGCTTATGGGCCACCTGATGGTAAGTGGTCACCAACGCCCATAGACAATGGCATTGTAAGAAATGTTAACCATCGCTTACATTGCCAATGCGCCACCGTATCATATAAAAAAAATAATAATAATGAGGCTGAATAATTTATTAAAGAAGTCAAGAAAGCGGTCAGAGTTGAAAACATATCCTCGAATCATGATTTACTAATATCATCTAAAGAAATAGTTCAGACGCATTACAACAGTTTGTTCGTAGGAAAACCTTATTCCCTTAATGTTTTTGCTCAGAACTTACGACTGATGTCATCGAGGTAACTTTGGCTGTGAAAGCTTACCTAAGATCATTAGTATTGCCTGACTAAGGCCTTTAAACAACAAGTCAAAATTATGTAACTTATAAGAAATAATGATCAAAATTTTGTTTTCTTCTTGTGGACTTGATTTATTCTCTATTTTATATGCAAAATACAACTACAATTTTCTTCAGTCCTGACTTTGCACGAATAAAAACAAATTTATCCCGAGTTATTTATAAATAACTAGTTAGGTAGTAGGTATTTGCTCGCACGTGAGAGTGTTTTAGGTACTATATGTACTTTTCAGTACCCCTGACAACGTCTAATATAAAAATTAATGACTATCGGTGAAGTATTTAATACATGAAAGCGTAAGAAATAAGCAAAGTAACGCTCGCATTAGTAAGGTAAAGGTTGACTGCCTCGTTGGTCTAGTGGCTACATGTGACGCCGCAGACCCGGTGACCCTGGGTTCAAATCCCAGATCGGGCCAATAAAATGTTATTGAGATTTTCTGTCGAAAATTTTCAGTGGCAGCCCGGAGTCTGGTATTTGGAAGTGTGTACACTCCCGTGCCTCGGAAAGCACGTAAAGCCGTTGCTCATGCGCCTGAAATCTTTCTGGTCGTGTCGGATTGCCGTCCCGTCGGTTTATAAGAGTTAGGGAATAGAGAGTTTGCACACACACTTGTGCAATAATGTCCTGGTAATGTAATCGGTCTGGAGGACTATTATTAATAAGGTTGAGTTATAACTAAATATTAATGTGTAATAGGCAATATTTACATAAGATTTTGATGGGCACTGTGATACTTAAATTACAAGTTGTTGAAAAATTAAAAAAAAAATTGTTAGTTTCAGTTATCTGTATCAGAAAAATCACGAACGTGAAAATCAATAAATACTAGCGCCACGCTTTTATCCTATATATAGATAAAAGCAATTCTGTTTATCCACCTCTGCTTGTCAAACGCTTTTTTTGTTTCGTAACAGGCAAAGCTTTAGTGTTTTACTAAACAACGAAATAAGAGTTAATAAATGGTACATATGAAAATTCATATTGGCGTATACTTTTTTTGACCATTAGGCGTCCATTTGCCTTTTAAAGATTTTAATCATAATTTTCAAATTGTTTACTTACAAATGATTAAATAGACTATAAAATAATAATAATAATATGAGTATAAATCAACTCGCAATAAAACGGGGACGAAAATCTGGATTCAGAGCAATTATCGTTATCTTATTTATATAATTATGGAAACCTTATATAAATAAAGCGATCTTTATAAAAATGACGAAGAGGAGTCACTAATACAATACATTATGAATGTGGTTTATTATGTCTTTGAATGTATATAAGCTTTTGTCCCATGACATGTAAGGTTAAGTCGAATGGTCTAAGGATTGGAAGTTTCATTATAATGGCTTTGCGAAATTATAGGGGTTTCTCGTAACATCAAACTGATAACTATAATCTGTTGTAAGATGTTGCTGAAGATTGAACATTTATGTAAAGCGTCAATGTAAATAACACAACGTGTTTTAGATACATTACCGTCTTTTTGGTAGGTTCTTTGTGAAAGATTTGAGTATAGAATTTATTAGTAAAAGTAATTAGTGCTAATGTTATACCTCTTCCAAAAAAAGCTAATCCTGTTTCCTTTTCTGATTTTCGCCCTATCTCTATTTTACCTTTTCTGTCGAAAGTTCTTGAAAAACTTATTCACTCTCAGTTAAGTCTCTTCCTAAACAAGAACATTTTGCTCAATCCCTGCCAATCTGGCTTTCGCCCTGGACATAGTACTGTTACTGCCCTTATTCAAGTTACTGATAACATTCGATGGGGTATGGACAATAAACAACTCACCATTATGACTCTGTTGGATTTCAGCAATGCTTTTAATAGTGTTGATTTTGATGTCCTACTTAGTCTGCTGCGTTCTCTTAACGTGTCCCCTGCAGTTATTGACTTGTTTCACAGTTACCTTCATGGTCGTCGGCAGTGTATTCGCACTGATAATACATACTCATCATGGTGCGATATTTCTGCTGGCGTACCACAGGGCGGCGTGTTATCACCGTTACTCTTCTCAATTTTCATCAATTCGATTACTCATAACCTATCTTCTCTCTACCACATGTATGCAGACGATGTCCAAATTTACACCCAGTCGACTTTGGAAAACCTTCCTTTGGCTATCGCAAGGATGAATAACGACCTCAATATGATTCTTGAGTGGAGTAAATCTTTTGGCCTTAATGTTAACCCTAGCAAGTCTCAAGCCATATTAATTGGCAGCCGTAAACAATTATCAAATGTCAATTGGTCTTCCTTGCCATCAATAATGTTTGACAATATTGTCATCCCGTATTGCGATTATGTTAAAAATCTGGGAGTGTTCCTTGATAATACTCTTAGCTGAACTCGCCATGTGAACGAAATCAGCAGGAAAGTGTTTGCAGCTCTGAGGTCTCTGCTTCGTCTTCGACATTTTCTTCCAATTCCTACCAAAATTATGCTCGCACAGACTCTACTCCTTCTTATTCTTGATTACGCTGACGCAAGCTTTGTCGACTTAACCGAAAACCAATTAAATAAGCTTGAGCGACTTCAAAATACTTCTATTCGGTTTATATATGGATTACGCAAATATGACCACGTTTCACAATTTCAGTCTCGCCTTAATTGGTTACCCATCCGACTTCGCCGGAATATGCACATCCTTTCTATTCTATACTGTGTATTGTTTCACCCTTACTTGAAGGAGAAATTTTTATTTTTAGAGAAACATGGAGAAGTTCTCCGTTCTTCGAAGAAATTGACTTTAAGGGTGCCCGATCACAAGTCATCCTTTTATAATAATTCTTTTACAGTACAGGCTATTAAACTCTGGAACGACCTCCCTCTAAATATTCGGGAGGCCAAATCCATAAATATTTAAAAAAAACTTGTAAATGATCACTTTTTGTCTCAAGTACCTTATCACCAATAATTTTCTTTTATTTTTATTCTTTTTTTGGATTATTTTTCTTTCTTGTCTCGTGTTGTTTGAGGACTTATCGTTTTTAGTATCGTATTTATTGTAAATATTTATATTATATACTTGTAATTTTAGTGTGTAATGATAATATAATTTATATATAGATATATTAAATGTGTATTTTTATTTATATTGACATGTATTTATTAGTTTGTTTTTGGTATAGATTATTATTAATGTTATTTTATTTTGTTATTACTGCACCACCTACCTCATATCCTATGGGTTATTCCTTACACCGTTGGTTGCCTGGAAGAGATCGCTATGTAGCGATAAGGTCGCCAAAATTGTATGCTACTTTTATATACGCTGTCTAAGTTATTGTTATGAAAAAATTGTTGTGGTGTACAATAAAGTATAAATAAATAAATAAAAATAAAAAAAATAATTAGTTCAAATTTTAAATCATATTTTGTATTGATTTCTACGTAATTATTGAGATTTAAATATTACCTTAGAATGTTAGTGACAATAAAATGGTTGCGCTCTACGTAAACCACTGTTTAAACACTTTCATAATTATATTTCTTTTTTGTTTTTCACTAAAGTTAGTTATTAAATGATACACGTTCTTTTAACTTAAGCATGAAATGATTGCCTGTAACTGAAGTAGCACTGTTCGTGCATAACATATTATGTAAGTCATAATCATTCGATTATATCTATATCTTATCTTATGTTTTGCCCGCGGTTTCACCCGTTCCCGTGGGAATACAGGAACAAAATGTAACCTATGTTACTCGCTGATAATGCAGCTTTCCACTGGTGAAAGAATTTTTAAAATCAGTTTAGTTGTTTAAGCGTGAAAGCGTAACAAACAAACAAACTCACATTCGCATTTATAATATTAGTTAGGATGTATATACAATTGAATTCACTCGCTTGATGTCTTGCTTTTGAAATCCCATTTTCCATTATTTGTACAATAGACCATTGGACATGGACAGACAGAGAGAAATGTTTATAGTTTTAAGATAACACATATTATTTTAAAAAAAACTGTGACAATGGATATATAAATTTAAAAAATACTGCTATACATAACTGATTGCGGAATTGCGATTCAAAGGAGAAATGCTGCTAGCATTCTTGCCATTCCACGCGGCCATGATTTGTACAATAATATTTTTTATTTTTATATATATTTACATTAATGTATTAATTAATTAAATAAAGTCCAGCAAAAAAAAATCTTCGGATAATTTTAGTTACGGATTTTATATTATTTAAGAATTCTAAAAGGGAAATTCATATAAGTTAACAATTTTACAATATAATATAAAAATACGATTTTTTATCAGATTCGGTTACGGAGCTCCATAACATCCGTGATTTTTATATTTATAGCTACTACCTATGTTAAGGTAATCCATTTAGTGTATCCTTATATCGTTATTTGATAAAAACAATAATAAGAGGTTGAATGTCTGGTATGACACATTCACTAAAATATGTCACTATATGTATATAAAAACTGGCGCTTTACTTTTAACGAGCATTAATCAGAATTTATAATTTACTAGCTGTGCCCGGTGGTTTCACCCGCGTATAAATAATAAAAATAAGCCTAGAGACTTCTCGATAAAAGGACTATCCAACAATTCCAAAAAATATTTTTTAAATTCGAACCAGTAGTTCCTGAGATTAGCTGGATCAAACAAACAAACTCTTTAGCTTTATATATTAGTACAGATTACAATTTCCATAGATTTTTCTTCAAAAATTAAAGATTTTGATACAATCTTTCATCCCCTTAGGGTTTAAATTTTCTAAAATCTATCCTTAGTGCTAATTTACTGTTTAAAAGAGACCTGTATGCAAATTTTCACGGTAGCACCATACGAGCTTGGGCTGTGTTGATATGTTAGCTGGTCAATTATTATTATTATATATACAGATAAAAGGCAGAGTAAATTGTTTTGTACGACGATTACTTGAATAAAACAAACGCGAAAATTTATGTTTTCCGGAAAAGCTCTGTTTATTTCTAGCTTTTGTGTTGCCTCGGTGGAGCTCGCGTTAAGCAGGATGCAATAAATTGCCATCTGCAATATGTCGGACATTACTTTTGTTCCTAGAAATTTTAAATGTATAAATATTTCCAACGAAGTTAAAATGTCACGATTTAAAACATGTCCATCATATTTTATTTTATAATATAAACCGAGATGGCTCAGTGTTCAAACTCGGGCAGAATTTTCATGTGCTTAATTTGTATTTATAATTCATTTTGTGTTTGGCGGTGAAGAAAAACGTCGTGAGGAAACCGGCATGTATCTTATTTCACTGAAATTCTGCCACATGTGTAATCCACCAACCCGCATTGGAGCAGCGTGGTGCAATAAGCTCCAAATCTTCTCCTTAAAATGGAGAGGAGGCCTTAGCCCAGCAGTGGGACATTCACAGGCTGTTAATTTACTATGTTTATTTTTTTTATGATTCATTCGAAATATTTAATTGATAAGTTAAATTAGACATCTATTGTATAACAATTATTTTTATTATAATATTATTTTATACTTTTCATATTCTCATTATTATTTCAAAAAATGCATGCATTGAATCAATAAGCACTTACCTTGACAGGTGAAGACGATAACCATAATTGAAACAGGTCTGACGTCACTGACGTACTTCTCGCTTCGTGACGCGGTCTCGGAGACAGCGGGCCACACGACGTTAAGCTATGTAACCTATTCACTTCATCCACAGATGCACATTCTCTTATATATCTCTCCAAAAGTTTAGGCTTACTTTCCAAAATTGCTTTTAATTCTAACAAATCCTCATCAGTAGTATCATCTGGTGACGTTCTATCTATAACCTCCTTAAATTCATCAGAGCATTGCATTATCAAATCGTTAGTTGTCAAAACGTCATATACGACGTTATTGCCTAAATCGTTCGGACTCGACGATTTAAAATAATCGCTATCACATTGTCTCGTACTATCTACACTCGTCTCACAACCATTCTGTTCGGTGATCTCGACGATAGTTATCGGTGGGTTTTCCTTAAGCATATTGTTGTTCTCGCGTTCGGTATCGTCTATTTCAATGGGCAGTTCGTACACAAGTTGCATTAACTCATGTGAACGTTTCAAATGATCTTGTTTGTCTGCTTTGCCGTTTTCTTGATTATCTTCTGGGTAGTTTGTATCTGCCTTTTTAGCGTCGGCATTCTTTGCAACAACATCGATCGGTTCTTCCGATGTCATGGCAGCTCTAGTTTGTTTCGATTGAGTGATTGACTACCTTGATGTTTTTAGACATTGTTTCTTTAAAATAAATAATAATTGTTGATTAAATCTGAAACAAAAGAATTTAACAGAGTTAGTACATGCAGTGTAGTAAGTGAACGTATATCGATTATTTTAAATAGTATTCACATATTCTTTCAAACGATTTTTAAATTTTAATATTATAGTAAGCCCCAGTCGGTGCAGTGTTATATAGCAATTGGAATGTATGATATATTTAAAAAAAAATCCTCTTATCTCCATTTTCCATTTTATTAGGTTTCCCAAATACATATAAAGAGAATAAAAAATAACAACATCAAATCAACGACAAACGCGAATTTTCATCAAAATTTCAAATTACGAATAGCCCAATTTTGTTTTATTCACAAAAACCAAATAACCAACTATCACATTAAACAGTTTCGTGGCTGAAATAGGCTATGTAATATGTCATAAAACGTATCGTCTATATTTAGACAAATTAAATGGAATGTCAGTTATATGTCCATCGAAATGAAACTTAATGAATTAATATAGATTAACATCAATGCTAATAATGAAATCGAATTATATAGATTTATTTATATAAATTCGCCTTTCTACTCTGAAATACAAAGTTATAATTAACTCAATTTAGTAACAGTTCTGACAGCTTCACCGATGAATAGACATCCTGCTCTTATTGACTTCTAAAACTTAATTCTGCTACTTCAAAGTAAGTTTTGCAGCAACAGAATGACCTATATCAATACAAATAAAACAGTCAAGACGACGTTTCTCTCTTGAATTTCTTGTGAAGAAACCGATTTCGTTTTAGCTAATTATGTTTTAGTTTAACTGTACACGTTTCAAGCAACCACATCCATCAAACTAGTTAGCAATACGTGGTCATTGAAATATATATAATAAATTTACTTGGTGGTAGGGCTTTGTGCTCGTCTGGGTAGGTACTCACCCACTCATCAGATATTCTACCGCAAAACAGCAGTAGTTGGTATTGTTGTGCTGCGGTTTGAAGGGTTAATGAGCCAGTGTAATTACAGACACAAGGGACATAACATCTTATTTTCCAAGGTTGGTAGTGCATTGGCGATATAAGCGATGGTTAACATCTCTTATTATAATACCAATGTCAATGGGCATTGGTGACCACTTACCATCAGGTGGCCCATATGCACGTCATCAAATTTCACGATGATCTGTTGAAAGGTGAAGGCTTGAATGCGTTACAAAAAAACAATCAAACTCACTTCCACGTTTATAAAATTACTAAGGATCTGTTGCGAATGTAAGTGGTAGATTTATGTGACTATACTAATATTATAAAGAGGAAAGATTTTACTGCAATCGATAAACTCTAAAATTACTGACCTGATTTTAATAAATTTTTCATCATTATAAATTTACTATATCCTATTTATACAGCTTTTATTATATTATGTAATTTATGTTATAATAAGATTTCAATAATTTCGCCCTTTGTCCGTAGAATATGTGACGAGTGGGTGGTACCTACCCAGACAGGTTTGCACAAAGACCTACCGCCACGTAGCCACAGTGCGGTTCATTTTCTCGTCTACTAAGCATAAAAGTGGTAAGCACAACTTAAAAAAACTATCAGTTTTTTTTTTTAATTTGATGGCGTTATTGCGATATAGAGAGACATATATATATTAAACATTTCTTAATACAGTGCTCTCTGTATGACACGTATGAGTATGTACGTACGTGTAAGTAAGAGTATGTACGTGAAGTACTTCAAATCAAAAAGCTTTTTATTTGAGACTGCAGCTTCTGCTTATTACAAATGTATCTAACGTTTACATAAAGTATGTATATAAATACGTTGTATATGATACTGTTTTCTTATATTATATACTAGCTGTGCCCGCGGTTTCACCCGCGTATAATTAATAAAAATATAATGAATAAAAAACAGCCTATAACCTTCCTCGATAAAAGGAATATACAACACAAAAATATTTTTTAAATTTGAACCAGTAGTTCCTGAGATTAGCCGGATCAAACAAACAAACTCTTCAGCTTTATATATTAGTATTGATGTATAAAGCTTGCCTTTGTTTTGTATTTTTAAAAGATTTGTTTAAAATAATACCTAGTTGAAATATTTCTCGCTGCGATGCGGCGTGGTATTGCTCCATTATAACTATAAAACGATATCAAAATAAATGTCGTTTGCGTAAAAACAAATTGTATGCTACAATCAAAATGTATCGTCCCCTCGTTCCTATCCGTCATCATTATTTAGAACATTTTTTTATTCACGGAGGGGTGTTGGATAAACAAAAAATCGCTTTAATGACGTCAAATATAAAAGTCTTTACTTGATAATGAATATGGAATGGGCGTAAAATAAGCGGCTGTTAGCTGATAATGGCGACTCGGAGGACAATTCTCTTGGAATATTTCGTTAATGCTGGAATAATTCTGTTTCCGTAATAAACACTATGAGAATTAAAGATTTATATTGAGCTGGGAATCAATTGCTTCAAATTATGTACGTAATAATTTACGTATATATAATTATATACGTAAATTAGTAATTGTTAATAAACTAAACGTAGGACAGTAGTTACAGTTTGTTCAAACCCTGACATTCTTCTTATTTAGAGAAATTTTATACCCGTCATAACTTCTAGACGAAAAATCTAATCCAAATAATTTAAAGTGGAATTTACACGTACATAATCAACCTTAATTATCAAACCATTTAAATGGTTAAGGTTTAATATCATGATATTAATGTCACGACTATTTGATTTCCACCCGCATTTGAACTTAATAATTTAAACAAAAACTGTTATTGTGGCTTAACTATAATAGTTAGGCACATACCATCGTGGACACACAAAAAATGTGAGCTATCATTAGTACTATTAATATATAGAACACAATTTTATATACCGCCATTAGTTTTCGCAGCGCACGCAAAATAGTGACATTTATGGGCAACATTTTGATACCTTGGGTTACATTCTTCCATTTTATGTAGGGATCTCTATTTTTTTTAAAATATTATATAGCATTTGTTACTCGGTAAAGATGTAGCTTTCTAATAGTGAAAGATTTTTTAAAAATCTGTCGAGTAATTTTTGAGTTAAATCGAAACAAACAAAAAATCAAATCTTTCCTCTTTATAGCAGTATAGATTACATTTCTCAATAAATGGGCTGAATGGGCGAACTCCCTTTTTTTTCCTTTTTTGTCTAAAAAAATGCTTAAACATTTTGGACCGAAGACATCTACGTTCAGATAATAAAAATTAAAAAACGTAGAGCGTGTCGTCAAATATAATGACAATCATGACGGTTACCATCACGGCATACGAGTCGGGCTTAACCCCAAGTTGCGCCAATAAATGATACACATAAAAACGTTTATTTAAAAACAATACATTCATGCCGCAACTATGTCTTTTTGTATAAAATTGATAGGCGGACAGGCGAACCTGATAGTCAGTGGGCACTACCGCCCAAAGTCACGGTCAAAGAGCCATTCCTTAACGGGCCACTAACTTTAGAAACTAAGAAATTATGTCCCTTGTGCGTGTAATTACATTGGGTCACTCACTCTTCAAAACGCATCACGAGAATACTAAGAATTGTTGTTTAGCAGTTGAATAAATGATGAGTGGGTGGTACCTACCCAAAGGGGCTTGCACAAAGCCCTAGCACAAGTAAGTTCAAGAGAATCCTTTGCATTTGTATCGTTTGTACTCCATTCAAATAACTTGAACACGCCACTTGAAACTACCGGTACACTTAAAGTTTAATGACCCTGTCAGCTAACAGTCAGCTGACTGTAAGAGCTGTTTGTTACATAATACATTATTTTATGTTATTTTGCGTCACCGTTTCTTGGCACCGAGCCAGTATGCTCACTTGATAAGCCAAAGTAAATCTTCTATTCCGAGCAGAAAGCAAAACAACAACAACGATTATGACAGAAATAATTAATTATATAATTATATTTCATGTTGTTATAATATATGCATGCTTTGAAGTATACTTTACATATTGATTATATAGAAGTTATATTGGGATTTTGTTTTCCAGATCGCAAAAAAAATATCAGATTTTATGTACTTTTAATAATCTTTACTAATATTATAAATGCGCCTGTCTGTCTAGCTTTTACGGCCAAGCAGCTGAACAGATTTTAATGAAATGTAGTACGAAGCTTGAATCTTAAGGAAGAAAATATCCATATCCTTTCCTTTTCATTCAATTCTACATTTTCAAGTATCAAGAGTCAAGAAGAATTATTTGAAATCAAACTTGAATTTAATGTAAGTTATTATAATTTAGTTTCACTATATAAACATTTATGATAATTCAAATTAGAATACGAAACGAAATCCGACCGACTCATTGCCTTCACGAGAGGGAGGCGTTTATTTCCGCCTAGAAATCAGAGTTGCGATTCAGCGTGGAGTTTTATTTAATATACCATTTAAAGAAAACGTAAGTACAGTGCGCTTAAACCATCCGAAAAAGCTTAGCCCAGCTGTTAGGCATACAGAAAAAGTAATCTTTAGAATAAAAAAAACAATTTCAAACCACATATTCCAGTAAAGTTTAACTGAAATACTTAAATAGCAAAACATGATTAATTAATACTTAATAGAAGCTTATTATAATTAATAAAATTATAATATGAAAATGAAACAGATTATCGTCATTATGTCCATAAAAATAAGACAAGTCTCTCTGTTGGCACGATATGATGAATAACAGTAAAAACAACAATGAATATTATTATAATAAATTAAAAAATACAATAATAAAATGAAATATAAACCGTTACGTAATCAAAAATAAGATTGAAAGTAAATAACGTCTTACGGCCTTCGCCATAAAAGCTGATAAGCGAGTGATTAGTTAAATAATGCTGTCTTCTTCTTTCAAATGTCAATTCAATAATGATAGAAAGAGCAAAATCAATGTTTAACTGAACAGCCGTTAAGCAACGTTTAAATTGGTTGGCAGACTGGAAAATTAAAAAAGTCCTTAATACCAATATAACATTAAGTAATTTTAGTAACTATATCCTAATATTTTTTTATTATTTTTCAGAATTCATTTACTTATTATTGGAACCATCGTGCTCCTTATCTTCATAAGATAAATCAGCCACCATATAATCACTCGATAAACATAATTTAAAAATAAGGGACGCCTACGCTTGTCTTATTTGTTTAAATACACCTATTATTTTGCACTAGTTAATATTATACTTACATGGGCGCGTGGGCTTTTGCAATGATAATAGGGTATAGTCATAATATTGATCTGAGAAAAAATTTACTAGCATAATCCGCGGATTGGCCAGCTTGGTATTCAGTTTGTCACAAGCGGCAAAATGCCTATTTGAATTATACATATAAAGTATTTAAATATATAGGGTTTTCCATTAAGGGCGCTTGATCTTTGAAATGCAAAAAAAAATACATGTAGGAGAGATATTTGCGAAATTTTTTTTTTATTTGGAAGGTCTATCGACCCCATTATGTATGGAATATGACATCATTCAAATGACCGCCACGGCTTCGGTTGGTGGCGCGCACACGAAAGGTCCAATTTTCGATGACTCTGGCGCACAAATCGGGCTGTATTTGATCGATGGCGTGGCGTATGTTAACTTTGAGGGCATCGGTGGTTTGCGGCTTGTTGGCATAGACCTGCATAGACTTAAGAAAACCCCACAAGAAAAAGTCCAGCGGGGTCAAATCGCACGATCTCGGTGGCCAGTTCACGTCGCCTCCGCGCGAGATGACCATGTCCAGAAATTGCTCGTGCAGAACTTCCATCGTAGCGTGTGCTGTGTGGCACGTAGCGCCGTCCTGTTGAAACCACATGTTGTCCAGATCCATATTCTCGATTTCAGGCCAAAAGAAGTTGGTTATCATCGACCGGTATCGCTCACCATTGACGGTGACGGCCACACCATTATCGTTTTCGAAAAAATACGGACCAATCACGCCTCCGGCCCAAAATCCGCACCAAACAGTCACTTTCTGCGGGTGCATTGCCACTTGGTGAACCTCGTGTGGATTGGTCTCGTCCCAAATACGGCAATTTTGCTTGTTGACATAGCCATTCATCCAAAAATGCGCCTCGTCGCTGAAGATGATTTTTTTGCCAAAATCGGCGTCAACTTCCAACTGCTCTAATGCCCAGTCAGCGAACACACGGCGCTGTCTATGGTCATTAACCTTGAGCTCTTGGGTCAGCTGGATCTTGTACGGGTGCAGGCTCAAGTCACAACGCAAAATTCGCCAAGTTGTCGTCTGCGAAAGGCCGAGTTCCTGTGCGCGACGCGGAATTGACTGCCGCGGGTTTTCGAGGACACTGTCGCGCACAGCGGCGATATTCTCGGCAGATCTCGCGTTACGTTGACGCACGGGAACCGGCTGATTGTTAACTGACCCGGTTGACTCGAATTTGTCCACCAATCGACGGATAGTCGACTCGGCAGGACGATCATCGCGACCGTAAAACGGGCGAAGTGCGCGGAACGTTGCTCGAACTGAAGACCCATTTTCATAAAACAATTTTATGATTTGCACGTGCTGCTCGACACTGTAACCTGCCATGGTGGTTTGGGAGGACGGAATAAATATATAACACACTGCATTTGACAGCTGTCACTCAAACAACATGGCCGCAATCAGCTGTCAAAGTTCAAGCGTCCCTATTGGAAAACCCTATACAATAATATACGTCGTGGCATTCTCAACAGAGATTAGCCAACTGCGCAGAAGTTATTTTAGTGGACAATTGTGTACGCAAACACAGGTGCACTCTTTATTCCCTAACTCTCATAATCCGATGGGACGGCAATCCGACACGACCGGAAAGAGTTCAGGACCAACGGCTTAACTTTCTTTCCGAGGCACGGGAGTGTACACACTTCCAACTTCCAGACTGCAGGCTGCTCCTGAGAATTTTCGACAGAAAAACCCAATAACTTTTTATTACCCCGACCTGGGATTTGCATCCAGGACCTCGGGGTCGGCAGCCTTATATCTGGCCACTAGAACAACGAGGCAGTCAATATTTAAATAATTAGGTAGCAGCGATAGTTTAAAGTAAAAATAGGGTTCTTTCGGTTTTGAAAAAGAGTTTGTTTATACGTATGTACAGATAGCTGTATGTACACTGTTTCCTTATTGTTCTGTTTTTGTATCTCATATGTCAAGTTCAAGTTAATTCTTACTAAATACTGCGCCTTAGTATATGGTCTACGGGTTTGTACGAAAGGTAAGTGAATTGTCATTACAAGCACAAAGAACACAACATCTTAGATTCCAAGATCGGCGAATCTTATATATATCTTAGTGGCATTGTATGTATGTATATGTGATCTACCGTATGACTGTTTATTGGTCAGTTTGCATTGATGAATAATAATAAAAAAAAACACAATCGATAGTTAAGAACACAAAAATGGTGCTTATATTTCTAACCTCTGCAGGAGTCTTCACAGTCTCCATGACAGTTTAAAAACGCTAAACACACAAAGCTACAATTGAATACGTGTCGCCTAATCAGAAAGTTACGTTAACCTTATTACTTGAAAAAAGAAGAGAATAATGTTAAAAATATCACTTGGCCCACCAGGCTTTGTGTAAGCCCATCTGTGTACCACTGAGTTATCAACTTTGGAGATAGGGAGTCGAGTCCAGTTAGTCGGAACTCCAGTGAGTCGGAGTGGTGCAGTGCTGCGTAGTGGCTGGCTGCTGCGTCGACCAGGAGAGAAGTGCGTCTCTACTTGCTGACCGACCGACAGTGTGCTGTGCCAAGGTCGCTGAGAAGACTGTGGGTGATGACCAGGAATGCGCGTCCGCTGCATGCTGGTGGTCAGGATACCCGTAGTAGTCGTGGATGCTGGCTGGCTGTATGACTCGCTGCTCGAAAGCTTGAAAAAGTGATGATGACGTCACGATTACGCAGCTTTGCGAAGGCTACGCTGACGATGACGTCGGGATCACCAGTTTGGTGTTGGGGGGAACTGGATGTAAATTTCCTCATCCACCATTGAAAAGGGAAGATCCTCCGGCCAGACGGGTGTTAGTCTGGTGGGCTACTGCCCGACGGTTGTTGTCGGATTCTTGTATATATGTTTAATCGCTCGGATAACTTTAATATCGCGATGTAGGATACGTCACTTTTTAGTTTTCGTATGTGGCGAGATAGATGTCGCTACACAACTATTCTACAGACAACAGCACTTAGTATTGTTATGTTCCGGTTTGACAAAATATCTTAGTTCCCAAGGTTGACTTCGCATTGGAATAGTTAATACTCCTAACAATGCCAATGTCTATGGGCAGTGGTGACCACTTACCATCAGGTAGCCTATTCGCCAGTTCGCCTATATATTTCATCAAAAAAAAAAAGATACTAATAAAGAAAAACAATTTATCGATAACTCGTTAAAGTGATACGTTATATAATAGTTGATGTTATCATAACGAATAATCAAGGTTATGAGTCTACTTACAGCCCTTATAAAGATGTCAGGCAATAAAGGCGCGTTCCCATTACGACATTCCGTCTCGTAAGAATTGAATGGCATTAATTGGCCTGTCTATTTAATAATCACTGATGTTGCTTGGTTCTTTATTGCAAATATGTAAAACTTGATTCTACCCGCGGCTCCGCAAACGTTTTAGGGGATGTAAGGTATGAGGTATCTATCTTTTCTGTGCCATTGATAACTTGTATGCGAATTTTTATGATAATCGGGTTAAGACGTGAAAACGTAACGCAAAAATAGTCAAAGAAACTCATTTTAGTATTTAAATGATGAATAAGGACTGAGCCGAAATGTCTCAGTGAATAAAATAAGTGAATCTTAAGTGAAGAAAGTGATCAAAGGGCAAGAATTACTTAAATTGTGTTCATAATTTTGAGTGCAAATTTATATTTGATTTCGTTTATTAAATTATGATCATAACCAACTTTAGTGTTGCAGTTTTTAGTGGATCTTAGATAAACCTCAAACTATCGGATTTCAAGGAAAAAAAAGTTTTGTCCAGCTGTGGGACATTTTCAGACTGTTGTAAAGCAAAAACATAGTATTAGATTGATTCAGGTACGATTTCGTGTGTCCTATCTCATACATCGCTCTCATCAACCTTTTCAAATATATCTACAATGTTCATATACTCGCATATAGGTGTATTTTTATACGTCAGTAAAAAGATAACTACAGTAAATTCTAAAAATAGCAACGGCCGATTTATGCTTTATACTTTATAACCCTATAACCTTTTGTGGCACAGCCGAAATTTGTCAGGTAAAATTCCGTTTGCTCTTAAAGTAAATTTTCCTCTAAATCAACACGAGCGTTACCTATTTGTTTGTTCCGAAATAGACGGTTCGCGGCAATGTAAACTGACACTTAGAGACATTGCGTCAACGCCGGGCCCAATCCAGAAATAAACTAGACAATATCGGGTAATTGGTGGTATGTAGGATTGTTTACACGGCCTCGCAAACTTAGCCGGACAATCGTTATTTTGTGTCATAATAAAGTATTTGTTGGGGCGGTGATGAGTAAATCTTACGGAATAACTATACGCTATGTCTATGTATAGGCTTTTCTAATCGCTTTACTATAATAATTCACTACAAACAGTTCTTGATTTATATCATTTATAGTACAAATATAATTATATCCATTTTAATTTAACTTCCAAAGTTTCGATAACAACTTAATCACATTCAAGAGATCATTTACTCGCGAATCCAAAATGAAAATCTATTTATTAGATTATTCATGATTACGTCTATTCAATGTTAAAGTTGTTAATAAGTCTTTGCTTCTACTGTGATAAGTATTGGTTATATGTATAAATTACATTCGTTGCGAATAAAATGTATTTAATGTTCTGTCAAAATCGGAATCCTATTTAAATTTGAAAAGATTGAATGAATTATGTATGTCTGGCGTCTTGCTTAGAAATTGGCACATTATCGGTTATTCAAACGTCTTATTTCAAGTATTTTTCACTAGATTACCATAAATGGATTTTTTCTTTCTTAATTTATAATAATAATATGCTGGGACAATATTCACGAAAGGCCATCTGATACCAAACTAAGCAGAGCTTGTACTATGGAAACCAGACAACTGATATACTTACATAATATACTACTTTCTTTTGTAAATACATACTTATATAGATAATTACACCCAGACTCAGGTCTGTCCTGGGTGAGAATCGAACCCACGACCTGCGGCGTGAAAGGCAAGTTCCTTACCAACCACGCCAAACGGCTCGTCAATTTATTATAGATATGTACTCGTATAAGTCTCACAGCTGATCAGAAGCCATCTCTCTTCTTGAGAAGGCTCAGGTTATGTCGCCACGCCGCTGCAGTGCAACTTTATGAATATACATGTGGTTTCATCCAATATACTCAGGTGACGTCACTATATTTTTCTATACTGATCACGAGATGAATTATACACAAATAAAACACATGACAACCACTGAGCTTCACCGGGTTTGAACGCTTAATCTTGACAACGTTTTGTAGCCGTTAGACCGTTTCGGCTCTTTGCCGTCAACGTGCCGTTATGTCAACAATATCATGACATTCTAATACTACTTCAAAAGTCAGAGACTAATATGACGCTTAATAAATGTTTAAAGTAAATTGTTTATAATTATATTTGTTTTTGAACCAAGTTAGCGAAAGGATGATTTTCCTACTAGGTATATATAACATACTAGTTTTCGCCCATGGCTTCGACCGCGTATTAGAGAGCTGGGGAGCTCTCCCAGGTTAGGTAAAAATATACCTATGTCTTTCCTTGGGATTCAAGCTTGCTTCATACCAAATTTCATCTAAATCAGTTCAATAGTTTAATCGTGAAAGCGTAACTGACAGACAAAGTTACTTTGGCATTTATAATATTACTATATATCGTTATAACGAATACTGGCTGCGTTTGAGTCGAACTACGGGTACAGTACCATCCTTCGGTTTGGACTTTTTATTGTTATTTTTATTAGTCATTAAAGCGGCCAGTAACACGTATTCCTTGAAATTTTACTCGGCTATCTATTACGGTTTTATAGACAAAACCCACAGACGGAGTCCGCTCATTAATCGGCTCCCACCTTTTGGGTACGATCTTCTAAAATACCCTTAGTATTATATATACCGCGTATAATACACAAGGTGTTTTGACAATGACATTCATTATTTGAATTAAACAGGAATTATTTAAATTGGTACCATACATAAGTATGTATCAATTATTTGAAAAATCGTTTAGCGTATTATGACCGCATGGTATCTTGACAAGAATGCTATTAGCATTTCTCAGTTGAAAGATGAATCACAATTTCGGTTCTCTGGGCGAAATATGAATCACTACTATTACTTGTAGACGCATTACATTTTTTTTGTAAATGATTGTTGTTACTAGTGTATGAAACCGAAGCCTCTCTTTCTTTATATTTATTTCATAAATAGCTTAACTTGCTTTTAGCGTTTACATAAAACGTTCCTTTATCCGATAATATAGAAAAATACGTTCTTTATTTTTCCAATAAGCTTTATTAAATATTTTTAATATAATGCAGAGAAAAATGCTTTGTGGAAAGCGCGCATGAATTGCATCGTTTATTTTTGATTCGTTCGCAGATAAAGCTCTTGGTTAAGTGTAAAAAGTTTTAAAAGACTGCCTAGTCTGATGGGCTGAGAAATATTCCAGTCTAATCCGGATAAAACGAGTTAATACTTCGACGATGAAACATTTTATCAGTAGCAGGAAGATAGATAACTATATGAGTCACTTAATTGTATGTTCTTATACTTTAGATATTAATATTATAATTTGTTTTAAATTTATAAGCAAAAAACGCCTCTGATGAATGTTCTTTTTTTCTTTATTATATTGCCAATAGTAAACAATTACAAAGTCGGAATAATAAAAAATTGTTAAAGATTGCGTTTAAATTTGAAAAGAAATTATATAATACAATAGAAAAATTTGAAGTATATATTATTGTTTTAATGTTTGATTGATAAATTGAAAGCAATAAGATTGTGTCCTTCCTGAAAATACAAAATACTTTTACACGCGCGTAAAAAAACAATTTAGTTAAATAATGATAAACATGAGAGCCGTATTTTTTATCTGTGAAAATAAATTAAAAGATAATAAAATTAAAGAACTTTCCCCACGCTTTTTCTTTTTAAAACAACCTGTTTATGCGGGTAAATAAAAACTCTTTACAGTATAAATAAGATGTATTGTGGTTTCATGTGTTATCTGTCGACGTTGTTTTAGGGGCATTTCACAAACACGTTTTATTGTTCATGAACGATAAACGTTTGTAGGGAAAACAAATAAAATTTTATCTTTAACACGTCATTTAGAAACGCATGTGCGAGTATTTTTGCAACAAATTTTATCTCCGATTGAATTTTTAAATGTACTTCCATCGCTTTTTAATATTTTTTCTCTGGAATCTGTTACACTTTCACATATTGATATCCGCTTGGCAGTTGAGCAAGTTAACTAGAGGCCCATGTGCCTCTAGTTAACTTGCTCAACTGCCTCGTAACATCATCGCGGCAAACGTTGGTGGCGCATTGGCGATGTAAGTGGTTAATATTTCTTACAGCACCAATGTCTGTGTGGTGGTGGTGGTGGTGGTAAATCCCTCTGCTGGGCAAGAGAATTGGAGCATATACTCGGTGGTAGAGCATTATTGCTGCTCGCCTGGATATGTACCACCCACTCATCAGATATTCTACCGCAAAACAGCAGTACTTGGTATTGTTGTTGTTGTGTTCCGGTTTGAAGGGTGAGTGTGCCAGTGTAATTACAGATAAAAGGGACATAACATCTTAGTTCCCAAAGTTGGTGGCGCAGTGGCGATGTTGTTTCCTTTTAAGAAATGTACAAGCCACTGTCTATGGGCGTTAGTGACCACTTACCATCAGGTGGCCCACATGATCGTCCACTAACCTATACTATAAAAAAAAGAGAAATTCGTTTTCGTGAATACACATCTAGCATACTTTCATCAGATTAATTATACGATATGAAAATATAATTGTGCTTGCCCGGGTTTAAAGCCGTTATTTTTGTTACGATTCAGAATAAAATATGTATGATTTAAAAAATGAAATGGAAAGACTCTCCATCCCATTCTCGTATGCACCATCCCATTATCGTGATTCATATCGTAATTATAATCTTCTTTCTCTCTCTCAGAACACATGATATACCAATAAATCCAGAATTTTTTAAGCCTTTGTGTAAATAATATAATAAAGCACATTACATGCTCATGGAAATGTTACAAAGTTAAACTGGACCGCTTTGGTTGTCCTCTTGAGAGATAAAGCGATGTAAAACTAAAACTAACTGAACTGTTTGCATACAAACGGCCTTAATCACTTGAAGGGTTTCATAATGTTATTAACTGTCCGTAATACTTTTTAAACTAAGTACATTGATTTAATGTAAATAATTAAATTAGTTATTTGAATCTTGTGTAATCTGTGCTCTGGGGTAGTGCAACCGCATTATTCGTGCAATATATAACCCAAAGATTCATTAAGAAACAAATTTTAAGAAATTAAAATGTTGGCGCTCACTCTTCTTTATATACTTGATAATATAGAACATAGGACGTACATGCTATTAGTAGCAAGAACAAGCATAATCTAGTTAAGAGGGTTCAACGACTTCATTGTGTTAAAAATTGTTTTGTTGGGAAATGTATACGCTTCTACAACAGGATCCCAGAGAACGTTCAAAGTTATTCGATTGCAAAATACAAAAAAATCGTTAGGGAACGTCTCTCTGTTAAAGGATATTAAAAAGATAATGAATTCTTAGATACACCATGGGAATGAAACGACCGCCTCCAGGCTGTTACAAATAGAAAATTTGTTGTAAATAAACTTGGTTAAAAAAACCCGATGTCTTCCTTAAGTCCGTTTTCCTTAGGTCTGAGGCGTTTCCTTCCGTACTTTTATATTGACTTTTGACTTTTAATGAAAATTTTCTTATTCTCATACTAGTTACAATTTAGTTTTATATGGTTTTGGTATTATAAATGTTTCATATATACAAACGATTTTCCGAAACATTTCGAACAATGGATTCTTTATTCGACGCGTATGTTTTTCTGTCTGTTAACTAATTTAAACGATTCTTGTTTAAACTGTATAAAATGTGTGTATAAAACTCAAAGTGACCTTGTGTAATTGTGTACAGTAACAGTAGCATCCTGTGAATGTCCCACTGCTGAGCTAAGGCCTCTTCTACTCTTTTAAGGAGAAGGTTTGGAGCTTATTCCACCACGCTGCTTCATTGCGGGTTGGCGGAATAAACAAGTGACATAATTTCAGTGAAATATGACACATGCAGGTTTTCCTTCATTCATTCATATTTCCTTCATCACGATGTTTTCCTTCATTGTGAAACACGAGATGAATTGTAATCACAAATTAAGCACATAAAATTATGTGGTGCTTGCCCGGGTTTGAACCCACGATCATCGGTTAAGATTCACGCGTTCTTACCACTGGGCCATCTCGACTCTGATGTAATTGTGAACAGTACAATTTTTCAGACGATGTAATAAATATATATTTATTTAATAATCATCGAGGTACACTCAAGTATTATATGTAACCCGGTAACTACATAAACTTAATAAATTTTAAGTGCTTTCGAACAACGTTTGCGCGGTCCGATTGTATTAGTGTCTTGAGTTCGATATTCTAGTAGAAATAAACACAGTGAAAGTGTATTAAAGATAGACGAGAAAAAGTCACCTCGTGACCACTACGTGTGATTTTGTGAAGATTTGTGATGCTGCAGACAAAATAAATAAATATAATATATATGTAATAACATAAATGTTTAATTGCGATTAAACTCCAGTTATAATATATAGTTGGATACGTTCAGTTATTTAAAAAAAAAACTCTTATTCCATTTTCTAGCATTTATTTCAAGTCACAATTGCCGTCTCTATTCGCGTCTATTTTACAATTGCTACATTTTTGTCTTAACGTCATTTTATGAATCGATTTGAAAACAGAATAGTACCAATCTCTTATGATAATAAAAACTCTTTAGTAAATTTACAAACTGTTATTATTGAATTATTGAACAATTTAAATTACTTAATAAATTATTCATGAAACTTATTATTCAGATATACATATTCTTACAATTAATAAAATAAATATTAAGAAGTGAACCGTCGTTTGATAATTGGGAGATCGAGAAGGTTGGTAACGCTGTAAAAGCAGTCTCGCGTTTCAAAGTCGACGTCACAGTCAAAATCTCTATTCAGTATAGTGTTATAATTGTTTATTGATTTGAAAATCTACCACCACTCGTACCGTCTAGGTAGTCTATCTATCTCGTAGGTGTCTAGACCAAAAACTGATTAAGTTATTTTTGGGATTTGTGTGTGTGAGAGAGTGTGTGTGTGTGTGTGCGTGTGTGCGCGCGGGTATTCAATTGAATAACTTTATTTGTTACGTTTATTATAATTAAAACATTATTCAATACTAATGTGATATCGGAAGAAATTCCACAATATATAAAACGATCTTACATATTGACTAGAACCGATAAAAGTAT
Source organism: Nymphalis polychloros (assembly GCA_905220585.2). Classification (NCBI taxonomy): domain Eukaryota; kingdom Metazoa; phylum Arthropoda; class Insecta; order Lepidoptera; family Nymphalidae; genus Nymphalis; species Nymphalis polychloros. The sequence continues at coordinate 3,896,568 of HG992264.1, read as the reverse complement.
CTAACAGCGGAACATTAATGGTTGAGAGTTTATTAGAACTCGGACAAAGGGCGTACCAACACAGCGGGGAATATTGTTTTACAACATTTGACAAATGCCTACTACAAAAAAAAAAAAAAATATTTTACGCCTTTCATTCAACATGATTAATATTATTTAGTGAAACTTGCGAGATAAGATCTCAAGATCGATACTTTTAAATATGTTATAGTAGCTACTCGTCCCAGTTTCGCACGGGTAGAAGGGTCTACATAATACATTTATATCATAAAATATATAACTAATGGTTTATGGCGAACGCTAGTAGAGCCGACTGACTGATTGACTTTTTCCACCATCTGAAACTATGATCGTCATATTTCAGCCAATTTATAAACATATACCCTCATGAATCTCTTCGTCAATTTGTGTGTAACTGTATGAAAATCTGTTCGATAGTTTTTGAGTTTATCGCATACAAAATCTATATCTAATATTTATATTACTCATAAAAAAAAAACAAAATAATACATAAATATATGTTTAAAATTATAAAAATTTATATTATGATCTTTAATTTGAGAATACATCAATTAAATGTATACACGAAATTAACACACCATTAGAGCGTTAATACCATGGCAGGTTTGTTCTTTGTAGCTAAATGCCTTCTCGGTTTTTAGTGACAGCAAAAAGGCAAGCCAACTGACGATTAGCGCCCACTTCATCCCATTGGCGTTGTGAGAAAAGGGTCAAACGATCCTTACGTGAATTGTCACATTCCTGGTCTAGATGTTAGAATTACAAAGTAATTTAATATCGCTTGTAAGTGAATTACGCTTGAGTTTTATTTTCACTCAACAATAAGCAACTTATACAAAATTAAAGAAATTTGTTTTTTATTTACAAACTATGAACATAAATATTTATGATTAAAGTCTTAAATAAATACAATTAAAAATTAAAAGTAGATACTGTACAAATCGTGACCTCGTGGAATGGTGGCAAGAATGCTAGCGACATTTCCCCTTTGAATCGCAATTCCGATTCTCACGGCGAAAAACGAACCAGCCCTCCTGTCATCAGTAAAGGCAATAAGACGGGGCGTTATATTTTCGATGAAAGTTTTTGCACTAGTACTCTAATTATTATTAATGTAATTCTTGTCGTGTAATAAGATCAAGACCAGTTCTGACAATACAGTTTTAAAATAACAATAACTAGCTTTATTGTATACATATTCCGATATTTTGGCGTACGAATTGTCTATACTTATATAATGAAGAGTTATTTGGACGCTCTAATTCCTGGAACTACCAGTCGGATTTGAAAATATATTTTTGCATTAAGGAGTAGTAAAATATCAGATTTCAACCACGCGTCCCTTACACGCTCTCCCGATATTTCATCTCGCTTCTATGCCTTTTCTATTTACAACGACCAATATTGTATTTTTGTTTTTTCGTGTTACATTTATCTAAAACATAATTTTAAAGAATATGGTATAATCATTTTAACTATTATACATGTGATATACATATTTAAATCGTAATAGATAAGATTAATGAATGTATATAACGTATCATTAGTCTTAAAATGGCCACCAGAAAAGCATCGTCTACAATTTACAGATAAGCAATAGAAAAAAAAAAAAATTTAATAATGGCATATAAACCTACAGTTGTATAGTATTAATCGTTGTCACACTAAAACCAATGTTTCGTTTTATAATTTGATCTTTATTATTTATTTGCATTAAATACTCAACCCGTCCTCTTTATTAGGCGCAAATAAAAATAACGTCATTTTCAAATGTGCAAACGTATAACGTACAAATAAGATGTCCAAGCGTGAAGTACAATCGTCCAAACGTACCTAATATTATAAATACGCAAATGTCGGGTTTATTTCTTTATTTGTTATTACGCTTTAAGTTCTTCACTATTCAACCTATAATCATGAATGTTTATACCACATGTATGAGTTCACACGTGACTTCGCGTGAGTCAGAACTAGTTCAGAAAGCGCTTTCAAATCTTCTTTATTATAAAAAAATATAAAATTTAGTGCGAAAGTCTTTCATGTATTGTATACAGTAAATAAGAGAACTGGCATTATTATAGAGTTTTATTAAACACCTTCATGAACAGACCGTAATAAAATGTGCACTGTCGTAAAACAAAATTAAACTTGGAGTAATATAGCGTAACAGCGCTTCATAAGAGCGCTGAAAAATAAAATGAATGAAATGAAATTTTATTTTGATACGCTTTTATTTACTTTTGAAGGAACTATCTTGATAAAATATAAAAAAATGATGTTGAATGTTATTTTTTCCTTCAAGAATAAGTCATTTTGTATGTTCCTAAAAAAAGTAGCAGTCCGATAATGTCCCACTGCTAATTTTGACACATGAAAGTTTCCTCACGACTTTGTCCATCACTGAAAGCACGGGATGAATTATAAACACCAATTAAAAACAACGAAAACTCAGTGGTGCTTGCTTGAATTTGAATCGGTATTCATCGGTTATGATTCAAGCGTTCTAACCTCTGGGTCATTTCGACTCGTTAGTTCTAATGTATAATGTTATTTTGCTACAAATTATCTTCACAAAAAATATGATTTATTCAAGTAGGCTCTTCAAGTACTTTTGAATCAATTTACAAGATTAGCTTTAAAGTTACCACCGTGAATATAGATTTTATGGAAATGAACCGGCAAGAAGTTAAGTGGTTATAAACTTCACCATTTGGCTACAATTCCTTTCCTATATACAATTATTATTAAATACACTATTTTGTTTATATTATATAAAGCAAAAGGCTCCACAAAAAATAAATTATTAATAGAATGTATGTGTATAAATAGTGTGTTTTTATTCAATTAATCAGCTTTCGTGATTTATACAATTAGTGCTGACGATTTAGAGCGTTTGTTTCAAGTATATAGTGTGTTATTTTTTAGACCCATGTTATCTTATTATCCATGCAGCCATCAAAATATACTAACTAAATAAAAGTATCGAAACTACTCGGTGGAGCTTTGTGCAAGCTCGTCTAGGTAGGTACCACCCACGCATCCGATATTCTACCGCAAAACAGCAGTACTTGGTACTGTTGTGTTCCGGTTTGAAGGGTGAGTGAGCCAGTGTAATTACAAGCACAAGGGAAATAACATCTTAGTTTCCAAGGTTGGTGGCCCATTATCGATGTAAGCGATGGTTAACATTTCTTACAATACCATTGTCTATGGACGTTGGTGAACATTTACCATCAGGTGGCCCATACGCTCGTCTGCCTACATATACAATAAAAAAAAACTAATATTTAGAAGCCCAAGTATTACTTTTTTAATAAACCTTTTTACTATACTGTCCAATTAAACAAACGCTAAAGTCCACGTGGGTTATCAGAAACGTTGAATGCAGATCAGCTAGTTGTAAAATAATTATTTATTTATTTAAATAGACACATCTACAGTTGATGATATCACCATATTAAACACTTTTTAGTAACATCTATTTGATATGTACCAATTATATATATTTACATCGTTGTTAACTAGTGTTTCGGCCGCGGCTTCGCTCGCTTCATTCTGAATTGTTAAATATCAGATTTCATATCTCTTTCTTTAAAAAGGAAAGATTATCATGGAAACTTTTATCTCCTTTATGCTACCTAGGGACCACTACCACTAGCTAGGGAGTTTTCAGAAACCTTGTTAACCTACTGCGTAAAAGGAATTTGCCGTATCGGTTTGGGCTGCATGCTGATATATATATACGCACAACACTGACAAAGTAACTAACGTGCTAATAGTGTAGTTGCTTGACACTTTTTTTTATTAACATACTATTTTACCTTTTAAGTAAACGTTTGTTTAATGTTTGTATATTTTTAATAACCACACACTCGACCGTGGACAAAAATATTCTTTGAAACCGGCATGCCAAAGAAAATCTAACACAAATAGCTGGCCGACCTGAAGCACGGAACCTTTCCTCTTCTTCTTTGAAACTCAATTCAATTTATTAATGGATTTTTTAATGGAAACTACACTTCGTTACTTTAAATCTACACGTTACAAACAGTAGTACTTTCCCTTATAAACTTTTGCACGAGCCAGTTAAAACCAGTTAAAAGCAGTAAGAATCAGTTTACACGAAGTAGTACGATGTTTTATTGATTTTAAAATCATCTAACTATATTATAACTCATGGCTGGCCATTTGAAGCGCTTTTAAAGTTCAATTAAAATCATTACTCGGGTTAATAGGGCAACGGGCGCCAGTTTACATCGCAATAAAAAATAAATTGAATTCCTCCTTCTAACCGTTTACAGCAAGTGTGATGGAAACGAACGATGCTTACGAAGAAATATGTAACAAGTCATTGCCGTCAAGCTTATAAAAAGTTCAGTGCATTTTGTGTGTTTAACACACAAAATTAGTCCATAAAAAATTGGAGAGGGGTAAGTAAATGCTGATGAACGAGCAGAAAAAATCACATCATTATTTTAAAAATAAACCTTCGCAAATAAACCTGCGTTTATTGTTAAAAATTTACAGAACTAATACTATTTTCAGCTTATAACCAGTTACATAAATGAAATATATGTTTAATCTTAAATGATTAAACGAATAACCTAGTTCGAGATGCGAGATCTTCTCGGTAAATATAATTGGATTCTTGTTACTGGGTTAAACATAAACGACTTAGCGCAGGCAATTTCAAGCCAATCCTAGCTCACATTTAAATACTAAGTTTAGCTAAGAACATATTCATAATGAAGAAGTCGGTCTGCGATTTTGCATATTGATTTTTTTTTGGTAATATTTTTGCGACATTGTTTTTATTATATACAGTGGAAATTACAGATATTTAAAATAATAATAGTCGTTCTAAAATAATCCTTCTTGTTTTAGTTTAAAACATTACGTCGATCAATAATTTATAAGGAAAAAAAAAACAAAATTGTATATTTTAAGTAACTTAGCGTATTTTAGGCACGAACATAGGGTAGGTTGTTTTTTAATAACTAACATATTATTTTTTGTATTTGTTTTGTGTTTCTGTTTTATTTTTGTTATGAACTAATAGTCTGTAATAAAAAGATATTATTATTAAAAATATTTTATGCATTGTTTCAAATTTTAAAATATTCCCGCCAGATTCTCACTCGACGCAAAGCTGCCCATAACACAGGTCGAAATTCGTTTATATATTTAAGTAAAGTGAAAGATATTTTCAATCATATATATAACCACGTGAAGTGCTTGCGTGGTAGTACTCTATTATCACTAGATATTAACAATCGCGATTTATTTAGCTTTAATTATTTTTTATTACTTTTTCTGCTAATATTCTTATAACTATGTACATTACATATTTAATCATATAATAGTGTCGGACTTGTCCCGCCATATCGTCCGCCCACAGTTTGAGATCCCGGCGCTATACTTGTTTTTACACACGACAACATGCCTTTTTCTTCTTTAATGATCGAAGTTATTTCAAATAATGGTAATTATTTTACAATCAATAAGAAAGCGTAATACTTTAATATTGAATAAAGTATTTTGAATTTTGAAATGTTCTTCAGTTTAGGACGTGACCAGCATATATCGATACAGTTTTACATATTAAATTTATTCCCGAAGACGGAGCTGATTTCTGCGTAGGCCACTTATGTTCATTTCCACTTATCGTCTACGGTTTCAGCGACTTTTTCGAGTTCAGCGAAGCGATTATGGAGTTCTAAGTTAAACTTCTCGGTATTCAATGATGTTTGCATTTGCTAATATCAAACCTTCATGTTTGGGTTTCTACAAGTTTTTGGACTTGGATTATCAGCATTCATGAGCTAAAATTCGCGACCAACTAATGACGTGAGTTGCGTAGTAACGACAATCGTCATTTGAAGCTAATATTAAGGTGATCAATTTTTAATTCATGCGTGATAAAATAAATGGTAAATTCGTTGCTTGGGAAATTTATTTATTTAGGATTCGCAAGTGGTAATTACATCAATGCATACAAAGTAATTTTGCTACAATGAATAGATTTAAACTTATTATCTTTTAACGACAACACGACATATATTTCAATTATTTATTGCATTACATACAACAAACCTTACGCCGCCTTGTTTTCTCGAGTCCCAGTGTCGTAATGGCACAAGTTCAGATTTCCCTTGATATTAACAAAGTCTTGTTTTCGTGTACACTTAAAAGTCCTATTTAGCGCTAAATAAAACACATCTTTATCGTCTTCAGAGACTGATTAAGTGAACGCGTAACATTACCAGACAATGATTTTACACTTTAGAATTGAATCGAGCAGAAAATATACAGTCCGAATGGGTTTCACTCCAAATATAATATAATATAGTTGAAATTATATAAAAAAAACAACATTATGCCATGCCTTTTTGTATACAGGACTCGTCAAAATAACTGAATTGAGTCTAAGCTCACTGCTATTCATCTGCTGGCTGCATAATCAAATCAGTTTGATGATACTAATGAAATCATGATCAGGGTTAAAGAGACACTCGAGTTTTAATCCGAACGAAATACCAAAAGTATATTAAAATTTACTTTCTAGGTTTGATTATATACTTAGTAACATTATAAATTACATACAAATAAATCTTATGTTAGCATTTGAAAACATTAAGTAACTTATATCCTGGAGCTTTGCTTGCGTGGTTGTTTGTTTGTTATAAAAAGCTTTTGCTGCGCTTTCATTACACGAGACTTGTTTGTCTTTGAGTCTGAGGAACACACACATATTTTCCAACAATATTCCATGTAAAGTTCACGTGAGTGTAGCTTTTGTTGGAGATCTTTAATAAATAAAAGTACTGAACATCAGCGAACAAAAAAAATATTACAAACTAGTTTCCCGATCTCGATTTTCTCTCCATGTGTGCGGAGAAGGACACTTGTTACGTACCCTTTTACTGTAACCCTAAAATGTGTACACAAAATTTCATAATGAAATAGAACAAACTTTCGCATTTATATTAGAAGGATAAAATAGTAAAATTAAATAAATATATAAAATGTTTTACCGTATCTTTAATTGCAATTATAAACTACGTTATTCCCTACGGGAAATTACTTGACGCTATCGTCTAATTGTGACCGACCACTACGCTATCACCGAAGTCGCGTCACGGTTTTTCAAACCCGGTTCACATTTCTAAAGGATAGCTCAATATTTTGAACACATAGAATCACTCTATGAATTATAAGTATTCTTTGACTATAATATAATGTTCGTAGTATAGAAAGTATAGAGTTGTCCTTCGTGTGACGATACGTATCATAAATAGCACGTATCCACAATAGAATCAGTTAAAACCGTCAGAGACTGTATTTTTTAATCTGTGGAATCGAATTTATGAAAATGCTTTCACTCAGTATGATTAGTGAATTATGTGCAAACGCATGGGATAGATTTGTATTTCCAAATCATGTCTATGCGATTATTTTACGCACACATACCCGAATGAACACACGCAAACATATATATAAACATTCTACGTTAATCATTAACAAAAACAACTCAATTCAGTAGTAGTAGTAAAACCGTAGAAAATGCTGCAATTAGAAAGTAAGGTAGATAATTGTACCCGGGCATTACCAGTTAATTTTCAGTCTCAATTACGTCCAATTTCCATTGAACGTAGTTTGCGTTTGATCCACTAATGGATTGACGTAATTGGATTTAAAACGACTAAATCTACGTGTAACCTAGTTTTATATTAACTTGTCAAATAATATTATCTAAAATTCAAACGCGTTTGGGAATAATTTTAATATAGCAATAATTAAAATGTTTCAAGTGTTTATTATTCACAAATATAATTAATTTGTCGTTATTATGAAATCAAATCAAATCTAAATACTTAATTCGGTTCGGTTCGGAAAAGAAACATGCAGCTCTAAGAAGAACCGGCGAGAGAAACTCAGAAAATAATAAATAGAAGAAATTAAATGAAAACAAAAAATCGTTAGCGCAATATTTGTGTACTTACCATTTGCATTAATTTTCGAACTAATACTCAAATTTCAAAAATTTCATACTTATAATTAACGCTTACTGATTAGTAAATTTATCACTCACAGACAGAACACAATATCGTCGAATGGGATCTCCTTATTACAAAATTTACACTTTGCCTAACACAATGTAACTCAACAATATTATTTAAAATAACAAAAGAACATCGCACATTAATAAAACAATATAAACATTATAATATCGTTTCGTGAAAAGTATTACACAGACGGAATACAACTACACAATAAACTGTAAATTTTTCCTCGAACAGTGTCGAATTTCTCATTAGCACGTGTCTTGTGGTTGTATTGAGCTCGACAACCAGTGCAAGTGTTATTATTGATACTATTCACACACATGAAATACAACTTTAACTAAAAATTATGTTTATGTGATTCGTTAAACAATGTCCACTTCTTGCAAATGTCAAATCTAATAAGAAAGAGATGATTTAGTGTAATAAATCCGCTCAACAAAGTAAGGTCGATGAATATTAAATAGCAGCGATATTCAGTTATAATTCATTTCGTTTTGCGGATTGAAGATTACACGTTTAATACTATTGTAGCGACGAAGAAAATTGCTATGTAATGAATGCTACAGTATGAAATGTGAGTGAGCCAGTTTAATTGCGGGTACAAAGGGGACGATAACACACGGACGGAAGGACAGCAGCGGACGGAAGCAGTTTGACAACAGTAACAGCCTATGTATGTTGCTAAGGTCTCCTCTCCTTTTTTGAGGAGAAGGTTTTTTAAGCTTATTCCACCACGCTGCTCCGATGCGGGTTGGTGGAATACACATGTGGCAGATTTTCAATGAAATTAGACACATGCAGGTTTCCTCACGATTTTTTCCTTCACCGTCAAGCACGAACTGATAAACACAAATTAAGCACATGAAAATTCAGTGGTGCTTGCTTGGGTTTGAACCCACGATCATCGGTTAAGATTCACGCGTTCTAACCACTAGGCCATCGCGGCTTATAAGTTTGACAAAAGAGGTAATTTTTTTTGTGTCCATATATGGATATTATATATATATTATGTAATATGTTTTTTTTATATATTGTCTGAATTATATTTTATATCAATAAGACTATTCTAGTGTAATTTCTTTGGGAGCGAAACGTTTCTTATAGAAGAAAATAAATAAATTCAGCTCTGTAGCTTGTATTTTGTTTTTATGTGCAAACCGGTTCACTTGTTGGAAAGTCACTACCACCTGGACATTATTTTTTTGTTTTTGACTCTGGGAAAACGCGTGACTACCATGTCCACCTGGACATAGGCAACTTATTTGAATGCACTTATGTTTTTAAATTAATTCTATATTTTTAAAAAATTACATTACCCGAGCCAAATATATGTATGAATACATTATAGCAATGACAGGATAACAAGATTAAATTTCATATTTTCCTGGTAGACAAATAGGAACACATTTAATTTCAAAATCGCTCTTATTACGTTCGATATAAGTGCTATGTGTATTTAACCGTGTACGCTTTTATGAATCATATATTGATAATTAATTTACGGGAACTACGTGTTTCGGAATCAGAATAAAATTAATGAATTCAATATTTACAATCAAAGCTCAATATTTTATCGGGATATAATTTATTCTCCTTATTATAATGTTATTTGAGTTTAAAATAATATATTTTTTAACCCACTATATATCAGTGCGATAAAAGCAATCGCCGTGGTATCTATAGGGTTTTCCATTAAGGGCGCTTGATCGTGCAGAACTTCCATCGTAGCGTGTGCTGTGTGGCACGTAGCGCCGTCCTGTTGAAACCACATGTTGTCCAGATCCATATTCTCGATTTCAGGCCAAAAGAAGTTGGTTATCATCGACCGGTATCGCTCACCATTGACGGTGACGGCCACACCATTATCGTTTTCGAAAAAATACGGACCAATCACGCCTCCGGCCCAAAATCCGCACCAAACAGTCACTTTCTGCGGGTGCATTGCCACTTGGTGAACCTCGTGTGGATTGGTCTCGTCCCAAATACGGCAATTTTGCTTGTTGACATAGCCATTCATCCAAAAATGCGCCTCGTCGCTGAAGATGATTTTTTTGCCAAAATCGGCGTCAACTTCCAACTGCTCTAATGCCCAGTCAGCGAACACACGGCGCTGTCTATGGTCATTAACCTTGAGCTCTTGGGTCAGCTGGATCTTGTACGGGTGCAAGCTCAAGTCACAACGCAAAATTCGCCAAGTTGTCGTCTGCGAAAGGCCGAGTTCCTGTGCGCGACGCGGAATTGACTGCCGCGGGTTTTCGAGGACACTGTCGCGCACAGCGGCGATATTCTCGGCAGATCTCGCGTTACGTTGACGCACGGGAACCGGCTGATTGTTAACTGACCCGGTTGACTGGAATTTGTCCACCAATCGACGGATAGTCGACTCGGCAGGACGATCATCGCGACCGTAAAACGGGCGAAGTGCGCGGAACTTTGCTCGAACTGAAGACCCATTTTCATAAAACAATTTTATGATTTGCACGTGCTGCTCGACACTGTAACCTGCCATGGTGGTTTGGGAGGACGGAATGAATATAACACACTGCATTTGACAGCTGTCACTCAAACAACATGGCCGCAATCAGCTGTCAAAGTTCAAGCGTCCCTATTGGAAAACCCTATATATCAGTTTATGACAAATTCATGAGTTTAGCCGTGGTTCCTATATCAGTGTATGTCAAATTCGTGAGCTTATTTCTTGTGGTGTTATACATGTGGAACAAAATGATTTGCTAATTATTTTTACGGAGTTTACATGTCAATATTATTATGGATCCAGATGATTTTCATAAGAAATAATTGACAACATCATCGGCCAGTAGGGAATATATGAATCGTCACCGGAAATTAGAAGATTTTTGACGTGATAACGTCTTATAAATCGATGAACGCCGGCTGCACGCATGAAAAAGCATGACTCATTGTCACGCTCCGCCTGAGCCGAGCGTGCAAGCGAGAGCGCGGAACAAGCGATAGAGAGACACGATCGGCCTAAGCGATTCGGCTTGTGACGCATCTATCTCTCTTCCACTCCATCAGTCATATAAAGTTAAAAGTAAATTTGCACAGCAAAAATATTACAGTCTTGCACCTAGATTTTATAAAAAATTAAATCATTTATCAAGAATAATGGACATTAATAATTACCAATTAAAAGACAAAAGTAAAACATGGTTAAAAAAACTTGATTATGAAGACGTTGAGAAGCTATTAACTACCTGAAAAGAAAATAATATGTATCTAGAATATAGCAAGCATGTGCGCGCGCGCACACACACACACACACACACACACACAAACACACACACACACACACACACACATACATACACACAAACACACGCACGCACACACACGTAAACACATGGTTTGGATTTATTTACAATAATTAGTAATAATAGGTATGTAATAATTTAATGGGAAGGAACTGACTTCTGACACACGGGTAACACCAGTTCAGGAGTCAGGGCTATATTTTTTGTAGAATATGTATGTAATGGATAACAATAAAGTATTATTATTATTACTATTATTATTATTATTATCAGCCGATGCGTCCGAGTAGAAGATTGTAATTATCAATTAACTCCTGTTTTGTATTATACAAAATAATGATAATTCAGTGATAATAATTCAATTCAATTCATAAAAGTATGCAGTTTTTCATCAATGTTTTCTTATGACGTTATCACGTAAAATTTTCGTCCATAAATCGACTCTACCGACAACCAAGTATTTTTAATGAAGTTTTTATTTTGATAGATCTTATTTATATAATACGGGTATGATATAAATACTTACCTATCCGCTCCCGTAGGATATAAATAGCCCCGAGTGTCAACAACTTCTAAACTTCGAGCTGCTACTGAGGATTTCTCGAAAACCCAATCACTTTTTATTGATAAACCCGTAATTTGAATTCAGGACCAGCAGTCTTAAAACAGTTTGCTGCCTGACGGTCGGTTGAACGCTAGAAGTTTTTGTGTTGCAGCGCGCGAAAACAAAGCGGACAGAAGTACAAAACTTTCATGACGAAAATATATGTGTCAACTTTCGTAGTAATCCAGTAATCCATTTTAATATATATGAGATACACATGTACGTATGTGTTTTTTGTCTCCTATACTTTCGCCGACAGTCACAGGTGCTTTAAAACATTACTATGTCTGCTAAAGTTTATATTAAATTTCTTAGTTATCCACTAATACATGTTCTCCGGGCAAACTCCATTAAAGAGTTTATAAACTCTGTCTCCATAAACATGGTCCGGCTTTAAGACAAGTTCATTATCAACATTATAAAGTTAATGAAATATTTAAAAAAATGCAAAGACAGTAGACAAACAGGAGGTAAATAATAACATTTTATTGAGCTAGTTCTTTTTTTTAAAGAACGTGATTTTTTAATTATAGATAGGCGGATGGGTGTATCAAAGCGCTCGCGCCATAAGAAATATTAGCCATTTCTTACATCGTCACTGCGCCATTTACCTTAGGAACTAAGATGTCCTTTGTGGCTGAAGTTATACTGGCTTACTTACCCTTCCAACCGGAATACAACAATACTTAATATTGCCGTATCCAGGCGGGCTTGCACAAAGCTGGTAGGGCTTAAAGTTCTGTCATGTTTGTCATTTGTCTCGTCATCTAGTGTCTATCATATACGGCATCGCATTGAATTTGTTAATTAATTATCACTAGCGGAAAACAGGAAGTTAATAGTTTTCCGCTCCCAATAGTTCCATTAACAAATGAGACCCTAGGGTACCCTTATAGTACGACGTGTAAACTTGACACTATCAGCGCGCTACTAAGATGTTAAGTAATTCGTGTATTCTTGCACTTTATAATGTTCGAAGTCTTACCCTTCCTCAGTATTACATGAAATATCATTCATTATTGATAATAAAACATGTCATAAAAATTTTGGAGCCATTTTTCACCAAAGCCGCGATTGTAAATATTTACCTTATATTCAAATTGTGAGCATTTATCAAAAGCTTCCGTTAATTTAATTAAATATCCTTAATAACCAAATAAGGCGTGTGTACGAAATTTTTATATTAAGGTAAGCGCTCCTTCGCGTAGATCGAAACATCGAGAACCAATAATTTATTCATACAATTCCCTGGTTAATTGTTAATTAACAAATTAATGAGATTCAAGGAAAGCATCCTTAACGTAGTGCTTACCTTAATACTTAATGCTTTGATAAATTATTACTCTAGCAGATAAGTGCTGCTAGTATAAAATATAATATGTACGATTTTTTGTCAAAAAAGTTATAAAAGTTTTTAGTTTCACCTATAAGTATTTGAGTGTACGTAAACCTACTAAATAGGAACTTTTTATACCATAGACGCTTTATTTAAGCCAATTGGGCCACCTGATGGTAAGTGGTCACTACCGCCCAGTGTCTGGAAATTGGTAGTTGTTATACCCTAGTTTGGTTTATTCTATCGTATTAAAACTGCGATAGCTTTCTATCTAATTAACCTAGAAAAATAGATAATTAAACTCGCTTAAGAGCACTAAGTATTAACTTAGTTTATTACATTTAATAAAACAAAAGAAGACGTGCCTCAAGCGGCAATTTATTCCTGTTTTTTTTTTCCTAAAAAAACAATTGACGCAATTTGATATAAAACTATAATGCAAAAATCGTAAAGGACAATATGTACTTTTCCTCTATTCCTAAAAGTACTGGAAATAAAAAAAAAATACTTCGGAAAATTAGTCACACGATCTCGTAAATCAACTCCCACTCGGTTCGTAAAGCATATTGTATTTACTACATACTCACCTAAATCCGACTGGTTCTTAATTTAAAAGGAATAAAAGCTATTTTACAATGAGTTAAGTTTTGCCAACTGTATAACGGTATCGTTGTTTGTTTTGTAGCTTACATAGTAGTGCATAAACTGAAGTTTGTGGTTATAATAGTGTTTCTAGTTTAATTATTCGTTTAACATTGTCTAATATGTACTGTATAAATATTACTAAGTGATTATTTTAAAGTGTATATTAACATTTATATTACGGCAAATAATTTACATAAAATGCCTGTGTGTGTGATTTGTTATAGTCCATTTATTTTTACACATAGTCAGGTATCGTTCGGCTGATGCTGAGCTCGTGTGGATTTTCGGTATTTGTTTATTACACACCTTAAGCTCTGACCATGTACATGTTATTCGGTTTTTACCGCGATCAATTTTTTTTGTTTTATTTTGCAAGTATGTAGTTTCTATAGATTCGCATTTAGTTTTTCTCTTCAATATAAATAAGTTTTGATTATTTTTAAACATCATCCGTACAATCGAGAACCGAAGATCAGGTACATGAATCGCATGAATGCTGCAGCTTTAATTACATATTTACAAATAATGATTATAAGGATTTCGAAATGAAAGCATAGCAAGTATATTTGAATACGCCACGAGTCGGAGTTTTTAGTCCTATTCTATATATGTACGCATATATATCAAAACTTGGAAATATATACTTAAAAGTCAACTTCAATAAAATGATATGCTCCCGACCAGAAAGTCACGTTGGACGATCTCCACGTTGGACGATCTCAAGAGACAACTGCTTACGATATATTGTAGTGCAAAAGTGTGTGTGCGCAAACACAAGTGCACTCGAACTTTCAAAGTCTGGGTTGATATTGAAAATATCTTGAAAGAAAAACGTAAATATAATTTTATTGACTCGACTCGGAGGGTACGACATCGTGATCATTAATTTTTTTATAAAATGGTAAATTGAGCTACCTGATAGTGGATGGTCACCACAATCCATAGACATTGACGCTGTAAGAAATATTAACTATTTCTTACAAAAACAATGTTAGCTTTAGAAACTAAGAAGTTATATAGCACCAGTGGTGTCTGTAGTTACACTGGATCATCAAACTTCAAATTGAAACAACAATACTATATTTAATTACTGTTTGGCGATAGGATATGTGGTAGTGAGTGGTACCTACCAAGAATGGCCAAGTAAAATCTGAAATGGGATCTGGAGACCTATAGATTTAAGACTAGACTATACCGTCTTCGCTAATTTTGAAAGGACGTCCTTTAAATTAAGAAAAACTAAAAAAAAACCATTTTATTAGCTCCATTTTATTCAAAATCTCCTTTTGGATAAAAGATTTGGAGCTAATAAAGGCTGAGCACGGCTGTTGATCATTCACAAACTGTTAAGTAAAATAATATAATTTTAAAAATAACTACTGTTCAAATTATGACTGCGTGAAATAACTAGTAATACCAGTACAATATGCTGAGTGAAAATTAAAATAAATAAAAAATGCCCATTGTTACCAATAAAGACAG
Organism: Nymphalis polychloros; assembly: GCA_905220585.2. Lineage (NCBI taxonomy): Eukaryota > Metazoa > Arthropoda > Insecta > Lepidoptera > Nymphalidae > Nymphalis > Nymphalis polychloros. The sequence goes on along the minus strand of HG992264.1, from coordinate 3,881,139 downwards.
AAAAGACGTAAATGCTTTAGAAATAACAAAGTAAAAGTTGAAACGATTCAATGTATAAGATTTTAAATGTAACTTTTAAATTTGTTACTCTTTGTTTTTGAGGTTGACGTTACATCGCTTTTATTAAAAACCTCCACTGAAGTCTTTGTCATAGGTTTCCTCATTTGAGATCCATTAAGTCTGAAACTTTGGATTTATGGAGATGGAAGCGCGTCACGCTTTTTGTTTTATAAAACTTTATAAAATGGTCGGCCTTTCAAAGTGCAAACGAGTTTTATAGGGCTATATTACAATGGATTGATTATTTATTTTTACTTAATATAATTTTATTATAATGTTATCTCGCTACACGAATATTCAAAACTGATTATATTTTATTTTAGTGAAGATTATTGCAGTGGAACATATATTAAGTAAGTTATATTAAGTATGAAGCCTTAAGCGCAATGGTTGACGGGTCGCCTAGGGATGTAATGGTCGTAGGTTCGATCCTGACTCGTAAGCTATTATAACCCCCGTCCTAACAGAAGTAAATAACAAAAGCTTTACGCTCCATTGGATCCAATGCTCTTGTTATTTTTAAAACAAACAAAAGAACAATAAAAATAATATTAATGTGAATCTCAATAAAAAAAAAGTATTACGGCCTTATTCATAAACGTTGCTTAGTTACTGTTTAGCTAAACACTGATTTGTCTCTTTCTGTCATTATTGATTTGACATACGAAAGAAGAAGACAAAATATTGTTTAACTAATCACCAGTTGAATAAAGTTTATGAATAAGGCGGTAATTCTTCCAAAATATAATGATACACAGGATGAGACAAGATTTTAGAGAAAAATAAAAAGTGCGATTTTTCGCTCCAATATAGGTAGTGTACATTTTGAAAGTTCTGGCGCATATGAATTTGTAATTCGACACTTTGCAATTCAGAGTTAAATTCTTGTGTACCAAAATACCTACACCGGTTGATTATACGTAGTCCGCACAGAAATCAACCACAATCAATGAAGTAAGACATTAAACAGCGGCTTTTTAATAGAAACTTAGTTCTTGAATGGTTTGTCATCTTACATTCAGTCTGTAGTAACTTTTATTTAAAGGCTTTTTACCACAAAAAACGTTAATCTTATAAACAAATATCAAGCAACGCTTAACCTGCATACAGATTATATAATAAATAAGTCGCTCCAGCGCTAAGTCGCTTTAATATATATTTTCATACGTTAGCCCGTCCTGACTTCGTGCGGGTAACATAATGAATTTATCCCGAGCTATTATTTAATCAATGAAATATAAACATTCCCTAACTATATATGCGGGTATAATTTTAGCCGTTTTTTTTAACAATTGAAAAACTACCTGATATTATATGGTCACCGTCGCCCAAGAATTAACCGTACATAGTCAATGCGCCACCAACGTTGGGAACAAAGATGATATTTTCATTTTGCCTGTTACACTGGCTCACTTAACCTTCAAACCGAAACACAACAATACTAAGTATTGCTGTTTGGCGGTAAAATATTTATGATGAGTGCTTGGTCCTACCCAGACGGGCTTTAAAGACTTACCCCGCTACCTAAACGGCTACCCGAAACCTTGCGTTCAAAGTCCGGCTCAAGTAAATAAAACTGATTTAAAGTTGCACCTGAACTCCTTCGGTGATGTCGGATTACCATCCCATCGGATTATGAGGATGACGGAAAATCAAGTGCACCTATGTTTTTGCAGACTGTACAATATCAGCTGTACCGTTGTCTAGACTTATGAATATCACCGCCTCATAATCGAGGAAAAAAAATTTCCGACATACAATGACAATGTATATATAATTTAAAAATAAAACATTTACCCGCATGTTACGCCTAAAGTACAAAATTCATTCAATCATTTTAAAAATTATAAATTGAAAAGTTTTCATCAAACGTATAAAGAAGAAAACTCAACCAGACCATTCCACTAACGTATAAAAGAGTATTTTATAGGGCTGTCAAAAATAAAAACGAATCGTTCCTTCACGAATGAAAAATGTGGGTAAGTAGACTAGTTAAAGTGGGTCGCATTGATTTATTCATAGTTATACGAGGTATAGAAGCGTATAAGTCACGAAGCCCAAGCCTTGAACATTAACAAAAGGTCTATATCCATATAAAACTTCTGAAAGACTTTTTAGCTGTATGTAATTTGTTCTTAGTCTCGTAGATAGATAACTCTATGATTCAACTCGAGATATAGCCATATACTTTCTTTTTGAATACAAATTAGAATCATTATTACTTACTTACTTACTTACTTATGTTATGCTTAAAATTAATATGTTATCTTTTTCGATAGTATACACACATATTAGTCTAAGCTGGATTAAACAAGTATATGGCCTATCATTTGAATGATTTACTTGCAATTGATTGACTGTACAATTGATATGATTATTTCTTTGTTTGTTTCAGAGCGGACAAAAGCTTTGTTCTTTGTGTGCACCAATTTTCATCAAGACTGGTCAAGCCGTTCTTGAATTATAAGAAGACATACAGACAGGCAGACAGACAGACAGAATCACTGCATCATAAAACGATTATTTATCACAAAATTATGTGCAAAAAAAATGTACAGACAGAACCAATAGATTTATATAGTAGTATACATAAAATTTATAAATTTTAAAATTTGTACCATGCTAAACAGCAACATAAGAGTGGTGTACAAATGGGCCTTTTTTAATTTATTTTTTTCGCTGGGTAAACGCTTTACGCCTTCCCCCCAACGGGAACAGTGGGGGGGTATGTGGGGCTCGCCATATGTTCAGGGCACCAAGTGTGCCCCGATCATCGGAATACCCACTAAAAACCCTTCCCGTCTTAACGGGAGCGGCACGGGATCGCTTGCGCATGCTACCGTGACGCTCCGACGATGTGCAAATCGGCCTGGGTAAGTACCACTAATTACATATTCTATCGCCTAATAGCAATTCTTACTATTATTGTGTTCCGGTATACTTTGCCAGCTTAGTTAAAGTAGACCTTTTTCTATTTTACAATCTATGTTTTTAATGACATTTACAAATTATTTTTCTGTCTTAAATTCTTTACATAATATAAAAATATATACACCATCATACTATATAACATAGTATATATACTATATACAATTTTCATTTTCCATTTCAATAATAAATTCTATACTTGTATAAATGAAACCCAAATTCTTCCACGTATACTTTAAGGCAGACGGACAAATAACCCACCTGTTGTCAAGCGGTCACCTCTATATATTCGACGGCACCAACAGGAAAATAACGTAGAATATGGAATATTAAGCGTCAAAATGGTTTTCGGGCCGCCTAGCGATGAAAAGGTCGCAGGTTCGATTGTGACCCCTTAGTCTACTGTCGTCCCCACTCCTATCAGAAGCTGTATCTTTAGTTGGAAGGTAAATAGAAATAGGGGTAATTAGCAATTCCTTAAAACCAATATGGATGAATTGTTTTTTTTTTATAAAAAATATATAACTTACGTATATATTACAGAATCAATGCGCTGGTACCGCTAAGAACACACAGACAGGTCCTCCAGACCGATTTCGGCCAAGGCGGACAATCTCAAGAGAGATTAGCCAACTGCGCAGGAGATATTATAGTGCACAAGTGTATGCGCAAACACAGGTGCAATCTCTCTTCCCTAGCTCTCATAATCCGATAGAACGGCAATCCGACACGACCGGAAACAGTTCAGGCGCAGGACCAACGGCTTAACGTGCTTTCCGAGGCACGGGAGTGTACACACTTCCAACTTCCAGACTCCGGGCTGCTACTGAGAATTTTCTGACAGAAAAACCCAATAACTATTTATTGGCCCGATCTGGGAATTGAGCCCAAGCCTACCTGGTCTGCTGCCTTATATCTAGCCACTAGATCAACGATAAGAATTAAGATGTTATGTCCCTTGTGAGACTAGCTCATACAAACCGGAGCATAGATATACTAAGCTATTTATATTAATGTTTCGTAGTAGAATAATTGATGAGCGGGATTTGAGAAATAAGGATCAAATTTATTTGCACATTATTATGATGTCTCCCTATTGACTGACCCGACTCGGGACTTGAATCCAGTATCTGTAGCCATACAAGCTATCCACTAAACCAACAAGACAGCCAAACGGACGGCTAATAATAATAAAATAACCTTAGTTTGTGAAATGAAACTTATAATTATTTTTTAAATTACGATCGACAACCCTAACGATAACTGTCATCCACGTGACCTAAAAACCGTTTCGAGACTCCGAATAATATCAAAACAAGCACATCCTTTGACGTTGATTTCATTCGAGTTTTATTATTTCAGTGCATCTGGTATGTCAATGTTTATCGATAATAATAATATGGCTATAATTAAAGTTAGCTACCGGTTTCGACTGAATTTATTATTATAAGGATGGATTGGTCAGGAGGCAAATTCTGCCGTCGGAGCGTCACGGTAGCATGCGCAAGCGATCCCGTGGCGCTCCCGTTAAGACGGGAAGGGTACCGCTGGTTTTTTAGTGGGTATTCCGATGACCTGGACATACGGCGAACCCCATATACCCCCACTGTTACCGTGGGGGAAAAGCGTAACACGTCTTTCCAGCGTTAAAAAAAGGAGGCAAATTCTACTAATTTACGATATTCATCGTTCAGATACGATACGTTTATTTGTCTTGACCACCTTCGACAACTTCTCATAACTGAGTTGCTACGATGTTGCTTTAATACAGAAATATTTAAATGATAAACTTTTTTGTCACGTGTCACGTGACCTGACACGAGTTTAACATTTTCAATTCAAAAATTTACACTAAAAATATTTGAATGTTGATGTGAATTAAAAATTATATTACAATTTTTTAAAGAACATAAAATAAACTTGATAATATGCATAAAACTGTTTACAAAAATAATTATTTGAAACAGAGCAAAATCGACACAGTAAACAAGTACAAGTTTTTTTTTTTTTTATGGTGTAGGTAGGCGGAGCATGTAATTGTTGTAATTTTTTATTTTTTATTTATTGTATATATAGGGAGACGAGCATATGGGCCACCTGGTGGTAAGTGGTCACCAACGCCCATAGACATTGGCATTGTAAGAGATGTTACCATCGCTTACATCGCCAATGCGCCACCAACCTTGGGAACAAAGATGTTATGATGTCCCTTGTTACCGACTCACTCACCCTTCAAACCGGAACACAACAATAGCAAGTACTGCTGTTTTGCGGTAGAATATCTGATGAGTGGGTGGTACCTACCCAGACGAGCTTGCACCAAGCCCTACCACCAAGTATATATTATATAAATAAAATACAAGAAAATAACATATGTTTAGAAAATCCTTCCTATTTATAGATGCAGTAACAATAGCAATATGCCAGTTAGGCATACAACACTGACTGAAAACACATTTGCAAATTGAAGCGATGATTGATTTTACTGCAATTTCATTTTATGTCACATTGTTTACATTTTTTCTGACCTTTCGATAGAGTGATTTGTTTGCTCAACAAAATTGAAGCTTAAGAATTAGTATATTGAATCGCATTTTGATTGACTTATCAACGTCTGATAGGACCTGCTGGAATAAAAGCGATAGCAACCAAAATCTGTAGACGAAATTATTTACACACTCTAAACAATCTTAGTTTCCATATAAATACCATCATAATGAGTAACGGCTTTTTTACAGTTAAACTCATTGTTAACCCTATCTGTCATCACAATTTGAGAAATCGGCAAGTCTAAGTTATAATTTTTGAGTCCTACCATCTTACTTGGTAGGGCTTTGTGCAAACCCGTCTGGGTAGATACCACTCATTACATATTCTATCGCCAAAATGCAATACTTGGTATTATTGTGTTCCGGTTAAAAGAGTAAGTCATTGTAAATAAATAGGTACAATAGATTACCATCTTAGATTACATGCATTAGCGATGTAAGGGATTGTTAATATTTCTTAAAGTGCTAATGTCTCTGCTGATGACCACTTTCCATCGGGTCCATTGTCCAGTATAATAGAAAATGTTATTTAATTAACGTATTTTTCGTGTGTGATATATCAAATTGAATATAATGATGATTAAGAGGAAATTAAAACAAAAATAATAAACACGAATTATCCTTGAAAACTATACGCTTAGTTCGTTAATTTTGGAAGTTAACATCGCATAAGCCGACTACATTCGCTCATAAATCGTGGCCAAGTATCGTGGTGTCCGCGAAAAATATGTCCCTCTACACAGAAATTCTCACTCCCTCTGTCATCAAGCTGCGAAACTATCTACAATTGCGAAGATATGACTCTAGAATTTAACTTTCATGTGAAATTTTAGAATTGCAGTTGACGTAACTTCTTTATCTACCAAGTAAGAAAAATAAGATTTATTGACAAAGTTGAAGCGTAGCCGCAGTGACGTCACATATTTATTACAAAATTGACTTTTGACAGTTGAAAGATCGCAAGTGAAACTTTGTTATTGGTGGAATAGGAAAACGGGTGAACGATTACGTTCCGATTCGGTAGCGATCAAGTGACAATTTGTTAGAATTACCTCCAAGTCGGAACTTAGTTCGTATAGTTTGACGGTAAAAGTATGTTATATTTATTTTTCTCGTGGAAAAAGTTCCAACTTCTCGAATCACATGAAATTTATATTTAAGGAAGTCCATCTTTCGTTGGTGAAATGTATCTAAAGATGCATTATTTGAGTCAACTTAGAAAATATCACATCAATATAACATAATAACTTGAAGAAATTGGCGAGACCCGACTGGATGCGGAAGGCGGAGAACCGGGGGCTTTGGTGTATCTTGGGAGAAACCTATGACCAACAGTAATTGGCTGCTGATTTGTGTTTTATGATTTAGTAACATAACCTGATTCCGAATTAGCGTACAGATTATTTCAATCTCATTAATTATATTAAATTAATGTCAAATGATTATGCATCTTTTTATGCCTAAACCTACTAAAAAGAAAGAAAATGAAAGAAAAGAAGAATTAAAAGTGTACTTTTTTATTCAAGTAGGCCAATTTTGTAACGTCATTCACCGATTCATGTCAGTTCGCCGTGAACTCGGATCCAAATTTAAATACAATTCTTTACTTAGTGTCTTTGGCTTCAACTTCTAAAATGCCATTTTCATATCCGTGACAGTTCGACGTGAACTTAACACCGGTTCTAAATTTGGTTTCTACTTAAATTAATTGAACAAAAAAGTCAATTCTTTCCAATTAATATTGACACGTAATTATTTTTCAAAACAATAACTAATTTGATTAAAAATAAGAACAAAATTATTAAAGAAAAAGTAAGTATTCCATACACAAAATATTTACTAAACCCTCTATCAAAATGTTAAAAAAATCAAACAATCTTTCTTTCTTCTTTTGACTCACCATGAAAAAAATATATGCATATTTATTATTTTTAAAGCCTTTCGAGCGACAATATGCCCGATGTTTCATGATCAGATGTTTAGAACAACATGGAATAAGCACCAAACCTTCTCCTCAGACGGAGCCCTAGCCTATCACTGTGACATAAAAGCTGTTATACAGTACCTTTTATAAACTACTGAACAAGACATACTTTTCATATAACACAATTTACGTTCATAAATTTAACATCGCGTCAAAACGAAAAAATATTCGAAGGCGTGAACAAAAACCAGCGTAAGCGTAAATTTTTATTTTTGCCAATGTACGTTCGGTCTGGGTTTAAAAATCACTTAATATTCCATCGTGGAGCTTGCCGCGAATTCATTTATAAGTAGCCTTTAGAATTAGACCCTCTTTCGTGTCTATATGCAATGCAAAAGCCGATCATTCTGATCCTATTCAGGTAACTCGTGATTTGAATAACGATACATCAGATTGAATTTTTAAAAGTACAACCGATTGGCCTTTGGACACATTCATCGATCGTTTTTACTCTGACAGTTGAAGCTGAAAGGGAATTTTAAATGTTGCAATATTTCTATTGTTGCTCACGAAAGGATCGCTATATATTTCAATTAAATTTTGAATGTGAATGTTTGTACGCTATATCATATCTAATGACTTTAAATAGGACTTGACTGATATGAATATATTGTTATATAATTTGTGGAAATGTGTTGCGATATAACTACTCACATATAATTTACTCAAATATAATTGATTTGTTAAACAATGCTGTGTCTTCTTCTTTCGAATGTCAAATCAATAATGAGAGAAAGGGTGTTTAACTAAACAGCTGCTAAGCAACGTTTACAAGTAAAGCCGTAAATATTTATTTAAGTAGACTCTCTCAAGCATTTAAACCGTCATTCGATAACAGGAACAGCCTATGAATGTCCCACTGCTGGGCTAAGGCCTCTTCTCATATTTTTTTTGAGGAGAAGGTTTGGAGCTTATTCCACCGCACCCATGCGGGTTGGTGGAATAAACATGTGGCAGAATTTCAGTGAAATTAGACACATGCAGGTTTCCTCACAATGTTTTCCTTTACCGTTGAATCCCGCACGAGATGAATTATAATCACAAATTTAAACATGAAATTCAGTGGTGCTTACCTGGGTTTGAACCCACGATCATCGGTTAAGATTCACGCGTTATTACCACTGGGCAACTCGGCTTTTCTTCATTCGATAAGATAAATAAAATTTAAAGCTAGCTTCGGTCAATTCGAATTCGTTTGTTAATATAGATATATGTTATCTGTTCATCCAGTGGTCAAAATTCGAGCACTTATATATTTATTTATTTGTAAAAGCACACTTACAAAACACATATAAAGCATTTACAAATTAACTTACTCAAAATTGGTTATTGTAAATTCCATGGAATTTTCATGTTTCGAATATTCATTTTTCTTCTATTCTTTCCAAACTTTTTTACGCGCCAATAGCTACCAAACAAAAAAAACCAATATCGGTTGATAAACGTAAGAGAGAGATGGAGAGAGAAGAAAAATCCTTTCAACACATTTCCCAATATCACTTTCATTGCTGAGCACGAAATAATAAAAAAATAAGCAATCATTAAAATTTTATCATCAGAATTTGAATATAAGTCTTTCGATATTCTACCTCAAAACATTAGTACTGTATTGTTGGTTTCCGGTTTGAAGAATGAGTGAGCCAGTGTAATTACGGGCACAACATCTTAGTTCCCAAGGTTGGTGGCGCATTGGCGATGTAAGCGAAGGTTAACATTTCTTACAATGCCAATGTCTATGGGCGTTGGTGGCCACTTACCATCAGTTGGCCCACATGCTCGTCCGCGTACATATACAACATTTTTTTTTACATATGACCATCACGGTTGTCATTTAAAATTATTGAAAGTTCTCTTGACCTGTACCTAGCTATTGTCACGACTTTGACCTATATCAAAAATCTAGTAGTCTAAGTACTCGTTCTATCATTTGCGACGTTATTGATCTGTTGATCTCTTGAAAAGATTATGTATCATTTTTCTGCTGTTAATATCTTCTGCAGTCTACTGTTACGGTTACAACGAGTCATCACAAAACAATTGAAATATAAATTTAAAAAAAAAAACTATTTACATCTGTAACGTTTTAGCATTTTTAACTGACAGACTCTTTTAAATAAGGTAATTAACTAGGTAGGTAGTTCATGTACCCTCTAATCGAAAAATGAACCAATTGAAACAATAAAAGGGGTATTATACTAAATTCAGACAAACAAAAAACAAGCTTTGATTTTGATTTTGATTTGATTATCTTCAACAATTATAATATTTATGAATATATAAATATATAACACGAAAATACCAAGTAATCCGTATTTTAAACTCAATTAAATAATAGCGTACTTTTGTTCTATAGGAACCCAACCAACCAAATACCACCGTTAAAGTCACGAATGCACAACAATTGTGAATCTATGGAATAATAGCACGAATTATTTCTTAGGTTGAATAGCATCGCCTAATATGGCATGAATCCGGGGAACGAACGAAGATAATTTGAATGGAAACGATTGGATACGAAGATTGAGATCGAGACCCGGATTTCGTATCGTGATTCTTGTAAGCGTCTAGATTTTTTTAATGAAAGTAAATCGATATTTCCCTGCGGCCAGAAAACGTGAAGCTGGACTTGATCGCGAGTTCGAATTCAAGCCAGTGCTACTCAGTTTTCATGTGTTTCATTAGTCGTGTGTGTATGTGTCGATTGAAATTCTGATACATGTATGTATGTATATCCAACTTGCATTGGAGCAGGATGGTGGAATAAGGTCTAAACCTTCTCCTCAATCCCTCACTCTTATAATCCGATGGAACGGCAATCCGACTACACCGGAAAGAGATCTCGGTACAGGGCAAACGGGACCTCGGAGTCCGCGGCCTATGTGCGTATCATTTGTTATCCGATGTGCCGTTCGTAAGCAATATTTCTATCAATCACTTGGTGGTAGAGCTTTGTGCAAGCTACTTGGTGGTAGAGCTTTGTGCAAGCTCGTCTGGGTAGGTACCACCCACTCATCAGATATTCTACCGCAAAACAGCAGTACTTGGTACTGTTGTGTTCCGGTTTGAAGGGTGAGTGAGCCAGTGTAATTACAGGCACAAGGGACATAACATCTTAGTTCCCAAGGTTGATGGCGCATTGGCAATGTAAGCGATCGTTAACATTTCTTACACTGCCAATGTCTATGGGCGTTGGTGACCACTTACCATCAGGTGGCCCATATGCTCGTCCGCCAACCTATGCTATAAAAAAAAAAAAAAAATAAATAAATAAAAAATCAATCATTTACATTACCGCCTTTATTAGTTATTTGCCTGAAGCAATTGTTCTTACAAGCTTTCTTATACATTTTGTCAAAGCATATTTAATATTTTGCGTATCTCACCCGAGACTTACCTCAATTAAGTTTCAAAAAAAATACACCACTAATTGATTGACAAATGCTCTTACTCTGTAAAATAATTTCTGCTATAAATGTCTAAAATATTGATTTATCAATTTAATAAGTATAATTAAAATGAATTATAATTATCTTGTTATGTTATTTAACAGTAAAATGTAGTGTGATTTTTACCTTTGTAATGTTATTGTAATGCCGTTTAACAGTTATCATATTTTAATGGTTAATTTTAGTTAAAATATTTGCATGTCATAAATATAGTGACTAAACACGTATATTATAATAAATTCAATTGTGGAATGCTGCAAACCGACATGCGGTCGTGAAGCTGTGATGCGTGTGTCCTTTAATTGCTCAAATAACATTATTAGTCCACTTCAGTATCGAGTTCTGATAGAATAGCTCTATTGAGGTCCGTTACCGTGGTATTAAACGACTAATTAAAGGAGGCATTGTATCGCCCTGATACGAACTGAGCTTACAGCACTACGCTTGGTTGCGCGCGCTCTATAGCTTGCTTCTTCATTCTGTAATTTGAAATTTCATTGTAAATCTTTGTAATCAACTAGATAGGTATGTTTTCTTTCAATGTTCTCGGTTTTAAAAGACTTTCAAAGCAAACAATGCCCTTTGGAAAATATTTTATGAAATACATTAAAATTACCTTAGAAGTGAGTTTGCTATGTTGTTTACTTTTAAATTATTTTCTTTCTCTTATGATGTTATTGTTTCCTTGGTAAATCTTTTATTTCGATTATAATATACTTTTATACCCTTGGCAAGGTTTTGTGAAGATGCAGTTCTACAGGTAAATAACAATACTTTAAATTAATCTGTGTTCCCGTTTAAATTTTACACAACCAGAGGCTAAGTCTGAAGACCGAGACTTTTTATGATTAATTGAAATAAAATGAAAATTAATTAACTCTAAAACAATTACAATTTATAAACATTAATTTAGTTTTAATCAATTCTATGTTATAATTATAAAACCAATTAACATGTTAATTTGTTTTCCATACGAGTTTACAATCGCGGGCGGTATCTTCTATAATATTAACATCAAAGACATCAATTTCTCGAAGCGGAAAAGTCTATCAAGATAAAATTTATCGTTACGAGTAAAGCAAGGTCGGTTTACTCTGATAAGAGATGAAAACTGACACCATCATTGATTTTATGGTACGATGACTCTCATAATTGGACAGTGTATCATTTGCTGGCCTACCAATATGATGGATTTCCATGCTTAGTTTAAAGTGCTTTATGCTCGTAAAACAAGCTTTTACGATTTTCTGAATAGCTTAATTAAAGATATATGTATATATACAATATTTTTACCTTTCGATTCATTCTTAAATATTCCATAAATATACTTTCATTACTCATTAAACCCACCTCATCGAATCAATCAAAATATTTTTATTAAAATGACCTTTACAAGTACTTATGAATCATCTATGAAGTAATAAAGCGCCAACAGCAATGTTGAAGAAAGAAGAGAAAAAGTTGTTAAAAGAGCATGACGTGTTTTAAACTAATTATGAAAGCCGCTACGTCATATTATAGTCAGCATAAAGTGCTTAAAACTGAGCATTGAAATACATCTCATTGGACAAGAGCTATTATTCCATATAGTTCTGATTATGTATTAGAAAAAAAAAACGTGTGCGTCTCGGGACGCTCGACAGAAGTGATAATATTTATTATTAATTATCATAAATTAAATATAATTTAAATTAGTACGTGAGAGTTGCTAAATTATTATAAGGACTATCTGTATACGCTAGATGGCGTTAGGTTGGTAACTCTCAGGTAAAGCAGTCCGCGTCGGTTGTGGTGGCGCCGTAACGCGTTACGTTACGAAGCGGTTTACCCTCCCATAAGAAGTTATCACTTCAAAATGTTTAGTTTTGCTTCTACAAAGCCTTAGGTATCTAAATAATAGGAAAAAAACGTTGCCAAGAAAAGAACGAGATACGTCGAATTTACAGTACTCGAGAAAACAATATGTTCTTTGTTAGATAGTAACAAGCCGATCTGATAAGAAACGGATCGAGATAAACCTACTTCTAATACGACTCATACTGTTTATGGGACAATTGTTTTTTTTATATATATCAAGTAGATTGTCAGACTAGCAAACCCAGTCTGCTAGTAAGTAATCACCACCGCCTATAGACATTACAATAATAGTCTGTAAATGTCCCACTGGTGGGCTAAGACCTCTTCTCATTTTTTGAGGAGAAGGGTTAGAGCTTATTCCACCACGCTGCTCCAGCGCAGGTTGGGGGAATACACATGTGGCAGAATTTCAGTAAAATTGGACACATGCAGGTTTCCTCACGATGTTTCCCTTCACCGTTAAGCACGAGATGAATTATCATAAAATATCACAAGCGTTGTCAAAAATATTGATCATTCTTTACATCATCAGTGCGCAGCCAACCTTAGGAATTAAGATGACAATAATTTAAAAGTATATCAAAATTACCGTAAAAATTACAGATCAGCCTTCAAATTAACCCCTATTCAATACCTATTTACTCGTATTAATATAGTCCTCCAGACCGATTTCGGCCATGGCGGCCAATCTCAAGAGAGACTAGCCAACTGCGCAGGAGATATTAGTGTACACAAGCGTGTGCGCAAACACAGGTGCACTCTCTATTCCCTAGCTCTCATAACCCGACGTGACTGCGATCCGACACGACCGGAAAGAGTTCAGGCGCACGACCAACGGCTTTACGTGCTTTCCGAGGCACGGCAGTGCTTCCAACTTCCAACTTCCAGACTCCCGGCTGCTACTTAGAATTTTCTGACAGAAAAACCCAATAATTTTTTATTGGCCCGACCTGGGAATTGAACCCAGGAACTCCGGGTCAGCGGCCTTATATCTAGCCACTAGACCAATGAGGCAGTTCGTATTAATACAAATGTATTAAATCCAAGTACGTAGGAGATATTACAAAGCTCGGGAAATTTCCATTGAATCCTGATAGAACAACCAGTATTTTTGTTTTAATCTAGATTTATATGTGTATTATTCATTTATTTATGATTCGCCTCCGTACCTCAAAAGGAAAAAAGGAACCCTTAGAGGATCACTTTGTTGTACGTCCGTCCGTCCGTCCGTATGTCTATCTGTCAAGACCATTTATCTCGGGAACGCGTGGAGGTATCGAGTTGAAATGAAAACGATATACTCAGGTTTACAATCTCTTGAAGCTGTGAAAGAATCAAACTTCTAAGTTAACGTAAAAAAGATACGGCCGTTTATGCCGCCAAAACGTATATTTAGACACTCTCAAGGGAATCAAAATTTATAGTATTTTCCGTTGACCTAGAACTATGAAATTTAGCAAGTAATACTGTCTTAAACTACAAAACAAGTATAGGGAAAAATCTGAAAACTATACATTTGTAAATAAATCATAAAAAACAGGGTCTTTATGCAAGAAACGGTGGTCCAAATTTTGAATTGAGTTAATCGTGTCATGTGAAAGGTCGTATGAAAGGGCTTCATTGGCACAAGCTTAAACAGATTTTTTAGATATATAGTTTTCGATTTATGACGAAAAAACCTTTTTCCTTTTTTATAAGTATAGGTACCTAAGAATTTTGGTGTATGTAGTACCTAAAAGTTTGCACTGTTATGCATACCTGCTTATTTAATTTAAAATGTTGTATAAACATCACCCTACAAAATATGTACCTACAAATTTATACGAAACCTTCGGTGGGGGAGTCCGACTCGCACTTGTCCGGTTTTTATTTACTTTTACTACTTAAGTATAGTTACTCACATTTGGTACTATCATAATGGCGACTCTACACTCGCCCATGATTCGCAGTGGCGCAATTTAGCCGCGATTCGCTTGTGGTCTCAGCGCGAAAAATATGGCTCTCTACACACGCAATATTCACCATTTCGTTTAACAGTTAAACACAGTCAAACAGTTTAATCCAACGCGAACCTTTTGTCGCGGGACTCAAATCCGACACCGACCGAGGTACGCCGCGAGCGCGGAGCCGCAAAATTATGTAAACTTACTGTTTACGATTTTCACGCCAAGAATGTAGAGCGGACATTAAATTTACTAATACCATTTAATACTAATCTCAAGATAGAACCAACCAAATTAAAAATAATTATCAAAATTATCAATAATTATCATTCACAAATGGCAACACGTTGAAGATATACATACAAAAAATGAAGTTATAATGAAACCTTCTTTTCGAAGTCGGCTAAATGCTCTCAGACGGCAAATATATTGAACACACACAAAAATAATAATTGATTTACAATAAGGCCATTACATTATAAGGATGTCGTTAACTGTTCCTAGACACTAAAATTCATTTAATGACATTTGTCTCAAAAATAACTCTCTGGATACCGCCTTAACTGTCGACTTCTTTCATTATGATAACCTTTTTCACATAACTTTCATTTGATAATCGTTTTTAAAAGTTTGACGAGTTGTATATGAAGCAACTAGCTGTGCACGCGGTTTCACCTGCGTATAATGAATAAAAATCAGCCTAGAACCTTCCTCTATAAAAGGACTATACAACACAAAAATATTCTTCTCTTCAGTTTTATATGTTAGTATAGATTTAGTTTAAGTTTTAGTCTGTAGTTCGCACTTATATTTAAATGGATTTTATTTATTTTATTTGGTAAAAAGTAGTCTTAATATGACTCCAGTTTTAGAGATAATGGAACTCCCGGTTCCATTATCTCTAAAACTGGACATGAAAAATATAGATAAAAGAAATAATTTAATTGTAAACAAAGAAAAGGAGCGAGTAGTCCAATCTGTCAAAATTAAATTAAAACTTCAAACTAGACACTACTTTGTCTCCAATACTACGAACGAAAATCATAGATAAAAAAAACCGAATGATATAATTGCCAGTAAAGAAAAAGATACATTTTAACAAGCTCAAAATCTGACAATATTTATTTATCTTCAAACAAGGCTTATTTGTTACGAGAGCTTTAAAGCCTTTTACCAAAATTAGATAGATAAAATTAAACCAATGTTGTGCCACAAACCAGGTCAAGGGGTCAGAAAATGTTGACGTTACCTCTCTGCAATGCCTACATTATAAAATGAACTCGTCCGCTATCATATTTGGCAAACTTTCATTAAATTATAGTTTAATTATTATATAACCACATTATATTAATAAATCACATACAAGATATTTCTTTTTGAAAGGTAAACGGCCAAATTACCTTCACCCATAGACTGGTTATGTCCACCTTACACCGTCAATAAGGTAAAAGGTGTTATCCCGTATGAGTATAATTACATTTGATACAGTATGTTTGATGTTGTTTGATGTTTCCACCCAAACGCGTCTGCACTTTCCTTACCATTGGGTGAAACCATATACCAATTAACGCTCAGTATTCTTTCAAGACCGAGAATAAACTTAAAAGTACTACAAATTAAACATATCTTGTATGATAATCAATTATTTTAACAACACGCTTTTTCATATTTTATTTAAGAGTAGTGAAAAATAATATTAGAATGTTTTATTTTTCACTATCTATCATCATGTATCATCTATTTTTTTTTCTTTATATATACTAAACCTAATAAAGGACAATTACAAACAGCCTCAACTATGCATTTTATTCTTGAATGTAAATTTTAACTACGTTTAAATCATCGGTAGACGCCTAAGAATCAAGGAGTCATATCAAGTCAAGTTATGAAATATTTCTTACAACTTTTGTTTTATTACATTTTATTATAACTTTTACTCAAAACTTAGATCGTATTACATGATTTATAGCCGTCCGGCGCAATTGCGCATGATATTTCTTGATAAAATTCTTAAGAATCTACGTAATTTTTTTTCGAACGAAGTTACTAACTGTCTATTGCAAAAACATGGTTAGTTAATCATACGATTTCATAAAATTCTAATCATTTCATTGTAATTACATCTCAAACAATTACATCTATAATAATAAAATTGTAAAATAATCTATTTAATAACATAACATAACCATTCATCGAAAAATTACGCAACAATGTAATGTCCGAGACGATCTACTGTATTGTACGTACTAAAGTATTGAAGTGTGAACATGTTCCACACCCATATACGTCTTACAACTAGGAAATTGTCTTCTATATACGGATGCTCTAATCAGGATAATGGGTGCGTCCGAGATGGTAGTAAATATTGATAGCATACGGGCCATAACCTTTAAATTGCTTGAAGCGACAATACATAATTCTAGTTTACTACATCATTATTCCTTAGAAAAGGATCATATTTTATAGATAAAGTTAATAAATATTTTACAACTAAAAAGCATTGGATTAAGTGCCGTATAATTCATTCGATAAAGTCTGGTTGTCTGATTCTTTGCACAGATGACATCTACACCAAGTGCTTTCACGAGATCATTAATTGTTTTGAGAAACGTCATAGAATCAATTTTTTATCAAGTATCATATAGCCGAAGATTGATATTTAACTTTCTGCTTCTATTATATAAAGGCCATATTAGATTGATATTGTTGAGTATATATTACTTTATATTAAATAGGATAATGTTATAGCTACGGTTTTATTGTATGAAATATAGTATTTTTAGTATTAATTTTTTTTTTTAAAAAAGAAGAATAACATTGCAGGTTTTTTTAAGGAATATCCCTTTTTACCACTCCAATTAGGCGTATACCTTGTGTTAGGAGTGTAGACGGCAGTAACCCAAGGGGTCAGGATCGAATCTACGACTATTATATCGCGGTCCGTAAACCATTGCGCCATTGACGCTTAAATTGTTATTACCTACTAGTAGGTGCAGTCAAAAGAGAACACGTTTTATTTATTGCTTTAACCCTTAGACCGCTCTCATACGGCGCCACTTAGATTAAAGAAAAAGTAACTTTAGTAATGCTTTTGCATTTGAACACTGCCTCTTATACACGTGGCGAATCGTGATACGACCGTTGCCGTATTTATTGCAAATGTTTTAGTGTAGTTCACACGGGGAATTTGCCGGCGCGACAAATCAATTGAAGTGTTTTTTGCGGCGCCATTTCATTCTAGAATACGAATGAACTGTAGTAAATAAGCCACTTATTGTTAGATGATTGCCCCTCCTGATAACCGTTGGGACTATAAGAAATACAAGTCATTCATATGCGAACTTGACTCATTCACTCATCAAACTAGAATTCAAATACAACTCTTTTCAGGCTATTTATTTCTTAAAAACACGTTATATGGCCATAGAATAATTACTGTAGAACGGATTATACTCTGATGTTCTTTCAAAAAGCAGTTTCTTCAATTGGGTTTCTTGCATTTATAATTTAAAAAATATGGTTTTCAAAACAAAAGGGCACAAGATGAAATGTTATATTTGAATAAAAATAAATATTCATTTGTCTGTTTTGTATTCCAAAACATATCGTAAGAAACAACGACAATTTAACACAATTTATTCTGCCTTTTTATTTTATTGCTTAGTAATACTATGATATTTCGATCTGTAGGGTTATCCTGTGAGAACTCGAGACTCGCTGCTGAAACGGTCGTGAACATCAGAAAGTGTTATGCGATATTGGACATAATAATTATAGCATTACAAGAATACATGCATCAAAATTGTATATCACCAAATGTGGCAACCAAATGTGGCAATGTGTAACATTTAACGGGTGAGTAATATTGGATTCCAATCAACAGTTAGAAACAAAGTTAAACCCTTATAGGTCACCAGAAACAACGCCATTGCTGGACGTATTCCAGAAGATTTGTGGAAATACATTTAAGAAAAATGAAACGCTTACTGAAATAAAAATAAAAAAAATATTTTTTATATGATTTTTCAATTATCATAAAAAAAAAATTTAATCTTTAATATAATAGTCAGATGTACAATCAAATGGGCCACCGCTAATTTAGCGGTCGAATAAGTTATGAGTGGGACGAACCCAAACGGACTTGCTCAATGCCCATGAAGTTTACAATCCTTTGAATTTCAAATTCATAAAGAATAGCTTCCGTGATCAGGAACATACAACAACAACGACGAATATCAAACATGTGTATGTGCAATACATGACATTGATATAGTAATTTCTTTTAAATTGGCAAAATTATGCATTTCATTAAGAAATTAAATACAGGTTCCTCGAACGCGATACGAGTTAAAATCCTCAGTGAACATGCTAATAAATTTTTTCATCGCAATTACAAAAGGAAGACAAAAATTGATCTTACTAATTCGCCTCCGTGATGAAATTTGACATTATATATTACGGGATTTAGGGGGAAAATTGTTCTGAATAAA
The DNA here is from genome assembly GCA_905220585.2 of Nymphalis polychloros. NCBI lineage: Eukaryota > Metazoa > Arthropoda > Insecta > Lepidoptera > Nymphalidae > Nymphalis > Nymphalis polychloros. Next base: position 3,861,882 of record HG992264.1, on the reverse strand, counting down.
AAGCTGAAAAAAACAAGTTATTTATAAGGGGCGAATTCAAAATCATAGAACAAATAGTTTTAAGCCTGTCCTGGATTTGTACAAGCCCTATTCCCAATATTAAATTCACTAATAATAGAGCGAAAGAATATTATATAATGTGCAGAGAGGCAATAGTGAGAGCGTCTTGGGAATAATGCCACTGGACAATCGTATAGGTTGTGTTTTGTTAGTTTTAGAATTTATTAATAAATATCTACAGTGTCGATAGTAACACTAAAATAAAATATAAAATTACTTACTATTATTAATTAGTAACATATCAAAATATATTCAATAAGATCAGTCGTTAGTTACAGTCATCCACGTCATAAGGATAATGCAAAAGAACATTAATCATTAATTTATAAAAAGGCCACGATGGAAATCAGTTGAAAGTCATAATTGGTTACTTTTATTCATTGAAAGTGCGAGTTGTCCATACCTTAAATTACTATAAACACGTCCGGTTCGACGGTTAGCATGACGCTGAAACTTGTTATACCTATAACACATAACATCACTCTTTATCCTTATTATAAATTCAATTTAATTAATTTAAGTTACTTATATTACTGTACTTCAAAAATATGAATAATAAATAAGAAGTTTGTCTGCTAAAACACTCTGGTTTCAGGACGGTAACAGTACGATTTTCCACTAACCCGCATTGTAGTAGCGTGATTCAACAGGCTCAAACTCTCCTCAAAGGGAGTGGAGGCCTTAACCTAACAGTGAGACATTCAAGCCTGCTGTTTTACTTTAGGTTAAAGTTATTAAGTGATTTAATAATAATGATAATTAATATCCTGGAACATTATTCACACAGGGCCATCTGATCCCAAACTAAGCAGAGCTTGTACTATGGAAACCAGACAACTGATATACTTACATATACTACTTTTCTTTTGTAAATACATACATACATAAATAATTACAGACTCAGGTCAAACAGATATCTTCATGCACACAAATGTCTGTCCTGAGTGGGAATCGAACATACGACGGCGCGAAAGGCAAGTATTTACCAACCGCGCCAACCGGCTCGTAAAACTCCAAAATTGGGAATATGATTAAATGTTTTAAGGGTCTGTACATCCGTTGAAAATATGGGGAAAAATCATAGGAAGACTGTCTTGACTGTCGAAATAAATAATTATTAATTTTAATAATATCATGTCTAATAATAATTATTATATCAGATTAATCATTATCAATGTTATGATTCAATCTCAAGTGCAGATTACTTTCTCCGAATATAGATGACGATAATATTTTTCTTATAACTTTAAATTTGACACTTTTGTAGATTCAGCGTGAATAAACGCATTCTTAATTTGAATTTCATTTTCTGAGACAATAATAATTTTGAAATTGGTAATGACACACACACAAACTGTCAACAGATGGTTCACTGTTTATATCTTACTCTTCAAGTTATCTCAACCGTCACTGACATATCGTCTGATACAGTCAAGGCCAGAGAGTGACACTTACATTTTAGTATGCAGATTGTAACGTATGATTCTATATACAGTAACAACCTGTGAATGTCCCACTGCTGGGCTAAGGCCTCCTCTCCTCTTTAGAGGAAAAGGTTTGGAGCTTATTCCACCACGCTACTCCAATGCAGGTTGGTTGAATAACCATGTGGCAGAATTTCTTTGAAATTTGACACATGCAGTTTTCCTTCACCGTCAAGCACGAGATGAATTATAATCACAAATTAAGTACCTGAAATTCAGTGATGCTTGCCCGGGTTTGAACCCACGATGATCGATTAAGATTCAAGCGTTCTTACCACTGGGCCATCTCGGCTCAAATTATTCTATATAGTTAATTTTAATAACCATATAATAATACATTTAATATGGGGTTTTCCAATAGGGACGCTTGAACTTTGACAGCTGATTGCGGCCATGTTGTTTGAGTGACAGCTGTCAAATGCAGTGTGTTATATTCATTCCGTCCTCCCAAACCACCATGGCAGGTTACAGTGTCGAGCAGCACGTGCAAATCATAAAATTGTTTTATGAAAATGGGTCTTCAGTTCGAGCAACGTTCCGCGCACTTCGCCCGTTTTACGGTCGCGATGATCGTCCTGCCGAGTCGACTATCCGTCGATTGGTGGACAAATTCGAGTCAACCGGGTCAGTTAACAATCAGCCGGTTCCCGTGCGTCAACGTAACGCGAGATCTGCCGAGAATATCGCCGCTGTGCGCGACAGTGTCCTCGAAAACCCGCGGCAGTCAATTCCGCGTCGCGCACAGGAACTCGGCCTTTCGCAGACGACAACTTGGCGAATTTTGCGTTGTAACTTGAGCCTGCACCCGTACAAGATCCAGCTGACCCAAGAGCTCAAGGTTAATGACCATAGACAGCGCCGTGTGTTCGCTGACTGGGCATTAGAGCAGTTGGAAGTTGACGCCGATTTTGGCAAAAAAATCATCTTCAGCGACGAGGCGCATTTTTGGATGAATGGCTATGTCAACAAGCAAAATTGCCGTATTTGGGAAGAGACCAATCCACACGAGGTTCACCAAGTGGCAATGCACCCGCAGAAAGTGACTGTTTGGTGCGGATTTTGGGCCGGAGGCGTGATTGGTCCGTATTTTTTCGAAAACGATAATGGTGTGGCCGTCACCGTCAATGGTGAGCGATACCGGTCGATGATAACCAACTTCTTTTGGCCTGAAATCGAGAATATGGATCTGGACAACATGTGGTTTCAACAGGACGGTGCTACGTGCCACACAGCACACGCTACGATGGAAGTTCTGCACGAGCAATTTCTGGACATGGTCATCTCGCGCGGAGGCGACGTGAACTGGCCACCGAGATCGTGCGATTTGACCCCGCTGGACTTTTTCTTGTGGGGTTTTCTTAAGTCGCAGGTGTATGCCAACAAGCCGCAAACCACCGATGCCCTCAAAGTCAACATACGCCACGCCATCGATCAAATACAGCCCGATTTGTGCGCCAGAGTCATCGAAAATTGGACCTTTCGTGTGCGCGCCACCAACCGAAGCCGTGGCGGTCATTTGAATGATGTCATATTCCATACATAATGGGGTCGATAGACCTTCCAAATAAAAAAAAAAATTCGCAAATATCTCTCCTACATGTATTTTTTTTTGCATTTCAAAGATCAAGCGCCCTTAATGGAAAACCCTATACAATTTGAGCTATGTAAAAATTTATTTGTCTTCTGAATGAAGACAAATAAATATATAAATAACCTTTTTTTTTGACGCTGGGAAAACGCCTTACGCTTTTACCCCCACGGGAACAGTGGGGGGGGGGGTATGTGGGGCTCGCCATATGTCCAAGGCACCGACTGTGCCCCGGTCATCGGAATACCCACTAAAAACCCAGCGGTACCCTTCCCGTCTTAACGGGAGCGTCACGGGATCGCTTGGGCATGCTACCGTGACGCTCCGACAGGAATGAAGCCAACCTAACCTATATTCGCGTTCCTATATCCTGCTCAACATAACAAAACCTAGTACTACTTGTATTATAGTAGGCTGGTTAGAAGTATAAATTTCATTCATAAAGAGGATTCTCTTTACCGAACATGGTCTATGCCCAGCAGTGTTAAGCATAACAAATTGGTTTTAAGTGTTAAGAAATATAAACGTTCTTCTTTGTTGGGTTTATCTGTATTTCATCGCAAGGGAACCTTTCTTTCATCAGAAAGGTTCTGTCATCAGAAAGATTCCCTTGCGATGTTTTGCAGAGCACTAGATGAACTCAAACACAAAATCATTTAAAGATATTCAGATTAGAACACTCAATTCCATTCGCACCCCTTCGGTTCATGATTTAGGCTCAAGGATTTTAAAAAACAATTCACGGTTAGATACATAGGTCTAGCTACTCGAGTGATAAAATTTAAAAACTGATGATGATGTAAAATTAGGATGTCCAAAACAAATCATCCAACACTGTATTTTATATCCATGATAACAATAAAATCCATATAATTATATCATAAATATGTAATTCGCGTGCAAACATACGTGTGGTGCCCGCTTAACTCGATGACTTGATTTGGTCAACATTTTTTCTTTACAACATAGTAAATTGAACTTTCCCGCTATACAATAGAGTTGGAATTTAATTGCATGCCCCTTGATCGTTTACTATATGAATTGACATACCTTTTATTTCTTCAAGGTAAGTGGTTTGCGAATTAGCGATAAAAACTAACACAAGTTCGTCAACACGCAAGTGACCGAACGCAAGGTCCATTTAATTAGAATCATATTTACGATCATTTCACTTTTGTTTTTTTTATCAATATTGCACTCTGAAGAAGACATTTTCAAATAATTCGATTGCCGCTGAAGAAACGGTGAAGGAACCTGCTGTTTTTGTAGGTATTCTGGCGCACCCAGCTCCGGTTTCATTTGAGTAAAATGCGTTTTTCCGCGAGAATTAAAAAGGTATTCTACAGTTTTAATGGTAAGTTAGTAGCATCTGGACAATAAATAATATATTTTTTTCACAATTTATGGGCGTAGGTCAGTTGCACGTCTGCCTAGAAAACAAAATCAAAATAACTTTGTCTATGCATTTTACTCATAGCAGCATAATATAACTGTTATTCCTTTCGCCCTGACTTGAACTTTTACCTTTTAAGAAGTCTTATTAAATATTAGGGTGCGTCTACACATCCCCGGTTTTATTTGAGACAAATCGTCATTGAGATAAAAATGTTATTGCTGATGTTAACAGGTGTTAGTTTACAATTTCTATGATCATCTAATAGATGAAATTTAAAAACGAAGTAAACGACAGCTTACAATTATAAAAAGTATATGAAAGTCCCCTCGAAGATGGAGTGCGTACCGCTGGTTTTTTAGAGGGTATTCCGGCGCCTTCAGCGCTGGCTAGTCCTACATACCCCCCAGCTCATGTGGGGGAAACGCGTAAACGCGTTTTTCCCCCCATGAGCATACGCATGTATGTTTGGCAGTACAACAAGTATATCAATCCTGAAATATGTCATATAAATGTTTCCAACGGATGTTTCCTTCAACATTGCGGACAGTTTATAAGAATAATTTCCCACATGTGAAAGTGGTGTTTACAACATATTTAATCAACATTTTTCAAAAACAACACCCTAACGTACCTAAATCTTTAGTGATAATCACAATAATTCCGCAATACCTGCGGCTTAGCGCGCTACCGACATTAAAATTGCAGACCGACGTCAAAGCCGCCAGTAAAGCCAGCGGCATATTGTCTAGATGCGCCGTAATAAGTATAATGGTTTCAGCGTCGCTTAAAACACGAAAGTGTTAATAATAAGCCGTGAGGTGTAACTTTGATTACGAGTACGCCTTTGTGTTTTTGGTATACCATTTGGTAATTCAATTGACGGCTACTTTTTGTTCCGCAACGTACATGATTTTTTTTATGAAACATCTACTGGTAAGTCCTGGTGTAAGATCTATTCGTAATTCGTGACGGCGAACTAATCCAAGATTTTTAGACATTCGCTCTGCGTAAAATTTATGCAGAGCGAACGCATTTTTGGTGCTAAAATTCCTGGACTAAACGACCTGACGATCTCTTTAGCCGTTAGCCGTTAGGCACTCTATTTGCTGCCAATCACTACTGCCTTTTGCATGGCACGTATGCTGTACTTTATTGCTATATATTATTGTTATAAGAAAAATAAATTCGTTAAAGATACTCTATGTTTTGTTCTACTTCATATAAGTTTATTAATTTTTTTATTAGCAATTATTTCTATAAGCAAAAATTTTGCATTCGTCCCGTGTTGGTCAAATTTTTATATACAAGTATCCCTGTCACTTATTTTAAGTCAGCGAAATACTTCATCTAGGTAAGGTATCATTCATAGATATCCAAGTTATTACAGAAAAACCGCGCCCTCTGTCAGATGTTGAATAAAAGATTTATGTGTCTTTTATCTGACACAGAAATGTTTCCTAAAGTTTTTTTTCTGCTACACACGATTATAAATAAAGCACAGAATAGTAAATGGCTTGAAACCGCGATCATCGATAAAGATCAACGTCAAGACAACGATCAACTGGGCCATTTCAGATCTTAACTTATTTTATATTAAAGAGCATTTATTTTGAAGATTTTTTAAAATTACAGTAAATATTTATGCTAGGTTGTAGCGTAGGTCAGAGCGTTTTGTACATTTTGCTTATACATTTAAAAAAACTTTAACAAGTACATTATAAAGCTGGTATAAATTGAGTGGTGTTAGTGGTGAATTCAATCCTTACCTCTTCTATTGTCTTTCTGTATTACCATAAGAGATACATAGTTAAAAAAGTCTCTTTTATAAAAAACATAAATTTACGAATAAATTTAAAGTTAGTTAATTGTTTTATCATTTGAAAAATAAATTGACAACCCATTACCTACATAATATGATAAATACAAAATTTAAAATATTTTATTACTTTTACTTTCAGCGACTAAGCCATCAACCAGACATACAGAATGCATATTATCGTAATATATTAAGATAATCTATACGTGAAAATGTCGAGAGCAGTCCTCTATAACACGGAAATATTTTAATAAAGTGAATATACCTACGCATTTGAAACTATTGATTTAACTGATAAGATATGTGTACTCAGCCCATATGGTGTAATATAACCAAATAATCAGCAAGGGACTTAACTGTCTACCTTGGCCTTTAGCAGTCAACATAGATCATCCCTCTTCCAAAGGGCAATAAATCTCCCGGTTTCTGCATGTAATCGGCTCCCACTACTTTTTTCCACTCTCCACTCTAGAATTCGTCTCGTCAAGGGTTATCGATCCTTCAATAGACGTCATCAGTCAACTGCAACATTACATAACAATTTTGCAAGCTACATATTATGTTATATTCACTGGTGGTAGGGCTATGTGCAAACTCATCTGGGTAGGTACCACCCACTCATCAGATATTCTACCGCAAAACAGCAGTACTTGGTTTTCCGGCTTGAAGGGTGAGGAGCCAGTGTATGTATTCAGGCACAAGGAACATAATATCTTAGTTGCCAAGGTTAATGGCGATGTAAGCGATCGTTAACATTTCTTACAATGCCAATGTCTATGGCATTGGTGACCACTTACCACCCGGTGGCTACCCATTTGCTCGTCCGTCTGTCTACCTTTACTATAAAAAAATGTCGATAACTATAGTTGATTTTAGGATGTCAAACAATACTGCCAATAGCTGACAAATATCAATCTAATGCGGTCTGATCATATTCTTATCAGTACTTCTCCCAACGTGCCCCAGAGAGCAAGATAAGATGTCGATACTGACAACTTCATTTTTCTTCTTATTTTAATATATTATATTAACTTGACGGCTCAGTTAGGCCATCGTTACCGCAACTATTTCTATACTAACGATAGCGGTTTTGATATTCGCTTATGACAAATATATAGGAGTTTATCGAGGTATGTTGTGTGTGTTTTGGACCCTCGTTATGCAGCATTTCCTAATGGAGGTTGAGCTAGCTAATTTATTTAATTGCGAATAGAATTTAAAGTAACTGCTGGGCGAGTGAGTCGAACTATCCATTGTAATATTAGATGTCGTCTGTATGTAAATAAAGTAAATGTTACTGCAGATCTTGGTGGTAGAGCTTAGTGCAAACTCGTCTGGGTAGGTACCACCCACTCATCAAAACAGCAGTACTTGGTATTATTGTGTTCCGGTTTGAAGGGTGAGTGAGCCAGTTTACAGGCACAAAGGACATAACATCTTAGTTCCCAGGGATGGTGGCGCATTGGCGGTATTTTTTTAATGAAATGTACAATACCACTGTCTATGGGCGTTGGTGACCACTTACCATCAGGTGTCCCATATGCTCTCTATACTATAAAAAAATAACATTTGATTTGCAATCATTTACTTGAATGTCAACTTTTTTTTTTTAATCCGTAAACAAAGATGGTACTTAATACTTTCATTAAACTGTTGTTACTAATAAATGAGTATTTATTAGTTACTTATTATAAGCGGAAAAAAACATAATTTTTGTTTGTCATTCATTACTTACAAATAAATTTGCTTACATAATGAATTCATATTTTAAAGAAATGTTCAATAATGAAATAATAAATGATTAATATTTCAAAAAAAAGCGATTGTTCTCGCACAATATTTTTTGAATGCGAGGCTGGTGTCTGATGTGTTATTATTTTTACTGTTAAGGCTTTGTTCAATCCCGTCTGGTATAACTTCTAAAAAGCGTTCTGGTTTAAATGACGAGTAGGCCAGTGCAATTGCAGACACAAGGTGTACGCCATTCTCATGATTTAGGCTGCAGTAATGGTTTAAGGAATAGTTCGTATATTTTCCAAAACGCTTTTTCCCATTATTAATATAAAAATCTCGCTAAGTGTATACGATTTATATAATAAAATGAATTTATATAAAGTTGTTATCGCGGACAAACACAAGTACTGTTTCCATGATTTGATAAGTTATTGTATTACACCGCGCAGATATTCCCTTATCTATAGCAATAAACCGTATCATTGAGTTCACTCATGGCAAATATTAGGTGTTACTTGTAGTACTCTTATATATTTAATTCCGCAATGCACCCTAAGGGCATATAATGGAACGAAATAATTACACAAAAGATAAGAAAATAAATGGTATTGCAAATTCAACTGTGGCCTTAACATTATTGTTCCCAAAGTAGTATTAAATGCTACATTGTCTTCCGTTTGAAAATAAAAAAGTACCGAAAATTTTACGGTGACTTTTTTCTATTTCATTTTTAACTCCCAATGGGGGTGTACTTAAATGATACATTTGACTCCCTAGAGGAAACATTATGGAAGGTTAAAATTAAGTATCATCTCGTTATTTCGTAGCAATTATAGAATATAAGGTATATAATGCGTATTAAAAGGTGCAAGTCATATATTATAGCTAATAATTTTAATAGTGAAATGACTACTTACTCTTATGTGATACGCAATTGATTTATCTCGAAAGATTGTCTGCGATCGCTCTATTAGCGATAAGCCCTCTTTTGTAGATAGCTGATTCTATATAAATCTTATTGTTGTGTTGCTTATTAAAATGTTCCACTTTTGGACGAAGCCATTCTCTTCTATAAAAAAGGTTTAGCACTTATTCCATCATGCTGCTCTGCTGCAGGGTGGGATATTAATGTGTCAGAATTTTGTCCGACATGCACATTTCCTCACGATGTTTTCCTATTTTATCGAACACGGTTCAAGTGGGATCACATTGGAATCAGCGATCTTCGGTTAAGATTATCCTATTTTTTGCGCCATGCGCTGTCCATTGTCATTGTAATTGACTATTTATATGCGTATAAGCACCAATTACTATCATCAACATCAGCCAAATAATCCATACATTATACTCAAACAATGTCAAAATTTTGCAAATTTAGAAAGACAGCGCGCTATTTTCTTAATCTTGCCTTTGTAACTTTAAAGATGTGCTAGAACCAGGTTTTCCAGGAGTTTAATAAAGATCGTTTATTTACAATGACCTGATTCGCGGCGTGATATATTTTACACCCTTTTCATACTGCAATTACAATGAAAGTAAATAACATTTTAGTACCCGTAGTTAGCGTTAAGAATTTCCGTATAGACTTAAATGAATGAATTCCTATAAACTAGGTTTAGTTTGCGATATATATGCGATAAAGAGGTTAATAATTTTCTACATCGTAAATGATGTATAAAATTATAAATGAGCAGGATGTATTAAAGTGCACAGATGTGTGCTCAAACACAAGTGCACTCATTTTCTTCCGCCGCGAACAGAGAGAGCGATCAGGGGAGAAAAAACGGCGTTACGTACTTTGTGAGCCAAAGTCAACTTATACATTTTACTGGCCCGATCATCTATTCGAATCCAGCTTTCAATAGTTAAATGTATAGACCAAAAATCAAGTAATAAAAGTAAAGGTGCTTTGAGGCCAATTTATACTGGTTCTCAAATTGATGATTTCAATAAAATTTTCATCGTTTTCACGATTTCTATATTTATTTTTATACAGAGAAAATATCTTACTAATAAATTACCAAATTTAATCTGCATATACAAATATTTAAATTAAGATTGTCATTGTTGTTAAAACATTTGACAGTAAATAACACTCTGTTAAAACGAGAAATCGAAAATAATAATCAGTGTGTGATTAGGTGTATATTAAGTAGATTATTAATTTTAAAAAAAACGTGAACTTTATTACACGAAATTGATTCAAAATATGTCTTCTTTAAACTTCTATACACATACTCTTTAAATTATTCCATTAAACAAATCACAAGGTGACGGTAGGCCTTTACATTAATATCTGTTAACATGTCATTTGAACGGTTTCCTAGTAATTTCATGGTAGGGTCAAAGTGACAGAACAATGTGCAAGGAAAATGTTACGCTTTTAACCAATTTACTGAACTATCAAGTTCTTAATCCTTTAAAACCATTCAACCTTCATCAACACACGACATAAATCAAAACAAGATATATTTTTTCAACATACTGCTAGCAATTAACGCTCGATATCAATAAGCACTTCAAACAGAAGACACAAGTGGAAGTCATGAAGCAAACTATTATTTCAAGTAATTGACAGTTTTAAGTTATTGAGTTAATTACTTATTCGCGTACATAGAACATTCATCAATTACTTTTAAAATTCTAAAACGAAGCTACCATCATGTGTATAATTTTCATTGATGTAACAAATTTAAAAAGTTAAACGGCAACAACACCTTCGTCCACTTATGCCTTCGATTAATATATCATATAGACGACAATACGAAAAAAAAAACTACTTGGTGGTAGGGCCTTCTGCAAGCCACATATTTAACCACCAAACAGCAATAGTCAGTATTATTTTGTTCCGGTACAAAGGTAGGTTAGCCAATGTAACACGAATAGGGAACATTACATTTTAGTTACCAAGGTTGGTACCACTTTGACGATAAAAGGAATGGTTAATTTTCCTTCAGCGCCAATATATATGGGCGATGATCATTAACCATCAGACGTCCTATACGTAAGTCGTCCTTCTTATCTTATAAAAAAAAATTAACTCTTAATATTAATAAGCATGTCAGATATATTAATGCAACATTTATATAATGTAGATTTAGACAGTGAAGAAAAAAAAACATATGCTCGACTGTGACACTCGAGACGAGAGAGCTTAGTGCTTACAAGACGTAAATCAGGAGCAAGCACTTCTTAATTTATGATATCATCTCGTGTACAGCATAAAAGAAAATACCTGATGATTAATTTGCCATATGTATTCCACAACCTGCATTGGAGCAGTATAGTGGAAGATACAAATCTCCTTAAAAATAATATTTGTTAATAATTCAATAACTTCGTACGGTTGAAATTATTAAAAAGAAATATGACGAATCATGCTCATTTCTTCTTGATATGCGCGAAGTAAACTTCTAACAAAGAACGTGATTAAAATATTGTATTCCAAAAAAACTCGAAACGTACCCACAAAACATTAAAAGTATGACATTAATACTTCGTCCGATACTTAAAACCTTACTTTGAGAAGTCCAACCTCATAATATCAAATTAAACCTTCAAAAGGAAACTATTCTTTTTTCAGATTAAAAAATGTACTCGGATTTCTAAATTCGTATTTTTTGATAGTCCAAGAAGGTTGCATGAAAAACTAAATTTGTATATCCCAATTTTTCGCCTATAATACATATCTGTACCCACTAAAACTAAATCGAATGCACTGTTCATATTAAAAGAAAAATGTTTACTAGCATGATGAAGTTATTTATGGTAATAACATGCCATTCCAACTTTGATTAAAAATCCAAGACAAAATCATTGGAATATCATTGCGCATTTTTCTTGTCTTCGTCTATTTATTGCTATAGCTGCGTTTAGAATATTGCAATCAAATGAAAAAATATTATATTTTACTGAGTTCTATAATAATATCAAGTATATACTTCACTTCTAGTTCTCTATTTGTTTGCTTATGATAACAAATCACTCAGCCAAGCTAGACACTTAAAACACAAAATAATAATGGAAATAGTTACTCTATGGTTATTTTTTTAAATAACATTCGAAATTAGTAGTCGGGCTAGAAACGTAATTTTTTGGTTAGCATGCAAATTTTGAAAATTTGTTTTTGATAATTAATTAACATTTTACCTGACATATAGACAGATAGTTGAATACTCTAATGATACTTTTACGCGGTGGTAGGGACATAACATCTTAGTTCCCAAGGTTGGTGGCGCATTGGCGATGTAAGCGATGGTCAACATTTCTTACAATGCCATTGTCTATGGACGTCAGTGACCACTTACTATCAGGTGGCCGTTATGCTCGTCCGCCGACCTATCCTATTATACATATAAAATATATCTCTATACTACTATATAAAACTATTGGTTCTGTCTGTACATTTTTTCCACCTAATTTTGTGATAAATATTCGTTTTATGATGCAGTGATTCACATTATACTATTTTTTCATTTTTGTCTGTCTCTCTGTATGTCTTCTTATAACTCAAGAACGGCTTGACCAATCTTGATGGAAATTGGTATACACAAAGAACATGTGATGGCGCAAATGTTAGGCTATATATAAGATCGGTAAACCGTACGGTATCTTATGAAAATTAATTTCAAATCGTTAATTACGTATTTCTTTACCAGTAGCCATAGATATTCTACCGCAAAACAGCAGTACTTTGTGTTATTACTGGCACAAGGGACATAACATCTTAGTTCCCAAGGTTGGTGGCGCAGTGGTGATGTTGTTTTTTTTTTAAGAAATATACAAACCACTTTCTTTGGGCGTTGGTGACCACTTACTATCAGGTGGCCCACATCCTCGTCCACTAATCTATACTATTAAAAAAAAAATTGTGTTTGCGTGTGTGTGTGTATGTGTGTGTGTATGTGTGTGTGTGTGTGTGTGTGTGAGTGTGTGTGTGTGTGCGCGCGCGCGTGTGTTATTATATTAATAAAATATTTTTTTTTTTTTTATTATTTTTACGCGGGTGAAGCCGCGTGGCACAGTTAGTATATAAATAGAATTTTAAGCCTAGTTTTTTTATCTATCAATTAAAACGATTGTATTACATCTTTTATGCGTAAATTTAAATCGGCTACGGCCCACGGTTTTCGAAATAAAAAATAAATTAAGCAGTAAAGGAAATGCATTACAATTAAAGGCCTGAAAATCTCCCACTGCTTTTGCTTTGGAGGGTTTTACAATTAAATTCAGTTGTCGTCATAAATCGGTCTTTCTGTTGTGTTACTTTTCAAACAATTATTTACGATTAGTCCACAGAAAACGGTTCTAAACAACACAATTAATAATATAATATAGCCCTGAAACAATTTTATTTGGTTAAAAAAATTAATTATTTCAACAGGGGCGTAGCTACCGCTGTATCAGCCGCAAAGATACGGGGCCCCCAAGGTAAAAGGGACCCGTACAGGGGCACCGAAACCTTAAACACAAAAATTCGTAAGATGTTATCCAAAATTTCACTCGAAGTCTAAGCTCTAAAAAAAAAGTCTAACTCATGAAAAAAAGGTCATCGCCGCAGTTAAGATGAATGGCCCCCCATCAAATTTTAATAAAGGGCCCATCAAGGAAGATACGCCCACTATATTTTAAGAACCTGAAAAAGTCATACTTATACATAGTAAAAATTATTTAATTGAATCTTCCGAACAGCGGTTAATGCACTCTATGTAATTATTTAACAGTTGTAATACGATAATATTATATGTACTAGCGATAATTCTACTACGACAAATAGAAATAGGTATTCTAAAGACTAAATAAAAGACAAAGATCTAACATGATTTGAATGTTGATATTTGTATCGAATCAATTAAATATTTGATGTTTTTCCTTGTTGTACTCGTAAATACATAAAATTCATACCGGCAATAAACGCGTAATATTTTGAATGGTCTTCATACTATTTTTTGTTATTTTAAATAATTTATTTCTGTTATTCATATAAAGTGTTCTTTTAAAAATAATAGTGCAAAACTTTTATTAAATGTTACGTTTAGCGAAGTGCTCTTAACTAGACATAGCTAACAGTTATTTTTATAAACAACCCTTCCCCTTTATAATCAAACACTCAGCATTATTCGTGACCTATCAAGGGTCACCAGCTAAAGTCGTGACAGCAATTACATAACAAACAGACACACTTAGTGCAAAATACATGAAACTACTTACTTTTGCTGAAAATTCTATGTAACCCCTCAATGAGATCGCATTACACGGTGCGGTATCGACGCGGCGCTAACAATAACAAGCCGAGGTTGTGCTGTATCGTCACTGGTATGGAGAAACAAAACACTAGCAGAAAATTTGAATTCACACGCGATTTTATTGAAGAATTTTCGTTATCGGTTCACGCGGTTAGGGCAACGCCAAAACGGCGAGCGTTCTGTCCCTATCACGGTCGGAGGCAGACTGAAGGCTCTGGCCGAGGTGGACCGGGCCAATCATGAGTCCCCCCTCGCCTCTACGCCCGCCCAGGCACGCGGGCTGCGAACTACACACAGATTAAGTAATATAGGCCAAGTGCAGACACACCACGGTCTTTTGATATAGTAACTAAGAACATCCTTTTCCTGGTATTGTACAATTGTCGCATCGGTCTTTTTAAAGCATTCAAATTTTTCCTTCAATTATATTTTGTTGAATGATATTTTTATTGACTTTGAATATAAGCACATTAAAGTACCTTTACTAATTTTCTTAATTATCTTAATGAAGAGGGAACGAAAAGTTAATACAATTGTATTGTTTAGAACTAAAATTTAAAACAACATAAATATAATATGTAGCTCACTCCATTTAATATTTTACGATAAGCTCAATTTTAATTAATTATTCTGAGTTTAACGCTGATAAAAGTAAATTGAGCGTGAATTTATCACGACTATTGTATATTTTTAAACGTATTTTGTTTTATTTTAGTGACACGTCTCGAAATATCTTAATCTTTGCATCGCGACGGCTCCCCGCTGTTTTTGATCAGGCTTAAAAGTATGTTTCATTCATGAAACAATTAGCCTTAGGGCACCTACTTTCTACAGTCAGACGCGTTTTTGTCACTATCTTAAAATGTAAAAGTTGAAACTAATTTTCTTTTAAAAAAAAAACCATATAAAACATATGAGTGAATAATATTCCTGTTAGTTTTCATATTTAAAATGCAAATGGTAACCTGACGGTCAGTGGTCATCACCGCTCATAAGCATTGACAATAAAAGAAATACTAACCATTCCTTACATCGCCACTGCGTCACCAATCTTTGTGCCTACACTGGCTCACTCATCCTTCCAATCGGAACACATCAATACTAAATATTGCTGTTTGGCGGTAGAGTACGTTGGTTCATATATTGGACGGGCTTATTTTATATTAAAAAAGTTATCGGGTCTGTGTCAATTTTTATAAAAACATAATGAAATACAATCGTTATAAAATCTTAGTGTATCAATACCAACATGACTGATTCTCTTAACGTTATTATCTAATCTACCAACTGAGCTAACTTCTAGCTGTTGTAGAAAACTAGACTCTTTAATGAGTTTTTATTTATGTAACAATTATTTTTAATGAACTCTTAAAGAAGTTATCGAGTTTGTATATCAAGCGATTCTTAATATCTAAAAAACAAAAACAATCTCTCTATCTCTTAATTAACTTATCCTATGTTAGATACTTAGATTGACGGCCTCACTATTTGAGTGGCTAGCTTATGAGGCGTGCGTGAGGGCGCTGGTTCAATCCCCAATTAGGGCCAGGAAAATTATATATCATGACTACTTAATATATTATGTATATACATATTTTATATTATGAAAGTAAACATATAGTTTATTACAGGAAGTGGCTTAAACCCATAGATAGACACTGGTCTGGCATAAGCAACTTGCTATTAACAGAAATCCTTATTTTCTGGTGTTACCCCCTCTTCTGTGATTGTATTGCTTGCGTGCGACGTATACGTCAAGCGCAGTTGTTTGTCACACATGCAACCTTTGAAATCAACGTTGCGAATGATCAAAATTCTCTACTCTATATTCGCTTTAATACAAATACTTGTTAAATATTCATATTAAATAATTATTGATGCATGCCGCGGTCCTTGTATCACGTTATTCGTGTTCGTGCATGCAGCGTTAAGTTCATTATGAATTGAACACAGCTCGGTTAAGCTTACCATTGTGATAATTACTGCTGTATAATCACAACAACAAGTAATTTTGATATATAACAAGATATGATTATGATGTTATAATTTTAATTATTTTTGATTCAAATTTGAATCATAATTATCTTGATTATTTTAACTAACTTTAAGATTGATTTTGACATCTGTAATATGATATGTAGTTTATTTTTTGTCTTAGTATCCGGTTTCTGTTTTTTTTATTGATTTTAACATCGAAACTGCTGGACCATGGCCTCATCTCCTTTTGAGAAGGATTGGAGGTAATTTACCCACGCTTCTTCAATGGAGATTCATTCAAGGGTTTCTCGCGATATTTTCATCCACTGTCGAAAGTAAGTATTTTTTTAAAACAGTCATAATGTCATTCATTATTTAAACAAAAATAATTGGAAATAAGGTCCTCCAGACCGATTTCGGCCACGGCGCAGGAGATATTATAGTGCACAAGTGTGTGCGCAAACACAGGTGCACTCTCTTTTCCTAAGCTCTCATAATCCGATGGGACAGCAATCCGACACGATCGGAAAGAGTTCAGGCGCAGGACCAACGGCTTTACTTGCTTTCCGATTCACGGGAGTGTACACACTTCCAACTTCTAGACTCCGGGCTGCTACTGTGAATTTTCTGACAGAAAAACCCAATAACTATTTATTGGCCCGACCTGGGAATTGAACCCAGGATCACCGGGTCTGCGGCCTTATATATAGCCACTAGACCAACGAGGCAGCCTATTGGAAATAATATAATATAGTTGAGTTACTATAACCCGTTCTTTACATTTCTGGGGCATTTCTTTGCGAATCTATTGTTAATTTTCGACAATCAATTAGCACATTACATTTTACTGATTGACAGAGTATTTAATATATATATATATATATATTTTTGTAAATAAATGACAGAAATAACAAACATGTTCTTTTTATTATTTTATTGTCTTATTGCCTCTACTGGTGACAGGAGGGCTGGTTCATTTTTCGCCCAGAGAATCGGAATTGCGATTCAAAGGGGAAATGCTGCTAGCATTATTGCCACCATTCTACGCGGTCACGATTTGTACAGTTACTATGTTTAATTGTTATTTGTATTTATTTAATGACGATTGTTTTACTGACCACAAAATGCCATTGATCAGCGGTGACCACCTATCATCAATCATGCCATTTGTTTCTCATTAATTTAATCAGCCAATAACAAACAGCTTGTGACAATGAGCCGATAAAATAAATGTAACCAGCGTATAATGTAAGTTCACCGAATAATGCTTTGTTTCAAATACATTTACTGGCGTAAATCCAAGTCTTTATGAAAATATCTGTTGTATGATTTATTTAGAAGCTACAAAATATTATAACGAAATTCTAATTCCAATTAGAACTTAGAATTCGTCTTCGAAAAGTTTCATATATTTTTTAGTATTTCTGAAGAAGTGAAAAATTCTTATATCAAAGGTAAATAATTGGTCAATTTAAGCACAAGATAAAAAAATAACTTCAAGTAAAATCAATACAATGAAATAAACGCGCACAGAAGTTACGTTTAAATCCGTAAATAGAGTAAAAGGGTTCCCGCTTTCGTTTATATAAAAAAGGGAAGCTCTTCACAGATAAATGTATCTGATAGTGTGAGTTGTGTTTGTCATTTTTTATACTGAAAATTTATTTCATTTGTTGTTTTAAATTATGAAGTAACATTACAAAAATGTGAAGTACAATTTTTTTTTTTATGTTACAGTCAGACGGACATGCACGTAGGACACCTGATGGTAAGTGTCACTGCCTTTAGACATTGGCGATGTAAGAAATAATAACCATTCCTTACACCACCCATGCGCCACCAACCTTGGGAACTGATATGTTATGTTCTTGTGCCTGTAGCTACACTGCCTCACTCACACTTCAAATCAGAACGCTAAAATATTAAGTATTGCTGCTTAGCGGCAGAATATCTGATGAGTGGGTCGTACCCACCCAGACCTGCACAGAGCCCTACCAAATACCAGATAAATTGAATTCATCACATTGACTTCCATTAAGTATAAGTAAGTCACTGAATTATGGTCAAAGACGTGTTATAATAATTCACCAGAGACATTACAATCACACGGATTTTTATCAATTAATTCGGCGGTCTACGGTCTACATCACCGACCAATGTCTTTGATATTGTAATTTCAATATGTTATCAAACGGTCACTGATTGGTCCGGATATAAATTCACTTCTGTCGTCCAATCAAAACGCCCGAAAATTCCTGATATATCTTAATTATCTAAAATTAATTCGGGTCTTTTTATGAAATTGATAAAATTCCGTACATTTATAATAATACCAGTGAAATTATAAAGACACCACATAAACAATATATCTTATATATAAAATGAATGACCGTACATCTGCTTTAGATTTGTAAACTTCGTCACCGTTTGACCGCTTGAAAGTTGGCCAATATTTGTTCAAGTTGGCACAGAGAAAACCTTTATACTATCCACTTTGTTGAAAGTTTGACACTGTAGCACATGAAAATTTTCGACCGCCATGGCATATGTATGTCACACATACAAACAAATTTAAAGAGGAACTGCAATGCTTGGTCGGCTTAGCTAGCTAGCTTTAATCTAATGTCATAAAACCATAGGAGAAAAAAAGATAAATAAACATTTGACATTTAATTGATTCGATGTCGTTGGTCGATATCTTGAATAATCTATGATATTCATTATGGATTCGCTTTCAATAACGGCGAAGTTATTGTCTATACTAATATATAAAGCTGAAGAGTCTCTTCTGGGTACCACCCACTTATCAGATATTCTACCGCAAAACAGCAGTACTTGCTATTGTTGTGTTCCGGTTTGAAGGGTGAGTGAGCCAGTGTAATTACAGGCACAAGGGACATAACACTTAGTTCCCAAGGTTGGTGGCGCATTGGCGATGTAAGCGATGGTAACATCTCTTACAATACCAATGTCTATGGGCGTTGGTGATCAACCATCAGTTGGCCCATATGCTCGTCCGCCTTCCTAGACAATAAAAAAAAAAAGAAAAGTTTGTTTGTTTGATCCGGCTAATCTCAGGAACTACTGGTTCGAATTTAAAAAATATTTTTGTGTTGTATAGTCCTTTTATCGAGGAAGGTTCTAGGCTGATTTTTATTCATTATATTTTTATTAATTATACGCGGGTGAAACCGCGGGCCCAGCTAGTCGAAAATAAAATTCAACTCGATATAAGTATTTAAGTGGAATAGTGTTGTAGTATATAAATATATATTCATTAAGAACTGCTCGTAGAGCGTAGTATAGATTACAAATCGCATAGAGTATGGAATTCAAGGGTTTCTTCAATTTTACTCCTTCCTCTATTAAAATAGTGTATAGTATAATGTAAGGCATTTTGAAATATCTATGTTTCATGTAGCTAAAAATTATTTTATTCAAATTGAATGCGATTTTACCTGGCGGTAGGGCCAGTGTAGTTTTATCAGGTCGGGTACCGTCCACTCATCAGATATTCCGCCGCTAAACAGTACTTAGTATTGTTGCGTTCCGGTTTGAAGGGTGAGTGAGCCAGTGTAACTACAGGCACAAGCGACATCTCGGTTCCCAAGTTTGGTGGTACATTGGCGGTGTAAGGAATGGTTATAATTTCTTACATCGCCAATGTCTATGGGCGGCGGTGACCACTTCACATCAGGTTTACCATTTGCTCGTCCGCCTGTCTATAACATAAAAATATATACATTTTATACTAAAATATTACGGAGAATGATAATACATAAGTTGATTTTATTACGATACGAGAAATAGTTACGAAAGCGTTCCAGGGATTATATATTACCAGGGAAAAGTATTTTTCACAAGTATTTCATTTAAACTCCCAACTCGTGGGCCGTAGAATAAAAACTTTCTTATTAATAACTTTGCTGAGGGCGAATGTATTATTCGATTGTTCAAAGTCAATACTTCGCTTTGTTAACTCGTAAAATATTTCTTTAGGATCTTGGTAAAGATATTTTTGTATATAACAAAAGAATATTTAATCAACTAAATAGAAATTTTAAAATAGGAACGCCTCTCATTTGCTTATAATATTTTGACCAATTTGTTTAACAATGAATATATAAAATACGATATACTAAATAACAATTAGATTGTATTAGTTTGAAAAAAGAAGAAATAGTGATTAACCAATTAATTATTAAAGGCGCTTAAACATATTTCTAATCTAATGAGACAGAAAAATGACGTTTTTTTTGCTGAACAATGGTTCTATGCGGTAAAACTACAATGGAGTCAAGATCGAGTGTCCGATTTATCCTGCACCTCTTACCGATTGAAATAAATCACGCCCTTACGATCCCTTGTTCAGTCACTTGACTGAATAAGGGTATGTGTAATTCAAAGGGCAACTAATATAATAATATTAAATACTAAAATTAGTTAACATTCTTCGAAAGTCGAAACGTGCTGCATCCTCTCGTATAAGTTCTATGTTTATTGGTTAAGTCGATTCAGTTAGGCATTAAAAATATCTTTTTCTTATTTACCAGTAGATATAGATATATATTTATCGAAAATAATTGGCAGTCTTGTTAAGTTTTTTTGTGGTTGAAGTTCATTGATTAGTAATGAACAAACGAAGGAACCAATTTTTAATTTGGAACAGCTTTTAAACACGTATACAGGTAAACACTTCCAGACTTCCAGACTGAGCTGCAACAGGACTTTTTTGACAGAAATACCCAATAACTTTTTATCGGTCCGCCTCGGGCTTGAATCCATTACCTCGGAGTCTGTGGCCGCTGGACAAACGAGGCAGTCCAGTCGGAAAAATAACTATATTTAGTATAAAGTTTTGACTTTGATTAAACATTCCCTTAATACAAATTAAAAGTGTTAGTTGTAGGAAAAGGTTCTCTAATTAGTGAGAGAAAGAGAAATGAACACGAATCTATACCCCTACTATGGAAAACCATCCTAGTATTATAAATCATATACTCAAATATTTTTTAATAATTAGTTTTTATTTTTATAACAAAATAATATTTGTAAATGGTGACCACCTGACGGACTTGAGGGAGCAATCACCTGGGTCAAAACAGTGCAAATCTAAAAAAATAAAATTAAAAATTATATCAAGACAAAAATTAACAATATTCAAGCGTCTCCTTGATACCAATCCAGTTACAATTTCGCACGATTACACGGTTCTCAAAGTTACTCGAAAGATATCCCTACATCCGATGTTTTGCAATAACAATAATATTGCATAACATCACCGACGGGATACTATGCATATTTTATTACGTGTGCGTATAATTACATAGTATCTTCATACCGTATTGTACGATGTGATTGTTTCGTGGTAGAAGATCGTTCATTTGCGAAGTGAGAGGATTGCCTCCGGGTTAGCGGCTACGGCGCACTCGTTAGCGGCTTTTGTGATAATTTTAACATTTCTATCTTTTTTTCTGTTTATTTAATAACACACGTAAACATTCTTTGTTTCTATGTATTCGTTGTGAAGATATAATTCATTTGAAAAAATAGGTCTACTCAGCTATAGGATTTTTAAGCTGTGACTTTAGTTTACTTGAACTTATAACCGAAATGGCCCAATGGTTAAAACATGTAATTCTTAAGAGATTGCGGGTTCAAACCCAGGTACTACTGAATCTCTTGCTTGTGAAGGAATCCATTAAGACGCATTAAAGTAGTTTTATGAAATATGCTCCAAACACTTATTTTAATTTATTTCAAAAGGATATAACACGATGTCGACAACTTGCTACTTATATGATGCAAGTGACTAAATTAAATATATAGCAATACAGTTAATATATACAAGCACATAAATACCTCTCAGTTTTCACAGTCATATTGATTTCAAGCTTATACATAGTTCGAAGTGAAAACTTCAAGAACTCAACGAGTTTTATGGTTTCTCGTTTGCTACCTCCTTTGTGTTCCGGGAACATTTTAACAAGAGAAATTTTGAGCGAATTTTATATAGATGCATTTTTAACGTTCTAGAAGTTTCGAGAATCGGATGCATCGAAGTTTTCTGCAAATAATTGATGTGATTCGGTTTCACATTTATGTCCTATTGGAGCTAATTTTCAAACGTTTTTTATTAATTAAAATGTTATGAGCCGCGATGAACCTATGGATATAATACAGGATCTTAACTGGAGGTCCCGGGTTCAATTCCCCTTTATTGTGTATCCAGTAATCCTAGATGGTGGTCGTGGTAAAATAAGTTCCAAGCCAGATAGGCTATATAATCACGGTAGCATGCACAAGCGATCCCGTGGCGCCTCGTTAAGACGGGAAGGGTACCGCTGGTTTTTTAGTAGGTATTCCGATGTTCGGGGCGCACTCGGCGCCTTGGCGTGGGGGAAAGGCATAATGGGTATTTTCATTTAAAAAAAGGTAGACTGTATAATAAAATAATTCTTAAGTTAAACAATAAATAGTTAGTATTATAGTCCGTAGTAAGCCGAGATAGTCCAGTGATAAGAACGCCTGAATCTTAACCGATGATCGTGAGTTCAAACCCGGGCAAGCACCACTGAATTTCATGTGCTTAATTTGTTATTATAATTCATCTCGTGCTTGGCGGTGAAGGAAAACATCGCGTGGAAACCTGCATGTGTCGAATTTCACTAAAATTCTGTCACATGTGTATTCCAGCAACCCGCATTGGAGCAGCGTGGTGGGATAAGCTCCAAACCTTCTCTTCAAAAGAGGAGAAGAGGCTTTAGCCCAGCTGTGGGACATTAGACAGCATTACTTACTAGTTACTATTATAGTCTTTACTTATAAAATAAAAGCGGTTGTGTAGTTAAACACTGATATATATATATATATATCTCTTTCTATCTTTATTTATTTTCCATCCGAAGGAAGAAGACAATGTATTATTTAAATAATCACTCGCTAAGCAACATTTATAAGTAAGGTTATAAGTTTTTATTTACGTATATCTTTACGTACGCACCTTTACGTATATCTAATTCATTGTGTATTTTAATTGATGTAGTACAGTCTTCAGGAATTTCTGATTTGCACAAAGAATGACGGGTAGATAATGACATGAGACATTAAATCCGCCCTTCGTTCATTTTTTTTTTAAATAAATAAGACTGTTTTGCATAAAAGCTGGTTTGGGATGAATCCAGCGTCCAATCAAACAAATGTTACGATAACATTCCACCAATCACATGACATTAAATATTCAAAATACCGTCGAGCCGTGTTAGAAGTCGGACCAGAGCTATTAAGCCTTCATTTCAACTCGCATATTGTTCGTAGCATTGTTTCGAAACTTTTCAAACGAGGAGGAATTTTCGTTTATATAAAACGAGCTAAAACTTGGTTACCAACTATTCCTCGGGGGAATAACATAAATTATCTTTTAAAACCGGATAACGAAAAGTATTCACGAGATGAAAAAAGGTTTCATTTAAATCAAATTTATAATTTTGCTGAAGATAAATTTGCAGAGTATTTAATTAACTTTTGATTTGTTTGTCCTTCCACTAATTAAATTTATCGTTGATTTCAATAATTTAACTTGACAGTTGATATTTTCGTTTCGTTCAGAAATTAATTAATTTTAAACACTCGCGTTGTTTCTTTTTAGGCGAATTTTATTACTTGTTCGGAAATTACTTATTTTAATATTCAATACTTATAAATCGTTCGTAAATATTAAGCGTTTTTTTTACCATAGGGTGTTAAAATGTGTATTATATTATATTTTAAATTGTGTAGAAATGTATTTGTATGCAAAATAGCAATTTATTTTTTCAAAATAATACTACTTCTGCATATATTCCAAAGTTTCTTTAAAATTGTTTATAAGTTGTATTGTTCGATAGAACTAGCGTCAGCGTTGCCTATAACTATACGTATGCTGTACGTTGATTGTACAATAAATCTTCAAGAACGTGCATAGAATACGTAACATTCCTTTACATAATATATATGATTACATTTTGGACTCATCAAAACAAAAGGTAAGTCATTGAGCTCCATTTTGAGTTGGATGAGTTTCATATGAAAACATTATATTATAATATATAAAAGCTTTGTAGGAAAATTCGACGTTATACAGTTAAATATAGAAGTTTTCGCCCGTGACTTTGCCTGTGTAGTTCAAGCGTTACACTTACTTATTGATTGTCATAAATCTACCACCGGTTCGGAAATAAACACCTCAGACCTGAGAAGAAGTGGCCTAAAAAAGTCTGTGTCCTTCTTTTTAACTTAATTTATACCAAACTTCATCATAATCAGTTTCGTGGTTTAGGCACGAAGTGTTACACCTACGACAGACAGACAAAGTTACTTTTGCATCAATGATATTAGTATGGGTTGTTATAATACTGTTATGCTTAAGACGGTAGACTTGATGAGATAAATATAATAATAATAATAATAATGTCCTCCAGACCGATTTCGGTCACGGCGGCCAATCTCAAGAAAAATTAGCCAACTGCGCAGGAGATATTATAGTGAACAAGTATGTGCGCAATCACAGGTGCACTCTCTATTGTCTAGCTCTCATAATCCAATCGGACGGCAATTTGGCATGATCGGAAAGAGTTCAGGTGCAGGACCAACGGCTTTACACACTTCCAATTTTAAGACTCTGGGCTGCTACTGAGAATTTTCTGAAAAACAGAAAAACCTAATAACTTTTTATTGGCCCGACCTGTTAATTGAGCCCAGGACCACCGGGTCTGCGGCCTTACATCTAGCCACTAGACCAACGAGGCAGTAACAGTAATTTATATATAGCGTCAAATTATACCTACGTTTTACAAGTTTTTATTTATCTTGCAATATTTGTTTGTTAGTTTCTTTATGTGAAATCTTGCAAGATGAATTAGAACTTATACTTATCCTACGGAGTTGAAATTTTACATGTTGGTTCAGTTTGATGATTATGCATTGGAAACACCTCTAGATAGTAACAGCCTGTGAATGTCCCACTGCTGGACATTTGACACATGCAGGTTTCCTCACGATGTTTTCTTTTACCGTCAAGCACAAGCCCGGGTTTGAACCCACGATCATCGGTGAAGATTCACGCGGTGAAGATATGCGGGCCTCCATTCACTAGGGAGGAATCCCAGGGTACTGGGAACCCACCTAGTCCCGGCGGCGCCTATTGTGGCGGGGGGAGAAGGTGCGCAAAGCGCCGCTTTCTTCTCCCCAGTCTTCTGCGGCGGAGCGGGTCCGCAGCGGCATCTTCCTCCCGCTCCCGCTCCGCGGCCTCCTTCTGCGACATCACACTTTCGCAGAAGGAGACCATCTCTGACCAGCACCTCTCGCTTCCGAGCATCGCGTTGATGATGCTCGGTAAGGAGAGGTCTCCGCCAACAACCGCCGCCAGGGAATGCCTCTGGGGCCCCCACGCGGCACACTCCGTCAGGGTGTGATGCGCCGTGTCGAATGGCGCACCACACTCGTGGCAGGAGGGTGACACCTCCCGCCGCGCTATCTCGTGCAGGTACTTACCGAAGCATCCGTGTCCGGTAAGCACCTGCGTCAGCCTGAACGAGAGCGTGCCTCGTTTCCTTCGGACCCAGCGACTCAAGTGGGGACGTACCGCCTCCACTGTCGCCAGGCCCGCCGTGGGGGACCCGAGGTCCTCCTCCCATCGGGCGATCAGGGCTTGCTGGGCTAGAGCCCTGATCCGCCCGACTTCCGCCGACCCTGGACGGTCGCCGCGTTCCCTCACCTCGGCCCGGAAGCGGTACACCTCCGCGAGCACTTCCGCCTGGAGCTCCCAGGGCGGGTCGCCCGCGAGGAGGGTCGCCGCTGTCCACGACACCGTACGATAACCCCTTATCGCCCTCACCGCTATGACCCTCTGCGCTTTTCGCAGAAGGGCCCGGTTGGAAGCGGTGAGTGCGTCCACCCAAATCGGGGCACCGTACAGTGCCATCGACCTCACTACACCCGCATAGAGGTGCCGGCATAGCGATCCCGGTCCTCCCACGTTGGGTAGGAGGCGGCCTAAGGCGGCGGCGGCATTGACGAGCTTCGGGCCGAGCTGCACGAAATGCTGCCCGAAGCTCCACGCGTTCTTACCACTGGGCCATCTCTGCCTTTTTGAACGCAAACCCGTATATTTCAAGATAAATAAAAAATGCTTATTTAACTCCAGTACATAGCTCTCGTAATATTAATGATCACTAACTATTTACCATGTATATATTTTATCTGTTTGTAGTAAAGTTTTGGAAAGCGTAGTTCAAAACAATATTTTTCATATCGCTCATTTTTTAGACACAGTAAATACTTCCATCATAGTTTTATTTTCGATATTTCTGAAATAATGGACGCTACCGGCAAGGTACACGCGATATATATATATAATTTCCTTAAAGGGCTGTGCCCACTACAACGTTTCATACTATGAACGTAATAGGCAAGTGTCCGACAAAAAAATACTCTTTGCGCTGGAAAGTATTTAATTTTCCGATCCTGATACGTTCATAGCACGGTCATGGTATGGTACGGTATAGTGGGCAGACACGTTAGCTTTTGATCTGGTTAAAATAGTGTTAGTTCAAAAAATAACAGATATAATTACAACACACACTAACGCTTATAAACGTTGTATGGACGTACAATTAATAATAATAAATGGTTAAACATTAAACATCAACTTTGTCCTAAATGTATTTTACCAGAAGTGAGAAATAACTCATTCCGACATTTTCGCATTTAGTCTGTTAAAGATGAAATTTCTGCTTTTTGCTGTACACCTCTTCGCTGGTTTTGACGTCAAAGGCTTTGTTCGACGCTTCTACGGTTTCAACTCTACCGTATTATTATTTGAAATTGTTATATTTTGATATTTGAATTTGTTCCGCGTATAAGCTTCTATTGTTATACCTGTATTGTTTTATCGGATTTATATACTATTATGTTATTGTTTGTATACTTAAATAGAAACTTAAAAAATATTAATATTAAGCAATACAATATTTTATATTTCTTTATGTTTTTAGAATTAATGTGATGAACTATTTAGAATAATATTACTTTAAAGTTTTCGTTATTTTTTGTATTTTTTTATATTATGAAATAAATTTGGTTTCAGTGATAAATATTTGATTACTATTAATAATGTCTTTATTGTAAGAGTACACATTGGATGCATATTAAATTCTTATCTGATTTAGGTGATGGAGACTAATTCTACTAACATAATTGTCACATTATCGAAATCGAATCGAAACATAATCGTTGACGTTTAGCCTCTTCCCTATTCTACTAATACAACGATCCAGTTGCGATTCAATTTGTCCTTGATGGAACGTCAAAACTTAACAATTAAGTTTGACTTTGACATAGTTTTTTGACTTTTGTATATGGTAACATCATAACTGATTCGGTTTAATGAGGAATAGATGAAGTTGGGTCGGAATCGAATCGAGAACGTTAATAAACGTTTTACATTGGTAAATTGGCCTCCTGTTTTCCCATCGGGCTGTCAGAGTGATTGAATGAGAGTACGATTGTGCACTATAGTATATATTGCGTGTACTACTTTACGAGTTAAGCTATCGTAGCAAATTAGGATTTGGCGCTGTTTGTTTTATATCATGCAAAAAGTTTTATGAACCGACTAGACCGATGTCGGTAAATTTTCTTGGGAAAGTGTTTTCTGGTGGTTTTCTGTCGAAGCTCTAAATGATGAAGGTTTTGTTAGATGCACATAACACAAAAAAAATTATCGTCGACTCTTAGGACACCCATTGATTGAATGTAGGTTTATTCTGTTTTATTTTATCTTATACAAGTAGTTCTCATTAAAATATACTAATTTAAAGCCATCACTAAATCGTTTTAATCTCCCTGGAAAAAATCGAGTGCGAGATTATCGTTGTCTCCTAACGCTCCTCACTCGCAATTCAACAATACTTCTATCGCCGTTTAGAATATGTGATAACAGATACCTACCCAGACGGGCGTGCTCAAAGCCTTGCCACCAAGTATGTATATTTGAATTTATTTACAGCTGGTGACAGTCGAGTAATTACTTAATTATTATTGTTAATATATTTAAGTTTATTCTTCTCCGTTTCTTTAGGTAATTATCATATTGAAATGGATAAGTAGATAGGCCAATGGGCCAGGATTGAGGTAAAAAAATTGCCTATGTTATATGAATTCAAGCTTGCTTCGCACCAAATGTCATCAAAATTGGTTCAGTGGTTTAGCCGTAAAAACATTAGCAGACATACAGATAAGAATTACTTCCACATTTATAATATTATCTTAGCTTTTGCCAATAAAATGTATATTACATTGAATTATTCAAGATGGGAGGAAGGACTTAAACTGATGTGGTACAAACTAATTACTGAAGCGAATAGTTTAAACTTTGCGGTTTGTTGGTAGGGCTGTCAAAACCATTGATTTTGTTAGGTCAGAGGCAAAATCGAACAAGTTATATAGTGACATTAATTTTAATTAGCGTAGTCTATATTATCTTATTATTGTTTACAGGTTTTCTTTTATTGTATAGGTAGGTGGCCACCTGATGGTAAGTGGTCACCAACGTCCATAAACAATGGCATTGTAAGAAATGTTAACCATCGCTTACATCGCCAATGCGCCAGCAACCTTGGGAACTAAGATGTTATGTCCCTTGTGACTGTAATTACACTGGCTCATTCACCCTTTAAGCCGGAACACAACAATACAAAGTACTGCTGTTTTGCGGTAGAATATCTGATGAGTGGGTGGTACCTACCCAGACGAGCTTGTACAAAACTCTACCACGTCGTCGTCGTCGTCCTTAAGATCGACTTAAATGACGGTTATTTTCCACGAAGACTATACAAGGCTTTACGTGGTTTACGAGGTAGTACGTAGTATTTGAAGACTGCCAACATCCAAATTCGAGACTGCTACTGAGAATTTTTTGTCAGAAAAACTGAACCACTAGTCTAAATTAAGAAGGTCACCCTTCATAATATTACTATGATACCGAAAAAAAATTAGAACAAAAACATTTTTTGACGTTTTATCTATAGAAAGTATCAGATACTAGTTTTCAAAGCGCAAAGAACATTTGATCTCCACCGCCCTTCGTGGTGAAACTCGTTTATAACGGATTAGATATGATCTTATCTTCTATTTAAGCTGAGGATGGCGGCTTTACGTATCTTTCGACACATGAAACTGAATGAATCTACATGTGGATAAAAAAAACAAGATGAAAACGATAATAAAGTTTGAAACGGATTCTTCTGTGCTTGAAAGGGTTATTAATGATCTCATTATTATGAATTTACCACCAAGTACATATTGTGGAAGGCAATAAATGGTTAAGTATTCAATATTGAGATAAATTCTGAGAGAAAATTATAATATAAGAATCAATTTCAAATCATAAAATAAGTAACAAAACACGACAATATATTTTTAAATATTATAATATGGTAGCAGCTATCAGCAAAACTATATACATATATCTATGTATACATAAGCAAACGGATTTTACGCAAATCCTTTCCAAAATACATTTTCCTTCTTATATGTCCGTGCGAAGCCGCGATGATTAGCATGTATATATATTGCAATATAAGATAAGATCCTCCAGACCGATTTCGGCCACGGCGACCCTTAAGAGAGATTAGCCAACTGCGCAGGAGATATTATAGTGCACAAGTGTGTGCGCAAACACAGGTGCACTCTCTTTTCCTTAGCTCTCATAATCCGATGGGACGGCAATCCGACACGACCGGTAAGAGTTCAGGCGCAGGACCAACGGCTTAACGTGCTTTCCGAGGCACGAGAGTGTACACACTTCCAACTTCCAGACTCCGGGCTGCTACTGAGAATTTTCTGTCAGAAAAACCGAATAACTATTTACTGGCCCGACCTGGGAATTGAACCCAGGACCACCGGGTATGCGGCCTTATATATAGCCACTAGACCAACGAGGCAGTCATATTGCAATATATATAATAAATAAATAATCTCCTTGATTATAAACTTTGCTTAGCGGTTTTTAGACAATGATTTCTCTCTTTCTGTCAACATTGAATAAACATTTGCAAGAAAAAGACATCGTTATTTAACTACTCACCCTCTAAGCAACAATTATAATATTGCTGTAAAGTCGGTACTGTATTTATGTATATTCCAGGCATCAGCTGAACATGGCAACCCTAATCTTAGTTTGTAGCTTTGTAATTAATAATATTAAATGATTCTGTTGGTTAATCTATTGAACTATTTGTAATACGCCTTTGTCCTTAAAATAGCTTCATAATATGTTATCTAAGGTTTATCTATGTAGGGTTAATTTAATTTTAGGACAAATAAGGCATTTTTAATCAAATTTCGCAATTTATATTTGAAATGCCACAAATAACGGCGGAATTGAATGTATACACAATCCGAGAATGAAAATAATTTAATCTACGCCATATATACGAATTGAACTGTCACGCCATTACTCAAAACAAATACCAATTTTTTTATCTTTACTCAAGCGTTCCTTTGATTTCATGTAATCCTAGTAAAAATACAATTTTTTTTATAACTGAAATGTTTTGGTAAAGACAATTGCTGTAAGAAGTCACTTCATTACTCACACGTGAAATGGTGACAATCGACTAATGGTGATGTACTATTCATGTGTGTATTCTTGAAATGTTATGATTATTATGGTCAACCTTTCACGACCGTTTTGAGGTGAGTTTCGAATTTATTCTTACTTACTGATTCTATCGAAACCCTTTCATGTATATTGAAATGAAATCAATGAAAAAATCGTATTCGAATAGTAAACTTTGATAATATAATAACAACGCATTTTCCCTGCGCCTGGAATATTTCCGGTCGGATGTGCCGCCCTATTTAATTATGAGCATTAGGGGGTTTTAGACAATGTACTTATGATTCTGCGCACAGAGTTGTGCACTATGAAACGTTTGATATTGAAAGTTTGCGCTCAATTCTTTTAGGAATATGTCAAAATTGAAATTATACTTTCAACGCTTTCAAAGAACATTTACTTCATAATTCATTTAATATGATTAATTATTCGAACAATTTCAATACCTCAAGTACGGTAGGGAAACATTCCTCGACTTTTATTAAAATATTGTTTGTATACTTAAATTATATTACAGCGATAACATTGATATTGAACAAAACTCAACATAAACAATAAACGCTTGACGAGAATTCTACTCAATGCAAATACAATTTAAAATATATCAAAACGAAACTAATATCACGCTTTACAGAGTCAAGGCCTGTCTAAGCTATGTTGTATACATTTACTTATGATGTTTTGAATCTTTAATATAATTTACCCTTAATTTTACTTATATTCAGCGAAATTCTACCAATAATGAGTCGTACGAGCTGTTTATAATACATGTTCATAGTAGTCTGCATCGTGCGTTAGAGATAAATGAATAATTTTGGAATTCTTTGAAATTAATATAAGGTTTGATTTTTTGTGAGCACTATGATAAAATATATATAAAGTCATAAACGACACACAACAGTGATCATTGTAGTCGTGGGTCATACTTTTTGCAGCTTAGACTTTTTGTCAATGGGGACCATGAGGTAGTCAATTTATTCGGCTTACTTGTTGAAAATAAAAAATGCAATATATTAAACGACATTATGTATTTTTTATTATTATTTTTAAATCCGAAATGGTTGCGAAACCTGCATTTCAAGCCCTTCGGATATTAGATTAGAAGCTACTATCTATATATTAAACCAAAATGGATTTTAATTTTTACACGACTTCCCAAAAAAAGGTATTGTTTTCAGGTTTCTTGTATTGATGTCACATAATGGGGTTATCGTTAGTATCCTTACGTCATCCAGAGTGTCACTGGCGATATTATTTTTCTATAAGAGTTTTTATGCAGAGCAGTCGTTTAATTTAATTTTTGACATCGTCATAATTCGTCATTTTTTTTAGAATCAAGTATGCACGATAATTGCGTCGACTAACTGACACTAACGGCTTAGAGGACGTGATTTTTACAAATAATAGTATTCACATAATATCCTTATAATCTGGGGTATAAAAAAAACAGGAATGTAAGAATGCCCTGAAATATCGGCCAGTAAGAACATTTTCCTACAACTACAAAATTCAATAACGCCGACTTTAGGATCGCATCTCAAGTCTTGCATATTAAATATTTTATAGTAGGCTGAATCGTAAAGTTCCTTGAACACGTAACCAACTTCTTCACATTGAAATATCTTGTTTATGACTCGACTTCCCTTCGGTAATAAACGATAAAGTAACTTAAAAAAAACATCAAAATACAAATTATGCAACATATTGCTGATTTTATTATCCATTAAATTACGTTTTCCCCAATAAACAAAGTCACCACATTTATTGACCTCCGATGTTCTGCTGCAGCCTCATGTCATTCATTTCCCGCTACAAGGCTTCAAACGGAAGGTAGTTCAATGTATAATGGTGTTGCATAAGTTACTCATATTTATAAGATTTGACACAAAATACAAAAGGCAGCGAGATATGTCTTGGATAAAAATAAATAAGTTTGTTTCTAGTTAGTCCGACTCGTAGGCCATGAAGCTAAGGAGCATGGCACTCGTCTGCTCTCCCATTCTCTGTATGCGTACTACGTAAATATTATATACCTTATAGTGTCAATGTCTTCGGGCAAAGGTGACTATTTACCATAAGGTCATTGTGCGTGGGGTTGCCGTCTCATCAGATTATACGATAAAGATGAATAATGTTCCCATATGGACACTATCCGTTTTTTTGCAAGTTCGCTATAAAACTATTGTAACTCTAGTGGAGTTGTCTTGTCTCTCTTGAGAATGGCCACCATGACCAAATTAGTCATGAGGATAGCGTCAATTGAAAAGAGTAGGTAGGTTGGTACTCCTCAGATAGTGAACATTCATTTTTAATAAAATTGTGCCATAGTAGGTACATCTAGCAATTAAACAGATTAGATTAGCTATTTAGGAATTAAATATTATTCATTCTACCGTGAAAACAATGGAAGGAGTCCCATGTCACTGTATCATTAATATCGGTGATAAAAGTTTGTCGGTCAGAATTTAGTCATAATTATGTAGCTGCACCAGAATAATTAATTAATTAGGAATTAAGTAGATTGTGTTTTTAATTTATGCTAGAAATATAACGCGGTTACAATATACATAAATATATCCTTATTTTTATTCTTCCAATTTCACATATCACCTTCAAATCACATATATATGTGAAAGTTACAGTGGACTTCAAACTAGCCAACATAAACTGCATTTGTTACACATTAGCTTACTCATAAAACATGATAATGTTGATGTTTAATAAGAAAATAATAAATACGTATAAATAATCCATAATCAAATTAATTAATTTCTGAGCCATCAAGCAAGGCTCCTATGATTTAAGCCAACAAAATAACCCCCGCTTCTCGCCGCCTACGTCAAAGTAATAACGACATAATTAGATTCCATAAAATCTTATGTTTACGAGGGCCCTCGAGGAATTATGCGGGGGATCAAAGAATGAGTCAAGTGATATACAAATATTATTGATTCACATTTTCTTGTTGATATTAGAAAGCGTAGCAATATTAACAAAAAAAAAAACATAGATTAAAAATTAAGTCACCCTCGCGGCCCCAACTTAACATTTCATCCATCCAAGGTTTTTCATAGACATCGACACCAGCAATTTTTTTAAATTTTTACTGACGAGTTATGCCTTCTAAACATCATAACTAGTATTATTACGATGGCGCATGACCTTCTTAATTAAAAAAACAACGGGTTGCACTCCGGGAGTGCCGGCAGAAGTGAAAACTTGAATATTAACGTTGTGCATTCTTGATATTTTGGAATGATTAGGGAAAAAATTTGTTCGAATTGCTTTAATTATCAGTATAAAAGTTTACACAAACATGACAATTTATGTTACATTAAAAATTTAACACTTCAAAATCCGTCTTACGAATTTTCAATCAGGGTCACGTGACCTGACGCAAGTTTAACATTTTTTTACCCATCATAAAAAAGTGTACAAAGCCGCTAAAGAAGTTTTCACTTCAAAAAAAAATATCGTAACAATTAAGAAACTCAATTAAGGCCCTCGGCGCTGTCGGAGCGTCACGGTAGCATGCGCAAGCGATCCCGTGGCGCTCCCGTTAAGACGGGAAACCCTTCCCGTCTTAACGAGAGCTGGGTTTTAGTGGGTATTCCGATGACCGGGGCACACTCGGTGCCCTGGACATATGGCGAGCCCCACATACCCCCCCACTATTCCCGTGGGGGGAAACGCTTAATGCGTTTTCCCAGCGTCAAAAAGGCCCTCGCCACTACGGGATGTGCCTTCGAAGAGTTGGTTTTTTGACAATTATATATATATAATTCTAACATATCTCGTTCAACTACTTAAGATAAAAATAAAACAATTACATCAGTTTTACATTTAGCAAATCAGCCTCAAAATCGCTGGTGGAGCGATAACGAATATTTACCAAAAAGACTTAAGTTTATGTGGAATTTGTGTCATCTTTAATTTTCCTTTTGCACTTGTTTAACCCATATTGTACAGCTACGGTTCAGAAAAAATCTTCAGGTACTTTAAGAGTCTTGGGTACCGGGCATCGGCTTATATTTTAATGCACATCGCCCGTTACGATACGATATATACTATCTTCTAGGCTTGAACTTGGAGTATATTTCAAAACAGGTATTATATAAATAATAATAATTATATTAAATAAATAAACCTTCTAGATAACGATAATAATAAAATTATTATTATCAATGCTGCACCTGCTATCAGGCGTCAGGTCTTCTTACCTTGTATGACAAATATTTGCATGTGATACGAGTGTTTGTCGTGTATCCGGACCTCCGTCGATTTAATTTAAAACTAAGCTTTGACTTTAAAGCCACAATAATGCTGCTTGGTATTAGCACAGATTATATAATTGTATGTATTAGGGAGATTTGGAATCCATACTATTACCACTCTGCTGCAGAATGGTTTGTTTCCACCCACCTTTAATGCCTGCTCAGCTTGTCATTTAAGTGTGAAGGGAACTTAATAAAAAAAAAACTTTTCTTACATAATTTTTGTAATTTATAAAATCATAATAAATTTTACAATATAACTATTTCTTAACTATAGCCATTAGTACAAATAGTGATTTTGTTTTATTTTTACATACATTACACATTTTTCATTAAAGATTAATATTGTAATGATATATAAAAATGAAATGTACAATTTTATAGTAAATTTTTAGTCATTCTCATATCGAATAGCTATCATGGAATAATAACACGTTTTTGACATTTTATTATTCTGATACATCCACTTGATATTAGAGATCATTAGTTTAACTATAATTATATTGGGGCAATAATATAATATTAAAATAATGAATAGTGTTCACATGTTACTTAGACATAGAAAAAAAAGGTAATGAATATAATTTTTTACTCTCTCTATTTGGAAGAGCCAAGAAATTGTGACATTCAGCCTTATAAATATTAGTAACAAGGTAGTATGCTGTATGGTTCGGTACCTACATCGGTAAACATTTGGATTAAAATATTAAAAAAAAAAAATGTATGTTACTAATTGTCAAAAGGATTTAAAATTTAAATTCAAGATTTAAATTAACACAAAGAACATTAAAAAATATAATCTTTTTATATTGTTATTAAAAAAATACATCTAACATAAAAATGTATATCCATTTTTACAATTTAAAATTTTATAAGCAAAATAAAGTTCCAATAACTACATACATACTTATTCATAGATTATTCTTGTTAAATAATATTAATTATACATTAAGCCCAAAATTAAGTTTTAAAATAAATACTAGCAATACAAAGTTAACTTATTAATAACTAAATAAATGCCACCCAAATAGGTCATATATATATATATAATTTTAAATTAATAATATTAATTATAACCTTTGAACTTGTGATACTCGCATTTGGTGATTTTTTATTATAGCAACATCTACATTGTTTTAAGTATGTAAACAATAATTCCGAATGTAGTAGTTAAAAAAACAAAGATTATTCGTCAGTCACAATGGTGTCAAAATTAAATTTTTAAAAAACATAAATTCGTTATTCCTGGGTTCCGTCAAATTGGTCTTGGGGCAATATTTGAAACAAAAATTTAGAGACAAGTTCTCCTGATATTGAGAATAGTGTTATGTAATTGGGTATTGTACGTAATGAATATGATGATATCATATAATCCGCATTTCTCGCTGCACTCAAAAGCCCAAATTGTTAGATTTATTTGCGGATAAACACAGCATTTATTTTATAAAGTACAATTATAAAAGTTGGGCTTCTGTACCGAAAATCAAATCGCTGATCATTGCTGATTTTGTCAGGTGTATTTTTAACATAAAATTATCTAATCAAAATTGTTTCTTATCTAGATTTCAATTTAAATGCTTAAAGTGAAGTGAATTTGAGTTTCACACATTCAAAAATGTTATTCATTCTTCATATGCATATCGGTTTTCAGGTATAGAAATAATTATTTTGAACAGCTGTAATGTTACACAACAATTCCAGTATTTAAGCTACATATTATGTTAATTAAAAATAAAATCAAATATAAATATTATTAGAACCGTCTCCCATAGCATTGATCTTTTCGAATCGTGATATCTGTTTTAAATTTACAATGCTTACATTAAATTTTAATATTACAACCCATATGATACATCCTTGTCATTATATTTTATAATCCTATATATCCATTCTTAATATTAGACTATTGATTACATAGTTTTAAGACTAATTACATTAATAAACATCTTTTAAAAGATAAAACGAGGACACCTATCTATAAATACATATTTGATTTTATCAGAAAACCCTATTCATATGTTCATCTTTCTCTGTGAGTGAAATAGTAAATGTTTAATTCACCCGTCAGTAGCAGCCTGTGAATGTTCCACTGCTGGGTTAAGGGCTATTCGCCTCTTTTTTTCTTCGAGGAGAAGGTTTTGGAGCTTATTCCACCATGCTGCTCCAACGCGGGTTGGTGGAATACACATGTGACAGCATTTCAGTGAAATTTGACACATGCAGGTTACCTCACGATGTTTTCTTTCACCCTCAAGTTACAAATTGGATGG
Organism: Nymphalis polychloros; assembly: GCA_905220585.2. Classification (NCBI taxonomy): domain Eukaryota; kingdom Metazoa; phylum Arthropoda; class Insecta; order Lepidoptera; family Nymphalidae; genus Nymphalis; species Nymphalis polychloros. The sequence continues at coordinate 3,824,379 of HG992264.1, read as the reverse complement.
ACTTAAATAGATAGTAACAAACTCGACTCTAGCCAATAATGCATTCGTTGTTGTAAATTTACTAAATTAAATTACTTTTAAAAGTTGAATCTAAACTTTGATAAGTAATCAATTTGATGTTAAAAATAGGTTTAATTTTCTTTATAATTTTTTTTTCGTCGAATTTACTGTCATCATAAACCAAAGATAAAAATATTAGAAATAAGGTCTTATAACTAAGATTATATTTCAATCTAATATCATCTTTCAACTTACATTTGCAATTCCTCACAAAGCACGGAAGATCATTTTGGCATAGGGAGTTCAATCGTACTCAATTGGTACTCAACAATATGAATATGATATATTACACAATTGGTTTTAATAAAAAACTTAGGTGCTTACGTTACAGACCATATAGTCTTACGAATCACACTTTCAAACAAATTTGAATTGTTTTATTTACATCATTTACCTAATTTCAACACTTACATGTAACGGAATTTATACGTCCAATTAAATAACGAATATGTCAGTAACAAAGCACCAGTATATTAAAACCAATACCTTAATTGTTACATGAAGAACTCCCTGTTTTCGTGTGGTGGTCAAGTGTGTCTTAATTGTGCTGTCGTCGAGTTACCAGTTGGACTTTGACAATTTGGTACGTCAATGATTGTTATCTCTATCACTCTCAATCCTCTGAGTATAGGATCTGTTATGTGTATACCTCTAGGATTGTAGACTCTTTCGTTCTGCGTCGCTATGAATTTTGAAATTTTTCTTAAATGCTGAAATTTTACATATAAATGTTTTATCATTAAGCAATATAAAGGTCATTGTTACATTATGAGCAGTAGATTTTACATATATATAACTCTACTAAAATTTTACCTTTTCATAATGTGTCTCAGTACATATGTATATGAAATAAGCCGTGAGACAAGCAAGGCAGCCTTCACAATACGTACTGCAATCAGCTGTTTCTGCCATTTCAAAATGCTCATTCAATCTCTCCATTGTGAATTCAAATGTTTGTCGATCTATCTGTAAAAGAAAATTAAACAATTTTATAAATTCTTATAAGATTATAGAGATATATAACTTAAGGAACTCTCGTTGATCAGTCTTATGATTATCCTATAGACACAAACTTGTTTATTAAAAATGTTCAGTGCATAGATCAAGTATTTTTTATCTGTTAACTACAATGGTTTGTTCACTTTGCATAATCTTATTTCAGAATAATAAATAATACATTTTATTTACAACAACAGAATATATAAACACTAAACAGACTAAGTGAATCATATGATTTCACATGCAATGAATACCATAAAAAAAATGTAACTGCCAATTGCAATTACATTTTTTTTAATGAGTTTTGGCAAATATTTTTAAATGATTCTTAAATAAAATCAGATGAAATCAGCTCAAGAAATTTTAGTTTAAGACTTAACTATTTAAATGTTTATGGTTATATGAAATGTTTGAAATTGACCTAAGCGAAACTAAGAGAATTGGTATCAAGGACAGTCCTAAGGCGTGTTGACATTAGATAAACAATAAGCTTTCACTTACTCTGTCTTCCAACTCAGGAGGGAATCTCGTTTGAAACTTAACCGCCGTACCCTCAGAATAGTCTCTTTGTATGAAGATCTTAACACCTTGCTGAGTTGGTGTCTGTTGGCTCCCGGGCGTGTTAGGTCCAGACGGGATACGATTGTTCGCCATTATAAAGTATTATTTTTCACATATACAACAGAAACACCAAATTAACACAATCACTGCTAGTAATACGAACACATTATTGAAGTATTTTTTTGGAAAAAGTAAACAAAAAGTGTGATTTAGTCAATTTAAAGATCAAGAACGATTTATTCGCAATTCGATAAAAACTGACGGTGACGTATTTAGCATCTGACTGACAGTGACAGCGACAGATAGTCTATGAACGGATGCCATTGATCACATAGCTTTCGTTCAAAAATTTAATAATGCAAGACATAATCATCATTCATACTTCCTTGGGCAAGGGTTCGCTTTTGTAATAAAATTTCTCAAATATATACATTGCATAATATAATATTAGTTTTACCAATTTATAAATTTGAATCGAATATAAATATTAATTAATAAGGCTTATTGCTCAATAAAGGATTATTTTAATTATCTATGTAACTTGATTGTCGAAGAAAAGTAACATCTGAGCACGGTCTTATACACAGGTCTATCAACAACAGTAGTAGGGGTACGTCGGCTTAATGGTTGCGCTGTTCTGTTCAATTTACGGCTGCCAGAGGTATGACGATATATGGGTGTGCTGTGCAACGAAGACAGAATAGCATTCTGTCTCTTTTTCTCTCACACGTAACGCATGCGTACCGCGTGTCACTCAACCGGCACGATACCGCTCCCATCGATAGCAACGACAATCAGCGGCGTTGACGAGAAATAAAAGTTATATCACGATCGTACCAATCTCTAACCACTGAAATTGGGCTCCGTCGATAGACTTGTATACAATACCGTGCTTCTGAGTTTCTTGCAACTTGATCTTGGTAGAATCTACATTCTGAACCGGTAGTAGTTTTAAATTTGTTTTAATACCGTACAATTACGATTCAATATACTCACAAGAGCCTATTAATTGATGAATTATGTTTTGGTTTGATTTAATATTTCTTATAATGATTGATTTTAAGTTTAATAATATTTGCTTTTGTTTATGTTAACAACTACTACACTATAAATCATTTAATAATACATCGTTAAAATACAATAATGATAATGAGAGATAGTATTTTGAGAAAAACCTGTTATATTTAAAAAGTTATATTTTTAATAAAAAAATTATCATTATTTCCATCCAACATGACATTGACGAAATCTGAAAACAATAATAATAATAATAATTAATATGCACCCATATTATTAATCGCACTTACAATTACAATTAGTCACTTACATTGCGAAATAAATAATATGTACTGAACCGACTGACTGACTAACTGACTGAACTATAATTATGATATGATGATCACCACTGTAGTTTCGTGTATTTTCTTTTTTAAATATTCATCTCGAGCTCGGCATTGAAGATACACATGATAAACGTGAGGAAACCTGCACGCGTCAGATAAAAATGTATGTGTACTATACACCAACCAGCAGTATGGTGAAAAAAGCTTTAAGCTATTCAAAAAGAAATGCCTTAGCTTAGCTATCGAACATTTCAAGGCTGTTCCTTGTCATTGTTTTTTCATAATAACTTACAGATTCTATTTAATAGGATTATCTAGCTTTAAAATTTCATTATACATAAAAATAAATATTTTACTTAACATTAGGTACTTCCGTACTAAAAAAAATAATCGTACGCATATCAAATTGTAATTTATGAACGTTTCAAAATTGGCGGCTTAATTGATTTACGATCGTCAAACTATCGTCCCGCTTAGTATTCAACTGACGATCAAAGCGAAATCGGCCTAAATAGTTTATTGTCTGGTCGCTAATCAATATCTAATTTTGAATCCCATTTGAGCGTTCCATTATTTAATTTTTATTTCAATGGATGATCTTTTCATTAAAGAATATAAAAAACTACTATATAAAAATATAAATACTTACATAAATAAAATATAATACATAAACATACATAAAAATACAATACACAGAATACATATACTACGTATATTATTTATATATACTATATAAATACATATACATACATATTTACAAATCGATGTTAATTTAGTATGCAAAATAAAACAGAAAAGACATGGGGAGAAGTAAGGTTAAGATGAAGGGTTAGCTTGTGAGAGAAAATAATGTTTCAAGCGGCTTTTAAATAATTCAATATTATCACTGTTTTGGATGGATTTCGGCAGGTTATTCCACAGTATCGGAGCTCGTACTGTAAACGATTGCAGTCGAAATTTTGTATTACTCCTAGGCACATCAAGCATAGAACTGATGCAAGAGCGCCTGGAGCGTATGGGAGTGGGTAGGAGGATGATCCGGATATATATAAGTATTAATATATAATATATATTTGTTTAAACAAGAGATCCCAAAATCTTATGTCCTGTCCACCCGATTCTATTATTGTTTTTTTACAAATTCACCAATTTTTCATTTTGTTTAAGATGACACAGAAATTACACTTTTATTGGTTTAGTGGAAAATTATAATTGTATAAAAAAATGTTTATTAATGAAACATATAGACATAACTAAATGAGTCAAATAAGCCTTATATTAAAATTAAGAAAAACTCTTACACAATTTAAAAGTTTTAGTTTAGTCTGCTTTGAATATTCTCGGCAATAATTGTATATTATAATTGTAAGTCTGTTAGACTTAAGACAATTATTTTAAACATATTATTTAGTTATTAATCCCTGTCAAAGTCGACTTTTGGGGGTTGGTAAAGGAACACTTTGGGAACGATCGATCTAATAAGATGTTTCAGCTTACCTTGTTCTTCATAGTTTTAAATAAATAAAAAAAATTCTTCAAATAAAAAATAAAAAAAAAAATAGAGGAATTCTAACTACGTCCGTCTGTTACTGTTACAAGGATAAACCACTGAACTGATTTTGATGAAATTTGGTATGAAGCAAGTTTGAATATTTCTTTTGACCTGACAAGCGACACCTGTTTCCTTTCCGCCTTACACGCGAGCAAAGTTACTGGCGTTAACTACTTACGAATAGACAAACAACTATTTTAAAGATTGTTAACTTAAAATATTGATATAAGACCGCCGTTGTTTTATTGTTTTCTATTAGGTACTATGTTATGTTATGTATATGTTGCAATAAAGTATTAAATAAATAAGTAAAGTATTAAAATGTTGATAATTTTGCATTATAAACACCGTTTTTAAAAAATACAATACGTTTTATTAACTGTAACCATATTTTTTATTAATAATATTTATGTAATATTTGTGTAACGATATAAAAATACGTTGAAAGACGATTATAATCAACTCGTATGTATAAAAAACTTGTAAAAATGTAATTTTTCCAAACGAATTACATATATTATTATATTATTGCTCATTCTCTTTTGGTAGTGTAAAGTATTCCAATAGAATAAAAGAGACCATATATTACTTAGTTATTTCGCACGTTTTATTGCAAAACTTTATCGATGTCACGAATAAATAAATTTTTGATGCGGAAGGCGGTTTTTTGTTGTTTTTTTGAAATTACCTTCGCCCCCTGAGGAGAGCTCCGCCGAGCCACGAGCAAAGCAGATCACGGGAGGGGCCGTGGATGTCACACATCATCAACACGATCCCGCAGCCTCCCCGATCCCTGCCGAGGACGATCATCGCAGTGGTTTTAGTGGGTAAGAATCCCATATAATCTTAAAGGTTCTTAAAGGTTTCCACTGTGTGAAAAAAGAGGTTAGGAGTAGGATATAGCATAGTTTAAGATTTTAATGAATGGAATAGTTACTTGCTGCTTACTTCGCTAGATGGCGCTATGAATACAGCAAAGATACTTTTAAACAATGTTAATTTTTCAATCGATTTTTATACGAAAATTATGCCGAGTAATTTCTCTGTCATCTGCACGGCCCCATTAAAATTTGCATACGGGTTCCTTTTACACAGGTTAGCATTAAGACAGTATGTATGAAAATCCTTCACTTTTTGATGAAAGAGCTATGTTAGCTAAATTTAAAGCTAGCTAAATTTGGTAGCAATTACGAATTATGACGCGAGCAAAGTCGAGGGTAAAGTCCTAGTCCACTTATATACTAACATGCTTCGTCTTACTGTAATCTTTAAATTCTTGGAAACATTTGATGTTTACCAAAACGTTACTACTGAGCATTGGTTGAAATCGAACCCACTACCAACCATACCGTTACCAGGCTATTACCGCTACATATGCCCATTATATAAAAGAAAGTGACGCCGTCCATTGCGTTCGCATTCCTTACGTAATAGAGGACACATTTCTTATTAATTAATCATTCCAAACATAACATCGAGTGAAAGATATCACTTCAAAACGGATGCTAAGTGTCGTGACGCGCTTAACAACTAGTTAGCTATTGAGGGTTACTCCTGAATGATAAAATTTAAACAGCTGATTGTAGGCTTGGAGGACTACTACGAAATACGACTTTGTTTCATTACACTAGGACTGTGTGTACTAATCTAATATATTTCTGGCCGTATCCCTTCCGCCCGTGGGTTCATTCAATCATAAGGGCAGTAATGGGGGGGGGGATTGGAGGTTAACCATGGCCATTTCTGTACCCATGGAAACATGAATGAAAAATTTCACGATCGGTTGAATAGTTACCACGAGAAAGCTAATAAACAACTAATTTATAATATTAGAAGAACGCTATTGGCTAGCTTGAAAGGTGGTCGTGAAGGTTGCAGATCACGAGGTCCTGGATTCATATGAGTAAAATTTATTTGGTTATTCTGAAAAATATGTCCCCAATGCCACAAAAAGTACGTAAATGGTCGTGCACCTTTTCTCAGAGCGATGAAATAGGAATCACCAGCGCTGTTCCCGAAGTTAGGTCATGGATACTTTATTTCTAAACACACATACGAGGACATAAATTTGTGTGAAGTACCACACAGATATCCGCTATTCGTACTACACATAACTATAATAAAGCTTATGATTTCATCCCAAAATATATTCGTTTTACGACCCTATGAAATGTTTTTTCCCTTTACATTGAAATAAAATGATACAATACATTCGACATTTCATTGCATGTCAAATATAAATGATGTGTCCGCCTGTAACCAGATATTATATGCATTCTGCTGATATAGCTTTTATTTCTTATCTTCGACCTTTTTCTTCACAGCTTCTTCTCAGCTTTAAATATTTTCGAAAATATTGGGCCATATTACAAAATATGAATGCATTTTATTAACGAATAATACTTACTTTAAATTATTTTATTTCAAAGGATTCATGTGCAAAAAATGTTGGTTATTTTTTTAATTTAAAACTACAAACAAATTTTCTGTGATTTACTCGAGAAATTCGAAAGTGGCTGATTATTATTGTTTATAAAATATAATTGAAATCATTTTTTTTGTTTATAATATAAATTATAACTTAATCATATTATTTTTAGTAGGTACTTGGATTGAATAAAAGTTTTTTTTTTTTTTTCTAGTATTTAAAGAACCTATAAGAAATTGATAACAAGTTGACACGGAGTACACGGTTGACAATTAACGAAGTTATTGTGAACGCGTTCGGACGCATCAATTCCTATAATGAGGCATTAAAATGGTAACAAAAACAAACACAGTCACTAAGCTTTGTAAGCAGCTATTACTAGGTTTTATGTCAAAATTTACATTAAGTTCAAGTACGCATATCTATTAATCCTTTAAACACTATTTTTAAGTTTTTTTTTTTTTGAATAGTTGTATAAAAAATTGGTAAAGCAAACTTCCATAAATTTTCTTTTTTTATAGAAAATTAACAGTTATAATTTCTATGTTTTAAGAAAAAAGAAATAAATAAAGATGACTTCAACTTGGTTTATATTGAAAACCCTGTTATTTATAATCACAATAATTAATTCATAAAATAATTAAAATAAATCGAGCAATGATATCTATAATGTACTTATCATTAAAGCTAAGTGGGAAGAATGATCTCGGGTTTTTCCTTTGATGATAATATTTTTTTTTGTTCAGACGACATTATAAAATAGAAAAGAGGTCACATTGACCCAGAAGATATTAATTTGATTGTATAGATTTTTGGTCTAAGTACAGTAACAGCCTGTGAATGCCCCATTGCTGCGCTGCGGCCTCTTCTCCTCTTATTGAGGAGAAGGTTTTGGAGCTTATTCCACCACGCTGCTCCAATGCGGGTTGGTGGAATATACATGTGACAGAATTTCAGTGAAATTTGCAGGTTTCCTCACGATGTTTTCCTTCACCATCAAGCACGAGATGAATCACAAATTAAGCACATGAAAATTCAATGGTACTTGCTCGGATTTGAACACGATCATCGGTTAAGATAACACTGGACCATTTCGGCTTACTAAGCTTTTGGTCTAAGTTTAAATGGTTTTAAATATAAAATAAACCCGACTTGTAATTTAGATCGTTTCTTAGCATTAGGAATTTTAAAAGCAATTGGTTTATGCACGCATAATGCGACCTGCATTACCTTTAATTAAACATTATCTATTTGAACACTTGGTGGTAGGGCTTTGTGCAAGCTCGTCTGGGTAGGTACCACCCACTCGTCAGATATTCTACCGCAAAACAGCAGTTTTTGGTATTGTTGTGTCAATCCCAATATCTATGGGCGTTGATGACCGCTTACCATCAGGTGGCTCATATGCTTGTTCGCCTACCTATACTATAAAAAAACAAAGTGATAAATTTAGCCCTGTAAATCACATAAACGTTTTTGGGAAGAGGCAAAATGTGTCACACATTTCACGGGCGAAGTTTTAGCGCAAGTGTTTAATATAAGCTAATTTATACCGATGTTTTAATACCGTTCTAGATTCCTTCAAAAAAAAGATCCTACTTGTCTGAGACAGTTTTAGTGTTAACGTGTCTAACAACATCATTACTATACTGTATGCCTAATTTGTAAAGCTTATATGGGTAATGGAAAGTACTACAATTGTAGGATAGTACTACATACATATATATACGGCTGATGTATTATAAAATAATAAAGTTAAAATTAGTATTTTAACCTTATATAGTCCTAGGGAATCTATTGTATAATATATATTATATCGAGGTATGTTTTTTGAATTTAGTAGTCTTTTGTAAGTCAATTTATGTGCGTCTATAGTTTTTATAGGACAATAATAATTTTATAACAGTATCCTAGAAAACGTTGAAATATATTCAACTGTGAAATTTAAAAGAATCGTTGAGGAACTTTTGTATGTTAAAGGATAAAAACCAATGACTTTTTTTGATGATTGCACACCTTGGGAATAAAACGATCGTCTCCAAGCCATTCCAAATAAAGAAACGTTATTATATTATTGTTTATACTCATAATTGTAAAATATGGGATAAAAAAATTAACGTACTAAGTTTCTTTCGCCGGTTCTTCAGAGGCCTGAGGTGTTTATTTCCGAATCAGTGTTGGATTTTTGATAGTCAATAATCAAGTGTAAGGCTGTTAATATTGAATAAAGATTTTTTACTTTGACTTTTAGCTTTGGAGGAAACCTTTGCGTGGTTGTTACTACACGACATACATACAGACATATTAACCAATTAAAAAAACTTTTTAGTCGTCATCGTCACGTTACATAGAAATGTTTCGTTGTATTACATGCTTACATATATAAATATACCTATACAAAAATATTTTTTAAATTCCCAGGGTTTACGAGCAACCTGAGATTTGTTGTTTGGTTAAGAAAATCACGATGAATTTACACGAAAATAATAATCAATACAAGTACAATACATTATACTCATCATCGTTAATATTTGAGACGTCCTGTGTTCGCGTCCTCATTCCTTTGAATGAATTTTACTTTCCTCTGGGAACACTTTCTCTTGCCAGGATAATAAGAAAAGGCTTACATTTTATGTAACAGTATCGTTTTTTTATATTTAATAGGAAATTTGAGGTTAAAGGTCCAAGAATAAAAAAATGTTAAGCGGTATTGTATTTACAACTCATTTTCACATCGTATTCCCTATCTAATTAGTAGACGCCTACAGAGTAACAGTTTTCCAATACAAAGTCGCCTCCCAATTAAAATGTACCACGGCCATACTATCGCACATGTATCGCCAATGTTAGCACCAAGGCGCATTCGGACACCACATCACGTATTAATGCTCGTATATAAACTCAGCCCTGGACTACCCTAACATACATTGTGACCGTTTAACGGACGGCAGTCAGACGCACCTGCCGTCAACAAATAGACAGTGATAAATTAAATAGTGCGAAATGTTTAAATTATTAGTGATATTGTCGATAGCGGCGTTCGCTAGTGGACAGTACTCGGCATCGAGGCTCGTTAAGAACATTTACAATGAATGTTTGAGTCAGTATTCGGTGGAGTGTGTGAAACCGAGGACCCTGGAATGGATTTCCCATGTAGCTAACGATGAAGAGATCAAGATTACGGATAATCTATCAATCGTCAAGAATGCGGAAATCGAAGATGAAGCCGTCGATCCTAGGATGGCGAAAGACCCCGCTTATGCGATCGTCGATAAAGTGGATCGTTTCCTTCAGACTCATGCAGTAAGAGTGAAAGTGCCCGAAGAAATCGCCAGCAGTGCTGCTTCAGAATATGTACCGAGGTCGCTCCTCACCGACTTACCTTCTCAACTGGATATGTCCTTGGACGGAGAAGAAGAAGTTGAGTCATTCGAAGGCAGGAAGAAGAAGATCAAGCTCCCTAAGCCCTTGAGGATCAAGAGCAGTATGTTAATAGTAATTATAATATATAACATTGATAAAAACATAAGGTGCTTATTAATTATTTGTTTTCAGAACACGGTTTCATCAAGAAGGTGCTGCTTCCCTTCCTCCTCGGTCTGAAATTCAAGGCTTCGGTTTTGGTACCTCTTGCGCTTGCTATGATTGCCCTCAAGACATGGAAGGCTTTGACTCTTGGTCTCATTTCTCTGGTTCTGTCTGGTAAGAATCTAGCAAACATTAAAAAACATTCAATTTAAATCAATGCTTAGAATATATTTCAATTATTTTATTAAATATTTTATAGGTGCTATGGTTATCTTCAAATTCACCAAGCCCAAGGTTGTGAACTACGAAGTGATCCATTACCCACAACACCATGTAGAACACCATGTGGACCATCACGCTCCCGCCTGGGACGCGCACGGCCCCTACCAAGCGCGATCATACGAAGACGCCCACGAAATCGCCTACTCTGGACAAATATAATCCGATACTATGTGAAATAAGACGGACCTCTGACTAATTTATTTATTTAAATTATTTATTGCTAATGTAAATAAATCTTATATTTAAGTTTCAATTTTAATCAGTGTTCATTATTTTGATACCTTTATCTTTCTTTTTAATTAGTATGCTAAGACTGTAACAAGGACAGCATTCTCGGAAACTATTTATGTAACGGAGAAAAGTTGAAAGTTGCAAGTAAATAAATTAGAAAATTATGAGGAATATACTTCCAATATAAGGGCCATTAATAAAATCAAAATATATTTAAAACAAATAAGTATAATAACTTGAATAGTATGATTTATTTAATTTTCATTGAAAAAAATAAAATGATACGTAATTTTCATAATTTTTTGATACATTTAGACATTTTTCTTGAAACTACATTTCAAGAAAACTATTGCTGAAGATACCCTAGATAGATTTTGTCTAGTTTTAGCAGACATATCAAAAATTTTGTTTGATATAAAAAAAGGTTTATTTAGTTCTCACCTATACACAAACAAACAAATAAACAAATAAACAAGCATTTCACTTAACTACAACCACATCCGCTTTGTCGAAATCGAATTCATTATTGTCTATTTTATTCAAATTAAAAACTTTTAAATGACCATTTTTTTCAGGTGATCTTACATTATGATTAGAAGCATTTCTTAAAATAATTGAATGTGAAGAATTTATCTTCTCACTGCGACGATTGATGCGATTAATAAGGACTTCTGCGTCATCATTATCTATTTTATTACCACTGCCTTTATTTCTATATATGAGTGTTTCTAAAAAATGTCCTGGATTAAATGTTTCCGGTTTATTACCCTCTATATACAAAGGTCGGTCAGCAAACTTATCTGGGACATCGTGAATGTATTCTTCGATTGGTTTCGATTTAACTTTCGTCCCGTTTTGCTTCTTAGTACTTTCATTTGAATTGTAATTCAAGTCAGGGGTTCGTTCATCCGGCCTCGGTAAAAGTACTCGATTAGAAAATGTTTTGAATACTTTAGATCGTTTCAAAGGATTCATTTTGTAAATACTCAGTAGGACATTGAAGTTTTCTGTGTTCGATCGCTTACTTCTATTTGCAGTCCCTGATTGTGAAATCTGTTAATTATTTATTTTATAGTTTAATTATATTGATTTTTAGGTTTTTATTTAATTAATATTTTACATAAACTTCTAAAAAAACAGTGCATTTTTAAATACAATATTAAAGTTTTAAGATAAACAAAGATAGTGTTTTATGCGAGTGTTTGTTGCGTTAAATCTTTGATTTTTTCATCAACAGGAACAAATATTGATCATCCTACGTCAGAAACATTTAAGCGCGTACCAACAATGACTGTACGATGTTTCAAACCAATCGGATAAATTTTGCTCAGAGTGTTATAATGGGACAGAAGAACTTAATAACTTATTTTTGACATAGTACATGGACCCAGGACCTTGTTATCGTTGGTGTCGGTTTATGCAGTGGCTAGACCACTGATGCAGACAAATTACAAGTATTCATAAGAGGTAAAGGATACCTGCCTTTCGCGCCGCAGGTCGTGGGTTTCGATTCCCACCCAGGACAGAAATTTGTGTGCATGAACATGTCTGTTTGTTCTGAGTCTGGGTGTTATTATCTATACAGGGTTATTTGTAACGACCCAGCAACCTCGCAGGACTATATAGTTAACACCATAAGCAACAACTTTTGTTCTAAGTATGTATTCTGTATAAGTATGTATTTACAAAAGAAAAGTATTATTTATGTAGTATATCAGTTGTCTGGTTTCCATAGTATGAGCTCTGCTTAGTTTGGGATCCGATGGCCTTGTGTGAATAATGGCCCTGGATATTATAATTCAATAAATTCATAAATTCATAATATTACTGATACATAATATATCATATACTATTCCCCGTAGTTACTTAGTGGTATAGGTACATATGTACCACCAATTCATCATATAGTCTACCACCAAACAACAATACTTAGGTAGTTGACGCATTGATGATGTAAATAATGGTTAATATATCTTACACGCAATATTTTACAAGCCGAAATGGCCCAGTGGTAAGAACGGTGAATCTTAACCGATGATTCATACCCGGGCAAGCACCACTGAATTTTATATTAATTTGTGATTATAATTCATCTCGTGCTTGACGGTGAAGGAAAACATCGTTGGGAAACCTTAATGTGTCAAATTCACTGAAATTCTGTCACATGTGTATTCCACCGACCCGCATTAGAGCATTGGAGCAGCATGGTAGATTAATCTCCAAACCTTCTCCTTTAAAAGAGAAGAGGCCTTAGCCCAGCAGTGGGACATTCACAGGCTGTTACTGTAACTGTACTGATTTCTAAAAGTGCCAATATATGTGCCTTAAATAAAAAAAAGATTGTTATCCCTTGAACAGCAGTGCCATTTTTTTAAATTTACTTCATATCTCGCTTATGAAATGATGTAAACCGACTTCCCGTGAAAAGCAATTTTGATACGTGTATCTTTTAAGTTTTATAGTTTTTATAGTCAAAGTCGCATATTAATTTTTGATTTCACTATCGTGTTCAACGATAAGTTCCTAGAACTTAATTAATTAAAAATGATAAAACTAACCAAATTTCTCACCCATGTTAAAGAGACTGTCACGACTATGAGGCAAACTTTCATTGCAAGTCTATTACGAACGCCGTTATATCGCATAACAGCATTGTATTAAACTAACAATATTTACAAAATAGTACGCTTATCAGCTATGAAGTTATAACATATTTTCTTACTTTGCGACGTGAGTGTAACCGTATGTAATTGTAATGTTAAGTTTTTGTCGCCAATTAAATTTTGCCTAACGAACATGTTAATCTAGCAGTGTTTTACATATTGTATCTTTAATTACTTTCTCAGCCAAATTCTGTTTTATCCAGAACACCTTATGGTAACATTTAAGACGAGTCTGCAACTGTCTGCCCCGTTGGTCTAGTTGCTAGATATAAGGCCGCAGATCCTAAGAGGGTTCAAACCCTAGGGTCGATAATTTTTTTCTCAGTAGCAGCTCGGAGTATAGTCGTTGGAAGTATACATATTCCCGTGCCTCGAAAAACACGTAAAGCCGTTGGTCCTGCGCCTGAACTCTGCGGCATATCTGATTTGTCGTCCCATCGCATTTTGAGAGTGAGAGAGTAAAGCTGTGTTTGCGCACACACTTGTACGCTATAATATAAATTGGGCGCCGTGGCCAAGATCTGTCTGGAAGATATCGTTCTAAGGTTAATATTTGTAAATCGAACACAACTAAAGTTGAGAACTTTTATTTGGAATAGCATACAGAAGTTACGCAGTATCCTCTGTATCTGTTCGGGAGGCGCCACGGAATCATTTGCGTATGCTACCTTGACCTTCGTTCGGTCGGCCCGCCTATGCGGGCCTTCATTTCTAGGGGGGTTCCCAAATACAGGGAGCTCACCTAACCCTGGCAGCTATTACTTGGCGGGGGGAGAAGGTACCGGCGCCTCCCCCCGGTATGTTGCCAATCGTAATCAAATAAACTATATACAATTATTTTAATAAACTAAACCCCTGCAAGGTGTTACTGCCTCACTGGCTCATAAATCAGCTGATTACGAGGTTCCGGTTTCTAAATCTTTAGATAACGTCCTTCAGACCGATTTCGGCCATGGCGGCCATTCTCAAGAGAGATTAGCCAACTGCGCAGGAGATATTATAGTGCACAAGTGTGTGTGTGTGCAAACACAGCTGCACCCTCTCTTCCCTAGCTCTCATAATCTGATGGGAAGGTAATCCGACACGACCGGAAAGAGTTCAGGTGCAGGACCAACGGCTTAACGTGCCTTCCGAGGCATGGGAGTGTACACACTTCCACCTTACAAACTCTGGGCTGCTGAGAATTTTCTGACAGAAAATCCCAATAACTTTTATTGGCCCGACCTGGGAATTGAACCCACGACCACCGGGTCTGCGGCCTTATATCTAGCCACTAGACCAACGAGGCAGTCAATCTATAGATAAATTCACAGTGGCGCTCGAAATTTGTTAGCTGTCAGTTGGAAAGCACAGTTGACGGACAAGCAAAAGGGCATCTTATGGTGAGTAATAAAAACAGTTCATAGACTCTGTAAAACCATATCTCAATATCTCTTACATCGTCCATGCGTCACCAACGTGACAGTACAACAACTATGTTGCTGTTTCGCGGTAGAATAGGTAATAAGTGGGTTATCTATTCAGCCGGGCTTGGACATCTTGAAACCTGTTCGCAGCGTCACCTACAGGACCAAATCTAAAACACCATCCAAGGACTCACTGAAACACACAAAAAATTAGGCGATCAGTGACGCACACTCGTACTGAATATTACCAGTGACACACTCGTATAGAAGGGGAGTAAAATAAAAAGCAGCTTTGACATCGATTTGAAAGCATATCATTGGTTGGGATCTTGAATAATTTATGATATTAACTATGAATTCGCGAAAAAATACCTTTTGAATGTCCGGGAAGTTGTAACCGGAACTTTAGTTAAAGTGGTTATGACTGGTTAAGTGGATATTCCAGTGGTGTTATGAATAAAGGTAAGTAAGGTTAAAAACACAAACCGTTTGTAGTGAGCTGAGTTGAGTTTGCAAATCTCATGGAATATGAGGTTTCTTTATCTTTACTCCTTCTTCGAGTGGAATTAGATATCATTATATAGATTAAAAAGATGTTTGACAGGGTTTCTAAAACAAAATCAAAAACGAACCAACGTATCTACATGCACATTGTTTTATGACGAGATCACAACTATTGATGGGCGATTGTTAAGATGCAAATTGTTTTTAAAAATTGAGTTTGCTAACGTAACAAACAAAATTCCATGGATTTCAAAATTAGAACAACATTACATCAAAGAAACACCGGAAAAAACTACATTCGCAAACAAGATAGAATGTTGCCATGTTCTCCTCCGCCACCCTCGTTTTCAGATAAATCTTTTTTTTTAATATAGTGTGTTGTAGTATAAGGAATGTATAAATTATTATAAGCTAATTGTAAATTACGATTTAACAGGTTCTTTGTTCTGTATCTTTGTAAGGATTTCAAGTGCGTGAAAAAATAAATGTGCGGTCAGAGGACCTCCGTCAGGAACGAAGTTCTTTGCGATATTTTTTCGCCTCAAAACGTGTTTTAAAATGTACATTTTAATTGATTACAATACCGTATTTTTGACAAATCAAAAAGCGCCTCAACCTCCTTCATGCAACTCCCTTTAATCAGAAATTGAGAAACGATTTAAATTTTGAAATCCAATTATATATTTTTTTATAATAATAGCAATCCCCATTTTAAGGGATTTAATAATATTTTAATATTTTTTTAGTTATTTTCCCCTCCAATTAAACAAAGTTTATAATGGTAATTGTGGCAATAGCCCAAGGTTCGAACTTGGGACTTGCGTGCGGCTCGTAAGCCGTAGCGCTATTGGTTCTTATATTATGGTTTTGTATTATATCTTGATATTTTCGTTTTTGTATTTTGAAGAACGTTATTTAAGTATTTTAAATAAAAGTAATTCTTTTGATTGACTTTGCTTATATTTAAGTATTTAACTGAATTAATAAAAAATAGATCTACAATAGTTAGGCGCACTATACAATTCAGAAGCGCTCGCGCAATACTGAATTCGAACGCCCAACGCATCACATTTTAGAGATAGGCATAACGCTATTTCGTTATGTGACATGGCCTTGGGTCACTACCATTTCACTCTACTGTAAGCCGCGTAAAAAAACTTCGTTCCAAAAGGCTCTTTGTTCTGCAAGTAGTCTGATGAATGAGATATCTAGGTTAGAATTTTTTTTCTATAATTTGTTTTAAATGTATCTTTTTAAACGTTAAACATCGGAACTAAAATAATCTAAATAAATGACCATTAATCAAATCTAATATAACAATATACGTAATATTCTAATTTGCTAATAAGGAATTTACGAACATAATATGTGGCAACATGGCATCCAGATATTTAAGGTGTGTAAAAAGTGGTTTGTTCGGTGGAAAAAGTGATTTGCTTTTTCCTCGTCACAATGAAGTCTTTCAGGTAAGCGTCCTTTAATTTATTAATATCTGATATAATCTAGGTGATAATTATACTTCAAGGAAAATGGTAACATTTTTGTGTTAAATAATAATGCTATGTGACAAATTAATAAAATGTATTAATTTTAGATTAATTTTTTTGAATTGAAATAAAATTAAGTAGTAGAAGAGTTTGTTAAATACATAGATGTCGCCAGTGTTTTATAAACTCTCAATTTATTAAACCAACTTATATGTATAATTCACACATTAATTTTATTTCAATTCAAAAAATTAAAATAAGTAAAATTACACTAAGTAAAATAAACAATTATTATAAGTAATTACACTAAGTAAATTACACTAAGTAAAATAAGTTTACGTTTTAAGACAAATAAAGGAGATTAATAGTGGCCATTTATCATCAGGTTGAAAATTTATATTTCTGTTTTATGTCTCTCAAATATCGTTTGTACGATATAAGTATTTATCGGTTACCGGAAAGATTGTAAGAGTATTTTTTAAAAGTATGTGTTGATTTAATTTTTTTAGTGTGATTATTCAGTTAATCTGCTACGCGAAGCTTGGTTTGTCACAACATCCAGAATGGCTGGCAATACAGAAAGAGCACGACCCAGAACGATTCACATCTACTATGACTCCTTACGTCGAAGACAGTCCTATTACAGTGCCGAAATCATATGAGACTCCAGATTACAGAGTTCAGGAACCAGTATTCCTCCCAGAAAAACAAGGTTTTTACAGACAAGAACAGATGCCGTATCGATTGTCACCTCATCACAAGACAGCGTCAAAGTGGAAAGCGGTATGTTAACTGTTCTGTATATCGTAGATTTTATACAATTTGGTTATGAATTTTTAATATGACATAAATCAAGTTTTAACCTCACCGATTACATTGAAACTTGGCACGTAATTTTACTTTTTCATGGATAAGTTTAGTTTATTTGTGCCCTGTACTGAACACACATACACTGTACTGTATTGCCGACTAGATCAATTGGTAAATGTTTAAACTTTATTGAAAAAGCACGGAAAAAAAGTGAAATTAGCTACACAATGATGGCGTTTTATGTATCGATTTGTTATTATGTTCAGGTAAAATTCAAAATACGAAGAAAATTTAATGTAAAAGGCATATATTCCATCTTTAAATAAGATAAATGATGGAATAAATGGATACATTTTATTATTATTATTGTTTATTTTTTAACGCTCACGAGTTTGAAATAAAATTTTGTTATATATATATGATTTGGTGCTTAATGTTGTTACGCTGGTAGGTTAAACAATGTTGCTTGATTTATATGCCTATATAAACGTAGCATACAATTTTGGCGACCTTATCGCTACATAGCGATCTCCAGGCAACCAACGGTGTAAGGAATAACTCATAAAATACACATATAATATATCTATATATAAATTATATTATCAATACATACTAAAATTACAAGTATATAATATAAATATATACAATAAATATGATACTAAAAACGATAAGTCCTCAAACAACACGAGACAAGAAAGATAATCCAAAAAAAGAATAAAAATAAAAGAAAATTATTGGTGATAAGGTACTTGAGACAAAAAGTGATTTTTTACAAGTTTTTTAAAAATATTTATGGATTTGGCTTCCCGAATATTTAAAGGGAGGTTCCAGAGTTTAATAGCCTGTACTGTAAAAGAATATATATTTATTTTGTTAAATTATTTTATTTTATTATTTTTATAGTATGAGCTTAAACGACATAAGTAGTACAATTTCAGATGACGCCTTTACAAATCTCAACGATTCATCTTTTTCAGATGACAGTTTTCATAGTACATATATACCGCTCAGCTCAGCTCTTAGTACAACATTTACGGCTCACCCTAAGAATTTAAATGTAATCCATATAAATGCCCAAAGCATCCCATCTCATTTTTCAGACCTCCTGAATTCATTTGATGATAAAAATATCCATGCCATACTCATCTCAGAGACATTCTTAAAGCCTTGTTTGCCCTCCACGTCTTACTGTCTGCCGGGCTTTCACTTAATTCACAATTATCGTGTGAGTAAAGATCGGTGGTGGTGTTGCTATATATCTACGTAGCAATATCCCGTTCACAATTTTAAGGAAATCTCCAGCTCAATACTCAGTCTTCGGAGCATCATTTAAAAGTTCTATAAAATAAAATCATCTAGAAGTTTTATCTGGATAGATAAAACTTTTAATTGGTGTCTTTTAAAGCCAATCTCTTCATATCAACTATTTCGAAGATTTTGAAAACCTTCTTGAGCTGCATGTACCTGCGGTAAACCATAAATTTTGACAATATGATATCCTCTCCTTGTTTTCTTCAATCTGGGGTATCGCAAGGTAGCGTTCTTTCACCGTTGTTATTTTCCATTTTTATTAATTCTATCTCACCACTTCTTTCCTGTTATAACAACCTTTATGCCGATGATCTACAGTTATCTAACGACACCAATTAATAACGTTGCCAATGCTATCCTTTGAGCTTAATATAAAAAACTTGCGGTATGGTGTCATTCATATGGACTTTTAATTAATCCGAACAAATCGCGGGCTGCTGTTATCTTCAGCTCCCAGCAATGGTACAAAATCAATCAGTCCGGTCTGCCTCCCATCCATCTTAATGGTAGTGCACTTCCAATTCAAAAATTCCTAAGGTTAAAAAATTATGGGCTAATTATAGATGTCGCATTCTTCGCTTCCCTACCATCCTCAAACTCGAACTTACCTTAAAGAGCGGTTCACCTTTCTTGGCTCTCATACACCAATCAATCTATGCTCTGAGCAAGACAATAAATTGCTGATGCCGCTGAGTTATACTAAAATATATAGTAATTCATTTACAGTAAAAGCTGTCCGACTATGAAATTCTTTGCCTCGTGAAATTCGTCAAGCTGAACCCGTACTTATTTTAAAGAGTCGCTTACTTAATAATTCTCAATCAATATAACTAAATAAGTATGTATCTACTATATGTATTTACTACACTTACATACATACATATTGACTGCCTCGTTGGTGTAGTGGCTAGATATAAGGCCGCATACCCGGTGGTCCTGGGTTCAATTCCCAGGTCGGGCCAATAAATAGTTATTGGGTTTTTCTGTCAGAAAATTCTCAGTAGCAGCCCGGAGTCTGGAAGTTGGAAGTGTGTACACTCCCGTGCCTCGGAAAGCACGTTAAGCCGTTGGTCCTGCGCCTGAACTCTTTCCGGTCGTGTCGGATTGCCGTCCCATCGGATTATGAGAGCTAAGGGGAAGAGTGTGAGCCTGTGTTTGCGCACACTTGTGCACTATAATATCTACTGCGCAGTTGGCTAATCTCTCTTGAGATTGGCCGCCGTGGCCGAATCGGTCTGGAGGACCTTATTCTTACATACATACATACATATATACAAGCTGTAACAAAATTCGTGTCCAACCCGTGAAGTGGATATTAGGTATCGTGTGTCGGTTCTATTTATATAATAATTTTTAAAATACTAAGCAAAAAAATTACTTAAAAAAATATATTCATTGTGCTTAACGACACTGTTGGTGGTAAAAACGTGGACTACTGAGGTCATGACCTCGTGTCTTAGCTACCCGATAAGTAAGAGCTATCGAGCGGTATTGCCCGCACCTGTTTGCCATGTAATTTTCGTCATTTAATTTAAAAAAAAAATTGTCCGGTATACATTTTTTGCACGATCTTTCTTCAAAACTACATATTATAATTCGTAAATACCGCTCCAAGCCATAACAATGACCGATTATTTTTGGTTTTGAAAGTAGGCACTTTGCAGATATTCAAACTATAGGGTTTTCCATTAAGGGCGCTTGATCTTTGAAATGCAAAAAAAAATACATGTAGGAGAGATATTTGCGAAATTTTTTATTTGGAAGGTCTATCGACCCCATTATGTATGGAATATGACATCATTCAAATGACCGCCACGGCTTCGGTTGGTGGCGCGCACACGAAAGGTCCAATTTTCGATGACTCTGGCGCACAAATCGGGCTGTATTTGATCGATGGCGTGGCGTATGTTGACTTTGAGGGCATCGGTGGTTTGCGGCTTGTTGGCATAGACCTGCGACTTAAGAAAACCCCACAAGAAAAAGTCCAGCGGGGTCAAATCGCACGATCTCGGTGGCCAGTTCACGTCGCCTCCGCGCGAGATGACCATGTCCAGAAATTGCTCGTGCAGAACTTCCATCGTAGCGTGTGCTGTGTGGCACGTAGCGCCGTCCTGTTGAAACCACATGTTGTCCAGATCCATATTCTCGATTTCAGGCCAAAAGAAGTTGGTTATCATCGACCGGTATCGCTCACCATTGACGGTGACGGCCACACCATTATCGTTTTCGAAAAAATACGGACCAATCACGCCTCCGGCCCAAAATCCGCACCAAACAGTCACTTTCTGCGGGTGCATTGCCACTTGGTGAACCTCGTGTGGATTGGTCTCGTCCCAAATACGGCAATTTTGCTTGTTGACATAGCCATTCATCCAAAAATGCGCCTCGTCGCTGAAGATGATTTTTTTGCCAAAATCGGCGTCAACTTCCAACTGCTCTAATGCCCAGTCAGCGAACACACGGCGCTGTCTATGGTCATTAACCTTGAGCTCTTGGGTCAGCTGGATCTTGTACGGGTGCAGGCTCAAGTCACAACGCAAAATTCGCCAAGTTGTCGTCTGCGAATGGCCGAGTTCCTGTGCGCGACGCGGTATTGACTTACGCGGGTTTTCGAGGACACTGTCGCGCACAGCGGCGATATTCTCGGCAGATCTCGCGTTACGTTGACGCACGGGAACCGGCTGATTGTTAACTGACCCGGTTGACTCGAATTTGTCCACCAATCGACGGATAGTCGACTCGGCAGGACGATCATCGCGACCGTAAAACGGGCGAAGTGCGCGGAACGTTGCTCGAACTGAAGACCCATTTTCATAAAACAATTTTATGATTTGCACGTGCTGCTCGACACTGTAACCTGCCATGGTGGTTTGGGAGGACGGAATGAATATAACACACTGCATTTGACAGCTGTCACTCAAACAACATGGCCGCAATCAGCTGTCAAAGTTCAAGCGTCCCTATTGGAAAACCACTTATTTTATATAAAAAAACATTTTTACGTAATTAAAAAAACGTTGCGAAATGTAACAAATATTTTTCATGTATAAATACCAAATTCATAGAAATATATATAAAGTAAAAATCTAAACTTCCAAGAGACTAAATAAGTTGACGAGCCGGTTGGGGTGATTGGTAGATATGTGACTTTATCGTGCCGTTCGCGCCGCAGGTCGTGGGTTTGATTCCCACCCAAGACAGACATTTGTGTGCATGAATATGTCTGTTTGTCCTGAGTCTGGGAGTAATTATCTATAAAAGTATGTATTTACAAAAGAAAAGAGGTATATCAGTTGTCTGGTTTCCATAGTACACGCTCTGCTTAGTTTGGGATCAGATAGCCGTGTGTGGATAATGTCCCAGGATATTAAAAAATAAACAAGATACTAAAAAAGTTTGCCACTTTTTCTTGTAGATTAATATTATATAAAATTATAGTTCTTTCAATGATTAAATCAAATATTTGTCATTTTCAAGAAAACCATCTTCATAAAAATCTACATTTTAAAACACGTTTTGAGTTGAAAAAATATCGCAAACAACTAAATTCCTGACGCATGTACAGCAAGAGATAACCCATTATTTACAACAGAGACTAAATATTTCCCTTTTACTCAAGCTTTGAACGAGAAGACAGCAATGCACATTATTGATACTTGGCGGTTGAATACCTCAATAAAAATAACTATCTTTAATTTTATCTTTAATTAATTGTATTTACTTATTTCAGGAAAATATTCATTACGCCGGGTGCTATTGCACGACCGTGTACAGGAGGTTGACACCTCTCGCCGGCTGTGCTGTGATTACAACCCGTCACATCTTGACCACAGCCACCTCAACACATCTCATACTAAAAGATCGTTACAATTTTGATAATCTAGAAAATATTCTCGGGGCGTGGTACGATAATAACGCAAATGTACATAATAGTTCTATGTATTTAACTCCAGCCAGGATTCATTATCATCCATTGGTATGTGCCTAATAGACTTTTCTTATGAATTAAGTTGGTGGACACCCCCGGCCTTACAGCGTCAAAATATTAACAACTGATCGTCAATGCGCCAACTGTATGAACTAAGATGTTATGTCCCTTGGCCTGTGGTTATTTTACACCCGTTCCCTATTTTTTTTTATTTTTTTATTTTATTGTATAGGTTGGCGGACGAGCATATGGGCCACCTGATGGTAAGTGGTCACCAACGCCCATAGACAATGGCATTGTAAGAAATGTTAACCATCACTTACATTGCCAATGCGCCACCAACCTTGGGAACTAAGATGTTATGTCCCTTGTGCCTGTAATTACACTGGCTCACTCACCCTTCAAACCGGAACACAACAATACAAAGTACTGCTGTTTTGCGGTAGAATATCTGATGAGTGGGTGGTACCTACCCAGACGAGCTTGCACAAAGCTCTACCACCGAGTAAAACCCCTATCCCTACAGTCCCTTCAAACCGGAACTCAACAATACTAAGTTTTGTTGCTGGGGGTAAATACTTAAACCTACCCAGATGAACTTGCACAAAGCTCTACCATTGACTTGTGGTAGGGTCCACAACACAATTATGTAACTTTCTAATTATATTGCATTTCAGTGGCATAGACCGGAGCACGTCAATAGGTCTCATCCGTTTTCATTCACTTTCGACTTAGCAGTGTGGGCTGCGACCTTCAATGTTTATGGATGGTATTGGAAATCTAGCAATACTGTCGTCTGTCTCAGAGGAACATCACATCCGTAAGTGTTCATAATTTCTATAATTTTTAATTGACAGAACCATTTTTCAAAAATAAAATCGTGGGGCGTACCGTAACCGGAGTATAAATATACGTATTTTGGAATCTGAATGCCCTAGATTGAAGAGAAAAGTGGTTTGACTGACGACCATTATTATTATTTGTGTTTTCCAATACAACCATTTAACTTAAAACATGTTTTTACCTATTTTATTTTTATTAGACTCATATTGCTCAGGCGCTTCTGATGCTAAGCATCCTCTCTATTACTGTAGTCGGCTCTCTTTTGCACGACTTGCTTTATACTTTTATTTCGCTTTATCAAGCCTTCTTTGTCTTTGTGCTGCAGTTTATGTTTTACTTTTGTTTGTTTTTGTTTTATTAGTATTTGTTACCATTTTGTTCCCACGAGTAATTGACGTTATAAAGATCGACCCCCCACAGGTCCAATAGAAGGGCAAGGCTTTAACAATAAAAATAACAAGAGGTGCCCAAGTCTTGAGGGGAAAACGCTAAGGTCATATAATTTTTCCACCCTAATACTACGAAGTTCTCGGCGTATTTTACCTTTGACTTTAACTTGGTTATTGTACCGCTAAAGACGTATCGTTTTAGCCACCGTAACGCTAAAACTGAAAAAGAAGCTTTTATATTGAGTATCAACTATAAAAATTGTATGAGTGTCAGCATGATGCCTCCTTTCAATTACACGTCTGTGGGCGTACTAAGGCAGGTCCCAATGCGTCGGTTTAAAGGTGTGCGGGCGGGTAGTACTCGAGGAAGTATTTGATATTAACTGTTCTTAATTAGTCCCTAAAAAGTTATGTTATTTTTAGACAAGATCATGGACCTCCTACACCATCGAATGAACTGTTTATTATCGTCGGATTCCAGTTTATGTGGGCATACAGACGCAAACCAATGCCATGGTTCAAATATGGACTGCGTACCAGATACACAACAAATCCATGTCCAAAGGTACGTTTTATATAAAATGCAATACATTTTATTGCTATAATATTATGAAGGCTTTTACCTTTTTTTTTTAAATTAACGAACATATTACGACTATAGTTTAAATACTTGACGAGATATTAAAATAGTAAATATTTGACAATTTTTTGAGCATTATTTTGTATAGAAATCAGTCTATCCTTAAGAATACGAATCTGCTTTAGCTTTTTTTCTAATGAAGAACTTGTTTTTAAACAAATTATTAGAAAACAATACACTTATTATTTAAATATTGTGTCATAATAATAATTATTCGGTTTTACTTACACTATGTAACATATGATTAATTTGATTAATCAATAATTGCTTGATGATTTGACAATATTTGTCGACCATTCAACAAATAAATTAAGTGAAAAATAATAGATTAGTAGTAGTATGATATTAATAGATTTTTCAGGCCTTTTGATTAAATTTGCATACATGCATACATTTTAGTTTTATTTTAATTTCAGACAGACTGGGGTTGGTTTATATGTATATATGGTGATTGGGCTAAATACGGCATAGAAGGTGGTGCTGCACTGCACAGAGCTTTCCAAGGCCGATCCTGGAGACACGATGGGTTAGTTGGAATGGGAGCGTTCAGCATGAGACTGAGGTCCATCGAATTGACCCATTATTTCACAATATTGGACAATTGGGTTGTACTCGATTTTCTATACAATGCCTACGAATCTAGTATACCATATGCCTGGCTGGATGCGAGATTCGAGGATACAAAGCACTACGCACCAAGAACGAAGCCAGGGATCCACGTTACAGTTTCGTATCCATGGGGCCAAGGATACAACCAAGACCCCTACTATCCATAATCGTTAATGATTTTCATTTATTTTTATTTGCATTAATTATGTAAAGGGCCTACCTTTTTAACGCCAAAATGCATCGTTTTCTTGTGCGAATAAAATACAAAGTAAAGAAAAAAAAAACACTTGTAACGATAACAATAAGCAAACACACACACAACTTGTTATTGTTACACAAAACAAACAAAAAAATGTATTCATTATTTTCGTTAAAAATAATTTATGTTACATTGCACTATTTCCACAAAGTAATAAGTTACTTAGTCGAATTCTGTGGTTTTACGTTTAGTATCCGGGTGTGTGATTGAATTGAAAACATTCGTTTGCATATAAATAAATTTAAAAAAATCCATGATTATATAATATTATTAAAAATTTTAATATTTAGAATAAAAGAAAGTTTAATGCACAAACTTTTAATATAAAAATATCTAGAGTAAAATGTTGCTACCGGTAGTTAATCTTCTACAGCTTGACTGTCGACAAATGGCTCCTCGAAAGATTTCCATGTACATAATTAACGTAACATTCATAGAAAGAAACTAAAAACTATTTATATTATGTATAAACATTATACGTTTATTAATAACTGTTTTAAAATATTCAATAATACGGAAACTATAAAGTAAAATATCAATTCATGCTATATTTAATAAATAAATTTTATTACAAATGCGAAAATGTTTTTGTAATTTTTTTTACACTCACTAATTGTAACTAGTCAACCGGTTACAATGAAATTTTGTCTTTATGATGTTATTGGGTGTAACTAGGAAGCGAACTAATATAATAATATTAATATGACTGCCTCTTTGGTCTAGTGGCTAGGATTAAGGCCATTGACTCAATTTCAATCTTTTATTTTTTTTTTTTTTTTTATTGACAAAATTCAAATCTTTATTCAATGTATAAGTGTTACGTTTGCGTATTGATTGTCATAAATCTAACACCGGTTCGGAAATAAACCACTCGGACCTGAGAAGAACCGGCGAAAGAAACTCAGCGGGATATAGCGGAAAAGAAAGTGCACTTGTGTGACACACACACACACACTATGAAAATATTAAAATGAAACGAGTTTTTTTTAAATTGTTTTTTAATTAAAATGTCATTCAAATATATTTTGAATTTTAACAATAATAATTAAGTACTGTCCTAGTGACTGATGACTCTAATCAATTGACTAAAGGAAATTTAATTTATTTAATTATTACAAAATAATATTTTTATTAATTTCATAATTAACATGTATTTAAATCTACGTAATAAATAAATAATTTTCTATTAAAGTATGACGCCACTAACGAATAATTTACAGGGTAAGGTAAATGCATTTTCTATATTTAATTATAATTATTATAACAATAAATAACTACAAAATAATTGGTTAATAGAATATTAAAAATAAATTATCATATATATCAACATAGGTACACATCATTATTGGATTGGTTTCCTACAAATCTATTTTTAAATGCATCTGTGTATTTTGTTATATAAATGTTGTAGTATGTAGAGCCCAACTGAGACTTAAGTGTCAGTCGAGTAAGCGTAAGATTTCGATCGTCAAATGACGTCAGCGCAAGATTTCGAGCGTCTGGCACTAACACCATTTGTTATGTGGAAATATTTGGAATCGAAAATGAGACGTTTGCATATTTGATAACTTTTTAAATCGATGACAAATACGAAGGTCAAAAATCTAATTTTGGCTAGACCAGCCTTGTTGCAAAAAGACGAAATTCAGAGCACAATGTTCAACATTGACTACAATAATTATAATGTTTAAATGATCAAAATCGCACAACAACGTCAGTTGGTTTTGCACTATTTACGAAGTGAAATACGAATTAAGCTCTTACAGAATAACTTTTTTAATGACTGTAGATATTTCATTAATATTTGAATGTGAAAAGTGGTGGCTTTTTAGCCCTACACAAAAAACAACAAAAACAACGAAAATTTTACTTTTAATACTAATACATAATCGTGATTTTCTGTTTTAATGTGCGCTAAGCGTAAAGCGCGCGTATTTACATATTACAAACAAGCGCTTTCGTTTATTCTTTCTCCTGTGATTTTAAATGTTTCTTATTATTTTTTATTGTAGTCGATGTTACATTTTGGATATATAGTAACACAGTCTTTTGATTCTTGCCCGTCTCTCGCTGCTTGAACGTATCTGAAGTAATGCAGCGCCATTTTGCTGTCAGCCGGCGGTACAAGCTCACTGGATTCTCTGAAAATTAAGTTTTTATATTTGTGATTTTTAATTATTGTAGGCGGGCTGGCAAATGGGTCACTTGGTGGTAAGTCGTCAACGTCGCTCATAGATAATCACACTGTAAGAAATATTATTCATTCTTTACATCACCATTACGCAGCTAATCTTTGGAATATGGTGTCCCTTGTTTTTTTTGTTATAATATAGGTAGGTGGACGAGTGTATGGGCCACCTGATGTTAAGTGGTCACCAATGCCCATAGATAATGGCATTGTAAGAAATGTTAGCCATCGCTTACATCGCCAACGTGCCACCAAACTTGGGAACTAAGATGTTATGTTCCGTGTGCCTGTAATGACACTGGCTCACTCACCCTTCACATCTGGAACACAACAATAGCAAGTACTGCTGTTTTGGGGTAGAATATCTGATGAGTGGGTGGTACCTAACCAGACGAGCATGCACAAAGCCCCATGTAAAAATATATAGCTTTTATACCCAAAACAAACAAGTTAAGTTATTTTGAACCTTATTTCTAAGTACATTTCAATTCATTAATCACCTTAAGCGATAACATTTGATTGCGCTGTACTTTCTTTAAGTAATATTTTTAATTAATCTATTTCATGTTTTATTTTTATTGCGTTCAGTTTGACATGCGCGTTTATATAATACCAATTAAATCAGCGTCATCAGCTAAGTGAAAAGTATCGGAATAACATAGAATGTAGGCAATTGGCCTTCGGCATACAAACGAGGCAGTTTTATATTTGTACGTATATAATATTAATAATACATGTATAATTATACTTACTTGCTTAGTTCATTTGAGACTAGATTGCTATATGGTGCGTGTTTAAAGGGATCTCTGTATAAAGCGCATACAGCTCTTTCTTTGCAACCCGTTTCTCTCGCTCCAATTGAACCAAGTATCGTGTCGACTCTTTCTAATAAAGTTCCATAGAACTTCTCTGCCGCTATGGTATCCTGGTACAATAAATACGTGTATTAAAATTTTTATGTATATATATTGAGTGTACAATTAGTTAAAACCTTGTCTGGATGTTTGTCGCAAGTATTTTGTCGTTTCATTAATATGACGTCAACGCATGACACGACGTCACTACGAGCATCAGATGACGTCGGTGTATATTTTGTAATTTACACATAATTTTTTGACCCGTATGTATGTCTTATATTACACAACCGATTATATCGAATCTTTGTATTATTGTTATAGCTGTTGTTGGTGACGCTTACGTCTAGCATTATCAACGTAAAAAAGCTGAGGCTTGAGTCGTAACGGATTTTTGATTACTAAAATTCAATTTAAAAAATATGTGGCATAGAAGGTCGCAGTTGTAATAACGGACAAAAAACCAAAAAGCCTTTAAAATATTATTGAAATTAATTTCTAGTTACAGAACGATATTATGTTTAGAGTTTCATATTTGAAAAAGAAACACATCCGCAGTATAGGCGCGTGGAGTTAATTTTAAATCTACTTTTCCAAAAAAGAAAGCTTTCGCCCAGCGCTGGTACATTTACGGACCGTTTTCTGTATATAACTTACGGGATCCTGTGAAGCCAATATTTCTTGTTGCTGTCTAACCAGCTCAGTTTCGGCTTTCACTCGATTACTCTCAGTTAATTTCGCCGCTGATACTCTCAGTAACTCATCCCTCACTGGGGAGGGGGGCGCCCGAGCCGCGAGAGTTGCTGCCCTTATCTGAAATCAATCAACCAAATTAAATCAAATCAATGGGCCAATGCTACAAATAAATTGTCACTATCTCAATCGAATCGAAGCGAGATCATTGCCGTATATCCTTTTTCCTATTCCTTACTTTAATTATCAACTATTGCCATAAAAGTTAATTTAATTTGTTTAACCTAACAATTAATTAATTAATTGTTATCCAATAAGGTACAAATATCAATATCAAGGGACGGTTAACTTCTAAATATTTAATTTATCAATTGTAAGAATACGTGTATTTGAATAATAAGTTTTCATGAATATTTATTAGGCAATTGCAATTGTTCAGTAATTCAATAATAACGGATTGTAAATTTACTAGTTTTAATTACTGGTTTAAGGATTTTTTATTATCATAAGAGGTGCCTGCCCATCTGTTTTCAAGTGACTTAATGAAATGACGTTAAGACAAAAATGGAGTGAATTGTAAAATGGACGAAAACAGAGACGGCAATTGTGACTTGAAATAAATGCAAGAAAATGGAATAAGAGTTGTTTTTTTTTTAAATAACTGATCGTATCCAATAATATATCTTAACATCATATCAGTTCAGTTCCGATCCGAATAAATATAGAATAGTCGAAGTTGAATTGTATTGTAATCGTTATAGATTAGTAGAATTCGGCCCCAAGTAATTCGCGCGCGATTCAGACCTTTAAGAACTGACTTGATTGTCGTGAGACGTCATTTGTTTGTACTTACTACTGTGGAGTTCTTCTTGTAATCACACACTCACATACGATAATTTCTTCAGTTGAACATACGTACAAACACCTACTATGCACATAGACATAATCAGCAGGAATCTTACACACCACAGTTACATAATTATCGTTCAGAAATACTTTACTTTTACTTGAAATTATTTTAAAAATTGTTATTTTCGATATACTTAGACAAAATTCTATCCCATTTTGATATCGCACGGGAAATATAATTTGTATATTTATTTATACAGGCAGACTAACAAATGTAAACTTATAGTAAAAAGTTTAAACTACGGTTTCTAAACTATTTATTTATTTGGTAATCCAACGGTGAACATACATACCTTATTATATGATTTAACAACAAAACAAATTTAAACTGTCAAACTGTCTAAAGATCTCATTGTACGAGGCGTGAAGAGGCATTTTGCGGGCCGGCAAGGCGGGGGCGGCTAGTGCAAAGCATTCTTCCTGAGCCGTCGTCGCGTTTGGACTCTGCTACCACTTACCATCAGGTGGAGTAGAGTCATTTGCCCTCCCGGGTATTATAAAATAAAAAATCTCAAATATATACTTTTTTGGTTTTATATTTTGTTATTTGAATAATTTTATTATATTGTTATTTTTTTTACTATTTAATTAGTTCTGTTTTTTCAATCGCTAGGATTCGATTTTTAATTTTTATATAGGATAGTTTGGTTTTTATTATTTTTTTATTTCTTTACGAAAAATGGTGTTATTAATCACTTCGTAAGAATATCTGTTTTTGTTGTTAATTTTAACTGTTTAGTTACAATTTGATAGTGTAACTATTTCAATAAATGAATAAACCTAACATTTATGTAATAATGTATTCAACTTTTAAGAGATATAAATCTAAGTAATTATTACTGTATTATTCATATATTATTTGTTACTGTTATTAGTCATAGTATATTATTGTATGCATTACCAAAGCTTCCTTTTCGGGATTTGTAGGATCTCGTGTTGCGCCTTTTTTGTGTCTATAATATGGATTCGGGGGTGGCGGTAACGGTCCCACGGGTCTGTAAGTGAATAAAACATAAGTACGTCCTAAAACTGAGATAACCCAGTGGATGGAACACGTAAATCTAAACCGGGCAAGCACCACTGGCTTGAATTATTTTTTTATTTTAATTAAAACACATGAGACCTCAGTGGTGCTTCAATTTAGAATGTTGTCAAAGAACATTCTGAATTTAAATTTAAAATTAGACATAAATATCAGGATTATCTATATAACATGGCAACCATTTAGATTTCAATTTTTACGACTTCGCCGACAACCACAAATTTTCTTAATTTCGAAATTGGCTTCCTGTTACATATTTATGTTACTATGAGATTTATAATTAATTACATAAAGCCAGTCAGTGTTATAATAGTCTTCTCCTGACCAACTAGACAGATCAAATTATGGTGCACAGTTTTGTGCTCAAATACTGACTCTTAATAGAAGTAGGAAGATCAGTTGCAGGACAGTTTTATGTGCTTCTCGAAGCATAGGAGTGTAATCTTTCCAATATTTTAATTTCAGACTGCTACTGACATGTCAAAAAATCCCAATAACTTTTGGCACGACCAGAGCTTCGATTGGAAGCCATTTTTAGTCATTTCTTCATCTTGTGTGTACGAGGCTTAATACACATAATTATTTTTAAGGACATTTTAATAGAATACGTATTATAAATATGATTATTACCTTCCAGGACTATTCGAAACTACTATTTTTTGACCAGAATTAGGTATTTGTACATTGGGTACTATGGTGCTGCCGCTAGCTAACTCTCCGACGTTTAACGAAAGTCCTGTAACCAAAGAATAAGCTAGTTATTAATAACATAATGATAACAAAATATTGTTGAAATATAAGTAATATGGTACGAATAAAAATAACCAAAAGTATGCTTAAAAATCGATTTCATAAAAATTATTATTGGTCAAAGGAACATTGATTTATTTCATTTAATTAATTTTGCGGCATCTAGGCTTGGGAATAAACGATACCTGCGTTTTTTTATATATTTTCACAAATTATATTATATATAAAATGGTGTCATTTGTGTAATATTATCGAAAAATTACCTGGAGGAAGTCCAAGACCCCACGCGTTGATGTCATTGGCGTCATTCTCCTGAGGTTTGAAAGTAGCTATGGCGTTACGGTGAATGTCTGATAAATATCTTTAAAAAGAAAAAAAAAAACAATATAATTATGACTAAAGTTCATTGAAATTGAGACATGGAGATAGTGAAACTGTCGTAAAAAAATGCTTCGTAGTCACTTACTCGCTGCCAAGCCCTGGTCCAGAGAGTTCCCAATCTTGTGGATAGTGTTCAAAGGAAGCTGGTGGTCCATCTGTATGTTGCTTTATAACGGTTGCACCATGTGGTGGTCCATATACGTGAGGATGATGGGAATGTGGTACCTGCGGGTAATAAACAATGACTGATTTAAGGTCGATAACAATCATAACAAAAATATTCCATTCTGATTTAAACTGAAGTTTGATCGGCTGCTAGACATTGTTTAACAGCAAATTCTGTACGAACTACAATTAAGTTAATTGTATCAATCACTGCGGATATTATTATTACTTTATTGACAGCTTTATGATATTCAAATCAATGATGACAAATTCATTAAATTTAAGTATAAAGTCATAATTATCCTTGCCTTATGATGATGAGTGATCAAATGATGATGGTGGTGGTATTTCGTAGTGTGATAGTTCTGATGGTACCACGAGCAAAGTTTAAATATGTGACTCAATGCTGGGAATAAGAACAATAGGATCTTCAAGAACATCTTCTTGGCGGTGGTAACTCCTAGTATGATAGGTAGCACGAATACTAGCTTCAAAGCGATCAACTTCACTACTAATACAATCGCTAACGCTGCCATCACTAATTTCTTCTTTATGTACTTCTCTGAAATTGAATAAAAATAATTATATGTGGTAAATATCTTCATAAAAGATTTTAAGTTTCAATACATTTTTAAATATTAGATTCGTGTGTTTATTTTAAACACTTTTATTATATAATTTCAGTTAGTTTAAGATTTTATTATGGAATAAGACATTTCTATGAGAATAATGTAAGAACTTAAATATTAACAAATTACATAAGCTAATTAACATAAAATGTAAATGGACATGGTCAACATTTTAACACATAGTTTAGCTAAAAAAAATATTTCTTTTATTTGACATCATTTGTATGGGTATTTTATTATTCTACCCTCTCAGAATTTGATAGCCTTAATTGAACTATTATTAACTTTGGGTAGAACGAAAAATAGATGATTTAAAAACCGGCGCAAAAACGATTTTTTAATCTATTTTATTTTAAAAGAAGTAACATCTTGATCATTTGTTTTCTTTTTCGATTTAAAAGGGACCAAATGGGAAGTTTTATTCATCCAAAAAAAAGAATTTTCAAATCAGTTCAATAATGACGGAGTTATGAGGTAACAAACATAAATAAAATATAATCGAATTATGAACCTCCTGAACCTTTTGAAGTCGAATAATTAAAATATAAATGACTAATGATGAAACTCACTGATTTTATGAAACAGTAACCTCCCATGTCCATTATCATCGTGTCTTGGTTCCAAGTCAATGTGTACGAGCGCGCCAGTTTTGGTCAAAGCCCTCGGAGAAACCTTCAGCGTCGCTCCATTAAACATCATCTCCGGTAGTGTTAGCTTCATGTCATGCGTCATCAGGAATTTAACGCCTTTGTTGTATAAGGCATCTGTTACTTCTTCCAATGGTGTGTCTGAAATGACCAATATTCTCTACATTTAGGTAGGTAAGTATAATCACCACTGATCCCTGTATTTATGCCTGGGCCTAAAAGGCACTGGCCTGGAGATCTTGCTAGCCGTGGGGCCCCAAATATATGGTGACCAAAAATAATATAATTTTACTCGAACCGTTTTGGAATGGGGGGCCTAAAATTTCAAAGTGCATAAGGCCTTGGATCTTTAAGTCCGGGCTTGCTACCACTAATACTTTAACCATAGAATAAAAACGCTTAGAAGGATAGTGTCATACAAAGTTTCGCTTAAAATTGAAGTAACTACAATTAATGTGTGTGTAAGTGTCACGTACGTTACATACACCGACACGCCCACATACGACCGAATTATGTTGCAAGTGAATACACATTTTCCCCATAAAGTGAGGAAATTGATATTGTTTGAACTTGAATTATGAAATAAATTTTTTTGCATTTAATTAATTTGAATTATTACGTAGGTTGTATTCAGATGTGACAATTTGTCAGACAATAATATTGAACATTATTATTTTTTCATTAAAATTAATTAAACAACGCTGAAAGGTTTTCTGACAGTAAATTGTGATAAATAGTAGATTTGTGGATTTAGTTGGCTTCCAATATTCTTCTCTTCGATTAAGTTGTATTTTATCTATCTATCGAGCAGCAGCAATTGAATTCGAAGGAAAGCTACAAAAGATTACAATTAATCAATAAGTATTATAATTATATAAAGGTCCTCCAGACCGATTTCGGCCACGGCGGCCAATCTCAAGAGAGATTAGCCAACTGCGCAGGAGATATTATAGTGCACAAGTGTGTGCGCAAACACAGGTGCACTCTCTTTTCCTTAGCTCTCTTAATCCGATGGGACGGCAATCCGACACGACCGGAAAGAGTTCAGGCGCAGGACCAACGGCTTAACGTGCTTTTCGAGGCACGGGAGTGTACACACTTCCAACTTTCAGACTCCGGGCTGCTACTGAGATTCTTCTGACAGAAAAACCCAATAACTATTATTGGCCCGACCTGGAATCAACCGGACCACCAGGACCACCGGGCCTGCGGCCTTATATCTACCACTGGCCACTAGACCAACGAGGCAGTCAAATATAATTATATATTGCAATATTATTTAGTATTGCATTTTATTTTATGTATAATCATAAAGAAAAAAAATATTAATTAGTTGAACAGTATTAATGTTTTATAATAATTTAAAAAAGTTAAAATAATAATTTTAAATGTTCATTTATTTTTATTATTTAAAATATTAAGAAATCGTGGTAAATATATTTTCCATAGCTTGTAAAATTTTTATTGTAATGGCGTCTTTTGTTTAAAAATTCTTTTTATGTTTTGATGAATGTATTTTAGCTAAAATTATAAGTTGCCAAATAGTACTTACGTGTGAAATGTGATTTTCTTATCATTATTTTTTTTATGTGGAGTGTTATGACACCCTTTTACTAGACAGTAAATTATAAATAAAATCTTGCGCAATTAAAAAAATAATAAATTGCGCGAGATGTTTACTATGACACTTTATCGTGACGACTGAGGTGACGATTGACGTGACGTCAAATGTATTGAGACTAATAGCAGAATGACTTCAATTCGCTTGGGCCTACACTCCTTCTAAGCGTTATTATTCTATGACTTTAACTTTATTATCAATAAACGTTGTATAGTTAGAAATGCTGTCTTCTTCTTTCGAACGTTAAATTACTGATGACAAAAAGGGAGATCGATGTGTTACTAATGATCCGATTTTCGCATCATATCACCCGTTTTAAATCATACCGATTTTACCTTACAGATGTAGATATTTTTGTTATTATTAGATTTCATACATCGAGTGTAAAAGAGAATCACTTTTGCATTTGCATTTTGCATTAAAGATTTAGTATATTATTAGTATATATCAAAGAAATATTTTTATAATTTGTTTCTCAACTTTATATAATTTGTTTATTTTATCAGAGGTTTTGCAATTAGATTAACAAACATTAAACAGTGGCTGGAAGCAATTACTTTAACTAAAGTTACGCATAACGCGGTAATTCGTATTAGTAGTCTACTGTATAATCTTTCTTTTATAAAATAGGTAGGTGCACGACTAAATATGCCACCTACTGGTAAGTGGTCACCACCGTCCATAGACATAAGCGCTGTAAGAAATATTACCTATTCCTTAAATCGCCAATGCGCCAACTTGGGAACTAAGTTGATATGGCCCTTGTGCCTATAGTTACACTGGCTTACTAACCCTTCAAACTGTAATACAACATTACTAAGTATTACTGTTTAGAGGTAGAATATCTGATGAGTGGGTGGTTCCTACCCTGACGGGCTTAGACAAGGTAGTAGTAGAGATTACTAAGTAAATGTAAAAGTAATGTTTTTTCCTAACGCCTGCATTGTTATTTATTGTATTTTAAAATAATTTTTTTGTATGTTCGCTTTTTTGCTCTTTTAATGTATTGTCTATTATTGGAAATTTTATTGGTTTATGTTGTATTCATTTAATTTATTGTCTATGAAATATAAATAAATAAATAAAAGTGTAGCAAAACTCAATCGACATTGTCTTTTAACTCTGATAATTCATTATGTATATTTTAATTTTAGTTTAAGAGTGCAATCGGGATTACTAAAATACATAATATAACAGTACAATGATAAATTTTATTATGAAAACCACGCTGTTGATATTTAAAATGAAATTAATGTATTTAATTAACCGCGTGTTTAATTGAAACCAAAGACTAACCACATTAATATTTTCGTGACGTAGAATATTGCACTAAAAGAAATTAGCAGTTCAATATATGCATTTTTTATTTCTGAAATAAATTAGGAGAAATAGTGCTAACAGTACTGAGAACATTTAATCGCTGAATCGTTGTTGTGAAAATTATAGTTTATATTTAAAAAAACGGCTTTATAATTTTGCTACAAAAAGTGAAAAATGGTAAAATAGTAAAAGATTCGTTCCGGAATGTTCTAGAAACTTACTCTCTTTCATTGTTAACAGCGAAGATTGCTCTTGACTGTAGTTCCATTACGGAAATACACTTTCTATAATATAATAATTCACTGAGTGAATGTTCCCACATTATATGTAACTATAATTTATATGTGTTATCTCATGTTTATAGGAAGTTAGTGATGTACCGATTTATTAGTC
This sequence comes from Nymphalis polychloros, assembly GCA_905220585.2. Taxonomy (NCBI): domain Eukaryota; kingdom Metazoa; phylum Arthropoda; class Insecta; order Lepidoptera; family Nymphalidae; genus Nymphalis; species Nymphalis polychloros. The sequence continues at coordinate 3,786,954 of HG992264.1, read as the reverse complement.
ATACTTATTATATATTTGAAATATTGAGTGATTATAATATGATTACTCGGCCGAGTTGCGCGTTATAGGTTTGCGGATAGCGCTCGAACGCGTTTTAGGTTTAGAATATCAAAATTTAAAATTCGAATTACAATCTGCACAAACATAAAACAAAAATATTATGATGAAGTTATATCAAGCTTATAGTGAGCTTATCGCCCACGGCTCTAACGTTAGACATACAAAAGTATTCTATCTTCTTCCTTGGGTTTCAAGCTTGTTTAAACCAAATTCCATCAAAATCGGCTTAGTGGTTTGATGAAAGCGTAAAAGACAGAGAGATAGAGTTACTTTCGCATTTATAATAGTATAGATTAAATCAATTGAAGAACCTAGCTAACGCAAAAACACTCGGACTGGTAGTTTTCGAGAATATTACGTTCATATAAACAAACATTTGTCTCCTGTGTGTCTAATGCAAAAAGGATTATTTTAATTCGAATGGTTTTCGAGGCGTATTCAACTATACTGAGGTTTTGTATGAATGGCTTTATATTATAAAGTATAGATTTAAATACCAATGAAAGTTAATTATTATTATTTGTCGAGTTCATCGCAACGTTTTTATATGAATGTTATAGATTTCTATTATCGTATTTAATAATCATCTGCATTGTACATTTAAAAAAAAAAACCATCGGCAGTGTACCACCAACCTTGGGAACTAAGATGTTATTACCCTTGTGCCTGTAATTACACTGGCTCGCTCACCCTTCAAACCTTTAAGTCTAGAGTACATAATCCATTCAAAACAAATATTTTATTTTACAATAATTCGCATAGATCTGAAAATTAGTATAGATCTTAGGTAGTCTATTACGAATATCAATAATATCTATCGAAACTAAATCAAAATCGGAGTAGCTTTGATCGGTTTTGAGATAAATTCCTCCTATAATTGTAATATTAAAAGGACACACTTTAAAATAGTGTAGGTACCAAACTTCGTTAGGCAATTTTTCATTAGTGAGAAAAGTGAGTTTCTTTTATAATAAAGATGGACAGTGGGCCGGTGGCTCATGTGATGGTAAGTGGTCACCGCAAGCCATAGACATTGGAGCAGTAAGAAATATTAACTATTTCTTTCCCAATCATTGGAACTAAGATGTTATGTCTCTTGTGACTGTAGTTATTCTGGCTCACCCACCCTTCCAATCGGAGCATAAGACTTAAGTATTTCTGTTTGGCTTTAGAATATATAATAAGTGGGTGGTACCTACCAATACCACCACCAGTACAAAGCGTTACCACCAAGTAAAGTAAGTTCGTACCGAATAACACTGCTAACATTATCACTGACTGACAGAACACGAATCTATTTATATAAGTTTAATCGAGTGTTTATTTTGCCATAATTAATGTCGTGCGTTTGGTTGAGTCAATTTGTTTTCACGGTACATATATAAACACTTCTGAAACAAAAAAAAATCTAACACTAAAGGTCACAAGACGAAAAGTATTTTTTCATAATTGGGACTAGCGATACGTTGTGGAATCTGGATTTTTCCATAATGTCGCGATAGATATATAAACTAAAAATATGTAGGCTTTCAATACCGTTAGCTCAATCTCACTGTGACTAAAGAATATATTAAAGCTATGTCTATTTTTGGTATCTTTTTATGAGAAAACCTTTTCATTTTATGCTGTGGGAACATAATGAAATGAAAGATGAAAGATTATACCAAAACAAGAGTTTGACCCCAATTTGCTATATTTGAGAGAAAGAAGCTGATTCGTTTGTATAACTATATTTATAGACTAACCAGTTATTGTATATATTAGTCGAAGATGAGGTCTAGGATTTGATTGGGCCAGTAAAACGGTTTTGGGTGTTTTTGTCGAAGAATTCTTATGACGGATTGCCATCCCATAGGCATCACTATAAGAGTGAGGGAGTAATGTAGGTATATGCTCACGCACACTATGAACTATAAATATTCATTGATGATGAAGTCGAAATTGTTTAAATCATCATCATATTTGACATTTCAGGCGCAGGAACAACGGCTTTACGTCCTTACACTTAGGCACAATTGTCTAAAAGAAAGTCATAAAAGAAAATGTGAGCCGTCACGGGACGCCTGGCAGATGTGAAACATCTTTGTGGTGGTGTGGTTTGTTTATACATTTAACGTTTATTTTCATCAAATACAAAAATTAAAAAAAATATTGCAGGTTGTGACAAATTCTTTTGGGTCATGATTAATAATCGTGACCCTTGAAGTTGCCTGAATTAAATGAATATTAAATTATTAATTAATTAAATTAATAATTATTATAATTTTATTAAATGTTTAATATGAATTATTTCGCCACACCGAACGCACGGTATGTAAATATGTATATATAAATAAATAAATAACGTCCTTCTGACCGATTTCGGCCACGGCGGTCAATCTCAAGAGAGATTAGCCAACTGCGCAGGAGATATGTACAAGTATGCACAAGTATGTGCGCAAACACAGGTGCACTCACTATTCCCTAGCTCTCATAATCCGATGGGACGGCAATCCGACACGACCGGAAAGAGTTCAGGCACGGGAGTGTACATACTTCCCACTTCCAGACTCCGGGCTGCTACTGAGAATTTTCTGACAGAAAAACCCAATAACTATTTATTGGCCCGACCTGGGAATTGAACCCAGGACCACCGTGTCTTCGGTCTTATATCTAGCCACTAGACCAACGAGGCAGTCAATATATATACATATTAACCCGCGGCTATAGATGTTTCTCATCAATAAATAATATAATAATAAATTTTATAAATAATTAATTGGTCTTTAAAATAGAAAACCAATGTTATGAAATGTATTTAAAATATGTATAACATTATATAACAAGGTTATTTTAAAAGTCATTATAAAAATATTTTTATTTTTATTTTAATCTTGATAACTTTTGTTAGCGTTAATGTGGGTAGAAACATTTTGCACAACAGGTCCGTGTGAACGACATCACAATATTAATTTAACATTAAATTAAATATCACGTGGTGTGCAAAGAAACGATCCTCTTTGAAATTGGTTAAAACAGATGTCGTTGAACATTATTAGCATTTAAATCTGCGGTTGAAGCATCAACTTAAAATGGACAACTGCGTTTCTAAGCCACGCGGATATGACACGAATGAATGTTCTATTGTTTATGCAAATGTTTACGCACTTACTAACTTTCCACCCTTTTCTATAAATGCATTTATAAAGTATGCTATGAATGTGTTATATGACAACTATTGGAAGTAGGCCAATTTTGCAAAAAATATGAAAGAGCAAGCTTTTATTTAAGTCATGTATTAAAAAAACAGTACTAATACGATGAAAATATGGTCATATATCTTCACGCTGAGACCCAGGTCACTTTATATGTTATAACGATACTAATACAAGGTAGGTAGATTCTAGAAGAGTAAAAGGTAGTTGAATATAAAAAAAAATTGTACATCTCACAAAAGAAACACAATGGAATATTAAAATTTCTGTAACACAAAAGAATATAATAAAACACACTCACAAACTGGAGAAAATGGACGTTGACTTTTCCAGAATAAGAACATTTTTCGAGAACCTTCCAGTTTTTCTATCTAATCATAATTCGAATAGTTACGAAAAATTTAATTTAAAAAATATTTCGAATTATAACAAAATATTACCCAATGTGTATGCACCCTGTTTTTTGTGTGACGCCACGGAATGTCACATAATGGAAGCAAAATATAACCTTATCAAAACAAGAAACCATGCGGAACAATCAAAGTAAAAGGATTTTTAAAATTCTTTGTTTATTGCACGATTTACTTATTACTAATAGAATCGTAACATAATATGTCTGTTATAAAATGATTAAACTTACCTGAAATTTTGCGTGACACAAGTATATATGTGTAATCACAGGTCTTGATATCATTACATCAAAAGTAAGATGGCTAACGTTTTGTTTTGCAAGTTTGGTACTAAATCAAATGTTTCCAAACGTAAAATAATACAGTTACGTTCAGAAAGTGTATAATAAGACACAAAATTCCGTCACACAAGGGTCGTCACACAAAGAACCGAAATATGGAGACATCATTTTTACTCCACTTTTCTCATTTAATACGTTTCTAAATAAATAAAAAGGTTTCTCATGTAAAGTGATCGTTTTCCAAGTTATTCAAAATGTCTGTGTTAGTTCGAATATTGAAAAATAATTATTTTTTTCATTTGAATTTGGCACGTGGAGACACTCTTTTTTTTGTATGACATATAAAAAGTCTTTATCATTAGATTTCTTTTTTTTTGTATTTCTTTAGTCTAATTCTGTTGATTTGGTATTTATAAATCAACGCATGAATATTGTAACGTCTTATAAATACGGCTTATCTATTCACTATAGGATCTTGTACACCCGTATTATTAATGAGGACACCGAGCTTTTTTATTATGTACAATTTTTTTGATATTCACTCAGTTGTCAAATTGTTTTTGGAATAGCGATTTTGTTAATTTTGTTATATTAAATAAATTCTATGTAATATAACAAAAATAACAACATTTAAAAAACGTTTACAGTTGTTTTTTCGCCCGTAGTCATTGAGTTTTAGTATATAAGAATATTATTATTATCAATAATAAAAAAAATGAACGAGATGTAAGTGAAATTTAAGACAGCTGTTCTCGTTTTCACCACTTAACAACGCAAAGGATCATAATGAAATACTGCATAAACGACAAGGTTGCAGAAAATGTCATAGGGTCATAGGTCACTTAACGTCAGGCGGAAGTTAGTATTATAATAAACTAAAATGAATTTCGAAAACGAAAACGAGCAAAATTGTAATTTTAAATATTTGTCTATATTGAACCAGATAAACATTTATGTATATAATAAGTAATCATATGGAGGCCTTACTCAGCCGTGGGATACTAACAGTAACATACTTGTAATTTTTTTCGTTCATAGCATACTCGTAACAATAAAATAGAAAAGTTTGCTATGTAATCTAAAATGTGTCGCACATGGTCAAGCTTATAAATGATTCATGTGAATAGAATCGCTTTTCCCTTTAAGTAGACCAGTGGTCTATAAGCCTTGATTTGATAACAAATCATTTGGAAAATTCATTTCGTTATACTTTAGACTATGAGTAATTTTATATAATATGGTTAAATTTAACTTTTAAGCTATAAATCGTACATGTAGTGTACTAACAGCTTACTTCGATTGCCTCGTTGGTCTAGTGGCTATATAAGGCCGGAGTTGCTGGGTTCAATTCCTAGGTCGGGCCAATGGATAGTTATTGGGTTTTTCTGTCAGAAAATTCTCAGTAGCAGCCCTGAGTCTGGAATTTGGAAGTGTGCGACCACTCCCGTGCCTCGGAAAGCACGTAAAGCCGTTAGTATTGTGTCTTTGAATTCTGCTTAATGAAGCGTTGAATTCTTTCCGATCGTTTCGGATTGCCGTCCCATCGGATTATGAGAGCTAGGTAACAGAGAGTGCACCTGTGTTTCCGCGCATCTCCGGCGCAGTTGGCTAATCTCTCTTGAGATTGGCCGCCGTGGCCGAAATCGGTCTGGAGAACGTTTTTTTCGTTTACTTTACTAAAAAGAATATTTTTAGTTTTACTTTATATCTGTGTGGTTTTAGAAACTTTAGTATTTTGTTTCTTTTCAAAATTCAATATCAAATCGATGACATCGATTCGATTGCACCGACCAATCACCTTCGTGTCCTCATCTTGCATGACATTGGCGAAATATTCTGACACAGAATGGTACAACTAAAGCCATTTAGCAAAGAATTGAATTCAATTTAACTTTGTATTGTTTTAATGTTATGTCAGATATTTAAAATTTTCGGAAAATAAGTTAAAAATTCTCTAGCACCTATTTGTGATTTTTTGGAATGTAATATTTTCAAAGCAAAGATTTTGACTTATTTATAAGCATTAACATTATTACAAACGTTGCTTAGCAGCTGTTTAGTTAAACACTATGTTTTTTTCTATCATTATATGTAGATTTGAAAGAAAAGGACAAAGAATTGTTAAAATAATCACTTACTAATATTGTAGAGTAAGAAGTTAAGCTTGTAAGTTATATTCTCAAAACGTTAATGTAATATAAATATAATTTAATTATATATATATATATATATATATATATTTTTTTTTTTTTTTTTTTATTGTATCGGTAGGCGGACGAGCATATGGGCCACCTGATGGTAAGTGGTCACCAACGCCCATAGACAATGGCAATATAAGAAATGTTAACCATCGCTTACATTGCCAATGCGCCACCAACCTTGGGAACTAAGATGTTATATCCCTTGTGCCTGTAATTACACTGGCTCACTCACCCTTCAAACCGGAACACAACAATAGAAAGTACTGCTGTTTTGCGGTAGAATATCTGATGAGTGGGTGGTACCTACCCAGACGAGCTTGCACAAAGCTCTACCACCGAGTAAAAATATATATTGTCTTCATCCTAAAAGTATTTCACTTGTTATCCTTACATATTCTATATGTTACATACATTCATTGTCGTAGCTTATTTTTTTTTTAATTTATTGGTACACTACATAAAAATTTAGATTGTTAAATATAATATCGAATTAAATATTCAGCTTACCTGATTCCTCGTCATCTTTGATTTCATTTTCTTCATCGATTGATCGATCTTCTTTCTCATTGCTGCCGGTGAGGTAGATAATATTTGCTTCTTTACTATACTTATTTAAATCCACATTATTCTTCTTAAAACAAACACCACTACCAACACTTATATCACCATTAAAATCTAAACTATCATCCAGATATGCGTAAAAGTTCTTTTGTAAGCAACTCACTGTCGGTTTCAACGTACACTTATTTAAAATGCTGTCCCACAAAATATTACCAGTTTTGAAGGTTCCATTACTATATACGTTTTCCGCGAAACCTTTACCAGATATTGCTTCTGTAATCTTGAATTTCTTAGATATTTCGTTTTCGAATCTTTTAATGTCTTTGTTCGTTTCATTTTGATTACATTTAGCTACTATTACATTTAAAACTACTATTAAAATAACTATTGTTCTTGATTGTGAAAACATTGATTTACGATTTCGAAAAATAATTTCTTCTTGATAATTACCATTACGATGTCTTCTTGCCATTGTCAGATCATTACTAAAAAAATCAGTGTCTTTTTCTCATTTAAATAACTGTTCAAAAGCACGATGAATTACTGTATCTACTTGGGCGTAGGCTCATTAATTCCATTTTCTACGATACCCTCAGAATATTTGAAAGTGTGTCAGCAGTTTGTCTCCCTTGTTACTCTCGAATCTGTATTTTGAATGGAAATTGTTGACGTTTCACCTGAAAAGAGAAAACAGCTGTGATTATGTAGGTCTAAATTTTTGACATCGACGTTGTAGACACAACAATGGAAAGAATTTCATAAAAAAAATTATGAGCAAAGCTGTCGCATAAACGCGAAAAAGAATGGCTTTCTATTTACCTTTAAACATAGTTTGGTTGTACGAGATGTCTTTATTGCTAATTATATATGCGTATGGATAATATAAAGGTTAATTTATGGCAGTCAATCTAATTTAGGTTCTTAAATGTTTATTACCGTTGAATATGCGTTGTCGCTGAAGTGCTTAAGTTTTCAATCGTCGAAAATATGTTCTCATTCGTATCTATCCAATATGTATTTGCTGGGATAAGTTTAGGAACATAAGGTAAAAAAATTTTTTATTAAAATATCTTTCTATAAAACTGGTCTATAGTTCTGGTGGCCATAGATCTGACTCTTACTTAGCTCAAGGGCTGAGTTTGGCAACTTAAAGAGAGTCAGTCAGCGTCGAGTCCAAGTACCAATGCTAGAAGACAATATTATGGACGGTACATTTTTAAAATTCATGTATGTTTTGACTTAGTTTTCTATATTTCAATTGTTTTATAATTGAATAAGCTCCAAAACCTTTTCTTTAAAAGAGGAGAGGACGCCTTAGCCCAGCAGTGGGACATTCACAGGCTATTACTGTAATTGTACTATACTGTATTATAATTGTTGTCACTTTAAATATATTTTTAGTAAATAGAAAGTGTATGCGTGATTTATACATTATTTTGCCTCCACTGGCCACAGGAAGGTTCTAGCTCTTTTTTGGTCAGAAAATCCTTATAGCGTATTTAAGGGGAAATTTTGCTAGCATTCTCGCCACCATTCCATGCGGTCATTAGTTTATAGTAGACTTATTTTTAATTTTGGTTTCCACATATTTATTTTATTTCCTTAATAAAAAAATAAACATACTTAAAAACAGGATCTTCTACGGCTGATTAAAGTTGATAAACAAGTTCATTGAGACGTATTCATGAGTACAGAAAGTTTTGTATACATAGTGTGTTATATTAATATTTTTTTTATTAAATCAAGTTCATTCATTTTTTTAAATGATTTCGGGACATTAATAGTTGACATAATCGCATAATTAGAATTATTGTTAAGTGCTACAAATATCATTCTAATAAATTCGCTTTTTATATTGCTTTGCGAAAAACCTGCGGTCGGTAACACATTTATCCAAGATGTAAGATTACGAGTTAGACGGGTTCACATCGAGGCATACTTTTAAGGCACACTTCTGCTTCCTACCTTAACTAACCTGTTACTCTTTGTCTTTAATCAAAAATAATTGACTATTATATATTGTTGTACAATACAGAGTATTGAATAGAGATATTGAGATCGAACTGTTTGTCGAACTTGCAGACTGGCAAAAGATCCGCCTGACTGAGTGGTCATCACTGAACGAATATTGGCCCTATTTACCAATTTTTTACGTAGCCAATGCGCCACAACACTTGGAAACTAAGAAGTTTTTTTCATTGTTCGTGTTATCTACACTCGCTTATTCATCCTTGACAAACGGGCTTGCACAAAGCCCTACCACTAAGTAAGAGATGCATTGTATTAACAGAGAGATTAATAGAAAGTTTTCTCTGTTTTTAAAGATGAACGAGGGTCAGAGAAATGCAAGACACTGCCAATGCATTACTACTCGAGGTACTAATTTGCAGTCTCGTTGCTATCATTAGCCTTACGTTTGACATTGAAAGGTTAATTCCTCGAAGCACGATCAACATGTCATAAATATTTATGAAAAATAAATTAAATCATTTTGTGCAGTTATATATTAATTAGATTTTAATTAATTACCAAAGGTTATCTTCGATTTGGATAAAATTGTTATTAATAAACTTTAAGATAAGAATAAGCTTTTCGAAAACAACAAACAAACGTAAGATAAAATTTTAAATAATAAAAAAATTAAGTAATTTAAAAAAAAGCCGGAACGACAACGGCAAAAATACATCAAAATACTTGTACTAATAAAAGTATCAAAACCTTACTAAATTTAAATAACGTCAATATCAGTACATTCTTTAATAATTTAATGCATCTAAAAATTTCCACGTTTACTTTCTCGTAATAGGTATCCCGACTGGATTTTCTTTAAACCGGTATATCTCAAACTGATTGCACTATGGATAACATGCGTATGTAACTGAAGGGATGGTAATCCAACATGAAATCCTGAGATCAGGAATTTCTTCGCTTAGGGCTGCTAGTGATAATTTAACACTACAATAACTTTTATTTTTCTGACTCGGAACTGGAATCTAAGATTAATAAGTTGCTTACTTGAACCATCGAGACAGTATCATAAGAAATATACAATTATCATCCAATATGATAAATCAATTGCTACACGCTAACTAGCTGCAGAATCCGCACCAGTAAAATCCGTTCCGCTTTCCAGGCACGTGCCTTACTGTTTGTTGATTTAGATTAATTTGAAGTCGCATACTGTACGCAGTTTTGTCTTATTTACGAACGCAGTTTGATACTATAATCAAATAAAAATGTAGAATAATAGTCGCTACCAGATTTAAATGAAACTCTTAAAAAAACCCTCTCTTAAAAACAAATGCAAATAATAAAAAACATTTCAAAATAGTCGAATATTATGTCGAAAAGTAATGGGGCGATTGCAACGATTCCTTCTTCGTTGATCTTCTAACGAGTTTAATGCTAAATTTATAACGAAAAAATTTACATTATTAATTTTATACTAACATTAAAATGTTGGTACATCCAGATAACGTGATTTATCTGCGATTACCGAGTTGACTTTTGGTTTCAAGAGCACAGACATTCTAGTGAAATTACCATCGGACTGCCGATAAATATGGAAAGGTAAAACGTTTGCCTTGCGTCTATAGATGTTTACAAGAACATATAGGTGATAGAAACGTTTGGTATTCGTTGAATTTCATACAGGATATATAAATTTAGTAATTCATTAGTAATTTCAGTATGTAGTGAATAAGACGAAAAATATATATTTATAATATAACTGGTTAACAAATTATGAGCATACCATTAACTTTGATTATGATTGAGATAATATCAATCGACTATCGAAGTAAATGATAAATGTACATTCAATTCAACTATAATCATCTAAATAAATAAAGACTTTTTTATAAAAAAAGTTACATCACCTTGAATTCTTTATTCTACGAACTTTCATGGCATTAGCGAAATCTCTTGTGTCTATTTAGCGAAATTTAAATCAATAAAAAAAAAAGATTATTAACTATCAAATTCAAAATATATATAACAATAATATTCGAACCTTCATTGACATTGATAAGTAATTGGAATCTTAAAACCTTTTGATTCAAGGAAAATTTTCGATTGAGTTAATTTTCAAAAATCGAATTTTGAGAAACGAAACAGGACTGATGACTAATTCATTGTCTATTAAGTTGAATTTTATAAAACACGGTTGACAGATTTACATTGATTCCATTATTAATTATATTGACGTGTAAAAACGAGATCTATTTTACCAATAAGGTCATAACTGTTATAAAATGTCAATAACTGTTATTACTTAGTGTGTGACTTTTGAACAATAGAAACAGTTTGATTTATAAGAAAGCAACAACTTAGATTGTATCAGTACAACAACATGGCGATGAAAACTGCTTGTCTTATTAAGAGCAGATAATAGCATATTTAGATTTTACATAAGCTATTTGTTATTCATAAAAAAACAACATTTCTTTATCGTTCTATCTTGCATGAATTATATGTTTACAGTTATAAACACAGCGATTACAACGCAACTACAAATTACATATTACGTTAATTAGGAATACACATAAATTTGTGTTTACTATCAGACACCTACTATACGAAGGATAACTTACACTTAATCTAATTTTGAGTCCTGGACCTCAAGAACTGAGGTACTCTTCTAATTTATAGTAATCTTCTAGTCTAGTCTTTAAGTAATGATTACTGGACATATTGTAAAAACTTTAGTCTTTCTTCTATTTACTATAAAATTCAAGAAATAAATAGTTCCTAACACAAGAGGGGGAGCCAGGAGACCCTTAGTACAAGGCAACCTACTTTGGACTCCTGCCTCAAACATAGAAATGTATTTTTTATTAAGATAAAAAAAAATGTAAACATAAATGTTCTGCGTGAGAGATTAGACCAACAGTCAGGCGTGTATAATAAATTGATATGTCAATCATCAAAGTTATATTAAAAATAAATAACTTTCACTAAAATATGTGATTAAATTTCCATCCAAACCCAAGACGTTGGAATGAAGGTCGTGCCCATTTAGATTTATAAATAACATCTCATTTGTAGATTTCATTTTGGACCAGATTTCTTTGCAGCTGATTTTGGAACATAGCTAATTAGAATCCGATGGGTTTTCATTTTAGGTCAATGTTAATGAATCCGGTTTTCGTTTAATATATTTAAATCTTATAATCATTGATCCGAGACTATGTACAGTTGCTCTGCACAAAATATATTATAATTTAAAAATAAAAATCTACTTAATCAGATCGCATGCCTTCGCATAAATAGGCGTAATTTTGAATTTTTCAGTCGTTTCATTCTCTATTCAGCTTCAGCTAAACTCTTTTTCGCCACTTCATTATTAAAATGACACATTTCATATTTATAAATAGTTATATTTTAATACACCAAAATATACTTTTTTCGAATATACTCTTTAAAGCAATTTTGAATCATTTGATAAGATTAATATGAAGATATGTTATCATCAGTTCAGAATATTCATTCTACCGAGAAGAATCAGAAAGAAACTCCAATTTTTTCCATTCACTAAATACGGAATAATAAGCCGTGGTGTAAAATTGTGAACACGAGTTGGTGTATTTACACAGTGATGTAGACATTAAACTATAGACTAGGTTTATCAATGAAACTTTAGACGCTGACGGTCAAACTTTCACTGGGAAAGTGTTAAGACGTGTTCGAGCAAATTTGATTAGCACTTCTTAGATTGTTGACTAAACACTTTTAGGCGTACGCTTTACTTCACATAAGCTCTGGGGCTTGGAGATATGACATACCGACTCGTATGCCGTCACGGCAAACGGACGTGACGGGCCTTATTATTATAATAATAGGAATAAAATGATTTAGCAACGAACCTCTATGTTTTTATTTATTTTACTTTATATTTATTTGTTGGATTTATTTAATTATAATTTCTATAAATAATGATCAATTTCATTGTCTCTTATCAGCCGAGTAAAATCAAGAGATACTTATCAATGTATAACAATACATAAGGAAGTTTTTATTATGAATATTAATTGATAATAAAAACTTCCTTAAGTATCATGTATAGTATAATAACGATACACATCAGGATAGTATATTGATGCCGGTTTTAATACTTTTTATCGCTGACGATTATCGTATATCCAAAAAATTACAAAACGTATAAACAAACATCGCCTTTCAATTTTAGTAGCGTAATATCACGTTCATGCTTATCTTTTGGAATCTGTGCTGTCTTGGTCGTCTTCGACGCATACGAATGAGTAAAAAGAGAAAACGCTGGAACGTTAATAAATAAATGCATGTATAAATACTATAGACGTATGATTGCTTAAAAATAAATTAACAAATAATTCAATGATTACTCCAGCGAAGTGTTGGTTAATTTTTGTGGAACGGAACGTGTGACGGAAACGGACAATGTTTTTTTTTTTTTTGTTTCATATAGTACCCATATAACAGACAGACGGACAAATGGATCACCTAATGGTAACCGTCACCGCCAATGACATTGGCACAGTAAGAAATATTAACTATCTAAATACAGTAATAGTAAATATTTTTAGTTTTACGGTAGAATATGCGATGAACGGTTGACCTAACCAGATTTTCAAGAAGTTACATTACGAAAACTTAACGTATAATTTTGCAATTGAAACGAGAAATGCTATTATAATACACAGTGATTTGATAACAGTATATAAAAAAGTACCAATAAATATTTTTTAATTCTCTTAAAATTATTGCTCAAATATGAATTGACAAATAATGTATCAATGGTTTAATCGTTAAGGTTTTAATCCTCAAGTTATTCAATGAAAGAAATTGAATTTTTCCAGTAGTAAGCCACAAGCTATACATGCACATATTTACGCTTGATTAATCAAATCGATCAAGTTTACATCTTCGATAAAAACAACGAGGTCGCTGAAGTGTTTCCGAGTAAGCGCTGCAAAAACGCTTGAAATTCCTTCATTTAGAACGAACTCGTTTGATCAATGACGAGGCGAAAGTATTACCAACATACAAACAAAAGCTACCAATTTTATTGCTATTAGTATAACGAATCGCTTTCTAGTTGAAACATGAGTAGTAGTTCGATACGATGTATTCGATAGCATATATATTCAAATACAATTTTATTAATTCAATAGTTCTTACTTATTGATAGTGAAAACATTTTTTATAAGAAATTAACCTGGACCTAAGAAAGAATTTCGTAACTGTTCAATATGATAAAAGGCAACCAGGATGTGATATACAAGATGTGATAGTTAACTGTCACCTACTTATGAGAATACCAGGTTAGTAATAAAACAATAAAGTAAGTTGTCAATGATGTGACGTTTTTAATCTATAACACCTAATAATACATAAAATAAAAATGCAAAACAAAAAAGCATTATATCCTACATCTGAGAATGTTAATTAAGGGCAGCAACAAAGCGAAATCAATACAAATAAATGTTAAGTACCAATTATTATTCGCTAAGCGATTCGCTTTCTAGTTGCGAATAACATACACTTTGTAATTTCGGGGCGAAATTTATACGCAATACAAAAACGCGGTCGAAATATTAATTTAAATAGGTAAAGTCTTTGCTTTCTAAGGTTTTTGCTTGTTACCAATTGATGTAGGAAATTTCCTAACACTGCTGACATTGAATGATAAATTAATCGTGTTTAATGTATAATATAATCACATTATGTTAATGACTAAGAAGGCTCGAAAGTGAAGCGAAAGTATTCCAGCGAAAGTGTTAGGGAATTCATTTTGTAATATTATAGCAGTGTGGAATGACCTTTATATAAGGTTGGGACGATCAAGTGTCGGACTATTTAATGTTTCATTGATATTCTGTGACGAACAATGTTTTGGAAGTTATCATGATCTTTTATTTTATTAATATTTCTCTATATTGTTTCAAACGTTGTCGAAGTATTTTAATCTCGAATAGATTTATCAACATCAACTTTTATACTATAAAATATAAGACTAGCAGTTTTTGCGACTTCACACTCAAATTCCGTAGCTATTTCTTCAAAATGAAGGATAATCGTACACACTTTTAATCCATTCATTCAACAATACAATACACTTTTGAAAAATATGCCCTTAGTGATAACCTATTGTGTAAAATGAATCCGTAAGCAGCACAGTCGCAGTAGTTTTGGCGTTGATATGTCGGTCATACAGTTATTCTTTTATATATATAAAAAATGAAAGTAATTTATTAAATTTTAAGAAAAAATCCTAAAGTGTTTAGCATATTTATATATCAAGCTCAAGTGTTTTGATGACGTCATGGAACACGACCACGACCGGTTTCATTTAATTTATGCAAACGAGTAAAAGCGACCTACTGTTCCATTATAGGTATTTACCTTAAATTTGTTTTTAAAACGTGTGATAACCACCTACTATGTATTGGTCTATTGAATTATTCGTTCTTCTGCGTTTATAAAGTAATCAAAAATGTCATCGTTACGGGACGGCCGGATTGAAAGAATTTATAATTAATAATTAAAGTAATTATAATTAAAATAAATATGAAGTTACATAAATAAAAATATAGAGTATTGAGGACCGAAATGTATGGTATACATGCCACGTATGCATAAGGGAGCGTACAGCGGCAATGGACAGGTCATGGCATACAAGTCGGTCTTACTCTCAAGTCGCGACAAAAGAACATCTACAGTTCAAAAACTAAAATGTAAGTATCAATGTATGTAAGTCACACCAAAGTTTTCGACAAATAAATCTTATTTACAAGAAAATATATTAAAATTGTATTGTTGTTGTGTGAAATTCCGTGATGGCTTAGCATTGTACCATCAACGTATAATAGATGGCGCGCGAGACATATTTCATATCTTATATAAATAATTAAGGTACAATCCCATTAATACTTGATTGATAAATTGTATAAAAAAATCCGTGTGGTGTCGTGGGACACCAGATAGGAACGAATTTCTTTATTATAAAAATATTAATTTCAAGTTTTATTCGAGGTATAAAGAAAATAATTATTCTGGTATACATTTTTTATTATGATTTTTTTATCGATAAATAATTAAAAAAACTACTTTACAGAATTATCTTAACAATGATTTATAAAAAAAATATATAATAACAATATACAAAAAAAAACAGCTATTTACATTAATGAGTCAATACTAATTAGTTGCAAAAGGTTTTATTTTCACAAGTTGTTTTTATCTAAAACTTTTAATATTACGAGAAATAACAGTCATCCCGTAGACTGTACATTAGACACTGTATAGCCATCATACATAGACTATAATACATAAAAATCTTACTCTTCTTTTTACGTTAAGGACGTTTTTTGCCGGCTAGGGTACCCCTCCGCAACGCCCCATATTAAGGAACTTCGTTCAAGTAATAATAATTTCAAATAAATATATTTAAATCGATTTCAAATATCTAATACTATTTATACATAATAGTCGTAACGGAGAGTTAAATATAAATTAAAACACGAACTTACCAAAATGAAATATTGCTTTAATTATTAACACATAATTAGTGTTGTGTTCAGTTGTAGAGATTTGTATAATAGGGCGATAGTTGTTTCATGGTTTGTAAGAAGTAAAATTAGTCACGGTTGAAGTTTTGGAGTCTTGTTAGCAATATAATAACCATAGACTTAATAAAATATAGAACAGACATTATATTATTATACAAAAATTCTATTCGTAAAGCTTATCGAAAAAGTATCCGATCGGTTGATGTAGGACACAAACGACATTTTATTGTAAATGATAGATTGTAAATTGCATTCAATAATAAACGTTTTTTTTTAAAAAAAAAAGCTCTTTTTTCGATAAAATACATTTTATTTGATAAATCTGAAAAAAATATATCAAAATCTGTAAATTCAATTAAGAAAATGTTTCGTTTTGGCATTCATTGCATGTGCAACAATGAAGAACGAATGGACATTATATAAACGCGCATGTCAAACTGAACGCAATAACAATAAAACATGAAATGGATTAATTAAAAATATTACTTAAAGAAAGTACAGCGCAATCACATGTTATCACTTAAGGTGATTAATGAATTCAAATGTACTTAGAAATAAGGTTCAAAATAGCTTAACTTGTTTGTTTTGGGTATAAAAGCTATATATTTTTACTTGGTGGTAGGGCTTTGTGCATGCTCGTCTGGGTAGGTACCACCCACTCATCAGATATTCTACCGCAAAACAGTAGTACTTGCTATTGTTGTGTTCCGGTTTGAAGGGTGAGTGAGCCAGTGTAATTACAGACACAAGGGATATAACACCTTAGTTCCCAGGGTTGGTGGCGCATTGGCGTTGTAAGCGATGGGTAACATTTCTTACAATGCCTTTGTCTATGTCCGTTGGTGACCACTTACCATCAGTGGCCCATATGCTCGTCGTCGTTTACAAATTTTACTCGAAAGTAAATAACACTTTGTAAATGATACAAGATATAAATCTACGCGAGTGAAGACGATGAATATTATGATAAAACAACAATAACACTTTTATTTATTATTAACCGACATAAAAAAAGGTTCTCAATTCGGCTATATTTTATTATGTTTGCTTACTTTATAATTTCGTCGTTTATGATTTGGGATTTTTTTGTTTGCGTTGTATGGTTACATTTTGGTCTCATTTAAATTTGAAGAAAAAATACCACACATTTCAGAATATTTAAAAAAAAAAGTCTTGTGCGTCTCGGGACGCTCGACAGAAGTGATAATATTTATTATTAATTATAATATATTAAATATAGTTTAAATTAGTACTAGAGTTGTTAAATTATTATAAGTACTATCTGTATACACTAGATGGCGTTAGGTTAGTGGCATCGTAACGCGTTACGTTACTAGGCGGTTTACCCTCCCCTAAAAAGTTATCACTTCAAAAACAATGATATTGTACATGACAGTTAAAGAATTCGTGATAGTAATTATAATTATGTAAAACTTTTGACATAAATTTAAAATATAATATATAGATTTAGGTAAATAATTGTAAAAAGTAAAAAAAAAGTTAAAAGTTAAACCAGCTTCTTCCTTTTGACCGCATTCAACGTAGAGCAGTTCGAATTCTCGACGATCAAGCTATTACCGACCGGCTTGATCCTTTGGATTTGCGTAGAGATGTTGGGTCACTCTGCATCCTCTATCACATATATCACGTCGAGTATTCTGAGGAGTTGTTTGGTTTAGTCCCGGCGGCTGAATTTCACCACCGGACATCGCGCCAGAACTCAAAATTCCATCCTCACCACCTCGATGTCTGGAAATCCACAACAGCTCGTTTCCTAAGGCATTTCCTGGCTCGCACAATTACTCTGTGGAACCAGCTTTCGCCGGCGACTTTTCCGAACCGATATGACATTGCAACCTCCAAGAAGAGAGCGTACTCTTTCCTCAAAGGCCGGCAACGCACCTGCAAGTCCTCGGATGTTGCAGATGTCCATGGACGGTGGTAGACACTTTCCATCAGCCTCCTGCTACATAAAAAAAACTATTTTTCGAAATAAAACAGTATGATTAGGAAAACAATACTATTTGTAGAAAGACCAGATAAATAATGTTAGATAATAAAGACCGTTAATTATTATGATACTATTTTCTGTAGATAGAAAAGTCAAACCGCCATCTTTGTTTTCGTGGAAATCTCCATTCGATCTGAAATAGTTTTTTCCTTATATTTCAAACATTAACATCGCGTGTAACAAACAGCTATCAATAATCGTAATATGAACGGGCATATGAATACGAGTTAATAACACTCAATCAGTTAAATTATAGTTCGGACTGGAAGTGAAAGTGGTTCGCGTTCGGTTCGATCGCGAACGATTGTAAAATGAAAATAAAAGTGTAGTTTTAGACACCGGGCTCCCGAGCGTCGATTTCGTCATACTTTCTGTTAAATTTCATATCAGATTAGTTTCTACTCGTTTCGGCTTCGCTTAGCGGGAAAAAGGAGGGACCCTATGTCCTTTTCTGTACATCTGACGTGTAAGCAAATTTACATGATGAACAGTAATTGTAGTAACAAACAAATGAACTCACTATTGTATTTATAATATTAGTAATGATTATATTAATCAGCTTACCTACTTCACATAGTAATATGACGTTTACAATTTGTTATCTGTTAAATATTTTACACAAATAAAAAAGGGTACGGCTATATTATATTTAATTTATAATGTTCTAAGACATGTTGATGTTAGTGTCCTCCTGACCGATTTCGGCGACGGCGATCAATCTCAAGAGAGATTAGCCAACTGCGCAACTTATAGTGCGCAAATGTGTGTGCAAACACTGATGCACTCTCTAATCCATCTCTCATAATCAAATGGATAAACAATCCGGCACGACCAGAAAAATTTGAGGCACAGGACCTATTTAATATACTTTTCAAGGAACGAGAGTGTACTTTCGACTTCCAGACTACGGGCTGTGTCTGAGAATCTTCAATAGACGGCCGACCCGGGTTTGAATGTCTTATAAAGTGTTTAAGTTGATTTATACAGGGAAATATAAACCAGTAATAATCATGTATAATTATTTATGAATTTATATTTTGAATTGAATGTTCATTTTTTTAATCAACTCATAATCGAACTTATGATTTTTTATCTGTGTAAGAACGAGCGGAGTTTTTGGCGGTATTATTAAAAAATAACATTAATGGCAAAGACGCAAAAACAAAAGGTTTATCGTTATATTTTTATGTGTTTGAGATTTTTTTCAATTATGAAATTCTGTCGTATTTGTGTAAATGCCACTTACTAATTAATAATAATTATATGTAGCTGTAATAAATAAGCTCCAAGCCTTCTCCTCAAAAGATGAGAAGGTTTAGCTCAGCAGTGGGACATTCACAGGCTGTTACAAAATTAATAAATATAATTTATATATTGATATCACATATTGTGACTTATTATTATATTAAAGTAAATAATGAAATTTTTATCTATATGAAGTGGTTTCCTGTGGAAACGGAAAGCATAAATAGGGGCAAAATAAATGCTAAATGGTACATCAAATTTGGGTACAAACAACATTTTGATCACCAATGACAGGACACCAATATCTATATAACCTCCTTTATTATCATTAAATTAAGTGTCAGCCACCTGCTTGACACTTAATTTAATCATACCTATATCGTAAAAACTTTTTCAAGTTGAGCTCCTCTTTACCCTTAACGCGCTATAAAATCCGAGACCAATATTAAGTAATAAATCAACGCAACTGCTTGCGGTTGAAATTTCGTATAAAGATGAGTCTGAAACACGGTCGTACACAGTTACACAGGTCTTGCAACCGAGTCCAATTTCAGTGGTGAGAGATAGGTGCGCGTGTGTTACAATTTCTATTTCGCATTTTCGCCCGCTGTACGTCGCTGCTATCGCCTATCGAAATAATTTTACTTTAGCATACTATAAAACAATTCGTGTTGTGCTTATTAAATAATATGTATATTACATCTAATGTGCTCATTATATAATAAACACATGTTTGAATACAACATTTTGAATTACAGTGTTATTGAGTGAAAGGCAGAAGAAAAAAAAAATGGTCAACCATTACCCTTCGCTGGAAAAGTGTGTAAAGCGAGGGCATCGGCCACATAACCGTCAAACGTGATATAATTTTGGACAAATAGTATAATTTTATCTTCCATGTACAATAATTTTTTGAGTATATGTATCCAGCAGGAACCTATCGTCATGCCTCTGGCCGTACTGGCTGGCGGCCGTAAATTGAACTGAACAGCGTCATTATGTCGACGACCCCCACTACTGAAGTTGCAAGACCTGTGTATACGACCGTGGTCTGAAATGATTCTGACAAATGTGTCAATAGAACAACGATGCATTATGTTATCTGTGGGTGACTACCACAGATAACATAACATAGTAAAATATGAAAGTATGACACGCAAAGACATCCCTAACTGACGTATGAATGGACATATATTAATATTAATTTCGACAGAAAACAAGAAACTAATTAACATAGAAAATTTAAAATCGTTTTCTCGAAACAATGTCACATATTTTATAATATTCATGTTTTTGAACGAAGTCTCTTTTCTTATTTGCATATAGCTTGTCTCCAGCGACTTTGCCTGGATAAAAGTGAAAAAAAAAAAATCTTTTCAATAATATTGATAAGTTTTCATTTAAAATACATTAGAATTTTTAAATTAAAGTGGATATAAGTACGAGTAGTTAGTCCACTTAACCACTTAATATCTTATATCTTTTGTATTATAAACATTTTCATAATATAAAAGAGCTATTACCAAATCTTATGGAATATGTAAACCTAAAGTTTTGTAAAAGCTGGCCTGGGCTTGCACCACTACCCTAACATTAATTCTACCGACTAACAGCAAAACTTTATATAAATCAGTGATAATACAAATATAAAAAGCCGAGATGGCCCAGTGGTAAAACGCGTGAATCTTAACCGATGATCGAGGGTTCAAACCCGGGCAAGCACCATGTGTCAAATTGCACTAAAATTCTGTCACATGTATATCCACCAACCTGCATTTGAGCAGCGTGGTGGAATAAGCTCCAAACCCTTCTCCACAAAAAGAGGAGAGAAGCCTTAGCCTAGCAGTGGGACATTCACAGGCTGTAACTGTTACTGTCTGTCTGTACAGGTAGAAATCGATCGAATACTTTTGGATGTTTCATGTTAATATTTCAATGATCTAGAAGCTGTTTATCGGTGTTTATAATACTCATTAAATATAGCAACGTGTCTTGTTTAATAGTTCGAGTTTATTGATATGGTTTTAGGTCGACTTTCTATGCCAAGGTCGAAACAATAAATGTTATATATCTTATATATATTAATTGCCATTAATTTTTTAATTACCATTTGGAAGCTATTGTTAGATTTGGTTGTGATTTGGTCCTTAATGGATTCGATTTTTGAAATCTCAAGTATAAACAATAGTTAAGACCAATATAATTTAAACGCTCGATAAATTATTCAGATTTAATGGTATTCTAATTAATCATTGATGATGTTTCCGTTACTTTCTGTAGCGAAGCGAGATTTTCTTATAAACAAAACGAATTTCTCAATTCTCGCTATTGTCTAAGTTTTTACTTACAATGGTTGTGAATGCGGAACTATGCTATTGATCTGTCGATGAATCTATGTTTAACTTTTTTGATCATTATTGACATTTTAATTTATAGTATAAAAGCGGACATTATTTATCTTGTATGAACAAGTCATTCACTTTTTATTACTCATCAGATATTTTACCGCAAAACAGCAGGACTTGTTATTGTTGTGTTCCGGTTTGAAAGGTGAGTGAGCCACTGTAATTACAGGCACAAGGGACATAACATCTTAGTTCCCAAGTTACAATGCCAATGTCTATGGGCACTGGTGACCACTTACCATCAGGTGGCCCATATGCATATAAAAGGCTGTTAAAAAATCCTCAATAGCAGCCGAAAGCTAGCAATAAAGTCGGCAGTGTACTGGGTGTCAATTATACCGCCACCGTCTGGATCTGATAACATGAACGGTTAAACGATTTGATTGAGATGAGATGACAATTTGTTAGAATTTAGAACCCCTGTATTTATACGCAACCTTGGGTACTATAAAGTGACCAGTTGGTTACTACCCATTGAGTCTCCGTGACCGAAATCGGTCATCATCATCATTCATCAGTTTGAAATATTTACTGCAGCCAGTATGATCTAAAACTGGAGTATTATTTTTGTATATTAAATGTACTTAAGCGTTTATTGAAATGAATTAAATGATATTTATTTAATTTTTCAATACAAAGAAAAATATTATATACGTAAGTTAATTAATCAATATAAAACAGTTTTACAAGGTAATAATGATACACAAGGTACACATTCCTTTGCGAGAATGGTATCCGTACTAGTTAATTGTTTTAGAGATTAGGCTCCCAATCGCACAGACCAGCGCAGTGGTAGTAATTATTATTATTGATTCAATATTGTTATCAGGGAATTATATATTCAGTTTTAATTCATTCTATAATTCCATTCTCACATTATTTTTGTTTATGGCGAATGAAAGAAATCTTGACCTTATTTTTTGGACCAAAAAGAATATTCCACACTATGAATGTCACAAGCGTCCGGTTTGGGTGAAAGTTTGATACACGCCCTTTTAACGTAATGCAGTGTGTATATCGGTGTGTGAGATTTATGACATTTTTCATAGATATTTGATATTCTGATGGGAAATAACGTAAGTTATATGCAAAGCAGCTAAGAATGGATTTATTACAATATATATTATCTTGTTATTTCACTTTTTTGACATTTTCCAGTTTTTAGAATGATTACAAGTAACAAGCTTATCTAAACTACCTACAATTAGTGATTAAGGAGATTGATAAATATTTCATATTAATAATGTAATTATAAATAATATAATTTTCCCATATTTCATTGTTTTTGTTATAATTTATAAATAAGTATGACGATATATTTTTCTGTTAAGTAACTGCCTTTTAATGTTTTTAAGTTGGCAACATTGTCTTTTAAAAAAGGCGGGATAAATAGTTGTAAAAATTATGGTGGTATATAATAAATGGTTGCCAAGCTGGAGATTTGTTTTTTTTTTTTTTATTTTACAAACAGTATCGACCACGCGCCGTCCGCGTCTACCATAATATTATACCTACTGTTTTTGATGGATTGCCGTGTTTATTTAATTTGATTGTTTATGTATCGTCTTTATCTGTTATGTAAGATCAAACTCGAAACTCACTGACCTAAATAAATATAGCATTTAAAGGATACGCCCATCGAAGGTCGCACCGTAAGTATGTTGGCAATATTTTATGATTTATAAACGTAAAAAAGTCTTACACAATAAGACTACCGTTTTGTTTAATAACAGCTGTGTAAAATTAAGCACTACTATATGATGCGTGTATTAAATTATGTTAAAGCCTTAAATAAATACAAATAACAATCAAAAATAATTACTCTACAAATCGTGAACGCGTGGAACGGTGGTGTAATATTTTTGATGAAAGTTTTTGCACTATTACTCCAAAATTATAATAATAATTATTATTATAGTCAATGTCGTAATATCACGAATTCATCAGTATTTATTTTTCTATGTGATTCCACAATATATCTAGTATTATTAGACAGATAACCTACCTATTATGACAAAATTTATAAATATTTAGACATTATAAAGTGACAAAGTCACCGCGATAGCAGGGATCAGTATAATTCCAGATACCACAAATTATAACTTCTCGTTTATTATAAACATCAATACTTAATATTTTTTGTGTTCCAGTTTAAAGGGTGAGTGAGTCCGTGTACAAGGGAAATGACATCTATGTAAGTTCCCAAGTGTGCGTAAATACAGATGCACTCTATTCCTTGACTAGGGTCTAATTTTAAAGAAACATAATTTCAAAGAATATAATTATATTAGTATATAAACGCTTGTTAATGATAACTTGGTGGTAGAGCTTTGTGCAAGCCCGTCTGGGTAGGTACCACCCACTCATCAGATATTTTATCGCAAAACAGCAGTACTTGGTATTGTTGTGTTCCAGTTTGAAGGGTGAGTGAGCCAGTGTAATTACAGGCACAAGGGATATAACATCTTAGTTCCCAAGGTTGGTGGCGCATTAGCGATGTAAGCGGTGGTTAACATTTCTTACAATGCCAATGTCTATGGGCGTTGGTGACCACTTACCATCAGGTGGCCCTTATGCTCGTCCGCCTACCTAAACTATAAAAGAAACAGATATTCTATCGCCAAACATCAATACTCAGAACTTTTGTGTTCCGGTTTAAAGGGTGAGTGAGCCAGTGCACAGGTACAAGGGAAATGACATCTATGTATGTTCCCAAGTATGCGTAAATACGGATGCACTCTATTCCTTCACTGGGGTCTAATTTTAAAGAAACAAAAAATTCAAGAATATAATTACATAATTAGTACATAAACGCTTGTTAATGATAACAAATCAACTCAAATACTTCAAGTTTCACCTTCAACTTTGAACTTGAACTTGTATAAGTTAAGCGATATTTAATTTACAATTTTCCCAAGTAAGACCAGGCTTATTATGTCAGTTATACTCTTACCAATTATTATTTCAGCTGGTGTTCGACTTACTAATGAAATCGTTATTGAGAAAATTTCGGCACTTCCTCAAGCGGTATTGCTTTCTATTTGAATACGGTTGTGATTTCGAATGTGTTCAATCAATAACTTCAAAATTACTATGAAAGTAATCTTGGTCAACATTCAATAAAGTTATCTTAAAGTGAATTGTGAATTGAGTTATATCGGTCTTCTTCTCTTCAATAATATTAGATTAGATTTTATTGCGTAGAGATAAGGCTCATTAAAAGTAATGTTTAAAACAATTTAAAAAGGACTATAAGGGCAGATTACAAAGGTGATCTTTTCATTTTATGACATAGGAAGGGGGACGAGCATATGGGCCACCTGATGGTTAGTGGTCACCAACGCCCACCAATAGACATTGGCATTGTAGGAGATGTTAACTATCGCTTAGATCGCCAATGCACCACCAACCTTGGGAACTAAGATGTTATGTATTTTGTGTCTGGAATCACACTGGCTCACTCACCTTTCGAACCGGAACACAACAATAGCAAGTACTGCTGTTTTGCGGTAGAATATCTGATGAGTGGGTGGTACCTACCCATACGAGCTTGCACAAAGCTCTACCACCAAGTAAATTAAAAAAATATATTAGTATTTAATGTATATTCGATATTATATGTATGACGTAATTACTGTATTACAATTTAAATTGATAGAGCAAAACATCACTAACAACAAAACTCGAAAAATCGTCCAGACACAAATGTCTGTGAAGATATAAATGATACTAAAATATGAGTCGGAAGTAGACGAAGTAGGCGAAGTGCTAAATCAATATTTTTTTGTGTATAGAGAGCGATAAAATCGAATCTATCTTAATGATCTATGCTCATTCAACAGCTAAACAACTCTACGTAGTATTGTTGTGTTCCGTGTAAGTGGGCCAGTGTAACAAGCACAAGGGATATAACTTCTTAGTTTCCAAGGTTTCCATTGGCGATGTAAGGAAAGATAAATATTTCCTACATTGCATGGGCGGTGGTCTTCGATGGATGACTGGATCACTTGCATCCAGTTATATCCCACAATGATGTAGTGTACTGCTGGTTTATGGGATAGTCCGGGACTCTTCCATAAATCTCACTCGCTTAGCAATGTTACGGATGAAGAAAATCATTTTCCATATATGAAAAAAATATAGTGCAATAAGAGTTGTCAACTATTAATAAAAAAAAGTTATGTGTCTTTCATTCTGTGTTGTTTGTAATTTGTTGCTGTTGTTTCGCAATACTAAATATAATATATCGTATGATAGAACACGAAATAATGTCAGCGATGTGAACTTAATGACGTCATTATCTTAGAATTTCTTCTCCGCTAAATATTAACAGAGCAGAAATTCACTACTTTTACTAATACCAAACGAAAATAAAACATCTTATACTACAATGTATAGCTTATTGTTATTTACAAACATTCAAAGATTAATTAATTTATAATATAACTTTCACTACTACACTGAAAAAAAAAACAAGAAACCAACTTTCCTTTTATAATAAAAAAAAAGTTACCTCAATCCGTCGGAATCCGGAATTATATCGCACTGGTCAGTCACAGATAGTAAAATTGTTTTCGTATACGGGTCAGTCACAACGCGACATGCACACACGTTCAACGTCGTACCACTAAGCTGTGGCTGCGGTCTGTAGAGAGAGGGTACTCTTTCGCGCCTTCGAGATGTAATAGTGACGGGAAAAGTCGATAAAAATGTCGATTATTTTAAGCTTTAAAAATATTATTGTAAACACCAACTAAAATAAGGTTTTGTGAAGGTCCAATTCACTACAGCCCACTCATCAGTTATCACACTGCTTAACGACCCAATACCTAAAAATAATAATACAAAAATATTGGTTTATTGATATGATCCAGTTTAGAGTATGAGTGAGTCATACACTCTACACTTATTCGTAGAAAATAAAGTAGAGATACGGACGATATTTTTTTAAGACGTGAATAAAATATAATAAAAAAAGGATTACTTTAACGTCTAAGAAAAAAATAAAAAAAATTAAGCCAATCTTATTTATCGGGTGTATAACTGAATATTTTTTCTTGGTGGGCATTTTATTTCTTGGATATAATGTGAGCTGACACTAGCCAAAGCTAACATTAATATCGATAAATTCAACAAAGTCTTCAATATGACCGAAACAAAATAATTATAGCGCCTGTATAGCCATCGATATTCTACGAGAACGTCACTAGCAGCGCGGTTTGCCAAACCATGTTCAAGAGCAAGGTGAAGATCTGGGTCTTTGACCGCATATACGGGCCAATATCAACTATATACTTAAACTTAGATTTAGGGTAACTTGTGTTCTATGGCTATTTGCGAGTTATCAAAACGAAAACCACCATACCCAACCTAATAATGTTTTATAACTACAATTAAAATAGGCATGATAGGCGTTACTATATACAGGGTTACTTGTAACACACCAATAACCTCGCAGGGACTATATAGCTAACATCATAAGCAACAACTTTTGTTCTACGACTCTTGATAATTTCTTATGTATACCCTGTATATGTTAAAATGGTAGATTTTAAAGGATAAGCGTCATGAAGCCGCGGGTTTTGTTCATAATATTATCTAAGTTCGCTTAGCAATTGAATTTTTATATGATTTACCTTTTAGTTAAGTTAACTTTTGCATATTTTGTCTTAGTAGAATGAAAACATTAAATGGCATTAAAATATACAGTTTAGAACGAAGTAAATTATTTAGTCAATAATCATAATGTATTTCATTTTTATAATTTTATTAAACTATCATGTACCTGATAATAATTAAACAACTATAAAATTATAAATATGTGCATAATTAATAGAATTATTATATTTCAAAACAATCATCATTGACAGGTAAAAAGCAATCAGATATCACGACTAACATATTAAACTCTTTCTGAAAATAATTTCGCATCGAACATTATAAGCCGTCCTTTTTTCGAAGTCGTTTAAAAAAAGAAAATATTTTATGGGCAGCATTTGAAATTAGTGGAAATTTCATTAACAATTCATTGATTTATCTGATGCTTAAAGATTTTTTAAGTGAAACTTATTATGCGAAGACGAGAGAAAAATAAATATGAAGGTAGATTTGATGATGATGTTGACGTTATGAAATATGTAAGAACAAAATGAGGCTTAGATTAAGTGCTCTCCTAATTAAAGATTACCATTTCATATGCAAAACAAAACAGAAAGAAACATACATATAGTGCTAATCTTAATTAATATAATTAAAAAATACACAAATTAACATGTTAAATAGGTTAATAATAGAAAGAAGATAAACAAAATAATAAGATTTACTCGGTGGTAGAGCTTTGTGCGAGCTCGTCTGGGTAGGTACCACCCACTCATCAGATATTCTACCGCAAAACAGTAGTACTTGCTATTGTTGTGTTCCGGTTTGAAGGGTGAGTGAGCCAGTGTAATTACAGGCACAAGGGACAAAACATCTTAGTTCCCAAGGTTGGTGGCGCATTGGTGATGTAAGCGATGGTTAGCGTCTCTTACAATGCCAATTTCTATGGGCGTTGGTGACCACTTACCATCAGGTGGTCCATATGCATATGCGACTGCATACCTATGCTATGAAAAGAAATAAAAAAAAACAAGGGGTTAAGTCTGCATAGAAACAGATAATAAATTATCATTTTTTACATGACATCTATTATAAAAGTTTGTTTTTATATAAAAAAGAAATTTTATAACCCAAATATTGGAAGATCTTAATTAAAAATTGGATTTATAAATTGAATTGATTTGACGAAACGAAAAATATACAAAATATAAAAACTTACCTATACATAAAATAAATATTTACTAAAGTAAAAGTATCAGCCTGTGAATGTCTCACTGCTGGGCTAAGGCCTCTTCTCCTCTTGTGAGAAGAAGGTTACTACTAAAGGTTTACTAATAAAGAAATAATATACATCAGAAAATAATATCACAAAAATTTGTATATTAACTTAAAATGTTGTCTAAGTATTTAAACCTAGTTTATAGCGCGGTGTAATTCGCTCTATCCTGACTTGTTGAATGTTCGCGGACATTTTTACACAGTAGCGAAAATGACACCATCTTATTTTTACTAACGGTGTAATGTCATTCCGCCCTTGACATAAAAAAGTAAAAGTTGTAAATGTTTTAGTTTCCAACAAAATGTTTAACGAGCTCTCCATACTATAGGGTTTTCCATTAAGGGCGCTTGATCGTGCAGAACTTCCATCGTAGCGTGTGCTGTGTGGCACGTAGCGCCGTCCTGTTGAAACCACATGTTGTCCAGATCCATATTCTCGATTTCAGGCCAAAAGAAGTTGGTTATCATCGACCGGTATCGCTCACCATTGACGGTAACGGCCACACCATTATCGTTTTCGAAAAAATACGGACCAATCACGCCTCCGGCCCAAAATCCGCACCAAACAGTCACTTTCTGCGGGTGCATTGCCACTTGGTGAACCTCGTGTGGATTGGTCTCGTCCCAAATACGGCAATTTTGCTTATTGACATAGCCATTCATCCAAAAATGCGCCTCGTCGCTGAAGATGATTTTTTTGCCAAAATCGGCGTCAACTTCCAACTGCTCTAATGCCCAGTCAGCGAACACACGGCACTGTCTATGGTCATTAACCTTGAGCTCTTGGGTCAGCTGGATCTTGTACGGGTGCAGGCTCAAGTCACAACGCAAAATTCGCCAAGTTGTCGTCTGCGAAAGGCCGAGTTCCTGTGCGCGACGCGGAATCGACTGCCGCGGGTTTTCGAGGACACTGTCGCGCACAGCGGCGATATTCTCGGCAGATCTCGCGTTACGTTGACGCACGGGAACCGGCTGATTGTTAACTGACCCGGTTGACTCGAATTTGTCCACCAATCGACGGATAGTCGACTCGGCAGGACGATCATCGCGACCGTAAAACGGGCGAAGTGCGCGGAACGTTGCTCGAACTGAAGACCCATTTTCATAAAACAATTTTATGATTTGCACGTGCTGCTCGACACTGTAACCTGCCATGGTGGTTTGGGAGGACGAAATGAATATAACACACTGCATTTGACAGCTGTCACTCAAACAACATGGCCGCAATCAGCTGTCAAAGTTCAAGCGTTCCTATTGGAAAACCCCATAGTTCAAATTGTGAGTGTGTTTGTACATTTGGCCACAAAAATCCTCAATATCCTTA
This sequence comes from Nymphalis polychloros, assembly GCA_905220585.2. Lineage (NCBI taxonomy): Eukaryota > Metazoa > Arthropoda > Insecta > Lepidoptera > Nymphalidae > Nymphalis > Nymphalis polychloros. Next base: position 3,756,838 of record HG992264.1, on the reverse strand, counting down.
TCTGATGATAGATAGTTGACGTAGAATAGATGGATTTTGTATATAAAGCCATACCTTATACCGCCAAAGCGTCACTAGCCTTGGGAACTAAGATGTTATATCATTCGTGCCCGTAGACATTAGGTCATTGAACCTTCAAATCGAAACACAACAATTATACCAATGCTAACTATTGCTAAAAAAGCCGAGATGGCCCAGTGGTAAGAACGCTTGAATCTTAACTGATGATAGGGGTTGAAACCCGGGCAAGCACCACTGAATTTCATGTGCTTAATTTGTGATTATAATTCATCTCGTGCTTGACGGTGAAGGAAAACATCGTGAGGAAACCTGCATGTGTCAAATTTCATGAATTCCACCAATCCGCATTGGAGCAGCGTGGTGAAATAAGCTCCAAAACTTTCTTCTCAAAAGAGAAGAAGAGGCCTTAGCCCAGCAGTGGGACATTCACAGGCTTTAACTATTGCTGTTTTTCTGTAGAATATCCAATAAACCCACTAGATGAGCTTTCAAAGAGCCCACCAACTAAAATATCTACGGAACCTTCAAGAACATATCTTAATTTGTGCTATAAATAACACTAATACTACAATGTACTAATTGTTCACGATGAATTGATCATTAAACTCGGTAGTTGCCAATTATATACCAGTATACCATGAATTCATCGCTCTCCAATAACTTGAAAGTGAGTAGATCATTTTATATTGGACCATTATAATATCAAGTAAAGCAATACATTCACTATAAGTTTTACAAATTGAATTGTATTCCCACCTCGACGCGTGTGTGTAGAATATATACATTATTCAGCGTGTAACAAAATTCTCAACATTTTTAAAATACTAAGTAAAAAAGTTACTAAAATTTTTAAAATACTAAGCAAAAGAGTTACTTATAAAAATATATTAATTGTGTTTAATGACACTGTTGGTGGTAAAAACGTGGACTACTGTGGTCATGATCGTGTCTTAGCTATCCGATAGGTAAGAGCTATTGCCCGCACCTGTGACGTCACGTAATTTTCGCCATTTAATTAAAAAAATATCTATCCGGGATAAATTTTTTGCTTAGTATTTTAAAAATTATCACATAAATAGAAACAACACACGATACCTAATAACCACTTCACGGGTCGGACACGAATTTTGTTACACTCTGTATATAAGAAAATAAATTGAAACGTCTGTCTGTGATTTCAAAATGCCAAATGTTAATATTATACGAGTTACCAAAACTAATAAGACATGTTTTATATTCAGGACCATCTACCGCTGCTATCTAATAATTTAACGAAATACGAAAATCAATGACTATATATAAAAAATCATTTTTATCTTGATACGTACGTTAAAGCCTACATTATAGTACATATAGCGTATATCGAGAAAGATTTTGCTAGTAAATTAATCTTTATCAACATAACTCTGTTTACTCATTCAAAACACATGTAAATTAAGAATGTTAACTAATTTTTAATACTAGTTCTCCATATTCTCTGTCAAAAATAAATAATACAAGTGAAAGAATTACTTCGATACGTCAATTAGTTTCCGATTTATAGAAGTAAACGTGCGATGCGGACTCGACTCGATGGCCGATGGGTGTGACGGTGTGACGTCATTTCACAACACTCGCTCGCTCGCACAACAAACATTAGCTTAATATTAAAATAATTAAATGTAATGATTAATTACGAGTAAGCACATGGCTGCTCGAGCATAATATATGACAAAATGAAAAATAATAATAAAATACAATAGATAATAATTAATTAGAATAGAATAGACAGAGAATTAATATGAAAACAAAATTAATATAATATTTATATAATATAACTAAAATAAATAATAACTCTCCTTTGAAAAAAAGGTATCAAAATATAGGTATATGAACAAGTGTATCAAAAAGCATAATTACTGTAGAATAAATTAAATGTAACAGTTCAAAAACGAATTTGCAATAAAAATAAATATTCCGATACCGGGAATCGAACCCGAGCCTCCTGGGTGAGAGCCAGGTATCCTAGCCACTAGACCATATCGGATGATACTGTTGAGATGAAAAATTGGTTTAAGTTATTGACTAATATCATATATTTCTTTGTATGAACAACATCTTAAAGTATTATAATAAGTTTGTATATTATTACAAAGTATATCATAAATAGAAACCCGTTTTATTTTTTTGGGGCATTTTCATTTATTAAGATGAAGTTAAGAATTTATTCCACGAATTCAAGTGTTTAATATTATACGATTTGAAATATACAATTATAAGAAAAAAATATTATTGTTAAAAGAAAATTGAAGACTATAAAAATGACAATTTATTATTTTTAATTTAAAAAGTGACATCTACTTATATGAGACAAAACTACTAGCAACATTACAATCAGTTTTAATAATCACAGAGTTGTCTTAGTTCGGGTCGTAATCATTTTGAGTCTTATCACAAGATGGCGTTGTTAAATAAAAAAATAAAATTCTTATATTTACCTCACATTTGTCGGGTTATAGTTAATATTCAAGGTTCAAAAGAAAACCCATATGGACAAAAATACTAATGTTATAACTTGTAAGATCAATATATTTTGTAACATACGTAAGTTATATAGTTTTACGATAATATTACGAAAAGCATCACCTACTATTTTTATTAATAGTACGCAGACAGCTCAACTAATATAATCTTGCTTTGTTGTAACGGTTATTTAAAATTTTATTTAAATGATGAATAATTAAGATAATTGTCTTACAAACAATATCTAAATCTTAAAGGATATAGTTTATACTCCAAAGTGGAAATATACCCTATTTAGATTTGATATAGATTTATAATAATTAAAGGGTGGCCCTTTAGGTATAGGTATAAAGAAACTAAGATAAACTAGTATTCATTTTAATTTGAATTAAAGTTATTTTAAAGGATTTTTTTTACCAACAAATGTTCCGACTATTAGACATCTGACGAAAGCTATTCTAAAAACTGACAGTTAAATAGAGGTAAAATAGAGTTGTACAATCTTATCCGAGACAAGTATTAAAATGAAGATTCTCTCGAAAGTCGTTTCATAAAATAGACAATAATTTATTGTGCATTGCTACGGAATTGTAGTTCATTCTTAAAGGAGTCACAGACCTGTGATCAAAAATGTTATAAGCTTTAGGAGTAATTTTGAAGAATACTTCTCTGATTTGGTGTTACACGTTTTATGAGCCAGTAATATCTTTAGGAAGATTGATTGCTATTATATGTGTTAAAGTTGTATCAATTTATTTAATGTATAAGATAAAATTTTCGTATTTTTTTAATATGTCTTGGTTCATTATAATTAGACATATATAAATAATAAGTAAATCATTTATTTATTTTTAATTTAGTGTTCTATAGTTATTGAATTTATGTATAAGTAATATTAATTAGTTTAATTAAATGACAGCTTGTTATTGAGTAAGATTTATTCAACACATATCTATATAGAAGTTACTTTCGCTCATCCATCTTTAACCTTAATTATAAAAATAAATAATTTCTATTTAATAATTTAAAACTTATTCTAATGACACTAAACACACTTTTCTGTTCTGTTTCACTTATAAGAGTATAAAAGATTTAAAGTCCGGATCAACTATATTCTCTAACACATAGAATAGAGAATACAGATTCTCATCAACAGTATCGTTGACGTTTTCTTTCATTTTGTGAATCTTTTACCTTATCATTCTACTTTCGATTGGACCGCAATTGGATTGCAAGCAAGTGTACGATAGATGGAAAAAAAATTCGGTGTATACACCATTGAATACATTCGTTGAATTATCATTTTCTAAATTATATGTATTATCATTATTATCACTTCCTAATTCTTCACTGATTGTATGGAATTTATCGTTATCAATATTTTTGATAACAAAAGCATCTATTAGTGCTAATTAGAAAAGGTTTTTACAAATACTTTATTGAAAGCCATTGTTGTATGGTGATAGGAATCAAATGAAATACCTAGGTCTTTGTTAACGTCATTTATTTTATTCATGTTTATAGTATTGTGGGTCGAATGTCACGGTGTTTAGGTGAAAACATGTTATTTGGTCGTTATCTCAACGAGTATCGGTGGTTGGCTTTGAGGTTGTAAGGGTAAAGAAAGCTTAAGGGCTCTAACTGTACCTTATTACTTTACAATACGGTTCAAATTCAATATTATTTCTAACTAAATGTTGATATTACTCGTCCAATATGAAAATACTTACTAAGTAACGCTACACATTATGGTATTCGTCAAATATGATGAATTTTAATTAAGAAGAATGACGTATAAACTATTGTTATTGGTTTTTTTAAATGAAACTTTCACTGTATTATTTATACATTTCTTAAGTTCTTATAAATACAAAAAAAAAAAGAAATACAAGAACGGTAATGAATCACGAGTATGGTATTACATTCTTGACAGTTTGATCTTGAAGGATGTAAGCCTACTGTAATGTAAAAGTTACTTAAAACTATTTATTTAATATCCTTAAGTATTTATTTATATTAAAAAGAAATGTATTCGTTTTTTATTATATGTTAATCTTCAAACAGCAGTACTAGGTATTGTTGTGTTCTAGTTTGAAGTGTGTGTAAAGTAAAGTAACAGCCTGTGAATGTCCCACTGCTGGGCTAAGGCCTCTTCTCCTCTTTTGAGAAGAAGGTTTTGGAGCTTATTCCACCACGCTGCTCCAATGCGGATTGGTGGAATACACATGTGACAGAATTTCAGTGAAATTTGACACATGCAGGTTTCCTCACGATGTTTTCCTTCACCGTCAAGCACGAGATGAATTATAATCACAAATTAAGCACATGAAATTCAGTGGTGCTTGCCCGGGTTTGAACCCACGATCATCGGTTAAGATTCACGCGTTCTTACCACTGGGCCATCTCGGCTATTCGGAAGTGTGTGTGAGTCAGTGTAATTACAGGCACAAATCTTAGTTCCCAAGGTTCTTGGCGCATTGGCGATGTAAGCTATAACGTCTATGGGCGTTGGTAACCACTAACCATCAGGCGGCCCATAAGCCTATTCCTACCTATTCTAAAAAAGTAAAAGTTTATGTGAAATATTCCGAAGTCGTGGTAGCTTTTCGGTTAATTTCATCTTTTTAATTTTCATAACTTGACTCAAAGTATTTTTTGTTCTTGTAAATTAGCACACAAAAATTAACTGGCGCTTGCCCGGCCTTGAAGCCGTGACCTTCAGTTAAAATGTACATGTTCCTACCACTAAATCGTCTCGGTTTCAAATCATACGCTTAAAATATTATTATATCTCACCTGAAAATACTATAAAATACCGCAAAGCTTTACTACAAAAACGGATCTTGCTCTAGAATATATATATATATATATATATATATATATATATATATATATATACAGTACATAGTCAGGAGGTCTTCTTTTTACGTGGTATGGGCACTGACTATGTGGGTAATATTGTGGCCAATCTTAACATCATGGGGTCTAGACCGCGAGGGCGACCAAAGACGAGATGGACGGATGTGGTCAAGAAAGATCTAAGTTCCTGCAATGTCTCCGACGAGGACGCGTCCGATAGAGCGAAGTGGAGGAGAAAAATCAGAAAGGCAGACCCCACCATCAGATGGGAATAATAAATGCCAAGGAGAGAGAGAGAGAGATATATATACAGTAAATGTAAGTAAAAATACAACACAAACAATTAAATAGTTTTTATTTATTCAATTAATGAAATAAATAACTTATTAAACTAACAATAAATATATTTGGTTCAATAAAAACAATTGTTTCATTTTAAATAATAAACGTTAAAAGGCAATACGTTATATATGCAAACTTTTCACGGTATAAGAATCAATGCATATCACAGTTAAACATACTGCTTTTGAAAAGACGAAAAAGAAAAAAAAAAAGAAACACATAAAGCACACATAAGATATCAATACGGTGGGTATATAATCATGATACCGCAAATACAAATTGTGATAAGTAAATAATCTATATGAAAATAAAAACATAGAGAAACACATGGCAAGACAGTAACATAATATATGCCGGTACTAAACTAAATAACTTTAACACACCAAACAAAACTGCAATAAAAATTCAACAATAGCAACTTAGTACTAAAATAAATTAATAAATATTACAAAAGAAAATAGTTCTTATTTAAATATCTTGACGCAGGATAATATTACAATAATGCGTTAAAATACTTAGCTTGTCGTTTCATAAGGCATGTAGCTATTATAATTATTGTTGTAATTTGTGTCGTACGCTCGTCTGTAACCGCCATGGTGACCATGCTCGTGCTCGTGGTGTTCCTCGTGGCTGTGAGAATGGTGATGGGATACCTCCGGCTTTGTGATGATCTCGTATGTAGTTGATTTGTGACCACCATGTCCTTTGAGTCCAACCAGCGCAGATAACAGGAGAGACATTAATGCTGTCATCAGAGCTTTACCAGCGAGCAGTGCTAAGGCACCGAGAGCCGCAGCTGCTAAGGTACCTGCAAAATAATCATACTAAGAGAAAAGAAATATTATCGTATTACTACGATTATATATGTTGGAGTTACGCATTTGTGGATATGTACAGTAACAGCCTGTGAATGTCCCACTGCTGGGCTAAGGCCCCTTCTCCCTTTTTTATGGAGAAGGTTTGGAGCTTATTCCACCACGCTGCTCCAATGCGGGTTGGTGGAATACACATGTGACAGAATTTCAGTGAAATATGACACATGCAGGTTTCTTCACGATGTTTTCCTTCACCGTTAAGCACGAGATGAATTATAATCACAAATTAAGCACATGAAATTCAGTGCAGCTTTCCCGGGTTTGAACCCACGATCATCGGTTAAGATTCACGCGTTCTTACCACTGGGCCATCTCGACTTTGTGGATATGTATGTTTGTATAAAAGAGATACTTACCTTTCATCATTAAGGCAGCAGCTAGAAGAGCACCACCGCCACCGCCCTTGCCGCCGCCGAACCCACCGCCGCCTCCACCTCCGCTCTTCCTACCAGTATTCTCCTTGTCACCTTTAGCCATGTTCAAAGCTTCTTGGGAAGTTTCTGCATCAAGCAATCTATACTTCAAAGAATGTCCGTCCAGGTAATTTTGTAAACGGTATAAAATGAATTTATTCAGTTTCTCCTCGGGTTTTCCTGGATATTGACGCGAGAGTTCCGCAGCCATTTCTTCAGGACTTGTTGCATTTGTCTGGTTCTCTTTCACAATGCTAAGACCTGGGAGGAGATGGAGCTCATCGCGAGAGCTCAGATCCTCTAAAAAGGAGAGCACATGGATCTTCAGACATTTCGAACTGAGACTGCTTTTGCATTCTTTGTTCAAGGCTCTACCGGTTCTTTCGGTATTCGATACGTTCCTTGGTTCCTCCGTCGTGATGTTCGCTTCAGTCTCATCAACAGATCCATGGAGCTGTTGTACGTAACACAAAGCCACTGCTACAGTTAACACAGCCACATTTTTGTTGAACATGATGTCACTTTTAAAATGAATTCACTTGTAAGGGGTTCCAAAACATTTCGTTCGACGACAGCACAGAACTGATAGTCGAGATACGATTGGATTTTATTTTATACTGTCAAGTAATCTATAAAAAGTACGCAACTGAGCTTGAAGAAATAAAAAAGAAGAAAATTGAACGCAGTATTGTTAGAGGCGAGAGATACTTTCATAAGGTAAAATTGTATTTGGTAATGGAAAACAAAATTTCTCGGAGATAATTTTTATTGATTCGTAATGGGTATTAGCGCTATAATCTTACACGTTAAAGAATATTCTATATTCTATAATAACATAAACAAATAAAAGAGCAATATATTTTTCCCCTATAAAGATTCAAAAAATTACATTAAGAAGTAAATCCTTGTTCTCAATAAGGACGTGAAACACATTATTTTTATACGACACCCGTCATTTTATAACAATAATATTCATTAATTACTCTTCATCATATATATTATTAGTCTGTTGGTATTTAATTATTAGAAATTTTCAAACTCAATATTTATATTTTTATTTTACTGAGCAAATATATTTTGTTTATTAGTAATAATAATCAATTAAACAATTTAAAAAAAGTTTTATTAAATTATATTATTATTAATACAGAATAACATTGAAACAAATTTATCGAAAGACAAACATTAAATACGCTAATAGCTAAACAAGAAAAAAGCTAACTTTCTCCACGCATTAGTCGGAAAAAGAAGAAAAAAATGTAACGGAAAAATGAGGTCTTCGTGGTTTTGTTAGGGTTATCTGCGTAAATAAAAAAGGAATGTATTGTTTTCTTTTCTAAATGGGAGCATAATAGCATATATGACGTTTGGAAATTCACATGGACGTTACATATAATGTGTTAAATTATTGTTTAATACGAACTAGTGGTCGCCCATTGGTCGAAATTCGACCGTAATTTATTGCTAATAAAAATGAGACTTAATGACACTTGATATCACAGTAGTTTAAGATACATAGAAGTATTAATTAAAAGACACATTGTTTTCAATTATAATGACTTTATATTCATTTTTCTTTAAAGTACAAAATTCAATAATGCTGGATTAATATCCACAAAAACCACACAGGACTCCTTGCGTACTAGGCATACGGCAGCACGAGGCCAAATCGGCCATATCCTCCTCTGAGGACCTCAGGACAGTCCAGGCTGGGAGGAGACACCCTTGTTCAGCAGAGGGATATATTATGAGTCCAACTACTTAATTTATTATTATATTCTGCATTAAGAACTTACAAAGATAGTGTGTTTTTAGGACGCAGGATATTTCATAGTGATCACAGTGATAAGTTACATCTTCCAAAAACGCACTATTCTTCATTGCGTTTTAATATCTACACAAATCATAACAATAAAAACAATTAAATAAAATAAGGCAGGCGCAAAAAAGCACTTTCGGATCGTCATGTTACAGTATTGAATTAAATGAGCTGAGCACAAGTATATAAGGCTCGTAAGATTAGCTATGCGTTTATTTTTCACTAAATTAGCGATTTTTTTTGGCAAACGTTAGACAGAAAAGGATGATTTGTTAGATCGTTAAGTACGATTGTGATATGTCAGAAAGCGATAAGCAGCATACTAATAATACTCATGTACATATTATAAATGCAAAAGTGATTTTGTTCCTCTTCCACATCTTACCAACTCAAACGATCATCATGACGACTTGACGAGTCGGTTGGTGTGGTTCGATTCCCCCAGGACTGAGTCTGGGTGTAATTATATATATAAGTATGTATTTATAAATAATAAAAGAAAAGTAGTATATGTAGTATATCAGTTGCATGGTTTCCAAAGTACAATAAAAAAAAAATAGGCTGTCAGGGGTACAAAAACTAACACCTAAAGGGGGAGCACCTCACCTCACACCCGGAAGGGAGGCGGGCGAAAAATTTTTAACTATAATAATGATAACATTTAAAGAACACACGCGTTAAAATAGCATAACAAAGAAAGTCGGTAAGAACATTTCTCAATTGAGATAAGTTCTGAGTTTTTATAAGTTCACCCGCGGCTTTGCCCGCGACATAATCAAAAATAATGTAATATGTTAATTATAATCTATTTTAGCTGTGAAAACAGTAAATTTCAAGCAGATCAGACCATTTTCTATACTAATGTTTCCACCCCATTTCTACTGTTTGGGGTTGAATTTTCAAAATACGTATGCATGTATTTTTGCTCAGAAGCTTCAAAGTTAAATTTCATTCTTCTTACATGTAAAGTTACTCTTGGAGGGTAGATTTTAGAAAACCCTGAAATACGTATTTATTTATTCACCAAACTTCATGGCTACTCAACAAATTTCATGGCCCTAACTTTAATAGCTTACGCTCGGCGATGATGAGTCAGTTAGTCTGGACTTGTTATTTTATATATATAGATTATCTCTGAATACAACGAAGTGACACCGCCGTTATTTTGTCAGGTTCTATGAAGTTTTTTTTAAATAGTTATTCTTGAAATTTACCTGTTTAGTGATAAGGTATCTAATGTAAATTTTTAAATACCTTACGATACCTACCTAACAATTTATGTATTGTTCTTATAATATTTTCTTCAGCGTAATTTCAAATTATTTTTAAAGCATTTTGTTTAAATATAGTACCTAAGTGAAATCAAAATTATAAAGTCTTTCTTTTTTAATTATATTTTCAATCAAAAACCAAAAACAAAAAGACTTAGATTTATAGTCTTGGTGGGTGTACCAAGACTATAAATCTAATTCTTTTTGTGAATAAAAATTATTTCATAGTAAATATACTATTTGCCCATGATGAGTGACTTGTGGACTCGAGCTGTAATCAGCTATTATTAGGTATACAGGGTTATTTGTAACGACCCAGCAACCTAGCAGGACTAGATAGCTAACACCATAAGCAACAACTTTTGTTCTTGTATTGAGTTCGGACATAACTCAATACATGAGAAAAAAAAGATTTTACAAGTTTTAGTCGTACATTTGTAGATCTATATTTCATTCATAAACGAAAAGATCTTTGCGATGCGCGTAGATTTATAAACGTTCAAGTGGGAAATTAAATTTATACTTATTTTTGTATGAAAATAAAATCTAAAAAAATATCAAAAGTCGTAGAACAAAAGTTGGTCCTTATGGTGTAAGCTATCTAGTCCTGTAAGGTTGCTGGATCGTTACAAATAATCCTGTATATGTGACATTGTCGTCCGTTGGAACCGAACATATATGATCACACTGATTTAACGTTATTAATCTAAATAAGCTTTAATTAAACAATTTTAAGCTTAAGGAGAATATACGAAAAATGACTATAATAAACGTACAAACAGAATGAGAGTAAAACCAATATGAGTTCTTTTTTCTAATTCAATGTCGACTATGATATTTATACCGTATTTTTGCGTATTATTTCTACACCGATAGAACAATTATTATAACAAAAGAATTATTCTAGAACAATCATTGAGTGTATTGTATTAATTTGTTTTGTCTTAATAATTGTATTTTATATAGATTAAATTATTTCTATGCATTGTAGACAGTTATCTTTAGATGTCAATATAGTCCCTACTAATGCAATTTGTTTTGCACATTAATTAAATAATATCATAATCACCACATAGGTACCACAATTTCGACCATCAATCATTATTTTTAGGTTAGATTAATTTAATTATTTTTTTTTCAAATAAAAACTCAAAGGTATAATTTTATACAGCTTTATTTCTTAGTGCATATGACAATTTAATGAAGGCATACATACATATGTACATATTAAAACATAGTTACATTAAATATTTGTAAAAATACATAATGTGTAGTGTTTATTTATATATAACAAGACTTTTTATATATAGTTTATATATAAATTTTAATATTATAAATATGTTACAATAAATATCAACTCATACACAAATACAAAACATACATAATAAATAAATTAAAATATAAATAAAATATGTAAATCGAATAAATAAAAATTTGATATATTATATTATAATAAAATTAAATACTATTTTGACCATAACATATTAAATACATACATGCAATAAAATTCATACAAATATAAGCTCAAAAATAGAGAGTCGTGACCTTATTTTAAAAATAAATAAACCAATAACAATTATTAAAATAAACATTCACTCATTCTAAATTTGTACGATATCATTCACATGACAAAAACACACACATTACATATTAAAAGCAAAGACATGAAAGCAAAGAGCCAATTGCAAAAAAAGGTTTTATAAGAGTTGCATAAATAAATAAACAGGCGCTACCATTAATAAATATAAAAATAAATAGGCCGTTTTCTCTTTTCTTAAGTTTCTACCTTTTATAACAGAGAAATTGAAAATTATTTAAGAATAAATAAAGAACAAATAAGATATAAGACAATAATACTTTTCGCTATATCGATTCAACGCATATATTGATTAATTGAAAATAAATAATATCTAATTTCAATTTTATTGTAACAAAAAATAAATAACTTAAATTATTTCGTTGTTAGCTATAATAACTATAAATGCTAAGATGATAGTCATCTCTTTTTATTCATAAAAGGAACTTTCAGTGACGTAGTCGTCTTTAAACATTAGCGTCGTCTGATCTTCAAATTCCTGCCGTATCCTGAATGACCATAGCCTCCTACGTCTTCATGGGCCGTTGAATGTGAATGGGTGTGACTGTAGACAGGTTTTGATACGATTTCGTACGTCGTGGACTTTCCGCCTCCAGATAATGACTTAAGGCCGACTATAGCTGATAAGAGGAGCGACATCAGGGCTGTCATTAGGGCTTTCCCAGCAAGCAGTGCTAAGCCACCCAGTGCTATAGACCCTAGAGTACCTGAAACAAGACCATTGAATATTTAAAGTTTGCATTAAGGAGAAGAGCTTTTTCACACGACACATTCAAACATCAAGTTAAAGAATTGATTTTATACAGTACAAGCCACCCGTCCCTGCTTTGCACTTGTAGAGTAAAGGTCTGTATATGCATGTGTTACGATGTAAAACGATTATATTCTAATGGATATTACTTTATTGGTCTACACGCACACGAATAAAGATCTCAGTTGACATGACTTTTTCTGACATCTTCTACAGACCATCATATTCCAGCCAATTTACACAATACTTTATTATACATCTGAACTTTTCTCATGGATCACTCCGTCTTTTGATGAAAGCCGTATAAACATCGGTTGGTAGTTCTTGAGTTTATCGTGTTCAGACAGACAGACGCAAGGACTTTGTTGTATGTTTTATAGTGATTTTATTTAATAAAATTTCACGTGATTTTTAGTAAACTACAAATATAGTTGTTATGCACATGAATACGTGTATAGAATTGATATTTGTACAGGTACATATATATGAGTATCTTAAATTAATTAATGTTACTATTGCACATCTACTCATACAAAACAGTACATTGAAGATACTGCGCTTTGTAAGGTTGACTGTTGTAGAACACTAAGCCTACCATTTTTACAATAAATATTTTGTGTTGTATGTGTGAGTGTGTGTTAAATAAATAAATATTCATAATCGGCTAGGATAGTTTCATTGGTTTTTCCGGAAATTGCGGGTCTAGTCTCTACTATGATTACAGGCAGAAATGACATAAGAAATGGACCGGCTAGTTCCTAGTGGTGTATTAATATTATCAGTTTTATATATAACCAGATGGTTAATATCGTCATTCTTGTAATACGTAATAATATATTTATTATTACGTATTACAAGATATTAAAGTAAGAATACGATCGTTTTCTAGCATTTTCTATTGAAACGCGTTGAAGTCTTTTAACAGTGTAATGTTATACTTGCACATACATAAGTGTATTCGGTAAATGAGTATGATATGATGCTGAAAATAGTCGTTAAATATCAGCAGTGATATGCAACATTGATCAAAATGATTATAACATTTCAAGAAAACACGCATCAAAATAGTATATCAACATACGTCTGTTGCTAACATTTTAAGGGTGAGTAATGAACTGAGTTTTTATAGATTCGAACTACTGTAATGGTTCGGAAAAATCACACTTTGCGATATCTTGGAAATTGACGTTTCTACTAAACGTGTACACGTGTATGTGTACAATGATTGATGAATGGGTGGCACCCAGACATGCTTCCACAAACTCTACCACCGTACAGGTAGCATAAGATCAATTGAACATAACACCAATCGAGCAACTTGTTGTCCTTGCTTGCAATTTAAATCAACAATCGTCTTTTTTTTTTTTTTTTATTGTATAGGTTTTCGGACGAGCATATGGGCCACGTGATGGTAAGTGGTCACCAACGCCCATAGACAATGGCATTGTAAGAAATGTTAACTTACATTGCCAATGCGCCACCAACCTTGGGAACTAAGATGTTATGTCCCTTGTGCCTGTAATTACACTGGCTCACTCACCCTTCAAACCGGAACACAACAATACAAAGTACTGCTGTTTTGCGGTAGAATATCTGATGAGTGGGTGGTACCTACCCAGACGAGCTTGCACAAAGCTCTACCACCGAGTGTCTTTTGGTCACTAAGTCATCAAGACTTCTCGTATTTTCTATATACATTTACCAATTGTTAATCACTTAAATAAAAGTTAAACTATCACAATGTTTCGTTTATGAAAGTAAATCTATATTCAATACAATCTTGATTACAAAATCTAATTCAAGAGCATCACTAGTCTTTTATTTATCTGCACCAGAGACAGTTGCATCAGTGAGTTTCGAATGTAAGCGTAGCCTATCTATTACATCTATCATTGTTTCATTTTACATCTTCAGATTATCTTCTTGATCATTAGCAACAATGTTATGAATACTACGTATTAAAAAGCGTGAAACAGTACAGCTTTCGAATTCATACTCTCTTATTAATATAAGGATAGTCTTTGATTGGTAAAGAAATGTTATGTTATTAAAGGTTATATTATGTAGTTTTATGTTGAAGTTACGTCTTTAAGCGTTGAGTCTATTTAATGACTTTAATATGTATACAAGTAACTCCTGTAGTCATTTCTAGTAACAAATTCCGTTCAACCGTTTCCCTATTCTACTAACTCAATAATTCTGTTACGGTTCGGAAGTTGGTTCGGAATAGAATCGGTAACGTATCGTACCCTTATATATTAGTAAAATTGGGCTTCTATTACAAATCTCGCACACGTAGAGTGGCAGTAATTATAGCATTTCCTGTTGAATCGATTTCTTTTTGAATACAATTCAGATTATATGAACGAAAAATCAATCAATATTGTGTAATTATTGTAGGTCCGGAAACTATTTCTGAGCAAACGCACCATAAGAGTCGAAAAAGTTGCGTTCTTACCTTAATGAATCCTGAATTCTAAATATAAATTTTAATTTTTAATAATTTATCAACTTTTGGATTGGATATGCATATATTCAAATTTGTTTGAAAATCATACTAATCATCTTCTCAAATACTTGGCAGTCTTGGCAACTTTTTTAATACAAAATAAAACTACAATTTTAACGATTTCTTGAAATTGGACTATAAGTATAGCAAAGTCCTTGTATTTTTAAATAAAATTTAAAAAACATGGTTCTAAATTCAAATGAAATTACATACGGCAATTGTTTTGATTTTTATACTAATTTAAAATAAATCTATGAAAGTGGACACACGTAATATCTCAGGCTTCGGTAAACTATCATTTTATCTTGATCTTCGTCTATAGAAAACTTAAAACACCGGTTAGAATAAAGTGTCATTTCTTCGTCATTATTCATGCTCTGATTGGCCCTTATGTGTTATTATTTTAGAGAGTTTTTTTTTTGTATTAATGAATGTAGCGAGGTGACTTTTTTAATCGGTAATTATCTCATTATATTCAATATCTCAATGTCAAAGCTATACAATGATATTAAAAAAACTATCAGATATGAGAGAATAAACAGTACAGTACAGTAACAGCCTGTGAATGTCCCGCTGCTGGACTAAGACCTCTTCTCCTCTTTTGAAGAGAAGGTTTGGAGCTTATTCCGCCACGCTGCTCCAATGCGGGTTGGTGGAATACACATGTGACAGAATTTCAGTAAAATTTGACATATGCGGGTTTCCTCACGATGTTTTCCTTCACCGTCAAGCACGAGATGAATTATAATCATAAATTAAGTACATGAAATTCAGTGGTGTTTGCCCGGGTTTGAACCCACGATCATTGGTTAAGATTCACGCGTTCTTACCACGGGGTCATCCTTAATTAGGTTTTTACAAATACATTTCTAACATTTTTTTAAATTTTGCAACAGTATGCGTAGTTTGGGCTGCAACGGAGGCGCTTTCAATCTTTAACGACATTTCATTTCAACAATCAAACATTATGCTTTCATGGTTTATAAAAGTTTTTAAGTAGATTCATTCAAGCTAAGGAAAATATATACGATTACATTTAAGATTTTTATATTATACGTAAAATGATTAGATTTCATGAGATTTGCTTTTGCTGTTAGAAATTATTGATTACATTATGATGATTTAATATATTGTTACAAGCTTTTCTGTAAGTATGAAAATTACATTTACATAAAAGCTTCAAAACAGATATATTTGATCGTAAATTCTTTTTTATCTTATATCACCATTTTGGGTTGAATTGGTTTTGTATATTATTTTCTTACAAAGCTCTGTCAAATACTGTTAAAATGCAACATTTAAAAATTATTTGTTAGTATTCTTTCAGATCTTTGTAATGATAATTACAAAATATAATTTAAGTGGCACTACGATTATTTTTAAACAATTTTGCCTTCGTATTGTGTTTGAAGTGGTTTTTAAAATATAATAATAATATAACGTTTATATCACAAAAAAACCATTTTACGAGTATTAAGTCAAAAAGGCTTTTATATTTAGAGATCACATATATTTTTTCGTTTTTATCTAACAAAATTAGACTATATGTTTAGTTTTGGTTAGTATTCATGCTCAAACCTTAACAATATATGAAATATTTCTTGTAAAAAATTTTATATATTGGTGATTGTTTTGGTTAAATATATATTAAACATATATGCTATTACGTAGGTAATATATGTGTATATATATTTAGCTGTACATCATGTAAGTTTGCTAAAATTGCTGTTAATTTATTTTCAAATTAAACCTTTTATTTACTAATAATACAAAAACAACATACCTTTCATCATCAAAGCAGCAGCCATCAAACCGCCCATACCGCCTTTCTTGCCTCCACCCAAACCGCCTCCTTTACCCCTGGCTTCCCCAATCAGAGCTCTAGCTTGCTCGGTTGCTCCATCATCCATCAGCTTCAACTTCACCGAATGACTATCCAAGTAACTTCCAAGCCGATAAAGTAAATATTTGTCTAATCTCTCATCAGGTTTCGATGGCATCATCCTTGCTAATTCTGATGCAAATTCATCAGCCTTACTCTCATTATCCTTAGGCTCCTTCACGACACTAATTCCTGGCAATAGATTGAGCTCGTCTTTTGCACTTAATTTCTCAAGTAGCGTGATGGCTTCTATTTTTAAACACGATGAGCTGAAGATTCCGCCCGTGCAATCTTTTCTCATTCCTCGTCCTGTGAATTCAGTTTGTTCAATAGTGTTCTGATCGACGGCTTCAGGATTCGGCAAGGCGAACGCCGCTCCAATGATGAATAAAATCAAAAACATTTTTTTGGTCAAGCGCCG
Source organism: Nymphalis polychloros (assembly GCA_905220585.2). Taxonomy (NCBI): domain Eukaryota; kingdom Metazoa; phylum Arthropoda; class Insecta; order Lepidoptera; family Nymphalidae; genus Nymphalis; species Nymphalis polychloros. The sequence goes on along the minus strand of HG992264.1, from coordinate 3,739,576 downwards.
TCCGTATTCAAACGAATGCGGTTACTATTTGATAACACTTCTATTTCGTTCTCCTTTTATATATCTCACATACATTAATGATTAGTACGGTGTACTCTGCGACCATTATATTTTCATAGAACGCTGGTTGCAAAAAGTTTAATGGGGCACACGGCAAATTATCCTCTATTGCAAGTACGTAAGGTTATTATTCGCGTATCACACGTTATAAGGTTTTGGTTTATTATCGTAGGCAGTAAGCGTAGTAGAGGGAACTGATATAGATGTTAAAGATATGAATTATCATTTAGATATTTCGCTGGAATTAAAAAAATAATTATTATTAGTATTTGGTTTTGGCTTAGTTGTACTCAAACTGGCTGATGGCGAGACTATTAGTTCGTGTTATATCAAAAACTAAGAGAATAAACAATAAAAAATCTGTTACTGTAAAGCTTGAATCATTTAGTTTTTGTGTGTCTGAAATTTAGTTGAGTGCGATAAAACTGCACTGATACGCAAAATTCGACTCTAGCTATATCAGTTTAGTGTTCCAAATTATTTTTTGCAATATCATTACTTACGCCAATCTGTCGAAGCAGTCAACAGATTTAAAAACATATATATACGTCTTACATTATTAAGACTACATTACAAAAGTTGCGTTATATTGTCCATTTTGACTCGACAAATACGTCATTTGTTATGTGTAAAAAATCCACCGACGAAATCGGGACGACACGTTCTAGAGTAAGCACCATTGCTTTCATATGCTTATTTTGTATTTATAATTCGTCTCGTACATGACTGTAAGGAAACCTGCACCTATCAGATGAAATTCTACGCCTAACATATGACAGGATGTAGATAAAATATAAATTTAAAAAAATCCAAATTAATTGTGATGCTGCCTCGAAATTAAAATATGCAGAAAAACAAAACTATCGAAATATGAACTTATAGGAAGACACAATAACGCACGCATAACACGTATTTGATAACTACAAGACAACATAATAAACTGAATAACTTCTAAGAAAGATGACAGGACTTGGGCAGTGGGATTGACACAGGTGTTGCATAATAACTGTGTCAGATGTCAATAAAACTATGCTATGCTATGGTAACTTGCTAATGCTGTGTCTTCTTCTTTCGTATGTCGAAACAATAATGACAGAAAGAGCGAAAACAGTGTTTAACTAAACAGCCGCTAAGTAACGTATAATAACGTTACTTAGCGGCTGTTTAGTTAAACACGATTTAATACGATCATAATAAGTTTCTCTTATTGCATTAATATACACTGTCTTCACTTTATCTGTTTTTCTTAATCGACGACTACGAAACTATAAACAATCATTTACTACAAGTGGTATTAACAGCAATATTTAAAATTCTATATTAAGGTCCTCCAGACCGATTTCGGCCACGGCAGCCAATCTCAAGAGAGATTAGCCAACTGCGCAGGAAATATTATAGTGCACAAGTGTGTGCGCAAACACAGGTGCACTCTCTTTTCCTTAGCTCTCATAATCCGATGGGACGGCAATCTGACACGACCGGAAAGAGTACAGGCGCAGGGCCAACGGCTTAACGTGCTTTCCGAGGCACGGGAGTATACACACTTCCAACTTCCAAACTCCGGGCTGCTACTGAGAATTTTCTGACAGAAAAACCCAATAACTATTTATTGGCCCGACCTGAGAATTGAACCCAGGACCACCGGGTCTGCGGCCTTATATCTAGCCACTAGACCAACGAGACAGTCATTATTATATTAGTCATTATTATATAATATTATCTATTTATGTAAGCGAAAAATCACTCATCACGAGACCTCCTAAACTGTCCACTCGATCGACTTGAAATTTATCATAATTACTCCTTCCCCGACGTAGACGATCAATAAGAACGGATTTTACCCAAATCCTATCCAAAATACATCTTTTTCTTATTTACCCATGCGAAGGCGGGACGATTACCTAATTATATTATACATAAATATTGAGGTATTAAGGGTGAATGACCCAAGTAACAGGCGACGAACATAACATCTGAATTCCTGAGGTTGGTGGCGAATTGGCCATGTAAGGAATGTTAAATATTTATTACACCGCCAATATCAATGGGCAGTGTTGACCACTTATAGGTAACCCATACGCCCGTTCGTCTAATTATTTTAATAAACAATACTTAGATATCATGATGCTAGGATCCACAGATTAGAGTAAAAGAGAGCGGGTGAATACGCAAACTAGCTGTGTGCTTATAAATAAAATAATTCTTCATAAACATTGAAGCCTGGAGAAAATAATGCATTAATAAATACGATCGTAGGTACTCTATCACTTGTTCAAGGTTTACGGTACACGTTCATGATTTCGGCCACGGCAGCCAATCTCAAGAGAGATTAGCCAACTGCGCAGGAAATATTATAGTGCACAAGTGTGTGCGCAAACACAGGTGCACTCTCTTTTCCTTAGCTCTCATAATCCGATGGGACGGCAATCTGACACGACCGGAAAGAGTACAGGCGCAGGGCCAACGGCTTAACGTGCTTTCCGAGGCACGGGAGTATACACACTTCCAACTTCCAAACTCCGGGCTGCTACTGAGAATTTTCTGACAGAAAAACCCAATAACTATTTATTGGCCCGACCTGAGAATTGAACCCAGGACCACCGGGTCTGCGGCCTTATATCTAGCCACTAGACCAACGAGACAGTCATTATTATATTAGTCATTATTATATAATATTATCTATTTATGTAAGCGAAAAATCACTCATCACGAGACCTCCTAAACTGTCCACTCGATCGACTTGAAATTTATCATAATTACTCCTTCCCCGACGTAGACGATCAATAAGAACGGATTTTACCCAAATCCTATCCAAAATACATCTTTTTCTTATTTACCCATGCGAAGGCGGGACGATTACCTAATTATATTATACATAAATATTGAGGTATTAAGGGTGAATGACCCAAGTAACAGGCGACGAACATAACATCTGAATTCCTGAGGTTGGTGGCGAATTGGCCATGTAAGGAATGTTAAATATTTATTACACCGCCAATATCAATGGGCAGTGTTGACCACTTATAGGTAACCCATACGCCCGTTCGTCTAATTATTTTAATAAACAATACTTAGATATCATGATGCTAGGATCCACAGATTAGAGTAAAAGAGAGCGGGTGAATACGCAAACTAGCTGTGTGCTTATAAATAAAATAATTCTTCATAAACATTGAAGCCTGGAGAAAATAATGCATTAATAAATACGATCGTAGGTACTCTATCACTTGTTCAAGGTTTACGGTACACGTTCATGATTTCGGCCACGGCAGCCAATCTCAAGAGAGATTAGCCAACTGCGCAGGAAATATTATAGTGCACAAGTGTGTGCGCAAACACAGGTGCACTCTCTTTTCCTTAGCTCTCATAATCCGATGGGACGGCAATCTGACACGACCGGAAAGAGTACAGGCGCAGGGCCAACGGCTTAACGTGCTTTCCGAGGCACGGGAGTATACACACTTCCAACTTCCAAACTCCGGGCTGCTACTGAGAATTTTCTGACAGAAAAACCCAATAACTATTTATTGGCCCGACCTGAGAATTGAACCCAGGACCACCGGGTCTGCGGCCTTATATCTAGCCACTAGACCAACGAGACAGTCATTATTATATTAGTCATTATTATATAATATTATCTATTTATGTAAGCGAAAAATCACTCATCACGAGACCTCCTAAACTGTCCACTCGATCGACTTGAAATTTATCATAATTACTCCTTCCCCGACGTAGACGATCAATAAGAACGGATTTTACCCAAATCCTATCCAAAATACATCTTTTTCTTATTTACCCATGCGAAGGCGGGACGATTACCTAATTATATTATACATAAATATTGAGGTATTAAGGGTGAATGACCCAAGTAACAGGCGACGAACATAACATCTGAATTCCTGAGGTTGGTGGCGAATTGGCCATGTAAGGAATGTTAAATATTTATTACACCGCCAATATCAATGGGCAGTGTTGACCACTTATAGGTGACCCATACGCCCGTTCGTCTAATTATTTTAATAAACAATACTTAGATAACATGATGCTAGGATCCACAGATTAGAGTAAAAGAGAGCGGGTGAATACGCAAGCAGCTAGTGTGCTTATAAATAAAATAATTCTTCATAAACATTGAAGCCTGGAGAAAATAATGCATTAATAAATACGATCGTAGGTACTCTATCACTTGTTCAAGGTTTACGGTACGTTCATGAGTTGATAAACACGATTCGCTTTCTGCGTCCCAATGGTGTGACAGCTTTGATATTCGTAATAATCTTACATTTATAATAACTAATAATAAAATATGAAATACAAATGTTAGCGTAAAATACTGCGTAATTTTCAGAATTGCATCTTTGAACATTATGTATATTAATATTCACTTGTATTATTTCGAGCTGGTTGGCGTGGTAGTAGATACTTGCCTTTTACGCCACAGGTCGTGGGTTCGATTCTGAGTCTGTTTCTCCTGAGTCTGCGTGTAATTATCTATATAAGTATGTATTTAAAAAAGAAAAGTATTATATAGTATATCAGTTGTCTGGTTTCCGTAGTACGAGCTCGGCTTAGTTTGGGATCAGATGGCCGTGTGTGCATAATGTCTCAGGATATTATTTCAATCTACATAACATGGGTTATGCTAAATAGGAAAATACCAATGTCTTATGCTACCATCAAACAAAGATTACTGTTTATATTAAGCGATTTAATATAAAATACGAATAAGCTATTTAAGATAAAATACCCGATCTGGGATTTGAACCAGGATTCTGAAGCCTTACACCCTAGCTACTAGACCAAAGAGGTTAAATAATATTATGTAATGTTATGCATAACATAAAAACCAACTGCAAGAAACAAACTAATAAAAGGGCTTGGCTAGGCGTAAATTGAAATTTAATGTAATGTAATTACTATCGTGGAGTCTATGGAGATCGCCGAGTTTGTCGTTCACGGACATAACAGACTGAATATGTCGCGTTCTGTTGTTATAAAGTCTATAAACTTTATCAATAAATGGGCTATATAAAGTCAAAATATTTATTAAAATCTAACTCAATAGCGCGTTCGAAAGCACAACCTCTTCAGCTTTATATATGTTCTGTTTTCAATTGATATACAGTATATTCTTTATACCACTAGACCAACGACTGAACTAAATATAAGGCCGCTTACCCGAAGGTCCTGGGTTCAATTCCCAGGTCGGGCCAATTAAGTTATTGGGTTTTTCTGTCAGAAAATTCTCAGTAGCAGTCCGGAGTTTGGAAGTTGGAAGTGTGTATACTCCCGTGCCTCGGAAAGCACGTAAAGCCGTTGGTCCTGCGCCTGAACTCTTTTCGGTCGTGTCGGATTATCGTCCCATCGGATTATGAGAGCTAGGGAATAGTGAATGCACCTGTGTTTGCGCACACACTTGTGCACTATAATATCTCCTGCCCAGTTGGCTAATCTCTCTTGACATTTGCCGCCGTGACCGAAATCGGACTGAAGGACAATATCATTATTAGTCAATAACTTCATGTTATTGAAAAGAATCACGTTTGTCGTCAATAATCTTAATTCAAAAGGAGTGAAGCTGTGAAACCTAGCTACTGATATAATGATGTTTTATAGTAAAATCTTCGCAGTAACGCGCTGCATATTCTGGCATATGTTTTATTTTGTATTAAATCAATATTTTTTCAGTTAGGCATTACAAAAAAAAACGCCTTCTCATTTATTAGTATAGATGGGTTACGAGATTGAAATTCACTTGTTTGTATGCGTATCGTTAGAGCTTTTCAAACACTCTTTGGTAAGGGTTAAACTATTCGTATTCGTTATAGTTTGATGTTATAAATAAATGTGAATTTAAAAAGACATGATATTATAAATTTCTGTTTGTATTGGATATTCTATTTCTTAAATTTCGAATTTTGCCATATTATGTTTATGTGAAGCAGATTTCCACCAACCCGCAATGGAGCAGCGTGGTGGAATAAGCTCCAAAACCTTCTCCTGAAAAGAGGAGAAGAGGCCTTAGCCCAGCAGTGGGACATTCACAGGCTGTTACTTTTACTGTACTGTATGTTTATGTGCTTATGTGCGTGTATCCCATTTTACGGCATTCATTAGCAATCAGTTAAAACTCTGGTTATCAATGGTTAGAAATTCTTAATTATTTTAATTAATAGGTAATTAAACATTAAGCATATAGTAAATATTTTATAAAATAATTGCAATACCAGAAAATCTATAAGACTGACCCGCAAAATAAAGTTGATTTAGAAGCTTCCGAAAAACAATTACATATAACGATAACCGTGATACATATATAAAATACATTTCGACTCGGAGAAATGTTTGTTAAAAGATTTAAAAAATAATTCAGCCGGTTTCTAGAGTGCTTACAAATCAAAATAACTAAATATCAAAAGACCTAAGCCTTACTCTTAACTCATAAGGAAAGTTAAAGTAAGCAAGCTTTCTTTGTATAATTCTTTGTATAATAATTTTTGAAAATTGTAAGAATTTTACTTGGAAGAATTTCGAATCGTCACAAAATCTATTCTTTTATTAATCATCAATTATAAATTTAGAATAAATACTTTTTTTTTAATCAACATTCTTATGCAATTTTACAAATAACATAAATTTTCAGCCAAGAATCCTAACTTATTGCAAGGACGTTACAAAATCCTATACTTTACATAATATATTATCCTATACTTTACATAATATAATATATTATGTAAAGTATAGGATTTTGTAACGTCCTAAATATTTTTATATTTTCTTTATAAACACGAAACTTAAAACACAAGGCAACGAATTCATTCGTGCATCAAAACTAACCTAGCGAAAATAATTGTTGGGTCATTTTTGTTTCATTTCACGCGTGTAACCAAAATTTCTTTTCAAAGTGAAATCAAGTCTGTTCAATTTACAATTTAATATCACTTTTTGTAGTTACGTGACTTATGGTTTCCGTTAAGATTCTGATCCGATTGATTAAATTTCTTATGTAATAATGATCAAAAGCATATATTCTTTGTTAACCAATATGCAATGCAATAATAATATGTTGAAGCACTGGATTCAAAGTACTGCGACAGAATTCTGCTAAGCTATAACGATTACGATACGTTCCCGATTCGATTCCGATCCAACTTTGACTATTCTATATTTATTCGGATCGGAACCGAACCGATATGATGTTATACCGTTATGTCAAAACCAAACTTAATTGTTAGACGAAACGACAGACGAGCTTGAACAAAGTTCTACCACCGAGTAAATAATATCTTCATTATATATGTATGAATGTATGGAAATGACACACTTATCACTAGGCAGTAAGCTCACATACAACGCCCTTAAAATAAGCTTGTAAATTACAAAAACATCGACTACATCGACACAATATTTTATCTATACTAATATTATATATGCGAAACTGTCTGTCTGTTACGTTTTCACGGCTAAAACTGAAACTTATTTATAGTATTATGTTTGAAGCAAGCTTGAAAGGCAGGATTTAGGCTATTTTTATACTTAACACCTTAGAGAAATACAGATACGCTTTTTATACTTAGGCAATACGTCACGACCGCCTTACGTTCCTCGACATGACGTGTAAACAATTAAAACATCCAGATTTCGGGCTGCTACAGAAAAGCCCCACTATCTTTTTACTGGCCCGCCTGGTGTTTGAAATCAGGACCTCAGGATCTGCTTTATATCTAGCCATATACAAATGTTACATAGTAGATACGTAGATCTCCAAAATGATCCTCATAAAAGTGCGCGATAGCTTTTGTTATGTATTTAACATTAAATTCGCCGTCAATCACAATCATTTTTATCCTAAATATTACAAATGTGAGAGTGAGTTCATTTGCTTGCTACGCGTTAACGTCTTAATTAAACACAGGTGCACTCTCTATTCCCTAACTCTCATAACCCGATGGGACAGCAATCTGACACGACCGGAAAGAGTTCAAGCATAGAACGGCTTTACGTACTTTCAGAGGGAGTGTACACACTACCAATTTCCAGATTCCGGGCTACAACTGAGATTTTTCGACAGAAATTCATTTACTTTAATATTATTAGAGTCAAGATGGCCTAATAGTTACCATCCTAATTGAAAAACGAGTTCAAATCCGGGCACGCACCATTGAATTGTCATGTGCTCAATTTAAAAGCCCTAACTTAAATATAACCATTAGTAATTTATCTTTTAAGCAAAAAACTATTTCGATTTATAATTATGTAATATTACATTTTAAATGCAATTACAATTGTTTGAAGCTTGAAGTCAATGAACTTGCGTGTATGATTGTCAAAACATAAAGACATTTTAAATGTTTACGATAAACTTTCTTGTAAAATAAATATTAATTTATAAATAGTTTTATTTTTCTTTTTTTTTTCTAAATAAGTTGAAGAAATGTCATACTTAGGTATTTATTCATCGACAAAGTTACACTCATGAGCTTAAAATAACAACTTTAACATGAAACACCACATTGCACACATTGCACATGGCACATTGGTTAGAACGCGTGAATATAAACCGACGATAGCGGGTTCATGCCAAATCAAGCACCAGTGAATTTTCGTGTGCTTAATTTTTGTTAATAATTCATCTCGTGCTCGGTTGTGAAGTAAAACATCTTGAGGCATATGTGTAGTGACACATATGGGTAGTGTCACATATGTGTAGTGACACATATGTCTCAAGATATTTTACTTCACAGCCGAGCACGAGATGAATTATTTTCAGTGGAAATTCTGCGACATGTGTAAGAATCCACCAACACGTATTGGAGCACCATGGAATAAGCTCCAAACTTTTTCCTCAATGGCATAGGAGACTTTAGCCCAGCATAGGATATTCGAACACTCTTACTTTATTACACCAATCGAAGTGTTATTACAGGTGTAAAAAACAAAGCGTACAAAGTTCATAATTAATATTTGATGGAAGTAAGCACCTGGGGCTAATAGCATTAATGGCCTTCCTTATTTATAAGTTTTATATCTCATGTAGATAATATAATTAAAAAATCACACAAATTTTTAGGATTTATCTTAATAACTTCAAAAGATTTTAAAAGGTCGTCAACCGAAATAACATTATTTAACACTATGATAAGAAGCCGACTTGAATATTGTTCGGTCGCATGGAGTCCTCACTATCAAGTACATAAAGATAGAATTGAAAGAATACATAAGAAATTTTTACGTCATTTGGCTTATAAAGACAATGTTTTCAAACGGAACGAACGTTATAAAGATCAGCTAAAATTATATAAAACTCTTTCACTATCTAATCGTAGAGACTTAATGGATTTATGTTTTTTGCACAGTATTGTAAATGGAAATATTGATTGTCCAAATTTGTTGAGCAGAATAAAATTGGCAGTACCAAGATATAACGTTAGGAGTCTCATTAAAAATAAGCAAACTTTTAGTCAACGATTCGCGAAAAGTAACCTGGGCAGGGATGCACCCATAAACAGAATGATCATCACATATATAACAATATTTTCAAAAAAGCTGGCCTAGATATCTTTCAACAGTCTACTTTACGCTTTAAAAGACAGATTAAAAAGTATCTAACCAATTAACGTTGCCTCTCATTTATTTCATTTGAAGATGCATGACTATACTCATGTCAAAGTTAGCCCATAGTTTTGTTTATTTACTTTGTTTAATTTAATTTTATCAATGTTTTAAAATAGCGTTTATTTATTTATTTATTTTTAAGTTAACTTACAAAGAATGTACTATTTTTTTTGTTTTGTTTTTCCTATGCATGTTAAGTTAGCTTGCAATTTGAGGTAAGGCAAAGTCAGGTATGCAATTTTTATATTTATGTTATTTATGATTGTACTCTAAAATAAGAAACTAAATTGTATACAGCGTTGGCTTCCTATATAATAAAATAATTCAAAGGAAAAATATATAGATAATAAATATGGGTAAGGAATCGCGTTCCAAAGTCAAATTTCCAAGCTTCGATATTATCGCTTAAAATAACGTGAATTCGAATAAACATGGCGGTGGTAGTCACTTTCCATCAGGTTAGCCTACTCGTTTGCCCCCTCTTATATAAAAAAAAGAATAAACATACTATGTCTTACTCTTAATCTATGATTGTGTCTTCCAAATTTTTTTAAAAATTAAGATATAAAAGTATCATACCGATATAGATAAAAAATACATATTCGATATAATTTCATAGGAAATGCTTAAGTAATTAAATTGGCAAAGACTCTGGCCGGACCTGAAACTGTAATGGTAAATTAAGAATCTGAGACAATCATGCAAAAAAAACAACAAATTTGTATAAAGTAACTAGTCTCGTATAACCAAAAAAATAACACTAAATGAATGATTTTACAAAGAGTAAAAATGTAATGAAAGATGACTAGCAAGTCAGATGCGATCTTCACACTTTCAACAAAAAAATAAAAAAAACAGCTCTCTCTAGCGGTCGACGATGACTTCATTTTGTTGTTTTTGGTTAGCATACAAATCATTGCATTTTAGTTATCAAGTATTTCTAATAGATGGCGTTGATAACCTATTTATTTAAGTTTTGACTAATCTGTCAATAGATGGCGGTAAGAGGTATGTTTAAAAAAAAAAGCGTCTATCTCTTCTGATTATTTTGTGGTTTGTTATGATATTAGTTGCTTTTATATCTTATTGCTTAATATCATTGTTATAATAAATATATAATATTTGAAATACTCATATAGATATAATTAAACACTACAAAGTTTTTTGTAAGCATGATTATTGCTTAGTAATTTATTGTAACTCGAAGATTAAATAATTATAATTGATGTTGTATATTAAAGAATTAATTATATACCTACCCTTAAATTCTTAGAAAATAATTAAATATTCATCATAAATATTATTATGAAAAAAATCATTTCTAAATAAAATATCACAGAAGCATACCTGCCTATAAGCCATGAGCCAGTAGTTTATATTCAGCGTGAAATATAGGTAGTAATAATTAATAATCCGTCATTATTTGATAGGACACAATTATATAAATATTTTGACCATAAAGTAGAATTATGACCAATAATGAAATGGTATTTTGTATTTGTACGGATAATTTTTGCATAATGTATAATTTTTTTGTTCATCGACTGTATAATAATTATCACAATACCTCTTACTTTGATTGCATAACTCAAAAGAAATATTCAATAGTGACATTAATCAATATTCATTTTAAAGTAGACCTTAAGTAATTGCGATAAGATTGTATTTTCATTGTTCAAGATAAGTAGAATGTCGTGAGGTAAAAATGAAAGTTGTGAAAGTGACACCTGTATTCGAAATTTAAATTGTTATGTTTTGTTCGTGGCTCTGTTCGTCTTGTGTTGTTACGAAGTATTATTTGTATTTTTTTTTTGGAATAGACGTCGGTCTCTCTGTTTATGCCAATTTAACTTTTGCAATTAAAAAGAAGCTTTCCTTATTGTTATATTTTTTTTACTGAACTGGCGATTATTAAGAATTTTATTAAAGTTGCTTAATGTGTTTAGTTTTTTTCTAGCTTCATAAAACATTTTCTAATATTATGTAGCGATAAAATAAAAACTTAGTAACTTGCGTTAATTTCTTTATAACCTTTAATTTTTATATAATCTGTAATTCATCATCATCATTATCAACCATTTTTTGTCCACTGTTGAACATAGGTCTCTCCAATGGCACGCCACTGAGCTCGATCTTCAGCTCTCGATTTCCATCCGCTGCCAGCCACTTTGCGTATATCGTCACTCCACCTAGCAGGAGGGCGCCCTACGCTACGTTTGCCAAGGCGTGGTCTCCACTCCAGAACACGTCTACTCCAGCGATTGTCGGTTCTGCGACATGTGTGACCAGCCCACTGCCACTTCAGCTTACTAATCCTTTGGACTATGTCGATAACTTTGGTTCTCTGTCGGATCACCACATTTGGGATTCGATCCTTCAGAGAAACTCCAAGCATAGCCCTCTCCATAGCTCGCTGAGCGACTTTGAAATGGTGGACCAAACGCACTGTCAGTGTCCACGTCTCGGCTCCGTAGGTCATAACTGGTAGGACGCACTCGTTGAAGACTTTTGTCTTCAAGCATTGCGGTATGCGTGACGAAAAGACTTGACCAAGTTTCCTATACGCTGCCCAGCCCAGCTGTACTCTTCTGCGTGCCTCCTTCTCGAAGTTGTTTCGACCTAACTGCAAAGTTTGCCCAAGGTACACATATTCCTGAACAACTTCAAGAGGAACTCCGTTGAGAGCTATCGGCTCCGGATTGATGTGTTCATTGAACATTATCTTGGTTTTTTCCAAGTTCATCCGGAGACCAATTCGAGCAGAAGAATCAGCCAAGCTGCTCAGCATATACTGCATATCCTGAACGGTTTCTGCCATGATGACAATATCGTCTGCAAATCTCAAGTGTGAAAGGTACTCGCCGTTTACGTTTATGCCCCGCCCTTCCCAGTGCAGCGTCTTGAACATATCCTCTAATGCATTAGTGAACAATTTCGGGGAAATGACATCCCCTTGTCTCACTCCTCGATGCAAGAGGATATGGTCAGACTGCTGATTCTGTACTTTGACGGTCATAACAGCAGCGTCATGCAGACCTTTCAGCACTTGGATGTATCGCCAATCGATTTGGCACCGTTGTAAGGACTCCAAAACAGACCAGGTCTCAATAGAGTCAAAAGCCTTCTCATAGTCCACAAATGCTAAGCACAGGGGCTGATTATACTCCTCGGTCTTCTGTATAATCTGCCGTACTGTGTGAATGTGGTCTATGGTTCCGTAACCTCTTCGAAACCCAGCCTGTTCCGGTGGCTGAAACTCGTCAAGTCTACGCGCGAGACGATTCGTAATGACCCTTGAAAACAGCTTATAGACATGGCTCAAGAGAGAAATAGGTCGGTAGTTCTTCAACAAAGTTTTGTCTCCTTTTTTGAAGAACATTACGACAACACTCTTGCTCCATGCCTTTGGAGTTCTCCCCGAAAAAATGACAGAATTGAATATCTGTTGGAGCTGCGCTAGTAAAGGTTTACCAGCTGCCTTTAGTAGCTCGGTCGTAATGCCATCTTCCCCGGGGGCTTTTCCATTTTTAAGCTGCCCCAACGCCATCACAATTTCGTCTTGGCTGACTTCTGGTAGCTCTTCAGTAAAGTGGGTTAAAGTGGCTCTAGGATCCTCAGGGTCGGGTTGGGGACGAGGCGCTTCTGATGTGTATAATTTACCGTAGAAGTCCTGCACTTCCTTAAGAATCTCGTGCTTAGAAGCGACGACTTTTCCCTTTGAAGTGGTCAACTTCGTCAGATGGCTTCGGCCTAGCTGTTGAACGAAGACTTTTGACCCCAGATTTCGCTCGATCGCTTCTTTTATAGAGCGCGTATTGGAATTTCGGAGGTCACGTCTTACCAGCTTAGATATTTGCTTATTTAGATCTGACGAAGTGACTATTGGGTTTTCACGTCGTTTTCGCATTAGCTCTAGAGACTCTTTCGAAAGCTTGGACCTCTTGCCGGTGTTATAAGCTTGATAGAATTTCGTCCCCTCGTCCCTAAGGATACCCATCACTTGTTCCAGTTTCTGGTCGATGTTAACGTCGATGTTGGTTTCCAAGGCAGCGAACCGGTTCTCCAGTTTTAACTGAAACGTACTAGACTCCACAGCTTGGAGCAGTTTTGGCCGGAGTGTAGACCTCATTAGACGAACGCGCTCGAGCTTGTAGTCAATATTTAGAGTGCCTCGTACAAGTCGGTGATCACTACCCGTATTGAACCTTGTGATCACGGAGACATCTCTAAATATTCGCCTCTTGTCCGTCATAATGAAGTCAATCTCGTTTTTAATCATAGCGTCTGGGCTTCGCCACGTCCACTTCCGTTGGGGCTGTTTCTTGAAGAAGGAGTTCATCAAGAACAGTCCCTCTTTCTCAAGGAAGTTGACAAGCATTTGCCCCCTATGATTTCTGCTTCCAAATCCGTGTTGTCCTACCACCGATTCGCTGCTAGTATGTACTCCCACTTTAGCGTTAAAATCTCCCATCACAACATTGAAGTGGGCATTTTGGGTGCTATGCAATGCCTTAGAAATGTCTTCGTACATTTCTTCCACTTCATCATCCGAGTGTGTCGAAGTCGGTGCATACACTTGGATAACCTTGAGGCTATACCTCTTGGTAAGTCTGATCACAAGATACGCTACCCTTGCCGACACACTGGAGATTTCCAGAATGTTGTCAGAGAGAGCCTTATGGACCAAGAAACCGACGCCACCAAGGGATAGTTGGTCTCCCTCTCTGAAGTACATAAGATGGCCTGATTCTAAGGTTATGGTATCCTCCCCCTTTCTTCGGATTTCACACAACCCCAAAATATGCCATCTTATGTTCCTCAGCTCTTCTTCGAGCTGTGCCAGGTGTTCGTCGAGCCGTAACGTGCGTCCGTTGTACGTAGCCAGAGTCAGTCGGTGTTGGCGGCCTACCGTAACCCGGGGATTCTTAGCACCCCCTGCCCCACCCTTACCATGGCCGCCGCCTTGGCCAGGAACAGCGGGGCGACCGGGAACTAGGGGCCGTCGCGTATCGTTGTGTGCCATTTAAGGTTTTTGCCCATAATCACCACGCTGGGCAGGCGGGTTGGTGATCGCAGAGCGTAGCTCGTCGCACAGATGACGCTGCTGCCCGTCACCGGTCTGTGATTTAGCTACGCCTTCATGGAATGGTTATACCGCCATTTGTCGGTCGCCAGAGCCTCGTTTGTTAATCGGCAGGATGCACCACGTGCAGGTGAGGTTGGCTGGGAGCACTTAGATGTAGTTGTGCTCCCTTGCATCCCATCTAATCTGTAATTATTATTAAGGAATTCATTATCTGTATTTTGACGTTGCGTTTGTTGTATGCATGTCCTGAAAATAGTTTATGTTAAAATTATGCTAAAAAAAAATAGAAAGAAAATTCTTAACTTGGTATTTATATTAAGAAAACACTATATTTCTTGTATTAGGCACATTCAACATTTAACCATGTTATTTTTAAAAAATACTTTTATTACGAGTTAAAATTAAAAAAAAGGTAACATAAATGAACTATTGCGATTTCGCGAACTACGGTCTCATTTTCTATATCCATCCATATTGTTCTAAATTTAAAATTTCTAATAACTTCGACAATGAAAAATTTTGCTTAAAAATAATCTGGATTTTTAAACACAAACATAATATTTCAATACGTAATAGGACACATTAAAATAATTTTTAATATTAATTCCGCTAATAAAATTAAAAAGTATTATCGTCGTTCGAAAATTGAATTTAAAAATGCTTTAAACATACAAAATTATTTATATTTTACATAATATATTTTACTATCTAGGGACATAGAGACACATTCTCCCTAATATTAAAACGATACGCACATACAATAGTTATCCGAAGCATGTCACTAGGTTTAACATTCCATGGTATATTCTAAATACATATCAACACAATGATTATAAAATTTTATAACATTATGAACTTTATTACCTATGCTATACAGGTGCTATATCTGATTATATGTAGAAATATTTTCAACCTTATCCCAATAGACATACAGGCTATGATGTATATAGAAAGGTTCGTACATAACCGTGAAAGTGGCGTCGTCATGACTTCCGTTTTGAAGTTCATTGCTAATGTGTTTTGAAGATGTGATGACTTCTTTTTCTAGAGTTTTATTTTAAACTTATTATAGATTTGTTTTTTTTTTATTTCGACGCTCATATGGGCCACCTGATGGTAAGTCGTCACCAACACCCATAGACAATGGCATTGTAAGAAATGTTAACCATCGCTTACATCGCCAATGCGCCACCAACCTTGGGAACTAAGATGTAATTACACTAGCTCACTCACCCTTCAAACCGGAACCGAGTAAAACTGTTTCCCAGTCCATTCGTTTATCATTCTATTAATTACTTTTATATAATTTTATTAAAACCTTCCAATACGTTTACATAATACCTTAATATTACAATAACAAGATTATACTTGTATTGTAAGATTAGACTTGTAGTTTTTGAAACTTCACACACAAACACAAAAATAAACATAAAAAGTTCTAAATTTGAAATCCGTTAAAAAAAAATTGAAATATTTAATCTAGATGTTCATCATCAACGAAAAATGATATTTATTATATACTAAGAAACAATCATTCAAACACACAAACTTTCATATACTACAGTATATTGTAGTATATAGTAATATAGAGGATTAATATATAACGGGAGCTTTATGTTGTAGGTAAAAAATATTAACCGTTCCTTATAACGCCAATGCGCCACCAATCTTGGGGACTAAAATAGTATATATCTTGTGCCTGTTGTTACACTGGCTCACTCACCCTTCAAACCGGAACGCAACAACACAAAGTACTGTTGTTTAACGGTAGGATATCTGATGAGTGGTTGGTATCTTCTCAGTTTTATATTATTTTTAATCGCATTATTCTCAGATTGAACTTAGAGACTAATGCAATTAATATTTTACTTAAGATAATTAATAAAGAGGTTAATGACCTTGATCAGCAGAGCGTCTTACTGATTAGATTATCTATCAAAATTATTATTAAACATTTACTTTTGAATTCCTCATATTCAGGTGCAATGACATCGCGTGTGGTCACATGTGGCTATGTGAAAGTCGGGTTTACTGAGCTTAGATTAATAGATATTTCTTTTTTATAATTTAGAGATGATTGTTTTGATTTTAAACGTTAATAGATTGATTTACATTTTTATTAAGTTCTTGGCAGTTCTTACCGATAGAAAATTCCGGTGGTAACTTTATATTTAATTAAATCACAGCTTACACGCGGGCATACGCCTTTTCATTTATTAATTTAAAGACTTTATCGACCACCACAAAGTAGATGGAACAAAAGGCGGCCTACGTACAAGTATATGTGTTAAGTAAGGCTATAAGCTATCACTATTTCAAACTTTTTTTGCGTTTAACCACACAAAGATTAAATTTTATATAATATTATTTAGGTATAATTGTATGATTAAAAATTATTAAGTCTACTAGCACTAAGGGCCAAATTTGATAAGTTTCGATTTTGATATTATTATATTATTGAAAATGTTTTATCCGATATGGTCATGAAATTCTAATTATGAAAATATTCTTATTGATAGCTAGATAGAGAAACAAGTCGAAAGTGGAGTATATAAGAGCTGACTTCTATAGGATATTTTATTTCCATAATATTATATTGTCTACATTTAATAATATTATCTCAGTATAGACTCTATGTATAGACTCTTCTTGGTATTTGATTAAGTCAAAGCCAAATTTAAAATTCTTTTATTCGTTCTGGGATGATTCTGATTATGAAAATAATAAGAGATATTCTGAAACTCGTCGAATATGTTTAAGTGTAGACTTTTATAGAAATTACATTGATTATATTGTTTACTTACATTAATATTAAATTTTCAATATGGGTTGAGAACTATGTTTTATTTGTAAGTAAATAATTTAATCGAAATTAAATGTAAATCTCTATTTACTTCAAATTAAACTGACAATGTGTTGAATAATTAAAACAAAATACGATCAATATACATCTGTTTTTTATAATAAATTATTTGTCAGGTAATCTAAAATTATATTTGTTTCATGAGGAAAACATGAACGCATATAAGAAAACACAAAACAATAATATTGTAACATAAATAGGATATTTTGACTGCCTCGTTGGTCTAGTGGCTAGATATAAGGCCGCAGGCCCGGTGGTCCTGGTGGTCCGGTTGATTCCAGGTCGGGCCAATAAATAGTTAGTGGGTTTTTCTGTCAGAAAATTCTCAGTAGCAGCCCGGGGTCTGGAAGTTGGTAGTGTGTACACTTCCGTGCCTCGGAAAGCACGTAAAGCCGTTGGTCCTGCGCCTGAACTCTTTCCGGTCGTGTCGGATTACCGTCCCATCGGATTATGAGAGCTAGAGAATAGTGAGTGCACCTGTGTTTGCGCACACACTTGTGCACTATAATATCTCCTGCGCAGTTGGCTAATCTCTCTTGAGATTGACCGCCGTGACCGAAATCGGTCTGGAGGACATTATTATTAGGATATTTTAATTATATTGTATATTTTATTCAGTCTAATTACAAAATTAATTTTGAACGTATTCACTCAAATTTTATATAATCATGTTCAATTTATTATTTATAATTTAAACTACGAAAAACTTATATACTATAGCTTCATCATTCCCATCAGTACAATACATGTAACACGACCCGGCGCGCCTCGTCACTCACTTTCAACTTTCACACACTTTCACAAACGGACATCCGGTTACGAAAGCATTGACAAAATGCCACTTGGTTTCGGAGAAATCTTATGTAATCGATTTCACTTATATACATACATATTTATATAATACATAAGTAAAGTGATCGAAACGTGGTCAATGATGTTGTGAAATTAATAACTTGACTTAACCACGAGATTTTGGTTTTGTCGTATATGTATTTAGGTTTTTATATAATGAATTTGTTCTATTTATTAATATTATATACTAAGTAGTCTCGGCCTAAAGCCTTCGTTGTCAGTCTATATGTATATTTCCAGAAATCTCAAGATTTTGTTAATTTAGAATTTTTGTTAAAGGAAGTTTATTTGAGGATAAAGGGAATTTTAGCAAATATTTTACTAACTAAAATTGCAAAAAAAAAAAATCGCATTATTAAAAATAAAATTAGAATATAATATAACAATGATCTTTTAGATTCATGACAATTTCGTTTTAATTAATAAATATATGTCCTGTATCAGAAACATTTTCCCAAGTTAATATAATTTTTCGTCCTAATATTCTTGTTCATTCTTTGGTGTTCTTTTCTTATGACTGTTTAAATAAATAATGTTTTTTTATTAAATACAGAACAATTCTGGGTTTATTGTTTTTTATCTAAAATCTATCACCGATTTCAAAAGATATATATATATATTTTATAATTTTAAGAGTAATCATTTTTGTATTTTATTAAGTTGTACAGGACGTTATCAATAATATCAGAAGCAACAGCTTTTTAAATGTAGGTACGTGTTATTGAAACTTCAGGATCTACATTATGAATTATTCGTGTAGCTCTGTTTTGCCGACAGTATACCACCAATATAGTTTTGTCTTTATATTACTGTCATAGAAATCAACGTAAAGAATCTAATGCACACCAAACTTGAATTAAATATAAAAAAGTGGAAACTTTATAAACAACTGCTCTTCATTCTAACTTTTCCAATACAATATAAACCACATCCCAATATCTTTAAGCGAATATCGGACTTAAAACGTGTATTTTACTTAATAAACACGTGGAAAATTGCTTAAACTATAAATGGTAGTTGCATTCTTTTGTATTGATAGTTTATCTTGGACTAGTACATAACTACACGTAGCTTCAAGCGATTATCGCATTTGAAGTCTGCATAGGGCTTAGATTTACAGTGAAAATTCCTTGGAGTATGATTAGCTGTTACGTTCTTTTGATGGGAAAATTATCGGGGCCACTATGTTTGCTTGATCACGAGAAAGCTGAGAGAAAGGTGCGGGCCCAAATTCCAAGATGGTGAAAGATTTTTTTTTCTACGGTACGGACGCAGGTGTCTCGATTCGAGAGGAGTAAATATATATGGACATTTCAACTGCGTAATCGCAGATGACATATAAATTTAATATCAACATATTGTATTAATACGTATTATGACTATAAGCAATATTTACGTATTTTGTTATTATATTAATTGAAACTATAAACGGAATTATATAAATGAACTGTTTTATATTATAATTATAAATCTAGATATCAAATATTAAGTATATCGAAACTTCTATAGCCTTGATGGCTCAGTGGTTAGAAGGCTTGAATCTTAATGATTGTGGGTTCAAACCCGGACATAATACTGATTATTTTTTTCATAATTATGTTTATAATTCTTCTTATACTCGTAAGAAGTATACGTCGTGAAGACGCAATATGTCAGATGTAACCGAGCAGATTAGTAAAATAAGCATCTAGCCTTCTCGGAAAGGATGTTTTACTGCACAATGGGATACTATTTTTATTCTACCTCTAAAGTAATGATAGACCTAAAGATCTTTCACTTCAGCTAAAACTGAATTATGAGTTTATAAAATCTCCAAATATTAGATTTTCACTTCATAAGATTCAAACTACATATGATATCGATATGTATACAATAATTAATTTAAGATTATCAAAATGAAAAACTAAAATGGTGTCAGGTCATTGCACCCTATGTAATTTTTTGTACTCCTAACAATTTCATAATGATCGGTTGAGTAGTTAAGAGATAAATGCGACAGTTAGTTTGTTAAGACGCTCCCTGTCTTAACAAACTTACTGTCGCATTTATAATATAACTAAGGATACAAGTATTTCTGATATTTCACAGCGTTGACAAATAGATAAGTTCGTAGGAACATTTTCTTGGTACTTTAATATTTAAATTAATTAGTGATTAGCATCATTATCTTTGATTAATCTAAATATATATGTATCTATTAATTACATAATGGTTTAAAGCCAATATATATATTTTTTATTGATAATATTCAATATTTAAAAATAATTTACAATCAAATCTAGTCCTAAGACATATATTTTTATTATAAAGTTTAACTTTATAAACGATATGACATATTATAAAGAAACTCTTACTCTTTTACTTGGTGGTAGAGCTTTGTGCAAGCTCGTCTGGGTAGGTACCACCCACTCATCAGATATACTACTGCAAAACAGGAGTACTTGATATTGTTGTGTTCCGCTTTGAAGGGTGAGTGAGCCAGTGTATTAACAGGCTCAAGGGACATAACATCTTAGTTCCCAAGGTTGATGGCGCATTGGCGATGTAAGCGATGGTTAACATCGTTTACAATGCCAATGTGGCCAATACGCGCGTCCGCCTTACCTATGCTATTAAAAAATAAAAATAAAACAGAACAAAATAACATCTTATCAATCAATATAATACAAAGTTTTTATTTATTTTTGTTATTTATATGTATACAATTGACATATAATATAAAAATAAAAATATACTAGTACTTGAAAGATTAATAAAATAGAAAAACATTAAGATGGTACCACGTTACCACCGAATCCAATGTTAATTAGCAATTACTACGTATAACATTAGGTATACGTCTGATCATTAAAACGATACAAAAGAAAATTATATTTTGTTTAATTATTTTGTTAATGACTTTTTTCTGTGAATTTTGGACAAATGTCATGTAGGATGTATTAATTTTCTTTTAAATCGTTTGTCTAATTAACTTTTTAGTTCTACAATAAGATATAGTTTCCTTTTAAATATTACGTAACAATACTAGGATGTTATGCTCTTAATAGCAAGGTAGTCACGAAGTACCTTGACCCCGGATTGGGGGATTGATGTTACGAAATGAATTGAATTACTTGGTGGTAGGGCTTTGTGCAAGCTCGTCTGGGTAGGTAGCACCCACTCATCAGATATTCTACCGCAAAACAGCAGTACTTGGTATTGTTGTGTTCCGGTTTGAAGGGTGAGTGAGCCAGTGTAATTACAGGCAGAAGGCAAAGGTGTTGTTTAAAGTAAATGACAATACCTTAAACGACAGGGTAGGTAATTTAATTTTTATATAAAACATAAGATAATAACAGGTTAGTGGACAGCATAATTTCATTATGTTTCATATATTACAGAGGAATTACAATGACGGACTCATCGCAAAAATTAACAACATTTTTTTTTAAAGTTTTTTCCTAATCAGAATTACTATGAACGTTTTCTCTGGAAATAATGTATTATAAACTTAACTGTTGAGAATAGAATAAAATAACTTTTACGCAAATCTCAAAACGAAAAAAATGCTTAAAATGTTGTCACGACACGAGTAGGAAACCGAATAAGGCAATTTTTTCCTCAATTAAAATTAAAAAATTAACTTGGTTTAAAAATAAAGT
The DNA here is from genome assembly GCA_905220585.2 of Nymphalis polychloros. Lineage (NCBI taxonomy): Eukaryota > Metazoa > Arthropoda > Insecta > Lepidoptera > Nymphalidae > Nymphalis > Nymphalis polychloros. Next base: position 3,717,459 of record HG992264.1, on the reverse strand, counting down.
TGTCGTTATGAAATTTTTATCTTCAAAATCAGAAGATAAATACCAAATTACAATTTACCATTCACTATTACATAATATAACAATGGTATACAATTTAATTAGTTCTTATATTTAAAAAGAATTGTTAAAAAAAAGAAGAAAAAATGTTAAGGAGTGAAAGTGGCACTCACACAAACATTGTTTCAATGTAGAGGTAGAGAAAGTTTGTTTCTTCTGGAATGCGGATTGGAAAATCTATTGAGCGGTTTTATTAAAATTTTCGTTGATTATTATATACTAATATAGTATAAGACGCGAATCGCAAATGAGTCATCGGCAATAATAAGATTCGCAATTCATTGTTTTGCTAACTGACTTTTATTTTATGAAATCATATTATAATAATTATAATATATGAATGTATTGTTCATAATATAAAGGTTTTATTACATCATGTTCGTAAAAATGTATATTCCAAAAACTTTTAGAATAACTAATGGGTTGAAAAACAATTTCAACCAACATTAGTTTGCAATAGTTTTCTTTGTGTTTAGGTATATCATTAACTGTAAATATATCATAGATTAATAACCTGATAGAGTTTTTGCCATTGTGATACTCTTATTACATCAAGTATTTTACGATTTTTTGGTATTTATTTTAATAAAATAAATATGTAATAAAAGTACAATATGAACATGAAAGAAATTTAAAAAATATATATAGCGTTATTTGGCATAATATTGTTACATAAAATTTAAAACTAAAATTTAATTCAATAAAACCAACACTAATGAAAGAAACTCTAAATATTTCTTGTTCCAACATAATACTAAAGTGTTAGTGAGTGAAAGGCGTGTACATACACGATCGTACTTACGCAATATCTATGTGTGAGGGAAGATGGTTTCAACATATTTTTTTCATAAGAAAGCTATTGAATTACAGTATAAATGTGGGTAAGTGCATTCATAGCGATTAGTTTCTAAACTATTACAACAACAGAATGACATGTTTCCAAGAAAATATCATATAAAAATAACTTTTATATCATTACCTACATAAAACATAGACATATTTCTACTTAGGAAAATAAAATATTTCCCTTTGACTTTAGGACACCACACCTTTGTTTACTTGAGAAAAAAAAAAGTAAATATAATAATAGTAACATAAATACTTATGCAATATAAACTTCTTAGAATTTTCTTTGTTTGAAATTATTTCAAAATTAATTTAACAAAATGTTTTGTTAAAATAACTTCTAAAGCATTATATTTATAAAACGTGAGCATTTTATGTTTAACTAGGTGAAAAACATTGTGTCTTTCTGACTACATAATACAACCATAAATTCCTTACAAACCTACAAAATCCTGCAAAAAATAAACTGTTTATTAAAATATTCTATTTTTGAAATTATTTAAAAAGATACATAGAAGCTATGTACCTATTGCTAACGAAGGATTTTTTTTTAATATTACGAATAAAAAATTCAAACGATATATTCAACAATATTATATTTAAATTGGTACTTTAATATTTAAATTAATTAGTGATTAGCATTATTCTCTTTGATTAATCTAAATGTATGGTTTAATACCAATTTTTTTTTTTATTGATAATATTCCATATTTAAAATAATTTATAATCAAATCTAGTTCTAAGACATATATTTTTATCATAAAGTTTAACTTAATAAACGATATGACATATTATATTATTGAAATTATTTAAATTTATTCAATAAAATCTTTAATTGTTTTAAAGTTTTTACATCAAGTAAAGTAAAAAAAGTGGTTATACATAGTTTTTACTTTATTTACTTATTCCGTTATTGTGATCCATGTCCATAGAGATGAATGATCAAATACGATTGTTTATAAAAAAAAAAAATGCTTAATATAGATTTAAGGTTATTTGAAAGGATACTAAATACAAATAAGACTTAAAGTGATAAATATAAGTAGTTATGTATAATGATGCAATATTTCAAAAATATTTGAAATTTTATTGTTGAGTTCAGTTTCAAGATAGATGGCGTAAGTTGTATCATTTGTAGAATGACCAATTTTGTAGAATGGCTTATTCACTTTAGTAAGCCGAAGTGGCTCATTGGTACATAACAGTGGTACATAGTCTAAACCGAAGATTGTGGATTCAAACCCAGGCTAGATCACTGAATTTTCATGTGGTTAATTTGTGTTTATAATTCATCTCTTGCTAGGCGGTGTGGGTAGATAAGCATTATCAGTTGGCGAATATTTTAAATAAAGCATTTGTTAAAAATAACATGGGATGAAATCACCATTACACTCTTTTTTTCTTCTGACTGCCTCGTTGGTCTAGTGGCTAGGCTAGGCTAGTGGTCTAGTAGATATAAAGCCGCTGACCCGGAGGTCCTGGATTCGATTCTCAGGTCGGGCCAATAAAAAGTTTTGGAGTTGGGAAGAACGGGGTGTAAAGTTCCTCATCCACCATTGAAAAGGGAGGATCCTCCGACCAGACGGTTGTTGGTCTGGTGGGCTACCGCCCGACGGTTGTTGTCGGGTTCTTGTATATATGTTCAATCGCTCGGATAACTTTAATATCGCGATGTAGGATACGTCAGTTTTTAGTTTTCATGTGTGGCGAGATAGATGTCGCTACATCACTCCCCTCTGAGACCGGAGGTCGATAGCAGGTTGAGTCGTCCGTACGTCTTGTGATGCTTGCCGGGCCAGTGGAATGTTCCAGTGAGTCGGAACCAGATGCCGCATAGTTCACGGTGAGTCGGAACTGTCTGCGGTGATGCCCCAATGAGTCGGGGTGATGCTGCAAATGCTCCAGTGAGTCGGAGTGGTGCAGTGCTGCGTAGTGGCTGGCTACTGCGTCGACCCGGAGAGAAGTGCGTCTCTGCTTGCTGACCGGCCGAAGTGCAGTGTGCTGTGCCAAGGTCGCTGAGAAGACTGTGGGTAATGACCAGGAATGCGCGTCCTCTGCATGCTGGTGTTCAGGATACCCGTAGTAGTCGTGGATGCTGGCTGGCTGTATGACTCGCTGCTAGAAAGCTTGAGGAAGTGATGATGACGTCACGATGACGTAATTTTTGCGAAGGCTGCGCTGACGCGCTGATGCTCGGGGTCACCAGTTCGGTGTTGACCATTGAAAAGGGAGGATCCTCCGACCAGACTTGTGTTGGTCTGGTGGGCTACCGCCCGACGGTTGTTGTCGGGTTCTTGTATATATGTTCAATCGCTCGGATAACTTTAATATCGCGATGTAGGATACGTCAGTTTTTAGTTTTCATGTGTGGCGAGATATATGTCGCTACAAAGTTAATGGGTTTTTATGTCTGAAAAATCCTCAGTAGCAGCCCGGAGTCTGGAAGTTGGAAGTGTGTACATTCCCGTGCCTCGGAAAGCACGTAAAGCCGTTGGTCCTGCGCCTGAACTATTTCCGTTCGTGTCGGATCGCCGAATCATCGGGTTATGAGAGCTAGGGAATAGAGAGTGCACCTGTGTTTGCGCACACACTTTTGCACTATAATATCTCCTGCGCAGTTGGCTAATCTCTCTTGAGATTGGTCGCCATGGCCGAAATCGGTCTGGAGGACATTATACTCTTCTAATGTAGGAACTGGTAGTTAGTCTCTTATAAGACAACCATTTTTAGTGTCAGGCCTACCGTCTCGCTCTCCAAACGGTGGCGCTGTCATACAATATCTTATATATCTTGCTCTTATATTATTTATGTTGATGTTTGAGCTTAATAGACTTTGACGCTTTAATCGATCACTATTAATATTCGTACATATATTACTGTGTATGATACCATGGAGAAGGTTTTCATACTATCCACTTTGATATAACTCGACAATAGATGGCGTTGAAGTACATCAAGATACATGCCTGTGTGTGTTGTTAGTTTATATATACTTATATCTAGTTTTCGTTCGCAGCTTCGTATGTCTGTGACGAGGTGATATGTTTGGTTTCCAATTTCAATACCTCTGACAACGTGTATGCAAAATTTCATGATGATCGATTGAGTAGTTAACACGTGAAAACGTAACAAACAAACAAACTCACTTTCGTAGTAAAGTACGACACGATCTACAAGTAAAGTAAAAAGTAGAGTAACAGCCTGTGAATGTCCCACTGCTGGGCTAAGGCCTCTTCTCTTTTGAGAAGAAGGTTTTTGGAGCTTATTCCACCACGCTGCTCCAATGCGGATTGGTGGAATACATAATTACATTACATTTTATAAATCATAATATATAGATTACAATAATAATAATTTTATTGTTTGTATTGTTATAAATAAAACAAAGTTCTTATTATTTCATTTATTAGTCCTTAAAATACTAGAAATACAGTCTTTACATTTAATATTATCTTAAGATATTATTATTATTAATAAGATAGTTTGGTTCATTAAATGACACAAAAATACACCCGTAAGAAAATGTAAGATCATTTTACACAGAAGGAATGGACTAAGCGTTCTCTACTACTAGCTTTAGATAACTTGGTCGAATATAATATTATGTGAAGCAGGACCTAATGGACTATGTCATAAGAAACCGTTATTGATACGCTATTCTGATTTGTATATCGTTTAAATATTATAATTATAGCAGTTAAAATAGTATAACCTTTATTTGACATTTTACGTCGCGTTTTGTTGTCATCTCTACAGATCTGTTGTTATTTACTTTGTAAGAAATCTAAGTCCATTGCTTATAAATATAGAAAAATAGAAAATTTGGATTGTATTTATGTAATACAATCATTTGTTTCATGTTGAATCATATATACCCTGTTAATTCCAAAATGTTTCGTAATTTACAATTATTATTATAAAGTTAATATAATTTATTAAATTTTTAAAAAATTAATTAATATATTATAAATTAAATTAAAAAATAAATAATAAATTATGAAATTAATAAAATTTGCACCTTAAAATTCAGCGTGATAATTTAAAGCTAGAGGGTCTCATGACCTTATATATCAATTAATTTAATATAAATTTACATTACATAGATATTTTTGATATATTTAACTAGGAATATATGAAAAATATCTCATATTAAAGATCATCGAAATTCATTTTCACATTTATAATTAAATTGTTATAATCATTTTTATATTTCGTTTGATCGATAATTTTATAATTAATTAATTTTCGTATGAATTAATGCAAAATCCTTTATTAAAAATAACATGTAATCAACTTCATAAATACGTTACTTTGATACATTTTTGATTAATTTCCTTTTGTTTGTAAGATGTTGAAGTTGATACATCTTACGGAGCTTATAATTATGGCCTTAGGATTAATTGCTATTAATTATGAGGGTATTTGACCTTTATAAGCTAAATCGTTTGCATCTTGACCGTTTACGGACCTTGCGTAGGGATATGACGCTGCAGCAGCTGTGGGTGCGGTCCATTGTTGTGGGGCTGATTGGAATCCAGAAACCTGTTTCAAAGATTATAACTTAATAAATGTAACAAAAGAATCATTGCTACAGAAATACTGCAAACTTCAAAAGCTTTTCTGTAGATTCTACATTACAAATAGTGGATAGTAATTGGTCATCCACCACCACCCATAGATATTGACACTGTAAGAAATAATAATCATTACTTACAATGCCAATCATGCGAGACCAACCTGGTGAACTAAGATGTTATATATCTTTTGTGCTTGCAATGTCAATTACTATGGCTTCACCACTACCACCTACCACCAAGTACAAAAGATTCATCAAGTAAAATTAATTTTATTTAGTGAAATTAATATACCTTGCTTATATTATTGAAGCTGCCTCCGCTAAAGTACTTATGGATTCCCAGAGCGGCTGCCGCGAGGAACGCCAGCTTGGCTACCACCAAGGCCTTGGTCACCAGGAGTGTCAGAGCGCCGAATAGCAAGCCCAGAACCGCTACCACCTTGACACCGATACCAGCTAAAAGCGGTGCGTATTTCTTGATCTTTCCGCGCGCTGAAAATTTAACAATAATTTTAAAATTAATTAATTTATAATATAATTTTTAAATTGAGAAAGCCATTATGATAGTAATGGTGTTCTCAAACCAATCCTAATAGAGAATAATCACCTGTTTTTGAAATATTTTAGTGCACAAGTGTGTTCTAAAACACAACAGCGCTCTCTGTTCTTTTACTTTCAGTTAAAAAGTAAACAATGCAACAAGACTACAGAGATCAGGTGCTGAACCACCGGCATTACGTGCTTTCCAAGGCGGTTTATAACTGTTAACCCCAGGCTGCTTACTGAGGACCTCTTAACAGAAGTACTCAGTAACTTTCTATGGCCAGGATTTACAACCATGACCAAGGAAACTGGCTTGTTCTAGCTACTAGATTAATGAAGTAGTTATTGATATAAGTATATATTTAGAATTTTTGACATTCAAAATGTTCAATCAAAAGTATTCAAACGAGTGGCTCTTTACTTTGTTTTTGTTATTTTATTTCAAGACTTCTTACAAATTTGTTTAGTTTAATCTTCATGCAGAAAATATATTAATTATTGCAATATGTATTTTATAACAATTAGGGAATTAAACACCCTATCGATCTCTAAGCTGAAACGAAGGTGGCTTACGTTATTTTTTTATGTAACACTGATTGAGGTGCTTCTAAAAGTGTACTTGATAATCGATGACTTCATAATACGAAGATTTGAAATTAAAATTTAATTTTTAAGCTTGATCTGTAGAGTCACTCTAGCCGCCCTTTCCTTGGGTGGTTTAAAAGAAAGTGCAACTATAATGCTTTGATTATGGTATAAATATTAAATTTCTTAATCTAATGATATCTATTTATTCTGGACACAGTTTATTTTATAATAACATTTTATAAATATAATAAAGGCTTGAAATGGTAAAAAAAGGAGTTCATTTTTCCAAAAAAATAACACGTACTAAGAAGTAAGTAGGAAGGTAGTTTGATAAAAACAAGGCGTAGCGTTCCATATTTAAAATGTCATCATCTAATAGAAATGCTAGACGCACGTTGCACTATATGGACCGAAATGAAAGTCGGTGTCTCAAGTTCGATGCCCTGTTACGTGAGATAATTAATGTATCATGTCAAGGACAAACCGACGCCGGCGCGTTTTAATTATTCTCAGTGCGTAAAATGGAATCGGATTTAATTTCTATAACATGCTATTTACTAGCGAGCACTGGAGCGTGAAATTGAATTTGCTATAAGAGGAAGCATTGACCCAGCCGAGGGAAGATCACACGCAGCTGCGTTATTTTTCTCATATAGTAGAAATGTAAAATAAAGTAAATATAATCCAGAAAAAAATCATAATTTCCGTTTAATATATTATATTAGATTAAATGGTAATTATGCGGTTGGAGTATTTTTTTCAAAAACAATGGATTTGTTTTTTTTTTTTAATATGAGCTTCTTCTGTTTATCACTAATGATATTTATATAAGGCTGACATTTCCCATTATTTCCATAAGTTATGACGTTTTACGGTTCCCAGTAATACCCGATAAAACAGACCATTTTCTATTTTTTTACTTATATTTCGAAGCTTATTTTATGGATGCACATACGTTTTAACATAGCAACAGTATTGATAGACTTTAATAACTGAAGTACGCGTATAATAAGTTAATTTCCATTGGATAAATGAAAAATGACCACAATAAAAACATAAAGTACGGAATTGGAGAAAATAAATTAATTGTTTATTGTACTAAATTACTGACTGATATGAACGTCGTACCTGCCATTTGTAAATATTCAAGTTAGTTGCTTACATGGTGCAAGAGAGATAGCTGCTATTGTGCAGCGGTGAGAACGAGACAAAATTTCAATTTGAGCTTTGGTAGTTTACTATTAAGTAAATAATCGCAATTAATATTTAAGATCAAAAATTAAATAAATAAATAAAATTAGGCCAAGTTCACGTACAACTTCGTCAATATAGTTCAATGGTTAAAACTTAAAGCCGTACACATACACACTACGACGCGACTGTGAGTATGCTATAGAGATCGTTAACATTGAAACTAAAGTTCATTGACTCGTTATGTAAGATGACGTAACACGCGACCTTGACCGAGCGTCGGACGGCTTGAAAGTGAGCGGTGAGCGCGTGTGCGGTCACAATAATTACGGACCTATAATTCTGTAGTGTAGTCTTCTTAAAAAAAATAAAATCGAATAGCTTAAATGGTTTTATGTTCTTTATTTAAATCGATAACATAATACATTTAATCATTTTAATATCATATTCTACTATGAAAAAAATTATATAAACGAATTACAGTTAAATCAATAATAGCTACTTTGACGGAAGAGGTTTTATTGTACGTTAAAATTAAAAGAAAACATTTTTTTTTAATTAACGCAGCCACGCTTAGTAAAATCTTATACACATATATTTATTATAAACTAGGTAATTGTACAATAAACGTTTTTTAAAAAATAAAAAAATGAAAACTAGATTTTTTTAATAGCATAATTTAATTTAAACGACGAAAAAGTCTTCTAGCTTATATCGAAAATAAATTCAAAGCTTTATTATAAAACTAGCCAAACCCGCAGCATCGCCAGCGTAGGATTCCATTTGTGGCCAAAAACCTTCAGAATTTGCCATTTTAACGTAAATAATATCTATTAGAATTATAGACATAAACTATGTAAATATAAAAAGCGATCGAAAATAAAATAAAAAAATATAGTCGTTTAGGTTGTGGTAATTTAGTCGGTGGTAGAACTTTGTGCAAGCTCGTCTGGATAGGTACCACCCACTCATCAGATATTCTACCGCAAAACAGCAGTACTTGGTATTATTGTGTTCCGGTTTGAAGAGTGAGTGAGCCAGTGTAATCATAGGCACAAGGTATATAAAATCTTAGTTCCCAAGGTAGGTGGCGCATTGGCGATGTAAGCGATGGTAAACAATTCTTACAATGCCATTGTCTATGGGCGTTGGTTACCACTTACCATAAGCTCGTCCGCCTACCTATTCAATAAAAAAAATAGCCAAATTAACATAAAAAGAGGCAATCACACACACGCTTCAATTTTATTTATTTGTATGTTGTATTGTTGCACTGGCTCACTCACCATTCAAAGCGGAACAAAACAATAATAAATATTGTGATTAGGCGTTAGAATATCATATTATGTGATAAGTGGTAAAATTATGTAAAGGATTTTAATACGACATATATGTCTTAAATTCCTTATAATAATTTTCAACGTGACGTTTCTTTTGTATTATTGACTTATGGCGATATATATACTATTTTGATGCGTGTATTCTTGAATTGTTATGATTATTATGGTCAATGTCGTATAACGCTTTCAGATATTTTACGACCATTCGACGGTGCGTTTGTTCTGATGGATTAGCCCTAATTGTATGATAATTAGTGTTAATGATATTAAAACTATAAAAAGTACTAAAAATTGTCAATGATCTCATATTGATGTCTTCCTCAAAGCCGCCTGAAGGCTGCGTGTGAATAAAGTCAATGTCAGTTAACTCAGTGGAAATTAATACGTTAACAGTGCGTAGGTGTATAAAGTAGGAGTCTGTGAATGTCCCACTGCTGGGCTAAGGCCTCTTTTCCTCTTTTTGAGAAGCTTATTTAAACGGCATTCGCAAAGCATCAATATGCTTCCCTCTCTGCTAAGCTTTACAATAGGATTCATAAGATGACCCTTATTTATACACATAATAGGTTCGAAGTCAAAAAGAAAACCACAGCTTGTCTCCTGAAATTGTCTTATTTCGACACTGAAAAACTTTTGAAATAAATCAAATTAACTATAGGCATGATGAGTACAATTATAAATGCACACAAGCACGCATCCATACACATCCACACACGCACGCACACTCACACAACATACACACACACTCACACACACGCACACATATATACATACAAAAACACGCGAACGAACATATTGTTTCAATTGTTTCATTTTCCTTGTTATTTTTAATTTCTTTTTTTACTGCACCTTCAAAAGTATTCCCTATTAGGGAATCTAATCTAGTGTGCAACTAATAGTCGAGGAATCGCTGACCCTGATATTACAATTTATATAAGTTTCGGGGTCAGAGGTCCACCACCAGTGTTGCAAATGTAAAAACCCTAGATTAAGATAATACTGCAAACAAACTGTGTACATGATTTCTTTTTTTGTGGGTATAAATAAATTATTATTATTATTCCACCACGCTGCTCCAATGCGGGTAGGTGGAATACACGTGACAGAATTTCAGTGAAATTTGACACATGAAGGTTTCCTCACGATGTTTTCCTTCACCGTCAAGCGCGAGATGAATTATAAATCACAAATCTAGCACATGAAATTCAGTGGTGCTTGCCCGGGTTTGAACTGACGATCATCGGTTAAGATCCACGGCAAGGTGTATACACAAAGACTAAAGACCAATTATAACAATAATATAATGAGCAACTACTTACTTACTTTAAAAGCTATCTAACTACATACATCGAATACCACTTTCAAGCTACTAACGCGAATCGTAATATTATCTTAAACATTTTAAATAAAATTCCCTGTCATTGTTCTATTACGTGTTGAATTACGACATGTAATGTAATAAACATTCATACTGTGAAAACTTTCGCGTGTTAACTGATAAATAAATAAATGCCTATGTTTAATGCAATGAATACTTTATTTGGATGTACATCTCGAATTATTTCTGAGAAAGTTTAATTAGTTCGTGTATCTAAAAGACTAAAACACGCATACTTTGTTATTATAAAATTTTATAAGCACGATAAACTTAATTAAAGTTATATAAGAAAAATAGTTTTATATACTTATATGATTTTTGGTTTCGAAATTGATCGGATTATAAATTAATCTATATTTGATTTGCATACGTATATATTTATTATTACTATAACAAGTATATATTAATTGTTATATCAATGGAGCGATTTTTATTTGTTCGGAAATCCTATCATTTGTTCAGAGAGATTTGTTTTATTGTAATATTGTAATAGCTGTGCGGTTTTACCCGCGTATAATTAATAAAAATCAGCCTAGAACCTTCCTCGACAAAAGGAAAAAAAATATTTTTTAAATTCGAACCAGTAGTTCCTGAGATTAGACGGATCAAACAAACAAACTCTTCAGCTTTATATATTAGTATAGATTAAGATAATAATTATTTTGTATAATCTTGAAACTGGCTTACCTTCTTCAAATGTCCTGGCAGCTTCCCTCAATTCTCCTGGCTCAAACTTTACGTTCAACTTTTCTTCCCCTGACGAGTCTCTGAGAACATTATTATAATACTATAAATAAAGTAACAGCACAAATAATAGAATTTTTCTGCATTTTGAAATACCCTAAGTTTAATAAGATCTTATAAATTTGGCTTATTAATATTGACTATAGGAACATTGATTAGAATAACTTAAGTACGTTGAATATTTAATTACCATGCAGTTTATATAAAATTGTATAATAACTCATCAAATCATTCATATCAAATCTTATATAATGTTTTCTTTGATTTCATATTCATAAACAGTAATACCAACAAATGAAATGATGACGACATTGCCAACAGACAATATAAAGGCAATGGCTCTTGAAATATATATCATAATATCACATTAATCAAATTATTCGTAGGTTAAAAAATGGACCATTAGCTCCGCCTATTCAAAAGATATTTTGCATACAAACAACAATTCTTACTATTGAATTTCTAATCCTATTGTACATATCTAATCCAGATAAGCCTTTAAATAATAGTTACATGACACTCATCATTGTACTTAAGAAAATTTCTTTATATAAAAATATAAATCATACTTTTGTTTTGTAACAAAAAGGTTTTATTTTAATTCATACCTACTATAAAAGAGACATATTTCTGTATAGTCTATTTCAAACACAACAGGACACCGAATTAATGCGATATCATTGGTCATCGATATCAATTGACGCGATATCATTGGTCGTGATCTTGAATAATCTATGATATTCACAATGGACTCGCGAAAAGATGGCGGTTAATTTAACTTCGAAAGTTAAATTAATGTGGTTATAACTAGTTAATTGGAATATCGTATTATATATAAGGGTAAATTAATCAAGAATTGTTTATAGTGTATAATACAGCAGAACGATTAGAAAATCGCTTGTAAATCTACGGTGTGTTCTATTCCTTCTCCGATTGGAATAGATTATAAATATACTTACGTGTAGCCTCGGACTTAATCGCGTCATATAATTATTTGTAATTGTCTAATTTTTATATTATCTGTTTTAATGATATACATGATAATAATAATGGGCCTCCAGACCGATTTCGGTCACGGCGGCCAATCTCATGAGAGATTAGCCAACTGCGCAGGAGATATTATAGTGCACAAGTGTGTGCGCAAACACAGATGCACTCTCTATTCCCTAACTCTTATAACCCGATGGGACGGCAATCCGACACGGTCGGAAAGAGTTCAGGCGGAGAACCATCGGCTTAGCGTGCTTTCCGAGGCACGGGAGTATACACACTTCCAACTTCCAGACTCCGGGCTGCTACTGAGAATTTTCTGATATATAAAGATTGAAATATGAAGTTTGTCGTTTTACTAACTTAACAATTTTTTTTTTGTCTGTGGTGTTATTCTGTAATAATAGATTGTATTTCAAACGTAAATGAAAACCGCCTTACGTTGATACGCTATTTTGATACGCATATCAATGAAATATTATAATTATTGTAATCAATATCGCTTATCAATATCTGTCTGTTCATCGTTCTAGGATGGGATTCGAGGTAGTTCTTCTAGAATAGTTCTCCTGTGTTTAAATCGCCTTTTTATAAGCTTGTAGACATGTAGTAAAGAAACATGTGTAAAGTTACATGTTTTTAGAAAGGCATGTCATTGTCACCCTTTTGAGTAATCCAGTGTGACGTTTACTCATTGTTTTGATAATTTCTCCTTAATGTTTTATGTGAAAGTTTCCACTTTACGTGGCGTAAACGTTTTTTTTTATTATGTGCCCTTTTAAATGTTTACTTGCTACTCGTCGCGGTTTACAAACTTACTTTATCTTAAATGATATTGGACGTCTTTTTCTTTTTTTTTCTGGTAACATTTCAAAAATATTAAAGTGGATACAGATGCGTTAAAATTCATCTATTATCTATAGTTTTTAGCTTTGTTCTACCTAGTTATGATAAGTTATAATACTGCCTGTAGGAAATCACAATTTCATTTAACTTAATTTATATAATAGGAAAGTATAATTCTTATTAAAATTTATTGTTGTAAAATTGAATTATAAATAATTTTATACAGAAAAAAGCAAAAAAATATAACATACTATTAATCAATATTGTAAACACATGTGCCATAAAGAAGAAAAAATAACGAATTCATTGAAGATTTAAATGAGTTATCAATTAATATTTCAAATTAGATACGTACATATATATATATAAATATTATTCTTTTTTTTTTTAAATAATATATGATTGGTGGCACGTAAGGGTCAGTGACAGTATGATCCTTGATATATAGTTATTATTAATTAAAAAATATAAATAAAAAAAACTCACTTTTCAATAGCAACCCCTGAAAATATTTCGATTTTTCCGTCATCAGAACTCGTACCAGGGGCAGCATGACATACCGCCACCACGATTAGGAACACAAGGAACACTTTCATTTTGGAAATATATTTATATATATGTATATAACTGAGGAGGTCCTTGCGGGTCGGTGGTCGAGGATCAAGTGAGATGCGGCCGGGATATCGCACTATATATACCTGATGTTTTGTAAGATCTGAAGATGATGCTCGTGATGTGTTGATACTTTATGTGTATGTAATGAGAAACAGTTATACGGTGTCAATGTGTTATTGAGTTTTTTTTTAAGGTGCGTTTAGGAAATCGAATTTTGATTCAATGAGATATAGAAATTTTTGATGTTTCTAATATATTTTTTTTAGTAATTATCAAGATTATTTATGAATAGAGGAGTACATATAAAAATATTCTTATAATGTTAAAGTTTCATTTCTTTATCGTTAAATATTATAATTCAAAAAAAGATCGAAATTCTGTGCTTTATTGACATGAGATGTCACCGTCATGTTCTTTAGTAAATTTAACTGAATAGATATATTATTATAAATATATATTTTATATAAAAAGTAATTGAAAAAATGTATTAAGCATCCTTGATAATCCTCAGTAAATTTCGCAAATGTTTTATAATTCCGGTCGATTAAAAGAAAAAAAATTAATTAACAAAAAATTCTACAATTTTAAATAAAAAGTTTTGATATTAACTTTAAATATTTTATTAAGTATCTAAGATACTCGAATGTACTATTAGGGTTAAACGTTCATTCATATACGAGACGCGCACGCGCAGTTGTACAAGAAACAGGCGTGACAATAATTGGCAGCTAAAACTAAAGCAAATGCTATGCATGTTACACGATTTTCAACTCTATTACCATAGGTAATTCAAGAAAATTTCGTTTTGTCATGCTAGTTGGTATGTTTGATTATAAAGGTCGAACACGTGATGGTTGCACCTTCAAATCCGGTCAAGTTTTGAGAGCTTACTTTGCGTTTATATTTTTAGAGGTATTAAACGGAGAGTGACATAAAACAATTTAATTTACGAAACAAATGTTCAATGATTTGTCATTACCAATGCTTGGTCACCAATGTTTGGTCACCAATGCTTAGTCATCATAAGCCATCGCTTTAGAATAATCTTGAGCTACCACCAAACTCAGCGGTCAAGTGGTTTACCGCTTTATCTTCTCGTTCCTCTTCATTCTTCTCACTGAATCAAGGATTGTTTTCTTCCCTCATTGATAAATGCTATTGCTAACGTCTTGTTTTTTTATCAATTAAACGTATTGTTTTGCTACTGAGAAAGCTGTTTTTATGAATACGGTGGGCTACGGGGTGCTATGGGTATATATGGCACATAATGGTAAAGGCTCATTTTCATTGGTCCTTAACACCCCTAATACGGGATATCGACTAATGAAAATAGGCTATCTATATCTAGGTCGATTTACGGCATTCGGGTATTCCCCGCATGCCGGAAATAAGTAAGTTTTTGCTACTCCCGCACTCCGAATGCGGGGCCAATCGACTAATGAAAACGGTTACAGCATACGGTCTCTATGGCATGCAAGAACAGAAATCTCCCGCACCCTTAATGCGAGGTCTAACGACCAATGAAAATGAGTCTTAAGTGGTCACCAACGCACATAAACATTGATACTATTAGAAATATTAATCATTCCTTACATTGCCAACGCGCTACCAGCCTTAGGAACGTTGTACCAGCATTAAGATGTTGTCCTTTGTGCATGTAATTACACTGGCTTACTCGCCCTTCATAACAGAACAACAATACTAAGCATTGCTGTTGCGCCGTAGAATATCTGATGAGTGGGTAGTACCCAGTTTTAATGTATGGGTTTCAATATAAGCCAAAACACCTAAAAATTTTCTACGTTTTAAGGATTTTTCTTTTAATATAACTTTGCTATAGAGTTCAAAATGTTTGTTAAATACATAGTGTATGTATGTTTTCTAAATATCAAGTACAATTATTGTAACAATTTTTTTCCATTCCAACTACATCAATATACAACATATCTATCGTCATAATATAAGGAGAAATTCTGTCGTAGTTTCGATTATGAATGCCCTGTATTGAAGCCAAGGACACCCGGACTTTCTCCAAAAACGTAACGCCTGGATTACATGGTGCTGATCGGGTTTGATAAATGTTCACATGTCACCCAAGGCGTAGTATACATATTTTGTTTGAATGTTCATTCCGGAGTTTACATGTTATAATAATAAATGTAAACTAAAATATATGTCGAGCATTTTAACGCACTCCAGCTTTTCTTTAAAACAATTTCACGTGAAATTAAAAATCTGTACTTCAAGTATTGTGTAACTATAATGTTCAGTGTCGCATATCAATTTCGTATATTTCACGGTCGAGTTCTAAGGCAGAATGTGTATTACATTTTACACTCATTCACTCTCACTCACATTACTCTTTAATCTTTAACGTTTTTTGAGACATTTTATTCTAGACTTATAATATCATTATCTCTCTCTCACACAAACACATACAAACGCACACACAAAACAAAGAGCAACCACAAGTATCATCATTTAACGTTACACAAATTAGTGTATTTTTATTATATTTTATTTAAATGCATAGCCAGAGATGTATAACAAGTATATGAAAATTATTCGTGTTACATAACACCCAAATCCATGTAAGCTTATCTTAATTCAGATGCTGTGGCTTGCTCAAGGTCATGACAATGAACTTGTCGATACCTTACTTTCTATTTAAGCTAAACATACTATACACAATTGAAGGCAGGGCTAAGGATAAAAAAGTAAAGTTAAAGAAATTCTCCCAATATGTATACACGGGCGATTATTGTCAAACTACGGAAGTGAAGTTGACTCTTGACAGTATATAAGACTTTTTTAACACTTATAAGTGATGACGTTTTTATATTTTGGAGTTTAAATCAAAATGATTTTCACCAATAAGAGTATAAATATGCTTAACGAAAATAAATGTTTTTATCACCTTTATAAATATAATTTTTTATCTTGTATTGTAAATAGTTTGGCAGACTGACAAATGTCACCTGATGGTAAGTTTTTGCCACCGTATATATGCCTATCCATTTACCAATTTTTTATTTAAAAGTACATATATTATTATAAATTAAATAATAGCCTTATTATACGCGTTGTATGCCGATTATTTCTGTCAATACTTACTAATTTCACATTCGAAAAAAGATGACAGTATAAATCATCGAAACAAAGAGGTTTGATAAAACATTATCCACCGAATCATTATAAAGAAGAATATAAAAATGACAATTCATTACTTTGACATCAATAAAAATTACAAAAAAATGTAATTTAAAAAAATAATCTTTCCATTAAAATTTCAGCCGAAACAAATGCTGTTTTGATCACAGAAAATGTCTTTACCGCAAGCGTGACAAGCCCACGAAAGTAAGATCATTAATTAAAAAAAAATGGCGAGACGGAAGAGGAGAATCTTCCCGAAGAAAAAGAGATCTGTATTCAGTAGACCGCATCCAATCAAAAGGAAAATGATGTTACGACACAGACGAATGAAGGCGTTTTTCCACAAACACAATCCCCGTGGTTTCATCGTGCGCGGTGTCAGAAAAATGGTCGGCGGTATTTACACTGTGTCTGATAGAGTTAGAGATAAAATAGCTGAAAGTACTATGGCCCTTGATAACCCATTTAGCGCTCAGTTCTATGAAGACAGATGTAACATTCAGTAACTAGTATACATAAGACTTTTTAACACTATAGTACAACAAAATACGAAGCTAAGCCAATCAGATGTGTGATGACTATATTGTGACTTACGAAATATATAAATGTTATACATATTTGTAATGTTTTAAATTTAGTTTGGAATTCCAATAGAAATCATATAAATATATATCACCTAAACATCAATAACTATATGTATATTAAAATTTTAATATTGAATTATTTCTGCATGAAATAGTTAAATTTTCAATGAAGGTATATAATATATAAATTTAGGTTACAATTTATCGAAGGGAGCATTAATAAACTGCAAGATAGAGCTATGATATTATGTTATCAATATATTGAAAAACAAATTTTGAATATCTAACTAATATTTCTTTGTTAAAATCTCTTGAGTGGTATTTCGCTTATACATATATATTCAACGCCTGCCCTCCTCTCACCCTGGTGAAGCCGATGGCTGATCCTATTGTATTTAATCACATACAAATTTAACAAAAATAAAACAAAGACAACTATATCACAACTTTTTATTAAAATAATTTGCTACCAAGTTCCTCCTAAACGGTCTCTCATAATACAAATTGTCGTCTTTTCCTGGTATATGAACTATTTCGACGCGTGTTTTTCCATCATCCTTTCTGTTTCGGTGTCCATAAGGATTACTGAACACTCCCTTTAGACTTACAACTGATGCCATTACAGTGGAGAAAAATCCAAGCATTAAACCTAAAAAGGACAATCAAAATATAATGAATGTAACAAAAAAAAAGACATAAAATGTTTGTATTAATTATAGCTATGTAAAGTGGAACTTATCTAACGTATGTATAGAGACTTAGGTAGTTGAGTTCGTAATTAATCAAATTCTGATTTTGTTACATTGGCGATGTAATGGATACGAATATTTCTTACAATGTCAATGTTTATGGTCGTGACCACTTATTAGGTGGCTCATTTACTTAACCGCCTTCCTATTCTATAAAAAAAAACTAATGTTTAATGGACACAAGTACTGAAAATAATGTAATCTGTTTCAAACATCGTCAATAATTCGCTATGAGTTTACAATGAGGTAAAATAGCTGCTAAGTTGTGCCCGCTGATAGATCAGATTTTTGATCAGGGTTAGGCCTGTTTCTGCTACTGGTAAAATAGATCACGAGTAGATTTTTGCTGTAGGTACCGACATTCTTAATTCAATCCAACAATCCTTAATCATATAAGAATCCGCAGTTTGGCGTTGCAAAACTTCGAGAGGCGAGGAGACCTAACTCCAATAGTGGGACTATTTGTTAATTACTTTTCTTAATGACAATTAAATGGAGCTAAAAGAAATACATAAAAAAAACCATTAGCAAAAGTGAATTCCAGTTTACCTTTAGCCGTTAACAAAGCTAGCGCTTTTAAAACGATTGGTATTAAAAGACTTTTAGCTACCAAAATTCCCAAAAATATTGATATCATGAGTTTTTTCATTTTTAAGAATTTATGTTTTTTCCTTTTTCCCTTAAACAATTTGTAAATACACTTCTGGAATTTGTGTTTCATTTTCTTATGTTTCTTTCCAATGGATCGATCTGTGTTCTTGTTGCTTGGTTGTTGGAAAATATTTTGTTCTAGTTTTGGCGATGTCGAGATTTTCATATCTAAAATCAAATAAATGTCATATGTTATCAAGATATTGTAATCAGTGTCTAATGGTTATTCTATCTTTTTTATGTTAAAGTATAAGTAATTCACCAAAAATGGTCATAAATTTAAATCGACGCCGTAAGAAGAAGTACACACTCGAATATAATATGTAGTACCATAACTAAAAAAATATTATGTCAAAATAATCTCAGTAACATAAATACGTGTGCCTAAAATTTGACATGTTGTTTGGTATCCTTACTAATATTATAAATGCGAATGTGAGTTTGTTTGTTTGTTACGCTTTCACGCCTAAACTACTCAACCAATTTTAAATATCTTTCCAATGGAAACCTACACTATCAGCGAGTAACATAGGCTACATTTTGTCCCCGTAATCCCACCGCGAATGGTTGAACCGCAGGCAAAAAGCTAGTAAGAAATAAATGCTTACTGCTAGTGGCCCTTTTTATCAGCATCAGCATCACAATATGTCGAGTACTTTGAAAATAGAAGCCCAAGCGAGAGCTTAGAAAGGCACACGTCTGGCGAGAACGCATCTCGATTTAGGACAGAATTGGAGTATACTATGAGACATGGTTTAAATATCACCCGTAAATCAAATTATTTTTTCATTTACGGTGATATACTTAAGATAAAGAAGCGTAAAATGTGTAACATTGCACTGTTATGTTTTTTAAATAAATGGTGACAAATAAGTTAAAATACATATTTTTTTCATAACTGTAGATATTGATATAAATATATGCAGTTTCAAAGCTTAGTAAAGTAAATATACATCTAAGTTGTTAGTTTAAACGCTTTGCAATAAATTTTACTTAATGATAAAAAAGCATTGATCTATTACACTTGGTTGTAGGGCTATGTGCCAGCCTGTGTTGCAGTTTGAAGGGCGAGTGACGTATTGTAACTACAGGCACAAGGAATATAACTTCTTAGGTCGCAAAGTTTGTGGTATTTTCAATGTAAGGCATGCTTAATATTTCTTAGTGCCAATGTCTTTGAGTGGTGGAAACAGCTTGAAAATAATCTATAATTCTATTCTTATAATCTACATTACCTGCAAATGACCTTCCGAATTTACCACCATCATAACGAAATAATGGTTCTGTAGAACTGGCGATGCTATTCTTGTACGGATCAAAATTAAAAAAAGTTTCCCTTTCGAAAGTTTCGATATTATTCGCACTATCGAAAATGATTTCAGGTTCTAACATTTTTATGCCTATTACAATGAGAAGGCTTAAACTGGTTGAACTATTTATTTTTATCTAGTTACGTGTACTTCTATACGTAGTAAGTTTCTATTTGCCAGTAAGAAAATTTAGCTCTTGACTTTTATAGTGTTTAATGAGTTCAAACTATATGGAGTTTTGAGATTAATTATAATGGGTAATGTCTTCATAATTGCCAAATTTTACAGTCGTAAAATAAAAGTTGCCTTTAATGGAAACATAGAAAGTTATTGTGTCAAATGCACATAAATATAAGATATATTTTAAGTACATTATCTAAGTGTGTAACGTTATATTATATAAGTAAATAATTAACATTTGAAAATTAAGAAAAATATGATCAGCTACTACGTCAATGATTTTGTTTAGTCGTTTGAATTTTTGTTCAAGATTTAGAAAAATTACTATTCACAACAACAAGTACAAGTTAGTGAGTAAAAGGTAGTGAGTATAATCGTAATATTATTTATATTTATCTACTACTCGAAGCATCAAATAATGAAGCTCAATTTATTTTAGAATTTGAAATAACAAAACTCAAAGTAATGTTCTACGGTGAATAACGGCTTATAATAATTTTGTTGTCTTTGCCTAAATCATAAAAGCAACTGGATCAAACTTAGTCTTTAATAGTATTATATCAATAACATGTCAAGTTTTTATAATTTAAAACAACGAACCAAAACATGTTTATAGTTTAATGTTATATTATTTAAAAAAATATGTTTAAAAATAATAGTACCAATCGTATACATAATTTAATGGTAACTATACAAATAACCTTTTCATTCGTTTATTTCGCTACATAAAAAGTAATAAGTTAATCAATTATCAAATAAATAACTTAAAATTATGTTATATTACTTAATTAGCGAATTATATTTACAAAAGTTTTGAGATTGATAATAATAAAGAAAATGAACCATACAATTAAAAATAAAATTGTGTTGAAAAAATGAAATAAAGTACAATAGTCTGAAACCTTCTCCTCAAAAGGGAGGGAATGTCTTAGCCCAGCAGTGGGCTGATACGTCGTTAAGAACAATACGAGCTAAAAAACATTAAAACATCTACCTAAATCTGATGGCATCTGCGAGAACGTCGACTTCTAAATCTACTACTTAATATCCGCCCTTTTGCAAGCCCATAACGGCTGCAAACAAGGCAAAGAAGA
This sequence comes from Nymphalis polychloros, assembly GCA_905220585.2. Classification (NCBI taxonomy): domain Eukaryota; kingdom Metazoa; phylum Arthropoda; class Insecta; order Lepidoptera; family Nymphalidae; genus Nymphalis; species Nymphalis polychloros. The sequence goes on along the minus strand of HG992264.1, from coordinate 3,696,024 downwards.
AACCAGCAAGACCTGTGGCTCCTACTAAAAGGATCAAACCTCCTATCATAACGGGTACCAGCGCAAAGTATTTCAATTTATACGCCAGAAGTAACGGCATCATGTATTTGGAATATTTCTTCACTTTCTTTTTCTTATGCTTTATCTTGTGTTTGATGTGTCCTCCCTTTTGGTGTACAGTATCGTCTTCTTCTTCGTATTCTCCATCATCATCCTCACTGTCTTCGTCTTCTTCAGCTCCTAAGATATCTGCAATTATAATTAAATAATTTATATATTTTGCCTATTTACATAACATTTGAATTAAAATCTACTTAAGTGTGTGTAAGAACGCTATTAAAAATAAACTAAATTAATTGTAGATATAGATAACTAACTAGATGGTTAATTAATCAATTTAAAAACGAACTATAAATTTAGATAACAAATTACTAATTAAAGAAACAATTTTACACAACTATCCGTCTTATTCTTGATTCAGATAACCACGAACGAAATTTCATATAGAAACTCGTCTTGCGTTTTTCTATTATTTATCTAATTTTCGATCATAAAAATATAATCTCATTGTAAGACTAGTTAATGTAATAACTGTATTCCTAGAAATATAACTATAGCAAAAGTGGCTTAATGTTGTATGTAATATAAAATTTAAATGTAATTCACTATGTTGAGAATTATGCAGTTTATATGTGTAAAGCAGGTTATGATATCCTAAATAAATTTAACCTTACATTTAAACATATAATTGCAGTTAAGTGCGTAAAATTTGATGAGAAATAATAAAATATGCTTAGATTTCACTAATAAATACAGCGAAAATGCTTTGCTAACTTACAATTGAACAACTACTTACAAACGCAATTAGTGCACTTCAGTACGTGTCATTCATGTATGATAATGTAAATGTTGAAACTATTAATTAAATGCAACAAAATATGTATAAATCAATTTTCCAAACGAAACGAGGAACCGAAAATGCCAACGATAAAAACTTAAATGGTATAATAAAGTTCATTGCATTGTCGCGTGACGATAAAATGATAACACGCGATGCAATTGTAATTCATAATATATATTTACATTTTACTGTCCACAAGCGGAAATGATTACAAGTTTAAATCGATGAAATTTAAGGTTTTTGCGGTTCAGAGAACAGCATTCGACGGTAAAGCTATAATGGATGGTAATAATAGAGATGCCGTTAATATTTTCAATATTAAAGGTGACTTACTTTAACTTACGATTGTGGTTTTGAAATTAAATTTTATCTATTTCAAAATATATAATACAGATATATATATTTCGAATTTATGTATATATGTAAATAATGAATAAATGATAAGCCTTAATATTAAAATAAACATGTATTTAGATGTATCGAAATATAGCAGAATTCAAAATTTCCTGCAAATCTTACATGACAATGATCTCCTCGACGCCTGTTGATCCGGAATCTCATCAGACTTCTCTACAATCGGTTCTATATTGACATTCAGCGATCGCTTCTCAAAACCCTGGCCTCTTAACAAAGGTATCGGTTTCGGTTCGAACTGCGCACTACTTAAGAGGTTATACGAGGAACGTTTTGTTTCATCAATACTTTTCTCCTTGGGAATTGTGAAGTAATTACCGGGGAAGAGTATCTCAGTTTTATATTTGTTATCTTGTGTGTAATAAACACTCTTATCTTTTGATGGCTGTTCGATTTTTTTCAGTGGTATCGCACGGGGTCGGAAGGCGTATGGTTCGAAATTTTGCGGTGCTCTTGACGTTCTAGCAATTATTGGGTCACTATTGTAATTCGAAGGTATCACAATTGAAGCACTGGTTACATTTAAAACTGCTGAACCATCACTGTTCGACGCACTGGACATTGACCAAAGTTTCGTAAGATTATTATCATATTCTTGATCAGCTGTTGATAAGACAGCGTAACACAATGCCACTATCGTAAGACACTTTAACCTCATATGGTACTTCATGATGACTGATTAATTATCACCTGTTTAATAAGCAACGTGTCACTGGTTATACAACTGTCCTCGCGTCACTTTCTTGTAATGTTACGTTTACTAGATGTGCCTAGTATCGCACCCCTCCTTAGTCCACCATTTTGTATCAAGCGATCGCGCAAAACTGAATCACTATCGTTCGAAGACGTTATATTTATACATGTGTAAGTATAAACTTGCGTTTTTCCAGGCTATTCACGGTCGGACGGTCTCGCGGAACCTACCTTGTCTTGATAGTAATTCCGTTAGGGTGAAATAATATCGTCAAAAATAAGAATGCCTTTGTCTCTGCGCACGCGCCGCTTCTTCCGTTAATGGTCGGAACTCGGAGTATCTTCCGAGTCGTCCAATTTTCTAAAACCTTACTATCTAATTTGTAATGTCATTACAATTTTGTCATTATTTCAAAGCTATTTTTATGTTAGCGACAAATCGTTGGATAGAATTAATGTCAGTTGCCGAAAAAGACGAGAATGTAGACAGTTCAATTACCCGTGGCTTAAGTAAATTATGGAGACGCGCGGACGGTACAAATATACTTTATTGAGTAAAGTTTTTAGAATAATAGATTATCGTTATGTAAGCCATATTATTTGCATAACTATAGCGATTCCCTTATATATGGGCGTCAGGAACAATACAGTGCCATTGGCCGTTGGTACAGGAATATCACCATTTCACTACCAACTTCATGACCCCGGGGTGCGACTGAGAATGCCTGACCTGTATTTAGGATTCAATTCATCATTCAATTTGTACAAGTAGTTGATAACGTGGTAATCACTTATTTATGTAAATTTTATTTAGGTGTTATTTAAGCGTCGCGCGCTATCGATGGTCAAAAGTCGGAGGTTTGATCCTGAATCCTTTGGCTATAGCCATCCCCACTTCTAACACAAGCTTTTCGCTTAATTAAAAATAGGCAAAATAGACAACATAAAATTTAAACCATCTTAAAAATATGTTTTAACAAAATTCCAAACAAAAAATTTGGATATAACAAAAAAAAAACACAGTTCTTATTTATACGTTTAGCGTCTTTTTTCTGTCACTATAAACGAGGGCTGAAGCTTTTGAAAATGGTAAAAAGTGAAAAAAGAATATTAGGAAGGAACCCATTAGAAAAGGAAACTAATATAACACAAATGAAAGGAAAAATAATTTACGGGTGATCCGAGGTCGGGAAGTTTAAGGGTAAAAAACGGTTTATCTCGATTTCCGCCAAAACTATATACAAGTCCTATGGAAAAAAGTTAAATAGCAATTCGATTTTGATTTAAAAGTAAGCCAGATAAGTTATTTTCTATATTCTTATGTGTCCACATGTAAAGTGTCGATATAAAGCCTTTATACATAACTTATTATAAGTATTACTTTTTACCCTCGTAATATTCGTTTTAAATATGACATTACGTTAAAGTACGTTTAGTGTTAAGAATTTTACCAATAAAAACATAACATTATTGAGGAGTTTGTTTGTAAGTTTGATGGCAGACTGACAAGCTTGCAGACGGACAGTCTGCCTGCCTAATACAATAAAAAAAAGACAACGCAACGACCACGGAAGCTAAGCGGTAACTTTTAAGACGAAAGAAACCTCGCTTAGCTGTTAATAGTAGTATAGTTTACAAGTAGTTTAGTAGTAAACTTCCCAACATACCAAAAGAGTGGTACAAGAACACGCAATTTAAGTGACATTAAGAAAGTGATAATGATTTGTGTTATATATATCCAGTATATATCGTTAGTGTCATAATAAATATATTGTTATAATAGTTACTTCAACAATGAATATGTCTCATATCTTATTAACTGGTAATTAAACAGTGGTAATTAATTTTGACGAATCTATATATATAGAACTTTGATGTCAAAGTTAATAATGAAATTGTTAATTATTTAAATAATAACTGACCCGACGAAAGTATTCCTGTCAAAAGTTCCATAAAAAAAAAAACAAACAACAGAAATTCACAATTCCAATTTTTCTTTCCCTTAAAAACCGGACATTCATTAAAAGATTTAACAATTATATGCTGTGCTGATTTACAAACATAATTTCATTTATTTATATAGATATAAGCACTATGTTTATAATTATACTTCAAGAAAACCCACTATGGTTTCCAGCTCATTTCACGATTCAAAGCGGATTAGAGGGATACACATGGGAAAAATTTTTATCCAACACCTAGGTAATAGGTAGCTTAATCACGAGATGTATTATAGGCACCCTAAAATTTGGTGCTTATCTAGGCTTGAACCCGTATTCTTCGTAAGATTTACGTGTTCTAGTCACTGGGGCATCTCGACTCTCATTGTTTGAGATCGATATGATATTATATACATTTTGTGCTCCTAAAATTTGCAGTGTCCCTATTTATATTTACTGTTTTGTACTCATAAAAGACTTATTTCAAATTCTTTATAAAAATTGAATATATAATTAAAATCATTATGCAAAATTTTAAACAATATAAGATTATTTATTCTTAGTAGCATTAGTATTTTGGAAATTACAAGACTTAAATTAAACAATTTAAAAAGCCCCCGACAACTACACCCCTCTCCGCCATTGGCAACAGCTAATTTTGTAATATGAACAAATGAAATCCTTTCATGTGATATATCGGGATATACTGGGATATATTCGCTTCCTAACGCTTATTCATCCCCTCTTCACCCCCATAACTATTAAACGGCTGAATTAATTTTCTTCAAATATAGCCTTAAACAGCCTCGACTAAGATATCTTACAAACAAAAGCAACTTAATGAAAATCGGTTCGTCCGTTTTAGAGCTACGATCTCACGTAGACAGACAGTAGACAGACAAACAAGAGATACAGACATACACGTCACGTCCCCTAGTTTTGTGTCGGGGGTTAAAAAATAAATTTATTCGTACAAAAGCACATTGGTTAATTCCACCTATTCATCAGCTGTTTCTCTATAGGCAAACATCAGTACTTTTAGTTTGCCTTTAAATAACACTTTCGATATCACAATTGGCTTTACACTGACATTATAAATTTGTCACAAGCGAGATTGAATCCACGAGCGTTAATATAACAGCTAGTTACAACTATGCTAACAACTAAGATATATGACTCCTCTTATGACCTGGGTTCCTTCAAACGAGGCGTGAAGAGGCATCTTGCGGGCCGGCAAGGCGGGGGCGGCTAGAGCAAGTCATTCGTCCTGACTGCACTAGCCGTCGTCGCGTTTGGACTCTACTACCACTTACCATCAGGTGGAGAAGAGTCATTTGCTATCCCGGGTAATATAAAAAAAAAAAAAAGTATGATTAAATAAGCTTAGCAAAATTCATAGGAATTTGAAACTAGTTTCAAAAATTTGCATTCGACAATGTGTCCTCGGTAGTATAGTGGTCAGTATCCCCGCCTGTCACGCGGGAGACCGGGGTTCGATTCCCCGCCGTGGAGGTATTTTTATTAATTTGTGGTGCCATAACTTTTTTTCTAGTTTCATATCAGTTTTTTTAAGACTTTAAGCACAGACAAGTATGAAAGCTAAGGATGAATTTTTGTTTTTATTTTTATATTTGTTACTTAAGAATTTATTATATTTACTGCCTCGTTGGTCTAGTGGCTAGATATTAGGCTGCAGACCCGGTGGTCCTGGGTTAAATTCCTAGGTCGGGCCAATAAATAGTTATTGGGTTTTTCTGTAAGAAAATTCTCAGTAGCAGCCCGGAGTCTGGACGGTGGAAGTGTGTACACACCCGTGCCTCGGAAAGCACGTTAAGCCGTTGGTCCTGCGCATGAACTCTTTCCGGTTGTGTCGGATTGCCGTCCCATCGGATTATGAGAGCTAAGGAAAGAGAGTGCACCTGTGTTTGCGCACACACTTGTGCACTATAATATCTCCTGCGCAGTTGCCTAATCTCTCTTGAGATTGGCCGCCGTGGCCGAAATCGGTCTGGAGGCCCTTATTATTATATTATTATATTGCGGATCTTAATAATTTTATGCAACGAAAATAAAACAGAAATATTAAGCATATATAAATTTAATTATATATCTAATACAATGAACCAAAAATCAAAAGTATATGTTTATCTGAAATACATGTAAATCAGAAATCAAATATATATGTTGACGCGCTTTTGTGCTAATAAGTGAATTATTAATTAACTTGCTTTACTTTCATTATTAAAATTATTAACTGGCACATCTAAATAATCTCACTGACGTCTTAAAAAGCGCAAATAAAGCATTTATTTTGACAAAAACCAAGTACAACTTATTAAGTGTTCTGATGGTGGAAAGTGGAAATATTTAGCATTCCTTACATCACCAATATTAATAATAATATCCTGGGCCATTATTCACACAAGGCCATCTGATCCCAAACTAAGCAGAACTTGTAGTATGGAAACCAGACAACTGATATACTACAAATACTAGTTTTTTTTTTGTAAATACATACTTATATAGATAATTACACCCAGACTAGGACAAACAGTCATGTATATGTACACAAATGTCTTTCCTGGGTGGGAATCGAACTCACGACCTGCGGTGCGAAAGCCAAGTAATTACCAACCACGCCAACCGGCTCGTCAAATGTGCCAACGCGCCATCAAACTTAACTACGATGTTATGACCCTTGTTCCTGTAATCATACTGGACTTATTCATCATGGATTATTCAATCTTCTAATCGGAACACAAAACTATTATAGCATATTACTCGGTGGTAGAGCTTTGTGCAAGCTCGTCTGGGTAGGTACCAACCACTCATCAGATATTCTACCGCAAAACAGCAGTACTTTGTGTTGTTGTGTTCTGGTTTGAAGGGTGAGTGAGCCAGTGTAATTACAGGCACAAGGGACATAACATCTTAGTTCTCAAGGTTGGTGGCGCAGTGGTGATGTTGTTTTTTTTTATGAGTATACAAACATCTGTCTATGGGCGTTGGTGACCACTTACCATCAGGTGGCCCACATGCTCGTCCATTAACCTATACTATAAAAAAATAAAATAAAAAGTATTAAGTATTGCTGAATTAATAAAATAAATAATAAATAAAAATCTCAATTGCCTCTTATAAAAAAACACAGTTTTAACATTTTTACATATACCATAGGATAGGAATCGGGTAGAATATGTGATGAGTGGGTGGTATCTTCGTGGTATATGTTCACCCAGACCGGCTTGCAAAAAGCCCTATCATTAATGTCAATATAAATAATATAATTAATATATATATATTTTTTTATAATAATGTTAAGCATCGAATTATGTAGTACGTGCCACGAGAGGGGAAGTGATGGAGCAAAGAAGCGTCATGCCGTTTAACGTCATGACGTCACGGCGTAAGAGTCGGTCTTACTCCCAAGGCGCGTAAAAAGACGTTTAAAAAAATATAATTTTATCATATATATCGGCGTTTAAATACTATTGTAATGCTTCCGAAGATTTGCGGAACCCAAAGCAATGTAGTCGGCCGTGAATCACGCGACAAGGACGGAAACAAATTCACTTCCAATACGACTCTTTGATTACCCCAACCTATTAACAACTGTATCACTCTTCGATTTACAAATAACAAACCTACCAATTATGTCTTTAAGATGTATGTGTGAGTGCGTAAATATTTAACGCGCTTTATATGGTGCATTGAAGTTTGTTTGGTTTCGTGTAGGCTGTGATCAATTAATTATCTATTATAGGAAGTCAGTATGTATGTCATGCAATATTTAATAAAATTAATTGCGGGACGTTTGTTACAAAAAGTAAATAGACTATTTCATTTCGTTACGCTTAGCGTGTGACTGAACAATTTAAAAATACTTTTTGTTTGAATTCGACCAGATTAACTAACATTTAAGGATTTCGTATGTTTCCTTGTACATGTCTGATAGGCATATTTGTATATTTTTTGCACGTTTTATATTTTATAACAATCACAAAGATTTTCACGTTAAAAAGTGTAAAATCAAGGGAATCCACTAAATAGGGTTTCTAGAGAGGAGAGTCTTCGCCTTGCAGTGGGAATTTTGCATATAATTATTTTTATTTATGAAATCAATAAAAAAATAAGAATGCCATGATATAGTTTTAATACGATTTGCATATGTAGGTTAGTTAAGCATTGGTTCGTCCTCCTTGTTTCACTACAGGAAGAAAAATATGGCAGATTTTATAATTTATGATCATAAAGGAAACTCGAGGAAACATTTTTCTTGAATATTTAGCACAAAAGATCGTGCATGCGTGTTCGGTATTTTTTATAACCAGGGAATGCCTAACAGACAGGTGTGGTGTTTTTAACTTTAACAACCGGTCCGATTTGTAACGTCTTCATTTCGAACTAAAAAACCACTGCTTGCGTTATATGACGTCAAGTGACAACAAAATTTGGCAAGGTTGCGTCCGATTCTTCGAGTCGTGCTTTAGAGATATATGTCGTTGACCGTCGTTACGGATAAATATGCCGTACAGAGACCTCACACTCCTGTGCTATGTATTTGCAGAGAAGAGACACTGATTGATTAGGCGATAGAGATTACTTAAACAATCGTAAAAAATATTTAAAAAATATATATTATGCATAAAGAAGACGAAGTTTCCCTTAGCATTGTGTTACTTAAAACAACAATGTAAATAAAAAAAAAAAAATTGTGATAGCTCCATTCATTCAGAAGGCACGTTGTATGTTCCTTACTATTTCTTGTTATTATTTTTATTGAAACGAAGAGGAAATGCTTTATACGATGTAGGTTTAGGAGATCAAAGGAACAAATATTGTTCAAATTAAGTCTTTTCAGGTATATCCATTTCTTAAATCAACCCATTGACAACAAAGTGGCAAGACTGCAGGATCTTTTACACGTCCACGTGAAAACAGGAGACAAGGCGGTCGATAGACCACATTGGTTGCTTTTAGAATTGATAGGAACTTGATAAATCTCTCTGTAATTCATTATGGTTCATCCTCTTCGTTGGAAGTCATTTGTTGTCATGTTGGTCCAATTTGGCAAATCATTCAGAAGTTTATCTCAAACTGAGCATAACAATAATATTTATACAATAAGTATTACTTCCATTAAATATGAGGGCTCGAACTCAGCTCGATTGACTGGTCGACCTCGGGTGTGATGAGCTTACTAAAAGACCAAGGCACTAATAATTCTTACAATATATTTATCAAAATATTTCCAGAACATATATTTATTTAGTACTAGTATATTTTGTCGTATTTATTTTCTTTATTGTTATAATATGTGTAGTATCCAGCCCCGGATTCATGTCTAGCCCTACAAGGCTCAGGCCACTCAGCCAAAAATAATATAATTTTACTGTAACCGCTCCGAAATGGGGGGAGGTGTCAAATATCAGTGCCTAGGTTCCTTGGATTCTAAGTCCCGGCGTTGGAGTGTTTACGTATATGTAGTTACTGGTTTACGGATACGATTTGAAAGATAATTTTATGTATAGTCCATCTCGTACTTCGCGGTAAAGAATAATGTCGTGAGGAAACTTTCAATCGCCTTTTGTCGGTGCAATGTTGGATTAAATTCATTCACGTACTGGTGGTAGGGCTTTGTGCAAGCTTGTCTGGGTAGGTAGCACCCACTCATCAGATATTCTACCGCAAAACAGCAGTACTTGTTATTGTTGTGTTCCGGTTTGAAGGGTGAGTGAGCCAGTGTAATTACAGCACAAGGGATATAGTACCTTAGTTCCCAAGGTTGTTGGCGCATTGGTGATGTAAGCGATGGTTAACATTTACTAAATGCCTATGTCTATGGGCGTTGGTGACCAATACCATCAGTTGGCCCATACGCAAATAAAAAGTTTATATCGTCACTAAAGAGACGTAGAACGAAGCTATATAATAGATATATATACACCAGCGTAGGGGTTAGCTGTCAGTTATTTGTGCTTTTCACGGACAAGGATACCGTTGGGCCATGCATCTGCGTTTACAGCTGCTGTAATATTGAGCCAGTAAATGCTTTTGATACAGATTGCGAATAATTACAGAAGCCATATAAACAGAGAAGTATAGAGAAAAAATGTCATTTTAATTACGTACAGTTCCATGACGATCAGGTTGGCGTTGTTGTTAGATACTTGTGTTTCGCACCGCAGGTCGTGGGTTCGATTCCCACCCAGGGCAGACATTTGTGTGCATGAACGTATCTGTTTGTCCTGAGTTTGGGTGTAATTATCTATAGAAGTATGTATTTACAAAAAAAGAACTAGTATTTGTAGTATATCAGTTGTCTGGCTTCCATACAAGCTCTGCTTAGTTTGGGATCAGATGGCCGTTTGTGAATAATGTCCCAGGATATATTATTATTATTACATTATTATTAAATTAGTTACTAATAGTAATTATGACAATACACCTGTATCAAAAATATAGACGCTTTACTGTGCAAAGAATTATACATACTTCATTTTATCAGAATAATATCGATGTATAATGTGGTTTCATAACTTTTTCTAAATAAAATATGCTACAGAAAGACAGCTTAGATTTTTATATACTTCTTAAAAGATAGCTTTTATAAAATGAAAAGTAAAAATATACAGTTTATTTAATAATTTAATAAGTTACAATAAATTAAATCAATAAATAAGGTTATGATACAAAACAGTCGACTTAAAGCTAGTTACAAAAAAGTTTTTTTATAAAAAATACATCCATAAAATCGCCCTTTTAATAAGGACAATTTGTTAAAATAAACATTAATTAAATAGCAATAAATCTGACTTCGAATATACTGACACATGTATTTATATAATGATTGGATCATAAAATGGCCAATGTAAGCTTTGTATATACGCCAAGACGCTAAGTACTCTTGAGACAAGAACAGAAGTAAAAAGCAAATTAATTTAAATTAACAATAGCATTTTTTTTTTAATTACTGCTGTGTTTCTTGTTTGTTCCACTCGTTAAAATCTACATTCGTTATCAACATTTGCATTCAATTTATTCTTGTAACTTTTGTTGTGATTTTATATGATGATGATATCATCACTTTAGCCGATAAACGTCCACTACTGGACAAAAGCCTCCAAGGATTTTCACGAAGGCCAGTCTTGGTTTAGTTTTTGAAGTCCACACAATAATATAATTATCTAAATTTATATTGCTTAATTCAATATACCAAAAACTAATAACATTTATAAGAAAAAGACAATAATAAGAACCTCAGATATGAGACGCGATTCTTAACTCAAACTTGTATATCAAGTGTGAAGGGTCAAACCTGTGACATGATTTTTTTTTAGATAATTTAAAACACTTTTTTTTAAATCAGATTTTCTTTATATATAAGACTATCGCTCGGCAAACCACCAACTTTTATGAAACTCAATAAAGATCGTTTTTAATCAACTTTTTTTAGCTGTACTTTGGAAGTTTTAACAAATAATGATTTAGTATTTTTATAGCATAGTATTATATATAAAAGATATTATTCCTCATAACCGAATAATTATCCGCAAATTAATTTCTAATATAATTTAATAACGATTATCCATTTGTCTGAATAGATATTTATAAATAATGGAACACGTACTAAAATTATTGCTTTTCGATTATGAAATAACACTTTTCAAATCACATTTTTTATATTACTGAGTGTACATTCATAATAGTAAAATTATAAAGCAAATATTATTAGAGTATTATTAATGGAAGTCATTCATTATTATTTAATTTAAAGTTATATGTGTATTTTAATCTTTTTTGTACCCTGAGTACGCTAAGTCGGATGCGTCATACGATCTACGGTCCCACCCCCCGCTGCTACCGCCTCCGGATGACCAGCCGTGGCTCTCGTGACCGCCGCCACCTCCACCGTTCTTCTGAGCGATGATCTTTTTCAACGCTATGATACCAGCTAGAAGTAAAGCGATCTGAAACGAAATAAAAATAAGGGTAAGTAACAACAAATAAATTTCTTACAGCTGGCTAAAGCTTTCTTCCTTTTTGAGATGGTTTGGAGCTTCTTCCACCACGCTGCTCCAATGCAGGTTCGTGGACTGAACAACTTATATCATTCTCATCGTTCAAATCTATAATAACTCATTTAGTTTTGTCAATTAATTTTAATAAAAAGTTTTGGACATAAAAGATTAAAACTTTATTGATTTAAACATTATTGCATTCAATAACATCATCGCGATTATTAGGGCTTACAATTAGATTAAATATATATTTTTATCGCGAGAATTACGTATTACTACTTTATGAATTTATTTACATAATAGGTCAAGTCATTATAACACAACATGGCTGTTTATTTACGTCACACCGAAGCCTTAAATAATGTAATGACGTTAGTGGAATGCTATTTATCAAATAAAGGGTTTATAGTAGTAGACTTTCAGTTGCGTTCGCTTGACTATAATTATTTTAATAAAAAATAATTTATTATTCAAGTAAGATGTTATTATAACTTTTTAACTATCATTTGAGAATAATTTAATGTAGGTTATGCGAAATATCAACATTGATTTAATTGGTTTCCATTTTAAGTGTAATTCCGTATAAAAGATAGTACCATAGCAACGTAGTGTAACATACTTATGTTAAACTTGAAGTTAAAATTACTGTATCAACGGTTGTTTATTTCCACAAACCAGTAGTAGATCTATGACAGTCAACAAGTTAGTGTAACGCTTTTATTTTGAATAAAGTTTTTTGACTTTACTGAAAGTCTTTGTCTGTAACTAATTAAAATATGCAGTTTAAGTTAATCCAATAAAAACTTGTTAGCCTTAAGTTGAGATATCGTCAACGGCGCATTCCTCCCGGTGACGCTGTTGAGGCCATTTGGGCCAACAGTCAATATGAAAAAAGGCCATTCCGCTGGGGATGACGGTAGAGAATAATTAAAAAAAATCTACTTGGTAGTAGAGCTTTGTATAAGTTCGTCTGGGTAGGTACCACCCACTCATCAGATATTCTACCGCAAAACAGCAGTACTTGGTATTGTTGTGTTCCGGTTTGAAGGGTGAGTGAGCCAGTGTAATTACAGGCACAAGAGACATAACATCTTAGTTCCAAAGGTTGGTGACGCATAGGCGATGTCAGCGTTGGTTAGCATCTCTTACAATGCCAATGTCTATGGGCGTTGGTGAACACTTACCGTCAGGTGGCCCGCAGGAACGCCCGCCTACCTACGTTATAAAAAAAAAAACATCACAGAGATATTACTTTTTTACATTTCCCTTAGTAATATTTTTTATTGGTTTATTTAAATCTTAAGTGTTACTGTGTTATAAAGGTGTAGTTAATTAAAAATTATAAATAATTATATCTGTATCATATAGATAGAAATTAGCTGGTTGCGGGTGGTATGTATTTTGATATAAATAAAATTAAAGTGTCGCTCCAACAATCTAATTAATACAACTGTACACTTATTCTGTAAGAACAAATTCGCAACTCACTACAGAACAAGACGGTGATATGTCAGAAAGTGGTATGCCACATTGACTATAATTATTATAACATTTAATGCATACACGTGACAAAATTGCGTATCACACCAGGTTGTCAAAATGTAACGAGCTCGCGAAGTGCCTTCGTTACAGTATAAGAATTGTGATTCTATTTAATTATTTTACAAAAACAAATTATTAAAGTACACTTTTCTAACTTCTTTTGATTCTTCATGTTAGGAATAAATAATTTGTAAATAGAATGTACCGTTTCGGTATGTAAATTTTATTTGTATTGACATACAATTAATTCTTCGAGCTCTGTATGGAAATCGACTAATGTACGATGTTACTAACTCTATTTTCAAATAATTTATTGTGAAATTAAATACTTAACCGAAAACACCAACACATTAAGACACATAAAAATATCGTGTTTTTTTCTACTTTAAATGACAATTCGTTGTTCGTATGGAATTTTCTGGAAATAAACTGCTTTAGAGTGTATAATTAAAGCATCTGTTTAAACTCTTTCGACTTAAATATTTATTCCGATTCAACGTCAAAGTAAATAACTATGAAGTAATGAATATATTTCGTTGTTCGATATTCGAAATAATCATGGATACAGTGAAACGAAAAGGTTTAAATATAAAAATATTTTTTTTATTTAGGTAATTAGAAATATACTGAACCAAGAGCAAAACTAATTATCACATGGAACCATACCAGACCTATTATTCAGACCTGAGTTGACACGGTGAAAAAAACAGCGCTACTATTATCCCAAAATGAATTTAAAAAAAATACCCAAACATACACAAAAAAGGTTAAAATGTAACAAAAAATAACTCGTTTCTTAAAGAATCTTTTTAACTTTATAGTGAAATTTTCGCGCATATAAACTCCTTTAATTATTATTGATACCTACTTAATTTTAACAAAGAACGATGTTTTTAAAAAACGACATTCGATCGGCTTCTACCCATTGTTAGAATCTGTTCCTGTAGCCATAAAAAACAATATCTCATGACACAACATTCAACATACTAAGCTTATATTACATTTATAATTCCTAGCTTAAAATGATATCGGTTTTACAAAAGTTGTTCAGCTGGTTAAAAACATTGATTTTTCTCTTTCTGTCACCAATGATTTGACATTCGAAAGAAGAAGACACAACATTGCTTAACTTATCATCCCCATAAGGAAATTTATGTGTATGTGTGTGTGTGTGAGGCAGTCAATAATTAAATCGTTTTAAATATAATCAACAAAATTGGTTTTCACTGTAAGATCCAATGAGTGAGACCTGGTATCATAGTAATTCAGAAATATATCAATGTTCATTATCTGTTAATTGTTATAAAATCTATGACCATAAATCTCAAACGAACTATACATTTAAATATTTTAAAAGTGAGAATCGAATCCACCAGGTCTTTAAATATTAAAAATTGATCTGCACTCCGCCATAATATACCCGTTACTCCATTAAATCAAAAAGTGACACTTCGTGATGGTCATAGCAATTATTCTTAATGATTTGATACGTAATGACCATATCAATTAAAACTTCATTAGCTTATGAGCCTATAAAAAAACACATACTTAACCTTGTCAATCAAATATAGCAACTATAAAGAAAGTACACTATACGTTAATAAAAAAAAAAATTTAAAATAGTACAATACAGATAAATAACATCCTTACAAGATAACACCAACAAATTAAAAATACCAACAAAAGTATTATAACGGTTAAATACATCACATATCTTCTTCGTCGCATTATTTATTATCAACCGAAGTGAATCTCCTACGGCTTGATATAGGACAAGCCGCACGAGATTTACTTGAGACGACAATAAAATAATTTCAAAAAAAACTATTTTAAGTTGTGCTGTTCAAAGCGCGGCTTGCAATAGACTAACAGAATGCGGCCAGTGTTGCCGCTGTTTGAAATGCTCTTACTCTTTATTTAATCCAATTTTTATAGTGTTGATAGCAAAAACAACTTGATTTAGTAACCTTTTTTTTTGTATTTAATTTCGCATACAAAATGTGTTCTTTACGTGTTTATTATTATTAATTCTTTATTATTTATATTTATATTAAATAGCTATATAGTTAAATCTTTTCAATTGATAGTTTATAGTTCTGTGGATTTTGTATTGTGCTTTTGACCTTTAAATTTTACTTTCATTGTGCTCAAAGTACATAAATGTAATTATATTATTAATACTGTACGTTAAAAATATAATTATTATATATATAATAAGAATATCTTTATTTATCTGGGTGATGATATTATTGCATTACATTCAAATAAATTAATATATTTTTTTAATTTCCTAGTTTTTAGGCAAAAATTATCTAATAGCAACACTGTCTGTTATCATTATGCCAGTTTACAACTCCACAAGAATTGTAAATGGTCCATCGAAGGTCGACATGTAACCGCCACTCTTATTAAATTCCTGTTTGAACTAACGACGCATATCAATTTAAGTTTTAATTGCAATAAAATAAGGTTTAAATTAAGTATCCAAATTTTGATTTTAAAGATTAGTCGGTAGCAACGACCGCGCTTTGTACGGAACTCGTTTTTTTAAGAATCGAATTAAAGTTACGTCATCGTTTACTTTTTAAATTATTACGTCAATTAGCGTACTATTTTAAGGTTGTATAAGTACTGAACGATATAATAAATATTGGTTTTGTTAAATAAAATGTTTTATTATATTTTTAGTTTATTGTAAATTTAATCTAGTTTTTTTTTTTTAAATTACTAAGGCAAAAGAGTTTTAAAAAGAGGTTCTATATTTAAATTATTGTATTTATTTGTATTGGTTTTCTAAAAATGAATAAAAATATTTTTTAAATTTCGAATTGTATATATTCATCGTATTTAAGTCAAAAGTCTTATCATAAAAAATGTTCTTCTAATATACATTTTTTGTACTTAAAAGATTAATAAGCTTAACCGACCAGTCACTGTGTAAAGCTTATTAGGTACTTATTATTTATCAAAAATCCTATCCATGTCATTACGTATTTTCTGTATAAAACTAAATTGCTCGTTTTCTATCGTCTAATCGTCACTTATGCTTGCTGCTTCATTAGAAGTCTAGCATATAAGGCCATAGGTTCAAAGCCCGGATTGGCCAATAGAGAGTCATCGGTGTTTTTCAGAGTATTGAATTTGCATTGTTTACACTTACCCCCTCCTAAAGCATATAAAATTTTCCGAGGCTCAGATGTATGAGTTAATATGCATATATTAATTATATAAAATGCAATCATTAATAACATGTAATAATACCGTCACACGCATAGAGCTTTCCTTGACCTTTGGTTTATTTAGATGCAACCTAGAAAGCTATACTTTCTACACATTACACTATATATCATAGGAGAGGATTGTATGAATTTAATGCAAGAATTAATTGAAAATTCATCGTGATGATTTCATATAATGGCTTCTCATATTGTAGATATCATTCACAATGAATGAATGAAGTGGTTATATATTTGACTAGCTGTGCCACGCGGCTTCTTCGTATAATTAATAAAAATATAATAAACGCACACATATGGCTACTGGTAAAAAAATACGTAATTAACGATTTGAAATTAATTCATAAAATACCGTAGGGCTTACCGATGTTGTACATGGCCAATCACTGCCCCATCACATGTTCTTTGTGTGTACCAATTTTCATCAAGATTGGTCAAGCCGTTTTTGAGTTATAAGAAGACATACAGACAGACAGACAGACAGACAAAAATGAAAATATTAGTATAATGTGAATCACTACATCATAAAACGATTATTTATCACAAAATTAGGTGGATTTTTTTTTACTTTAGTTAGTATTCATGGTGGTCTTTATTATGTTCAAATAATATCTTATAAGCACATCTGAATAGTCATTTTACAAGGTTAAATCTAAAGCTATCACCGTTTCGGAATAAAAATTCTACTAAAAAGAATCGGCTAAAACTCAGTTGTCAGTCTTGTTGATTGGCTGCGAAGAAGGTTTGGAGCTTAAACTGCTCCAATGGGATTTGACGGCAAAACATGACATTCAAAACTTCTTTCACAATTCCAAAATGTTCCAAATATGAAATCAACGTGGCAATAGTTCATATTTAAATAATTCCCTGTATACAGTATTCTACGTTTTTAGTTAACGAAGGGAGAAAGTCACATTATTAGTATAACAAGGCAGATCAGTGCACGATAGCTTTTGTACAATAAGACACAAGTTCTCTTTCCTGTTTTCTCTAAGTCTTATCGTTAGCAGCCAATGTAAAACTATATGCATATAACGTAGTTCCCAAGGTTGGTGGTGCGTTGGCGATGTAAGGAAAAGTTAATATTTCTTACTACGCCAATGTCTATGGACAATGCTGACCACTTAACACCAATTGGCCCAATTGTTAATCCGACCTATTTTATAAAAAAAGTCAGTTTTTTTAATTGGTATCCAATTGAGTGCGTAACTCATGTTGAATTTGAGAGACCAACTAAGAATTTAACAATTAAAATAACTAATTTAAAACTTTTGAATCAACCCTATTACAATTGAGTTACCTATTATAATGAATTTAGAAGCAATTGAAAGAAACGGCTTAAAAGTAGCAGTTGTAGTATGTGTTTGAAAGATTCCAGTGTGCTTAGTGCGATTTTGTTTTATTTATTCGATAGCGTTTTCGTTAACTGCAATGCATGGAATTCCGATTATTGCCATAAACGGCGCTGTTTTCATACCATAAAAATCGAATGAGCAATCGAGCACGCTTATCGAATTTTCAGAGAGATTGATGGAATTTCGGCTACGTTAGTCAAGTCAACCTAATAAATAGAACACACAGCGTTTTAAATAAAAATGTATTAACCGATAAATCTACCCAGTTTTAAGCTCAAGATCTCGGTGTCTAGTCTTCTAAGAGCCATAATAATAATAGTCCTCGTGACCGATTTCGGCCACGGCGGCCAATCTCAAGAGAGATTAGCCAACTGCGCAGGAGATATTATAGTGCACAAGTGTGTGCGCAAACACAGGTGCACTCTCTATTCCTTTACTCTCATAACCCAATGGGACGGCAATCCGATACGACCGGAAAGAATTCAGACGCAGGACCAACGTCTTTACGTGCTTTCCGAGGCATTATGCACTACAAATAGTTGTGATTATACCTTCATTTATAATACGAACTAAACTACTTTATCTATTTTAATTTCACTTCAAATCTTTCGATAACAACTTCGCCGATTTTTCGCGGATCCATAATGAATAACATAGATATCGTTGGGATAGTATAGAAACATTAGATATTCTACTAGTTGTGTTCCGGTTTGAAAGGTGAGTGAGCCAGTAGATCTTAGTTCCCGAGGTTGGTGGCGCATTGGCGATGTAAGCGATGGTTAACATATCTTACAATGCCAATGTCTATGGGCGTTGGTGACCAATTACCATCAGGTTGCCCATATGCTCGTCCGGCTTCCTATGCCATAAAAAAACATAATATATGTACGTATATTAACATTATTAGAACAACTAAAGTTAAAGCTATACATAGTTGGATTTCTAAATCACATTTTCTTCACGTATAACGTCGTAACAATAATGTTAGTTCTTATTTTCAAGCTAATCTGTGCCATTCTAGATTCAATGTCATTATAACTATGAACGGATATCGTCGGTGATATTCTGAAACCGCGGAACTAACAGTGTTTAAAACCGCGTATTTACAAAAGTAGCAAAATCGAGATTTCGCGGGCTTAGCTTCGTTGTAGTGATTGGCTGTGTTATGTGATGTTGGCCGGGCCGAATATCCAATAGGAAGCCGTGAAATCAAATGTCTTTTAAACCGCGTATCGTCAGGTGATTGTTTATTGTGCCCAAACCGCGAATCTGCGCATCATAACATGAAAGGTGTGTTTGTTTAACGAAGCGTGCGTGAAATAGTGTGGTTTTAATTATAAATGCTGCAATAACTGGTAAATGAATACAATAACTCCATATTATATTAGTTAAGTTACTTTTTAGGATAGTTTGTTATTTGAATTATTAATATTTACCCTAAGAAAACGTCTTTAATTATTTCGATGTTAGATACGCGGTTTTAAAACTCATAACGTTTTTCGTTTTTTGTTACATACGCGGTTGTAAAATTTATGTACCTACTCGTAACTCAGGTTAATTTGTTGTATTTACTATATATCATAAAAGTACACTGCGACTGGATGTGTCTGTGCATACATAATACTTACTAGTAGGTAATAATAGTAGGTAGGACGTAAAGTTTTTCTGTTTGTATCTCTGAAAGTTATCTCTGGATCTTTTGAACCTTTCTTTGAGAATTCAACTACTATTTAATTATAGTTTTGGTAACTGGCCCTACTTTTGTTTTTTTTTTAGTTTACGTCATGGAGCAAGAAAATGAATGTGCGGATGTGTCTGTTGTCACTTTAAGAGATCTAGCAAAACGTCGCGCCGAACTTGTGCGTAAAAAGCAGCTAATCTTGGATAAACTTAATAATATGAACTTACACATCCCTCAAACATTAATTGAACCTTCTCCAGCGACGCAACTGCCATGTTTCCCAAATGCCTCTACATCCGAAAATGTTCATGATAGCATTGCATACTGTGAAACTCTGACAACAGTTTTTGAGCCTTCTCCTGGCCCTAGCGCATCATCTATGATGATTTCAAATATTCCAGAAGCTTTAGATTTTTCTTCGGATAATGTAGATAATGATCCCGATTACGTTCCATTATCCGAAATAACAAATTTACAGCCTATTGCTACTCTATCTGAGTCTATTTCTAATGAAAACGTTGAATGGTATGTGGAGAGAGAAATTGAGCCTGAAGTGGCCAAAGAATCACGTACAAGAAAAAGAAAGGCTGATCGAAGTTCGTGGGCAGTATCAATTAATAAGAATAATAGAATGTTAGGCAAAGAGTACATAGGCTTAAACAAAATTGACAACCTTATTCAGAAACAAAAAAGACCTAAAAGAGCAATAGGTACTAAATGTAATTCAGCGTTTTGTAATAAAAGCAAAGTCATGTTTTGCTCACAATTAACGGAAGATTTACAAAAACCTATTTTTGAAGATTTTTGGAGTAAGTCGTGGCAAGAAAAGAAAATATTTGTGATTTCTATGATTGACAAAGTACCTGTTCGAAGAGGGAAAAAAGGACATAACTCTAGACGTTCTAATACTAAATTTTACTATCTACAAGTCAATGGGAGGAAAGAGAGAGTTTGCTTGAAAACTTTTCTAGCTACTTTGGGTATAAAGGAATGGACTGTACGCTATTGGTTAGGCGAAGGAAGAGGTGATGCTCGCTCTACTACAGAACTTACAACAAATTTAAATACTACCGCTACTCAAGATTACACTACAAGCAAAAAATCGTCTGTTAAGGATTACCTGACTTTATTACCGAAGTTACCATCTCATTACTGCCGTAAAACAACCACTAAACAATATCTGGAACCTTTATTTCAATCAAAATCTCAGCTATATAATACGTACGTAGAATTTGCATCATCAATGTCTAAGCCAGTAGCTTCAAGAAAGTTGTTTTGTGACATCTTAGATGAACAAAACATTGCACTATTTCAACCCAAGAAAGATGCATGCGATTATTGTTGTTCATATAAAGCCGGCAATGTTTCTGAAGAAGACTACCAATACCACATCCAACTAAAAGAATTAGCTCGAGCTGAAAAACTTACCGACAAGGAAAGCGCTCAAAGAGGACTTCTTCATGCTGTGACCGCCGATTTGCAGGCTGTTAAGCTGTGCCCTTCGCTAGCAGCTAGTGCTTTATACTTTAAGACCAAATTAGCTGTGCACAACTTTACTTTATACGATATTGCAACGGGGCATGTAACTTGCTACTGGTTCGACGAAACCGCCTGTGATTTAAGAGCTACCACTTACGCATCTTTTTTCATTGATTATTTGACTAAGTTATTAGAAGAAGATTGCAGGGATGTTGTCATCTGGACGGATGGCTGCACTGCACAGAACAGAAACTCAATAGTTTCTAATGCCCTTCTAAGATTAGCAATAGACAAAAATACAACAATCACACAAAAGTATCTGGAAAAAGGTCATACTCAAATGGAGGTTGACTCCGTACACTCAGTGGTGGAAAGAAAACTGAAAAATGTTGAAATTTTTCTTCCATCTCAGTATGCCTCAATTACAAAAGAAGCCAGGAAGCATCCTTCTCCATACCAAGTGTTTCAACCAGATTACACCTTTTTTAAAGACTACAGTCTAAAAGAATACCAAATTTATGATTCCATTCGTCCTGGGCGTTCTGCTGGAGATGATTGCGTAGTGGATCTAAGGGTTTTAAAGTATAATCCTAACGGCACAATAGAGTTTAAAAAACACTTTAAAGATGATTTCAGCCCACTTCCTCGGAGACCGAAACCTATTTCAGCTGTAGTAAATAATGTACCTTCCCTGTATTCATCTAGATTGCCTATATTAGACAGTAAGTATCAGCACTTACAGCAATTAAAGAGTGTGATACCTGCAGATTGTCACTTATTTTACGATAATTTACCATTTAAGAAAAAGTAGAGCTTTATTGATCTCATTTTTTAACAAAGACCTCAAAGTGCAATTATTATTCTACTCAGAAGTTATATTTTTATACATTTTGTTTATTCAGTTTTAGTTTTAAGTGTTAATTAGTAAGTACCCTACAACAAGGTATTTTTAACATCCTTAGCTATAAAGAGCTATTTTTTTTAATATTATGGGGATTTATGGTGTTATTTTCCTGTATATCGTTGATTACCTAATTAATGTACCGATGATAATTTTGAGCCAAAAATTAAACTGAGAAGTTGACTGAATAAATAATAATAATATTTTGATTGTATTCTTTTGTTTTATTTCGGCGGACACTTCCGCGTAAGTGACATAAAAAAACTTATTTTGATTTTATTTGTGATGATAAATCCGCGAAAGTCGATATTCTAATTCATTAATACATATTTTACATAACTAATGCCTACAATATTAAGAGGAATATTATAATTTGACAATTTAAAAGTTTAAGCAATAGAAAGTCAAGTGGTTTAGTAAATATTACGTTTTTCCTCGTTCCTGTAAAATTCACTGCACCTACCTTACGCGGTTTTAATCACTGTTAGTTCCGCGGTTTCAGAATATCACCGACGATATTATGCTTATACGTTTGCATGTAGGACATCATAAATAATCATTATGCACTTCATTTGCAAGAATTTGTATATGCACACGCTATATTTGAACTCAAATGCGACATCTAGTTTTAACTGGTTCAAACCGGATTTTGATTGTTCAGAATTTTAATTTGTTAGGTTAAATACTTTTGATATAACGTTTAATTTTTCAGTCAAATTAGAGAATTATAGTAAAAAAAGTTTTGTGTTATCATTGTCCTTAAAATATTACATTTTAAAGAATTAGTTTTTTATCAGAATAACCCCATTTTCCCGCTACAGAGAACTTACCCTGTATTTAAAATAATTTTCTCCCAATAAGACCAGTTATATTGATTTGCACACAATGACAATTTGCAATATAACTGATTTTTGATATTTAGTTGTTGTGTATATGTAAGTCAGTAATAGCAATTGTTATGATCTGTTTGTATATTTTTTTTATTATTATTTTATCTAATCTTTATATATTACATAATAAACTTCATCAATCACAAGAGTGAAAAAAAATTCGCTGATTTTTTTTACCGGTTCTTCTTACGTCTAAAGTTTTTCTTTCCAAACCGGTGGAAGATTTTTGATAATCAACAAAACGTAATTTTTCCTTTATTCAACAAATGAAGATTTCGAATTTCGAATGCAAATAATGTGTAATAGGAACATTATGTGAACAATACGACGTACGATAAGCCAGCAAGCCACATAAATCGTGATAACAGAACAGGAAATAAAAGGGCTATGTTGCCGTCAGCAGTTGTAATTGAATGCTTCTAAAAAATGTAGCGTCAGAAAAATATTCTCTTTTAAAAAAAATAAACGGTGAGTCATATATGAACAAGTAAATGCAATAATAGAATTTAATAAATATTTACAATACATTAACGGGATCTCACACGAATAGATTAAACGATATTATTTTTTTTAAAAATTCCAATTTGATAATAGTTTAAAAATTGTTATTCTTTTCAATTACATAAATAAGAAAGAGACAAAATTAATGAATTTTAAGAGGTGATACCATAATTTTACAATAATATTATCATGCAAGCATTACTTAATCAGTAAGTAGACATTGAAACCCCAGTCAATGATGGTGGGAAACCCGTAACTGATGGTTTGCAAAGTGTGCTACTTATTCACAGTAATCTTGAAGCAATTCCTTATAAAATAGCTTATCATTGATCATAGTGCGAACTTATACCAGTTTCGACATTGTATCTTATATTTCCCAGGCATTCAATTTACGATCGAAGATCAAAGTCAATGGAACTGGGTTGCGATCATGCTTTTCATAAAAACCAATATCAACTTTTTGCCTTTGAATAAAGCATAAGATGTCGTAAGTAGTACAAGTTTTATCGCTCAGATTTAAGTAGTAAAGGAATTTTTGGAATATTCTCTTTTCGTAATTTCCTGTGCACTAAATTAGTAGTTCCATCATATTGGTAAGATAATTTGTAGAAAATCGATGTAAATTAACGATTGCTGAAATATATATTGAATCATATTCAATTTATTTAATATAGAAAATATATTTATTTATACCTAAATAAATTATACCTAAAATTTAAAACATGGAAATTTATCATCGTCTGCATTCAAAATTCGAAGTAAATGACAAATTACTGTTAGTTTTCAACAAGAGCTTAAACTGAATTCTAAAGAATTTTCCAATTTCATCGTCAGATATAGCTTAATCCAAAATCTTCAGTATGCTACTTTTTTTAAACCGTTTCGAAGATGTATATCCTCCTTTCACGCGTTCTCTTCACATTTTGTCGTGTCATTATCATAATATCTTTCATCTTGACACGAATCAGATGTACTCAGAGAACAAACCTTTAGTTGGTGACACAAGTTATTGTAACGCTTCCCACGGTATCAACAATTGCGGAAGAAATTACAAGAGAGATAATTAAAAAATCTTTACGCATTTTCCCTATGATGACAATGTGGGCAATTTAGGGCAATACGATTCTTTTATTTAGCTATATGAATGACGTTTTCCGTTTAATCATATATGTCCATTGTTGGTGCATTTTTCCGAGCTTAGCTACCTACTTAAGTGTTTTCTAAGACCGACTTTGCACAGAAACGTTCAAGATTAATAAGAATTTTTCCTGAAGTATGTTATGATAATTATTGTAACCAATCATATTCAAGAGATTTTTCATCTACTTGCTTATAAATATTAGTCTTATCAAAGTTATATAGAATTCACGTAGGTTATTCGGATTGGGTATTGAATCATGATAGTTTATGTATTAAATTTAAATTTTTATTCCGTAGAAATATGTTAAATAATGTGTCATGACTTAATTTGTATTTTTTCCGTATACTACATAAAATAACTATATTTTAATTTAAAGATTGTTTATATTTTCTCTTCATTTCAAATTGTCTGTTTGCATGTACAGTTCTATTATCGTCTTATCGCCCTACATATTTAATGAAAGCTAAGCGAAGAAAGCTAGATCGAGGCTTAGTTTTAAGCATCTTTGTAAGTAATGCAGGAATACCGTAAACATCATTTTAAGTTCGTTATATTTTAGTAGATTTTCACTTCAATTAAGGTTACAATTTGTTCGTACATTTATTGTCACTACAAAATATACTTTAGAAGAATTAGAAAAGGGGCTCATTGGGATTATTTTTCAACTTATTGTTTTAATAATTTTAAGTATCACAAATATATGGTCGAAATCGTTTCTTAGATATTCAATAAATATTTCTATCCTTTTTTATTAAATGTAAATTTTATATTTCGTTCTCTCTTGTACGGATAATTGAAATACCTTATGTGCCTTCGGGTTTCGATTATCACGAACTATTATTTCAGTATTGACAAATAAGTCTGGGCTTATGTTTGCTCCTACTTCATTGCTAAGCATTAAAGCAGTTATTGTGAAATATTTTGGAAGAAAAAATATTTGAGGCTTAGTAAAACGTTATAATATTGTACCTGTTGATATATATTGTGTGGTTAATCCAGTTACATGTGATGTATTTGTTTTACATACCTTTGATACTATCAGTGCCTTCCCAGCTAGTATGAAGAGTCCAGCGATCGCAAGAGGGATCATCGCTGCCATCTTCATCGCTGCACCCATCATCATCATGCCCATCATTTTCTTCATCTTACCTCGGCCTGGAATCGTTTGTATTACAATTTATTACTAATTCTTTACATTATTGTTATGTATTGTATTTTTGTGTAAGTGCGTATTAAAAATATACCAGGTATTTAAAGGTACAAGGGACGTAAAATCTTAGTTCTCACAGTTTGCAAATTGACGTTTTAAGGAGTGCTCAATATATACCACAGCGGCAATGTTGATGGTATATATATATACTTATTATTAGTCTGATGATAACATATCATCAGACTAACAATAAGTCAGACGCCCCAACTATTTAAAAAAAATATGAATCAGTTTTGAAGTATAGCCTAGTGCCGAAGTATATAAATAAATAAATAATAATTTTCCTTTTTTATATATATTTATTTTAATTATTATTTATTACTTCCTTTAATTTGTACAATGTTATCGCATGTTTGCTTATTCTCATTTGAAACTATTTCTTCGCGTGTTTAAATAATTATAATTTCGTGTATGATTTTGATCGAATCAGTCGTAAATTTAAATAATTTCCTACATATTTAACATTCAGGCTGTTTAAAACTTTTTTTTAATTCTTATCCTTGTTTTATTATTATTATTGGAGTGAATATTAAAAAAAAATTAACATAATAAAAAAGCTCGGTGTCCTCATTAATAATACGGGTGTGCAAGATCCTATAGTGAATAGATAAGCCGTATTTATAAGACGTTACAATATTCATGCTTTGATTTATAAATACCAAATCAACTGAATTAGACTAAAGAAATACAAAAAAAAAACAAATCTAATGATAAAGACTTTTTATATGTCATACAAAATAAGAGTGTCTCCACGTGCCAAATTCAAATGAAAAAAATAATTATTTTTCAATATTCGAACTAACACAGACATTTTCAGAGAAACCTTTTTATTTATTTAGAAACGTAATAAATGAGAAAAGTGGAGTGAAAATGATGTCTCCATATTTCGGTTCTTTGTGTGACGACCCTTGTGTGACGGAATTTTGTATTTCATATATACATTCTATTATACACTTTCTGAACGTAACTGTATTATTTTACGTTTGGAAACATTTGATTTACTACCAAACTTGCAAAACAAAACGTTAGCCATCTTACTTTTGATGTAATGATATCAAGACCTGTGATTACAGTTTGGTCGTTTTATAACATATATACTTGTGTGACGCAAAATTTCAGGTAAGTTTAATCATTTTATTACAGACATAATATTATGTTAAGATACTATTTATAATAAGTAAATCGTGCCATAGACAAGAAATTTAAAAATCCTTTTACTTTGATTGTTCCGAATGGTTTCTTGTTTTGATAAGGTTATATTTGCTTCTATTGTGTCATTCCGTGACGTCACACAAAAACAGGGTGCTTACACATTGGGTAATATTTTGTTTTAAATTATTCTTATTAATTCGAATTATGATTACATAGAAAAACTGGAAGGTTCTCGAAAAATGTTCTTATTCTGGAAAAGTCAACGTCCATTTTGTCCTATGTGGTTTTTGAATAAATTTATATATATCGTATTATAATCCTTTGTGTTACAGAAATTTTAATAAAAAATAACTCCTAATGTGTGTATGTTATTGTGTTACCTAAATGTTTTACTTTATTGAGACCAATGGAGCAATTTCTGTTTTCAAGTCCTTATCGTCCAATATCATCTCTACACGAGCGTCAAGTTTGTCAAACTAAAATTATATCGACTTTAAGAGTATAATTAATAGTATATAGTTGCATAAGACTTATGTCTTGATGACTAAAATTGGTAACTATTTGAAGACTTTTTCATCATTTTATGATATTAATTAATGTAAATCTAACAAAACTTTAAGATTAAAATGTAGTTTATATTTGGCTGGTGTGTATTTCATTCTAAATAGATAATTTTATCCAACACGTGTAGGTTTCATAATAATTCATTTTATTCAATGTTGAGCACGAGATGAATACTAACCGCAAATTAAGGATATGAGAACTCAGAAATACTTAATTTAAACTTCATCAACTTTCTTAGGTTAAGATCTATATATGCTTATTGATATTATTTTTATATTGAACAACGGCATTTGTCCGTTGGCTTATAGCATTTCATAACAAAATACCATAAAAGTTTTGCCGATAAAATAATATCGTTTCTAACTCATAGAAAAGCTATGTTAAAGTTAGTTATCTTGGTAGTTAAATTTAACTTTAATGTTATGACTCTTGTAGTCATCATTGGGGTCATTATTCTCACGAACTTGTTGTTTATTGGAAAGTGTAAATCTTGTCAATTATTTGATTGTAATTTTGAGCTTTCTCTGTTATTATTGTGAATTAAATCAATTCAATATAATTTCGAGAAAATTATGATACACGTTATTCCTAAGCCTGACTATAATTTGAATCGAGCGTGTTGAAATTTACGTGATGTAAAGCACAGATAAATGGGATAGAATGATTGATAATATTGTGAAGCTATGTTTATTGCCTGTCTGTTATTGACCATCACACGAAATTTTTTAGAAAAATATACGTCTGTGTTTAATAACGAGTCATAATAATAATAATAATATCCTCGGACATCATTCACACATGGCCATCTGATCCCAAACTAAGCAGAGCTTGTATTATGGAAACCAGACAACTGATATACTACATATACTACTTTTCTTTTGTAAATACATACTTATATAGATAGAGTTTAGCGTAAAAGGAAATTATCCACCGAACATATACTCACAATAAACTCCAAACTTTTTTCTAAATATACGTGAGTTTTACAAGCGAATGCCAAAGAGATTAATCGGCGAAGAAGTAAAAAAATAGAGTAAAAAATATAATAATAAGTATTATAACGATAGATACATATATATTATTGTATCGTCCGTCTACAAGCATGCGTGTAAAATATGGTTAGTACCGTTTCAATTACTCTGATGAAATGTTAAGATATCTTTTGAAATTGAGCCTATTATTGTAAATTATATTTCATCCAATTATATTTTCAATAATTTTAATGTCCTACATATGTGCGCTAAGGCGCTTAGTCTAATATTGTTGAGTTTTGATTGATTTCGTTTATACGTTTGAAACACATTTATTACAAAATAAAATTTTATATATTTGTCTAATCGATATTAAGCAGTTCGTTCTATATACTATGTATAAATATTTCAATAATATTTACCAAGAAAATTCTATACCTGCTCTTATTAAAGAATGAGTGAGATAAATAACCTCAGTATTGTATTTTTAAAATACGTACAATACGTACAATAATAAAATGTAGTTGTTAAATTATGTTAAAAAATGTAAATCCATTTTCTGCTATACAAACGTAGAGTAATTAAAAATATGATTCCAAGAAAGTATACATATAAGATTTGATTGATAGACATTTTTACATCGTTATTATTTCAATTTACGCAAAGGTCCTAAGTATGCATCCTATAATGTTAAATATATCCTGTTATATAAATATATCATAATATAGAATAAAAAAAATGTTACATATAAATAATAGTTTGTATAATTTCATTTAGTTGAAGTGTTATTGTTAAAATACAAAGTCGTATTGAGGTAATACCTTTTCCCTTTTCCAAGAGAAAGTTACAGTTATTGCAGGATCGAAAGGTTAGTAGGAACGTTAAAGCTCATTAGATACAATTTCAATCGTTAATATCTAACGACTTATTTCAATCACGTGTTAAAATAATCATTATCATATGTTATTATGAAGAAATAAAAACCTACCAAAAAGGTTTTATTAAATCATTGTTAACTTAATCAACGAACACAGTTCTAAAACGATATTTGGATTTTTAAATATAGAATAGTTGTTAGGCTTAGCTAGAATTAAATTAATATTTATGTTATAATTCTATCAAAGTTTGTATTTAATTGTTATGATGATGAAAATCGTGTTGTTATTAATTATAATTTATAGATAAATTAGTAAGTAGCGATATTACCTTCTTCCACACCCTTATTCAGCTCCTCGCCCGACATTTTCGGGAGTGACAGTTGTATTGTCCTTGAATTCGCGAAAGCCGCTATCCTGTTCCACAGCATATCCGTCAATGCTTCATCCTTGCTGTCCATATTTCGTGGTAAGTTCGCATCAATTTCGTTCTCACTAACCGGCACGATTTCCATATCAGACGTCTTCACAATATCCACACCAGAGATCAAAGGTATCGCTTGCATCCTAGCCGCCCTATCGAAGAACAGGATAGCCTTCTTCTTCAAGCAAGGCACTATCCCATCCGTCCTCTGACAGTCTTCGTATATCCTCATCATGTATTTCATCCCGTCGTCGTCTGCTGCGACGATAACAACAAGGAACACTAGGGGAAATAATTTCTTGATCATTTTGAATAGTTAGATGTTTACGGGATGGTGCAATAAAAAAGACTGTGCCATAGTTTTAAAGCGGCGCGTATTTATAGGCTATGTACACTACAAAATGTATTGTACCTCTAAGATCGGGGGTACACTCACTGAGGTTGTTTTCACATCGAACGGCTGTTAATGTTCATTGATGTCGAATGACGTTAGACACTATGAAGCCGATGGAGTTGCGGTTAATGTGCAACTAGCGTTCGTGATTCGTTTGTGCGAGTGTGTAGCGAAATGGAAAATTGTTGTGCTGGTCTTGGTTCGTGGTTGGATGTTGAATATGTTCGATATAGATATGGTAAATTTAATTAAACAAGTTTTGTAAATCTTCGATTTAATTATAAATGTTTTAAAATGGAACTAAAGAAATAGATTTTCTAAAATACCCTCTAATTATAAAAAAAGCCTGTTATGGTTCACTGATGTTTGCCGTTCCGTTTGAGGAGAAGGATTGGAGCTTACCCGCCACGTAACTCCATTGGTGGAATGTTTCCGTCTCCGTCAAGCACGAGATGAATTCAAAACACCAAATAAGGACTTGGAATTTAAATGGTATTATCAATCCACCTCTGGTTGAGATTCAGGTGCATATATCACTAGGCCTCTAATTATAATGCATTTAATATAAACCACATCCATGATGTATATATTCTATCATCCAGAACATAGCACCTCGCATGCAAACTACACTACACGGAATAAAACAAACACTCATAAAATAATCGTAAGCTATTTATTATAATTGATACTTCCGATATGTTAAGCAATAGGAAATGTATCGTTTTTCACGTGAATTGCGCGAAAATCGGCAAATTTTGCGTGATTTCGTCTCGTAAAAGACTTTACGTTTGTTATATGAGCAAATTATTTATTGGTACATATTTAAATGATATTGTGCTAAGATTAGCCAGCACGCCCTCTCCTTATTTGAAGGGATTCCGATACCATAAATCCAGATAAAAACAAGCTTTACTTATATAGGACTAATTTGTATATTTGTTTTTTAACTCTGTCCGTCTGTTACCCTTTTACTAGACTAGACTCCTGTCGTAATTCAATAACTCCCTGTTTTAATGGCTACATAATGAGATTCTGAGTGGGTTCAAATTCTGGATCAGGTCAATATAAAAATGAATTGATCCTTTTGTTAAGAACTATTTTTGGAAATAGGCAATGTTTACACTACCATGAAAAAACTTCATTTACCGAAATATCGGTAAATGAAAACATACACTCGGTGGTAGAGCTTTGTGCAAGCTCGTCTGGGTAGGTACCACCCACTCATCAGATATTCTACCGCAAAACAGCAGTACTTTGTATTGTTGTGTTCCGGTTTGAAGGGTGAGTGAGCCAGTGTAATTACAGGCACAAGGGATATAACATCTTAGTTCCCAAGGTTGGTGGCGCATTGGCAATGTAAGTGATGGTTAACATTTCTTACAATGCCATTGTCTATGGGCGTTGGTGACCACTTACCATCAGGTGGCCCACATGCTCGTCCGCCAATCTATATAATAAAAAAAAAATAAAAAAATAAAAATATGAGAGTGGTTGAAATAAGGGCTGCACCTGTGGTTGAATACATACTTATACATTATATTTTATAGTTGGCTATTTCTGAGAATGGCTCTAGATTAAACCGGTCTGGAAGAAAACAATATCATTGTAATCGACATTTGCTTAGTGATAACGATTTTTGAAAAGAAGCCAATTATGGTATACATATTTGCGATTTCAATCAGTTAAAAGCAGATTAAATTAAATTATTTATTTCGTTTTATTTTTCATAAATTTACGGTAATTAATTTGAAAAAAAATTATAAACTATTACTAATAATGAGCCAATATTTTTTTTAAATCTTATGTTAGTAAATAAAATATTTAACAATAGATTTTAACTATAATTCAACTAATTAAAGCTTAAAAGTGTATACGTGATTATTAATTGTAAAAGTTGACTAAGCTATGCCCACTTATGGGGAATGGGGATAGGGAAGGTACCTTTCTCAGATATTCCCTGTTATAAGCCAATTTCGTTCTTGACAAAAATAAATCTCATAAAATGTCTACCCTCAAATTATGGCATGGAATTTTATCAATAGTTTCCAATTGCAACAGTTTTTGTTACTTTTGGTACCGACGGTTTCATAAAAAAGATTCTAGGTGTAGAACCGACATGACCACGATATCAAATCGGGGTTGACTAATCCGGGCCCGTGTCTATCTACTACTATATGAATCTATCGGCTCTGTCTGCACATTTTTTTTTCACCTAATTTTGTGATAAATAATCGTTTTATGATGCAGTGATCCACATTATACTATTTTTTTTCATTTTTGTCTGTCTGTCTGTATGTTTTCTTATAACTCAAGAACGGCTTGACCAATCTTGATGAAAATTGGTACGCACAAAGAACATGTGATGGCGCAAATGATAAGCCAAATGATAGGATATATATATAAGATCAGTAAACCCTACGGTATCTTATGAAAATTAATTTCAAATCATTAATTACGTATTTCTTTACCAGGAGCCATATGTGTGTGTGTGTGCGCGTGTGTGTGTGTATGCGTGTGTGTGAGTGTGTTATTATAGAAAATTCAATTCAATTATACTAAAATAATACATAATATAATCAATCCTATAATGTGTTTTATTTCCTTAAATTGAAGGGGCGGAAATCGTTTTGTGCCTGGTAAGCCAAATCTTAATACACTACTGGCCACTCATCGCATATTTTACAAATAGCAAAAGTATCCCTATATTTCGATTTAAAAAGTTAATTAGGAAAACTACAGACACAAGGGATATAAAATAAGCAATCAATGGTTAATACTTCTTACAGAGCAAATCTATGAACGATGATCACCTATGAAGATACATTCGCGAGTTTGGCTCCTTATTTAAAAAAAAGTATTACGATTAAAACTCTCGTTCGTTGTATTGTGTGTTATTGTATGTTACTTTGACGTTTTTAATAGATGCCTGATTAATTCAATTCATTTAATTCACAGCGTTATTATACTGCTTGTTTCTTGAAATATAAATACATAAATAAATAAATATATTTTAATGTTAAATGTCACATATAAATGCTAGAAAGCAAATATATGAATCCTCATTTGCGCAAAAGACAGTTTCTTTGAGTTCGAGAGATATCTCTTGTTTATAGAATTCTCATAGACCATTTGCCTACTTACAATGTAAGTTAATGACATTTGAATACATCATGTCCATTAGTGCGTTGCTATCATCTTCACCTACTATAATAATACTATATCTAGTGCGTATATAAGGCAGCCGTTGTCTGCCCGTTCAGAAACGTTATTTCTTCACGAGATTATTAGACGAACCGGTTGGCGTGGTTGGTAGACACTTGTCTTTCGCGCCGTAGGTCGTGGGTTCGATTCCCACTCAGGACAGACATTTGTGTGCATGGACATATAGGTATGTATTTAGAAAAGAAAAGTAGTATAAATATTATACCAGTTGTCTGGTTTCCATAGTACAAGCTCTGCTTAGTTTGGGATCAGATGGCCGTGTGTGAATAATGGCCTGGGGTATTTTTATTATTATATATTATTAATTGAACAAAAGAAAAAAGTTCTGGCCATATATGTTCATTTTTGGGACGTTTTTTGGTATTTTTCACGTGTTGTTTACAAAAGACTTTAAATTAGGACTGGTACGGTAAGTATCAGTTTGTATCAGTGGGACAAAAATGACCCCTTAGGGGACCCACAGGTTCGGGTCGAAAACTATATTTGAAAAATATGGTTACAATTAAATTACAATTTAAGTTGTAAAACTAACCTTTTCGAATTGAGTTTAATTTTGTAAACGATCTGTTTTTGTCCTTATGTAACATTTTGTCCTCTTGTAATATGTTGTCCTTGACTTGATCACAATTAGTTACAGACACAATTGTACTCCTTGAAAACGTAAAACCCGAGTTTTAACCAGTTTTTTTTTAGGATAGGATTTGTAAATAATTAAACACCTTAATAATTCGTTTGTTAATTGTATATATTAAACACCTTATGTTGTAACCATTTACTTTATCACCTTATTTTTTAAGTTCATTAACTTCACAAAACTTATATGGCTAAACATTTTGTAGCTCTGATTTTTTATAAGTATTTTTTTTTCAACGGGACATATGTGACACCGTGCGTGTGTGTGGATACGGGTTGAACATGCTTATTGGTTACCAAAGTCCTAACTCGACGGTATAAATTTAGCGGGATTCTTGTTTTTTTTTTTTAATATATTTTCTAATCTAATGTTATTAGTATATAAGTATTATCTAACGTGTGTACAATATAATATTTCATTATTCTATAACACTTTATAATGTTAACATAATAATATTGTATACGTCTCTAACAGGCTTACTATACTATACTAACAGGTTTATAAAAATAATGATGACATT
The DNA here is from genome assembly GCA_905220585.2 of Nymphalis polychloros. Classification (NCBI taxonomy): domain Eukaryota; kingdom Metazoa; phylum Arthropoda; class Insecta; order Lepidoptera; family Nymphalidae; genus Nymphalis; species Nymphalis polychloros. Next base: position 3,661,363 of record HG992264.1, on the reverse strand, counting down.
CTTAGAATTTAAGAAAAAAAAAACAAATACAGCAACAAATAAAATTAAAATGAATTTTCTGATTGCAGTAAAAAAGTTATATTACTTATAGGAAAGTTAAACGCTGTTAAAAAAATCTTTAATTTGTCCTTTAAATGTTGAGATATAATGTTGAAAAATATCTATTTATATCATAGGTAAGATAAAACTAACATTTTATGAGACGCGGCTCTGCCTTGGTTACTTTAAGTGATGCAAAGTCGTCGAAAGTCATTTACAACCATTTGAGTTTTGATTAAAATTCGAAATGGAATCCACACTCGAGGTGGCATTTTTAAACTTGAGCTGTGTTATTATTAATGAAATCAGCTAATAGTAGCATCATTACATTACCCCTGCAGGTACCGATTTTACTTGTTAGAAATTTTTTTTTTTTCATAGTTGAGCATTTTTGATTCATTTCATGTGCAAAATCGCTTACATTGTCCCGCAATATTCCTAACACAGTATAGACAGTTAACAGTAATAATTTGTAGAAAATATACATTACAGATCTCGTATCACGTCAATTAAGTCTTAAGCGGTATAATAAAAGTAAATTTTGACTTTCAATTAGAAAATTATGTATAAAGGAACGTTTCTTTTGTAAAAGTACCATACTTTCGCTTGTAGTGATGTTTTATAGTAATCGTTGTACAGACGAAATTAGCATACATACATAAAAAAAAATATGTTAGAACTTTGTTATTATTGAACAGTGATGCGTCGTCGATTATATGTTATAACATAAAAATAGATATTTTTTAACATTACCTATGCTTCGGTAATTATTATTATTTTATTTTTTTTACCCATTATAGTCTAACGTTTGACCGTTGTCTTGCCTGATGTTAAGCATAGACACGGTCTACGATGTAGCAAGCTTGCCTAGAAGATACCTGATAACTCTTGATTTGAAGACACAGACGTTGTACCTAATTATTATTTAATATATCTATAATTTTTTGATATGACGACTCGCTGGTGGATCTGATTAAAAGAGCAAATATGGCGATTACAAAGGAGATTATGTATTAAGAATAGCGATCCATAATAGAGTTCCCATCATGGACAGGCTAACCAAACACTATCCAGACCAACCTAGAAATCTAGAATCCTAAGAACAAAATATTCTCATTCCAAAAAGATTGATTGTGAAACTTTCTGGAAATGAAAACATGCACATAAAATACCAAATTATAAGCCCATAGGAAAATACAATAAAAGCATGGACAACACATACATATGTGGAGACTTCCAGATAATATAATAAAAAAAAAAAAAAAACTATTAAATATTTATCTGGTTAAAGTTCTGAGGCGTTTTATATCTACCACTATAATATAAGTAAATAAGACGTGGTTACATTCAATACGCTTTTTAACCACGTCACAAGTGAGTGTATGTTTGTTCAATTATAACGAATTCATGTCAAATATACAGTTACATCTATTACACGAACCAAAACCTTGACTCTCAAGTTAGCCTTTTAACGATTTTGAACGCACCAGTACGAGAAAATTCGTTCGTAGTTATCTATTGTTCTTGTGACATTTGTAATAGCAAATATTGGTTTGTGATGGTAATGATTTTAATTTAGTCATGGCATAGATGGGTATACGTTGGTGGACGGCCGTCATGTTTCAGAAGGTAATGACGGACTTGAGACTGAAAATCTCGTTCGGTTAAGACGAGGCGTCGTTTTGTACCGTCGCAAGCACTAGCTTGAGCACTGCTCAGGTGAAGATGAAAGTTTAATAAAAAGTTTATGTATATGTAAGCAGTCCATTCGTTCATGATATTAGGACCATTTTAGTGGGTAAGAATCCCATTATATACCGGTTATATTTGGCACACTGGACTCCGTAAATTGAAGTATTTTTATGCTTTGAAATAAAACAGTGACCACGTGAGATCGAACCGATCATCGCTGGTTTAAATTCGCATCAGTGTGACGTCATTTGTGTTTTACTCGTGCTTTTTATTAACTTTAAGTTGATATATCATATAACTTTTGCATGTTAATATATTCCATGCAGCTTCGAAACACTTTCTGTGACGTAACATTTTATTAATTTATTTTATTTATTTATTTATTAGATCACCAACAAAATACACACTAAAAACATTCCAGATACATGAATAAAAAATAAGACTAGTGGTATCTTACTTATAGGTGATAACAGCATGCTCAAAATAAAAGTTAAGCGACAACAAACAGAAGGTAAAAAAAGCTAATTAAAAACCGTTATATAACAACAATAAATTAAAATAAAGATAAGAACATAAGTAAGCTATCTAAACTAAACAATTTTGAGTATTTATAATTAATATATTTTTTTTTTTTTTTTTTCATATTACCGAAAATATCTAAATCTTTGTCTCCGCTTATTGAATTATAGGCTCTCATAATTCTATTGAGAGGGGAGTAATGACCCAAATTGGATTTAGACATATGCTCTGAAAAAATCGTGCGTTTGCTAGTGCGTAATGACTTGGAAGGTGCAGAAATATGTATCCGCGATAATAAGTCTGGACAATCCAAAGTGCCGTTAATTAGTTTATAGATGAACATGTTGTCCAGTAAGCGTCATCGATCGGCAAGGGTGTTCATTTTGAAAAAGGCTATTCGATCTTTGTAATTAGGGAGTTTTTTTGCCAAGCCGAATTTAAAGCAGAGATGCCATAAGAAGCGTTTTTGAATGCTTTCCAACCTTTTGACGTAAACATCGTAGTGCGGGTTCCAGACTACACTGCCATACTCAAGTCCACTACGGACAAAAGCGTTGTACAATGTGATCAAAGTCGCAGGATTTTTCAGAACACTACAATTGCGTAAAATGAAACCAAGACTTTTAAATCCCCTTGAACAAATGGAATCAATATGAGTGTGAAAACGTAATTTTTTGTCAATGATGATGCCTAGATCACGAATCTCAGTCAATTCTCGTAAACTGACATTTTTAAGTCTATATGTTCTTTGTGGACTGGATTTCAATCTGCTGAAACTGACCAGATGACATTTGCTAACATTGAGACTCATTCCATTTTTGTCACACCAGTTACTTAATCGATTTAAATCGCATTGGAGCAATTCAACGTCGTTAGGGGAGGAGATGATACGAAGAAATTTAAGATCGTCAGCAAATAAGAAATAATTAGAGTTACAAAAACAGTCGCATATGTCGTTAATGAATATGTTAAATAATATAGGACCTAAATGAGACCCTTGCGGTACTCCAGAAAGTGTTTTAAATGGTTTAGATTCATATCCATTGACTACTATTACGGATTCCCTATTGTCAAGGTAGGATTTGAACCAGTCGAGCAAACGACCGAGGATACCATATTCGGATAACTTTTTGAGTAATATAATATGGGGGACCTTGTCGAATGCTTTACTAAAATCAGTGTAGATGACGTCAACAAGCTGGCGTGAGTCGACTGCAGTGGTAACAAGGTCGGTAAAAGATATTAAATTTGTCGACGTCGATCTACGACTGAAAAAACCGTGCTGAAATGGAGTAATAACCTGTTTGAAATGCCATTCTAACACAGGATATACTATTTTCTCAAAAATTTTTGCAAATGTAACGAGAATAGAAATCGTTCTATAATTGCAGATTAATTCAGCATTTCCATTTTTTAATAGTGGAACAATTAAAGATTTCCTCCAGGTTGACGGAAAAGTTCCTGTCGATAAAGATTTGTTAAAAATGATGGAAAGAGGATATGCTAATGCAGATGCGCATTTTATAACAAATAATGCAGGTATACCATCTGCTCCTGCTCCTTTATGGGGATCCATTCTTTTTATAACATTGAGTACCATAATTGGAGTGACATAGATGTTACAAACGTTGTTAATTTTGTCGCCTATCGAATTAGGCGAGTCGTGTGAGTTGGCATCTTCCTCGCAGAAAACCGATTTGAAGTGTCTCACAAATAAGTTGCAAATGTCAGGGCCATTGGAAGCAGTATCATCATTCAGAGTCATTTGAGCCGGATACATACTATTATTTGATTTCTTTTTTTTTTTTTTTTTTTATAATTTTAAGCTTAATGCAAACACTTTTTATTTTTCTTATAACATACTATATGAAATTTATATCAGTTAATTATTGAACATAATCACACTGTAATTCATATATACAAGACTATTTGTAACACACCAGCAACCTCGCAGGACTAGATAGCTAACATAATTTTACTTGGTGGTAGAGCTTTGAGCGAGCTCGTCTGGGTAGGTCCCACCCACTCATCAGATATTGTATCGCAAAACAGCAGTACTTGGTACTGTTGTGTTCCGGTTTGAAGGGTAGGTGAGTCAGAGTAATTACAGGCACAAGGAACATAACATATTAGTTCCCAAGGTTGGGGGCGCATTGGCGATGTAAGCGATGGTTAACATTTCTTACACTGCCAATGTCTATGGGCGTTAGTGACTACTTGCCATCGGGTGGCCCATCAGCTCGTCCGCCTACATATGATATAAAAAAAAATCATAAGCAACAACCTTTGTTCTATGACATAACTCAATACACGAAAAATGATTTTACAAGTTTTTGTCGTACTGTCGTGTCATTTGTAGGTCTATATTTAATTCATAAACGAAAGGACGACGCGACGAGTCGATCTTTGCGATGCGCGTAGATTTATAAACGTTCAAGCGAGAAATTAAATTAATAGTACTTATTTTTGTATGAAAATAAAATCTAGCAAATTATCAAAAGCCGTAGAACAAAAGTTTTTGCTTATGGTGTTAGTTATCTATAGGTGTGAATACTATTGTACGTTACTATAAATCTTACAAGTTGTCGGCACACCCGGTACAACGAAGAAGAATTATAGCTATTCCAAGAACTAAAACTAAATATGCGCATAGACAATATATGTATCTTGGACCACTGTTATATAAACGCTTAAACAGCAAAATAAATATTGCCCGATTAAATAAGTATCTTTTGAGAAAAGCCGTTAAAAATACTCTAAAAGAATTAAACTACGATAAAACGGAAAGTCTTCTACACTAGTTAAAAAATAAACACAACACAAGTCAACATACCAAAGTCCGTACAATAACTATCATAAAACACACACACACACACACACGCACATACACACACACACAAATACACACACAGCACCACCACAGTCACAACCACCTACACCGCATCAATTTTATGTTATTTAGCAAATCACTATTATTATAATGTTTTAGTTGTTTTTTATTCCACTTTGTTTTTTATGCTATTACTAATTTTATAAGATATTTATTTATTTTTTAACTTCCTTTTTTTGTAAAGTCTACATCGAAATTTATTGTAAGCTGTAATCACTGTATGGGATGGCACTGGCCCCTAAGACACGAGTTTTCCTAGTTTAAGGTGCCAGGTTACCTACGATTGGATGTACAAAAAGTATTTCAATAAAGATTTATTATTATTATGATTGTTATCTAGTCCTGCGAGGTTGCTGGTGTGTTACAAACAACCCTATATAAAAACATTTTTAAAAGTCATTATAAAACTAAGGACTTTCTCGATATTTAAAAATTAATTGAAAATGAAATGTGGCGCCTTACACTTTTGGCAAATGTTTATAAAACATCACTACAGTCTATAAATAAAACAATATCATTTTATTATAGGGTTTTCCATTAAGGGCGCTTGATCTTTGAAATGCAAAAAAAATACATGTAGGAGAGATATTTGAGAATTTTTTTTTTATTTGGAAGGTCTATCGACCCCATTTTGTATGGAATATGACATCATTCAAATGACCGCCACGGCTTCGGTTGGTGGCGCGCACACGAAAGGTCCAATTTTCGATGACTCTGGCGCACAAATCGGGCTGTATTTGATCGATGGCGTGGCGTATGTTGACTTTGAGGGCATCGGTGGTTTGCGGCTTGTTGGCATAGACCTGCGACTTAAGAAAACCCCACAAGAAAAAGTCCAGCGGGGTCAAATCGCACGATCTCGGTGGCCAGTTCACGTCGCCTCCGCGCGAGATGACCATGTCCAGAAATTGCTCGTGCAGAACTTCCATCGTAGCGTGTGCTGTGTGGCACGTAGCGCCGTCCTGTTGACACCACATGTTGTCCAGATCCATATTCTCGATTTCAGGCCAAAAGAAGTTGGTTATCATCGACCGGTATCGCTCACCATTGACGGTGACGGCCACACCATTATCGTTTTCGAAAAAATACGGACCAATCACGCCTCCGGCCCAAAATCCGCACCAAACAGTCACTTTCTGCGGGTGCATTGCCACTTAGTGAACCTCGTGTGGATTGGTCTCGTCCCAAATACGACAATTTTGCTTGTTGACATAGCCATTCATCAAAAAATGCGCCTCGTCGCTGAAGATGATTTTTTTGCCAAAATCGGCGTCAACTTCCAACTGCTCTAATGCCCAGTCAGCGAACACACGGCGCTGTCTATGGTCAGCTGGATCTTGTACGGGTGCAGGCTCAAGTCACAACGCAAAATTCGCCAAGTTGTCGTCTGCGAAAGGCCGAGTTCCTGTGCGCGACGCGGAATTGACTGCCGCGGGTTTTCGAGGACACTGTCGCGCACAGCGGCGATATTCTCGGCAGATCTCGCGTTACGTTGACGCACGGGAACCGGCTGATTGTTAACTGACCCGGTTGACTCGAATTTGTCCACCAATCGACGGATAGTCGACTCGGCAGGACGATCATCGCGACCGTAAAACGGGCGAAGTGCGCGGAACGTTGCTCGAACTGAAGACCCATTTTCATAAAACAATTTTATGATTTGCACGTGCTGCTCGACACTGTAACCTGCCATGGTGGTTTGGGAGGACGGAATGAATATAACACACTGCATTTGACAGCTGTCACTCAAACAACATAGCCGCAATCAGCTGTCAAAGTTCAAGCGTCCCTATTGGAACCCCTATATAAGCTTTCAAAGTGCTTTTAACTTTGAGCTGTCAATTAAGAACAATAAAATGCAATATTCGTTTCTAGGAATACTTCTGGTAGAATTATTATTTTCAGGTTGCTGCCGCATCAGCTTAGTGGCTTCCTTAAGTCACAGACCACAAGGTCTTGGGAAAAGCAAAAATTTAACTTATAGCGTAAGTGGTCCTCAACGCCCATAGACAGTGGCTCTGGATGAAATATTAACAATCCATTATACTGTCAAAGCGCCACCAATTTTAAGAACTAAGATGTAACTTTGCTGGCCCATTAACCCTTTAACCAGAATACAACAATACTAAGTATTGACGATTGGCTCTAGAACATGTGACAAGTAGTTGATGTCTACTCAAACGGGCACAAATTCCTACCACCAAGCAGCCCTACCAATAACATTATTTACAAAATTGATTCATAGTTTAACCGAAAAAAAGAGATAAAGAGAGTAAGCGTGAAGACGCTAAAGTGAACCATTTTGTTTTTATTTGAACAGACAGACATAATTTATTTAAAAATTTGATAATCTTTTATTTATCACGCCAGTTAAAAAATATTATAATTTAAAGCCTTAAAGTCATGACGACTTAAAGTTCGAACATAAATTTATGAAAATTAAAGCGATCCCGGTGGTGTACATCTTTGGATTAATTCCGAATATGCATTCTATCAAATCGACTATAAACTTTAGTCTAATAAAAACTTTTATCTGTGTAAGACGCGTAAATATCTTGCCTAGAGGCCTATAAAGTAAAACTTCGCTTAATCCATTAAGCTATTGTATTATACCTTACAATTATAGTTTGAAGACTTCGTGCGCTATCAATTATTCGTCATGGGAAAATCGACCAAAAATATACACTGGTTGAGCTTTCTCCACGTATCTTGTTAATGAGGTCAGAGGTCATATTTTTTAAGCTATCGTTATTTTTTTTTTATGACGGCTTTCGCTCGTAGTAACAGGTGATTTTATGTTAGTATGTTCTTATAATATTAACTGAGTAATTCTTGTGTGTATGAATGTTTTGTGCTTCTCGGGAACTGCTCTTTGGAGCCAATTTGAGACAATTACTTAATTTTGGATTGGAATCACAAGTTTCCCATGATGATTTCCTTCATATATCATATAGTGTCGTATATCGTAGTCTATAGACCCTAGCACCATTATAAGCATAAAGCACATCGTACACTATCAATTCGAAGCAACCAATAATGGATATCAGCACAAACTCTACCACCTAGTGAAAGTGTGTAAGCTCGTCTGGGTAAGTACCACCCACTCATCAGATATTCTACCGCAAATCAGCAGTACTTGTTATTGTTGTGTTCCGGTTTGAAGGGTGAGTGAGCCAGTGTAATTACAGGCACAAGGAAGATAACATCTTGGTTCCCAAGGTTGGTGGCGCATTGGCGATGTAAGCGATGGTTAACATCTCTTACAATGTCAATGTTTATGAGCGTTGGTGACCACTTACCATCAGGTGGCCCATATGTCCGCCTAGCTATGCTATAAAAAAAGTATATTTACTAAAAATGATATCTTATATAATTTTAAAAGTGAAGAAAACGTTGCTAATGTTAGAAGACGTTAATCTTAACTTATGATTCAGATTTCAAACCCGGTTCAGCACCACTGAATTTTCATGTGCTTAATTTGTGTTTAAAATAATTCATCTCATGCTCGACGGTAAAGGAAAACTTCCTGAGGAAACCTGCATGTATCGGAAGAAAATCTAGCAATTCATATTGGACCAGCCTGGTAGAGCAAAAGGAGATTAGAGTCCTTCGCCCAACAGGTGGGATATTCATAGACTGTTACTTTAAATTATACTTAGCATATAATATTTCAAGAGCACACCATACAACCACACTTATATTATAATAAAGGTTGCCAAAGTGAAAGTTTCATTAAAATCGACTTAACCTTTTTAAGATATAAGCAGCTAAAATATAAATAAATATGCTTTGAATGTTTACACACTCAACACTCTAAGATAGTAATTTGAAATGGTTACTGACTTTTTTTACAGTGTGTGTACAGGTAAAGGCAATCATGTCCACCGTCTTTTATTTTTTTAATTACATTACATACTAAGCTTACTGTTGTTGTTGTGAAAAATATCAGCGGTCGGTTCACGGTGGGGGCTAACGTAGACCTCGAGCGTTAGGTGACGTCATCGCAAGATCTGTTATTTACATCATCAATCCTCGTGAGTACCTTGGAACTCATATTATTTATTAATAATAATTAACTAATAAACTATAACTACTGTTATAATTTTTTAGTGGGTCTGTGTCTGTGGGTTATTTGTGCAATTACCGATGTAATTGAAGATATATCAATATATCGATATAGGACACGGTTTCATGCGTGAAGACTTATAGATGACTTTTAAATGGTTTGATCAATACAAAGCCGTGATGATGATAAATGAAAATGTTGATGAATTTGAAAATGATTTCTATGATATTATTTTATGTGCTTCCGAAAGAATGTTTTATAATATTATTATATTTTAGAGGTTTAATTATTTATATTTCTTAAATAATTGTGTCTGTTAACAGCTATGATAATTAACTGGAAATGATAATGGCTTAAAATTATTACGGCAGAAGAAGTATCATAAATTATACTCTCAAACTTTATCTTCTAGAATAAAAACGCACCAGTTTGTCAAAGAAACATATTGTAGAATTTTTAATATCGATTCTATATTACTAAAACATTATATTACTGAAATATTATATTATTGTATTATCTTATTTTTGTTTACGTCGATTTTTTTTTTATAAGTAATCTGTTTATAATATTTTGTTTCATTTTATAATTAGTTTAATTCTCACAATATTTTTATTAGTCTCATAAAATACTTTATCTTATATATACGAAATAGAAATAATATTAAAAAAAAAAAAAAAGTTCATTCAGATTCCATCATTGGTTATCGCCTGCTGGTGTACGCTCATTACAGTCCGATATAAACAGCACGCGTTGAGTTGTACTTGGCATTATTATAGAAGCGGTTGTATATAAATGTTACTTCAACCGACAATGTCTAACTAAAGAGAGTTATGCTCAATTATGTATAGCATAAACTTAACGAATTGTTGCATTTTTTTGTATAATATGTAGACGATCGCGTCATTGGGTCACCTGATGGTAGGTGTATGAGATATTAACAATTTACAACATAACCAATACGCCACCAACCTTGGGAACTAAGATGTTATGTCCCTAGCGTACTAAACCTTCAAATCGAAACACAGCAGAACTAAGTATTGGTGCTTGTTCATTAAATGCATGCATGGCATGTCGTGCATCGCGACAGCAATCATAAATAGTTTCATTTAATTATGTAATCTAATTTAGTTTTAAGGATTAATTGTTACTAACAATAATATAGTAAGAAATTTGTATATTCTTTTTTTCCTATATCTCATTTGTATTGACTTTTGTTGTCTGAAATGAATTATTATTATTATTATTAAATAACTAAGGAGTGTTGGTACTGTAGTATAGAAGATTGAGTTGTAGCCAAATCCTTACAAAACGAGTTTGAATGTAATAAAAAACCACTGACTCACTCACCCTTCCAAATTTAACACAACGATACGGAATAAGCTATATGCCGGTAGAATTTGTGATGACTGCATGGTACCTACCTACATGTCTTGCACAAAGTGAATCGAAAAGTTAATTGAATTAAATGTTACTAATATTATAAACGTGAACGGAAGGAAGGATTTTTGTTACTCATTCCACGAAAAGTATTCAAATGAAATTTGGAATAAAGGTACCTTATACCCATCGTGTACGGGCATAAACACAGGCGGAAGCTTGGTGGACATACATATTATATTAAATTTTCATCTGACACACGGCTTCCGTACTGTGTATATACTTATTTAACCGCGACGTACGAGATATTTTTTAAACATAAATTAAGTCAATAAAAATTCATCGCCCGGGTCGAACCACTCAATGATCAAGGGATTACAGCTAACTACGCAGAAGATATCATAATATTCGAGTGCGTGCATAATTATTACGGCATAAGAAGTATAATTATTTTTAATTATAATTATTGGGTGGTACCTACCCAGACGAGCTTTCACAAAGCTCTACCACCAAGTAAAGGTTTTGGCGAATAATGATGAGATAGTTCCATCTGAAATTTTATCTGTGATTAATAATAATTAAATCATATATAGAAAAATCAATGGGCCGATCCACCCCTAGAACCTAGGACGTTATGATTTCGAATCTTATAAGCTAGCCATTACCAACTGCATTATAGCTTAAAAACAAAAGTGCTTAATTTAAATTCAATCCTGTAAATCATAAACACTAATAACACGGACTAACAACACGAAATCATACAAAACAGCATGTCTATATTTACATGTAATAAGATTACCTGATTACAGGTAATCTATCATTCATAACGTTCTGAGATTGGTAATCATCTAATGATTGTATAATACGGTACACGCGACGATGCATTGACTTGTAGTTCTGACATTGACTCGATAATCTCCAATTCTTAGTAAAAAATGTCTTTGAAATTAGGAACATTTTTTGTAATCAGGTTTTTTTATAGCATAGGTAGGCGGATAAGCATATGGGACACTTGATGGTAAGTGGTCACCAACGTCCATAGAAATTAGAAAGTCTTAGAGATCAGTTAACCATCGCTAACATCACCAATGCGCCACCAACCTTGGGAACTAAGATGTTATTATGATTACGTGTATGTCCCTTGTGCCTGTAATTACACTGGCTCACTCGCCCTTTAAACCGGAACACAACAATACGAACAACTGCTGTTTTGTATCTACCCAGACGAGCTTTAACAAAGCTCTACCACCAAGTGAAGGTTTTGGCGAATAATGATGAGATAGTTCCATCTGGTGTGAAACTGTTCCTATATGTTTATTCCTAATTTTACACAAAAAATGACATGTAAGTTATACCTATCAACAATTTATGCTTGTTTAAACTATTATCACGAATGAAAAATAATTATATTCACACAATTAAGTAGTGTATCGTTATCGAATTAATCCAAGACCCCAGTCGATAGAACACGGATTATAAACGCAAGTCCGTGTATGCCCCATTTATATTTCATCTTGTGTGGCACTGAAAAAAGATCGTGGGTATTACTTTATCGTTTTAATAAATAATATCGTTTTAAACATGCTTGTAAATTATGAGACAGTTCTAATTGTATGGTCACCGGCTCCATAAAACTGAAAGTTGATAAAAATTTCATTTAAAAGAGGTCATGATATTTAAGTATGTATTTAGTGTTAAGTAAAGCGTAAAGCGGTTTTCATATCGAGCCGAAACGTCGTAGTTAATTTTAACCAAAGATCGTGGGTTCGAACCCAAGCAACTGTCAATAATAATGTGGCTATTATCTATGCTTATATTAAAAATGTGATAGTATATTTGACCGTCTGTTACGCTTTTACGGCTAAACCACTGAACCGATTTTGATGAAAACGGAAAGATAGGCAATATTTTGAACCAAACACGCGGATGAGCCACGGGCAAAGTCTATGTATTTTTTTTTTATTATACGTCTCTGGAATAGTTACCCATTAACATGCCCAGATTTAAAAATCTAGCATCTAGGCACTTTGAAAATTATGGCTCACCCGCTCCAAAGCGATAAGAGAAAAATTATATAATTTTTGAGGTTATATATAAAATTGAGATGCCTATCAAGCTTCAGCTCCTTAAGAGGCGAAAAGGCCATTGTTCATAAATGGGATACAGGTTTTTACAGGCATACTTTACGTAAAATGTTCGTTATTTTAAGCATATATCGTTGAAACAATCTGGTTGTCTTATAATTGAGATCATTACACATCCTGTACATGTTGCAGATAAACATTAAGAAATAGACAAGACTGAAAAGACTATTTTTTTTACGTATCAGTTATCTAAGCTTGTAAGAGCTAACTTGCATAAAGTATATTTTGATTGATACAAATATAGATTATTTATCGTCGATGATCATCAAATATAGCGAAATAATATCCCAAATAATTAATTAAAAATGCATTAAAAATTAACGAAATTTCATCAAAAATGTAATATGATTAAAATATTTAGTTTGTAGTGACCTAAGTCGTGTAAACGTTAGAAGATTAAAGAGATTCTTTATATTAAAAACAAATATAAACAAAACTGGATAAAAACTCTCTATGCTTAAGATTATTGTATTCAAATTCAAATTACTTTATTTAGTATTAAAGTATTACACTTTCTTATCGATTGTCAAACTGGAAACTACTACAAAAAGTAGATAATATCGTGATTATTTAACTGTTAGTATTATAAATTGAAGACCTTTTTCTTTAATTACTAAAATGGATATGACATAAAAATAAAATATTAAATTCAGTATACATTACATAAGACAACAGATTGTTTTGAATTGATATTTTATTTGAAGAATAGGCACAAAAAGTATAAGATTTGACTCATTTTAGTTTTTAGACCTAAAGCTATTAATTAAATTTTGATTATAACAAGTTTCTGTTATTTAACAATTTATAAATTGCATAAACTTGGAAACAAATAAAAATAAAATTAATATATATACACAATAATATATAAAACCAGACTTTGTTATGAAATACTAAAATTACACCAACCTTGACATAGGCAACGTTATCCTCAGCACGAGATCGACCACCGCTGACCAGCACATTGCCATCACACGCACACACGGGCCAAAATCCACGTGCACATACATGCCTCAGTGCACGACGATACGATGCAACGATTGCACGCTCTAAAAGATTTATAGATAAATGCAGTTCCCGGTGAAAATAGATAAATGCCAGTGCTCATGTGTTTTCTACACATTTCAATAGGCGCAAGCGCATTGACTGGACACGTGTGACGTTTACGGGACAGCCGGCGTTATTTGAGAAAATGGTTCCCCGCGGGATAATCGTCCTGTGCTTTAGTGTCGTCCTGGCGTCGGCTTCAGCGGACAGCTTCGGAGTTGGCATGAAGCTTCTCAGAAGGTTGTATGACGACTGCGAGAAGTCACAGGAGATCACGAAATGTTTTAAAATCCAAGCTGTCAAGTTGGTCGACCGCGCTGCTCGAATGGAAGCGCTTCCACTATTCGACGGCTTTTCCTTAAAACGGATCGCGGATCAAGGCAGAGCGTTTCCCTCATCCATACCAGAAGGTGACTTAAATTCTTTAAGTTCAGAGGAAGTCGACAAACTTCTCAATCTAGCAACATCGAAGCTGATGCAAACGCACCGTGTTATAATATCACCTACCAATATTGGAACGGACGTCGGCCGTTCATTGAACGAAGCCAGGAGTAAGCTGAAGAAAATGATAGGTCCAATATTAGCCGCAGTTGCGATCAAGGGAGGTTTTTTGGCTATGGCATTCCAGGCGATCGCTTTGATCGCTGGTAAGGCACTGCTGATCGGTAAGATTGCCTTACTCTTATCTGCCATTATCGGACTAAAGAAACTGGTAGCAGGAGGCGAAGCGCACGAGAAAACAACGTACGAGATTGTCAAGCATCCACAGGTTTCACAGAGCCACACTTACTCGTCCTCACATTACGGCAATGACTTCGACACTACAGGTCCAGGAGGTCACTACAGAAGAAGCGTCGAAGAGGAGGCTGCAGCTCAGGACAGGGCTTACAGAGCATACGCTAAGAAGCAGTAAATAGTAAAATCTGGTAGAAGATGACTTACGACTCCCTTTACAAAATACAGCAACGACAAGGCATTCTCACAAATGAAATTACCTCCGATCCCAACATTTATGTTGGCGACATTGCGCTCGCAAGTTGGAGATTATTTTATTCATTTATTTAAATTTATTATAAGTTATACGACTCTATTTAAATTGAATAGGTATTATTTAAGTATTATTTAATTATGTAAATCGTAAGACGCTTGCTTATCCCAAAAATATAATCGCATAAAATTCAATCGAATATAGTTACGTATAAAAGTTTAAATAATTATGTAATGTGTGTTGAATAGTTTATATTAATTATGTTTTTTTTTAATAATAATCATTGCACCAAATAATTTATGTAATAAGTTAAATAAGTTTATTTATTTTTTTATTATTACGGTGGATAATTAATCATATTAATTAATAACTAGGCTAGTCGACGGGTACTGTGCATTTTCAATTTCAAAGATTACAGGTGTCCAATTTTGTAAAATACATTTATAATAGATTAAGTATATAATTTAATAATTAATTTAATTTATACGCTGGTATGGTGCGCTGCTGTTTGGAATATTAGATTTAATTATTTATTTATTAATATTTATCGAGTCCTATGTAATTTTATATTATATATCATCATATATAAATTGTCAATTTATGACAAGGTTACGCGAGTACCTTTTTGATAATAATATTATGTATTTTTTATTATATTACATAATACTGTATTATGTATGGTATATTAATATTATATTTTTGTGTAACTATTATTATAGTATAATGAAACATTTTGAAAATTTATAAAAAATTATGTAATATATGACATATTCTGAATGGTGAACGAGAAGATGTGAAAAATTTGATAAATAATTTAAAACGGCGCATTGTTTTATTTCCAAAATATGTTCAATATAGATATAAACTTAAAATGGTCAGTGGAAATATAACATCTTTAGTATAATATTTTTTTTAATAATATATAATTAATGTAAGTAAGAAATATTATAAAGCAATTGTTTTCTATACATATTATAAATAATATACTTAAAACGGGTAATTCTTTTACTACATAGCTGTTCATAGTAAATGTATCATGATAAATCGAACGTTTATGATACTTCTTCAAATATAATAACTTATTTTTCATACATATTTATTCCTAAAATACATCATGTAAGTTAGTTATTAAATTTAATAAAATTCTCTAATTAATTCATTAAGTCGTTAATAATTCGCGTCTCTAATAGATAATTTATTTTAAAAAATCATATCACAGATAATAATTATATTATACGACTTGTATAACTTAAGTCAAAGAGATTACCAAAATTCAAAAACATTTTTACTGATTATATTTCTCGAAATTTGTGTCTAAAAATAATAGATCAAGTGCTTTACCCTGAAGAAGAGGTCTAACCTTCTAAAAACCTTAAATTTAAAGAATTTTCGCCACTTCGTTTTGAACAATACAATGATAAAATCATGACATTTCGAAGATTTTTCACTGGTAAGTATTTTGTTAAATTCTGTTTGTTTATAAAATTTTCAAATGCCAATTTTTCAAAAAGCAAATCTTCGATTTTTAAGTATGCTTTTAATATTAAATAAAGCTTGTTATTGCCTTGATATTTTAATTTTAAAATGATTGGAAAAATATATGATAAAATTATCTTATAATTTTGAATGGAATTTTAATTACCATAAGGGAATATTTGTGAATAATTTTCTTTATTATATAATGTTATCTAGTTAAATAGTTTTAGGACTTGTTTCTTTTTATTTTAGTTATTATAATTTGGATCTTAATGATGATTCTATTATAATTATTATTTATTATAAGAAAATATTGGACTGTATGTAAGGCGTGATATGATACGATATTTTTAAAATTGAATTATTTTCTAAAGTAAGTAGTTCGTCAAATTGTATAATTATAATGGTGAGTTAGCGTGTTTTTTGTATCTAGTATACATATGTATTTTAATAGATAGAAATTAGTTGAAATGGCTGAAACCAAAAATGTAAGCTGTAGATTTAACGGTAGAATAAGAATGACACATTGATTTGAAAAAAAAAACAAGTACAATGTCATTTGAAATGTGACATTGACCTTATGTTTTGTATATGAATAATAGTACTTTGAGTTATGTGATTAATATTAATACTTTGAGTTTATTTCTTTAATACTTTTTTGAATAAAGCTGTTCTTCGATTCATAATGTACGAGCAAAATTATAAATTTTTAGTTTTAGCAAAATTATATAGCAATAATATTTTTTTTAAATAAATTTAAATTTTAAAAATGTGTTAACGATCTTAGTAAATACATTTAAATTAATCATAATTTAAGTTAATGAGAAGACTAATATTAATTTTCATTTCTTGTAATTTTTTGATATAATATTATTTTTTTTATTGTCAGTTTCACTCCCTTATCTCAAGGATAAAACGAAATCAGAATCAAATTAATATAACATTTTTAAATAAAAACACGTTTGATAATAACGTTGAAATATTTAAAATAATAAAAAGCATAAAAATGAGGTTAAATAACACGCATCATATAAAACAAACATATTGTATAAATCACTACGCAAGAAAAATCCAGATCCACTAATAATATTCATAGAGTCTTAATTGGAGCAGATCCGTCCAGTTAGCTAGCCCAATTCATTCAATACTGTTACTATAAGAAAAATATTGGGAAAGCTAAGAATATGTTAGATCACGCAAAATATGAAGCTGAGCATGTAGCGTTTGCACGCGAAGATGCACATAGTTGTTAATAATGAAAAAAAAAAACGATGAAAGTCTTTCAAGAAGTGGTATTTTATAAATCATGATAAGACGACACGGAGATAAATAAAATCGTTGAAGTAAATTGATTTGAGACGGAAGAATTTATGTATTGTTCGGTCGATTATTAGGAACTGAATTAGAACCACCTTTAGAGTTAAAGTTGCTTACATTGGTTCAGTTCAGGTGTCGATACACTTTTATGATAAGCATGATCTGATTGTACACTTATCGGCTCTATATGAGGAAACTTGGCATCTACTAATTTAAAAATGGAAGAAGAATGGAATGGAAGTTACGTATAACATGGACAGATTAAAAAACCACGATTCAAAAAACTAATAACTAACATAACTAATACTAAAACGCTTTCGTGTATTAACTAAACCAATCCTAAAATCTTGCATATACGTTGTCAAAGGTACTGAAAGGGACATAGGGTTTAACCTAGCAGACCCTCCGTCAACACGCTTGTGATGTGGTGGGTGGAACTGATAACCAATATATTTGTCATCTATTTACAACATTCGTTCAGTTATTTTATGGCACGTATGGCGTGTTGTGTACAATGGTGAAGAATGATTGATTGGAAATTGTTGTATTTATAGATGACGTGAGTAATTAAACACAACAGTAGATATGTTTATTATTTTTTATTTTAATACAAATTATGACAGACATCATTTATGTATTGAGTGTTAACGATTCCATAGTTATGGTTATAGTAATTTAAAAATAAAATTAGTCGTTGGCTGAGTCAACATAAAATTATCATTTTGCATGACATACAGCGGATGAAAAAAAATATCCCATTAAAATCAATCACTCTCTTTTATCTCACTCTCATAATCCGATGAGACGGCGGCATATGCAACTGCAACTGTGAATATCTCCATGAAATACTTTTTTAAATACGAAGTTTGAGCCCACAGATCACAGTGCCTCGGGATTTGTGGGCTTATAAGCTAGCCACTAGACCAACGAGGCACTTAACAGTAAATAAGCAATATGGTCATGTAGTAATAGTCTATTTTACTGCTAAAAAAGCCGTAATTATTCAAAAAATTATATCGATTACTTACGTGTTTCATCTTTTGATTAATAGTGTGAATGAAATTGTAACTGTTAATAAAATACGGTATCGAATTTCTAATTGACAAAAAAAAAATATTTTTATTTTTTTATTATATAGGTGGACGAGCATTTGGGCCACCTGATGGTAAATGGTCACTAACGCTCATAGACAATGGTATTGTAAGAAATGTTAACCATCGCTTACATCACCAATGTGCCACAAACCTTGGGAACGAAGATGTTATCTCCCTTGTGCCTGTAATTACACTGGCTCACTCAGCCTTCAAACCGGAACACAACAATACAAAGTACTGCTGTTTTGCGGTAGAATATCTGATGAGTGGGTGCTACCTACCCAGACGAGCTTGCAGAAAACCCTACCACCGAGTAAACTTTACTTTTTTATCTACTGATGTCCTAACAGAATCTACACCAAATTTTAAGGGTAAAATCAGATTTTGTAGTGAAAATACAATCTGATTTTCCGTTTCTATAGGAAATACATCCTACCAGTGACCGAGTAAGTAACAAGTGAGTTAATAGCAGTTTCAAGTTATTCAGAGCGTAAAATCGGATAGACAATACAGTTGGCCCGGTTTACACATGTACCATTGAAGTGTAGAAGAAAAAGTATTATCTATTGATGGTGGTATTGTTACACTTAATAAGAATAAGTGTGAAAATTAATACGCGATGAATAATAAATAAATATATTTAATATATATAAAAAGTATCATATGAATATATTCTTTAAGTAGATGACAATTTCGATCATGATCGCATGCATTTTAAGTTAATGTTTAAATATTTCATATTCCATTCGATCAGGTTGAGACTTATTGACTAGAAAACTTATATTTTATCAACGATTAATAATTTATAGTATTTTAATTATTATACATTGATAGGTGTCCAAGCGAAGTTTCTTGCGTTTCTTATTTTTGTGTCTTCTCTTTGATCGTCTTTCTTCGTTATGAATAGTCTCTCCAGTCTATCTCTTAGTTCGTCTGGCGTGATCGGAGAAGCAGTGGATTGTTCAGCTAATTTCTCTTTATAAAAGTAATCGCCATGGTGAAGATGTCTGTTATCACGATAGTATCCTGAAAATGTGTCATTGATCTATTTCACAATAATAAATGAATTTTAAATGGATTTTAACAAAGCTGTTTTAGCAATTTTATTCATTCTTCCGAGTATGTGTTTGGCATTAGTTGCAAAGTTACTAGTACTAGTAGTACTTACAAAGTTGATTATATATTATTAAGAAAATTATCTCAAGCCTTTCCATAATAATAAGGGGATGGCTTAGTTATTCTACATCTGCAGGAAGTTAAGGGACCTGTTATTGGAAAAGTATGGAAATCGGAATCTTCAAAATTTACTAATAATGATTATAACAATGACATAAATATATTTTGGCGTAAATGAATATTATACGATCAATGTTTTGGGTAAATTTAAATACTAAGGACATTCTTGTATTAGTTCGTATATATGGTAATATATATTCCAATAAAATCAGTATTGAAAAATTTTTGCTTATTTAAAAAACGGTTTTCTCTCATTCTCTATCTTTAAATTTTATATAATATTTTATTTTTTTAATTTTACGTAGTTATAAATTACTTGGCTTGTATGTTTTTAAATATAATTATTATGTAAGTTTTAGTTACCTCCAGAGCTGTGGTGACCTTGGTATTGACCGAGGTTTTCATGGGAAGTGTACGAAGATAGACTGGGGCTTCCAAAACTGTTGAAGTAAGAAGGTCCACCACCCCATGCTGATCCTCCACTAAACAACGTAACAGCTAAAAGGGATAATTTCGCCAGAAGGAAGGCTTTTTTACTTGCCAGCAATAGGAGACCAAGTAGCAAAGGCAGGAGTGTAGTAATATGAAACTTTAGACCCAATAAAAATGGTACTAATAAGTTTCTAGCCAATAAACGACCTGAAACAATCAAAAATATTAACTTCTAAGCCATAAGCATTAAATGACATACGCATAAGAGTTCAAACATTTTCCAACAGATGGCGTCCAATGTCAAGTTCAATGTTCCGATGGCCTTGGTGCGGATCAGTGTTAGAAGTTTTGAAATGAACTGAGAGATGGCGTTGTTAAGTAAGGTTTAAGTTAAATCATTTGTTAAATTAAGTTGTCGGATAAATAAGACATTTTCTTACCAGTAGTCACTTCGCCGTGTTGATTATATGATCTATCTTTTATTCTAGGATCAATAACAAACTCTAAAACACCATTTGCTAGAGTAGGGCCTATTCTCATGACTAATCCAGGATAAAATGTTCCAAGATCCCAATGTAAGGAGCGTTTTGAGATTAAGTTACTAGCATCTTCCATTATAGACCTGAAATTTAAAATTCTAAATATTTCAAGAAACAACAATATTGATTAGCATTGTTGCTTTAGCCCTAAGTTCACTTGTGTGATATAAATAATACTATAAGGAATAATGAAATTATTGTTCTACCGGAAATCCATAGGATCTTTGTCCAGGAAGTTGCCGAAGTTCCTAGGTGTCTTATCATCTCTAACAAAAGAGACGCCAGTTGCCAAACTAAAAGTTTCCGTTTCGTCATAATCGTTCAATTTATTTAACAATTCCTTGCCGAAGCATACACCTATTTCTGAACGTCCAGAAGCACTTAAGCACTGATTCAAATGCGATCCCTCAACGTTATTTTCCTTTAATTCCTCGCCTTCCTGTAATTGTATCGATATAATTTCCACAGTCACCGATAGAATGATTAAAATTACAAATTTTGCTGCAAATTTTCCAGCCATTTCAAAATGGTTGAAATCTTCGCCAATAAGCGATCATCTGTTTTCACAGGCACCACTGCTTACACGGATTCAAATATTACGTATACTTTATTGTAACAAAACTTACTCCGTTTTATAGACTTTTCTTGTTATGTACGAGTGAACTTTGCCATTGTTTTCGAGGCCCGTCACGGGGTATTCCCACGTCTGGGCCAACAATAAGGTGAAAATTCGTTGCAGATAATTTGCAAGATACGTTAGATGGTAAGATCTACATGTTAGGTATTACAGCTGCTTATGTAATCTGTAAATTGGAATATATTCATTATATAATACGTAGACACCTGGTGGTAAGTAGTCATCAATGTCCATAAACAATGAAAAATAAGAAATATTAACCATGTTTTACATAAGAAATGCATAGCCAACTTTGAGACTATAGTAACTCGCTCTGTCTTGCAGCCAGGACAAAACAATACAAAGTATTGTTATTTGCCTGTAGGATATGTGATGAATGTGTGGTACCTACCCAGACGGGCTTACTATCCCAATCTCCAAGTAAATAGTTACAATAATTCATAAAGTATTGTCTAAAATAAATTCTATATAATATATGTGATCATTTAAATATGTTCAAGATAAAACTAATTTATGTATAATAACCAAAATTAAATTAAATTAAATCTGAAATACTATTAAAACTAACGAGTCATATGTAACAGAAGCTATCATGAAACAGCACAAGTACGAATATAAAACTTAACTGGTGAGGACTAGGAGTAAAGTTCGCAATTAATAAAAGAAATATCATAAAATGAATGATCTATTGAATTTTATAAAAGACGTCTTGTATGCACATACACGCATAAATATTGACATTGAATACATAATCAGAATCCGGGGACTAAAAATCACACGTGTTATTATAACTTTTTTTTTCCTCTGTTCATGTAAACGGGAGTGGAGGCCTGGTGTCTTGTAGAACAGTTTTTTCTATTGCAAGCATCAGTCTTCATATTATTAAGTTGATAATGTTATGCATGTAAATTTGTAAAATTAATGTGAACAAGTAAATAAAATTTTTATTATTATTATTAACTTAGAACTTTGAATGTTTTACTGTAACGAAAAAATTATTTGGGTACTCATTTTTAAAATTTACCTCTAAGCTATTAAAATAGTAAGTAATACGATTATATATTTAGCATATGTCACGGTACGGATGTCATATAACATTTAAACTCGTAGTACGATTATGTTGTTTTATTATGTTAAAATAACCGCTAAGCTTTTTAAGTAGCGTAATGTGCTTCATTCATTTAAAGAAACAAATACTAAATTAAACAAAATCGCAGCAAAATTTATTAAAATTGTAACGTTTTTTTTTCTTATAATGTTTTATTTACGATTCACCCAAAAACATATAAACCTTGCTTATTCGTATAGGGTTTATGTATACTAGTATAGGGTATAATATTAAGGGGTAAAATTGTTATTTTATGTGTTTAATTTGATTTGACTTTAATTTAATTTGATTTGAATTGGTTTAATTTAATTTGATTTGAGTTAATTTGATTTAATATATGTAATGTATATATGATCCTTGTTGGTCGAAATAAATGATTTTATTGTTATTATTATTATTAATACTTTCGCTAAATCTTTTCTTCCTTCATATATATTTTACGCCACGCCTTGACAATCAGTCAAATTACATTTTATATAATAACTATATTATTCATCTTATACATAAAATTATATACTCAAGATCACCATATGATTAATATCGTTTGAATTGTCTGTTTTCAAATCTTAATTCAAATCACCTCAAAAATCTTTATGATCATAAAAAAATATTTATTAGACACAACGCGAAGGGCTTTTGACCTCTTCATTGTGTTCAACCTGCGTGGTTAATTGAACCTGTCTAAATGTAGATCTTAATGTATATAAATTTAATCTTTATATTCAACGTCTTACAGTTCAAAGTCCTATTTATCGTAGTTTAATGCCTTTGTTTCTCAATGATGTGGAGAAGTGAAAGTCGACAAAACATTATTTTTACTCATACGTCCGGTTTGTCTTTAGTAAAAGTTTTGTTGCAGTTACGTAATGGTTTCTCGTTCGGAATTGAGTGTGACTTGATTTATCTCTTCTTAAGAACGATTACTACTACATATTTCTTAATGTTAAAATTGATTTGTTAGCGATTCAGCTTATTCTAGCATTTTTGTCAAGCTTGTAACTAATTTAATATCACATCTGGGCTAATTTTATTCGTTTTTTAAAACTTATTCTAATTTGAACTAACTCGAAACGCACCGCGGCAAAATTATCCTGAAATGGTACACGGTGATAAGCGACTTTGACTATAATAATTATGTCATTTAAAGGATATACGAATCAAAATAGCGTATCGCGGTAAGGTAAGTATAAAATTCAGTATAAAATACTGTTCAATGAAAACAATTTTTTTTTTGTTATTTTCTTCACAGATTTGTTAAAATACGTAAATAAAATACTAAATAAATACATTATAAAAGTAAGCGGTGAATTTTCACATAAACAAATCAAAGCTTTTTTTTAATTGATTAAAAATATTTACATTTACTTATGAATTAAATATGAAATTGAATTTTAAATGATTGATTGGATCGAAATTCTCATTATATAATCAACTTTCCACGACAAAAGTCGATTTAAAAAATCGCATTCTTTTTCGTTCCGCATTTATATTACTTGACCTTATCTGAACATTAGTCATTCTACTTTCGCTGTTGTCGCTTGAGGGCTGATGGCTTTCCGCATCTCTTCTGTTTTATGTAACCTCCCCCTCTTCATTTAACAAACCTTAACTTAATTTATTCCGCTGCTCTCCAAAAGTGTTCTCATAAATAACAGGTCTTAAGTCAACAGCATTATGCTTACAATTGTCTGTCGTTGGTATTGCTAGACTGCCGTTTTAACTTTGTAGAACATGTTCTTCTTCATTTTTACTACGTGATGTCGTATCTTTATATGTGAATGTATTATCAATTGTTTCTTTATAAGCATAAGATTCAATATCGCTTATACCTGTAATATATGGTACACATTGATGATTGGATCGAAACATTTTTCAACTTAACGCTCTTATCACCTTGAATTAAGGTTTATTTTGTTTTAAATATTTTTTTTTTGTTATTGAATGCGATGTTTGCTTTAAAGGAAAAGCGGCGGATGTAAACCGGACACAGGAGCTCATGTGAAGAGAAATTTCTTTAAGTTTTTTAGGTAAAGGATGCCGTGAGCGGTTCAAGTGACACAAATACTTAAATGTGACGCTAAATTACGTGATGTTGGTTATTTAATATTTTATGTTTCTTCAAATTATTTGCATTGCATAAGCGCTTTCTTTTTAAAAGAATTTCAAGTGTAATATTTATTTAGATCCAATGTTCATATGAACATTTTGTATAGTTCTACACACTTTAGCCGGACGTCACATTGATGAGTTTTCTCAATCGTCTAATTGATTAAATTTCGAAAGAGAAATCGATTAATAAGCGAAAGTTTCGAGATATGAATTAAAATATACATGTAATCATTTCAAGATTTAATTTTAAGAAAAGAAATTGGTAATAATTTAAGGAAATGGAAAAAATACATCGATATCAAACAAAAGGAAATAGCGTGTGGACTTAAATATGCAATATTTCCGCATCATGTTCTTCGAACTTTTCCGTTCGATTGATTTTATTTGTAACATGCCATTTGGAAACATTTATGTTCAGTTAAGGTGAGTTACTAAATTATGAAAAAAGAACACTTGTTACAAAGTAATATTTTTATCTTTAAAATATACCTCTTATCTTTTATCAATCGTATCCTGTAGTATCATTAAAAAAGCTATTAGATGTTTGACAAAAAGTTAGTAAATAATTACGTCAAAATTTGATTGAAGTTAATGATCAAATACTCTGTTACAAATATTATAAAGTATGTGTTTAAATGTTGGTAACCTAAATGATTAATAATAAACTAATTAATATTAGACATTAACGGCCTTATTTATAAACGTTGCTTAGTTACTGTTTAGCTAAACACTGATTTGTCTCTTTCTGTCATTATTGATTTGACATACGAAAGAAGAAGACAAAATATTGTTTAACTAATCACCAGTTAAATAAAGTTTATGAATACGGCGGTAAGACATTAGTATTTCGCTATAGTCATATTATTGAGGTGAAGATTATGATTAACGCTGGATATACAATAACATTTTTGCGTTAGATATCCCATTTATTGAGACAGGCCATAAACTATATCATACTACGTCATAAAGGGGATGAAACAATAACAGTTAATGCGGTTAAACCGCATAATAGTTTTAAATAATAAAATAAGTTTACATTTATAATTTCGCCTGGTGTAACAAATCTAACCAAATAATGTGTCACTATTACTACATCTTAAATCATTCAATCAATCATTTATGAAAACTCAAAATTCTATGATAACTTGAATCTCAGTCCTTTCACTAAACCAATCGAAAATATAGTACAGGAAGTTGTTATCATGCAAATATGTACGGTGGTCGACAAAAAGTTTTTGATCTTTATTATAATAGGCATAAAGTCTAATAGAATAAACAGTTCTTTTGCTAGCTGTATTTGGTCATAAAATACTCATAACTGGTTTTCGTTTGCATGAGATTCTTATGGCACTTTCAAATTAATTACCCAACTTTATTATAGACATCCGTATAGAAACTCGCGTTTTGTAAATATGTATGGCGTGCGTCATTCATTCATATTTGTAGTGCGTTTTGATATTTTCAGATTATACCAATGATAAATAATTGTTTACTGAAAACATAAAGAGTTATAAAATGCCGTGCGTTAGCGAGAAAAGTATTAGTTTTTTTTCGGATTAATCTCTACCTTTTTCCAATTACATTCGGGCACCGACCCCATTCTCTATTCGATTCACGTTCTCCTCGTTCACAACTATGTTATTCATATCATGTTCCTTTTCTACTGTATTCCTCTTCTTTATCAAACATTAATACTCATATTGAACACTCGTTTAGTCAAATCCCATTTATTTCTTCTAACTACACGCTCAAACCAAGATAACCATTTCTTCTTAATGAGTCACTTTCAAACTATTAACTTTCAATCGCTTTTTAATTGTTAAACAACAACATTTTCACAATCGTACGTCAATATACTAAATTGAAGGCAGGTGAAATTGCGAAGTACAGGTACAGGCAGATTATCATGTTAGATAATAATATTAAAACCTTCACCAAAACACGCTGCATTTCTTGTTATAAGTTTTCTGTATAATGTTTTAGTAGTTTTTTTCAGTTAGGCATATAAATAAAAGTCTAGTAATTTATCAGTATATATATTTTTATATGCTCAACAAACGTCGTCGCCTTAATAACCATTAACAGTTCGGACAAGTTCATGTCATGCCATAGTAGGTATTTGCTTTGTTTGAATTTGTTCCGGACTCGTACCGGAGGAACTACATATAAAACTAATATATACTAACTCCTAGTCTAGATACTTACGGCCTTACTTATAGTTGTTTAGTAAGTGAAAAGTTAAACTATTCTATGTCTTCTTCTTTCGAATGACAAATCAATAATGATAGAAAAAGCGAAATCAGTGTTTAATTAAACGATCGATTAATAATGTTTAGATCTACAGTTATACTAATGATCTTATAATATTTAATATTTTATAATAATATTTAATTAATAATAATATAATATTTTTATAAAATTCTAGTAATTGTTTTCATCGTCATCTTTCAGCCAATCGTTATTGTCCCCGGTTCCGCGTTTTCAACTTCTACAGATCTTCAGATTCGGAGAGGACGTCCTACGTTGCGTTTGTTGAGTCATTGAAACGACAATAGACCCGACTTTAGGCTGATGATTTTATATGTCATTTACATTAAATAATAAGAATTTCTGAGCAATTTATATAAAACAGAAAATATTAAAAAAATAATTCTATCAAGTACATAATAAAAATGTGAAACTAAAATATGTCCCTATGTCTATAATGCCAATGGGGACTCTTAACATAAAGCGTTTCCAAGTTCACTTTTCTAACAATAAAACTAAGAGATTTATGAACAACAAACCGTGTGAGATTAATTTACAATTATTAACTTTTATTTTTAAGTGAAATCAATGGCGGATCTTAACTAAGTCAAATCACACGATATAAAAAATTAATTCACAACACATAATTAATTCAACCTACAATATGGATCAGGGGTTTCGAAACGTTTTGTTGAATGGGTCGCATTTTATAAATAGCACGTTGTGTTCAAGTAACAAAATATAATTTAGTCATTAGGTGAAGAAATGACATATGAAAAAAGGCTGGTTGTAATAATAACCTATGATTGGAGTCAGTGTTGGGAGACGCCTGTGCCGGAGACGGAGTAGACGTTGATGAATTAATGTTGAGTCTAAAGGAAAACACCACTGAATTCAATTTAATTGAAGTACTTGGCAGTATACGTCAGTCTGGGTCTATGTTACTAATTTTGACGATACCTGTCGGCATTTTTTATGATACAATTTTTTTGTACGTCACGTTTTCTTAATTTATTTGGCTTTATTGTGTAGGTAGGCGAACGAGCAAATGGGCCACCTGATGGTAAATGGTCAAACCCAACCAAAGGTCAATAGATATTGGCATTGTCAGAAATGTTACCCATCGCCAATTTACCACCAACCTTGGGAACTAAGATGTGGCTCACTCAGCTTTCAAACCGGAACACAATAATACAAAGTACTGCTGTTTTGCGGTAGAATATTGGAACGAAGTTCCTTATTATAAAAATATTAATTTCAAGTTCTATTCGAAGTATAAAGAAAATAATTAATCGTGTATACATTTTTTATTATGATTTTTTTATCGATTAAAGTCAGTGTCCCACGACTCCACACGGTTTTTTTTATAGTATAGGTAGGTGGACGAGCATATGGGATACCTGATGGTACGGTATCTATTTATCATTAAATTATTTCAACATCTTTCTTTTCTTTCTTTATAGGATAAGTAGGCAGATGAGCCACTTGATGGTATATGGTCACCAACGCACATAGGCAATGTCATTTTAAGAAATTTTAAGCATCGCTTATATCGCCAATGCGCCACCAACCTCGTGACTGTAATTACACGGGCTCACTCACCCTTCAAACCGGAACACAACAATACAGAATACTGCTGTTTTGCGGTAGAATATCTGAGGAGTGGGTGTTACTTATCCAGACGAGCTTGCACAAAGCCACCAGTCAAAAATGCAGCGCTTGGCTACAGAATTGTCTATTAATGTGATCTGTGCAAATCATTTAATTACGATACGTGGGATCAAAATAATCTTAGAATGTGTGTATTTCAAAAGCACGTACACAACGAAGTTAAAATATAATTATCACAATAAAAACTTTTAAAACCATATTAGAAATGAAATTGAAGATTAATATTTATAAAGACAATTATTTGAAGGTAATGTTAAATAAAGAAAAAAACAATAATATTATTATTTCTAGTGTAAAATGTAGAATAATTATATACAGTCTCTTTATGTTCACAGGAAATAATTCAAGCATTGTAAATAATTTAAACATAAAACTTAGAACATAATATTAGACAAGCATTTTTTTATTTACGTCAGAAACGTTACGTTATTTACTTTTAATAATATTGTTTGTGTAATATAATGAATACCAAATAATTAATTAATTAAAATAATGAATTTAATTTCAAAAACTAAACTAAACTCAATATGTAGTTGTTTCTGTAAATACAATATATTGAACCGACAGATTTTATATCATTTTTTGAAAGAAGTAATCAATAATAAAAATAACTGAACAAGTCAAAAAAACTTGTTATTACTTCAAACTCTTTACCCAATTTCTTACCCAAAAAGCAATATAATTTTCCTGACAAATTAATTAAGCTAATTATAATAGCTTATACATTGTTAGCAGATCAAATATCACAAGTAAATTATCCCTAACAGACTTGACTGGAATGAATTATTCGTAATAATAGATTTGACTGGAAATAGCTTAGCGGGCCGTAGTTTCGTTACACCTGTCTAGACCATTAGTATTACTAGGCCATTACGGAACGGAACTAGCTAGCGTTACTTACTTAAACGTTACGGTTGTTAGCTGATGTATGAATTATCTTGTTATGGTATGAAGTGGGCTATCTATCTCTTATAATAATAATATATTCCTGTAATTTTGAAATTTCTATGTTAATTGCTTGCGAGAACGATCTATATATAAATAGGTATAAGATATAACAACAGTACAACAAGTTAGTACGTTTTTCTTCTCTTTTTGTTTATCAAACATTTTTTCTTGTTTCGCAATTATTGACAGTATTTATATTATCAATAAAAAAATCAAAAAAGAACATTGTATGCTCAAAGTATGCAAATCTATAAATGTTCCACTAAATTTCAATAACGATTTTAATTTTGGATATCTTGAATTGTGTCCGTTATAAAATGTATGCGAAATACTATAGTTTCAAATTGGACGGACATAAAAGATACTTGTATTTTGTATACAATATCAAAAATATATATTTTATGTTTTTTAATATTATTTTTAAGTATACAGAAAAAATTATGATATCTGTTTCGCTATATTATTGTCATTAATATTATTTTATAAATAAGTATTTAATTCTACTCCTTTTCCACTCTTAGAGCTAATACTTTAACTTAAATTTCTTATAAAATTCATAATATTCTTTAGATATTACCGATAGAAAAATAATTAACAAAATCGATATAGATTTGGATTATCTATCACACCGAGAAAAAGACCTAATTACGGTGTCATAATTTTATCCTGTTTTGTATTTTTTTTTTTTCATTTTTAAGTAAAGGGTGTGTTTCGTAAACAATTCGAGATTATGTCATGCCGTTATCTTTAGCCAGTATAACTTTTGTTTTACCAAACTCGTGGTGTCATTAATAATAGTTAATAAACTTACGCTGATTGTGACCAAATATATATCGGTTATATATCTTAATTTTTTTTATGACATAGGAATGCGGACGAGCATATGGGCTACCTGATGGTAAGTGGTCACCAACGCCCATAGACATTGGCATTGTAAGAGATGTTAACTATCGCTTAGTTCTCAAGATTGGTTGCGCATTGGCGATTGGTTTTAATATTTTTTTCATATAGTTTTATTGGACTTAATTTTCAGCCTTTCAATAATTTAATATAAGACTTCTCATTATTTGAAATAATATTATGGAGTGAACTTACTAATTTAAGCCGGGACAAATATAGTACAATAAATACACGACAACATAGAGAATGATATATTTAATCGAGTAATTGTTATGAAAATGAATGTGAAATCGTAAAAAATTACGCTATTTTTACTGTTAATTTTCCTTTGAGTGAAAATAAAACTAATGCACCGCACGATTTATAATCATTGAAAGATGCTAAGTGTGTAGTATTTATAGTGACTGACGCATTTTATGTTTAAGCAATACATAGTTTTTTTATTATTTAGTATTTAAATTAGTCTTAGTAAAAGACTGTATTTTTATCTGTTTAGCAATTTAAAACATTTATATTTGAATATATATAAGACTAGCTGTGTCCGCGGTTTCAATCGCGTATAATTAATAAAAATCAGCCTCGAACCTTCCTCGATAAAAGCACGATTCAATACAAAAATATTTTTTAAATTCGAACCAGTAGTTCCTGAGATTAGCCGGATCAAACAAACAAACTCTTCAGCTTTATGTATTAGTATAGATGTACATATCGTCAGCTCTGTGCGAATACTAGCAAGAACATTATCAAAATATCCCAATTTAAGCAAGCAAATAATAAAATCTAATCTAATAGGGCTTGTATGTGAAAAATAACATTTTTACTTTTCAGGTGTACACGCCTCTTTATATACATCTACTTTAGTTGAGCACAATATATTCTGCAAATGTCACCTATAAACATATTAAATTAATTGGTTTCAAATTTTGAAGTGTAACAATAACGATAGTAGCTTAATAAACGTGACAGAAGTGACATATGTGTATTATACATGTTTCATTAATATTTCACAATGAAAGTCTTTCATCGCATCAAATCACTTCAAAATGTATTCTTAATTAGTAAGATTATAAATAATTATTTATTTAATTGTAGATGATCCCAGTCTATATATATATTTCTAATCAATTTAAACGTAACGTATGAATAGCGTGTGAGTGAAAATCATTACGTTCGAATCTATAGTCTTGTAGAAATAGGCTTATTGTGACAAGGCATATAAAAATTCTTATGATTTATTTCGTTACACATTTAATAATAAATAAAGCTGTCGCCTGACCTATTTCATTTCAATATTACAAAAAATATTTACATTCGTTTAGTACTGTGAATTGAGACGTTCACTGGTTCCACGTGCTCCTTAAGTACGTTATTTAACGAATACCTTTAAGTATTTTGGTCTATTTTCACTGAATATATCGTTGCGAGCTCAGCCAATCTGAATCTGAATTCCTATCTCAAATCTTTATTATCGCTTTATTTTATTCATTTAAAATCTATCTATGAACGAAAAAAGAGCATTGATTTGCACTGTGCTGGTAACGAGCACGTAAAATTCTAGGAGACGATGCATGTTATTTTAATTATATAAACTAGAAACTGAAATGTCAGAAGGTGATATGCGACATAAACAATAATAATTATAACAGTTAAAGGACATACGCATCGAAATAGTATATCACGTTTTCAATATTACAAAGTTAGTTCTTACAGAATATCACTACGAATTACGAAAATGACTTTAAAGTAATTTATGTAATTTATACGTTAATAAATTTTATTTTTTTTATTGTGTCAAATTAAATTTGTTTTGTCATTATTTAGTTTTAAATTGGTTAGTTAGTGTAATTTGATTAATGCGTGATGATTATCAAGTGTCTGCTCACGGTTTGGTATTTGTAGTGAATTGATTTATTAGGTTATATATTAATATCAGAAAACATACTTTTTTTTAACGATGTTTTAGTTATGCGCAGGATTTATTGATATTTTAAGCACTATATACTTCTATATACCATATGTAAAACAAGAACTGCTTTGACTGCCTCGTTGGCATGATGCCATGTTATAAGGCCACAGAACCGCAGTTCCTGGTTTCAAATCCCAGGTTGGGCCTATAAAGAGTTACTGGATTTTTCTGGCAAAGATTCTCAGTAGCAGCCCAGAGTCTGGAAGTTGAAAATATGTACACTCCTGTACCTCGCAAAGTACGGACATATTTTTGCACTTTAATATGTCCTTCGCAGTTACCTAGTCTCTCTTGGGATTGACGGCTGTGGCTGAAATCGTTCAGGCGGATATCATCATACAACTGTTGACCACAATCTTTATACAAATATATTATATTTGTCTAAAGATTCTAAAGACTCTTAAATAAAAAACGTAACTTTAATTGTAACTAATATAAAATAATAATAAGAAAAATATAACTTTGTATTACTTATTTATAATATTACTGTTTATTGGATTTTTACACATATGTAAATGCTTACAACAACCAAAATAATTGGTAAAGTGGTAAAGGCAAGCTGTTATTACATAGAACTAACATACCTACTTTGATACAAGCAGTTTGATCAAATACGCTAAATTATCTCTTAAGCTTTAAAGAAAAGCTTAGCTTACTTAATTACAACAAGTAAATATTATCTTAGAATGTTTTTTTTTTTATAGTGTAGGTAGAAGAACGAGCAAGCCGAACGTGATGAGCGCCATGATCGGTAGCGAGAGGTGCTGAAAAGAGATGATCCAAAAATATGCAAAAATGTCATATCACAGAAGAAGACCGCGGAGCGGGAGCGTGAGAATAGTGCCTCCGCTAGCTTGCTTCGTCGAAGAAAACCGGGGAGAAGGCGTCGTCGGCAGTATGCGTACATTCTTCCCCGCCTTAAGTGTCGCCGGGGCTAGGGGGTCTCTGTACCCCAAGAACCCCCTAGGAAATGCAGGTCTGCAGTGGCGGGTCAACAGTCGACGCATCACGGTAGTATGCAAGCGATCCCGTGACGTCCCCGGAGAAGCGGTGAGGGTACCGCTGGTTTTCGAGTGGGTATTCCGGCGCATGCTTGGCACCGGCGAGGCCCACATACCCCCATCTCTTCATTTGGGGGAAACGCATAATTTCCAGCGAGAAAAAAAAGGCGGACGAGCAAATCGGTCACATGATGGTAAGTGGTCACCAATGGCCATA
The DNA here is from genome assembly GCA_905220585.2 of Nymphalis polychloros. Classification (NCBI taxonomy): domain Eukaryota; kingdom Metazoa; phylum Arthropoda; class Insecta; order Lepidoptera; family Nymphalidae; genus Nymphalis; species Nymphalis polychloros. The sequence goes on along the minus strand of HG992264.1, from coordinate 3,627,706 downwards.
GACATTGGCATTGTAAGAAATGTTAATCATCGCTTACATTGCCAATGCGCTACCAACTTTGGGAACTGAGATATTATGTTGTGCTTGTGCCTGTAACTATACTGGCTCACTCATTCTTCAAACCGAAACACGACAATACCAAGTACTGATGTTTTGCGGTAATTATGCGGTTGGTATTAATGGTAAGGCTTGGTAGTGCAAATACTCTATTGCATATATATGGTAGAAAGAAAATTATAATGCGAATTTCAACTACACATAAGCGTCATTATCATAAATCGTTTTTTTTTTCATGCAGTTACTTGTTAATACCAAATGGTCACATCTGCCATCACGCTAAGTACATACATATATGTGCGTTACAGTCGCAATGTCATTTAGGATATAATATATCTTATATGGTTATATTTTCGAAACCTTACTTACAAAACAAATTTTAAATTTTTTTATATAATTTTTTATATAATATAGTGGGCCGCGCACATGAGCCATCTAATGGTAAGTGGTCACCACTGCCTATAGATTTTGGCGCGGTAAGAAATATTAACCACTGACACAGCGGTCAGTTGAACGGTATAGAAGTTGATCTGCTATGCCAACGAGCGGCGACTTTTTACAAAGTATAAAAACCTTCGCCAATATTAATTGGTCAAAAAGTTTTGAAGTCTATTATAAACTCAAACATTTAAATCAATATTTTATATCATATAATAATTATCAATGGTTTTATTTCGTTACCAATAATGCCGATGTTGTGGACTTATTGCAAGAACCGCTTGCGAGATCAAAACGTGATTGATTCGAATCAATAAACGTTCCAAGAGCATGCCATTGTTAACACATTAATCAGATTCGCTTAATTGCCGAGTAATTTCTTCAAATAACTCTGTTGAAGCAACCAAATCTTTGACGAAGATGTGAACTCTTTTCTTTTTGTTTATAATATTTTTGGAGTTAGCCCAACTATACAAGAAAGGTTTATCTTGATTGAAGGTTTCGGATTCAAATCAGAATAAGCACTATATTTTCTGTACTAAATTAGATTTTTTTAATTTTCGCACTCGGTAATTATGGAAACCATCGTGAGGAAACGTGAGTTGGTTGATATTCTCGTGTGTATCCAATCTTTATTGGAAGCGTGGTGGAATGAGCATCAAACCTTCTCTTCAACATTTACAGGCTCTTAATTCACCATAGTGATGGCGTCTATACATACTTAATTTTTAAATATCGAAGACGAAATATAGGTTTACTTAATAGTAGAGTCTAGTCGAGAGTCTATAGTAGTGTTTTTTGTGCAGGCTTTTCTGGTTGGGTTGCACCCTCTCACGAATTAATTTAGTAGGTATGATTGTAAAGATCTGATTATATAAAAACATAGACATTTAGATATAATTGTACTTTTCTTTTTATATTGTTTTGCTAGTGATTTTAAAGTAAGTAATAAAATAACATCCAAATTAAAATTATAAATGCGAAAGTGAGCTCGTTTGTTACGCTTTTAAGCCTGAACCGCTCCGCCGATTTTAAATTTTTCTTCATCAACGGAAAGCTACATTATTACCGATTATCATAGGCTACATGTTGTCCCCATAATCCGAATGGGAACGGGAATTGCGCGGGTGAAACCACGGGTGAAACGCTAGTATAATATAAAATGAAAACTTGTACAGAGTAATGTAAAATCATTTAAAAGCAAACACTACTAGCTGGAAATAAATCACTGTGAACAACAACAATACAGTTAAGAAAAATAAAACAGCTGTTAACATCGGAGATAACTTATAAATTAAATAACAAAACTGGAACCGCGTAACTTTATTACTATAAGTAAATTAATGTAAAAAAAAAGCTTTAAACATCTAAAAAAGTATGAATCTGACACTGTATCAATGTGTGTATTTGACATTATGTCTCCTAAATATGAACCACATATTATTTATACCTTCTACGTCATTCATGACCACTGGTCACTGTCACTGGTCATGGTCACTGTCACTGGTCATGGTCACTGCGGTACTTGTTTAAAAGGAGATTAAATAAAATTGATTTATTTATATAAACAAATCATTTTTAAATTAAACATTATGTAAATATAATTTAACGTTGCCAATCAATGTGATGCCTCAAATAGGTTTCTGTGGCAGCCTGATGTCTAAACGGAACTGCTTCAAGTATCAGGGCTAAGAACCATGTAATTTTTATACCAAATCATTATAAATAAATTCAAGTAACAACTTTTGGGTCTTATTTTAAATATATTTTCTTGGAAGCCACAACAATTTTTATCGGCGTAAAAGATTCTGGTTTTATTGTTCTCAATTAAATTTTCATATTAGTTATGACAACACGATGGCTTGATCTTTAATAATTGTTATCTGTTAATAATTGTTGTCTGTTTATTACTATTATAATAGTAACAGCCTATAAATCCATTGCTGGGGAAAGGACTAATCTCCTCTTGACCAAAAGAATTAAAGCCTATTCCACTGCTCCATTGCAGGATAGGGGAAATACATGTGGTAGATCTTGAGTAAAATTCGACACTTGCAGTGCCTTCGTTCATTACACGATAGAAGATATATTACGAAACACAAATAAAGCTCATGATAACTCAGTGGTGAGTGCACACTTCGATGCAGGTCCACGTATTCTAAGCACTGGGCCACCTCGGATGATTATATGCAGAAGAGTAAAAATGTCATCCGCAGCTAAGTACTAAATCCATGGACGAAGAGGTCCCAGAATTTATATCTTTTATAACCTATAAAAATTGTTTAGCGGCAAGTTAGTTAAACACTGATTTCACGCTTTCTGACATTATCGATTTGATATTCGAAAAAAGAAGACAAAACCGTTTTTAATAAATATATATCTTGCTTTACATCTTAAAAGGCAAATGGTCCTTTTGTAATATATTTCATTAATTTACTTATATTATATGTCAGTTATGCCTTTAAACGTGTGATCGCTCATAATTCAAATACAAGTCATAAATATAATGTTTCAGTATTAAGTATTGATATAATTATTATTTACAGTGACTTTTCATCGGTGTAAGTGATACGACTATGTTGTTACGTCTCAAGTAGACACCTTATGTACAATGATAGAAAGAAAAACATAAATAATTTTTTCACTGTTAATTGTATGTCTTGGATTTCATATAACAATTAGTGACTGATAGTTGCCGTTTCATGACTGTTCTTTGTAGATAATCATTGAAGAAAAGATATTATTCTTTTTTTTTTTAAATAAAGTTTCTAATAAGTCGGCAACAAAAACAGAAAATTTCAATTACAGTATGGGCAAGAGATCGAGAAACCAAAAATATTTTTCTGAACTTTTTGAGATTTTCTGATGATAACCAGTTTTATATGATGAAGTATTCGATGGATAACGTGAAATAGTATTGGTGTATAAACTATTCATTAAATTCTAATATATCTTGATCGACTGTACAATAAACTGCATAAATGCATCGATGCATCCCTCTTAGTAACACCGCTGTACCGTGAAACTAAGCGCATATAAACGGTAACACTGTTCTAGTTTTAAACACAGTGCCCAATCCACCACGAACGTGCGAACGACGTCAAAATGGTGCCTAATTATCTCCTCGTATTGACCTTGGCAGTAGCCGTAAGCGCGAGAACCGCAACCACAAACCACAACAAAGTTGAAGAAGCGAGGAGTTCAGAGGACACCGTTTTGGGAGACCTTAAAGTCGCATACGAAACATATAGAGATTGCAGTGGTGGCGACATTGCGAACTGTCTTAAAATTAAATTAGCCAAGTCTTTGAATAGGATATCGAAGAGCGACGAAATTTCCATTCTAAGCGGCGTTAAGATAACCAAAAACCACGAGGCAGCCAAACATGTGGAAGTTGAAGAAGCGATTCCGAGAGGTCTTGACGAGAGCTCATTGGACAACCTTATCTTGGACAAAATCGTTGGATTCATGCAAACTCATACCATCCAGGTAAATGACCATATTCTAATGGTAGCTCCAAAAATATACTAAATCTTAGTGTAGTGTCCTGCCGAATTAGACGATTATTTCAAATTCTTGTAACATCACTCCAATAATACTCTACCCTCTTTGAAACTTGGGAACTTTAGTTTTATGATACACTTCATGACATGCATGAAACATAATCATTATCTACAATGTAATAAGACAATTTATTTATTCAATCACAAAACCTATTGCACGTACTTGCATCTTCAAATAATCGCTTCAGACAAGGTTCAATTTCTTTTAAACCTGTAAACACGCTTGGAAGAAAAGCTATTATCATTAAAGCTGTTAGTAAATTTGGAGGAAAAAATCTTTTTAAATTTGGAAGACATTTTATTTTGTATCGTACTCATATTGGCATTAATACAAGACAGGCGATTCTTTGAATACAAAAGTATGGATACTTAAGAGAATTCAACTTGATCTCTTTGGGCTCGGTTTCTCTACTGGTTTAATTGCTATTTCCAATCGTAACGTGATTGGCAACCCATTGACAAGTTTTCTAAAACACTCTTTCATTGCGTTCATTAGTATATTATACATTTAACATTTCATAATGTTTATTACTATTGCTATTGTCATAACGAAAAAACACATAGAGTTGATAACAGCTTCTTTATGAAGTGGATTAAAAGGCTCTTTAGATCGTCGTCGTTGATAGGCAAGAAATCTCGAAAACTCAAAATTCGTCATAAAAGTCTGTCGTGAAAATACCAGAAAGTGTTTTGCGACATTATCTGCAATAATTATAATAATAATGCACACACGCATCAAAACAGCGTATCAACGTAAGATGGTTTTCAACATTTCGGATCGAGTAACCTTTGTCATATTTTGTTTTATTCAAACTTTACGTTACTCATATACTTTGCTATTTACTTCTTATTTGTAAAAAAATATTTTATAAATATATTTTTGCGTTACTAAATTGTCTTATAGGTAGAACAGCTTTACTATTTTTGTATCTAAAATTATTATTTTCAATTTCGATATATGTACAAAAATAAGTACTTTTCTATTGTTACTTGTACATAGAAAAGTGATTACCCTAACACACATTAATCGAATAATTTATTGTTTTTATTTTTGTTATTGATAGCAATAAGAATGAGCAATGATAAGGATGAGCAAGTTTTCTAACAGATCACTGGTGACTTTATCATAAACATTGGCTTTGATTGGCTTGGCAAGTCACCAATCACACTTCCAATAATTATCGTGACAAATTATAATTTGTCAACCATAGAATTTTATTTGTATAATTCACAAGCACCAAATAACATTAACTCTCAAATCTTTCATACCGAAAATCCGAAAATCATATATATAATACTTTATAACTTAAAACCTTTTAACTCAATGAGAATAATATCAATTGGATAAAAGCTACGTTGCATTAACAAAACGCAATCAGACATAACTAATTTCATATGCTCACTTGCCTTAAATAAATAAATAGATACTTATATTAGTATCGATAAAATATTAGTAAGGAATAAATGTGCACTACGCGTAACACTTACATAATAATAACAAGGTTAATGTCAGTTTATCAGTTACGGTATCAAGTGATTAGTATTCTTCATGCGTTTTAAACATTAAATCTATAAAGATCAACAGTTAATCAATTATGTGCTTAATGACCTTGGAAAGTTATATAATATAAAGTACGTTAGATGTAACCGTTTTTCACTCGACTGTAACAAAGTCAAGGATGATAGGGCATTAAACCCGTGTTAATTTGTTTTACAACGTATCGTATTGTATTGAGCTATATGACGTCATTATAATTAAATATGGTGGATGTCGGCTTTACTTTTAGATGTTGCTTAGGGGGGATGAGTTAAAGAATGACATGTCTTCTTCTTTCGAATGTCAAGTCAATGACGACAGAAAGAGATAAATCAGTGTTCAAATAAGCAACGCTTATGTAGAGCCGTTAGCGATTAGAATATTTTTCAATCCTATTTGATTTATATGTCCTATATTAATTTATCCTGGTTTTGTGGAAATAGTGCCATTTTTAATTTTCATATTAACTAAATATGACTCAGTCCATAGTTTTCATAAAATTTACCACCGATATCAGAAAATTGACAAATGGCTGATGAATTGAGCAAAAAAAGTAATCAAGAAACGATTTAATTGAATCATTTCACGGATGTCTGTATAAAGAAATATAACTATTTTGAATATCGATTTAGTAGCAGTAAAACCTTCTTGGCTGATTTCCGCTAAAAACAATTTACATAAACATTAGAAAATGGTCATTAAACACGAAACATTTCGCACATGCCATGCGTCGACGCACCGTGACCGCTTTCACGATCAGATATAATTGCTTGCAATTAATTCATTTTTGCTTTTTTCCCTGACACACTCTATTAAGTATTCTTACTTGGCTACGGTTTCTTTTGCTAATTAGATATGATTAACAGATTAATAGTGTCACGATTTTATTTTTCTATATTCAATGTCATGAATATGGATATCCATGTTGGATGAGAGAATTATTCTCTTTAAGGTATTTGTTTGGGGTACAATAGTGATTAAACAGAACTTGAACATTTCATCAATAATAACTTTTTGATAAATTTCGTATAGTTGTAATTCGAAGCGTCGTTATTTGATAAATTTCAATAAGCTTTAAGCTAATCTAATCTAAATTAAAACATATGAATAGATCTTCGTATATTTGTTTTGTTTTTGTTATTTTAAATAATTTAAGGATTTCAACAATATTATAAACTTTCGAAATTTCCAATTTCCAGGTTCAATTCCCAACCGGTTCGGATCTGCAGCGCGCATTCGCTGAAGACCGTGGAAGGAGGAAGAAGTTGGCCCCCCTCCTCGCCATCCCCCTGCTGATCGGGGGTATGATGGTCCCCTTGGCATTTGGGGCCCTCGCATTATTAGCTGGCAAGGCTTTGATCGTATCTAAACTGGCTCTAGTCCTGGCTGGTATCATTGGTCTGAAGAAATTGCTATCATCTAATGGAACTGGTGAAGCTCATGAAGTAGTGGTCTCAGCCGGTCACGGAGGAGCTGGGTGGAGCAGGTAGTTAATATTTTCTTTCTACCTTAATTTACTAAATATTATATATGCGAATGTACGAGTATTAAATTTGGGGCTTTTTTACAACCAAACCGATGAAACGATTAAAATAAACGATTAAAACGATAAATACTACACGATTTTGTGAAGGAAAATTAGACTTAATTGCCGGTCATTTTAAATTATATTTATGGGCACATGGGTTTGATATCATTGGATGTCAATCGCTAAGATTGTTTTCTTATATAAGCACATAGCTATCATATTCTTATGTAATATGTTTAATATACTACATATTAATTATTTTATTTTTTAATATTTCAGGTCCCTTGAAAGTGCCCAAGACCTTGCATACAACGCTTACGCCCAATAAAATAACCGACCCACCAGTATTTAATTAAACGAAATTAACTTATTAACACGGTTATAGGTTATTTATAGTACACAGACCCGCCAACATTAGAAAAAAGGTCCTTCTTTACAATCGTTACATAAAAAAAGACCTCAAATACACGCAGAAAATGACGTTTTAGGTTCTCTTTCCCTATTCAATATATAGCGAAGGAAAGGGATGGTTTTATTTACGAAGGTAAAATAGGACTTTTTAGTAGGTATCATTTAAAATGTAACAGATTATAAATGGTGCTATAACATTTTCCAATTATAATGAAAACATCTAATGAAATTAATATTATGCTAAGTACAATACGTATTTATTTGGAAAATATAATTTATTATTTATTTATTTATAAAAAGATTGATTTTATTTATGACCTAGGCTCGCAACGGATCATGATTTTGCAATTGAGGAAACGGGACTTTAATTTTTTTTTTTTCAAATATTTAATACCTCAATATACTAGTACTTGTATGTATTCAGTAGACATATTTATATGTATGTAAATATTTTATGTAAGTAATATGTATGTAGAGCGAGTCTTTGGAATTTGCTTTAAAAAGTAATATAAATTAATAATATTCTGTAAATGTTATTACTAGTTAAAATAATGTACATATCATGGGCATAATAATATAAAAATATATATAGTATTTATACATATTTATATATTTAATAATATATTATATAAATAATTTTGAAAATGGTTAATATATAATTATAATTTTTATATATTATAATGTACATATGTAAATAAATATTGCATTTATTTAGTATATCTATATAGAAAGAAAAGTATTACCTAACCAAATATATATGTATATTTATGTAGTATTTATATTATATTTATTCTATAGATCTCATTATTAATATATATATATTATATACTTTATTCTCGAAAGCAAAGCAATGTAAATAAATATGATACATTTTTTTTTAAATCTTTGTATTACCTTCGTGCTAATAATTTATTTTAACCTATTCATTAATGATATGAATTAAACTGTTGAGAAATGAATCTTCGAGTTTTTTATTAACAAACTTGTTCGATGCTTTCTCTTCTTATGTAAAATTAATATAATAATTAATTTACTTCTCTCCCGCAGACACTTATGTTTACATTTTCTTTATATAACAAGACCTATCATTGTAAGTAGCAATTACTAAAATTTAATCTAATTTAAAAAAAAAAAATTATTCGGTGACTGGAACTCACTATCCTTCATATGTTTTTGAAATAAGCTGTGTTAAGGATAGCAAAAGCAAAAAGTGATCTCTGCAAACGGATCTATTCGAGGTATAAGAATGCCTTTTATTAGTTTTCTTTTGTCATTTTATTATCTATTTGGTATATAATACGTAAAAAGTAAATAATTAAAGTATATAAAGTCAAATTTACACTTTTACACACATAATCATTTCTTCACCAATCTGTTTCATAACAAGTTATCCGTAGCATATTACAGTAAGGGGATTTTTAATTCAAAAAGTAGCAACATTGTCAACGACGTTTTCAGGATTTCAACGAATTATTAATGATTATTTAGATAAGAGCTGAGATGGAATCTTTGTCGACGATTGTGGACTGAACTCGGGAATGCGTCACTGTTTTAAATGTGCGTTAACTTATGTTATTTTCAAGGTAGGGTTTTGTGCAAGCCCGTCCGGGTAGGTACCACCCACTCATCAGATATTCTACCGCTAAACAGCAACATTTAGGTAGCGTTCCGGTTTGAGGGATAAGTGAGCCAGTGTAACTTATATAAATAACTGAACTATATTGGAAGGATCTATCTTTTATATTTTACTTTTAACTACAATTAGCAATTTGCAAGACGTTTTTTATTATTTTTTAATATATAAAAATGCTTTATATAATATTGTATATAAAGGCATTTTTATGTATATTATGTAAATATGTAGAAGTTCCTTTTATGAGTTTGAATAAGTCACCGTAACCACATTAACGAGTAAGTGTTAAAAATTGAAAGTTACAGAATAACCGCCTTATTCATAAACTTCATTTAACTGGTGATTAGTTAAACAATATTTTGTCTTCTTCTTTCGTATGACAAATCAATAATGACAGAAAGAGACAAATCAGTGTTTAACTAAACAGTAACTAAGCAACGTTTATGAATAAGGCCGTTAGTGTGTTCGTAAAATGACGTGGCATATTTATGAAATAAATACTGCATATAAATCACGGTATATGAAGTTTGTTATTTGTGTTCAATTACTTTAATAATTTGAAAAGACGCCTACGAAAGATTTTTTGTGGGTTTAGTATGATAGTTATTATTTATTTATCATTAATTAATTATTTAAACGTCTTTCTTTTTATATATTTTTTTATAGGATACGTAGGCGGACGAGCATATGGGCCACTTGATGGTACGTGGTCATCAACGCCCTTAGACATTAGCAGTGTAAGAAATGTTAACCATCACTACATCGACAATGCGCCACTAACATTGGGAACTAAGATGTTATGTCCCTTGTGCCTGAAATTACACTGGCTCACTCATTCTTCAAACCAGAACACAACAATACAAATTACTACTGTTTTGCGGTAGAATATCAGATGAGTGGGTGGTACCTACCCAGAGGAGCTTGCACAAAGCTCTATCACAGAGTAATTGGAGGTTTTAGAGTGTAAAGTTATTATTGAATGTGCAAAATTATTAATAAGCACCGTGTTGGTCGGTTTATTACCATATAATTAACCTTAACTCTAAATTCTTCCGAAACTTCTTTAAGTGGCTATGCGTAGCTATTGACATATCCTCAAGGAGTAGACACTAAATACAAAGAAGAATCAATTTTACTAAACGCACCCGTAATACCTCCAAAACAATTGAATTGTTTTTAAGAGTTGGCAGCTTAAAGGACAGTATATAGTTTAAAAGGATGATGACGATTGGCAATGTAAGGGATGGTTAATATTTCTTACGCTGCCAATATATACTCTCTATAGGCGGTGTGGACTTACCATCACGTGGCTTGTTTGTCGGTATCTTTATCCATTTCAAATAAAACACGAACTTCATCTGGGACTCAAAGCATACTATTTATCTAATAATAGCTGGTTACAGAAGCTATGTTGCTGGTCATTCAAATACCTTAAACATATATACAAAAGTCGTGTGACTAGTATTTTATTTATTTGATGTCTTGATGGCTGATATTAGGGAACGAAGAGAGAAAGCTTTGATGTTTTATGGTCAAATAGTAATTACAGTCATCAATGTTTCCGAGCCGTCATCTTATGGTTTTAAATTATAGTTTGAACGATAGTATTAAATCCCTTCAATGGTTACAAATTATACTAAATCGTCCTGATTATAAGATTTTTCTGATGTAGACGTGCCTCTGACTGATTTCGGTCATGGCAGCCGTTTTGAAGATATAATCAAGTCGCTAGGCTGTTGAAATGTTCGCACAAACACAGCTTAACTCTCCATTTCCTTACAGTCATAATTCTATATGACAGCAAATACGACACAACTGGTTAAGGTTAGGCGTAAGACCAAAAGCTTACGCGTTTTCTGAAGCACGTGTTACAAATCCACATTGCCAACTTTTAGATTCGTACAATCTATTGTCATAGCAATAGTTAGTATTATATTTGTGTTACGATGTAAAGGGAAAGTCAGTTTAACTACAAGCACAAGTAACATAGTGATGCACTCAATGGCGATGTAAGTGATCCTTATCTTCAGGTAGCCATTTGTCCGTTCGTCTAGACTAGAGTCCAACGTGACATGTATGCATAACATTATTGTTGTTGTGTAGTTTGTTGGAATTTTAACTTGACCGGAGGATTTATTTACTTGAAATATAAGAAATGGAAAACTATTGCGGTTTCACACATTCGACAAGTAGTCACTGATTGTGGTGGGGGCGGGGGGTAACGATTGACTTAGAAACTATTTTGCCACTAAAAGAAGTAAATATCAAATTGTACTAAGCAACAGAAGCACTATTGCCGTGTACTTAGATTTTAGGACAAAATTATGACCTTATTACAGCGACATCGATATTTAATTTGTAGAATTGACTTAATGATGTTTTAATTCAACGATGAGCACGAGATGAACTATACACGAAAACAAAGCACTTGATAATTCAGTGGCGTTTGCTCAGATTTGAGTCGTCAATGTCCAATAATAATGTAAAGTTTAGTCGGTTAGTACTTGTGCTGGTATGTATAGCTGTCATGCTTACGATAACAATGTTTGCGGATTGAGTTGATCAATTATCATGTTTATTGGTTTGTCGACCTGTCTCGGTAAGAATTATAGATTCGTCGATTCCGTGAAAGATTAAATAATAAACTTAATTCTTAAAATATTCATCAACTATAATAATTATTATAGTTCATGAATATCTTACAAACCTTAATCATTCATTTTTACAAACCTTAATCATTCATTTTTATAACCAAAGTGTAATATCACTTATTCGAGGGATGGATTACGATTCTCAAACATACTATTTTTATTGAAGTGGTAACTTCTTATGGGAGGCTAAACCGCTTCGTAGCGTAACGCGTTACGGTGCCACTATTACCGACGCGGACTGCTTTACCTGAGAGTTACCAACCTAACGCCATCTAACGTATATAGGTAGTACTTGTAATAATTTAGCAACTCTCAAGTACTGATTTAAATTATATTTAATATAAAATAATTAATAATAAATATTATCACTTCTGTCGAGCGTCCCGAGACGCACACGTTTTATTATTTTTTAAATTCACACTGACTGCTAGCAGAATCATTGGCGTCAAATTTAATTCAAATAGCAGCACATTGTTTGATAGTTCAGGCAATAATCAGATTCTCTGTATTCGTTCATAAAAAGTATAGCTTACTCGTCAGTCCTTACCGTGCCAAAAAATCATCTTATTAATTATTTATAGGAGAATTGCGATACGTTATTATAGAACATTTCTGTATATATTTAGATCTCGTTTTTTACTTAGATTCAATTGAAGAAGGTCCTTGACCTTCTTGTTAGAAAGTAGACGACTAAACAAAGGAATACCTTCACGAGAAACGTTTCGAACGATTAGAAGCCGACAAAAAGGGCGTTCTTTGAAATCAAAATAGATAAAAATGCTATCAGAATGAGAAAGTGATGTAATTGGTTGATATAAAAAAACAAACGAAAGATTTACAGATGTGAAGTTTTTTCAAATTTGAATCCTAGATTTATAATTAGGTAAAACAACCTGTACTATAATATCGATAATATATTATGGTAAGTCATCAACAATAGATCGGATGTGTTAACTATTTATAAAGAAAACATTTTTTATTTTAGGTAAAATGAGATTATAAAATATGCATACGTATGTACATAGCACTCATTCAATGCACTCAGTCGTAGTAAGTTTTTTTTTTCTTAAATTATTACTGAAATAGGATTCTGAATGTTTCTGACAGAGAATAGTACCACCTCATTTTATAAGATGTTTCAGAAACCCTTATGGATGCAAGAAATCGAGCCGAAAAATACAAAACGACATTAGTTTCATCAAAAATTATTGCAAAAACACTACGTAGTGGTATAATGTTTATATAACTTTAAAAAAAAAATCTTAAAATAGTCAATAATCGCCCTACTTTATAATCTGTTCTATGTCATTACACATACCATTCAGTACGTAACTTTCTTTTTTTATAAAAAAGTTGACCATGGACTTACTTTCGTGATGTAACCTCATTATTCGTGAAGAATTCGTGTCGTTCATTGTTATTTTTAGTCTGTGATAACTTTTTTTGGCGCGATAAAGTTTGCGGTCTTTGAATGATTTCGGTATGTTATGGTAACATATAGATATTGTACGTTGCCAAGTCTTATTAGACTTATCGCGTACATACTTTCAGTTTATGTTAAATTTCACGTGTCAACTAATGCTGTTAGTTATGTAACCTAAAATTAAAAAAAAAAAATCATCTTATTGATGAAAGGAAACGTTTAAGGTGTTTTGTTCTAAAGGAATTATAATCGTTGAAATTAGTCAAAAGTATACACCATTTACCTAGTGTAAAATGAATTCTCATATTTGTAATAATATGCTATATCGTTGCATAGGGTACCCTAAATAGTAATAATCCAGTCTAATCTAGGTAACATTTGTTACCCCGACTGTTATCTACGACGAGCTTGCACAAAGTCCTACCACCAAGTAAATGTATGTAGGCCCGTTTGCGTATGTACTACCGAAGTATCGATTCAAGAAGTAAATATAAATATTCCGTATTTGTTGAATTCTGATTTGAAAGTTGAGTGAGTCAGTATAATTCCAACGGATATTTTAGAATCCACGGCGCACTACACAAACATAAGGAGTCGTTTAAAATTCTTGTGCCGCGTCTAAAGGACAATACAGCTACATACTTACTCACCGTCCCAAAATAGTAATAAATATTTATTTTCGATATTTATTCTGGTCAATCTTGCTGATGTGGTAGACCGACAACGGGAAAATTTGAGGTACATGACAAACTATGGGGCTATTATTGGGTGAATGTTGATTAATGACATATATATATATATATATATATGTCATTAATCAACATTCACCTAAAATCTTATATATATATATATATATATATAAGATTTTACAAATTCTACGTCCAGTTTCAGGTTTTTCTCATACAATAGACAGAGCTCGTTGGGGGCGAGACTACCTTCACCCCCCGAGGACAGTTCTGCTGAGCTACGAGCGCAGCTACTGCATATATACAGCACGGGAGGCCGCGGTTGAGTTATATCGACATGATCCCGCAACCTCTCTGATCCATGTCGAGGATGGACATCGCAATGGATTTGGATGGGTAAGAATTCCACATAGCCCGATTCTCTCCCAAGAGAGGGTACCTTTCTGAAGGAAGCAAGGTGAAAGAAAAGATCCAAAGATTGTCGCACATATTACCTGACCTTTCTCTTCATTTTACGGTTCCCAGAGTTCATTTTTGTGTTTTGGACGCACCTCTGTTAGCATGTGTGTTGTAATATACTCATATATACGTGTGTGAGTGTTACTTTCCTCTCACATACCTTGGCCACGAATGACGTTATTGACTTTAAACTTACTTCATCTGACGCGTAATTGCATAATGAACATCTGAATATTTTCGTTACATTCATACATAACTTTTTATAATAAAACGCTGTGTGGTTAATTTGTCACTAATAACTTTACGAGAAATGCTATTAATGTAAGCAGAATAAAAAATAAAATAAGTTATTGTAAAGTCAATGTCAATGTCATAAATCTTATTCAAGGAAGCATTACACATACTTATTGATTGTCATGCTATGTCATATTACCACCGGTTCGGAAAAAAACACCTCAGACCTGAGAAGAACCGGCAAAAGAATCAGAAGAATTGAATTTTAATTTATATTACATAATTTAAAAATGTGCCGTCTTAGCTTGATCAAATCATCGTCTAGTAATAAAAACAAGAATACGATCGTTGAACACTAATTAAAATTACAATAAAAAAATTATGTATAATTACCTAATGAAGTATTTTATTTTTATAACCTACCACCACCAACTTTGGGAACTAAGATGTTATATCCCTTGTGTCTGTAGTTACACTGGCTCACTCATCCTTTAAACTGGAACAGAACAATATTAAGTATTGCTGTCTGGCGATAGAATACATGATAAGTGGGTGGTACCTACCCATGGGCTTGCACAAACCACTAGCACCAAATAAAAGACATAAATTATTCTCCTTGATTAGATAACTCATTAAGCCTGTTTTTAAATTCCGGTACTACTATTAATTTTGGTATTCCATTCGATTGCCTCAAAGGTATCGCTCTGATCACAATCTACATTCAATATTTTGAATAGTAAGTGCCTAATTGTGAGTACTGTTGACATCACTTAAAATATGATTTTTGCATAACCGTTTCAATATTGGGAAGCGATTCACGCATGCGCAAATATGCGTACAGTGAGAGTGCTCGGGAAAGTATTTCTGAACGAAAGAGGTCATCATCGATACCCAGCGAGTCGCACCTGATTTTGCATAATGTCTGAATGACAAAGGCGAACGAAATTATTTAGATACGGAATATACGAATCAACTTCATATTTATTTGAGAAAGTGACCCTTATCACTAAGCATTTAATATACGTAACTTCGATTTGTGTATCCTGTACAAAGGATACACAAATCGAAGTTACGTTATGGTATCACATCAACTAGTAAGTGTTATTAAAGAAAAACAAATCATTTAATTTTAAATTATATCGTCGAAGAAAAAATCCTTGTATATTTAAAAAAGGAACTTATATTTGAGAAGGAAAATGTTGATATTGTAATGAATAGATTTCTATTATAAAGGTACGTTTATACTTTATAATTTGTATGTTTGAACGCGCTAATAACAAAAACTTTTCTCAAATCGATGTGTTACGTCATGACAGGAGTTAACAACATTTCATAAAACTACACTAATAAGTGTTATTCAAATTAAAAAATGAACCAAAATTTAATTACAACGTCGAAAAAACATCCTTGGTGATTAAAAAAAACGTATTTTTCAAGAGGAAAGTGCTGACATTGTTATCAATCAAATGTATATTATAAAGCTAAAGACTAAAGAGTCTGATCGTATATTTGATCGCACTAATATCAGAAACTATTATTACAATTGAAAGAACTGTCCGTTTGTTGAGGTAATAGCCTACATTAATGTCACTGTACTTCAAGACTTACATTAAGAACTGATAACACTACAAAAATATATGATTATGAGAATTTTAATTGAAGTTTACGAGTTTTCTGGTCAGCATGTCCAATATTCTTAGAAATACGCTCTGCTTAAAATCCCACTACTTGAATTTTTGATTGGATTATGTTAGAGGGCCCCCTAAGTAAAAAAACCGAGTTCTTGTCATCCCAGACCGAGAGCGTTAGCCGCCATCTTGGAAAACCGTCATTCCTTTAGTTCTTTCGAGTTAAGCTGTTTTTAATAAAAATAATTCTTATTCAAGTAAATTATTTCATTAACTGGATTTTTCATATGTCATTAATTTAAACATATTTTTTAAATAAAATATCATAATTTATTTAGACAGAGACAAAACTGTTCACTATTTCGTTCTCCTCTATTTGTCAATCAATTTTCTTTTCCTGTTTTAATTTAATACATAAGAGGATTACAAAATACTTAATGTAATAAGCAATTTAAAAAGAGTTTTTTTTTAAGTTAAATAATTCCTGTTTATATAATGTGACAAAATTTTAAGTAAAATATTTCTTATTTCGCCATTTCAAACCAGTTTTCAATATATAAGTTAAAAGCGATATCGGTAACCGTAATTGTTAATCCATTTATATCGATATAAGGCTAAAAATAAACACGTTATATACTTTCAAATTGATTTTATACATTGATATATCAAATCGATATATTTAAATATCACATCGATCACAGGAGTATAAATTCCGCATTCGCATAAAACTACTAATCCGATTTTTATAGAACTTTCAGAAAATGATAGATACTAGTTTCGAAATAGACATATTATGTTTTGTCAATAGCCGGAAATTAAAATATCAATCTTAACGCTTTAAAGCGATGGGAAAACTATAAATAAGAATTACAAATAATGTATATGAAATATCCGTAATATAAATATTTTATCTTTTTCTTTTATCTTTTTTATAATATAATCGTATGAGAAAAGGTATGAAGGGTTCTTTTGGTTTATATATAGTTAATTTATAATATATAGACGCGTGCACGATATCTCACTATAATTTCGTAGAAACGCAATAATAAATGTTTATTCTGTTTATTGTTTATTGAAGATAGCTGTTACAAAAAAGTTTGTGCTAAACGGAAGGTCGTTAGTTTTATCACAACACATTCACTCGGTGGTAGAGCTTTGTGCAAGCTCGTCTGGGTAGGTACCACCCACTCATCAGATATTCTACCGCAAAACAGCAGTACTCTGTATTGTTGTGTTCCGGTTTGAAGGGTGAGTGAGCCAGTGTAATTACAGGCACAAGGGACATAACATCTTAGTTCCCAAGGTTGATGGCGCATTGGCGATGTAAGCGATGGTTAACATTACTTGCAATGTCATTGTTTGTGAGCGTTGGTGGTGATAATATATTTTATGATTCTATATTTAAAATATTGCTATGCAAACTTGATTTTCTCTTAGCTATATAGGTTACTTGTTCGCAAAGGAACGACGACGCAAAAAACGCAAAAACAGCCGGACTGATTTGTATGGAGTACAGAGATAGCTTTTACTTTATAAACAAACAGTCCAGCAGCGCACTTGCGAGTCGAGTTATTGCTCTTGGGGGTTTGCTCCCCATTACATAAAAGTCTCCCTAACCCCCACATGTAGGCGAAGTTGTGTGCGGATACTAATATGAATATAATTCGAAAGTCTGAGTTTGTATATTTTTCACTAAATCACGTTCAAACGATTAAATACCACTATCAAGGGCTGATTAAGCGCAGGACCAACGGTTCTACGTGTTTTCGTATTACCATCCATAATCTCTAGTTTTTGAGAATTTTTTGACTTATAACTAAAAAGTCTAATATGTCGACCTAGGATTTAAGCTTAAGACCTTGTGATATGAAGTTTTATAATCATTTAGAGCATCGAGTTAAATGAACATACACTGTTTCCGTTGAAGCTATCCTATATATAGCGAACCTGACGGGCCACCTTATGATAATTGGCCACCACTGTCTGTAGTCATTGGCACTTTAAGAAATATTAACCATTTCTGACATAGCCAATGCGCCACCAACATTGGGAAATAAGATGTTACGAACAAGAGGTGCCTTGTGCCTTTGGTTACACTAGTTCGCTCACCCTTCTAGCCGTATCATAACAATACTATGGGTTGCTCTTTGGTGGTAGGTGGAGATATGTGTTGAGTACCCTACCACCAAGTAATATTAGTAAGCTAGTTACAATATAATTTTTGATGTAAAACTTAGGTATTCGATGTGAGAATAAATAATTTTGGAAGCAAAAATGTATTTGATATATAATTTTTTTTACTATAAACTAATTCTTTAAATTCTATAATTAATTAAGATTTCAAATTTTATAAAAAGTAGTGAATTTATAACTCGGAAACTTTCACGGATTATAACATAGACATGTTCTATAAAAATCTCGACGTCATCCGTTTAGAAATTTCTTTATACATAGTAAGCTGGGAGCCGTGGTTGTACGTTGATAGAGAACAAGTAGAGCGAGCTCTTAACCGAATATCGCGTGTTGAAACCGGGGTGAGGGCTATATAGTTTTTAGCCGATTAATGTTCCTGGCTAAAAAACAAAATATGTTTCTTTATAGAGATGTTGATGGAAGAGATCGCTGCAAGTGATAACCGCCTTTGCATACTTTATGCACTACTTGTTTTTTAATTTGTTTGTAAATTGTATGCAATAAAAGCTTCATAAATAAATAAATATTTTTTTCATAATTTATGTTTTTATATATGAAAAAGAAAACAATATTATGAAACCCACATTTGCTGGATTCAACGTGATGGATAACAATACAGTCACGAGTTTTAATTAAGTTAACTCCACTTCTTATTTTATAAAATACCTTAAATACAAAAGTAAACGTAACAATATACTTTGTAATAAACTACAATATGATGAATAAGAAATATATCATTTAAAGATTATTATTTACGATTTGTATAAAATATTTCAATCTTTTATGTGACTTAAATTTATTTATATTAAAATTATATAACAATTCTTGTAAAACATTTGTATTGATGTATATAATAATTACATATATGAGTTTTCCTATCGTTAGAAATCTCAACAGATTTAAACTTGTTAAGTTTTCCGTCGTGTCTAACCAATTATACGACATTTCAAACAATGTAGTGTATCTTGACAATCTTGATACTATGTGAATATTTATTAGACCACACAAGCTGTGTGGTTTTTATACATATGAGACAGTTTGTTTCACTACAAAAACAATAAATAAAACTTAACCACTTTAATAAAATAAACACTTTAATCTTATAGTAACTTTACACTATATAGTGTATTTGAAACATCTTGATGCAATAACAATAATTAAAATATACGTATCTACGACCAATAATATTTAATCAACTAAAGGTAAATAAACTGATGTTAGAACTAAAGTAAAAAGTGTTTTAAATATAACGCTTTCTTAGTTGAAATTTCAATCATTTTAATTATTTATCTTAATGCCTGGTTTTGATTAAAATTTTCACCTTTCACCAAAAATCAACAAACTGAACTACATATTTTATGTAAACAGACGTTTAAAATACGATTCACACTGGCTAATGAGCGCGTATTTACGCCAACGAGACTAACAAAGCTTATCAAATTAAATCTTCACTGATTGTCGTTATTAATTACATTACACTTTATTTTTAATGAATTTAAATTAAAATGTTTAAATTATGATATATCTGAATGGAAATAAAACATACAGGTACTACGTGCCGACTGAATTCGAGTGAATACATCGTTGCCCTTATTAGCTTAATATATTGGTATATTTATTTCAAATGCTATGAGTTTAATTAAAACGATAGAAACTAAAATTGAATAAATGTACTAGATATGTACTTCAAATCGGTTATCTTGATGTGATTTTGGGCCTACAATTTGTCTCCGGCTCGATGAAGGAAGGTGATATTACAAAAAGGTCTGTAGGATAACAATGGGGTCGTTGATATATTATAAATTTTTACTATATTTAATGGAAATCTTAATTAAGTGTTTATTATATATATAGCATTTAATATATGCTTACCCAAGAACAGTTTGTTTTAAAATGCTTGGAAAGCGTGGACGCGTTGATTAAAGTGTATGTGTACGTGTGTGTAAAAAGCATTGTTCATTTTCGTGAGAATAAAGAAAATTAACTCTCTATTAAAACGAACACGATACGGATGCACAGATAAATTAAAATTCAAGAAAAAATGAGAGTGGATAAATAACTTTACCTTAATTATATTACTAAAAACATGCACGAACATTTAAATCAATTATTAATATTAATTAAAAAAAAAGGTTTTAAATAAATGTTTTAAACAAAGGTTTTTAGGATTTTCCTTTTTTTAAATATATATTTTTTATTAAACTAATAAACAAGTAAAATATAACAGTACACCTATTATCAAGATTACTCGCACTAACTTCATATGCGTGATTATGTGTTCAAAGTTGTAACCGTCATCTCACGCAAGTACCACGAATGATTAAAAAAAAGAGCATCGATCGATTCCGAAATCCATTCACGTCACCTCCGTACAGGCGTAACAATTTCGTACGCTCCAGTTTAATGCCGCCATCAAGTTCACTTTTGATGCGTCCGGTTACTAGTAGTGGGGTGAGGTGCTTAAAACAGTCGGTGTACACGGCGTAGCAGCACTTGGTGTTAGCTTTCCGAAGGGGTGAATAAACATGAGGCGTATCGCATTTGTCCTATTTCTCGTGGCGGCGGCCCGGGCTATGCCGGCCCTGGACAAAGATGCCAACGACCCCGGCTTAGTTGGCAGCGTCATTGGCGTCGTCAAGGAGTGTGTTGAAGGAGATGTGTCCTTGTGTCTCAAGGTGTGTTGGGGAACATTTAGTGAGAAGTGTTGTGTATGTGTTAGTGATCTTACTAAGTATGCTTTTGCTTGCAGGAGAAGGCTTTGAAATATGTGGAGAACCTGTCGTCCGCTCGTGAGATGGATCTCGCTGAAGGTGTCACCCTCATAGGCAATGGGTCGCCAAGGTCCGCGAGGGCTTACGAGCCCTTGGCTGACGAACCCAAGATCAGAGAAGCGCAAGTGGAATCACGGCTCGTGGACTCCGCAGCTGACTTCCTCGAGAACCATGTGATCCAATTCCGCTTACCCTCATCAGCTGTTGAAGGCATGAAGCGTTCTCTCGAAGAAGGTACGTTTTAAATCAACAAAATAATTGTATAGTTATTCAGATTAAATTATTAAAATTAACAGATTAATATTCATATTATTAACAATATAAGAATATGTAAAACAGTATATTGAGAAGCATCAAAATTTGAATATGATGCAACATTTCTTTCAATTCACGGTCAAACCATCTCACGTGTTAAACACGCTAAAAAATTTAAATGTGTTGCATTTTACTTTAGTTACTTTCGTTTTTTAAACACGATCAGACTATTACATGAACTCGGTATGAATGACGTAATAAAAGTAAAAAAGATTATGAAATAAAAGATTTAAAAAATGAATAAAAGAAAGAATTACCGCACGAAGAAATAATAAAAATAAAACGGATGTAGGTCGTGTTGCGGAGAAAAAATAAACGATTTATTAACACGGTATACTTCTTCCAATCTTAAATAAATAGAGCAAAACTATGACCGTTTTTCGGTCAAGTAAGAAACGGGCTTAAATTTTACACGAATATGTAAAGGATTAAATATTTATTATATTAAATAAAAATGCTATATAGCCGCCAATTGTTTGAGAAAATTGTCAATTTTTCTGACAATTACGCACAATATTTAAACAAATGAAATTCTGAAGCTTACAATTCGATTCCATTTGGATGAAATTTAAATAGTGATAATAGTTAAACTATTTTAAATAGGAAAATATCTAATATGATTTTTTTAAAGTAATATTTATATTCGATCAATGATAGCAGAAGTATTTTTAAGGAACTCTGAATTTGCTGTTGATATTGTTAGGCCTTGACTCATAAAAGTTGAGTCTCGATACAAATTGATGACACTTCCAAGATAACGCTTTTAATTTCACGGCAACATTATAAAAAAAAAACTATTTAGCTTATTCTATATTGATTTATTAGTAAAATTGAGAACCAAATTTTAATTTCAATTATTGATTTGATTATGAAAGAATAATTATAATATATATTATAAATCTCTAGCTAGAAAAGAGTTATTTCATTCATAAAAGATAATACGATATAAAATTGATACGATATAAAAGTAACATTAAAAGATAAATAAAAATTTGACTTTACTAATATTTGACGCGAAAACTGTAACCATAACATAATAATTGCTCGTTAAATGTGTTTATACATTATACATTAGTAATGGCATTTATATGATTAAAATGTAAGAGTTAGTTCAGTTAATATAACTTTCACCTTAAAATTGAATTGTTTGTCGCTGTCTTAATGTTGGTATTAATTTATACTAAAATTTTCAAATTTAAAATTTATTAAAATTCGAAAGTAGTATTAAAATGCAATCAACGAGTTTTCATCTTACTTCACGTTATTTAAATTAGAGCTTTTTAATGATGTATAATTTATATACATGCGAATTATAAACATATTATATTCTTGGGGAAGTCGGCAATTTTATTTATATTTAATTATTTCTTAATTATATACTAATAAGGTTAACATAGAAAAAATGTTTAAAAAATAGGCAAAATAATTATTGATTATTAACAATAATTTAGATTTATTGAGGTAAATGAATAGTTTTTTCGCTTCGTAGCTAATATATTAATTAAATCAAATTTATGTTAATTAATGTTAATTGCTAAGGTAGCGAAATCACATTTTCACACTGAATAATAAGCGTGTACTCGTAACACAGCAAACCAAAATCAAAATAAGGAACATAGAATTCAATATGAAAATTAATAGAATTCTGAAAATAAAACTTTAATATTCAATTCTGTTCAATATCCATTGAATTGTTACGATATAACAATTTGACAGACGTAACCTACAATTGACGTGTCATTTTAAATACAGGTGATGACCACAAGATACACACATGGTTCCGACATTAAGAATTCATTCATGCACTTGTAAACTGGTTCCATTTCACTTAACGGTAAAATATTCATAGATAACATCAAATGTGAATTGAATATTGTATAATGTGAATTCATCAAATGATATATTAATTACAATACACAATCCATTAGACATTTTCATTGGACCAAATAAACTTCAAGAACCTCAAGAACATACAGTTTATTTTAAAAGAAAATATTGATACCTTAAGATATCTATCTAAATTGAATCCATTTAAACCAATCTTCTACAAACGAATATCAGTTTGTATTTAATATCATCGATTAAACGATTCACAAAATATTTCATTCATAATATTGACACAACAGCTGTTGCATTTGTAACACATACCACGTCCCAGACAACGTGATCATCATATTATTACGATTCCACATGACTAGGCCATGAAAGTGGTACATTCCTCTTACGGTCATTAGACGTTTCCGTTCAAAGTCCTTGGTGCAAGCTTTCATGAGAAAACCAGTTTCTTGGCGAGTCATCGAGAAATCGACCCATAACAGGCCACTCCCAGGCTCTCTTCTTTAAAGAAAGTTGATCTTCCAGTCCGAATGGACAATTACGATGTTATACTTTGTTGAGATAATTTGTTCAGTGAATCTATCTGATAAAGAATAGCGAAGGAACTGATAAAATCATGAACAAGTTTTGTATATACAGGTATACTAACACTTGTGGTTATACTGCATACGCTTCATTCACTACTGAGTTTAGCGTTACTTCTCCATAGAACATTTATTCCGGATTTAATAGAATTATGTTACAAGATGAATGTAAATGCGTAAAATGAATTGGAAATGATTGAAATACAATTGGTTTTATAATTGACGAAGACTAATATTGTAATAGAAAATCATTTAATGAATAACATGTAGGACAATAGTTTAGTAGGTTATACAAATGTAATAGACTCGAAAACTGGTATACGAGGAATTTATACGGCACCGGAGTCACTTTCGTTTAGATTTCACGAGAAAGCTCAGAATATACTTGTAGGCATGACTCACATAATTGACCACAATACCTACATATTTGTTGTTGTCATTCAACAATACAATGATGGTTTTATTATTTTCAAGGAATTCAATGGCAATCTTTTATATTTTGCTGAAACTCATTTTTGTTTATATTTACAGCTCGTGGCAAGAAGAAGAAGATTAAGCAGCTCCTTCCCCTTTTGGCCATTGCTAAGCTTAAGATTATGGCTTTGATCCCTCTCTTCCTCGGTATCATCGCCTTCGCTGCTGCCAAGGCCGTCCTCTTAGCCAAGGTTTCCCTTCTCGTTGCCGGTATTATTGCCCTGAAGAAACTCCTCGCCAGCAAGCACCATGAGACCAGCTACGAAGTAGTTGCGCACCCGCATCATGAAGAGCATTACGCCAGCAGTGGTCATGGATGGGGCAGATCAATTGACGAAGCCCAAAACTTGGCTTATTCTGGACACGTTAAATCAGATTAAGGGTTGAGGGGTCTTGCAAGGCTTAATTCTAGGCCCCGTATTCCTCAAGATATATACGAACGATGATAGAAGAATACAAAGCGTTGCGCTATTTATTGTTATTGTTAAGGATATTTATTGAGTATTTATTTAACGAAATCCCTTTGTAAGGGATGGTAATGAGTATTACTGTTGTTTTGTTTTCCCATAAACTTTGTTCTGAATTTGTATGATCCCTCTCGTCTTTGTTATACTACGTTAGTATATATTTCACACCCTATACGGTATCCGTATTTGTGTACTTTGTTTTATACAAATTTTATATTTTATATACGTAAATATTGCTAAGATATAATATATGCTATCATGTGATCTAGTCCTAGTCTTGTCTTCTTAGTCCTAATACTTAATTATCATTTCCAATGTATTGCATCATTTGCGTCATCTTATGTATTTTTATTAGTTTATTGTATAATATTGTAAATAATGTATATAATTATTTCGTATTTAGTTTTGTTTACCGCCTCACCGCTGTAAATTAGGCCTCGTTTTATATTTATGTATTTGAATGTATTTGTCTCATATATTACATTATTTTCATTATGATTATTCATTACGTATTATATTGTATTTAAGTTTAAATATTATGTAATATTATTTTTATTTTGTTTATTGTCATTACACTTCATTACAGTATTTTTAATGATATTGTTTGTCAAATGATTCGTACAAATAAAGAACATTTAATGTAACCGTTAGTTTAAATTAATAAACATAAGAAATAAAATAACTGCGCCACAAATAAGTGATCACAAATAAGTATTCATAATGTTATCGACTGTAGATTTGCCCTTCCGTTATCTAACCGTTTTTAACATATATCCGGGAGCCACGTTAAAATCACATCGCATCCACTTCACGATAACGGTAACTGTGGCCTTAGCGGGAGTTGTTAATAACTCCTCGATAAATAACGTAAGTGCAACATAAATATTTAATAAAAATATCATAAGCTACTTACATGTATTTTTAGGTAATTCTGATAACTTTATTTATTTATTTATTTTACTTTATGCTTTACAAATAAAAAGGTATATCTTTAATAATAATTTATCATCTATAATATATTGCTATTGGTAGTAAAACGGGATATTATTTATAAATTCACAGACTTCCGTTCTCCTTCAGTATCTTAGAGGCAAGGGTCTGCCCATATAGAGATTTTATTGTTAATATATTGTGTAGCAGAATACGAATATTTTACAATTTATGTAAACCACCCGTATTTTTTTAAAGTTAGTGATTGAATGAAAGAGTATGCTTGAATGAATCATTACCTTCTGTCTGTACAATTTCTCAAAACGTTGCTTAACACTTGAATTACGCCACAAATAAAATACTTACTTAGCATATATCTTTGTGAAGTTGTATACATAATATTTTTATTGCTTACTAGAAAGTTTTATTACTTAATACTGTCCTATAGATATTCATTTAAATATGATGTATGCAAAAAGAAATGAAATATAACCTGTTAATTTGTTTATAAAACGATTTACGATAAAAAGTTTTATTTAAATATATTAATTCACGTTGACACACTTGTGACTCTATTTTATCTAACACATACATCTAATTATAAAGCGCATGACTATTTAGTGGTGTTTGAAGACTAGGCAGGGTTTGAACCCTCAATCTTTGATTAATATTTATTTATTTATGCTAACAACTGAACCATTCCGATTTTTGCTAAAGGTATCATATGTTTATTATAATATGAAATCAGCACAATAATTATGGTCATGTCATTCGTTTTAATTGAATATAATTTTTTTTTTATCTGTGTTAAATGTACAAGTAGAATAACTTTTTTTCTTGCTATAAGTGTAATAGTTTTTAATTTGACGATAAATATGATACTGTTATATACCTAATTGTTAAAGGAATTTGAATTTAGAATCATATGTACATTGCTTCAAATCTCAAGATACCTAGTTATCCATAGAAAAGCAAACTTTCACTCTCATAGACGATATACAACTTGATTGTCGACCTATAGATCTATTGTTCTGGTATAAACTCAATACTCGACGCAGAACACTATCGTCAAATGTCAGAAAGTGATAAACGATATTGTCTATTATAATTATAATATTTAAGGGATACACGCATCAAAATAGCGTATCAATGTACGGCGGTTTTAACATTTCTCGAGTGAGATACGATGTCAGTTCTGACAGCATAGCACTGCTGTATTGTAATATATGTAAATGTGTTCATTGCATTTATAATAAATAATATAATCTATTTGTTTCTTTATTAAAAAATATAATAAAAATAATCTTCATCCACACTACTATATAAATCTATTGGTTCTGTCTGTACATTTCTTTTTCACCTAATTTTGTGATAAATAATCGTTTTATGATGCAGTGATTCACATTTTACTATTTTTTTAATTTCTGTCTGTCTGTCTGTCTGTCTGTCTGTCTGTATGTCGTCTTATAACTCAAGAACGGTTTGACCAATCTTGATGAAAATTGGTACACACAAAGAACATATGATTGCGCAAATGTTAGGCCATATATTAGATCGGTAAACACTTTTTTTTTAACGCTGGAAAAACTCATTACGCCTTTTCCCCACGGGAACAGTGGGGGGGGGGTATGTGGGGCTCGCCATATGCCCAGGGTGCCGAGTGCGCCCCTGCTGGTTTTTTCAAGAAGTGTGCAGCGGAGCTGTTTCCTGTATTGACGCGCCTGTTCCAGCTGTCTCTCTCTACAGGACGTGTGTCGGATTCTTGGAGAGAGGCTAATGTGCAAGCGGTTCCCAAAAAAGGGGATCGGTCTGACCCGGCAAATTATCGGCCAATAGCTATCACCTCAGTACTTTGTAAGGCGATGGAACGGATCCTAAATAAGCAGCTGATTCATTACTTAGAAGATCACTGTCTGATTAATGATCGTCAGTACGGGTTTCGATTGAAACGGTCCACACGTGATCTTCTAGCGTACGTAACACACCTCTGAGGTGAACAACAACGACAAGCGTGGGGAATCGTTGGCTATCAGCCTCGATATCTCCAAGGCTTTCGACAGGGTCTGGCACAGAAGTCTTCTCTCTAAGCTGCCGGCATACGGTCTGCCAGCTCAGCTCTGCACCTGGATTGCCAGCTCCCTACACAAGCGTAGCCTTCGCGTTTTAGTTGATGGTTGCGTTTCATAGGACTCTGATATTTTTTTGAGTTTAAAGCCAAGAAAACACAGGTATGCGCCCTCATAGCGAAAAAGTCACCATTTTCCCCTCCTCCTCCTCTCTGTGGCACTACGCTGGAGATACAAGAAAAAATCGCCATACTGGGAATTGACGTTCGGTGCAACCTCAATCCAAAGAATCACATCGAGGCTGTTATAAGAACAGCCTCACGAAAACTCGAAGTACTGAACAAGGTGGCGCGTTTTTTCACGCCCCAACAACTGCTCTTGTTGTATAAAACACAGGTGCAGTCTTGCGTCGAATATTGCTCGCACCTTTGGGATTGCTCCGCTAAGTACTAACTGAAAGCCTTGGATCGGTTGCAGCGACATGCGGTTTGCATAATTGGCGGCATAAAGGTCACCAACCCTCGAGCCTTTACAATTGCGTCGAGAGATAGCGGCACTGAGCGCTTTCTATCTACTGTATCACGACGAGTACTCAGAGGAGTTATTCTCCCTCATTCCTGCTTCCCCTTACCTTCACAAATCTACGCGTGCTGGCTCTCGATATCACCGCCTAACGGATAACAAGAAATTTGGCAACCCTTTTCTTTGTCGCACCTCCAAAACATAGAATTCATTACCAGCACACGTGTTCCCCTCCTCTTACGACCTGGGATCCTTCAAACGAGGCGTGAAGAGGCATCGTGCAAGTCATTCTTCCTGACTGCACTAGCCGTTGCGTTTGGATTCTACTACCACTTACCATCAGGTGGAGTAGAGTCACTTGCCGTACAGGGAACTATAAAAAAAAACACACACATACACACACATGCACACATTCACATATGGCTACTGGTAAAGAAATACGTAATTAACGATTTGAAATAAACGCCATCACATGTTCTTTGTGTGTACCAATTTTCATCAAGATTGGTCAAGCCGTTCTTGAGAGAAGTCATACAGACAGACAGACAGACAAAAATGAAAAAAATAGTATAATGTGAATCACTGCATCATAAAACGATTATTTATC
Source organism: Nymphalis polychloros (assembly GCA_905220585.2). Lineage (NCBI taxonomy): Eukaryota > Metazoa > Arthropoda > Insecta > Lepidoptera > Nymphalidae > Nymphalis > Nymphalis polychloros. The sequence continues at coordinate 3,598,693 of HG992264.1, read as the reverse complement.
ACAAAATTAGGTGAAAAGAAATGTACAGACAGAGCCAATAGATTTATATAGTAGTATATATACGCGGGTAAAGCCGCGGGGCACAGCTAGTATATATATATATATATATATAGGTGGCGGATAATAAATATATTTGGCTTAAGCTGAATTCAATATTGCACTCGATTCTATGCTAGATATCACCCACAATGCCAATAAGCGAAGCTATTCGTAAATAATAGCTTGTAAATTAGAACACATAGTGTTATGTGGTAGTTATAACGAATTTGATGTGTCTGTGTATTTAGTTATTCATAAAAAAAGCCTTATTATAATTCAATTTAATTACCTATAACCGGCTAATTACCGACTAGCGTTGTAATCTCAATTCTTATGTGAACAATTACTCGACACGATACCACGAGCGCCATCTATTTTACGTTGATCAGACTTCTTCAAAAACCTTTATAAGAGTGTCAACAATTTTAAATATTACATATATTTAAAATTACATAAGTTTACATACATAAGTTTCAATTTAATCTGATAAACAGGCAATATATAATACATACACACATTCATCGTGTTTATACTGTAATTTTATCATTGATTATAACAAAATAATCAATTTGATTACAAAGTAAGCTTATAAAACAATGAATTGTGTTTAATGTCGATTTTAGGAATCACTCCATCCACCCAATGTTTTGCTTCATCAAATTTAGTGCAACCGACCGGCGTTTGATTTTCGTATTATCAAAGCAAAGATAAAAGGTTTAATGCTTTGAAATTTTGATGTTATGGACGAATCTTTTATTAAAATCTTTAACTTTTTTTAAATATTTAAGCCTGCTTAATGTTTTATTTAGCACACGATGAGTATATACGGTGGATCCTTATTGTACACCAAGCTAATTTAAAAATGAAAATTTACAAGAGGCGTCCTTATCGCTATGACGGCGATGTCTAATCTTTTTTTTAAATCTTAAGGCAGAGATAAGGTAGGAATAAAAAATATAGGGCGTAACCCTGGGGCCGTGGATGCGTGAGGTGGGGGCCTCACGTGTCCAATTTCAAACGGCCCTGAGGAGGACGGCAGCCCGAATGGCCTCGCGCTGCCGTACGCACTAGCGAGGAGTGCGGGGGGGACGGGATTACTTTTGCCCCCTGAGGAGAGCTCCGCCGAGCCACGAGCGGAGCACAGCACGGGAGGGGCCGCGGATGCGTTATATCAACACGATCCCGCAGCCTCTCCGATCCGTGCCGAGGACGGCCATCGCAGTGGTTTTAATGGGTAAGAATCCCACATAATCCGGTCTCTCCCCCAAGAGAGTTGGGTACCTTCTTGAAGGTTTCCAATGCGTGAAAAAAAAAAAAAAAATGACAGTAAACTGTACAATTCATAAAAAATCATAAAGAAGGATAAAAAGATAATGAAACACTGTTCTTATATCAATAACGCTTTAAATCGCCTTCGCTCGCGTTATTAATTCAGAATTGCAATGTAAAAACACCGCCAGTAGTGGTCATATATTCGAAAACCTTCTCTTAGCGTTAATTTACAGTGTAAAAGGAACCCGTATGCAAATTTTCATGGTCTCTAATATGTCGGTCAGTCAGTCAGCTATTTTGTAAATCATGATATTTTTATGTATCGTCTATGTGTATATAGAAAAAGTTAGTAAAACTAGGAACTACCATTTTTATTTATTTTGTATATTTATTTTTCGTCTCTTATTCCAAATTATATATTTTGTTCCGTTTGCCGTATGTTTACGCTTGGAAATAATTTCATCCAAAATATTACACCCCGTCTTATTGCCTCTACTTATATGAATTAAATAATATATTTTTTATAGTATAGGTAGGCGGACGACCATATGGCCACCTGATGGTAAGTGGTCACCAACAAGTGCCCATGAACATTTATATTTCTTAATAAAAAAACATCGCCAATGCGCCACCAACCTTGGTAACTAAGATGTTATGTCCCTTGTGCCTGTAATGCTGTAATACTGGCTCACCCACCCTTCAAACCGGAACACAACAATACCAAGTAATGCTGTTTTGCGGTAGAATATCTGATGAGTGGCTGGTACATACCCAGGCGAGCTTGCACAAATCTCTACCACCAAGTATAACACTGTTGCTTCGTGCAACAAGATATATATACAATTATTTTATCAAATGAGCGAAAAATATTATAAAAAGTAATAAAAAGTGCTTATTTTAACAATATAACTCAATACCTGTCCTAAGTAAACTGTACCGCAGCTTTTGAAAATTTTAGACTTTTTCAACTTACCTACAAAATAATCGTACATTACGCTCAGACTCAGAATCGTACAGTACGATTATGCTCAGACAGTGAATACATTGATAAATTTATCTTGTTTCATAACATGTGTGTTATGGCTTGAGAGTGAAGTGTATAGTATATAGCAATGCGTTGTTGTGGATTGAAGGGTTTATCATAACCGTTATTGTTCTTGTTCAACTTGTGGAATATATAATTATAATAATATATTCATAACTATATACTGTTTGAAAAGTAAGTCTGTTTGTTCGTATTGTAATTCATATTTAATTATATAATAATTGGGCTTAAGCTAAAAGCTTAGAATACATGCCATTATAATACTTAAATAATCCCCTAAGGGTACTACGACCTACCCTAAGGCCCTAAAGGTAGGTCGTAACAGCAAATTTCGAATGATATGCCAACGCATATTGTCTAACTAATAAAAAAAATTTCAAAGACCTTCCACACACATTTCAGTATGAATTTAATGGAGGTCGTGCTAGAGCATTATCTAAGATATTTGCCCTTCCTGGGCAAGATTTGATTTCAAAATTGTAACAAACGATATATCTAAACTTTTTCCTAGAAAAAAGGAGATGTGACCTTAGCTCAGCAGTGGAACATTTACAGGCTGTTACTTTACAGGGGCATAACTGATAATTATCATATCAATATATTTTATAGTACCGACATGAGACATAAATTCAAATCCCCCTTTGTTAATCAGTAACGTTTCACGTTGTAACGTTAAATATAAAAACGTTGCATTAAAATCAACCTTGAAATTGTACTATTACAGCGGCAAAAAGTTTCAGTTCTATACAAAAAAACAATAATAAATATTTGAAAATAAAAAAAAGCAGACAGTGAAAACCAGGTTAGAAGCTAGTCCAAGCCTGTAGCATGCTTACTAGCTAAGTCACGCTACTTTCTTTGTTTGGGTGTCACGTTCACACAGTAACCGGAATTAGGTGCGTGTGCGCATCGCGCATTTTATTCCTACAAGATTTTGTCATGTTCGATGACCTAATAGTCGAAACCTACTTTGGTATTAAGTTACTTCATTTTACGATGTCTGATTGAATTAAGTATATCATGTTTATACATTTGTTAGTCATTTACATACTGGCATAATAAGTGTTTGACTCTTTGTCAATTGGTTGTTATATAAATGTCTTTTAATTTTATCTTATTTAATAAGCAATTAAATTTTTATTGGTACGATTCTAGTTCTTTATTTGAAAATGCAGATGTTTCGTAACAGTATAAAATTTTAATTTAATTAAAATTTGGTTTTATTCATTTTTTTTTTATTTAGAAACAATTTAAAGTTTTACGTAATGATTTCGTTAAAAAGAAACTGCGTGGAATTTATAATTTTTTTTTTTTATGTTGTATAATCTTTGAACATATTTTGAATAACTTTTCTCTTTGAAGTTTATTCGAAACATAGTTTATATAATTTTAACGAACGAATAAATTAAAAAATATATAAATGGTTTTGTTTTTTTTGTAAAATTGGTAATCAGACTGGCAAATGGGCCACGTAATGGTAAGTAGTCACTACCACCCATAGACATTGTCATTGTAACAAATATTAACCAACCCTTACATCCCCAATGCGCCACCAACCCTATAATGTTATTCCACTGGTACCAACAGTTACACTGGCTTACTCACTCTTCAAACTGTAAAACAACAACATTAAGTATTGCTGCTTGGTGATAGAATATATCACCGAGATGGGCTTGCACAAAGCCCGTCCACATATTAAATATATAATGTTATATGTTAAAATATACATGGTTTACAAAAAAAGCTGAGATGGCCGAGTGGTAAGAACGCGTGAATCTTAACCGATGATCGTGGGTTCAAATCCGGGCAAGCACCACTGAATTTCATGTGCTTAATTTGTGTTAATGTTTGGGTTGCTACCAACCTTGGGAACTAAGATGTTATCTCCCTTGTGCCTGTAATTACACTGGCTCACTCACCCTTCAAACCGGAACACAACAATACAAAGTACTGCTGTTTTGCGGTAGAATATCTGATGAGTGGGTGGTACCTACCCAGACGAACTTGCACAACGCTCTACCATCGCTTAGCATGGCTTATAAAGACTAAGAGCTCGATTATAAATTAAGTTTCAATTAAATTCACCAATGTCCCAAAAAGTTATAAGGAGAAAACTAACATAATAAAAGTAACAGCCAGTGAATGTCGCACTGTTGGGCTAAGGCCTCTTCTCCTCTTTTGAGAAGACGGTTTTGGAGCTTATTCCACCACGCTGCTCCAATGCGGATTGGTGGAATACACATGTGACAGAATTTATACATGCATCAGTGAAATTTTACACATGCAGGTTTCCTCACGATGTTTTCCTTCACCGTCAAGCACGAGATGAAATATAATCACAAATTAAGCACATGAAATTCAGTGGTGCTTGCCCGGGCTTGAACCCACGATCGTCGGTTAAGATTCACGTGTTCTTACCACTGGGCCATCTCGACTTTACATAATAACATAATAACAAATAATTTTAGAGGTCAAATAGTAAAACCTAAAGTTATTATGTCCTTAATTTGTTCTTGCAACAGCACGTATATTACACACATGTAGACAAAGAGCTCTTTATCCCCTTAAGGAGAAAAATGTTAAACCTAATCTGTCACGCGTTTAAACTTCATGGATATATATGGATTTCAATAGAAATTTCCTCACAATCGGTTCACAATAGAACGAGAGAATTTGAAGAAATCTTCTGCGAAAATCCAATTTGTTTATGAGTGGGGTTGAATTTATCTTTCTTTTTGTTAAAAATGCCCGGAAAAGATTAGACATGAAGTCATAAAGTTTTTTTTTATTATATAAGGTAGGCGGACGGCCAAATGGGCCACCTATTGGTAAGTGGACACCGCCGCCCATAAACACCGGCGATGTACGAAATATTGACCATTCCGTACACGGTCAACCTTTTTCACTGGCTCACTCACACTTTAAACCGTAACACAACAATTCTAAATATTGCTATTTGGCAGTACAATATCTGTACAAATACCTACCATTAAGTGCAAACTGATCGTACAAAACACTACTTTATTTCTAGATTCAACCTGTATCCAATAATGTTTTTTTTTCTTTCTATTCTATCTTTGCTATCTGTATTTTAAGTGAATTATGTAATTTATCAATCGATGGGTAATGTTATCTAAGTGTTGCAAAGTTATTCTACTCAATACACCCTTAAGGGAAACTTTTCTCAGACATCCTGTACATCATTAATTTGTGAAAACCGCTTTTATATTCTACAAATGCTTTTACTCTTCTGCCAAGTATCTAGAAAATAGAACACATTTACTCGATTATGTCCCTTAATGTTAATTAAATAAGAGCGTTTTTCGTTTCAATGTGTTAAGAATCTTTGAATATGGATAATGAACTCTCTCCGAATAGAATGTAATTGTTTGTCACTTGTCAATGTACGAAACAGCAATTGTGCTGTATAATGTTATATTTACATATGACAAAACTCGATGATATCCCAAAATTTTACAATCAAAAATAATCTATATCACAAACGTTTTAAATATCAAAATTGCTTATAACAATCACAAGCTATCAATGTCTTAAATGCTGCACGTTTAAAACTAAAAAAGATGTATAAGGTAAAGTATGTATGGCGTATTAAATAAAGTTTCTAATAATCTTATTTAAAAAAAAAAAAGAAAGTCTAATCTCATTATCAAGACAATAAAACCATAAAGATATTTCATAAAAATTTTTTTATTAAATATACAAACACCGCTTATTTAAAAAACAAAATAGAGAAAATTCAAAAACAAATTTAAGCGGCTTAAAATTATACACTATAATGGTTAAACATAACTATTCATTTAAACAAAGAGAGATCACAAGAGTTAAGTGAAACCAAAAGTATGTAACGGTTAGCCAAAGCACCGAGTACAGCGTATACGAACGACAAAAAAACGCTCATATTGCCCTTCAAGTCTTGTTATAATATTTCTTGCTGTTGCTTATGTATTCTATATTTGAATTTAATTTCCAATTTTAAATTTCATGTTGAAATAAAATTAGTATTTTGTATAGGATCGATGGATGATAAGTCATTACTGAATTAATAAAAATAATATGTGTGACTTGACGTGAGACTTGATATTGAAAATAATTATGACAACAATCAATTGGTCGTATCTTGCTTTCCTTTGATAAAACATATTTGAACAGTAATACAAAACTAGGAGCTTACTAGGAACTTCATGACTTTATATGGAAATACTGTGTTATTGTTTGTTTGTTGAGCATTTTAATATAATTATGTATGTAATATATTTGGTTCTAATAATTAATGGATGCAGTAATTAGTTTTTGGAGCACATATGAACATTATTCAAAAATTTTAACTTATCAATTTATAATTTAGGATAGCATAGGAACAGCTGAGACACTTAAGGGAACTAAGTTTCATATACATATAAGCCATGCTACTTGAGTGCCGTCAAATAAATCTAATCTGTTACGTCCTTTTTGCTTGTAATTCACAGGCGGGTTAGTGGTGGGTAGACGAAGAGGTGCTTATACTGTTACGGCCTTATTTATAAACGTTGCTTAGTTACTGTTTAGCTAAACACTGATTTGTGTCTTTCTGTCATTATTGATTTCACATACGAAAGAAGAAGACAACATATTGTTTAACTAATCACCAGTTAAATAAAGTTTATGAATAAGGCGGTTAATGCCTATAATTGCTGATTATCATTTACCATCGGGTGGTCCAATTGCCAGTCTACCATATGTATATGTCTATAATAATAAAATACTGTGACCACCAGTATTATTAACCACTACATGTAGTATTAAACATTATAACATAAAGAAACAAAATGAAGCTAATTTATTTTTGTATATAATTTTATAACCGATGAATAATAAAAACAAAAAAAAACGAATTTATTATAAGTAGTGAAACATTGAAAGATTTTAAATTTCATATTAAAAAAATGACGTACATATATTAAATAAATAATTAAATAATCACCAACGAATTAAACAAAATATATTATTATTGTGAAGGTTTACTATTACGTATACATAGTACGAGTTATGCTCGTCTGCGCTGACCGCAGATGGTCAAGAAGTTGAAAATTACATAATTGGATCGTTTGAATTCATGTTCTATACGATCCTTGTATACAATACTTTCGCTGAATAAGTTTTGCCTTCAAATAGTCTCATAAATTTTTTCTCTGGCATACAAATCGTCAATAAACGACGTGTCTACAACAAACTGCCGAATTATCGATGTCGATTGGAAAGTAATGAAATTACACGGTGTCGTAATAAATTATGATCTTCAAAAAGTTACTTTGCAATCTATGGTTCGATATATTGAAAATTATTTTAATGTTAAGGTGCCTTTTGATGATATTTTACTTGGTGGTAGGGCTTTGTGCAAGCTCTTCTGGGTAGGTACCACCCACTCATTAGAAATTCTACCGAAAACAGCAGTACTTGTTGTGTTCCGGTCTGAAGGGTGAGTGAGCCAGTGTAATTACAGGCACAAGGGACATAACATCTTAGTTCCCAAGGTTGGTTGCGCATTGGCGATGTAAGCGATTGTTAACTACTCTTACAATGCCATTGTCTATGGGCGTTGGTGGCCACTTACCATCAGGTGACCCATAAGCTCGTCCGCCTATCTTAGTGTTAAAAAAGATATATAGATAAAATATATTGTGACGTCATGTTGACGTCATGCAATCAATTGTTTCAAGAAAAATCGACAAGAATATGAGTAGATACTCTTTTTCTCATAGGATATAAAAAGAAACAAACTTACATATTCAAAGTCTACACCTTCTACATCGTCTTTGATTTGAGCGAATTAAAAAATACACTTCAAAGCATGACAAACAAAAAATTATAATTTGTTCCTGGTTCAAAAGTCTAACTAGAAAACTGTGTGAAAATAATAGAAAGTTTCTAAACCAAAATACGCAATGAAATGATGACTTTATACTTTAGACTTTATTCAAATATTCCTCCATTGTTCTGATATATAACACTCACAACCTCTAACTGAAACATAATGTAACTTATTAGTCTTTATTCGAGGTAGTTTCAAAGTCGCACCTATATCTGATAAATTAACAGAAAGCCGATTCACGCAGTGAGAAAAGTATTGCAAATGCCCGAACAAAAGAGAAGTAGAGGACCACCTCCTACGTGGTGGAGCAGCATGACGAAACTCTTATCAGAGGAAGGATTACCCGACCCGACAACCCAGGATAGAGAGCCACCACATAAAGTGGGAAAGAGCAAGAAAGAAGGCGAAGAATAGTCTTTATTCTGAGACTAATTTTGTAATACTTACGTACAAAACATATTTCTATTTCCAAAACAATATTTATTTATCTGTGTTTGTATTTGAAACACTTGGAACCTGGAGTTGTAATAGTGAAACGGCATTTTAAAACAAAACACTCCGCCTTATTGCCCCCAAAAGCCAGGTCTAGTTAATTATTCGTCCAGTCGCAATCCCTATTCAACGTGAATTTGCGTTAGCATTCTTGCCACCATTCAACGCCATGTAACTATTTTAGTATGTTCTTATTAGTATGTACTTATATTTCAATGTATCAATTTTATGTAAAAGTGATAGATAATATTACATAATCGGTGAGTAAATACTTATATAGACATTTTTTTAAATTAATATTTTTAAGCGATGTGGTTTTAAATCCAATTTCTAGAACAAGTAGAATGACGTATAAAAAAATGCTTAATTCAAGTAATTAATAAAAAAAAATGAATACTTTATTGTCAGCTGCACCAAAAGCATGTGCATAGTCTTATCTCAAATGTTTTTAAATTAGTTAAAAATAAGTTGTAAAATTTGACCCCATACTAACAGGTAACAGGTGAAGTTAAATAAAAGCTTGTCTTCCACTAAAGCTTGGCTCCAAATAGCTGCTACCATTGTTTCTCTGAATAACGACTTATAGATATATCTTATCCTTATATTTTTACATTTCTATCAAAACCGTTTTAATAATTACTAAATGATATAACCGCAAACAATCCTACGCCGCTCAATCAAAGGAAAAGCTCACACTTTAGTAACTTTACAAGAACTTTTGAATTTATAAGTGCTATGAATATAAATTCTACCGAATCATTAGTACATTCTGTTTCTAAAACACTATGTCTGTCTATATTTATCTAAAACATCAAAGATATTTATCTTATTTAACATTTTTCTTGGGTATATTACTTCATCAGCTCACTCACCAAAGCTTTTGGCGTTTAGCGCAAGAACAAGTGATGTGTGGTTGATACACTAAGCCCTATCGATATAAAATTTGCTTGAAATCTAAGACAAATTCCATTTTTAAAATTAATATAAAGCAAATTGAAAAGCGAGATTAAGTAAAAAATCAATAATATAACTCATAACAAATTTTGAATTGAGAACACGCGTTAACTTTCGTATTGATTAACATTTGAACTTATGACCTTTGCGTTTAAAATTAAAGTGCAGTGACCTCAGATGGTCATCTAAACGTAAAAGAAAAAGTTTTTTTTCTTACGAACGGTTCACACAATACAACAAAGCAATTTGGGATGAGCGAGCCGTCCCCAATTAGAGTGAAGTTAAAACCAAAATCGAGTTCCCTTTGATTCAAATTTCCCATATGATTAACAAAGAAAATGCACTTTAAATTTAATAGGAATAAGTAATATTAACTTACTAGTCCTATGTGTTTGTAAAATCCAGTGCGATCTGGATTAATCCAGAACTTAAATCAACATATGAAATACATAACAAACAAATATTTATTTTATGTCTGTTTTTATACTTTCAAAACAAGTACGTTCCGTCCTACAGTTGTTATTCAGGTATTATACTGAATTATAAGAGAAGAAGATGAATGCATTATTAAAATAAATATGACAATATAATTTACTAATAAATTTAAAAAAAAATACATTAAGCTATGCGATGAAGAAAACAATTTATATAATTTTAATTGCCAGTGATATTCGAGGAATGAAATATTAAAAAACGATCTTTTAGTTAATTTGTTATATTAATTTTATTCAATTTACTGCTTAATAATTATCTTATGATGTAAATAATACTTATATTGCTCTTGATAATGATATAATCATAATAATTAATTTCTCTAATCTAATAAAAAAACAATTTAGTGTTATAACGTTTATTTTAACATTAAATCGCTAAATATTTTCAATAACATATGAATTGAAGTGTGAGTAGCTTATTAATTGAATCGAATATTTTGTTACAACGTCAGCAAGACTTCGTACGTATTCATACGATACCCCAAAAATCAACATAGAGCTATCCATTACGCTGTGTTAACGCCAAAGTTTATTTCATCACACGAGACATATGAACCGTAGGGGGGACACCGACATAAAACAACCGTTGGTACAGGAAACTTTGACAATTGAACATTGAGTGTAAAGATGAAAACATTCATCGTAGTGTACTTAGCGGCGGTCGCGGCGGCGATGCCGACGTCAAAGGAAGATGGTATGGAGAAGTTCATCTCGACGCTGAGGGATTGCGTTGAAACTGACACGATGCTGTGCCTTAAGGTGTGTGAAGTGTAGTGATGTGATATGATGTGTTAATTTGTGTGCGATTCAGAGTTTATCGGTTTAACGGAATCGTTGGATATTTTGGGGCATAAATAATTTATAAATTAGTTTTTTGGACGTTACCTGTCCAATAAGACGAATTTAAATAAAAAACAACGTAAACATTTGTGGTCATCAAAATATTTACAAATGAATATTTATAAAATTTATTATATAAAATGACATAGCAAAGAAAAAATTGCACATAAATATATATCCTTCTTTAATGATTAGCAAAGAAATATAAAATTACGTTTTAAAATATATCAGTATTAACCTACATACAAATTAAAAAAAGAATACGTTTATTCACTACTTATAAATTAAAATAAATATTTCTTCTCAATTTCCAGGAAAAAGCGATGAAGTTCACCGAAAACCTTGCTGTAGCCAAGGACCTTAGCCTTGTCGATGGAATCACCTTCGCTAGAACCGGTTCCCCGCGATCAGCTCGCAGCTACGATCCTTTACCTGATGACCCAAAAACCAGAGAACTCCAAGTAGAGGAGAGAATCATGGACAATGTCCTTGATTTCCTGGATAACCATGCCTTGCAACTGAGAATGCCGAAATCCTTCACAGAAGATAACTCCGTTGATGAAGAAGGTGAGAAACATCGCCATTTTCTTTAGTTATCGTATTTATTTAAATTCTTATGGGAATATCAAAACTATTAAGTTAACAATAACGCGAAATTAAAACAATTAACTAAAACACCTACTTTCACAAGACAGTTAACACATTAATTAATTTGAATTGTAAATACCGCAACGAATTAAAATAAGACTCGAATACTAAATTTTACCAACATCCTGATCATTAAAATGTTTAATTATTTTAATGATATTAGTCCTCCAATTCAAATTAATTGAGTTTCTAATAAATCCGTATTACATGATACTTAGAAATTACTTTTAAAAAAAAACTAGCTCAACGATTGATTAAGTGTATTCGAGCACTAGTTAAATCGTGACTCATTTCCTAGGTCGTGGCAAGAAGAAGAAGAAGCTGAAGAAACTCCTTCCCATCCTCGCCCTCATCAAATTGAAGCTCGCTGCACTTGTACCCCTGTTCCTCGGTATCATCGCCTTCGCAGTATTCAAGGCATACCTTCTAGGAAAGCTTGCGTTCATCGCAGCAGCGTTCGGAGCCCTGAAGAAGCTTCTAGAATCCAAATCAAAGAGCGGCGGCGGTGGTTGGTCTGAGCCAGCTCACGAAGAGCACGGCTGGGACAACGGCGGCGGCTGGGGAAGGTCCCAAGACGCTCAAAGTATGGCCTACGCCGCTCACGTCAAACAGGCGTAAAACTAGTATATAGGCTAAATAAATTATGTAATTTATTCTTATCAGCTAAGTTCGCCTTTTAAGGTACTTATTTATTTTCTATACGTCGACGACCACCGTTTTTATCGTGATTAATAATTTCTTTCTTTATTATATATTATTATTTCTTTTTTTTCATGCTTTAAATTCTTGACTGATTTATAAATTTAGTATATGTTTCTCTATATGCATATAATGTGTATTCTATTATAATATCATTAATCTTATAGATTTTTTAAGGTAACTGGTATGCTTACCAAATATTTTTTAAGTTTTTTTCGTTCCAAAGATATTGTTTTATTTCTTTTAGTTATTTTATAATATAATATTATATATTTTGTATATTTTATACGCAACTAATTGTTGCGCTTGCGAGTATAATTAGTCATATTTATTACCGAAATTATTTATTATTCGAACAATTACATTGTGATTGTTTTACGGTTGAACCACGTAAAATAAAGAGTCGTTTACAAATTATATATCTGTGTTTATTTTTAATATATTCATCTATAGAACTCACTAATAACAAAACCTTAAAATCAAAAGTTATATATTTATTACGTGATCAATATTCCTATGGATATATTATGAAATCAGATAGAAAGTGTTGATCTTCTAAATTTACTTAATATTGAGAATTTTCTAAGATTGTATTATCATAGTAATTAGTACCATTGTCTTCATCTTGATATCGTGATCTTGGGAATGTCTTCATCAACTGATTGACGGAAAATAAAACTGTCTCTCCATTGTATATGTACAAAAAAATCGCGGCCGAGAACTACTAAAGTAAGACACAATACGTCTAGTTCAAGTGTGAGAAGTACAAAGTGAACTATAATTTGAAGGCGGTGAAAGTAATAAATCAGTAACTTAATTTCATAAATATAAGCGGAATAATTAACCTTTCCATATTCATGTATGAACTTATATTTATCTGACCTTTATATTTTAGATACTATTTTATAACGGTTGAGTTTTAACGAAATTTACAATTTCAAATAAAGCTTTCTTTTTTATGTAAAAATTGATATCGCGATATTTGCATTATATAATAAATAGCAAGACGTTTTCTCTGAATTTAATATTTAATAGCTCTCTAAATTTAATTTGAACTTTATTTATATTATATTTGAGTTCATTTTCTCTTAACACTAAAAAAGGACCTTTAACTCATTTACATCAATCAACAGAATAGTGAATAGGTACCATAGCAAACGAGTTCGTGTGTACACTAAGCAAATAACATCAACGCTATTTAGGTTTATGGGACTTTCACTCTTAAGTTTTTGCAAATAAATCTATAATCATATATACATGTTTAAAAAAATGACGTGACGATGAGCTGATATTGACCTGACAGTTAAGTTCACGTGAATTTCACTCTTAAGGTTTAAAAAGGTAGGTTTATAATTGCGTGTATGTTTTGATGATATAAGCGCAGTATGAAAACTTTCATTTTTGAGAAGAAATTCGTTTCTTACACAATATTGACTGTAACTGGATATCGGTAATATTGCGAACGAAAGTCGTTAAAATATTTGCACCGTGTGAAAGATGATTGGATGGGCACGTCTTTAAGATACAATATTATAACATTGTGTAGTAAATTATTATGAGCTTAGTATATGTGTACATTCATGCACACATTTGTAATGCGTATAATACATTCGATTGATTCGATTTTTAAATAACAATTATTTTTAAATGTATTTAAAAAAAAATTGTTTGCTCGTAACTATAATGAATCTGACTCTTAGATTTTATATTTTTATAATTTAATATGTTTTGAGGTTCATAAAGTTCGTATCTGTTTTTAAAATTTGCCTATGTCTATTATTATTGTTATTATTTGATATTCTACCGCAAAACAGCAGTACTTTGTATTGTTGTGTTCCGGTTTGAAGGGTGAGTGAGCCAGTGTAATTACGGGCACAAGGGACATAGCATCTTGGTTCCCGGGGTCGGTGGCGCATTGATGATGTAAATGATAGTTAACATCTCTTAGAATTCCAATGTCTATGGGCGTTGGTGACCACTTACCATCAGGTGGCCCATACGTTCGTCCGACTACCTATTCTATAAAAAAATGCTTCTTATCATATCAGTTCCAAATAAATACATAGCGTGAAAGAATAATAAACCAATTAAATTTTATTTTAAAATTATACATATGCCATGCGTAAAAGCTTCATTATAAGCCTATGACGTCATCAGGTACCGATTTTTTTTAAACGTAATTATTTATTGACTTTTGTTACTCGAGTGTATACTTTTTATATTGAGACGGATGTAGACCCCGTGTGTAAAACTTAATTCACATCATACTCCTCAGTGACGATTTTGAACGTGTCTAGCGATTTCGTAACAAGATGAAACTTTCTTTTATGATTTATGACTTTTCTTAAAACCTTAAAATTTTTATGTTCTATATATATTTTTATCTACTGAGTAAAAATAAAGTATCACATGTAATCTTCCCACTGCTGGGAAAAAAATATTCTTCTTAAGGGGAAGAATTTATTCCAGCATGCCGCTTCAATGTGGGTTAGATAAACATGTGGCAATGTGTGTATTGTGACAAGTTATTCGCGTGTGTGTGTGTCGCGTACAAGTTTGACATCGTGGACAACTATCATGCTTATTGAATGAAATTCTTCCATATACACAACCCACATTGAAGCACCATGACAGAATATTCTTAAAAACTTCTCCTCAAGTGGAGAGGAGACTTTTGATTTTGACATTTATGGGAGTTACTTTTACTTTTCTTATATTAAAAACAATTTCGATAAAATGTATGTACGACTAATTTTATTGATTTTGTTTATAAGTTAAAACGTTAAAAAAAACTCACATTTCGTAATAATAGCGATTACGGTAACGTCAAAGATATTCGATCGAAATAAATATACTAAAATCTTAATTTGAGCTCGCATAACTTTGGAATCTTTAAAATTATATTACTAAGGAATAATACAAAACGGAACGTTAAATGCAATGTCTTCTTCTTTCGAATGTCAAATCAATAATGACAGAAAGAGAAAAAGCTATAATAAACTAAACAGCCCTTTAAACGTTTCTAAATAAAGCTGTATGTTTTCATTATCTTCTAAACAGTAAGTCTATTATTGTCAAAACTACAAATTAAATTAAAACTAATCTTGTAAGCTAATTATAAAAACAACTCGTGCTAATCGTTGCCTCTTCAGCTCGTCGGCGTCTATTAGTCTAATCTCAAAATCATGTATGGCTTGTTAATGCTGCAATAAGCTTCTCTTGTAATCAGATTAATAAAATCTGATTGATGTAACATTTGATTAATGCTTGCTTTAAGTAATCAGTAATACAAATTACACGTACATATCAAAATAAAATATGGTAATTATATATTTCGAAAAACAATTCAATTTTTTATCCTTTAATTTGTTGATTCAATTATTATAGTAATTGACATTTATGAGAGCTGGCTGAGAAAAGTCAATGAAAACATGAACTGGTCGGTTAGATGACAATGAAGTTGCAAAGTTTTATTTTAAATCATAACCTTTTTCTCAATTTTATAAGATCGTTTGATTGCCTGATTTAATTTATCGTAAAGCTAGGATTCGAATTGTAATATTTTATATTTTTCAATAACTATATTACATATTTACTGATATGTTAATTAAATACAATTGAATTACTATTTCTCCTACATGTAAATCAATGCATACTAACTCAGCGTAATAAACCTGATTTATCAACGTTCTAAATTTGAAATCTCTATTATAATTTATTTAAAGACAGATTAAATTAATAAGTGTCATCAGTAATTTAATAAAATATACTTCACTATTAATTTAAATATATAATTATTATTAGGGTTCCCTGGCCAATTTTTTGTTTTTAATTTAACATATGTTAATTTTGTATAAGGCAAATTTGAACCCAAGGAATGATATAGGCTACTTTTTATAGCTAACACACGAAGTGGCAGACAACACCTTCCAAAAAAAAAAACGGACGAGAACTAGTGTAAGTATAATAGTATCCTAGAATATTCAAGTAAAGATTTATTATATATTAAAAATAAATATACATTTAACACAAAAGTCTGAAACATATAAGAAAATCTAAGATTAACAGAAACAGAAAAAGCACCATATTGTTTTATCTTTACGGTAAACCACACGGATATATTTAACACAAAAACATTGCCGTTTCACACGTAGACATATTATGCATAGTCTAACTGCCTGGACATTTAAATACTTACCTACTTACCATTAACGTTCAAAGCCTAAGCTCACTCGTACGAATACATTGTATAAAGATGCAACACAGTAAGTATATAATGAGAAAATTGTGCACCCACTACTTCGCATATAATTTTAGATACATCAACGTTCATTAATGCAACTTTATTATAGGTAATGTCAGATTTGTAACAGTTGTTTTGGTTTACATTGTAAAAAAAATATTCAACGACATACATTAAAAACAACAAATAAGGCCAAATTCAAGTAATAAGTTCTTCTTGCTGGATGATCAAATAAGCTCACTGGTACCGAATTAGTGTGTCTTATTTGAATTACAAAGAATCAAATCAATCATTGTTCATTTAAATTTTCTTACGATTTCTGATTCAGACGGTACTAAGCAGGACCCGAGAGGTGGTCTGATTTCGATATTAGTATAATAATAATTTAAATTATGACAAAAAGTAAATATTGAAGCGAATAAAATATTTAAAAATGGATAATTATTTCTTCCCTAGGAAAAATAGTGCAATAACTCGTTAATAGATATTATTTAATAAAATCAGATATCTATGGTATTAACGCAAGTATGTGTTTGTTCCATGTATACTATACACATACATACGTAACTTATTACTCCTGTTACTCGACAACTTACAGTCAGCAATTCCTTTGGTTTTGTCGTACACGGTATCCCAGAAAACGCAGAAGCTGCCCCATAGTGAGCTCACAGGTGATATGATCGGAAGAGCAAACGGGCCACCTGTTGGTAAGTAATCACCAACGTCCATAGACATTGGCATTGTAAGAAATGTTAACCTTCGCTTACATCGCCAATGCGCCACCAACCTTGGGAACTAAGATGTTATGTCTCTTGTGTTTGTAATTCATGAAACTGGCTCACTCACCCTTTAAACCGGAACAAAACAATACCAAGTACTGCTGTTTTGCGGTAGGATATCTGATGAGTGGGTGTTACCTACCCAGACGAGCTTGCACATAGCCCTACCAACACGATACTTTTAAGTTGAATTCGATTACTCTTACTAATTTTATAAGCGCGAAAGCTTATGAGGATTAATAGATCTTAGTTACTCTTCCAAGCAAAAACTAAACAATGCATTTGTATGAAATATATAGGCTACCTAACCCCTGCGCCCGTCTCCCCGCACGGGGATAGAATCCAGTATTTTAAATAGTTGCGACTAACCCAAAGGCACACGATACTAACAAACGTATAATAATATCACGTAACTGAGAAAGCTGTAGTATCGTATATCGTAATGTCTGTAAACTATATCCGCATCTTAACAACAACAGAACCTTAAGATATTAAGTGATTTAAGTTATCACGCGAAAATGAGACTTATTGTACAATTATATGGACTAAAATAGTCTGTATGGGCTAGCGATGGGCTATTGTGTGTGGTCCGTAGTGAGGTACCGCTAAAGACGCACGCGAAAGTTCCTTGAGCCGCACCCAGTGCGTTTTTGAATAAATTTACATTAGGCGAATATTTCGTACGATATATTTACATAAAATTATTTAATAAATAAATATGAACTTTTAATTTCTCCAACATAAATTGAATAATTTATTTTATAATTAATAAATAATAACATCTTTATTTAAAAGAGTTTAGTATAAAGCACATTTATGTCTTGATAAAGTTACGGTAAAAGCCGGAAACCGTTCTAATTGGAATACATTTTTATTGAGAAAAGCAATTTGAAATGAAAAATACTCAGAAGGGAACCGATCGCAACTGACGTCGTATACCTATTAAAATAACACTCTAACAGTTAGGACAACTATTAAGAGCGCACGATTAAGAAGATAGAGATAGTTATTATCAATGTGTTTAGGAATGTTAATGTTTGTAGTCATTACAGACATGAGAGACTCTGCTTGTCCTTTGATACGTGTATCGTATGAGTGCGTTTTAACAATATTTAAATCATAAGTATTAAAAATCCAGTGCTAGAAATAGGTGCGACGTTTAGTCAGTTTTCTATCGGATACATTTCGGAGAATGTGCTCAGGAATTACACGAATTAATTCCGCCCGCCCCCTTTTACAATCGAACGGCCAGGCAAACGCGACCAAAGCGTCATAGGTTCATAGTGGAAATTCACCGCCTACGTACGAAACACTTTTATCATTCGTACTGCTAAACTGCGGAATACTTTGCCTGAGTCTGTATTTACCGATTGGTACAACGTTGGTGTCTTCAAATCAAGAGTTAACAGGTATCTACCAGGCAAGCGTGCTACATCTTAGACATTGTCGATGCTTAACATCAGGCAAGTCAACGGTCAAACGCTAGTTTATTAAAAGTTATTGAATATTTTAAGACACTGGTATTGTAAGAAATACATCACCAATGCGCCACCAACCTTGGGAACTAAGATGTTATGTCCCTTGTGCTTGTAATTCATGAAACTGGCTCACTCACTCTTCAAACCGGAACACAACAATAACGAGTACTGCTGTTTTGCGGTAGAATATCTGATAAGTGGGTACCTACCCAGACGAGTTGGCACAAAGCTCTACCATGAGTGAGTAGATTAAGTGAGTAAATTGAAATTTTAAATTTATATTTATAAGACAGTATTTTATTTTTTTAACGCAAATCGTCTAACGTATTAAAAAACGCGTCGTGTGTTCCGATACAATGAAGTCCCGTTGTCTTCAAGGTCAATTCTCGTTCGCCAAGTGCTTCTGAATCATCCAGCACTTTCCTCTCAATGGAATGTTTTTACGAAACAACATTACGTAGTAGGCGTCACCCTAAATAGCTCTTTCCGTTCTTTCATTAGTATGAAAAAATTTGTAAGATTTCTTAGCGTGATAAAAATAAATGATATTTATTCAATGTATAGTGGAACTGGTCATATAAATAATATGTTTTTAGTCTCATGACGTCACAAGTTAACTATTAGTTTCATCTTCATGAAATTTGGCAATTGCAAATAGATAAATAAAAAAACAAATGTCAAAATGACAGCAATTAAAATGATTTAAGCTGCAGTCAAATAAACATTTGTATATTTAAAAATAGAACACATTGAAAATAACGGAATTCAAATTTAGAATAGTTGAATGCAAGAAACGTACTCGTATGTGTGAAAAAGATAAGAAAGAAAAAGTTTAGTATTTTTTCTATGTTATATCTCACGTATAAGTGTTTAATGTGTTATATGTGTGCGATATCACTTTTTAAGAATCCCTTTAAAATAGAAAGCTAAGGTATAAGTCATAGGACCTAGTGACCCTCTTTCTTAATGATTTTCTAAATATTTCTCAATAGAATAGAAATGAATTACTTCTTATGTCAACGACCCAGTTCTAAATCATTTTAAAAAAAAGTGGTAAGAAGAAACGAAATTCCGATAGCTATTAGTCGAATATTTTAATACTTTATGGCGTCAGAGAATCATTTATGTATCCGAATAAAATAGAAACAATGTATGTGTGTATATAGTAATATTTATTACAACTTTTAGTTGATAGGCTGTGATGTCATAAATATAACATGGCGGATGTAACAAGGGATATTGTGAAACTTCAAAGGTATATTGGACCGAAGTTCCTTATGGGGCGTTGGGTATCCCAGCCGGCAAAAAACGTCCGTAACGTTAAAAAAACGTTAAAAAAAAGCGTAAGATTTTTATGTATAGTCTATGTATGATGGGTAAATAGTGTTTAATGTATAGTCTACGGGTGACTGTTATTATTAAATATTTTTTTAAATCATTGTAAGCAAAATTAAGGTGTTAAGACAATTTTGTAAAGGAGTTTTTTGATTTTTATCTATAAAAAAATCATAATAAAAAATGTATACCCGAATAATTATTTTCTTTATACCTCGAATAGAACTTGAAATTAATATTTTTATAATAAGGAACTTCCTATCTGGTGTCCCACGACACCATTTTCTTCTTTTGCATATTTTCTAACATTTTTCAGTGCCTACAACATAATTATTGAATTAAAAAAAAAATCTTTCTTCATTCGATGAATATTAGAAATTTTTATATGCAAAAAAATTAGATAAGGATTGCTAATTAACATTTGAAATTTTGAAACGCCTGCTGTCTTACATTTAGTTTCTAATTAAAAATTCCTTATAACGCTTCTCTTATCGTATATTTTTCAATAAATAATATTAAAAATTCGATGTGCTCTTGCAATGCAACTTTTTTTAGCCTTCCTATTATGGCGTTGCTATCAAAATATACAGCCAATTTTTTTTATTTGAAAATACCAGTGCTTAAAATATTAAAGTTTTAAACCCTCAATCATGAAATCGATTGCATCATCACCGAAAACCTGACCGTAATTCACGATCGAGGAATTAAACCTTTCACTCGTTCCGACGACGTCAGTGTGTCTGTTACGTTCACAATACACTTGGTAACATTACTTCATCGTTTTATAATAATTCATTGCCATTCGTCTATGAACTTGACTTATAATATAGTTGAAGGTGTTTTTAATTGCCTACTGTGTTTTTTTTTGACAACATTTATTGTAATCGAGGTATACAAGCTTACAGCCTGATTATATATTTTTGGGTTAAACCTCTTTACATTAGAATGTCGAATGTTTCTTTTACAAACATACATTTATGACATTTTTCTTTTAATTAATTTTAAAAAAATATATAAATAAAAAGAAATATTACATTGGTTAATATAGCATATCGAATAGTTTGCTTAAATGATAAATAGTTTTCTTAATAAGATTTTGACTTATGTCAGACATTTTATTACTGCGAATGATTTAGTTATACCTACTTACATATTTAGCACTGTTATAAATTCACTAAACTGCCTCGTTGGTCTAGTGGCTAGATATAAGGCCGCAGACCCGGTGGTCCTGGGTTTAATTCCCAGGTCGGGCCAATAAATAGTTATTGGGTTTTTCTGTCAGAAAATTCTCAGTAGCAGCCCGGAGTTTGGAAATTGGAAGTGTGTACACTCCCGTACCTCGGAAAGCACGTTAAGCCGTCGGTCCTGCGCCTGAACTCTTTCCGGTCGTGTCGGATTGCCGTCCCATCGGATTATGAGAGCTAAGGAAAAGAGAGTGCACCTGTGTTTGCGCACACACTTGTGCACTATAATATCTCCTGCGCAGTTGGCTAATCTCTCTTGAGATTGGCCGCCGTGGCCGAAATCGGTCTGGAGGACCTTATTATTAAATTCACTAAAAATATAATTATAGCACGTTAGTAATTTTTATTTGTTATATAAACAAAATAGCAACTGCATAAATTCATTCTGATCCCCGTAGCCAAATATAAAGCTTAAATTGAAAAATCTTTTAAAAATGAACTTAGAATTTAAACAATTGTTTAAATTCAAACTGTGTATTAAGTTAAGTTAAATAAAAATACTAACGACATACGATAAAAAATAAAAAAACATATCAGCCATTTATCTTTCCCCTTTAACACTGTATGAGAGCTGAATAAACAAAATATACTTAGAAAAAGTCATTAAAATAAATAATATATTAAAGATCATACGAAAGAAATCTCATGTTAGACAAATTAAGCTCTATTTCCATATTTTTATATGGTATTTGTATATAAAATTATTTGTTTGGCATGATATTAAAGTCATAGAATACATATGTGTTTTATGTAAAATTAAACTGACTGACTATCACAGTTTAAAAATCTAGCTCCTAAACGAGCAGGTAAGCAGTCTAGACTGACATAAATCGAAGTTTGTACCCAGACAAGTCTGACAAAACCCACTGATTGCATTTTTAAATAACCGTAAAATATTTTTAATACGCGAATATTGACTGAATTCTGTTAAAGGTTAAAGTGTTAAGGGTGAAAGTCGTATGCAAAAGATGCCGCTAAGAATTATAGTAGGCGTTGAGTTGTATTAAATCCATTCATTAAATTTAAGGTTACAAGTGCCGATGGACAAAATTGTTTTTTTTTTTCAATTAAAGACGTAATTGCTATTTTAAATTTTATATTGAAGGGTGTTACAGGCTTGTTTAATAAATTATGATTTCTCTGCATACAAAATGGAAGTTTGACTTTTTGAGAGGCCGAGGCCGTATATATATATTATTTACATACATAATACAACTGATTTTACAGATAAATGACTATAGATTTTAAGTATTGTAATTTAACAGATAAAAAATAAGTTTATGATAGTAGAGTAAAAAAATTATTTGAAGTTTGTTTTTAGTTTAGTTAATTCCATCGCGCACGAAGAAATTTGGCAACTCTTTTCATTGTCGCACCTCCAAAACATGGAATTCTTTACCAGCACACGTGTTCCCCTCCTCTTATGACCTGGGTTCCTTCAAACGAGGCGTGAAGAGGCATTTTGCGGGCCGGCAAGACGGGGGCGGTTAGTGCAAATCATTCTTCCTGACTGCACTAGCCATCGTCGCGTTTGGACTCTATTACCACTTACCATCAGGTGGAGTAGAGTAATACCTATAAGATACATCACTGGTACCAATTTAAAAAAATAGTTCGTTTCTTATTCCGGCTCAGAAAATCAGTGCAGTGGGCAGCCTCGGATTTATGCCTAGGCCTAAAAGGGACCGGCCTAATTAAAGCGCATTTAGCCTTGGATCTTTCAATCCGGGCCTGTTAGGCTGATACACTCCATATCCTTCGATTCAATAGAAAATTGGAAGTGTAAACTTAACATCTAGAATTTTCATACTTTACGATATATGAAAAAGCATGAAATGTTTGCGGTAGAAATTATTTAATATAATAAATTAATGATCGTAATTAAAGGTCGATTAAGGTAGAAGACTACATAACAATTAATTGAAAATGTACAAAAAAAATAATTGAAAATGTTTTATAATGAATCAATAAACAAAATAAAATTTTACTAGCTCTCTACTCATCCAAAATTACTACTTTCGCTTACAAATTAACAGAAATTAACATTACACATTATATATTATTAATTATATACATCGATTTTATGTAACTGTTCTATGGCAAATTTGAATATGTATTACGAAACAAAGTTTTAGCGGGAAACCTAATGATGTATTTGATATAATACTCTGTTGTATTATATGACATATAAGGGGTTTTCCAATAGGGACGCTTGAACTTTGACAGCTGATTGCGGCCATGTTGTTTGAGTGACAGCTGTCAAATGCAGTGTGTTATATTCATTCCGTCCTCCCAAACCACCATGGCAGGTTACAGTGTCGAGCAGCACGTGCAAATCATAAAATTGTTTTATGAAAATGGGTCTTCAGTTCGAGCAACGTTCCGCGCACTTCGCCCGTTTTACGGTCGCGATGATCGTCCTGCCGAGTCGACTATCCGTCGATTGGTGGACAAATTCGAGTCAACCGGGTCAGTTAACAATCAGCCGGTTCCCGTGCGTCAACGTAACGCGAGACCTGCCGAGAATATCGCCGCTGTGCGCGACAGTGTCCTCGAAAACCCGCGGCAGTCAATTCCGCGTCGCGCACAGGAACTCGGCCTTTCGCAGACGACAACTTGGCGAATTTTGCGTTGTGACTTGAGCCTGCACCCGTACAAGATCCAGCTGACCCAAGAGCTCAAGGTTAATGACCATAGACAGCGCCGTGTGTTCGCTGACTGGGCATTAGAGCAGTTGGAAGTTGACGCCGATTTTGGCAAAAAAATCATCTTCAGCGACGAGGCGCATTTTTGGATGAATGGCTATGTCAACAAGCAAAATTGCCGTATTTGGGACGAGACCAATCCACACGAGGTTCACCAAGTGGCAATGCACCCGCAGAAAGTGACTGTTTGGTGCGGATTTTGGGCCGGAGGCGTGATTGGTCCGTATTTTTTCGAAAACGATAATGGTGTGGCCGTCACCGTCAATGGTGAGCGATACCGGTCGATGATAACCAACTTCTTTTGGCCTGAAATCGAGAATATGGATCTGGACAACATGTGGTTTCAACAGGACGGCGCTACGTGCCACACAGCACACGCTACGATGGAAGTTCTGCACGAGCAATTTCTGGACATGGTCATCTCGCGCGGAGGCGACGTGAACTGGCCACCGAGATCGTGCGATTTGACCCCGCTGGACTTTTTCTTGTGGGGTTTTCTACAGTCGCAGGTCTATGCCAACAAGCCGCAAATCACCGATGCCCTCAAAGTCAACATACGCCACGCCATCGATCAAATACAGCCCGATTTGTGCGCCAGAGTCATCGAAAATTGGACCTTTCGTGTGCGCACCACCAACCGAAGCTGTGGCGGTCATTTGAATGATGTCATATTCCATACATAATGGGGTCGACAGACCTTCCAAATAAAAAAAAAAAAATCGCAAATATCTCTCCTACATGTATTTTTTTTGCATTTCAAAGATCAAGCGCCCTTAATGGAAAACCCTATATATGACTGCCTCGTTGGTCTAGTGGCTACATTTATGGCCGCAGACACGGCGGTCGTGGGTTCAATTCCCAGCTCGGGTTCATAAAATGTTATTGAGATTTTCTGTCGAAATTTCTCAGTGGCAGCCCGGAGTCTGGAAGTTGGAAGTGTGTACACTACCGCGCCTCGGAAAGCACGTTAAGCCGTTGGTCCTGCGCCTGAAATCTTTCCGGTCGTGTCGGATTGCCGTCCCATCGGGTTATGCGAGTAAGGGAATAGAGACTGCAACTATATAAATATGTATGAGCGATTTTGACCAATTACCACCAAATGACCCT
The DNA here is from genome assembly GCA_905220585.2 of Nymphalis polychloros. Lineage (NCBI taxonomy): Eukaryota > Metazoa > Arthropoda > Insecta > Lepidoptera > Nymphalidae > Nymphalis > Nymphalis polychloros. The sequence continues at coordinate 3,573,450 of HG992264.1, read as the reverse complement.
ATTAGCAAGTCTTCTTCAAATAAAATAATTAAAATCTAAATATTCTCTATTCAACGAAACAATACTCAATCATTTATGGGATTCCACAGCTTGTAATAAGATAAATTTAGATACTCGAAACAGCGAGTACTTAAAAACTCTTTTAAATTGAACGAGAATACTACTTTGTGTATATTTGCTATAAACATACGTATGAATTTACATAAAATATTCTTGTTTCATTCATCTCGTATATCTTGGAAACAAATTATGATATAATTTTAAAACCAACATAAATCCAAATAGATATGATATTGCACTAACACAACTTGTTCTTTAACGAATACTGCATAATCTATATTAAGAAAAAAATCGTAGAGCTTACGTGTAATTCTATCACAAGTGTAATCTTTTATTCTACCATATGTGCATTCCACCGGCCCCACATTGAAAAACCTCCAAACCTTTATTACAAAAAAGGAGGTATTAACCCTGCAGTGGAACATTTCCAGGATATTACTGTACGAGCTTAGTATATTAATTCGCATTATATCATCGAGGTGGAATAGGTTCTAAGACCTTTTATGACTGTGTGACATTTACTACCATTTTACGGCTGTTTCAAAAAATAATTATTCATATCAAATAATCTTTATTTAATTTTAACTAAATGAATATATATATATTTTAATGTACCTGCATCGTAATTCTATCTTCAACGTGCTAACTTTATGAATTTTACTTTCTTACTTATATTGTTTTCATGATTATAATGTAAATGAGCATTATCGTTTTCATTTTATGATGACGACATACTTTTCGGTTTATAAAATTCTAATCCGTATGAAATACATTGTAATTTTAATATATAAGCTATTTATATATTCTTAACTTTTTATATGTATATTATGCGTAAAATGAAATATATCGTATATTTATGTAAGTATAAATCAAAGGATTTTTTTTCATATTAACGTCATAATAACGTCCCAATTTAAAACTGTCATAATTATTCAGTTATTATAAATTAGCAGTTTATTATTTACCTCTATTGACATTAGTTGCCATGGAAACAGATCATATCAATACTATGCTATTCAAGTAAATACCAAAATCAACAGTTATCCTGTAAAATACACAATCGACGTTTGAGATTAGCGGTATCATATTAAATTGATTACCACGCTTCGTTTGTTTACAGACTTTTTTTATTATACTGGTAAGTTATGCTAATATTGTTTAATAAAATGAAATGAAAAAATTAATCATATCTTCTATTATTTATAAACACAATTAAGTAATTCAAATTACTTTTCATTAAATCATTGCATATGCTTATTTATGATTATTACGTCAAAAAGGATTATTGAATATATAAAAATAAATTATACGGATAAAATAAAAATTATTGTTTTTATTAAAGGTTGAATGAGATGATTTTCGTTATAACTCCGAATATTATTACGTATCGACAGATGGACAGAAAGTTTTCGTTCCGCAGCTCCTATCCTTACCGGTTTTGTCTCATAGACTATCGTGACCTCAAATACGACGTATTAAAAAATAGCTACATATAAAATTAGGAAGATATAATACAAGAGTGAACAATTAAATTTCACTTTTTAATCTATATATTGAAATAAAATACGTAATTGCGTATTTTAATTTAAAATTAAATTAGGAACAACTACTTAACATTTAAAATCGAATCGGCTGTCTACAGAAAAATATACCGTATTGTATTACCACAAATGTCATAACTGCGTAATAAAATTGAGCGCAATGTTCCTAATGTCAAGTGGTCCAACGTAAGCGATGCCAAGTACGTTATGTGCTTCAATCGTGTTACGCAAGCCATTCAAGCCTCTCTTGTTTGGTGTTTACGAGATAATTTCGTATGAATACCATTTATGGTGTTTAGTATGTGTATACGAAAAATTCAAACAATTGCACTTTTTCTTTCATTTAATTCACACCGACATAGGAAACGTAAGGCTGTGTAGAACCTTTGGGTACGAACAAACTTCGCTTTCTAACATTCAATATTTATTTTTCTACTTATCCTCATGTACGACGCTTACGACGCCACCGGTTAGCGTATGTCGTCAAATGGTGCATACATATTGTACGTCATTTAGTCAATACCGTAGTGGGGGCCCGAAGGATATATTCCATCACATTTTTTGGAAGATATCATAACGAACCAAGCGTTGGTAGTCGCAGTATCAGCCTTGGTGATAAGAATATATTTAAAAATGTGGAAGAAAATCGGTGTTCTTGCCTTATTGGCATCGGTGCATTGTAATCCAGTGGAACGTGGAATTGAAGAGAATTTGGTTGGTGCTGTTTCGGAGTGCTTCGATAAAGATACATCGCTATGTTTAAAGGTGAATAGTGATACAGTGTGCAAGTGTTGTGTATTTCAATAAAAAACTCAACCTTCAAATCGCCATGGTTAAACATCAAACAATGTAAAAAAAAAATCGACATAACGGGCTAACTTCACTTTGTTATATGTAAAATAAAACATTTTTATCAAAAGTTATTTAAGCTTAGATAGATTTGTGGAGTGATCTTATCAATGATCATTTTAAAGTCATTTCAATTAGTATTAATTTCGAACATAGATTATCAAGCCTACACAAAAACCAAAATATTAAAAAAACGCTTTATCTCTTTTCTAGGAAAAAGCTTTAAAATACACGGAAAGACTTGCCGTTGCAAAAGACATAAACATATTTGAGGGTATGACGCTGATTAATACTGGATCGGCGCGATCAGCTCGTAGCTACGAACAGCTGTCTGAAGATCCGAAGGCTAGGGAAGTGCAAATTGATGAAAGAATAGCCAACAACATTGGAGATTTCTTGGATGACCACGTACTGCAACTACGCCTGTCCTCAGATTCTGACGAATCCAGGGGATTAGACGAAGAAGGTAAGAATACTTACTTACATAATATAATACATTACTTGTCAATACCCATGTATTGTTCGATCTAAGTAATATTTTACAAGAGAAACATTAGAAAACATCAATCGTAAGATGTTGAACTTCGTGGTGAGAATATTCCTGAATAAATAGTTTAAAACCTAACGCATGTAAAACAATGCGTGCTTTCTCCTTAGCCCATTTGCACTTACGCCTACATTACATATCGTCTTTTGTTAAGAAATATCAAACCAATTCAACGAAAACTACATTAAACATACCTAGTACTATATAATACACAAAACTTTCAGTAGGTTTTTTAAATAATAACATTTTTTATAGGTCGTGGTAAGAAGAAGAAGAAGATCAAGAAGATCCTTCCCCTTCTGCTCCTCTTGAAGCTGAAACTTGCCGCATTAATTCCTCTGTTCCTCGGCATCATCGCTTTCGTCGCTGTCAAGGCAGTATTCTTAGGAAAGATTGCATTTGCAATGAGTGCGTTTAACCTTATCAGAAAACTTCTGTCAAAGAATAACTCTGGATCATCCGGAGGTGCAATTAGCTTTTCCCCCCCTCATGGTGGAGCTGAAGAACATCCAGGCTACTCCTATGAACCAGCCCAAGGTTGGAGTAGAAAAGTCAATGACGCCCAAAGTATGGCCTACGCAGGTCAAATAAATTAATTTAGATCTACGAATATATAGGTTGAGCATGTGTGTGTTTGTGTAAAATATTTATTTCGGTACGTTTGTATTACCATATAAGAACCTCAGTCTAATTTATTTATTTTAATTTATGTCAAATAAAATAATTGAAATTAATATATTTTTTTTTTAACTTACATTAACATTAACATTTTTATACACCCATTATTTTCATAGATACTTCAACAAAATAATATTAATTTTTAAAACGTTATCTTAATTACTCTTATTCATTTATATTTTTACAATATTAATAATTATAAATTGAGTAAAAATTATATATATATATATATATATATATATAGATAATATTTTAATACTAGTAACATGACATCTTTTGCATAACGTTGACTAAAGAAAGACGAATCCGTGCGCTATCCTAAAAAATTAATATTAATGAAAGAATAACTATGTCACTCAATATGGCATAATGTCTTTTGCGGCTGTTTAAGGCACCGATTACATTAAAATGTTAATACGCGGAAACTTCAGAGTGGGGGCAATTTAGATAAAAAACTGTTACCAATCAAGCGATCAACACAGTCGAATTCGTATCGCTTGAGTACGTGGTCCAAAAAAAAAAGTCATGAAGTTCTTCGTGATAATTTTGAGTGTAGTGGCGTTGACTCGGTCCAGTCCAATTGCCCAAGAAGATTCAGTGTTTAAATTGGTTGTTGAAAATTTTGTGAATTGCATGCATAGTGACCTAACTTTGTGCTTGAAGGTAATTAAGTGTTTCGTAAATAAGTGTTTTCAGTGCTAGTCCCTATCAGTGTTGATAATTTTAATACATCTGTAAAACTAAGTTCGAGGACAAAATAGATTGTATTTATAAAAACGTGCGTCGAATTGAATTGCTGAATAGTGAGACATATTTAACTCTCCTCCCCGTACTTTAGATAGGATGGAATTTATTTGATATAAATATGATCGAACGATAAATGCATGATTTAAATTTAGTAGTTTTGCGAAGAATATAAATTATTGAACCACACAGAAATAATACATGTAAAAAAAAATAATGAACAATATATTATAAATAGTCGATAAAAGTAAAATAAAACTCTTCAGTTTTCTGAAATTATTAACTTATAAAAATATGTTGACAAATTTAAAAAAAGAAATTGAAAAGATGCTCTTATTAAAAATTGATTTCTTTCTCAACAGGAACACGCACTCAAAGCAACTGAGAGACTTGGAACGGTTCGTAAATTGAACATAATCGATGGAGTAACCGTTTACAATAATGGCCCAAAGGAAGCCAGAAGTTACGATACTCTATCTACTGAACCTGAAATCAGGAACCAACAACTCAATGAGAGACTGTGGGAAACTACTACAGATCTGCTCCAAAAAAGTGATTTGGAACTGAGTGTTGCTGGTAATGATGACGAAGGAGAAGAAGGATCCAGAGCTATTGGAGATGGTATGTAAAATATTCCGACAATAAACAAAGACTTTGAAGCTGTAATAAATCATACAGTTAATCATTTTTTTGTAGACAAATCATTTATACCAAAAATAATTTATACTAATAGTAGTAAGAATATGATTGATCTCTTGATTCAATTAACATATATAATTATATAAAAAGAAAAGACCATTCGATATTTGAATTAAATAAGCTTTTACTGATTACGTGATTAATTCATCGATTAAAGAACGTCATTAAATCAAATATCAAAATCGCTTGCAAAATAAAAGAGAAAGTCCCGAAGACGTCTTCATTATTCGTCAATTTCAGTTTTTTAAAATGCCGATTTTCTTTTGTTTTTAAAGGTTACATATCAGTTAAGTAATCAGTGATCCAAAATTATTATTTATAATGAATTCTTTGATATTAAAGTCATAGAAAATATTCCATTCTTTTATCACGATAACAAAACGTTAAATAATTTTACAAACAAAATTCAAGTGAAGATTCGTCTTTTATCGTAAATATATGTTGAATAAATTGCGTAAGAGTGAAATGCGTCGTGAAATGACTTTTAAGTGTGCCAAATATACTGGTTTTCGAATATAAAAATCTCTCCATTTTTTCTTAAAGTCTCCAACTAATTAACATTTTATATTCTTGTTCCGATACAACCGCTCATTACGTATTCACAAACAATTTAACAAATTATTAAATTCTCTACAGATTATCTGTTAGGAATAACCCAGTTTTATTTATATACTGTTTTAAGTATATATTGTGAATTACATAGTAGGTAATATTAGCATCATTTTAACTTTTATATTGATAAAATATTAATTCTCTAACCAAAAAAGAGTTTGATTATTGTCACTCTTATTTTATGTTTATTATTAATAAAACATTTATTATTTAGTGTATGATAGTATTATGTAAACCACAGAAATTTGATCGTTTTAAAATCAGTTTTATGAATACTAATAAAAATATATAATAAAATCTTCAATAACGATAATCTTGTTATAGTTGATGAGGGTCGTGGTAAGAAGAAGAAGCAGCTGAAGAAGAAACTCAAGCTCCTCATCCCTCTTGCTATTTTGGCTAAAGCCAAGGCAGTAGCCCTCGTGGTCATAGCCCTCTTAGTCATTGCTGCATCAGTCTTCAAAATCGCAGTACTCGCCAAGATCGCATTCATAGCTAAGATTATTGCTATCATCAAGGCTCTTCTCGCTAAGAAACATGCACAAGAAGAACATGTTTGGGCCGCTCCTCACGAGGAACATGGTCACCCTGGCGGCTATGAAGGTGGCTGGTCACGCTCCAGGAACGAAGCGAACAGCTTGGCTTACTCTGCGTACCAACAGTAATGTTACCAAAAAGTAACCGGGTCTTATTTAAGAATATTAATTTATTACAAATCTTAATTTATTATGTGTGTGTGTGAGTGACGCGATAAGATTTCACCTTTTTTTTTTGTTTCCTTTCGTTTCGTCGTATTATTTTATTTTTATTATCTTTTTAAAACAATATTTATTTATTTATTTATATTATTATTTATTTATTTATTATAATCGAGATATATTTACGCTATGTATACGATTATTCTTATGTAAATATTTATATACTCTAATGATATTCTATATTATGTTAATTCAATTTATATGTGATAATATTTTATCGTATTTTTTATTATTTATATTTATTTTTTATGTATAATTATTTTATTATTATTACTATGATATTTTGATATTTTATGTATTATGAAACTTATATGTTACTTTTATTGATTTCTCAAACTTTTCTTTTTCTTTTTTAATTTTGTTTGTGAGTATCGTGTATCACCAAATGAATGTTCATTATTTAAAAGTGTGCTTGTTGTTTTTTTAATTCCATTTATAGTCATAGAATAAATCAAACTGCATTAAAAAATAAAAAGCATTTTTATTTATATACTCATTTACACTTTGGACATATAATTTATTATATACAAATATTCGATAGGAGTTACTTTATATCGTTTTGAATAATTTGAAATAAAATTGTGTATGTATTTAAAACGTGAGCTGAGATAGTCCAGGGCTTACTCGTGAACCGCGAATGAATTTTCAAGCTCCTGCTTCCTTTGTGCTTAAACTTTGTAGTAACAGCCTCTGAATGTCCCACTGCTGGGCCGAGGTGGTACTTTTTATCGTTATTAACTTTATAACAATATTTATCATAATCAAATCTTATAAAAATATACTTTATTCACGTAGGTTTTGCTAGTGGCTTTTAGACGTAGGATTATAAATTTATGAAGACGGCGCCTAGGGTATTCGAAAAGTATAATTACAAAAATAAATTTGAATACCTACCAAAATATCAGAATCATGAGCTTAGATGTTAGGCGTTTCATTATTATGTAAGCCTGTCCATTTAAAGCGTAAAAACACTAAGATCATGGGTACTAAAAATGTAATGATTAAAATAAAATCAGTCAATTTGATAAATGACAACTAACTCGTTTTTCTGATTTTGTTATTAATTGTTGCTTAGCGATTTAAATACAGATTTTACTCTTTCTGTCATTATTTATTTGACATTTGAAAGAAGAAGACAGAGTATAGTTTAACTAATCACCCTTTAAACAATGTTTAAAAGTAAGGCGGTTAGTCGTATTTATGAATAAAATAATGCTAAGTAACAACCTCGAAATGACCAATAGTTGGACGAAAGACTCCTGACCTGTTAAGACGTGACGACGTTAAGTGTCGCGACGGACTGACGGATGAAGATGCATTCTGCCAGGTTAGATATTCTACCGATGAACAGCTGCAATACTTAGCACTGTTGCGTTTAGGCTGAGTGAGCTAGGGTACTACACAAGGGACATAACATCTTCGTTCCCAAAGTTGGTGGTGCATTGGCGATTTAAGGAATGGTTAATACTTCTTCCATCAACAATGTGAATGTGCGTTGGTGATCACTCAACACTAGGTGGCTCATTTGCCCGTCCACCTATAACATAAAAAAAAGGTTTTGATTAACACGTGTATGGCATTTATTTAACAATCTCAATAATAAATTTCGAAGTTCAGTTAAATGGATTATATGTGACATTTTATTTCAATAAGTTAGATTAGTTAGACTTACTAATTCCATGCATTAATCATATTTACCATTCCGCCAATCGAAGTCCACAAGTACACATAGGTCTCTGCCATGGACTCCACCTTCCTATAACATTAAAAAAATTAATATTTAAAGCACCGCTATTAAGAAATAGTCGTATGTAGCCCACTTCCAAAACTGTTGTATACGATCTATTGATGTGGTGTGCAATAAAATGTCACGCTATAAGGCAATAATTATTATTAATAAATAAATAATGCGTGACTATTCGCACGATGTAGCACCTGAACATGGACAAAATTATTTGAGAATAAGACTCTTATTTTTCTACATTTCGATACTTATATTAGTAATGCTTTAAGGATTTTCTTGGATTTTTTTATTACTCTCCCTATATCTCGACTTTAGACAAAAAAGCAATAGAAAAACGGCGCGGAACTGCTTTTAACTTATATTTATAACTTATATTTATAAAATACGCAAAATCTTAGTACTTTCCGTAATATAATACACAACTCCTGAATAAAAATAATAGCAATCTTGTATTAAGGTGGAAGAAAGCCTTTTACCTTTCTCCGACGCCTGAATTAATTGTTAAACTTTCTTTGACTACGAAACAATGAAACTAATTTCTGTCAGGCATATAATTTAAGAAAAATATAACATCAAATATTATAAGTGCAATACCGCTAATAATGTTTATTGTAAATTAATTATTTCTTTTGTTCACATTTAATTATAATACACTGCCCGCCCCGACGTCGTTAATGTAAAATAAGGATTTTATCCTGTCCATTTCTTAATCGATACGGTAGGTATAAGCATTCGCCAATTAATCTAATCGCCCATACAGTAAAGTGCTAGTTCTAGTATAAGGGTATATAATAATATATATATATATATATATATATATATATATATCCATAAAATAATACCCTGCGTATTTTTTTCATGCGTTTATTTACTATTTTATTCTAAGGTTCAGTCTACATCTTCTATGGGTGTGTAGCGGCTTATCGTACATTCATCCTACATTATAAAGTAATCCTCCTCCAATCCTCGATTTTTATATAGCGTTTTAAAGTTTAAAATAATAAAAGAAGACCTAACATTCAACTCTTTCTAGTTTACTAATAGTAAATTGATATATGTAAATAATAGACTAAAGCGTATTACTGTTCGCTGCCGATATTCGTGGTGCACTTACAGCGAGGATTTTTTCCTACTTTTTGCGTTATTATATCAATCCTAACTCTAGACGGTCCGATTCGAATAATTTAAAGAGGAGTTTATATCAACAGTACATAATCAATTCTTTATTATGAAGCTGGCTAGATATAAGGCCGCAGACCCGGTGGTCCTGGGTTCAATTCCCAGGTCGGGCCAATAAATAGTTATTGGGTTTTTCTGTCAGAAAATTCTCAGTAGCAGCCCGGAGTCTGGAAGTTGGAAGTGTGTACACTCCCGTGCCTCGGAAAGCACGTTAAGCCGTTGGTCCTGCGCCTGAACTCTTTCCGGTCGTGTCGGATTGCCGTCCCATCGGATTATGAGAGCTAAGGAAAAGAGAGTGCACCTGTGTTTGCGCACACACTTGTGCACTATAATATCTCCTGCGCAGTTGGCTAATCTCTCTTGAGATTGGGCGCCGTGGCCGAAATCGGTCTGGAGGACCTTATATTTAATTGCATAAGGATTAATATCATGATACGAATGTCCCCATCTTTCGATTCTACCCTCGTTTTTATTGATTAATTTGAACAAAAAACAGTTATAGACAATATATAGATTCACGGACTTTTATGTAGGTAATGGTGAGTACTATAAACACGTTATACATTATTTTACCTTGGACTACATAATTGCAATTTTCGTTCTTATATGTATTTACATAAATGGGTCAGATGGTGAAGTGGGAAGCCGGTTTTTATATCTGATATTATAGAAGAGTGATCACGTGCAGCTTTATGTGCTAAAGGAGTATCACACTTTACCTTAGAAAATATTTCATATCTATACTAATAATAATATGATAAAGTTCCTGATATTTTTTAGTTTTTTTTTTTTTGTTTAAAAGTTTTCACTTATGCTAACGCCGAACAGCCGAGTAGTTGAAAGTAATATTGTCTTCTGGGTTGACGAGTTAACTGTGGACTACAGTAACACTAATTAAAACATATTTGAAAAAGTATTTTTGCATCTATTAGCCCAACTCTTGAGAAAGATTATGAATTATTAAATATCAAAAGACAGCCCATGGAGACGGAAAAGGATCATTCAACGCCAGTGAATAACAATGATATTAATAATCTTTGTTGTTGTCACAAACATGGGTAATCATTATAGTAATAATACAATAATAGGTCTCTGCATGTTTGCCCATCACATACCATACAAACGTTATTGGTCAATTACAATTACAATTTATTATAATTAATAAATCTCAATACTATTCTCATTAAATTTAAAAAAAGATAGCTTATTAATTATAAGCATTATGATAAAAAATAAAAAATACATAAATAGTAAAATACAATAATGTCAATTGATTAATATAAAATTAATTTAATTGAATTCCATATTCGTAATCATGTACATCCTGACACCCACACAACAAAAACTACAAATCTCGCTGCACCAAATTATGCTAGAATTTAATCTTATAGAAATCATTAATGTCGGAAACACACTCATCCAATATTTTTTCAAACTGCGTTTTTTTAAACTTTGAATTTATGTGGTCCGGTAATTGATTGTATACTTTTAATGACATGCAATAAACATTATTTTTAAATAGGACTAAGCGTTGGAATGGTGTTTCGATTTTTGCACCCTGAAGCCGCACGGTGGTTATAGTGCATTAATTCAATAAGCAAGGTAATTGGATAGCAGGACAGCTTAGTTATTTTATAAATCTCAATACATGTAATGATGAAGTACTTTGTGACTTGCTAGATTAATTGGCCTCGCAACCGATTTAAGTCACGGCGCCCAATCTCAATGGAGAATAGCCAGCTACGTTGAGATATAAGCATCTATTATATAATATTCGAGTGAATGCACAAATACAGGAATACTTTTTATCCTTACAAAATCCGATGGAACGGCACTCCCGAAGACAGTTCAGATATAGGATGAGAGGCTTCAAGTGCTCCCCGAGGTCTGTTTCTGAAAACTTCTTAAAAAACAACAACCAAAAAGTTTCATTCTGCCCGACCCGAGATTTGAAACCTGGCCCTCAAGATCTACAACTATATGAGCTAGCCGCTAGACCAATGTGAAACGAAAAATATGTTTTTGCCAGGTTTTTGAAAGTACTTTCTGTTTTCAAATCTGCTTTACTTGTATAATGTGATAAAGTGAAATTTTGTAAAAGTTTCACAACAAATGCATGGATGAGTTCGAAAGAAATATTAAATTTAGTGTTGTAAGTGATAAATTTTAAACGTGACAGAAACTAAAATCTCAGTAGATAGATGAATGCCTGGAAGTGATCGCTACGTAGCGATAAGGTCGCCAAAGTTCTATGCTAAACATGATGTATTTTTTTAGTCTTGTGGTGTACAGTAAGGTATATTCTATCTATTTACTAAATATTTACATAGGACACATACAGCCTGCATGTGTCCCCATGGTGTCTTCCTTCCGAGATGAATATAACGACAAATTAAGCACATGAATATTCAGGGCGCTTGTCCCTGTTTGCAACCGCATTCGTCAGTTAAAGTTCACGTCAGTTCTTTTCCACGTAGTAGAAACCTTCACAAAGGTACCCGGTTCACTCGGGGGGCGTGCCGGGTTACGTAAAAAAATCCAGTGCTATGTTATATTTATAAAAAGGAATAAACAATTTTTGCTATTTATAATTTACAAGCACTTTGCCCACGACGTCGTCCGCGAAACATACATGTGGTATATGTGACCGTACACATGGGCCACCTGATGTTAAGTGGTCACCAACGCCAATAGATATTGGCATTGTAAGAGATGTTAACTATCGCTTACATCGCCAATGCGCCACCAACCTTAGGAACTAAGATGTTATGTCCCTTGCCTGTAATTACACTGGCTCACTCACCCTTCAATCCGGAACACAACAAAATACTGCTGTTTTGCGGTAGAATATCTGATGAGTGGGTGGTACCTACCCATACTTGCACAAAGCTCCACCACCAAGTAAAACTATTATTTAACGTAAATTAGTATTTGGTTATAGGTATAAACGTAGGACAGTTTCAGTTTATTCAAGCTGTGTCATTTTTCTTACCCGTCATAACTTCTAAACGAAAAGTCCGATCCGGATCATTAAAAGTGTAATTTACACGTAAATAATCATCCTTAATTATCAAACCATTTAAATGAATAAGAATTGATATAATGATACATATATCACCAATATTCGATTCCACCGTATTTGAACTTAATAATTTAAACAAAAACTTATGGCTTAACTATAATAGTTAAGCATATACTATCGTGGACTTTTTTGTGTGCAATCATGAGCACTATATTAATATATATAACACTTTTTCATATATCGTCAATAGTTTTCGCAGCGCACGCCAAATAATGACTTTTATAGGCAACAATTGTGTACCTTGGGTTAAATTGTTCCATTTTAGATAGGGATCTCTAATTTTTTTGAAAATATAATATAGCCTATGTTACTAGGTAAAGACGTAGCTTTCTAATGGTGAAAGATTTATTTAAATCGGTCCTCTAGTTTTTTAGTTTAATCGTACAAACCAACAATCAAAAAATCAAATCTTTCGTCTTTATTATATTAGTATAGACAGTATAAGATTTCATTCAAGTTATTTTTATTCAAGCCAAAAGTCATAAAAGCGTTAGCGAAGCTATCGTCAGTTGGAATGTGGATTCTAACGAGATAGACCGGAAAGAAATTCAGCATAAATTCACTATTTCGTACTCATCTTGGTACATATATCTTAATTCTTAATACACATGTTGCATTGAAGATCATTTTAAACATCCTGAGAGAAAGTCGACGTCAAATAATGTTACAATTTGATAATCTAAACTCTTATTCTCAGTATTTTCACGCTACTTCTTTAATCTACGTTTATTATAACGCAACTACATCGTTGGTCTAGTGGCTAAAGGCTGCAGATCCAGGGTCCTGGTTTCAAACGCCAGCTTGAACCATTGATAAGCAATTGGTTCTGCGCCTGAACTTTTTCCGATCTTCTCAGATTTGCTGTCCCATCGTATAACAGATACTTGTATGTGCACTAAAATATTATGTACTGCGCAATTGGTCAATCCAATTTCTCTCAGTCAGTGCCGTATTGCAATCCCATTGGATTATATGATGAGGGAATAAATTGTACGCCTGTATGTGCATTAAAATATTCCCTTCATAAGTCGTTGTGATATTCGAAATTCGGTCATAAGGTCAATATACTTGTCAGGTCAGTTTTTGTTATATTCTAATATAGGCTCGTAGTTGTGACAGAAGTATTTGTAAGTAGCGAAATCATTCAAGAATGTTTCCTTAAAATATCAATCGTAATAAAGGCAGTACAAATTTGCTTACAAATTTGTACTGGCTTTATACTATATAACTTTAAGCTGATTTGACTTGAAATAACTAAGTAGATTTGAAGCAAAGATTCTCAGTTCAAAACTTCGCGTTCACAAAAATCTTAATAACGATAAACAAATAACTAAAATCAACACAGAATACAATAAAAATAGTATACACACACAATTATCGTACATGTAGCTTACACACACAAACGTTAAACGCCATCGAGCAAATGAGAGAACGATAATTTCATTCAATGTCATGGTTCACATACCCTACGATTACATTTTCATCTCGATTGAGATGAAATGGGATAAAATAACATGAAACCAGTAGAAAGTCGAGCTTTTAATGAATGTCTACTTTAAACCTGTATGCATTGAAGCGTATATAAACTCGTTTTTAATTTTAACTTAACGTACGTATAAGATTTGAACAAAAAAAAACGATGCGTCGTAAATAAAAAAGATTTTAGTACGATTTGAATTGATACGTCGGTATTTTAGTAAGGAGTTCAATCATTTTTTATGCTTATATAAAGATTTGCTTTCGTATTTTGGGGCACATAATGTGAAGTGGGATGAGAGCTTAGAAACTCTTACTAGCAGGTCAGACCGGCTGATCTTGTCGAGTGATTTCTGAACTCTCGCTAAGATAACCACCGACAGGAACCGATGAAAGTAAATAATCCATATGTCCTGCACCAGGACCGCTGATATTGGAAATGAAAGAACGACTGAAGAGGGACTAACAAATACCTATTTTGTTTTATTATTTAATATTTAATATAACCCGCCCAATTTCCGCGGGATGAATAAAATTAAAGTAAATAAAACAATATTTACTGTATTTACTGTTGTATCTAATGATATAATTGAATAGGTGTTTTCGGATGTTATCGCAAACAACAGTAAGACTCATTCATTAAACTCAACTGTTTATAATATAACGGTATTTATTTAAAATATACTTTGCAATCAAACTGTTTGTATTATAACAAAATATTTCAATCGAGGTGTGTTTCTTGACTATTTTAACTAAGCTTGTAAATCTCAAAAAGATTTTTATAAAAAACGTATAAATAATTTACTAAAAGTATTATAGTGGCTTGCGTAGATTTCTAGTCTGCTTATAAATCGTCTAATATAAAAATTTGGAACATACATAAATAAACATAGAGAGAGAGTGGACTTAACTTTTATTAAAATAATGTGTGTGGGGTTATTCAAATTTTGATAAATTATATATACATATATTTACATTTAATAACAACATCAAAGAACCGAGATGGTCCAGCGCATATCACATGAATTATCCCTTAAAATGGGGGGTTTAAATCCTTGAAAACACTACAGAAATTTCATGTGCTTAAAATGAGTTTCGGAAATTCGTCCGAAATTTTTTCCTCAGAAGGAGATCCGCCCCAAATTTTCTCCTCAAGAGGAAAGAAAGGATTAGCTAATTTACAGTAATTTTTTTTTAACTGACAAGTTCTACCTGGTGGTAAGGGGTCACTACCGTCCTTTATGCCTATAGTTACACTGGCAACAAGCAACAATACTTAGTACTCTTGTTTATATAGTACAATATATGATGAAAGGATGATACCTACTCAGACAGACTTGCACAAAGCCCTACCAAGGAAAAACATAACAAAGACACAGTAATTTGACGTCATCAAAATTACTTGAGACTACGTCGATTTCGTTAAATTACCTTTAAATTAATTAAGTATATTCTAACATTTTCCTTTCTAAGTATGTACAAAATCAAATCGAACATAATCTATTAGCTGGAAACAAATAAATCTTTGTTAAAAAATGGACAGCGAAAAACGAACACGCTATATCCTATAAATAAATGACTAAATAACATGCCATGTTAGATTTCAGTTACCGATCATTTTGTATTATGATTGATTTGCCTGTAAGAGTCAATTTAATGATACAGCGGATGTTGTAAATTGTTTCAACTCTCGCTTGAAAGTAAAATCGTGTTTATAGTTTTACTATCAGGAATACACTCTTTGTATGTCATTTTCTTAAACATTTATAAGCAGTTTCGATTTCCGTTCGTACCAAATTTCTAAACAGGTTTTTATGGTCAACATTAACGAATTAGTCGGTTAAGCATCTAGTATCTTGAACTTGTCATATTTAACAATCTCTATATAATTTTGGTTAAGAAAAATGCTGAATCATTGTGAAATTTAAAAAATTAAGAACTCAATATATCATCGTATCTTACTTGGGTTTGTTTTGTAAAGAAACAAATAAGGTTTTTTTTAAAACAATCTTTATTTGAGCAATAAGTTAATAACAATAAATTAAATAAATAATATATAAGTCTTTGTACAATGCTTATAGTGTTGGTATATAAGGTGGGTACCAACTATTTAAAGCTAAATTATTTATGTGGGGAGTAAGCGCTGTAGGCCAAGTTTTGAGCATCATCGATGTTCTTGTTCCAGTCGGAACCGGATGCGTAGCCTGAATAGCCGTGACCGTGGCCAAGATCATGAGCGACGTGTTCTACATGAACTGGGTGGTGGGTTTCGTGGTGGTGAGCATGGGGTACCACTTCATATGTGGTTTTGGTGTGATCCTGTTTAAAACACCAGGCAACGAAGAGAACGACTGCGAGGACCAGAGCAATCTTTGCTGTTGCTAATGCCTTGAGAGCGATGAGCTTGACGATGAACAGCTTTCCGATAAGCACCTTGGCTCCGAGTAGTCCAATTAAACCTCCAATACCGCTACCACCCTTTTTCTTACCACGACCTTTAAATGAAACAATAATATTATTGCAAGGATTAAAAAAAATTAAATTATTGACGTAATTTCCGTCTGATGTCCTATTTTATTTTTTTCAACTATTTTCTGATATTATTATTACGAATTATTTAATTTGTCGTTATATAATTGCATATATTTTTAAGGAATTTAAAGTTTTCAAAATTTATTTTTAAATTATTTATTTAGAGAATAACGTCTCACCTTCTTCTAAGGAGCGTTGCATTTCTTCTTTATCAGCTTGGTTCATTTTAACCTCAAGAGCATGAGTTTCGAATAAGCTGACCACGCCATCCATTAACCTGTAATTAACTTCAGCATCTCTAGCTGTGGGGTCAACAGGAAGTGTATCCAACTTCTTTCCAGTACGGACATCTGGTTCGCCTTTTAGAACAACACCTTCAGCAATTGCAATGCTCCTGGTTGATCTCAAATTGTCCACGATTTTCAAAAGCTTTTCCTGTAAAAGATAATTATTATTAATTAGATTATTATTTGGAGTTACTAGTGAATAAGGAATATCAATGAAATGTTTTAGATTTAAGTATAATTGTGGTTGAGTGATATCATTTCTAGCTTGACGGTAATTTAATTCCACCTGCCGAGAGAAATTATATGAAATTATCCCCCAACTACACCCGCGTGAAACTTGATCGGACACTAGCACGTTCCATTCTCACTGAACACTTTCACTTTAATAATAAAATTATTGACCTTAACACATAAAGCGTAGTCTCCTCTGCAGTCCTTTATGAAGTTGATGGCTGTTTCCATTGTGTTGTCACTGTCTTCGCCGCTGGCAAAAACGCCGAGGGCTAGGAGTACGATCAGTGTGAACTTCATTTTTTGTCGATATTAATTTTCTAACGCGAGCCGGTTTAATTTTCTGACATCGAGTGATGTCAAGCTGGGTTTGGCGTGGTCCGGCCGCTGCATTAGAGTTTTATCGTACCCCTCCCTCTCCTTGGTTATCTGACT
Organism: Nymphalis polychloros; assembly: GCA_905220585.2. Taxonomy (NCBI): domain Eukaryota; kingdom Metazoa; phylum Arthropoda; class Insecta; order Lepidoptera; family Nymphalidae; genus Nymphalis; species Nymphalis polychloros. The sequence continues at coordinate 3,555,996 of HG992264.1, read as the reverse complement.
TACACTATACAAATCTTTCATCTAGGTTAAAAAGATATCGGATTCAGTTCGGTCCCTAATGTTTATGCAAATGAGATTACTTTGTACATATTTGACGATTTTTAAAAGACGTTTTCTTTAGCATTAACGAAAATATTATGTCATCAGTTAATAATAGAAAGTTTAAGCGATTATTAAATTATTCAGAATTATTTGTTTTCGGTTCAATTTTTTTCAAATAACATTCCAATGTATTATATAGTTTTTAGCGAAATTTAAATTTGTCGAATTTTTACTTTTTTCATTATTTTTTATAATCCAACCTTGTTAGGGAGTAGTTTAGAAGATACCTATTGAGACAAATCTGAATATTACATGCAACTTAATTTTACGACGATTCAATTTCATTATACTTCTTGAGTGAAATGTAATGTTAAATACTTTACTGTCTTTAAGAAAAATAACGACACAAAACTTTTTTAAAACATAATTAGAAATTAACACAATTAAATATTTAAAAATAGTCACTTCTTACAAAAAAATTTAAGTTAATACATATTCATTGTAATTATAATAAATTATCTTAGTCTAGTTTAAGATAATAAATTATATTAGAAAACACTTTCACATAAAAACACAGTGATATTAATTGTATAACTTGCTATTAATATCTATAGGGCAAAGCACTCGGTTACGAGAAAGTTCAAGTTTACTCTGGCATTTACAATTAACAGGCTATTGAAATAATATTGAACTCTTATTAGTTATAAACTAATTATTACAATGCAATACAAAGTAACAACTATGTTGAAAAAAAGAACGAAACAGTAACAGCCTTATTGAAAACATTAATTTGAATCAAAATATTTTTTATGGAATTTTAAAATAATTTTCAGTAAAAATTCTGACAGATTATAACAACAATATTGATAGAGACAGTTTTTTTTTATATATAAGGTTGATATAAAAGAATACAGTTAAATTATAATAAAATGTTTACTAAATTCTAAATTATATTCTTCATACATAATTAAAACATTCCACTTTCGTATTCGTTAGTCTTCTAATCATTTAAAAAAAATATCGCTGACCGCAGAATAACCGGTCAAGGAAACTAGGCTGAATAGATTTTTTCAACATGTCACGTGTTTAGTTTTTTTTTTTTTAATTAATAATCAACGTAATCGTTTATTGTTAAGATTTCAAATATAGAATATCAGCCGGGATTGTGAATCTGGCTTAATAATAATATCCTTAAATTCGAAAAAACTTCGCTGAATAACTTTTTCAACATTATAAGGTTTTTTTTTTTAAGAAATAAAGCGGCAATAGTCCTCATTTTTGCGTTGTTTTGTATATTACTTTCTTATTAAACTAGCAAGTAGCATATTAGAATAGAAAATTTCTCATTAATGTGTTTATTTTAAAGATATAAAAAAATAAAAAAATATATAATTATAGAATAAGAGGTATATAATATAATTCCACCAACGCAAACTAATGCTTAAAACAATGTGTAATTGGCAATTATCCCTTTTTTTCAATGTTATTTATAGTAGGAAGAAAAATGGTCAAATTAGTTAGTTGCTTGAAATTTTTTAAAAATATTGGCGTCTAGCACGCAAACATAATAATATTGTTATTTACTGAGTACATAATACTGAGTTTCTTACCGGTTCTCGCTAGAATCTACAGTCCGAAACGACGGTAGTTTTACATTCGATCTATTCCATAAATAATAATCAAGTGTTTATAAGTGTAGATGAATAAAAATAATAGTTATTTTTTTTTAGGTTCCCGTATTATCAAGTGAAATGTATTTACTTAGCTTTATTACTTTATATTATATTTAACTGGCGAGTTGTATGAGAAGGAGAGAGAGAGTTAATTATAATTTATCTCGATAAGTAGTAATCCAATTTTCGCGTAAAATATTCGTTTATTGAATAATGTTATAGGCTACTTTATACTTCAACCCATAGTGAAGTATCTTTACTACTGATATTATAAATGTGAAGGTGAGTTTATTTGTTTGTAATGCATTTACATTTTAACTACCGATTAACGTGAAATTTTAAATGAATTTTCAAGGTTATAGAAAGTTGAACAAAGGCACCTTTTTTACAGCATAGGTATGTGGACGAGAATATGGGCCACCTGATGGTAAGACGAGCGAGCCTGAGCACCCAGACGAGCTTGCACAAAGCTCGTCTGGGTGCTCAGGCTCGCTCACTCATCAGATATTCTTCCGCAAAGCAGCAGTACTTGGTACTGTTGTGTTCCGGTTTGACGGGTAAGTGAGCCAGCGTAATTACAGGCACAAGGGACATAAAATCTTAGTTCCCAAGGTTGGTGGCGTTAGCGTCTCTTACAATGCCAATGTCTATCAACGCCCGTTGATGACCACTTACCATCGGGTGACCCGTATGCTCGTCCGCCTACCTATGAAAAAAATAAAAAAACATGTAAAAGTAAATTTCACTGCTGGGCAAAAGCCTTTCCCCTTTTGGTGAGCTGATACCACCACGTTACTCCAATTCTGATTGGTGGATACACAACTGGTATATTTTCATCTGACACATGCATTTTCTTCACGATAATTGTCTTCACCGTTAACAAGATGAATTATATTATGAATTATAAGTGATTAAAATTCCGCGGTGCTTTTCCGTGTTTTGTACCCGTTATTCGGTTAAGATTCACGTGTTTGTTGGTCTTTTGTATAACACATTTTAATGTGTGTAATATAACATGTCATTCACTTGATTTTTAAACTCACTCAACTGAATTGCACTGAAATTTTACGCACACGTTTAATGTCGAAGACAATACAAATTATGTAAGTAGATTCGATTACAATTTAAAATATTTTTTTAATAAATTACTTAGATGAAAATAAGTATTAACTATAATTATTTAATATATTAAGATCAAATGATATATTTTAGTTAATGTGAAGAAAGAATCAGTTTGAAACTTGATTATATATAATCAGTGAAATTATAATAGTCGATTGCGTATTGTATGTAATGATATGGAAAGTTAAAATCATTTTCTGCTGGTCTCTACGAGCACGTATTAATGGTAGAGCTATTAGTTTAAATTCGATTTGTTTTCTTTAATACATACATGATCGTATTTTTAAATAGAAAAAGTTTTAAATAACACGAATTCTAGATAATATTAGAACCTTATCACACCCATTTTTATTTATTTTTTTAGTTTAAATTTGTTTTCTTTAATATAGCTATAGTCGTATTTCAAAATGGAAATAGTTTTAAAAAAATCATTAAATTTATTTGTTAACGTATTTTTAATTTAATATTTATTAATTCAGGATTACAAACAGAACATGCATTAATAATTAGAATTTAATAGTTAACAAGTTAGTAATAGATCTAAGGGTAAATGTTGCCATACTTATAAATAGCCACGACATGCAAAAGACATTAAACATCGTATATTTAAAAAAATAGCTTGGAAATTATTACAATACAGTTGTGTTATGTTATGGTTTACAATATAAATTTAAAATATATATATATATGTAAGTGGAATAAATAATACAATACTACTAGAAATACATCAATCAGTATAATAAAAAAAAAAAAACTTTAGCAATACTATTTGTATTTTAAATATTAATTAAACGTTACTTGGTAATCGTTACTAATAAAATAGATGCAAAAGTGTGTTTGTTAATCGACTGATCATCATTTAATGTAGCATAAGCGTTGTGAGGGGCGTAGAAAAGGATGTATGGTAGATGAAACCCACCTCAATCTCGGCCAAAAGCCAAGGGTAGCTAGTTAAATAACTTCCTTCAAATATAAAGTACTTAACATATATAATACATGTTGTGCTTAAATTAATGTTATTCTCTAGATTAACGTGCTAAAAATGAACATGTTATCTTATACGTAAGAATCTTATACGTTGTTCTTAATAGTATTCTTTACATAAAGGCATTTTTTTAAATCAGTTATTAGGTTACATTTTAGTTAAAATATATTTGTGTTATATGTTAAAACTTTTGATGCACATGGATGGATCAAGAGAATATATTTAGAACGCATGTTCTTGAGTGAATCTTAACCGATGATCGTGGGTTCAAGCCCGGGCAAGCACCACTGAATTTCATGTGCTTAATTTGTAATTATAATTCATCTCGTGCTTAACGGTGCTTGACGGTGAAGGAAAACTTCGCCCGGAAACCTGCCTGTGTCAAATTTCACTGAAATTCTGTCACATGTGTATTCCACCAACCAGCGTTGGAGCAGCGTGGTGAAATAAGCTCCAAACCTTCTCCTCAAAAGAGGAGAAGAGGCCTTAGTCCAGCAGTGGGACATTCACAGTCTGTTACTTTACTCTATGTACAGATGTGTGTATGTATGCATATATGTATATAAATAGTGCAACATTTTTGGTATTTACAATTAATATCTTAGGCTAAATAACTTAATCAGCTTCACCTTTTATATAATATATAGATATGTGAAAGCGATTCATAATTCAAGTAATTTCCCGGTCCATTTAAACGTTACGGCTTAATTTATGATGTTCGTTACATGTGTTAGAGAGAGACGGACTAATAAAGAAAAAAGCTATCGTAATAAGACCGTTAAAAGACATTTATTTCTAACGATACAACGTACGATATTTACCGATACGACTTACGTTTTTTTGTAAAGTTGAACGTGGCGTCTATATTACTAAGCGATTTTTTTATTCTGGATTCGTAGACTGCTCTGAATGGTGTTCAGCCAGCTTGACGATTTGTGGCCATCAGTTTCTTTGTTGCGTCACCGCGCATAAATAGATTATAATGTTAAATTTTTCAATCGTTCGAACGGTTATTTCCATTATAAATTGTGCTATTTGAACGGATTGTGAAAATAATTATATTATGCATCCATCTCTAAATGTTTTAACTTGTAATAAAATCGTATTTGTTAGTATCAAGATAACTTCCATTTTGTATTAAGTAAATTCGTCGTGTGACGTGTGATGTCACGTCGAATCTTTATTTAATCGGTCAGGTATTCTCTTTACCATTGTAACAATAATACACTTAAATATTATATTATATGTATATGTATTATTATTATTATTATATTATAGTGTTTGTGGGCGTTGGTACGTCAATTATTATCAATTTGGTACATGGAAGATAGTGTTGTATTAGTCAATATTCAAGTCTATTATCTGATAAATGTATATAATAAATAAGCAAAAAAATGTAGGTATATCTAACTTTAATAATTTAAGTAATTACAGTGAGTAAAAGCAGTACATTATTATACAAAAATAAAGCTAGAATGTAATATTCACAGTGCTTGCAGACAGCGTACTTAGACAGTACTAGAAGATTAGCTAGGCACTAGTAATTAGAAAACAAAAAGAAATAAAAATATTTTTAAGTATTAAGTAAAAACAATATATGTTTTAAACCCGTACAATTGAGGCGTGAAATGCGTTTTTATATATATATATATATATTATTAACAAAAACGTAAAGTACGTATTACGTTAATAATGTATATCTATATATATTATTTTTTATATTAAAAATTGTGAGATATAAATGGCTCAACGCGATATGGTTGAAATTCTGAGACTCATCGTAACGACATGTCCGCAAACGAGTCCGCACTTTCATTTTCTTAATTTTTTACTTTCGATCGATGGTCATTCTTTTAATAACTCTAAGCCTATACTTAGACGAGATGGCCCAGTGGCTAGAACACGTGTCTCTTAAACGAAGTTCAAACCCGTGATGAATTGGTGTGATGAAAACAATATATTTTTATTAACATATCTAAGTAATTGAATTGAAGTGTTACTACTCAGTTGCTTGCCGGTATATCTCGGTAGTATCCACGTTCCGAACCAGTAAGAGCTTTACATTCAATATGATCCAGTAAAATGATAATTCGAATATCCTTGTCAAAGCCCACTTAAATAAAGCATATTTTGATGTTGATCAGTGACATATATGCTTTGGTGTGGCGAGCACAAAATATTAAAGGAAGAAACATATTATATTGTTAATTAATTATTGATTAATTGGTTGATGACTTTTAAAGTACATGCCTGAAGTAGATAGAGGTTCTTCTAGTTTCTTTAAAAAAGTAAAATTCAAATAGTAAAAAATAGGTAACGATTATGAAAACCGTCTAGGCTGCCGCCAGCGAGACCCCTGGCACCCTATAGCGTAAATAAGACACTGTTTTCGATTAATACTACTTTTTCTTGTCGCTTTAATCTAAATTATTATTTATTTTAATGTCGAATGGTCTTAATTTTTTGTTTAGCGGATGATTAGTTAAACAATCCTTTGTCTTCTTTTTTCAAATGTCAAATCAACGATGACAGAAAGAGTGATATTTAACAAAACAGCTACTAAGTTAAGGCTGTAATATACTACGTTTATGTCCGCGTTTTAAACTATATATTAGAGAGGCTAATATGACAACGATGGGTTTAAGTTAAAAAAAATTAACAATTTCACTTTCGGACGTGAAATGCTAGCAGTAATTATATTTGATTTAATTAAGATCTTAATTCAATGATTTATGTTCGAAAAGAGGTATACGTACAATTAGTATGTGTCTGCCTTATTAATTAATTAGACATAATATGGGAAGGAAGCAATGTAAAGTTATAATTGATTTTATTAATTGTAATTGAACTGGCTCAGTCATGGTTTTGGAAAGGTAGTTTAGAGTTGAACCAATGAAATTAAAAATTGATTTTATCAGTGTGCTTCCGAAACACTGGTTTATTTTTTTAGTAAGTCTGCGTCGCTATTACGTCGGATTTAGATGTGCCGGGCAGAGCAGGATTTAGAGGTGTGGAGGCCTCGGGGCAACAAAGGAGTGGAGGTCCCCTGGCCCTAAATTGTTTTCCAAATAAAATTAACAATATTGGTCAGTCGAGTTTTTTAAGGAATATCTTTTGGTCCACCCCACTCAGCCATTGAATTTTCGGAATTTTAAAGATCTTTTTTCCAAAGTATATTTTCGTGGGATTAAATCCGGCCCTGGTGCCAGGACTACAGCCTAAGGGTTTCCACAACAGGGGGGCGCTCAATATATATTTCTATAAAAATTTCCCACTTAACAACTTTAAAATAATATATAGTGTATTATAATTTATTGTATCTACATATTTTTATATGTGTATGTCTCCTCTAACGCAAGTAATGTTTCACGTATTTCGTCCTCGAACGTCCGTACGGATTATAATCCGTCTAGTATAATAATTATATTAGTGGTGATCGATAGAAACAGACCGTACTAATAAAAGAGAAAATTCCATTGTTTTTCAGAAATGTAGCCATACTGCATATTTACCAATAGAAATGAATGTACAGAGTCATATGAATATATGTATATTTAACTTTATAAGCTAGCGCTTGGCTGTTATCACACCTGATGGAAAGTGATGATGCAGCCTAAGGCGGAGCGCGCTTGCCTAGAAGGTGCCTATTCACTCTAGACTTGAAGGTACCCATATTGTAGGTGGTGGGGAATACGGAGGTTGGAAGGGTATTAATATTAAAGTAATAATATATATATATATATATATATATATATATAAACTTGCTTATATATTATATTATATTATTTTAATATCATACAGCATACATATGTTTTCGACTTGTTTTAGAACTCGCTTTTCGAAATATCCGATTGCATAGCGCCATCTCTAGCAATTCAAGTGAACTTCGTGACTTCGGTTCTCATTACAACACAACTGTGTCGTGGGAACAAAAGGAAAATATAAAGGAGTAAGAATATCTTCATAATATGTATTACATGTTATTTATATCTAGAAATTTGTATGTTAACACAGAATATTATATTTATGTCATTTTCAATATTTATATCAGAATGTGAATGTCCCACTGCTGAGCTAAGGCCTCTTCTCTTCTTTTTTGAGGAGAAGGTTTGGAGCTTATTCCACCATGTTGTCCACTGCGGGTTGGTGGAATACGCATGTGACAGAATATCAGTAAAATTTGACACATGCAGGTTTACTCACGATGTTTTCCTTCACCGTCAAGCACGAGATGAATTATAATCACAAATGAATCACATGAAATTCAGTGGTGCTTGTCCGGTTTTGAGCCCACGATCATCGGTTAAGATTCACGCGTTCTTACCACTGGTTCATCTCGGTTTCTATATTTATATATTATATGCTAATACTATACATGCGAAAGTAACTATGTCCGTCTGTTACGCTTTCACGATTAGAACACTGAACTGATTTTGATGAAATTTGTTATGAAGCAACCTCGAGAAAGAAAATTACCTTTTTTAAACAATCCCTCCGTCACACCCACATCGCTAGTACTAGTATTAATATATAATGTTATGTATGTTATATCTTTTATAGCATAGGTAGGCGGACGAGCATATTGACCACCTGATAGAAAGTGGTCACCAACGCCCATAGACATTGGCAATGTAAGAGATGTTTTACAGCACCAACGCACCACCATCCTTGGGAACTATGATGTTATATCCCTTGTTCATGTAATAAAACCGGAACACAACAATACCGAGTACTGCTGTTTTGCGGTAGAATATCTGATCAGTGGGTGGTACCTACCCAGACGAGCTTGCACAAAGCTCTACCACCGAGTAAAGATTATATATCTTTTCGTTTTTGTCATTTATTTATTTACTTTTTCATTTAATAAGTCTCATATCTGGCTTACACAACATCCAAAAAATACAACTTTTGATATGTATTCGATCGACAAGTGTACATTGTCTTATTATAGTATACCATTATAACTTTAATAATAAATTATACAGTACTTATGTATGTTATATAAAATTTTCTATGGTTATTATTTTATAATAAATAGTTTTATATATCATTATAATGATTTTAATTTGAACGCCTACCATATATTTATAACTACACACTAAAGAAAAATGTTGCTTCATACATTCCACGTGCTTCGACTTCGCATATCAATTCGTTTGCATACTTATTGTCCTGTTATTTTTATTTTACTTTAATTTTTTTTAACTCTAACATATTTATCATTATATTCTAAAACATAAAAAAATAAAAATTAAACTACACATAAAAAATAAATAAAAATTAAGCACGCCGTCTAAAAGATTGTCCTGTGTCATTGTACCCAAGACGCTCTGCACCGCTAGACTCAGCCTTTAGGCTAAATAAGCGCTTAGGTCATCAGAAGTGTGGACCAGTTTCTTAGAGACGTCTTTTATATTTTTTTTAGTATCAGACGACCATGGATCTGATGTTTCAAAACCCAGCGCCCCAAATTCTTATGCGCTTGATGGTAGTGAATATTTGCGGCGCTTGAGTATTTGAGAAGCTTCAGTAACTTTATTTTGTAAAAAAAAAATATATATATATAGGATAAACTTATTATGTAAACTTGACCATGGACATCCAGCAACTGTTGCATCAGTTGCAAATGTGGAATCGAACTCAAAATAAAATCATAAATTAAGCAAAATAAAAACCATATCTCTCTTGAATAAATTGATTTACAGTTAGTAAGGGGATGATGTAAATATTCTAACAATACCCCATACATACAAATCTGTCCAAGCATTTAAAAGGTATGCTGGAACGTAGAAACTCATATACACAAAATAATACTAAAAACATGACACTCCTTTTTTTGCCAGTCGTGTAAATATAATTTGAGTTTTCTTATAACTGAATATAATAAGCTTTAATTTATTCCATGTATTAAGCAGGGCCATCTCGACAAAAAGGTCGAGATGGCCCAGTGGTAAGAACGAGTGAATCTTAACCGATGATCGTAGGTTCAAACCGGGGCAAGCACCACTGAATTTGATGTGCTTAATTTGTGATTGTAATTCCTCTCGTGCTTGACGGTGAAGGAAAACATCGTGAGGAAATCTGCATGTGTCAAATTTCATTGAAATTCTATCACATGTGATTTCCACCAACCCGCATTTGAGCAGCGTGGTGGAATAAGCTTCAAACCTTCTTCTCAAAAAGGGGAGAAGAGGCCTTAGCCCATATTCACTGTTACTACTAAGCTTTTAACTTCTGTACTAGTTTGTATTGACGATGAAACTGGTTTAAAATTCAGTCGGAACATAATATAATTGATGCTAAGTAGTGTATTTAAATAAAAGCTTATTAAAATCTGCTCTCATCTGTCAATCGTAAAGTGGTTTCAAATTTCTATAGGCAGACTGTCAGCAGAAATGCCAATGCTAGATCGTAGAGGACCAGTTCTCCTTGGTATTCTGCTTGTCTTCTTGTAGGAAATATAAATTTAAATTGTACTAACGTGACAAAAACGTGATGTAAATATGACGAATTTAGTACAAAAAATAGGCAGCTAAGCTTTTACTGGTTTCTCTAAGTAGTGTTCAATTACAGCACCGCTGATAAAATCGAAATGCAAAAAGCTGGAATTGAATAAGGTGTTTTTAAATTTCGAACGAGAGGGTTTCTATGGGAATGTAAGCATCAAAAATTTACAAGCATGTGACCCCGGTCGTACAGCTGATTAAGTTAAAAAAATAAAGAATCAAACATATAATTTAAGCCATGAAAGTTAATTAGCCAATTAAATCTACAATGGAAGTATGTGAAGTTCCCATGAATCTCTTCGGACTATTGTTCGAAGAAATTTTGTGTCAATTTTCTTGCTTAAAACAAATTTTCTTACATTAAACAATATAATTGTAATCAAATTACTACGAGCGTAAGTTTTTGTTAGAACATTACGTACCAATTATTATAATGATTGACATGGGTGTTTCTTTTGAGCTCGGTTTTTGTTCGTTCTGTTAGTTTTTGCCCATAGTTTGTGTTTTATATTTGTAAATTTAATAATAAAAAAAAATTCTTGATGGATGGCTTAGAAAAAACACTGAGATAACCTTTTTCAGTGGAAGTAGTCGATTTGAACTAATCTGCTATAATATTATGTCTGCTATAATATTATGCATTACAAACAGTTCTCGATCAATATATATTTAATTATAACTTACAATTATTCCACATAACTACGTATATTAATTTTATTTTAATTTTAAAGTTCCGAGAGTAAATTCTTAATCGTTCCAGACGCCATTTTTTCACTAATCCATAACGAATATCATAGATTATATTTTAAAATCTCGACCAATGATATCGCGTCAATTCAATCTCAAAGTTGTTTTATTTTTCATTACTCGTCTTGCGCTAGTAACAAGCTATGCATTCATCTGTTCTAATCTTAACCCTATATTACAACCCCAGTGGAGCAGTATGGAGACTTCTATCCTGTAGCCAGTTTTGTTGACATACATATTTAGCAGTTTCAGTTATTTTTGCATACTGAATGCAAACATTGGAATACTAAGAACCGTTTCGTCGTTATCAGAGAGATTACGTAACAAGAAATATCGAATTCAATGAACCGGTACGTTTTAACAAGGTTGCATAGATTGATTTGTGTTCCATTGAAATGCAGATGAGAGTTAAATAATCACCCCAGTGATTCGATTCATTTAAAGAATAGGTAGGCGGATGAGCATATGGGCCAGCTGATGGTAAGTGGTCATCAATTCCCATAGACATTTGCATTGTAAGAAATGTTAACCATCGCTTACATCGCCAATGCCCCACCAACCTTGGGAACTAAGATGTTATGTCCTTTGTGCCTGTAGTTACACTGGCCCACTCACCCTTCAAACTGGAACACAACACCAAGTACTGCTGTTTTGCGGTAGAATATCTGATAAATAGGTGGTACCTACCCAGGCGAACTTGCACAAAGCCCTACCAACTAGAATTAAATTCTTAATGACACTTGTTATTATTCAACCGTTGATGTAATTATGCTGCAAATTTAGATCTTTTGATATCAGTTGCACTCATTCGATCCTGTTGCGTTAGATAGCATGAATACCTCCCAGGTGGGAGGTATTCATGCTATCTCTTTTAGCCATTACGCGAAAGATGTTATCCGAGCAGCTAAGGCAGATTATTCTTTTTTCGTCGCTTTCTATGATCAAGTAAAGTACTAATTTAGATAACTTCACGTGTGACCATAGTTTAAACGCTTTTACTAATATTATAAATAGATAATAATTGTTTTCTTTATGTTTCTTTTTAATGCATAAACTTTGTTTTTTATATATATCTATATTGAAGGCAAATGACTTTACTCCTCTTGATGGTAAGTGGTAGTAGAGTCCAAGCGCGACGACGGCCAGTATCGGGTGATTTTAAAAAACTTTCACATACGGTAGATTCATTATAAGCTGGTGACTTAGGCTACTGTTTTTTTTTTTGAGTAGATATCCCTATGGAAATTGCAATAATGTGGCTCAAGGTATCAAAAATGATCCTATAAAATATCTACAAAGATACATAATTGTTCAATCCGTACGAATTCGGGGCGGCTCGCTAGAATAATTTCACGTATATAAAACATTTCGTAATATTATTTAATATATGCGCATCCTTGGTTGATTTTTTTTTATGTAATCTTTATAATATAAATTTTATTCAATGATCAATTGGGTATGGTCGACGGTAGTGAGACATTGTGCCATACTTTCTATATTTGATTATTTGTATGTGTACTGCATTATAGATATATGCTTAATTTAAATATCATATTTAATATTCTATATCAAATCATGAAACTAAGTGAACTCTTTTATATTAAACATAGCTTCATTTCGTATGAATTTGTGAGTCTATTTTTACTCTATCCACGAAAAATAAAACACTGTCAATTCTATTGAAGTGGGCTTTTTTTAATATTCTTTTCTTTATTGAATAATAATTTGAGAAATAGCTTCGAGAACGGTTTTATTTAAATTTTACGGAAAATATCCCTTGGGTTGAATTGGAAAACTAATTTATGCTGTCATTTGTTATATATTATTCGATATTGTTTTTTATTATCTTGATTAAACATCGATGAAAGTTTTATTTGAATTAAAAGTAAACGTTACATTTATTTATTAAGCGCGGGCCTTTTCATCTAATCATTTTATTTATATAATATTACTTATATACCAAGTACCATAAGATAACATATACAAATAAATACGCAAAAAGAAAATAGTACGTTTTTCCCGATTCACCGTTGTTAACCTACTTTCTTAGTAGTTATTGAAGCTATTTCGTTTTTGAAATCGAACGTATTTTTTATCGTTCATGTTAGCATTTAGAGCAGCCGATAGAAGTTATTACGGTCCAGTTTGCCAGTGGACGAATTAATACACTTCAATTACCTTTAATAATAAATAAACAGTATCACCAATTTGTTTACAAATACAAATACACGAATCAACGGCAAAGGTAAGACAAATCTATTTAGTTATGAAAACCGATATCAAAAGTTATTAGGCATTCTTTCATAATGTCTGTTAGACTCAAATCATCCGTTTCTATATTGTTAACTAAGGTCCTCCAGACCGATTTCGGCCACGGTGGCCAATCTACACAACAAGAGAGATTAGCCAACTGCGCAGGAGATATTATAGTGAACAAGTGTGTGCGCAAACACAGGTGCACTCTCTTTTCCTTAGCTCTCATAATCCGATGGGACGGCAATCCGACACGACCGGAAAGAGTTCAGGCACAGGACCAACGGCTTAACGTGCTTTCCGAGGCACGGGAGTGTATACACTTCCACCTTCCAGACTCCGGGCTGCTACTGAGAATTTCCTGACAGAAAAACCCAATAACTACTTTATTGGCCCGACCTGGGAATTGAACCCAGGACCACCGGGTCTGCAGCCTTATATCTAGCCACTAGACCAACGACGGCAGTCAGTCAGTCAGTCAGTGGCCGTGGCCTATATTGTTAAAGAATTCACAAACAAAGTTAATCTATTTCATTAAACAAAGACAAATCTCTCTAAAGGTACCATTTATTGCTCTTGCTATAAATGTTATTGAATTGGTGCTTAGTTAACAATGCTATGTTTTTCATTCGAATTTTAAATCAATGATCACGGAAAGAGATAAATGTGTATTTAACTGAACAAAGTAAGGTTATTATAATCATTTCTAGATATAAAATCAACCTATCAACGGTTGAACAATAAGAAATGATCCATACAATCATCAACACGTGATCTTAATAATAATATTAGAGTTCACTTTCTCATAGTTTAGCATTTAAAGGCAATAAAGTTTGCGGTCACGACTTAATAGGTCAATATATTGAAGAGCATGATATGTATTCGTCCTACGATTGAAACGTGAGGGAAAATGCATGAGGTATTTGGAACAGTTTTTACTAATAGACGAGTGTTAATATCACTTTAGCACATTGGACATAGCACATTTAATTTTTAAATATAATATGATATATCACAATTGATATCTTCGACCACATAAAATTTGGTCCTTCGAGCCGGATGAAATTTTGATTTCAAAATTTCATCCGTTTAAATCATCAATTTAAATTCACAATTACCAGTGCTTTTTAAGTTCACTGATTTTATTTACAAGTACATTGTTTTGACAAAAAAATGTTATATCATTAAAATGGTACAAGTGATGACACATGATGATAAAACATAGTGTATACTTACACTTAAGTAGTATAAAATTGTATTATAAAATAAAGAAAAATATTAGATTTTTTTTTTTTCAATCAATAACGTTTGAGTAACTCGTAGGTTTATAGTTACATTTATATATATAAGATCAGTCAAAATAATAATTTAGTACATATAATACTATCATTATATATATAATATATTCATATTATCATTCAAGTTGTATATATTGAACTACATGAGCTTTTCATTGAATTAATGATGCATAATATATTTTTTAAAAGAAACATGGAATTGCATAGTTGTATAAATTGTATGCATTCCTTAACTAATATTTATATAAAATATTTTATATTTATACAAATTATTTGATCTATAACCTTATTAATATATATAAAACAAATAATTACAAGACGAATATAATTTCATAAAAAATAATTAATTTATATTTTGTATATAATTCAACATTCAACACACATTTGCAAAGTAAAAAATTTACATGTAAATTTTTTGTTATTCTTTAATTTTTTTATAATAATATATCGTTTTTCATAATAATACCGTGTGTTTTTTTTAAATGGTCATATTTTGTCATACGTTTTCTGAAACATAAGAGACTCTTTTTACAAGATTTTATTTAGCCCGTTAAACACAACGTGTGGTCTAAATCTATCTTAAATTTTTTAGAACTTTTTATCTATACAAATAAATAAAATTGAAGATTCTGTCTGTGATCTGAAAAAAGCTTTTTCTTCTACTAAACTAACTAATAAATTAAATATTTTATATCTATGTTTCAAATAGTTATTTATTAAAATAGTTATTAAACACGTTAAAATGGCGGGTTCTAAAAGATTTTGGTCACGTACAGTACAATTTACAAGTCACGGGTTTCGCTGGTACCATGATAAAAATCGAATCGTAAATCACTTATCACTTAACAGCTGATAAACTTTTACTATTCTCGATTAATCGTTAGAAAAATCATTACATATTCATGTAGAAGTGTTACATCTAACAAGAAGTCGGACTTCCGTTTTTGAATTAAAAAATGTTTATATTCCACGCAAAGAATCGTGACAAAATAACATAGATACTAGAAATCGGTTGTGGTATAACGAATCAAAAAAAGCGCTTTAATTTAAAACACGTGCTTTATGTAATATTAGAAACAACATGGCTGCCTCATTGGTCCAGTGGTTACTGGACCAACTGAATAATTTGAATACATTGAGTTACCCAGGTACATAAGTCGTACAATATACCGATAACGGAAAAAAAAAATTTTGAAAATATAATCTTTAATTATGATATTTAAAACGGTCACGAAAATACTATAAGTACCTACTTCAACAAGGTATAATTTAGAATGCTTATATTATTATTTATTGATTTACTTAGAATATTGAACAACCTTGGTAACTAAGATAGTATGTCCCTTGTGCCTTTTGCACTGGCTCACTCACCCTTTAGGCCGAAACACTACAATACTAAGTACTGTTAAATGGGGGTAGATTATGTAATGAGTGGTATCTACCCTTTTTTTTTTTGACGCTGGGAAAACGCTTTACTCGTTTCCCCCTACGGAAACAGTGGGGGGGGGGGTATGTGGGGCTCACCATATGTCCAGGGCACCGAGTGTGCCCCGATCATCGGAATACCCACTAAAAACCCAGCGATACCTTCCCGTCTTAACGGGAGCGCCATAGGATGCTCATCATGCATTATTTACTCGGTGGTAGAGCTTTGTGCAAGCTCGTCTGGGTAGGTACCACCCACTCATCAGATATTCTACCGCAAAACAGCTTTACTTTGTATTGTTGTATTCCGGTTTGAAGGGTGAGTGAGCCAGTGTAATTACATGCACAAGGGACATAATATCTTAGTTCCAAAGGTTGGCGGCGCATTGGCGATGTAAGTGATGGTTAACATTTCTTACAATGCCATTGTCTATGGGCGTTGGTGATCACTTACCATCAGGTGGCCCAAATGCTCGTCCGCCTACCTATACAATAAAAAAAAAGAAAAATTATCAGACTCGTCGGAGTCTGTGAGCACAAGCTTCACAGAGGCACCCGACGCTGTCTCCATCTCCGCATCCATGTACATACCGTTAACTTAAATCAGCTGTCCTCCAGGAGTACTCGTCGGAGGGTGGCTCTAAGGCATCATTTCTGATCCTCAGAGCCGGAGCTGTCTGATAGAGAAATAAAAAATTTTGATGAAAATTTCTTCCCCTAGTCTCTATATATACATAAAGGGTGGGTTGGGCGTTCTATTTTTTTGGTATCTACCCTTGCATAATGCTCTACCACCAAGTATTAGCCGGAGAAAAATAAATAAAAATATTTAAAAAGAAAGAAAACCACGTGCGTGAGAAAAAGATAATTTACGTAAGGAATTTGCCGATTTCCGACAAGATAGTCTCCTAATGAATTTATATAAGATTTTATTGGCAAAAAAACTATTTTTTAAAAGTGAAAGTAATATTAAATAAGGTTTGTAATTTTCGATATAATCTGTTTCTGACGTTCAAGGCGCTTTTTTTTTAAATTTAATTATTTAAATATTTTCATTATTTAGGCAGGTCAATGAATGACTTTGTATATATAATTTAAGCATAACATTTATATATAATAAAATAATTAATCCACATGCTACATCAGCCTAACTTATATGTAATATAATAATTATGTATTTATTGCTATTTACAAAAACTGTGCTAAACTAACGGCTCGTGCCTCGGAAACCACGTAAGCTTTCCAAGACCAAAATGAAATCTCGTTATTTTATTGGCCTTTGATTCATCTTAGGTTAAAAGCCATGACATAAACGCTGCAGTATAAATATATGAAAGTCCTAATTGTAAGCAACAAATATAGTGTTTTTGTATGTTCATAAAACTTAAATATAACTAAAAAAGAATACACAGTTTCAGTCAAAGACAAAATTACAAAGACAAAGATAAAAATTATAATTAATTTAATTCCATTTTCAAATTCGAAAGTACCATATATTAAATATATTTAAAATCTACAAAAATATTTATACAAAAATTTAACTGATTGTTACTTAATTACATTAAAAAACTTACCACTTACCACAAAATGTATGTAAATTTATGATATGATAAACATATAAGTAATTAACGATTATGCTTTTTTTTATAAGATGTTAGTCTTTATAAACTAGGCTTTGTTCGGGGAATAATTCTACTAATTTATAAGGGTTACGTTACGTTCCCGATTCTTTTTCTCACAAAAATAAACCTCAGTTGAATCGTTCCTCACCTCAGTCAACATACGTTCTCGATTCTATTCGAATCTAACTTCGACTCAACCGCAATTCGATCGTTTTGTTATTAGAATAGGAAAATGGTTTGACGGCAGCGATTACGCTTCTATTCGATTACGATAAACTGACAATTCGTTAGAAGTATTAATCGAGATTTGGTATTTGGTAAGAACGTGAGTTCTGAAGATATACTATTTCATCGGATTATGAGAGTGAGGGAATTTATAGGGCACTTTTGTAAATGACGAAAATTTCATGGGCAACTGAGGTCATGACCTCGTGTCCTAGCTACCCGATAGGTAAGAGCTATCGAGAGCTGTAAGTAAATTAAATTTCGGGGTAAATTTTTTGCTTAGAATTTTAAAAACAATTACATAAATAGAACCGACTAACGATACCTAATAACCAGTTCACGTAATAACAAGGTTTCTGTTACAATAGAAACATTATGATTTATATACATAGATAACATTTTGTACTTCCTCAGATGTCAGTGTTTTAATACCAAATTTCTGATTCCGCAAAGTAAACATAAGCTTCCTGGCGTTTTAATAATAAAAAAAAGGCATTTGTTTATTGTTCCTTTTAATAAATTTAAATATTATGTCTATGATATTACTAGATAAGGCTCATTACCAAGTACAAAACATAAATATAATAAAAAGGCTTGGAGTTCGTATTAATAGATTTCCATATAGGAAGTTGTATATAATTGACTATATATATCATTTGAGAAAATAATAATTACTAATATTATTACCAGTTCATTTCAATTCATCTACATTTCGAACATGACAATTCAAAATTGCTTAAAAGCCTACTTGAATACGAAATATAATTACTGTGACGTCATCAGCGAAGTCATCAGGCTACCTAACCGTACCAGAAGTTCGTTAATCTTCCAATATTAAATAAAAAAAGGTTCTTAAGAACGCGACGGTTATGTTTTCGTTGTTTCGTTTTTAACATATCATAGCAAATGCTTCACACTATGTTAGAATTAATTGATTTAAATTTTTGTTTGTTAATGTTATATTGGTTCAAATTCAAATAACTTTATTAAATATTGAAGATTGAATCTAGAAACTACCACTGGTTCGGAAAAGAATCATCTTGCCCTGAGAAAAACCGGTGAAAGAAACTCAGTGGGTTGTTTTTTTTTATTGTATCATGCACGGTTTACAAATAAAAAAATAATTGAAATAGCCATGTGGCGATCGTGTCATTCCCAAGGTGTGCTATCATCCATAAAATCATTAATTGTATAATAATCTTAAGCACACAAGATTACAATTTTTTTTAAATTTAGCCTTATTTATGTTTTTGAATGTGGGATCATAACTTTCTAGAATAGCCCAATTGTTAGAACACCTGGATCTTAATAAAAGATTATAGTTTGAAGCTCGGGCAGGCACCACTGAATTTTAGTGTTTATGATTAATCTTGTGTTGGGCGGTGAATTAAACCATCGTGAGGAAACCTGCATGTGTTGGATGAAAAACTATCAGCGTGGTGGAACGACCTCATAGCCTTCTCCTCAAACGGAGAAGAGGCCTCAGCCCAGCAGTGGGATTTCAGATTACTTTTACTTTTATTATATTACCCAATTGTAAAGAGACATTATTTTAATACGATAAACTATAGACTAGACTTAGACTACTAGACTTTGAAAAAATAAATTGAAATTAATAGATATGATATATTTATTATATTGTGTCATATATTAATTTACATATACTTTACAATGTTTTATCGAATACTATGCGTGAAATATTATGTTTGTTTGAGAATAATTGTAATTACAGACACACACCATCTTAAGTTTCCAAGGTTCGTGGCGCATTGGCGATGTGAGCGATGGTTAACATTTCTTACACTGCCAATGTCAATGGGCGTTGGTGACACCATCAGATGGTCTATATGCTCGTCCGCCTACCTATCCTACTAAAAAAATACATGACAAAAATACACGAAGTAATTATTAATGTATTGATGGACAAAATTCAAAGAGCATTGGGCTTGATGCGACACAAGCCGTTTCTATTTAATCTTTTATGTATAAATAACTTAGATACGAAAATTATATACTTGTGCGATAGCTAACGGTAAGTCAAATGTAATGCTATATTATGTACTTAATAATTAGCATAGCATAGTTTTAACATACATAAGAAAATATAAGATTTTACGGAAACATCGTGTTGAATAATAATAGTTATAAGACGCGACATGTTAAGATAGAGTTATTTAAACTAATACGTGGTCCAAGGTACATCTACATTATCATCATCAAATCATCTCAGTATACAATAAAAGTAAAGTAAAGTAATAACATTACGATTTGTAAAGTTTGACGTCATACAAACATTAAAAAAAACCAGTTTACAATAAAAATAAATAGACAAAAGTTTTAATGATTTTGAGGACAATATTATAATTTGATTTTGTAATCTATTTTCATACATACACGGCAACTGGGTTTTAAATGGTTTTAAGAATTACATTGTTAGATGTGTATAGATTATAGTAATTATCTTTTGCATCTAACAAGACCTTTTAAATGAGAAGATACATAGAAATCAGTTTGCATTTATTTAATATATAATATTTTTTTTGATTATGATTAAAGATTTTTAAATATTATATAGCGTTGATGTTCATTTTTTGATTTATACTGTTAATATTATATTAATAAAATAACAATATATTTAACTAACTTTCGTTAAAAAATGCATACGAAATGTTAGTAACGCACATTACAAGCGCGTCCCTAGTACGCGACCCGCACACAACTCGGTTCGACTTAAGTGGGGAGGTGCGGATAAAAACGCTATGTCCACACCTGGGGTACACACAACACGTACCACCACCGAAGGACAATGAAGTTACTCGTGCTGTTAATCAGTGTGGTAGTGGTCGCGGCGAAGCCGACGGCAGATGAAGAAGTCGTAGGTTCCGTGCTCGGCGTTGTAAAGGGATGCGCTGAAGAGGACGTCGCCTTGTGCCTCAAGGTGTGTTGTGAAGTGCTTATAGAGTTTAAGTCAAAGTGTTCATATTGAAGTTTCCGTATATTATAAGATCGTGGATTTTTATAAGGATATCATATTACAGTAGCTAATGAAGTCAGTGTTAAGTCTATTAATTAATAATAAGGAAATTTAATATTATATAATTTCAATATTAAAGACAGTACAATGCAACGACCAAAAGCTGATGAATATATGTTTCAATAAAGAAACGTGTGATAATATAAATCTTAAATCAATTTCTAAATACATTTACAGGAAAGGGCACTAAAATACGCCGAGAATTTAGCAACATCCCGGGAAATTAACATCGCTGATGGTATCACACTGATCGGCACTGGATCTTCCCGTGGTGCCAGATCCTTCGAACCCTTGCCCGAAGAGCCCAAAGCCAGGGAAAACCAGGTGGAATCCAGACTCGTCGATGCAGCTGCGGAGTTCCTTGAAAACCATGTAATCCAACTGCGCGTCCCAAAAAGTACCGTCGATGATGTGAAAAGATCGCTTGAGGAAGGTCAGTAATTCTTGTTCGCTTAATCTTCAAACATTTGTCCAATATATTTAACGTTGGTTCCAATCTCCCACCGTCCAATTTAATGTTATTTTCATATATCTTACTATATACATATTTATTATGAATACATTTTAATTGATAATTTATTTTATTAATAATACGTAACATAATCAATTAAAAGTATAATAGTATATATCTAAATTGTAAAAACAGCTTGAATGCGATTTAAAAAATAAACGAAACATCAAAATAATTACAATAAAAATGATATTCGTTAAAAGTATTTCTAAATATACAGAGCAAAAACAAATAACACACTTTTAGCAATTTAATTGCAGAAGTCGATACTAACTACTAAAACCGCTCGTTAAATTGTTCTGAAACGTCATAAAATTTATATTTATTTTTTTGTTGAGTTCAATAAAAGACAAGTTAATAAAGCCATTCTTAACTAAGCAAATATATTTGAATTGGAAAGTACGATTTGCAGTTAGCAGAAACTAGCGAATTCCGATGATAAATTTTGTATATCCAACAATTATAATAAATTATACTAGATAATTATCATTTTGTTAATCTTTATGCTTTCACTGTTTGCTGATAAACTTTGTGAAAATATATTATTATAATTATATTATTTTCACTTTCAACTTAAGTTGCTAATTAAATTCATTAGAAAAAAAAATTAATTTATAATATTACCGCTCTGTTCGTTATTTTAAGCAAATTCAATTTCAGGATAGCTATTTTGAAATCGTACGGATTTCAAATTAACGTAAGCTAAATTAAGCGGTAAAAATATTTATTAAGACAATACAAATTACATGATCAATCTTTTGAGATTATAAACCATTTTTTTATGTGTGACATAATGTCTAATTTGACATCGTGAGCAAAGTTAACTTCAAATATATATCGATATTTTAAAAATTATAAACGGAATTCGAATACGGCAGAATACCAAAACAAAATGTAACGACACGATTTATCTAATGGTTAAGTCAGAGCGCTAGACACTGAAACGGGTTTCAATATAAAAACACTGCAAAGCAAATTGATTTACAACAAGCGTTTACAGAGCAATTTGTGTTTCACCAAAAATAAGTACGTTAGAAATTACACGACGCATAATTAAAGGCTTGTACTTAATTCGGAAACGACTTGGTCTCGAGTTATTCAAGATTTTTATGATGTAATATAATCGTACGATATAATTTCTACCAATCATTACGCTCACGCCGAAACGCAATTAAAAAAGTGACCACTGGCAGAGCAAGTACATATGATAATATAAAAATAGAAAGTCATTCGTCATGGGAAACGAGACGTTAATAATAAACATTAAAAAAAAAAAAGAACAAACGTAACTAAACCAGTAGAAATGTCAGATACGGTTTTAGAAATCGCACATCCTGATAATGAAAAAGTTGCAAAACTAAACGAAGAGGAAGAAAAAGATCGTAGTAAAGGAACACGACAGACGGGAGTTTCTCCGCCATTAACAAGGTCGTATCTTGGAAAGCGGGCGTTTAAATTCCAGTTTTTGCTACATCCAAGTTACTAGGAATGTAAGGAACTTGTTTTAGATTTCCGTTAACAGCAACAAAATCGCTTAGTAAAAGTCGCGCTCCAGGCGGATTCTTGATCGAAATATGGAAGTGGGTTTGAAGCTTTCGAATTGTATCAAGTTGATGCACTTTCTAGATAAATGAGGTTGTTATGCAAACTAAACGTAACATCGTGAATTTCAATGAAAGCGATACTTGTTTATATTTCAGTGTGGTCTTCATTTTGAATTCGAATCAGATTTCGGACAATTGAATTACACTTAATGTTTATTGATGAATGGTCGTAAGTAAAATGTACTTAAATAAATAGTGGTTTCTACGAATTAAGCATGCAAATACCGCGTTCTTTTACGCACTTTAAGTGAAATAAGCCTCTTCATTTGTAAGCAACGTTGTAACGCTAATGGTCTATGTAATAGCTTTTACATTGTCTAGTCGTTAGAAAAATAAGAGCTTTAAAATTTAAACTACAAGAAGTATCTATTACTTATAAATATAATTTTTTTTGGTGATATTTTTCTATAATCAGGAAACATTTTTAATTTTATGAGTACAATTATTTTATTTTATTATTAAATTCGCAGGTCGTGGCAAAAAGAAGAAGTTGAAGCAACTGCTGCCAATCTTCGCTCTTCTCCAACTCAAGATCCAGTCCCTGATCCCTCTCTTCCTCGGTGTCATCGCCTTTGCCGCTATCAAGGGTCTCCTGCTCGCTAAAGCAGCTCTCCTTGCTTCCGCTCTACTCCTCCTGAAGAAACTCCTCTCAAAACATGATCATCATGAGAGCTACGAAGTCGTGGCTCACCCGCACCACGACGAGCATTACAGCCACGGAGGTGGTCACGGTGGTGGATGGGGACGATCCCAAGACGCCCAGAATTTAGCGTACAGCGCTTACTCCACCTAAACCTAGGATAGAAAAACCTCATACGAGTTAGTCTTACGCGGACCTCAATTGTTGAAAATTAATTTATTGTTATTTAATAATTTATTTTAAATTATTTAAACGATTTTTTTTTTATTATTAAATATCTTGCAAATGCTTGGCTATGGTCTATGCGTCACCAGTATTGTATTCTTATGTACCTGTTCTTTTATTTTGTATAGTACAAAGATTATGTTGATAAGTGTTCAGTAGCTTTAATATAGTTTTTTATTTTAACCCATCTAAGTCACAAATTTTTCGAGTTCTTCTTTTATCGTTTCATATATAATAGCTTTTGTAAATACGCTTCGCAGTATGAAATTATTTAAGTATAATATTGTTATTTACATTTTCTTTACTATTATGTATGTCTCTGCTTGATATGTATGTAATTTTTTTTATATTTGTGACAATCTATACATATTTACATTTTATGTTAAAGGTGATGCCCTTCTATAAATCATTTTTCTTTTCGATTTCATACACATATTAGCACGACCTATTATATCATCGAATATATGAAAGTCATTTTTAATTTATTCGTATTTTATTCTAAACTAACATTCACGAGTCATTTATTGTTATAATATCAGCATTAATAAAAATATTTAATATCGTTCGATCGTTTTAATTTCGATTTTCCCAAAAAATGTGCCACGTTTTTAAAATGAATTGAATTAAGTTTTCAATGTTGAACGTCTTTCGGTGCGATGAAAGTAAAATCTCTAGGTCGGATTTTAGTGCAATATTTTATATGTAATGTATAAATAAAAAAAACAACTCCGTCTCGTGTACATTACGCTCACTGCTTGCGTTTTAACTTATTGATTTTAATTAATATTAAACATGAACTGGAGTTTAAATTATAAGGAAATATTTAATTACATTACTATTTGTTAAATAAAGCTGAAAGTAAAAATTTTTATAACTTGACAAAATAATCGTTCATAATTAATTAAATGAAAGCCAAGAAATGCTAATGCCATGCAAATGCGATGGCGAAAAAATTTTCACTAAACAAATTAATTGAATAATTAAATAACGAAATACTATACACAGCTGATTACTCTACCGCCACACAATTAATCTTTGTATTGCTGTATTTCGGTGTAGGACGACGTTATTACAGTGACATAATCTACACTAATATATAACTTAACAGACAAACAGCTGTCTGCTACTTTTAAACCATTGAATTGAATTTGAGGAAATTTGGTATGAAGCTCGTACACACATACACACTAAAACCACCTTCTCTCATCCAACACGCGAGTGAAATCTAGCTTATTTTTATATTCCATGGATGGTGTATTACATTCGGATCTCTTGGCAATTTCACTCACAGATAGCCTAATTTTCTCGTCTGCTTTCTATTAAAAATGCTCCAAAAAATATGTGTCATCTTGTGTGGTTTCGATGTTATATAGCAATTAATCCATTTTAATTATGCTATAGCCTTTAACTTTTTCCATCGAGTAGTTAATGTGTAAAAAAGATATTCAAAAGAAATTAAAGCTGACTGAACATGTACGCTTAATTATAGGTTGAATTAAATTAGTCTTACTCGAGCTAGGGTTGCCAAACATTATTTTTCTAAGATATTGTTAATTTTATAATTTTGAGTACAAAGAAAACTTTAGAAACTTTAGAACACAGACGACCTATAAGGCCAGATGGTAGTACTGATAGAAGTAACCATTTACATAGTCAATAAGCATTTAATCGTTTGATCTAATCCTAAGATATTACCTTATGAACCGGAACACATAAATTGAATAACTTACGAGTTTGTTGTGCCCATTCATGACTCGTTCGTATACATAGCTAGTTTATAAGCTTGCAGATTCCGGGGCTTGGTTTTGAACACCTGGTAAGCTGTTGTGAAATTATCAAAGGCATACCGATGCTTAAAATTTAGAAGAAGATAACAATCGTGCCTCGGAATTGCGTAAAAGTTTTTGGCTTCACATCTGAACTTTTCGTTCGTGTTTTATATGCCATCCCATCGATTTATTACAGTGATTATATATAGAGCGCACTTGCATTTGCGCACATACTTGAACGTCCCAAAATCTGAGGACATTATCATGTTATAATCATAATGTATAAAACAGATATATTTATATAAAAAACATAGAACTTATATATTAAATGGATTTTCTCTCGATATTGCTATAAAGTTTTATGCAAGTATCAATGAAAGCATTTAATATACGCTTGCCAATAAACTAATGTTCTCAGGTCACCAGAATTTACTTTCGATTTCTGGGTAGCCCTACTTACAAGCGCACCACTTACACAAACACAATGGCTCGTAAGTTGATCATCACACGCGTCCATTACCATCTTGTATTGTGTGAAAATGGATTTTTATTAAAATTTTCTATGTTTCGTATTTTCTATCGTTTACTCACGTATTGTCCGATCGTTTTAGAATTAACACTGTTCATCAATTATCAACTTCATTTACAATTTCAAGATATGGATTGGGGTCAAATCTGGGAAAGCACTTGTGAATTTGTGAAGGAAAAAATCATGAGAAAACTGCAGTGTCACATGAAAATCTGTCACACAGAATAATAACGCTTAGAAGGAGTGTAGGCCCAAGCGAATTGAAGTCATTCAAATTGTCACTAGTCTCAACACATTTGACGTCAAGTCAGTCGTCACGATAAAGTGTCATAGTAAACATTTCGCGCAATTTATTAAAAAATGACTTACTGTGTAGCAAAAGGGTGTCACAACACTCCACATAAAAAAAAATAAGGATAAGAAAATTACATTTCACACGTAACTACTATTTGGCAACTTATAATTTTAGCTAAAATACATTCATCAAAACAAAAAAATAATTTGTAAACAAAAGACGCCATTAAAATAAAAATGTTGCCAGCTATGGAAAATATATTTACCACGATTGCTTAATATTTTAAATAATAAAAAGTAATAATTATTTTAACTTTTTTAAATTACATATAATACATTAATACTGTTCAAATAATTATATTTTTTTCTTTATGATTATACATAAAATAAAAGCAATACTAAATAATATTACTACATAAATTAAAAAAAAGAGGTCGTAATAATAATACAAGCTAAAATTAAATAAATAATATTGCAATATATAATTATAATACTTATTTATTCTTACATATCCAGTCCTTATTCCTAACTACAAATCTACTATTTATCACAATTTACTGTCAAAAAATCTTTCAGCGTTGTTTAATTATTTTTAATAAAAAAATTATGATGTCCAATATTATTGTCTGACAATTTGTCACATTTGAATACAACCTACGTAATAATTCAAATTAATTAAATGCAAAAAAATATATTTCATAATTCAAGTTCAAACAATATCATTTTCTTACTTTATGGGGAAAATGTGTATTCACTTGCAACATAATTCGGTCGTATGTGGGCGTGTCGGTACTCGGTGTATGTAACGTACGTGACACTTACACACACATTAATTATAATTTCTTCAATTTTGAGCGAAACTTTGTATGACACTATCCTTCTAAGCGTTATTATTCTATGCTGTCATATTATATGTATCCGACAACCCGCATTTGAGTAGCCAATGCGTCGCCAATGTTGCAAACTAATTTGTTATGGCATGCACAGAGCCACTACGAAATAGCCCACCAAGATGAGGTACAACCCACTCATTACATATTATACTTTTATTTTATGGTCGCGTCCTAGTTTGAGGGGCGAGCGAAAGTAACTACAGATAAAAGGAACAAAACATCTTAGTTACCAATGTTGGTGACGCAATGTCTACGTAAGGAATGGTTAATATTTACTTACATCGCCAATGACTCTGGGTTGCGATGACCATTTAGCATCGCGTGGCCAATTTGCCCGTCCACCGACTATAACATAAAAAGGTTTGTGATTTCGCTGGTGAATGTTTGTCTAATGAAGCCGTAACGGGTAATTTACTAGTTATGTATGAATTATGTAATGGTATTATATTCTCTCATAAATATTCTCTTCTGATTACAAATTAAAATATATAAATATATATATTAATTGACATGTTTCAGTACATTTTAAATGTAATCAATATGAAAACTATTTCATTGAAATATCAAATATAAAGTCAAGAGTAATGGTTAAAAACAAGCGTCACCGAATTTTCATGTGCTTAATTTGTGTTTACAATTAATCTCGCACTTGGCGGTAAAGGAAAAATATCTTGAGCAAACCTGCATGCGTCTAATAATAGTCTGCCATTTATCTCACATTTTTATCCACCAGCATTGGAGCAGCGTGATGATAAGCTACAAAACCTTCGATACTTTAGTTCAGCAGTAGGACAGAACTTACTTTTAATGAATTTATAAAAATGTACTTACAGCGCCATCTATTACAAATATGTGGAACTACTATCACGGTCATATTTGTTTACGTCGGTGTTGCGAAAAATGAATGAACCGCACGTAATCAAGGTTTTATCAAGGTAAGGTTGTAAATGACACGCTTTACGTTCGTTCAATGAACTTGCTTGTTATACTGTTATTCGACTTTTGTTGATATTATTTTTAATATCCATTTTATGTTTGAATAAATATATTAATCACTATAAAAATTTATATTATGCGCTAATAATTATATAAGAACAATTTTCTTCGTTATACTGATTTTGTTTGTTGTTTGCTCAATAAATTGGGATAATAGTTATTGTGAGTGATCATTTGATATACAATTTTGGACTGCGCCATCTATCACTTTTGCCAGGTACTATTTGTTATAACGACGCTCGCTAGATTATAAATGTTCAAGTTGCATGTTGTTGTCTAAAGTTCAAAGTTTCACCTTCAACCACTGTCTGCTGGCGTTAGTGAGTCATTCATTACAATGAAGACATTTTTAAATTCTCGCTAAGCTTGCAATTTACGTACGCAATATATATAAAATTAAAATAAAACCATCATTTAAATTAATACCTAATTTAAATCATTTCGTTATTACGTACAATATATTGATAGGCAGTTAAATAAGTTCGCTATAAATAATGATAGCGTTTAAAATACACGATAAATAAAATATCTTACGATTCGAATGATACAATCTTCACAATGTCTGTATAAAGCAAGCAAAGAGAGCAAAACATTTTGTTACTTTTTCTCATTTTTCAAACAATTCGTCTGTTTCTTGGTCAAGGTTACAACCGCAGCACTCTTTTTTATCGTCGTAGTTTTATTGTGGCATTCAATAGATGGAGTTACTGTCGCTTTGCTTTATTTTGTCTTGCCGGTTGCTGAACTCTGTGGTTTTTTTCTTAGTATTACTTCTTTCATTTTTTTACGCTGTGGTTAAGTAATACGTTTTATTTCGTCTATATAAAGAACTGACTAGTTTTTTATTTGGTTAGCGTTTCGTGGCGATTTTTTTTTAATATTATAAACGATATACCAATAAAAATAATCATTAATTGAAATTTAGTATTGTTACTTACTCCTTTCTCGACGTAAACGCTCACTTAAACAGGATTTTTGGAAATTTCAACCTCAAGGGTGAGAAGAATTTTACAGTTTGTTTAAAATTTACTATTAACTAATAAAGACTTGTATAACCTTTGTCGAAAAATGAATATTAACTGAATTTAGTGTGTTCAATGATACGAACTCCCTAACTTTATATTATTATAGTAGCTATGTATTATTTTACTCGGTGGTAGAGCTTTGTGCAAGCTCGTCTAGGTACCACCCACTCATCAGATATTCTACCGCAAAACAGCAGTTCTTTGTATTGTTGTGTTCCGATTTGAAGGGTGAGTGATCTAGCGTAATTATAGGCACAAGGGACATAGCATCTTAGTTCCAAGGTTGGTGGCGCATTGGCGATGGAAGCGATGGTTAACATTTCGTACAATGCCCTTGTCTATGGGCGTTGGTAACCACATACCATCAGGTGGTCCATATGCTTGTTCGCCTACCAATACAATAAAAATTTAAAAAAAACTACTAATTAAATATTTATATATTTTGTAACGTAAGTGAGCACTAAGAAAGCATTTTTCGAAATTCATCTCCTAACCTAATTTAATGAGGGATGAATACTTGCAATATATAACATAATTTTATAATTACAACTTACAACGAATAAGTCGGTCTGTCTGTTATGCCATCAAGGCTAAACTAATAAACTGATTTTGACAACATTTGGTACTGATGGTAGAGCTTTGTGTTAAGACCAAAAAGTAGCAAGTAACGGTCGCAAGATCAAAAAGTAGCCAATAGTATCCAGGTCGAAGGTTTAATGGAGTGTAAATGAAATCGCTTGTTGCTAATATATATTTATTTGATATACTTTGTTGAACACTATTTATCGCGCTTAAGGCAATGATTTCTCTAGATAACCGACACCGAGAATAAATGACGCACTTTCTGACCTTCTTTCTTTATAATACCTACCTTGGTGGTAGAGGTTTGTCCAATTCCGTCTGAGTAGGTACCACTCGCTCGTCACGTATCACCGTTAAACACCTGTACTTAGTATTATTGTGCTTTGGTTGAGTAAGCTAGTGTAATTACAGGCACAAGGGACATAGCTCGGGACGATGTATGAGATTGTTAATGTTCCTTTCAGTGTCAAAGTTTATGGGCTACAGTGACAACACGACAGATAACCCATTTGCCAATTTGCATACCAATTATAATACTAAAATATCGCTATATTATGAGATCTTATAAGGTTATGTTGTTAGGTATCCTATGTCGTTTTCAGTACCTGACAACGCATATGCGTAATTTCATCATGATTTTTCGAGTTAACGCGTTAAAGTGTAACAAAGAAACTTACTTGTACTGTCAAAATGGTGAATTATATTTATTTAATTACATTACAGGTAAAAGCTTCATCTTCTTTTAAGGAGAATTAAGCTTTCCGTAAAATATTTCATAACTTTAGCTTACTACAAAAAACTTAACAAGTGTGGAGTCGCAGAGTCCACTCCACGATGAGTTTGAGATAATTTTTTAAAACTAACTACTCAGCTGGATTTTGATCTCTCTTAAGATTGACGTGTCCATTCAGGGAGTCATCTCATTATTCCCCGCTAGAAAGGACACGGCTTAGGAAATATTCCACCACGCTACTCCACTGCGTGCCGATGGATGAACTAGCGATTTATGTTTTAATTATAATAAATATATTAATTTATGTTCTAAGAAGGGAAACGTCGTGAGGCAACCTGCATGTATCATATGAAAATTTGCCACATATAAAAATATATCCGAAAACCTGCACGAAGCTCCATTCCCTCTCTTCAAAAGTAGATGAGGCATTACTCCACCAATTAGTCTGGTCCTTTATAATTTTAAAATTGAACCTTTATATTTAGTAAACACTAAAAATGTTATACGTATATAAGAAACTTCGGTATCATTAAAGGCATCAAGAAGCAGTAATTAGCCTTTATACAATTTTATCTTAATGATTTTTCTTGTACCATAATATTTTAATCGTATAAATCTTTACGCCTCATATATTTGATATATGTTTTGCAATGCAAACAATTTTAAACTTTAATTGTACGTATATAAGAGTTAAAATTCCATGATGAGACATCAATTATAATACGTTAATAATACTTAACAGTCTATAACCTTTGTATAATGAGAGTTACTTTTCTTTACATGGTATTAAATACAGAGTTGTTATTGGAACGTAGTCTCTATTTGTAATTGAATAAAAGCACTTTTGCTATGCAGGATGTTAACAAAGATGGAAGGCATATCCGCTTTTCCTATAGCTTTTACCGTACCTTCTCTAATTAATCTTGTGTACAATTTCTTTTAAATTAGCCTTATTTTTCCATCATCTCTATTTAAATAAAGGCTTTTTCCTTATGTGTTGTATTTATAAAAGTATCAAGAATGTTAAATTGAACTAAACATTTACAAATGCGAACGCGAAATAATAATTATATAACTTTTGACAAAATCACTGTTTACGGCAGCCGATCTATTTTGAAGCTCTATCGAAAGCAAAAACTCTCATGTGTGTACGACGTTTCAATCGTAATTTGCTTAACAAATTCAAGATATCCATTGTGCTTGCTAATTATAATTTGGTGTGGGTAATTAAAATAAAATATATGATATGTTATGTTATATTTTATGTCTATTACTACTCACTATTGTGTAATATTAAAATCAAGAAGATTTTTATTAAAATAAAAAACATAACAATCATTTATTATTTAATATTCATAATAATCTCTTTGTTTTTTATTAATAAATTAATATAAAGCGAGAAAAACTTAAAAATAAAATAAATTATATCTTAAAACATACAAATACTGCATCGAAAATATAAATAATACAAAACAAAAACGACGAAAGTTATGACATATATAGAGAACAGATAAAATAAGTGTGAAAACAAAAAACAGATAAAAAATACATAATAGTTCTTACATATAACTTAAATACATTAAATTACATAATTAAAGCCAGGTACGCATTGAGAAAATTAAAATAAATATATTCATCTAAATTAACTATGTTTCGTTAAATATAAAATACATAAACTATAATATATAGTTACAAATCACCTATGAGGTTTACTTATATATCAATCAATTCAGTCATAAATACGCACATCACATACACAAGAGGAATAAATAATGCAGAGAAATCGTCTTGTAAAGAGGTCGTTATACTAGGTCACGGAAAGCTATTGCTTTTGCGCGGAGTAAGCCAAGCTTTGCGCGTCTATGGATCTACCCCACCCCCCGCTGTGCCCGCCACCGCCACCGCCACTGCTGTAACCACCGGTGTCACCACCGTAACCACTCGCACCAGCGTAATCGTGACTAGATGTGTGACTTGATGTGTGGTGAGGGTGTGCGACCACTTCGTATGTCACGTGCTTCTGCTGTGACAGGAGTTTCTTCAACCCAATTATCGCTGACAGCACTAACGCAAGCTTTCCAATTAGCAACGCTTTTCCAGCAATAAGCGCTATGGCACCAATCGCGAGTGGTAATAGAGCCATCATTTTCAACATGACAGCAGCTAGAAGGGGACCGAGGATTTTTTGTGCCTTCTTCTTCTTCCCTCTCCCTTCTTCAGATAGATCATTGTCTTCCGTGAACGATGACACCGTATCTTCCAACGCTCGACCAACACTCGACACAGTATCAATGACGTCAGAACCCTTAACTTCAACTCTTAAGGAATGCGTTTCGAAGTATTTCTTCATCTTCGTAACAGGATCTAAAGACCTAGGCGCGCCTGTCTCCGGAGGTACATCGTTCGCTCTCACGACTGTTACCCCGTCGGTGAGTGAAAACGTTTCCTTTTGTCCGATCATCTTATCTACGTACGAGAAGAATTTGTATTTGAGGCATGCTGTTGAGTCTTTTTTGAGGCAATCGGTGAGGCCTTCAAGTTCGTTGCTTGAATGACTTGTATCTTGGGCGGGAAGAGCGAAGCATGATGCCACGAGCGTGATAAAAGCGACCGTCTTAAACATTGTAGCGTTAGAAATAAACTGTGCGCCGGCGCAGCTTGTAACACTTTAAATAGTCTCTCTCCGCACCCCTCGCTTTAGCCCCGTAGAAAAAACCGAAATAAGTTGGACTTTCTCAGTTCGCTAGTAAAAGTAGAGTCCAGGTTTCATAATCTTGCATCGGCGAAAGCCTGTGCGATCACTGTAAAGGTCGCGAACTTGATCATTATGACGCTAAACTGTAATAATATAATGAACTATTAGTCCAGTACAGTTCGCAACTGGAGACACTACCGTAAGAACGGTTCTGCATCATTTAAAATTATTCTAGATTATTCCATATGAATATATAGTACGATGGAGTTTCAATTTAGTTTCGAGTTATTTAATAATGAATTATATTGAATATATTGAAGAATAACATAAATATTTCCGCAAAATGTTAAGCTTTGAAGAGATTTAGTTATTTTATATTAAAAATATGTTAAACGTGTATTATATGATGGTAAATATATTATTATAAGGAAAATAAATCACTAAATTTTACAAACAACAAAGAGTTCATTGACATTTGCCTTAGAACAATAAGTGTACATACATACGGTGTTATATGTATATATAATTATTAAGTACCAGTATAATATTTTTAATATTATTATGGTCTTTTTATGTCAATTGTTTCTGACTAATGTGTGTACAAGCCTAATTTACAGTAGAGTGAGTATATTTTTTTGTATTTTTATTATGTCTAGACACTTTATTTATACGTGGAACTTTAATTGAATTAAATATTCGCAGCTTTCAAGACAGTTCATAAAAAAGTTTAGTCGTTAAAATGTAACAGAAATACAAAAAAAAAGTCGCATTTATAATATTGGTATTGCTCTTATATTATATGCAAGGCTCTCCATGTATGATATATAGTTATAGAGAAAAGAACAAATAAAATTTATAAAAAAATATATCTATAGCAAAGTCCGTAAAAATTTTTACCTTTGCCAAAAAATAAATTTGAATTTAATGTTAAGAAATAATTGATGAATTATAATTGTAAAAAGGTTTATTAAAAAAACATCAACATTATCTTGCTTTTTTCTTTCTTGCAAGAATGAATACAATAAAAGATTTTCCTAAACTTCCTCGAAATAATGTTAAATATCATTTATAAACGTAAGTTAATAAAGAAACAAAAAAAAATCTTTGCTTCCAACTAAATCAAGAATATTTCATCAAAAGTTAAATATTGCTTGCATACGCGCAGAATATATTGTACTACATACATATTATAATCTATTGGTTTACACGGTGAATGCCAGTAAAGCTCCCTGTCGACATGGTTTTTCGACCTCTTCAACAATCCTCGTAGTGTTTCAGTCAATTTGCACAAAATTCTAATAAATTATATACTTAAACCTTCCTCGTGTATCACTCCGTCCAATGGTAAAACCGTATAAGAATCTTTTGTAGTTTTTGAGTATCGCGGTTAGACAGGCAGAGGGACTCTACGGCGGGACTTTATTTTATAATATGTAGTTGTAACCGGATTCATATAAATAAACACAAACAAACATAATGTGTGAACAGGTAAACACAAAGAACAAACCACTACAAAATTAGCATAATTATTATAAAGCTGTATAAAAGTACAAATAACCTTATAATAACTTTATTATATAACCTGAATATAATGACATAATAATTATAATCCAGTACAAATAATAAAGCTTTGTAATTGTATTAATGCGCTATAAGCTATTTTGAAAGGTCGTGAAGATTCTAGAATAATCTAGACCGGAATTTAGATTCTACCGAAAGATAGTGACTCTCAGTATTTCTATATTATAAAATTTAAATATTTATTATTAATAATACGGTTACAGTTATGATAATCGTAATTTGCCTAGAAAAAAAATTTTTTTTTTATTAAATTCATACTTTTTGTTTTTAGTTAAGCGTACAGTTTGTGTTAGGAGCCCAAGGGGTCAGTTTTTGCCACTAATACTAATATTCATTCATAAAAAACAACCATTATTGCTACGCAAAAGACCCTCTTTTTTAAAGAGGTTTGGAGCATATTCCACCATTCTGCTTAAGATAATTTTAAAACAATTTAGACATAATATAACAATAATGTAGTGCTTTAGCGACTCTGCAATCTTCCGTGTAGATTCACATGTTCTAGCTTCTGCTGCCCTAAGCATTCTTTCATCTCAATTAGTTGTCAAAAACTTTGGAGCTCAACACACGACTTTCATAATGTAGCCTCAACGCTTGCAGCATAAAGTAGGGTAATAATATCTTAACAATTTATGATAAGTGGTAAACGTGTGAGGACCTTCTTCATTGGATATTTGAAAACTGTTTTATTAGAGGCTTGACAAAAACTTACCTACCTATCATTCCATTTTATAAACGTTTGCGGAAAAAAGATATATTCATAAAATACCGTTATAACATAGCGTGATGGATTCGCTTGTTGGAGCTGGATGAAGTTAATTTGAGCTGTGAAGCACCCCAAGTAATTATCCGACATCCACATCGGCGTTTTTTGTACTATGCTTAGATGTTTATACTACTTTTCGCCTTTGTGATATCTGCAGTTAGGTATTAAAATTAATATATATGTTAAGTATTATGTTTTCTTCCTTGAGTTTCAAGCTTATTTCATACCAAATTTCATCAAAATCGGTTCAGTGGTGAATGCCTAATAGACTGACAGAGTTACTTTCGCATTAATAATATTAGTTTAAATAATATTTTGTTTAATTGTATGTTACAATGTATATGTTGTTTTTTTTTTTTTTTTTAATTAAGAAACTAAGTAAATTTATAAGTAAGTATTAAATAATATCTTATTCGACTACCAAACTCGAGAAAGCGCTAAAATAATAATATCGCCTCAAAAAGTAAGAGTATGAATCCAGTGAGCTTAGTCACGGATCGCGGAATTGACGGCGTATTCGACTCACGCGCATGTTTCCTTCGATCCGTTTTTATATGATCATTTATAATACTATAGATTCGATACACGTTAATTGGAAAGAAAAACTAAGTTACGTACTTTCCAATTTAAAATAAATAAATTGGATCGTTTGAAAACAGGCATTTTATCTTATAACATTTGACTAACTATTTAACAAGTTAAAACGAATTAACTTATTCGTTTTAATACTTAATTAGTTACATTTTTTTTGTATTAATATGTATAAATATTATTCTAATATGTAATTTGTTACCTTTTTTCGTAATTGTGGTACGGAACGGTGTTCTCCGATAAATAATTAGTTTTATGTAAATGTAAAATGTTAGATGTATGTTATGTCCAACTGTTGGAGATCCAAATAAATAAATAAATACGTCCCACTTATGGACTAAGGCCTCCTCTCTAATTGAGGAGATGGTTTGTAGCTTATTCCACCACTCTGATCCAGTGCGGATAGGTGGTGCACATATATCCGTAACTTATTTACGTTATGCAAGGCCACCGGTTTACCTTTGCCTAAGTGTTAACTGTTAACACTAAGTTCCAAAAAACTCTAAAGGAAAACAATAACTTCTTATTCAATAAGCATTTCACTCAATTCGGTGTTTGAATTCAGAATTTTGAGATACTCAACTACGTCAACTAGTCCTTGTAAGCTAAGGATGCAATATGTTGGCTTGTAAATAATATAAACGACATAACGTAGCAGGTTTCACGATTATGCATTTAGCCGTAATATGTGTTCCACAAATATATTACTGAGTCACACAACACGTTCCAGTTATACTGCGCCATTGATCTACATACACATTCAATGGATTTATTGCTTTCTTTTAATATCGTTTTATAAAAACCATTTCTGTGCATCAGGTCAGAACGGCCTGTCAGCGTTTAGAGTTATTAAGTTGATATTTATATGTAGCTGACAAATTAACACCTAATCCGCGTTTTCAACAGTTTTAGACGTTATCTACGTTTTAATGTTATTTAGTACACAGGTCCTGAGTTCAAGATTCCCCCAGGGTCTTTGATATTTTTGGCTGCAAATAATTTAAGAAAAGATATTACTTTTCTTTTTTTTTAATATGACTCTCATCTTTCATGATCAATTCGTATTTAATTTTATTTGATAAAAACCGCAATTACATAATTCAATAATTTCCCTCGGTCTTTTCTGTTCTCCTATTTCTCTGGTGTCTTGCCATGGTCTTCATTACATACTACATTTTGACTTTTCTTCCGCATAGATTAACATTTTTTGCCTGACCTGCATACTGTCATTTAATTTACTAGTTTCTCTTAGTTTTTGTATAGTCTCAATAACTTATCCAACTGTGGCACGGTGTCAATAGCAAGTAAGCTAATGTGAATTCAGACACAATAGATATAGTGGATCTAATTCTCAGGTTTTGCAGAATTTATTATAATGTCATAAATAACATGATACCATGAATTACTTTCTTCAATAAATTATACACCTAGCTGAACAATGGGAAACCCTTTAACATCAGCCATATTAAACTACCCGGCCTATTTGAGTTGTAGATACGTAATATTTAAATTATGAGTAGTAATTAGTAATATAATTGGTAGTAAGGTAGCTAAAATAAATATGGTTGATTTGGTTTTGCTAACTAACAAATAGCAAAACATTTGATTCTTATTGTATAGATAATAATCTATACTACTATATAAATCTATTGGTTCATATAGTAGTATAGATTATTACATATAGTAGTACAAATTATACTATTTTTTTTCATTTTTGTCTGTCTGTCTGTATGTCTTCTTATAACTCAAGAACGGCTTGACCAATCTTAATGAAAATTGGTGCACACAAAGAACATGTGATGGCGCCAATGTTAGGCCATATATAAGATCGGTATGTGTGTGTGTGTGTGTTTGTGTGCGCGCGTGTGTGTTATTTTAGTAATAAAATAATTTATTATATTTTTATTAATTATACGCGGGTGAAGCTCCTGGGCACAGCTAGTATAAAAATAAATTTTACCATAAATTACAGGTTCGATCCAGTTTAATCTAGTTTATTTTAAATATAAACATTTGTTCATCAACATTAATCAACATTAATTTTACACGTGTCAGGTGAAAATACACCAACCTACATAATATGTACATGTTTACCAACCCTCATTGGATTAAATTCGTGGAATAAGCGCCAAAACTTTTCAGAGAGCTATCGCCCTACTAGACCAGGACATTTCCAATCTGTCTCTTTACTTTTTTGGGTTACTTGTACAAGGAAAAGTGTACTTAAAGGTATTTTAAGTAGGTCTCGATAAAAACAGGCACTATGGACGTAACATATGTGTTCCCAAGTTTTGTGGTGAATCTCTGACAGGCTAACCTCTGACAGGTTCATTGTCGACGGACGGTGACCACTTACCATCAGATGTATTAAATTTTATAAGTACATAGTAAAATAAATATGGAGTTCTATACTTATACATTAAAAAACAATTTAAAAATAATGCTTGTCTGAAACAGTTACGTCGGTATTTTCTTTGAGAGGAATCCTTTCACTTTTCAAGTGTAGGGTCATTGACACGGTCATTGTTATTGTTGAAGATGATTGGATGATGTGTGAAGTTAGCGAAAACGTAATTTATTTATGTATTATTTTTTATTAAAATTGTATAATGACTTTTAATACAACCATTTCATTTTAATATTTAATCTTTCTATTCTCAACAAACACATATGTTGCCCGTGCATTTGGTATATCTTGCTGTGACTTCAAGTATAGTAATTTGGTGTATGAAAATTATTCTTAGATTATTTCCTGGCTACAACACAGTCTTTGTTTTGACTACATCTTGTTTTTTGTCAATTGTCTTCCTTGTTATTGTCAATTGATCTTAATGGGCTTCAGAGTTCC
This sequence comes from Nymphalis polychloros, assembly GCA_905220585.2. Lineage (NCBI taxonomy): Eukaryota > Metazoa > Arthropoda > Insecta > Lepidoptera > Nymphalidae > Nymphalis > Nymphalis polychloros. The sequence goes on along the minus strand of HG992264.1, from coordinate 3,516,782 downwards.
TAGATTCGTTGGCGTACTCTTGGTTTTCTGTGTAAATGATAAATACGAGTTCTGGGTCTGGGTGTTAGCGATTGCAATTTGATGTTGGAAGTTTATTACTTCACTGAATGAGTAACAATAGGTTTGGGCGAAGACATGTAAGCTTGAAGAGATTGATGAATGAGTTTATTGACGTCTCGGATGAGAGCAGCTCACGGGCTTTGATAATACAAACATCGCAACAACATAATCAAAATTTCAGGATTAAAATTGTTGTTCGTGTATTTTTTAATACCCGTTGTAAGGAAATTATTAACAATAATTTATTACCTATTTTAAAAGTAATACCACCATAACATTTCCACCTTAAGAGGAGGATCTGCCCAGCAGGCTGATATTTAGAGACTGTTCATTTAATTTTATTAATTTACGTACTGTAAGTTTATAAATTAAGCATTACGCTATGGGTTCAATGACTCTTTACAATAACATTGAGTCATTCAATTTATAAATGTCTATAAAAAAACTTCATACAACTTGGGCACGTCGATTATCAACTTCAGGATTTGAGTAACCGTTATGTGGTTTCAATAAGACAAACGCACTTCCCTGGGAGATCAATGACTCAAACTAAATATATAAATAAAAGATAAACGAGTGCGTTCCTTAATATTGATGAAATAATATAAGATAATTATATTTTCTTCTAAAGCATAGCGTCATTCGTTATTTTTGTCGCTAAATTTGCGCTATTGCGCAGTACTGTGCTCCCTTCTAAAACTACACTTACTACACGTATTTACCCTATGTATCTAAAATCAAAATTAGGCAGATCAATAATTTTGTACCGCAACTGAATACACTTCAAGGAATGAAACCTCCACGCGTACTATTGTAGAATACTCTATGGGCGGGATTGACAATACTTCAAAATTTTCCTAACATTCATATTACAACATGGCTTTAAAATTACTTTGAAATGTGCCCGGCTAAAGAACTTATGATCGGTGTAACATACACAATGTTTCATTCAAATACTATTTTGACAGATGACCTAGTGTGTTCTAGCAATATGTACTATAGATCTTGACCAAAGATTGTAGGTGTAAATCCGGAGAACCATTGAGTTTTCGTATTAAGCTTATGATATGATCTTAGAAAGCAACGTGAAAAAGACTGTATTTGTCATTAAAATTGTGCCACATATGTGTATGTAGACACTCATATATGGTACAATCAACAGCGAAGTAAATTAAGCTTCAAATGGTCAAACCTTTTCCTAATTAGGAAATTACTGAGCCGGTTGGCGTGGTCAGCAGATAACTGCCTTTTGCGCCGCAGGTCGTGGGTTCGATTCCCACCCAGGACAGACATTTGTTTGCATGAACATGTCTGTTTGTCCTGAGTCTGAGTGTAATTATCTATGTAAGTATGTATTTACAATAAGAAACGTAGTATATCGGTTGTCTGGTTTCTATAGTACAAGGTCTACTTAGTGTGGGATCAGATAGCCCTGTATGAATAATGTCCCAGAATATTTAATTTTTATTTATACTTGTGATTTATGAATGTCTGTTAAATAGTTAAAGAAAGTTGTATTTAAATATCAGAGAATATCTGTTCCTAATAATACTTGATGAAGGTAACGATTGCCCTTGATGGTCCGGATGCAATCATATTAAGCAAAAACTCGCATCTTATATTCTTTAGAAGATTAACAAACAATATAGGACGACGAATGTACACACGAATGTACATACACTCACACTACCACGCTTTTATAACGTGGGCAAGTCGATACGATTCTGACATTTTGTATTATTGACTAAAGGAAGACAAAATGCCTCAAAAATCCTGAACTAATACTTTTTTTTACATTATTTCTGAATTTAAAATGAGAACATATTATTTAATTACTTCATTGTTTTGATTGAGCTTTATTCTACCGCCAAACAACAATATTTCGTATTGATGTGTTCCAGTTCGAAGAGTGAGTGAGCCAGTGTAACATACACAATGGAAATAAAATCTTAGTCCCCAAGGTAATGGTTAATATTGCTTACATCGCCAATGTCCATGGGCATGGGTGACACATTCGCCAGTCCACCATCTGTTTAAAAAAAATAAGACTTATGTAGCCTTGTATTCAACAATATTCATGCTTAGTGACAGCTTACTATCGAAAACTTTAAAAGTCAAGATATTAAAATAAAAACGGCTTTTATATAATACATGTAGGCAAACATATAAACTTTAGTATATTCGATTTTATTATAACTGCATAATTTCATTTGTGTTTTAATTGCAAGATTTGACCAACACACTAGTGACGTTATATAAAAGCTTGTATAAAACATTTTACTTAATGTTACTTTCTTTTATAAAGAATAGCTTGAGGACATCATCATGTTATGTTTGATGTATGAGCTTAAAGCTTCAATAAACATTGGATTTTAAAGGTGAGGTGTCGGAATAATTGTTTGAAATTATAAGCTCGTGATGTTGACAGAAATTTTTAATTCGTAATTTTTTTTTTTAATTTTTAATTTTTTTTATTATCATAGAAAATCCTTTCCACTTTTGATATAGTCTTAAGCCTATGTTTACGAATATATCGTCGCGAAAACGGAGTTGTAGTGGATTTCTCCATCTTAGTCAATTTTGACGGCAAAATTTGACCTTCACGACATATTGTACTGAAATTTCAATTTTAAAAATTGAATCACTTACTTTATTATAATCGAGGAAAATTTTTCATTTCATTTAAAACGTATTTACGTGTACATAGATTACGTGTACATAGTGATCGTATATAATTAAATAATTTATCAGACTATTTGTGATCGTGGGAAAGAAACTGTTCTCGTCATCGTTATCATCAGCTAATCGTTATCGACTGCTGGATATAAGTCTAACATTTGGTTTTCACTTTCAAAACGTTTTCAACTAATGCTTCAGAGACAAAAATGCCGTCGTAAAATTAAACTTTATTTATAATAATAAAATTATAAATACTGAATCAAAATAAAATAGTCATTCATTAAAGGCCTTCAACGCACCTGCCAGCCGCGGTGTTGCAGCTATCCATGGGCGGTGGTAGTAACTTTCTATTAGGCGAGCCTCCTGTCCGTTTGCTCCCACTTACATATATAAAAATTAAAAAAAAAAATATCATTTGTTTTTAATTACTCTAAAAGCTCCGTGACATAATTATTATATATTCGCAGTTATAACAAACATTATTAAAATGAAGGCTTTGCAACGACCTTGCAACCTGGTGACCGAAATATTCTTTGTGTCCGTCTGATCTTATGTCTCGCGAATAATTTATATAAATTATTGGTTTAAGCGCTAAGTAAGCGCATTACTAAAACTGAATTATATAGGTAATTTTATAAAAGTATTGTACAAGTCATTGACAGGTTAATTCCCTGTTGGAAGGAGGCGTCGGCGCTATGCGCATTTTCTTCCTCTGCCGTAAGCGCCGCCGGGGCAAGGTGATAGGGTTTTCGGAGACAGGGAATTGAAATACATGGAAACCCAACAGTCAGGGTATCATGGTAGGATGCGCAAGCGATCCTGTGACGGTTTCCAACGTCCTCCACCCGTCTTTCTACACTTCGTGTTCCAATAAAAGCCAAACTAAAACTTTATCTCCAAACTAGACCTTTACGTACATTCAAAATTCAAACTATCAAAATGTTTTCAAAATTTGTGTTATAAGGTCATTATATTAGAAAAATATAATAATAAATTATTTATACATGAAAGTTGCTTGACAAATTGATCAGATGTGAAACCTATTAACGCTGTGTAAATGTCAATCAAACAGACTGAACATAAATGATAAATTGTTTATGCCATTTCCCATTCGACAAACATTGATCACGTGACATACCAAATACCAATCATTTGCAACGATTTATTGTTTTCAAACGTATCGTTATGTAAATCGTATGGTGATTGGTCAACTCATAAATTCATAAATCGATTTTATTCGAATGTCGCGATTTATGAATGTTTAGTGATAGCTTCAATTAATTTACATTTTCTCATAACCTAAGGGCTTAAAGGTGAGTGGTCACGGTGAGTCCTCACTTTCGCTCACTTTCGTTCGGTCTCGGGTCAGTGTTCACACGTGATAATCCTTGTCGGACATGCACTGTTTCATAAATCAATTGTATACTAATGCAATTACTTATTAATATATTATTGTTAATGGATTTTTTTCATCGCGAAGCCTTAATTTTGCGAGCATGATGTTGCCTTGGGATAATCAGAATTATATTAGTCCCAATATAAGCCGTAATGGCTCAATGACTAAAACATATGAATCTTAACTAACCATTGTTGGTTCAAACATCATATGTGTACTAACTATTGGAGCAGAATGGGGCATTATCAGACTATTATGTTACTTTTACTCTTAAATAAAAAAGAACTAAATGAGGTTCATACAGTTATAGGAAATTAAAAAGTGCATGTTTGAGTATGTGTGTGTATATGTGTGTGTGGATGTATATAAATATAAATATAAGAGGGAAAATAGATGGTTCCTAATAAAAGTACTTACAATAAAATATTATCCAATTAACGACTATGATTGGCAACAATAGCATTCATAAGGTCATTTTAAGATTATTTACGCTCCATCGTGTTATTTTTTGAAGCGATGAAAGTCTTGAGAAATTTCTCACGCACGAGTAACATGAAGTTTTGTAGACAATTTTTTGAGATATTATCATTAAAACAATAAAATCATCTTTCATTATGTACATATGTACGCATTAATCTTTGATCCTATGAGGTTGAGATTTCTCTTAAGATGAATGTGTCTTTTTATCATAATTGTTCCAGATAGAGAGCGATAGTTTTCCATATTAGTTATTTCACAAACAATAATGTACACATTTTATCCTTAACTTATGGATTTTACAATTATGTACTTATTTATTAAACCAGCGCCTGAACTAGGCCAAGTATGTGTCTCAGACGCTTTGCAGTGTATCAATTATGGAATGTATATTAAGAATAAAGAATAAAGCTCAAAGGAAATCACTGATAGCAAACTAAAGTATAAATAGTATGAATTTAGGTGATGCGCAAAATATTCTCTATGTTCTTACTGATTACTTATGAACCCAAAGTAACAGCCTGTGAATGTCCCACTGCTGAGCTAAGGCCTCTTCTCCTCTTTTGAGAAGAAGGTTTTGGAGCTTATTCCACCACGCTGCTCCAATGCGGATTGGTGGAATACACATGTGACAGAATTTCACTGAAATTTGACACATGCAGGTTTCCTCACGATGTTTTCCTTCACCGTCAAGCACGAGATGAATTATAATCACAAATTAAGCACATGAAATTCAGTGGTGCTTGCCCGGGTTTGAACCCACGATCATCGGTTAAGATTCACGCGTTCTTACCACTGGGCCATCTCGGCTTATGAACCCGTTGTGACCATATTTGTATAATACCATTTGGTAGTTTCTTATTGTTATCCCCTCTTTATATATTTTTAATGATTGCTGCGAATATATTAGATGTATGTATTATGTGGCTTAAGGGACAAAACCATTAAGAACATATAATTATACCATATATTGTAATGTACACATATATAGCGATATCGTTCTTTTAAAAGATTGTCAGTTGTCAAGTACCTCTATGAAAAGCGCCACCTAAACTTCAAGGGTGAGGGCCAAATCCGGGCAAAGCCTGTTATAATGGAAAATATCAATGAACCTAACAAAAATATTTTTTATTTATTTATAGTAACATAAAATAACGAATAAATTATTTTGTAGTAAAAAACAAACAATTCACGTCGAGTTAGAAGTTCACAGCTAATGCTAATGCAGTTCATAAATAATAAATACAATCATATTGTCTCGTGAACTTGTATACGAACATAGTAATTAAGTAAGGGAACTTAGTTCTATTATATTACAGGCGGAAAAATGGTAAGAGCAAAAAATGTATGTTCCTATAGAAAAATGCGTTTCCGTCAGGAATATAAATGTAAAAGTGGAATGCAAATTTTACACGACTGTTTTTGCGGGACGTTCACATGATTAGTATCTGAGATATGAGAATGGTAACAGTGTTAGGGTTGTCACAATTTATATTTATGATCATAGTCATTATAGACGGCTAGTGCAGATCATTCTTTCCACTGTACTGACCCTCTTCGCGTTTGGACTGGAAATGAGTCATTTGCCCTATTTTTTTGCTGGAATAACGAACCCTACATGAGGTGAGGGTATGTGAGACTCGCCGGCGCAAAAGGCCCCGGAATACCCACTAAAACTCAGTGGTACCCATTCCGTCTTCGAGGGGGCGTCAAAGGATCGCTTGCGAACTGACGAAACCGATAAAACTGAAGCGCCAATAGCGCACTAGTGTACAGACCGCCTGGTGATGTAAAGGTAGCAGGTTCGCTTCCTCGGGCTAATGACGTCACTCCTATCACAAGCTATATAGGGTATACGCTGTATGGGAGGGGTAAATATGATTATTCGTATTATTATTTATAAATACTAATACTCTTAAAAACACTTCTGTTATAGGCAAAGCTATTACGGCTCGGAATGATAATTACAAATTATAAGTACCCATTATAAAATTAAGCAATGATAAAACAAGCCTGTCATATTATCGTTAGTGTAAGTGAGCCAGTGTAATCACCATCAACAATCTCATGATCGTTACATTGACATTGGAATAAATGTTTGACAGTGCAAACCATGATCAGCGTCGGGTAGTCCATTTCCAACTGATTTCCTATGAAATATATTTTTTATGTTTAAAATATATATTATACTAGCTGTGCACGCGGTTTCACCCGCGTATTATTAATAAAAATGTAATTAGTAAAAATAAGCCTAGAACCTTCCCCGATAAAAGGACTATCCAGCACAAAAATATTTTTTAAATTCGAACCAGTAGTTCCTGAGATTAGCCGGATCAAACAAACAAACTCTTCAGCTTTATATATTAGTATAGATAAACATTATATACGTATTTATGTATCATACGTTTTGACAGCCCTGTTTCATTGTCATTGGCGTTCATATGCGTCTGATGGGTTACTGTGTTAGCATGTCGATTGTTTTATTCCGTCCATTGTAATATGAGAAATGTATGACTCGGTTAAGTATATAGTAGGAAGTTATGGAGAGTGTCCGTTTATGAATTGATACTTTACATAGGATTGATAAAATACACTGTGACGTCCCTAATATAATAATAATAATATATCCTGGGACATTATTCACACAAGGCCATCTGATCCCAAACTAAGCAGAGCTTGTACTATGGAAACCAGACAACTGATATACTTACATATACTACTTTTCTTTTGTAAATACATACTTATATAGATAATTACACCCTGACTCAGGACAAACAGACATGTTCATGCACACAAATGTCATCCTGGGTGGGAATTGAACCCACGACCTGTGGCGTGAAAGACAAATATCTTACCAACGACGGTAACCGGCTCGTCAAATAAGTGACTCATAAAAATTCTAGCGCGTGTTTTTTTATTGATTTATTAATGTAGTGTATTTAAAGCACATAGGTAGCTCCCTAGTTCGAGGTTTTTCCAAAAAAGCCAATAGATGTCTTTCCAGTTTCCAAGTTTAAAAGCTTCGAACAACAATGAACAACTCGGTGGTAGAGCTTTGTACAAGCTCGTCTGGGTAGGTACCACCCACTCATCAGACATTCTACCGCAAAACAGCAGTACTTGGTATTGTTGTATTCCGGTTTGAAGGGTGAGTGAGTCAGTGTAATTACAGGCACAAGGGACATAACATCTTAGTTCCCAAGGTTGGTGGCGCATTCGCGATGTAAGCGATGGTTAACATTTGTTACAATGCCATTGTCTATGGGCGGTGGTGACCACTTACCATCAGGTGGCCCATATGCTCGTCCGCGTTCCTATACAATAAAAAAAAACAATACTACTTACGTAATATTTTAATTAAGTTTAAAAGGCCTTCCTATTAAGAAATTCTCAACGCTAGTGTAGTTCTATATATTAGTCCATTTATTTATTAAGGACAACCAACAGTAGAAACTTTAGATTGACTATTAAACAGATTTTGAAAAGTTATTCTATAAATGTTCGACTAATTATTGGTTATCATATCATTCATAAAAAGCATAAATAAATACATCATCATCATTAAATATCTCAGTCTATGGTATACACTCTCTGTATAAACCATAGACAAAGAGAACCTGCGTTTAAGTACACCTATACGAGGCCACGATTAGTACCACCATCAGCTGCTGTATTGACAAACCTCAAGACATTCCATTGCTGGGTTTTAGGGATAAATAAACTAAAAAAATTTAGTCGGTGGTAGAGCTTTGTGCAAGCTCGTCTGGGTAGGTACCACCCACTCATCAGATATTCTACCGCAAAACAGCAGTACTTTGTATTGTTGTGTTCCGGTTTGAAGGGTGAGTGAGCCATTGTAATTACAGGCACAAGGGACATAACATCCTAGTTCCCAAGGTTGGTGGCGCATTGGCGATGTTTTTTTAAAGAAATGTACAATGCCTCTGTCTATGTGCGTTGGTGACCATTTTCCATCAGGTGGCCCATATGCAAGTCCGACTACCTATGGGTATAATATTTTTCTCTCAGTAGTAGGGATTTGTACAAGCCCGTCTGGATAGATACCACTCACTAATAGATATTCTACCGCTTAACGGCAATACATATTGTTGCGTTCCTGTTTGATGCGTAAATGAGTCAGTATAACTACAAGCACGAGGCACATAACTTTGTTCCCAAGGTTGGTGGAGCATTGGCGGAGTAAGGAATTAACATTTCTTACATCACCCATGCCTATGGTCAGTGATGACCAATTAACATCAGGTGGCACATTTGCCCATCTGCCGATGATGAATAATTGACGATGCGATGGCGGTTTAAAGATTGGTTTATATAATAGTCCTTGAAGTACTCGTTTTCCGCCCGTGGTTCGCCCACGTACAAAAGGCTTAAAGTACCCTGTCATTTTCTGAAGCCTGTGTATGTAAATAAACTAACAAACTAATTAACTTTTGTTTTTATAATATTAGTAATGATAAAGTAAGCGAGAAAGGGAACCTCTTTCTTACCAGGCAATCAGGTGGCCTATTGACACGTATGCCACAGATCTCTTATTGGTAAGAGATGGTATTTATTTTAATGTATAACAGGAAGACAGGTAACACTTACTTGGTACAATCACCAATAATATTATAATTACAACAATACTTAAGGAAGGTTAGACTTAAGAGTATAAAATATCAAGACACATAGTTCGAGACTTGTAAAGCCATTTTCACATAACTTTCTCTCTTTATCAAGTACAATAAATAGTTACGTTTCATAATACAAGCCAACGGATAGTTATCTCCGTAGAAAGTAATGGTTGCTCAGTGTGTACAACTCTTTACCTCGAAACACGGATTAAACATAACTGAGCATGTATATAGAGTAATGAATATTTAGAGGTGATTTATATAATAATGTATGTACATGCAATTTTTCTTTTATATTTGTATCTCCTACTGCGTAAACACACCTCAATTTTAAGCAAAGGTCGTTATCAATCGGACTTGTACAACATATTGGCATTAGAATATATCCCAAAATTTACTACAATAAACAGATTAAGAAAAGCGATTTTAAGTTATATAGGAATTCTTATTCTTCTTATTATTTGTTATTATTTTTTAGTAATTCTCAGTGTTTGCTCAGAGTTTAAAAGTTAGCAATGCTTACACAACCGTGCCTCGAAAAGCTCGTATAGAACATGTATCTACGCCTAAGCTCTTTCCAGTGTTGTCGGATTTACCATCCTAACGGATTATGAGAGTACACCTGCGCGGCGATTGCTTACTGCCATGGTCGAACCCTGTTAATATAACATCATTATGCTGTAACTCTCTGTATTACAATTACTCTGTATATAATATACCCATTGCATTAAATAAGTAGAGAAATCTCCTAAAAAATTAAAAGATACTTGTTACGGTCTTAATTAAACATTTAAATTGTTATTTACGTACAAGCTTTACTAATAAATTAACAAAATGGCGAGGCGTAATTTATATGCATGCTTTTGTTTAAACAAGTAACATAATTATATTTGCACTTAAACTACTATATATTGAGTAATAAAGAGTTAGAATATTTATTTATTTATAAGGCTTACTAATTAAATTTATAAAGAAATATTCTAATATTACACTTTTACATAATTAACTTATATCTGACATTTAACTTATATGTATGGATAACAAATGTTTTTATCGATAAATAATACTTGTCCACAAAGAAATGTAATTCATATGTCAAAACTCTCACCAACACGGAGTGAGGACATTATTGTCCTATATGCCATGATAATTATCTGTTAAATTGTTATAAAACAATTGATTCATTTAAAGTTTTTTTAGTTAACTTAGTAAGTAGGTTAGGTAGGTAGGAGTAGGTAGGTAATACTTTATATTAAGGTCCTCCAGACCGATTTCGGCCACGGCGGCCAATCTCAAGAGATATTAGCCAACTGCGCAGGAGATATTATAGTGCACAAGTGTGTGCGCAAACACAGGTGCACTCTCTTTTCCTTAGCTCTCATAATCCGATGGGACGGCAATCCGAAACGACCGGAAAGAGTTCAGGCGCAGGACCAACGGCTTAACGTGCTTTCCGAGGCACGGGAGTGTACAGACTTCCAACTTCTAGACTCCGGGCTGCTACTGAGAATTTCCTGACGGAAAAACCCAATAACTATTTACTGGCCCGACCTGGGAATTGAACCCAGGACCACCGGATCTGCGGCCTTATATCTAGCCACTAGACCAACGAGGTAGTCAATGACCGATGGCCTCTCTCAATAGTAACGTTAAAACTACTACTAAAATCATATCATTTATTTATATTTAACGTTATCGTATATTTGAGGTTACTTAATATATTAATATTATAAAGTATTGACCCACTTACTAAGTTAACTAAATTAATACATATATTGTTACATTTATCTATCTAACACATTCTTTTCATTCCAATTGAAAAAAAAACCAGCAATGCATTATTTGTTTACTTTTTTTTTTCGAGGTACACTAGGCTGCACAGTCGATGTACTTTGTCCAAATTCATTCAAACATATTTATATTTCAGGTACACTAGGCTGCAAAGTCGAAATACCTTTGCCTGAATGAAGGGGGATACACAAATTGTCATATAATTTTTCTATAGAAATTTATTGAAGTCAATTTGTGACAAACGACACTCATGTGTTCAATATTGCAGCTTACTGTAGTTGACGGCCCCGGATGCATTCCTAGGCCTACAAGGCACCACACAACGAACAATATTAAAATGTTACTCTAACCGCTACCTAATAGAGGAACTTCCTATGGCCTAGTGGTCCGATGGCCTAGTGGTAAGAACGCGTGAATCTTAACCGATGATCGTGGGTTCAAACCCGGGCAAGCACCACTGAATTTCGTGTGCTTAATTTGTGATTTTAATTCATCTCATGCTTGACAAATTTCACTGAAATTCTGTCACATGTGTATTCCACCAATCCGCATTGGAGCAGCGTGGTGGAATAAGCTCCAAAAACCTTCTTCTCAAAAGAGGAGAAGAGGCCTTAGCCCGGCAGTGGGACATTCACAGGCTGTTACTTTTACTTTAAGATAAAAATTGCATTTTTTTATGTTATAGGTAGGCGAATGGGCAAATGGGCTTGAGTGGTCATCCGCGCCCATAGATATTGACGATGTAAGAAGTATTAACCCTTCCTTACATCGCTAACGCGCCACCAACCTTGGGAACGAAGGTGTTATGTTCCTTGTAGTTCATTTCATGACATAAATCTAATCTATATAAATATATGAAGATGAAGAGTTTGTTTGTGTATACACCATCCGTTTTAAAAAACCTTTTCTCGTTAGATAGTTCATTTACTGAGGAAGGTTCGGGGGCGGTGTAGCAACGTTTAAGATGTGTGAAACAGCGTGGACCAACTTGTAGGGTGTAATTACAATATTATTTGCAATTATAAATTAAAATGGAAATCAAGTGCATGAATTCCAAGAATCGGATATCCTCAGCCAGTGATTATGGAACGGAGACATTTTCTATACAACCGGACCTTAGTAACGTTGACAAAAACAATAAAACCTAAGTTAATTAAATAATAAAATATAATATCATGATATGATTTTGACATCTGAAGTTTATATTTTTGAAGTGAACTTCGAAACTTCTTTGGATTAATATCTATTTAATTGTTATTACAATTAAATGTTTCATTTTGAATAAGTAAAATTGTCATTGAAATTTTGCTATCATCATAATTAATAATAGCAAAATTAATTATAATAACAGTTGAAAAATCACTTGCACCTAAAATTTGTATGAGTTGTTGGGCTTAATTGTTGATGTGCTGCGAACGAACTTCAAAACAAGATTTTCCTGTGGCCGTGGTCATGAAATTTAAAATAATGTGAAAAGCGAAAGTTAAATATCAGGAAAGTGGAAAGGGTGTCCGAGCGAAAAATGAACCAGCCCAATAGAATAATATACCGACAGTCTTATCTCTTAATATAAGGTCCTCCAGACCGATTTCGGCCACGGCGGCCAATCTCAAGAGAGATTAGCCAACTGCGCAGGAGATATTATAGTGCACAAGTGTGTGCGCAAACACAAGTGCACTCTTTTCCTTAGCTCTCATAATCCGATGGGACGGCAATCCGACTCGACCGGAAAGAGTTCAGGCGCAGGACCAACGGCTTAACGTGCTTTCCGAGGCACGGGAGTGTACACACTTCCAACTTCCAGACTCCGGGCTGCGACTGAGAATTTTCTGACAAAAAAACCCAATAACGATTTATTGGCCCGACCTGGGAATTGAACCCAGGACCACCGGGTGTGCGGCCTTATATCTAACCACTAGACCAACGAGGTAGTATCTCTTAATATACCTAAACTACATAATATGTAACTTGAGTTACCTACGTAAAGAGTAAATACTGACTTGCTGGTTTCTGAGTGGGCTTTTCGGTGGAATTTACATTGAACCGTGGCGGTAGCTTTAAATTTAATCTTAAATTACGATTTAAAAGCGCTTGCGAGAGCCTACTGAAATACTTTTTATTTCTTTTTTTTAAAGGGGAAGGTTTTAACGAATTCCATTGGTCATGGGCGGTTTACTTCATTCAGAATTTAATATGATTCATGCAGATTTCCTTACTATATCTTCCTTTACCGTCAACTATGAGATAAATATTATTAACAATTGATTTTAATTGCTTATAATATTTATCTCATAGCCTGTAAAATTCAGTTGACCTGTATTGAAAACAACGATATTCTATCTACTTGACGATATGAATCTATATAATTTGGTATGTATAAATAAAATATTGGAGAGTTACTATAGCGTGTCAAGTGCCAGTCAGATTTCTCCTCTTGGCCGTATCACGTAGTTATGCACATAAGTGCTACGGCCGAAACACTTATTGTAATAAAAACAAGACGTAAAAGATGACGATTAAAATTCTTCAATTTTACAAACGCTTTAGTATTCGTCGGTTTCTTTTGTATTAACAACACTAAAACACTAAATGGAATAGTATTTACTTTTAAAATAATTTAAGGAAGATAATAATGAAAAATATGACTAAGTGTAATCAAATTTCAATGATAAACATTATTCTTTACTAGCGTTTTTCCCGCGTAGTTCCCGTTCCCGTGGGAATATAGGGATACAATATAGCTTATGTTACTCGCAGATAATGTAGCTTTTCATTGGTGAAAGAGTTTTTAAAATCGGTTTAATGGTTTTGGAGTGAAAGCGTAACAAACGAACAAACTCACATTCTCATTTATAACATTAGTTTGCATTTATCTGCGAACCGTCCATCAAACGGCTGTATTAGAAACTGTCCGAGTAGCCGCTACTTTTTATATATTACCGGCTTTGCTACTTGATTCCTGCACTCTCTACAATGCAAATTGCATTTTTCAACAGGTTAATGTATACATTGCCGTTAAAACGTGTCATACTCTACAATACTAGAGTAATTATACGTCGCGATGACATTTTTATTCCAAGTCATGTCATATAATTGTGTTTTTTTTTACGCTTTGTTAAGCATACATCATGTACAGTTAGCTTCATATATAATGTATAAGACAAGATTTTCAGTAACATACAAATGTAGATAGTGATCAATTATATTCATAGAGTCAATGTAATTGCTTAAACCAGCTAGCTATTGACGATGTAAGAAATATTAACCATTCCTTACATCGCCAATGCGCCATCAACCTTGGGAATGTGATGTCTCTCGTGGCTTAGTTACACTGACTCAATGACACTTCAAACCGGAACATAACAATACTAAGTACTGCTCTTTTGCGTTATCTGATGAATGGGTGGTACCTACCCAGGCATGCTTGTACAGCCGTAATACAAGTTGTATGAATATTGTCAATCACTTTAGATGTTTCTATGTATTTGATGATATTATCTGTTACTTTATATATAACGCTGACTGTACATATAGAATACACATAATGACTTAAACGTTAAACGTGATATGTCAGCCTCCTGTACTGAAAAACTTAAGACAATTACGGGCTTACTTACAAACGCTATTTATCGTTTTAGTTAGACACTCATCTCTTTCTGTCATTATTAATTTAGCATTGGATGAAAGAAGACAAAGCATTGTTTAACTAATCAACTCCTACCATTATACTCTAAAGATAAAGCCGTTTAATCTTAGTATAGTATTATAGGCTACTACTGCATTTCTTAAATGCATGAGTTTATGGGCATAACTGTCCCACAGCTGAGTATAAGCTTTCACTTGTCTTGGAGGAGCTTTTCCCATAACCATGCTCCACTTGATGACGGATACGAATGCTAGTTTGATCACGATTCACGATGTTTCTTTTTTATCATTGAACACGATATTAACAAGGAAAATATTAGAATTTGAGATTATCTCTAACACGTGTTCTCTTTATTGGGTCATTTCGGTGTCATAATTAAAAACTGTTGAATCAAAATTTTAGGAGGTGGTGATTAAATAATTCTGTCTCCTTGTTTCGTAACACGAAACAATATTTTAACATTTATTGATGAACTTAGCTTAATAATTAAGCACTTTCTTTCCAAAACAAAATACGAACTAACGAAATTGCAAATGGATGTAAGCTGAAATTCGTTTGCCATGTAGCATTTTAAATTTTATTTTTTAAAAAGTTTGACAGAATATAATATTGACAAGTTTCGTCATCTATTGGCAGTTATAGTAACTACGTTCGTGCTCTACGACAACAGTAACTCAGTGCATCCCGATAACGACTTACTTTGGAACAATAATGCTAGATGGCACTAGTTCTAGAATTTTCTTATTTAACGTAAATGCCTAATAATATCAATAAAATTATTTTAGTATTAAATGCAATTTTGGTATTTCAAAATAAATAATCTAAAATATTTTTATTCGTAAAAGGTAAAGAGTAACTAAATAAATTTCGGACATAGACGAATTGAGATATGACTTTCTCAACTCCTACGGTGTGCCAAAGCTTCCGGTTCTATATATTACTTCTAATTATAATTATATTATTCTAATTATATTAATATTATTATATTATAAATAAGTTAATTATTGGGTATTGTTAAAAAATATATGCTTTACATTTAACAGCTGCATTATTATAATATAAATATATTAAATGCAATAATTTTTCTTGTTCCTAACAAATGACATAACACCAACGCGGTAACGCCAACGGAGCAAAACCATCTGTGCCCCTAGTGCAAAACTAAGCGCAAACTCTTAGTTTTGCGTTAACGAAATATTATGGTAAAATATTCAGGCGAATAGTTTATAAAGCGACATATTTTACACAAACTATTCATGATAGTTTTTACTTATAAAACTAAAAACAACTTACATAGCACGTTTACAAACTTTTTTAACTTAAACCAACCGAAAGACTTCGGAATGTACATGTAAATTCTAATCAAAATTGGACTAACAGTATTAGTAATTATACGCACTTCGCACAATCGTTGATCTACTAGTCCGACTTTGAAAAAAATCGTCTCGTTAGATAGCCATTTATTGTAACTACATAATATAACGTCACGATCCATCGTAATGTGTGAGTGGCCGACGAGGATTAGCTATTTTTATTGTGTACTAACGTTTTGCTTGCGGTTTCATCCGCGTAGTTTCCGTTCCCGTGGAAAAACAGGGACAAAATGGCCCATTTTACTCGCTGATAATGTAGCTTTCCATTGGTGGAGGAACTTTTGAAATCGGTTTAGTGGTTTAGGCGTGATAGCGTCACAAACAAACTCACATTCGCTTTTATAATATTAGTTACGATATTATTACCGTTTACATTAATGCGAAAAAGGTCTGCATCCTTGGTTCTAAACATGGTTCTCTAAAACTATTATTTAAGGTAAATTAGTATTTGGTAATAAACTAAACGTAGGACAAGTGACAGTTTGTTCAAACAGTGAAATTTTTCTTATTTAGAGAATTTTATCATCATCATCATCATCAACAACAGCCAATCGTAGTCCACTGCTGAACATAGGCCTCTCCCAAAGTGCGCCAAAGCTCCCGGTCCTCCGCCTTCCGCATCCAGTCGGTGCCCGCCACCTTCATAAGGTCATCGGTCCACCTGGCTGGAGGGCGCCCTACGCTGCGTTTGCCGATTCGCGGTCTCCACTCTAGGACTCGTCTGCTCCAACGGCCATCGGTCCTACGACATACGTGACCAGCCCACTGCCACTTCAGCCTGCTAATTTTGCAAGCTATGTCGGTGACTCCGGTTCTTTTCCGGATAATCTCATTTCTGATCTTATCCTTCAAAGATACTCCGAGCATAGCTCGCTCCATAGCACGCTGAGCGACTTTGAATTTGTGGACTAGTCCCGCAGTTAGTGTCCACGTTTCGGCACCGTATGTCGTAGAATTTTATACCCGTTATAAATTCTAAACGAAAAGTCCGATTCGGATCATTTAAAGTGGAACTTACATGTAAATAATCATCCTTAATTATCAAACCATTTAAATTGATAAGGATTAATAATATAATTATACATAATATATCACCTACATTCGATTCCACCGTATTTTAACTTAATAATTTAAACAAAAATTGTTATCGCGGACTTTTTTGTGAGCAATCATGATTACTATTAATATAAAGAACACTTTTTATATACCTGCCGTCAAAAGTTTTCGCAGTGCACGCCAAATAATGACTTATAGGCAACAATTTGATACCTTGGGTTACATTGTTCCATTTTAGGTAGGGATCACTAATTTTTTTGAATTACATTACTCGCTAAATATGTACCTTTCTAAGGGTTAAATAATTTTTAAAATCGGTCCAGTAGTTTTTAACTTAAATCGTAACCAACAATCAAAAAATCAAATCTTTATATTATTAGTATAGATTAGTCGTAGATAAGTAGTATTAGTACCAACCTATACATGTTGTTTATTTTCTTTCATTATTTTTGTTACCTTAGAACCGTTTTATTTTTATAATTGAGTCTCTGTTACTTAAATAAATAAATAATTATTATTATTAGTATGTATGTTACTGCCTCGTTGGTCTAGTGGCTAGATATAAGGCCGCAGACCGGTCGTGTCGGATTTCCGTCCCATTGGATTATGAGAGCTAGGGAATAGTGAGTGCACCTGTGTTTGCACACACACTTGTGCACTATAATATCTCCTGCGCAGTTGGCTAATCTCTCTTGAGATTGGCCGCCGTGGCCGAAATCGGTCAGGAGGACGTTATCTGCTTGTAATTGCTTCTGGTGCAATCTGTATCTGTAATCGCATCGATAAATTCAATTGTAAAAGAAATCGCTATATTTGTATCTATTTAACGTATAAGATGATCGTTCAAATAGCTTAGCCGTACTTTCGTAATTGGCACGATCGCGAAATTGTAGCATATGTGTGGATTTGCAAGAACTATTCATCTATGAACATATTTCGAGTGATGAAAGTCGCTTTGAACGATGTTTTCTACTTAATTATTTTGATAGAAAAGCAAATGAGCCGCTGATGGTAGGTGGTCACATTTGCCTATATTTATTTTGTGGTAGGGGGTAGCCCGTCTTCATGAGTACGACATACTCGTCACTAGTTCTAACTCTAAGCAGCATTACTTATTATTGTGTTCTAGTTTGAAGGATGAGTTCTTAGTTCCCGAAGTTCGGAAGTTTGAAGGGTGGTGACTTACCATCAAGTGGCCTATTTCCCAGTCCGACTATTTAGTATCAATAAAATATAATATATATTTGTGATTTGTGATTTGTGTTATATAGATATTATATGTGCCTACTCGACTGCCTCGTTAGTCTCGTGGCTAGATATAAGACCACAGACCTGGTGGTCCTGGGTTCAATTCCCAGGTCCGGCGAATAAATAGTTATTGGGTTTTTCTGTCAGAAAATTCTCAGTAGCAGCCCGGAGTCTGGAAGATGGAAGTGTGTACACTCCCGTGCCTCGGAAAGCACTTTAAGCTGTTGGCCCTGCGCCTGAACTCTTTCCGGTCGTGTCGGATTGCCATCCCATCGGATTATGAGGGCTAGGGAAGAGAGTACGCTATAATATCTCCTGCGCAGATGGCTAGTCTCTCTTGAGATTGGCCGCCGTACGTTGGCCGAACATTATATATGCCTAAAATTGATTCACCCACCATATGAACAATGATATGCAATATTACTGTGCGGTGTGATAACTTAATCAGCGGTTAGTATTGTTACTCCTTAAGAAAGGCACACATAAAATTCCTAGTAATAATTGTTTTTTAATAAATAATAAATATTTATTGAAGTGTCAAATTATTTTCCCTTTATATATATTTGACTGTGTCTTCATAAAAATGCATATTATAAGTATGATTAATCTTGTATAGAAATCTTAACGTGTTCATTAAAAGTATTAAAAAAATAAAAGGCCTGTTTTCCTCAACGTTTTGCGCTTAAGCTGCACTTCCATAGTCTTTAAATCCCAATTAAAACCAGATGGAGTTAAATTTATAAGATATACAATTTTAAAAAAATTTGGACGATTCAGTTCAGAATTTCTTAATAACTACGTGGAAATTATAAGGTAGTACTGTGCCACCGGATTATGAGAGTGGGGTAATAGAGAGTGCATCTATGTTTGCACGCACTTAGCCCGTTGCCTTATGTTCGTTACTTATGGTTGAAATTAAAACATAATAAGGGTTCAATCTACTATAAATTTATCGCAGGCGAAGATATTACCAGCCTTTCATTCTTTGTTCTAACTTTCAGTCAAAAGCTGAACTCATTCAAGTTTCTAACTTTAACCAAGTTAATAGTCTCGAATAAAACAAAATTTATTCGACCGTGATCTTCTGATAGAAGTCATATCAATTGATCGACATACTTTGAAATCAAATGACACAAGTTTAATTAAATTATATGAAATAATACATCGAATAAAGTTGAAAATAAATATTTATTTACAATAAATTAAATAAATAAGTTAATTAAATCTAGTTCTGGTATTCCGTCCAGCCCTGGTACGGTAGTGGGGTGTTGATGTCTCGCCGTCGTCTGTGGTGGCCGTGATGACCAGCATATATGACCTGGTGATCGTCGTGGTCATCATGGGAGGTCAGCTTCTTGATTCCAACGACCGCTGACAGCATTAAAGCGAGAGCTGATACCGCTAACGCCTGGATATAACAACAAAAAAAAAACATACTTAGAAAGTGTTCACGTAATATTTCGCAAGGTCTATTAAATAAAGTGTTTACCCATTTGCTTAAATTAAAATTGATATTTAATGTGAAAGTAAGAAATATTCCAACCGTAGAAGTAAAGCCAAATAAATAACATTGTCATTGAATTGACGTGACGTGATCAAGATCTACAATAACATATGGTATTTACTATTGATTCGAAAAAATGGCGCTTTCAATGTAAGAATTTTATCGAAACTTTGCAAGTAATTAAAGGGAATAGTGTTGTATCTTTACATACAATAAAATTGTAACAGTTCGATGTCTGTACATTAAAGATACTGGAAAAAAACCAGCATCACGCAAAGACTACTGCACAGAATTGAATACGGTTTTCACCGATGTATTGCTAGAACTCTAACTTAAAATATAGGCTGTCCGTTTGTCTGTTTGCCTGTGCGTTTGTGTGCGCTAACCTTTGAAACGACTTCACTGATTTGGGTGCGGTTTTCACTAATGTATTGTGGCAAACATCACTTAAAATGTAGTTTTTATTTTATCATAAATAAATATATATTAATCAAGAACTGTTTGTAGTGTGTAATATAGCTATTATTAAAGCGTATGGAATATGTGATGTTATCTTTACTTCTTCAACTGGAATAGTAACACACAAAGCTAAATTAATAACATACGTGTCATCACACAAAGTTTACAAGAAAACATATATTGTTGTACGTATATGATCGCTAGGGGATATAAAAGAGTGAGATAATATGAGGTATCAGATCTCAAGGTACTGGGTTCAAACCACAGGTCGGGGCGATAAAATAATTTAAAGGGTTTTTTGTCGAAAATTCTCAATAGCTAACCAGTCTGGAAGTTGGATATGCGTCATTCCCGTACCTTATAAAGCACGTAAAGCCGGTGCGCCTAAACTCTTACATTTATTCGTTTCACGTTAGACTCATGCCTGTTATACATACACGAATATTTTTTAGGTTTTATTTAATTTTACCTGTTAGCCACTAACAGGCTAAAACTTTCAACTGAAAATTTTGTCATACTTTCCGTGCCGGTGACTGGATAGTATGCAAATTCTATACCGTATCTCAAGTTCAATAAAAGCTTGTTATTAAATAAGTTTTAATTTTTTAACAAAACGTTTTAAAATATAGTTTTCGAACACAGAGTACTAGTTGCCATCCAAGGTGAATTTTTTTTTAATTACTGGAACTCAATCGTATCGCCACCTACTAGGTCCAATCTAAATCATCGCTCAAACACAAACAAATATCATACAGTCGATTAAGTCGAGTTCAATGGCATACACGACCGGATAATTATATAAATAAAGATATTTCAAAAATAACTATGAGCTCTGTTATTATCGTGCACAGATTAAAGAAAAAAAATGTGCGGTCGGGGGACTCAAACCGTGTTTTAAAATGTAGATTTTAATTGATTATATTACTGTATTTTTGTCACACCGAATAAGACCTCAACATCCCTTATATCGACCTCTTATATTCGATCGCATTTCATTTTGTAGCATTTGGTAGGCGCAGTATGAACGCTATTTCGTTACTCACGTGACCTTGGGCCACTGCCATTTCACTCTACTGTAAGCCGCGTTAAAGAACTTCGTTCCAATAATTATAGAGGCTAAGGTTTTTAACAATAAATGAAGTCAAGCACTAATAAAAGAACGCCAGACACTCTATAAGTTTTATTTCAGCAACCGTGCTCAAAACATTTTTATACTTCGTTAAAAACTTAACGAAGTTGAAAATGTAATTATAATTCGTCACTTATTTCTTGAAAAATAATAAACAACTCTCTCGTTTTTAATCCGTAAACAGTCTCACAGATCAGATAATTAGATACAATTCCATTTATTAAAAAAAAAAGCTTTTTTTTATCCTGATTTCTAAAATAATCTTTTTAACTTAGCATGATAATTGAGATATGAATATAACATATTTTAATGTTTATAATAAAGAAATCGATTTTATTGATAATAAAAATTATGAAACGTTTTTATAGATTTGATATTTAATGTCGCCTATTTAAATTAATATTGTTTTATAGAAGTTATATCATACATATTACTCATTGCAATATTGAGCGTAAAAAGTTTTTATTTTTAATATTTTTGACACGACATTTGTTTTTGTGTATCAAAGATAAGTGTTGTTTTATAACGAATACTAACCAATGAATTGATATTGATTACCGAGTATTCAACTCGGTAACAATTGTCGGTATATTCGTTAAAAAATGCTTGTAATAAATTAATTGAATAAAATATGTCAAGTCTCGAAGTATACATACTATCATTTTTATATGTAAAATAGGAAGGCGGATAGGCGATGGGCCACCTGGTCACCGTCGCCTATATATAGCGCCAACGTGATTTAAATAATATTAATTATTCCATTAAACATAAGCATATCCTGCGTGGAAATCAAAAAATCCTACACACTTTTTTATTATTTCTATAATCTTGTGGTAAGCAGGCTTATTTATCAAAGTTTATTTGACGTGATATTTAAATTAATTAATAATTAAGTAAGATCATTAGATTACATCGTCGATGTGCCACCGACCTTGGGAACACAGATTCCCTTGTGTCTGCAGTTACACTGGCTCACTCACCCTTCGAACCGAAATGCAAGACCACTGTTTATTTTATTTAGGTACCTACCGACGCTTACACAAAACTCTACTAATCTATTATCACTAAGTATAATTCTAACTGTAATCTTCATTCTTATGTCACGTGAGACAAAAGTAAATACTAAAAATAAAAATTAAGCATTAATAAAACAACTCCAGACACCGCTCTAAGCTTTATTTCGGTCTGGCTTTCGGATAAGGTTTTATGACGCTAACAAAAGTATCATCGTATTGTTTTCACTACAAAAACCAATTTGGTACAATTTAGATATGAATAAATAATTCATGTGGTTTGTTAGGTACCGAACGCTGTATGAAATATACATATACGACCAGTATATATCATATTAATATATAAACCATGATCTTGTAAGATTTGTAACCTAATTACGTCACTAGAGCATTTTCTTTGCCTTCTTTAAAAGTCTCTTATTTTGGTTATTATAATGTAAATTTATTATTATCTTTATGATGTTCAACGGCTTGGAAGTATTTCCTTGATAAAATAAGTTCGATAAAATTTGCAATCCGGAGCAGTTTCAAGTGTTATAAAGAATAAACATAGTGAAAATAATTCAGAAGAAAAAGAACTTACTTTGATATTATATTTTAAGTGAGAAAAAGCTCTTTCGATATCAGAGAAATTGGAACTTGTATCGCGTAGGTGGTGACTTACGATGTATTCCCGCTGGGTGGGAGCCGTCTTTGTGCAAGGAACGGTTGTCACGTGATTGCTTTAAATATATGTGAAGTCGAGATAAAATACGAGGAGCTGTTATTGCATCTGAATCGTTTATATTTAGCCGATTTAAAAATGGAATAATCTTTATCGGTGCGCTTTTATAAATATATTTTTTCTTTTAATATGAGATTTAAGCAGACTGTCAAGACGCCTGATGGTAACCGCCAAGCATAAGCATTGGCGCTGTATTATAACAACTTGGGTCTCTGAAACATTATTATAAGTTAAGCTCAAAACCTGCGCCTGATCTCCGTCAGTGAAATTGAGGTTATAAAGAGTGAACACACATTTTTATATAATACTATCTCCTGCGTTAATAGTTAATATTAGAAATTAGTAATTAGTAATGGATTTTTTTTAAGTTAATGTGGGTATCTGCGAGTTAGCAGCCATAAAATAAACTAAATTTTATGCTGGCAAAGCATTATGTATACTATATATATATATATAGTACATTACACTATAGATTGTTTTTTTTTTTTTAATATTATTTAAGTTTTTAATGTGTGTATTTATGCTAAAAACAAATTATGTGAGAAAACAAAACGATATTTCAAACTATGTGCAAAATCACGAGTGACTTTTTCATTGTTATATTATTTTATTTTTACGTCAATAACGCAATGGTTTACGGTCCGTCTGGCGTTGTAAAAAGTCTCAGGTTCAATCCTGACCCCCTGGACTATTCGTCGTCCAAACATCTAACACAAATTTAATTGGCCGAGGAATATTAGTAATTCCTAAAAATAATAATTATGTATATATTTGAAACCACTTCCAATGTTACTGTTCTATGTTAATAAAAACAGAAATTTTCTTTCTTTACAAACGTTGAAATAGTTTCCATCGTCGTCGTCACGGCGTCTGAACAAACAGTGAAGTATTCGCTCTTTCCAATTAGATCGACAACCAATTATATTTATTGATTATATACTTCTGCAATATCAATTGAAGTCGTTGACTTTTTTAAAAGATTTCATATCAATAATACACTAATGAACACAAAATAAAATATGTTTAAGTTAACTTATAAGGAAATTTCCTAATAAAAGTTATATCTATAAGGAAAAAAATAAGGCTGTCTACACATGGAGTATGTTTAGAAAATGCCAAAATATTTTGTTTTATATTACTTTGTGTTCTGTGTTATATGTTGATAAATGCACTTTTATAATTAATACTAAAACAATGTGACAACTACGCAGGAGATAGTGCGGCGTTATATCTAGAAGCTAGACCAACATGAATGATAAAAAAACAAGCAATGTACAAACAAATAAATAGATTTTTACATATTATATTATTGATACGAATTAAAGCGTAGAACGAATTTAATATATAAATTAATTATTATTTATATATATACACAACCATAGCTTCTAATAAATATATATTATTACAACGGCAGACTTTTAAAAATAA
This sequence comes from Nymphalis polychloros, assembly GCA_905220585.2. NCBI lineage: Eukaryota > Metazoa > Arthropoda > Insecta > Lepidoptera > Nymphalidae > Nymphalis > Nymphalis polychloros. The sequence goes on along the minus strand of HG992264.1, from coordinate 3,492,165 downwards.
CATAAGTCTGGTTTTATTCGATTTCCTAACCCAAAAACATTTACAAGTATGTTAGTCGTGATGTTATAATATTAGTATCAAAAAAGTTGGTCAAATTCCGTTATCGGCTGCCACCGACATCGCTTAAAGTCCATGACAAGCATTTATTTTTATGTAAAAGTAACAGCCTGTGAATGTCCCACTGCTGGGCTAAGGTCTCTTCTCTTCTTTGTGAGGAGAAGGTTTGGAGCTTATTCCACCACGCTGCTCTAATGCGGGTTGGTGGAATACACATGTGACAGAATTTCAATGAAATTTGACACATGCAGGTTTCCTCACGATGTTTTCCTTCACCGTCAAGCACGAGATGAATTATAATCACAAATTAAGCACATGAAATTCAGCGGTGCTTGCCCGGGTTGGAACCCACGATCATCGGTTGAGATTCACGCGTTCTTACCACTGGGCCATCTCGGCAAAAGCAATTATGACTTTAATATATTCCATTTAATAAATTTTATATTATAATATTAATGAATGTAAAATGTAAGTTTTTAATTGTTTAAGAGTTAAATACAGTTTAAATAGATTTAATAACGAGCATGCTCATTGGAGAGATTTCTTATTTTCGACTTACGAGTATATTACTGTTCATGGTATGAAATAAATGAGGCTAATCAGATAAATAAGATACATTCACAAGCATTTCCTTTTCAATATTGTCGTCACCAGTATATGTCCTCTTGCCAATAAGCAATGTATTTTTATTTCTTGATATATATATTAGTACTATACATCTGATTGTTCTACTTTCAAAAACATGAGACTCTATAAATAATACATATAAAACACTAAAGGCTCTATTAGGCACTTAATGATCACCTCTCAAATATAGTGTGTTAACTATGGAATATGGAACAGTCATATAATGACTGCCTCGTTGGTCTAGTGGCTACATGTAAGGCCGCAGACACGGTGGTCCTGGGTTCAAATCCTAGGTTGGGCCAATAAAATGCTATTGAGATTTTCTGTCGATAATTCTCAGTAGCGGCCCGGAGTCTTTAAGTTGGTTACACTCCCGTGCCTCGGAGAGCACGTAAAACCGTTGGTCCTGCGCCTGAACTCCTTTCGGTCGTGGCGAATTGCCGTCCCATCGGGTTATAAGAATTAGGGAATAGAGAGTGCACCTGTGTTTATGCACACACTTGTGCACTTCAATATCTAGTAGAATTTATAGAAAGTAGTAATAAAGGTATAGGTTATAATGTAGGAAGTAGGGATTACCTTCATGGTCAAAAGACCTAGACCTCCTATACCGGCAGCGCCAAGAGTTTTGGCGAACATGAGGCCCAGTAAGGCCAAGGAACCAGCTCCACCATCGCCCTTACCACGTCCAGTCGCTGAAAGTACAAGATGAGGTTGAATAAAAGTGTTCTCGTCAGGAAAAGACTCGTAAGCTCGGTAGCATACGGGACAAGGTTTTGAGAGATCGCTTGGTGTGAAACTGGTTGTATGATATACCTTGAATTAAAAAAAATAGAACAAGCGAAATAAATAAAACCTTTTCACGTAAACGTTTAAGTGTGACATAAAGAATTGTTGCAAACATATTCGACATTTTAAAAAAACGCAACTAAAAACGCTTTAAATAAAAACATTCAAATGAAATCGAGTTAGGACCACCTTGGACCCAACCCAACGTAGAAAGAATCGTCAAAATTAAATATATATACATAGAAAAACATTTAAACAGACGAAAAGAGAACGTATTCCTTTTTTGAAATTCGTAAAACAAATCTCTCTGCGTTCTAATGAGTCACTCTTATTCTATCTTGTGAGAACTTAATTCTATATAGGCGACCGCGAGACGCCTAGGATAATCTTAAGTGAATACTTTAGATTATCCTAGACAGCTCGGCCTTTGAGATTCAATAGGTCCGAAACAGTAACATGAGACGCTCTTAAGATAAAAGCGTCTCAGTGTAAATAACGGATGACCATACTTATAAAGCGGCTCTTTAGTAACATAGATTATCTCTTTCTTTCATAATTCATTGGGAATTCGAAAGAGGAAGACAAAGCAATAGTTAATTACGCCCGGTAATCTTTATACTGTGATTTAAATAAGAATAAATAAGTCAATGATGAACTATAAACAGCCAATAATAAAATACGATTTGCAAGAAAACATTTTTGACACTTTATAGTGTAAGCTTATATTGTAACAATAAATCAAATACAGATTCTAAGTAAGAAGAATCTCGAAGTAGAAGATTTTAATTATCTGAAAAAAGAACTTCAACTTTTTCTTTTTCCTTTTTAATTTGTTAAAAATGACAAATATTTATACATATAAATTGTTTAAAACGACTGTTATGATGATGCTGATAATATAAAAGTATCAGATTAAAATTTTCAATTCACGGTTTCTTATTACAAATATAATATATTAAATTTTTAAATAGTATTGCTTGTCCTATCGGGCCGGTTTTTTAACCCGTGACATAACTTTCAAAAATAATTCGTTCAGTCGTTTCTCTTCCTATTTGGATCGCATTTTAGATAACCAAATACATGACGTCGAATGGAAAAAGAAAAAAATACGTATAAGCATATATTCTCAGTCCCTTATTGTCACAGACAGATTGACAGTTCCTGCAGATTCTATACGTATGCGAATAAAGGGTCAACTTTATCACCCGAAATATTCTATTATTTTTCGTAAACAATTTGTAAATAATTGACAGCTGTCTGTTCCTGTGATTTATTTGTATAGACATATTTGTGGTTGTAAGTATTAGTTTAGTCGGTAACGATCTTATAACAATGTGGATTTTTATCTAATAGCAAAGTGAGATTGGTTTTTTGTTCTGTTTAAATACGTATGTATGTATAATATATTTGTTTCCAAATAATACATTACGGTATGTATATATGTATGTAAATTTCATTCATTTATGTTTTAATTTGTTAATAAAACACTAAAAGAGAGGCTTTGAAAATGTCTAATAATATTTTTTTTCATTAAAATATGTTCGGAGGTAGCTCCTAAATGTAAAATATACAAGATTTCGCCTCAGGAAGGGGCGAACGCTCGCCGCCATTATGAATAACGTTTATGTAAATAACTCATAAATGTGCGCAATATTATGAACAAAAAATGAAATTAAACTCTGTTTTGTAGAAAATTATCTCAACGTTAGATTTCATTATTTTTTTTTATATTGTCTATTCGTCTCTGCGAAAAGTATTTATACTCAAAAATGGTTAAATCGTCTTTTTAGAATATATCTTTGAACGATAAAAACTTGTCAGGTTGTAAAAATCTTGCAGCATTACTTATAAAAGTTGCTTAGGGCTGTTTAGTAAAGACTGATTTTGCTCTTTCTGTCTTTATCGATTTCACATTCGAAAGAAGAAGACACAGCATTTTTTAACTAATCTCCCGCTGGATTTACTTTCGCACTGACTAAAGTATTGTTTGTTATAACCAGTTCTAAGTACCTACTCTCGACAACATAGAACACACATCTTTAAAATTTTATTATAAGTAAGATAATCCATCGGCTTATCACTAAACACTTATTTCGTGCTCATGAAAACATAGTTACATATGAGACCTGCGTGTATCTGAAGTAAATCTCGCACACGTTCAACCACCAATCTGCGTTGGAGCAGCGTGGAATATGCTCCAAAACTTTTTAAAGGAGAGGAGACCTAAGCCCAGCATTAGGACATGGATTTAAACAAAATAAACGTCGTAATTATATATATTGTATATTATATATAATGACATCCGTACATTAAAATCCATTTCAAATTCAAAGATTATTTGTGCTTGATTAATGTATATTTTAATTTTAATCAAATGCGTGATATGTTATTTGTAAATTTGTAGACTATATAAATAAATATGTTAATAAAGAATTAGTATAAAATAGTACCATCACTCTTTCCTCGTTGCCACATTCATAATCAGTAGTGATTTCGCAGTTGAAGTAATTTGTTTTTCTTTTTTTTTTTTTCATTCACTTTAGAAAGGCAGACAAGCCAATGAGCGGTCTACTGGCTATGTAAGATGTATAAAAATACTTCTTGGACTCTATGCAAGATTTTATATTTCTATAATCTCACTAAAATAAAATCCGCTAGGATTTCTATTGCCGGTTCTTCTTATTGCTAGGCTTTTCGTAATCGGTGGTAGTTTTTAATTTGACAGTAAATAAGTATGTATGAACTTTATGTAATATTGATTAAAGAAATTTGAATTTAATTTCCAATTTACTGACAGAAACCTCTAATCAAAACTTGTGATAGAATATTAAATGTTTTTAAATTTAATTTATTATTTTTAAATCTATACAAATATTATAAATGCGAACGTAACTCTGTCTATTACGTTTTCATGGCTAAACCACTGAATCGATTTTGATAAAATATAATTTGAAGCAAGATTGAAATCCAAGAACGTACAAAGATTCCTTTTTTACCTAAAACCCGCTCTTCTCCCTAACACGCGGTCGAAGCCACAGGCGTAAAATAATACACTATAAGCTTAATACATTATACTTTTTAATAGAGTGTTAGGTTAAAAAATATAAGGAATGAATCGTTCAGGAACTGTCCGATGTAGACAATCGCATGTCGTATAGCAAATAATTCGGTATTAACTTCCCGTTCTGCAGTCGTTTACTTCACTGAATTTTATTAATAGTAAAAGTTACAATAAATTTATATTTTTTCATTGTTATTTATACATATATGTATGTAAGTATTTCTGTGCGAAATCACGTGAGTCACATTTCGGAGTGACGGTTTAATGAGTACATTTAAAATGAAAGTCACAACAAATCAAGTTAGAAAATTGCTTTTAAATATTATTACGATTGATAATTCATACTGTTGAGTTTTAATTATTCAAACTCTTACGTTTTTCAGTACAGGCCCATCATATTCTACATGATTTGAATATAATAACTTACGGCTTGTTTAAGAGATGATTTGTCTCATTCTTTCTTGTGTTAAATCGACGATGACAGAAAAAGAGAAGAGATAAATCATTATTTAACGAAGAAATCAATATTTAACTCCTACGGCTTGGTTAAGAGGTGATTTGCTTAAATATGTCGTCTTATTCTTTCTTATATTAAATCGACGATGAAAGAAAGAGAGAAGAAATAAATGGTATTTAACTAAGCAATAAAAATTTAGATCTTAAGGTTTGTTTAAGAGTTGTTTAATAATATGTCATCTTATTCCTTCTACTGTTATATCATTGATGATAGAAAGAGATAGATAATTATTTATTAATCACTAAACAACATAAGTAAGGCCGCTTAAGTATTATTTTACGACATTTTAATTTAAGTAATTTATTTTCTTTTCAATTTCACATAATAAATTTTACTCACCATTGTTTTCCTTGTTCGAATCGTCGATAATTTTCATCGATTCCGTTAATATCTGACTGATCTTATCTTTCTCGATTAAGTTCGGTAACTTGACGTGCAACTCGTGGTTCTGGAGGAACTTCGCTATCCTATAAAGCGGCGTGTTTCCGAACGACCTCCCGTCTTCTATACTATTCGAATCTCGTACGGATACAAGTTTAACACCATCTAGCAGCTTTAAATCGCCGTCGAGAAAGGAAGTGAATGCAACCTCGAACAGGGCGAAGGTTATTACGATTTTTCGATACATTTTCGTTAGACGATAGTCAGGAATTAAGCGCGAAAGGGAGACAAAATGCTTTTATAGTGATAGCTTTCGAAAAAATGAACAGCAAGATCTGTTGCGGGCGAAGCGGTGAGATGAAAAAAAAAGTAAGTCGTTATTATGAGATCGTTCGATATTCAGTTTGTTGTGATATTTTTGAATATCGCTTGTATTATTACTACAATCTTTCCTAATTTTTATGTATAAAAAAAGACTGAATTTAATATCGAAATATGTACAAATTTCGCTTCTGTTCATAATTAAACAATTTAAATGTTACTTTTAGTTAAAAACTTTGTTTATACTTTAAAAAAAAAAATCTCTTTTATGATAATTGTTTGATCTTCCTAATAATATTTACCTTTCTGAATACACTCTAATGACAACATTTTCGTTGTATAAAAAATAATATACCATAAACTCATTTAAAGAAGAAATAAATGTCTACAGCCTTATAAACATTGATTAGCTGTGATCTTCTTCTTTCGTTAATGTTTTTTTTTTTTATTTCAAGATATCTATAGCTGTAATAAACTGACATTACACCTATTCATCCATCCGATCATCATTAAACAAAAACATTAAAATATATCGAATAGTTACAGAATAGATCCTAACAAGACATTGAATCCGGGCAAATAAAACTATAACAATGCTTTACACTTGTGGATTCAGAGTTAGATCTAAGCACTGGAAGTGACAACAAAATAATATTTCAAAATTTAAATAAAATATTTTTACTGGTGGTAAGGCTGTGTGCAATCTCGTTTGGGTAGTTACCACCCACTCATCATATATTCTACCGTAAAACAGCAGTACTTGGTATTTTTGTGTTCCGATTTTATGGGTGAGTGAGCCAGTGTAATTACAGGCACAAAGGACATAACATCTTAGTTCCCAAGTTGGACGTGCATTGGCGATGTAAGCGATGGTTAACACTTCTCACAATGCCAATGTCTATGGGCGTTGGCCCCATATGCTCGTCCGCGTACCTATTCTATAAAAAAAAACCTACACTAAAAAAATCCGTTAGAATATAAATTTGCTTGTCTCTAATGAAATCATTAACCGCGTAGCTTTGGGTTTCTATCATTATATAAGATAAATAAATAATTAACTAAATAGAAGCCTCGCTTTACTTTTGTTTATGGAACATTTAAATTTCTGGTATACGAAGATAAACATTTAATCGTGATTTAATGGAAGCATAAAAGCGAGCGACATGATATTGTCGATTTCCTAAAAATCAACCAAGGATATCTTTAGTATTATTATAAATTGAAAAGTTAGTTTGTTCGTTAAGCCCTCAAGTCTTAACTACTCAATCTATAGTAACAGCCTGTGAATGTCCCACTGCTGGGCTAAGGCCTCCTCTCTACTTTTGAGGAGAAGATTTGGAGCTTATTCCACCACGCTGCTCCAATGCGGGTCAGTGGAATACACATGTGGCAAAATTTCAGTGAAATTGGGACATGCAGGTTTCCTCAGGATGTTTCCGTCACCGTCAAGGACGAGATGAATTATAATCAGAAATAAAGCATATGAAATTCGGTCGTACTTGCCCGGGTTTGAACCCACGATCATCGGTTAAGATTCACGCGTTCTTACCACTGAGCCATCTCGGCTAACTACTCACATTCCCACGAGCCCGCCCCCCTCCCCTGAATCATCGGGCGTAAACTAATTCTTCCCGTAGTTTTATCCACTAAGTTATACTATCACTTCCAGCCTTATGTGATTGGAGAGCTTTGTTCTTGGTGAAAAACTTAGAATTTTCGCCGTCGGCTGTAAGCGCAACAATTTTTCTTTTGTTTTTTTTTAATTCGCTACCGGACGAGAGTGTGTGGAAGGGATACAGAAACAACAATAGTAGGACAGGAGGGGTTTGAGTGTTGTTATATTGGAAAGTTATTTTTCTATTACAATTAATCATTTTTGTACGAAGCTTTCACTAATGTATTATATATTAAGCTAATATTTATATATGTATCTGTGATGTTTTTAAGTCCTTATTTTGTACCGAGTTGACGCTCGATGGTAAAAACATGGTATTGAAACCTATACATGTTCTACAATCTACCATAGGAAGTTTGCATATTATGTCAGACGAAATCCTCACATCAATCTGTGCTGGAACGGCACGGTGGATGCTCCATACTGTACGTATTTTATAATTGGACGTATAAACTTTCGGAAACCGTTCTATTCGTCAATAGCTATGTATATAATACCGTACAATACACCCCGACTTATTTAAATACCACGTAGATTTAAGAATTTGTGAAAAGCCATTTATTTACATGGAATGTTTAAAATTAATTGTTATTTATTTGAATAGCAATCAATTTTATATCATGTTTTTAAATATAGAAGCGTAAACAATGACTCATCAAAAAATCTCTTATATAGTTTTTATATATCTGTTAAAGTTTCGACAATGTTTCCTTTGAAAGGCTCTGTTGATCAGCAACGATTTTATCTGGATTTGTTTGAACACGAAGAGAAGAGATAAACTTATACCATCTGATTTCCGACTTCGCAAAGTCAATATATGCTTCCTGGGACACGTTGTTCGTTTCTATTATAAAATTCCTCAGCTATTTTTGAATCTAATTCCAAAAAACATTGATGACTAAAGCGAATTATTCAACACAAGATTATATGAATGATAACAAACGCGTGAAGTATTTTTTGTTTTCCAAGCAGGATATGTATAATTTTAATTATATTTGAATGACTCTAGTTAAAAGAGGTGAATAAGAGTAACTACTGAGTTTTTAGGTGATTCTTCTCGATGGAATCTATATTCCGAACCGATGGTATTACATTTAATTCAATATGTAATAGTACGATGCCTAGGACATTATTCACACACGGTCATCTGATCCCAAACTAAGCAGAGCTTGTACTATGGAAATCAGACAACTTAAATACTACACATACTACTTTTCTTTTGTAAATATATACTTAAGTAGATAATTAAACCCAGACTCAGGACAAACATACATGTTCATGCACCCAAATGTCTGTCCTGGGTGGCCATCGAACCAACTCACGACCTGCGGCGTGAAAGGCAAGTCTTACCAAGCACGCCAAATGGGTCGAATTTAATTTTCATTCGGTTCAGTTTAAATAAGTTTATATAAATATATGTATGTATAGCGATTTACAAAGAAGAAAAGCAATGTAATTTTTATGTTATAAATGTGTAAAGAGTTTCCACTAGATTTAAGAAAAAAAAATATTTTTAAAATTCTTTTGTTCTGTTGTTGTTTGAATTAAAATCGTAATTATTATTATACTTGAATATCTTAACAGATTCTAAAGTGACCTTATGAGACTATTTGAAAAATATTTATTTGATTTGATTATCTCCGACTTCTATATTGAACTATATTGCAAAAAAGCAACATATTAACATATTAACATGTATATCCTGAAACTCTTCTGAAACAAACAAACAAAACTCTTTATAATGTTAGTATTGATTAAATACAAATATTATAAACAAGGGTGGACCGTGCGTCGGAGGCACTCTTATAACCTCTGACTTTTTCTTAGATCCTATTTTCGAATCCAAAGAAAAATATGTACTTGAATCAATAAAGGATTAAGTAGCGTTCATATTAATAAATATATATAATAAATACGTTGAAATGGTAAGAATAAAAATCAAATGTTTTATTTTTGACCTAACATTTCTATGATAAATGCATAAGCGGACGGTTACCAGGATCACTCGAGAACCACCTGAGACAAGCTGACATTAATCGGCTCGTTCATTCTTATAACTTGATCTATGAATTTTTGTTGTGGCTCGTACTTGTTCTTATAAGTGCTTATAAGAATTCTGGTTGGTTATTAAAACAAAGTTCGCTAAGTCTAATAAAGATTCGTTAATGAATGGCATTGCAAACTAAGTATATAATTTAGTTTTTTACTTGTTAGTGAAGGAGGAAGATATTGATGTTGGGAGGGGGGGTTGTTGCAAAAAAGAAGCATTTGCACTTTCTCGGGCTTCAAATCGCTTCACACCAAATTTCATCAAAATGCAAAATAATCAATTTTTTTTTTTTTTAATCAAGATTCCAATAAAAAATATTTCTTTCGTCACTTTATTAGTACTCTATGTAAAGGCATGACCAAAATCATTTTTAAAGTATCTAAATATACCTTGATGATTGTATTAACCGACTTCAAAAAACGGTGTTTATGTGGTTGACTTAGGCTTTTAAGATACAGTAATTATTAGTCTGATTAAACTTTATATTATAAAACAGAATACGAGTAAATCAATTAATTGTTTTATTTTTATTTTAATAAAACATAATTAGCTGGCGGTGAGTAGTCAACACATTGACGCTGGGACAAATATAAAATATTCCCTTCATCGGCAAATACCCAAGGTTGGTGGCACATTGGCGATGTATGTAATGGTTGATATTTCTTACACTGCCAATCTGTGGTAACCACTCACCGGTCCCTTTTGCTAGTCCAGTCCAGTTCATGAAAAAGAAAGATGAAGTTATTGTGTAACCGTTGCAGTTCCTCAACGAATGAGGTCGCCATATGATGCTATATCTTCATAAATAAAGAAAATAATAATATAAAACTTACGTTCCTATAATATTAGTATTGATATGAAATTCATTCTGTTCGTTTATAAATGTTTGATCAACTTTCGAAAAAGGAAAACACGTCTATTCATCGCTGTTGTCGAATTGTAAAAAAAAAAAATTATACTATTCGCTTTCTACGTTACACTTTCACTATCGAATACTAAACTAAGATCGATACTGCTATCTCTGTTATTCAAGTGACGATTATATATATCTATCCTTATTTAACTATTAATATAGATAGCAAAGAATGAAGTTAGCTGTTATATCATTTCAGTTACGTTTCAGTTAATAGAAATTATTGTGTAATTAAGTAATTTATTAATAGTCTGATTTCTTTTTTGTTATTAAGGCTGATATGTATCGAAAGATTCATTTTATTGTTTTTCAGAACGAATAATGAGTGAGTGAGTTAATTTCAGACGGAATTAACAGAGGGGAGGTAACGCGGTAAAACAATTGAAACTTAACCGAAGGTAATGAGATCAAACCCGAGCAAGCACCAATGAATTTTAATAGATTTAATCTGTGTTTATAATTCATCTCGTGATCGTTTATGAAGGAAAACATTGCAAGGAAACTTGCATGTGATAGATGAAATTTTGTCAACTGTGTCTACGCTACGAACCGTAATCATTATTCCAACGTATTTTAAGTTCGAATGGTTATTTTTTGTAAATTACACTTACACTGCCTCATTGGTCTAGTGGCTACATGTAAGGCCGCAGACACAGTAGTCCTGGGTTCAAATCTCAGATCGGGCCATTACAATGTTAACGAGATTTTCTGTCGAAAATTTTCAGTAGCAGCCCGGAGTCTGGGAGTTAGAAGTGTGTACACTCCCGTGACTCGGAAAGCAAGTAAAACCGTTGGTCCTGCGCCTGAACCTTTCCGGTCGTGTCGGATTGCCGTCCCATCGGATTAAGAGAGCTAAGAAAGAGAGAGTGCACCTGTGTTTACACACACAATAGTGCACTATAATATCTCCTGCGCAGTTGGCTAATTTCTCTTGAGATTGGCCGCCGTGGCTGAAATCGATCTGGAGGACTATTATTATACTTGCACATACTTATTGCTTTAGTTTCGTTATTATTTCGTTCCGTTCGGCTTATTGAAAATTCTTGATATAGTATACATAATAATTACATCGTGTATATTTTATAATTACAACTAAACAATAATAAGTAAGTGAAATAGATTTTTAATATATCGCAATAAAATCAGCTTTGGCCCGAACGAAGTCGTGGGCACCAACTACATAGTTAATCATCTTGCTAAAATTTACCGTTACCAATCGTTATTATATTTTTTTACGACAAAACAAAATTTAAAAACAACGTCATGGACTTTTTTCAATTCAATAATTTCTTTTTAATTAAGAACTGTTAATTGTACAATTTTATAATAATCGTATTGACTTTGTTGTTGAGAACGTTTAAGAAAATCTTAAAATTTACTGTTTTCATAATGAATAACAGTAAGTGTCTTTATTATATCTGATAGTCTTGGCGTGAGTCTTGAATCTTGATGAAAAAAAGCCTATTATCTTGAAACGGCTTAAATTTCAAACACTTTGTTGAACGATCATGTTCACTGCAGCAATAAATTAGATTTTTATATCTTGACTTTGAGGTAAAATAGTGTTTAGTAATAGAAGTATTGCTATGATTTTAATTAAATTTATATATGATATTATTTATATATTAAATTTCCATCTGTATAAATTGAATACGTAGAGTAAAACTCAACTGATCCTTGCAGCTAGATTGGCTGTATCCCGCCTAAGCCAAGTACTCGGTGGTAGAGCTTTGTGCAACCTCGTCTGGGTATGTACCACCCTCTCATCAGATATTCTGCCGCAAAACAGCAGTACTTAGTATTATTGTGTTCTGGTTTGAAGGGTGAGTGAGCCAGTGTCATTACATGCACAAGGGACGTAACATCTTAGTTACCAAGGTTGGTGGCGATGTAAGCGATGGTTAACATCTCTTACAATGCCAATGTCTATGGGCGTTGGTGACCACTTACCATCAGGTGGCCCATGTGCTCGTCCGCATGCCTATGCTATACAAAAATGCTTCAATATGGTGACAAATATATAAAAGCTGACCTAAAATTATTTTTTTCACTATTGTATTATTAGGATGGTAATGAACAATATGACTTTATTTTTCTGTGAAAGAATGACGAAATAATTACTTACTTTTCAATATTTTTGGAATAAGCAAATGAAATAAAATAAAATATATTAAATCTTGGTATTAAAACTTTGGTCACAATCTGACTTTATTCGTAATTCACGGACGCGTTGTTTCTTCGACGCATACGCGTTTAACAGTCCGTATCTACTTCGTTAGATTAAGATCCGCATTATATACTAATAATATATTTACTCTTTTTATACCTATATATGTGTATTTAAAGTTTTTTTTTTATCATATACATTAGAACCAGAATGTATTTCATAAAAGAATTTCCATGTCCTTCTATTTAAATCAAATCAAAATTTATTAGATCCAAGTAGCTTCTTGCAAGCTTTAGCATAATTTTACAATATGTTTTCTTTCATAGCTGACTATGATATAAATTATAAACACGAATTAAGTGCATGAAAACACGGTCCTTCCCCGGATTTGTAATTGTATTTGTAATGTAAAAACTTATTTTACTTCGACTTTCTTTATTACAATTCTAATTAAATATTAAATAATTGGTCGTTTTCTTTAAATTTAATGTAATTTTTCTATTTCCGCTACGGAATAGACGAAGTCAGCTTTTCTGTTAGCTCGCATGTATCCGCCGTCACGTATCGTTTATCACCGTGTGTCAAAGAATATTTCACAGATATGATATATATATTTGTATAATATAAAATGGCTGATTTGAATAATAATAATAATATTAATTTTAAAATTTAGTTATTTATGAATACAACAGCAATGTATATGCTTATGTTAATGTTTGAATTACCTGACCTACATTATTCGTTAATTTTTCTATAAAAAATCGCCAATGTGCCACCAACTTTGACAACTAAAATGTTTTGTCCCTGGTGCCTGTAGTTACACTGGCTCACCCCCTTCAAACGGGAATATAAAAATACTAATTACTGTTGTTTTGCGGTAGAATATCTGATGTGGGTGGTACCAACATAGATGCGCATGCACAAAACCTTACCACCGAGTAATATATGTGTAGCGTAAACTAATTAGATAAAAACCTCGAATTGATCTTTTTAAAAATATAACACCAAATCATACAAATTGATTTAAATAACTCGAGCAAGGAGTGGAAGATTTTTACTCGGTGGTAGGGCTTTGTGCAAGCTCGTCTGGGTAGGTACCACCCACTCATCAGATATTCTACCGCAAAACAGCAGTACTTTGTATTGTTGTGTTCGGATTTGAAGGTTGAGTGAGCCAGTGTAATTACAGGCACAAGGGAATTAACATCTCAGTTCCCAAGGTTGGTGGCGTATTGGTGCTGTAAGCGATGGTTAACATTTCTTACAATGTCAATTTCTATGGGCGTTGGTGACCACTTACCATCAGGTGGCCATATGCTCGTCCGCCTACCTATACAATAAAATAAACCAAAGAAGTTTTATTTCAATTAATCAACTTAGCGTTTTATTCTTTGAAGGAAATGGTGCATCAAGTGGGCGAGTGTCGTGCAGCGATTTGTTCCTATACATTATTTGCACTTCCTAATTAACCTATTCGTGTCTTATTATACGTAATTGATTTTAATATCTATTATGATAATTTAAGGCTACCAGGCTACCCATTTCGGCGAATTAATTAATATGTAAATATGTTATAGGAATAACTCCTTGACGGACAAAATTACTTTTGACTGGTAATATTAACAGCAGGGCTTTGTGTAAGCTAGTCTGTGTGTGTGTGTGTGTGTTACAGAGTCACCATACATCAACTGCTGCAAGTAATACATTTATTTATTCTAGTTTAAAGGGTGGGTAATCATTAGCGTGAACATATCACAAGCGGCGTACTAGCAGTATGAGATGGCTCATTAGTTCGTCTGCCCTCTAACATTAATTTTAAAAAAAAAACTATAAATGTTATTGACTCTTGACTAAACACATAAGATACTCTAATTTTATATGTATGTAAAGGTGTCATATGGACGACATGACCATGCGGTTGACTGCATTTGTCTAATAAGACTGCAGTTTCCGAGTTCAAACCCTAGGTCAGGAAAACAAAAATTAATTGGGATTTTCTGTCTAAGAATCTCAGCAGCAGCCCGAAGTCCGTGCAGAAGTGTGAACATGAAAGCAGTTTGTCTTTCACCTGTACTCTTTCCGGTCGTGTTGGACTGCCGTATCAATCGGGTTATGAGAGTAATGAAGTAGAAAGTGTATTTGTTATCCCACATTTGTGCACTGTAATATGTTCTGCGTAGTTGGATAATCTTTCTTGGTGGCTGTGGCCGAAATCGGTCCGGAGGACATCATGAGGAGGATGGGCGCCGATACAATACATTCAGATGGCAACATAAAGAACGTTTTAAAATAGAATAGGAATAGGTGGATTATACTCAAATGACATGACGAATACATTTCTATTATAGACTATGTTTTGTCGGTCACAAGTAGTTTTGCCCGGAAAATAGTTTTGACTGTGACAAATATAATGAATCGACAGAAGTTGGACGTTTTCATGCAAATTAAACAAGAATTGTGTACATAATAGTTGAAAATCTTTTTTTGTCACTTACGTAATGTATCTGTTTGTTTCATTAAGATCATTTATTTTATAAAAGCATCAAACAAATGGAAATTTTTATTTCTATTCGATGGAAATTTTATAGAAATAAAAACATTATAAAAGAATTACGCCTTCTTAAAACGAGCTTCGTATTCGCTAACAATTTTAATGGAAAAACAAGGAAAAAGTAATTTGGTTTATATATTGTACAAAGCAAGTTTTTCTAGGTAGGCTTAATTCGAGTGCTAAATTCGTGACGTAGCTTATATAACGAAGCTATTATACATATATAGCCAGACCGCGTTGTGAATCCTACATCTTAATACTTTCAGGTTCACTAAACTAGAATTCAGGGAAGCGTTAACATGCTTACTTGATCTCACTTTATCTTAAGAACGCGCCTAAAGCTAACAAAATTTCACATCTGCGCGTCCAATACACGACCCGCTCGACACTCTATGTTCATTCTATGTAAAACAATCATTAGTATTTAATTTAATTTCTTATAGTACATGTTTTAATTATTTTGAAGAATATGATATAGTTATTCTAACTATTATATGAAAATTTACACAAAGTGCTGTCATTTATTTTTCTGTAGTCGTCTGAACAACGCCGTAGCGACTGGCTTAAGAACGACGACTGGCTGAAGTATTGGTGACGATCCTTCGCATGTCACCAATACTTCAGATGTTGTTTATCAAATAAATTACATATTAAACTATTATTACATAAGAAATATTCTTAATGTATTTTTGGAGAAATTTATAATATTAAATGTGTATTGCAAGTTACAACAATGATATAATAATATTATATTTATAATATTATATATAAGTTTTATTGCTGTGTAGTTTCTGTTTCTCGCTAAAATTACTGAATCGATTGATATGGAACTTTTTATAATCGTTTAAAGAGTAAGATCCCAGGGCCCTACTAAACCAACACGTTAAATTTGAGATTCAGCTTGCAAGATTCAACTTAAACAAACATCCATTGCAATTAAAATATAAGATTTAAAAAATCATTTCATTAATAATAAGTAAAATTTTATTCAAATCCAAATTCAAAGAAGGGGAGGCGAACTAAGACATGAGAGCTAGAGACTAGGATTATATATTTAGGTATTTTGAGCCGACACATCAAGTCTGACATACCTCGGGCAACGTATCAGCTCGTCAGTATAACGAAGTACTTTTGATCGTACCTCGGTTAAGGCCTGTTCCCAATGTTGAGGTTTTGATGATTAACTATTAATTAATTTTTCATTTATTCGTATTATGCAAAGCCAAGATTAAGAGAGGCCTAGTGGGTGGAAAACGTTGATCTAAAAAGATTGCGGATTGATAATTATGTGGATACAACGGATTTTACATTGTGTTCAATTTGTGTTTAATCACCTCTTTATCTGCGGTGAAGAAATATATCAACCAATTGTAAAAACGTTTCTGCTTTACAAATACAATTTAAAAAAACCCGATTTAAAGCAAACTCCAACCCATCTCCTTATGGAGACAGAAGGCCTTTGCTGAAATTTAGAAGTCATTTCTTTACTTTTAGCCCGAAAGATAAAAAAATACACAATTTACGAATAACAATACTAACAATATTAAATAACAATTAGTTTGCTACATGAACTATTAGATAGATTAATAATTATGAAACACTTATATGTAACAGTTAATCTTAAGTAGGATTTACATAAACAGAATCATTATCGAGGCAAGCGAGTCTGCCTTTATTATAACCGTTAAATAACCTTTACGTCATGTTTTTATTTTTACTATATACTAACGGCCTTATTCATAAACGTTGCTTAGTTATTGTTTAGCTAAACACTGATTTGTCTCTTTCTGTCATTATTGATTTGACATACGAAAGAAGAAGACAAAGTGTTGTTTAACTAATCACCAGTTAAATAAAGTTTATGAATAAGGCGGTATAACTACATACGTGCCTAAATAGCAAAATGTAAGCGGCATTTTTTATTTTAGATATTCGAAAGACTATATGAAATTAATGTGTAAAAAGTGCCTTGTAAATATGTAAAATTGAACCATTTTTTGATTGAAGCTTAATTTTATCTCAAAAGGGTTTGCTGAATTGCTGAATATATATACAATATTACTTATATATTATTTATCGCGTGATGAAAAATGTTTATAACGGCGTGGTTTTAAAATAACGATATGAAATAATATGGTAACGTTAGGATAAAAATTACTTTATTTGATACAGTGCAATCTCGATATAAAAAATCGGAAGGGAACAAGTAAATATTCGTTATATCAAGTAATTGGTTAAACTGAGGTTTGTTATATTGAGGTTAGGTTAGTCTAAAATTTGTTATAAAGAGGTTCTCCGATTGCGACCTTTTTGTCTTGGCATTGTTTTAACCACTTCAACACACATTCCTCTACGTCTTTGTACTCGCATGATTTTAATCTTCTACTGTTTACAGGCAAACCACTTTCTTCTGAAAACTTATCTTTAAATTTTAAAATTATAGCCTTACTTGCGGGGATCCCGGACTTATTAGCTATGTCAAATTTTTTCATCGTAGGATTTTCGTCGACATAGTTAATGATGTTTCGCTTTTCTGCGACTGATAAGGAACACCTTTTACGTTTCTGAGCCATTGCAACTGAATTTTGAATCTTTAACAATAGTGACGAGCAGCAGTGTTTACATAACTTTCCATCGAACAACAATGATTGTGTAGCGACATCTATCTCGCCACATACGAAAAACTAAAAAACTGACGTATCCTACATCGCGATATTAAAGTTATCCGAGCGATTGATCATATATACAAGAACCCGATAACAACCGTCGGGCAGTAGCCCACCAGACCAACACTCGTCTGGTCGGAGGATCCTCCCTTTTCAATGGTCAACTCCAAACTGGTGACCCCGAGCATGAACGTCAGCGCAGCCTTCGCAAAAACTACGTCATCGTGACGTCATCATCACTTCCTCAAGCTTTCGAGCAGCGAGTCATACAGCCAGCCAGCATCCACGACTACTACGGGTATTCTGACCACCAGCATGCAGCGGACGCGCATTCCTGGTCATCACCCACAGTCTTCTCAGCGATCTTGGCACAGCACACTGCACTTCGGCCGGTCAGCAAGCAGAGACGCACTTCTCTCCTGGTCGACGCAGCAGCCAGCCACTACGCAGCACTGCACCACTCCGACTCACTGGAGCATTTGCAGCATCAACCCGACTCACTGGGGCATCACCGCAGACAGTTCCGACTCACCGTGAACTATGCGGCATCTGGTTCCGACTCACTGGAACATTCCACTGGCCCGGCAAACATCACAAGATATATGGACGACTCAACCTGCTATCGACCTCCGGTCTCGGAGGGGAGTGATGTAGCGACATCTATCTCGCCACATACGAAAAACTAAAAAACTGACGTATCTTACATCGCGATATTAAAGTTATCCGAGCGATTGAACATATATACAAGAACCCGACAACAACCGTCGGGCAGTAGCCCACCAGACAAACAACCGTCTGGTCGGAGGATCCTCCCTTTTCAATGTTCAACACCAAAATTGTTTTACGAAAAAAAACGTGTCGATACCTGTCGCGACATGAATCACATACTATAGAATTAAGGTTCATATATTGGTAGGAACGTTGTATAGAGGTTTTGGGTTGATAAAATTCGTTAGTTAGAGGTATTTATAATTTTTTTTGATAGTTGAAAATTCGTTATAAAGAGGTTGTTCGCCAAAAATGTTCGCAATGTAAAAGTATATTTTATATTGACTCTTATGGACAATTCAAGGGGATTACGAAAAAATTGTTAAATCGTATATAGTTTTATGAAGTATCAGCTGTTTTATGGTTCCGGGTGGTAATCTCGTGAGGTTATTAAAGTGTTGAAAATGTATTGATAAGCTCAGAAGACTCTCTGAGCTTGTTCTGAGGTTTGTTCCCCATTTACTTGAATAAATCAGATTTATAATGTACAATTATTGATTATTAAATGAATATTCTATTGCAGAATTCAATTTTTACATGTCAATTTCATACAACGGATGGCGTTGGAATGGCAACGATCAGATATCGAATATAGAATGAATATTATTGGTGAATGATCGGTCCATGAACGAATAATTGAAACCGTATGATTTGAATTTCCATTCAATAGATTCTATTAAATCAACAGTTATCAATGACTGTGATACGAAGATCATTTATTTTTTTCTAGCATTTTCAGATAGGTTTTGATACTTTATATTATATACAATTATCAGCTATGAATTAATTTATTGTTATAATAATCTATATGCCGAGATGGCCCAGTGGTAAGAACGCGTGAATCTTAACCGATGATCATTTGTTCAAGCCCGGGCAAGCACCACTGAATTCCATGTATTTAATTTGTGATTATAATTCATCTCGTGCTTGTCGGTGAAGGAAAACATCGTGAGAAAACCTGCATGTGTCAAATTTCACGGAAATTCTGTCACATGTGTATTCCACCAATCCGCATTGGAGCAGCGTGGTGGAATAAGCTCAAAAACCTTCTTCTCAAAAGAGAAGAAGAGGCCTTAGTCCAGCAGTGCATTCACAGGCTGTTACTTATAATAAATCTAATGACTTTTGACATGATTAAAAATTATATACAAAATATTAACTGTTGCATCTGTGGGTGTTTTAGTTGAGAATAAAAGGAAATAAGAACTCTTGAACCGCCAAACAGTCAAGATGAGGATATACTTTGTCTTAAAGTTTCTGGTTAGAGCTTACAGCCATAAATTGATTTTAATAATGCTACATTTGTTTAAAATATTTCATTCCCAAGCCAAGACGAAATAGCCTATGTATTGAAACGAACTAAACGAATTGTAAATATACTGTTTTTTTTTGGTTAATTTGTGTAAGCTATTACGGTACGTTTAGCTGACTATTATAAGGTGCAACAACGTTAATGATTATTAATCACTGAATCGTTATTTATTATTAATCGTTAAGTATTATTAATCACTGAAATGTATGCTACCGTCATTACTTTGTATTGCACTGTCCTCGTTCAAAGTGTGTTTTTATAAGCAATGTGCATCTTTAATGGTTGGCGGGATATTGGTCATTATGTGGCCCATTTCCCAGTCCGCCCGCCCATTCCAGATAACTAATGATTTTTTTAATTAGCAGAATTAAGTTTTTGTGCAAGAGAAATTTCAAATGATTTTTTTTAACTCAGCTTTATAATTTAGTAAATAATTTTCTTTCTACGTGTTACAATGAAAGCATTTCATATGAATTAAATTAAATTTTAATGAAACTACAACAATGTCAGAGATAGCGCCTGTTAATTAAATATCCTTCGTATTAATAATGAGAAAATGGTAGACAGGCTTAATGACTTACATTAATTTATTTGAAAAGTCAAATTAAATATGCTTTATCTGAATTATAATTTGATCGTGGCTGATATATGTTTTAAGATTGTTTTGTGTCTCAATAAAACTTTTATATGCGTTTTGTTTAATAATAATATTGTCATTGTTTGAAATTATATAGTTTCTATTGAAATACACAGTACTGCGCAAGTTGGTGCACACATACTTGCGCACTTGAGATAAATAGATGAGAGGTCAGCCAAATACGGAGAGATTCAGGTATTTCCAATAAGGCAATCAGTACGTTTGAAAGTAAAATATTATTTGAACAGACTTATTAAATGAAACCATTTAATGTGTAACGCGTATTAGCGACAAACCTGTCTTCAACCTTAAATAAATACAAGTTAGATCGATATAGCACGCAACGCATTTTCAACAAAACGTGGAAAATGTATTTCAATTACTGATAAATAAATAGGAACACACAAGTAAACAGTTCGTTAAAAAATATATCGCACACACGGTTTATGGAGACCAGTGCAGCGTGACGGAGAATAAAAATCATAGGCGGATCAGTGCGGGACTCATTGACGAACAAACCACCGATGTAGGTGGTCCGGAGCCGTGACCCACAAATGGATTTGGTGACAACGTGTGAGTGCTGGTGATAAAGACAAAGTGAACATGACTTCTCTAATATACATTATCGCCTTAGCGCTGCTGGGACAAGCTAGGTCAGGACTCGTTGAACTGAACTGCAGTGATAACGCAACATGTATAGATCACATGGCAAAAGAGTTTGTAAGGAGTTTGAGACAGCAGAAAACGATAAGATTATTCGATTTATTAACGATAGAACCATTAGGTAATAGACAAGCGAGGTCTAATCAAGATCCGGTAACAAGAATGATAACAACACACGCGATTAGTTTCGACTGGAACGACTTTACGTTCAGATTCTCCAATCCAGAAGATCGAAGTGATGCTTTAGATTTAGAAGTATTTGAAAGCAGAAGTGCTAAAGGTTTGTAACAATTGATATTTGTAATCTAGTAAAGTATTTAGTAGTTATTTATAAGATAATATCTGAAGTAACAACAATATATGAATTTTCTTAACTACTAGTAATAGTACACGAATCGATAGATCTAAGTAATTTTTAATTTGCGCAATATTTGACGTGATTTGAAGACGATCAATCAAAACAATAGTTATTCTGTGGTCATAGTTAATACGCAATAACGCACCACATCTAACTTTTGATGACTAAAAATAAATCAATAGTCACTTTTCTCTACCTAGTATTTTTTAACTTAGCACGCAATAATGACTGAATTTGAATTTCGAACACAATTAAAATTTCGACCAATCCAGGAATTATTGTCTCATCTAATATTGAAGCCTCAAGCCAGTCTTACAAATTTAATGCTGAAGATTATTAGTCGTTAATTCATAACTGTCAGAACAATGTCTCAGATAAATGTATTTTCACTTTTCTGCAATGGAAAAGCGTGAAGATATAATTGGTGATAAAATATTCACTTATACGATATCGTGTTAACAGATCAAAGTAAAAGGTTGTAAGTAATACCGTAATTGCTAATGAAACTGATTGGTATCACAAATGTTCGAATATTTAATAAAATGTTCTTGATGCAAATATTTGAGACATTATTAGAAAGTGTACTTAAAATATAAATCATTTAATTATAACTTAGGGTTATTCGATTTACAAAACTTGAAGTTATATCAAATGTCAAATTACATACAAAAACTTTTTCAATTCTATCAAATCGTATTCTCATATACATTTTCAAAAGCAAATATTTTCTTTATTTTTGGCTGAAAAATCTTTTGTTTTCATAACGATACACAGTTTTAAATTCATACATACTAAATTGGATTCTTTATCGTATTTTCCAATTATCGTGATGCACATAATTTCTGTTAATTAATAATAATGTTCCTACTTTCTTCAGCGTGAATTCCGATTCAGTGGTTTTCTCGCATCTCGTTGGAGAGAAATCTTGGCAAGTTAATTCCTAATAAGTAATTTGTAGCTTGAATTGAATATTGAAATCAGTCAACTCGAAAATATCGTCAATTCCATAATGCGGTTGTAATTATGAAATTTTATTCAAATCAGATCATACTTTGCTCTATCATTTTTATAATGTATCAATTTACAATATTGATACAGGATTCTTATTTAAATATTATTAAATTATTATTTAACCTTCATAAAAATCAACGATTGGTATATCCACTCATACTATCAGTGTTTTTTTATACTTTCCTTCAATATCGATGTCAGTTTTAATATCAAAATTTGTAATTTTAGTTTTTTCTGATTATCTATGTATAATAATTACAATATTAAACTACATTGCAGTTAATTCCATACAAGTCTACATTCCTACATTGTGTCACTTGTAACATTGGAGCTATTTGCAGCTCCTAAATTCTCAATCTCTGTCTGTGTTACGTTAGTATTTCATTGTAAAATATAAAACAATTTAACGTCGATATTATGTAATACTTTATTTAAAAAAAAAATTACATAAATACTTCTATATTGAGAAATATTTAATTTTCTTAGACATTTCTAACCAGTTCATAAGTATATGTTCAAGCTGAATCAATAACAGTTATGATCATTCGTGAATATCATTCGCTCAATACTCGATGATGTTGGTAGAAACAAACATTCTCCTAATGTGTACAACACAGTAAATTAGTTGTTACATTATAATAAGACTAGCATTTTGCCCGCGGCTTTACCCGCCTAGTTCCCGTTCCCGTACGAATACGGCGACAAAATGTATAGCCTAGGTTACTCGCTGATAATGTAGCTTTCCATTGCTAAAATAATTTTTAAAATCGGTTTAGAGGTTTAGACATGAAAGCGTAACAAACAAACAAACTCACATTCGCATTTATAATATTCGTTAGGATATACCCTATATATGATTGGTATGTACGAGTATGTGTAAGTATAAATAAATACATCAGCCATCCTTGACTTCGACTTCAACAGTCAAATGTAGCACGGGTTGTCTGTAAGAAATCGCTAGTAGCGATAAGACCAGCTTTTAGGACCAGCTATATAAATTAATATAGTTATTTCCTGACAGCACTATAAAACTACTGAAAATCGGTTGTATACAATTCTATGTACGTATGATTTGTGTTTGTAACTTTTCATAATTAGAACACTTTAAATGAATTCAGAGATACTTCTGTTAAGATTCATGTCGTCTAACCATCAGGCCATTATGGATCACAGTGTATAAAAAAGTGTCATACATATTTGAAGCGGATATAACTTTTTCGTAGTGTTATGATGAATTATTCAAAAATAGTTTTCTATTTATTGCGTTGTATCACGCGAGCTTGTTACGAACGAAACACAAGTAGTTCATTGATCAGATGTGTGAAGATAGCATCCGGCTTATCTGTTTATTTGGCTTTAATTAAATATAAGAACAAAAACTTTTTTTTTTTAATTTATCATAGCGTACGTATAAATATAAATCCATTCTTCATTTTTACTCGGTGGTAGAGCATTGTGCAAGCTCGTCTGGGTAGATACCACCCACTCATCAGATAGTCTACCGCAAAACAACAGTACCTTGTATTGTTGTGTTCCGGTTTGAAGGGTGAGTGAGCCAGTGTAATTACAGGCACAAGGGACATAACATCTTAGTACCCAAGGTTCGTGGCGCAGTGGCGATGTTGTTTTTTTTTTTAAAGAAATATACAAACCACTGTCTATGGGCGTTACCATCAGGTGGCTCATCTGCTCGTCCACGTAACTATATAATAAAAGAAAAAAAAATGTTATAGCGAGTTCTCCGTAAGTCTTCATTATCACTGCTTGGCCGACATGAATTATTTAATATTTAATAAAAGGTTTTTAAAATATTTTGCAGGGAAAATCTTTAACAATTATTATTATTATAAATAATAATAATTAATAATTAATTATAATATACTTTATTTCGACCAACATGGATCATATATTGTTAGTAATACAAGTAACTTAAGTTTAAGTGTTAGTAAATTCTAAAGACTATATTTTAAACTAAGACAGGATCGATTTGTCAGCACATGAATTCTACAGCAGTGGTTCAAGTATAAACAATCGACCTATCAACGAATGCCCTCAGGGCGCCACCGGAGCTAGCCCGAACCCTACGCAATAAGGATGTGCACCGTTTTCGCATAGTTGTGTAAAAACAGTATACATGCGCCTCGGCAAACATCCCCGACGCATCACAGAATCGGGGCAGACCCATTAGCATCCTGAAAGCACTGTTATATTGTACACGCAGAGCATTATACTGTTTTTGCGTGTAGAATGTGGTAAAGTAGGCTCTGAAGAGAGCGATTTTGACTGGCATAGAGCAATGAGCAAACCTGCG
Source organism: Nymphalis polychloros (assembly GCA_905220585.2). Taxonomy (NCBI): domain Eukaryota; kingdom Metazoa; phylum Arthropoda; class Insecta; order Lepidoptera; family Nymphalidae; genus Nymphalis; species Nymphalis polychloros. Next base: position 3,467,330 of record HG992264.1, on the reverse strand, counting down.
GACAATCATGTTCGCCCTAACAGACAAAGCCCTGCGTTCTCTCTCTATATCCGCGTCGTCTCTCAGGTCATAGGGTACCACATGCCCAAGATATTTAAACCATTCGCTTCTTTTTAATGTAATCCCGTTTATTTTATTGCAGGAACAATTGAAGGCATCGGTTTTCCCTTGGCCTGGAAGACCATGCATTCGCTTTTCTTACAATTGTAGATTAAGCCGTGATTATGGGCATAGTTTTCACAGATGCTTAACATCTTCGATAACCCACAGACAGATGTACTCAGCAGCACCATGTCGTCTGCGTAACTAATGTTATTAAGACAGACTCCGTCTAAATGATACCCGACACGCGTGCAATACGACACTATACACACGTTTGTTTTGATAAGAAAATATACATTTTAATGAAATGGGAAACTGCGTTTATATATTTCATAAAATTATTATTATTCTCTTTTCCTTATAAGTTTATTGGATTTTAAGGAAGATCTGTAACGTTGTTTATTTCGTGAAAAACATTCACTTATCATTCGATCACTAATCTTATCCATTGTATCTTAGGTTGAATGCCTTTGCTGGTAGGTTACAAAATATACTTTAGTCGATCCTTCTACTTTAAGCTGTACTAACTTATGTTTGTACATACATTTCTGGAAATAAAAAAATCACTTGGCCCAAGCCCGTGCGTAGTCATATTCTAGAATATAATATAAACGAAGAAAAACTTTAATGTTCAAAATAATAATACTCCAGCGCCCTCAATAAACACAGCTTATTTAACCCGGCGAGCATGAGGCAAAAAAAAGTTACATATAGAATGTGGCAGGGTACGACATACCCATAATTTGATGTAACGTAATGTAGTGTTCTTATTATTATTTTCTTGATTGTGATATATAATTTTGTAAAACAATGAATTATTTAATGTAATTCAATGAAAGAAGTTTATAATTATGAAACAATTATTATTTATTAAATTTTTTCTTAGACTCACTAATTATAGGAACAAAAATTTAGAGGTCTACAAAAATCAACAATTTAACAAAAATACTTTTCTTTGGAATGTAAAACAACTTAAAACTGAAAGATAATGAGATCCTTTTCGTTATAAAACTTAAAATTATTTTTTGTTACAAAAAATATAATTAAAGACTACTGTCGAGATCAACACAATTTTCGCAAATAAATTTTGCGTGCTCCATACATATGGGCTTGGCACAAGCATTGCAGGAATATTTTGTTTTTCTATCTTTCTTGTATGGGCAATCCTGGCATCTGACATATCGTCCAGGTACATTCACATGTCTAGGTGATGGTTCACCTAGCTGTTTCTCGATTCGTTGGCGAAGGTAGGTCGGAATATTTTTTTTTTTATTTCTTGTATGCAGATGTTCGTAAATCATTGATAAGCCCAAATTACGAATGAATACTGTTCTCTTGATCGTAACTTTTTTATTTGCTCGAAAAATAATGCAAGCATTTATAGCTGCCATGTTCAAGACACCATAAAATAAAGTCATGGGCCATCGTTTACTGTTACGAGAAACGTTGTAACTGGCACTCAATTCATCAACGACATCAACGCCAGCTTTGGTCGAATTATAAAATGTTATAATTTCAGGTTTTTGTTTCTCTCCTGTAGATTTATCTATTGAATTATCATGGTGCATGGTGGACATGACAACAACTACCTTGTTCTTCTTTGGCGCATAGGAAACGAGTGTGATATCCTTTTGAAACCCAAAGACTGAACTATTAGGTTGTCTGTTAGTTCTGGTGAAAGATTCAGGAATCTGTCTCTTGTTCTTTCGTACAGTTCCAACAGACGTAAGTCGATACTCATTTAGTAGATGCAGCATTATCTCATATCCGGTGAACCAATTATCGAAGGTCACGTTGCGGTGTGATCGTGCAACTGGTTGAATGAGTCTCTCCACTACTTCAAAGGGTTTATTACTGACTGCATATGGTCCCGACGGTTGTTTTCCTGCGTACACTTCCAAATTCAAAACATAAAAGCTTTTTGCATCGACTAGACTCAAAATTTTAATACCGTACTTAGCTGGTTTGTTTGGAATGTAGACACGAAACAGGCATCGACCTCTAAAGGACAGCAGCATCTCGTCAATAGTCAGAAACTCGCTTGGAGAGTACGCCTTCTGACAGCATTGAACAAACTGGTCAAATATGCTTCTGAAAGCTGCCATATTATCCGTTTGTTTACGCTCATCTCTCGTAGATTTGTTATCAAAACGAATATTACTTTGGAGAAACTGAAACCTCTGGAGTGACATAGTGGTGCGAAATATATCAACACCAGTTCCATCAGTTCGCCAAAGATCTTTCAAACTCTGTCGATTAGATTTGATAACACCAGCTAAGTATAATAAGCCAATAAATGCTTTCAATTCACATAAAGTGGTTTCTTGCATATAGAAAGAAGCATTAACACTCGCATTATTAGCAGCACTTTTAGTTTGTCTATGGCCAATTGACGAATTAGTGTGAATCAATATTTCTTGTAGCATATCTGAAGTGACGAAATTATTCCAGCATTCATACTCTGTGGCAGCATTCCTTGCAATGTTTTTTACTTGAGCATGCTCGGTTACGATGTTTTCTGAACGAAGCCTCACGTTTGGACGTTGACAATTTTTGTACCACTTGGTACCATCTTTAGATGTATAAAAAGAGCCACCTACTTGTCGAGAAGCTGAAAGTCTCTGACTGATTAGAGACAATGGTAAATCGTCATCAGAGTCGTTATCTGACTTATTTGCTACAACTTCTTCCTGCCAGGAGTTGGATGGAACGTCGACTGAATTTTCGCCCTCTTCCTCTGTTTCATAATTCACTTCATGTTCACTACAGTGATCGGTTTCATCTTCTGAACTGGATTCATCTGAATAATCACTTAGTTCCTCCTCTAACATGGCACGAACTCGCTCTTCTTGTCTTTCAATATCCATTTTGATCAAAAACTGAAAATAATATAAAATAAAACTCAACGTAAACAACGAAAAGTAAATCATAAAAAAAAACAATGGATAAAAAAGGCTTAAAAATCTATTAAAATTTATCATTAGAAAAATTACATAAAAAAAATACGACAAAAATGAGGCAGGGTATAACATACCCGAAACAGGTTTACACACGAATATCCTGGCCGGTGTCCCGAGCCACACTGCGCTCACGCCACTATCCCCTCCCGCACGACCCCGCCTCCAGCTACTGAGCGAGATAGTGTTGTCGGACGAATATTTTACAAAATACACAATTTTAAAATTTTATCAGGGTGTGAGATACCCTGGCTCATGCCCGCCGGGTTAATATAAGTTTTATAAAAATCGAATCCGAATCTATTTATACATATTTATTCTGTTATTTTATTGTTTACTTGAGAATAGAACAAATTTAACAAGTTCGTCGTAAGCCAATTCAAACGTCTTATTTGAAATCAAACATAATATCTTATCTAACGTTATAAATGCGAATACGAGTTTGTTTGTTTGTTACGCTTTCACACCTAAACCATTAAACTGCATCATCAGCGAGTAACATAGGCTACATTTTGGCCCCGTATTCCCATGGTAACGGGAACTGCGCGGGTAAAACCGCGGCAAAAACGCTAGTATGTGTATAAAGACAAATGTGTCTTTGGAAGTTTGCACTTAAAACAATATGAGACTTAATATTTCTACTGTCTGAGCTTTGCTTCTAAAAGGTTTTTAAATATATCATAAAGTACTGATAGTAAAATTTGATAGTGTCGTAAATTTTACGACCAATACTCTTATGTTAGCGTTAAGGTATCTTACGTTATGTTTATACGTTAATTTTATTATCTAGCTGTTTTGTAAAGTATATAAAACTTATGGGAAATGGGTTGAAATTGAATTAAATTATATGTCTAAAAAAATCATTTCAAATGATCTTAATATCATCATTATATTCAATATTTATGTATTTGTATATATTATAAATATATAGGCAGACGTTGTCTTGTCAAATTTTCACTTAACACAAAAATCTCATTCTAAAACCCACTATTAGTATTTTCCGATTTTTTCAATTTAAAGTGAATTTTACTCATTCTTTAACAAAAAACTTAATTCCGACTATTATACAAATTTCAGTTTTGTTTCAGCGGTTCACTAGTAACACGATTACAAACGAACGACATTTCATTCGTATATAAATAATTGAAATATAATTATTTTAATCAGTATATCTTTGTTTATAACTATTTTTATTTGTATTATATGCATTCGCGGTCGTTCATGCAAATACGTTGAATCTTCATTGTATAAAAACTTCGATGAATATTTCTGACAACAATTTGTCGTAAAGAACAATTGCTTACAAAAATTATAAAGGCGTAGTACAACACGTGGATCTATAATTGTACTATTTTTATCATTGTATCCGGAATATGCTCAATGCGCTTATTTATTTATTAATTAAACACTTTAAATTACTAAGAACAAAAAAATATTTCAAAGGAGAAGTAACTATAAAAATATTTATATACTTTGGAGAGATTTCTTCCAGCACACTCGGAAAGGAAAAATATTATTAATATATAATTGATCACGCAAATATCTAAATTACAATGTACAGTGTAATAGTTTGACATTAATCTAGCAATGGCATTACAAAGTGGTCGATATACGTAAACGATAAATACTTATATCTTGAATTATCCTTATGTATTATTTTAGTTTGCATGCATAAATGTCGTGGTCGCTGAACGAACAGACCGTAAGGAAACTTGCTGACTTGGACAGAGAGGTTGTAGAAGCTTGCCCAATGGTGAAACATTTGAGGGCTGTTATTGTATTTATCTTAATCTCTAGATGACACGATTATTCAAAATCAGTGAATTTATCTTAGTTAAGGGTAAATTCAATATTAGAAATTCAGTTGATTTGCTGTAGCTGACGGCCTACTTCTTAATCCGTTAGGTATCGACTCGAAAGAGAACTATGATATAAGCATACTGAAGATGAAAAAGCGTTAGATTTTTTCCAATAAAATCAAACACATTCCTCGATGGAAAACTATGAGATGATGCTCATTTTACATGATTGTTAGATGGATTTTGTGTAATTATGTATATGTTCGTAGAAAACACGTCCGTGCTTTTTTGTGAGTCATTTTGATATATTTTTTTATGTCTAGCTCACTTACAAAGTTATAATGAGTAATAATGTTCATAATAACAGAAGTGAGAATTATTTTCTCATATAATAGATCATCTTATTCCACTTTATGTAGTTCTTTGTGCATTGTGGTGCAATGATTTGGGTAGGTACCACACACTTATTCTGCCACTAAGCGTTATTATTTTTTGTTACGTTCCAATTTGAAGAGTTAGTGAGCCAGTGTCATAAGAGACACAGTGTACGGAACTTGCTAGCTCCTAAGGTTGGTGCTATTGGCAATGTTGTAAGTGTGTGACGATTAGTGAATGGCCAACACAAAGCCCCACTAACAAGTAAAATACTTATAAACGTACCGTGCAAACTTCTATCCAATTAAGTCCCTCATTATAATATTTATTGTGAGCACTCACTGTAAGGTGGCCGTAATTATGGTAAATTGTACGTACGCCTACAAACTTTATATTATTTTCATGTCGTGCATTAATGTTTAAATAAATAAATCAGTTAAAGCTGATATTTATTTATATAGTGAATAAGCTCAGTAGCTGACATGCTAAGATAATTTGTTCTATGAGTCACTTGTTAATTAATTCGATATAAATCGCTACATAGCTACAGGGATGATATTAATCGGATAAGTAAATGATGATTGTAAGTGATTTTAATAGTATTTAAAGTAAAATGAAACGCTGTAGGTTTTAGAAGAAAACCGTCATGGGCAAATGCGTCGACCATATACATATCTATACTAGAGGAAAGTAACTAAATCTGGGCTAGTGCTTTAATATGGGCTAGTAACAATTCTCAGAAACAAATAATTGAAAGACGCAACAAAAACCTAACTTCTGTCGCAATCATTCGCCCTAACATCGCAATCACTCAATTTTGTAATTTCGCCGCGAGGTGCCCCTAGGTTAAGACCTTGTCGCTTCGCCGCTGCCTCGAAACTTTGTAAGATACGTAAGAATATGTTGTTCTCTAAATGAAAATAAGGGCTAAATAGTGTAACAATGTATTTAAATCGTAGGATATGAGTTTAATTTTATATTTTTGGGTTGATTAATTGCTTTTGATATATTATTTTTAAAGTGCAAGGTCAAGTTTATTTCGATCAAAAATTTCAAATATGGGCTATGTCTGTAATCCTAAATATGGGCTAGCCCATATCGCCTCTTTCACCTTTAACTTCAATGCCGCTTTTGAATTTAATAACGACAATTTGATTTCTACCGCAGCTTCAGTCTCAAGATTTGAAACTGAAACTGAAAATGCTCTTCCGTTTGAACCTTCAACCTCAACCTCCAGATGTGAGACCCAAACAGAAGAAGCATCTGGACATAAACCTAGGCACAGTGGCGAACTACCCAGAATTGATCGTAGCAGCCTAAAATTATATCTGGTATCTCCTTATAAATCCTAGTATATTCTTATAAGTCCTGTTCCAAAAAAATCAGAAAGAAAACCAATAGGGGTAGAAAAGCTAGCATAGCTAGTGTTATAAGTTATAACACTTAGCTATGCCAGGTTTTCTATAAGTTTATCTCCATACAAAAATGACCGAAGGAAAAATATAAGAAGAAACTAAAAAAAGAACAGAAAACTAAAAACAAGAAAGGCAAAAAACTAAAAATATACCCTAGAAGTTCCAAAGCGCACATAATGATTGTGCTGGGCCAGAATTTGACACATGGATATGTGATTTTTGCAAGTAAAATAATTAATTACTTGGGATTACCAAAATTCTTTGACCTTTTAGTAGATACGCATTTTATAATTGTTATTTTCTTAAATTATACTCTAGCCCATATTTGCGTATCTGGTCCATATTTAGTGACTTTTTTACAATTTGTTTATTGCAAAATTTTAATAATATAGTCTATTCATAAAAATATAAGACTGTTACTGTATTAAGTAAAGATATATGAGATGATGTATATTATATTAATAAAAAGTTAATTGTTAAATAGTTTTTTTATAATTCATCCAAAAACAAAATGGTAGCCCATATGTGTCTATAGTAAAACTTAACGTATTTAATTATGATGAACAATTTAAATATTTACATATTTTTTACTTGTATTTAATTCAGTTTTAATAAACATTTATATATATTCTTAGACTTTTATATTTTCTTTGTAATAATGAAATTATCTGTATAAATAATAATTGTTGATTCAAGCTATTTGTATAACAGACACGCGAAATGTTGAAAACCGACTTGCAGTAATACGGTTTATTAATGCATATAATTAAAATAAGTTCTACAAAATTATACAAATACATACTAATAAATAACAATAGACATATTATAATGATACATTGAAATTTAAACCTTAAGCACACTAGTGTTAGTTTCATTATCGCTTCAACGTTACATATCGCTTTAGTTTCTCGTACTACAGTCAAACCCCAACTTAATTAACAGGATAATTCGTGGAATTCTCAGTATAACGATTACGTCTATCACTTTTCGTTTAACTAAATCTCTGGAATTTCAAAGGATTCAATCCCTTAATTGATTTGAATACATCAAGAAGACCGGATAACTTCAGCCTCAAAGATTAAAGGGAATGCTTTCTTAATAATCTTTAAAAAAACGCAAATAAAATGTTCTCTTAGAGGAGTTCGTTCGATATTTAAAATGTTTAAATTACATATAAATAGGCAATAAGAAAACAGTTCGGTATCTTTTCTTATTTGTTTATCGACTGTCTTTTTTTGTTGGTAACAATTGATGACCTTTAGTGTTGCCACTTAATTGGAAATAATAGAAGTTAAATAAATGTTTGAAACGTGTGCATACATACATATATTTACCTAAAATTGTCAAATTTCGACCACTAGTTATTTAAAAGCCGTTAACGAGCATCTACATTTTCAGTCATGTAATAAATATGACAATGACGTCATAAGATTTTACAAGCAATTATTTAACTGTTGGTGTGTGTTGGGTCAAATCTTGCAATTGAATGTTGAATCAGTTCCTCACAGTCGATTGGACTGAAATTTGCGAACTGTACACACTTTTTATGCTGGGACAGATAAGATAACAAAGCTATTTTTGTAATAAACATTGTTAATATTAATCTTTTAATTAGAATCTAGACATAGATTGGGGTTAAAAAACTGAATTCGAAACTAAATTAGAGCATAAGGGCAATTGTTTTAATGCTTAAACCTTCAACACAAAAAAAATAATCTATTATTTCTTATTGAGACTTATTAACTTAGAAGCAGAGATAGTCCAGTGGTAAGAACGCGTGAATCTTAACCGATGATCGTGGGTTCAAACCCGGGCAAGCACCGCTGAATTTCATGTGCTTAATTTGTGATTATAATTAATCTCATGCTTGGCGGTGAAGGAAAACATCGTGAGGAAACCTGCATGTGTCAAATTTCACTGAAATTCTGTCACATGTGTATTCCACCGCCCACATTGGAGCAGCGTGGTGGAACCAAGCCTTCTCCTCAAAAGAGGAGAAGAGGCCTTAGCCCATCAGTGGGACAGTCACAGCCTGTTACTGTTACTGTTATTAGCAATGAACTTATAGTATTATATGGTGACGAGTATAATTTGCTAGGTTTTTTGTAATGTTAAGAAGCATCGGGGAGGCACTGCTCCGTATCGTGTCAATAGCTTACTAAATAAACAAAATATAAACTTATCTATCTATCTTTCTTTTGAAACTGGATAAATCCAGAATAAAAGTATGCGTATATAATAGACCTGCGAATGTCAAAATCTAGTGCTTATATTTTAAGACATGTCAATAACTTTATGCTATTGCTATTTATTAATGGTTATTTTACTCTAAAATATATATTTTTTTTTTAGATGTTTCGACTGATGTTCCGAAGAAATCGAAAGGCAAAGACGAGGAAGAGGTCATCGAAGACAAGGGAGTTCATATACGGCCAATCAGTAAGTATATAAACAAATAGTCACCACCCATCGTTTGCTTGACCTTATTCCCTTAATTGGATTCCGTTCTATGTCTACATTCATACCCTCTAACTTGCGACACTTCCTTATTAACATACTTACGAGTATAATATGAAGAGTAACTATCGAATTTTGTCGGTTTATCTCTGCTAATGTTCATAACGGTATTCGCTTTTACATAATATAATATATTCTAGTAAATGATTCATAAGTGCTTGAAATACTATTACACAAGTACTATAATATAAAGTATATTTTGATTTTCCTGTATGAAATGTTTACGCATTACGTTTATGTTCAAGCCAAGACAAATGGCTTCTTTCAACTTTTCTGTCACTGGGACTACTTTTTTTAATTTTCGTATTCTATAAATTATCGTCACTCCATACATCCCTCTCAGCATTTTCATCAAACATAATTTTCCTATAATCTGTTTGATTGTAAGATTAACTGTTAATGTTTAAATATTTAGGTAAGAAAGCTTTGTTAAAAATCCTTAAAATATAATCGTTAAAAGAAACCTGTATCGCATTTTATTGTATTAGAATTTCAAGACAAATTTTTATTTATAGTGTAATGAAATTTCATCATCGTAATATATCGGATCAATTTCCCGGAATAATTTGACGATATCAAGATGTCGTATCAATGAATTTGATTCTAAGAATTAGATTCTCAGTTCCTTTTATCGGCAAATTTTCATTCTTTTGGAATAATTATTTATGTTCTGACGGTATGGTTGATCGGATCATGAATGCTTAAAATAAGACATTGCATCGTTGTTCTATTAATTATTAATAAGGTTATTGATTCCGAGGTCAGACCAATAAAACTCTATTGGGTCTTTCTGTCAAGACATTCTTAATAGACCTGAGAAGAAATTAGTGTTCAGTTACACTTCTATGTCTCAGACAGCAGAATAAATCCTCTGGATCTGTGACTCTTTTCTCTCCAGTCGTATCGGATTGCCGGCCCTTTGGCCTATATGAGTAAAGAAGAAGAATCTCTAACTTGTCCACTATAATAGGTCCCGTGCAATTTAAGCCCCTTTACAAGTATTTAGTACGATTTCATTTTAGTTTTGTTTTTATCAATATTAGCTACGTGTATTTATATACTCTACAAACAGTCGTTTCTCTAAAATTTGAATAAACGAATCCTTACCTGTTTTGATATATCTTTAGTTTATTTGGCACCGAGATAGTTCTGTGGTTAGAACCTAGTCTTAATCGTGACTACCTCGTTGGTCTAGTGGCTAGATATAAGGCCGTAGACCCGGTGGTCCTGGGTTCAATTCCCAGATTGGGCCAATAAATAGTTTATGGGTTTTTTTGTCAGAAAATTCTCAGTAGCAGCCCGGAGTCTGGAAGTTGGAAGTGTGTACACTCCCGTGTCTCAGAAAGCACGTTAAGCCGTTGGTCCTGCGCCTGAACTCTTTCCGGTCGTGTCGGATTGCCGTCCCATCGGATTATGACAGCTAAGGAAAAGAGAGTGCACCTGTGTTTGCACACACACTTGTGCGCTATAATATCTCCTGCGCAGTTGGCTAATCTCTCTTGAGATTGGCCGCCGTGGCCGAAATCGGTCTGGAGGACCTTACCTTAATCGTTATTGTGGGCTCAAACCAATGTTTTATTTCAGTACCCAATCTTCAACAGGCCTTTGCCCAACAAACCTTTCCTTTATATGGTGCCTATCAGAACCTTTACATATAACGTGTTTATATAATCTATAATTATTTTGTTTCATATCTTGAAGGTCAATTATTTTTTTCAACAAAATTTCCTTTTTTCTATTAGTGCTATAAATAAAATCACACCGTTCCGACGAGTGCTAAATCAAAGCATGTGACAGCGGACCGTTGTCAACGTCGACACCTCTCACTTAATTACGTGTCGTGTCCCTTTTTAATATTTACAAAATCAGACGTACCGACAATGTTTTATTACTCCATACGATATTTATTTCTTGTTAGAAATTTCTATACAGGTTTGCATCCAAAATATCGCACTAAAATCCGGACAAGTGACAAATGAATTTCATGTACTTAATTTTATTTTAATTCATATAGTGCTTGGCCAAGGATGATCTCTTCCGATAAAAATACATCCATTAACATAGAGTAACGTTGAGTGGTGGTAAAAACTTTGAAACTTCACAGAATTGACTGTCCCCAGCTCCTGGGGCTATTCAAATTGCGTGTACCCTCTAGGCTTCCTCGCAGCCCAATTACACCACTCTGTCCACCCCGTAGAAAGACTGTGTTAGGCACCAACTCTCCCTGTTCGAGATTATGTAAAACGATAAATGCTTGCAGTGATCAAATCGATGTCCATTTTGATTCCCTCTCATGGTTGAAATCAACTTGTGCTGGCTTGTCTGACTTTGATTAACAAAATAACTGATTGTATAAAACACTTTTTCTGAAACACATTGTTATTTGTAAAACTTTCTTTTTTTTGTCACAGATTTTCTTCAATTGTTGTAATTAGGTTTAAGTTTATCTATATTTAGTGTTGCATGAGTTTGCCATAGCTACTTTCTTCATTTATATGTTAATTACAAGCGGTGTTTACCTATAATTAGTTGTTACGCTATTCCATGTGTATTTTTTTTAAATGTATTTGGTTTTATTTTCGGTGTATGCAACTGTTGGTAAGCCTTAATAAATAAAAAAAAAAAAAAAAAATACTTCCAAAGCTAAGATTTGAAGCTACATCTTATTTTTCCTTATTAATATAATAGAAAACACCAACAAACAATTCAATTTTACTAATATAAATGTAAGTCTTGTTGCCACACAAAAATAAACTTTATCATTATGGTATACAGCTGAATTTCGTATGTATTATCCATGTGTACAGAGTGATGTAGTATGGAGCTACGTTGTGTATACTAATCGGATACTACATGAAAATCCACTCAACTCGTGTTGGTTTATGAAAATCAAATGGTTTGTAAACATTATGCGATAAATCTTGGAATTGGAAGTGGTATTAAGATGTAATACGTCATTCATTAGGTCTCGTTTAAATTAAATGAATATAATCTTATGTAATATTATATTTGTATGCGTTTTGGGTCCTGTACGGCACAGGGAAATGCTAGAGGCTTAACCCGCTTGGGTCGTGAAAGTATGAGTCTGGTCAGAGTCTGGTCAGCAGAGTCAGGCGAGACCTCTTCTAAAGCACCAAAGATTTGTTCCCCTGGGGAATAAAAATGACTAGATAAGCCAGTTCTCATAGCTTGCTTTAAGCCCTGAAAAGGGTCAATAAAATGTACTTTGATTTTTCTGTCTAGGATATCTTGAAAGATTGGAAGTGATGGTGTTAGGTAGAATGCTGGCCAGTGGTTACCACCATCATTAGGCATTGGTGCTATAGAAAATATTAACCATCCCTTAAACTGACAAAATACCACTGTCCCTTGTGTCTTTAATTAAACTGGCTAACTCCACTTCTTAGCGTGGTGGAATAAGCTCCAAACCTTCTCCTCAAAACAAAAATATGAGAAGAGGCCTTAGTCCAGCCTTGGGACATTCACAGGCAGTTACTACTTCACTTCTATCCAACTTGATTTATACGTAACATACGCAAAATGAAATCCATTAATTTTGTAATAAAACATTATATTAGATTATTTTTTAAATAATTTCAAAGCGTTGCACTTTTACAATTTTGTTTCTTGACCTACAGATTGTATCGGGAATCTAACTACGTAAGATAATTAAATATACCGTCTCATAAGACCGAAAATGCTTACCAATTTCGCTAATGAAATTACTCGATCACAATCAGTAATTAACCATATCTGGTGAAGCCTTTGACGTCATACCGTAGGGAAACTAGCGTTATAGTTTGGCCTTAAATATATATTAGTCCATTTCGGGTTATTTTAATTAATAGGCAATAAAACAATATGATTCAATTGATTCGTCCATAAAGTTGTATCCTTTTATTGCGTTGACGTATTTTTTATATCAAAATAAATAAGTTTGTATAATTGAAGTATTGATTGTTAATAAACATTTTGCGTATAAATAAAGCGTTTATTTTTGTTCAAATAGCCACCTATTCATAAAAACTAGGGTTAATACATAATGTCTTAAAGTAATACTCGACAGATTTCTGTCTGTGTTTATATAAGCCATTTGACTTGGCGACCGTTTGAGCGTTGTAGAAGATGATGTACTGATGTGTTATCTATTAGCTATATAAAAGTGGATAGATATATATTGTCGAAGGTTATTAATCTCAGGATATACCAACATATATAAGACTAGTTTCAGTAGTGGAGCGGAAATATTTATGTACTCTATGTTCTCTGTACTTTTGATAACATCTGTGTAAAACTTTATGATAGGTAGTAGATGAGTAGTTCGACAAATCGTAACAAAAAAACAAACAAAATCACTTTCACATTTATAATATTAGGGGTAAGTGATTCAGAAGCCCTTTATTTTAATACATTTACTTCAGCGACACAAAAATCTAGGAAAGCAAAAATTGATTGACGTCAAATAATCTGAATTAATTGAGTTTTCTAACCCGTGTTTTACCACTAGCTAAGTTTTAAGTCAAGAAAATTATTAAATAAAACTGATACTATAATATTCGTTTTAGAATAGGTAGGATTCTGTGTACCCAATGAATTTGATCGTCCTAGAAGTCAGTGAATATTTGTGGTAAAACTAACTTACACAAGCACACATAGCTTGAACCTTGCACACCAATTCTAGTGGAATTTCGCAACAAATTGCCACTTTATCGCAATCGAATCGAAGCGTAATCGTTGCCGTTTATCCGTTTTCCTATTATTTAATTTAATTATCGACTATTGGCATAAAAGTTAACAATTAAGTTTGATTTTGACATAGCAGTATTTGTATAGAATAATCAAAGTTGGATCGGAATCGAATCGGAAACGTATCGTAATCGTTATAGCTTAGCAGAGTTCGGCCCCTGATAAAAAGGGCATGAAGTCTTATTATGAGATCGGTATTGCGCTAATATTATTTTCCTGTAATGAAAGTTGTAAGAAATAAATAAACAAATAATGCCAATCATAAAAACCTATCTATCTTATAATAATTTTTGGTAAAAGATATCCAAGCTCCAAATATCTAGTGATGGATAATTTATGGATGTAATTCGCTTCAGAGCAAAATCAAATAATATCAACATAGACGATCGTTGTATTTTATTGTGGTGTTTTATTTGTTTACGACCTGATTTGTTTTGCCGTTTTCCCTTGGCTGTAGTTTATTTATATATATTTAATATATTTGGACCTATATTGTATTTTCAATGATAAATATATAATACGATTAATATTTGAAAATAAGTGATATAACGCTTACAACTAAGTAAATAAGTTACTTAGTTGTAAGAATTCATAATATTTGTAAATTGAAGTCAATCAATACTAGACGTGTTGTTCTTTAATTTATAATGATAATAAGTTATGTAAACCATTCGCAGTTTATTTTTTTATTAAATTAATAAAAAAAAATCACAGGTGAAATATAAGGCATGAAAACTTACTCGCTTATTAATTTATTAAACTTATCTACATACACCATACAAACAATAAAAATAAATTTTCAATATAGCAGTGATATCAAAAATTAACAGTTTGTAAATGTTGCAAGTGCTGCTGTGCTAACACCTCCTTTTTGTGGAGAAAACATGAAGCTTTTCCATCAAGCTGCACCAATGTTAATGACGTGTTACATGACGTTCGTAAATTTTCATTCGAAATTTGAAGGAAAATAGCTAGAAACCTCCAGCAGATACTTTCGAAATGGGTCACCTTTAAGCACGTAATGAATTGACAAAACACAAATAAGCGTGAAAAATCAAAGTTGTATTTTCATAAAATTATTGTGTTCTAAACATTGGGCTATAACGGATCTCGTTATAGCCAACCAATGTTACATACTTACTTTAATTGGTGGTAGAGCTTTGTGCAAGCTCGTCTGGGTAGGTACCACCCACTCATCAGATATCCTACCGCAAAACAGGAGTACTAGGTACTGTTATGTTTCGGTTTGAAGGGTGAGTGAGCCAGTGTAATTACAAGCACGAGGGACATAACATCTTAGTTCCCAAGGTTGGTCGCGCATTGGCGATGTAAGCGATGGTTAACATCTCTTACAATGCCAATGTCTATGGGCGTTGGTGACTTACCATCAGGTGGCCCGTATGCTCGTCCTATGCTATAAAAAAATTATTACTTATTGAATATTATAAATGTGAAAGTGATTTTAATGGATAATGGTACGTCTATAAGCCAATAACAATAAAGTCTATAAATTTTTATAATTTACGATTGTTTTTGTCACGGTGTTTTAGTCTCAGGTCGTAAATAACAATGAACGATCATCGACACTTCGATGTCTTATTTTTATTGTTATTTATCTTCTATTTATGGCTTTCGTAGTGCGAAAAACAAGACGAATTTATAATATTTTCATTCCTCGTTTTATTAAAAAATAGTGTTCTTGTACGTACTTTGTTCATCCCCTATTTCCGAGTCACGTCAAACACTGCCAACTTCCGGTTTGTTACTGAAAATTACTGTATAGAAAAACCCAATAATATTTTCCCTGAGGCCCCACTGTTCTGCGATCTTCTAAGCCCTAGTGGTTTTTCTTAGTTATATATAGTCATCCAGACCGATTTTGGTCACTGCGGCCAATCTCAAGAGAGATTAACCAACTGCGCAGGACATATTATAGTGCACAAGTGTGTGCGCAAACACAGGTGCACTCTCTATTCCCTAACTCTTATAACCCGATGGGACGGCAATCCGACACGACCGGAAAGAGTTCAGGCGCAGGACCAACGGCTTAACGTGCTTTCCGACGCACGGGAGTGTACACACTTCCAACTTCCAGACTCCGGGCAGCTACTCAGAATTTTCGACAGAAAATCTCAATAACATTTTATTGGCCCGACCTGGGATTTGAACCCAGGACCACCGTGTCCGCGGCCTTACGTGTAGCCACTAGACCAACGAGGCAGTCGCAGGTAGTTTTTCTTAGTATTTACACTTTAAACAGATTTTGCTCAGAATTTATTAACAGGAGCAATATATTACAATGGATCGTTAAAGTCACTAATTGAAGTAATGAGCGAACAAACAAGTGCAAATCACTGTTGAACACATGTCAACCTATTTGTTTATATCAAGTGACTGTAATTACTCGCGTGATTTATTGGTCTGTGCAAATTTTATTGTGTAATTTCCATGTTAGTCATTTAGGTATAAACGGATAAATCATAGTTTCGTTTTGTTAATTGATTTTCTTTTATTATTTAAAATAGGTAGGCGGAATTCCCGGGCCACCTGATAAAGAGTGGCCCATAGACATTGGCAATGTAAGAAATATTAATTATCTTAATCTTAGGAACTAAGATGTTAGTTCCATTTTAGCTGTAGGCTGTACTTTTTCTATATTATGCAAGCATTTATATGTATTCAGCTATAAATATATATACAATGTTATTTGTGTATCCTGTTTTATCAATTCACATTATTATGGGTCATTAGTGTCTACTAAATATAAAGTCGATACTAATCAAGAACAAAACGCAATTAATTATAATATTACAAGAAGCCTTGATTTAAACCGAGACAATGATTTAGTAGCCCTGAAGGGAAAATCTGGGAGTAATACTACGACTGCTTTAAGACCTTAAAATTTGTATCAGTTTTATGAATATAATAGGATACCATTTTACATTTAATAATATAAGGTACTAGAAAAGTTTTGCACGATAAAATTTATTGAAATTGTAATAAAATATTGAATCTTCAGAGAGAAGACGACACAGACGAAAAGTGATGCACGCCGTTATCCCATTACTCTTCGGCATGAAGTCTGCTGGAGTAGTCATATTCGCCCTGTTCGTGGTCTCAGTGATCACCATCAAGGCATTCCTGGCCAGTAAAATGGCCCTCATGGTTACCGTTGGCATGGCTTTGAAGAAGTTCTATGAAAACTATGGTGGCAGGTTAGTGATCAATATTTAAAACATTTCTTATGTCATAAAGATGACTTGAGCTGTATTTGAAATTTGCACTTAAATTTTTTATTTAAAATATGGTTAGTTTTGTCACAAAAATGCTAAAGTTTCTTAGGACATCAAGATATTTCAAACATTTTTAAGTTTATTGTGAATACCACTACGTTTTATACAAAGTTTTAAATTCACTTGATTTTGTAGATTGATAATTTGTATCAAACTATTTGAGTTAATACATACGTTTGAGTATATAAAATATATAAATCAAAGTACTCTTAGCAAATTAAAATGAGAGATACATTTCCTCATTAGTTGACGAGAATATTTGACCAGAATAGCTACACCAATATTGCTTCGACTTAAAAAACTTTTATTGTCATTTCTTTAAATGCTTTTAATTATTATATTTGCTTGTAACGTATGATGTATTATATGTTATTGTTTATATTGTTTTGTGGTGCTATTTAAATGTGTCGTATAGACAGCGATGTAATTTTTTGTTGCAAAATTAGAAAATGTATTAACATTTAATTTCTAAAAAATTTAAACGCAAAATAATTCGTGTTTAATGAGTAATGAAAATTGTTTTCTCGGTGCTTACATGAATGGTAATAGGAATTTATAATTAATCATCCGATCAGAAATCGGAAAACAGTAGAAAAGCAGAGAGAGAAAAAAACGATTCACATCGATGTCTATACTGTAAGGAATTTTAATAAGTTGCTCGCATGACTGTACTGACGTTTTTTCTGAACTGACTATTTGCAGACACGCACACGACTGTATATACATATTTAAATTATGAGATTTCACCGGACTTCTTGACGGAACTGTACCATTTCTTGGTTGAATTTAAATTTAGAAATATTTACATTGATTTTATATTAATGTGAAAATTTTCAATGGTTTAGAAAAAATTACATATTTTCATAGTTCATATAATTAAATCTTCTTGTTTCATTGAATGTTCCTTCTTCAAACAGAAACTATTGAAGTCTATAAATAAGTAATAAAAAACATGGTTATCATCATTAATTCACCATAATTATGTTAATTATATGAATGTTCATTATGGACTAAATAAAATATATTATTAGGCGCTCTGGGACTTAGACATGAACATGCGATGATCGACCAAGACTTGACTGGTAAGAGCTGTAATAGATTGCTCAACATTCCTGCAACTCACCATACATTTGTTTGCATTCCAGCGTCGGTTTGCAAAACCATCCATACCTTTACTCGCAATATCCCATCGATTTTTCGAGCGCCACATCGCACGCATACTCCGTAAGCGGAGTGAGCCCACAGTTCGCATCTCCAGAGATGTATAGCCCCACAGCGCTGGCTACACACTCCCATACACACGAGTTGCTACAAAACGACGCGAGTGCTCAGCAGTCGCAACAGGCGCCCACTGTACTTGTTAACTCAACACGAGCAACGGAAAGGTGGGACGGTAAGTCGAAACTGCTCAGATATCTTGAACCAGTCGTTGACAAAATCAGAAGCTTCGTCGACCCGATTGCGAGTGTTTTTTACGATGCGATGCCAGCAACTTTCAGAGGTCTCAATTCTGATGTATCTACAGCAAAGAATGTAGAGCCAGAAGTTGAAGAGAAAATAAAACGGCCGAGGGAGATATTAATACCACAACCCAGACACATAGCACAGAGGAAGATGTCATATAGAAAATCATCGAGACAAAGACCAAAGAAATACGTAGAATTTAAAATAGACTTAGATAAATTGAAAAACAGTAAGGACTTCCTTGATTATATTAAAACTAAGAAATATAAACATAATTATCCAAACACATACTATTATCCCCGAATAAAATACTACATTAATCCGAATACATTCACTCCTAAACCAAATAATAATAGACTCTTGCCATATAGAAAGCCAATTTTGAGACGTAATTTCGTTAATCGTAACGTCACCGTGACCACTCCTAGTAGTGATGTTGTACCTTTAGAACCAAGTGATTGGAAGCCAATAGTTGTATTTAATATTAGTAATACAGGTTTGCTTAACAATAAAACTGCTAAAGTACGTAGAAAGAAAATTATTAAAAAACGTAAAAGAATAAAAAGAAGTATAGATAACAATGTATCACTAAAATCGATTGAAACTCCAAAAAATAATTATTTAGAAACGGATGATAAAATAAATTTTGCTACGAATGGTGCGGCAACTAATAGAGGTTTCTTTGAATTTTTCACTAACCCATTCTCAGATTTCATAAAACAAGCCGATGGATATGCCAAAAAAGTCATTCATAGTTCATTACATTCTGAAAAACCTCCAAAATACTACACAATTACATACAATTTATTAATGCTATGCTTAGATGTAATTGATGGTTTAGTCGAAGTTCATGAAGTTATCCAAAACCATCTTAGTGACGATGTCAAAGAGATAAAAAAAACTAAGAAAAAAATTAAGAAGAAAAAGAAACCAATCGCTCACTACCATCACCAGCATCACCATCACCACGTACCACATAAAAATGATACGTCAAAAGTTTATGATTTAAATAATAATTGATATTCTGTATTAATTTCATAGGTTTTTCGAAATATTTATATCTATATTGGTGACGGAGTATTTATTACTTTCTTATTATTATTAAATTTGATCAATTGTATTTATATACCTATGTGTAGTAAATATGGGTGCTTTTGTAAATATCAATTAAAATGTATTTATTTGTTTGTAATTGAATATTATGTTGATTACACTTAATAATTTGATTCTTTCATTCATTGATTTATTTTTGGTATAGTTTTGTTATTCTAACAGTCTTGAAACCTTTCTCAAGTTCTTAAATTATTGAGATTATTCAATCAAAACTATTGAGTGTAATGATATTTTATAGTTATCAATCATTTGAATTGATATTTGCATTGTTTAAAATCTTTGTTGTATTATCCAGGGTACCGGCGACGTCCAATGTTTTATGGAACCTCGCGCGCTACTTCAGAATCCTATTTGGGCTACCAGACACGCCGCTAAGCTCCCCATCAATGACTATGCCTATGTATGCTTTACCTCAAATGCAGAACGATATGCAGAGCCAAATGCTTAGCCCAACGATGGCTATGCCAACAGCTCAGTAACAAAATTGGACATTGGATCAAATTTATCGGATCAAGTGACGTCAATTAGTTCACATTCTGCTAAATGTCAGATTACCACGTAATAAATACTTGATCCTGTGAAAAAAAATTAGTTACGTGGTAGTCTGACATTTAGCAAAAGTTATCGCAGGCGCAGTGTTTTAAGTTACTGGACAGGACTTAAACCATTTGTCGTTCTCTCTCACTCTTACACTTGATTGTCCAGGAAATTTAAGGCATTGCGTTTTTGCTCAACAATGTTTTGAGACTGAATTTTTTTTCTATAGTTTATTAAACTAAATCTGAGGTTATTATAAGCGCGAGCCCGTCGACTTTATTTATTTATAATAGATACAATAATTTATTTTAGGTTATTGTAATAAGGCTTATTTATTCAGCACTATGTGGAATAAAAAATATAAAACAGCATACAATGTCTTTTATTTTAATATCAATTTGTACGTGTAATAGTGATATACGCCATATTAAAATTACCTTCATCATATGACATAAAGGGCTTTCTTGTAATATGAAAGACGACATTGACGTTAATACCTAATTTATTTTCTATTTAATATTCTTTTTCAATAGACAGTTATTATTTTTCAAATAGTAAAGCATTTGAAATTACGACAGAGTAGGTAATAAAAAGGTAATATGAATGTATAAAGACTTCATTATTGAAGACAATTGACGATAGTTGAAAGAGTTATAAATAATACATACTTGAAGTCTTATTAAAATTAATACTTTTACTGCATACCATTGATTAGAATTGAATCGATTAACAATTGTTTCTCTAAACGTAAAAAAGAGTTAAGCAACAGAATAAATGTTCGAATGCATCAATCCCTTCTTGAAGAGAAGTTTCT
This sequence comes from Nymphalis polychloros, assembly GCA_905220585.2. NCBI lineage: Eukaryota > Metazoa > Arthropoda > Insecta > Lepidoptera > Nymphalidae > Nymphalis > Nymphalis polychloros. The sequence continues at coordinate 3,446,198 of HG992264.1, read as the reverse complement.
AGACGTAAACGTCATTCTAGGATTTCAGTATGAAATTTTATGAGACTGATAAGTAGAAAGAATTGTATATTTTAAATATCATTTCAACTTTTCATACATTCATTCAAATTTCCTAGACATTAATTCTGTAAGTTATTCGTATTTCAAAGTTATCGATACACTATTATTATAAACACTACAACATTAAAACAAACATTGATTTTGATTAATTTATTTATTCATGATATCCCGTATTTTCTCATCTTGTCCAGGTCATTTTGCTCCACGCTCCAGTCCTCATCGTGATATTGGTGAGAGTCAGTGAACACCTCATAATTCACGTTATTATGCTGAATTTATAATAATTTAAATATTATACCACATAAAAATCACAGTTTTAAACAAAAACTAAGTATTATAGTGTGAACAATACTTAATGATAAGACTTGCCAATTGTATTATAAGTACCAGCCGTATTAAGGAAAAATCTCAATGCAGAATGCTATGTTACTGTTCACTGGAAATCATGGAATTGTTTGAAAACCTTCACTAACTCTGGCTTCCTCGCCAAGTTTTCTTTCATCGTTACTCTTAATATGACTTATATCCTATTCATACACACATTTATAAAATAAATCTATAAAAAAAATACTTATAAATATTTCAAGCTTTCAAAGTCAAATTCTCTTGATTGATATTAGTGAATCGAAAAGCATCACCGATTATATAATATAATAACTCAACTTAGAAGTTCAAAAAAAATAAAGTAAAGTCATCAAAACACTACCATATTATACCTTTTTGGTTGGATACGTAAATAAAGGGTTAGGTAAATACAGTATATAACAATACATGCTATTTATTTATGCTCAGTGCTGAACTAAGGAATATTCCACCATGCTGCATCAACCCGGGTTGGCGGATACACATGTGTCAGAATTTCAGTGAAATTTGATACATGCAGGTTTCCTCACGATGTTTTCTTTCACCGTCAAGCCCGTGATGAATGAAAATTCGTATTTTTGTATGATAAATACTGTATATTACAATGCATGTTATTTATTTATGGTTTATAAAAATTGTAATAATAGTACCATAATAGAAAATTTCGAATAACTTATCAATCGCTTTAATTTACACGTTAAGGAAAAGTATGCATGCATAGCTAGAAATACGTTACCAAAATTTATTACAAATATATTACAAAAGAAAATAAATATTCACACACATAAATAAGCGAAGACGTAAATTAATTTAATATTTATAGATAATGTAATATAAAAAATATCACTATAAATAGAGTGAAATCAAATATTCAATACCAAGAAATAGTAATTATAAAGAGAATATTTATAACAAAAAGTAGTTCCATAAATGATTATAAATACAAAAAATAACCCGTAAACACGGTAAAAAATGTTCTACGTGCTTATGTACTGTCTATTTGTAACTTTAAATATTAATTACTAACTTACTCATTTACTAGTAAGGTAGTCTCTTATTTTCTACACTGGTGACAAGAGAGCTGTTTCATTTTTCGTCCAGAGAATTATTACGCTTCAACAACACCGAGTACGGCCAAACGTTCATGATAATTCCAATAGCCAATTTTAATTTTGATTTCTTAATAATATATATACTTATATATTACTACTATATAGTTTTACCAGTACACGCTTAAATATTTTTGTTATTATTGAAAGAACAATTTTTTAATTATTTTTTAAAAAATGTTACCGAACATGCTGATTGCACTCGGGCCGTTTCCGCGAAACGGATTTGCACTAAGCGTGCAAACAATAAGTATGGCGAGCGGACCACCTAGTTTATTGTTCCCAGACTAATTAACAAATTACCTTCAGATCGGTGTTATAATATTTCAAATAAAAACATTAGGCTTAACCTTAAGCAATATTTTTTAAATTTACTTTAACCGCCTTATTCATAAACTTTATTTAACTGGTGATTAATTAAACAATATTTTGTCTTTTTCTTTCGTATGTCAAATTAATAATGACAGAAAGAGACAAATCAGTGTTTAGCTAAACAGTAACTAAGCAACGTTTATGAATAAGGCCGTAAGTGTATATGTACGTATTTTTGATCTGTAGTATTGTGATAGTATTTAAATGTTTTAGTGGTTTTTTAGCTGCTCTCAATATGTTTAATGTTTTGTATGTTACTCAAAATGGATAAATAAATAAATAAATAAATATATACATACAGCTACATATTCCAGAAAATCGATATTTCAATAGATTAACTTTCTCCCGCAAATATTTCACATCTTCTATAAATAAAGTAAAATCCATTATATCAATATTCAGCTAGTATTTTGATGTAACAAAAGAGTTGGAATATCTTCAAACCATTGGATATCAAGCAAATAAATAAAGTGTCGTAATAACATTTTTTTTAAGAATATATTGAAGGTCTTTGTTGAAAAAATTCAAGGCTCATTGAGATATATTTTCATATTGAATACGTATGTTAGACATCTTGAATCTACTAATAAATTAAAACATTAAATGTAAGGTTTCTGATATTCTAAGAGCCCATTTCTAAGCGACAGAAAGAGATTAGAGAATTAATGTTGCTTATAAATTTCTTAGTGAAGTAAAACAGAAAAATAAATAATAGACTGTGAATATCCCACAGCTGGGCTAAGACCAATCCGGCCTTTATGAAGGCTTAGAGGTTATTCCATTATGCTGCGCCAAGGCAGATTGGTGGCTACACATGTGGCAGAATTTTAGTGAAATTAGATACGTGCAGGTTTTCTCACGTCCGAGCACGAAGTGAACTTATATGAAATAAACTTTGTATGGTAACATTTTTTTTTTCTTTGTGAAAGTGTGAAAAGTGTGTCAAAGTGAAAATTTGCAACATAAGTACCTAAATAATATGAATCGGGCCATCTTTCAAAGTTTTCGAAGAATATACTCGGCGGTAGAGCTATTACTCGGTGGTAGAGCTACCCACTCATCAGATATTCTACCGCAAAACAGCAGTACTTGTTATTGTTGTGTTCCGGTTTGAAGGGTGAGTGAGCCAGTGTAATTACAGGCACAAGGGACATAACATCGTAGTTCCCAAGGTTGGTGGCGCATTGGCGATGTAAGCGATGGTTAACATTTCTTACAATGCCATTGTCTATGGGCATTGGTGACCACTTACCATCAGGTGGCCCAAAAGCTCGCCCGCCTTCCAATATAATTTAAAAAAAAAAAAGATTTCCATTTTGCAACATAAATTTTCGTATTAGTATTCTTAGATATAATACGAACAAGTATAGCAATGTAGCTTTCAAACCAATATTATTTACCAAACTTTATATAGTCGTCGAGAATCAAGGTAGAATCGACAGTCTATGGGACATTTCAACTTTCATGATTTTTTTACCTATTAGCCTAGCCTTTTTATATAAACCTAGTAGTTTAGCATCTTAAGGTTGGTGGCGCATTGACGATGTAAGCGATGATTAACATTACTTACAATGCCGTTGTCTATGGGCGTTGGTGACCTCTTACCATCAGGTGGCCCATAAGCTCGTCCGCATACTATATAAAAATATTCATTTCTTAATAGAATATGATTTTATTCTCAAGCAAAATTCGCATATTATATAAATAAAATGGTTATTTACGTCATGTACCTCCGAATACATAAATATTTTATATTAAACCCCTTTGTTGGTTTCATAAGAAAAAATCCGTTGTGAAAATTTGTTCATATAAGTCTGTCTTATTACATTTTTTTTTTCTTTATATCTATTTTCACGGAGCAGCAGGTATGTACAAATAATTAAAATTTAAATATAATATGTCTGTGATGTTAAAATAATCGTAGTTTTGGAACGAAGTTTTTTTACGCGGCTAACAGTATAGAGTGAAATGGCAGGATTTGCCGCATAGCGAAATAGCGTTATGCCTTCCAAATGCTACAAAATGCGATGCGTTGGGCGTTCGAACTCAGTAGGCAGTATTGCGGGAAAGCTTCTGGAGGTAAGACCTTTGCCTTTGAATGTTGGAGCTCCAAACCACATCAAACAATAGAGGGTGGACTGTATGGTGCCTACCTTTTGAAGATCTTTTTTTTAATTAAGTTAAATAATTAAATATACGCTCAATCAAAATAATTAATTTCATCTTAAATACTTACCTAACGTTCTAAAAAATACAAAAACAAAAATATAAAGGTAATACAAAACCATATAAATACCAATGGCGCTACGGCTTACGAGCCGCACGCAAGTCCCAGGTTCGAAAAGTCTGAATATTAGTAAATTCCTTGATTGCTATTATTATAAAAAAAATGTTAATTTATTTTGAATAAATATTTTCATAATCTTTAATTATAGAGAGTTGCATACGTTGCATGAGGAGGTTAAGGCGCTTGGTGTGACAAATAAGGTCCTCCAGACCGATTTCGGCCACGGCGGCCAATCTCAAGAGAGATAGCCAACTGCGCAGGACATATTATAGTGCACAAGTGTGTGCGCAAACACAGGTGCACTCTCTTTTCCTTAGCTCTCATAATCCGATGGGACGGCAATCCGACACGACCGGAAAGAGTTCAGGCGCAGGACCAACGGCTTAACGTGTGACAAAAATACAGTAGCATAATCAGTTAAAATCTACATTTTAAAACACGTTTTGAGTCGAAAAGATATCGCAAAGAACTTCGTTCCTGACGGGGAAAATAACCCGGTCGATTTTAATAATAATTAAAATCATTAGGTGTTGAGATTTCTTAATATATATTTTATTTACCTTAGGTTTTTTTTTGTAAACTAGTTTTCGCTCGTGGCGATGGCTGTTTCGTGTGCGGCGTTGCCCGAGTTTTAGGGATATGTATATGAAAGTAATATGTCCTGTCTGTTCAGCGTTACTTTATATAAAATTTCATCAAAAGGGAAATCCATCATTTGAGTATCTAGTTATTAGTAGTAAGCGCTATATATTTACTATTTAGCATCCAGAAGTTGAACTGATTTTATAAAAATAGAACGAACAATCATATAAATTGATGTAAATGACTCTTAAAATAAATGAAATTAATGATAAGTCCGGATAGTAGCGCGGAAATTAGCGCGCGTCTTTTTTTGAAGGGATAAAGTAACATATTTTCTATTATTTTCTAAGTATCAACATACTGATTAAGGTCATTACATAAATAAGAATGTTCAATCGTTATAAAGGCTTCATTAGTAGTTAGTATATAAACAATTAGTAAAGGATAAAATGAAAAAATAAAATTAGGTGAATATTCAATTTAATCCACAATAAATAATCATTAGTATATTAATTAAATAAATTATTAAATTATTATTATTTACCAAGCAACCGCTTATGTAAGTTTTGTTATATAAATGCGTTATCAGCTACTGTACAAGGTAAGTATAAGTATATAAATAAATAAATAAAAATTATTTACATTCATTACCAAATCGTTTACATTAGACAAAGTTAACAATAAATCTGACTATGCAACCTTTGTTGATTAAATATGACTATATTGTTGTTATAACGTTTTTTTTTTTATAGTTATAAGTTTATTGTTAAGGTAAGTTGATTGTTAAGGTAAGTTTATTGTTAACTCTGTCATTTTATCTGCTGTTTGTTAGTTGTTGGTTAAGCCTCGCAGGCTAATGATACTCCGTCAGGACCCATTCACCATTATGATTTAGTCCTTTTTGATGATAGCCTGAAAAGTATTCGTATATCAGTTCTTTTAAAAAAATGTTAATGCGAGTTAAATTTTGTTTCGATTTCAGTTCGGTTAGAATATCCATAAGAGTCGTTTTGCTTACAAATTTAATTTCAATTTATATATTTTTAGCTACCCGTTCTGGCTATGTAACAAACATATACCCGTTATATAGATAACATTTATATTCAGGGACATAAAAATAAATTTCGTTTTTTTTATAAGGTAACCTTTGCAGACCCACCAACTCAAAGTTTCATCACAATCGGTTTAGCAATGCATAGAGGACAAACATACATTTTTATACATTAACCCTTATATATGGTAATTTTTTTAAGATCAAATCGAAAACTCTCCGCAGAAATCTATATTGAAATGTCAGAAAGCTATATGCGACACTGGCCATAATAACTAAACATTTAAAGAACACACGTATCAAAATAGTATATCACCGTCGATTGTCAACATTTCATTGGCGAGTAATGAATTTAGTTCATACAGAATATCATTGCTGATAAGCCAAGTAACCTCGTAGATAATTCTACTATAATAATAATAGTCCTCCAGACCGATTTCGGCCACGGCGGCCAATCGCAAGAGTGATTAGCTAACCGCGCTACAAGTGTGTGCACAAACACAGGTGCACGCTCTTTTCCTTTACTCTCATAAACCGATAGGACGACAATCCGACACGACCGGAAAGAGTTCAGGCGCAGGACCAACGGCGTTACGTGCTTTCTGAGGCACGGGAGTGTACACACTTCCAACTTCCAGACTGCGTTGCTACTGAGAAATTTCGATAGAAAATCTCAACAACATTTCATTGGCGTGACCTGGGAATTGAACCCAGGACCACCGTGTCTGCGGCCTTACATGTAGCCAATAGACCAACGAGGCAGGCTAATTCTACTATACATAGGTAAGCAAAACGAATCGTTCCTTGAATATAGTAACCGGATATGAATTCTAGTGTTGAAGAAACGACTTATACAGGCATCGAAATGGTTTTAAATTTTATATAAAATTAAAGGTAAACATTTACAAAATAATTAAATCTCATATTTCTGTATGAAAGTGCAAGACGATGAATAAAAAACAATAATATTTTTTACAAATATTTACTCATGCAACGTTTTAAAAAAGCATGCGTTTAACTGGTAAAAAAAAAAAAATCATGTATTAATTATTAAACTATCTCACGATTAGTTAAATACTTAAATTAAATCTTCACATACTTAAATTATATTTATAGTATAATTTAAGAATGTGAAGTTTGAGACAAATATATTATGTAACGCGAACGATTTTTTATTAATATAATAAAAAAGAGCGTTGTCAGACATATTATTAAATATTACTTAAATATTTGTTTACCAGTTAAAATTATTTGCAATTAAACACTTAGTTTAATAGATGCATGCAATGATACCATGCAGATCACTTTAATTCATGCTGAAAGTCATTAGTCGGTCACCTGAGGAGAGAATAGTTTCTTCAAACCGATGATCGTGGCTAGGAGAAGTGCGATCTTGGAGATCAGAAGGGCCTTTCCGACCATCAAGTAGAGACCCTTGAATGTCAGAGCTCCGAGGAGACCGAACTTCATCGCGGCAGCCGCCAGGAATGGACCCATGTTCTTATTTCTGGCTCTTCCAGTTTCAATTGACTTGTGGGCTTTCATGGATACTCCTGTAATAAAAACATGAAATGTCAATATGATATTTGTTTTTTGGGGCAAACGAAACAGTCCACTTGATGGTAAATTACTGTCGCTCAAGGACAATGAAATATAAGGAGTGTTGCTGAAGCGTTGCCAGGTACCTGTATTCTCAGAAATACTAATAAAAGGATCGTAACGGTAACCCATCACGCTCATGGTATGCTTTGCAGAAAACCGTCCGACAAGACAAAGCAGACCGCAGTATTTTAATATTTTATTTTTAACAGGTGGGCCGAATACAATTCACACCGGAAACATTATTTCAGCTCAGAGCGTGATAACTAAAAGTTGCAAGTTCGGGTATGAACCTGAAAACTTGGATTATGAATCAAGTGTTCTAACCACTGGGCAATATCGGTTCTCATAATAATATTCATTGTATATTATTATACAACGTCTCTAGTCTAATTTTAAATCCAATTATCTTTTAGTATTGAATTTTTATCTTCTAAATATTTTCAAATAAATAAATTGTTTTGCATCTAATTAAGTAAGACACAATCGCCTTGACGGCTCGTAATTCAAGTTGACAAATTGTCTTCGAAAACGGTAATTATTTAAAGATGAATAATACTGGATATTAAAAAAATACGAAATGAAAAAAAAAAACGTATCATCTGAGCACACAGTCTGTAAATGTCCCACTCAGAATGTTAGGCTTGGAATTGAGTCCACCACGCTTCTACAATACGAGTTGGTGAATATATATGTAATTTTATCTAAAACATGCAGATGTCCTCACGAATTTTTTTCTGCACCACCACGAGATGTATAAACACAAATTAAGAATCACGTGTTTTTATAACGGGAACATATCAGCTCAGTGAAGGTACAGCAGTGTAATAAAAGACATAATATAACATTTTAGAGGCCATGATTACCAAATGTTTGATAATGTGAAAGATTTTTCTCGAAGTGCCAATGTAAATGGGTGGAAATTACGACTTACTACGGGATGTGAATGGATGCAAATCACATAACATTCCTTTTCAGTCAGTTAACCTTTAGTTTTTGAGATTTGAAGCCTTAGTTGAGAGCCTTTAGTTTTTGAGCCGATGACGCGATAGGCGACCAATAACATATATGATTGTATTTATGTATTGCTAAAAAGTGCTAAAAAGATCAACACTGTACAACTTTTACAAGATTAAAAAAGTTACAGCGCCTTTTAAGCAGATCAAAATTTTTCTTTCATACCCACCTTTTTTTTTAAAGAAATGATCTTCTGCAAATTCAAGTCCGTAATATACTAAACTTTAGTCCATGCATTATCTGTTAGTCAATAATAATAATATATATAAACTTTTTATATGCAAACTTTTTAGAATTTTAGTTGCTGTTAAAATTATATTGATAATATTTTGAATATATATTTGAATACCAAGATCCATTAGCGACGGCTGTTAAGAGAATTATAAAGAATTAGTAGATTAATTTGAATTTTAGACACAATAATATATTCAAAGACTATTATTAGAGCGCGATAATCGTTCAGTCATTTAATTGATTGAAAGTATTTTTGAAGTGATAACTTCTTATGGGAGGGTAAACCGCTTCGTAACGCAGCGCGTTACGGTGCCACTATTACCGACGCGGACTGTTTTACCTGAGAGTTACCAACCTAACGCCATCTAGCGTATACAGATAGTACTTATAATAATTTAGCAACTCTCAAGTACTAATTTAAATTATATTTAATATATTATAATAAATAATAAATATTATCATTTCTGTCAAGCGTCCCGAGACGCACACGTTTTTTTTTTATCAAACTAAGTTAGAACTTAAATTAAAACCACTTTATATATGTATTGTTACAATGTCGGAGCTAAATGTAAGCAATTAGGATTTTCACTAAAACTAACATAAAACCGCCTAAACATAGGCAATTACGCTTGAAACTAAACTTTAGCACTTGATAAGTCGTTAAAGTCTAGAATGTGTTTAACATATTGTAAGCAAATAGCATCATTAAGCTAAAGCAAAATAACAGGCAAAAGTATATTATTATAGTTTTTGTTAAAAAACTGTAGGACCATATTCGATAAAGATTCTTCATATTTTAATATTAAATAAACTCATTCGAAACCTTGAATTAAAGTCTTACTATCACCGTTTTATGAGACTAGTGAAGTGTTAAGAGTACGTTCATTAAATTATTCTAATCTATGCCAAAATGTAATAAGCGTCTCTTATATATTAAGGAATCTCATCACTAATAACTTCAAAATGAGCAATATATTGCATAGACTGACTAAGAAACATTAAAAACGGAAAAAAGTACTTACCAACACCCAAGCTGCCATCCTTTTCCTTCTTGCCAGCGATCACAACGTCAGCATTATCCAGAAGTCTGTATCTCAGCGAACGAGTTGTAGCGAAGTTCCAGAGCTTGTCTAAGATGACCTGTTGCGCCTGGTCTTGTAATGAGTTGCCAGCTCGTGCTAGAGTCTCCGGCCTAATGGGCATTTCTGCTGCGGCACCATTACTGTAATGAAGATAAATTCGATTCGAGGTTTTATTAAAGTTTGAATTTTAATCGAAGTCTATAATAGAAAACGCTGACTAATAACTCTGCTTTATATCTATACATAAGCGTTATGCTGGGGCAGCTGGGAACGTACTTTTTTGGACACAATAAAATGAAGTGATATTTACCATGTATTCGTTTTGAACTTAAGATTAACTGGAAGATCTCCAGAAGAATCTTGAAGTTTTGCTTTACTATCTACCATTCTAGCAATTTACAATTACATAATCTGTTCAAATAAATACATAAATATTTATTTAAATAGCAAAATTCAATTCGTAAAATTAATCAAGTAAATTTTTGAAATAAACTCAATTACAAATAGAATCAAATATAAAATAAATAATTAATATAGCTATTTACTAATTAAAGTCAATAATTGGAATTTTAAAATTCAAACTTTATGTTACGAAAGGCAAGGATCGAATGATTACCAATTGTAAAATACAAATACACAGTAATAACGATCGACGATCGTCACCAATTAATGCACGAACAAATTACTGTATTAATTGGTAACAGTATCATATATACTCTGGAATTATTACGTCACTCAGATTTGATTCCATTGTTATAAATGGAAACTCAAACTGAGACGGGATAGTTACAATAATGGTTTAAGCGAACGTTCGGTTTGAGAGAACGTTCTGGAGACTATGTAATTATAAATAACTATAGAATTATAAATAAGCAGTGGCGTAACTATAGGGTGACAGGGCTGGCAAAATGCTACGGGCCCCCGACCCGAAGGGGCCCCGGTCCGAGGGGCCACGAGCTCAGAAATATCTTAACATTTTTATCAAAACTTCGTAAAAAAAAAAAAAATATTGGCATAAAAATTGTTGTGGGGTTAATTGGGGCGATGACCATTTTTTTCAACGTAGTATCATTTTCGATAACATTTTACGAATTTTTGCTTACTCAGCTTGCTTATCTTTGGTAGCTACGCCCCTCAGGGGCGTTCGTATATATAGTTACCAAAGTTGGTATAGTTACGCCAATGTAAATAAGAGTATTAAATAAATGGTACATCTAAAGGAATAGCGTAATCTGTTCAAGTTACTGTTTGTGCAAATGAGATTAGCTTTTAAGAATTGGCAGAAATCGAAAACTTAGGATGTCTGTAAAAGCAGCGATTATATCGCTTAAATCCGCTGTGGCTATAAACAGAAAGCGATTTAAACCGTCTGAACAATCCTTTCAAATTGAAGCAATAAAATCAATTCAATGAAAGTTTGTATTGGATTTAAATATTTTCTTTTATTTGACTCTATTTTTGTTGTTAATAATATTACTGGTTATGTTTGTAGTGTTAACTTCAAGTGTATACTAGATAATACATATAAACATATAATTCAAAATTTTAACTAATGCGACGAACAAACTGAATGCGAATGTGAGTTTGTTTGTTACGCTTTCAAGCCTAAACCACAAGACCGATTGTAAAAATTCTTTCACCAATGGAAAGCTACGTTATCAGCGAGTTGCATATAAATTTTGTCCCCGTATTTCAAAAGGAACGGAATCTACGCGGGTGAAACCGCGGGCAAAACGCTAGTATATAATATGTCGACATAGGTCGCGTGGGGTTATAATACAATCATTTCTTGGAGAAATTTAACTTTTTTTTTGTATACATATTTAACACCTTACGAAATATATAAACTTAAAACCTCATTTTTCACAATAAATAATTTTCTCGTAATATGTAAAATAATTCTTTACTAATGACTTATTACAAATTATATAACAGTTCTTGCAAGCGTTAGATATGAGTGAAAAGTGGTACCATCCAGAACTGAATTAGTATAAATGAAGCTTTACCTCTCATTTTTTTTTTTTTTTTTCGAATTGACCTGTTGCTGTTGGCCCAGATGGCCTCGACAGCGTCACCGGGTGGGGGGCGAGTCTCTAAAATACTCAGCCGGATGTTGGGAGCCCACTTAAGGGCTCAGAATACGCGTATCCTAAGGGCGCCTCCTGTGAGGCCGAACCTCGGCTTAGGATACCGTCGTCGTCTGGAAGGAGGACACTACGTGTGCACGGACCCCGTCATGCGCCTAAGCGCCGACGGGTTATAATAAACGAGGGACCTCGACCCCGCCGGCGGGGTCGGTGTGTGTTAATAGTGTAACCTAACGTGTTTTTATTGGCCGATGTAATTAAATCATCGGGGGCTATAAGGACATCCTTAGGACGCCTATAATTCGAAAAATTTACCTCTCATCAATAATCATCAGGTCGTCGGACAGCTGGAAGGCAGCGGTTCTCAACATTCTATCAACATATCCAACAAGCTCGACTGCGATGCACGAGGAGGTTTCCCGTGACGCGCATTTGTTTGTGAGGCTATGCTTAAGCGTTTCTTCCGATGTTGACATCTGGAAAAAAAATAATTAACATCATAGACTATTCTGATCCAAGTTCTTATATTTAACGACTCGTTATTCTACAGTAACAAATCATAATAATATACAGGCGACATAGTGAAACACAGACGACTAGTGGAATTCGCTTCTGAATTATAAGTCATACAAAACTTCTTCCATCAATAAGCAAAACGAATTATTCCTTACATATAGTAACAAGACATCAATTAACTTATTATAAATTATTAAGAATAAGCTTATAGTCTTATTGCTGAAACGTCAGAAAAATTTGATACATACATTTATGTATATTTAGTTGATTAAACAAGAGCAATTTTGCTTGTCACCATTCCAGGCGTTCACGTTTAGTACAGTGACTATTTTTAATGTTTATTTATATATATTTAAGGCTTTCATATAATTATTAAATAATTTTTATGTTAAATAAAATTAAAATATATTTAATTATATATTAAACTTAAAAAGATAAAAACTAATTAAGTTCATATAAATTATAAGTTGATAATAACTAGATTATTTTGGTTCTAGATATGTTTCGAACGAAAAAAAAATCGTGCCGAAACTTCTAGGAGTACGAATCAATTTAAATACTTGTATATTGGAAACTTTACACGATATTACAACTTTCAAATGTTTACTGGTTAAAATTTAAACTTTGTATGTAATATATAATTCGAACTCAAGTATATTTGAGATCGAAAATTAATTTTCTAACATACTTTACCAACTATTCTCTTTCATAAGACGTAGCTTATGTAGAAAATAGACAATGAATGAATAGTATATATTTATTTTTTATTTTTTATTATAGAATATGTAGGCGGACGAGCGTATGGGCCACGTGATGGTAAGTGGTCACCAACGCTCATAGACATTTTCATTGTAAGAAATATACAATATACATTGCCTGCCTCGTTGGTTTAGTGGCTAGATATAAGGCCGCAGACCCGGTAGTCCTGTGTTCAATTCCCAGGTCGGGCCAATCAATTGTTATTGGTTTTTTCTGTCAGAAAATTCTCAGTAGCAGCTCGGAGTCTGGAAGTTGGAAGTGTGTACACTCCCGTGCCTCGGAAAGCGCGTAAAGCTGTTGGTCCTGCGCCTGAACTTTTTCCGGTCGTGTCGGATTACCGTCCCATCGGATTATGAGAGCTAGGGAATAGTGAGTGCACCTGTGTTTGCGCACACACTTGTGTACTATAATATCTCCTGCGCAGTTGGCTACTCTCTCTTGAGACTGGCCGCCGTGACCGAAATCGGTCTGGAGGACCTTATACATTGCCTATGCGCCAACAACCTTGGGACCTAAGATGTTATGTCCCTTGTGCCTGTAATTACACTGACTCACTCATCATTCAAATTGGAACATAACAATACCAAGTGCTGCTGTTTTGCGGTAGTATATGTGATGAGTGGGTGGTACATATCCAGACGAGCTTGCACAAGCCCTACCGCCTATATAGTGAATGAAACACATAGATCTTAATGCTTGATTTTGATGATTTACGTCCTTTTCGAGCACTGATAACTCACTTAGAATATTTTTAACATAAAAAAAAAAACAATAGTATTTTCCGAAACCTAGGTTCAAAACCAGAACATCGAGATCTGCATCACAAACTAGCCATTAGAATAACGAGATAGTCGTAGACATACAAAATAAAATTCGAAATAATCTATTTTAAAAAGCACTTTATTTGAAGCAGTTCTAAAGGATAGCAATGAATGAATTCATTTAAAAAGGGTACTTCACTTCTAAGTATTTTAAATTGCAAAATATCTTAAAATTATTCTAGGTAACTTAAATGGACTAAGTTACACAATAGATTGCAAGCTATTTTCTCTTAACATTTCTCAATTAAAATTCTATAAATATTATTAAGATACTGAAAGCTATTTTAATAATTTTTTTATGAATTAAAATTCTAGATGCGATTTCGTTGTTAATTATTTATATATCGATTTTAACTGTAACTTTGTTATATTTTTTTTATTAAAACGCATCAAGAGCATCCTGCGCTTAGAACTGAAACATACGGACCGAAGGGTCCCAGTAGATTACGCTTAGGCTTAGGTCTCTTTCAGACACCGATTGAAGGGCCCAGTTAAAATTAATATAATTTTACTCTAACCGATTGGAATAGACCGGGCCTGGTCAAAAGTATCATTAGTGTTGTGGCTAGCTTGTACGCTGCAGGTTATGAGGTGCTAGATTATTCTGAACTATAAAATCTCAGCAACAGAAATACATACTTTTGTTGATAAATCTTATCAGCAATTCTCTTAATCAGCTATTCCGACATTCAGATAGAGAAGATATCATCCTATTCCACTAGATGGCTCTGGAACCACTCAAAGTTCCAATAAATTAAATTGACTTTATATATATTTAGTAAAAACATCTTTAGTGTGTCACTTTGTAAATTAGTAAATTAATTCTACGTGACTTTCTTAATTAGCAAAACACTTCACAGACGGATCAAACGCTCCCGTTTATTTTATTTTCTATATAAGTTTAGTTATTTTCATAGAATATTAATTCAAGTGTTTTGAAACGAAAAATAAAATATATTAATATTTTAAAAACTTACTTAGGAATGAATCAATGATGATTATCAATATAATTATGAGAGGATAGAGAATAGATCAGAGAGAGTTGACAAGTGTGAAATTGATCGCCGTGGCCAAAGTCAGACAGGAGGTAATCGATAAACATAATTTATTTCACAATTAATAATAATATATTAAGGAGATACCTTGGTCCATAAAAGAGCGTTGTTAAAAAAAAAAGAAACGCTTTGATTTAAAACCGCCGCCATCTTGTTAGGGCACGTAAAAGTAAAGTAATTAATTAATTAATTCTTATAAAATCAGTTTTCACATCTGGATGCTAAATATATAGGTATTTATGTTATAATTTTTTGTTTCGATTTTAAATTTGATGTGAAATATTTATGACGATGGTAAAATTAAATCGTATTCCGTGACGGTAAACGGCGCGGCTCTGTTGTGCCATCGTGACGACGTGACGCTCCGCTATTATTCTACTTATTTGTACTGCGTTATTATAATAGTAAGAAAAATGCATTTATTTTAGTAACGAAATTCTATTCATTTATTGATGTTACAACATACTTATTTATTAAATGGTTTTGTTTCATTATAATTAAATTATATCAATAACCATTAAATTTGTTGATTATCCTGTGACGGCATTTATCTTCTTTTGTATAACCTTTATCTACAACTGACAACAAGTAACTTCTATTTTAATATAAGATTTTCTTCTTAACTTTTTCTAAAATTAAAATCTTCAAATCTTAATTAAAATTTTATCTCTTGATTCCATCTTAAACTAGATGTTACGAACAAATACGTTCATTTTCATGCTTCACTGTATGTGTATAAAAGTGGATAAGTTCCTTTAATAGGGAAATTCAAGTAGAAGATGGCATTGGTGAGTGAGCACTAAATAAATTCGATAAAGAAGTAAATTGCATTGACAAAATTAAATAAGGAAACTACAATGCGAACTCAATGATACCATAGAGTTAACAAATCATTAGAAATGACATTCGTTATTTATCCTAAAATGTCAGTTATAAATAAAAATAAATTTCACATTCACATTACACAAAACATCCAGTGGCCCCGCACTAGGCAAGCCTGTCTTGCGGGTACCAACTACCGGTTACAAATTCCGGATCCCATAAAAAAATTAAATAATATTTCCTTATACAAAATGCAATAATATATATATGAAATATGTAATAATATATAATACCTAAAGAGCAAAAGTTAAATAAAATGAAAATAAATAAAATAATATATAATCAGTGTAATTATTGACAAGAGATGTTTATATAAAATGCTAATTTAGTGAAAGTGGAGCTTGAATTTTAGTGTCGAAGCTAGGTCAATGGTGCCAAAAGATGTTCAACCGCGTCGTATGTCATAGAATTTAACCAGTCGAATATTTTTTGTTTTGCTTCGCGAATATTACATTTTTTGATATTGCATAAACTGGTAACTTTATTATATATGGATTTCTCTTTAAATGTACCGAAGCGTCTAGCAAAGGGAGTGTTTATGCGTGGTACCTCAATTTTGTACACTCGTCGCCTAATAAGATTTTGATAATCGGCCGAATTTAAAATAGTTCGGTGAACCTTAGCAGCGGTTTTAAATATAAATAATTTACGCACGCTAAGTACATCGATTTCCTCAAACAACTGTTGAGTCGGATACCTAAAAGTTACTCGTTTGACTAGCAGTATGTATATAAATAGTTGTAATTTTGGTTTGTATTTAAAGTGTATATGACGGAAATCCTAGTATCTGATGTTTAAATTAAAGCCAGCATAAGCTGACGCAAGTAAACGATTGAATGGATCTATGTTCTTTTACAAAGCTTTATTGACTTACTGACTCATCAAACAATAAGCTTTGAAGTTTAGATATTCTTTAGTAGCAATAAATGGGTGGCACTTTGATGGACATCACATCCCGGTTCTCACAAACGAAGTAAATAATTCTTTCTACATTATATTTCAATGTGACCTTTTCTCTGCTGAAGTATGCATTAATACATGACACTTCTAAAAAACATCTTGTCTGTGTGAATTTTAACAAAGTATCTCGAACTCAATCGAAACTCAACTAATTTAAAAGTCTTTTGTAAGAGTTTCTTTGTATTGAATTGAGAACGAGAGTTGATGAGTGTGAATCGACTTTAAAGTCTTAAGATTAAAAGTACTCAAATGGGATATTTATTCGATTTTATATTATAGTCGTATTAATCTGCGAGAATCTTAACGAATGATCGTGGGATCAAACCAGGGCAAGCACCACTGAACAAGCTTAATTTGTATTTATACTTCATCTCGTGCTTGAAGGTGAAGGAAAACGTCGTGAGGAAACCTGTATGTGTCTAATTTCACTGAAATTCCATATGTGTATTCCACCAACTCGCATTGGAGCAGCGTGGTGGAATAAGCTCCAAATCTTCTCCTCAAAAAGGAGAGGAGGCCTTAGCAGTGGCACATTCACAGGCCGTTACTGTTACTTCCATCAGTGGCCTCGCTCGCCTTTCGGGGGGAGGACAGGTGTTAGATTTAATAAAGTTTCCTATTCATGTGGTTCAAGCTTGTTTTATACCAAATTTCATTTAAATCGGTACAGCGGTTTAAGCGTAAAGAGGTAACAGACGTACAGAGTCACTTTCGCTTTTATAATATTATAAGGGTAGTTATTTTTAAAGTTTAGGTATATTTGCCTTCGATATTAAAATTGACGCGATATCATTGGTCGAGATCTAGAACAATCTATGATATTAAGGATCCGTTAATTAATGACGAAGAACATTTAAAAAATGCTTTTAAAGTTGTCATCTGAATTTTGAAAGTGAAATATTGTTGTATTATGTATAAAGATATATTAATTTACCATATTGTATTATATCCTATTATATCCACGGCCATATGATCCCAAACTAAGCAGAGCTTGTGCTATGGAAACCAGACAACTGATATACTACATATACTAGTTTTCTTTTGTAAATACATACTTATATATTATAGATAATTACACCCAGACTCAGGACAAACAGTCATGTTCATGCACACAAATGTCTGTCCTGGGTGGGAATCGAGTCCACGACCTGCGCCACGCCAACCGGCTCGTCGATTAATCAATTAATAATAAATTGTTTGTAGTGCATAATAAAGCAGGGCTATTAGCGAATCTGTAACTCTAAGGATTGTGTATCTCAACTCCTTATTCGATTGGTATAGTTAACACTTATTTGTGCAGGATGCAACTAAGATGTCAAGAGCCTAACCCGATCAAAAAGATTCCGTGTCGAAGATAACAAGAAAGAAAAATAATCCGTCATTGTAGGATTAAAATAAAAACATTTACTGTTACATAATTCTATCTAACAACACTAACAAGACACACCTACAATACTATCGGATCTAATAACACTAAGACCCAAGACTAACAGTGTTGAGTCAACATTTGAATTATATTCGTCATATCAAAATCGTTACAAGACCTTAGTTTGATTTCACTCTCAAAATAATATTAATGTAATTATAAACTAATTGAATAATTAATCTATTATTAAGTAAACATACTATGTTTTGCTTGAGAATATAGCGGCCTAGTAGTTAGGTTTCAGATTCAAATGCGCACGCTCATATTAATTTTCATTAGCTTAATATGTGTTTATGATCTCCTGCTTAGTGGAATACGTTCCAAGCCTTCTCGACATTTGTGGAAATTTCTAGAAAATATTTCTGGTTACAAATGGTTTTCTGTATTTATGAATACAATATACAAATAGCTATTGTATTGCTATTTGGCAGTAGAATGTACGAAGCCCTACCACCAAGTAAATGTATATCTCTTATTATTATAATAATATATTTTACTCGGTGGTAGAGCTTTGTGCAAGCTCGTCTGGGTAGGTACCACCCACTCATTAAATATTCTACCGCAAAACAGCAGTACTTTGTATTGTTGTGTTCCGGTTTGAAGGGTGAGTGAGCCAGTGTAATTACAGGCACAAGGGACATAACATCTTAGTTCCCAAGGTTGGTGGCGCATTGGCAATGTAAGTGATGGTTAACATTTCTTACAATGCCATTGTCTATGGGCGTTGGTGACCACTTACCACCAGGTGGCCCATAAGCTCATCCGCCAATCTATACAATAAAAAAAAAAAACGAAGTTTATATGACCCACGCATACATAAGAAAGTGTGACGTCATGTCGTTTACCGACAAGTCGGTCTTACCCCCGAGCCACGCGTGTTTCACGTCAAAAAGATATCGCTTTTGATGCGTGTAAATGAAAGAGTAAAGAAATCGATGCATAATTAAGTAAAAGTGTGATTGTCTTTAAAATCTCAGTATTATAATTGTCTGATGGAAATCAAACGAGAGTTCTTTCATCGTAACAATGAAATCACTTTCATAGTTCACTTCCGATGTAAAACGCAATATTAACATTAATTATTGAGTGAAATAGTATATTCGTTCTTTAGCGACAAGATATCAGTTTTTTTCAATTATTATTATACATAGGAAGACCAGTGCCGGATTAAGGTAACTTGATGCCCTAAGCAATTTTCCTCTGTGGGCCCCCCAATCCTTAAATGAACTACAAAGAATTAATTTGAAAAAACAAAGTGAATACGTATCGTAGGTAGTATATGTGTGTGTTGTTCCTTCTGACCTTATTCACGCTAGGTGGGGTCGGCACGACATGATTTCACATGTTGTCCTAAGATTCGGTTATATTTTTACGACCGGCCGTCTCTGGTGCCCTCTTAGACGGGATGCCTACGGGATTATCCTATAAACTATTTAAGCAATTGCTTAAATAGTTTATAGGATAATCTAGGACAGAGGGAGACTGACAATTGGACCACCGCATAGTAAGTGGTCACCAAAATATACATTGGCACTATAAGAAATTCCATTCCTTACATCGCCAATGCGCCACCAACTTTGGGAACTAAGATCTCTGTCTCTTGTGCCTAAAGTTACAATTGCTTACACACCCTTGAAACCGGAACACAACAATACTTAGTATTACTGTTATAATAATTATGTGATGAGTGGCCAGTACATACCCAAACGGGCTTGCACATTTGAAATAGGCTTTTTTTAAATAATTCAATAAGAAAAGGGAAATGGTAATTTCTCCATAATGTTTTTTTTTTTAAACGCTCCAAACTCGTTCACTCATCAAAAGTGCCTGAATGACTTAACTTGTATCGATGAGGTTAAACTTTGTTGCACGTAAAAGGTTTTATTTTTTTTTTCATTTAAAATTAATTAATTAATTAATTAACGTAAATAAATACAATTAAAGCAAGTGACAATGCCTACGCGTTGGGGATCGACAAGTTCTAGTTTTCCACTTTCCACGTAAATGCGATTGCGTGACGTCCTTAAGATATAGCGGACGGCGTTTCCATAAAATGTAAGTAGATTTTCGCTTTCTTTTTTCTAATATATAACTATTACCCTTTTGATCCACAAATTCCACCAATTCGCATTGGAGCAGCGTGGTGAAATAAGCTCCAAAAACCTTCTTCTCAAAAGAGGACAATAGGCCTTAGCCCAGCAGTGGGACATTCACAGGCTGTTACTTTACCCTTTTGATGTACAATATATGTCATATCATATTATGTTCTATAATAACAAAACTGGTGCTCGAACTGAGTATATCGGTTTTCATGGTATAGGTAGGCAGATGGATAGGTCGTGCATCGCCTAGATCACCGCTTAGATTTTAGTGCTGTGAGAAATATTAGGAGTTCTTAACATCACCGATTCGCCATCAACCTTGGGAACTGAGATATTGTTACACATAATCACATTTTAAATCGGAACATTACAATAAAAGTTTTGCTATTTAACGGTAGAACATCTGATGAATGAATTCCAAACCTTCCCTCTGAAGCACACTATACTTTACTTGGGGTATTTAAAATAAACTTCAATGAAATTTGACGTCCGGTTGATATCTGTGTTACAGAGGGACTGGATATAATTACACAATCAGTTTATTAAATTTTATTGATTCCAAATATGGATATGACGCTTACTGTATTGCATAATTGCACACGGTACAACACTATTAAATATATTTATATATGTGTCTGTGAATCTACACTTAAAAAATTCACAAGCTTTTAGCTTTTTATTTTCTATTCCCGCTACCGCTTATGACTTAACACTGAGCTTCAAAGTGCATCTCTAGGGCAAGAGTTTTAATTACAAACGTCAGTAACTATGTATTAATTTAAATTAGGTCAGCAGGTAAAGCGATATTGGTATCACGTTACCGTATCTAATTAATTGAATCGTTGATGCGTTTTCTTTACCATGTCAATGTTACATATATCTTAGAAATGGTTACGCTTCAGTTCATAACGTTAATTATAACGTTTACGTTACGTTACGGAAACATTCTTAAAATAAATTACATTCGAAAATCAAATTAACGTTTTTAGGTATTGTTAAACATAATTTTATACGAGCCGGTTGGCGTGGTTGGTAAGGTACTTGCTTTTCATGTCGCAGGTCGTGGGTTCGATTCCCACCCAGGACAGACATTTGTGTGCATGAAGATGTCTGTTTGTCCGGAGTCTGGGTGTAATTATCTATATAAGTATTTATTTACAAAGGAAAGTAGTATATGTAAGTATATCAGTTATCTGGTTTCCGTAGTACAAGCTCTGCTTAGCTTAGTTAGCTTAGTTTAATTATTCACCCCTAAACAAAATTTATAGTTAAAGCCGAAAATTATTTTATTACTTTTCAAATCATTTTACAAATACAAGATATCGATTCATATTAAGTACTTTATTCACGTTAGCAAGTTGTAGGAACCAGTCCTTTTGATCGTTTAACAAGATTGAATTTCAAGTTACGACCATTTCGGAGAGTAAATTTAACCAATAACAGATTGCTGCTGACGATGTCTAGAACATCTAGAACGGGTGTCTATAACGCTTTTCTACCAATTAAATTACATGGTATGATATGTCATTTCCCAGCCTCGACATGCAGATTAAGGATATATAGTTTACTGGTGTACTGTGCTTAATAAATAGCTTTTGAGTTGCAGAGTTCATAATATTGTATCTTATGATAATGTGTTTGAAGTTGTGTGGTTGAAATTTTGTTGAGCGTATATACGGTCAAGCATTTGGTTGTCTGTTCCGTCTTGAAGTACCAACACAGCCATCGCACTAGTGCTTGTGACACGAAACCAAATCCCTTTTGTCATGCATTGTTATACCACACGCAAACGGTCACCACGACAAAGTCGGGGCAAGCAAATGATGACAGGAAACCTTATTCATCCGATAGATAGAGATTGGTCCAGTTAGCGTTATATGAGACTATGACCTCAAAATGGCTTTAGAGAAAAAATTGCCACGTTGTTCGAGGAGTCCATCATTGTAATATAGGCGTGTTTTCCGCCAACGATGCTTACGCTAAGAAATATTAATTAAAGTGGCAACCCTAGATTTGGTGGGCTCCACGGCGTGTTTATTTATTTCTATTTGTATAATAAAAAAGACACGAACTCAAAAGTCCATGGTAAATATAAAATCATCAATCAGACAGACAGACTTGTTGTGAAATATAATAAAATGTCAGTTAAGCTAATGTCTATTGTATAATATGATAGTGCATGTTGTGATTACCTATAATTAGTGGAACATTTACCAAGATTATTTTTTAAAATGTAATATTGTTTTATCATGTGATATTGTATCCACTGTTGGTTGTCCTCTTAAATAAATAAAATAAATAAATAAAACAATTTGAATGTTGGCTATGTAAAATGATTATTAATAATGACTAATATTATAATTACGAACGTAAGTTTCTTTATTTATTACGCTATCACGGTTTAACTACTCAAGCGATTATTATGAAATTCTGTATAAACGTTATCAGGACAGTACAGAAATGGAAACCTTCTCCGCTCATAAACGGGCGAAGCCGCAAGCGGAAGCAAGTTATATAAAAAATATAAATTTACTAAACAAGTAATTTTTTTTTTTTATATATTTAATCAAATAATAATGTCCTCCAGACTGATATCGGCCATGGCGGCCAATCTCAAGAGAGAGTAGCCAACTGCGCAGGAGATATTATAGTGCACAAGTGTGTGCGCAAACACAGTTGCACTTACTATTCCCTAGCTCTCATAACCCGATGGGACGGCGATCCGACACGACCGGAAAGAGTTCAGGCGCAGGCCCAACGGCTTTACGTGCGTTCCGAGGCACGGGAGTGTACACACTTCCCACTTCCAGACTCCGGGTTGCTACTGAGAATTTTCTAACAGAAAAACCCAATAACTATTTATTGACCCGACCTTGGAATTGAACCCAGGACCACCGGGTCTGCAGCCTTATATCTAGCCACTAGACCAACGAGGTAGTCAAATAATAATCTATATGAGTCATAACTATATTTGATTACTGGATTATTACATCAAAAGATGATTACTAACAAAAATAAACATTATCGCTTTATTATCCAAATGACAAGATGTTTCTGTTTTATTATGTAATTATTCTAAATGTATAAAAGCTGAGCAATCAGCATTATCACAATCATAATATAATAAAAATTGATTAGAAGTGACATCAAAGGTGAAAAAAATGGATCATCGTCATAGAAATCGAAATACAAATTTCAAAATATTAAATTTATATCACTGACTGAAAGACAACTTACATTCTAAGACTTTTTGATAAAAGTGTGGCATTTTATAGTTAATTTGAGTATGAAATAGGAAATATAAGCTCGTATGCAACTTAATAAT
Source organism: Nymphalis polychloros (assembly GCA_905220585.2). Lineage (NCBI taxonomy): Eukaryota > Metazoa > Arthropoda > Insecta > Lepidoptera > Nymphalidae > Nymphalis > Nymphalis polychloros. Next base: position 3,422,509 of record HG992264.1, on the reverse strand, counting down.
TTAGGAAGTTCAAGTATAAAATCAAAAATAGAGTTTTAGCGGCAATCCACAGTGCTTTTTCGGTGCGAAGATTGTGTCTCATTTCAAATCCCATATTTGTGTCTATTGACATGCAAATAATATATAATAGCAGTCATATATTATTTGCCGGCCTCGTTGGTCTAGTGGCTAGGTAAAAGGCCGCAGACCCGGTGGTCCTGGGTTCAATTCCCAGGTCGGGCCAATAAATAGTTATTGGGATTTTTCTGTCAGAAAATTCTCAGTAGCAGCCCGGAGTCTGGAAGTTGGAAGTGTATACACTCCCGTGCCTCGAAAAGCACGTTAAGACGTTGGTCCTGCGCCTGAACTCTTTCCGGTCGTGTCGGATCGCCGTTCCATCGGATTATGAGAGCTAAGGAAAAGAGAGTGCACCTGTGTTTGCGCACACACTTGTGCACTATAATATCTCCTGCGCAGTTGGCTAATCTCTCTTAAGATTGGCCGCCGTGGCCGAAAACGGTCAGGAGGACCTTATATAATAGCACTTGGGAAGGACTTTTAAAAATTTAATCTCTAAAGGGGTTATGAAGGAATTGAAAGTTTGTATGAAAATCCTTCATTTTTTGAATAAACTGTTGTAGTACTTGGTACTTAGTAAATCTCAATTATGTCGCGAAAGAAGCTAGTAAAGCACTTGTTTAATTAAATACTCAGTTCGATCACTAGTCATTTTATAATTTCATCAAAAGGTCAACACGCGGTTGCCCATATGAAAGAGAGATTATTTCGAGGTAATCCTTGAAATGGTCATGAGATTGTAAAGCTGTAAGGCATACGTAGCTAACTATAAAGACCTGTAAATGTAAGATTATTCTTATATCATGTATTAAAACGACGTATGAAAATCACTTGTAAAAGTATCTAGAAAAATAGAATAATTTCGTGTAATAATTTACAATTATCGTAGATACTAACTTAGCGCTAATTAATTAGTGTTTATACATAGAAATCATATGAGCATGTTCATTTACACTTCAACGTACGTGAAACTACAGTTTCATACACATTGCTATTAATTTAAATCTAATTATATTATTTTATATAATTTTAGGTAAGTTGTACTAACTTAGATATACCATTTAGTATACCGAAATCTTATACCAAAATTGTAAAGCAATGACATTATCATTACCTGGCAATGGTTCTGGGTTCAATGAGAAACCAAAAAAGTATAAAAACAGAAATCTAACTGCTAACTTGATTTTTATTTTTTTATGAATGAATGAAGAACGTAGACGAGATCACCTGGTGGTAAGAGGTCACCGCCGTCCGTATATAACGTTACCATGGCGTTATAAGGAATACAGCAGCAGCCTGTGAATGTCCCACTGCTGGGCTAAGGCCTCCTTTCCTTTTTGAGGAGAAGGTTTTTGGAGCTTATTTTACCATGCTGCTCCAATGCGGGTTGGTGAAATACACATGTGACAGAATGTCAGTGAAATTTGACACATGCAGGTTTCCTCACGATTTTTCCTTCACCGTCAAATACGAGTTGAATTATAAATCACAAATTAATCACATTAAATTCAGTGGTGCTTGTCCGGTTATGAACTCACGATCATCAGTTAAGATTCATGCGTTCTTACCACTGGGCCATCTCGGTTATAAGGAATATTAACATTAAGCATTATTACATAGTATTATATATATTAATTTATTAATAAAGTTATGAAAAGATAAGATTTCTTTGTTAGTAATTAATCAAGTCTGTAACTAATATATGAATTTTAATAATTCTGTCATTATTAAAAAGCGACTTTATCTACAAGTCACACAGACTATATTTTAAGCGTGAAGGGCAAGCGAATCATATTTTTCATTTAAGAATATGATTTCAGCCTGAAATAGAATTTGTAAAGCATGCCAGAAAAAAAAGCGCTATTCAGCTGCTTTTTTCCCGTGGGCCTATGTATGTACTCTTATAGACATCAACTGAATTCTCCGCGGACTAATAATAAAGGGATCGCATGCAGGTTGGTTTATGATAACAAGGAAACATCATAAACTTCTCATTATTTCTGAGTTTTTTTCGTCGTTTCTTCAAAGGTCTGAGTATTTTCTGATATTTGTGTTTATACTTTGACTTTCAATACGTTAATGTTATTAAGTATTATTAATCCTTACTTGCCACACCTCTGTAGAATTACGTACTTGCCACTATGGGGTAGATTTGTACCCCAGGGACAAAAACTGTTAGAAAAAATGAACAACTGAATATTGCGACATGAAAACAGTGTAGAACATATTGAAAGCTTTTTTTTTAAAGATTATTTACTTTATATAACCAAAAATAAAATTTAAGTACATTACAAAAAATGCTAAAGCCAAAAAACGTAGAAAACGACTATTTTCCTCAATAGGCCCGGGGTAGTTTTGTACCCCAAGGTGGCAAGTAGGGGTTAATGTAAGTGCATATATATTGAATAAATTAATTTCAATGTGTATGAAAGTCACAAGCACAAAAGTTCTTACGAACGCTGTGTTGTTTGAATTGTTTATATTTTATATGCTAATAGTATATAGTAATAGTTCGAATTATATATAAAGAAATAATTCACTATATAAAGTAGCTGAAGTATATAACGTTCGGAGTCGTGTGTAGCAATGTACAAGAAAGATTATATTATTTATATATTCGTTAGAGAAAGAAATCTGAGAAAATCTCTTGTTCACGCGCGCGTAATAAACTGATCATTGTTTTTCTTGGCTTTTACATTTTCACGCCTTAATAATGATACTTGTTTACTTAATGAACTGATAAAGAAGAGATAATTAATTTTATATTAGTTGATAAAATTCGATATTGAAATTAATTGACTCTAATGAAAATATACTGAAAATAAAATACTCGTTAATAATATTTCATTTAATCAATTATGAATTATATATATTATATAAATAGATTTCAATTAGAATGATAATATGTAATAGAATAGAATTCTATAGTCAATAGATTTTTTCATTAAAATTAACGGATAAAATCTCGCTAGTAAATATTATTCCAATTTTAAATTAAAAAAGTATGTTCGTTTTATAGTTACTTAAGAATTATTTACATTGAGGACTTTTTAGTTTTTCAATAAAACGATAGTATCATTCATTCAATTCAATATCCAACTCACCTCATTGTCAATCTCAATCGATCTTACGATCCCGACAAGCAAAACAGTTAATAAAACGCTCTTCATTTTTTTATCGATAAAGTCCTTCACTTCACTAGCACCGTGTGCTATCACTATCGATATATACACAGTTTGAGAACCGCTGCACTAACGGCAAATGCAGAAATGCGTAAAGTTGAACTGTTTTATACGTGCACGCATGGATGAACAAACAGTGGGGAAGCGGCTAATAGATGACAGTTTCTCGTTATTCTATGAGAAAATCTTTAAAGAAAAAAATACACATATTCCCAAAGTTAAACGCTTAAAACCCGGTACACAAATGATTGAAAACTAGTTTCAATTAGAAATTTATTGAAATCGATATACATACATTATGTTATTTAAATAAGGTACCAGTAGTAGGAGTGCGGTAGCTTAAGTTTACTCGTATGTGACAAATCATACTATTTACTTTACTATTTAAATAAAAGGATAGGTGGAGCACGTGGGCAACCTGATTGTAGCTGGTCACATACATAAGCGATTTAAGAAACATTAAATATATTTTCATTGCTAATGCGCGACCAACTTTGGGAACCAAGAAATTGCTTAAAACTCAATATTAATTATTATGTAATTGAACCCATAACAATTGTTTTTTTTTATTAATTAAAATTATTATAAAGGGTAAATATCTCATAAATTCTGTCATATATAAACTTATTTGGATTTGAAATGATATACTTCCAGGTCTCCTTGTTATCAAAGTCCAGTTCTGATAATGCTATCCATCAGGAATCAAGCCTTTGATATTTTCATCGTTCATTTGCAATCAGAAAGTATAATTTGATGAAGTGGAACTAATGATTTATTGAAAGTCGTTTTTGTTTTGTTATGATATTTGTATTATTTAAAATTTTATCGACATAACATGTTCAGTTGTTGTATTTTCAAACGAGAGGTACATTAGTAAGTAGATTTATGTGTTTTATAACCAAATAAGAATAATGTTATAAAAAAAGGTTTTGTTATTAAAAGGAAAATCAGAGATACACGATACACGTATCTTTTCCGTTTTAAGTTACGAAGCAACGAAGACATTTTGTGTAAAGAGGCCAAACGGACTTGTCTCCATCTTACCGATGCGACCTGAATTTTACACTTTTGAATGGAATCTACATATTATAATATTTATATTTTATAAGTAATCAATAATGAATTTCAACGTTAAATTGAAATGAATTTTATACTTAAGGAAATAAAGATGATTTTTACAACTTATGAAGCATATGAAAAAAAAAATCAAAAACGCATGTTTTGGATTAAGTGGTAGTATTTAATACACACTAAATAATATAAAGATTGTATGCTTATACATACACATAAATATAGTCGTATAATACGACAATATTAAAATGCTTACCTTATAATAAAACAATACGAAATAAATTAAATTGCAATACAAATATTCAGTAGAATATGTGTATTGCTGCTCGTGTGCTAGAGGCTGTTTACTTGTATGTCTGTCTGTTTGTATTTATATACGTGGAATTTACGACGTTCCTTGGGCCTTAGTTCTTCGTTCTTATAAAAGTGAATATTGTGTTAAGAAACAGCGGCGCGTGATTTCATATAATTAAATAACTTTTCTCAAACATATTATTATTGTAATATTTATATTATATTTCAAAACTTGTGTAACGTAACTAATAATATTTTTGTACTGAAATAAGTTATTTTTCCTTAAGAAATATTTCGTTACATTTTGTATTTTGCCATCGACATCCCAAGTATTCAGAAAATTCTTTAAGAGATCCTTTTAGTACTGAAATAATAATTATTAGAATAAAACGTTAAAATTTTTCTTAAATGCCCCACTAGTCAGTGGTGGTAAAAACACTTTTTTAAGTATATATGGTAGGCGTAGTTACGTATATTCAAAATCATAATAAATACTTTTAAGTATTTTTCTTTTTTACTATGAATTATTTAATTGCACATCAGTACGACTTTTTTTTTTATTGTACAGGTAGACAAACGAGCATATGGGCCACCTGATGGTGAGTGGTCACTAACGGCCATAGACAATGGCATTGTAACAAATGTTATGTCCCATGTGCCTGTAATTACACCGACTCACTCACCCTTCAAACCAAAACACAACAATACAAAGTACTGCTGTGTTGTGATAGAATATCTGATCAGTAGGTGCTGCTTACCCAGCTAGCTTGCACAAAGCTCTACCACCGAGCGCACAAAGCTCTTCCACCGAGAATGTATATTAAATAATATATTTTCAAACGCGTTAGTCAAACGTGTTCACCGTTTAAAGGAAAACGACATTAAATACGAGTGAAAAGTATTCTCAAACATGTAATTGACGATCATTTATCGTTAGCAAAATTTTTCTTCAATTTGACATAAAGTTGACGACACTTTATTGTACATGTATTTACACAAATATTCCAAAATAATGATATGTTCATAACAAGAACATGAAATTCAGGCTTGTCACGTTAATCATCATCATTATCGTCATCAACCTTTTCTCGTCCACTGCTGGACATAGGCCTCTCCAATGTCACGCCACTGAGCTCGATCTTCAGCTCTCTATTTCCAACCGCTGCCAGCCTCTTTTCTTATATCGTCACTCCACCTAGCTGGAGGGCGTCCTACGCTACATTTGCCAAGGCGTGATTTCCACTCCAGAACACGTCTAGCGTTTGTCGGTTTTTCATCATATATCACATTAATAGCTAACTAAATTTTAAGTGGCTGAAAATGCAAAGCGCATATACGTACATATGATATTATTATGTACTTAAACCTTACGACCTACCGAACCGTGCTGCAACTTCTGGTCCAAGTTTTATGTGCAATTGTTTAGTAGTTTACAGTTTAGTATTACAGATAAGTCTCCTAATTTATTAGTATACATAGATAGATAGATATATATTTGATAATTTCATTTGCATCACGAGACAATAAGTTCGTGGATTATTATAGTTATGTTTACTGATTCATCTCGTTTTTAAATTGCAGGAAATACCTTTTTGCATTTCCAATGGAATAACTGAGGTGAAGTGGTAAAAATCGCATACATATTGGAAGTTTTATATTCAAAAGCATTAGTGAGCAGTATTCCAATAAAAACATTTTCTTTTAAATATCAATACTAATAATCAGTTTTTAAAGAATTACTAATTTTCCTATTTACCCCTCGAATTAAGCGTACAGTTTCTTATAGAAGTGGACTTGCGACTCTAAAACACCAACGGCACCACCACTTGTCTATCTGCCTACTTAATACAATAAAAAAAGAATTAGAATTGGGAAATACGTTGCTGGTAGAAAAACTATTCGAATTAAAAAAAAATTAATGGAATTCGAAATTCAATTTTATTTAAATGCACTTACTTTATAATATTCAACGTAAAAACTACCGATTCTTGAAAGAAAATAAATAAAGATCTGAGCAGACGCGCCGACAGAGACTCATCGGGTTTTTTTTCCGTCAAATAGAAACCGATAAAGTATTGAGTAGTGGCTTGCACAACGTTCTTTCGATTAAATTGAATTCTTAATTTAAAAACTTTAATCGTGCGTTTAGAAATTACTCGGTGGTAGAGCTTTGTACAAGCTCGTCTGCGTAGGTACCATCCACTCATCAGATATTATACCGCAAAACAGCAGTACTTGGTGTTGTTGTATTCCGGTTTGAAGGGTGCGTGAACTAATGTAATTACAGGCAAAAGGGACATAAGATCTTAGTTCCCAAGGTTGGTGGCGCATTGGCAATGTAAGCGATGGTTAACATCACTTACAATGCCCATGTCTATGGGAGTTGGTGACCACTTGCCATGCTATGAAAAAAAAAAAGAAAATAGTTTTTTATATAAAATCTATATATTTTATATAAAATATATAGAATAAATAATATTCATTAATAACATACGCGAAAATATATCAGCTGATATAAATGCAATCTAATATCACGAGCTAATAAATAATTTATATTAGATATAATAAAATGTTAGAAGGAATCCAATAATGTACTAGGTGTCATATTTATTCGAATGGGTCGTTATCCTTTAGTAGGTTTATGTTTGATCTAATGATCACTAAACATATATTCGGCGCTTATATTAAATTTAGCCGAGAAAGCCGAGATGGCCCAGTGGTAAGAACGCGGGAAACCCGGGCAAGAACCACTGAATTTCATGTGCTTGATTTGTGATTATAATTCATCTCGTACTTGACGGTGAAAGAAAACATCGTGAGGAAACCTGCATGTATCAAATTTCACTGAAATTCTGTCACATGTGTATTCCACCAACCCGCATTGGAGCAGTGTGGTGGAATAAGCTCCATACCTTCTCCTCAAAAAGAGGAGAAGAGGCCTTAGTTCAGCAGTGGGACATTCACAGGTTGTTACTATTACTATATACTATATTTATAGGACTGCCTCGTTGGTCTAGTGGGTAGATATAAGGCCGCAGACCCGGAGGTCCTGGGTTCAATTCCCAGGTTGGGCCAATAAATAGTTATTGGGTTTTTCTGTCAGAAAATTCTCAGTCCCGTGCCTCGGAAAGCACGTTAAGCCGTTGGTCCTGCGCCTGAACTCTTTCCGGTCGTGTCGGATTGCCGTCCCATCGGATTATGAGAGCTAAGGAAAAGAGAGTGCACCTGTGTTTGCGCACACACTTGTGCACTATAATATCTCCTGCGCAGTCGGCTAATCTCTCTTGAGATTGGCTGCCGTGACCGAAATCGGTCTGGAGGACCTTATACTATATTAAATTCAGGTCATGGATTAGAGGCTCATTCTTCTCTGAAATATTAATTAAAATATATTCACTTCGTGGTAAAGCTTTTTGTAAGCCCGTCTGGGTAGGTACCACGTACTCATCATATATTCTAACGCCCAACGGCAATATTTAGTAGGTATTGTTGTGTTCCGGCTTAAAGACCTAGAGAGCCAGCCATAACTCGTACGACGTACATTAATAAGTCGTCTTAAATACTTACAAATGTTTATCTCGAACTATTCTTGTAACTATCATGACGATCGATTGAGTTATTAAGTAGAACACAAAAACAAGTACAGTAGTATATTAGCGATAGTAATATCGATATTTTTTTTACCTTCCCGAGTCCCGGGAACTACTGACAGAGGCGATATTATAATATCTTGGATATATTATATGAGGATCTGAGAAAATAATATAAATAACATTTTCATATTTTATTGAATGATCATGTTATTACCATCTTGGGACATCCCGTGTGCCCGTAGTTCATTGGCTCATTCACCCTTCAAACCGGAACACAACAATATTAAATATTGTCGCTATTTTTGTAACAATTTTACCATCCGTTGTTTAAAATCGTACAGTTAGCTAGCCTAATTAGCCGATATGATTCGAAATCAAGCATTTATACGTTGATGCTGTTATGAGACATTCAAGCAAGAGCCAACGAGAGCTTTATGAGTTTTCAACTCAACTTAAACTGTTGAACGTTTAAAGACCAAAAAAGAACATTAATTCAAATATATTTAAAGATTTTTATTTTCAACGTCGTTTTCACGAGGGAGTTGCGTGTGCAACTCAAATCCACCAATCAAAAAGGAGAGATTTCTTCCCATTTCAGTTTAATTAAAAACTTACTTGAAATCTAATTATAACTTGTCACATGGATGTGTATTTTATGTTCTTAAACTTCATTTAAGTAATGATATATTATAAATAATGTGATACAATAAATAATAAATATTTATTATCTATTGGTTTTAAAGTATATAAAAATAATGCTGTGTTTTAGTAAAATCTACTTTTGAAATATGTGGAATATAAAAAAAAATATATAATTCAATTAGTGCTGAAGCTATAAAGCTCAATTTAATTTACCGATAAAATAAATAGTCCTAAACATAAGATCAAGAGAAAACGATCCGGATTGCTGATTGGTATTGTCATTATTTTAGAGCATATCATTCGTGAAATTTAAAGGAAATTTAGTTTCAATAACGTTTAATTAATTTGGCTCGACCCAAATTTTTTGTACCAATTTTTTCATAACCTCAAAACTAAAATAATTTTATAGTACTATAAGATGTACTGCTTGTTTCTGAAATGATATGTAAAATCAAATTTACTGTACGGACTAAATACTGAACAGTCATTGGTCGCCTACTGGATCATCGGCTGTTATTAACCAATCACCGTTAAAATTAAAGGCTAAGTAGTAGATCGGACTTTATATAATGATTCAGAAACACAAGCTTCTGTTATTTTTATCCCCAAGCGTGAGAAAAGACAAGAAAATTTTGTAAAAAACCACAGAATTAATCTTGAGGAAAAAAATCAATTCCCAACGCAAGATGTGTAAAGCCGAATGTACTTTTAAGCCTTGGCGTTACCATAGAGGTTAAGCTTCAAATAAATAATTTTAAATCCCCGAAGAAAATAAAAATGATTAGTAGGTTTAATTCTGCAATATTTTTGACAAAATAAAATAAGAATATTTATTAATACAGATACGACGCTCGTGATTTATATTAGCTTTCAGTACAATATATGCAGTTGATATCAATAGCTATTTTTTTTTATGTTGCAGTTTCGCGGACGGGCTAATGGGCCACGTGATGCTAAGTAGTCAAACACCCATAACCATTGGCGATGTAAGAAATCTTAACCATTCCTTACATCACCAATCCGCTACCAACCTTAGGAATGTAGATATTACGTCCCTTGCTTGTAGTTACACTGGCTTAGTCATATTTAAAACAGGAACGTAAATATATTAAGTATTGATGTTAAGCATTAGAATATCTGATGACTGGGCGCTACCTACCCAGACGGCATTGCACAAAGTTCTACCATCTATGAATTCTACCTTAATCCTTCAGTCAACAACACATATCGCATTGTCGTAAATAATTATTCGAAATTAAAAATAAATGAGAGTCAATATCAAATCATACATAATTCAAGGCACATAACAACAGGTGAAAATGTCACTAAAAAATTACTTTCAAGTAACGATGCTCTTATAAATAGCCAATGTGGAAAGTAACACGATACACGGTCACGCTAAATGCCGTTTGTAATTATCGCTATATTATGTATACAGTATATAACTCGCATAAGAACATGCAGTGTCGTTTAGTCTTTACACTACAAGACAAAATAGTTATGTATTTTTGTCCGTAATTCAGCTATGGTGGCCAATTTCAGAGAATAGCCAATGTTAGGGGAGATATTCTAGAACACGTATCGAATATGCTATGCAATATCTTTTCCCGCAATCTCGTGCGATGTGACGGCAATTTTTTCTTGTGTTAGGGTATTTTAAGCCCCGTCGGGCGATACGGTAGCATGCACAAGCGATCCCGTGACACTTCCCGATAAGCTAGTGAGGTTTTTAGTGGGTATTCCGGTGCACTAGAGTTCTAGGCGCTGGCGAGTCCCAGACACCGAATCCCAGACAGAGTTTTCCAGAGAAATAAAAAAGGGATTATTGTAACCCCTTCGCTCGGCTGAAATTTGGTATACAGCACGCAGGAGACCGTGACAGGCTTTTTTATACTAACCTTGACTTTGTCGTTCATATCTTGACTAGAATAAGTAAAATCGGGCATTTTATTTTGTATATAAAATATGCATACATTTACTGTCCTTCCTTCAAGCTTGCTTAACAAATTTTATCAAAATCGTTTTAGATGTTTGTCACATGACAGACAGATTTACTTTCGCATTCATAATATTAGTATATATTACTCAGACATTTAACAATCGCTTCGTATGTTACACTGAAGGTACATGATATACACACTAACACACACACACACACCCACACACCCAAACACACGCAATTGACATTTTACATACATTGACATTAATGTCAATTCGATCCAAATTAAAAATATATAAATTAAAGGTATTTAAGGGAACGTTCGTGTGTTTAAAAACTTACAATATCCAACTAGGACTACATCCTTAAAGCGGCGGATATTAACCGATCGCGTTTAAGTTATTTAAAAGAAAAGAAAAAATATGTCGGGTAATTCTCTGAGGTTTTAAATGTAATTATCGAGTAAATCTAATTTACTCGGTCACATTTAAAACCTCAGAGATTCATAACATTATGGTTCTTATTGCAATGTAGTACGTTATATTTTACCTTAATTTCTCGTTATCTTGTCGATAGTTGAATACACGAGGACAAATAAAGACGAAACAGTTAATTAATATCGTGTAGTTATCGTAACCTGGAAAAATCTTTATAAACAAAAAGTAGAAATATCCTTAGGCTGTAGCCACATGAGAGAAATACCAATTAAAAGTAATACTTTTAACATATATGAAAATTTAGTACTCATTTGTGTAAAAAATAATGTTATGTATTAAACATATTTTAATGTTAATTGTATACTCTTTTCTTTATTTGTACAATGCCAATGTCTATGGGCATTGGTGACTTACCATCAGGTGGCCCATAAGCTCGTCCGCCTACCTATACTAAAAAATAATTATTATTATAGAACTTTACATACCGATTTGTTTTATAAAATAAAATAATGTTAACGATTATTTATCTGTGGAAAATAGACGAAGTAACATACACGTATAAGCTGTCTTCTTGGCCTTTGACAAATCGAGAAACATCTATCTCATTTTCTTTTAATATGATCATAATATAATTATTTGTAAAAAAAATTACTGTTTTTCTTCATTTTGTTTAAATATATATAAGGTACATGTGGCTCATGCCTTATGTTAGTTGCGTGTTTTTAAATCAAATGACGAAACACATTCGTCAATCAAAGCTGAGAAAACAATTAATTGTTGCCGTTATTTTGTAAGAATTTAAAATATTTAAATAATGAAATTATTTTTCATATAAATTAATTGGATTATATCATGAAAATTTATTGAATGTCATGTACTCAAAGCATGAATCTCATTACGCGAATTGGTCTTCGGTTCGCATTCTTCGTTCGCGATATCTTTAAATCATTCGTTTCAAGCTTTTCCAAATATAATTATGTACTTAACAGCTAAAATCAGAATTACTATATGAGGCCAAAACGTATTCTTTTAATTTTTCATATTGTTTGCAGAAGTGGGCCCTACTGTTGGAGTTGTAATGTCACATATGTATAAATAAAAATAAATGTTTGTATGTTTATAATTTACAGTGTTATTGGACCATTGAAAATTTGGCGCGTTTTTCTGCGTACGCCCAAGAAGTTTCATGGCTCAAAAACCAAGAATATTTCTTGGCATGTTTGTCCTTCCCTAAAAATGTTTTATGGAGAATCTTAACCTACCCCGGAGACGCCAAGTCGGGTAAGTAGTATTTAATACCTCCTATCGGAATGGATCTGTAAATGTATATGTCTAGTATGCTTCGACATACTAGTATAAAAATTTTCTAAAAAAATGTGGTAACGATCTTATTATTTTCTTTGTACATATTAGACTACTAATGAAAATGTGAAATGTTAAAGTATTTGCCTAAAAAAGACGCGATAACAGTTTCAAAATTATTATTGAAAAATTCAATTACAACACTGGACTTTGAAGTGTCATAGATATCTAACTTTGTTTTACATTAATTATATGTATAATGACTGCCTCGTTGGTCTAGTGGCTAAATATAAGGCCGCAGACCCGGTGGTTCTAGGTTCAATTCCCAGGTCGGGCCAATAAATAGTTATTGGGTTTTTCTGTCAGAAAATTCTCAGTAGCAACCCGGAGTCTGGAAGTTGTAAGTGTGTACCCGTGCCTCGGAAAGCACGTAAAGCCGTTGGTCCTGCGCCTGAACTCTTTCCGGTCGTGTCGGATTACCGCCCCATCGGGTTATGAGAGCTAGGGAATAGTAAGTGCACCTGTGTTTGCGCACGCACTTGTGCACTATAATATCTCCTGCGCAGTTGGCTAATCTCTCTTGAGATTGACCGCCGTAACCGAAATCGGTCTGGAGGACATTATGTATAATCCTCAGTCGGGCTACTAAACAGTTATTGAGATTTTTGTCGAATATTGTCAGTACCTGTTCTGAGTCTGGAAGTTAACAGTGCACTTCTACTTTTCAGCCCATTTTGGAATTCCCGTCTCTTGGGCACTAAAACTAAAACATGTGTGAGCTTTCATCGTCTAGTCTAATTTATAATGTATAAACAGAGCTTAAATACGGAAACGTTATATATAATGTATATTTTTTATATTATTACCAACAAAAAACAGACTTAAACAAAGATGCCGTAATCATTAAGAGCCAAACGCAATGACATTCAACGCGAACAATGAATACTGGAAAAAAGTACAAAGCTTTTGCCGTGAATGATATACGCTAATGAGGAGTAGGATGCTACCATTATTTATATTTATATAGCATACTGCATTGTTAATCTAGTAGTTAACTTATAAGGCCAAAGAATCTGCTTAAGCTCCGAATCGGGGCACTACAAATTCAACGAGTGATTCTGGCGAAAACTTTTGCAGTAATAGCACGGAGTCTATATACGTCTATACGTCTATAGACCAAGCTATCCCGAAAGTGTAATTTTAGTTCAACTGATTGGCGGCGTTTTCACGGTGTAAAAAGTATTTCTTGCAGTACCGATATTTTTTCGGCGAATTGAGTGGAAAATTTGCTTTCCTCGAAATATATTTTTTTTTTTAATTTTTTTTTATTGTATAGATTGGCGGACGAGCATATGGGCCACCTGATGGTAAGTGGTCACCAACGCCCATAGACAATGGCATTGTAAGAAATGTTAACCATCCCTTGCATTGCCACCAACCTTGGGAACTAAGATGTTATGTCCCTTGTGCCTGTAATTACACTGGCTCACTCACCCTTCAAACCGGAACACAACAATACAAAGTACTGCTGTTTTGCGGTAGAATATCTGATGAGTGGGTGGTACCTACCCAGACGAGCTTGCACAAAGCTCTACCACCGAGTAGAAAATAAAAAATATCGTTCTTTAAAAATTTTAATCGATTAAATTTTTTTGTTTATGGATACTGAATAATGAACATGCAAGTTACAACTTCGCTAAATATGGTATTGTACCTTTGCGGTTGAAATTTTTACTTTAAAATTGAATGAGAGCCTTGTTATGCTAGTCTGCTTTAGTTTCGAAATTACAACACACAGGGCAATCGAAGACTAAATAAATAATATATATTATAGCCGAATAAATGACGTCATTATTTTATAAGCCGGTTAAAAACTAAGCATGACGCTCCGCAACGTAGGTGGTTTTCCATTAGCTACAGTGGTTTGTTAAGTCTGACCTGAATTTGATAGTATGTAATTGAAATTGACATATATCTCTCTCGAACTTTTCGAGCTCTTCATATATGCCTTTGTCATAAGTCTTAAGCATAACAATTTTGACCCAGCTTTAATGTATTTAATACCGTATGATTTTAGTGATCAAGTTAATTATAAGTTATATAAATACCTTGTCAGTAATAACAATCAGCAATGCTTATTTATGTATAAAAGTGATTCATGACAATAATGATGCCATGAATCACTTTGTATCTCGTCCGAGGAATGTTGAAAAGCGAAATATTTGATGCTATTTTCATTGGTTTGTAGTTTAAAAGTTCTTTTTTTTATGAATGTGTGCTTTTTTGCTCTCTTAATGTTTTTTTTTTTTTTCTATTATATGAATCTTTATTGGTTATGTACAGTGTGTTAATAAGTGTTCATAAATTTTACGCTGCTATTATACTGTTTGTTACCTGCATTAAAACTAATAAAATAACTTTCTGACATTTAAAACCGTGCTTTTCGCTGAGTTTTGATATTGTGTTTAATCCATAATAGTATTAAATTAATAGCTTTACAGTTGTCAGGTAGTGTTAAATACGTTACGCCTACTATGTTGTAATAGCAATTTTGTGTTATAACAGATTTACAGCTATCATTAAAACAGGCGTTATTGAGTGTATAATATGGCATTCAGGTTCTTACCACTCATCTATTTTTTTTTGCGAATTCAATTATACCTAAAATAAGACAACCATAAAGTGTACTCTCTAAGTGATACTTAGTTAGGAAGAAAGCGTAAAATGTACTTTTAATCTAATACTTCGTCAAGTGGTACGTTAAACTTTACGATGGCAATAAAACCATTCCTTCAATATAATTTATCACGTATATGACTTAGGTCCTTAGGTGACGATAAAAAATTCAATTCATCTATTAATTTCTTTTTAGTATATTTTAAATCATTTATATCAGTATGGTGAAAAAAAACAACAGAATAAGCGCCAAAACTTCTACTCAAAAATAAAGAAGAAGAGGCCTTAGCTCAGTAGTGGGACATTCACTGGCTGTTACTTTATGTCAGTTTGAAATTTTACACACTAGATAAAATATAAATATAATAAAATAAATTTCTTGACATTTTTAAAAGTTATATCTTAGACAAGAAAACGTTTTAATGCCAGAAATATAAAATTAAAATCTTATTAAGATATAAAATTACCGCAAGAGTAATACCGTACCCTTGTAATTTATATATAATAAGCCCTTCCACATTCATGAGCACCGGAACATGTACGAAATGTGGTGGTACTAGCTTATGTTATCCACGGAGACAAACCACTACTCATTCCATATACGAATCTGATAGTAAGGTACAAGGAATCCTTGCGTGTAAGCATCATAATTTAATAATTATATATTAACATGTGAACATTGAGACTTCATTAGAGCGATTCATTTACCAAGCCTTCAAGTAGGCTCCCCTATCTTAGCTGTCTCAGTAAACGGCTCCCAAACCAGGGGCTTAGTGCACTCTGAGCCAAAACATTTAAATTAGTAGTTATTGAGCAAGAGTGGCAAGTCTTGCAGTCTTAATCATTTCTGCAAGAACAAGCACCAAAACTAATAACAAACTATTTTTTTGAACATTTCTAGAAAGCTGAGATGGCCTAGTGGTTAGAACGCATGAATCTTAACTGTTGATCGTGAGTTCAAACCAGTACCACTGCATTTTCATGTGCTTAATTTGTGTTTATAATTCAAGTCGTGCTTAACTATGAAGGAAAACATTGTACGGAAACCTGCATATGTCTAATTTCACTGGAATTCTGCCACATTTGTATTCCACCAACTCGCATTGGAATAGCGTGGTGGAATATTTTTCAACTCCTTCTTCACCTCAAAAAAGGAGCGGAAGCCCAGCGGTGGGTAATTAACAGGTTGTTACACATATTAAATTTCTAGAAATATCGTTACGTAATATTAAATTTCTTACATCTACAACTACATAAGATCATATTGATCAGAAAATTCATAAATAACGACTTTCATGGATAAAATATTCCAGTAACTTCGAGAGTGTCCTACACGTCAAAGAAACTTTTACTGTTCCCTCGAACCCTCGGGGGAACAGTAAAAGTTTCTTGTGAGGTCAGTTGAGTACCCCTTAAAAATATATTACCTCACAAGTATTATGAGTCCAGGATCAATTTTTAAGTTAAGTTTTCGAACAAAGTACGAATCAATATACTAATTACTAATATGATTAAGTTGTTTCGTATGACTAGAAAAAAAAGACATTTTTTTTTAGCATAGGTAGGCGGACGAGCATATGGACCACCTGATGGTAAGTGGCCACCATCGCCCACAGACAGTGGTTTGTACATTTCTTAAAAAAAATATAACATCGCCACCGCGCCACCAACCTTGGGAACAAATATGTAATGTCTCTTGTGCCTGTAATTACACTGGCTCACTCACCATGCAAACCGGAACACAACAGTACCTACCCAGATGAGTTTGCACAAAGCCCTACCACCAAGTATTTTTTTTTCCATTTCAACGCCTGACATCAACTAGTTCTTTATAAGACAGTGATATTCAATTTTCCCTATCTATGATATCACCTCTTTTGTTTAGTTGTCTAATACCAGCGTGTAAATGTCCCATTTCTGGGCTAAATCTGAGGTCTCTGGATAAGAAAGTCGACTATCCAGAAAGTAATACAGGATTGTATTTCATTTAAATAAAGATCCAATGAATATAATATAATGAAATAATGTTGCTAAAATTTCTGGAACATACCTTTTAATATATAATAATAAAATGAATATCATCAACGAGACTGTTTCTATCCAGGTGAATTCCAAAGCTAGGCGAGATTCTTTGCAACAAAAAAATATTAGCCTTCAAAGCTTACTCAGAAAAATAACTCGGCGAAAATGGAATTTTAAATAAACAATAAACCAAGCAAATAAGCTATAACAGAACTTTCGCACAGGATTCGAGATAATTCAACTTTAGATCAAATATGGAAAAATTTTCAATCACAAAGCCAACTCTCAGACTTCAGACGTATTATTGAAGCTTTTACAGTTGGAACTTTATGGAAATAATAATCCTATAGCTTTGAACTTTGCCTGTTGAAAGATTTAGTTGTTCTGATGCGAAAGATTCCTTTTGACGTATAATTAAAATAGGATTCCTTTATAGAATTAAAGTTGGTATTACGATGTTCTTTTGTTTTTCATGTATAAGAACATAATGTATCAATTTATTTATTCATTTAGCTAAATTGTTTATGCCCTACTATTGGTGATACGGCCTTATGCAAGTTCTTTTTGGTAGGTAACGCCCCAACATCAGTTGCTCGACCTTAAAATGGTAATTAAGATAGTAATAATTGGTATTAGCTGGATGTCATATAAGGGGTTTTCCAATAGGGACGCTTGAACTTTGACAGCTGATTGCAGCCATGTTGTTTGAGTGACAGCTGTCAAATGCAGTGTGTTATATTCATTCCGTCCTCCCAAACCACCATGGCAGGTTACAGTGTCGAGCAGCACGTGCAAATCATCTATCCGTCGACTATCCGTCGATTGGTGGACAAATTCGAGTCAACCGGGTCAGTTAACAATCAGCCGGTTCCCGTGCGTCAACGTAACGCGAGATCTGCCGAGAATATCGCCGCTGTGCGCGACAGTGTCCTCGAAAACCCGCGGCAGTCAATTCCGCGTCGCGCACAGGAACTCGGCCTTTCGCAGACGACAACTTGGCGAATTTTGCGTTGTGACTTGAGCCTGCACCCGTACAAGATCCAGCTGACCCAAGAGCTCAAGGTTAATGACCATAGACAGCGCCGTGTGTTCGCTGACTGGGATTTAGAGCACTTGGAAGTTGACGCCGATTTTGGCAAAAAAATCATCTTCAGCGACGAGGCGCATTTTTGGATGAATGGCTATGTCAACAAGCAAAATTGCCGTATTTGGGACGAGACCAATCCACACGAGGTTCACCAAGTGGCAATGCACCCGCAGAAAGTGACTGTTTGGTGCAGATTTTGGGCCGGAGGCGTGATTGGTCCGTATTTTTTCGAAAACGATAATGGTGTGGCCGTCACCGTCAATGGTGAGCGATACCGGTCGATGATAACCAACTTCTTGTGGCCTGAAATCGAGAATATGGATCTGGACAACATGTGGTTTCAACAGGACGGCGCTACGTGCCACACAGCACACGCTACGATGGAAGTTCTGCACGATCAAGCGCCCTTAATGGAAAACCCTATTTTTTTTTTTATTGTATAGTTTGGCAGACGAGCATATGGACCACCTGATGGTAAGTGGTCACCAACGCCCATAGACAATGGCATTGTAAAAAATGTTAACCATCGCTTATATCGCCAATGCGCCACCAACCTTGGGAACTACGATGTTATGTCTCTTGTACCTGTAATTACACTGGCTCACTCATCCTTCCAATCGTAACACAACAATAGCGAGTACTGCTGTTTTGCGGTAGAATATCTGATGAGTGGGTGGTACCTACCCGGACGAGCTTGCACAAAGCTCTACAACCAAATAATATTAGATGGCCCTTTTAGTCTTCTGCTTCATATTATAATGTAAAAAAATGTTATTATATACCTGATGGCGGGAATCGTCTATAACATTCTGTAAAAAGACGCAAGAATATAATATTTTGTTATCAGTATTTAGTGAGCCGAGATGGCCCAGTGGTAAGAACGCGTGAATCTTAACCGATGATCGTGGGTTCAAACCTGGGCAAGCACCACTGAATTTCATGTGCTTAATTTGTGATTATAATTCATCTCATGCTTGACGGTGAAGGAAAACATCGTGAGGAAACCTGCATGTGTCAAATTTCACTGAAATTCTGTCACATGTGTATTCCACCAATCCGCATTGGAGCAGCTCGTTGGAATAAGCTCCAAAACCTTCTTCTCAAAAGAGGAGAAGAGGCCTTAGGCCAGCAGTGGGACATTTGCAGGCTGTTACTCTTACTGTATTTATCTGCATCATAGCTAAGCTATTTCCTGATATTACTAAGAATCGACATCATTTGCGCCGAGTTTGCTCACACTAATGATAAGTTATTTATATAATAATATTATCTTAAAATAAATTCATTCCAAGATCTATTATGAAGTATATTTCGCGAAACTGGAATGTGAATAGACGTACATGTGGAAGAAAGATATATAGCTAAAAACATTTCAAAATATGTAAAATTAGTCCTACAGTCGCTTTAGATATGAATCGTATAATAAATAGCTTGTTACCAATAAATTGTTGGACCAAGCAACAAAACTCAGTATTATTGTGTCCCGGTTTGATTAAGTGTAACTACTGGTACAAAAGACATATCTTAGTTCCCAAGATTGGTGACGCATTGATTGATTGGTATTGATTGATTGAGTGATTGGTAATCCCAATGTTTATGGGCCGTAGTGAACGTTAACATCAGATGCACTATTTAACAGTCTGCTTATCTATCTATCTAATATAATGTATTAATATAGATTGTAATAATAAATGGCCGTCCCATCGGATTATGCGAGCTAGGGAATAGAGAGTGCACCTGTGTTTGCGCACACACTTGTGCACTATAATATCTACTGCGCAGTTGGCTAATCTCCCTTGAGATTGGCCGCCGTGATTGAAATCGGTCTGGAGGACATTATTATTATTATTAATTATAATTAGGATATCATATTAACTATGTATCATTACGGTTTTATTCAAATTTATCTATTACTCTTTTAGGACTAGTGTACAACTATTTAAAAAGAATTTATTTTAGATTATAGTGCAATGTACACCGGCCATAATATATATAATCACCTTTAAGAAATTATTTTTTACTTTTTTTTAATTAATGATTTTTTACTGTTCATGTATGTATATTACGTATTTTAATATACATTTGTGATTATTGAGATATTATTATATAATAAATGAAAAGTTCTAACACATAAGGTGGTGACGAGAAGACTGCTCTTAGGAATTAAATTAAATAGTTTTATTTTGTTATTTTTATTATAAAATTTAATAAATACTTACAAATATCTTATATTTAGTGAATAAATTAAATGCAAAAATACATATTTATGAATAGTTAATACAATAATCGATAAAATATTATAGTTTTATGGCGGTTTCATAATTACATAATAATATTATTTGACAAAAAAACTTAAGAAAATCGATCGTGTTACAAATAATATGATCCGTTAAACTTTTATCGGTGAAAACGATAAATAATTTAAATTGGTTTCTATATCCAAGTTTTAAGATGAATAGTGGGAAAAGTTGATAAGTTATTATACAACTTTAAGAGATAAATTCAAACGTAACTAAAATATATAAAAAAATATGTAATGACATTCAATATAACTTTAATTTCAATTGCCAATAACGTAATAGTTAACTAATCCAGTTATCAAAAAATACTCGACGTGTTGAAAGGTTCACATCAGTCGCGAACATGATCAATTCAATCCATGACTAATGAAACATATACACGGAATTAGTGAAACGGGACTAGTTAGTAATAATGTAACGAATCATTAATTATTTCGAAGTAATATCAGATATAGATATAAAATCAGATGTATCGTTATGAGATTACATGTTAGTCATATAAGTTTACAAAAAGGTCTACCTATTTTATAAAAAAAAATAAAATAAATAAGCGTTTGCATTGTTATACACAGTTGCTGTTATAACATTTCATTCTTTTAACAAAATAAATTCATACTAACATCGTATAGGAAAAAATCAAACACATTATTACATAAGTGAATTAAGATCAAGAATATTTATTATTGTTTTATTTTTAAGCCTAATGGCAGAGGCTCGTTGTTAACACTCAATTAAGCTAATTTATTGTTTAATTGGTATAAGTTTCAACCATTCGCAGTTCCCTTATATGTTATTTATGTTATATATAAGAAAATATTTATATCAAATGTAAAATATCTATTGAATATTACATAAAATATTCTGAAGAGCTCGTATTACAGCCAAGATATTCAAAATCAACAAAATTAACAAAACCAGTCTCAATTACGAAGTTATTGTATCTTTAACAAGCATATTTATGTAAGGTTAAAAATAGATCCTTAAAATGAAATTCTTATTAATATTAATAAATATTAAATTAAACGTGAATATTAAAATATAAATATCTTAAAGTGATGCCCCAGGAGCTGTTATGTATACTGGTGATGATGTAGGTCTATGTTTAGGTAATGTGTAAGCCCTGTTCGAAGGCCAGTCCTTGCCGTACCCCCCACCAGAAGAGTAGGCGTAACTGCTACCGTAGTCTGAATTGAAGTCGGAAGAGGAATCACCGCCGAAGTAGGAATAGTGTGTCATCGGGTGGTGATGCTGAAATATAATTAGATTTTAAGTAGCAAATATTTAGTAACATAGTTAAATTTGTAAAATCTTACACCAAAGCGAATTTTTATCATGAATGCAAAATAACATTGTTTGCACCTTGCACCAAAATTCTTCCAATTCAACTCGAACTTATTCATATAAGTAAGACGATTATCTTAATTAATTCTTCTATGTCTTTAAATTCCAAGCCAAAATTCAACCGTGCTTAAGATAAATTATTCATATCACTTAACGATAAAAAAAATGCTGCCTAAGCTTAATCGCTTATTAAACAAATTTAACAACATTTCCCAAAAGATTTAAGATATCGCTTCTAATTGTCACGCCCTTAGAATTAGATTAAACATTCTTGCCAGCATTTCACAAGGCATGATCTTTACAGATATCATGTTTAAGTTTGCTCCTTATGTATTTAATTAAGTACTCAATATGATCGTCACTACGATATAAATAAAAAAAAAAATAATTAACACGTAATAATCATAAAAAACTTATCCTGAATAAAACAGAAACCCTCCAACGATTATTTCAATACTTATTTTTATTTCATTATCAATGTCACTTAAAGTTTCAGTATTTTAATGTTGAAAATGCTACTTCAATCTTATCTGTGAAAGCCGTGTTTTATCAAGTGTTTTAGATAAGTTATTCAGGCATAGTCTATTGATTTCTACAAAGTGGTTGTATATATTATCTGTACAGTTATTTACATCTCACAGAAATACAACCATTATATTCTTATAATATATTTCATGCTTTCCCTTTGCTTTGATTGTTTTTTTTTTGCAAAATTTCTGCATTTTTTTTAATTGAGGATATTGGGAACATTTCCTTCGTGTCAGTTTTTTTTTATTTTTATTGCATAGGTAGGCGGACGAGCATATAGGCCACCTGATGGTAAGTCACCAACGCCCATAGACATTAGCATTGTAAGAGATGTTAACCATCGCTTACATCGCCAATACGCCACCAACCTTGGAAAGTATGATGTTATGTCCCTTGTGCCTGTAATTACACTGGCTCACTCACCCTTCAACCCGAAACACAACAATACCAAGTACTGCTGTTTTGCGGTAGAATATCTGACGAGTGGGTGGTACCTACACAGACGAGCTTGCACAAAGCCCTACCACCGAGTAAAGATATTCAAATAGTTAGCTTCAGAATAAATTATAATATCGTCTCTAAAACAGATCAGTTTCTATCGACGTGTTTTAGCAAATTGAGCACATGTTTGTTTACTATTATTATCATCTCCAAGACCGATAAGAAGCTAAGCCATGAGTTGGAATCTGCTCCGACTAATTAAAGTTATTGAACGTTCTCTTTTCAAAATTCTTCTGCTTCATTGTGAAGTCAGGACGTTTTGTTTGATAAGAAAACAAAACAAAATTTGAATTTGAAAATTTCGTCTGCTCAAGACAGTCGCCGCCACTGGATCAAAATAACTTGGTTTCAGAAATTGTACTTAATAATCGAGATTGAATAATCACTAATAATAATTGAATAGATATTTAAAAAACTAAGCAAATTGAGTTTATTTTGTTTAATTATTTTTTTCCAGATTAATTAATATATCAAGTTTATTAGTTTAAATTAGATAGTTACGTTATATGTTCTGTAGAAGAATTATAGGACTTTTTTCATCCTGACGGTAAATAATATGTTATATCATTAACAAAGACATAATTTTTAATAATGTTCAAAGTTAGAAAATATTTAGCGCTAAATATATATTTTTTTTTTTATTTATCTGTGCACCAGCAAAGTTCCATTAATCAGATAAGGCTTCTTAATAACTTTTTTTATGTTATCTTGTCTCTATTCTCTGAACCGTTAAATTTTTTTTCGACATTATTTGCATATGAAACCCTTTTGGAACGATATTTTAAATTATCTTAATGTTTGCCTTATTACCAGTGACCAATTTCAGGAGAGATTAGCCAACTGAGCAGCACATATTGTAGTGCACAAGTGTGTGTGCAAACACAGGTGCACTTTCTCTTCCCTAACTCTCATAACACGATGGGATGGCAATCCGACACGACCGGAAATAGTTCAGGCGCAGGACCAACGGCTTTACGTGCTTTCCGGGGCACGGGAGTGTACACACTTCCAACTTCCAGACTCCGGGCTGCTACTGAGAATTTTCGACAGAAAATCTCCATATCATTTTATTGGCCCGACCTGGGATTTGAACCCAGGACTACGGGGTCTGAGGCCCTACTTGTAGCCGCTAGACCAACGAGGCAGTCATTAAGTCATAAGACCATCATACCATATAAGGTCATTAATCATGAGGCAAGTAATGAGACCTGTATTTTAAATTACTAGACCATTTTATGTTCGACTAAGTAAATACGGACGTGCGACGTGTGCTTTTTCTTCCTTCATACGCGAGGTCAAACTTTTAATTTATTAACATGATCTAAGTTGTAATTTCATTTAGCTACTTTTTATTTGGTTTGCCTGAATGAATTTCGATGGCAATTTCATATGCCAATTGTGAATTTCACAGAGAGTAATGTAACATATTTCTTATATATATGCACTTTTAAGAACTTTGAAAAGTTTTATCATAAAAAAAAATATCCAGAAATATTTAGTAGTTACCCGTGTCAATATTTACAATCTCTGAAAAATTCAGTGACGAAACTTTAACGTATACTTTGAGTAATAACATTTATTAAGTAAGAACATTTATATTATCATTATAATATCGGTTATAATGACACATAGTTTCCTCAATTTGCCTCGACGGACATATATGAGACGAGATCTCTCAATTTGTATCCTTATTTCTTGTCACAAAAAGCCAATTACTATTTGGGGGAGACGCAATTGGTTCTAACATTGCTACCTTTACTGAAATTAGGACAGCTATGGCAAGTATGTATGTATGTTATATATATTTTTCGAACATTTGGTCTAGTAATTTTAAATACTGGTTTTATTAGCTAAAAATAAAAAAAAATAAAAAAAATATATAAATATTATTAATTTAATAACGTAAACGATGATAATATTAATGATAAGCCGAGATGGCCCTGTGGTTAGGACGCGAGAATCTTAACCGATGATCGTGGGTTCAATCCCGGACAAGCACCATTTAATTTTTATGTGCTTAATTTGTATATATATACATGGCTAAAAATTTACAATAAATATCACCGGCAGAATCTCTTATTTGAAGGATTCACGCTTCTTATTGTAAGTATCGAGTATTTTAGTTTTGTTTGGATAATTTAAGGATAGTAACAGTTCTATTAATTAAACACTTTCTATAATACTTTGCGCCTTACTAGAGAAGATGGATGTCTAGTTAGGCCATAACAACAATCAAAATCCAAAAATTAAATTTTTTTTTTTCTTTCTTTAGTTCAAATAATGTTTGAAACAGAAACCATTTAAAGATTTAGCTTAAACTATGTATATCGAGATAAACGCTTTTTTTAATTTTTTTGCTTACCTTGCAAGCCTTTAATGTGCTTAGTAAACTTGGAAGCAACAGCGCCGCTACCAGCAACAGCTTCTTAATTAACATCACTCCTAGAAGTATAGGAATTAGCAGCATTTTCGTCTTGAGGGTCGCCAGAAGATTTAGGAGGGGGATCATAATAGCTAACTTCTTTTTCTTTCCACGACCTGCAAGAGTGTTTCAATGGATTATTTCTATCACATCTTGAATATGTCAAATACAACTTGAATAATTAGAGATTTTTTACTTTTTGTGAACAGAAGACGTTTTCGATTTCAAATAAATTCGTTCAACATGTAATAAAATAACGAGAGCTTGATTGAGTTATAGTTGAATGCGATGAATAAGGTAAAATTTTATAAAAAATAAGACGAACTAACTTCACCGCCAAAAACAAAATTGACTCGGAAAAACAGTTGTCTGGGTTTGAAATCATATTAATATTGTGGTAGGTTCAATCCACTGAGCCGTCTATGTTATTTCACTATCAATAAATTCAAATTCAATTGACTTAAAAAAAAAACATTATTGACCTAAAAATAAACAACGGTTAAACAAATAAATTACTCAGTGATTAGTTCCGTTTTGACCACGTTCTGATCTCCGCGAACTCCCACGTCACAACCCAATTACTTCGGACACAGCATTTTAAGTACAATTTAAGTTACCGTATTTATTTTAATTGTAATTTTTACGCTCTTGTTTCTTTTTACACTTCGACGTATAATTTATGAGATTATTTCGGTTTATTATTATTCTTTTATTTTATGTATTGTATAATAATTAATCAACTATTGATTGATGGAAAATAATAACAATATGTCATATTCTAATTTATGAGAGTGATAGTCTTACAATTAATTAATTCAATTAAATTGACGTGACGTGTTTGTATGAACCCATTATGAGTAAAGTAATTTTGAATTATTTACTTTTTGATAAGTATGTATGTGTTAATTGACTGTATATTTTTAAACTAAATTACAATATGAATGTATATTATTTTACCCGGTATTTCGAGGAGGTATAATAATAACATAAATTTATTTATCTCAATAACTTGTAAGCAATAACAAAGCCAAACAAAAATTATAACAAATTTACTTAATATTATTTTTAGTATTGTCTCATTTATATTAAATACTCACATAATTATTAATGTATTTTGTACTGATGAGTGTTGATATTAATTGATATAAATTAAGTAATTTTATTCGAAAGTTATTCCTAAATTATATGTATATATGTGATACAAAAAGCAATTAAGAGATCGATCAAATACGCTATTAGGCAAAGCGGATTTGTAACACTACGCCCACACGTGTGGATTTAACCAATTTAGATCTTGCTATATTCAATTCCTATGTCTAGGTAAGACACAGATTAAGGCTATTTAATGTTTGTTTATAAAATTATAACTTTTATAAGATATAAGTTTACTTATGAATAATTACTTTAAGGACGATAATCGAGTGTATAGGTTATATTATTAAAAAATATAATTCATATGAAATATAAAAACTTTTTAGTAAAATGCAGTTTAAGTAATCGAAACCTTTGATTGTCAGTAAAAAAGTTAATATATAAAGGTAAGCATAAAACATTTTTATATTCTATGTTGTACTCGTAAGTGTAATCGTATATATAACATATATAGCAATATATAATGAAAGGTTTTTTCTCTCCAGAGACTCATTGCTGGTGTGGTATCAGTGCAAAGGTAATTTCCTCATTAAGGTTTCATTTATTTCATATAGACACTAAACCTGGTCGGTGCTGGAAAATATTAATCTTAAGGAGACGGTCTTTGAAACTTATTTCACCATGCTATACCCCCTGGTATGGGGTTATGTATATGGGGGGTATGGGGTTGGTAGAGAGACATGAGGCAGAATATCATCAGGCTCCATTTGGTTTCCTCAGAATATTTTCATGTTCACAGTTGAAACTCATAAAAGATTGATAATACTTAGTATTAGATTAAGTCTTACTCCAATTTGATGGTGTGACCTTGTGTTAACTTTGAAATCCACATATTTTATTGACCGTCTTGGATCATTAAACTTAAATAATTATCAATCAAAAATATTCCCATTAATAAAAAAGTTCTTTTCAAGTTGGCAAGTTCTTTCGACTTTAATAAAAGTGAGTTATTTGGTTTGTTTATGTTTAAGGCATTTGTGGCCGAAATTCGTTCAGAAGAAATTTATACTTACATAAAAAATAAGCGACCATGTCTTTTGCAATCCTCGTAGCAATCAAATATATTGCCTAACTCGCTATAAAGCTGTCCGAATAATTTTGATTTAGGATCCCAAATTTTGACAACAAGTCCGTCCTTGAAACGCGTACGACGTATAGACAAAGCCGTTTGATGTTGTATTAAAATTATTAATGAAATTCCTTACTTAATAAAATGTTTAATTCTATGTCACGGTTATTGAAATAGTTTCAAGTACAATTAATGTTTAAATGTATGTTTGTAAAGATACATATACAATACCTAAAAACTTATTTATTAACTAGCTGTGCGCCGTCGCTTCACCCGCGTATAATTAATAAAAATATAATAAATTATTTTATTACTATATATAATAGCACACACTCACACCCATATGGCTACTGGTAAAGAAATACGTTATCAACGATTTGAAATTAATTTTCATAAGATACCGTTGGGTTTACCGATCCGTTTCCATTAAGGGCGCTTGATCTTTGAAATACAAAAAAAAATACATGTAGGAGAGATATTTGCGAATTTTTTTTTATTTGGAAGGTCTATCGACCCCATTATGTATGGAATATGACATCATTCAAATGACCGCCACGGCTTCGGTTGGTGGCGCGCACACAAAAGGTCCAATTTTCGATGACTCTGGCGCACAAATCGGGCTGTATTTGATCGATGGCGTGGCGTATGTTGACTTTGAGGGCATCGGTGGTTTGCGGCTTGTTGGCATAGACCTGCGACTTAAGAAAACCCCACAAGAAAAAGTCCAGCGGGGTCAAATCGCACGATCTCGGTGGCCAGTTCACGTCGCCTCCGCGCGAGATGACCATGTCCAGAAATTGCTCGTGCAGAACTTCCATCGTAGCGTGTGCTGTGTGGCACGTAGCGCCGTCCTGTTGAAACCACATGTTGTCCAGATCCATATTCTCGATTTCAGGCACCAAAAAGAAGTTGGTTATCATCGACCGGTATCGCTCACCATTGACGGTGACGGCCACACCATTATCGTTTTCGAAAAAATACGGACCAATCACGCCTCCGGCCCAAAATCCGCACCAAACAGTCACTTTCTGCGGGTGCATTGCCACTTGGTGAACCTCGTGTGGATTGGTCTCGTCCCAAATACGGCAATTTTGCTTGTTGACATAGCCATTCATCTAAAAATGCGCCTCGTCGCTGAAGATGATTTTTTTGCCAAAATCGGCGTCAACTTCCAACTGCTCTAATGCCACGTCAGCGAACACACGGCGCTGTCTATGGTCATTAACCTTGAGCTCTTGGGTCAGCTGGATCTTGTACGGGTGCAGGCTCAAGTCACAACGCAAAATTCGCCAAGTTGTCGTCTGCGAAAGGCCGAGTTCCTGTGCGCGACGCGGAATTGACTGCCGCGGGTTTTCGAGGACACTGTCGCGCACAGCGGCGATATTCTCGGCAGATCTCGCGTTACGTTGACGCACGGGAACCGGCTGATTGTTAACTGACCCGGTTGACTCGAATTTGTCCACCAATCGACGGATAGTCGACTCGGCAGGACGATCATCGCGACCGTAAAACGGGCGAAGTGCGCGGAACGTTGCTCGAACTGAAGACCCATTTTCATAAAACAATTTTATGATTTGCACGTGCTGCTCGACACTGTAACCTGCCATGGTGGTTTGGGAGGACGGAATGAATATAACACACTGCATTTGACAGCTGTCACTCAAACAACATGGCCGCAATCAGCTGTCAAAGTTCAAGCGTCCCTATTGGAAAACCCTATATATGGCCTATTGCGCCATCACATGTTCTTTGTGTGTACCAATTTTCATCAAGGTTGGTCAAGCCGTCCTTGAGTTATAAGAAGACATACAGACAGACAGACAGATAGACAAAAATGAAAAAAACAGTATAATGTTTCGGCCAACTCATGGTAAGTTCACACCGTTCAGAAACATTGGCATTATAAGAAACATAAGCCTATTACACTACCAATGCGCCGCCAACAATGGGAACAAATGGGTATGCCTAATCATACCGATTTGGCTCCTCCTTAAGCCGGATTTCAGTAATACGACGCACACATTAGTATTAGGTGGTGGTTTTGTACAAGTTTGCACATAACTCATCATCAAGAAAGTCAAATACTTACGAAGCAGATAGAAGAGACCGATCAGCTCATCTATTCCACCTTATTTAAACATTATTTTATATGTCTTCATAAAAATATGTTTATATTATGATTCAGCTTCCTTATCTTATTTCCCTAGATAGAACCGAGATATTATTCAAATCGTAACTCAGTGTAAAAAAGTAGCGCAACTTTTTTTATAGAACAGAGAATATTTGAAGCGTGCTGCCTAAGCGTGTTTTTTTTTTTTGCAAATGTCAGACAATTTTGGTGTTCTGGAATAGTCTTGGGAGAATATGTATTGTCTTGTATATAATTAGTGTAAAAAATAATGTCTGTATTACTTGTTAGTGACTGAAGTAATTTTAAAAGCGTCCTTCAATGAACTGTGTTTTAATGTTAATTAATTGCTTTAAAAGTAAAGTTACTACTTATGTCCACAGTTTCAAGAATCGTTCGTAGCAAATATTTGTATATTGTATAGTATGGAGCTTATGGCCGGGATTTTTCGTTTGCTTTTATATACATATATCTGACTCTAAGTCAAGTGTAGCTGTGACTTTTTCAAGATGTTATCGATTTGGATCAAATTCTCATACATTTGATAAGGTTATGCTTAAAATTTTCTATCTAGGTTATATACAAATATTCTAGAAAAATATTTTTTAAAACTAATTATTAGAGCCGAGCGAAAATCTGTCGCCTATGTACTAAACAATAATTGTTGGTATATTTATTAGAGATCTTGTATATTCTGAACTCTCTGCTGCTCATATCAACCATTATATATTTGTCTCATCGAGACAATGGCTTATATTCTAGCATCAAATAGTTGAGACTGTTATCGATTTATTAATATATTTCATATCGTTATATTTACGTGGGCGAAACTGCGATGTGGTCTGCCGATCTACTAAGAATTATATATTAAAACTTCGTGTTAGCGCTTTGTGCGACCCCGTCTGGTTATGTACCACCCACCTATCAGATATTATCACTACTTAGTAGTGCTGTGTTGCAGTTACAAGGATGAGTGAGCTAGTGTAACTTCAGGCACAAGGTTCATAACACCTTAATTCCCAAGATTGGTTGCGCATTGGCTAAATAGGAAACGGTTGATACTTTTTAAAGTTCCAATATATATGGACGGTGATTATTTATCATTAAGGGGACCATTTGAACGTCAAACGTGAAAAAAAAAAGTTTTTATTCATAAAACAATCAAGCTAACGTGATTTTACTTATGCCAATTTTATTATGCACTGTTCACTGAGCGCGGATGGAGGTTGTTCTGTTCTAAGATTTTTCGAAATGGGTTTCATCATGACATGGCGTACTTAGTTATATAACAATAAAAAGCTTTGTTTGCTTAAATTGCTTTAAAAACCGCGCTTTCTTGATATTATGGTTAAAGAAACTTTGGCTATTAATCCTTTTCATCCCAATGCAAACATTTGTATAGAGATGAAAGGAAAAAAGAAACGATTTAATTACATACATTAAATAACGTACATATGAAACCTAACATTAATACTCGCTTCTATCAAAACACACAAAAAAAACATGAAGCCGACTTTGACGATTTGTAGTGTATATAAAACATTTTAATAAAAAAATCATTTTTCACTTGCAGAGTATTTTTATTTGTTTTAAAATTCATAGGCGAAAAATAGAAAAATAGCGGCGTTTCTTTTATAATAAATAAAAATCATATTTTCATTAATCCTTACTTTATAATGAAGTAAGGAGTTTTAAATAATATAACGAGCTTAAATCCCTCAATACTCAATTTATTTGATTGATGTTTAACATTTTCTTACCAAGTTTATTTCCAAAAATCAATATTTATTATTGGTTATTTATACAAAGAGAAGTAACTTAGAACAATATTTCTATTTTCTTCTTCAACAAGGGTCAATGACCTTAGAATTGAGTTGTTGAAACCAACTAACTAACAATTCTTGATTGAATCAATAAGAACCAAGTTTGAAATATAACTAATTCAATGTCATAAAGAGATTTAATGTATTCGTTTATAGCAAACGTTTTCATGTTTTATAAAATTATTTATCATTATCATTTTAATTCTATCAAATGAATTACTAACTTCGGAAACTAGATTCAAACTGTTAGTTATAAAATGCATTATAACAATTTTATAACATTATTAACGATAAATGGAATTAATGAATATATTATTCATCGAAATCGCAATGCTGATAAGCTCAACACCTAGTCTAGTAAATTTTCTTTTGTGTTGTTTTTTGTTACAAATAAATTTTATTGACATTTATAATATGATAACGAATATAAACTAAGCACTCACCATCACCGCTGTCAACATCTTGTTCTTCAATAGTCCTCGCGCCTTCTGGCAAATTGACTCTTAGTCCTTTCATTTTAAAGAACTCTTTGACTAAGCTCATAAAGTATTTAGCTATTTCAGTCCACTCTGACAAGAAACTTCTCGGTTCGTTTGTAACTAGATCTGCATCCTCATTAACAGTTAGATTCTTAATAGTTTCTTCATCCAACGGTACGAAACTAATAATGGCATTTGCTCTGATAGTTTCATTGCTATTAAAGTCCCCGAAAAAGGTTTTCTTAGCAATTTTCAAGGCTTTGTATTTGACGCAGGAGAACGCTTCGCCTTTGATGAAGCAAGCGTCTTTGACGTAGCGTATATATCTGTCTTCGGAGCATTGGGAATTTTGCATCAATAAGGCGAGGGTTAAAACGATTATTGATTGCAATGTTATCATGTTGAACAGCTCTGGAACAATGAAATTTGCTTATATCTTAAATCTAAAATTAAAACGTGGCATACACGGGACGCTCGGCATATGTAAAAACCGACAAATGCGGGTTGGACATTCGGGATAATCATTTATAAATAAAAGGTTCTATTGAAATATTTACTGACAATTTAATTTTTTAGCAAAACCTTCATCCCATGTCTAAAGTTAAAAATTAACATTTTCGCTTTTCTCATAGATGTTTGAGAAGTTACTCGCAGAAAAGTTAGTCAACGCAACAACTTTGTCACTCAAAGTTATACCTTAAGACATATGAATGTAAAGATCAGTTTCCGTAGGTATCCAAATTAATAATGTTTTATTCATATGATCCTTTTTACATAATGCTTGTAAGTGAGTCCGTAAATTTTATTTGTTTTAGTACGTGTAAATAATACTCCCTAAGGTTCCTTCAATATTTAGAGTGGTTTAATAGAATACGTTCTCCTAAATTAAAGCATATTTGTCTTTAGTTTAAGAGTTTACCTTAATTATGTATTAATTAATAAAGAGATCCTGTATAAACTTCAATATTACTGGCAGATCTTTATTTAAATTTATTCGTTTATTTGTGCGTTGATTTTCGAATTAAGAACTTGAAATCAAAATATATGAGCAAGAAGTAAGCAGCGGCGAAAATTGGCTTTTTGTCATCCATATAATTTTGTACAAAATTATATGTTATTTAATAATTTAATTATAATCTCACATTAATCAGCCTATGTTAATCTAAGTCAATCGAGTTTGACTACTAGTACTCTTCTATAAATCAAAAAAGTATCTATGTCTTAAGTAATTAGAGAACGTTTTGTGAAGTTCTGTTTACTGATCAATTTAGGTCGTAACGAAATATTTCTAGTCGTAATTGTTCAAAGGAACTGTTTGTGACGGAACGCTTCATGAACATTGATCAAGTTTCGCAGCTAGAGAATAGCTATTGTTCTTTATATTATGTATCGTAATAATCGATTCTGTTGATTAATAATTCGCTCAAATTGAAATTAACGAATATTTTAACACATTGTAAATGTTCCACTGTTGGATCTCCTCTCCTCTTGAAGTTGGAGTTTCCCATGATGTCAATACAATGCAGGATGGTAGGCATCATTTAGAATTTTATTATAAGCATTAGTTAAGTACATGAAAATTCTATGCAATTTTAGTTTAAGATGCAGTGTGTTCTATCAACTGCGTCATTTTGGCTCTATCTCATCTATTTTTCTATACGAACAATTACTGTTACAAATGCACTGTATATTGTTTTGGATATTTTTTTTTAATAATCTCAGAAACCCTCTTTGTTTCAATATTAAATAATATGTCAAATATTAATGGAACGTTCAAATTTCCATTTTTTTTTTAGTTTAATTCTTGATAGAGTCTATTCATAAAATTCTTAAAATACTTTTTCGTTTGCTAATTAACAAATTAAAATCACATGTTAAGAAAACTTGTATTACTTATTATTAGATTTATTTATAAATTACGTATTGTTCGATGAAGGATTATATAGATGAGAAAAAGGTGGAGTCGGTATTTATTGATTTCCATGTAGGATAAATAATATTTTTATGTTTTTAATTATCTGTCATTTGATTCTACTTATATACAGAACCGTTGATAGCTTTAAATTAAATTTTATATAATGACAACTCAAAATTGCTCCCAATGCCTATTCGAATAAAGAATATTTTTTATTGACGAGCCGGTTGGCCTTTCGCGCCGCAGGTCGTGGGTTCGATTCCCACCCAGGACAGATATTTGTGTGCATGAACATGTCTGTTTGTCCCGAGTCTGGGTGTTACTATCTATATAAGTATGTATTTACAAAAGAAAAGAAGTATATGTTGTATATCAGTTGTCTGGTTTCCATAGTCGATCTCTGCTTAGTTTGGGATCAGATGGCCGTGTGTGAATAATGTCCCAGGATATTATTAATATTATTATTGATTGTAATGAATCAATATCGAAAGAAGCTAAACTTACCAAAATACATATAACAATACGCATAGCGTTACCTTATACGTCATATAATATACGTTAATAGTTACTATATAATATAATAATTACAAAACACTTACATTAACTTAAACACGTAGCACTTCGGAATCACTCACTTTTCTTAATAAAAATTTTGATGTTGTCAATAGCAAAGATCGATACACAATGTCAAGACTGCAGAAAGTGTCGCTATTTAAATAAGTTTTAATCAGCTGGTGGTAAATAATACGATCCGGATCATTTCGAAAAGTAGTTGAGAACACGTGACTTTCCCTACTTTTATTTTTCAAATAGTATAATTATTCGTTTAGACAGACGTGAATAAGCAAGTATGGATTTTCTATTCACATTTGTATCGTGTTTTTGTTATATTAATTATAATTTGTAAAGGAATAAGAATGTATTTAGTTTGAGGTATTAATATTAATTCGATGAATACGTTTTTATGATGAATACGTTCGTATTGTCTTAATTTGAAAAATCGTTAATTGTTTTTGTGTTAGTGTTGACTGGATCGATTTTAGTAGAATTGTATATTTTAATTCGGTCTACAAAAAATGTTACTTATTTTGTTTCTTATATTAATTTATTATATTTAATTGAAAATTAAATTAGACTTTAAGCAATTAAGATATTTCCAGAATGATATTCATAAAAATAATATAAAATATTAAGATATAAATAAAAAATAATTCCAAAAAAAGACTTTGAAATTTCCTAAAAGATCGACAAACAAACATTTTTCGTATTAGATACTCCCTTAGGTTTCGTAACACAATATACCTTGGTTTCTAAACTTATCGTGTTTCACTTACACTTTCTTTTGATGTGGTGATGAAGGCGAATGTCCTTTAGTGAAACTGATAACAAATTAATTATCAAGGAAATGTGATATGGATTGAATTATACATAATTTCTATACATAAACTATAAAAATCAGCTTAAAGTTGGAATATAGAACAGTGAGTGTCCCAAGGCAGTCTTATTGCTTCCAACAATCTCTTGCCAGACAGACCTTTAATGGGATATTGAACAAATAATTATATCCGCTTAAAAAAACAAAGTTGGCTTCAAATAAAATTGGACCTTATGAAAAAAAACATATCTTATTTTTTCACTCTTTAAATTTATATGTAATAATTTTCCAAATCGGTTCATAAGTGATATTCTGAGGTATACATGCAAAATACAACAAAATTCAAAACTTCCTTCTTTTTCTTAAGTCAGTTAAAAAGAGGCATGTGTGAAATGAAAACATACAACAAAACTGATTGATCCTTCGATTACACACTAAAGGTAATAATTATGTCGAATCTCAAAATGGCTCCAAAATTTTTTTCTATCACATTTCCCATCGCTGTAAAATAGTAGTCAATGTGGAAGGAAAGAGGAATTACAAAATTATTAACATCAAAAAAAAGTTTTACTATAAAAATACTAAATAATTTATTATCGAATCAAATTAATTAATTTTATATGGAAGCTTTACACTTACTTATTGAATTTCAAATTAAAATACTCATCGATTTTAAATAAACATTTAGAGTGTATCAAATCAATATTGGGAAAAATCAGGCGTTAAAAATAGCAACCATATCTTTAAGTTTATTTAAATGAATTTGTTAAAGTGTTATCTCAAATAACTGTCGAGGCGAACAAAATATTCATCGAATCAACGTTTCACGTTTCCGATTGCATCCTTTAAATCGTTGACGGTTTAATTTTAATCATTTACAGGTTGTAATACAATAAGTCCGCCTTATGTATTTATATGATATTTAATTATAATATAATATAAGGAAGTGATTTTGTATTTCAAATACAAGCTAGCAATACTAAAAACGTGAATTATTACGTTAACGCTAAGGCAAATGTCCTAAATAAAAACATGTAGCGTTTTTTGCGTTAATATCGACATAGTATTTGTATATAACTCGCATTCGGATATAGATAAGATAATTATATATATTGGCAAACTATATCCACTCCACGTATATATAAAGGTCCTCCAGACCGATTTCGGCCACGGCGGCCAATTTCAAGAGAGATTAGCGAACTGCGCAGGAGATATTATAGTGCACAAGTGTGTGCGCAAACACAGGTGCACTCACTATTCCCTAGCTCTCATAATCCGATGGGACGGCAATCCGACACGACCGGAAAGAGTTTAGGCGCAGGACCAACGGCTTAACGTGCTTTCCGAGGCACGGGAGTGTACACACTTCCAACTTCCAGACTCCGGGCTGCTACTGAGAATTTTCTGACAGAAAAACCCAATAACTATTTATTGGCCCGACCTGGGAGTTGAACCCAGGACCACCGGGTCTGCAGCCTTATATCTAGCCACTAGACCAACGAGGCAGTACTCCACGTATATATATATACGCATTAGCTTAACCGCTAAGGTTAAGCTAATTAGCGGTCATGGATGGATGGTCTATATATTAGTTATTTATTAATTTTATTAATATGGAAATTATATAATTATATCAATAAAGTTCAGGTCATTGATCGTAAATATTAATAACATTAATAAGGTATTCCATCGTGCTGTTTTTTGCAATTTGGTGGTAACTTATTCTTCTCAATCCAATTATATCTTATATCCGATCGGCTATCTTAGTTCCAGATGTCATTCTTGTTGATTTCAGTCTCAGCGGCGTCCCGGGGGAGACTAGCCAAGTGTGTATATTTCAGTGCACAAATATGTGCGCAAACTCAAGTTCGCCTTCCATTTTTTATTCTCATGGGACATTTTAATTACTGGAGAAAAAACTTTGCCAACATTAAACTCCGCAATGCTAGTGAAAATTAATTGATAGAAAACCCCAATCACGTATCACGACCTGGGGATCGAACCCAGGAAATTGGAATATGCAGTTTTATACTGAACTGTTACTAGAGCAACGAAGCAGAAATTATGACATTGTCTTACCATACTTAGGTACCAAAATATATCTAGGTCTCAATTGTATTTGACTCAACTTACCTAAGTGGTTTAACCACGGCGCTGTTAAAATAAATAATGCAAACCACAAAATTAAATAAGACTATTTTCATGCTTTCTTTGTTTTGATAAGAAATTATTACTTTCCTTTCAAATGAATGGAGACGTTGCAACGGTTATGTATAGATAAAAGTTATCTTGACTTATCAAGTAGCATAAAGTTACGAAGTGGAACATTTGCCAGCATGCCTACATAATTCCAATTTAAAAAAATAATCAAACCCGGAAGTTGTTGTACTATCTGTGTATGTGTGTATTTACTCAGTGGTAGGGGTTTGTGCAAGCCCGTCTGGGTAGGTACCACCCACTAATCAGATATTCTACCGCAAAACAGCAGTACTTGGTATTGTTGTATTCCGGTGAGTGAGCCAGTGTAATTACAAGCACAAGGGACATAACATCTTAGTTCCCAAGGTTGGTGGCGCATTGGCGATGTAAGCGACGGTTAACATTTCTTGCAATGCCGTTGTCTATGGGCGTTGGTGACCATTTACCATCAGGTGACCCATATGCTCGTCCACCTTCAAACACAATAAAAAAAAAACCTATCATCATAATCTTTAGTTACACGATAAAGTAATCGTACTACATATGTACTAAAGTACCATCTCGCAATAAAATTGCCACTTATATGTGCATTCTTTCATGATTAGACATAGCAACATATATATTTGCAGTTGAAACGCTTGGACCTTGGAGTAATAGTGCAAATACTTTCATCAAAAAAATTACAACCCGTCTTATTGCCTGTACCGGTGACAAGAGGTCTGGTTCATTTTTCGCCCAGGGAATCGGAATTTCGATGCAAAGGCGGAAATGCTGCTAGCATTCTTGCCACCATTCCACACGGTCGTGATTTTCGTACAGTAACTGCGCTTTTTTGTATTTATTTAATGCTTTAATGCAAATAAAAACTTACTATATATTATATATAAAAGGAATGTTTGCTTGTGATTCATAGTGTTCACGCAGTTGTCTAAATTCGAGCATAAAAATAAAATATGAATTTGCACGTTTCGAACATTTTTTCTTTCAATTTTGATAACACTAAAGCTTGTCAATAGCTACCAAACAAAAAAAAAAGAAAACCGGTAAAAAAACAGAGAATAAAGAGGTAGGTAACATACAACATGCAAGCCATTATCGCTCTTAAGTTTATTTATTTAAGATTTTTTTCGTTTTCCATCTGGAAATATTTAGTCTAGCAAAGTCATATTAATTCCGATCAGAAAGTTTACTTCCTTTGAACGCAAATAAGTTTAGTTTCAGTTAAATATAATCATCCAGACATCAAAGGGCTAGAAATCGTTATATCAAATGGTGTTTGATTTAATGCTGAAAAAGTCAACAGTTAGGCTATAAATTTCAACCTTCACGTTTTAACTGATACGAGGAAATGTTTACATTTTGCAATTGTTTCTTTCTGGATTGAGATAATTTTAGTTTTTTCTCCATATGAATATTTTTTATTGGTAATGTAAAAAATGTCTTATTATTTTACTCTTATAATACCATATCGAATAGACGAACCATTACATAGGTGTACTAGGATAACAGCTGACA
This sequence comes from Nymphalis polychloros, assembly GCA_905220585.2. Classification (NCBI taxonomy): domain Eukaryota; kingdom Metazoa; phylum Arthropoda; class Insecta; order Lepidoptera; family Nymphalidae; genus Nymphalis; species Nymphalis polychloros. Next base: position 3,383,460 of record HG992264.1, on the reverse strand, counting down.
GGGAGAGGTGGTGTAACATCCTGAAAATAATAACATCAGCCACTACTTCAAGAATGAGACAATTTTTATTATTAAAGATAGAGTCAATTATACAATTTACTGTACTTTTGTATTTTATTTTATTTTATCGCTGTATTTGTTTGTGTGTGTGTGTTTAATATACATTGTGGCTGTTTCAAATATACTTTTATTATAATTTATTGACTGCTTCCTTTGTTATTTACTTTATTTATTTATTTTAAAAATGCATATCTACGTACGACGAGCTCGAGCTCAGTGGCGTGCCATTGGAGAGGCCTATGTCCAACAGTGGACGACGAATGGTTGATGATGATGGTGATCTACAGTAAATTCATTTATGTATATAACACTTATAAATAGTAGACAAAATAATATCTATCTGATATATGTGCCAATTCAAGATATGTACAACGTTGATTACGTAACATATAGTCTAGCTGCTTACCAAAATTGGGTGTAATAGCTACAATATTTTTTAAATAATTACATATCACCGTTGGTCCTATGGCTGAACACTTTTCGATCGTGTTAGATTGGACTATCGAAGAATTCTAAAGATTTGATTTTTTCTTGTATATTTTTTGTAATGGATAAACTTAAAATCTACTCAACCGATTTTAAAATTTCTGTCAATTCTAGAAATCTACATTATTACCGTAGCTACATTAGTAGCATAGGCTAAATTTTTTTTCGTAAAGATCCCTGCCAAGGTCGCAGTAATGTAACCTAAGTTATCAATTTTTCCGATTCAAAAGACATTATTGGCGTAAAATAAGTTCAACCCGGGAGTCGGGACGGGCCACTAGCTTAAAATATACAATCAAGCGGCTTCTAGTTATCTAGAGTAAGCTTTCGATAGTGATGTATATATAGGCATTACCTAGTGGTTGGGATACGTCAGTTTTTACCGAAGGTTTGGGATTCGAATACAACTAAACCAAGTTCAAGGACCTCAACAATCTACAGTATCATTTAAATTTACAGTGTACCTTACAACCGTTTACTGAATCCCGACGAGATAAAACATATAAGTATATACATAACCATAGAAATGTTATTGCTTTTCTTTATAAACTTTATATTTTTTAATACAATCAGGGCTGAAAAACATTCGGTTTTTTCTAAAAAGATAAAATTATCTTCAAAATAAATAAATTTAGGTTATCTCATAAAATTTGTTGTTATTTTTTTAATTGTATTCACACACTATTTATTTGCATTACTTTGATATTTGTGCAGTAGTCGTTGGATTTTAGTAGAGTTTACGACGTAGTTCGATCAATGTAAAATAGATGGCGCGAAATGAAAAAAAATATGGATAATTGAAATAAAAAACATTAATGGCAATATTTTTTACTGTTCTATTAAAAATGTATACCATTTTTCTTTTTGTTTCTTTTTTTTATAAGACAAATTTTATTAACATAAGAATTATTAAAATTAAAATTACAAACAGCTACTGTACGAATCGTGACCGATTGTGGATTGGACAAGCGGCATTTGTCATACGTAGGCTGACGTGCAAACATGCCATCTGATGGTAAATGGTCACCACCGCCCATAGACATTGGTGATGTAAGAAATATTGACGCATCGCTAATGTTTTCTCACTCACCCTTCAAACCAGAACGCAACAATGCTATTTATACTCTACAGTCCACCACTCTACCAACTGAGCTACCGATGGTTAAGCATTGCTATTTAGTGGTAGTTTCTAGTTTGACAATATCCTGGGACATTATTCACACAAGGCAATCTGATTCCAAACTAAGCAAAGCTTGTACTATGGAAACCAGACAACTAATATACTACATATACTATTTTTCTTTTGTAAATATATGCTTATATAGATAATTACACCCAGACACAGGACAAACAGACATGTTCTTGCACACAAATGTCTGTCCTGGGTGGGAATCGAACTCACGATCTGCGGTGCGAAGGGCAACTACTACCAACCACGCCAACCGGCTCGTCAATCAATAAGAAAGTGTAATACTTCAATATTGAATAAAGTATTTTGAATTTGAATTTGGAAGAATATATTGTTGATTTATCGTCTGTTAATATTTTAAAGTCTTATATTTTCTCACCGTTTATCAAATATGTAGTAATTAATTTATATTATCTTAAGTCATAATACTATTTCAAATTAGTGAAAAAGCCGATATTAAATTGTATCGATGTCATCAATCTTAGGAAATCATATTTTTTAACATACCTACTACATTTTAACATTGATGAAGATATAGAAGATAAATATTTACAGCTTAGTATATATATGTGTGTGTGTTTAGGATAGTAGACTACACTTTCACACTTTCATAATTCAAACCTGAAACTTTATTGGGAATTCTTAGCAAAATAAAATAAATTTTTGAATATATTAAATGAATGTATAAATTGATTTCTAAAACTCAACATATAAGTTCCCTGTCACGGAATTTATTGGGTTTAAGATATTCCAAGAAGACGACGGAAATTGGTAAAACGAAATAGAGGAAAACGCGCGCTTTTCAAATCATAGAATGGATTCGTTTTACTCCTAAACGCTATTGGTGACGTCACCAATCACTTTTTATTTTTCATATTCCATCTGAATAGACTAAATGATTTACGTTTGACTGAATTCAGGCGTGATGCCCATTCTTTATTGAGATGAGCCAATTGTGTTGACGATATTATATTGAAGTGTAAATCTTTTCTTACACATAATAAATTATTAGTTAGTAGAAAAGTGGTTTATAATCAATGAAGCAAAATTAGTTTTAATTAAAATCGGTCCTTGCTTTGTAAATTTAGATTTGCGTATTAGTATGGAAATATTACCTTCTGCTCAAGAAAGGAGAGGAGGCCTAAGCCCAGCAGTGGGACATTCACAGGCTGATACTTTTATGAAAATATTGACCTTCAAAATTTTACCTTGATAATACAAACTAATAATATAAAAAAAAAAAGAAAGAATATAAAATTTTTGTGGTGTTACTCCTTTACAAGTTATGTGTTATGAGCTAGTGTAACTACATCCACATAATCATATTTACCAAGGTTGGAGACACATTGACCAAAAGTCACCATTTTCGCCTCCTCCCTCCCTCTGTGGTACTACGCTGGAGATGCAAAGCAAAGTCGCCATACTGGGAATTGACGTTCGGTGCGACCTCAATCCAAGGGACCACATCGAGGCTGTTATAAAAACAGCTTCACGGAAACTCGGAGTCCTGAACAAGGTGCGGCGTTTTTTCACCCCACAACAACTGCTCCTGTTGTATAAAACACAGGTGCGGTCTTGCGTCGAATATTGCTCGCACCTCTGGGATGGCTCCGCTAAGTACTTACTGGAGGCCTTGGATTGGTTGCAGCGACGTGCGGTTCGCATTATTGGCGACGTAAAGGTCACCAACACCCTCGAGCCTTTACAATTGCGTCGAGAGATAGCGGCACTGAGCGCTTTCTACCAATTGTATCATGGCGAGTGCTCAGAGGAATTATTCTCCCTCATTCCTGCTTCCCCATTCCTTTACAAGTCTACGCGTGCTGGCTCTCGATGTCACCGCCTAACTGTGCCATCAATTCCATCGCGCACAAAGAAATTTGGCAACTCTTTTCTTTGTCGCACCTCCAAAACATGGAATTCTTTACCAGCACACGTGTTCCCCTCCTCTTATGACCTGGGTCATAAGAGGAGGGGAACACGTGTGCATCTTGCGGGCCGGCAAGGCGGGGGCGGCTAAAGCAAGTCATTCGTCCTGACCGCACTAGCCGTCGTCGCGTTTGGACGCGTGTGGAGTAGAGTCATTTTCTCTCCCGGGTAATATAAAAAAAAAAAAGACGCTGTAACGGATGGTTAATATTCCTTACAGCACCAATGTCTGAGCGGTGCTAACCACTTATCATCACTTGGCCTAATTTTTGTACCTATTGAACAAAAAATGTTTATCTGTAAAGTCGGTTTACAAACGATAACTTTACGTGATAACTTCGTGATGCTTCTACTCAAACGCATCGGCCGATGGAGTGGAAGAGAGATAGATGCGTCACAAGCCGAACGCTTAGACTGATCGTGCCTCTCTATCGCTTGTTCCACGCTTTCGCTTGCACACTCGGTTCAGGCGGAACGTGACAACGAGTCATGCTTTTTCGCGCGTGCAGCCGGCGTTCATCGATTTATAAGATGTTATCACGTCAAAAGACATGAAATGATGACGAATACCACCCACGTCGAATGTGCAATTTCGATAATCTAAGTAAAATGCGAACCAGTCCTTCCAAGTAAAATTAAGATAAATTATTGTTATGTGTTTTTATATGTATATGGAATATTACCTAAGCAAGGCACAGTTTCAATGGAGAAAACTTTTCTCCTATTCCGAGTATTGGAGAAGGATTCAAACCGAAATGCACTCAATTATGAATAGGCAGATTTTAAAAGGATGATTTGCAAAACACGCAATTATTTTACTCAGGGGAGATCGACGAATGTTCTTTTTTAAATAATGTCCATAATTTAAAGATGCTACTTGCTGAGAATAATTTCCGAATTAATTCAGTACCATCTATCGTAATTTGTCTAAGCTATTCTTCTTATATTGAAACATATGATTAGTGGAGGAATCATATCTTATTTATTGTTAGAAAATATTATATTGGAATCAGCCCAATAATTATATAAAGTTACATAAGCTTTTCATTATATTTAGGCAAACACATAACCTATAATGTACCATTTGAATTATATTTTTATATAGGCCGAACAACCGCAATTGTAATGATTCAACCGTGTTATTTAGGTTGAATGGACCCTTGGGAACCATTTCTGTTCATTTCATTGTATAGTGACGAAGCTAAAATCAATATTATGTAAATTTTCATTAATATCCGTAATTTGTGAACAAACTAAATTCGTGGAATTATTTAGTCTTGCTTAGTTAGTAAGCACCTCTTAGTTAGTTACATTTCTTAAAATAAAATGTTGACGTAGATATTTATAAATAAAAAGTGTTGAAATTAAAACAATAATATTATATTATACAAAATATTTATTGATAATTTATAATATAATAGATAAATAAATATTATTACAATATTGTGTTAAAATTGTATAAGTGTTTTACTTGGTGGTAGAGCTTTGTGCAAGCTCGTCTGGGTAGGTACCACTCATCAGATATTCTACCGCAAAACAGCAATACTTGGTATTGTTATGTTCCGGCTTGAAGGGTGAGTGAGCCAGTATAATTACAGGCACAAGGGACATAACATCTTAGTTCCCAAGGTTGGTGGCGCATTGACGATGTAAGCGATGGTTAACATCGCATACGATGCCAATGACGAGCATTTGGGCAACCTGAGTCCACCTACCTATACAATAAAAAAAATACATTTTTGTTGAAATGATCTGTAACAAAGTTTATAACAACATATACAGATAGTCGAATATTACTTTATTTTTATTCTTGTTTACTTGAAAAACTAGAAATGCCTATAACTTAATTTAGAGCAGTCGTTTCGGAGATGTGAAATGAACAACATAAGAGAAATAGCGTAGGGACTACAATACGATATATTCACGCTGGGTGATAGATGGCTGGGAATGGGGCAGCAAAATTGCTTACCGTGGTATTAATATGATTTATACAAATATTTATGAACACTAGTTTGAGTAAGAAATTGGAACGGAAGAAAAACAGTACAAAACGTAATAGACGAGAGGTTGACCTTTCCAAATTCAAGATAACTAAACCTTTGCATGAAATAAAACAACGAGAATTAATCAATTAAAATTACGGAATAATGTTCGATTTTCAAAGTGGAATTTATTTAAGTGTGAAGATAACTTATTTGTTGGAACCAATTTTTTGGAAAAGAGTAATTGTCAAGTTTCTTGTCGGTTTTTCTTTTTAGACCTTATATTGCGTACTGGTAACTTCAAATTTAATTTAATATCGTGAACTGACTCCAATTTTCTCATAAGAGCCTACTTAAACACAGTTGATTTTGATAGTAAAATTTCATTCGAATTTAAGTGTTAAACGAAATATTTGTGTGAAATAGTCCAAACGCTGCAGTAGCCGCTAGTAATGTGTCTTCTGTACCGTAGCATATTACGTGCTATTTCTGAAATGTGAGCCAAATTTCAGAGGGGAATTTAAAGTGTTTCAATATTAAAATATTATTTTTATACCATTTTAATGTCGTGGTAGGCTAGTTTTATAAATATACAAAGAACGCTGTCGAGTGAGAAATTGTTGCCAAAAAACAAACGAGTTTTGGCAAACTTTAATGCAGGTTGAGATATTTGGCCAGAAAACAAGTAAAATAAAGGTCAGATCACGTATTACGTAAGATAAAATATGTTGCAATACTCCAACTTCATATGATTTTATCACAGATATGTTCCCAAGCTGTACCTACTAGCGTTTTCCCCACTGTTTCACCCGCGTAGTTTATTTTTTCGTCGGAATTCGCAAAAAAAATGTAACCAATGTTACTCGCTGATAATGTAGCTTTCTATTGGTGAAGGTAAGAATTTTTGAAATCTTATGTGTTTCGCTGTTAAAGCTTAACAAACAAACTCACATTCACATTTATAATATTAGTTAGGATTTGTGACGTTTGCAGTTGAATAAGTTGATACGACTTTCCGAATTCTTTTTTTAAACTTTATTACATACATTTTAAAGGTACCCACAAATACAGCCCGTATTATTGTAAGAATATATTTTTATCTACGTAGATGAGAATCTAGTTGAAGTCTCTTGTGCCTATAGTTAGCTCTATCGGTATATTTGTTATTATATCCCTTATTCTCTATAAAAACATAAGTATTCCACTGAAACCAAAATAACAAAGCATTTCTGCTTTGTATTTACTCGGTGGTAGAGCTTTGTGCAAGCTCTTCTGGGTAGGTACCACCCACTCATCAGATATTCTACCGCAAAGCAGCAGTACTTTGTATTGTTGTGTTCCGGTTAGAAGGGTGAGTGAGCCAGTGTAATTACAGGCACAAGAGACATAACATCTTAGTTCCCAAGGTTGGTGGCGCATTGGCAATGTAAGTGATGGTTAACATTTCTTACAACGCCATTGTCTATGGGCGTTGGTGACCACTTACCATCAGGTGGCCCACATGCTCGCCCGCCAACCTATACAGTAAAAAAAAAAAAAAAAAAAAGAACATAGCAGCTAAATAATACCCAGTAGATATACATTAAAATTATTTCGTTTTTGATAACATGTAAATAAAAGGTTTATTACAAATGATTGTATATTCATAGTAAATTGGATTTTGTAAGTTATTCGAGATTGCTGATATGAGTAGACGCTGTGGTAATGTATTTTATATGTTTTAGTTTCCGTCATATAATTTTATATTTTTATATATTTTATTTATATCCTACCTAAGATGGCATAGTTGCTAGAACACGTAAATCTAAATCCTGCCCAGTTATGGAGCTCAAGTTGTACACATAAACATTGATAACCTAAGTCTCTTAATTAGACGGGACGGCAATCCGACACGATTGGAAAGAGTTCAGGCGCAGGACTTGGCTTTAGGTGCTTTTGAAGGAACGGGAAGAAAAACTTCTATAAATTTTATATAGGTATTTAATAAAGAGGCAGTTAAGACTTTTATAACTGAGATGGTCTATACTGATTAAAATGCAATACCAGTGAACAAATACGGCTTATAAATATTTAAAAAAAATTAACATACATCGTATATATATCATATTGAATCGAAAATGAAAATCTAGTTTCAGTGTTAAAGTCTTCGTTATCAAATTTGGTAACTTTTTCAGCTTTAATAAACGTAATTATATTAATAATAATGGTTACAAGTGCAGTGAAAGCGAAGTACAGAAAACCAATGATAAACTATCCAAAGGACACATTATTTTGGGCTACCGATTTTTTCGTTAAAGGTTGCAAGAATTTTATCCAAAATTGTCCAGCTTCATACAAGTAAGCCTATTTTTTTTTAAGGAACCAAGGATTGATTTGATCTTATGTCTCTTATGCTCGTACACTAAGAGGGAATATTTTTTTACATACGATAAATAATAAAAAACTCATCAGATATTCTACAAAACACAGTTTCTGTAAAACAGCAATACTTGGTATTGTTGAGTTCCGGTTGGAAGGATGAGTGAGCTAGTGTAATTACAGGCACAAGGGACATAACATCTTAGTTCCCAAGGTTGGAGGCGCACTGACGATTTTTTTTTAAGAAATTTACAATGCTACTCTCTATAGGGGTTGGTGACCACTTACCATCACGTGGTCATACCTATACTATAAAAAAAAGAATAAAAAGGATAAAAAGTGTGAGTAAGTCAGCTTAATAGGTACAAGGCACATAACGTAGTTTCCAAGGTTAGTGACGCATTAGCGATGTAAGGACGGTTAATATTTCTTACGGCGCCAACGTCTACGAGCGATTGTGAACATGTATCTCCTGCATGTCTGCATATAGGCTGTGTATTATAAGCTATGTGCTATAATCATTTATATTAAAAATGCTAAACACCAAAAGTAAGTACTTAAAAAATTTTTTTGTGCAATTCAGAATATATCGCCATATATTCGCTTTACAGAAATCAAGAAATATGCGCGCGAAGTTACAACGGCGAATACAGAAATTTTGCAAATTATTGTGAAATGCAATATGAAAATTGTAATACATGGAGAAGTGAGTCACTTTAATACTTTTATACCAATTTTTTAAACAAATTCAGTACATCGGAAATAGAGCGAAGCGTTAAGAGATTATTTTTAACGTTTATCATAATAATATCAGTAACGTCAATTATATAGATTTTTTTTTATTTTAAATCGGGTCTACCACACGGAAGAACCATATAAATCGATGCTTACTACGTAAATATTAACATTTAACTGAGCTTCTTAATAACTTAAAATCTTATGTTAAATAAATGATTATTATATCGAGTTAAAGATCTTTATTTCTCATTACGAATTATATTCATTTACATGAGAACATAAAATAATCATTTACAATAATTGCCTAGCGGCGTAACAAAGTAACATTTATAAAGCATATTAGAAAAAAAAGAGGGTATCTGTGAATACTTTGCATTATTATCGATGGACTGGTCTTATCGCAAATACACGGATTAAAAACAGCTGGAAGTGGTATGCGTGAGTGGGCAATTTATGTATTTATTATTCATTTGTTTTTATTTTTATTCAGAGGCTTATTGTGTAAATTTACTTTAATATGCATTCAATTTGGATTATATGTATCTTTATATATATGACGGCGCCGCCACCTTGTTTTAAGCAGCACGTGCAACTGTCACCACTAATACCCCATAAAATGCAGAGCTCGAAAAAGCGGAGGGTCTTTCGTTCGACAGTAATTGCCCTTTGCACATTCTGCACCGTAATCATAATTAATGTTGTAATTGTGTAAGTGTGTGGTAATTAAAGTAAATAATAAATTATATATATATATGATATATGGTCCTCCAGACCGATTTCGGCCACGGCGGCCAATCTCAAAAGAGATTAGCCAACTGCGCAGGAGATATTATAGTGCACAAGTGTGTGCGCAAACACAGGTGCACTCTCTTTTCCTTAGCTCTCATAATCCGATGGGACGGCAATCCGACACGACCGGAAAGAGTTCAGGCGCAGGACCAACGGCTTAACGTGCTTTCCGAGGCACGGGAGTGTACACACTTCCAACTTCCAGACTCCGGGCTGCTACTGAGAATTTTCTGACAGAAAAACCCAATAACTATTTATTGGCCCGACCTGGGAATTGGACCCAGGACCACCGGGTCTGCTGCCTTATATCTAGCCACTAGACCAACCAGATTAAAAATATTATAATAAATTATTATAGTAATGAATATAATAAATTATTATAGTAATGAAACTGTAATAATACGAATTAATTGTGTGCTTCGGAAGTTTGCTGTTTTTATATAAAGAAAATGTTTGTCTCTGTGCCTACATATACAGTGGTGATCATATAATTAGAAACACTTCTTATGAATAAAGAAAGTATAACTTCAACGTACAAATGTTACAAGAAAATCCTCTCCCAGAGAATATACGCTAATCGTTCGTGTTGCTAAAAAAGTCCCAAGTAAAGGCTCCAACCAGATTAAAAATAAAGTTTTTTTGCCTGATGACCCGAGAAACATCTCGTCAAGACTGATACGCCGAAGATTAGTGGAAGCTAAATTGTTTGGAATAATCTCTCGAAAGGTACCGCTTCTTACCAAGCAACACCGAGAGAAGCGATTATTATTCGCTAAAAAAATATGTTAATTGGACGGTACGAGAATGGAAAAAAGTGTTATTTCCAGATGAAACAAAAATAAATATGGTAAATTCCGATGGAAAGCGGTATGCTAGACGCTCTGCAAACAATGCTTTTAATTATAAATACACAAGAAGTATAGTCAAGCACGGTGGCGGTACAATGGATCAATGGCAATACAAAAATATCTTAGAGCACACAATAATTCCCTCGGACTCGGACGATCATTTGCCTATAACCTGGATCTTTCAGCATGACAATGACCCTAAACACACGGCCAATAGCGTCAAATGTTTCCTTAGCGAACAGCGTATATCCGTTTTAGACTGGCCAGCAAATAGTCCGGACTTAAACCCGATAGAAAATCTCTGGTATATTGTTAAAAAGAAAGTCTCAAACAAACGTAACACCAGTCAAAACGAACTATATGAAGCATTTGTTGAAGAATGGAATTCAATCCCCCTAGAAAAATGTACGAAATTGATTGAATCAATGCCACGACGTTGCAGTGCTGTTATTGAAAAGAGTGGGATACGCCACTAAATATTAATTATAACTATTGGTAGGCTGTGGATAGTAGCTATTTCGTAAATAACAATACTAATTACGAATACTTAAAAAAATATTGTTTTTTATATTTTTTGGTGTTGTTTCTAATTAGTTGACCATTATTGTTCATACCTTAAAACTGATTTAAACGTTTGTCCGTAATGTAATATTGAAACTGCACTTTTTTACTCGGTGGTAGAGCTTTGTGCAAGCTCGTCTGGGTAGGTACCACCCACTCATCAGATATTCTACCGCAAAATAGCAGTACTTTGTATTGTTGTGTTCCGGTTTGAAGGGTGAGTGAGCCAGTGTAATTACAGGCACAAGGGACATAACATCTTAGTTCCCAAGGTTGGTGGCGCATTGGCAATGTAAGTGATGGTTAACATTTCTTACAATGCCATTGTCTATGGGCGTTGGTGACCACTTACCATCAGGTGGCCCATATGCTCGTCCGCCAACTTATACAATAAAAAAAAAAAAAAAAAACTGCACTTTTGTAATGGGATTTATATTGTTTTTCTAATGAATGATAAATCGTTGTCCTATTTATTGTTTAATTTCAAAATAAAAACGATTGCGGTGAAGTATCTTACATAATGTCAAGGACCGTTGGTAGTGTTTCTAATTATACGACCACCACTGTATATCACGAAAATATAGGACTTATCAACGCCAAGTGTACCAGAATACTTACTAAAAACCAGACCTACTGATTTTTTCACGTCGGGGAACGTCACGGAATCTTTGACGCTTTAGACTAACTCCTCCTTAATAAACGGGCTAACAAGATATTTTTCAAATCGGACTATTACTTCCTGGGATAATGCTTACGATATTTCAAACTCTCTAGCTTTATTACAGTAATACATTCGTAGTTGCATTTATGAATTTATGCCTTTATAGGGTAGGTAAACATTCATACACGCCACTACGCAGCTTATTATTCATTGAATTTGTTTGTTATACACATTTATCAATAATTTGCGAACCCTCCCGATTTTTCTCAGAAGTCATTGGTTCCGACAAACCCACTTTTTGGAAACGTTAATATACATAATATGCAAATGTATATATATCAATAATAATTTTATTTTCCAAGAAAATAAATCATAATCAGAGTATAAACATCTCTCTTGCGGCCATAAAACATAATTTTCCACGGCTAGACGGATCGACTGTGTGGAATTTATCGTTGTATCGTGTGAAACTTCCCTTATGACCTATATTGTGTTTTGTAACGGATAAAAGACGATACGGAACAATACTTTGTTTCAAAATAATTTCAACAAAGTATAAACGTAAAACTGTCAAACTCTTTCATACTTTTAGATTTCACCAGTTCTTAACTTCGGCAAAGGTAGTTTGTTTGAAAAATGATTTTATAGCTAAGTTTAATTTAAAAACTTGCTTTAGTTGTTGAATTTATTGAAAGCAATAATCATGATGGAAATATTTGTATTTATCGATAATAAATATTATTAATAAACTGGGGTTTAAATAGATTCTTTTTTTATTAACAGTGTCAACAGAGAATTGACAACGGCGTAGAAAATATTACATTAGTCATGTTGTTTTGCAAGCACATATTAAAATGATAATGCAATTTACTTTATGGTAGGACTCTGCATATGCCCGTCTAGGGTAGGTACCACCCATTCATCAGATATTTTACCGCTAAATAGCAAAAATTTGTAATGTTGTGTTCCAGTTTGAAGTGTGAGTGAGACAGTGTAACTACAGGCATAAGGAATATAACATCGTAGTTCTCAAGATTGGTGGCGCATTGGTGATGAAAGAAATGGTTAATATTTTTTACGGCGCCATTGTCTAAAGGCGGCGGTGACCACTCACCATCAGGACGCCCAATCGCCCGTTCGATTACTTTTTTTATAAAAAAATGTTAACAACACGAACTTTTAAAAGTATTAATTAACAAATTTTTTGACGGAAAATCGTAAAATCTTTATAGGTAGATCGTTGAGACATACAATAATAATATAAAACATATTATCCATTTAATACTTTTAATTCAGATTGATGAATTCGTCTTAAAAGAATTAATTTATTGAGAATGTAATTTCACTACGGCATCCTCAAAAATCTCTTCTTGAGCACTTTAAAATGTGAAGAGCTGTTAGATGAGATGCGTTACCAAAATCAAGCAGCCCTCGAAAAATATTTTCATAGCTTTCAAAGCAGACATCCTCAGATTTGTTTTTTAAATTCATGATTGCTTTTACGAAATAACATAAATAAAAGATGTTCGTAATCATGGTTCATGGATTAATATTCAGGCAGCTCTGAATTTCTCAAGTCTAGAATTTTCGTGTGGACATAAAACCGTTCTGTAATTCTCGTTGTAATAAAATATTCAATTAAACTCGAATAGATTTTGATATATTTGTATTCAAATAAAGTTTTAGATATTTTGAATCTGATTTTTAACAATTCCTGTTTCCTTTTAAATAACTGTTCCTTAAGTTGATTCTACTATAAAATTAGTAAGACACATCCCATCCGATTTTTTTTTTATTACTGTCACCAACGCCCGTAGATATTGGCGCTGTAAGAAACCATAGCTTACATCGTCTATGAATTGAAATATTATGTATGTTGTTCCTGTACTCAGAGTTACACTGGCTTCAAACCAGAACACGACAATGCTTTGTATTGCTGTTAGGCGGTAAAATATGTTGAGTGGATTAGAGGAATTTGCACAAAGCACAAGGGCTACTACCATTAAAACCACACTACGAACGGTTATATTAAAGATGGAAATCATAGACCTAAGCATAGTTAAAGTATAAGCGTTGTTGTTTAAATTATAATAATGTTTATCATTATAACTAATGAAACTAAATGACGAAAGATGGCGCTCATTAATCGTTCCTTTATTTAAAAATTACGCCACTGTTAGCGTTGAAGTTTACTTTTAAAGTTATAAGGATGACGTACGATCAAGTCGAGCGACGCAGGCGAACTGAAGTGATTCTGCAGTTTACCGTGCCTTTTTATACACTGGACCATGTTGATTATGCTGGGGGGGGGGGGCAGAGACCGCTAATACTACTTATATTTTTTAATATTACTATTCTATAAGATTTTAATATTTTATTTATATTAATCATTTATTTCAACAACGTTCTAAGCCGGTGTTTTCGCTAGAAATACCCTTACATCCTTTGACTGGCTGTTCTCTAGTGACTTTCAATATTTGCTTCCATCAATTGCACTGCTGGAATACCCAGGAGATAAAAACGTAATACAAATTTCTAAAATATTTATTGATTAGATTTATTAAAATTTTATGAACAAGAATAATTTATTCCCTTATTTTATTTTTACTATTTAATTAACATGCATTTGTTGTTTATTTTTAACCAATAAATAAATAAAAATATGTTAATTTATTTAATTAGGCTGATTTAATGTTAGTTAAGAAGATAAATAAAATATAAGAAGTAACCACTGTTATGGTACGTACAATAGATTCTCGAAGGCTCGCTGCCTTCTTGTTTTGGCTCATTACTGATTTTTGATTTTTGTTTTTCAGATTGGCGAGTTTTTAAGAGAAATCGATGCTAATTTTTTTTTATAAATAAATAAATGTTTTTGAAAATATCTATTCATACAATTTTATTCACATTTTATAATTTGCAGAGCTCAGATACGAATAAAATTGGTTTTTGTCTTACCTTCTTTAACTTCCTTTATTTAATCGCTAATACTACGTTGTTTATGTGTGTACATTTATGTGTCAGATAGCTGAGATGGCCAATGGTAACATCACCTACATCTTAATCGAATATTGTTGAAATAAGCCCGTAAATGTCATTAAATTTTTATCTATACTACTATATAAATCTATTGGTTCTGTCTGTACATTTTTTTTTCCTAATTTTGTGATAAATAATCGTTTTATGATGCAGTGATTCACATTATACAATTTTTTTCATTTTAGTCTGTCTGTCTGCCTGTCTGTCTGTATTTCTTCTTATAACTCAAGAACGGCTTGACCAATCTTGATGAAAATTGGTACACACAAAGAACATGTGTTGGCGCAAATGTTAGGCCATATATATAGATCGGTAAACCCTATCTTATGAAAAATAATTTCAAATCGTTAATTACGTATTTCTTTACCAGTAGCCATATGTGTGTGTGTGTATGAGTATGTGTGTGTGCGCGCGTGTGTGTTATTATAGTAATAATAGAATTTATAATATTTTTATAACACACACACAGGGCACAGCTAGTGTGTATTTAATCTCACGCTCGGCAGTGAAAGAAAACATAGTTAGGATAACTTATACTACAAGTATAAGATACACAGCAAGCAAGGGATGATTAAAACTATCTCTGCAATTAAAGAAAAGCCCTTAGATTCTATTTTAAACAATATACATACATATGTGTGTAGATAAAAGATAAAATTCAAATTTAATGCCCTCGAGTTGGTTTATGTTGTCTGGTCAAGTTGAAACCACTGTCGTTCAAACATATCGAACGAAAGTTCAAGTCTTTAATATTTATAAGATTATTCCAGCAGGAAGAAAACTATGAATAAATTAAAGTCAAGTATCGTCCCAGTTTTTAATAAATCAAATATAACAGTAAAATATTAGTTTTATCCATAAATAGTTTATAACAAAGTCGCTATCCATGTGTTCTGTCACTTTTTTCACTTAGTTCGTCTAAACTTAAACAGAGTTTGAAGCGCTTTACATTTTTATTTAGACAATTTCTGCTGAATTGTTTAACTTATTTAATTTATGAATTGTAGAGAATGGTTGATATAATTATTATGTTCGAAGTTTGGCTACTAAGTGAACACGTTGGAAGCGTGCCCAGCGTGGAGTGTGGAGAGGGAGATCCTGGTCCGTGAAGTCGGACAAGACCTGTCCCTGCGAGCAATCGTGTCGGCGATGCTCCGCAGGGAATCGGCGTGGAGGGCTGTAGCCTCCTTCTGTGGGACCGTCATGGTCCAGAAGGAGCGGGAAAGGGCCGATCCTGCTCGGCGGAGACGACGTCGGCGTCGTCTCAGCCCTCCCACAGCCCCGACGCCCGGGGCTTAAAAGATAGGGCGTAACCCTGGGGCCGTGGATGCGTGAGGTGGGGGCCTCACGGGTCCTATTTCAGACGGCCCTGAGAAGGATGTCAGCCGGGACGGCCTCGAGCTTCCGTACGCACTAGCGAGGAGTGCGGGGGGGCAAAATTACCTTCGCTCCCTGAGGAGAGATCCGCCAAGCCACGAGCGGAGCAGAGCACGGGCCGCGGATGCGTTATATCAACACGATCCCGCAGCCTCTTCGATCCGTGCCAAGGACGGCCATCGCAGTGGTTTTAGTGGGTAAAAATCCCACATAACCCGGTTCCTCCCCCTAAGGGAGCCGAGTACCGTTTGAAGGTTTCCACTGTGTAAAAAAAAAAACTAAGTGAACACTAATAGAAATTGACATGACGTCATGGTAACATAGTGATATTACATCACTATGTTACCATGACGTCATGTCAATGTTCTTCATGAATTTTTTTTATTCAAACATACCTATCTATTTTATTGATACTTATGGTGCAGCTTTATTTATTACTGTGCTGTGAGCTGTGCCCGCGGTTTCACCCGTGTATACTTAATGAAAATATGATGAATAAAAATCTAAAGGAGTATACGACTAATTTTTAAATTCGAACCAGTAGTTCCTGAGATTAGCCGGATCAAACAAACAAACTCTTTAACTTTATCTATTATTATAGATTATAGATATATATTGCTGATTTAAATCGAATTAATAATAATTTATCCTCGTATTCGCATTCCTGGAAGAGAATTAACAAATTATTTCAATGTATTAGGTCTGACATTGTAGCAGATGGACGTATAAATCTTTTGCGGGTTTGGGGTCTGTCTTCGATCGATGCGGTCAATTCTGAAACTAGGAACTTAATTCCTTTCTTTGATAAATTGCCAGATTTAACTCAAATCAATTTTGTTTTTGTGACAGCGCAGATCAATTCATAGCAGATTGTTAGGATAGTAGCAACTAAAATAATATTAATAAAAAATAAGACTTACGATTAATAAAAAAATAACAATTACAATTTATATAAAATAATAACAATCGAATTTAAAATAAATGGATTAAATTAAAATTTTATAAAATACGACCAACTTAATAAAATTAAAATTATTCTGTAAGTAATTTTTTAAACTGAAAATTAATATTACATTCAATTTCTTTTAACATATAACTATGACAAAAGAAATAAATCAAAATCATTAAATTTATTGTTGTTAATTATACATGATCTATAAAGAAAGCTGTTGCGTACATACTTAGACTTGGCTTTGGGAACATCGAACAAAATTTTTTTACGTGTTTGCACGCGAGGACATCTAATAAATATATTACTAAGTAAGAATGGAGATTCAATATGATATATTATTTAATAATTTAAAAAGAAAGAGTTCATCTTTTATCATACGACGTTCTTTCAATGTCAAAATATTAAGATTTTGAGGATTATCATGAGTATCATTATTCTTCGTTAAAAGATATTTATGAAATTTATTTTGTTTTCTCTCGATTTTATCTATATTTTTTTTAAACAATGTATTCCAAACTGTTGAGGCATACTCGAGAATGGATCATACATGGAACGGACATAGGCATTATATAACAAAAATAGTGTCGATTTATAGTGAAAATCCTTACCCACTCTAAGGATAAATCCCAGCATCCGATATGCCCTTCCAACAATGTTATCAACATGGCTATTAAAGAGCAGCTTATGATCGAGGAGTACTCCCAAATCTCTCACCTCGATTACCCTTTTTATAGGTTTTCCATTAAGTTTGTATTCGAATATTAAATTATTGTTTTTACAAGAAAAAGTTATAATACTGCATTTCTTATGATTTAATGTATTTTAATGACAGTAGTGACAAATCTATTTAAATCAGTTTGTAATAGAGTACTCCTGTGTAGTTTTAATTACTCTAAAAATTTTCATGTCATCAGCGTATAATAAAATATCCGAATGTTGAAAACATCACAAATAATATTGATAAACAAATTAAATAGGAGGGGTCCAAGGCGAGAGCCCTGAGGCACTCCAGATGTAACAGGAACAAAGGATGAGCAGAAACCCTTAATGGTAACAGCTTGGGTACGTTCACGCAGATATGACGCTAACCAACGTAGTAGATCACCGTGTATATCGACTTCCAAGTTTACGAATAAGATGGACGTGCGGTATTTTGTCGAATGCCTTTGAGTAATCGGTATACACAACGTTCACTTGAGAGCCATGTTCCATAGCAGATGTTAAATGATGAAGAAATTGGATAAGATTGGTCTCTGTCGACTTTTTATTGATGAAACCATGTTGTTTCTAATTTAAGATAACAACAAATACTCTCTAAGATCCTACTGAAACTCATCATTATTAGATCCGGCTACATATTTAATTTTTTTTTTGTTTTGCTAGGCGGATGGACCACCTGATGGGTAGTGGTCATCAACGCCCATAAACAACGGCATTGTAAGAAATGTTAACCATCGCTTAACACAACAGTACAAAGGACTGCTGTTTTGTGAGTACCCAGACGAGCTTGCACAAAGCTCTACCACCAAGTATATATATTTTTAGAGAACATTGTTTCCTTTAATAGTGATGAATTTAGTTCATGTTTCATCTGTATATGTTTATAGCTATATATCTGCCCCGACTTCGTACGGTTGAAATTCATACAATGTTTTTATTTAGTTGAAAATATATGTTTCAAATTTAATGACGAAAAATTTATTTTGAATAGTCACATTAGATACGTCACGAAAGGATTGAAAATGTTAAATTTCAAGTAAATCAGATCTACAGTTTCGAAGTTATGAGTCAGTTAATCAGTGGTATTTCGCTAACATATATGTATAGGATTGAAGATCCATGCTAAGATAATATTGAAGTATGAGATTCTTATATTTATACAATATATATTTCTGTACAAAGATCAGTTTTCATATAAAAAAGTTAGTGTTTGAAATATTTTCTTTTTAGTGCATCCGATTATATTTTTGGAACGAAGTTCCTTAATATGAGGCGTTGCGGAGGGGTAACCTAGCCGGCAAAAAACGTCCGTAACGTTAAAAAAAGCGTAAGATTTACTTTCAATTTTTATTCAAAATTCAATTTTTATTCAAAATTCAATTTTTCAACTTTTATTTTAGTTACCAGAAAGCCATAGTTTCTATGATAGAACATGATAAGTCTTAATTATTATTATTCATGTAAATAGCTGTTTCTTTGTATATTATTATTATTATATATTTTTTTATAAATCATTGTAAGCAAAATAAAGGTGTTAAGATAATTATGTAAAGTAGTTTTTTTGATTTTTATCGATAAAAAAATCACAATAAAAAATGTATACCCGAATAATTATTTTCTTTATACCTCGAATAGGACTTGAAATTAATATATTTATAAGAAGGAACTTCGCATGACACCCCATGATTTTTTTCTTATATATATATTTATTTTCTCACAAGTAAAGCTATACTTATATTTTTAGTTTTTCTTAAGGTATCTGTGACTAATGGAACATTAATGAGTGTATATATGTGTATATGTATATACGCGGCAACTATATAAATAGCAAGGTAATAACCAATATTTTTTATTTATATTTTCCTAATGTATTTTATAACAAAATATTACAAATTCCAAACTACATGGAACGTAGTTGAATATGGCAAAGTCCAAAGATATTTGAAATTTCACTTTAACATTTTTCATATCTAAGGAGCTGATCACACATATTTTATGAAACCGATGAAAAATTCACTTACATTTAAAATGGCTAACGTGAGTTTTGGTTTTCGAATTTAAATACATAAATTCTTATCTATTTTTTTTTATAAATTTAGAGATAATTTTAATCTGTATATTATAAGTATTGTTATTATTTGTATTTAATCTGTATATGTATTATCTGTCCACTTCGTTATTCACTTTTTGACAGTGTACATAGGCAACGTAACATTTTTTATTGGCGCTCAGATTAGTGAAAAAAAAAAAAAGAATAAAGCATCTAAAGGAAAGTGGCAACGGCTGCCCATAGACATTTGTAAATAATAACGTAATAATAGTTACATTCGAAGGCCATAATATTTAAAAAAATGTGTACTCAAACATACATAAAGATAATATTTAAAATACCTTATCACTAACTATTAAACTTTACACCGTATGAACTTAGAAAATCATCATAAAAAACAGTGCTTTCCGAATGTTATTATATGACAACATCTGTATAGTTAAAAGTCCATTGAAGTTGGTTTTTGTGTCTGCATGAAATTTACTCAAGCGTTATCAAGTATTTTTTTTTTTTTTTTTAAATGAGAAAATGTCTTATAATATAAAAAGTTAGTTCATTAAGGATAATGGCATAATACTGTTCCAGACTTACTTCAACATTATTGTACAGAAGATCAAATATGAATTGTGAATTAAAAGTTTTAATAGAATAACTTAAGCTCATTGTCTAGCCAGGATTTAAAAAAAAAAAACTGTTTATTAGCATATAAGCTCGGGTACATAATCTTCATATTTATACTTCGTGACTTGTCAAAGAAACATTTTTTAGTAATAAGAAAAACATTACTTAAGTGACACTTACCAAGTTATAACTACAAGCTCCTATCTTGGTTGATGATCCTATGATGGAGACGGTTAATATTTCTTTCGACGAGCGGTGGTGACCACTTACCATTAAATGTCCCATTTCATTTCTGCCTACCTATTATAAATTAAGAAAATGATGCACCGGCACAGATGTTTCAGCATTCAGATGCACTCACACGCACACGTAAAAACACGCACAGTCATACGTAAAATCAAACACACGCGCACTTTCGTTGCAGACACTTAAAGCTATTTTCAATTTCAGGAATGAGCCCAATATTGATGCGGCGTTACAAACCTGTATCCATTTGTCAAGTTTTACGATACAGACAGATTGTATCGGGTTTGAAATGGAGTCATGTGTATAAGACATTTAACTCAATATGCTTATATCAAACATGATCCATGTATCAACGTCATGTAAACAGCGTTACGTTGAGTTATATTGGAATAGATAATGCAAATATCGTTTCCAAAACAATAGTTTCGATACATAATGGCCGAATAGTATAGGGGAATGCTCTGTAATAATTGGCGATAGCATCGTTGATTTAAAGCTCTTATATAAGAATAAATTACTTAAAATCTTTCACACCTTCATTTTATTTATATTTCTTATACTTCATAAACAAAAGTCTTAGATTTTCTAGAAATCTATTACTGATGGAATCAAGTGTGTGAAGCTATGTTAAATATAAAACACTTTTAACTATACAGAATCTTTATTTCATAACCAGCTATCCGTCACGGATTCGCACGGACAAAGTAATGGTCTACATAAAATGTTTATATCGTGATACTTATTACTCTAATGGTTTACGATGCACTCGTCAGTAAAACTCCCAGTCGGCATGATTTTTTGCGACATCTTCAAAAAACTTTAATAAATATTACATCTAAACGTTCCTCATTAATGGATCTATTGGTGAAAACCGTATGAAAATCTGTTCGGTAGTTTTTAAGTTTATCGCATTCACACAGACAGACAAATAGAAGCGGCGTGGACGAGTTAAAAAATATTAAGCCCGGAATAAGAATCCGGGAGAAAGGTGTTATTATAGTTAAAATTTTCGAGGTCGATTCGTTTAAAATACTAAAATTTACTCTAATTATTTAGGTATATATTATATAAAGTAAGTAGGTTAGCTAGTAATTACATACATACATTTCAGGCACTATGAAATTAAAATGAACTATATTTAAGACTGTAATAATTTCTTGAAAAAATGCAATCCAAGATTTATTTCAGAAAATTATATGACTACTATGCACTATGTAAGTTATTTCATTGATTAATCTTTTGAACTCATATTCATTCTAACGTCGAATTTATATTTACTTGAAATATTTTAAAACAATAATTGTGAATCAATAAATCGCGCTTTCTAAGGCATTTTCTGAGTCGCACAACCACTCTGTGGAACCAGTTTTCACCGGTGACTTTTCCGAACCGATATGACATTAGAAACCTTCAAGACAATAGGCTCTTTCCTTAAAGGCCGGCAACGCACCTGCAAACTCTTGGATGTTGCAGGTGTGCATGGGCGGTGGTAGTCACTTTCCATCAGGTGATCCTCCTGCTCGTTCGGCCCAATTACATAATTTTTCTTTTTTTTTTAAATGGGAGTTCACACTTTTCTGATAAGAAATACAAAAAAACGTACATAAATATCCAATTAATTCACCGGAAAAAAGTCAAGGAGATTTTTTTTACATAGACTACAACTATTATTTTGTTTACCTTATAATTCATTGTAAGTTTTCGAACTTACAATGTGTCCTAAGTCCTACATAAGCTGTAAAAAAATGTTACTTATAACGCTAAGCTTCGGAGGCAATAAAAAAGTTATTTGGATCGGTAAAATTCTCAAAAGTACTAGAAGATTCTAGATAATGACAGTGGAATGTAAATTCCAGTCTCTTGAAGCGCGTAAGGTCTTTGGTACTGCGCTTGAACTCTTCCCGATCTTATCGGAATTGCCGTTCCATTGGATTGTAAGTGAGGAAATAGAGACGGTCTGTTGTTTATATCCTACGTAAAGAGAGTTTCCACCGCCATCAAAAAAAAGTATCAAGGTATTTTCGAAATTCAAAAATTGCAACACTCGGCTCGACAGTACAATCCACAGATATTGCGATTCAAAGGCTCCGCCAATTAAGCTTTGTTATCGGAAATACTGCAGCATCTGAATATTGACACAATGCCCTCTATATAGACATACGGTAGCATGATCTGTACTGAAATCCTTCATTTATATTCAGTCCAACAACTACTAACTTTTTTCACTATCTATCTATTTATTCCGTATATATACATTTGTGACATAGTTGAATACTTCCCTTTTCCTGTTAAGGGAATTCAAACGTTCTCTTGCATAATTCAAGTTATGCAAGTTTTCTTATATAATTAAAGACGTATATATTTATAAATATATAAGGTCCTCCAGACCGATTTCGGTCACGGCGGCCAATCTCAAGGGAGATTAGCCAACTGCGCAGGAGATATTATAGTGCACAAGTGTGTGCGCAAACACAGATGCACTCACTATTCCCTAGCTCTCATAATCCGATGGGACAGCAGTCCGACACGACCGGAAAGAGTTCAGGCGCAGGACCAACGGCTTTACGTGCTTTCCGAGGCACGGGAGTGCACACACTTCCAACTTACAGACTCCGGGCTGCTATTTCTAACAGAAAAACCCATTATCACTATTTATTGGCCCGACCTGGGAATTGAACCCAGGACCACCGGGTCTGCGGCCTTATATCTAGCCATAAGACCAACGAGGCAGTTATATTTATAAATAAAAGATATATTAAAGAATTACTTAAAAAAACAATACTACCAATTATAAAACAATACACAGTAGGTCTTTACGTTAACTGGTCTAATTTAAATTTAAATTAGGTAGGTATTTTACCGCCAAGCAGCAATATCTAGTATTGCTGTGATCCGGTTTAAAGGTGAGTGAGCCAGTGTAACTACACTAAGAGGCACAAGGCACATCTTAGTTTCCACGTGTGGTGGTGCATTGGCGATGTAAAGAATGGTTAATATTTCTTACAATTTCATGTATATAGGCGATGGTGACTGCTTAATATGAAGCGGTTCATTTGTCTGCCTTTGATAGATACAAAAAACATACAAAAAACAAAAAAAAAAGTTCAATCCCGGCATGTTACGGTAACAGTGGGCGCTTTATATACGTATATATTTTAATTATATACGTACATAAAGATAGCACAAGAGAGGATACATTTATAATACGAAACTCTCTCGTTTCGTACAATGTAATTGCACTTGCCATTGTTAAGTAGTCTGCATTAAATTTAGTAATTATTTAGTCACAATTTCTATGCGTGGACACGCCTGAATTTAATTTTAGCACGAGTGCCACTAAGTCTCGTATGAAATTCTTAAATGCAACGGTAATTATAATATATTTACTTATCTCAAATTTGAATCTTTTATACTTATTATTAACAAGTTTCGACCGTCAAAACATATAAACATGGCTATTATATTTTAATTTTATTCGTTGGTCGGATTCCATAAATATATATCTTAACTGGCTCGTTGGTCTATTAGTTATATATAAAGCCAAATCCAAGCTTTATATCTTCTTAGCTTTGATACTCTATATAGTGAATACCTGGTATTAAATAAAATATAGTGGACTTTGGACTTATAATTTAAGTCCAAAGTCCACTATATTCAGTCACAAGTTTCAGCCTAACAAAAGGCGAAGTTAATAGCTAATTGAGCAGCTGATTATCTTATTTATTTGGCCAGCCATCCGTACATATATATATATATAATATAGTTAGAAGACATCTTGGTCCGTAGAAAATCGTTATTAAAAAAAAAAGCGCGCTAATTTAAAACCGCCGCCATCTTGTTAGTGCACAAAAAGGTAAAGTAATTAATTCATTATTGGCGCGACTTATGATTTGTGATGTGTTATTTAGATTTAAAGAGTAACTGAGTGAGTAATTTACCAGACCAATTCGAGGCTTTATAAAATCAGTTTTCACTGGATGCTAAATATACTATAATATAATTAATATTTATATAAGTACTTTGCCAGTAACAAAATCCATGGATTCGTGAGAGCCGTCTTTTTATCAGCGAAGTTTCATCATAAATGGAAAAGTAATATAGTGCTTTTAAGACTAACGCTAACGAAATTTGATATGAAATAGACTTGAACCCGGAGAAAGGACATATTTCAACCACAACTGGAATTAACCCAAATAAACAACTTTGACACCGAAATAATGCGATATCATTGGTCATCGATATCAATTGATGCGATATCATTGGTCAATATCTTGAATAATCTATGGTATTCACTATGGACTCGCGAAAAGATGGCGATTTCAATACCCTAGAAGTTGTTTAAATTAATGTGGTTATAACTAGAATAGTGTTGTATTAAAAATAAGGGTAAATTAATCAAGAACTGTTTATAGTGCATAATACAGCAGAACGATTAGAAAATCGCATGCAATTTGTCAATCTACGGTGTGTTTACCTTTATTCATACTCCGATTGGAATAGGTATAGGCTTTTTTTAAACCTAAACACGCAGGTGAAACCGCGGAAGAAAACTAGTATAGAAATATATATATATATAAACACCGGCTTACTAAGATGCGACAATTTTTATTAATAATATACCTCTCACCATCAAAAATATCAATATTTTTTGGTCTTTACGGAATGATTCTTGCTTTATAATATTACTAAGGATAAACTCGCGTAAGCTATATTTTCTCCCATTAAATGTTACATGAAGTGTCATGTCAACTCTACCAATTGTCATCTTTAAAAATAAACATATTTGGGTAAAATATTTATCTCAATAATATCGTACGAGTAGTTATTTTGATTAACACTATGCAATATTGTGACAAGTACCATTTATTGGCGAAACTTATCTTATCTAAAATACATGTCAATTCTTGGACACGTCAAATTGAATTTACAAGAAGATTATGATGCGAAATCTGTAACGATACTAAAATATCGTTACAAATAAAGTATCATGATATTATGTAAGAAAATACACAATATTTATTTAATCATTAATATAATTCAGTTTAAGTAGAAAGTTATAATTTAGTAAACATGATGGATTTGTCAATTGATATCCATAGTTGAACAAGCTGTCCAACTTTAAATAAGAGGCTCTAACCTGGTTAATTTATCACACTATTCCATAACGGTATACATCTTAGGTTTATGATGGATAATCCAGTTTTATTTGACGCGTCAAATCCCTGTCACGGCACGCAATGACGACAAATTTGGATTTACATCCAAATTTTCCTCTTGTCTCTTGCCTTTGAACTCTGATTAAAATTTAAGTGTACAATCCAGCTTAGTCTCTTCTGCTTGAAAAAATTTAAACTGAACAAGGTACTTAGAAATGCAAAATGTGAAATAATGTAAAAAGATACATTTTATTATATATTAAATAATAAGATACTCCATCAGATTTACAATTTAAAAAAAAGCACCAGCTTTAGTAGATGGTGCTTAAATGTATTTCCAATTATTGATGACCACAACGTGACCGGAATTTAATTAATAATACTCAAATTACATAACAAAATAATGTATCACAAATTAAATTACCAATGAACAATGAGGTTACCAAAGAATTGGAGACGTTAACGCTGCATTTGTACCGTTCTGTTTGAATGGCCAGGAAGACTAATGTTAACGTCTTAAACAAATTTATCATATCTTGATGGCTTTGTGCAAGCTCGGCCGGGTAGGTACCACCCAATCATCAGATATTCGAACGCAAAACTGCAATACTTAGTATTGTGTTACGGTTTGAAAGGTGAGTAAGCCAGTATAACTGCAGGTATAAGTGACATAACATCTGACTTGCCTAGGTTGGTAGGGCGGAGACGATGTAAGAAATGGTTAATATTTTTTAGACTGCCAATGCCAGTATAATGGAAGTCCATTAGTACGTCGGCCTACAACTTTACTCGTCAACTGTACATAATGGTCTTAAGGGAATGTATTATTTTCCTTGCCCATAAAAACTTCCACGTACAAAAGTTAGTAATATTGCTTGAAAATGATATAAAAACTGCAAGTTTGTAATTAAATATGAATCCCAACACTTGACTTCTTATCTAATTATGATTCTTTCCTCGGTGGTAGAGCTTTGTGCAAGCTCGTCTAGGTGGGTACCACCCACTCATCAGATATTCTACCGCAAAACAGCACTTACTTACGTACTTTCTATTGTTGTGTTTCGGTTTGAAGGGTGAGTGAGCCAGTGTAATTACAGGCGCAAGGAACATAACATCTTAGTTCCCAAGGTTGGTGGCGCATTGGCGATGTAAGCGCCGATACAATGCCATTGTTTATGGGTGTTGGTGACCACTTACCATCAGTTGGCCCATACGGTCGTCCGCCTAACTACAAATAAAAAAAATAAAAAAATGACGTAGGCCATAGGCCTTTTGTTGAAATAATCTTTTGTTTGTATTACGGGACCTACCCAAGGATTCTTTCAAAAAAATGTTTACGGGGTTAAATCCCATGCAACATAGCCATAGCTTAAAACAAATCACGTAGTAAATAGGTTCAATTTGAATTATGTTGTCCTTGTAACCAAATTTCGTCACCACAGTCACTTCAGTTTCAGTCACTTTTTCAACTACGCAGTATTTTAAAAATAGGTAGGTAGACTGGCAAATGGTAAGTTACCACTGCCTATAGAACACTGCCAATAGGCACTGAAACAGCCATGTTGTTAGAATACGAAGGTGACGGGCTTAAGCCCAGATACTAATAAATTGTTCGTGATAATTTCTAGCTCGGTGATAAAGGAAATTACATATGTTAAATGAAGCTGACACTTGTAAATCCACCAGCTTGCATTGCACCAGCGCGTTGGAGTAAGTGCTTAATATTCTCAAAAGGACAAACAGTCAATACCCAACAGTGGGACATTAACACGTGCTCTCTTACTTTTTCTCATAACGGCTGTAAGTAGTATAAAAGAGAAAGAAGATTTGCCGTATAAGTTTGAATATTTCAACGATCCCTTGCTCGTATATTTAAACGAGCTGCTTTATACAGAAAATTATTCATGCCAATCGTGGTTTTGTTAAAAGAAGGTATTACAATCAAATGCCCATTAAGGTCAACCAAAATCTATTCGCTTTGTTTTAAGAAAAAATCTTCAATATGGCAACGATTTATACCATTACTTTACCAGCACCATTCCTATCAAAGAACGTTAAAAAATAATCAATGCCTTAGTTTCTGAACGTATTTGTTTACACTGTTCTGCGTAAACAGAGTTCTGTAGCTCTTATCGGCTATAACTTAAAGGTGTGTTTTGAACCACAAACTGTGTGTTAATAAATGATCGTTAGTCTAGAATTATGTTCTTAGCCTTGCCTGCGTACATTGTATTATGAAATTATTTGTGTTACTCCAGTTACTAACACATTGATTTGTCTCCCGAAAAAAGAAGACCTTGGTACTATTAAGAACAAAAGTGTTTATTGCTTGAAGTACGCTTAAAAATAGAGTATCGTTAGTTGAATAACGAAGGATAAATGTTTTGTTACTACTATTACTGTCAGATTCGTCCGGCTAATGATAAAATACGATCGTGGTATATCTCAGAATAAAAGTGATTAATGTTTCCGTATAAATTAACTAAAAATGATACTCCAATTAGTTTGAAAATCAACATTAAGTAAGGATTTTCCTTTATGTTTCATTGAAAGATAATTATCCTATAAAAGTCAGTTGGGTTTTAGGAACATTTAGTTTTTAAATTTACTATAAATAATCACGCGAAAGTATTCAGTATTGACATTTCCGATCCAAATCAAGCAGTCTACACTCGTTTGCTAAATATTGGTTATAAGGATATAACGTTAATGTGATTTAATGCAAGCTCTAGAGGTAAGAAATACAAACTGGTATTTGTTGATTCGGTATTTCTTAGATATTATACAACAGAAATACAAACCCCACTTCAAGTATATATCGCCAATATGCCACTAACTTTGTGAACTATTCCTTGTGCCCGTTACACTGGCGCGCACAACCTTCAAACCTGAAGACAACAATACTAAGTACAGCAGCTTGGTAGAATATATGCTGAATGAGTGGTAGTTTCCAGACGGGCTTGCACAAAGCATTACCACCAAGTAAAAATATAAGCCAATTCAATTCTCTTCACCTTGAAATTATTTAAAGTATCTAGTTGGACAAGAAAACATTATGTGATCCAAAAGAGTGATCCATCTCATCGGATGATATAATATTCAAGCTGAAAGTACTGTGATTTCCTAATGGTATTCCCAAGTGGGGCAAACTGTAATACGTTCCCCGAAGTAGCGTACTAGTTTTAGAACATACTGCTTGCAACCTGACCTGACTCTTAAGTTATTAAAGTTAGAAAATTGGCACGTTTTTTGGCACTCGTTAAACCTAATGTCATATTTCGTAACATGACCCGAGGGTAACCCAAACTTATATTCGAGAATTCCGTTAGGTTATCGTAATGGTCATCGATTTCTGATCATCTTACCTGTGATTTGAATTAAGTTCGTATTTTAAATTTCGGATCAATTTCAGTAATTTTTTTATTGAACAGATAAAAGTTGAAGGGTAACAATTGGAATTGTTCTCACGCTAACAAATTAAAATACATATAGGTAAAGTATGTTGGGTCCGAAATTTGTCGAAAGGTTTTTTAAATAAGGATTTTAAAAATGACAGTTTTTTTAGGCTTCCGCACCCAAAGGGTAAAACGGGACCCTATTACTAAGACTCCGCTGTCCGTCTGTCCGTCTGTCACCAGGCTGTTTCTCATGAACCGTGATAGACAGTTGAAATGTTCACAGATGATGTATTTCTGTTGCCACTATAACGACAAATACTAAAAACAGAATAAAATAAATATTTAAGGTGGCTCTCATATAACAGACATGATTTTTTCCCCGTTTTTATAGATAATGGTACAGAACCCTTCGTGCGCGAGTCCGACTCGCACTTGGCCGGTTTTTTGATTGCGTATTGGTATTAGTTCTTTAGGCCATGACAGCGATAACCAAAAAAACCGTTTAACTTTTTTATTAATTAAATATGTATTATTTAATATATTTTATTAATAAATATATTAAAATAACTCATCGTCGTCAATTCTACGATCCGTAAGCAAAACTCATCGTTTCTTAAACATGGTAACAGGATATTTTTGTAAAACAATAAACAATGAGCAGCTGTTCATATCTGTTACTTTGAATCAAAGATATTGTTTGAATAAAAAAAAAATGTTTGGCAATTGCCAATTTGTATCCTACCTTACCAATGTTGATTATTATTAATAATTA
This sequence comes from Nymphalis polychloros, assembly GCA_905220585.2. NCBI lineage: Eukaryota > Metazoa > Arthropoda > Insecta > Lepidoptera > Nymphalidae > Nymphalis > Nymphalis polychloros. The sequence goes on along the minus strand of HG992264.1, from coordinate 3,353,528 downwards.
CTAGAAACATTTATTAACATTCAAAATATAATACTATTAAGCCGAGAGGCACCATCAGAGTCAGTAATTGTACCATCTTCCTAACCAAATACTTTTTTCCAGCCTAACCCGAGATTTGATACCGGGACGTCGTAGGGAACCATACGAGCCATACGAGGTCTAGTAGACCTACAGAGTAGTCAAGAATCCAGAGTTAAATAATTAATTTCAATATAAATAAAATCATTCTATTTATAAATTTCTAGAATATAAGTACAAGTTGACGATTTTTAAAATACGAAACTATATATAAAGATTTTTATAATTTAAAGGATTGAAAGGCTTCGTCGTTCTCTTCTCGAAATTTTCATCTATATTTAGCAATGGCGAAAAATTCGTAGAAAAAATAAGTCTTTCAAAATGGCGTAATGATTGTAACAATGTACGGGATTCTAATTTCAATCGATAAGGACGTACATTCTAATTTTAATCGATAAGGACGAGATGACAACGTACTATCTGGGTGACGGGTGTCGTTATCAAATAAAAAAAATCTTTATAAGTTCAGTGTATTAAAATAATAATCAATCAAATAAAAAATTTAAAGAATTTTGTCGAACTTAAATAAAATAATATTAAGTAATATATGAGTAGTTAAGACGTGAAGGCGTAACTTATAAACAAACTCTCACATGTATAACATTAGTAAGGACGTTTAATAGACCAACTATTTATTAAAAAAGTTCAAAAATGGTTTATTATTACTGAATATAATAAGCCTTTAGTATTATGTAATGATAAATAAATCATTTTTTTTTAAATTATTAGACCAACAAAAGGCGTCCCTAACTGCCAGTTTATAAAGGAACGTCGAAAACGTTTATTGATAATAAATAAATAATTTATAAATTTACGTAATTGCGATAATCCAAGTTTTCAAGCCAATTCATTATAAAATGATGAGAATATGTAAGATATAAGCGAATTGAGTCGTCATAGGTTCTGAAACTGAACTTCAGTAGAAAGAGCTCAGTCGTGTTTCAGACGGCAGGTCGGGCGCACGTCTAATCCTACCCTTTTATTACTTCGAAACTTCACCGTTACTCTGGTCCAAATAAAACAATACGTTTAAAATTCGAATAGGTTCCATTTAAATTTGAATGTAAGGAGACAATTTTATTACGAGTGTAGTCTAAGATTGTTGATTTTAATATTAGTTGTGATAAATCAAAATAGGTGTATTTGATAGATTTTTTCGTATTAACGATGGCAAATGGAATTACAAGTCTGTTTGCAGTGGTGTCAACTTAAATTGGACGTTATGCTACTTCCATTTAAAGCGGATTTTGAACATCCTGATGCCTTTTTATGATGATATGGTAAGTTTATATTATTTAAAAATCTTTCCTCATATTTTTTTTTCTTTAAATAAATACTGTCAACTTGAAATTACATCTGTTAATGTCAAATTGTTAAATAGTTTTGATAAGATACGTCCAGTCTAGCCTAAGGGCTTTAGATTAGCGATAAACGAAACTGATCTAGCTAAATAACGTCTGCTATACATAAAACGTCTTTACAAGGTTATATAAACATTTTTTTTTACCTTTCAATTTCGAGAAAAATTAAGATGAACACCAGATTCAGTTAACTGTTTTTTGTATAAGCGCTGTTTATTTTAGTACTCAGTAAATTTTTTCGCGAATGTCTTAAATTTTAATGATTCCGGTTCATCGTATCTTTTATTAGAATTTTTACATTATATACATACTTTTTAATAATAAAACATTTTCAATAAAAATAAAAATAAATTCTATATAGCCTAGCATTGTCACTCAAAATACCTAAAGGTTTTTACCTGCTCAGGGTTTGTTAATCGTATCTCTGTTTTCATGTTTAATATCCTTATAAATTTAATTCTCTTTTTGAAATTTAATTTTATTTTTATAAATATAAAACTTTGTTATGATTATTATATATTACGTCATGGTACTTATTTATCGCGAATATATAATGTAATATTTATACAGTTAAATTAAAGTTTCAATATATGAAAAGGACGTTAGGAAACTTCGTGATGAGTATTCTTCCAATTTTAAATCAGGATGAATCGAATTATTACAAAACCCATCCCAATATACCTAAAAACAGTATATTTTGATTGAATTACGACGAAAAAGGACTTAAGTACAAACACAACAAACACACAATTGTTCCCTTTAATAACAGCTTGCTATGATAAATTATGTTCTGACGGACTTCGGCCAATAGCATTGAATCTCATCAAGCGAGTGCCGATATTCCACAAAATGTAAATTTCACCGACCATAGGGATTTCAAATCGGGACAGTTCTATTAAATTTTCCACTCATGATGACCTTTATATGTCTTAATCTGTTTTAAAAAATGTATTTGTTAAGTTAACAAAACACTGGTTATTATTAATTTAATTTAAACTCATGAAATTGAGATTGGACCGCCATAGTGCTTTAGTTTTTTGCGTTTAGGTAGGCTGACTGGTAAATAGGTCCTGATGATAAGTTATTACTAGTGATCGCACATATACATTGCCATTGTAAGAAATATTAACCATTTCTTACATCGCCAATACCACCAACCTTCCCAAGGTCGGTGGGGCACTAGGATGTTATGTCTTGAGCCTGTATTCATACTGGCTCACTCATCCTTCAAACCGAAACGCAACAATTCTAAGTGTTGCTATTAGCGGTAGAATATCTGATGAGTGAGTGGTATCTACCATATGGGCTGCTTGCATAAAGCCCTATCGTTTAGTAAACCACCAACAACACTGAACCCAATGCAAAAATAATACAGAAGAATTAACAGCCTTTTTCTTTTTTTAAAGATATAAATGTAATTTAAAAATGTAAGTGTGTATTATATTAACTCGGTCGTGATTATGATTACTTTTCATTTTATTTTGATAACAACCTAAAATTAATAATAAATTTACCGTTTGAAAGTCAAGGTGACTTTAAATAATTCTCAAACATAAAATATCACGTTTAAAAGCAAGAAAATGGTGTTATGTATCTTCGTTTCGTAAACTAGCCGCTGAAAGTTGCATATGACTCAATAAATTTCATTTTTTATTACTGAAAATGTGTCCTTGGGCCATAGATAGGTAACTTGCATTTATTTCCTAGTTTTTATGCAGTTCAGCTACCACAAGCTGAATAGTGGTGAAGCTCAATCACTTAATGCAAAATGGTAAGCTCTCAGGACATCAATTCTATTACGTAGCACCAATATGTGGTATGCCTCGTTGGTCTAGTGGCTAGTTATAAGGCCGCAGACCCGGTGGTCCTGGGTTCAATTCCCAGGTCGGGCCAATAAATAGTTATTGGGTTTTGCTGTCAAAAAAATCTCAGTAGTAGCCCGGAGTCTGAAAGTTGGAAGTGTGTACACTCCCGTGCCTCGAAAAGCACGTTAAGCCGTTGGTCCTGCGCCTGAACTCTTTCCGGTCGTGTCGGATTGCCATCCCATCGGATTATGAGAGCTAAGGAAAAGAGAGTGCACCTGTGTTTGCGCACACACTTGTGCACTATAATATCTCCTGCGCAGTCGGCTAATCTCTCTTGAGATTTGCCGCCTTGGCCGAAATCGGTCTGGAGGACCTTATTTATGCTATATTTCAATTTTAAAGTAAGCCTGTGTGGTTGACTCGTCATACTTAACAAGGGATACAAAATCTTCGAGACTTTGGTTGTAGTATATTTAACATGAACGCAGACAAATAAATCGGCCATGTTGTTAACCCTCGTGAATAGTGACCGAGTGAGACGGGCCTGTAGAAATTCCTGCGACCGTTAAAATTAAGCAATGACTGACAAGTTGCTTGCTGGCCTACTGAAAAATTCTCATAAAGTACGCCTGCCTGTTTTATTGTAAATAGTTTAGAAAATAATGTTGTTATTTTCATCATGTATGAAGGTAGCATTAATATGATTCATAATTTCCTGTAACAGCTTATTTCAATAAAGTTTAATATAATTTGAAAACATTTTTGTTTTTAGGAGAAATAAGAATTTGCCTCAGATGTATTGTACGTGACCTTCATCGTAAGAGATATTATCTGGTCTGGGACATTTCAATAGCAAGGTGTACCCAGCGTAATGGTCACATTTAGATCTGATGCTACTTACGGATTTATTTTTCTAACATTTTAACCCGTATTTTTCTTTATATAACGCTTTATGCGATAAAGAATACTTATATTTTTTTATGAAAATTGAACCTTTTATTTGTTACGTAACGTAATTTCACAACTAAGCTGCTGAAACGATTTTGATAATTTTATATGGTGACAGCTTGAATCTTTTGAGAAAAATATTTACATTCAATAAGTTTATTGATTTATGAATTCGACTTATGAATATGTCACTATTGTTTTGAAATCATAATTAAGTTTACATATTTATGTCTGATTTGGAATAAATGAACACGTAATTACCATCGTGCCTCAAGCTTACTACTATAATAGAACGACCTTTATGTAATTGGACGTTATTATTTGTAACACGTACATATGACACCTACAATAATAAATTTAAATATTTAATTTTACGACCATTCTCAATGCATACATACTATATTATATATACTAAGCAAGTGCATTTTTTATTCCATCACTCTTAAACAGTTGCTGTTAATACATATTTGATTAAAAAAAATAAAATCTTTTTAATGATTACCCAGTATTCGAATACAGATTCCAGGTAGAAGTACCTAGAAGATTTGAGTGATTATCTAAGTTGCAGTGTGAAATCGTAATCTAATCAAAAGAGTGCCTATCTTAGCCATTCACCAATCTGGAATTAAAGATAATAAAAAAAAAACAATTTTTCAATTTTTTAAGGTCAGATCGATTTGGTCATATAATTCAAAATTATCTGCTTAGTTATCTCCTTAGAGATCCAACCATTTTTTTTATGTACGAGGGGGCAACGAGCATTTGGCTCACCTGATAGAAAGTGGCTACCACCGCCCATGGACATCTGCAACATGTGAGGTCTTGCAGGTGCGTTGCCGGCCTTTGAGGAAAGAGTACGCTCTCTTCTTGAAGGTTTTCATGTCATATCGGTTCGAAAAAGTCGCCGGCGAGAGCTGGTTCCACAGAGTGATTGTGCGAGGCAGGAAATGCCTTAGGAAACGCGCTGTTGTGGATTTCCAGACATCGAGGTGGTGAGGATGGAATTTTGAGTTCTGGCGCGATGTCCGGTGGTGAAATTTAGCGGCCGGGACTAAACCAAACAACTCCTCAGACCACTCCCCGTGATATATGCGATAGAGTATGCAGAGTAACCCAACATCTCTACGCAAATCCAAAGAATCAAGCCGGTCGGTAATAGCTTGATTGTCGAAATATTAAATTTTATAATTAACCATGGTGGTTAATTATAAAACCTATAAATATGTAAGTTGAGTAACTTTGACAGATTACTTAAAATATTCAATTACATAAATGAGGGAATAAAGCGTAAGAATGTAACGAAGTAAGCAAAGAGTTTATATGCAAAGTCACACGAGGCATTCACCCTCTTGTTATTTTAGGCGGTAGCTTATAAGATTGGAAATCTCATGGTCCCCATTTTGAATCTCAAATCAGGCTTATAAGGAGTTATTGGATTATTCTGTGGGAATTTTGGATAACAGTACGTAGTTAGTAAATTGTTAGTGCTTTTAAAGGTACGAGAGTGCAGTTCCTCGGAAAGCACGTAAACTTAGTCTTGCGTTTGAACTTACGGTTGTGTAAGATTGACGTCCCGTCAAAAATCTTTCCCCATACGGGTAGTGTTTGCGCACAAGCTTATGCATATACTCTGTGTTGGCTAGCTGTGAATTTCCACGTGGACAAAATTTGGTTAGAAGGACATTGTTATACATGTATTATGTACAACTTTTCTTTTATAATAATAAATATGTGAAATCTTTGAATTTTAATTTTAATTTACTTAACAATGTGTAAAAGGTATGATTAAATTAATTTAAACTTGAAATTAATATGTATTTTTTTTAATACAGGATTGTTGGCATAATTTTAATAGAATTTGTGCTTTAAGCACAAAATACTGCCAAGTTGGAACGTAAATGGTAAGCTAAAATTTAGTTATTTTTAATCGAACTTGGCACGAAATCATTTACAGAGTACCTTTACAAAACAGAATATTTTAATTTTAATTTGCTATTCTTTTTTTTTTAAATACGAGGTTGACGAATTTTTGTGTATAGAGATGTTGAAAATGAAAGTACGATTTTTCATTAATCTATTTAAAACTAATTAAGAGCGTTTTGCATAACGCTTCACTGTGAATCTTTACAATTCTTTCAGATAATATTTTTTTACGGATGGACAGATATATCAAAACGATTAAATATGATTAAAACTCTTTCATAAAAATGTTTCTTTCGTTTACTGAAATATTTTGTAATGTCCGATTTCAGTTTAAACGTCGATTATGTGCTCGTCAAAAATAAATTATTGAAATGGGAGAAGTAAAATATCATCGAGATCTTGCTGCACAAATTCGGACCACCGCGACCATTCTCAGACTTACATGTGTGTACGCAAACACAAGTGCACATGCTATTCTTATTAGGATCTCCTTTTTTTTAATTGGCTAACGTAACGGCAATTTGACACGGCAGTGCGAATATACTACGATCTTCCTAAGTCTGGGTTACTTCTTAGAATACCTTGAAGAGCTCAATGTTTGTTTATGAACCGACCTTGGATTCCAATTAAGGACCTCGAGATCTGCATTCTTAAAATATAAATATCCAATAAACCACCGTGGAAGTTCTTCTTGCAATTAAACTGGATCGAGTTAATAAAACATTTTGGCTCGATACTGTGGATCAGCGATACTAATGCTTATCTGTTAGGTAATACAATACGCGAAGCATACGTCACAAAACTTACGTCACTACGATATTACCAGATGGTCGAACGTAGTGGGAATGTTTGATAATCACTTTATTAATTACGTCATTAGATATAATAAATTAAAAAATATAACAAAATATAAAGATTACAGCAGATACAAAGTCCAGACGTTCCGAGAAATATTTTAATTGGGATTTTCTGTTGGGAAGGAGACTAAGAACCAACTTTGTAGACTGATTAGTCTTGCAACTGAGGTCGAACTTTTTTTCAATTATTAGTGTTTAAAGATATAGTTAGTTCCTTTAGATTTAAATTGTAATAAAGCTGTGGCAATCTTCAATTTTTCTACCCTTTCTCAAAAACATTTTGTCGTAATTTATATTGAATACTAAGCTCTTTGAAGCCGAGATGGCTCAGTGGTAAGAACGCGTAACTTTTAACCGATGATCGTGGGTTCAAACCCGGGTAATCACCACTGACTTTCATGTGCTTAATTTGTGATTATAATTGATCTCCTGCTTGACGGTGAAGGTAAACATCACGAGGAAACCTGCATGTGTCAAATTTCATTGAAATTCTGTCACATGTGTATTCCACCAACCCGCATTGGAACGGCGTGGTGGAATAAGCTCCAACCCTTCTCCTCAAAAGAGAAGAAGAGGCCTTAGCCCAGCAGTGGGTCATTCACAGGCTATTATTGTTACTAACATCTTTAAATGTTGACTCAAGATCTTTAATTGGTACTTTTAACAATCTGTAGAATGCTATCGAGAGAATTATTGTTCTTTCGTTGGCCTTGCAATCAAAGGTAAATTTATAACGACTACTACAGATTTCAAATGTTTTGTTTTTCATAAAATGATGATCTTAAATCTTCGGACCATTTTGTATTCCTTTTTGTCTTCAATAATTTAAATATTTTTCAATATCTTGTTTCACTATTTGAATAAGTCCTGCGATTGATTGTACTGCAGATTTTCGTGTAAGCGATTAGGCTCATACCACACTTCTTCAACGGCACAATTCTTCTATTACTTTGTGCACGAATTTCCGTCGAATATATCTTTGCATAAAGGATAGTGTTCCAAATAGTTTTAACACTTCTAACCAAATATGATTCGAAATCTTCGGCTCGCTTAGATCTTAATGCCCTAAGTTATACAACCCTTGTGTCCTAGCCACTAAACTATCTCGACTACATATGAAGTTCAGACGACAAAAAAAACTTACGCATATTATATGCTTGTCATAATTCATTGAAGTAATAAAAAGTAAGTAATTTTTCATTTTAATTGCTAATAAATTTTCAAAAACTGAAGCTCCTAAATGACACTTAAAGCGATTAAATCGTCTAATGTATATTCAAATGAAAGCCTAACGAGACAATTATATATCAAAGTAAAATATTTAATAGGCTATTTCTGCGCATAATGGGTAAGGCTTAATACATAAACGTCGTTCCAAGTTACTTTGTTATTTAATTTACTAAAATTGAATCATTTTCTTTGTGTATTTTTTAACAAAGTAATAATACCTTGTAAGTTTACTGTGTACTGCTTATTTAGCTGATGATTTCATTTTAAAATTGGATCCTGAGATAATCACTCGCACACCAACAAAGCCTTCACTATTATTAAATAATTATAGGTTTAAGGCAGACATATAATGTTATAATAAAACAAGTGACGCGACAGACGACCAAAGTAAAACAATTGAAAGACTAAGCTCATATAACGTATACTAAACATATAATAAAAAGATGATGCTCCGAGACAAAAGTGATAAGTATACAATTTATTTACATTAAAACCTTAAATAAATACACATTAAAATTAAAAATAATTACCGTACAAATCGTGACCGCGTGGAATGATGGCAACAGTGCTAGCAGCATTTCCCATTTGAATCGCTATTCCAATTCTCTGGGCGAAAAATGAACCAGCTCTCCTGTCACCAGTATAGGCAATAAGACGGGGTGTAAAATTTTGGATGAAATTTTTTGCACTATTACTCCAAGGTGTTTCAACTGCAAACGGAACAAAAATAGAATTTAGAATTACAGAATACTAATATTATTATAATGTACACATAGACATGCTTACAAACTACATATACAATGTTACGTACTGTTAACAACTAAAGAGCTTCGTACTGCTATTCCGGTACTAAGATAGAGTGGACTAAATGTGATACTTACTTATAAGTGAGCATTTAAGTTGTAAAGTGGCAACACTTTGCAAAAAAGGTAGCTGTTTAAAATGATTCTCTAATTTGCGACAAAATATACGACAAAAGATCATTTTACAGAAAATACCTTATTCAATCAAATCGTCCTATAAAAGACCATTGATTGCAAACGCACAATTTGCAAATGTTTTACTTTAAAAACGCTGAATTTTTAAAGTTAATACTTTATTTTTATTAAAACCTAATATAATTACGACGACGACGAGTTTGCCAAGTTATATGTTATAATAGAAACTAATAGAATCAACAATTTTTATAAAGTTGAAAATATAATTTATAATAATTGGTATGTGATATGAAATTTAAATATCTGTCAAACGTGAATGAGCAAACAGTACAAGGTACTGTTATACATACATTTTATAAAAAGAAATATTATAAAGTTAAAAAATCGGAAATAAAATTTCGACAAGTACATAATTCATTACAATGCGAGCAAATTATACAAGTGTATTTAACATGACTTAATTAATTAATATGTGTTACAATAAAGAAGGTAAATAATAATATGATGAAACAGTAAATATGTTAATTATATCATGAAACAGCAATTACGTATAGTTCGGTGACAATTTATACATGTTTAACATTTAATTTTTTCCTTACACTATGTAGTTATAGTTTTATATGTAAAAACAAGTTTTCCCGACTCTATATAAGAAATCATTTTTCAGCAATTCTCAGACGTACCTAATCAATATATTACTACTAATTAACACGTATCAATAATTAAGTACACTGAAGTTCTCACTTTTAAAAATATACTTTAATATATTAAACTTTTACTGGTGGTAGGGGTTTGTGCTAGCTCGTCTTGGTAGGTACCACTCATCAGATATTCTATTCCAAAACAGCAGTATTGTTAATGGTTTGAAGGTTGAAAGTGTTGGTGGCGCAATGGCGATGTAAGCGTTGGTTAACGTTTCTTACAATGCCAATGTCTATGTGCGTTGGTGACCACTTACCATCAGGTGGAACATATGCTCATTCGTTGTTTGGTTTGAACTGATTGTGTCCTGTTATATCTAGTTATTATATAACGTATTAACAACACAAACTAACTGTTCCTCTGTATAGTAATTGTTAATAGAGATGAAGATTATATGATTAGTATTATATTACAATATAGATATTAAGAATAACATAAGGTCTAAATTAGCTTGAATTCTTGAGATTTACAATAATCATGAGGATATCATTTTATACGATAAGATAAACAAATGTAAGTCGAAATAAGAAAATAGATAAAGGAAAACAACAATGTATGATCAAAATGATATAAGATAGATAATCGATTATCTATCTTTGTCTATGTTTACCTGTAATAGTAACCATTAATGACTGCGCTTGTAAAGACCGTTTTAGTAAATTTAGCCTTTTTAGAGGAATTGAAAAAAACTAAAAATAAAATAACGTGTTCGTCTCGGGACGCTCGAAAGTAGTGATAATATTTATTATTAATAATAATATATTAAATATAATTTAAATTAGTACTTGAGAGTTGCTAAATTATTATAAGTACTATCTGTATACGCTAGATGGCGTTAGGTTGGTAACTCTCAGGTAAAGCAGTCCGCGTCGGTAATAGTGGCACCGTAACGCGTTACGTTACGAAGCGGTTTACCATCCCATAAGAAGTTATCACTTCAAAAATTAACGCCATGTTAAATAACACTCGTTGTTAATAAAGAATAGTCGTTGACGGATGAACGTGAACCGGTCGTCAATGTTATCACAATGTTAAAACGATACCGTATTGGAATAATCTTCTGAAATTGTTTAAATTTAATAAATACAACGTGTGCGGCCCGATAACTGACGTTGATACATTGATAACCTTTAACGCCCACTGCGTGAATTAAAATATTTATATTAACTATACACATATTGTGACATCGTTTCGGATTGATGTAAAAATCCGAGAGCGTCCAGTTCATAGAAAACGTACTTACGCAAAATTGAAAGGCGTAAGGCAAAAATCCGCACTGCGTTCAATATTTGTCACAATAATTATAAACAGTTCAAAAAAAAAAGAAAAAAAAAATTAAAAGAAAAAACTAGGCAATGTGATTATCAATTTTTATATTTTATTTAATTGAATTGTTTTTCTAATTTATGTTGAACAAATGATAAAATGAAAATGTGCTGTCGATTTGGAGGGCGTTAGTAACTACGACACAGTGTAATACTATAGTAGTTGCTATCGTATAAGTTGTTTGTGATATGTATTAATTGTTCAAAATAAATAAATAAATAAATAAAAAATAAAAAAATTTAATCTACAAACAGCGATCAAGAAAAATATTGTAATTAAGCGAAAAACTTCACAAACACGCTAGCGGACACAGCACATTCTTGATTTTCGTGATTATGATTTTCTCACATTCATTTGAGTAATGACGTACTTTATTGAACATATTAATACTTTTTTTTTTTTGATTGTATGTGTTATGTCTATTGCTATGTTATAACTATACAAAAATTTCTGTAACGCTGTTTCAAGTAAATAAATAAAACAAAATATCCTTCAAATATTCTATTCAATAGAAAAAATCCATACCAGTTTCTAACTTCCGTTCGTATTTCATTCTTGAAATCATAAAAATCGACTTATGGTGTATATACGCTACGATATACGCCATTTTGATGCATGTATCCTTTAAGCTCAACTCGTAAATGTTAGTCTATATCACACATATATACAGAATAGCTCCTCTGTTAGTGTTTACATATAAAGTTGAAAATTTAGTTTCGTAATGTACAATCTAATCAGACCGAGCAAGTAACTTAGCAGTCACTCTGTTAAACAGAAGAATTTAAGGCAAGCTTGCCTGACAACAATCCACTGCCGTTTTCAACTTTAGTGAGGAATTTAAATCATTTAAAGTACTGATATATATGTATAGAAAAAAATCTTTTGACCGATCTAACGGCACCTATGGATTTGATGAAGCGGCTCTATTAATACTTCTTAGCAGGTGTCACATAATGATTTCGTTCTCGGTTCGTTTATATCGATTACTTGTTTATACGTAAAATATATAATTACATTTATAAAAAAAACATGATTTTTGTTATCTACATAAGGTATAAACTATATGTTGATTATGATTTTATTTTTATTAATTTAGTAAGTATTATTTAGTAAAAAATCTTACGGGACTTTGTTATAGAATACAATCATATACAGAGAAAAAGTTTACGTAGCATTAGTATAATAAATGGTAAATGTGGTACCACTTACCACTAGCTTAATGACTCCTTCGTGCATCCTCCTCCTGCGAGACTTTGTTTGAGTTAAAATTTTATGAAAACTATTTTTTAGGTTTTAATTAACATTCCAGACGAGATATTAAAATTTAATATCATAATTTCACCTGATCTATTTGATAAAAAAAATATTTACCGACCTAAATTTATTAGAACGAATTTATTAATTAAATTAACAGCTTTTAGTTTTATTATAACAGCAGAATATATATTTTTTTTATTGAATAGGTAGGTGGACGGCCATATGGGCTACCTGATGGTAAGTGGTCACCAACACCCATAGACAATGGCATTGTAAGAAATGTTAACCATCTCTTACATTGACAATGTGCCACCAACCTTGGGAACTAAGATGTTATGTCCCTTGTGCCTGTAATTACACTGACTCACTCACCCTTCACACCGGAACACAACAATATAAAGTACTGCTGTTTTGCGGCAGAATATCTGATGAGTGGGTGGTACCTACCCAGACGAGCTTGCACAAAGCTCTACCACCGAGTGCAATAACATTTATTGCAATCTTGGTAATAAATATTATGTCAAAGTTAATTGTTTGTAGATCTTCGTTTATCAATCACACTTTTAGATACAAACATACTGGTTACATATATTAAATATATTGCAGTTTTATTTGCGTGTTTTCATTTCATCTGTTTTATTTCATTTATTTATAAAAATATCCAAATGTGTGTGGCACTAAAGATTACTAGATATGTCATTACATTACTACATCCAAGCTAATTTAAGTTTTTTTTTTTTTCAATAGTTATTTATTATTATATCAACACAGACACAAAAATATACCCATCTAGAACCTATATCGTATTGTATTGATTAAAATCTTTTAACTAATGTAATTTATAATAGCATAATAATAGAACGTCAATAGTCTAATTTTAAAACAGATGAAATTTCGAAGAACTGCTACGTATATAACAATATTAGATACCTTCAACAAATTGCTATTATGTAATAATATAAGTTTTATACATATTACTTTAGTCGTTCAGCTTGGCATTACAAAAAAACTTCTCATCATTTAATGTAAATAAAAATAATATATATTTGAATTAGGAATTACAAACACTAAAAATTTATTAAGTTTTGCTGGTTACGATGAATACAAACGGTTTATTTATTTATTTATTAAATAGGCTTACTTACTAAATTTACAAATTTACAAGATATATATTATACATAATTATTAACAAATATTCTATATAAATTTAACTTACAAGTATGCACAGCATTAATACTATATATTTTATAATAACACTAAATTGTGACAGCTTACGATAGAGTAAATAGATGTATATAAGTAATACACAGTAACTACAATGATGATATAGTAATGATTACAAAGAATCATTTCTTTTTTAATATATATTTTGATATAATCTTTTTCTGAAATTACAAAGACTATCAGAAAAAATATCTATATTGCATTGATGTTTCAAAGAGTTATACAATTTAAAACCCTGTACGATTGGTGAATTTGATCCACACTTATTTTTTCGTTGCGTCACAAACAGTGGCTTATAATTAATTGCTTTTGCTGAGGGGCGGGGTATGTGTACATTTATATATAACAATATTGATGGGCTATCTTTAAAGTTATTAATGACAAAAAACAATGCCTCACAGTAAAGTTTTTGTACGGCTAATGTTGATGCTTTCACACTAATTCAAAACAAAGAAGGTTTTGTACTGTAATAATAGACTGCGTTGAAATCACAAAATTGTTTATTTTTGTTATGTAAACTTCTGTTTTAATATTAAATAGACATGCTCTCCTAGAATATTTCAACGATTGCCATGCCCAAGGGAGATTAGCCAACTGCGCGGGTGGTGTTATAGTGCCCTAGTTTTTGAACTCCCATAATCCGACGGCGCTACAAAATCAGATAAGACTGGAAAGAATTCGAGAAACAACTGCTTTATGTGATTTACGAAACACGAGAGTAAACACTACCAACTCCGTAGTGGTCATTGATAGAAAAGCTTTCTATTAGAGCAACTAGCGATGCCTACACGAGTGCTCTATTTTATTCTATGTATCATGTATATATGTATATCTCAGCAGATATACGTTGTCTTGTTAACAAGAGAGGTCAAGAGATATATACAGCTTTTATGTCCAAACGAACGCGTTATTACCCGCTATATAGCAGTCATTATTAGCTTAAAATATTCCTTTAGTTATAAGATTTATTTTTATGGGCCGACACTCATCGGAACATTTTTTTTTTATTGTATAGGTTGGCGGGCGAGCATCTGGGCCACCTCATAGTAAGTGGTCACCAACGCCCATAGACAATGGCATTGTAAGAAATGGTTACCATCGCTTACATCGCCAATGCGCCAACCAACCTTGGGAACTAAGATGTTATGTCCCTTGTGCCTGTAATTACACTGGCTGACTGGCTGGTTTTGCGATAGAATATCTGATAAGTGTGTGGTACCTACCCAGGCGAGCTTGCACAAAGCTCACTATGGTCCGTGTCGGCCCGGGCAAGCACCGCTGAATTTTTATGTGCTTAATTTTTTCTATATTTCATCCCATACTTGGGCGGTGAAGGAAAACATCGTAAGGAAACCTGCATGTGTCTAACCGCACGGAAATTTTGCCACATGTGTATGTGGCAAAATCCTAACCTCATCCACAAAAAAGGAAGAAGAGGCATTAGCCCAGTAGTGGGACATTCACAGGCTGTTACAGAGTATCATATAGTACATTTTATTTTTAAAAATATTACGGAAATAATCTAATAATAAAGTTAATGTGATTTCTACTGAAGGCTTCGCTTATTTTTATCGCTTTTTGAACCCTGTCAATGGCTATGTCATGCACAAGCTTTGATTGATTTATCAAAAGTTCAATACTTCATGCACGCGTTTGATCACGAATATGTAAACCACAAACTACTTGCAGCAACTATTTCCATGTATATTCGATTAGTACGCTCGTTAAAATGATTACTGACTTTATAAATAAAATATGTTTTATAGTTATATTATTATTTTTTCCTTAAATAAGTAAGTTCTACTGCTGGACAAAGACCTCTCCTTTTGAGCAGAAGGTTTGGAGTTTATTCCACCATGCTGTTCCAATGCGGGTTGGTGGATATCCTTGTTGCAGATCGTTTGTTGTTATATTAAGCCTAGTTATACATACAATTGTTAAAAATAAATATTCGTGAAATAATAAATAGCTACATGGAAACAAATACATTGTAAAAGGCGCGCATCACGTATGTAAATAGAAGTTTGATATTTTCAGTAAAGTAAAGTATTTAATAGCATCCTTCTCGAAATATCGAGAGGTGTAGAGTTCAATACATTTAGTGTTTTTTGTTCCTATATAAATAAGTAATTAATTCATATCGAAAACACCTCCAAAGTTCCGACAACAACATCGCCAACATTAAAAGCACATTTTTTTATATAGAACGATATAGCGTCAATTCAATATCTGAGTTGTTTGTTTAATTTTCTTAACCTCATTAGAAGAAAGAGAAGGAAGAGCTCTATCTTTCACTCGTTGTTATATGTTCCTTTTTTTTAAATAATTTTCCAACAAAATGAAATTCACGTCTGTTACGCCAATAGTCTAAATTTAAAGCTAGTGAAACTGCGAAGCGCAGCTACTTACATAATAATATTAGGTATATAAAAAATTCTGGCAAACTATCTTTTGGTATTCATTTTTATGTATAATTAATACCTACGTCATTTTTTTAGTCAGGAATAACAAAATCAAGTCACGTTACTTATTAACGTAGTTAGATATAAGATCGAAGTATGAAAAGGCCCCGTGCTCTATTTAAAGTTACAATGATTTTGTCTAACAATTGCTGGAAGTATTTAAGAAGTCATTATTTATTTTATTCTTATTTCAAAATCATTTTGAAAGTTTCAAGAAATTAACAACACAATAAAAGTCTTATCTTTGTTAACAAAAGATAATTTTGTTATATTTTTCGTATGAACTTTAACTTGAAGTAAATTAAGTTTTTTATCTTTTAAAAACAATTTTAGTTGATAAATATTATTGCAACAACATCACGGGTAGGTATCTTTAATAGATATATTTTCTTTTTAATATTTTTCTGACATTTTGAGCATTTTTTTTTTTTTGCTGCAAATTACAATTTGAATTTAATATCAAAAACAAATACATAATAAGATTTTAAAATAAACATAAGAAAGGCGTAGGGATAACCTTTCAATTTTGAAACATTATATTATAAATTATACTTGCGAATCTTCCTTGTTCCGCAATATATAAGGGTCGGACACATTAAACGTTTATATTGAAGACAAACAGAGATTCTAGTTTTTTGGGCCACGAATCTTTCCGGTCGTACAACCACCATCAAATGTTTATAATAAAATGAAACGAATTCCGGGAATTAGTTAATATTGACGAGCCGGTTGGCGTGGGTTCGATTCCCACCCAGGACAGTCATTTGTGTACATGAACATGTCTGTTTGTCCTGAGTCTGGATGTAATTATCTATATCAGTATGTATTTACAAAAGAAAAATAGTATATTTAGTATATCAGTTGTCTGGTTTCCATAGTACAAGCTCTGCTTAGTTTAGGATCAGATGGCCGTGTGTGAATAATGTCCCAGGATATTATTATTATTATTATTATTTAATAAAATAATATAAAGTGTGACTTTTAATGTTGTTCTCATAATCATAACACCGAGCATTTTTAATACTTAGTATAAGAAAACATTTATTTGAGATAAGAATATTTTGCAAGCAATTGACGATTAATATTATCTTAGATTATAGTAAATACTTGCCATATATAATTAATGAAAAAATGTTTTAAGAAAGAAATAATAGGCGACCTGTTCCCGCACGCTGGGTCACATTTTCATTACGCTGCCAACTGAGCAACTTGAAGCATTACGTCACTATTATCAGTTACATCAGCAGCTACTGAGTTTCCATTAGCTACTTTCAATTGGAAAATATGTAGATAGATTAATGTTATATGTACCTATTAAAAAAAATATAGCTGAAAGATACCTAATTTATTTTATAGTAAGGTCATTGTTATCCCTACTCTTAACAAGCTATACAATTAAGTGCCAGCAAAATTTCAGATGTCGTCCGCGCGACCCTAATACGTTTCTTTCGGTTCGTGATCTTATTTCTATGTTTTTTCTATCTACAATGACCGGCAGTATTGTACAAATTATTCTAAAGAAAATAATGTAGTTCTTTTAACTTCAATATATTATAATGATAATTAATGCAAATTTTCTTGCATGTCAATCTTCTTTTCCATAGACCTTTCGTCTCTGTCTTTAAGAAACAAATATATACTCGAAGTATGGTGTTACGAAAAATGATCTTAAAGCTAGTAACTAGTATTATAAACGCGACTCTGTGAGGAAGGATGGATATATCTATGTTACTCTTTCACGCAAAAACTACTGAACATATTTGTATTAAATTTGGAATACAAAATCAAACACGATATAAAACAGATAGCTTATACTCGGACACACCTCACATGCGAGCGTAGCCACGCGTAGTAACGTTATTAATTCTCCCATAGTCCTTCATCATTTAAACGTCAACTCTTATCCCATCTATCACTTTGCTTATTTTTTTCTTATATCATTATATTAAAACGTGTATTGTGCTATTGCAGACCAATTCAAGTCTAAGTACTATATACAAAGGTCGTCTGGTTGAGATCCCTCTTGTTGTGATAAGGCTGCCTTTTGTATATGCTTTTTTATATTCCTTATATTATTCTACAGTGATAGGTGTACACTAAAGCATGTTCGTATTGATAAAAATCTTAAATAGGTTGAATGATCTTGAGCGAATTTAGTTAAAGCAAGGGCCATATATATCTATACAATTGTAGCTGTATTAAATTCAATTGTGGTAGGTTCTCCTTAAGCCCCCAGTAGTAGGGTTCTCTAGTCATACAAATAACGTGATTCAAAGCTACGGTCTTTGTTTGCACAATAATTTAATAAGTCGGTACATCTTACAAACTGATCGATAGAAATTTGTATAGTTGTGATTTATTTAGATGATACCTTCTTGACTTCTGCGCTTCGAGGTTCTACCGATCATGATGAAATTTTGAAGTCACGTTGTCATGGTTATAGAAAAGGACATAATTAGGGCTTAACACTAAAATCACACTCACCTCATAATAATAATAAAACTTATAGGTACATGAAACTTGACCGATCCGACCGACTCATTAATTAATAACCGAAACATTAATGAATATTTGAATAAAGAATGTGTACCTATTTTTAGGTTATTTAGTGTAGCCAGTTACTGTAATTGGTCGCAATTTGACAGTCAAGATTTAAAGCCGCTTTTAATGATTTACATACGCTTACTCAAGTTTGAAATGTCTTCATAAGTTCCAACGTGTGGATTAGACGTTTGGCTTGTATGAGCTTTGAAGCGCTTACCGCGCGGCTTTCTAATTAAGTGTGGGTTTTTGTGTAAGAATCAAAGGTAAATTGCTGCAAGCGCTTCCACTTCCGCTTACGTTGCCTTACAAGGCAACAACCTGTAAATGCAGCTTTTTTTTAAACATAAGAAGGCGGACGAGCATATGGGCCACCTGGTGATAAGTGGTCACCAACGCTCATAGACATTACATTAGTAAGAGATGTTAACCATCGCTTACATCGCCAATGCGCCACCAACCTTGGGAACTAAATTGTTATGTCATTTGTGCCTGTAATTACACTGGCTCACTCATCCTGCAAATCGGAACACAACAATACCAAGTACTGCTGTTTTGCGGTAGAATATCTGATGAGTGGGTGGTACCTACCCAGACGAGCTTGAACAAAGCTCTACCACCGAGTAAATGCATGCATGTTATCTTCCCTTCTAAATAAATACATATTATGGTAATGAACTATTTAATACTGATAATATTAATAAGTAATTAAAAAGAAGCACTGGGAGCGCACTTAACATTATTTGTAGTTACATCTTTTACATCACGCTTAAATATTATCGATTATATTAAAGAGTGGGCGGTTAAGCTTGCTTGCACGTACTCAGTGTTTGGTCCAAGCGAATTGGAATTAAGATGTACTTGGTAGCAGAATAATTACATTTCACAATTAACCATTTCAAACGATGATTTTATTAAATTCTATTATGTAGAACAATCACAATTTTACTAATGATTATGTATTCTATAGAATTATATTTATAGCTAAGTAAGTTATTAAGTTGTGAAATCTATTTTCACATACTTATTTTCAGGATAATTCAGACTTATTGAATAGAAACTGTTAAAAATTCAGATTTTAAAGCTAGGATAGCTTATAGATTCTAAATTTACATTCATAGATATTTATATCCACTAAGTCTATCATTATAAACTTTAAGAAGACTTAGTCTGTAAGTAATCAAAAGTCACCTCAACCTCGCGTCTCATGTATTTTGACTTCACGTCCCTTGCAAAGTTGTGAATTGAAAGATAAATATTTCTTGTGCTACAAAACTCTACATTTAAATAATTAATCTATTACGTACATGGAATTACTACGTTGGACTAAAATGGAAATTCTATCTTATTTTATAAATGTGTATGTGAGTTTGTTTGTTTGTTGCGCATTCAAGGCTAAACCACTAAGCCGATTTTAAAAATTCTTACACCAATGGAAATCTACGTTTAGATATTCTACCGCAAAACAGCAGTAATTGGTATTGTTGTGTTCCGGTTTGGAGGGTGAGTGAGCCAGTGCAATTACAGGTATAAGGGACATAACATCTTAGTCCTCAAGGTTGGTTGCGCATTGGCGATGCAAGCGATGGGTAACATCTCTTACAATACCAATTTCTATAGGCGTTGGTGACCACTTACCATCAGTTGACCCATATGCTAGTCCACCTTACTATTCAATAAAAAAAAAGATGATCGTTGAATGTGTTCTACGATATAAACGTTTTTGTACCCTTATTCTACCCGTTCGATGTCAGGACGGGTAGCTAGTAACATATATGACATAGTTATATAAAAAGTATTTGGATTCATAATAATACCACTAGTGGTACCTTATATATTTATTTATATTTCAGTAATCTGAACAAGAATGTATTACAATAATTCTGAGAACGAGTTATATACCTGTTTATTTTATAACACCAAGATCAAAAATATTATCCAACCATAAAAAAGAATACCTATTCCTCCCAGGCCCATACGCTCGTCCATCTACTTATGGTATAAAAAAATAGATTATCAGCGAGAAACATAGGCTAAGTTTTGTCCCCGTATTTCTACGGGAACGGGAACTACGCAGGTGAACCCGCAGGCCAAACGCTAGTATTATGAAAAAACAAAGTCACTCACCTCGTCTGTCTGTCTATCTGTCTGTCCACGCGATAAATTCAAAAACTACAAAACGAATTTTCATACAGTTTTCAGTGATTAATGGCGAAGGTTTTGGTGTATAATTCGGAATGCTTTTATGTAAATTGGTTGGAATATGACGATGTTTGTTAAATATATCGTAAAAAATCATGTCGAAGGGCATTACCGCATAAAAAAAGTGATATCATGTATTCGACATAAATTTTTATTTAGACCCTCATTATACAGCTTTATTTTATCACCATATTCATCATCTTGAACTTTTTTCACCATGCTATTCCATTGTAACAAAAGATTCCATAGCTTATATGAAGGTTTCCACATTCGAGCACAATCGTTGCAAAATAAACACAAATAATTAAAAAACTCACGAATGCAAGCTTGGATTTAAATCCACATACCTCAGTGGAGATCTTGGATTATATCCGTACAAAACACCACTGTAACGTTCTCGACTCTTAGCTCGGGAAAAAATAAATTCCATTTAAACTTAGCACTTTACGTGCAAGAATTAACATTACGAATACGGAATTTTAGAAATAAAAATTTTGTTCGCCGCACTTATAGTAACATTATTATAATACTAGCTGTGCCACGCGGCTTCACCCGCGTATAATTAATAAAAATATAATAAACACACACATATGGCTACTGGTAAAAAAATACGTAATTAACGATTTGAAATTAATTCATAAAATACCGTAGGGTTTACCGATGTTATACATGGCCAATCACTTGCCCCATCACATGTTCTTTGTGTGTACCAATTTTCATCAAGATTGGTCAAGCCGTTCTTGAGTTATAAGAAGACATACAGACCGACAGATAGACAGACAAAAATGATAAAAATAGTATAATGTGAATCACTGAATCATAAAACGATTACTTATCACAAAAGTGAAAAAAAAATTCAGACAGAGCCAATAGATTTATATAGTAGTATAGATTTACGGTTAGATACTCCTGTTTGACAAAGATAAAAGATGTGTATGTTTACGAGAGGAAATAAGTTTTAACTTCTCGGACTTGCACGAAGTTGAGCTAATTATTTTTAATTCTACTAATTTCTAGAAAACCTGAAAGTTGACGTTATTTTAACGACTATTTATTGACTTATTTCAATTTCAAAAATCGAATACTTCTATATCGAGTAAAGTTGTCATAGATATATTTAAAGGCCGGCAACGCACCTGCAAGTCCTCGGATGTTGCAGATGTCCATGGGCGGTGGTAGTCACTTTCCATCAGGTGAGCCTCCTGCTCGTTTGCCTCCTCTAAAAAAAAAGATATGAGTGTTGTATTCGTAATTAGCTTTTATGTTCAAGATTGTGTTTGTATTTTCGGTAATCAAAGCAAGTGATATTGAATTAAATTTACTATTTATCTAAACAATTTAGCTAGTATCAATATAATTACATAAATAGTGTGAGTTTAATACCGACTTTTACAAGGCTAAGCCTAGCGTTTTCACGACAATATTAAAGCAAACGTGTAGTTGGTCGACGTTTGGCTTTACATGTGATGTGATTAGTACAATTTCATGCTTCCCGACAGGTTTTTTTTTATTTTTATTTAAAAGCGATTAAGTCTGCCTGACTAAAAAGACCATCTGTGGTCCTCGTTGCTCATCGACATCCCGATTTCGGATTTGCCGATCCATCGTATTATGAGAGTGACGGAATAGACAGTAAACCTATGTTTGGGCACACTTCTGGAGTCGGCGTCTCCCTTGAGATTGACCGCCGTGGCCGAAATCAGCCACGAGGACACCATACGTACCTATGTATTACATTATGAAAAACAATAACTTCAATGCGACCATATTCAAAACCATTTTCCGAAGTCTCCAAATATATTGTTTAATAAATACGAATTTAATGCATTTATTTAAAAGTAGGTCTTGTCTGTCCATGATACATTTACGGGCAGATTGTTTACGATACAATGGGATAGAAACGTCTACGTGACTACAGTTAATGTTTTATCTTTCCTCAATAAAAACACAATATGGCGAATCTCAATACGTTTGTATTGAACATCGATGAACAATGAAATCCCTAGCGACTGTAATTTTATCGTCTAGTAGAGATAAAAAGAGGACAGTTGTTTATTTTTTGGTTTAGTACAATCGCAGACGAACAAATGACCCATGATGATAATGATTCTGCCTAAAGGTAGTAATTTAATTTAAGTGTTTCTAGAGTCAGTGCTAATCTTAACTTATTGAACTTGGTATCCACAAGTCTGGTTTAAAATATTATTGCGTTAAAATAGCCTGTCTTGAGAAAAGTTTGATTAGTTAGTTATGAAATTACATAACTGGGGTAGCGTTCAGTGGGTTGGAGCAGACACGTCCAATGTGCTTCGGAGCGTCACGGTAGCATGCGTAAGCGATCCCGTGGCGCTTCCGTTAAGACGGGAAGGGTACCGCTGGGTTTTTAGTGGGTATTCCGATGACCGGGGGCACACTCGGTGCCCTGGACATATGACGAGCCCCACATACTCTCCCACTGTTCCCGTGGTGGGAAACGCGAAATGCGTATTCCCAGCGTAAAAAAAAGCCACGTCCAATGTGGGTGAAATTGTGTAAACTCCAGTTCTATAACGCAATGAGTATCAAGCTAAGCCAACAAGCCAAAGCCAACTGCCCGTTCTATACGAATACATCTTACAATTAGTCCAAATAGCACACAAACGGAAATATTATCTAGGATATAAAACATTAAGAATATATTAACTTTTTTATTTTAGTACGAATCAATACCTGGTAAATAATTGATTGATTTTTATTTTGTATCGTTTATTTTTATCACACAATTTTATTTATCTCCAGTGATTCGAAAGACGTATAAATAAAATTAAAAATACAGTATAAATTTTCGCAGTGAAACGGACCGGACGTGACCGGGCAATTTTCCCTCGGGTTACGATTCTAGATATATCTAAGATAGCATATAAACAAAACATACATATTCATAACGTGTATATAATTATATGTTACATCGATTACAAATAAAACAAAAGCCAATCTAATCAGAAGAAAACTCATTAGAAATTGTCCTATATACGATTCGAATTATTCCACCGACGAATATATGTTAAAACGGACGAATTTGTAGAAACGAAGTCGTCCCTTGTTATCGGTTCAAACGATTTGCAAACTGGCACGTTCGCTCGTTACATATCGAAGCCATAGTTGAAGCATCAGCCATGATTATAAGTTGTGGTACGTCTTCACGTGTGGTTGGCAGATTTAGAAATCGATAGGTTTGATCAAATGTTGGACAAACGTGCCAACATTTAATATGAACATGAATTCATACTTTGAAAAAAAAAACATTTTTAAATTGTTACATTTCGCTGGAACACAATGCGTAATGTTTGATGTTAAGATATTCTATTCATGCGAGTGGGCGATTCACTGTTTTCCTTGTTATAATACCTTGTAATAAAAAAGTTGCAATTCATAAATCAATGTTGAAGGAATAGGTATTATTTTTTTATGGTTGGATAATATTTTTGACCTTGGTGTTATAAAATAAACAGGAATATAACTCGTTCTCAGAATGATTGTAATACATTCTTGTTTAAATTACTGAAATATAAATAAATATATAAGGTACCACTAGTGGTATTATTATGAATCCAAATACTTTTTATATAACTATGTCATATATGTGTCATACTAGCTAACCGTCCTGACTTCGAACGGGTAGAATAAGGGTACAAAAACGTTTATATCGTAGTAGTACACATTCAACGATCATCTTTTTTTTTATTGAATAGGAAGGCGGACGAGCATATGGGCCACCTGATGGTAAGTGGTCACCAACGCCCATAGACAATGGCATTGTAAGAAATGTTAACCATCGCTTACATCGCCAAAGCGCCACCAACCTAGGGAACTAAGATGTTATATCCCTTGTGCTTGTAATTACACTGGCTTACTCATTCTTCAAACCGGAACACAACAATAACAAGTACTGCTGTTTTGCGGTATAATATCTGATGAGTGGGTACCTACCCAGACAAGCTTGCACAAATCTCTAACACCGAGTAAAATCGTCATATTTCAACCAATTTACATATTACTTTAATGAATTATGCATACCTTCCGTCCATTGGTGAAAACTGTATCAAAATAATTTCGGTAGTTTTTTAGTGTTTCGCGTTCAGGCAGACAGACAGATGTGGGTGAGACTTTGTTTTTTAAATCGTAGTGAAGTAAAATTACAACTACAGGATTTAATAATTCTTTTGTGAGAGAATGTGCTATAAACAGGAAAACGTTCAGAAATTTTAAATTCGGAATGTCCGGTTTTGTGTAATTAACGTTTTTGTTATATAATTTATATTATAAAACTATTGAGTATTTAGATTAAAGCATTTGTGAAAGAAACGATTGCCTCCAGGATATTTCAAATCATATATAAATATTTGCATTGTACAACCAATATGTTGAAAAAACTGCTTTGTAGATTTCCGACGTTCAAATATAATAATGTAATATAATGCTTCCATATTATTGATTTTTAAATTAAAAACCAATAAACGTCATCTAAAAATTTTGATTATCGTATGTATAGAGAGCTACGGATATTATAATGATTGATTGTAAATCGATTTCTATTTCAAAAGCTAAAGTAAAAGTATATTTGTTTGTAGAGTTTTATTAATTTTATCATTAAATTAGATTAAGATAAGAAGCTAATCAAAGTTGATTATTATTATTCTGATAACGAAATCTCATTGTCTTCATCGAGCCTTCGTGCTAACGTTATCCTAGACAGACACACATAACATTAAAATAAATGAGAACTGACATTGCTCACGTGGTTACGGGACGTGTTTGAACTTGTTAAAAATGTAATCCTGTATTTTTAAATTAAGAACAATAAAGTTCTAGAATCCATCAACATAACGTTCAAATGAAAATATCTAACAATATTACATGAGATTAACGAAAGATTTTTACGAGTTGTATAAAGCTGTCAGCTGCTACGTTCAGTTTGGACTATTTCAAGTCGTAGATACACAATAAATGTTCCATAAAGTTGAATATAAAAATAGTTAAATTATAAAAAGCAAATAAATGTTCAAGAATATACAGAATACATTTATAAAATCATGCTTTAATTTCATTCATTATCAACTTAACAATTAAAAAAACACTCTATATTCTAGGCTTTTCCGCAAAATGAGAGGAGATCTTAGCCGAGCTGTGGGACATTAATAGGCTTTTAAATTTTACTACTTTACTGTATTGTGTCTGTATGCAGATCGTTACAGAAAAAAAAAAACAATTTCAGAAATTTAAATCGTCGGGCCCATTTAAGGTTTACAAGTATTTCAGTAAAATAAAATAGGTACCTTTATGATTCAAAAGTACTTGTTAAAGCGTTTAATTATGAAATGTAATTAATGTAGCTAACATTTGAAATACAAATCACACTAATATTTAATATTAATTACGTATTCGTATTATAATTGCTATTGAAGTTAATAAGTAATTAACTAAATAAAAATCATTGACATTAACTACATAGAGAATTACAATTTTAAAATCCAATAAGGTTTGATGTTAAGGAAATTATTTATAGTCATAAATTATTTTAGCAGATCTGAATGCATAGTACGATCGTCGTCTATTAAGTAATACCAACATTAGTCAATTATTCTTTTTTTTTATTGTATAGGTGTTTGGGCCACCTGATGGTAATTGGTCACCAACGCCCATAGACAATGGCATTGTAAGAAATGTTAACCATCGCTTACAATGCCAATGTGCCGCCAACCTCAGGAACTAAGATGTTATGTCTCTTGTGGAATTTTATTAAAACTTAAATTTTGTCATAAACTATTATATAATAATGTTTTCCAGAGTTCAGATGGTATTAGTTGATGGTATCCAGTAATTACATAATACTGACATGATGCTGGGCCGTCTCTCCTTTTGTGAAGGCTTGGAACTTATTCCATAATGCTACTTTACTCGATATTTTCTTTCCGAGTACGAGACTAGATCCTTTAACACAAATTCAGCACATGGAAAATAAGTGGTGCAGGTCTGAGTTAGAGCCCGCGATGTGTATGTAAGCATGCATGGGAGCACGCACGAGCACGCGCGTGAGTATGTGTGGGCGCATTTTGTGTATGTATGTATGTGTGTATGTGTTTGTGTGTGTACACATACAGTGTGTGTATTTGATGAATACTAATTCTACTTATTTATTTTAAATGGTAATTTGTTCATTTTACAGTTATGATATTGATTTATTCATATCACGATGTGATTACGTAACGTTGCTTTAATATATTATGTATGATTCGAATTAACGCTTTAAATATTATACTTACAATAATTAATTGCGCTATAGATATTATATACAGAATTTATTGCAATATCATATTGTAATATCGAATTTGTTGATACAAATAATGCCAGTTACAATAATTGGATGAAAGTGCATAAGAATTAGTATACGAGTATATCCATTTTCCAGTGTATTTTTATTGAAACTTATCATTTTATTGCCTTATATTCTACCGCAAAGCAGCAATTCTTTGTAGAGGAGCCAGCGTAACTACTGGCACAAGAGACATAACATTTTAGTTTCTGGGTACTTAACTATAGCTTCCTGGGAAGCAATGGTAAATATTTCTGATGTCTATGGGCGGCAACTTTTGAGCTATGATCTGCGTGAAAACTTGGTGAGTTAAACTGGCTTACTGGTTCAAACTGCATCTAACCAGTTTTTAGTTTAACTGTTCGGCGGAAGACAATATGATTGGTCATCCTGATGACCCAGGCGACCCCTATCAACAAACAAATTGTTTATATTTACTAAACTGTATTATGCACAAGTGGATAACATGTCTTATCATTTGTTTTAGTAAATCAGTCAAGACGCAAGAAAAGCAATATAGTATTAAATAATCTTATATGAATGAAGATTGTATAATTGCAGATTAATTGTATCTTATAATCTGTATGAGCTCTTCAGCCAATGATAAATAGATTGTGTACCTTATTTAAAACAATAGTTGCAGACCGAATGCAAAGCTACCGCCTTGTTGTAATATTTAATTTTCATGTAATTAAATTATTGATAATTTTTGGTTTGTCATTGATAAGGCTTATTACATAAGAAAATAATGTATAGATGTTAAAAAGTGTTGAGTTTTCATTTGCCTATAAGCCCGCCTGGATAGTTATATATAAACAAAAGGGTCATTGACCTACATTCAAATTCAATTTGCATTTACATTTCTTAGTACTTTTATTTTTCGCTACAAAATATAATACCTTGTAATGCTATATAGCATCCATTGAGAATCTGATATCTTGATATCACCAGCAGGCATCGGGTGGTCTACCTTATCTCCTCGGTTATCTATGCCATGACTATATGACTACTTCATGATATATTGTAACAAATCAGAAGCGAAAAATATTTTAACGTCTTATAAATCGATGAACGCCGGCTGCACACATGAAAAAGCATGACTCATAGTAACGTTCCGCCAGAGCCGAGCGCGCAAGCGAAAGCGCGGAACAAGCGATAGAGAGGCACGATCCGCCTAAGCGTTCGGCTTGTGACGCATCTATCTGTCTTCCACTCCATCGGCCGATGCGTCCGAGTATTCATCAATTACAATTATTAAATTACGGTTTCTTATGACATTATCACGTAAAATTATCGTCCGTAAACCGACTTTACAGACAACCGCTTATGTTTTTTATAACAACAACACCGCTATCAACAACTATGTCAGACAAACTCCACATAAAGAATGAACGCGAGTGCCACTCAGCGATGTCTTATATACTGGATTAGGTAAGAATACAATATTTAAAATTCTTTCATTGAATTTCTGCGTTCGATACACGAACAACAAGAGATTGGTTTGCATAGAATCGTTTCATAGCTGTGCGATCATGCCAAATTGTCTTAAATAAAACCCATTGGGAAGCTCTTCCAAAGACCTTACACAGATAAAATTTAAACGAAAAACCCATCGGTTCCGTATAAATACTTTTATAGCACGAACGTTTTCAGATATTTATTGCTCATTTTCTGGAAATCTGAACATGTAACGGTCGGTATTTTTTGGCGTTTATTTTCAATTTAACTAAGGTAAATGTTTTGTAATAATATGATAACGTTACTTTGTTAAGCTGCGAAGACAGCTTCCATTGATATGGAGATTTATTTAGTACGGAAAGAGTTTGTAAAGTATTATTATATTTGTTTTAGCTTATTATAAACAAAGATATTAATGTCCGCGTCAGCGATGGCTGAGCGCTAGGGACATCATCATCTTGGTTGGTAAACTCTGGATTTATGACGGAAAAATAATCACACACTAATTCACAAGTACACACACACACATACATATTTACAATAACTACAAAGACAGATTTAATTTTCAAAGTAATTTTATTAATTTGTCCTTAATATAGGTCACATAAGATCTAAATTGGTCGGTTAGATATGTGCCACGAGTGGCCACGCTCTAATTGTTATGATATATATTGCTAACATGTATTTAAGATGCGAATACGCATAGCTCGATAAGGACTAAATAAATAGTCAACTGTTTTTATTTTTAAGTTTGCACGCGCAAACGTCTTGGAGTGCGTCTAGGCCAACTTACATTGCGCGTGTTGTACGAAGTATTGACCCGAGGTAGATGCCGAAAAAAGTTTTTTTCTTGGGTAGGGGTCTTTGCAAACCACTCTGGGTAAGTACCACCCACTTATCATATATTCCATTACCCATCAGCAACAATTAGTATTGATGTGTTCTAGTTTGAAGGGTGCGTGCGCCGGTATAACCACAGGCACAAAGGACATAACATTATATTTCTCAAAGTTGTTGGCGCATAGAAAATGTGAGCTGGTAATAATATTACTTACAGTCTCATGTCTGTGGGCGTTGGTGACCATCAGGTGGCCTATTCGGCCGTCCGCCTGCCTTTTTTATAAAAAAAGAGAATTTATCTTCAAACATGGTAAATAGATATTGAGAGAAGATTTTATTCATGTTTTATAAAACATTGAAATTGAAAGTAAAGCCAGAGGGTTCAGCAGAGAGGAATATCGTTGACAATTTGTATATATTTCCCATGTTTTTAATGGCTTAAGTATCTACAAGACTTGTCTTATCTTACACCGTATTACAAGATTGAATTATTCATATAAATTAATGTATTATATTCTATAATATTTTAAAGGACTCATTACATTTATCATATAAATCTAATCTCAACTTACACGAATACCTTTAAATGTTTTTCCGCACTTTTCTCCATGACGCGTTAGTAAATCTATACTAATATATAAAGCTGTTTTAATATATAAGTTTGTTTGTTTGATCCGGCTAATCTCAGGAAGAACTGGTTCGAATTTAAAAATATTTTTTGTGTTGCATAGTCCTTTTATCGAGGAAGGTTCTAGGCTGATTTTTATTAATTATACGCGGGTGAAACCGCGGGCCCAGCTAGTATTATATAAGGCTAAATGTTATTATCCCACTACGACTTTTTTACATATATGAACAAAAAAAAACATCAATCGAATTGAGATGTACTTCCTTTTTTTTAATGGAAACATTCAAAACGAAAACTTCGTTCTTAAAAAAATTACAAATATTAACTTTCCAATATCATTACTTAAAAGCAAACATACTGAATGTAACAGAGACTATCTTGCTTAAATTACAAGTGGTTGCGTGGCAGAGCATGCAATTCTAGGAAATTGGGCCTGTGTAATCACAGACACTGGCATTGATTTGAGAGCTTAACACCTCATGCAATATTCAAAGATTAAAACCATCATCTAAATTATCAATAGCAAAATGTCAAATTTTTATTATAATCCTGTTTTAAAAATAGTACAAACAGTTCGGTATAAATTCGGCTAAAAACTGTGCAACATCTAAAATTGTAT
The DNA here is from genome assembly GCA_905220585.2 of Nymphalis polychloros. NCBI lineage: Eukaryota > Metazoa > Arthropoda > Insecta > Lepidoptera > Nymphalidae > Nymphalis > Nymphalis polychloros. The sequence continues at coordinate 3,322,777 of HG992264.1, read as the reverse complement.
AAGACACGACAACTTTTTTGATTTGCTAATATCATGGAATTATAGTAGAAATATTTGTTATTTAATATATATTTTAACTATAGTATATATTACAGTATATAATTATACCTAATTCTCGTTTAGCTATTAGATTTTATATAGCCGAGATGGATGATCTTAACCGATGATCGTGGGTTCAAACCCGGGCAAGCACCACTGAATTTCATGTGCTTAATTTGTGATTATAATTCATCTCGTGCTTGACGGTGAAGGAAAACATCGTGAGGAAACCTGCATGTGTCAAATTTCACTGAAATTCTGTCACATGTGTATTCCACCAATCCGCATTGGAGCAGCGTGGTGGAATAAGCTCCAAAACCTTCTTCTCAAAAGAGGAGAAGAGGCCTTAGCCCAGCAGTGGGACATTCACAGGCTGTTACTTTACTTTTATTAGATTTTATCATATTCTTAAGCTATCAATAATAATTGTACCAAATAGCTTGCGACTCAAAAAATACAAATGTGCGCTCTAAATAAACGTACTATCCATGATGACTAAGTTAGTAATTGTGGTACTGTATGACAAAACTGTCTCATCAAATATTGGACGTGAATTTGACTTGACTAGGAGAGTTACTTGGAATTTTTTGGTCCTGTTTTCATTCATTAAAAAACTCACACTAGGCACACATAACTGCTTATAATTGTTTATTTTTTATTCAAATGTTTGATAGACAATTTACAGGGATACCAATATTTCGTTCAAGACTTGTCTTTTGTGTATTAAACCTGTAGAACAATTTCGTACATACTTCCTGGAACACGTGTAGCATGTCACTAATTGGCAAACACTTAATAACGAACAAAGAAGCTGGAAGTTCACAATAGCTCTTCAGAGAATGTCTCTTGCATCATATAAAGTTCCACTAGTAATAGCTCAGTATATTTGTCGACTTCAAAGCTATTTTACCAAGCAAGACACTATTGCAGTGTTTTCCTAAATATAATCCGCATAATGATTCAGTTCTCCATTTTAGTTTCAATGCCTAGAAATATATGACAAAGATAGGTAATATTGGGTTTATCTATAAACAAAAAAACAGTATCAGCCCAGTGTCTCGGAAAGCACGTAAATTCGTTTGTCCTGCGCTTGAAATCTTACCGTGTCTTACCTTACTTACCTTACTTACCCTTGCGTCAAATTTACCGTCCGGACTATGAGAGTAAAGGAATAGACTTTTACTGTATTTGCGCACACGCTTGTGCACTGTAATATGCCATGCGCAGTTTGCTAGTGACCTACAAAAATAAACGCTGTGGCCGAAATCAGGCTACTTAACATCAATAGAATCGATGCAGCTTGCATCTAACCGTGATGTCATCTGTTTAATAGAAATATATAAAGATAATATTGCACGGGATTGACATGTTTATGTCAGTACGTACTTGTACGTATGAAACCAAAGACAGACATGTTACTTCTGTTTAATGAGGGAAAAAATGGCTATCATGTTTAGTGTAATATCGTCGCTTAAACAAGCAATTTGTATGAGCAAATTGTTATCTTTGCTAGAGAGTTTCCTGTCCTTACTTCGCAAGGTAGCAATTATGTTTCCAAGAGATTTTTTTAAATATACAGTTAAGTACAAATTATAGTGTTAAATCACAATTAAAATAATATCCCTGATGAATGATTTAAATAAAAGTAAGCGCCTGGAAATGTACCACTGCTGGGTTAAATGAGAAGTTTAATTAGTAATACTGATTTGGGCTTGAACCTGCAAACTCCGAGTAATGGTCGCCTTGGCCAAACTAAATATTGGATTACATAAAACGTATCGTTTTTATAAAGCGTAGAAAACCATCTTACAAAAAATCACCGATTACGTTTTATCAAAGTTATCCATTACAAGACCAAACTCGGAACGTTGGCTGAGGTTGACAAATCTTTGTTGGCCAAACTCAAACTTTGGCCAAGGTAGCCAAACCTTGATAATCGAGGCAATTGTAAGGAATTGATTATTAAGGAATAGCTACTTCTACACGAACACTTCTTAAAGTGACATATTTGGCAATTTGCCTCTGCTGAAATATGCAGCCTACATACATTGACGTTCATGAAAGTCTGCAGCTAATGGCTTGTTTTATGAATACATTGGATTGCAAATTTTCTTTCCACGAGACGAAAATGCAAACCCATTACTCCATTAAAACGATTTTTCAGACCGAATTTAACGAATTGATTTTATCTTTAGAACAATATGTTTCCGTGGGCGTTATTTACGTTAAAAATATTTATTTCATAATGGGATCACGTGTTTCGGCGAGTAAGAGAAGTAAATGTATTAATACTTTAATTTTACATTAAAACTAGTAGCGCGCACCGGGTTTACACGGCTAGCGTGTAATATTATATACCGCCATATAGCCAAGGAAACAGAATTGGTGTGTTCCAGTTCGAAAAGTGAGTGAGCCATTGTATTAAGAACATAATACCTTAGGGCCCAACGTTAACATTCACGATTGATTTCTATGTGTGGTGGTGACCTTCCCATGAAGTGGCCCATTTGCCAATTTTATTTTATAATAATAAAATATTTTGGAGTTAGGGAGGAACCGGGTGTAAAGTTCCTCATCCACCATTGAAAAGGGAGGATCCTCCGACCAGACGGGTGTTTGTCTGGTGGGCTACTGCCCGACGGTTGTTGTCGGGTTCTTGTATATATATTCAATCGCTCGGATAACTTTAATATCGCGATGTAGGATACGTCAGTTTTTTGTTTTTTTGTATGTGGCGAGATAGATGTCGCTACAATATAATTATTAAAAAAAAAAGACAATCAAATGTAGTAACTGGTTATGTCGACTCTTTAAAATTAAGATTCCGAACATTGTTAGTTATAACTACTAACATGTATCTATTACTATACATTAATCATGATATGATATTCAAGCATGTGTGATATGAAACAATAAACTAAGTTTTACCATATATATACGTCTCACTGCTTATGATGCACTCCACAGAGTACTGAACCGTTAGATAAAACTAATAAAACAATATAGACAACTTTAACTATTATGATGAATTTAATTACTAGAATGTTTACGTCACCAGAACATGGCAACACCTAAAATATTATATGTAAAATTTGATACAACACAGACAGCTCTGGTAACTTTTGTTTAACAAAAAATCGATATCGGTAATTTGTTTTTACGAGTATCTGTTATGTTTAGTGGTCATGTTTTATCTAGAGATTAATTGAGCAACGATTGATTGATGTTGAAAATTTAAACTCAATTTTGTATAAACGCTTGTTAAATATTATGTCAAGTTCAAACAGATTCGAAATTCAAAACATAACATAATATTATAATTCGTTTAATTTTAAACGAGAATGAAATAACGTTTATATCATAACAAGGTAATTTGATGATTCTTGTTAATATGGTTTTATTAAGTTTGTTTTCGTGTACTTTGACTATTATTTTAACACGTTATAGAATTGTTATTGATATTACTAGTGATATTGTAAATAATAAGATTGTATTGAAATAAGTTTTGATTACTTATTGTTTTGTTTCTCTTGCGAATTGATTTTCTGCAATTTTTATTTAATTCGCTTCTATTTTTTTTTATATAGATTAAAATTAATAAAACGTATTGCAACGATACTTACTGCATACATATACGTATTTATTACATAACTCCATATTATTAACACTAAATTACAACATTATCTTCCCACACTGGAAAAATAAAAACTATATTTTTATTTTTTTATGGCATATGAAAGAGAACGAGCAAATGGGCCACCTGATGGTAAGTGGTCACCGATGCCAATAGACATTGGCATTGTAAGAGATGTTAACCATCGCGTACATCGCCAATGCGCCAGCAACCTTAGGAACTAAGATGTTATGTCCCTTGTGCCTATAATAATTACACTGGCTCGCTCCCCCTTCAAACCGGAACACAACAATACAAAGTACTGCTGTTTTGCGGTAGACTATGTGATGAGTGGGTGGTACGTACCCAGACGAGCTTGCACAAAGCTCTACCATCAAGTAAAATACCTATATTATAACAGTATTTAAAAGTACACAAATATAGTAATAATTAGTCAAACGAAAACAGTTTTATCTACAAAAATATATTATCTAAATTTAATATGTTTCAAAAAATAGTTCTTATATTTTGATTATCCTTTAATTATTATCTCTTCAACAAAGCTTCTATCATATTACTTCTCAGTAATGAAGATGATGATGAAGGCTATCTTCATCATCATCTTCGTCACTGATCCACAGTTATAGTTCTCGAGAGGAAGATTAGTTTTCTCCGCAGAACATATTATTCGACAAGACCGGAAAAAGTTCAGACGTTGGAATTGTTCCAACTTCTCCAATTATCCAATTTTCAAGCTCCCAATCTCCTAATAACTTTTTTAATACAAACCGAGGTTGAAATCCAAGACATTAGAATTTGCAGCAAATTACATACTAAGCAAACGAGGATGTCTTTTGCTCGGTATTAAGACGCTTAAATACAACAGATAACAAATTAATGTTTTAGAGTACTAGGGCTTAAGATAAGGGCCGGCTCTTGGTAACGATTTGAATAAAACATTATTACTTGACTTAATATTGAAGGGTTCTAATTGCAGTTGGATTAAGTAACTTAAATTATGAAAAGTCCCTTCAGAAATGTTATTGCTCTAACATAAATTCAAAATGGCGGCCAGATATTGCTATTACGTAGACATTTTAAATTTAAAGAGGAATCGTTCCGAAATACCGTTTGAAATTGATATTCGACACATTTTCTCTTTTTTAAAAGACTTTCAAAGTGTTTCACAATACCATAAATGTATTTTATGCAATATTTAATGAAATATTCATTTATATATTTCAGTATCGTGAAGGAATGTTATCCAACCAAAATGAGCAATCCTCAATTATTCTAAATTACATACAATAAACATATTTAATCCAGACATAATATAAATAAATATTGTATAATATATTGATTATACAGCGTGTAACGAAATGCGTGTCCGACCCGTGAAGTGGTTATTAGGCATCGTGTGTCGGTTCTATTTATGTAATTATTTTTAAAATACTAAGCAAAAAATTTATCACGGATTTTTTTTTTTAATTATATGACAAAAATTAGATGGCAACACAGGTGCGGGCAATAGCGCTCGATAGCTCTTTCCTATCGGGTTTGTAAGACACGAGGTCATGACCTCAGTAGTCCACTTTTTTACCTACAACACTATCGTTAAACACAATTAATATATTTTTTACAATATTATATGTACAATATTTGTTTGTATTATATGTGGATTGTATATATTGATTAGCGGATTGTCTGAAGGTTCTTGCTGTGTTTTTTGTATAAAATTACTTTACCAAGACTAGTAAATATAATTTTATAGTAATTTTTTAAACTAAGACGTTAGTATAGAATTAAATTACAAACATCGCTCGATCTTGTAATATGAAATATGTAGGGCATCATTCATTTATGCCTTAAAATAAAACACTTAATGAACATAAAGTCGTAAAGATCGCAACAATTCAGCTTTAATGGTCCATTCCAATACGAAACAATATAACGTGTTCTGTAATGCCCTAAAGAGGTAGAGAGTAAAGAGGGGATGTAAAGCGAAAGTTAGAATCTATGTTTTTTATATATGACGTTATCGAGTTAAAAGTAAAAAATAAAATATTTTATGTAACCTACCTTATATTTTCAAGGGTTGCCTCTAATCTAATCCTCTAATTACATTTTACTGATTCATACTATGTAGTAATGTTATGATGATGTCCTCCTTGACGTGTCCGTCAATGGCGAATTTGGCTAGTGTGTTGCGAGCGAAGATGACTTGAAAATCCAAATTTGGTTTTAAACGTCCTGTTGCAGGGATGACAGTACAACTGACCAGTACTATTATATGTGTAGCAGTAAGTGGGTTTGAGACGGGTCTTTTTAATAAAACGTTTGGCATCAAGGTCATCCAGACGGTGACGTTCAAAAATGATAGATGCTTTATTAATAGAGTTACGCCACACAGATCTCTGTTTGGCGAGCACTTCCCAAGATTTCAAAGGGATACTGCAAGCAGTCAGATGTCGCTTTAAAACATCCTTGTACCTAAGGAATTGACCTCCAGGTCTACGCTTTCCCTCCTTCAACTGTGAATAAAACACAGATTTAGGTAGCCTGGAGTCGTCCATTCGCACAAGGTGACCGCGCCATTTAAGTTGACCTCGGATAAGCATGTACTCAATGCCAGTTGATTTTGCACGTCGAAGTATTTCGGTGTTTGGGATACGGTCTTGCCAACTTACGCGCAAAATTTTGCGCAAACATCTCAAATGGAAAGAGTCTAGACGTTTTATGTCCCTTTTGTAGAGACACCAAGTCTCAGAGGCGTAAAGGAGAATTGGAAGTATGATGGCATTATACACAGCGATCTTAGTGTGCAGTTTTAGATCGTGTGAGTCCCAAACTCTAGCTCTCAGTATGCCAAACGATGTCGAAGCCTTTGCAATACGGGAGGAAATTTCTGTATCAAGGCGGTTATCATCACTAATGTAGCTACCCAGATACCGAAATGATGACACTTCCTCCAGAGCCTTTCCACCTAAAAATATTGGTGTGGGATCTTTTATATCGCCACGTGTTGACTGTTTTAGTACTTGAGTCTTGGAGGTACTAATAACTAGGCCAAATCGTTTACACGATTCATGAAGGCGGTTTATAAGCAGTTGCAGATGTTGGGCGTTGTCGGCCACTAAGCAGACATCGTCTGCATAGAGTATGTCAACAGCTGATACGTCGTACGCCTTACGTTTGGACCTGAACTTTGACAGGTCGAATACGCTTTTGTCAGATCTTACTTCGAGAGAGATTTTTTCCGTACAGTCGATATATGAGTCTCGAAGGACTGCAGCAAAATAAATACCAAACAGAGTAGGGGCCATCACACAACCTTGTTTTACTCCGCTGGTTACACAAAATTGCTCTGTGAAGTCATTCTCGTGCTGTACCCTGGCCATCATGCCATCGTGGAATTGGCGCACAATATTAATTAACCTCACAGGGCATCCAGCTTTCCTTAAAACAATCCACAGAGCAGATCTAGGAACACGGTCGAACGCTTTCTCAAGGTCGACGAAACACATATATAACGGCCGTTGTTGTTCCAGGCTCTTTTCCTGTAGCTGTTTAACGACAAAAATAGCATCAACCGTGCCTCTGTGTGGTCGGAACCCACATTGACTCTCGGGTAACAGACGTTCCGCTAGCTCACCCAGACGCCGGTTTATTATCTGTGCCAAGACTTTACCCGCCGCACTTAATAAAGCAATACCTCTATATGAACTACAGTCAGAGGTGTTGCCCTTACCCTTATACAGCTTACAGATAGTAACATCTTTCGAACCTTGCGGTATTGTTTCAGACTCCCATATGCGCAATATGAGCTCATATAGACAGTTTCGAACATTGGGTCCACCATATTTGTAGAGTTCTGATGGTAAACTGTCTAAGCCAGATGACTTGCCGTTTTTGAGTCTTTCGACGGCATTACTAAACTCATCAAAGGTCGGGGAGGAATCTAATTCAGAAGATGCGGGTGAATCTGGCTAGATATTGGAGTAATGTTATACTGTTATACTAGCAATTATATTTAGAAATATTCTAGGACTGTCCCTATTTTCGACGCTTCATTATCTTTCCGCGAAAAACCACACCTGTTGCGTATCACCGACACTTTAAATATATATTTTGTGCCATAAATCAGTTGTTGTTGCAGCACAAACCAGCGTCGTGACAGGCGTCAACAGTACCTGCTGAGACGAGACAACGAAAAAATAAATTGACACCTCTTTGTATTAATTATCAGTATATTATAATCTGAAGAACTTTACCATTTTTAAACGATTTTATTTAGCTTGCCCTGTTTGTTGGTTTGGGTCTAATTTCAATTACTAAATTTGACCCAAACCAACAAACAGGGCAAGCTAAATAAAATCGTTCCTGTTAACAGATTGATCTGATATTTGGTACACACCTTTAGTTCTGATGACAATACAATTTAATATATTCTGTATTAATGTAAAACCAAGATGGCCGCCGCTACAAAATGGCGGATTATATATTTTTTCACAACTAATTAAATATGGGTATCAAATGAAAGGGCAAGTGGAACAGTAACAAAATGAAAAACTAAAAACTATGAAAATAAAAAATTAAGTAAAAAAATAATCTTAAGTTAAACGGGTTTATTGTGTATGAAGATAAAAATAAAATCGTTGGGCGTAGTGTAACTTGAGTAAGTACATAAATAGCATTCAAATAGCGGTTGACTTGATAGAAATTTCACGCTTCAATAAATTGTAAAATATGTTAAATATGGGCTGAGCATTTAGTATGGTGTTTTCCTTTATATGATAGCGTCACCATCGTCACAACTGGGAGGCGAGTCATAAAATACTCAAGCCAGATGTTAAGAGTCACTTAAGTGCTCAGAGTTCGCATGTTCTAAGAGAGTCTTCTGTAACTCGGACGTCGGCTCAGGATGTCGTCGACGTAAAGTAGAAACATATTACGCCGTCATATGTCAAAGGTATACTTACTCACCTTGAATATTAGTGGGCTTGAGCGCTGCGACGCTTTGTTGAAACACTAACAAACTATGCAAGTTAAATTAAAGCTCGTAAATATAAAACAAAGAAGCAGATATAATACTTTATTTGATACTTAAACAAACTTTTAATACTTAAAATATATTATTTATTTTTTATAATATTATTGTTTATACTTACGTTATTATTTTATGGAGCCCACCATAAACGGCGCAAACGTGCGAGCGTCAATCTGTCCGAAGCATTTCGTGTTTTCCTTGATAAATAATGTAAACAAAACCGAATTATGAAACGATAATGTTTTGAACAATAACGTCTCATATAATATTTTCGTAAATCGAAATATCCAATGTCCCTATCATATTTTACCAATAAACCAAAAATAAATACTTCGATAAGTATATTTTGATATTTATTTCGAAGACTCATTTACGTCCTTTCGCAAAAAGTAACCCATACTTAATAAATGCAAAATATATCTATATATAGGCTTAAGTCCGATTACTGAACGCATTACTATCATATTCGTCATACTCATAAGTCAGTTAATCAATATTCGTTGGCAACACAGCAAGTGTTTTCGAGATTTTTCAAATATCTAGCTCCATTTTGAGCTATTAAAAATGCTGGAACTAGGTCAAACACTCTCTGACTTAAATCACGTCTGCGATCACTGTTTTCAAACTCGTGGCATTTCCTAGGAACACTAGTTTCATTTCTGAGTTGCCACTCTTGTACGTGCTGAGGAAAATATTCTTATAACTTGATATTTTCACTTTTATATGAAAAATATTGTTTTTTTATTTTTTATTATTCATGTAAAGTGATTTGTTTTTTTAAGCATTCGCCGCAAGTATATCTTTGCAAAAATATTGATAGGCAGAGAAAGCCTAAATGGCGGTAAGTTTTCTGTACCTTGCAATAACTTGAGGGCAATGAGGTTATAAAAGTACTGGGTACTGTAGAAATTACTTATATTTTTTTAATTGACGTCTATGCCTTGGTATTGGAAATTGTGTAGTAAGCAATTGTAAAATACATAAATAATAAACCTGGACCGCTTTACTTCTCTGGAGATCAACTACGTACACCATTTAAAAGAAATCATCTTCAAATGGGACAAATTTCGTGATCTAAGTGTATAAAAAAAAAAAACTAATCATAGTTTTCAAATTTAGAATACCGACCAGCCAGTATAATACTCCATTTAATTAATAAATTACTTGACTTCAATAATTTAATTTTCTTTGCAATGTCTCTTTAATTTTTTTTTCCATCTATCGTTAATTATAAAGCCAGTAGCCTTAATTAAGCGTTAATAAAAACTTTAAAAAATTTACACCATGCGTGAGTAATAAATTGCCGTCGGTAAAAATAAGAAGTGATTTATTAGAACAGTCTACAATGTATAATAAAAATGGCGACAAGTTTTGTTGTTGTCTTTTTTTTTTTTTATTTGTTCACAGCAAAGTATAAGTAAAAATAATTACACGCTTGACACAATAGCTGAGTTGTTTGCTGAAATGATATCATAATTGTATTTCCGGTGGCATCCACACTAAGCAAGCTTGTGTTGTGGATACCTTGCTACGATTTACAGACGAATTCCACCTATGGTTAATAGTGTGTACTTGAAACTGTGTTTGTGTCCAGTCTTCCTTATACTTCGTTTCCCAGATTGTGGTGTGTTGAGTACCAGGGAGTGTTTCCGTGATAACGTCATAACCATCGCTTCCAAAAGGGAACAAGCTATACATATACCAATATATACATATGAAGTGCATAACAATGAACGATAATAACCTTGTACGTAAATAATGAGCGATAACGAAATTCGACTTTAAGCTTGAAATGTGGTTCATTTTGGTTTGTATGACTAATGGTCATCTAATTTTCCCAAATGTTCAAATTAACCCGCAATAAACTCTTACTACTATTTTTACCCACCAATACATTTGCTTTTTTTTTTTTTATATTTCCCGGGAGGACATTTGACTACTCGACCTGATGGTAAGTCTACCTAAGCTAACATTATAAAAATGAGAGTAACTCTGTCTGTCTGTTACGTTATCAACCACTGAACCGATTTTGATGTGATTTAGAATGAAGCAAGCTTGTGCCTGAAGAAAGGACACAGGCTACTTTTTTATATCTATCACCTAAATGCAGGCGAAGCAGTGGCGAAAACTAATCTATATAATCTTAGATGGAATAATATTCTTTATTTAATATGCGTTGTATTTTTTAATATGATGATCTATTTTTTAATGGAAAAATGTAAGAATCAAATACTATTCAGGAAGGATATATTTGACTTGGAGTTATTAGTTTATCTTCTCATATGTTTGTCACTATTTATATCACAGTAATTAATTTTGTTGTGTATATAATTGTATATTAAGACTGCCTCGTTGGTCTCGTGGTTACATGTAAGGCCGCATGTAAAATGTTATTGAGATTTTCTATAGAAAATTTTCAGTAGCAGCCCGGAATCTGGAAGTTGGAAGTGAGGCCACTCACGTGCCTCGGAAAGCACCTAAAGCCGTTGGTCCTACGCCTTTTGAACTCTTTTCGGTATGTGTCAGATTGCTGTCCTATCAGGTTATAAGAATTAGGGAATAGAGAGTGCTTGCGCACACGCTTGTGCACTATAATATGACCTGCGCAGTTGCTAGTAGTAGTAGCTAATCTCCCTCATCATGAGTCATATCCCCACATTTCGAGGTTACTCCCCTCGATGCCACAGCCAGTATCAGGATACTTGGCGTCGGGATTTCAAAAAAGGTGGCAGGTACGGGATGGATGCGGGCTGCCCAAGATCGAGATAGTTGGCATGCTTTGGGGGAGGCTTTCGTCCAGCAGAGGTAAGCGATAACTGAAAAAAATAATTCGATAAAATCAAAGTTAACTTTTTATGTTTGTCCTTAAATATAATCGTTTTAATGTAGACCGTTTTTCTATCAGTATATAGCCAGGACGAGTAGTTTAATATACGTCCAAGTTTTCCTTTAGTTATGTGCATTGTTATGTTGTGGTTATTACGCATGAAATGTACAACATTGTTCAACATAAATTTATGATTTTTGAAATTGCTAAACAAAACAGCCAGCATACTGAACCATACTGAGCATTACGTAATTAATGGTGAAAAATTATGGGACAACCGACGCAGCCGGCGTTTTGAAATAACCTCGTTTAATCCTATAATATAAATTTCGGTATTAGATGATAAATTTACAAAGTCAACTACGATTTATGTAACATCATAAATCCAGATAGAAATGGTTAATATTATTAAAAAACTTAATTTGACGATTACCATCCCTTGGAATAGAATGTGATAAATTTAAGTTTTAGCTTGTTATATTGTAATTCAATCCTAGGCTGTATATAGACTGACTGCATCGTTTGGTCGAGATTCTGAGTTCAAACGACTGTTCGGGCCCATCAAATATGAATGGGATTTTCAGTCGAAATTTTCTCGGTAGCCCGGAATCGGGAAGTGTGTGATCCCATGCCTCTAACTCATTCCTGCCGTGTCAAATGTCATTCTATCAGATAATGAGAGAAAGAATATAGAGAGTATACCTTTGTGTGCTCAAACATTTGTGTACTATCATTTACCCTGTGCAGTTGACTTGTCTTCCTTTAGACTAGCAACCGTGGCATGTTAAAATAGATCAGGAAAATGTCATTATCATCATCATTTCTAAAAGGAAATAATTGCAATTTAGATATATATTATGAAAGCATTGAAATTTAATCCAAAACATCTTAGTTGCCTCATTGTACTTTTGTACCTTACCATCAAAGAATATATAAGGGATATATTCTTTGATGGTAAGGTACAAAAGTCGAAAGTAAAAAAGCCTTTTATGTATTGTAATAACAATGTTTACATATAAAAACAAGAGCTGGATGTCTTTGTACATGTATGGAACATAAAAAGTTTAATAATCCTGACCGATTTCGGCCACGGTGGCCAATCTCAAGAAAGATTAGCCAATTGCGCAGGAGATATTATAGTGCAAAAGTGTGTGCGCAAACTCAAGAGTACTCTGTATTCCCTAACTCTTATAACCCGATGGGACGGCAATCCGACACGACCGGAAAGAGTTCAGGCGCAGGACCAACGACTTTTCGTGCTTTCCTAGGTGCGGGAGTGTATACCCTTCCAACTTCTAGACTCCGGGCTGAGGATTTTCGACACAAAATCTCAATAACATTTAATTGGCCCAATCTGGGATTTGAACCCAGGATCACCGTGCCTGCGGCCTTACATGTAGCCACTAGACCAACGAGGCAGTTAAAAAGTTTATATATATAACCAAACTATACGCCGATTACATTGATAGTGGAATGACGCTATTGGTTTGCTTACTTCCTTTATTATTCAACCAGATTTATCGTTCTACGTATATTACATTGTCATTTGTGATATCAAAGATGGGCTTATGAATTATTCACGCTAACATATTAGGGATAGAAGCTTGGTTAATACATATGTCCGATGAACGATACAGGGTTGAAAGATGTCTGGGTTTGCAGTAATCATTGGTTAAGATTCACGTGTTCTAACCACTGGACCATCGAGGATTTAATAATAATGGTAACAACAAAAAAAGATACACTACAGAAATAGCTAAAAATGAAACAAATAATCCATCACCCGTGTGATACAAAATTGCCTTGAAAGCTGGCAGCATTTCCATGTTTGATAGCAACGCTGAGCGCTGACTGAACTGTGTACAGCCTTCGTAATTTGAGCTACGTAACAAAGATTATATTTTGCTTTTTATAATATTTTACTAAAATGTATCAATTCCATCTAGATACATACTATCTATTGCTCTTCTTTAGTATAAATACTTATTGAGTCGATAAAATAAGACGTAACGTAACGTTTCAATAGTAAAAAAAATACTTGGCAGTTTTTCGACTGAATGTATATATAATAGGAATTTCAACGTCCTTTTATATCAATAACAATGATGATAGATGAAAAGTATTTATTTTATTCAGTTAGATTGGATTATTCATTGTGCTTTATACCTTACTAATTCCGCTACAAGTCTATTACTTAAATTCATATTTGGAATACGAATTTTGAAAGCAGTAATGAGAACGGACTCTTTCGAACAGCCCGAAGCCAATTTTAGCTAAACGTTCATTTTGGCTCGCAGTCGTTTCTCGTTTGTATTCAGCCTAAGGGTCGAGAAAATAAAATCCCTTATTCAAAATGTGATGATGGATAAAATTTCAAATAGATGCAGTGCAAGTAAAATGCAATCAGCTTAATATAGCTAGGGCGAGCGACCTAGTTTTTAATCAGATTAATTTCTTCAATTCAATTCAAATAGAAATATTTTTATGATATAATCGAGACGTGATCTAATTTGTATTTGTGATAGATGATAGAAACGAGAAACCTTAGCCTAATAAAAAAAGAATATTGATGTTAAAAAAATATACAAGCATTTTTTTATAGTATAAAACCGAACCATTTAGCAACAAAGTTGACATCCTTAATCTATTTAACTTTTAATTTCCATTGAGTAATTATGAAATTCATCTGGGTCAAGTTTAATCCTCAGTTATGAACTGATGAACTAAGCTTTGATGTGACTGGTCAAATAACATATTTATTATAAACAGTTTCAGTTAGAACTTGGTAGTTGATTTGCATTTAACTTGTATGGTATGATTTATTTTGTATTGTCTTTATATAACTACGAAATAGTTACTTTCTAAGAAAATAAACCTCGTCTGTCGAAGTTTTTCAAATAAAATATCTCAACTGCAAACGAATTTTAGTTACTTTTTCGAATTTTTGCTCTTCTGTAAAACAGCAATAAATAGTGTAAAAGTAATATTTAAAAATAAAAAAAGTTTTTTCAATGATTTCACTTTTATGTTCTCGTTTGTTTTTGTCATATTCAGATTATACGGAGCTCGTGACTATGTATGTCACATAATGCAATGATGTCTGTCTTTGACCTACTTTATTTCACGTCTACAAAATTTGCAAGTTCGTCGACATACGGTTGCATAAAGATTATATAGAATTTAGCTTACGTAGAATTTCTATTATGAGGTCGCTGTTATAAGCCGTTGATGGAACTCCTACGTAGTTACTAGTTATTTATTGTGTGCACGTGTTTGCTAAAGCAAGACATTATGCTAACTAATTCTATGAGTCGGTACGCCTCTTTAAATTAGTTAGTTAACAATTATGCAATAGGACTTGCGCTACAATATTCTCCTTGCTCAAAATATCAATTCTCATCGTGTTTAGTTATACGGTATAATTATATATATTGAGGTGCGCTGAGGTGGCTCCATCTAGTGCGGAGCTTCGACATAATATTGGATAGTATGAACTAAAATATACAAATGAAACCCTTGTCAATGAAAAAATACATACAGCATCATCTTTCTTTGTACTTGGGTAAAAACATTCGAAGTCTGTTATCAGATATACCAAAATTTATTTTCATATATAACTTAACTTCTTCGATATTTTTTTAATATTTGTACAAGCTTTGATAAAATTAAATTTGTGTAAATGAACAAAAATACAATACTTGATACAAGAGATTCTAAGATTATAATGTATTTATCTCTATATGTATATATTAAGCATTTTTTTTATTATATAGGTACGCGGACGAGCATATGGGCCACTTGAGGTAAGTGGTCACCATAGACAATGGCATTGTAAGTAATGTTAACCATCGCTTACATTGCCAATGCGCCACCAACCTTGGGAACTAAGATGCTATCCCAAGGTGCCTAATAACACTGGCTCACTCACCCTTCAAACCGGAACACAACAATACAAAGTACTGCTGTTTCACGGTAGAATATCTGTTGAGTGGGTGGTACCTACCCAGACGAGCTTGCACAAAGCTCTACCACCGAGTAGGATCCAGAAATGCAACTGACTTTACAAAATCTTCGAATTGGTCTTTTTTTTTTAAATAGAACACCAAGCCATACAAATTAAATTAATTACTTTAGTTTTCTGTCCACTAACAAAATGGCGGTTTTAAAATTAGCGCGCATATGTTTTTTTTTTTAACATCGTTGTTGTGTTGATCAAGGAATTTCCTAATTGTATATATTACTAATTAAATTGATTAAAAATTGCATGGAATATAATACTTATTTCGCTTGTATGATATCGACTAATTGTATTGAAACTAGCTATTGATATGTAAACATAGCTTTCATTAAAAATTCAATTTATCTGATGATGTGACGTAGAAATTTATTGAAAAAGTTTATTGGAATCGTTTACATTGTGGTCAGTCTTTGATTCTCAATACTAAATTGCTGACCGCTTTTGTATGATGTTTAACAATAGAAATTTTGAATCAACGTTCTATTCAGACACAACAGTAACGAGAATTACAATTTCGTTCTCACGGACTTTAGACTCGTGGAGATATCTTTTCATATTATTATCTTTTATAATAATTTCCTGAGATACTTTATATGGGAACGGATGTTTTGTCTGAATTTGTTATTTTCGTAATGACGTTTGATAGGAGAGGAGGCAATGTGCAACAGCAGTACTTGGTATTGTTGTGTTCCGGTTTGAAGGTCGAACGAGCCAGACTAATTACAGGCACAAGGGACATAACATCTTAGTTCCCAAGGTTGGTGGCGCATTGGCGATGTAAGCAATGGTTAACATCTCTTACAATGCCAATGTCTATGGGCGTTGGTGACCACTTGCCATCAGGTGGCCCATACGCACGTACGCATTCCTACGCAATCAAAAAAATTATATTGGAAGCCTGTTGTATCTTACTTTACTTTCTATATATAATAATAATAAATAAATTTATTTATTCTCTCCCGCTGAACATTTATGTTTACATTTTTTTTTTATCTTCATAATAAATACATTTGTATGTGGGAGGCAGGAGCCCTAATTAGGTTGCCCTGTACTAAGGGTCTCCTGGCTCCCCGTGTTGGGGTAGGACTTATTTATTTCTTGAATTTCATAGTAAAGTAAAGTAACAGCCTGTGAATGTCCCACTGCTGGGCTAAGACCTCTTCTCCTCTTTTTGAGAAAAAGGTTTTGTAGCTTATTCCACCACGCTGCTCCAATGCGGATTGGTGACACATGTGACAGAATTTCAGTGAAAATTTGACACATGCAGGTTTCCTCACGATGTTTTCCTTCACCGTCAAGCACGAGATGAATTATAATCACAAATTAAGCACATGAAATTCAGTGGTGCTTGCCCGGGTTTGAACCCACGATCATCGGTTAAGATTCACGCGTTCTTACCACTGGGCCATCTCGGCTCTTATTTATTTCATAGTAAATAGAAGAAATACTACATCTTCTACAATGCTATTTCTAGTAATAAGTACTTATGCTAATATAAATAAAAAGTTAATGTATGCATGTAAATATGCGTGTGTGCGCGTGTGTATGATAATAATTTATGATGAAATTATTTCCATCAACCTTACCTATCTACCCCCTTAAAAAGATAATAAACATATTCTCAAAGGTGTTGAGATATGAGGTGGTGGTGTGAAAACATTTTTTGTCGTCACAAATGTAAAAACGAGAAAACAAATAAAATTGTACGTTCACATCACTGATAATAAAAAGCTGAATGCCGCCTGGAATAGTAAGTTATAAAAATATACACATTAAAAATAAAAGGATGATACATGAACGATCAAACCAAACCTATTCATAAAAACACAGTCTTTTTTTTTATTACTAAAAAATATACAATCTTACTGTTTGATTTTCGCATAGAAACTGAGTATCGAGATGATGATGACCAGCCAACTGCTCATTATATGTTATAGTTCAAAAGGATGGTCATAAACACAGGTGGATTTTTTCGCTATTTTCATAACTCGATAAAAAGTAAGGCTTTGCTTGCGTTCTGATAGTTTTTTACTGGTGGTACGGCTTTGTAAAATCTGGGTAGGTACCACCCACTCATCAGATATTCTACCGCAAAACAGCAGTACTTTGTATTGTTGTGTTCCGGTTTGAAGGGTGAGTTAGCCAGTGTAATTACAGGCACAAGGGACATAACATCTCAGTTCCCAAGGTTGTAAGTGATTGTTTGTTGCGATGTAAGTGATTGTTAACATTTCTTTCAAAGACAATATCTATGGGCGGTGGTGACCACTTACCGTCAGGTGGCCCATTTGCTCGTGCGCCTGCCTTTTAAATAACAAAACAACATTTTAGTGCAAACTTTGAAAACTTCTAGTCGCTAGTAAGCTAAAGCCAGGTGCACTCTCTTTTCCTTAGCTCTCATAATCCGATGGGACGGCAATCCGACACGACCGGAAAGAGTTCAGACGCAGGACCAACGGCTTAACGTGCTTTCCGAGGCACGGGAGTGTACACACTTCCCAACTTCCAGACTACGACCAACGAGGCAGTCACATACATATATCATAGTCATATACAGTCACATACATATGCCTACTAGCTACATGTATAAAGTTGTGAAATTCATCGACGCCGACCGCGAGTTTTATCATAAAACGAACGTCAACACAATATTGGCCCCTATAAATTTTAATCTTATACCTACGCATATTGCAAGTTACAATATGAAAGAATTACATTCTTATCAGTTTATTATTTAGTGGTAATCCACACTCGTAATACAAATTGTAAATTTGAAAATCGAATTAAAAAATTCCGACTTATAACTTGAACCACTTAATTTTTTTTTACGACCAAAGAGTTCTGCAAATTAAGCTATTAACTGTTCGAGAGTCTTCTATAACGACGCAATTTAATTCAATTCTCCTTAAACGAGAGATAGAGTTGGTTGAGTGCTTCATTGTAAAGAGATTAAAATAAGCCGTACAATTCGTTTTTTTTTTTTTTTTGTAAACATAAATAAAATAATATTACTTATTGCTTTTATAAGTTACGAACCAATAAATGGATGATTTTATTAGATAATTGATCATATTTAAATTATTTTTTTGTGCAATTAATTATACTATTATATCAATGCTGCTGATGACGCTGCTTCAAAGCAGGTGTAACAGTTTTTTTTTTTATTGTTTAAGTAGGCTAACGAGCAAATGTTTTAAAACAAATACCAAACCATATTTATTTCAAGAACTTATTACACAAGTCCTTTCACAAGTACCATTTTACGAAATGATAACGCCTATAATTTTATCATGAAAAACCAGCAAGCGGGAGTGAATTTGTTTTTATTATTACTACGAAGTCATGGGAGGGTAAATAAAAATAGCCTTTATTTGTATTATAAAGAATATTCATGTTTGAGAACTTATTAAGGTATAAGCGTCCACCCCATCGCGGCCCTACTTTGCCCTTAGGCGATATGTTTATAATGTTGGTGTAGCAACTGTTTTATTTTTATTAAATCAAATGTTAAATAAACGAATACCAAAAATAGCAACACGGAGTAAAATTATCTATTACTTATAAGAAAGAATCCATATAAAGTCGAATGAAGAGAAAATTGAATAAGCATTACCTTTGATTATAAAATAAAGCTGCTTTATATCACGACCTTTTATATATTTTTTCGTAGAAAATAAAAAAGAGTTACGTTTTCTCGCACTCGAGTACTATGACATCTCCTACACTTCTTTCTGTAATTTTCTGCCCAAAAAACATTTAAAACTTACATGAATAGACCTAAAAAAATCAGATACCGTCACGAAAACTGAAAAAGGTGATAAAAACTCAAAGTTATCGTTCGCATGTTACTGAACAGGTGGGCCTAGCTGGGTACAAAACTTTCCTGTTTATTCCGCATACACTATACGGGATATTTATCACATTATCAAAAATGTACACTTGATTTCGATCCCAAGTTCTATAAAAATAGAGTTTATATTCGTTTGCTAATGATTTGAAAGAAGTAGGATATTAGTTTAGGGCTGTATGACGTTTCAACGCGGGGGCTTTAAAAATGTCAATTTCATACAAACATAAAAATTCGTAGTAGCGTTAACGCTTTTATGCGTTACGGAGATGTTGATCTAAATACATCTGAGGGTTATTTGATTTGTTTATTTTCATCGTTTATTTATTCAACAAACCTTTTTAGTTAAGTTTCCTTGAATATTTAAGTATTCAAAGATTAATTTCGTTTGTACATGTTTTGGTTTGGTTTGTACCTTTTCAATAGTTAGTCTGTTAGTTTATTAATTTGATAGATTATGGTGTCCCGTAAATAGCAAAACGCTCAAATATTATACTAACATTTAATTACATATATAGTTTATCAATTTTGATAAAACAAACTCGATCACATCGCTCAAGACGGTTCTATAATCTCAGAATGTGTTACGGGATTTTGAATATTATAATGGTACTATTTAAAACATATACGCATTAAAATAGGGTATCACCTTAAGATTTGTAAATATCCAAGTAATATATACGAAGTTAAATTCGGAGTGTTTATTTGAGGAATACAAATTTTACCAATGTTTCTAATAGACAAACGCAAGGTTAAATCGTACTTATTGGTATGTTATGCCGCTTAGTCAACTAAACCTACTAAAACAGTACGTAATTATTAATTTCAGCGAAACAACTTCAAAAGAGAAAACCAGTGTAATTAAAAGCACAAGAGACGCAATATCTTCATCCTATGGTTGACAGCGCGGACGGGGTTGTCTTTTACAATGAGAATTTCTTTGTGAAGATAACTTCCTCTTAACGTGGGTTGGACTTAAATACTATATTCTCATTATGCTTCCCTTTAAACGTACAAAAACGAAACTGTCAGATTTTGAAATTGGAACTGCGATAGAGTGGTACAAAATTTGGATCAATGAATTAAATTACGTGACGTAAACATTTTTAACGTTCTAAGTTTAAAAATAAATAAAAGAATGTCTGATCCAATTTGATCTACCAATCCTTCTCTGCTCGCTATTTTACGCCCTGTGTCCATTACACAACTACGCGTGAGATGGAATTGGTTTGCTGTCAATATCACGGTCTTGGTATTTAGGAATATAACTTAAAGTACTGGCTTACGTAGGACATATTATTATATAATGTTAAAGTGTTTGCTC
Source organism: Nymphalis polychloros (assembly GCA_905220585.2). Lineage (NCBI taxonomy): Eukaryota > Metazoa > Arthropoda > Insecta > Lepidoptera > Nymphalidae > Nymphalis > Nymphalis polychloros. The sequence continues at coordinate 3,302,062 of HG992264.1, read as the reverse complement.
TTTAAGTGGCTTCGAGACACGCGAGCACCAACTTCTTACGTCAGGTTTGCTACCTTAATGACCGAAAATATATTTTAGTGCATTGTATAATTGCAGAGATCTCGTGATCTACACAAGATCTACAAGACAGCTGACTTCTTATAATTTCTCTAAACATGAACTTTAACTAACTAACCTTACCTAATAATAATGCCCATATAAAGAGGAATTTATTTAGATATTCTACCGCAAAACAGCAGTACTTTGTATTTTTGTGTTCCGGTTTGAAGGGTGAGTGAGCCAGTGTAATTACAGGCACAAGGGATATTCCATCTTAGTTCCCAAGGTTGGTGGCGCATTGGTGATGTAAGCGATAGTAACATATCTTACAATGGCAATGTCTATGGTGACCACTTACCATCAGGTGGCCCATATGCTCGTCCGCCTTTGTATGCAACAAAAAAAAATAAAAAAAATTGATACGTGGATGTGGGGCCACGATAGTGACCCTGCCAAGACGAGGTAACGGAAGCGCAGTCACTACCTATCTTTTCTCGAAGCGTTTTGTCGTATTTTTGTACCCTTATAGATTCGGTCTGGACAATGATAGAAAGTCTAAATTCTCAGGATATGATATCAATAGACTACTTATTAAACATGTCAAGTTCCAAATCTATAGGTATTATACTTTATAAATTATTAATATCTAAAATACGCAGACTTCGTCACTCACTGCCTGATGATCATCAAAATTGTTAGGGTACTGCAGTCACACATTTTGAATAACGTGTAGAGTTTGTAGAGAACTTAAGACTACGATTCACGCAGATCGCTATACGCTTTGATATTAGTTAGAGAGTGTTATGTAATAATACTTGGTGGTAGAGCCTTGTGCAAGCTCGTCTGGGTAGGTTCCACCCACTCATCAGATATTCTACCGCATAACAGCAGTACTTGGTATTGTTGTGTTCCAGTGTAATTACAGGCACAAGGGACATAACATAACCTTAGTTCCCAAGGTTGGTGACGCATTGGCAATGTAAGGAATGGTTATATTTCTTACAACGCCAATGTATATGTCTCGCCCGCCCGGTTAACTATTTTCTATATAAAAACCAGTTAATAATCATATATTATAATTAATTTTAATGCCCTGTATAAAAATCTGTTATTTATATACTTGTAATCTTGTACAATAATATACCCCATTTGGTAATATGAAGCCGAGATGGCCCAGTGGTAAGAACGAAACTTTAGCGATGATCGTGGGTTCAAACCTGGGCAAGTACCATTGAATTTCTTGTGCTTAATTTGTGATTATATTTCATCTCGTGCTGAAAGAAAACATCGTGAAGAAACCTACATGACGGTGAAGAAAAACATTGTGAGTAAATTCTGTCACATGTGTATTCTACAAACCCGCATTGGAGCAACGTGGTGGCAACAAGCTTCAAACCTTCTTCTCAAAAGAGGAGAAGAGGTCTTAGCCCAGCAGTGGGACATTTACAGGCTGTTACTGACAATTTTTTAAATACGAGCTTTAATTTATTCGTAAATGTTACTATTAATACGTATTGTTATAATGCCCTTATTGTTTTCGGATAATGACGCTTACTATCACCACAGAACAGGCGCATCTAAATCAGCCAGTGACGTAAATTGAAATGTCCATTCGTTTAGTATTCCGTCTGTTTATGTATTCCTAGTTGTGTGCTTAGTAGCACGCTTGCTAGCACATGTTTGTACATCTGGCTGCTGCTAGATAGAATCAATCTAAAATACCGGCCGTCGCCTTAAAGAGAGGGGTTTTGAGAATCGCTCCAGGTCTTACATGGCGCAAAGGTTGTCCATTGCCGTACAGGGCGGAAACGCGGCCTGTGTTGTAGGCAGATTTGCATCGAGAGCGAATCGGGCAAAAGATTTTTAAAATTGTTGATAAAAAAAAGAACTTGTATTGTGACTTTGACTATGTAACTATAATATTATGACTGTTGATTTTCAACAATAATTCTTTACTGTTTTAAAAACTTTAAATCCTTACTATCTTAAATATTTCTTTACTATTTAAAGCATCAAAAAATTAATTGCTTAAGAGATAAATTAATATTGAACTATTGAAGACTCACGGTCACTCTCTTTTAAATCACGGCCATTTAATTTTTTTTTTGTTTTTTATTTATTAATGTCCTAATATAAACCGTCAATAATGTATCGATAAATTATTTGTTTTTTATCACTTACATATATTTAATGAAACGTCGATATAAAAACACTCAGATCAATTTGTAAATCAGATTAATGTTCTGGCAACCCTAAGATATAAATGGGTTTTACTGTCGAAATTAAACCAGTCACCAATTTTCACATTTACCCCAAAACTAAGTAGTGCGTATTACTATCTGTCAACTACACACGCGCGCCATTCACTTGCGCCGATATATTTATTTATGATCGTATTACTTACATTATATGCATTAGACTGAGAATTGAAACGTACAATATCTTAACTAAAACTACTTATATAATAAAGCTTAATAGTTTTTGTGTGTTTTTGTTTTAATGTGTTAATCTCTGGAGCTAACAGCCGGGTTAGATTTTTCTGTTTGCTCTTTATAGCCCATTTCTTGAGGAAAATCGTAAACTATTTAATATCACACTTCGGTCATCAGTATGGAGCAGGAACGCATGAAGCGCCTAGTTTTATAACAAAGTCAGTTGAAATTGTTAGTAAAACAAGCAAGGCGTTGAAATTTTTTAAATTTAAATCTTAGTCTCGATACATGAAATATATCTATATCTATTGATTGTTTTTCTCATCATATACCATATTGCGGGAGTAGAATGTAGTTGAGCGGAAAGTTATCAAATATTTGATAACGGCATACCGTTTCTGTTTCCCGAATTATATTGCATGAGTTTTTATTTACGTTTCTAATTCCGACAACAATTAATGTAAAAGAATAAAAGTTTGTTCTTGTATTCAGAATTAGGGTTGTAGATAATAATAGATATTTTACCGCAAAATATGGCTCACTCACCCTTCAAACCGGAACACAACAATACTAAGTACTGCTGTTTTGCGGTGATGAGTGGGTGGTACCTACCCAGACAAGCTTGCACAAAGCTCTACCACCGAGTAAAATATACCCGTGTAAAATATATTTAATTAATCAAAGTATGCACTGTTGTTATCTTGCCATCTCATAGGTAGTTCATTGATCCCTTTACTAAAAAAACCAAGGGGGCGAGAATCAATAAGCACTTAAGGCGGTTTGGACTGCCGCATCGGAGTTGAATTTTTTTCCTTGTATGTCCAAATTCCGGAAAAAATGTTAATCTGTTGGAGCAAGGTCCGGGGAGTACGGTGGATGTGGCAGACATTTCAATTGTAGCTCATCTAACTTAATGGTTGTTTGTTGTGCAGTGTGTGGTCTTGCGTTGTCGTGAAGCAGCAGTGGCCTAGAGCGATTGACCAATCTCGGTTGTTTAGCAGCTAGTTCTTCCTTTATGGTTTTCAGTTGCTGACAATAGATATCTGCCGTAATCGTTTGGCCAGATTTTAGAAAGCTGTAGTGAGCGACACCGGCGCTAGTCCACCAAACACTCACAAGTAACTTTTTCTGAGTCAATCTTCATTTAGGGCAGGATTTGGCTGGGTCTCCTGGGTTCAGCCATTGCGACGAACACTTCCGATTATCGTACAGTATCCACTTTTCATCACAAGTAATAAAACCATTTAAAATCCCTTCATTATTGTTTCGGTTGAGCAAAGTAACACAGCAGTCGACGCGTGTTTGCAAGTTCGATTCACTCAATTCATGAGGTACATCGTTCAAGTTTTTTTACTTTCCCGATTTGCTTCAAGTGGATTAATACAGTTTTATCACTTACCCCGAAGCTTGCAGCTACCTCTGAAGTACTTTGTGATGGATCCGCTTCCACAATAGCCTTTAATTCTTATTTTTCCACGTTGGTCTCCGGCCGTCCACGGGGTTGGGTCTGAAGGTCGAAATTTCCAGAACGAAAACGTTGAAACGTACCGTGCTTTCTTTTGCGACACCAGCGCCGTACACATCATTAATCCTTCGACCTGTTTCTGCAGCACTGGTGCCACGGTAGAACTCGTACTCGTAAATATACCAATATTTCATGTTTTCCATTCTGCGGTAATAAGCGACTGTTTTCAAAACTCAAATGTACAAGCTAAATGAATTTATAAATTTGAATTTGGAATTCTTAACTAAAGAGGAGATATTTCAGATCAAATTGGTCAGTACGACAAAACGATAATTTCATATGTAAGGACCTACTATATTATCTTTTATTTTACAAGAATCAATAATTCTATCAGACTAAGATAAATAAACAAAAGTTGGTAGAAAACATCTATTATTTTGTATTTTATTCTTGCAAAACTTTTTATCTTAGAATTAAATTGTCTGCTTACAATACTTTCGATCAATCTTACCTAAGCAAGTTATGTTACTACGCTTACTTAAGTTACGTTGATATAGATTATCACTATATATGCGGTAACTTTCTTAACGATATCATGTTCCATCCGCAGGGGTTTTACTGAACTCATCTAAATTCATCAAATCGTCGGCTTCGTTGATATTATGAAAGTTGATCATAGCATGCATTCTTCCTATATTATGTTCCTATCTTAAATAAAAGTAGGTGATTATTTTAATGTTTTTATTTTTACTTTAACAACAGTCTTAAATGCCTCATTGATCTAGTGCCTATCGTACGCCAAGATTACTGGCTTCAAACTAAGTCGGGATTCAATTCAATTCAAGTCTTTTTTTCCGATTTAAGCCAATGGTTCACTAGATCTGCTAATCAACTCTCTTAAATTGATATCTATTATAAAGATTCAGCCGTTATTAAAATGACCTTAGTTATAGAAGCATTTCTGGGTGTATTGAAAAACTCATGGCGCATTCCCATATAAGTCAAATAGTTTGGGAGTAGTGATATGCAATTAATAATGGCAATGTGGAGTTTCGCGAAAATTCTCATTGCGCATACAAGATCTATAAATTTCGATGTTTAAAGAATTAAAAAACCATCAATCCAATTAAAGGCAAGATTGAACATCATTCTTTTTAAATTCTAGAAACATGGCGGCCAAGAACGTTTTTTAATACTTATGTAGGTATTATTGTAGCAAAATAAGTTAGTCATTAATTAATTATTTGAGTCAGGAATGAAATCATAAGTTACATGAAATTTAAAAGCAAAGTAAAATTACTACATAAATGGAACCATGCGACCCCGTGATTTATCTCTTAATTAGTCAAAGCCTTACGGATTCATTAAATGTTGTTTAAGGCGTTATTAGTTAAACAATGTTTCGTCTTCTTCATTCTAATGTTAAATTAGTGATGACAGAAAAGAAGAAATAAGTATTTAAGTTTCCACCCGTTTTTTATAAGCAATGATCTTAATTGCTAACGCCATTTGATATAACAATTGATATTTTATTACGTCAGATGAAATAATTTTATAAACACTGTTACCATTTGCTTTCAAGATATGCCAAATGAAAGACGACACAATATATCCTATATGTGTTAAACAAACACACACATTTACAAATACACGATTATATACAAAACACCCAACTAAAACGGGACCTTAAAGCGAACTAGCGTATACATTTTGTAGAAAACTCTCGAATATCATAATAATACAAGAAAAATTAATTATAACTTACTTGACACCAAAACACTTTTCCGATAATATGGAAAATTACAAACAATCTATGATTAAATGCGAAAGTAAAGTAAACGGATAAACCACCGATTTTCATTAAAAAATGCTATGCAGCATGCTTGAATCCCAGGGAGGAATATAGCTGTGCATGTGTTAGGAAGAAATTCTTTATTCCTAACACATGTACAGCACGGTCGGTCGAAGTCACTGGCAGAAACTATTTCAAAATAAAAATGGTAACTATTACTTAGATTCCCCATTAAGTTCATTCTTATACTAAAAGCAAGCTGGATTAATACAAAGCATACAATAATTTCACTATATTCAAAAATGGCTCGGGGTAAGACTTAAAATATACAGATGCGAAGTTAAGATTGGTAGCTTATAATATAATAATAATATTGTTCTTATTTCGAAGAGCTTTACTTAATATTATTAGTAGTAGTAGTCCTCCAGACCGATTTCGGCCACGGCGGCCAATCTCAAGAAAGATTAGCCAACTGCGCAGGAAATATTATAGCGCACAAGTGTGTGCGCAAACACAGGTGCACTCTCTTCTCTTCTTTAGCTCTCATAATCCGATGGGACGGCAATCCAACACGACCGGAAAGAGTTCAGGCACAGGACCAACAGCTTAACGTGCTTTCCGAGGCACGGGAATGTACACACTTCCAACTTCCAGACTCCGGGCTCCTACTGAGAATTTTCTGAGAGAAAAACCCAATACCTATTTATTGGCCCGACCTGAGAATTGAACCCAGAACCACCAGATCTGCGGCCTTATATCTAGCCACTAGACCAACGAGGCAGTCACTTAATATTAATACTATAGTTTTCAACACACTCGCTTAACGATTCATAGAAAATGTAGTATATTATAATTTACTAGACGACCGCGGATTCACCCAACTAAAATCTTAGGTCTAAAAACAGCCTATGTTTTTCCTTGGGGTTAAGCTTGCTTTTATAGCAATCAATGTAATAGTTGTTCATTAATGAATACGTAATGCATTATAAATGTACTAAAGAGTTATATGAAGCTCACAGAGAAATTCTGTCACGTAAACCAACTATATAATATAGGATCTTAGCAAAATAATTAACGATATAATTAAATTTTGTTTCAGAGGGAGGACCCAAGTATGAACCTTACCTTAAATGCCTCAGCAAAATGGGTAATAGAGGCATCGAGGGAGGTCCAGAACCCGAACACATTGCTTCAGAAATTTTCCCTTAACCGAAAAGTCGATGACCCTACACGAGCCTTACTGCTAACGTTTTATGGTATTCTGGTAACGATCGGCGCTGTTGGGAATGCTCTTGTTGTTATTTCTGTAAGTATTTGTTCTAATTAAGTCTTACACTACAGCGTAGTCTACTAATAGCTCTTAAATTGCTGCCCATTGCTGGGCAAAGACATATTTTCCTTCCTGGGATTTCTTTACAATGTCGAACATAAAATAAATTATAACCACAATTTAAACAGATTAATTGGTCCTTGCCGTGATTTGAACCTACGTCCTTTGCTTAAGATCCACATATTCTATCTAACCATGGTAATCTCGGCTCGAGACTAAACGCATAAATACGTATACATAAATAAAGTTAATGACGTTGAAATTAGATTTTTTTTTTTTCAAAATAAATCTAAACGTAATATTAATTCAATGGCCTGGTGCTAAACGGGCCTATGTCAGTTATCCTTACTTTTGGTTATCGGGATATAATGAACAGATGTTAATTGTTTTATATAATAAATGCCTTTTGCGTAATATTGTTTATATTATAAATGTTAATATCTTAAACACTAACACAAATCAATTTACTGTTTTTTAAAAGATCCGGCAAATATCAAATGGGGTCATTTTACTGAAAAAGTATACTTAGACCCTTTTAGCACCAGTCCACCGAATTATATGTATGTGATAATGTATTTATAGTTAGACGAGCTGTATTTCATTGAATATTTAGGACATGAAGTAGTTGAAGTGCCACTTGAGATAATTACGCGTATTATACTAGTATTAATATAATTGGCGCCATATTAATTAGATATGATATAAATGTTGTCAACACTTATAGTAGTTATAGTTGTTGTTGCTTAAAAAGTTAAGTTCGTTTTTTAAATTTGATGCTTGTGAAAAGGGTGAAGAGAAAAAGTAGAGAATCCCAATGGTTCGAACACGTGAAGCTTGACCGGAGATTGTGGATTCAATCCCAGACCTGCACTGATGAGATATTATGTACTTAATTTGTACTCATAATTTATGTCTCTCCACCAATAAGCGTGAAGTACAATAAGTGCCAAAATTTCTCCTCAAGATTACGAGAGCTTTAACTCAGCAGTGATATGCTTATATACTATTTCTTTAAAAGTGCCAATTGAGATCCCCCGAGTAAACCCCTCAATAAACCTCGTAATTGTGATTCATATTTAGTATTTGAAATTGTGCAATCAAATTGTATATATTTTTATTATTATAATTTAAAAGACAAATGACATATGACTTGCTAATAATTTGAATTAATAAGCTGAAACGTCATAAAGAGGTCACATATTTTTATATTTATATTTTTTATAAATGGCAGTTTCCAAGAAGTTAAATTTCTGTCGAGCCAAATATTGACCTCTCATTGGTCGCTTATAACGTCATCAGTCAGAACCGACCAATGACAATTCAGATTTAAGTCAAATTAGGTCATCTGAATATTCCCAGCCATTCAGATACTTATTTTATTTATTTATTTCAGGTAGTAAGAAAGCCGGTGATGCGCACAGCAAGAAACATGTTCATCGTCAATTTAGCAGTCTCAGACGCGTTGGTCTGTTGTGTTGGCACGCCACTCACACTAATGGAGCTTTTGACCAAACATTGGCCATTGCCAGACTGGCCGAGCCTTTGTAAAGCCTGCGGGGCCATTCAAGCTATATCAATATTTGTCTCGACCATATCAATCACGGCGATCGCTCTGGACAGATATCAGGCAAGGTTAAATTTAATATAGTTTGTATTGCGCTCCATTTTCGTTAATATTATTACTTTTTTCGTTTAAAATAGGTGTTTTGTTTGTTATGAAATTGTTTGTGGTTTTCATTACAATATGATATTCAATATAGAATATTATATTTTTTACTCATGTCAGTGCCTCGTACAAACCAGGATGAGTTTCAATTAGCACTTAATATCAATACTTATATATATATATATATATATATATATATATATATATATATATATATATATAAATATAATATACGAACGAAGTTATATTATAGTATTTTATTCTTTATTTATCTTGAGAACAATGATTTTATGTTTGAAAACAAACTACATCATTGATAAACGAAAACAAAATGTATATGTACAATGTCATCATACATTGTAACTCTATCTTAATCTATTATGTCATGATTCTTCGAAAAATGGAATATTATATTTTTTATTTATGGTAGTGGTTCTTACAGGCCGGGACAGGTCAGTCAGATCAGGTCGGATCTAATAGCGACTTAGAATGCCGTATAGAAACAATAATTATAATTATTGTTAAACTTGTGGCCAAACTTTTTTAACGTAATGATTTTCTTTATCGCGACTATTTCACATAAACAACAGTATTTAGTTTAACCTTGCTGCATGTCCAAAATTATAGCAATAACTTTAAAATCTGCGCAGATCTTCTAACACTCTGCACTAGTTTGTTTCTGTATATCATACTCGTTAAATATAAGCCATTGAACAAGAAAGAACACATTCGTGGGTATGCACGGCGTAAACACCTAATACATGTTACAACAAGCACACCATGAGCATAACTCAGAAAATCGAACTAAGCCAGCCGTGAAATGTCTATGGTTGATGAATAGTCACCGCGTACTTCTTGATATTACAACTCATTATCACAGGGCAAAAACCTTGTTGACCAGTGTTATCGGTGATAAACGATTTGCTGCTAATATTTACTTGATGACAGGATTACGTCTGATTGGTTATTTACTACCACTATTCTACCCAGTAGTAGCATTGCTCTATATTATAAACATAATAAATAATGTCCTCCTGACCGATTTCGGACACGGCGGCCAATCTCAAGAGAGATTAGCCAACTGCGCAGGAGATATTATAGTGCACAAGTGTGCGCGCAAACACAGGTGCACTCTCTTTTCCTTAGCTCTCATAATCCAATGGGACGGCAATCCGACACGACCGGAAAGAGTTCAGGTGCAGAACCAACAGCTTAACGTGCTTTCCGAGGCACGAGAGTGTACACACTTCCAACTTCCAGACTCCGGGCTGCTACTGAGAATTTTCGAACATAAAAACCCAATAACAATTTATTGGCCCGATCTGGGAATTGAGAACAGGTCCGGGTCTGCGGCCTTATATCTAGCCACTAGACCAACGAGGCAGTCGTTATATTATATATTATATACATACATATTAATTATTCACGCGTATATTTCTCTTCTCCTCTCCTTCTTCTAAAAAAAGGAGAGCAGGCCTTAGTCCAGAACGGAACATTCACTGGCTGTTACTTTCTTACTACTAATTATCGCTCAATTTATTTTATAACTATTTTAATAATAATTGCAACTCATTATCAATATCGACTTACGAACTATAATTGGCAAATGTATAAGATACTAATTATGTAAGTGTAATATTTAACTGTCGATAGTAATTATATTGGTATATTCACCAGTATAATATAGAAAAATTACCTTTTTTCAGCAAAGACAAGGATAAACTTTAAAAACAATCCCTTATATAAATACAAAATTTGACCCAAATCGTTAGAACCCATTCCGAGATACGTGCTATTAATATTACGATATATTTGTGAAAAGAGTTGCTTGCATAAAATTATACGTTAAATTAACACTAACCAATAAAGAATATCTTTAATATGAACCTTTGTTAGAAGTCCGGGCTCACACAACTTACTAAACCCACCCACCCATATAGCCTAGTATATGTCTACAGAGCCCCAGTCACTTCCAATAACGGCTATATCAAGAACTTGCTATATCATATACTTGTAGAATTAAAGGGCGGTGATAGCCCAGTGATAGTGCAGACGAATGGATTTAAAAACAATATTTCCGACAACTATATTGTCGGTCTCTCTTGTCATTTTGTCAATAAGCTGAGATGGCCCAGTGGTAAGAACGCGTGAATCTTAACCGATGATCATGGGTTCAAACCCGGGCAAGCACCACTGAATTTCATGTGCTTGATTTGTGATTATAATTCATTTCGTGCTTGACGGTGAAGGAAAACATCGTGAGGAAACCTGCATTTGTCAAATTTCACTGAAATTCTGTCACATGTGTTTTCCTCCAACCCGCATTGGAGCAGCTTGGTGGAATAAGCTCCAAGAATTCTCCTCAAAAGAGGAAAAGAGGCCTTAGCCCAGCAGTGGGACATTCACAGGCTGTAACTGTTGTCATTTTGGAAGATCAAATTTTGATAAATATTTAAGCTTTAAGATAAGCCTATAAACTATAGCTGGGAGTATATTGCTTAATTTTCTTTTTTTTTTTTTTTCTATTTTTAAAAGGAAGTCTGTACCCATAAGTGAGACATATACATGCTGTTCATTTTCTATTAAAACGAATAAACTGTACTATGCCATAGATCATTTACTATACTGCTATACATATTATTCACTATAATAATAATAAGGCAGACATGATAGCTAACTAAATAAACAATATTATCTTTAGATCTGGTTAGATTATCTAAAGACTATCTAAATCGTTCAGTTATTTACGTCTAGTTATCAATAACACTATTAATAGATTATACGACCGGTTAGAATTGGTCTTTTGACGTCAGACCCATGCAGAAATCTAGTGTATGTCAGTATTGCAATCATAACTTTCATTAAATAATAGATTTCGTTTTTTTTTTTATTGTATAAGAAGGCAATTGGGCTACCTGATGTTAAGTGGTCACCAGCACTGAAGACATTGGTGATGAAAGATATATTAACAATTCCTTACATCGCTAATGGTAATGGAACGAAGATGTTATGTCCCCCTTATACCTGAAGTCACACTGGCTCACTCTTTCTTCGAACACATCAATAGTAAGTATTGCTGTTTAGCAATAGGAATTAATGATACATTCTTCTTGTTTCTTATAAATAAAAGGCACCACGAAAATGAAGGACCTCGAAAAAATGTTTTGAAATAAAAGAGAAGTTAATGTCTCGCTGCCCACCTCTCCCTAGTATGATGGGCCTCGTTGGTCTAGTGGCTAGATATAAGGTCGCAAACCCGGTGGTCCTGGGTTCAATTCCCAGGTCGGGCCAATACATAGTTATTGTGTTTTACCGTCAGAAAATTCTCAATAGCAGCCTTGAGTTTGGAACTTGGAAGTGTGTCTACTCCCGTGCCGCGTTAAGCCGTTGGTCCTGCGCCTGAACTCTTTCCGATCGTGTCGGATTGCCGTACCATCGGATAAAGAAAAGAGAGTGCACTTGTGTTTGCGCACACACTTGTGCACTATAATATCTCTTGCGCAGTTGGCTGATCTCTCTTGAAATTGGCCGCCGTGACCGAAATCGGTCAGGAGGACCATTATTATTTTTAATCGCCCTCGTACGATATTGGTTACATTAGCGTAGTTACGCCACAGCATAATACCTGGCGACATTGTTGACGTTCAAAGAATAAAGTTACTATGGTTTGGTGGGAACATTCCTAATTAAAAATCAATCAAGCACTAAACGAAATGTCAACAGAACACTAACAACCATTTCCCCTTGTTTCGCAAAGGAATTATACAGTGGAATGAAATCACAAATGTTTGCGAGCTTGCAACGCGTTTGTGTTGGATACGCAACTATTTTACAACACATTTACAGCTAGTTCGCGGCACACTCGCGATATATTGGAAGCGTGTTGTCAGGACATGGCTTTTCTTGTTTATCCTGTGAGATAGGGCTACAGCATCTTAACGCATTTCTCAAGATTCGCTCATTTTAAGCCATCTCCAGAATTTAATTTATTTCTAAAGATTTTTTAACATATAATTTTCCAAAAAAATTTCAATTAATCTTTAATTAAGTTGTTAAGAGATGAGCAAAATTAAATTAAATTAATATTATTTAATAATAATAATAACATACAATTCAAATTATAAACACATACATAGCACCTAACTTATAAAAGTGGCTTAAGATTAATGAATAAACAATGCTGTGTCTTCTTCTTTCGAATGTCAAATCAATAATGACAGAAAGAGAAAAATCATTGTTTCAACTAAACCTCTAAGCAACGTTATACGTAAGGCAGATAATGGTTAACACATTAATAAAAGATTTTAATTACCTATTCCATTAAAGTGTAAATTAAGTTGTTAGTAATCAAACAGTATCTAGCATTTCAAAACCTTAACAAATAGAAAATAGATTTAAATAAGACTCATTTGTATGCACGAAGCAAATTTAATTGTATTTATTGAGGCAAACCTAATAAGAAGCGAGTTCAATACGCCCTTCAAATACGTCTTACTTTCCATGGCTTTGAAATAAACGAGATAAATATTTATTTAAGTCGTTTCAATTCAATATTACGATGTCTGTTATACTTATGCGATTAAGTATATTGTTAAATTCTAATTGCTAAAAACCCCATCTGATCCCAAACTAAGCAGAGCTCGTACTATGGAAATCAGACAAGTGATATAAACACTGCATACACTACATTTCTTTTGTAAATGAATACTTATATACATGGGCGTACCAAGGGGGGGCAGCGGAGATCAGCTGCCCCCCCCCTGGATTCTGTATGCCTATGTACCTACTGTTGTCGATGAAAGTTATGGTAGCATACCGTAACGGTCGCAATGCTGAGATCAGCTGAAGACAGAACTTAAATGGACTTTGTATGCTCAGTGTAAACAAAAAACTTGTAAACGATATGGGCGATTTTTTCACGGGAGACGACTTAAAGCGTTTTGTTGAAGCTTCTCGAAAATTACTTTTAAAATAGATAAGCAATTAATTTAATTAAACAATTTAAAATAAATAAATGCATATTTATATTTATTTATTTACTTAATATTTTTTACCTCACTACTATAAGCCTACGACTACCTATAAAGCAGGATCTCCTGTGGGTCGGGAAGGTGGGAGGAGATCAGTGTCGATGAGCTGGCGGATCGAATGCGCAGTGCTCTAGAGGAGGTGTGCGATGCGGATATGCCGAGAAGCGCGGTGCCCGAGGCAGGGCACCGCGCCGTCAGTTATACTGGAAATTGCAATTTTGGGCGACGTATAACCGGGCGCGGATGGCCTACGTCCGCCGTCGCTGCCAAACGACCTTGACGCGGACTTAGCGGAATAATAGCTGCCCGTCTATCGGCTAAAAAAGAGCTGCAGCTGACGATAGTTCCCGCTAAATAGCGAGCAAAACAAATCACACGTACACTGTACCCGTGAGAGAAGTGTTTTTTCGTCAGAAATATTTTACTGAAACGTAACAATGTTTATGTCATATATTAAAATCATAGTTCCCGAAAAAGTTCCACAAAGCAGCTCTTTGTAAAGCGATTGAAGCCCCATTATTTTCAGGATTTAGTCGATAATTATATAAAACCCTTTGTGACGTGAATGCTTGTTTATATTTGTTAGATATTTAATAAAGGAAAGTTTACACGTTTCATAGGATATTCATATTAAAGATCACTTCCTTGTGTAGGTGTGTTTGATCGTTGTAATACAATAAACAAACTGTATTTATAAATCATAAATGTCACAAGTTTAACTTTTAACGGGTTTCTACCTTTAGGCATTACTTATGTTGTTAGAGGTCCGCGTAGGCGAGTCAACCGCCGGAGCGACACGGTTTTATGCACAATGTGACGTACCCGAAGAAATGGATTGGGTACCGCTTTTTAGTAGGCCGCACGTGCTCGCCGCCGATAAGTTCCATATACATCATGTGGAGGAAACGCGTAAATGTGTTTGTCCATCGCAATCAAAATAAATTCACCTCTCCCTCTTCCGGACCTAAATTCTAATTAATTGATAATTTTATCCGTTATCCGTTGCATCTGCCTGCGCTTGTTATGTGGTATTCAATCTTTGTAACCTTTCGTTGGTGGCGCTCAAAAACTACCAAACGAATTTTCATAAAGTTTTCACTACTAGACAGATTGATTAATGACGAAGGTTTTGGCATATAATTCATTAAGGGTTAAATTGGCTGGACTATGACAATGGTCGTTAAAGATATCGGAAGAAATCACGACGAAGAGAGCATTATCGCGTAAAAAAAAGTGATATCATATATTATGATATAAATTTTTATTTACTTTATACTATTACATATATACTTATTTAGCACCCAGAAGTGAAAACTGATTTTATAAGAACCTCGACTTGGTCTACTCATAAATAGAGCTCCAATTCATATAAATTGATGTAAATTACTCACTCAATTACTCTTTAAATCCAAATAACACATTTGAACACATCACAAAACACAAGTCGCGCCAATAATTAATCAATTACTTTAAAAAGAAGAAGCGCGCTAATTTAAAACCGCCGCCATCTTGTTAGTGCACATAAAGGTAAAGTAATTGATTAATTATTGGCGCGACTTGTGTTTTGTGATGTGTTCAAATGTGTTATTTGGATTTAAAGAGTAATTGAGTGAGTAATTTACATCAATTTATATGAATTGGAGCTCTATTTATGAGTAGACCAAGTCGAGGTTCTTATAAAATCAGTTTTCACTTCTGGGTGCTAAATAAGTATATATGTAATAGTATAAAGTAAATAAAAATTTATATCATAATATATGATATCACTTTTTTTTACGCGATAATGCTCTCTTCGTCGTGATTTCTTCCGATATCTTTAACGACCATTGTCATAGTCCAGCCAATTTAACCCTTAATGAATTATATGCCAAAACCTTCGTCATTAATCAATCTGTCTAGTAGTGAAAACTTTATGAAAATTCGTTTGGTAGTTTTTGAGCGCCACCAACGAAAGGTTACAAAGATTGAATACCACATAACAAGCGCCCCGTATAAAGCGTACATAACCTCAAAGCGACCCGTATAAAGCGACCCGTATAAAGCGTAATAATTTATATTGTTTGGGGACTCCTTGGTCCATACAACAGTGTTGTTAAATTTAACAACACTGTTGTATGGACCAAGGAGTCCCCAAACAATATAAATTATTACGCTTTATACGGGTCGCTAGTAAATCATAAAACTGTTACTAGAGTTGACATGGTCACGCTCATGCATCTATTCAGATTCAAATCATGATTAAAATAGTCGGAACCCTATTTACAATGGCGATATTATTAAACAGTGTATATTTACGTTCCGTATATTGATTTTGCATGAACTCCATTATTTATCAGTTTATCATTCGAGAGTTTCGTGTAATGAACCAAATACCCAAACACTACAGAAATGATAAAACCACTTAATGAAGCTGATAACACATCCCCTATAAAACATACAAAATATTAATATAAAAACTATGACATGTTAAATTGAATATCGTTATGAATTTGTCTGGTATACATAAGGGATCGTAAAGTCGTTAAGTTTTTTTTTTCTTAAATGAGTGGGTAGACTTGCGTACCTGTCACCTGATGGGGAAGGTTTGACCCTTATACCACCAAGCTGCTCCAATGTAGGTTGGTGGAATACACCTATGGCAGAATTTCAATGAAATTAGACAAATGCAGGTTTCGTCACGATGTTTTCCTTCACCGTTAGGCATTGTAAATTAAACTTAAGTATTGTAATATCAAAGAGATACGTTATAATTATAAAACATCTAGTATTTACTTGGTGGTAGAGCTTTGTACATGCTCGTCTGTGTAGGATAGACTCATCAGATATTCTACCACAAACCAGCAGTACTTGATATTGTTCTGTTCCGATTTGAAGGGTTAGTGAGCCAGTTTAATTACAGGCACAAGGGACATAACATTTTAGTTCTCAAGGTTGGTGGCGTATTGGCGATATAAGCGATGGTTAACATCTCTTACAATGCCGATTTCTATGGGCGTTGGTAACCATCAGGTGGCTTACATGCTCGTCCGCCTACCTATGCTATATGAAAAATCTGCATGATGCATGATAATGACAGTGAGATGATATAATTCAGAGCATACCTCTATTTTTATAATTACATCAACGATTATGTTTTGTTTTGCTTTATTATTGGATAATTATTTGTAAGTTCATATTGATTCTAGAGAAATTTTAAACTAATCATACTATATACTTTTTTATGTATATGTAATAGTCACGGCTTCTCGAAATTCAAAATATGCAAATAACAATTTATATCCAGTTTTCATTTATTTTTATATAAAATACGTATTCATCAATTAAAAATCCAGAAATCATTTGTAATTTTTCTTAAAGGAAAAATTGTTCATAATTGATCTTGTTTACACGTTATCCAAAAAATAGCCTTATTATTAAAACGCTAACATTCATATTTGTTTACAGTTGATCGTGTACCCGACGCGGCCTGGATTGCAAACAATGGGAGCCCTTATCACAATGTTCTTTATATGGGTCACTGCATTTACTCTGGCCTCTCCTCTTTACATTTTCCGAAGTCTAAAAACCCATAAGGTTGGTTTACTAGGCATGGACTCCTTAAGTTTCTGCATAGAAGACTGGCCCATAGACGATGGGAGAGCCGTTTACTCCTTATTTAGTCTTATCTTCCAATATCTGGTGCCAGTCCTAGTTGTTGTAATGGCGCATGTACAAATTCATAGACGACTGCGTGGCAGACGAAGGACTACACGCAAAACACCAGCTATCCTTATAGCCATTGCTGTCACGTATGTGATAAGCTGGCTGCCGTTAAACGTTTTCAACATAGTCGCCGATTTTAGTTCTGAAGCGATTCTGGATGAGACATCGATGACAATAACATACGCGGTATGCCACATGTTTGGGATGTCTAGTGCTGTATCCAACCCATTGCTATACGGTTGGCTAAATGACAACTTCAGAAAGGAGTTCGAGGAAATCCTATGTTGTTGTAGAACAAAGAATCAAATGAATAAGAACATGAGGATTAAGAACAGGAAAATGGATACTGAGCTGACGGCTCTGGCGCAGCTAGAGCAAACTGTGACAGCTAACACGAAGACATCGCAATGCTCCCAAGTTTTCTGACTAAAGACTTGTTGCAAATAGCAGGAATCCTTCGAGATGCAAAGCATCTGAACTCTTGTCAATTCGAATAATTAGTTTTGTACAGTGTAATGGTGTAAAAAGTTCCTCTGTTGTTTCACTTCTTGTTGATAAAACTGTATAGTTAATGTGTAATATTTGTCGTGTAAATATAGATCTTCCTAAATGTAATAAAACAATGGGGATTTACGTTTTATTGAGCCCAAAACGTAAATCGCCTAATTATTGATACGAAAATGTGATTTAAGTGACTTAATTGTAATTTTTTTAATAAAAATAATCTTGTGGGTGTGCGATCTTTTTTTTACCTTATGATAAGTTTAATCTAAACAAAAATTTTGTAATACAATTTAACGTGACACAAATACAGTATTGGTAATATTAGTATTTAAATAGTACACATTATATAGTGTTTTTAAAAAAAAAAAAAGGCTATCTCATAAATTTTTAAGGTTATGTAATAAAATATTAAGAAAAACCATTATATTTTAATGCCTAAAATATCTTATAATTAATTTTCATACTTAATGAAAAACCTTTTTACGTTGAGTAAGGATTTTTGGTATTTTATCAAAGGATGAGAAAATACAATAGCTTATTTGGGGCAGACTATTCGTAAAACAATTTGACCTTGAACTTGATTAAGTGATGTTTTGATACGAGACAACGCAAAACACAACGTGTATAGAAGTCAGTATTTGACATTTCACGATCAAACTAGACTGCAAACCGTAAATCTTCTTAAATCCTGGATAACACTCAAAGCTGTCGACGAAATAAAATATGTTTTAAATGAATAGGATAAGTTAGAGTAAACAGAAATTATGTAGCTTTTCAATGCAATACATCACTTAATTTAATATAATATCAAACTAAAATAATATTGATTATAATATTCACAATTTATTGAAGCTAAGCACACACGCTTCAGACGATATACTGATAGAATTTTATTTTAATTATATTAAATGATCGTTAAAGTTCTATTAGTTATTAAACACATTCATGTTTTATAGCTTTCTTAATAAAATTCTCATTATTGTTTTGGGACTGAGCAAATTTAATAATGAAAATACTTTTACTGAGAGGTTTAAAATTATCAAATGTTTTTCTATTACGTAAGTATCGGGAAAATATATCACTAAATAAAGAGATAATTGGATTCTAACATCGCTCGAAAAAATTTTAAACCATCTCCACTGCTCGATATCAATTTATCTTTAATTAGCTGCGTTTTATTACAAACAATGCGATATAAACTAGTACACGCAATACTCAGTAGTATTTCCACGATTTGAAACTTTTCTACGTTTTATCATCAACGCAAAATTGTAGCTTTTAACATTAATGTAAACCACTTCTATATTACTTTCAGTCCTTATTTTTAAAATCACTATTCAAGAAGAGCAAGGTAACGATGAATATCCTGGAATAGATCCTCAAAACATGAACTTTGACTTCGCCGTTAACAAAACAAAATTGGAACTAGCCATGGAGGAATGTATGACGGAATATTCTGAATGTGTAAGAATTGAAAAGTAAGTGCATTGAATTACAACTGTGAGTGAACGAGTGAGCAAATAATATTTGGCAAAATATCACATAAAATGGTTACTTATTATTTTAATTTTAGCTCTTAGCCAAAAGCACACAATGACTTGATTTGCGTATTTGTTAATATTTATAAATATTAGTAAATTTAACAAAAAAATATTGACTATCTATATTATGTACCAAAGTAAACCAGAACTGAATTTGATGAAATTTCGTATGAAGCAAGCATAAGCATAGGCTACATCGATAAACATAAGAAGGACATGGGCTACTTTTTTATACCTAACCCCTGATCACCTTACATGCGGCCGAAGACGTGGTCGAAAACCACTAAATTACAAGTAATTTGCCAAACTACTACACGACTTCCTCTATATTGACCAATAATAATAAGGTCCTCCAGACCGATTTCGGCCATGGCGGCCAATCTCAAGAGAGATTAGCCAACTGCGCAGGAGATATTATAGTGCACAAGTGTGTGCGCAAACACAGGTGCACTCTCTTTTCCTTAGCTCTCATAATCCGATGGGACGGCAATCCGACACGACCGGAAAGAGTTCAGGCGCAGGACCTACGGCTTAACGTGCTTTCCGAGGCACGGGAGTGTACACACTTCCAACTTCCAGACTTCGGGCTGCTACTGAGAATTTTCTGACAGAAAAACCCAATAACTATTTATTGGCCCGACCTGGGAATTGAACCGAGGACCACCGGGTCTTCGGCCTTATATCTAGCCACTAGACCAACGAGGCAGTCAATTATATTGACCAATATAATTTAAATATATAGTTGAACGTTGACACATTATATTAAGTCAGCAGATATTCAAACACATCAATGAACCTTACATAATACACCTAGTATTGATTACTATAAATAATATAAAAACAATGACGGCATAGTCATAATAAGAAGCAAAAAATTGAAGATAGGACCATAATATAGGAGTGAAAAAGAAGATGTAAGTCAAGTAGTGTTCTAGGAACGTTTATATTTTTTACCTACATTATTGAAGTTAGCGATATGAGTTTGAGAAATGGGCGAGTTATCTCTTAATTGGATGACTAAATTATAATACTATGGGGTTCTCCAATAGGGACGCTTGAACTTTGACAGCTGATTGCGGCCATGTTGTTTGAGTGACAGCTGTCAAATGCAGTGTGTTATATTCATTCCGTCCTCCCAAACCACCATGGCAGGTAACAGTGTCGAGCAGCACGTGCAAATCATAAAATTGTTTTATGAACATGGGTCTTCAGTTCGAGCAACGTTCCGCGCACTTCGCCCGTTTTACGGTCGCGATGATCGTCCTGCCGAGTCGACTATCCGTCGATTGGTGGACAAATTCGACGTCAACCGGGTCAGTTAACAATCAGCCGGTTCCCGTGCGTCAACGTAACGCGAGATCTGCCGAGAATATCGCCGCTGTGCGCGACAGTGTCCTCGAAAACCCGCGGCAGTCAATTCCGCGTCGCGCACAGGAACTCGGCCTTTCGCAGACGACAACTTGGCGAATTTTGCGTTGTGACTTGAGCCTGCACCCGTACAAGATCCAGCTGACCCAAGAGCTCAAGGTTAATGACCATAGACAGCGCCGTGTGTTCGCTGACTGGGCATTAGAGCAGTTGGAAGTTGACGCCGATTTTGGCAAAAAAATCATCTTCAGCGACGAGGCGCATTTTTGGATGAATGGCTATGTCAACAAGCAAAATTGCCGTATTTGGGACGAGACCAATCCACACGAGGTTCACCAAGTGGCAATGCACCCGCAGAAAGTGACTGTTTGGTGCGGATTTTGGCCGGAGGCGTGATTGGTCCGTATTTTTTCGAAAACGATAATGGTGTGGCCGTCACCGTCAATGGTGAGCGATACCGGTCGATGATAACCAACTTCTTTTGGCCTGAAATCGAGAATATGGATCTGGACAACATGTGGTTTCAACAGGACGGCGCTACGTGCCACACAGCACACGCTACGATGGAAGTTCTGCACGAGCAATTTCTGGACATGGTCATCTCGCGCGGAGGCGACGTGAACTGGCCACCGAGATCGTGCGATTTGACCCCGCTGGACTTTTTCTTGTGGGGTTTTCTTAAGTCGCAGGTCTATGCCAACAAGCCGCAAACCACCGATGCCTTCAAAGTCAACATACGCCACGCCATCGATCAAATACAGCCCGATTTGTGCGCCAGAGTCATCGAAAATTGGACCTTTCGTGTGCGCGCCACCAACCGAAGCCGTGGCGGTCATTTGAATGATCTCATATTCCATACATAATGGGGTCGATAGAACTTCCAAATAAAAAAAATTTTTCGCAAATATCTCTCCTACATGTATTTTTTTTTTGCATTTCAAAGATCAAGCGCCCTTAATGGAAAACTCTATATTTACGTTTTTGAAGAAGAACAGAGACCACAGATTTAAGAAGAAAGCGCAACATTATTAAATTTGTTGAAGGTTCCAATAAATCCCACTTTTTCCCACAAAATCCTTTGTATATGAAGTATAGTTTTTACAAACTATTACGTCAGTAGTCCAAATCAAATATTTTTTACTAATAGTTTAACGTACATGAAACACACTCGCCAAATGTATATTATATCCTCCTACTTTTTTGAAGCCGATTAAAGCAGGCCGGCAGAACCGGCTGCATTTTCGCGCTCGCTGGCTCGTAATTACAGTCATATTTAACAGCATGCATAATATTACTTTGATGAAATGGTTTTGGAATGTAAAAAATATAAAATTATACCCAGCAGGTGACGCTTAAATTTATAACCTTTAAAAAGTGTAAACGTATTTTTTTAATTAAAAGGCGTCATAAACTGCAAAACTCGTAAGACACAATTATAAGGTGAAATTTCTGGTGTTTGGGAATGAAATGTTTTTGTTAATTCACTACAAAATTAAATTATAGCAATAATAGATGTTTTCAGGCATTATTGATAAAAAACCCCTCCTAGTAATAGTTATTAGAGGGGCCACGATATATATATAAATAACTTGTAACGAATACTAACTCCAAGCTCTTCTATTATTTATATGATCCTGAACAGTACAATAAGACTTATTTATTACTAGCTGTGCCCCGCGGCTTCACCCGCGTATAATTAATAAAAATATAATAAATTATTTTATTACTATAATAACACGCATGCGCACACGCACGCACACACATACACACATACATATGGCTACTGGTAAAAAATACGTAATTAACGATTTGAAATTAATTTTCATAAAATACCGTAGAGTTTACCGATCTTATATATGGCCTATCATTTGCGCCGTCACATGTTCTTTGTGTGTACCAATTTTCATCAAGATTGGTCAAGTCGTTTTTGAGTTATAAGAAGACATACAGGCAGATAGACATACAAAAATGAAAAAAATAGTATAATGTGAATCACTGCATCACAAAACGATAATTTATCACAAAATTAGGTGAAAAAAAAATTACAGACAGAGTCAATAGATTTATATAGTAGTATAGATTATAATTTTAATTATTTTTAATATAAAATGGTAAGCTCAACTGTCCTACAAAAACATGTTCTTAAATTACATGGTTTACAGTTTTATACACCCTTATAGACCTGGAGGTAGTGACAGAACGTTTCAATTAATTGAGTAATTAATGAAACGAAAATAATGGTCATGTTGCACGTTGTCAGAACTTAATAGCAAGACGATTAATCAAACATGCCTGGTAAATTACTGGTTCCAAGCGATTGGTTTCAATTTTTGTTTCGTGCTGTTTCGTAGTTTTTATATTGATAATATCCTCCTGACCGATTTCGGCAATAGCGGTCAATCTTAAAGGAGTCTAGCCAACTGCGCAGGACATATTATAGTGCTCAATTTATCATTTGCGCAAACTCGCCACCTCAGTCTAATGATCTCAGACTTAAAGAGATTAGGCGTAGGACCAATAAACTTTACGTGCTTTCCGAGGCATGTTTGTGTAGCAGCCAATTTCTAAACACCAGAACTTTTTTAATTGCGTAATTTATCTGGACTTTAAGTCCTGCTAACGGATAAGCTAGCTACTAGAGCAACGTGTCAGTCTACTATGAAGCCAGCCCTTGGCTTAGGATGACGTCATTATTCGGAGAGAAATATATTTCACCGATAAAACAATGAAATATTTTGATTTTAACTTAAAACTTAATTATACTAATTTAAAATTACATTACAGAAAGATACCTCTTTGCGCAGAAAACAACAAAGGCGATCACTCATTATTCCATTCCTTATGTGAAATGGAGTATGAAAATTGTCGAAATATCGAAAGTAACTAAGTTATAAATAACTTTTATGTTTTTATAATACACTCACAAAGTAACTTTTTGCTCATTACATATTTATTTCAGATAAATGGCGATATATCAAAGATGACAAATGTTGACTGTGAACCTTTACTAATGATGTTTAAAAGACATACTCGTATATCTATGTATTTATATGTATGTACTTAAGTGTATATTTTAGAAATAAATACGGTTGAATCCAATCAAATAATGAAAATGATAAACAGTTGAGGATATCTATTTTAATTAAATATAATGTTTTAAAAAAACTAAAATTATTGTTTCATTAAATATGTCGACTACCGACTCCACCTCAAACCGGCTCCAATTTTTTTTCCATCACTCAAAAGAAAAAATCAATGAAATATTTGTAGGACAAGTTTCAAGCAAAAAATCATACTTTACTAATCTTACCTTTAGATTCTTACCTTAGGTACTGTAAAATATGTTAACCATTGCTTACATCACCAATGTGTTACCTTAGAGACTTAGAGAGTTAACTTAGAGAACTAAGACGTTATGTCTCTCCTACCTGTAATTACACTTGCTCCACCGTTCAAACCGGAACACGCAGTGACGGCGTTAGGATCACTGACACCCCGGCCAAAAATTTTGTGGCACCCATTTAAGGAAATCATAATTGAATGTTAATTTTTTGCTGATCCAAAGAATTTCATGTTTCCCTAAGCGTAACCCAGAGCTAACAACGTAGACGCAAATGATATAGTGAGATATGATGAGAAGACGTTAATGCACATTTCATATTTTTAATGACTTTTATTTTGATTGAACATTTTTTTGATTTTTGAATAATTTTCTGAAATTGTTTTGTTTTCATGCTTTTGTTTACTAAAATTTTACTTTTCGGGCCTTTTTGTTTTAACCTCGGCTGCAGATCTCGGCGCCCCCACAAATTTGGCGCCCCAGGCGGTTGCCTCATACTCTCTATTCTAATTTTTTTTAAAATCTAGCTTAGGGGCATCTAATCGACAGAAAACAAATAACTTTATAAAATATTCCTGATATTGCCATCAGTTCCTCTCAGCAAATTTTCTAGTCCAAGAAGTAAGTTTTATTTTGTAAATAACTTTAATTTTAATTAACTGCCCCGTGAGAGAAACCTGTTCAAAAAAATATGCGAATATTAACTTTTAATTTTGCTTAATAACAGTCTCTTCGTTAGCGTTAACTAGCACAAACTTTCTGAATATATTTTTATATCATTACGTGTGTAAAAAATACATACGGGCTCCTTTTGCACAGTAGGTTAAGACTAGGGAACGATTTTTGAAAATGTTATCTCTAAGTGACAAAGGGGATGAAAGTTTGTATGAAAATCTTTAATTTTATTAATTCCTATGGAAATAATAATGGTATTTCGCAAATCTGAATCATGAAGCGAGCCCCCGCTCGAGGTAAAAACGCTAGTTTTTAACCATATACCATATCATACAATATTTTTGTAAAGAATATATTATATATAGTTGATAAATAGATAGTATATGACGACACCGCCAGCTTGTTTTTAAAACAGCACGTGCAACTGTCAACCCCCACCACTGAAACCCTTTAAAATGCGCTCGACAAAGCGGAGGGTATTTCGTTCACAACAGTTCCCATTGCACATGCTGCATCACTCGGTGGTAGAGCTTTGTGCAAGCTCGTCTGGGTGGGTACCACCCACTCATCAGATATTCTACCGCAAAACAGCAGTACTTTGTATTGTTGTGTTCCGGTTTGAAGGGTGAGTGAGCCAGTGTAATTACAGGCACAAGGGACATAACATCTTAGTTCCCAAGGTTGGTGGCGCATTGGCAATGTAAGTGATGGTTAACATTTCTTACAATGCCATTGTCTATGGGCGTTGGTGACCACTTACCATCAGGTGGCCCATATGCTCGTCCGCCAACCAATACAACAAAAAAATCGTAATCATAGTAAATGTTGTAATTGTTTAAGTGTGTAATAATTAATGTGAATTATAATCAAACTGTAATACTACGAATTAATTGTGCGCTTTTTTTATATAAAGAAAATGTATGCCCCTGTGCCTTCATATACAGCGTGTAACAAAATTCGTGTCCGACCCGTGAAGTGGTTATTAGGTATCGTATGTCGGTTCTATTTATGTAATAATTTTTAAAATACTAAGCATAAAATTTATCCCGGAATTATATTTTTTTTAATGAAATGACGAAAATTACATGGCAACATAGGTGCGGGCAATAGCGCTCGATAGCTCTTACCTATCGGGTAGCTAAGACACGAGGTCATGACCTCAGTAGTCCACGTTTTCACCACCAACACCTTTGTTACACCTGTATATAAGTTTCAAAACTTTTAATGAATAACGAATAACGTAAAACCAACCCCAAGGTTGTCTAGAAGAAATGCTATTAAACGATAAAACCGCAATTTACTAGCTTTTACTTTATATTATTTGTTTTCATTGTTACTGTTGTATCTTTTTGCGAAATAAAGTGTAATTATTATAAAGTTTACATAATTAAGTCAATGACAGAAATTCTACTAATAAAAGCTGCTTTTACGTTATTATAAAGCTTTCTTATTCTATTCATATAAAACAAGAAAGAAATTAAACAATGCGTATTGTTTTAAATTCTATTTACTTCACAAATTCATTATGTATTCTTTGAAATGAATCGTTGAAAATAAAAATACAGATTTTATAAATTTCTACCGTTTTTCCAAAACTTACAGTCAATTAGAAAGTCCATTTTCTGAATGTTTCGATTTTGATATCAATTTCCTTTGTGCTATTTGCTTTGCGATGCTACAATATATTGTCAGTTATTCGAAAAGCGAATAATTTATTGATGTTGTGTTCATCTATGTATAAAGTATTAAATTATCTCAATGATGGATAAAAGTCACTACTTTTGAAAAAAAATTTGGGGGCTTATTCGGATTATGCAATATGTCACTGTATATGTAGGAAGAGGGGTGTTTACATTGAAAATGTCATCTTCATTAGCCATACTTATTTATTTTAAACAATCAACAATAACTAATAATCACAACAATAATCAGCCGGTGGTGGGGCCGGCTGAGTGACGTAATCGGACGATCATTCGTCTTTATCATTATATTTTAATGCGTAAATTTGCGCCGATACGGCCATTCTGATGATAGGCGCGTCCCTGCGTCTACAGAAAGTAACCTAAAATAAAATTTATTAATTTCATGTTTCCGTGGGTGCCGTCCTAATAGCCTCTGCGCTAATTTTGGTTAGATTCTCCTGAAATGGTAAATATGACAACCTCACAGCCTCAGCGCTAATTTTGGTTGGATTTTCTTTAATCAGTAAATATGTCAACCTCATAGCCTCAGCGCTAATTTTGGTTGGATTCTCATTAAAACAGTAATTACGTCAACCTCATAGCCTCGGCGCTAATTTTGGTAGCCGTCTCACATATAATGATAATTTAAGTAATAAATTAAAAAAAAATAGAATAAGGGAACTTTAACATTATATTGTCGTGTCAATTAGTGTTTTGTCCTCTTCAATGTCCTTAGACATCGCCGATATGGCCACGTTACTTTGAACTCCAAATTTTGGAGCGGTTCTTAATTGCTCATGACATACTTTCCTTGATCGGCCGCGACCATTGATTCGACGAATTTCATATCTATCATGAGGTAATACCTTTCTTACTTCAAAAGGGCCATTATATTTTGAGCTTAATTTAGTACCAAGTCTTCGAGGTTCCTTTAACAAAACGTATTCATTTTTTTCGAATCTTTTCACCTTGGCTTTATTTTTATCGTACCGTATTTTATCTTTTTTAGCTTGTTCGGTCATCCTCGATAACACCGCTTTTCTCAACAAAATCGGATCTATACAATCATTACGTTCGTCTATTAGGTTGAGAAGTTCTGGAGGAACACTTCCTTTCTTGTCAGTTAGCAATTCAATTGGTGTTTGGCCTGTGGTTTTAGAAAAGGTAGTATTGATAGCTAATTGCAGGGCCCCCAGTGATTTCATCCAATGATTTTTCTGCGTATTTTTAATTACAGTCAGTCCATTCTTTATAATCCTCATAATTCTTTCCACCTGTCCGTTAGCTCTGCTTGTATATCCAGCACATTGATGTAATTCAATTCCGTATTGGTCGCAATATGTTTTATAATGAGATATAAATGCACTATCACCATCAACTATTATCCGTTTTGGTGCTCCAAAAAGGAAACTATTTCTTGTAGATGTTTTAATGCACTAGCTTGAGTTTTGTTTTTCGCGTGTTGTAATATTACAAATTTTGTGTAAGCATCGATTGCCACAAAAACGTATTCCTTCTGAGAAGCATTGCCACTTAGTTTGCCAGAAATGTCAATGTGAATGGTATGGAAGGGTTCCGGTATCTTTTCAATGGGATGTAGACGGCTTTGAGTGGCTCCTGATGATCCTTTCATGGTCTTGCATATAACACAGTGTTCTACAAAGTATCTGACCGTTGATGACATTTTAGGAAACCAAAAATTATCTTTAAGTTTAGCTAAAGTCTTTTCCCAGCCCATGTGTTTTAGTGCATCATGGTATGTATTAATAAGACTCCACCGGTAAGATTGCGGGACGACTTTAGTTAACTTTATCTTGCGGTCGGATATTGTTTTGTAGTGCAGAACATTATCCTTGAGTACATAGTCCGGATGCAACTGATGATTTGTATGAACTTCTTTGATGATTTTACTTAGCTCAGCATCACGATGTTGTTCTACAATCAACTAATCGTCTTTGGTTGACAAGTTCATAACAACTTGAAGCGGGTTTCGGCTGAAGAAATCGGCATGTTTCAATTTTTCACCTTTTCTGTATTCAACTTCAAAATCAAAATTCTGCAAGAACGCCCACCATCTGTGGATTCTAGGTAGTAATTCTTTCTTGTAACGCGACGCTTTCACTGCATTGCAGTCTGTCATAACTGTAAATTTTCTTCCATATAGAAAGTGGCGGAAATGCTTAATTGCTCGAACTATTGCCAACGTTTCGAGTTCGTAGCTATGGTACTTTGAATCAGCTGGCGTAGTTCTCATACTGAAATAGCCGATGACGTGGCGAATCCCATCTTTGAGTTGGATTAATACAGCTCCAAATCCAACAGCGCTGGCATCTGTATGGAGTTCTATTGGATGATTTTCTTGAAATATAGTTAGTAGAGGTGCCGACGTCAAATAATTTATTATTTTTGCACGTACGGATTCGTGGGTATCCGTCCATTCCCATTTAACTCCTGGCTTGGTCAAGTTGTATAGTGGTATCATTATAGTTGAAAAATTGCATATGAATCGACGAAAGTATCCTGCTAAGCCGTTAAATTGTCTTAACTGCTTCACATTTGTCGGAGGTGGGGTTCTCGCCAATGCATCAACCTTAGATGAGCTAGGTCTCACTTTTCCATTGGCCACTATGAATCCAAGATACTCGATAGAAATCTTCAGGAATGAGCATTTCTTAATATTGATACAAAATCCACATTTTGTAAGATTCCCTAGAACTAGGTTTAATTTATGAATGCCTTCATTAATCGTTTTGCTCAGTATAAGTACGTCATCCATGTATACCAGTGCTACTTTGCCTCTAAGTTCTTCTAGTGCTTTATTTATTGCTCTTTGATAGACTGACGGCGCATTGGTCAAACCAAAAGGCATTGTTAAGTATTCATACTGCCCATCAGGCGTGACAAATACAGTTTTCTCAATTGATGCTTCAGATATAGGTACTTGGTGAAAACCAGTGGCCATGTCAAGACAGGTGAAATATTTAGCATCAGCGAGCTGGTCTAGCTGTTCGGAGATTAACGGTAATGGGTAATGATCTCTAACGGTGTTGGCGTTGAGTTCTCTGTAGTCCACGCATAGCCTGTCTTCTCCGTTTTTCTTCTTTACCATTATTATGGGGCTTGCAAAAGGAGAGTTGCTCTCTCTTATAATATTTTTGTCTTGAAGTTCTTTAATTATTGTTCTTACCTTCTCACGTTCAACTGGTGCCAATCTATATGGTCGTCGACTAACTATTTTATCAGGGTTTTTTAACCGGATAGTTAGCTCGCCAGTAGTTATTCTAGATTCAGACACGCTCTCCTTGAAGTAGTCCTCGTATTGGTTAAGTATCGTTCATTAATGCATCTAGCTCTACTTTTGTCTTTATATCCGTAGTTATAGAACTTGCAGATAGTTGCCATATATTCGTAGCCTCATTGTATTGCTCATCTCTCGTCATTGCAATACCACTATGTGATAGTATAATCTTCAAGCCCGGTATATTTAAAACATCTCTTCCGATTAGAATGTCTGTGGGTAGCTCGTGGTCTAGGACGATGTGACGATCCAGTTCAAGATGAATGTCGTTTATGTTGCACACAGTTGTCACTTGACTGAAGGATATAACGGGTACTGGTCCAATACCTTTCATATATGTGGTTTTGCTTTGTCTTGCTCCAGGAAGTGACAGACTTATCGATTCTCGCACTAGTGAACAGTCTGCTCCACTGTCGAATAGTGCTTGAAAATAATTGCCCCCAATTGAAATTGAAATTACACTCTTCGTAGTATTATTATTGACTTGGCATAGATGGACATTCTTTTCGGCATTGAGTCGTTTGAAACAGATTTCATATGTATGTCCCACGATAGAGCAGTAAGTGCATTCCTTTTTCTTTTTATCTTTGGTCTTGTTTGCTTCATCCAATCCAGAAGTGGATGGCATTGATTGGTTAGACCGAGAACGTGCAATTGCGTTTTGATTACACCATCGAGCTCGATGTCCTTGTTTACCACATACAAAACATGTCATACCTTGATCCGATCTATCACCATCGACTTTCATCCTTTTGCTGGGTAAACGTTCTTGAGTAGGTGGATATTTACGTTTACGCATAGTTTTGGCAATCGCGATGAGCTCTGGGACAGATTGACATTTGGCGTTAAGAAGTTCTGTCCGAAGCTCGTCTTCTTTAATACTGCCATTCACAAATTCAACAGCATCTTGATCAGTAGGATCAGGTTTCACTATCTTTTTGAACATTTTCCACACATTAGATATGTATTCAGGTATGCTCTCAGCGTCGTTAATATTGTATCGTCTAAACTTGAGCACCTCTGAAAAATATCTTGATTCTGGCTCGAAGGTTTGTAGGATATCTTCTTTCATTTCAGCTCAAGTGGTTGTTCGGAGTAGACAATCATCAGCCCAAGTTTGCGTTCTTCCTTTTAGAACACCAGCAGCTTTAAGTCGCACTTCATGATCCTTCAATTTGTACTCTTGCTGTGTTCTTGTTATTAGATCTACCCACTCCCATACGTCAGTACCTTTATCGGGATCAAAACTTGGAAAATAAACATCTGATATTCGAATTGAGCGGCTTTCTTCAGATTTAAATATTTTCAACATCTCAGTAAGCGCAGCACTATTTTCTTGAGACATTTGCATCATCATTTCACACATAGTATCCTTAAATGTGTTAGCTAGAAGAGCCATAGTTCCAGAGTTTCCAGGCATCGATTGATGGCGTTGGTTCATCCCACTTCTGATGTAGGAAGAGGGGTGTTTACATTGAAAATGTCATCTTCATTAGCCATACTTATTTATTTTAAACTATCAACAATAACTAATAATCACAACAATAATCACAACAATAATCACAACAATAATCACAACAATAACTTTATAATAATTTAACAAAACAATACAATGATATAACACGATTACGTTGGTCCGTCCAGCTTGACTGCCGACAAACGAATGCCACTTTCATTGTTGCGTATGCCTTTTATAAGGTGCCGGTGGTCGGGCAGGCTGAGTGACGTAATCGGACGATCATTCGTCTTTATCATTATATTTTAATGCGTAAATTTGCGCCGATATATATATTATTTTTTTATCACATATAGGCTAGCGTTTGACCGTTGACTTGCCTGATGTAAAGGTTTAGGATGTAGAAGAAATCTGTTTTTTTATAGATGTAGAAGAAACCTTTGTATTGAAGACAATATGTAAATACTGCTATACTGCTATATGGCTACAATTTTGAATTCATAAAAGTTTATAATAATAATATTATTCTCTGATCTGATTCTATTATAAAATGTTTATAACAGTTTAAAATAATACAATTATTATTATGTGTATTTATTAAAACTAACCTAACCTAGTACTATTAGTCACACTAAGTAGGTGTAAAAATAAAAAAGCCAAAATAATTGTTCAACACTATATTACATACGAAATTCAAAATGCTTGCTTCTATTATTAAAAATCCAATTATAAGTTCTACATGCTAAATGTCAGTCGTAGGAAAAATATGTAACATGGTTGACGTCAAACACCTACGCATTTCAAAAAGCAATCAACACCTTTCGCGTTTTATCATACTCCATTCTGAAAGGCGAACAAAAACTATGTTATTTATATATAAGTAAAACAGATACACAATACAATACAGATAGACAATACAATACAGAAATATGGCAATAAATTCTTAAATTTTAAAATTCGAATGATTTGAAAAATATTATAATGACATTTGATAATGTCAATTGATAAATTACAATAATTGAGTATTTAACCTGTATCATATTACAAGCAAAGGCTTAAGTTGATTAATTATTTTGACTCTTCGGTGAAATAGTTCTGAGTTCTAATTAAATACCTACATTTACAGCCAGTAAAGATTTCTTTGTCCGTATAGGTATTTCATTCATTACTTATTCTACCGCCAAAAATCAACTCTATATATTGTTTTGTGTGAAGAGTCAGTTATTTACTGTAGTTACAAACCCAAGGGATAAAACCCTCTAAATATTGGTAGGTAGCTGTTTCGTTTTTGCGTTTCACAAATATATATTATAATGTGTATTGGACTTTATTTATTTGGAAGCAAACGGTATAATTGTATAAAAAAAAATTAGGAAATTTTAATAAAACTTAAACAATTAAGTTTTCAATATTAAATTAAAACATATTTTAATAAAGATATGTATATATAGCTAATTTCCTTGTTAAAAATTCTCAATGAATATACAAACTTTTTGTTCTGCTAATAAACTAAATTTCATATAACTAAATTTAATTAATGAACTAAAACTTTTTGTAAGGGAAAACGTATATGAATCAATATTTATATATTTTTTGAAATTATAATGTTACTAAATTAGTTAAGCAAATTTTTTTTTACTGCTACCGATTTTTCCTTTATAGCAGTCATAGGTCATAAAAAATATTTTGAAAATGGTATATTTAAAAAAAAAAAATTATTTGTTTTACTATTGTATTGCTCGTTGTATAAGTCAACTATAATGAGTTCGAAGCTCATCCACCACACTCCGGCCTGAAAATTTATGTGGCTGAACCACTGAACAGGAGACTTTATACTCTAAGCCATCTAATCTATCTCTTAATAAATAACATTCTGCAATACGTAAAGATTTTTTTTATTTTATTATTCTTTATTG
Source organism: Nymphalis polychloros (assembly GCA_905220585.2). NCBI lineage: Eukaryota > Metazoa > Arthropoda > Insecta > Lepidoptera > Nymphalidae > Nymphalis > Nymphalis polychloros. The sequence goes on along the minus strand of HG992264.1, from coordinate 3,268,826 downwards.
CACACACAACGAAAACATAACAAATACAAAGAACAAGTTTTACATAATATAGTATGCAAAGGCGGCCTTATCACTTACAGTGATCTCTTCCAGGCAACCTCTATAGTAAAGACATATTGTTGTTAGCCAGGAGAATTAATCGGGCATAGTGTGCGAACAATTTATACATAAAATTAATTAAATATTTATAAACTTAATAAAATATATAATATGACACAAATACTCCTATATATATAATCATACATATACACTTATACATACATATTTATATTTATATATATATACATACATATATTTATATAGTAAATACATACTTATATTGATAAATAATAATTATGTAAACGACTCTTAAAAGTATTAACGGATTCAGCTTGACGAATGTCACTAGGCAAGGAATTCCATAGTCTGACAGCTTTTACAGTAAATGAACTATTATATATTTTGGTGTGACTCAGCGGCATCAGCAATTTATTGTCTTGCTCGGAGCGTAGATTGATTGGTGTATGAGAACCAAGAAAGGTGAACCGCTCTTTAAGGTAAGTTGGAGTTTGAGGATGGTAGAGTATGGTGTAAAGTAAGGACAGAACATGCATATTTCGATGCAACCGTATTGGCAGCCATTTTAATGCTTTACGATGCTGGGAGATATGATCGTATTTGCGTAAACCAAATATGAAGCGAATACACATTCCTGCAAGCGTTCTAGTTTATCTAACAGCTCCTCAGAAAGATCCAGATATACCAAGTCGGCATAGTCCAATAGGGGCAATAGCAGAGAGTTGGCTAAGGCGAATTTGGTTTTATACGGCATAAGATTTTTCCAGCGCCTGAGAGAGCCAATGGTGGCGAAAATTTTAATCGATACTTGAGATATTTCGTATTAAAATAACCTTTTTCTGAAATAGTGATCCGAAGTGAAAATGTTAATATATTGTTGTTATCCGTTATACTGGGAAGTTTGTTAAGTCTTGATGTAACTTCACCATGAAACTATAAATCAACACATAAAGAAGATTAACGAGAAAACTATTCTATGTACTTACGCCTCCAGCTATTGCAATTCTCGTATTCCAGTTCGCAATAATTGTTGAAAGTCTTGTAGTGCCCGTCATAATGTCGTCCGCAGACAAAGTTACGTCTTAAAATAAACAATTGTTTTTGGGAAACGATCCAAGTAGTTTTACCATTATTTGTTCAGCTGTTCAAGTTTATGGTACATTTTGCTCTACAAACTTTCTTTAAAGCTTTCTTGTACTAAAATACGTTAAGGTTGGAACTACCGTCTGTTTTCTATTAGTTCTTGTTCGTAAGTTTTTCAGGATTTGCAATAAAGCGTCCATTCCTTAGTCTACTTATATGGGATATATTTCTACGTATATAGGATAGATCTATATAGATCTATTTAATAAAAAATACACGATTTGAAAAACGATAGCGAAATTCCCATTAATATTAAATCAAACCAAACTAAGACTAAGATTGTCACTTTATGTTACTTACTTTATTATACACCACAAAGATTAAAAAAATTACAAAAAATGTATACAAAATTAGCAACCATATCGCTAGATAGCGATCTCACCTAGGCAATCAACGGCAATGGTGTAAATAATTACTCATAGGATCTCCCTTAAACTAAACCAACGAGGGAGTCAACTAACCACATAACTGTCTATATTTTCTATTTCCTAATGAACAACTCCACTAAGATATTATCCATATATTTTCTATCATAAATAATTTCTTACTTGTATGCAGCTGGACAGTCTCTGATAAATACAACGCATCCTCTATCAATGAGATCTGATTTACGGAATACTGAGTTTTTAGGATAAAATCTTACTCGTCCTGGCTTTGTTACGTTCTTGTTAACGTAGTTTGCTTCAATTGCTATGAACACTGAAAATGTTTGGTATTGATGTTATGTATTTTTTTATAACATAGGAAGGCGGACGAGCGTATGGGCCACCTGATGGTAAGTAGTCACCAACGCCCATAGATATTAGCATTGTAAGATATGTCAACCATCGCTTACATCGCCAATGCGACACCAACCTTGGGAACTAAGATGTTATGTCCCTTGTGCCTGTAATTACACTGGCTCACTCAGCCTTCAAACCGAAACACAACAATAGCAAGTATTGCTGTTTTATAGTAAAGTAACGATAGTATAGATTATATTATACAAATGAAAATAATTGTATGTGTATGATTCTATATATAGGGTAATTTGTAAAACACTAATAACTTCGCTCGCTCGATATTACTGACACCATAAAACACAATTAATTTTTTTAATGACTTTACAAATTTGAATATATTTTCTAAAAATAGACATTCGGCTTTTTTTGTTTTTTCTAACACACTTTATAGATCTGTATTTGGCAATGAGTTACGACACGTCTTCCATGCGTTTTTATTCACAATAATAATTCGGAATCAATACGTGACTACATATATAATGCCAATCGATAGGTAATTTTATAGTTAACCTGGTCTGATACTGACTAAATTGAAAACAGAAGCTGCGCAAGCACCTCTTAGTGAAAGACCAGTGACCGCAATTAAATAGATAAAGTTCGACCTCCCGCACCTATGCGTTTAATTTGTTTTCTTTGTTACCGCGCAGAGTTACTACTATTTAGAGAAACCATTTTTAATATTTAAAATTTTGTATGAAAGAAAAAGTGGATTAAGTGTTAAAAGTAAAAATTTATTGATTACGAAGTTAGTCATATAATCTTACGAAGTTGTTAAACTTACAAATAACTCGTTTGAATGATTTTAATTTTTTTTATATTTAAATTTCAAATTCATAACCAGATATTAAGTTAGTGAGAGAGTATATAAATAACAGCTTACTTACATGTTATAAAAAGTAAAAATGATTGCTTGAACATTCTTTATAATACAATACTGAAAAACTATTAAATTTTGAAATCGATAATCATAAAAGTCTTATTTTTGATAAGTTATATGAATTCTTAAGATAAGCAATCATAGCCTAGGTAATTTAGTAAATGTTTGCTCATGGAATGATATTGAATTTACTTAAAATTTAATTATTTAAGCTCGTCTGGGTAGGTACCATCCACTCATCAGATATTCTACCACAAAACAGCAGTACTTGCTATTGTTGTGTTCCGGTTTGAAGGATGAGTGAGCCAGTGTAATTACAGGCACAAGGGACATAACATCTTAGTTCCCAAGGTTGGTGGCGCATTGGCGATGTAAGCGATGGTAACATCTCTTACAATGCCAATGTCTATGGGCGTTGGTGACCACTTACCATCAGATGGCCCATATGCCAGTACGCCTTCCGAGGCAATAAAAAAACGGTTACTGCGATCTTTCACAGACGGCCTTTGGGTAATGATTTTTTTTTTTAATAATGATAATTTTGGCTTACAAACAAACAACTTATTTACAATATTAATATGACTTGAAAAAATATTTAAGAATAAAACCGCCTTTAAATTGGTTATTATATCTTTCAACATGTAGATATTTCCTCCAATGTATTTAACTTAAAATTAAAATGCGATAAATTAACAGCCTGTAAGTTTCCCACGGCTGGGCAAAGGTTCCTCTTAAGAAGACTGTTTCAAGATGTGACTTGATGCATCGGAAATTCAAGTTTCGTCGCGATATTTTTCTCTACTACCAAGTACTAAATGTATTATAAATATCCTTACTAATATTACAAATAACAGCCTGTGAAGTTCCCACAGCTGGGCTAAGGCCTCTTCTCCTCTTTTAAGAGAAGGTTTGGAGCTTATTCTACCACGCTGCTCCAATGCGGCTTGGTGGAATACACATGTGACAGAATTTCAGTGAAATTTGACACCTGCATTTCCTCTCAATGTTTTCCTTCACCGTCAAGCACGAGATGAATTATAATCACAAATTAAGCAAATGAAATTTAGTGGTGCTCTCCCGGGTTTCATGCGTTCTTACCACTGGGCCATCTCGGCTTTTTATTTTATTGAACACTTTATTGCACAACAACATATAAATATCACAAGAGTAAAGAAACAGTCGATCAGAAAAAATGGTGTGCAAAGGCGGTCTTATCGCTTATAGCGATCTCTCACAGACAACCTTTGTTGAAAAGAGCTTTGTAACAGAGCAGGTAAGTGCAAACTTGAAAAGAAGGAGATATTTTATATTTACAAATGCGAAAGTAAACTTGTTTGTTAGGCTTTGGGACGGGCAAATGAGCCAGCTGGTATTAAGTGGTCACCACAAACCATAGACATAGGCAACGTAAGAAGTATTAACCATCCCTTACATCACCATTGCGCCACAAACCTTGGGAACGAAGATGTTATGTCCCTTGTGCCTGTAGTTACACTGGCTCACTCATCATTCCAACCGGAACGCAATAATACTAAGTATATTATTTGGCGGTAGAATATCTGATGAGTGGGTGGTACCTACCAGACGGGCTTGCACAAAGCCCTGCCACCTAGTTCACGTCTTAACCACTCAACTGATCATCATGAAATGTTACATATACGTTGTCAGGGTACAGAAAAGGACAAAGGGTACATAAACCAAGAAACTTATAATAATATAATGCTATAAATAACACAAAAGTGATTTTAAAAGCGTACTTATTTTAAGTATATTTTGATATTGGTGCTTGTCTTACCTGACTTTTACGTTACTTTTGGTTATGATCCAGGTGTTTTATCTACGAATATTTTACTTAGCTCAACTAAGAACCTGTTTAACACGTAAAACGGGATTTACCCTTCCAGGAGGCCAATTGTACGTTTATTGACGTTCTCGACTCGATTCAGATTCAGCTTCGACTATTCCTCATAAAACCGAATCGGTATGATGTTACCATATACAAAAGCCAAAAAGCCATGTCAAAGTCTTACTTAAGTGTTAATTTTTGAAGAACGAAGGGAATCATAACTGGATTGTTAACTGATAGAATAGGGAGAAATCTAAGTGTCAACGATTATGTTTCGGTTCGATTCCGATAATGTGTTAATTATGTTAGTAGAATTGGCCTCCTGTGTTTTGATGGATTTGCATTTTGGTTTTGTCTATCGAATAACATAATAATAACGAATATAATGTTTGTTTCGATTAATTACAGGAAAAATATGCCTTTGTTTTTGTTATTGGTTTTACTTATACCTTTATGGATATATGTTAGAAGAAAAAGGGGATTTTTATGTGTTAAATAGTTAAATTATTTACGTGTAGGTATACATATATTTTTTATTTATACTTTATTGTACACCACAAAGGATTTTTTTCTACAAAAACATGGATACAGCCTAAATAAAAGTAGCATACAATTTTGGCGACCGTATCGCTACATAGCGATCTCTTTCAGGCAACCAACGGTGTAAGGAATAACCCATAGGATACCCAAGATTGGTGGCACATTGGCAATGTAAGTAATGGGTAACATTTCTTACAATGTCATTGTCTATGGGCGTTGGTGACCACTTAGCAACAGGTGGCCCATATGCTCGTCCGCCAACCTATACAATAAAAAAAAAAAAACAACATACTATTAAATATATGTCAATATAAATATATTATCAATACATACTAAAATGACAGGTATATAATATTAATATATACAATTTACAATAAATACGATATATCCTCAAACAAAACTAGAAAAGAAAGACAAAAGAAAATTATTGGTGATAAGGTATTTGAGACAAAAAGTACTTTTTTACAAGGTTTTTAAAAATATCTGTGGATTTGGCCTCCCGAATATTTAAAGTTTAATAGCCTGAACTGCAAAAGAATTATTATAAAAAGTTGACTATGTTCGGGCACCCTTAAAATCTATATACTTTAATCAATTAATGAATGAAAATAGGTACATATGACCAAAGCCGTTATAGGCAGACCTGAGGAAGATAACCTTTGTATTAAACTATGAATTTAAACAACCACGACATAAAGCTTTTTTTTGCCAACAATAAGGTCCTCCAGACCGATTTCGGTCACGGCGGCCAATCTCAAGGGAGATTAGCCAACTGCGTAGGACATATTATAGTGCACAAGTGTGTGCGCAAACACAGGTGCACTCTCTTTTCCTTAGCTCTCATAATCCGATGAGACGGCAATCCGACACGACCGGAAAGAGTTCAAGCGCAGGACCAACGGCTTAACGTGCTTTCCGAGGCACGGGAGTGTACACACTTCCAAATTCCAGACTCCGGGCTGCTACTGAGAATTTTCTGACAGAAAAACCCAATAACTATTTATTGGCCCGACCTGGGAATTGAACCCAGGACCACCGGGCTTGAGGCCTTATATCTAGCCACTAGACCAACTAGGCATGCAGATATATAGTCAGATAGATATGTAGTGCGTGAACTGATGACTGAGTGGTACCTATTTATAGCGGCTTGAACAAATCCCTTACAATCGGAGAAAAAATAAAAAGTTTGGGTATTGATAGAATAAGCATAAAATAATGTTACCAAAAACCTAATCGAGAGACCCTTCCTTAAAGAGGGAGAGGCCTTAGCCCAGCAGTGGGACATTCATAGGGACTACTTACTTCTTCCAAATGTTGACAAAATAACAGTTTTTATATGTTTAAAATAATAATCATTCGTACTTATATAAAATATTCAAACATACCTTTTTATGTATAAAACTATTAAATATATTATATATTACTATGTTATTTACTGTTAATAACTTAGATAAAATTCCGTAATGATTAATTTTATAGTAAATATTAAATTTATAGTATTAAAGTTAATATAAGATAAGATAGCTTTTGACCTGAGGAGATTCACATTCTCTGTAAGGTCCTTAAGATACATAAAGACTCAATGCACGGTACTGTCGTTTGCGCTTAACGAATTAAGCATTACGCCTCATTGAATTGAAATAAGATACAATTTCGCTTGTTATCTAGTTAAAAATATGCTTATGACAATGGTCGGGTAGAAATATAAATACAGAAGAAATCACTTTAAAAGCATTCTTAATCAGTCGCTTGAATTGTGAAGGTTTCAATTTAATATAAATTATTTAAAAATGAAAATATTCAACATTTTCTTCGTGGTTCTTGCCTGCTTCATGGCCCTGAGCTCCGTGAACGCTGCGCCTCGGAATCATTTTAATGCATTGGTAAATACTTACTATAAATATAATATTATTTTTAAATTTTAATGTATCATTCCTGTTATTATGGTATACCTGCGACTTACGAGGCATTTTACATCCATCAACTCGCTTTGGATCAGCAAGGTGCAATAAACTCCAAACCTGCTTCAAATAGGAGAGAGTTAGACAGAGCGAAACAGAATATCAACGTTGTGAATTTCCTTGTAATATGAACCTGCTCGGAAACGAAACAATAGTGTTAACTAAGTAGGCAGTGATCATATGGACCTCCTGATGGCGTTCTAAGAAATACTAACAGTTCCTCACATCGCCAACGCGTCACCAATCTTGGAAACTAAGATGTTATGTCCCTAGTGCCTGTCGTTACGCTTCCCTTCAAACCAAAACATGACGATACTAAGTATTGCTGTTTACCGATAGAATATGGGTGGTACCAACCCACATAGTCAAAGCACTAAGTAATATTTTTTATAGCATAGGTAGGCGTTCGAGCATATGAGCCACCTGATGATAAGTGGTCACCAATGACATTGGCATTGTAAGAGATGTTAACCATCGCTTACATCGCCAATGCACAACCAACCTTCCAAGGTTATATCTCTCGTGCCTGCAATTACACTGGCTCATTCACCTTTCAAACCGGAACACAACAATAACAAGTACTGCTGTTTTGCGGTAGAATATCTGGTGAGTAGGTGGTACCTACCCAGACGAGCTTGCACAAAGCTCTACCACCAAGTAAAATAATATAATATTATATCTAACGTCATATAACACTTTCTGACATTAACCATCATGTTCTGCGATGACTTTCGAGAAAACTGCTTTTTGTGATCTGTCTCAGTTTATTGTGATAAGTAAATAACGCATCCCGTTACAATATTATTATTGTATTTATTTTGCTCTCATTTTTAAACTTTTATTGTATTTTTATTATTTTTTTCAGGCAAGAGCTGGGCAAAGAGTTAAGAATGCTATCACCTCTGCTCAAGGATCGTCCATAACGAAAGGAAAGAATTAATAATAAAATAAATGTATCTATAACGTATTAAATACTGATTATATTTTTAAAAATATACATGTATTACCCATAATAATGAATTCTTTTCTTTTTTTATATATTATTTTTACCATTAGTAAATTAATATAAAATATAATTTATTATATCACAAAAAATTGTAATGTATTTTAATTATATTTAAAACTAGCTGTTGCCCGCAGCTTCGCTCGCGCGTGGTCTTTATCTATACTAATATTATAAATAAGTAAAAATAGATTTTTTGTGTTTGTTTGTAGCGAATAAACTAAAAAACTGCTGTACTGTTTTTAAAAACCTTTTTTACCTACAGAAAGATACGTTATCAGCGAGTAATTAGCTGCCCGTCCCGACTTCGTACGGGTAAAATAAGGATTTTATCATTTTTTAATCAATAAGATATAAACATTTACCAATCGATTTATTCGCCCATCCAGTATAGTGTATGTGTGTTCAGTACAGGGCATATAATAATCCTACTTCCTACTAATATAATAAACTCGAAAGTTTGTATGGATGTATGGACGTTTGTTACTCTTTCACGCATAAACTACTGAATGGATTTTAATGAAACTTTACAATAATATAAGCTTAGGGAATACCAATTAAGTGGTACATATGGCAATAATGGAATATGTTTTTTTTATTCAAACATCACCAACATAGTGAAGTTTGTATATTTCTCCCTAAGAGATATTGATATAAGATATTGCGTATTTTGAATTTCATTATTTGCACCCAACTCTTCCAAACAAAAATAAAAGTTTCTAAAAACTTTGAAATTCATGTTTATTAATTCAATCAAAAAACTCAAATAGTATATTTCTTTTTTTTTAAATTTTTATACTAATGCTTTTACCCCGTTTCTCCCGTTTGGAGTTAAATTTCTAAAAACGACGAAATACGTATGCATAGCTTTAATACTAAATATCATTCTTCTTACACCAAAAGTGACGGAATCCCCATACAAACTTTCAACCCCTTTTTTACCCTCTCAGATTTAGATTTTCAAAAACGCTGAAATACATTTTTATTTATTTTTAAGCTTGTTCATTAAATTTCATGCTTCTAACTTTAAAAATGACTGGTTTCTAAACAATCGTTCAACTCTTTAGGGGTAGAATTTCCAAAAATCCTACCTTAGTGGGTATTATAAAATGTATCAACTGCCAAAATTTCAAGTTTCTAACCCCCGCAGTTTAGGCTCTGCGTTAATGAATGAGTTAGGAAGAGTAATAATATTATGTGAATAGATACAAAAATACGTATTTTTATAACTTTTGATAGACTCAACTAATTTTGATGAAATAAAGGCTAAACGGAATCTTGAAATAGTTCTTATAATAATTCGGTTTTTTCAATTTTTAGACGATTAAAAGATACAGACATGCAGACAGTAAAAAAATTAAAAAAATGATTGCTTTGGTTTTGGTAAATCGTAAATAGCCATATAACCTTTAAAACAGGCAGTTATTTTGAAATAACAGACAGAAACTTCAATTTTATTTATATGTATGGATAATTTATTAATTAATTCGTTTTTGTTATAGATTTATGTTATTTTATGTGTACAATATAAAGTATAAAGGAAAAGTTTCTTCTGTCAGAGACTAAATAAAATCAGACTTAACCAAGGCTACTAATTTAATTAAACAGAAAAAGGGAATTAAAACAAATGTTTTCTATTGAACTTGACACACATCTGAATAAGCTGCTTAAGCGGCCATTTTATGTAGAAAAAATATATAATATACAAACAAAAGCAGCTATATAACAATTTTAATTAAAGTTTCAAAAGCAGTTATTTGACCGCTCTGGTAGGTTAAGTGTTAAAAATGAGATGACACTTATAGCATATATATATATAAATATATACATACATTAGCTAAGTTTCCACCAACAATAATTACACAATCATTAAAATAATCAAAACATATATAAAATCAAACAGCTAAACCATCATAATCAGTAAAGGTGTAGTAAGATATACATTTTTTTATAATCAAATATAATTAATTACTTAATGAAAACACAAATTTAACAAAAACAAAATATAAATGAAATCACATAGCTTAAGCATTATTAGATTGAGTAAGGCCAATAAAATGCAGTAAATAAATGATATATATTATTTAAGGTCCTCCAGACCGATTTCGGCCACGGCGGCCAATCTCAAGAGAGATTAGCCAGCTGCGCAGGAGATATTATAGTGCACAAGTGTGTGCGCAAACACAGGTGCACTCTCTTTTCCTTAGCTCTCATAATCCGATGGGACGGCAATCCGACACGACCGGAAAGAGTTCAGGCGCAGGACCAACGGCTTAACGTGCTTTCCGAGGCACGGGAGTGTACACACTTCCACCTTCCAGACTCCGGGCTGCTACTGAGAATTTTCTGACAGAAAAACCCAATAACTATTTATTGGCCCGACCTGGGAATTGAACCCAGGACCACCGGGTCTACAGCCTAATATCTAGCCACTAGACCAACGAGGCATATATTATTTATACATTTTTTAACCAAATACAATTAAAAGGCAAGCAAGAATATGACTACAGTAAAAAATTTATAACAAACTTAAATATTGAATATTAAGATGGGTTGGTACATTCATTTTATATAAATTAATACATTTAATACATTATTATTTTTAACTTATTTATGTTATTTTTGAAGTGATTTTTTTTTAAATATATAATATCAATATCTGAGTACACTTAGTTATATATTATATGCTCGCACAGATCTACTTCTTCCTATTCATGATTATGCTGTCGCAAGCTTGATGTAGCCAAAGACGAATTGAATTAAGCTGAGAGATTACAAAATACTTTTATTCGGTTTATATTGGGATGAGGCAAATATAACCACGTTTCACAATTTTGTTCTCTTCTTAATTAGTTGCCCGTCTGACTTCATAGGAATATGCACATCTTCTCTATTCTGTACTGTGTGTTGTTTAACCCTTTTACTCCCCCTTCATCACTTGATATTCATTAGATGATGACGGTGATGACAATGTCTCAGTGCTTTTATTTATGTGCTCCGTATTTTGTTGTTCGATCACTACTATTTTAGCTATCTCTATAGCTTTCTTTAGTGACAGATCAGACCGTTGTAATAATCTTTGATGTTTGGCGAGCTACTCTAACACATATTCGCTGTAAATTTATCACTGACCAATGACTATTAATTCAACGAAATCGCATTTTAAACTGTAATTTTCTAGACTCGTAATAAAGTTGGTTATATTTTCGTGTTTGCTTGGTTTTCTCATAAAAAATACATGTCAGGCCATAGTTAAATTTTTCCTCGGTTCGAAATACTTGTTACATTTATTAATGAGGTCTTCTAAAGTAGTTTCTGTTATTTTAATGTTGAACAAAATTGCTATTTTTCTCTATTTACACTTCTTATACATAACCAGTGGCTAATACTCCTTATATATATCCAGAGGCTAATAAATATAGTTCAAAATATGGTTGCCATTTTTTCCGCGTTAAATTGTTATTTATTTCGTTGTTTAGAAAAGACTTCGGTAGGTAAAACTTTTGAATTTTTATCTGCCGTTTTAAAACTTTTGACAGGAAACACGAATTTACGAAAAAATTATACCTATTTAAAGTTTTAAGAAGTTATATACCACGTTGATGTTTAAAGCAAGCACTTCTAAAACCATGTATTATTGTTATAGTTGTTTTTTAGGCTTTGTTTATACACCTATATACTATTTACGTATTAATTATTGTCACTGAGTTAACTGACTTGCTCACACGCAGACTTAAAGCGTACTGTTATGAAAGATATAAGATGAGATCATAAAGATACGCACAATATATATGCAATATTAGTTTTTATGCAAAAACAACACACGAAGCTACTGAAAAGACGAAATTGTTAACAAAACTTTTTGATTTTGACAACTAACAGGTGCGCGTACTTTTCCTACAGATAATAATTTATTGATTTTGAGTAGTGATACTAAACTTTTAGTAAATAAATAAAGAGATTAAAAATTATAGGACAAAATATAGGATAAATCATAAGCAAAAAAGTATATTACATGTAATATTTAATCTCTTTTCAGTTTGACCGTAACCATTTTTTAATAAATGTTCTACGTGTATCTTTAAATTGACATAACTTTATTATTTATGAACCGATTGAAATAAAACAAACACTAAATGTTAAGTGAAGTTAGCCACAATACATTAGTGAAAACCGCACTCAAATCCGTTAAGCCGTTTTTAAGATTAGCGTGCACAAACGCACAGACAAACAGACAAACAGACAAACAGACAAAAAATTTATTAATCATTGTTTTGGGTTCTATTGTGTTTATAAAGACCCCCGATAAAAGTTTTACTCATTTATCTTCCATGTACAGACATCGACCAGTTACAGATTTATTATATGTATAGATACCTTGGACATAAATCCTATATTTATTTTCTTAAAAAAAAAAATCGGTGTAAATTTTGCCAATTTCAATTGTTAACGAGGCACATGAACAAATAATCCTAACAAAAAGTAGTGATCTTATGTCTTGTTTATTTATTTATTTAATTTAATTATAGATCTCCAACAAAGGACACACATTTACAAGTACATAGTATCGTGGAATAATATTATAAAATATGTTTGCGCCTTCAATTGGGAATAATTATAGATGAAACACTTAGTTGGATAAACACATAGCATCAGTTTCCAAAAGATTACGAAAATTAATATACATTTTTAAAAACCTAAGGCATATTGCGGATTTACTTCTCTTAATAAGAACGTATAAAGCTCTAGCAGAATGTATAATTACCTATTGTATTTGTTCATGGGGTGCTGCTGCCAAAACCCATATGTTAATGGCTGAGCGTGCCCAGCGAGCACTGCTTAAAGTAATTATGAATTTACCATTCAGATATTCAACAAAAAAACTATGTATACAAAAATACCATAAAACAGTTGTCCCACTCTTACCCAGAACTAATTTCAGTGGAAGAGATCGGTTTCCATAAAATAAAGTTAAAAGTAAATTTGCACAGCAAAAATATTACAGTCTTGCACCTAGATTTTATAAAAAATTAAATCATTTATCAAGAATAATGGACATCAATAATTACCAATTAAAAGACAAAAGTAAAACATGGTTAAAAAAACTTGATTATGAAGACGTTGAGAAACTATTAACTACCTCCGTGCAGTGACGGAGTAAGAATACAAATCACTGCCCCTCTCTCTCCCATGGGTATCGTAAGAGGCTGCCATCAGGCCACGCATAATCTCGGTGTGGACCGTCGTGCCAGTTGTTGACCGGACGGTGGGGTCCCGGTGGCCATTACCAGGAGGGTTCGGGGGCCCTTCCGTCTGGCGGATCAGTTTATTTTCCCTTCTGGCAGCTTCTTGGGGAAACACAGCTCCACACTTTGACCATCCCTATCGTGGCAATGCGATGCTCGCTTCACGTCTCTCCTTTCTTTTCCCATGACATGACAGCGCATAAAAGAAATAACGTTCGATCAGCGGTGCACACCCCCACCATACCTTCGCTGTTTGAGGTTGAGTTCTCTAACATCCGTGGACTCCACGCTAACCTCAATGCTGTCCACTTCCATCTCGAGACAGCACGGCCAGCAATGTTGTTTCTTACGGATACTCAAATACTCCGTCCTGCCGATACCAGCTACCTTAATTATCCCGGCTACATGCTTGAAGAATCCCTCAAAGCGAAAGCCGGAGTATGCTTGTTCGTCAGGGCGGATGTTTGTTGTCACCGTCTGCGCTGCTTGGAGGACCCTTCCCTCTCCATGTTGGTGGTACATGTGGACCTGATTCGTCAGAGTCGAGTCTACGTGTGCCTCTACAGATCCCACAATGGTGACTTGGAGGCAAGCCGACTATTTGACCATCTTAGTCGGGTGGCAGATGCTGCGCAAGAGCAGTTTCCTAGCGCTGAACTGGTGTTTTTGGGGGATTTTAATGCTCACCATGAATCATGGTTGAACTCTCCCAAAACTGACCAAGCTGGAAAGACTGCTCATGCTTTCGCTCTCACGCATGACTTGAACCAACTGGTTGATCAGCCCACCAGGATCCCAGACATTGACGGGCAAGCCTTCCCTACTGGACCTCCTGCTGACTACTCACCCGGTGGAATATCAGGTTGAGGTTCAGGCTCCTCTTGGTTCTTCGGATCACTGCCTGATATCCACCAAAGTGCCACAGGCCAAGCTGCCGCCACCAGCGGTATGCAAACGTCGCGTTTGGCACTATAAGTCGGCAGATTGGGACGGTTTGCGCGATTATTATGCGTCAGTCCCTTGGAAGGAACATTGCTTCAGGGAGAATGACCCGACAGCTAGCGCCGCTGCTATTGCTGATGAGATCCTGTTAGGGATGGAATACTACATTCCTAACTCAGATCTCATCAGTAAGGGCACGCATAACCGTTGGTTCACTCGCGAATGTGCCGATGCTGTGTCATCCAAGCAGGCGGCATATCGCGCGTGGATCAACGGCTGCGTTAGCGGGGCATCTAACATTGACTCACTGAAAGCAACCTATATCAAAAACTCCAAGTTCTGTAGGAAGGCATACACGAGAGCGGATGCACAGCGCGTTGTACGGATTGGTCATGACCTTGTTTCGCATCCTAGGGGCTCCCGTAGCTTCTGGCGTCTGACCAAGTCTGTGCCACCGCTCAGGAATCCGGATGGATCACTAGCTCACAGTCCGCATGAGAAAGCCGATCTTCTGGCAAAACTCTTTGCGGATAACTCTGTGATCGATGATTGCAGTGCGCTACCACCTTCAATACCTTCATGTGGCCACACGATGCCTGACATCAAAATCAGGCAGCGTGATGTGCATGCAGAGCTGCAATCACTCGATGTACGAAAAGCTAGTGGTCCCGATGGAATACCAGCCATAGTGCTGATGAAGTGTGCAGCGGAGCTGTCTCCTGTGTTGACACGCCTGTTTCAGCTGTCTCTCTCTACAGGATGTGTGCCGGATTCTTGGAGAAAAGCTAATGTGCAAGCGGTTCCCAAAAAAGGGGATCGGTCTGACCCGGCAAATTATCGGCCAATAGCTATCACCTCAGTACTTTGTAAGGTGATGGAACGGATCTTAAACAACCAACTGATCCATTACCTAGAAGATCACTGTCTAATTAATGATCGTCAGTACGGGTTTCGACCAAAACGGTCCACAGGTGATCTTCTAGCGTACATAACACACCTCTGGGGTGAAGCTATCGATAAGCGTGGGGAATCGTTGGCTGTCAGCCTCGATATCTCCAAGGCTTTCGACAGGGTCTGGCACAGAAGTCTTCTCTCCAAGCTGCCGGCATATGGTCTGCCAACTCAGCTCTGCACCTGGATTGCCAGCTTCCTACACAAGCGTAGCCTTCGCGTTTTAGTTGATGGTTGCGCTTCACAATTCCATGTAGTGAATGCTGGGGTCCCCCAGGGCTCTGTGCTATCACCAACACTCTTTCATCTGCTTATCAATGATATGCTCTCTCTTGGGAACATATATACATTGCTATGCAGATGATAGCACAGTGCACGGGGGATACCACAGACGCGCAGTAGCTGGGCGGGCGGAAACCAGGAGGAAGGAGGGATCTTGTTGTTGAACTCGATAGGACGTTAGGACTCATTGCCAAATGGGGCTCTGACAATCTTGTTGAGTTTAACGCCAAGAAAACACAGGTATGTGCTCTCACAGCGAAAAAGTCACCATTTTCGCCTCCTCCCCCCCTCTGTGGCACTACGCTGGAGATGCAAAGCAAAGTCGCCATACTGGGAATTGACGTTCGGTGCGACCTCAATCCAAGGGATCACATCGAGGCTGTTATAAAAACAGTTTCACGGAAACTCGGAGTCCTGAACAAGGTGCGGTGTTTTTTCACGCCACAACAACTGCTCCTGTTGTATAAAACACAGGTGCGGTCTTGCGTCGAATATTGCTCGCACCTCTGGGATGGCTCCGCTAAGTACTTACTGGAGGCCTTGGATCGGTTGCAGCGACGTGCGATTCGCATTATTGGCGACGTAAAGGTCACCAACACCCTCGAGCCTTTACAATTGCGTCGAGAGATAGCGGCACTGAGCGCTTTCTACCGATTGTATCACGGCGAGTGCTCAGAGGAATTATTCTCCCTCATTCCTGCTTCCCCATTCCTTTACAAGTCTACGCGTGCTGGCTCTCGATGTCACCGCCTAACTGTGACATCAATTCCATCGCGCACAAAGAAATTTGGCAACTCTTTTCTTTGTCGCACCTCCAAAACATGGAATTCTTTACCAGCACACGTGTTCCCCTCCTCTTATGACCTGGGTTCCTTCAAACGAGGCGTGAAGAGGCGGCTAGAGCAAGTCATTCGTCCTGATTGCACTAGCCGTCGTTGCGATTGGACTCTACTACCACTTACCATCAGGTGGAGTAGATTCATTTCCTCTCCCGGGTAATATTAAAAAAAAAAAAAAAACCTAAAAAGAAAATAATATGTACATCTAGAATATAGCAAGTATTCGCGCACACACTCACACACACACACAACCATGCACACACACGTAAACACATGGTTTGGATTTACTTACAATAATTAGTAATAAGGCAATTTGTATTGTAATAATTTAATGGGAAGGAACTGACTTCTGACACACGGGTAACACCAGTTCAGGAGTCAGGGCTGTATTTTTTGTAGAATATGTATGTAATGGATAACAATAAAGTATTATTATTATTATTATTATTACAGGAGACCACATCAAGCACATAAAGTAATGTCTAAATAGAATTAAATAGAATCAGACAAAAGAAATGTGGTACTCAATAAATTAACTTAGGAATTATAATAAGGTAAACAATGGTAATTAAGACTATGTTGTGCAAATGTGAGTAAAATAGATGTTACAAAACAAAATATAACAAACAAGTCCTCGGATGTTACAGATGTCCATGGGCGGTGGTAGTCACTTTCCATCAGGTGAGCCTCCTGCTAGATTACCTCCTCTAACATAAAAAAAAAAACAAAAATAATAGTAATTAAACTTAAAAAAAACTTTTTTTAAAAAGAGAATCAAAACAAAACATTATGTATTGAAAAACTATTTTTAAGATATTTTTTAAGCTTAAATAATTGTAAGGTATATAAAAATAATAATGTCCTCCAGACCGATTTCGGCCACGGCGGCCAATCTGAAGAGAGATTAGCCAACTGCGCAGGAGATATTATAGTGCCATGTGTGTGCGCAAACACAGGTGCACTCTTTTCCTTAGCTCTCGTAATCCGATGGGTCGGCAGTCCGACACGACCGGAAAGAGTTCAGGCGCAGGACCAACGGCTTTACGTGCTTTCCGAGGCACGGGAGTGTACACACTTCCAACTCCCAGACTCCGGGCTGCCACTGAAAAATTTTTTGACAGAAAAACCCAATAACTATTTATTGGCCCGACCTGGGAATTGAACTCAGGAGCACCGGGTCTGCGGCCTTATATCTAGCCACTAGACCAACGAGGCAGTCAAGGTATATAAGGTATATATTATATATCCAAGTCGGTGTCTTACATAGAACGGTAAATATACATATTACTCTACGTTAGATCTGCGTTCATCACAGATAACAGATTTGCCTTCACATAAAATCATATCGTAACAGATTGCCTTGTTTCCCTGGCGGCCATTGTAGGCGGAGACCTCTCGCTGCCGAGCGTAATAAGCGCTATGATCGGTAGCGAGAGGAGTTGGACGGAGATGGTTTATTTCTGCGAAAACGTCATGCCGCAGAAAGAGGCCGCGGAGTGGGAGCGTAAGAACAGTGCCTCCGCTGACTCGCTCCGCCGAAGTAGACCGGGGAGAAGGCGTCGGCGCTATGCACACCTTCTCCTCGCGCCGTAAGTGTCGCCGAGACTAGGATTTAGAAGCCTGCAGACGCGAGCCACCCGTCGGAACGTTACGGTAGTATATGCAAGCGATCCCGTAACGTCCCCCGAAAAGACGGAGTGGGTACCGCTCGTTTCTAGTTAGTATTCTGGCGCCTTCAGCGCTGGCGAGCCCCACACATGCCCACACATCATGTGAGAGAAACGCGTAAATGTGTTTTTCCAGCGAAAAAAAAAACCAGGAAATTATTACCTAAATATTTTTTGTTTAGGCTTGCGACACCATGACAATCTTGTGTTTGTGGCCCCTATAAAAAAATTTTGAGTATCGCTGTACTAGACCAATGAGGCAGTCAACCAAATCAATTCGCAAAACTCACTGATAAACTTCTATCTAGTAACAAATTTACAAAAATATTTGAATCAGCTTTTTACTAAACAACATATGTACTTCTATGTAATATTTTAATCCACAACTAAAAAAATAAGAATTAAACTGACATAAAACAAAATTCATATGTTTCGGTTCGATTCCGATAATATGTTAACTATGTTAGTAGAATTTGCCTCCTGTGTATTGATGGATTTGCATTTTGGTTTTGTTTATCGAATAACATAATGATAACGAATATGATGTTTGCTTAGACTCATTACAGGAAACATATGATTTTGTTTTTATTATTGGTTTTACTCATACCTTTACGGTTATATGTTAGAAAAAGGGGATTTTTATGAAAAATACTTTAGGTGTGTTCATATGCATTATTTAATCAATTAATGAATGAAAATAGGTACATATGACCAAAGCCGTTATAGGCAGGCCTGAAGAAGATAACATTTGTATTAAACTATATATGAATTAAAACAACCACGGCAAAAAGTTTTTTTTTTTTGCAAATATTCAGGCATCAAGGCCGCCTTTTGTACCAACTGCATGTTGTTTTCAATTCAGTTCAATGAAATTTTTAAATAAATAAAAAATATTACAATTCTGAGAGTTACTATAACAAAATATTTCTGTTATTTTTTTCCAACTCGATAATTATGTTGAAAAAGCCGAGTTGGTCCAGTGGTAGAAACGCGTGAATCTTAACCAATGATCGTGAGTTCAAACCCGGGCAAGCACCACTGACTTTCATGTCCTTAATTTGTGATTTATAATTCATCTCGTGCTTGACAGTGAAGGAAAACATCGTGAGGAAACCTGCATGTGTCATATTTCACTGAAAGTCTGTCACATGTGTATTCCACCACTCGCATTGGAGCAGCGTGGTGGAATAAGCTCCAAAACCTTCTCTTCAAAAAGAGGAAAAGAGGCCTTAGCCCAGCAGTGGGATATTCACAGGCTGCTAATTAACTGTACTGATAATTTAGTGTTTTTAATTGTTTAATTGTAAATGTTTTCTTTTTAAATAAAATGTTCTATAATTATAAAATATGCCTGGCAAATGTATCACCTGATGGTAACTGGTCACCACCACCTATTGCTATAAGAAATATTAACCGTTCCTTATATTGCTAATATGCCACCAACCTTGGGAACTAAGATGCTATGTCCCTTGTACCTATACTGGCTTACTCACCCTTCAAACCGGAACGAAACAATATACAAATAATTACTTTTAAAATTTTTTGCTAATATAAAACTCTCAGGCCTCGTTTTATTTTGAATTTCTAATCACTTCATATAACAGCTGCGCAGATAGGTTTCTTACCATTGGTAACATGTTGTTCGTAATTTTGCTGAATCTTGATCGTCAAATTTGAACTTATAATGAGTAGACTGACAAACAAATGGCAAATTGTAAGTTTAAGAAATATAAGCCTGTTAATCATAAAACTCATACTGTCCTGCCAGAACATGGCTACACAAAGTATAGATAGATAGATATGTAAGGTCCTCCAGACCGATTTCGGCCACGGCGGCCAATCTCAATAGAGATTAGTCAACTGCGCAGGAGATATTATAGTGCACAAGTGTGTGCGCAAACACAGGTGCACGCTCTTTTCCTTAGCTCTCATAAACCGATGGGGCGACAATCCGACACGACCGGAAAGAGTACAGGCGCAGGACCAACGGCTTAACGTGCTTTCCGAGGCACGGGAGTGTACACACTTCCAACTTCCAGATTGCTACTGAGATTTTTCTGACAGAAAAACCCAATAACTTTTTATTGGCCCGATCTGGGAATTGAACCCAGGACCACCGGGTTTGTGGCCTTATATCTAGCCACTAGACCAACTAGACAGTCAGATAGATAGTCAGATAGATATAGTGCGTGAACTGATGATTGAGTGGTACCTATTTATAACGGCTTGAACAAATCCCTTACAATCGGAGAAAAAATAAAAAGCATTAGCATAAAACAATGCTATCAAAAACATTATCGAGAGACCCTTCCTAAAAGGAGGAGAGGTCTTAGCCCAGCAGTGGGACATTTATAGGGACTACTTACTTTTTCCAAATGTTGACAAAATAACAGTTTTCTATGTTTAAAATAATAATCATTCGTATTTATATAAAATATTCAAACATACCTTTTTATGTATAAACCTATTAAAGTTAATATATAACTAAGTTATTTACTGTTAATATCTTAGATAAAATTCCGTAATGATTAATTTCATAATAATTATTAAATTTATAGTATTAAAGTTAACATAAGGAAAGATAGCTTTCGACCTCAGGGGATTCACATTTTCTATAAGGTCCCTACGATACATAAAGACTCACTGCACTGTCGTTTGCGCTTAACGAATTAAGCACTACGCTTTATTGCATAGAAATAAGATACAATTTCGCTTGATATCTAGTTAAAAATATGCTTATGACAATGGTCGGGAAGAAATATAAATACTGAAGAAGTCACTTTAACAGCATTCTTAATCAGTCGCTTGAATTGTGAAGGTCTCAATTTAATATAAATTATTTAAAAATGAAAATATTCAACATTTTCTTCGTGGTTCTTGCCTGCTTCATGGCCCTGAGCTCCGTGAACGCTGCGCCTTGGAATCCTTTAAAGGAATTGGTAAATACTTATTATAAATATAATATTACTTTTGATTTTAATGTATCATTCCTGTTATAATGGTATTCCTGCGAGCTACGAGACAGATTTCACATCCACCAATTCACTTCGAAAGGGATAGAGATAGACAGAGCGAAACAGAATATCAACGTTATGAAGTTCCTTGTAATATGAACCTTCTCGGAAACGCAACTATAGTGCTTTTGATCCTGTAAATGATACATATTCTTAATAAACTAGGTAGACGGACGGAAATAACTAAGATGTTCTTAGACATACTTTTAATAGCTTTAATCGTAATATCAAAAATATGTTATCTAATGGTAGTATTAGTATTGATTGAACTAATTGTCATTGAATGAATTTGTCATTTCTCCCTTCCCAAGAGAGAGTCTCTTTCGTACCTAATCCCTAATTGATCGATAATTGTATCCGTTATCCAATGCATCTACGCCTGTTATGTGTTAGTTATTAATCATTGGAAACTATTTTGGTAATGATTTTCCAATATTTGATATTCATAAAATTTATTATGTACTGTTTGTTTCCATTAAAATAAAATAAATAAATAAATAAATACTAATCGTTCCTCACATTGCCAATGCGTCACCAATCTTGGAAACTAAAATGTTACGTCCCTTGTGCCTGTATTTACACTCACTCGCCCCTCTAACCCAAACAACAATATTACCAGTAGAATATCTGTTGATGGGTGGTACCAACCCATAACATCAAAGCACTAAGTAACATTATACACAACGTCACATGTCACTTTCTAACATTTACGATCATGTTCTGCGATGACTTTCGAGAAAACAGCTTTTTGTGACCTGCCTCATTTTGTGCTAAGTAACTAACGCATCACGTTACAATATTATTATTATATTTATATCGCGTTTTCTTTGCTTTCGTTTTACCTTTTATTGAATTTATTATTTCTTTTTTTCAGGAAAGAGCTGGGCAAAGAGTTAGGGATGCTATCATCTCTGCTGGACCAGCGGTCGAAGTCGTGGGTCAAGCATCGTCCATCTTGAAAGGAAAGAATTAATAATAAAATAAACTTATCTGTAACGTATTATATACTCCTATGATTCTATTTTTAAAAATATACATGTATTACCAATAATAATGAATTCTTTTCTTTTTATATGTATTATTTTTTCCATCGGTAAATTAATACAAAATATCATTTATATTTTAAATACCTACCATGTATTTTAATTCCTATATTTATTTTCTTCCTAACAAATTTCAAAAAGAAAGAATTGTATATTTCGTCTTATTCATTTGTTTTTGTATGTTCCTTGATAACTTTGCCAATTTCAATTGTTAACGAGGCTCATGAACAAAGCATCCCACAAAAAACTAGTGATGTTATGACTTGCTTATTTATTTATTTAAATTATTTTATTTAATTAAGTATCTCCAACAAAGGATTACCACTTACAAGTTAAATCGTGTAATAATATAAAATACGTTTGCGCCTTCAATTACAGGAGACCACATCAAGCACATAGAGTAATGACTACACAGAATTAAATAGAATCAAACAAAAGAAATGTGGTACTCAATAAATTAACTTAGGAATTATAACAAGACTATGTTGTGCAAATGTGAGTAAAGTAGATACGTATTACAAAAAAAACATAAGAATTATATAAATAGTAATAAAAATTAAAATAACGAAAACAAAATTAATAAAACTTTAAAAAAATTTAAATACGAAAAAAGTGTTTTTAAAAAAGAGAATCAAAACAAAACATTATGTATTGAAAAACATTTTTTTGAGATATTTTTTAAGCTTATATAATTCTGAGGTACCTATATATATCTAAGTATATTTATTTATTTATTGAATAGGGCTTGCCAACTAGAGTTCATACACAAATACAATTAGCAAAATAACATTACATAGTTTGTTTTTTGTATATTACTCTAAATTAAAGGTATGCACAACATTTTCATAACAATAATATACATATTTTACTAACAATTTACTTCTTTTTTGTGTTTAAATATTAAAAGGTATTTACTACATACATACGCTCTGCTAAAATAATAATATTAGAAAAAAATAATAATATATTTATACAGATAAAAAATAAAACACTACATGACCTCTTTAAGATACGTTTTAAAATTGTACATTTTATTAGAAAATATATCTATCAGGAATTTTCCTAAAGATTTCATTATAGTTTCTTAATTTTTTGTTTAACGGCGAGTTTTGCCCGAATTTATTTTGTCTTAAATAAATGTAAAATGGCTGATAATTACTTAATCGCGCGGAGCAGCATGCAACTTGTAGTCCAATCTTAGATAGTATGTAAGGCGAGTCTATACAGTTATTTACTATTTTGTAGAGAAACATAAATCCAAGGAATTTTTGGCGCTTTAATAATGAGTCCATATGAAAGACATCCAACCTGTCCTCATTCGTTACATACTTGGTAGTGTAAACAAGTCTAGACGTAAATTTAATTAAATTTTTTCAATTCTTTCAATATCGTTTTTATAGTAAGGATACCAAATTGCACAACAGTGTTCTATATTACTGCGTACCAAAGTATTGTATTAAGTTTTTAAAGCATGTACAGATTTAAATCCTTTTGTATTGCGGTAGATAATATTGAGGATCCCAAAACAAGTTCGTTCGTAGGTTTATTGATATCGGAATCTATTATAACTCCAATGTCTTTAACTTCATTTATTTCATTTAATTTTGTTCCATTAATATAATAATTTGATAAATATTTGTTTCTTTTTCGCGAATACTTGATATGGTAACATTTGGATATATTTAATTGCATTCGATTAAGGTTACACCAATCATATAGCTTATCAATATCAGATTGTAGCATTTTACGTTCTTCGTCATTTTTTACATAACTCCAACCGCAACAATAAGTATCCACATTGGTTCAGTAGGAATCTCATAAAACTTCTAAAAGAAAAAGAAAAACACAGAAAATTATCAAAAATATTTGGCAACATGCTTGATGAATATGAGTATGGCATATTAAAAGACAGAACTACTAAACTCATTAACAAACTATACGCAGCATATTGCGAAAGAGTAGAGGAAGTAGTTATTAAATGTCCAAAAAAATTCTGGTCCAACACGAAAAGCAAAAGGAAAGTAAAAAGCACCATACCAGGTACTATGAAATAGGCAAATAGGCAAGCTAGTGACAGTGAAGGAGTGGCAAATCTTTTTGCTGAACATTTTTTATCCGTATATCTTAAAAAAATCACACAATCCTCAGAGTTCGTGACCATGTCCAAAGTCAACGCTTGTGATGATAATACATGCTCTTTTAGTACAATAAAAATATTTCCTAAGGACATAGAAGTAAAATTAAATAACCTAAATGTGAACAAGGGCACAGGAGTCGACAACCTTCCACCCATTTTTTACAAAATGTGTGCGAAGAAACTGTCGACTTCTCTATTCCTTCTGTTTAGGGATCTACAAGAAGCAGTTTTTCCTTCAAAATGGAAGGATGCGCTAGTAGTTCCAATACCAAAATCAGGGAATAAAACTGAAATTTCTAACTACAGACCCATAAGTCTGTTATGCACTATAGCTAAAGTATTCGAATCATTAATTTATCCTATTCTCTATTGGCACATAAAACAAATGCTATCCGATCACCAACATGGATTCCTTAAAATGAGATCCACAATGACAAACCTGGTTATATTTGTGGAAGATGTCTTAAACAAGATCAGTTCAGGCAACGAAGTCGATGCCATATACAGCGACTTTAGTAAAGCATTCGATAAAGTCGATCACGAATTGCTCTCATTTTCAAATTACAACATTATTGTGGCTTACACGGAATTTTTTTAACTTGGATAAATTCATATCTAACTAATAGATGTCAACATGTAGTCGTCAATGCATTTCGATCAAAAACCATAACACCGACATCTGGGGTACCTCAAGGTTCTCATTTGGGTCCACTATTGTTTTTAATGTTTATCGATGATATTAAATACGCCATCGTAAGTTCAGAATTTGCCTTATACGCCGATGATTTAAAATTATTCAGAAATGTAAAAAATGACGAAGAACGTAAAATGCTACAATCTGATATTGATAAGCTATATGATTGGTGTAACCTTAATCGAATGCAATTAAATATATCCAAATGTTACCATATCAAGTATTCGCGAAAAAGAAACAAATATTTATCAAATTATTATCTGCCTGTCTACAGCAATGAGGACTCCCCTCCGTTTTTATTATTTTCAGATGAATAATTATACGCCTGCCTATCCCTCCTAATAACTTCATACCGACAATCAAATAATTCTGCATCGTAAATATTACCATCCAACCATGATTCTGTAATAACAATTATGTTGTAATTATTAGCTAAAACATTTGTATTAATATCGCGTAATTTAGTTTTCATTCCTCTTATGTTTAAAGAATCGAATACAAAATCGGTAAATATAAAGAATATATTAACACAACAAAATAATAATAAAAATAAAAACAGATTACAAATGATTTAAACTGTCCAATTTTGTTATTGCTTTTGCAGGTGAATTTTGAACCTTTCTTATCAATATCTTATATAAAAAATATTTTCCACAACATTTTGAAGTCACTGCCAAGTAAAATACTTATACACTAAAAATTACTGTATTTTATACAGACGAATTGAAAAACCTTCTCGAAGTCGTTTAAATATTCTACTCGATTAAAACGTTCTTGCACATAATTATAGAAAAAAGGAATTAAATAGATTATGTGAATGAAAGACAACAGCTTAAATGATAATAATTTAATACTTATAATTTAAATTGGTGGTTTGGTGTACGATTTCTCTATCAATGTTTAGCCTTTGAGTATGGTGCTGGCTTGTCCTATAACTCCAACTGCTGGCCCCGCTTTGATGATACCATCACGTACTCGCTGTCCAAGTTTTTCCTGTAAATACATAAAAAATATTTAAAAATACTCCATCTATAAAAGCCGCGCAATCTAGAAATAATTATAAAATTTAAATGATATCTGAATTTAAGTAAAATCAATAATGTGTAATCAATTCTAAATAAATATAAATAAATTGATAAATATATTTTGCAGTTGTTTGGTACCTATTTTGTATGACACAGATGATTAAATATGATTCATATTATTATTTAGTAAGCTTCAAAGCAGCTTAAACTGCAATGAAGAACAACAAAATCATAAGTAGACCAAATTAAAAATGCATGTTTATTATATGGAGTTCGCTCTGTTCTTATGTATATTTAAGTTATTAGTGTTTGAATTGAACAATTACCAATTTCTTAAAAGGTTTCCATCTCGGAGCTGGATCAGCGTTGACAGTCATAACGGCCATGATGCAAACGAATAAGAGAACAAAAATCTTGGCAAAATTCATTTTTTCTTAAGTAAGAGACGTACTCTTTCCTATTGTCGTTTAACGAATGATCCCTAATCATGAAATCCTACTATTTATACTTGCGAGTCCTAACATAATGTTTATAAGAATGTATCTGTACAAATTGAGCCTTATTCTAAGGCGTATATGATCTGTATTCAATTGAGGCTTATGTAACGGTACAACCAGACGCTTTGAAAGCATTAGTGCTTTCCAAGGCTCGGAGGAATCCCCTGAACAACTTTTTATTTTTTTATTAACTAAAAGGGAGACGAACGCATAATATTATACGACCACCTAATACTTTTAATATTTTAAGGAAAATAATATTTAAATAATCAATACTGGCAGTTTGTAAGAAACTTTGTAAATTATTGCTATTAATAAAAAAATATTTTGAAATTTTTAGCTTAGGGCGAACATAAGCTATATAACATGATCATTATATTATTATATTGTAATTCTTTTTGAGATATAGCTCATTACGTAAACGTAGTCGGAGAGAAAATGTTCAGTTCGAGCGCTTTCGAAGCGAACCCTATCCAATTAATATTACCAATACACAAATATACGAACTTTGTATGGAATATTTGTAAATCTTTAAAATTTCTATTTAAGAGTCCCTTACATCTTTTTATTTTATTTTATAGTTAAGCGGACGAGCAAATGAGCCACCTTATGGCAAGTGATCACCAGCGCCTATAGACATAGACATTATAAGAAATTTTAACCACCGCTTACATCGCCAATGCGCCATCAACCTTGGGAACTAAGATGTTACATCCCTTATGTTTTGCGGTAGAATATCTGATGAGTGTGTGGTACCTACCCAGACGAGCATTACATTGTATTACGTTGTATTACATTGCATTACATTGCATTACATTGCATTACATTGCATTACATTGCATTACATTGCATTACATTGCATTACATTGCATTACATTGCATTACATTGCATTACATTACATTACATTGCATTACATTGCATTACATTGCATTACATTGCATTACATTGCATTACATTGCATTACATTGCATTACATTGCATTACATTGCATTACATTGCATTACATTGCATGAAACTTCCATCACGCTATTCGAGTGCGTTTTGGTGTATATGACACACCCGACATATGAAAAAGCCGAGATGGATCAATGGTAAGAACGCGTGAATCTTAACTGATGACCGTGCGTTAGAACCCGGCAAGCACCACTGAATTTTCATATGCTTAATTTGTGTTTATAATTCATCTCGTGCTGGACGGTGAAGGAAAACATCGTGAGAAAACTTGTATGCGTCTAATTTCACTGAAATTCAGCCACATGTGTATTCCACTAACCCGCATTGGAGCAGCGTGGTGGAATAAGCTCCAAACCTTCTCCTTAAAGAGGAGAGGAGGCCTTAGCCTAGCAGTGGGACATTCAAACGCGATAATCTGAAACCCTAAGCACATTCAAGTCCAAATGAAGCACTTAAATAAGCACTAGAAAACTCAGATTAGATTATCAAAATTTGAACAAAATTATAAAAACCTTCAATTGATTGAATGTCTGTTCAGTTCAGATAAGATAACTGATACTACGAAATAATATAATCCGATGAACACCAAAGCGCATCTAAACATACATTAGGAGCACGTAATAACGAATACATAAATTAATTATACAGTAAATAATTGATCAAAATCAATTATCGGATGAATTCATGTAATTGAACTACATAATTCAAATTATATTATTTCAATCAAAGCAAATCACAGTTACACTTAGGTAGCCAATAACTGAAGTTGTTTTTTTTTTGTATAATGCCGCCCAAGCTTCGTTATCCGGGTTTGATCCTGGACGAAAGATGGAACTTCGGGTAGCATTTTGTCCTAATCGGCCCGAAGCTCATCAACGCAGCTAGAGGTGTTTATAATACGCGAGCGCATGTGGTGCGCTTCGTAGCGCTGTAAGGTACACCTATTTGGGACGCTCTCACCGCTCGTAATAGGGAACTCGTGTTAGAGAAACGCGTTAAATTTTCCCAGTGAGATAAAACTGGTTAACGCTGATGCTATTGTCGTACCAGCCTATGTAAATACCTAGCATTATAACGCTTAATTGGAAAATAAAATAGCAAGAAAAATAACGACTCAAGTTATTAGTTTCCTATATAATAAATAAAATAAACGTTAGCTCGATTTATTTTTAAAGCAATAACGAGTATCTTGTCCTGATCAATGTTAAAAAACTTTGTAATTTATTCCAGCAAGATAAATTATTTTAACTGTGTAATTCCGATCATTATTTTCGGATACACAATGTTGAAGAGATTAAGATAAGCTTGGTGGAGAAATATGTATGAAACAGTACTGGGCGAGAGATAAAAGATTGCTTCATATTTGTTTTAATAAACGAATACACGTTATTATGAACGTAATGAACAATCACGCTCGGGTTTGGACAGAAAATCTTGTGTTAATATTGACATCATTATTCAAAGCATAATCACGGCTCTCAGCTTCTTTTTAATATGGATGCCTAATTAGGCATATAAATATAATATTAATAATAATGTACTCCAAACCGACTTCGGCCAAGGCGGCCGATCTCGAGAGAGATTAGCCAACTGCGCAGGAGATATTATAGTGCACAAGTGTGTGCGCAAACACAAGTGCACTCTCTATTCCCTAGATCTCATAATCCGATGGGAAGACAATTCGATACGACCGGAAAGAGTTCAGACGCAGGACCAACGGCTTAACGTGCTTTCCGAGGCACGGGAGTATACACACTTCCCGACTCCGGACTGCTACTGAGAATTTTCTGACAGAAAAACCCAATAACTTTTTATTGGCCCGACCTAGGAATAGAACCCAGGATCACCGTGTCTACGACCATAACTAGCCACTAGACCAACGAGACAGTCAAAATAAATACATTAGGCATACAAATATATAACATACTCGTATAATAATTATTTAACTTTTTTAGACACCTTCTTTTTGTTAACTTTATTTTTAATATTGTTAGCAATTATCAGTGTACGATACTGGCAGCACACACATCGTAGCTGTGACGGGCTTCTTTTATTTTGCAATTTTTTTACGCGAATATCGATATCATCTGTAAATGATTTTTATCGCAATTAATTAATTTGAATAACTCCTCTAGCGTTTGATAAAATGTCGTTAAAATCGTAACTTTGAGGTTTTTTTTAAATTGATATACATTTCTGTCTTAAAAAATATATTTTTCTTTGACAAGGTTATATTAACAATTTCATTTCCAAGTAATAAAGCTCTAGACACATGTGATATGTAACATATTAATATTCTACGTACTTTTTTGTAATAAAATTTAACATAATAAAACTTGGTATTTGACTAAATGCTTTAATAGAAAATTTTACGAATGGTATAGTTAGAGATTAATATTTTATTACTTTGAAATATAATGTAAAATTTAATATGAATGTATATATTCTAGAAAGAGACGATCGAGAAGCGAAACGTCGTACAAGCTATTCAAAAACTAATTGAAAATCGCACATACTCATATTATCTACATATCTAACCAACGAAATTTTCCTGTGTTTGAACTGTTATAATTTAGATTTTTTTTTTTTTTAAATCATTAAAAACTAAAAGAACTCGTGGCTAAAATGCTTTTGAGTTACAACATTCAGTCTTAATATAGATTACTAGTTTGTGATGGGGATCAAGCAGTAGACCCTATATTCTTCAACATGTAACATGATAATATATAAATAAAAAAGCCGAGATGTCCCAGTGATTAAAACGCCCAGTGAAAAAAATCTTGTGGTTCAAATTTGCATGTGATTAATTTGTGTCTATAATAATTCATCTCGTGCATGAAGATGAAGGAAAACATCGTGAGGAAACCTGAGTGTCTAATTTCACTGAAATTCTGCCTCATGTGTATTCTATTAACCCGCATTGTTAATGCCTTTTCCTCGAAAAAGGAGAAGAGGCCTTAATAGCCTGTGAATGTCCAGCAGTGGGCAGTCCGGCAGTATTACTATACTGACAACGTGTATACAAAATTTCATGATGATCGGTTGAGTAGTTAAGATGTAAAAACGTAAGAAATAAATTCACTTAACGTACCCAGTATCCTACGTATGCTATTCAGGTTAAAATTTTGAATTAAAATTGATGTTATTTGTACAGAGTGTACAGAGGTTGCCTCGCCTTCTGTATATTTAAAAAATATCTAATTCATTATCTCTTGCAAATGTAGATGTAATTTAATAATAATATTAATTAAAATTATATTTCTAGCTAATTCTATTATATCTATTCTAATCTAGTTTTGAATCAACTGAAGTAACTATTGTTAATTAACTCTAAATTTGAACTTGTAACAAATATTGTTAGATAAAACCGCATAACTACTTATCTGAATATTATTTTATCGTTCTGTGTGTATTGTGCGTTTTTTTTACTTATTCGATAGCGTTGGCGTTAGAAAGACAAAGGGGTTCTCCTGATTGGCTTAAAGCCAATCTAGGTACGGGCCTCGGGATTGCCCCCTTTATCCAGGCTTTTCCATCCCGGCAAGGTCCTGTTGTGTAGGCCCGACGGGCCAAGGTCATACTGATGCAGTGGCTGTCTTCATTTGTGGTACTTCCTTGTATGTCCGTAGTGTTACCATATCCGTTGACGTCATGTGACATATTCGTTTTAGCGCCGACGTTACTTGACGTTTTGTATGGAATTCTGATTATTATCACTAGGTGGCCTTGTTTTCATTCGAAACAAATCTCACACAGACACCGAAACGTGCATTTTACCCAGTTTTGATTCATGAACACATGAATCAAAACTGGGTAAGATGAATTTTCATGGGATAGGCTTGTTTGAGTAACTTTTATCTTAAGAGGATATATACATAAAAAATATCGTGTTTTTTTTTAAATTATCCGTTATTTCGTATATTGCTTCATACATACAAACAAATATACAAACTTTACTAACCTACTAAGCTCATATTATTTTTTAGAGATTGCAAAAAAATCTTCATTTTCTATTATAGTGATAATGTAGTTCATTAAGCTCACCCTTCATAGATACAACAATACTAATGATTTTTGGTGGTACGAAACTGATAATTTACACTAATATTATAAATTCGAAAGTAACTGTTTGTCTGTTATGTTTTCTGGAAACTCAAGAAAGGACTTTTAACCCCTACCTTCATCCCCTTACAGGTGAAGCCGCGGGCGAAAACTAGTATCATTATATTTAAACAAAAAATATCTTGATATAAATCCTTAGGCTTTCCCGTGCGGATTTATTCCATGTAATTTGTACAACAGGCTCAGGTGCAATAACTACGTCGTAACTATCTAAGGAAGATCTATTTATGTATGCCTTAATCTCGTTTAGTTATTTTATATTTCATTATTTTTATTTTAAAAGCATTGTGTTTTACCTGCCAACTGTAGTGTGCACTTGGTAAGGCTTTGTGCAAGCCCATCTGGGTAGGTGCCACCCACTCATCAGATATTCTACCGGCAAACAGCAATACTTTGTATTGTTGTGTTCCGGTTTGAAGGGTGAGTGAGCTAGTGTAATTACAATCGTCGTAGCCGTTGCTATTACTTTATGTATTTTTTGAGATAGTATTTGTATCGCCGTTATATTAAAAAGCCGAGATGGCCCAGTGGTAAGAACGCGTGAATCTTAACCGATGATCGTGGGTTCAAATCCGGGCAAGCACCACTGAATTTCATGTGCTTAATTTGTGATTATAATTCATCTCGTGCTTGACGGTGAAGGAAAACATCGTGAGGAAACCGGCATGTGTCAAATTTCACTGAAATTCTGTTACATGTGTAGTCCACCTATCCGCATTGGAGCAGCGTGGTGGAATAAGCTCCAAAACCTTCTTCTCAAAAGAGGAGAAGAGGCCTTAGCCCAGCAGTGGGACATTCACAGGCTGTTACTTTTTTTTTTTACTTTTATATTAATCTGCTACTAAAAAGTGTGTAGTACTGCACAGCTTAACAGTCGATATTAATTATTGTTAAATTGAACATTATTTTGTAGGCTGTTCAGATCATTATCATAGACTTATTACAAACCTGTTTTAATTATAAGATTTCATAATATTATTTCTACAAAGTAGACGAGTCTTCAAAGTAAAATAATAAGTAAAAGAAAAGGTAAAATAAAAATATATATAGAAGATTTTGAAGTAAAGATATCAAAGAAATCTATCTCGGCTTACAATTAATACAGATAAAAATTAATATTAAATTTGAAACCTGTCAAAATTGACAGCTGAGATTTATTAAAAAATATATTAAAAGAACATACTTTGGGGCACCTAATGCTGTAGCTATCAATACGATGTTGGTGCTGCAGAAGGTCATCGCACAATCAACAATAAGAGCTAAAGAATCTCTAAGGCAGAAATTAAAATGTTAACTGTTGCTTCTCAATACATAATATATTAATGATTTTGTGACAAATGTGACAAACTAATTACTCCAGTTACTTGACTGCAAAGAGTCAGTAATTTTTTTGTAGGGCAATGTATACGGTTTTATAATAAGATCCCGGAAAACGTTTGGAATTCCTCAGCTGCTAAATTAATAAAAAAATGTAATTGGCTTGTGTGCAAAAGTTGTACAATAATAGTATGTTTATTGGTCTTAGCAGACCTTGAAAATGAAACGATCGCTTTTTCTTTTAAAACTGATATATTGCACAATCACAAACATAAGAGACAGCTGAGTTTCTTTCGCCGGTTTTATCCAGAAAAGAAATTCCCTAAACTGTTTATTTTCCGAATCCGAGTTTGATTCGATTTATTATGACTAATTTAACACTTTGACTGAATTATGAATTTAACAACAAAATTAATGAGCATTTATTATGTGATAAAATTTGTGTTATGAAAATAATAAATTACTACAAGGACATATAACAGAACATTTGTTTTTTGGTGGTAGATTTTTGTGCTAGCTCGTCTGGTAAGGTAGGTCATCACATTTATTCTACCGCCAAGCAGCTATACTTAGCTTGTGTTCTGGCATTGCCAAGGTTTGAATCCACAGTATTTGAAGGTTCACTTCCTCTAGCTACTGAACCAGCTCCGCTTTCTTTGTAGACTGATTATGTATAATTTAATAAAAAATTACACATTTTCTCTATTACGATTCTAGCGATAATTCTCATAGTGTCATAAACAGATTTTTAATTTCGAATATTGCAAAATTAAAAAATATTTATTGCTAAATTAAAATTATATAATTTAATTATAATCGTATATTTTAAGACATGGACCGTTTATTTTGAAAGTGGTGTAAGTCCATTTTCTTTTATTTCGAGAAAATTAAAGGTTATTTGTTGATTTAAAAATACAGGCAAATCATATGAGGTCTGGCATTGTTTCTATTGTTTTATCAACATTTAATTTGTTTATATAAATTTGTTTTTGGCTAATTAGACTACGATAACACATATTTATGTGCTGTAAATGGACTTACACCACTTTCAAAATTAGACAATTGTAAAAATCGTTTAATTTCAATTTTGAAAAAACCAAATATCGTTTAAAATATACTTCATTTTAATATAATTTTGTTTACAAATACGCATAACAACACATAAAATTTTATTTTAGACGGCAATTACATTGTATTGCTACATTTTATTTAAAAAATCAACTCCTAAATAATATAAAATTAGAAAAATCGTAATAAAATTGCGGATTTTTCTGCAAAAAGATGGCGCTACTGTTGTTTTTTTTAATTCGCCAAAATACGAGCAAAGATACGGAGTCATACAGCCTTGTCGTATTTATTTTCTTCTCACAGGTTATGCGCTGTACATTTTCTAATACATTTCTCTAATTTTTTAATATCTATCTTTTAACTTACGAGTAGTGGAAACATGGAGGGGAAACAATGCAAATCGTCCGCGGGTGAAACCGCGGGACACAGCTAGTATAAATTAAATGAAAAATAACAAAACACTGATCGGCATCCATCTGCTATGCCCCCTACCTCTGTCAATTGGACTTACACCACTTTCATAATCGATGATTATGCAATTTCATTTACCGACCGATTTTAAGTTGTACAAAACATGGGATTTTTTTGAGAAATTAAACACGGACTAGTTATATATAAAAAAATTACATTAAATTAAGCATGAATTACGTGATAGCTCATTTTTCTCAAAAATGGACTTACACCACTTTCAAAATAAACGATCCACATTAAAATAATTATGATCAATGTCGTATGTCACTTTCTTACATTTCTTGACCGTTTACTGTGGTGAGTTTCGAGTTTGTTCGTACAGAATAACCTTATCCTGATCGACTATCCGAGTCGGTAGTAGTAAATATAAAATCCAAAAATTTTTTTTATAAATATTGTTTATTGTAACTTAATAATACATTTTAATCTTACGACTAGAAAATTTTATGAAACGGTTTGAAGAGAAAAGAATTGGACTATTTTTTGTTATGGCTGAAGCGTTAAGGTCGCTTATCCTTTGGCGATGGCAGTGGCTTGGCCGACGACTTGAATCGCTGGGCCTGCCTTGATGAGACCATTCCGAACATTTCTACCGACTTTTTCCTGTAAATAAAAAATACAAAAGTTAATATTTGAAGAGGACTATAAGTCCATAGCAATTTTAAGCGACCATTGTCGTCATACATCGGGCTACTATTAACATTATACTATAAATATTCGATAATATGAAAAGACACTTAAAAATTATGCGTGAAACATAATCACTGGAACATTACATACATAAATATTGCACTTAAATTTGCCTTCATTTTATTTTCCTTT
The DNA here is from genome assembly GCA_905220585.2 of Nymphalis polychloros. NCBI lineage: Eukaryota > Metazoa > Arthropoda > Insecta > Lepidoptera > Nymphalidae > Nymphalis > Nymphalis polychloros. The sequence continues at coordinate 3,233,525 of HG992264.1, read as the reverse complement.
ATGACGCCCAAATAAGTTAAAGATGAACATTTTAATATTATACAAACTAAATTAAACCTTATGGATACAAACATATGAATGAAATTAAAATCCATTTATCAATCGGTATTAACATTAATGGCCTTATCTATAAATGTTTTTTACGGGACGATTAGTTAAACAATGCTGTCTTCTTCTTTCAAACGTCAAATCAATGATGTCAGAAAGAGAGAAACCAGCGTTTAATAAACCACTCGCAACACAGCATTTATAAGTAATACCATACCACAGGTCATGTAATATATTCTGGGACATTATTCATACAAGGCCATCTGATCCCAAACTAAGCAAAGCTCGTACTATGAAACCAGACAATTGTTTTCCAATTTTCTTTTATAAATACATACTTATATAGATAATTACACCCAGACTCAGGACAAATAGACATGTTCATGCACACAAATGTTTATCCTGGGTGGCAATCGGACCTACTTTTATCTAACACAACTTATTAACTAAAACGGAATTAGTTCGGACTCAAAGCGGAATTCCTCATGATTTATTTCACCTAGCCCGAGTAGATTTTTATTCAAAGATACGTGATGAATTATAAACACAAAACTAAGCATATGGAACTTATTTATCGATTTTTTGAATTTGAACCCGTGACCACATTTTACAATTCACGTGTTTCATCCACTGAGCTATTTTGCCATTATTAACTTATTTACTTATCACAAATAATAAGTAAATCTAAAACAATTTATACTTACAATTCTCTTGAAGAGCTTCCATTTAGGACTCGGAGCGCCGGAAACTGTCGTCAAAATAATGCAAGCGAATACGAAGAAGAAAATCTTGGCGAAGTTCATTTTGAATGATATTAAAGTAATTGTTACTCGAACGAAGAGATTCAAGCTTCTGAATGCAATACACTCGATCATTTTATAATATCCCACGAGCAACAAATATGATTGACTTGTTTATAAAATATAATATTCAAATTTGATCCTTAACTATTTTAGCATAAGACTGTATATTATAATTTAAGTATGTAAGTAACAATTTTACTACATTGGTTTCGATAAGGGGTCACATCGTGTTAAATGGGAACTCCCTCGACTTGAGATAAAAGTGAATCCCTATTTAAGATGATTATTATGACGTGTTAATTATTGTTTTCAAATACTAAAAATAACCAAGTCTTGCAATTTGATTGATACGAGCTAGGCCAGTAGAGTAATAATTATTTAGAATAATAAAGATTTTTTTTGTCTCGAATATGCTACAATGTTTTGTTTATTTGTCGGTATGGCCCAATAGTTATAACACGTGAACCTGAACCGAAGATTACAGGCTCAAACCCAGGTAACATTGAATTACGTAATATGCTTAAATTGTAAACGTCGGATGACAATATACCACATACGTATCTGCCAACATGCGTTCGAGCAGCGTGGTGGAATGAGTTCCAAAAGTCTCAATACAGACTTTTAGTGAGCTAATACATAACATGTTAATAAAACGATCGCCATCAAGCTAATTATTATATTAAAAATGTGTATCCAATTATAAGATTTAACATTCAACCACATGCACAATTTCTGTGTTTCCTTAAATATATTTTTAATTAATTATTATGAAACAATGAACTCAGATTCATCACTTTTTTTATTCATACGTAGGTATCAGGTATATACGTTTTAAATTAAATATATATGTAAGCTACGTCATCCCACTGGTAGTGGATAAATGCAACGCACACTAAAAGCTATTGTTACTCTTTGACTTTGTCAAATATTCATACGAAATGTTCTGCGACAGGACGATTTCGAGATACTCGAGATACAAAGTAATGAAAACTAACAGAATACAGACGGATAGAATAATTTTTAATTATGTGTCTGGGTAGCCACACACACTCGCACACTAATTAGTTATTTGACCATCAAACGCAACGTATTAATGTTGACGTTTTTAATGCTCCAAACAAAGGACCTGTTAAGTCCTTTTGACCGAATGAAAACCATCCTTTCGTGACTTGAATAATGTTTTCTTGACCTAATTTCGGCAACAGCTGACAATCTCTAAGACTTGACTCTAAATTTATTGACTCAAAAAGCCAATAACTTTTTATTGGACTGACCCGGGGTTAGAATCTGTAACTCTGGATTTGCGGCCAAATAAGTTGGGCCTTTTCAAAATTTGTAAACTCTTTAACTAATTTACAAGATAGTACAAAATGATTCTTACGTTGTTTTTTTATAATTAAATTAATATAATAACATAACATAAAATAATAAGATAAATATACAAAAATAAACTGTTTACAGTTATAAAAGGTAGTAGCTACTAAGGGTTTTTTGCATAAGAACTAAATTTTTACATTAACCTTTTTTGCGATAATATCAAAAAAATAACAAAAATGTAATTTGTAAAAGATTCTTCATCATGGAAAGAAACAATACAAAATATTAATCGAGCACGTTTCCAACGACAATAGCACCAAACATGTTGAAAGTGTTTAAGTTATAAGTAGGCGGATGGGCAAATGGGCTAACTGATGGTAAGTGACCACCACCATTAGCACCATAGACATTGTAAGAAATATTAACCACTAGTTAGTAGCTCACTCACCTTTGAAACCGGACCGCAACAATTAACGATGTGTTGCTTCGTTAATTGTTAAAAAGAAAAATTTATCTAACCGGAAATACAGGTAACATCCGATAACAAACATTCCAAAACAATTATTAATTAATTAATATAATAATATAATTATAGTCTGAAAGAGTGATTCACTTTTATAAAAGTCCAGGGAGTTCCCAATTTAACACGAAATGACCCTTTACCAACATAGCAATACCGTTATTTAAATATTTTAATTATAAAATCACTCTTATGTACATATAGTTAAGGATCAAATTTGAATATGATATTTTATAAACACGTCAATTATATTTGTTGTTCCCAGGATAATATAAAATGATCGAGTGGATTGCATTCATAAGCTTGAATCTCTTCGTTCGAGTAACAGTTACTTTGATATCTTTCAAAATGAACTTCGCCAAGATTTTCTTCTTCGTATTCGCTTGCATTGTTTTGACGACAGTTTCCGGCGCTCCGAGTCCTAAATGGAAGCTCTTCAAGAGAATTGTAAGTACTGTGTGTTTTATATATATTCCTACCTCGTTGGTCTAGTGGCTATATGTAAGGCCGCAAACACGGTGGTCCTGGATTCAAATCCCAGGTCGGGCCAATAAAATGTTATTGAGATTTTCTGTCGAAAATTCTCAGTAGCAGCCCGGAGTCTGGAAGTTGGAAGTGTGTACACTCCCGTGCCTCGGAAAGCACGTAAATACGTTAGTCCTGCGCCTGAACTCTTTCCGGTCGGATTGCCGTCCCATCGGGTTATGAGAGTTAGAGAATAGAGAGTGCACCTGTGTATAGTCGCAGGTTCAAATCCTGTCAATCAATTCTGAGTTTTATGTTGTTTATATAAAGTGTTAATAGCGATTGGCTCATTAATTTTAATTTGATTAATTCATACGGTTTATTTGTAAATAGAAAAAATATTTCCAAATGATCTTTCAGTTACATATTTTTTTAAGTATATTTTTATGTAATGAGAGTATAAAATGAGATCTCATTTGAGCGCAACGTTTAAATATGTAACGCTTGAGTGAAACGTTTCTAACGCAATATAGCTTTGGTTTTATTATCATTATCATATTAACTTTATACTATTTATTTTTTTCAGGAAAAAATCGGTAGAAACGTTCGAAATGGTCTCATTAAGGCAGGCCCTGCGATTCAAGTCGTCGGCCAAGCCACTGCCATCGCCAAGGGATAATCGACCTTAACGCTTCAGCCATCCCAACAAGATTCTTTTCTCTTCAAACCGTTTCATAAAATTTTCTAGTCGTAAGATTAAAATGTATTATTAAGTTACAATAAACAATATTTATTACTTTTTTATTTTGTATTTTATATTTTTTCCCTATAAATTAAAATCATAATAAAATAAATTTCAGAGACTAATAATAATTTTGAATCGTCAACATCGTCATATTGATTAAAATCTAACATAAGAACAAAATTAAAAAACACATTAAATATATGTAAATACTGTATAAGTTTTTCAAATACTAACAACACTTTCTGTTATAAATGAATGTATTTTTGACCGATATTAACTGAGTCTGGTCATTTTTACAATTTGTTGATAGAAAAACCAACGATATAATTATTGAATTCCACGTTTTGGAGCAATCGCCGCATTTAATTATACATTTCAAAACGTCAACGTCAGACGTCACTGATGACAGCTTTCGGCAAATATTCCTACGTTACTGGAAACAAATGTATTTAAAAATGTTTGGTATGTTTTTTTTTTTCATTTATTGCATAATAATTATTTATATAAAAAGCCTTAAACACATCCAAAGAAACCAGCTACTGTACAAATCGTGACCGCGTTGAATGGTGGCAAGAATGCTAGCAGCATTTCCCATTTGAATCGCAATTCCGATCCTCTGGGCAAAAAATGAACCAGTCCAATAATTAGTATTTAATTTTTTTTATACAATTTTTGTTTTCGTACTCACTTATTAGTCGTCTATCTTAGTTATATATAAAATAATTGTTTATTTGTGGTTTAGATTATAATGTTTATATTTTCCTTTTGCATGTTATGTATGTACGAGTATATGCAATTACACACGTACATTACACACATTATTTTGTTAAATGATTTGTATACAACTTTATTCTTACAATAGGAAGACTGTCAAATGGTGCACCTGATTGTAAGTGAACTCAACCACCCATACTGATTGGCGCAAAATATTATCCAATACTTATAACACCAATGCGCCACCAACCTTGGGAATAATGTTATGTCCTGTAAATTGAATAATTTTTATAATAGTAGGGCTGTCAAATGAGGCACCTCATTATAAGTAAACTCAATCGCCAAGAGACATTGGCGCAAAATATGAATCATTCTTTAACACGCCAATGCGCCACCAACCGTGGGACCTAAGATGACGAACAAGTCTAACCCCTAAAAAAAATTCGAAATTTCTTCTCTAAGTCAGCATGCTGACAAGAAATTTCGAAGAAACACTGAAACTACACAAACCGATACAAATAATTCTTTCACCATTAGAAAACTCCAGAAGTAACCTAAGATATTTTATTTCAGTAATAATAAAATATTATTATTATTACAGTCATAAACTGAATTCCAAATGAAGCCTCGGAAAAAAGTCATTTACAAATATATATTGACATTTTATATAATATGTAATAAGGTTAAAGGTGACGATGTTATAATTGAATAGAAGGAAGCTTATCTCGAATGCGCGCTCAGCTGACTGCCTTATTCGCGTTGTAGTATTGTAATATCATTGAATAACTGATTACTGTTTTATTATTATTATAAATAATATTATGAATCAGATGTGTTAATTTTATTATATTACAAAGATAACTTTCTTACATACCTAACTTATGCTTAGCAAGATAAAAATGATATATCTCTTTCTGTCATAATTGAATTGGAATTTGAAAGAACAAGACAGATCCATATTTAACTAAGCACCCTTAAAAATAATTATGACACCAGGCTTGGGTATGCTGTTTTATATTTCATATTAAAAATTAATTTAAAAAGAATGCAGAAATTTCATCACCAACTAACATTGTCCGTCTACCACGTCTACAACGTCTCGTACTTTATATCAATATAATTTTGATCTATTTACGTAAATAAATATATAAATTATATTGTTTGTTATCCTAATTTATTAATTTAAGATTCCAATAATATTCATAGTTCTATTATACTAACTATTGTGACATGATTATTTTGTTCATATCAAGGGAAGTCGATGGTTTATTTTTTATCTGTTGACTCCATGCTTGATCTTCAGTAGGCGTGGGTATTCGGGCGTGGAGAATACTTTTCCATTTGAATAAAAAATATTGTGATTTGATCAGATTATTTATAATAATAATATCCTCCTGATCAAATCCGACACGACCGGAAAGAGTTCAGGCGCAGGACCAACAGCTTTACGTGCTTTCCGAGGCACGGGAGTGTACACACTTCCAACTTCCAGACTGAAAATTTATATCCTGATAATGAAATAATTTTATAGAAATAAACTTATAACTTAAATTATTATAGAAGTAAGAGACTTCTAAGACAAAAATAAATTATAGTAAATATTCTCTACGCATACTATATATATTCTGAATCTGTGTGTTTAACTTGAAATAAAAAAAATGACGATTCAAAAGTATTACGCTATTTTATAAAAACTTACTCCATTACTCGCCCGTGAAATATAGACAACCGACGTATGGTGATATACAATTTTGATGCGTGTATTCTTATAAAGTCATATTAATTATGGTCAATGTCGTTTGTCACTTTCTGAGATTAAACGACCGTTTTCAGCGGGGAGTTTCGAGTTTGTTCGTTCAAATAACCTTATACTGAATAGAGTAAAAAATATAAAATCCAAAATAAAAAATAATAAATATTGTTTATTGTAACTTAATAATACATTTTAATCTTACGATTAGAAGATTCTATGAAACGGCTTGAAGAGAAAAGAATTGGACTATTTTTGTTGGTATGGCTGAAGCGTTAAGCTTATCCCTTGGCGATGGCAGTGGCTTGGCCGACGACTTGAATCGCAGGACCTGCCTTGATGAGACCATTCCGAACGTTTCTACCGATTTTTTCCTGAAAATAATAAAAAATAAAAATTAATACTTGAAAAAGATTTAATCAAAAATCACAAGAACTTAAACCTAATATGTTTAGTCACAAAAAAGATCAAAGCTTAACTGCGTTAGAAACGTTACGTTTAAGCGTAACATACATAAGAGTTGTGCTCAAATGTGATCTCAATTTGTAGAGTACATAAAAAAATGACTTCAAAAAATGATCGTTTGGAAATCTTCTTTCTATTCGCGAAACCGTATGAATTAATCAAATTAAAATGCATTTACAAATGGCTACTAACACGTAATATAAACAACATAAAACTCAGTATTGCTTGAACGGGTTTGAACCTGCTATTATAAGTTAAAATCCAGTTGTACCGGCCACAAGCCACCTTGGCATTATTTCAGATCAATTATAATGAACAAGTAAATATAAAACACACAGTACTTACAATTCTCTTGAAGAGCTTCCATTTAGGACTCGGAGCGCCGGAAACTGTCGTCAAAACAATGCAAGCGAATATGAAGAAGAAAATCTTGGCGAAGTTCATTTTTAATGATATTAAAGTAAATGTTACTCGAACGAAGAGATTCAAGCTTATGAATGCAATCCAGTCGAACATTTTATATTACAATAAGAACAACAAACATATTTGCAGTGCTTATAAAATATCATAATCAACTTCGATTCTTATAATAATAAAAATAAGAGTGATTTTATAATTCTCGAATTAATATAACGTTTCCGCTATGTTGGTAAGGGGTAATTTCGTGTTAAATTGGGAACTCCCCGGACTTGATATAAAAGTGAACCACTCTTTTAGGTTATAATTTTATTATAATAATTAATAATTGATTTAGAATATGTGTTTTTGGATATAACCTGCAGTGTGTTAACCAATACCCATTACAAATTCAGTATTACGCTTCTCATTTATGATTTTCTAAATATTTACTTATTAAAATATAAATACTACGTCACCAGCTGAGGGATATTAACGTTGTGCATGTCCGTCTGTACCACCATACTATTCATATATTCTACTGCTAAATACCATTACTTAGAGTTAGGCCACCAGCCATCAGGTGACCAATGTGCCAGTACATAAAAAGTACTTAATATCCTAACGAGACACGTTAGGATAATATAACGTGTCTCGTTAGGATATTAAGTACTTTTTATTTATTTATTTATTGTTATACTAACGATATGTTGTACATTCATTTTTAATGTAAGCCTAGATTAGATACATAATGCCATAATCAATCATAGGCATACACAGCATTTCGGTGTATAATTAATTATATCTATACTACTATATAAATCTATTGGCTCTGTCTGTAAATCATTTTTTTTCACCTAATTTTGTGATAAATAATCGTTTTATGATGCAGTGATTCACATTATACTATTTTTTTCATTTTTGTCTGTCTGTCTGTCTGTCTGTCTGTTTGTCTTCTTATAGCTCATGAACGGCTTGACCAATCTTGATGAAAATTGGTACACACAAAGAACATGTGATGGCACAAATGTTAGGCCATATATAAGATCGATAAACATACGGCATCTTATGAAAATTAATTTCAAATCGTTAATTACGTATTTCTTTACCAGTAGCCATATGTGTGCGTGTGCGCGCGTGTGTGCGTTATTATAATAATAAAATAATTTATTAAATTTTTATTAATTATACGCGGATGAAGCCTTGGTGCGCAGCTAGTATACAAATAATAATTAATGAAATATTGCTATAGTATTAGTTTACTTTTCGTCGTTATTATTTAAAGATATTATCATTGGCAGAAATTAATATTTTGAAACGCTTTCAATATTTTTTATCAACCCAATTGGTGGTACTTTTTTTTCGATTTTTTTTTTAAAGACGGCTAATTTCATATATTTGCTAACCACGCTGAACATAATACGGCGCAAAAGTGTGAACACAAACTTAAGTGTACTATCTGTCCCTTCATTTCAATAATCCAATGGATCGGCAATCTGACACGACAGTAGATAACGGCGTAGGACCAAAGGCTTTACATACTTGCCTAGGCATATAACTGTAAATCAATTCAAATCAATATATTTTATTAAAATTGACTAACTTAACAAGTACTTATCAATGTTCAGGCGCTACCACAATTACCTTATTTTTTATATTATAAATATCCTACCTGAAAATCAACAAGTAGTAACCCAATTTTTATTTGTTTCTCCACTTTTCCTCTCCTTTTTTTGATGAGGTGATATATGTGTATTTCACCAATGCGGATTGGTGAAATACACATATCTCACGTGTGGCAGAATTTCAGTAAAATTAGACACATTCAGGTTTCCTCACAATGTTATCCTTCGCCGTAAAGCACCAGATGAATTATAAACACAAATTAAGCACATGAAAATTCAGTGGTGCCTGGGTTTGAATCATCGGTTAAGATTCATGTGCTCTAACCACAGGGCCATTTCAGCGTACATAGTCTTTTGGAGTAATATGCCTTACATTGAGCTTATCTATTTCTAATAAGTTTGATACTATTACTTTCTCAATGTTGGTATAATCATTGCAAGTGGACTAACGTGAAGCACCGTAAGGCATTTGTCATTCAGCTTTGAGTTCGTCAAATATTCGAATCAGATCGAATCCTATCCTGCAATAGGCGAGAATTCGGTCATGTAGAACATCACGGTCTCTGAGTTCTAGGAATGTAATATTCGTCGGCCTTTGTTTACTGTGAGTCTTTTGTGTCGGCCACGACTTCACACTTGTGTGCAGTTTATCTTAAAAATATAATATTAAAATTATAAAAGAATATTTTACTAGCACTTCACCCGCGACTTCGTCCGGGAAAATTTAAGAACTATTATTTAACGTTAATACGTTAATAAATATTTGTTAAATAGATTAAACGTAGTACGGGTACAGTTTGTTCAAACCGTGACATTTTTCTTACTTAGAGAATTTTTATACCCGTCATAAACTAAAAGTCCGATCCGAATAATTTAAAGTGGAATTTACACGTACATAATCAACCTTAATTATCAAACCACATAAATGGATTGATATCATGATACCAATATCACCGATTCCACCCGTATTTGAACATAATAATTTAAACAAAAACTTTAGCTTATATATATTATTGTAGCTTAACTATAATAGTTAGGTATATACTATCGCGGACTTTTTTATGAGCAATCATGAGCACTATTAACATATAGAACATTATTTTATATATCGTCAATAGTTTTCGCAGCGCACGCAAAATAATGACTTTTATAGGCAACATTTTGATACCTTGGGTTCCATTGTTCCATTTTAGGTGAGGATCTCAATTTAAAAAAAAAAAAAATATAGCTTATTTTTCTCAGCAAAGATGTAGTTTTCTAATAGTGAAAAAATTTTAAAAATCGGTCCCGTAGATTTGAGTTTAATCGTAACAAACAAACAAACAAAAAATCAAATCTTTCCTCTTTATAATATTGGTATAGATAACGTTCGATTTCGAACATGTTCAATTCCAAAAATCGAGAATTGACGCCCTGGGTCATTGTGTTAGTAGAATAGGGAGAATTTTAAACGGCAAGGATTCGATTCGTAATACATAGAATACAAAACAAGCATTAATTTCAATATATAGTATTTGCAATAGCTTGACTATGAATCCTGCATCCCAGGAACACATTATTACGATATAGTCAAAACCCTTTTCATAACCATTGACTACGTGAACGAAGTAGCCGTTAATTTTAACGTAAACGCTATTTATTTTAACCCGCGGCGCTCCCAAGCGATTCTGGCCCATAAATCTTTTCCATAAAATTATTAACTTTCATAACTTTACTATAGAGAAATTCAAATATTTTATTTATTTTAATATATGTAGGTAACAGGATATAGTGGTTTTAGCGATTATAACTAAATATATACATTAAGAGACGCCGGTAGGAATAATTTTAAATTAAAATAATCAAACAAATAAATATTATGTAATATAAATAAAAATACGTGTAGTATTTTTTTGCTTTTGTATATGGTAACATCATATCGATTCGGTTTTATGAGGAATAGTCGAAACTGGATCGGAATCGAATCGAGAACGTTAATAAACGTTTTACATTAGTGAAATTAGCCTCTTGATCTCCAGACCTCTCGGATTGCGGTTTCATCGTATTATGAGAGTTAAGGGATAGACAGTGAACTGTGTCCTTGATTGGCTGCCTCGAACAAAATTGGGTTAAGTAGACTTCAATATTTAAAAATGTTTGGCTTAAACCGCAATCTCTTAGACATCTCAGAATTCCTATAAAGGAAATATATTTACGTAAAAATTTTATCCATTTGATTATGTTGCTTAGCAGAAAATATTAATGAATACTCGTCATGTATGAGTTATGGATTAAGAGTAATTTTGGTTCGGTAATTTTTTATTTACCTACATTTAAAAAAGCCGAGATGGCCCAGTGGTAAGAACGCGTGAATCTTAACCGATGATCGCGCGTTCAAACCCGGGCAAGCAAAACTTAATTTCATGTGCTTAATTTGTGATTATAATTCATCTCGTGCTTGACGGTGAAGGAAAACATCGTGAGGAAACCTGCATGTGTCAAATTTCACTGAAATTCTGTCACATGTGTATTCCACCAAACCACATTGGAGCAGTGTGGTGGAATAAGCTCCAAGCCTTGTCAAAAAGAGGAGAAGAGGCCATAGGCCAGCTGTGGGGCATTCACAGGCTGTAACTGTACTGTATACATTTAATGCAGGAAATAACAAACATATAACTAAAACCGCATCAAAATAAGCAGTGCAACTGAGCAAATAATATTTAGTTATTTCCGTTTAATGGATTACTAATAATCCTATTTATCTCCTAATTAAGCGTACAGCTTGTGTTAGGAGTGGGACGGAAAAATAGCTTAGATTGAACCTGTGAATTTGACATCATTAGGCAGGCCGTATGCCATTGCACTGTTGACGCTTAAATTTTAAATGATAAACATGTATTGGCGCGGTTTGGCGGTCGCGGATGTAGTGACGACAAAAGGCATGTTACTCTGTTAGCGTAGCACGTATACTCTATATTTTGTTACCATATATTATTATTATAATAAGAATGATATATTTATTTTATGAATGAAACTCTGTTTAAATTTACTCAATTTATTTCTTTGTTGGTTTTATTTAATTATAAATTTCAATAACCAACAATTTCGATGATTCACATCTGCCGGACTTCCCGAGACGAATACATTTTTTTTTACTCAATCGCGCCCAGTTTTTAATTAAATTTGGTATTTACATAAACCGTTTTTTTTGAGTAATGAGATGAAGGATAGAACATGCAATTATTATTAAATAGATTTTTTTGCACAGTTTTCTCGTAGTTTATTTTGAGGGGACGTTAAAATTGTCAAGTAGTGGCCTGAAGAAGCTAAAAGACAGTGGGCCGACCAACCCGACGGTCAGATCATTTTAGAAAAACGGCGGGTGCTGTATATTTGCGCCATTAAAACAAAACTGAGAGAATTGGCGTGTGAGTGATGAGTCCTGTGTCGAGCAGTAAAAGAATGCGGGCTGAATATGATAATGAAAGAGTATTTGGTGGTAGAGCTTCCTACAAGCCCATCCAGACAGGGTAGCACATATTCATTACATATTATACCGCCACGCAGTAATGCGCAGTACTGTTGTATGCCGGTTTTAATGGTAAGTCAGCCAGTACAGCTATACACACTAGGGATATAATATATTACTTACCATATATGGTGGCGCATTGGCGATTACATACATGTCTTACTGTGCCATCGCCTGGTGTTGACAGCATACAATCAAATGGCCTATTTGCAGCCTGTCAGATTAATTTAAATGTTAAAAAATATACGTACATATAGGCGATGCAACACAACAAACATTAAATACGAAAATTCCCAAAATCTATTGTACTAAGTATTTTTATTAAGATAGGAAGACGCTCTCCAAATTTTAAGTCTCTTTATAAAGAAACTATAGAGAAATATGTATTCTGGTTTAAACATGTTATTGAGTCATACACTTAGGCCTTTTAACTTATGGTATAATTATGTAATTATTAGAAAATATCTATAACGATAAATGACATAATTATGTTGTTATGTAATTAAATTAGGTTTTTTTTCAAATTTATAAAACAAAGCGTGATCTGCATGAAGGCGTCCATATTGGATTTATTGATTTTATTATAAGCATTTATCTTACTTAGAAATATTGCTTACCCGCTGTTTAGGTAAACAGTGATTGCGCTCTTTCTGTCCTTAATGATTTGACATTCGAAAGAAGTAGACATAACACTGTTGCATAGTAAGGTCGAGCATATCTTATTAGTTAGTTTACTAGAATTATGTATAGTATTGTGCTATAGATTTTGTTTGGGAGTACAAATATAAAATCGAAATTAAAAAAATAAATATGATTTATTGTAACTTAATAATACATTTTAATCTTAAGACTAGAAGGCTTTATGAAATGGTTTGAAGAGAAAAGAATTGTGCTATTTTTGTTGGGATGCGTGAAGTATTAAAGCTGTTTATCCCTTGGCAATGGAAGTGGCTTGGCCGACGACTTGGACCGCAGGCCCCGCCTTGATGAGACCATCTCGAATATTTCTACCGACTTTTTCCTGAAAAAATTATAATTAAGATTAATACTATAAGAATAGATTAAAAAGAACATTGTAGTCATGTGTTTTAGTGATATCGATAGCACTTTATAATATGAGCAATATTTATCTTAAAAAAACATTTTAAAATGCAGGTTTCATTTTGATAAAAATATTATATAGTATCTTATTTGTTATTGTTAATATATAGTTTGTATGTATATACCGATACGTGATTTTTTTTATTTATAAAGAAAAAAACACTTAAAATCTATCAAACAAGTTATATTTAACATTAAATTATCTATTAATTTTATTTGAAAAATTCCTTACGATTTTCCTTCTCCACCAAGCACGATATGAAAAAACTCAGTTTTGCTTTCCCGGATTTGAACCCACGATCACACATTCCATCTAGACATTTCTAACTGTACTTACAATTTTCTTGAAAATCTTCCACTTAGGGCTAGGTGCTCCCGACACCGCACTGAGTGCCAAAAGGCAGGCGAAGGCAAAGAAAAAGATCTTAGCGAAATTCATATTGATATATTTCAAAGAAATACTTGGTAAAGCGATCAAATGCGAATGACTCTGGAATCGCAAACCTCGTTTTAAATACTAATAAGTTGACCAAATTAAATACGCACTTAGTAAATTATATTCCAGTGGAATATCGACGCTATTGCTTTAATATACGAGTCATGAGATGATCGTGTCATACTGGTCGTAAAGTTGTACGACGTGTAAAGATAAGAGGTCACAAGCGGTCAATGTAGGGAATAACATTCCATCGATATATTGTGAATCCCCTTTTAACCGCACTCAGGGACTTTTTCCATATCGCTAAACGCTTAATTATTTTGAACTTTATAAAGAACCGCTATCGATACGAACGAATGACGTCACAGCATAATTTTACTAGAAGATTTACGCGAATCGAATCATAATTTATCTTTTATTATGATGCGTGGTAATGTATTGAAACTTTGTATAGGCTACTTTTCCGATTTTAATTTTATTTATATGTATAGATAGTAAAATAGAGCAACGAAGTACTAATTCTACGATTTCAACTAGAGTTAGATACGATGGTTTATTTAATTTAAGGCTAATATTTCAGACGCCAATTATATTTTATAGATTTTAGCACATTTTGACAATATTCGAGCTTATTTCATAGCTAATAGCCTTTTTTCCGATACATACATATTTTGGTCACGATGGATGTCTATATTGCCGAATTGTATACATTTTGTATACTAATTATTAAGCATTTGTTAATTAAATTTTTAGTGTCCTGATTTAGGCCCGCGGTCGATGTTGTTCGCCTAGCAATAATATATCTATTTCCTAATTAAATGTATTTATCATAAATCTTCATTTCCCATTATGTGATTTAAGCAATTTTGTTTATCTTAATAACGTTCATAAAATTGTAATCAGTTATTTCCTTATCTGTGGACGTAAATATATACTTAACTTCTCGTATTTAATAAGATGTTATATAAATGTTTATTTTCGTTTTTACTCTATGCGTTTAAACGAGTTTCTTACCGGTTCTCGTTAGAATCTACATTTCGAAACAGTAAGAGCTTTACATTTTATATTTAAATATGATTGAAAAGTGATTCTAAGAGCGTACTCGTATAATGTATATTTTGATTGATTGGTTCATCTAGTTGAGTTGAAAACTTTTATAGTCGATCTTGGAATTAACTTGAATCCACTACAGAAGTCTTAAGTACGGATATGAATGAATATGAAATAATACATTATATAAACTTATCTTGTTAAAATTACTATCTACCGCAAAACAGCAGTACTTGGTATTGTTGTGTTCCGGTTTGAAGGGTGAGTGAGTCAGTGTAATTACAGGCACGAGGGACATAACATCTTAGTTCTCAAGGTTGGTGGTGCATCGGTAATGCAAGCGATGGTTAACATTTTTTACACTGCTAATGTCTAAGGTGACTTACCAAAAAATATATATATATTCGACATCAATTAATGTCAATACTGTATAAATTATGATGACGATCTAGCTTGCAAACATCCCGTTTCAAGTTTAAATATTACACAAAAGAATGTTAGACACGAAATAACGTGACATTTTAAAGGCATTGTTTCCATGTATGTTATTATGTAACATATTGTTAATTATATACATTATTCAAATACATATGAAAATCATGTCTTGTAATATAAAACGTATATTTACCTGTTATATATCTATAAATTTTAAACCTTAAACGCAATTATCGTGGTAAATTCGCTATTGTAGTTAGAAAGTAAAAATTGCGATACAATCTGCCTTAAACTTTATATGTTACTTAAATGATAAAATAATACACGAATAGCAAGAGGATCATACAATAAATATTTCTGACTACATTTTGTGTTGTTTTATCAATAATAAATAAAAGCTTATAAGGGAAACAAACGTGAATTAAAAAAAATTATTTATGTGTGTAAGATGTTCCTGAAAAAAGTAAGAAAAAAGTATATAACATATGAAAAAATATAATGGATGAGTGTGAGTGCTTGTGTGCATGTGTATACATGTTTTATTAATGAGCTTGCTACCTTTTCGTAATTATATTGAACTCAATTAAACTATTTTACTGTGAAAAGTTATTACTGGCTTTGAAGCCATTATACAGTTATAATTACTTAGAAATATCCTACGTTAAATTTGGATTATACAAATGTAACATGTCTGTTTCATACAGTTTAGAAATTTGGTCTTACGTTAATCGTTACTGCTAATCTTATAATAGCCAGGAAGGTGGTTTTGGAGATTAGCGCGCCCAAACATACAAACATACCGTGTGTGTAATATAAGTATAGATTAATTAATAAATAATAAATAAAATATTCGAATTATAGACGCGAAAAACACCTACTCCAAAGTAAATAGGCAATAACATCATTTTATTTTAGATTTTTCTTAATTAAAATTGAGAGATACATCGGCCAATGGGTTACCTGATAATGGTCACCACCTAGACATTAGCAATGTAAGAAATATTAACCATCCCTTACGTTGCTAACCCACCACCCACCTTAGGAACTAAGTTGTTACTTCATAACTCTAGTGTCACTGACTCACTCATCCATCAAACCTTTATATAGAAAAACAAAGTCTTGTTGTTTAGCGGTAGAAATATGTGTGGACAGTATCAATTAATTTAGTTAAGCGCTATTTACTTAAGGGCTGTTATGGTGTCGTATAATATGATATCTTGTGCACTGGCCAATATAACTTTTATGTCAACCATTAGTTTACCCACTTACCTTTCTGTTTTAAATATAATAAAATTTTAATATCATAATTTTATTGACACGGTAATATAATTAAAATATATTCTTTAGTTTTATTCTGGGAGATACGATTTCGACGAAGCTTGGAATACGGAAGTTTTTAGAGTAATAAATTGATTAAGATAAGCGACATGTTGAAATAATTTGTCATGAACTGAGCACAAAAGCGAGCCACGCGCATTACTCATACAACGACTGTATGTGTGAGTACATAGTATTTATTAACTCACCAACAAAGTACGCATAAATACATAAGGGCAAACAGTTGGCAAAATAAAAAAAAGATGTGGTAACTTAATTACAGGTGATAACTACATGAACAATAAGGTAACATACATATTATAGCACAAAAAGAAATATAAGACAAATAAAAATTTCAAATAATAAAAAACAATAAATAAACAATTTAAAAAATAATATTAAGAAAAAAATAAACCCAACTTTTTATTATTTACCAGGTATATATAGCCTACAGACTAGCCTACGTCTGAGGTAGGAGAGATGTTACATAACCTTGAGACTAATTCTACTAACATAATTAACACAGTATCGGTATCGAATCGAAACATAATCTTTGACGTTTAGCTTTGTCCCTATTCTACTAATACAACGATCCAGTTACGATTCGATTCCTATTTGATGGATCGTCAAAAGTTAACAATTAAGTTTGACTTTAAAATTGTTTTTTGGCTTTTGTATATGATAGCATCATACCGATTCGGTTTTATGAGGAATAGTCGAAGCTGGATCGGAATCGAATCGAGAACGTTAATAAACGTTTTATATTAGCCTCCTGTTCTAAAAATCCTTTTCTGTTTGACTGATAAAATCTATGAAAAATTTCATGATCAGCGAAGTACTTAAGAATCAAAGCGCTACTCAAACAAACACGTTTGGATCTATATTAGTTAGGGTTATTATTTTTCATTGTTTTTTGAAGTGATAACTTCTTATGAGAGGGTAAACCGCTTCGTAACGTAACGCGTTACGACTTACGGTGCCACTATTACCGACGCGGCATGCTTTACGTGAGAGTTACCAACCTAACGCCATCTAGAGTATACAGTTAGTACTTTTAATAGTTTAGCAACTCTCAAGTACTAATTTAAATTATAATTAATAATAAATATTATCACTTCTATCGATAAAATTATAAAATCGTTATATGAACTAGATATTTTCTAATAAATAAAACATGGAGTCTTAAATAAAGGTTTGTTTAATTAGTGTACACAATAACATAGTAATTTCTTATTAATTCTATAAAAATGTTTTCTTTATTTTCATGTTGTTTTCAGAATTATTGGTTATCCGGAATTATATTTATCTGACTATGTATACTGTGTGTCTTATTATGATATTAACATTGAACGATTTCACCCTGCAGGTTCTTCAGGAACACGAGATTAATTAAAAACATTTATTAACATTCTAACCCTGGGATATCTTGCTATATCAAGTGCATACAAAGCATTATTTAGCATATTATCTAGAGACGTATAAGTTCATTCTAGCGAACATTCAAAACTCAATCATTCGAAAAATACTGGCATTTGTTTTTTTTTGTAAATAGAACTCTAGCGGTGCCTTTTTTCAAGGGCTAATAATTGTTAAATGCAACGACAGATTACTGTAATTGTAGCTGATAGAAAAAGTCCTCTACATTACCGGAGGTCGTCATTGGAGATGGAGGGTACAAAAATGTTAACACGGATGACAATACCCCAAGAGCTATATTGGCTAATTAATAAGAATAAAAATAAGAAAACATTTATTCAGGACAAACATATATTACAAAAAAAATACAAAAAATAAAAACAGAAGAAAATTAAACATTAACTAATGACTATAAGAAAACAATGAAAAAAAGACTATATATATTAAAATTACAAAAAAAAAAAGATCTAATAATAAGATAGAAATAATGAACTAAGAAAACTTAAAACATTGTTAATGTAAATATTGTATAATTACATATACTGGCTAATCGTCCCAACTTCGCATGGGTAGGTAAGAATAAAAATATATTTTGGACAGGATTTGCGTGAAATCCGTTCTTAGTGAGCGTCTACGTCGAGAAGAAACTGAACTGAAGAAGGCCGATAGTTTAGATCTCGTGATGAGTGGTATTTTAAATATGTATTAAAAATATATTTCTTATTTTTTTAAGAGTATTACTTTAATTGTTAATTTAGCAGATTAATTGTTATTTTAAAATATTTTTATACAATAAATACAGTTGTTTAATGTTTCTTCTGCAAAAAGTACCATCGCGTACATTCTACTCTATTATCAATACTTAATATCGTTATATTATTTTTCATGAATTATTTCTTATTGAAATTAATTTATATTTATATCTTAATAAATCCACAAAACTTTTAATAGAAAATAAGCTTATAATTTTTTTATTTGCTTTGTTTGGAATTCAAAGTGGTCCTTTATTATAATATTTGTAACACTTACATTAATTACTGGATACACTGAGACAAGTACTTCAAGATGCACTACTTATATGCAACTACAAATAATTGTTAGCTAGTAAAATATATGAAAGTAAATTACATTGAAATCTTCCTTATCTCTATAGTAACGATATTTCTATTTGATAGAGGGTGTAATCGAATTTTCGAAACATTACTTTTCTCACTTCTATTCATCACATCATCATCATTATCGTGGGCGAAACTTCGTGGAGCAGCTAATGAAAGTATAAAATATTATTCAACAGTTATAATCATTGTAGAAAAGTTTTACAATGTTTGTTTGGTATGCCTTCGGTTTTGGTCACGGCTAATTTTATTCCGGAAAATTTAAATTAGGAAAATCGAATAATTTGTTACAAAAAAGCATCAAATTCTAAGGCATATTAGAAACTTAACTAAATTTCTACTTAAGTACATACGTTTTGGTTTCTGCCGAAACTTAATGAATAGCTGTGAATCAGGTTATGGATTTCGCTTCAATCAAAAATAGTGCTTAGATCGAACACTACTTATACTATAATTTTCAAAAACGGCTTAGCAAAAAAATTAAAGCTCATGCAACTCGAAACGTTCTCGTGACTAAACTAAAACGTTTTATCATTACTCACTTTTCACTGTAACGTTACATTAAGTTCATTGAACTCAAATTCGACATTCGAATTTTAGTATACTCAATCGAGTCAAATTTTCTATTCAATGTAATTTCAAATGTTATTGGTATATCTGTTTATGTTAATTATTTACATTTAAAATAGTTTAATAATAATTTTCTATTTTGTGAATCCCGTGTACTCCTTTTATTGGAATAGATACTAGACTTTATTGTTCTTAGTCGATTCGTCTTATACTTTGGTACCAATTATATTTTTTCACCGCGAAATTTGTATTTAGCCGACTTCAAATGAGAAAGTTATCAAATCGGTCTGACTTTTTTCATCGATTGCTAGTATATATTCTTAATTTTTAAAGGATCGGTAAGTTTATACTGCTAACGCTGTGACTGACACGTTGGTTTATGAAATAATAATAATATTCTTTATCTAATTTCAAAACCAGGTCGTGTACATGTAAACATCGTACAAGTACTTACCATGTAAGAATTTATATTATATTTTCGTGATTCTTTTCTGTAAAAGCAAATTTCTCCAATCACCTACCAACATATCAAAAGTTAGACTAAAATATACACTAAAATTTACAATCGTCACATGAAGTGCGGGGTTATCGCTATATCGATCACTTCCATGCAATCTTTTTCAGAGGACTGATTATAAAATATATGTTCTATGGATGAAATTTTTTTACTATCATAATATTCTTATTATTAACTATTTATACTGTGTCAGAATTTAGAGTCCTCAAGTGGGCCGCAGATGTGTACGGTAATATAGCTTATGGCGTTGTCAGGTGAAAGAAACAATATAAGGCCGCAATCCTCAGTGAGAGAAGGAGAAAAGAGTAGAAATCAAATGTCAAATCTAGATGTTTCTACAGGTAGATGATGACATCATTGGGTGACAGTTATCATTCATAATTTTAATATTTGATTTTAATCGAACAAGGAGGCACTCTTAGGACTTCCATCTCCCATCCCGGTTTCTTATGTGGGCTTCCAACATCCGGCTTGAGTTCAACTCGCCCATCCCGCCTGGTGACGCTGTAAAGGCCAATAGGGCCAACAGCAATACACGTACCGAAAAAAAGTTTAAAATTGTCAAATGAATTAAAGTTGTGTGGACAGAGGAAAGCTCTTTCTTTGTTTCATTTACCGTTTGATCCCCCGATTTTAATTCGGCGTTAATAATTTGATCGAGTTGTTTTTTCAAGAATTAAAAAAGAAACAATTTCTTATCATCTTCGAAATCTTTGTTCCTATTATTATATAGTATAATATTAATATATGACAGCAAATAATTTCGAAAATGACGTCAAAATACACCCTGTATAACAGCAAATTGTGGCAACAAGATGTAATGATACGAGGTACTTTACCGTTATTAGTCACAGGTACAGTCACACACAAATTGCCTGATATTATTACGAACACCATAAAAACTCCACCTGAACCCGCATTTCATAAATGTAATAAACGATAATAATACAATCTTGCACGATTTATAAATGTATCGGAATATTAATAATTTGATATTTAAGTAATTAATTTAATATAAATAAGTACGTCATTCTATTAATTAATAAAATACTCTCTTACTATTTCGTCATTGTATTATTGCGTTTTTAACAGAATTTTGCATAATTGTATACATATGAATGGTCATGATATATAAACTAAAGGCAATTATTTACTTCTTAATATAATATCATATCTAATAAACGTAATAAAATTAAAATAAATACTAACACTTTATCTCATGACTGTATGTTTACACCTCATTAAGGTCGAATAAATGGAACCAATCATTTCATTGTCTTTGCAAATATGAGCACAATATTATTATCTTTAATAAATTAACAAATAATTAATGCAGAAAATGGAATAGCTTACTATACAGTACATGTGGGATATTATGTAAACACGTTTCACAGACACGTTACATAAATAAGTGTTGCAGTCAAATTAGAGCATGATTGATAATTTTAATAACATGACGTCCGTAAACGTTCCCTAAAAAATAATATATAAATATAAATCTTCGTTCGTATCTATGCCACTGACCTTCGCAACAATTATGCAAAATTACCTTACGCGTCTGGTTTGATTTTGATGAAATTTTTTGTGTGTTCGATTGTGTTTGGTGCTTCAAAAAATATATTTCCCCCATCTAGTCCAAACATATATTTTATTTTATATAATCTTTATTTGAACGTGCTTAGCCAACGAAGAAGTCCATATTAAAATTCTAATGACGTCATATAGACAACTCTACAAATTAGTGGTCACATACACTTCACCATCACCAATTCTAAGAATCTTACGATTATTTGTGATACCGATATATAATATACAATTTATATGAATATAAATTATAATATAATACCACATATCATATAATACTATACGATATTACATACTAAATAATATATTCAATATTTTATTAAAAGAAAATGACGTTTACGCCTGTCACTATTATTGTAGCAATAGCGCGAGTATACGTGATTAGTAGCAGTTTTTTTTATTAACTAGCTCGAGATTATGAAAGTGTTTCAGAAACTGCAGACTAGTCTTTATAAAACTGCGTTTGTTTGTTCATTCGAGTCACACACAAATATTAATGGAAAAGTTTGAATAATGTTTTTTTCTCCTTTTTTATAGCGTTTGTTGGCATATGAGATATGGGCTACCTGATGGTAAGTGGTCACCGAGACAGGCATTGTAAAAGTTGTAAGCCATCGCTTACTGTTTTTGTTATGTCCCTTGTGCCTGTAATTACACAGGCTCACTCACCCTTCAAACCGAAACACAACAATACCAAGTACTGCTGTTTTGCGGTAGAATATCTGATGAGTGGGTGGTACCTACTCAGACGAGCTTGCACAAAGCTCTACCACTAAGTACAATTTTGTTTTAAAATATATACGTAGAATTAATAATTGTTTCCAATGTTTTCGTGACAATAATGGAAGTCAATTTGTGACAATGTTGGAAGCCAAGATAGCTAAATAGCCATGGGTATAGGTTTGGCTTGTGAAATATATCAGTTCCCAAATAATGATAGCTATAAATGAATAGTTTTACACAATTGCTGCAACCAGCTAGCACATAAACATTTTTAAAGTACATCGTATTTTATATATATTCGTATATATAATTTTTTAATAATAAAATAATTTAATATTAAATATACATGGATAACACAATATATTGAGTCTGTTTTATTAGAATACCCCGGGCTAACCCCGGGCCCTTTGTCGTCTATGCTACTATTTGTGCAGACAAAATTCTTGCTATAAAATAAAAACAGGAGTCAACATATTGACAGCTTGAGAAATACGATACGTTCTTCTGGTAAATATTTGTATTTAGAGTTATTGCCTTTTCAATGAAAACTTATATCACTATTAGTCTTTGTTGGATATTTGAAGCAAGAAATATAGAAAATTTGGAGAAATCATTATTTCCGTTTTCGAATTTTAAATCAATATCATTTCAAAATTGGAATTTATGTCTCTTGCTATTATTATTAAAATGAAACGGTTTTGTATAAATGAATGTAAAGGAATATAATCAAAATTAGAATAAATAAATGTAATTTGGAATTAGGATAGGGAAGGATGTAATGCCAAAACGTACACACTGATTTAATTAAAACGTAAATCTTTAGAAACCTACAGTATCTGTGACGCAATTTAACCAGAGTTTATGAAAGGACAATTTAAAAGCCGAGAAAGAACGCCATCTATAATATATAACGATTAATTTCGGAATGAACAAGATTTTTCAACAAAAGTTATCAAAACTTACTACTTTATTAGCCAAGTTAACTAGTTATCTATATCATATTTTGGAATAAGAGATTATTTAATAAAACATACGTATACGAGATGGTCCAGTGGTACGAACACGAGAATCTTAATCGATGATCGTGGGTTCAAACCCAGGCAAGCACCACTGAATTTCATGTTCTTAATTTGTGATTATAATTCATGTCGTGCTTGACGGTGAAGGAAAACATCGTGAGGAAACCTGCATGTGTCTAATTTCACTGAAATTCTGTCACATGTTCATCCATCAACCCGCATTGGAGCAGCGTGGTGCAATAAGCTCCAAAACCTTCTCCTCAAAAGAGGAGAAGAGGCCTTAGCCCAGCAGTGGGACATTCACAGGCTGTTACTGTCTGTCATAGGCCATTCGTATGTAGATGACTATTATAATGTATTCGTTACTATTATTATAATTATGTATTTGATTTTCTTATTATCATTTTGTACACTTCCTAAAAGTCTCTCGTGTACATTTTAAGGATTTGCTGGTTGAATGCATTTCGACCTTTTGTAAAATTTCATTTTTATATATTTTCCGGGAGGGCAAATAACTCTACTTCACCTGAAGTGGTCTACTACCACTTACCGTTAGCCCAAACGGCACGAGGGCGAGTAAAGTTTTAAAAAAAAAAATTTTTCGCAATAAAATTATACATATGTAAGTAAATAAAAAAATAAGCTAGTAGCCCTACAAATATTGTGTTCCACATATTTTCTTTAATCATAAAAAATATTTGGATCACAATCAGATTAATACAAGAAGTTTGTAAATAAAAATCCTTATCAATTCAACAACTTCAATATAAGTATGATTACTTAATTTTTCTTATAATAATATATTATCTCAAGTATTTTCATACCCTGTAAATTTATTGAGAATTTCGTATCAACCCATTTATTTATATATATTAAAAATATTAATAAAAACGTATTTATGTGTATCAATAGAAATCAGAACATAGAAAACAAATTATTATTTATTGTACAAACATGTTATGTTTGAAAGCCTGTTTTATTGCTTCCGTTTGAGACAGGGGCTGGTTCATATCACCCAAATAAAATCTATTAGCATTCTTGCCACCATTCTACGTGGTCATGATGTCAATCATCGGCGATTTTAAATATCAATTTCTATATATATATTCAGTGGTAGGAGCTCAAGCTCAAGCTCGTCTGGGTAGGTACCACCCGCTCATCATCACAGCAGTACTTTGTATTGTTGTTTTCCGGTTTGAAGGATGAGTGAGCCAGCGTAATTACAGGCACAAGGGACATAACATCTTAGTTCCCAAGGTTGGTGGTGCATTGGCAATGTAAGTGATGGTTAACATTTCTTACAATGCCATTGTCTGTGGGCGTTGGTGACCGCTTACCATCAGGTGGCCCATACGCTCGTCCGCCAACCTATACAATAAAAAAAAAAAAAAAATTGACATATATATATATATATATAATTATATATAATTATTTATTAGTATATAATTATAGAACACTAAAGTAAACCAAAGTCGGCTGCTGATACTACTTACAAATCTATCGTATAAAAAGGGCTCATTTTTCAGATAATTATCAGTATATCTCCGTTCATTGATTAATAACATTATTAATATTCAATTAAAAATCATGAATTTCACAAAAATTTTCTCTTTCATCGCTGTAATTTTCATGATGTTGTCTCTGTCGAAAGCTACGCCTGTGCCGGAACCTAGATGGAAGTTTTGGAAGAAGATTGTAAGTTTTTTTTAGTAAGAGCGAATATTTATTTATATATTTACTAAGCTTGTGAATTTTCACCATCCAAATGTATATCGTAGACGGAATTTCTATTTTTTCATTAAATTAATATGCTTAGATTGACAATGATTTTAAACTACTTTTAAATCACTGATTATACTGCAGTTATAATTGTACATAATTTATTACCCGAAGATTACGGGTTCAAGCAAAAATGAGTTTTCTTGTGTAATAATTTATAAGGTCTTTAATAATAAACTTGATGTAGCACAAGACGAAATTTGCATGACTGCATCCAGATCGGCGTTGAACCTTGCTCATCATTGGAAATAACTGCCTTTATAATTTGTCGTCGTTCAAACTAACCCAATTTATAATAACTATAATATAATAGAATGAAATATATATTCTCATTACAGGAACATGTCGGGCAAAACATCAGAGATGGTATCATTAAGGCCGGACCAGCAGTCGCGGTGGTGGGGTCTGCGATGAATATTGGAAAATAATTCAAAATACAATTATAGTTCAACTGCTTACATTAATAGCTTTCCACTTCACAGTAAAATAAATATTTATTAAACAAAAAATTCTGTTCTCAATTTTCCATATATCTTGTTTCATTATAGTATGTAGAATTTGTACGTTATTGCTTTTTTTCTCGTGAACATGAAAACAATTCTTGAAATTGGTATCTCGTTACTTCATTCATACGATATAAATCCTTTGATGTATATATTACACGGAATTCAATATTTCTGGAATGTGTGTATCTATAAATAATTTTACAGACAAATATTTTTCATTACCAATATATAATATTAATACGTGAACGTTGTACCATTTTTAAGCACATTGCGCGCACGGAGTTGTGTAGTAAGTCGTGATATCTGTCATGTTTAAAGTACATATGGAGAAGAAGTGAAGAAAGCTAGAAGAATTTATATATATTTGCGTTATGAATATTAATAAAACATTCATACTTTACGTTCATACAAACGCATACATATCGTATAGTCTATTGTCCGTTGTACCGAAAATGTATATTTTTATTAGCAATGAAATACTGTCGATATTTTACCACTACATGACCTCTAGTTCGGATAATTGAGCATTCGGATAAACTTAGTCATCGTTCGGATAATTGAGGGTTCGGATGATCGAGGCTCGGCTAATCGAGGTTCTACTGTAATCATATTTTTTGGTCTGGTTATCTTTATTTTCATTTATATAGCTCGATAGTTCAGCACAGTTCGTTCTATTTAGGAATACATATTTTTATTTATTTTTAGGACAAAACAAATGTAGGATTACTTGTAGTACACAAATATTTGTACCATATTTGTAAATAACATTTTATAAATTCCCAGCGAAGCACTGACATAACCGCTAGTTTCAGAGCATTATTAAGCAATTTATTTTGTTTACTACGTTATATGAAACGTAAACGTAAACAAAATAATAGTCGGTGATACAAATAATTCAACTAATATTACATCTCGCATTCCTCATATTTCATTAGGCTTGTTCATTTCAGATAAACGGCTTAAATATAATAATCACAGCTTAAGAAACTCGATTCCATTAAATGTTAAAGTTATACATACATTTTATATTAATAATATCTCTATATAACATCCTAACTATCATCCTGATATATTTACGTGATAACGTAATCGATGAACGCCGCCTGCACGCGCGAAAAAGCATGACTCATAGTAACGTTCCGCCTGAGCCGAGCGCGCAAGCGAGAGCGCGGAACGAGCGATAGAGAGGCACGATCGGCCAAAGCGTTCGGCTTGTGACGCATCTATCTCTCTTCCACTCCATCGGCCGATGCGTCCGAGTATTCATCAATTTTTCTTACGACGTTATCACGTAAAATTATCGCCCATAAACCGACTTTACAGACAACCATTTGCTGTTAACGCTCGGTAGACGGTAGAGGCTAACTGAGACATCTACCGTCAGATGATATTAGCAGTGTGATGTGTTATTGTAAGTACGTTAATGTGTGCGCGAGATCGGTACACGGTATGAGCTAACTGTAACTGGGAGCGAACATGGTTAAACAGCATTGTGAGTACCTTGGTACTGATTTTTTTATGTAATATATAGATTAAGATAACTTATAATCAAGATTCCCAATTTACGTTACATATGTAAATTAACATGTGTGTAGTAAAAATGAACGAATTCTTCAATCAAAACCGCAGACAGACGTTATTTAAATTCATAATATACTTACATTCATTTACATATTATAATTTCGTTGTCAGAATATTTACTGCTGCGAAAGTAATTTATCAGTGAGAGCTCAGCTTTAAGTTTAAGGATTAATATTGTGATCGCGTATCTGAATTAGGCCTTACAAGTTAATTAAGCTTTTAAATGTATTATTTTATCTTATGAATATTATGTTTTATGTCATCTTAAATTTAAAGCATGAAATATTATTTATACAAAATTCCAGGACTATTGGCGTATTTACTCTATGGTTAAGAGTTAGAATATTTTATGTTTTAAAAATCTGAAGGGCCTAGACGCGCTTACTACCGGACGGACGAATGGACTACCTACTGTCAATGAACCGATATTTTTTAAATAATTAAAAATATAATACAATTAAAAATAGCTACCGTACATATGACTGCGTGGAACAATGGCAAGAGTTACTAGCCACTACAACTACTTGCTACCAACAAAATGAAAGAGGCTTCCTGACACCGGCGAAGGAAATATGATGAACTTTAAATATTATTACTGTTCGCACATATTGTATTCGACCATAAGCGTTATTGAAGAATTGAGGAAGACATACATCACATAGGATATTTCGGGCATATTTTATTCTACCTCTTATTTTTTATTAATAACTGCAGCTAAAACTTGTTCGTAACTAACGAACAATAAACTGAAAATAGCTTGACAAACAGAGTAGAAAAATGCACTGACCTGTTTTGTCTTTGTCTATTCATATAAATTGTTTGTAGTCAATGTTGCATAATACCTTCTGACATTCCACAATTAAGTACATACCCGAGTTTCGAATTTGTTAAGAATAACTCCAATGACCGTCTTTTTAACAGAGAGAGAAAAATCAAAAACTTTACCGACAACCGACTAAATTCAGAAGAAACCAACTGACATATACCCAATCAAACTTTGCATGTATACTTCATTGTCAAGATTATGTAAGAAAATAATTAATGATACCGTTCCGTTGTTTAAATTGATTGCGTGCGAATATATCGTGAAGCTTATGAAAGCGATTGTTATCAATAACCACAAGGTTGACCGTCGTGGACTTAAATTTACGTAATGAAAACGTGTTTTTTGTAAGGAATAATTGGTCAAAATTAAAGGGTTATGATCGCGTGTGTTGATACGATTGACTTAAATGCGATTAGCGCCTTAAATCGTGTATAATAGAGAATATATTCCCACCTAACATGAAACCTTAGAAAATTATTTTTATTTTATGTTCATTTTTCTAATACATGGTTGTTAGAGTTGGCAATAAAAGACTTAATCGTGCATTGTAATTGTTACTTTAGTTAACGTTTTAATCTGTCGGCAATCGGCAATGCTTCGTAGGGTATCGTCGTCGAGACGTGATGAGCTTTGCGTGTTCTATTTTAGAGGGTACTGATAATGTCAATTGAAAGGCCTCAAGTGCTAAACTAGCGAAGTGTGTAAACTACTGAGAGTGCAAGGCACGGAAGCAGTTGGTATATAAAGTAATAAAATGTCTTTTCCGATATCAAAGTCATCGCATGATCCCTCGATATAAAAAAAATACTATATCAAAATCAAAGCAAATCTCATAAAGTTTAATATTATTCTTAATAGTGCTTAGTAATAACAGAGAAAGTAACTGAATTTAATGTTATAATCGAAATGGCAGCAAAATTTTTTAAATACACCATATTGCTCGAATGAGGACGGGTGGATGACACTTGACACCCAATGGCAAATTTTCATCCAACACCGCCGTACGCGGTACGAAT
This sequence comes from Nymphalis polychloros, assembly GCA_905220585.2. Taxonomy (NCBI): domain Eukaryota; kingdom Metazoa; phylum Arthropoda; class Insecta; order Lepidoptera; family Nymphalidae; genus Nymphalis; species Nymphalis polychloros. The sequence goes on along the minus strand of HG992264.1, from coordinate 3,204,175 downwards.
AAAATTAGCAAATGAAAATTCAATGGTCATGGTCTGAACTCACCACCTTCAGTTAAGATTCAGGTACTCCAACCGCTGGGATATATCGGCTAACAAAAAACATACCCTATAAGAAATAAACTTGGTGAAAGCCGACTACACTACAACTTACTATAATCTCATTATTTACATAAGAAAGCCGAATCACACATGTATGAACCTACCATACGCCATAAGTACAGTTACATAGGCAGCATACCTTGAAGCTAGTACTAAAGTTAATCTCTTTTCACGATAACATTAGATGCACCAAATATTTCGTTCGGTTTTAGTAAGGTTTATATATAATAATGACGTTATTTTAAATAAAACCGAGATGGCCCAGTGGTAAGAACACGTGAATCTTAACCGATGATCGTAGGTTCAAACCCAAGCAAGCACTGCTGACTTTCACGTGCTTAATTTGTGAATATAATTCATCTCGTGCGGTGAAGGAAAACATCGCGAGGAAACCTGCATGTGTCAAATTTTACCAACCCGTATTGGAGCAGCGTGGTGGAATAAACTCCAAACCTTCTCCTCAAAAGGGGAAGATGCCTTAGCCTAGCAGTGGGACATTCACAGGCTGTTACTGTTATTAAAACCCAACGAATTTTATTCTTTAAGTTATAAACAAAACTGTGGAAATACTTTTATCCTTTAAACTCGCGGTTTTTGGGTGAGGAAAGGGTGGGGAGAGGGTCAAGTTTTAGGTTATGTACTCTTCTGTACCATTGACAATGTGTATGCATAATTCCATAATGATCGGTTGAGTAGTAAAAAAGTGAAAGCTTGACAAACACATAAATAACAATATTAGGTAGGTCATTGACCTAAAATACATAATGATACCAAGTCGAGTTTCATTAAATTATGATTATAATGACTTATTAACTCGAAGAGTTGGAGCAAAAGATATTTATTAGGCAAGTCCCATGATATATAATTATAAACGATAATTTAGGATATTTAAAGTAGATTCATTAGAATGTACCTTGTTTCTATTCTTATGCTTACATATTATTTGGTAAATTATATAATAGTATTGCTAGTAATAAACAATTGAGAAGGTACGTGGACGAACAAATGGACGAGCTGGTATTTACTTGGTGGTAGGGCTTTGTGTAAGCTCGTCTGGGTAGGTACCACCCACTCATCAGATATTCTACCGCAAAACAGCAGTACTTGGTATTGTTGTGTTCCAGTTTGAAGGGTGAGTGAGCCAGTGTAATTACAGGCACAAGGGACATAAAATCTTAGTTCCCAAGGTTGGTGGCGCATTGGCGATGTAAGCGATGGTTAACATTTCTTACAATGGCAATGTCTATGGGTGTTCGTGACCACTTACCATCAGGTGCCCCATATGCTCGTCCGCCTACTTATTCTATAAAAAAAATGGTGGTAAGTAGTTACCGCCGCCCATAAACATTGGCGATGGAAGAAATATTAGCCATTCCTTACGTCGTCAATGCGCCACCAACCTTGAGAACTAAAATTTTATGTCACCTTACTTAAGTTAGTTTAAGTACCTACAAGAACTGTCTTGTAGGTACATGTCGTACTATAATGCTTGAGAGCGGTAGCAACCGGACAGCAAACGGCATATGACTCGGTACTTACCAAACTGTGCCAAAAGATGCCCATTTCACATCAAAAATCAATTATTTCAAATATAAAACACATTTTCACATCGAAATTCCTTTGAAGTATTTATCGATTTCGATAAATCGATAAATACTCGATCATCGAAATTAAGGTTTTTGTCAATTATAACCTCGAGATATTTGATGTTATCAACATATTGAAGCTTGGGATAAGAACAGTTAAGTGATTCAGGATTAGAACAGTTATGGGATAGAATGATAGAATATACATAATTAATTACATAGATAAAAATAGACGCCAAAAAACCTCGAATCTTTTGACTTAAAACAAATATAGTTTAGGTAGTCGAGCTTTCTTCAAGCCCGTTTGGGTAGATGCGTTATTAAACAGCCCTATTGAGTTATTATATAATTCTGGTTGAGTGAAAAAGTATCATTTCAGGCACAAGGGACTTAACTTCTTACCGACTTACTTATAAACGTTACCAGCGGCTGTTTAGTAAAACACTGATTTTCTCTGCTCTTTCTGTCATTATTGATTGACATTCGAAAGAAGAAAACAGAGCATTGTTTAACTAATAACCCGCGAAGCGTTTATAAGTAAGGCTGTTAATTTCTAAAGTTGGTGGCGTATTAGCGTCTGGTTATCTTTCGCACATGATCAACGTCTGTAAGCGTTAGGGGCCACTTACAATCAGGTAGAACATTTGCCCGGCCGCCTACCAATTTTTACATATATAATAGCTAATCACAGGTAGATAAGGGTTTGGATAATTTGTGTAAAATCCGTTCTTAGTGAGCGTCGACGTCGTGAAAGGACTGTGACAATTTTACAAGGTAATCGGGTAGATAGTTTAGAAGGTTTTATAAAATAAATATAACAACCGTCTCTGAGTACCAAATAACCAACTCACGTTATATAATTTTTACTATACAATCTTTATCCAGCTTTTGAAATGTTGTAAATTATTTTTTTAAATAATTAAATAAATGCCCTTGAAAATAAAACAGTTGATATTAAAATATTGGTTTCTTAACTAAACTTGCGTGACTTTAAAAGAAGAATTTAAAAACTTACATTAAATTTATTTTCTTTTTTGTTTTTGATAAAGCTGGTCGCCATTTTGCTTAACGGCTCGACGGCTTATCACACACGTCATGCAATGTTACGTAGTAAGGCATTAAATTAGTCTAATCAGAAATATATGAACATGACTTCTTAAGATCAGTGTGAATTTTATACCAATAATTTTTTTTAGAGTAATTTTTTACTAAATTAAAACATTATTTATCAAAGCTGAGACGTCTGGTATAGAACCCTTGACTCTTAACCGAAGATTTTAAATTTTCATCTGCTTCAGTTGCGTTTATAATTCATCATGCTCGTGAATGCGCATGGCGGTGAAGGAAAACATCATGCAAGGAAATGTCAATGTTTAAATCCTGTACTATTGCTAGTCTACCTACCTATTTTAAAATTAAAAAATAATAATAAAGATATTCTATTCATTCCTCTATCAGTCTGTAAGTTATAAAAAAATCAATTAAATGTACAATACACATTATATAAAACTTTGATTATTAATAAAATTACCAAAACAATGTTCTTGCTTCTTTGAATATGTGTGTCATAATCCTAACTAATATTATAAAAGCGAATGTGAGTTTGTTTGTGACGCTCTCACGCCTAAACCATTAAACTAATTTCAAAAAATTATCATGATATAACGCTACATTATCAGTGAATCACATAGGCTACATTTTGTCCCCGTATTCCCATACGATATTCCGATACGGAAACTACGCGGGTGAAACCGCAGGCAAAACGCTAGTAGAGTAATACGGTAATAGTTATAAATACCGTAAATTTATAATGAACTTAAAATTAATGTCCTAAAAACGACACTTACAGAAGGTCCTCTGAACAATGGCTAAGTTAGAATTAATAGCTAAGCTTATAACTTTTAATATAATTATTATTAACAGTCACTTCCTTATTTAAATGTTTTGTGAAACAACTCACACAAGCAAAATGTCACTCACACAGAGACAACTTTAGATAATATCTGTAAGTACGTAGTCTTTCTTTATCGCCAAAAAAAATTATATAATCTTACCAGTTTCAGCCCGCACCATAGCCCGCATGTGAGGTAGGCGTTACATACCCTATGGGCCTATGTCATTTAATATATATATCCATTACAACGTGTATGCAAAATTTGAATTGTTAAGACGTGACAGACAAACAAACAGACTCACTTGCGCGTTTATAATATGAAAAAATAAGATTTCTATGAGTGACAGGATCGTAAATTCGATTAAGGTTCCAAGCAAGACATTAGCGAACGTGCATGTCATGTTCTAGATTAATCTAATTAATCACTACAATGACTATTATTTTTGCTTGACAAACCTTTAAGAGGTTTCTGTCCAGCAAAATATTACTTTTTTGCCATCTCGTAGACGTGAAGAATCGTCTACGAGAAAAATCATCATTATAAAATAAAAATTGTCACCGTCTTATCTCTTTGACGTTAGATCCTCCATAACTAATTGTTATTCCTAACATGCTCAAGCCATGGTTGTCAGTTGTTCCACACTCACATTTGTCCTTAGCACACTTGGATGTTCTCGTTGACGATGTCCTCCTGACCCACTTGACTCCTTACCATGCTGACTGTTCTCCGCGGAACGCCCAACAGATGTGATATTTATGTATATTCAAATGAGTTATATATACTGCTCGTTGCCTCGTTGGTCTAGTGGCTAGATATAAGGCCACAGACCCGATGGTCCTGGGTTCAATTCCCAGGTCGGAAAGCACGTTAAGCCGTTGGTCCTGCGCCTGAACTCTTTCCGGTCGTGTCGGATTGCCGTCCCATCGAATTATGAGAGCTAAGGAAAAGAGAGTGCACCTGTGTTTGCGCACACACTTGTGCACTATAATATCTCCTGCGCAGTTGGCTAATCTCTCTTGAGATTGGCCGCCGTGGCCGAAATCGGTCTGGAGGACCTTATTAAATAAATAAAAACAGAATTTCGTTAATAGAAATAAATATTTTTTTCTCATTATTATAATAAAACATAGCAAAGTATATTGTGCACGCACCACGTACACACTATGAAGAAGGGAGTGGCATGAATCAGCAAGAGAGGGTCATGACGTTTGCCGTCACGGCATACGATTCAATCTTACTTTGGAAGTAAGTTTGAATTGACTTGCCAACAAATGCTTCAAATCAAAAATATATATTTAATCTCTATAATTTTGATTTTATCATATAATATTTTATTGTTCTAGAAAATTCCTATTTATTTTTACTTCAATATTTACCATGTACATCTATACATATAATAAATCTGTAACTGGTCGATGTCTGTACATGGAAGATAAATGAGTAAAACTTTTATCGGGGGTCTTTATAAACACAATAGAACCCAAAACAATGATTAATAAATTTTTTGTCTGTTTGTCTGTTTGTCTGTTTGTCTGTTTGTCTGTGCGTTTGTGCACGCTAATCTTAAAAACGGCTTAACGGATTTGAGTGCGGTTTTCACTAATGTATTGTGGCTAACTTCACTTAACATTTAGTGTTTGTTTTATTTCAATCGGTTCATAAATAATAAAGTTATGTCAATTTAAAGATACACGTAGAACATTTATTAAAAAATGGTTATGGTCAAACTGAAAAGAGATTAAATATTTCATGTAATTTACACTTTTGCTTATGATTTATCCTATATTTTGTCCTATAATTTTTAATCTCTTTATTTATTTATTAAAAGTTTAGTATTATCACTACTAAAAATCAATAAATTATTATCTGTAGGAAAAGTACGCGCACCTGTTAGTTGTCAAAATCAAAAAGTTTTGTTAACAATTTCGTGTTTTCAGTAGCTTCGTGTGTTGTTTTTGCATAAAAACTAATATTGCATATATATTGTGTGTATCTTTATGATCTTATCTTATATCTTTCATAACAGTACGCTTTAAGACTGCGTGTGAGCAAGTCAGTTAACTCAGTGACAATAATTAATACGTAAATAGTATATAGGTGTATAAACAAAGCCTAAAAAACAACTATAACAATAATACATGGTTTTAGAAGTGCTTGCTTTAAACATAAACGTGGTATATCACTTCTTAAAACTTTAAATAGGTATAATTTTTTCGCAAATTCGTGTTACCGAAGTTTTTTTCTAAACAACGAAATAAATAACAATTTAACGCGGAAAAAATGGCAACCATATTTCGAACTATATTTATTAGCCTCTGGATATATATAAGGAGTATTAGCCACTGGTTATGTATAAGAAGTGTAAATAGAGAAAAATAGCAATTTTGTTCAACATTAAAATAACAGAAATTACTTTAGAAGACCTCATTAATAAATGTAACAAGTATTTCGAACCGAGGAAAAATTTAACTATGGCCTGACATGTATTTTTTATGAGAAAACAAAGCAAACACGAAAATATAACCAACTTTATTACGAGTCTAGAAAATTACAGTTTAAAATGCGATTTCGTTGAATTAATAGTCATTGGTCAGTGATAAATTTACAGCGAATATGTGTTAGAGTAGCTCGCCAAACATCAAAGATTATTACAACGGTCTGATCTGTCACTAAAGAAAGCTATAGAGATAGCTAAAATAGTAGTGATCGAACAACAAAATACGGAGCACATCAATACTGCACTGAGACGTCGTCATCACCGTCATCATCTAATGAATATCAAGTGATGAAGGGGGAGTAAAAGGGTTAAACGACACACAGTACAGAATAGAGAAGATGTGCATATTCCTACGAAGTCAGTCGGGCAACTAATTAAGAAGAGAACAAAATTGTGAAACGTGGTTATATTTGCCTCATCCCAATATAAACCGAATAAAAGTATTTTGTAATCTCTCAGCTTAATTCAATTGGTCTTTGGCTACATCAAGCTTGCGACAGCATAATCATGAATAGGAAGAAGTAGATCTGTGCGAGCATATAATATATAATTAAGTGTACTCAGATATTGAGATTATATATTTAAAAAAAAATCACTGCAAAAATAACATAAATAAGTTAAAAATAATAATGTATTAAATGTATTAATTTATATAAAATGAATGTACCAACCCATCTTAATATTCAATATTTAAGTTTGTTATAAATTTTGTACTGTAGTCATATTCTTGCTTTCCTTTTAATTGTATTTGGTTAAAAAATATATAAATAATATATATATCATTTATTTATTGCATTTTATTGGCCTTACTCAATGTAATAATGCTTAAGCTATGTGATTTCATTTATATTTTGTTTTTGTTAAATTTGTGTTTTCATTAAGTAATTAATTATATTTGATTATAAAAAAATATATATCTTACTACACCTTTACTGATTATGATGGTTTAGCTGTTTGATTTTATATATGTTTTGATTATTTTAATGATTGTGTAATTATTGTTGGTGGAAACTTAGTTAATGTATGTATATATTTATATATATATATATGCTATAAGTGTCATCTCATTTTTAACACTTAACCTACCAGAGCGGTCAAATAACTGCTTTTGAAACTTTAATTAAAATTGTTATATAGCTGCTTTTGTTTGTATATTATATACTTTTTCTACATAAAATGGCCGCTTAAGCAGCTTATTCAGATGTGTGTCAAGTTCAATGGACAACATTTGTTTTAATTCCCTTTTTTTTGTTTAATTAAATTAGTAGCCTTGGTTAAGTCTGATTTTATTTAGTCTCTGACAGAAGAAACTTTTCCTTTACTTTATACTTTATATTGTACACATAAAATAACATAAATCTATAACAAAAACGAATTAATTAATAAATTATCCATACATATAAATAAAATTGAAGTTTCTGTCTGTTATTTCAAAATAACTGCCTGTTTTAAAAGTTATATGGCTATTTACGATTTACCAAAACCAAAGCAATCATTTTTTTAATTTTTTTACTATCTGCATGTCTGTATCTTTAAATCGTCTAAAAATTGAAATAACCGACGTGGGTTAGAAACTTGAAATTTTGGCAGTTGATACATTTTATAACACCCACTAAGGTAGGATTTTTGGAAATTCTACCCCTAAAGAGTTGAACGATTGCTTAGAAACCCGTCATTTTTAAAGTTAGAAGCATGAAATTTAATGAACAAGCTTAAAAATAAATAAAAATGTATTTCAGCGTTTTTGAAAAGCTAAATCTAAGAGGGTAAAAAAGGGGTTGAAAGTTTGTATAGGGATTCCGTCACTTTTGGTGTAAGAAGAATGATATTTAGTATTAAAGCTATGCATACGTATTTCGTCGTTTTTAGAAATTTAACTCCAAACGGGAGAAACGGGGTAAAAGCATTAGTATAAAAATTAAAAAAAAATAGAAATATACTATTTGAGCTTTTTGATTGAATTAATAAACATGAATTTCAAAGTTTTTAGAAACTTTTATTTTTGTTTGTATAATAATGAAATTCAAAATACGCAATATCTTATATCAATATCTCTTAGGGAGAAATATACGAACTTCACTATGTTGGTGATGTTTGGATAAAAAAAACATATTCCATTATTGCCATATGTACCACTTAATTGGTATTCCCTAAGCTTATATTATTGTAAAGTTTCATTAAAATCCATTCAGTAGTTTATGCGTGAAAGAGTAACAAACGTCCATACATCCATACAAACTTTCGAGTTTATTATATTAGTAAGAAGTAGGATTATTATATGCCCTATACTGAACACACATACACTATACTGGATGGGCGAATAAATCGATTGGTAAATGTTTATATCTTATTGATTAAAAAATGATAAAATCCTTATTTTACCCGTACGAAGTCGGGACGGGCAGCTAATTACTCGCTGATAACGTATCTTTCTGTAGGTAAAAAAGGTTTTTAAAAACAGTACAGCAGTTTTTTAGTTTATTCGCTACAAACAAACATACAAAAAAATCTATTTTTACTTATTTATAATATTAGTATAGATAAAGACCACGCGCGAGCGAAGCTGCGGGCAACAGCTAGTATATAATATACTTCCTGTGTGGAAAAGCTAAGAGATTCAGAACTGCTTATTTGTTAAATATTAAAGTTGATTTTGCTATTTGCTTTTACTACGTTATCTTTATTTTAAAACTAAGGGGCGTGCAAATGTGTACCTGATGGGAAGTCGTAATTACCTATAGACTTAGTAATGCAACAAGCCATACCCCACACCGTTAATATGCGCTCAACCATTGGCGCTAAGATTTTGTGTCATCTATGTCTGTTACACTGGCTCACTATCAATTTGAACTGAAACACATTAATAGAAGTTGTTGTTTAACGGTTGACTGGGTGGTACCTACCCAGACGGGTTACAACCTACCATCATGTCAAATTCAATTACTAACCCCCAAATGCAAACTCAATTGTACTTAGTTGGGTTGGGACTTATTTTGTCTCCACTAATACAAAGTCGATGCTATCATAATAATTGTATAAATTAAATGTTAGGCTCTAATAATTTTCTAATGATAACGACAGACAAATAACATAGAAAGTAAATTCATCATATCATTTTGTCGATTTGACAACCATAATGTAAGTTTCTTTAGGAATGTGGACGTGGTGGAAGTCATTTGGTCCATAAAATATAGTTGTTGACAAGAACTAGTGATGTCCATAATTATTGTAAGACAAATCGATATAATACATCTATATATTAAATACTAAGAAATATTTTGACAATGAATTTTCCTTTTAATTTGAAATTAAATTGGTATAATACTTGTTCGCAATAATCTAAGAAGTTTGAGTAGGTATTTAGCTGTCACTCAGATTTATTATAACAAATTAGGCCAGTCATTATTTCTAAGAAAATTATTTTAGTTACGTAAGAGACATTTTGAATTTATTTAATAAAATTAAATGGCAATTGTTTGAGATTTTAATTAGAAAAAGAAAGCTATTTTTTATTTACTATCTTAAACTTTCCGACCCAGGACAGACATTTGTGTGCATGAACATGTCTGTTTGTCCTGAGTCTGGGTGTAATTTATCTATATAAGTATGTATTTACTAAAGAAAAGTAATATATATATAGTATATCAGTTGTCTGATTTCTATAGTACAAGTTCTGCTTAGCTTGGGATCAGATGGCCGTGTGTGAGTAATGTCCCAGGATATTATATAAATTTTATCGACTATCGATACTAATTAACCCAGCTCTAGAGCCTCGCTCTAACTAATGATTAGTGTGACAGTTACCGCAATTCCATAAAAGATTCGTCGAACCATATCGATTTCATATTTATATTATTATTTCAAAAATAGAACGACTGCGTTGAGTGTATGTTTAGCAAAAAACGTTTCATTTTACACAACACAACACAACAAATCATTTATATATTTGAGATGATTAAGTCTACATACATTATTGTGTAAATAGCAATTAAATATAAAATCATGTAAATTGGTATTGTTGTTTTTGCACGATTTCGAAACAAACTTACCTCCTCATAGTTACGTTTTATTTGTTTTATGTATAGTGTAATATCATATCATACACGGGGTAAACGATTTATTGAATATTACGCTCTTGCAACACTGAACCCTTTTCATAGAATATGAAACTCTGAAGTGATATTGCTATTTGAGTTACGCTCTTATACGTATAAAAATATTGACGATTGTATTAAATTTTATGTAAAAAATAAGATTTTTTTTATATGATATATAAAAACATATATTTATTTTGGATAGGATTTGCGTAAACTCTGTCCTTAGTGAGGGTGAAGTATCTGACAAAAGTTCTAACTAAGTTCAAAACAAACGGGCGGTAACTTTAGGACATCTCATGATGAGTGGTATTACGCATATAATTATAATAATGTCCTCCTGACCGATTTTGGCCACAGCGGCCAATCTCAAGAGAGATAAGCCAACTGCGCAGGCGATATTATAGTGCACAAGTATATACGCAAACGCAGGTGCACTCTCTATTCCCTAGTTCTCATAATCCGATAGGACGGCAATCCGACACGACCGGAAAGAGTTCAGGCGCAGGACCAACGGCTTAACGTGCTTTCCGAGGCACGGGAGTGTAAACACTTTCAACTTCCAGACTCCGGGCTGCTACTGAGAATTTTGTGACAGAAAAACCCAATAGCTTTTTATTGGCCCGACGTGGGAATTGAACTCAGGACCTCCGGGTCAGCGGCCTTATATCTAGCCACTAGACCAACGAGGCAGTCATTTACGCATATATATAGATAAAGATATATTTATTGTATAGTAACGTATGTTGTTAGTTCTTATGATGGTATATAAGAGAAGATAATATTCGAAGCCTATGTGCCCCAACTAGAATTTGGTAGAATATAAATAAAGACTATTTCCTTTGGTTAGAACAATACTTACATATATATATAAAGGCACTTAATCTTTCTTGACATACTAGCTATTCTTCCAAAATTACGGAAAAAGGTCTACAGCAACCTCAATAAAATATAACTTAATAGGTCGACCGTTTCTGTCGCCAATAAATCATTTTAATTGCGTTTTGAACAAGGGCGCCGAATATTTCGTTTATAGACTGGTTTTCCTTGTATTCAATTAATGAGGTTTCCACTCCATTTGCGTAAATTAAAACTCCTATAATAGCAACCATGGCCCAGTCTTCAGTCAGGCAGTCGGCGCTTCAAAACCTCTGAATTTACATATGCTTAATTTATATTTTAATTGCGATTCCATTTGAATTCTAAGCGAGGAATTCTGTACGTGATGGAATTCCGCTACATGTATCTCAAGCCTAAGATTTTCCTCAAGAAATGTGAAAGAGCAAAAAAAAAATTTAGCCCGGCGGTTATTTCCAGATTATTATTTCTTTTTATGTAAAAGGGAGCTATCGAGCAGGAGGCTCACCTGATGGAAAGTGACTACCACCGCCCATGGACATCTGCAACACCCGAGAGCTTGCAGGTGCGTTTCCGGCCTTTAAGGAATGAGTACGATCACTCAAATTCACATAAAAACAAACAAAAAACTAACTCTAGCTTTATTATATAAGTATACTAGCGTTTTGCCCGCAGTTTCACTCGCGTAGTTCCCGCTCCTGTGGAAATATGGTGACAAGGTGTCGCTTATGCTACTCACTGTAGCTTTACATTGGTGAAAGAATTTTTCAAATCCTTTTAGTGGTTCAGGCGTGAAAGCGCACCAAACAAATAAACGCACATTCGCATTTGTAATTGTAGTTAGGATTATAAAAAAAATCGAATAGATTAATTAAATGCTTGAAGTTTTATCACAATAGAATGCGGATGAAGTTTTAAGTTCAAAATATTCACAACTTTTAATAGCTGCGGGCTATTGAAAAACCTGTCACCAATTTTTGTGGTTTCATTGCACTCATGTTTCGTTTATACGGATATTATCCCGGTGACCTGAATTGACCTTTGCTTGTGTGGAATTCACTTTGAAGTAGTCCTCCAATTTCATTCCGCACAAAAAAATTAGGTAAAAGTGTATTCTCAAATAGTATAGCTAGGATCCAAAAAAGGAAATATAGAAATTCATTTTACACAAATATTAGGTCTTACAAGGAAAAAAATTCAACTCCGATGCGGCAGTCCAAGGCGCCTTCAAAGAGTTTATTGATTCTCGCCCCCATGTTGTTTTTTAGTAAAGGGATCAATGAATTGCCTATGAGATGGCAAAAGTGCATAGATAACAACGGTGCATACTTTGATTAATTAAATATATTTTAGGACTAAATATATTAGGACCGAATCCTTACATATGAAACTGGCGTTTTGTACGGGAGGAATATAAAGTCAATTTTTTTTTTTTGTAAAATATATTTAATTAATCAAAGTATGCACCGTTGTTATACACTTATATATATACAACTTTATTTTTTTAACTCTAGCAACGTTTATGATAAGATGTTATTGGTAGTATATTTTTTTCTACAGCTAAAATGTAAATGTAATCTTAGATATGGCAACATTCTACGAACATACACAGATACATTTTCATTATTCATATTGCATTGTGTGTGCGTTATTCTGCCATGACAATTGCTTGCATACTATTGTAACATATTTTTCATGATATGGATGAAAATATTCCAAGTATACAAAAAAGGAGTCAGGGATTTAAGTTTATTCATTAACGCTTTGCAAATATATAATCATGCAAAACTACAAAAAATAACCAATCAAAACTCAAGATTTTAAAGAAAAAATTGACTATTGGTATACCAGTTATAAGATTGACAATGTTCTTAAAACGTAGAAAGAAAATCAAAGTAGGAACACAGCCTGGATAAAATTATATAACTTTTAGATTCCTTGATTTCATACATAACTTTTTTAAATCTTTATAGGCCAAGGTATCAATACATGTATAATGTATATAAAATATAGGTATATCCACTATTCCAACATGAAACGAAGTGATGCAGTAAATTTCGTATCTAATAAATAAATAAATGATTGTAGCGCGTGAATCTTAACCGAAGATTCCGTTATAATTAGTTATAACTCAGGCAATCACTTGATTGATTGAGTTATCAAATGATTAATTTGTATTTCGTGCAGTCTTGTATAATATAATGAACAGTCTGAGTCAAACAGTGGAACGACTATTATATAGTCTGTTACTATTCTCATTTTTACTTATCATTATTACAGAAAAATTACTCGGTGGTAGGGCTTTGTGCAAGCTCGTCTGGGTAGGTACCACCCACTCATCAGATATTCTACCGCAAAACAGCAGTACTTGTTATTGTTGTGTTCCGTTTTGAAGGGTGAGTGAGCCAGTGTAATTACAAGCACAGGGACATAACATCTTAGTTCCCAAGGTTGGTGGTGCATTGGTGATATAAATGATGCGAGCGATTAACATTTCTTGCAATTGGCGTTGGTGCCCACTTACCACCAGGTGGCCCATAGGTGCGCCCGCCTTCTAAAAAAAACTAAACCATCATGAATAAACCTTCTGAGATATTTTTTATTCAATTTTGCCATTTAATATAATTCCAGTTAACAAAACCCAAAAAGCATGAAAATAATGGCAAAAATATTATTGGATCATGATGTCCGTTTCAATATGAATAGTCGCATATTTTGTAGGAATGTGGTAATATATTATGCATAATTTTATAAGGAAGCCGTTGACGAACGCTTGCCCTAACTCGTGACAGGAATATTGAGTGAAATATCTTCAGCTTCTGCTGTACACGATTTTTCCTTTCCCGCAGCAAAATTTTCTAGAAAAATGTTTTATTTATTTGTTTTATTATTTTTTACATTATTTATTATATTTAAGCTTCCTACAGCTTAGTAATATAAATAAATGCTTGTCACCATAACCAATAACTAATGTATAAATTAAAATAACCATTAATTGCGATGATTTTGCTTGAAAAACTTTTGTTTTTAAATTGGTAGCATAACATTAAATCATATCAACTATCGATTTTTTCCCATCAGGAATTTTATATAAAGTTATAGTAATTTAAATTTTATTGCACTTGCATTTAGAACTATTATTATATGTTTAATAAAATAAACATAATTCAATTGTTTGACCCTCTCAAATTTAGTATCATTTTTGGTTAGTTGGACTAAAATTATAAATGGTAGAGCTTTGTGCAAGCTCGTCTGGGTAGGTACCACCCACTCATCAGATATTCCACGGCAAAACAGCAGTACTTGGTATTGTTGTGTTCCGGTTTGAAGGGTGAGTGAGCCAGTGTAATTATAGACACAAGGGACTTAGTTCCCAAGGTTGGTGGCGCATTGGCGATGTAAGCGATGATTAACATTTCTTGCAATGTCATTGTCTATGGGCGTTGGTGACCACTTATCATCAGGTGGCCCATATCCTCGTCCGCGTACTAATACAATAAAAAAAAGAAGCTGTGCCGGTTATCAAATCACGACTTAGCTACTGAATCTGTCGTAAAAGTAGTCTAGCATGTACATACATACCTCCTGTAATTTATGCATAGGAATATAAATTTTTGAACTTACGACCGAAATAAATTTGACGCAGTTGTCACGAGGAATAGCAATTTCAAATCTATGCGAGCGATAAAAATTTCGTATTAGTAGTTATACTGGTCATTTTTCGGATGACTTTCGGATGGTCTTGATGGATAACAGGATATAGGCTATTTGAATATATTCTTAATTCCGCTATATTACACAAAATAACTGGTTAAAAAGGCCTTTATACTGTACATAAAACATTATTCGAGGAATAAAATGGACTTAATATTCCTGTCGGGCACACAGTTGAGCCGACAGTAAACATAATTTATGTTGGCGCATTTATAAAACTCTTATTAAATAAAAAAATCATCTTTGTAAGGTTTGGTCTAACTCAGTTTCGGCTTAGGTTACGTGCTCTCACTTAAGACTCCTGATTGGTAAAAAAATTTGGAAACTATAAAAATAACTTACAAATCGAAAGAAACTTATACTTTTACATGAATTTTGTTTTTTTTATAATTCACCAATTTTTTGGATTTTTAATGCTTAAAATTTATTATAGAACTTCTATATACAAACTAAATATTTTCATCTTTCTCTAACATATGTATTCTTTCTCAGGAAAGAGAAAGATGGATGAGAATGAGGGGTATCTTAAGGACTCAAGCAGATGAATAGTCTACTTTTAAACCCGTCTCTGACTGATCGCAATACTAAGTTTCAGCTTGAGTTAACTTGGTGGTAGAGCTTTGTGCAAGCTCGTCTGGGTAGGTACCACCCACTCATCAGATATTCTACCGCAAACACCAGTACTTGCTATTGTTGTGTTCCGGTTTGAAGGGTGAGTGAGCCAGTGTAATTACAAGCACAAGGGCCATAACATCTTAGTTCCCAAGGTTGTTCATATTACAACGACCTTTTCCTTTAATTAACAAGATTTTGTACATGTACGCTGTTAGATGAAATTACGCTGAGGCTCAGTGTTATAGTTTTGTCCTAAAATAATATGAGGCAAAATTCTCGGTATGTAGAAGGTAAAACGAGAAACTTGTGAAAATGTACACTATTTCCTATTTAATAGTTAAGTAAGTTCCAATTTAAATATACTAAAGGTCGTATGTGACTATATTTTTGATTAATGTTATGCTCTCTGCAGTTGAAATATTTGGACCGCGGAGTAAAATTGCAAAAACATTTATAAAACATATATATATACAACAGCCCTTTCTACTGGTGGTAGAGCTTTGTGCATGCTCGTCTGGGTAGGTTAGGTTAGCCACCACCACCACTCTCTCATCAGATATTCTACCGTGAAGCAGCAATACTATTTCTATGGAATGGTTAATATTTCTAACAGCGCCAATTTTTATGGACTATGGTGACCACTTACCATCAGGTGGCTCATAAGCCTTTCCATTTTGTTATTTTATAAAAAATACAGCAATATATAAATACTTTATCCTCATTTTATAGAGGCACTATTTTTTGTCGTTTACATTGCGTATATGTTATAACTCCGTGCACACCTTCATTTTGGACTATTCTTAGGAACAGACTCTTCTATTCTTTAGGACTATTGAGAGAAACTCCTCTTCTTTATCGTGGAGCAGTCTTGAGCTTCCAGATTGACCTTTCTAATTTGCAACTCTACTCTTCGTACGGTTGCAAGTTCAATTTTGCTTGTGATCTTGTTTTCGAGTAAAAGTTAAATTATCAGACTGGAAATATCCTACTACTGGTCTAGAACCTCTTCTTCTTTTGAGTTTAAGAAGCATTTTCCACCATGCTGTTCTAATCCAGTAAGATAGTCATGTCACAGACTATTATCAATCTTAACATGGAGATTTCCATGAAAATTTTACATAAAAATTCAGTGGTGCTTGTCCGGCCACACTCGTATTCCACGGTTAGGATTCATGTGTTCTACTCACTGGGTCATCTCCGCTCAACCGTGACTAATCGGTGAAAATATGACACGATGTGACATTGTGATGTGATGCACTGATCGTCGAAGATACCCACGACACGATATCGCATCGTGACACGACGATGCAAGATGCCACGACACAAAGTTATACGTGTGTTTTGACCCTTAGAAAATAAAAACGCTTAATTGTTTTTTGAATACAATCCACTTTCACATTAATATTAAAGTTCAAAACAAATTCAATACGTCATAAAACTTAATTTTATTACGAAAGCGAACATAAAGATTTATTTTCATTACACATAATACTATGCGTGATGCGTTTACTAATAAAACTGCCTTTGTTAAATCATTTTACTTTCTAGTAAAAATCGAATATATTAACAATCATTGTTGTGTTAAACAAAATCGATCTTTACTTCTATGTCTATAAGGTCTATTTTATTGAATAATGTTTTATAAAAATCAAAATGTTCTCATATTCTTCGTTATAGTGTTTTCTATTTATTAACTGGAACATAGACCATCAAATCAAATACCTTTATTTACCACTGCCGCTATCCAACTCAACTTCCCCGTCGGACAATAATAAAATTGGTGTATTTCAAGTGGTATACGTTTTTTTAATCCCAAAAAATTATTGATGTGTTGGTGGATTAGCAGATTTAACCTTAATATGTAACGAAATTGTATTCATTTATATATATAAAGGTATTTTCGTTATGTACTTGTAACTGACTTTCACTTCAAGACAATTATATACATATTTACTTAATAATATATAGAAGAAAACTGTTATGGTCATCGAACAAAAATATAAAATCTGGCAATTAAATTAAAGTTATTTTGGAACGTCGTTAAGCCAGCCACTAAATAATTAAAAAAACTTCATAGTCAAATGAACGGTCGTCGTTGTTTGTTAAAGAAATAATTATATATTTAAAAAATATTCTTAATAGGAAAATCCAGAATCACCTAATTGTGATAAAAAGTTTTCATGTTAATATCCTCTAAATATAGATTTATTGTTATATAATTTTATTGTAGATACAGTAATATATAAGGTAATATCAGAAACATTATCAATGGGATTGCCATTATGCTTAAATTAAAAAAGAGTTCTGTTAATCAAATCCTAACTAATAACATAAAAGCGAAAGTAAGTTTGTTTGTTTGTTTGTCGCTTTCACATCATCACTATTCAACCGATCATTATGAAATTATGCATACCCCGACAAAAAAAAACATAACTACACAAGGATGAAGCCGCGGTTGAAAGTAGTATATAAATCGTCTTTAAATCAACTAAAACTATTTCGGTTACATTTTTAACACGTACATTTAAATTAAGAACACGATTTTAAATATACACAATATGTATATAGAAACGGTGTATATACATTAATATTATTATAATTTATACCGGCACAAAAACCCACATGCTTCGTTCATATATTAAAAACTTCTTAATTAAATAGAAGCATTTCTACCTGACCTTAACACCCAAACATCTGGTGAAAGTCGTTTGGTCGCTAATTTACAAAATTACTGGCTTCGAACTCATGTGAAAGTGAAATGACAGTTCAGGCATTTTTCAATAACGAGGTGCGTCTTTGTTTTGTTTTAGTGAATGATTTTCGATGTTTTCTTGTTATGGTTGATGATGTGCTGATGATTTCGGCCATGACGGCCATTCTCAAATTAGTCAACTACGCAGGACATATTACAGATGATGCACTCTCTATTCTTTTACCAAATAAACAAAAAAAGCGTTCGTTATATACAGATAGGATGAGGTGAAATGGATCAGTATTTTAAGTATAACTAACTTATATATATATAGAATATATATATAGAATATATATATTAAATAGAAGAATTATAAAGACGGTTTGAGTTTTGACCCAATATACTATACCTATAGATTGGGCATACTGAACCCTTCCTACTGATCCATTTCACCTAACTTAAATATATATATATATATTTAAGTTAGGCTTTTCTTTAACCTCCTACAACAACCTCCACATATAAGCAATGAACACAAAAATTGATACTTCATACGCTAAAAAGGAAACTCTTGCTACAAAATAATAATTACCTCTTAATATTGCAATTTCGTTCACGGCAGCTTTAAAGGTATTTTCGTAACGTACTTTTCACGGGCTGTTACTTCAATGCAAACTAATTTACACTATAAGGAAGTGTAGACAAAAGACAAGACGTTAAATAAGATATTAGGTAAATATATATCATATACATACGTCTGAATTTCGAGATAGCTTTTCGACATTTGATCTAAATAAGTTAGTTTTTAAGTATTAGTCGTAAATGTGAATGGTGGAATATTTTTTTTATATTATAGATAGGCGGGCGGGCAAATGGGCCACCTAGTGTCAAGTGGTCACCACAAACCATAGACATTGGCGATGTAAGAAGAATTAATCATTCCTTACATCACCAATGCGCCACCAACCCTGGGAACTAATGTCCCTTGTGCCTGTAATTACACTGGCTCGTCCTTCAAACCGGAACGCAACAATACTGAATATTGCTATTTGGCGGTAGATTATCTGATGAGTGGGTGGTACCTACCCAGACGGGCTTGCACAAAGCTCATTTCCCACATTTTTATGTATATATATCATAGTAAGCGCATAAATTTATTTATATACTTTAATTAATTTCACTGACAATGTTTTAAAATAGCGTTTAGTTCATTTTTTTTAAGTTTACTTACAAAGAATGTACCTTTTTTTTTCCTATGCATGTTAATCTATCCTTTAAGTGATGTATGCAATTTTTATATTTAAGTTATTTAAGATTGTACTCAAAAATATGAAAAAAAATTGTATACAGCTTTGGGTTCGTATTTAATAAAATAAAAATAAAATTCCTACCATCTAAAGACGATCCACGAATGAACCGCCATTGAATATGTCTTACTGATATTTTGTAATTCGTACTGAATAGTAAGAAATTTATCAAAACGCTTCCAATAGTTCGAATCTTATATTGGACGCGTTTCCTAACGACCAATCATAACTGATTCGTTACACGTGATAACGTTGAGAGCGGTACTTCTATGATCTTGGAATGTACAATGAAACATGTGGTCATTACCATCGATAACTCGATAATATTATATTTATATACAATAGACTTATAACATTAATTTTTTATTTGATGCAGATATAGTCATAAATGGTACGCAGCAAGAACATTAAAAAGTTTGAACACTTTTACCTTGGACTTATAGTGCAAAAAACTTCATCCAAAATACACTACACTTACACTACACTACTCTTACATTACACTACTCTTATTGCCTCTACTGGTGACAGGAGGGCTGGTTCATGTTTCGCCCAGAGAATCTGAATTTCGGATTTCAAGGGGAAATGTTGCTAGCATTCGTGCCACTATTCCACGCGGCCACGATTTTTACAGTTATTATTTTTAATTTTTATTTGTATTTAAGCATATGCAAAAAGATCTACTATATAATGCTTCCTGTACTTAAATTAAAACACGAGAAGTGCTGTTTATTTTGTTTGTTCATGAAGGATATTCAGGAAAACAAAGCTATAAAGATTTTATCGTTAAAATAACAATATTTTCAAGACAAGTTATTTGTTACATTTCATCATTTACATATTTATAAGGCGATATCAATAAGTGACACGTAGCATTATAAGTTCCTAAATTCACATATATATTATTTGTCTTGCGTTGATCGTTACTCGGTGGTACAGCTTTGTGCAAGCTTGTAGGTACCACCCACTCATCAGATATTCTACCGCAAAACAGCAGTACTTTGTATTGTTGTGTTCCGGTTTGAAAGGTGAGTGAGCCAGTGTAATTACAGGCATTATTATTATAATAGTTATATAATAGGATAGTATAATACAATATATACATAAATATGTAGGTAAATCTTATTGTTGTGTTTACAATTGGTCTCGTGGAATCTATGAAAAGATAAGAAAATCATTGTAAGAACAGACGGGACAGACATCGATTGTTTATTATTGAAAGAATTTAACAAAGAAAACCATTATATAGTAACGAAATATATAGTGTAATAGCCAGGCATACGAGAGAATTGAGAACGGTGACGAAGAGGGAGGTTGACGGCATAAGAGAGCGTCATGCCGTTTGCCGCGACGGCGTACGACTGACTTTTGTTAAGACGCCAATAAACTTTTCACGTCAAAAATGTAACTATACCCTGGATATGGAATCGGAGTAGGATTAAAGGTAAACAAATTGCATGCGATTCTCTAATTATGCTGCTGTATTTTGCATCATAAATAGTTCTTGTTTAATTTATGTACCTTTATTTATAATACAACACTATTCCACTTAACTAGTTATAACCACATTAATTTAACTTTCGAATTTCCGATTACAACTTGAACATTGAAAACACCATCTTTTCTCGAGTCCATATATATCATAGATTGTTTAAAATTTCGACCAATGATATCGCGTCAATTGATATCGATGACCAATGGGATCGGTGTCAAAGTTGTTTATGTGGGCTTAATCCTCTTGTGATTGGAACATTTTCAGTTTCATATGAATTGAATAAAATGAAGACTCTAATTGTAGATGAGTATACTATTTTCCTGCATAAAGTACATAGTTTGATCATGACTAGAAAAATAATGTTTTCGTTTGATACTATTATTATTGAATAATATTCGAATGTCTGCTCTAAGGTCTATATAGTACACATAAAGAACTTACTGATGAAAATTATCTCGGAACTTTCAACACCAACAGTTACTTAACTTCTCTTTTAAAGCATTAATTTTACTGTGTAATTACTCTTATAGTGAGTCTATTAAAACACAAAACGTGTTTTTATTAAGTTTTTAGAATGAAAATAATGACAAATCATATACAATTTTATTTAAAAAAACGCAACGAACTATTAGTCATACCCAGTTTCACCCGCGTATAATTAATAAAAATATAATATATAAAAATAAGCCTAGAGCCTTCCTCGATAAAAGGACTATATAACGCAAAAATCATTTTTAAATTCGAACTAGTAGTTCCTGAGATTAGCCGGATCAAACAAACAAACTCTTCAGCTTTATATATTAGTATAGATAAAATTTGTGCTCGTTATTCCCGTAAGAAAATATTTGGGAAGAATAATATACTTTTTGTGGGAACGCAGTTATTCAATAATTTACGAAATATGTTAAAGAAGTTGAAAACATATTTATATTTCAAATTAAACTAAGACTATATTTACAAATTAATTGTAATACATATGATTGTACTGATTCTTATATTGAGCTTATGTATTTAACTAATTGTAGAGCTTTTTTTTTTCTAATAAGAGACACGCTTTCAAAATCTGCGTACTTTTAATTGTTTAATATATTTTTATAATGTGTTTTAAAACTCATTTTAAGTGACTTGTTAATTTCTTCACAATAAATTAAAGTCTTTAAACAATAAATTTAAAATTTAGATTAAAAACGAACACAAAATTAAAAAAAAAATATTGTATAAAATCTGTCTCGAGAAAATATAAATATGTTTAGTGACACATATGTCATATACATTTCCGTCAGAATTTCATCCTACACATGCGGCTTACCTCACGATGTCATCCTTAGCTACCAATATGAAATATCAGTCCAGATTTGAGCCCGAAGATTCATTTACTTTAATCGCTGGGTTATATCTATTCTATATAAACACATATATAATTAATATATCTATACTAATATTATAAAAAGATAAAATTTGATTTTTTATATATTTGTTTGTAATTGATAAACTCAAATACTACTAAGCGTTTATAAATTCCTTCACATACGGAAAGCTTTATTATCAGCAATTATTATGTATTTTATTTTCAAAAAAATTAGAGTTCCTTAAGGCAATTGCAATAATGTAATAAGGTATGTTAATTTTTCCTGTAAAATATCTACTGAGATAGATAATTGTTAATACGGACGAAGTCGGGGTGGGCCGCTAGTTTATACAAATAAATAAAATTGGAGTGTCTGTTTGTAATATTAAAATAACAGCTTTTTACTAAATGAATATGGATGTATTATTTTGGTATATGTACCGTGTGTACATATACCAAAATAACATTTTTAACAATTTTTTGTCTATCTGTTTGTTTGTTCCGGCTAATCTCTGAAACGGCTGGACTGATTTTGACGGGACTTTCACTGACAGATAGCTGATTTAATAAGGAGTAAATTAGGCTACTTTTTTATCGATAAAAATAAATATATATATATTATTTTTATCGATTCATAAAATAAAAGAATTTCATTAAAATTACCATAGGTTTAAGCGGAATAAAGAATTAATAAATTATCGCAAGCTCTGCGAACTTTTTGTTAAAT
Organism: Nymphalis polychloros; assembly: GCA_905220585.2. Taxonomy (NCBI): domain Eukaryota; kingdom Metazoa; phylum Arthropoda; class Insecta; order Lepidoptera; family Nymphalidae; genus Nymphalis; species Nymphalis polychloros. The sequence continues at coordinate 3,181,251 of HG992264.1, read as the reverse complement.
ACCACGCGGACGCAGTCGCGGGTAACAGCTAGCTTATAATATATTTACAAATGAGTTACGCAAACCTGCTCCATGAAGATAGCTGACGTAGATTTCCCTCGAACAAAACAATAAGGTGCATTTATCGGGAATGCTAAATTGCAATTTAGAAATAAGTTTCTTTATCATAATTTTCTCACCATCATAAAATTGTAAAACTTACATCGAGTAGGTTGTACATTAAGTTTAATTGTAATATTAAATTTAATTAATTAAATTAGTTTTAAAATAGTTTTTTGGTTTTTTTTCGGCCTTCCGACTGTAGCTAACGTAACTAGTGATCAGCATGCCATTACGAATAATCGAAAGCTTTGCGATCAGATGACGTGATGATCATTAGGGGAATAATTTACTTGATAACCTGTAATAAATGAACATGAAAATTACTTTCATTAATATTTTTTATTAAATCAATATTTACTGTCATATTTTGAAAAAGTAATTTGAAAACAATTGGTGGAAAAAATAACTAGTTTTTATTCGGGTTAGGTACCACTCATTATATACTTTACCGCCAAGCAGCAATCCTTACTGTTATTGTGTAAGGGTTTCAAATTGTAGGGTGAGTGTAGGAGAGAGTATGATATTTACCAATAGTTCGAATGAGTTACCTCAGCTGTTAGAAGCTCAATAAAATTATATATATAATATATATTCTTTTATTTTCGTTTCTACATCACATCACATCATACAAAAGTGTACGTCGTGACTATTTTATTGATTGAAACGGCTAGTCGTTTAAATTTTCAAGATCAATCATATATGAAGTCGATATTATTATTAACACTTCACGTAACGTCACGTAAAATGTGGCTTATTCATCATCATATATTTCTGAACAAAAGAAATTCAGATTATTTGAATAAGTTTCTTAGAATAAGTAATAAGGTATATAAATAATGTCCTATCAAATCACAAAAGCCCAAAAAGGTCGCAAATTATTCGACTTATTACATCCTTCCACTCAAATAAACCGTCTGAATAAAAAGGAACTTGTGAAATTGATAAAGGAGCACCGGGAAGTGCTTTTTTATATGTCATGATAATAATCTTTTCCGTGATTTCAATTGCCTTTTTGTCTCAATGGATTTGCCCATAAGGTCAACTACGAAACTTTCTTTTCTTACAAAATGCGGTAATTTCTTTTGCTTATTTTTAATGTCTTGAAATTTAAGCCGAAAGTCTGAAGTGAAATGTGAAATTCGCCAAACGAATATTCAATGAATAATAACAGATGCTTAAAGATTTTTCTAATATTTTTAACGATGTTTTACTTTGTCCTTTTTTTGGATATTTGAAATAATGAATTGTCATTTATATTTAATAAAAGAAAACGTTGGTAAGTATAAAATTTCACTTTCGGTATAGAATAGACGCGGCGATGACCATGGATGCGTGAGGTAGGGGCCTCACGTGTTCTATTTCAAACGGCCCTGAGGAGGATGGCAGCCGGGATGGCCTCGTGCTCTCGTACGCACTAGCGAGAAGTGCGGGGACAAGATTACCTTCCCCTGAAGAGAGCTCCGCCGAGCCACGATCATGCACATCACGGGAAGGGCCGCGGAGGCGTTATGTCAACACGATCCCGCAGTCTCTCCGATCCGTGCCGAGGACGGCCATCGCAGTGGTTTTCTTCTTCTCTGTCGTTACACTCTTGGCAGAGTGGTCGTGGTCGTCATGACAGGGGTGGTGGCAAGCTTCACAATTCGTCAGTGGTTTTAGTGGGTAAGAATCTCACATAACCCGGTTCCTCCCTCAAGTACCCGAGTCTGGGTATAATTATCTATATAAGTATGTGTTTATAAAAGAAAAGTAGTATATGTAAGTATATCAGTTGTCTGGTTTCCATTGTACAAGTTCTGCTTAGTTTGTAAACAGATGGCCTTGTGTGAATAATGACAGAGGCGTTCCTCAAGGTTCCATACTAGGGCCAATTATCTTCGCACTATATTGTGCCGATATAGTTAATAATATTAAACATTGCAAATACCACATTTATGCTGATGATATACAGATGTATATATCATTTAAGCATGCGGAATTTCATTTAGCTGTTCTAAAATTAAATGAGGATCTAAACCGTATATCAGAATGGTCAGACTCACATAACCTTATATTAAATCCAACCAAAACTAAATACATTATACTAGGAACAAAAAATCAAATTAACCGAATCAGACATTTAAATCCACTCATACATATCAATGGTGAAAAAATTCAACGCGTCACAGAGGCACGGAACTTAGGCTTATTAGTTGATGAGAATTTACGATTTGAGAAGCATGTGGTTAATACAGCGCGTAATTGTTTTTATAGGCTTGAAGTATTATACAAAATAAGAGATGTGCCTAGTGTGGACATGCGAATTAAGCTGTGCGATTCTCTAGTACTGTCTAAATTTAACTATGCTGATGTTGTTATTGGGCCAAGACTACTTGCACGAACAAAGAATATTATTCAGCGTGTACAAAATGCCTGTGTCAGGTTTTGCTTTAAAATACCGCCCCGTACTCACGTAACACCTTTTCTTAATGACACATGAATGATTAGAATGGAATATCGCAGACAATTACATCTTGCAACCTTACTTTTTGGTATTGTTCAACATAAAGCCCCTATATACCTTTACAATAAATTGAACTGGTTAAAAGAAATAAATACACTGTATCCTACCAGAGCGTCATCGTATTTGCTAAGTGTGCCACCACATCGAACAGTGAACTTTCGTGGTAGTTTTCGATATGCAGCGACGAAGTGTTGGAATAACTTACCACCTCCCCTTTTGATCTCAAAAACCTTGTACACGTTTCGTATCAAATACAAGTTATATTTATATAATTTGCAACTACAATCATCATAAATAGTATTTTTCTTTTCTTTTCTTTTTTTTTTTTTACTTTTAATACTCGCTGCAACAAGTTATTATTGCTATATTTTATGTATATTATGTCTAAATTTTTTTTTTTTTTTTTGTTGTTCTGCTTGTTTGTTGCTGTTTGTTTTGCATTTACTTTTAAAACTTGCATTTATTTATTACTATTTAATTATTAATAACGTCATGAATTATAACAAGTATGTAACAAATCTATTTATATTATATTATTATTATTTTATGTAACTATAATAAATTTTTATTCATCACTTTGTCACGACTCGTCACAGCCACAAAGGGTACCATTGAAAATCAGCGTTGGGTTCTACCCCAACATAAAAGCTGAATCATATACCTTTTCAGGACACATTACGGTTGCAGACATCATAAGATAAGATTGTGTTTGTGTATGTATATAAATTTGTAGCTTTCTTTTCTTTTTTTTTTTTTTGTAATTTTAATATATAGTTTTTTTTATTGTTTTCTTATAATCATTAGTTAATGTTTAATTTCCTTTTGTTTTTATTTTTTGTATTTTTATTTTTATATTTTTTATGTTTGCAATGTATGTTTGTCCTGAATAAATGTTTTCTTATCTTATCTTATCTTATCTAATGTCCCAGAATATTTATTTATTTATTTTGCTTTCGATTTATATACATACATAATAAACAAACACAAACAAACAGTAAAAACAATATTAAATAATCTGTCTACTCTCCAATGTTCTCGCTAATGCACAATTTTCTTCGCGCGTGGCAAACTACGGTCAAGTGCATTCACCTTGAACTCGACATCGAGAGAACTCGTTACCATTGAAACTCGATACCTTTTCGATTTCGTGGTATGAAAACATATAATTTCGGGAATTAAAAGACTAAACAAAAGAATCATTGATAATTTTGTTTTTTTTTTTGTTGTTCAACATATTTATTATGAGAAACTTGTTAAGGAAAAGGCATTAGAGTATATTTAGGGAGTTTTCTGAAAATTTGTATCAAAGTTATCATATTAAGTTTACCTATCCAATTTTTTATGATAGAGCGATGAATTCCAAAGCGAGATAAAAACATATAATAAGGTTAATATAAAGATAATGATCTGCTTAAATTAGTCGCTAGTCTTATTTGGAGGTGAATGACCTCTGGTATATCCACGTGTTTTAAAATCTAGGCTAATTCGGTTCTTAAAAATCATTTTACTATTTAATAAAAATTCCAAGGTCAATTCATATTTCATATTCAACTTCTAAAAGATCATAAAGTTTTATGTAAAATTTATTACCGTATGATTTCGACAGTATGGCTTCGTGCAAGTCTAGATTGTCTCTCACACTAGTTATTTTCAGCCAAACAGTAATACTTTGGATCGCTGCGATTCGGTTTAAATAATAATTAAGCCAATAACAAAAACAACAACAACAAAAAAATACATTTTAGTAAGTAACTTATACATGTTACTAGAATTTGTTAGTGGGGGGAGAGATATTAGGTATGAATTCGGGTTCCAGCTTGCTACATACCAAATTTCATCAAAATCGATCCAGTGTTTCAGCCGCGAAATCGTTATATACTGAAAGACAGACAGTTACTTTCTCGTTTATAATATATTCAACGCCCTTCTTGCTCAAAAGCACTCGCTTATCAGGATCCTTAAGATAAGGAATTAGGAGTTCCAAGTACGGGAACCGGTATTTTTTTATTTAACACATAATTAACAGCTTAGAGGGATAAATTTTCTCTGCCAACAAAAATTCAAATAGCATAATTTGTCGCCATAAATAACTATTAGAAAGTGAATTAAGTAGGACAAATGACTCTTCGTTCGATATATTCGTCGCTTATTATTGCGTCAAATGTGTCGCAACCGAATAAGAAAACTTTCACTCTTATTAAATTATTCAATTCCACAACAATGGTAGCGCACGCGCATGGTACAGCGAAATAAATGAAAAGTATTAATTTATATAAATATTTGCATTATCGAAGGTAAATGATTATAATAGTTGATGTTTTAGTATATAATATGTATGTATATGTGTTATCATCATAAAATTTCGCATCGATGTGACCTAGACGCACGATTTTTACAAGGTGAACATTGGTGGGAGAAACGAGTACCACCAACGGCTGTGACAGTGACCAAGCAACTTCTGCACAGTGTGATCCTCTTAACATTCGCGGACGAAAATCTTTCACATTTGACGTTTTATATTTGTTATATTATTTTTGTTATTGTTTTCATTGCATTGTTGTGGTAAATTCTGTATGAAAGCAAGTGTTAACTACGTCACGTGTTTGGGTGCGTTGACCTGTGTTAAAATCTAGGTTTGCAGTTTTCTCTTCCTCAATTGGATTTTTGGTGAGAGTGCCAGATATGGATTCGATGGGTGTCATATTCATGTAAGTATTGTCGCTTATAGCAAATTTCATACGTTTTTTCTACCGTTAAATTTTTTATCGATAATTTTATTTTAAAAATGGAACAATAATATGCGTAACACGTTTTTTTAAAATATATTCTAAATCCCAATATGTAGCGTGGATCACAGTATAATAATGTTTTTCTTCGGATCAATATTTACCTGACTTTCACCTTTTTTTCGAAAAAGCATTGGATCACTTACATTGGATGGTAAAACCGGTAATGATTTGCAAATGTTAAATGTCAACAAAATTTCTCCTTAACACACTTTTCGTGTTTGTTTTCTCTTCCGCATAGTATACATGTGTTATTAATAACGTGTTAAGTAAACAGCATTATTTATTAAACGTATTTCGAAGTACCTATTGAGCAAAAATACTTTGTCTAATATCCACGATCACATGTTCAAATATTAGCAAACATGTTATTTTTATTAGATACCTCTATCCAATTAATCAATTTTGTTAAACAATATCATAGAGCAATTTACATAAAATACAATACAATTATTTAAAAAATATGGGAAGTAAAGTAACTTGATACCGCTCTGCTGGTTCCTGCACTTTCGTATAATCGTTTTTTTTTTATTGATATACCAACGATGCATTGTACATACATTTTAATTAAAAACTAAATAATGGTCTAGTATTATTACAATAATCTATTACAGGTATATACACCGGTGTATATCCAGGTACATATAGCATTGCAGTTGTCCGATTTAGATAATAAAGATTATATTTAAAAATTATCTAACTGAATTTTAAACAAAAAGAACTTCAACATTAAATTCAACATTTAGAATACAATAAAAAGGCATATATAACATTAAAAATTAATTTGTATAAGTTATATGTGTTATATAGTGATATATGTTTTTTCTTAAAACTAGCAAGGGTCTCATGAAATATATCAAGTTCGGGGTCGGTTAACTATTAGTGTATAAGCTATTTTGTTACGGGTAGTTTTGATATGTTATAATTACGGTCAATGTCTCTGATCACTTTCTGAAATTTCACGACCGTTTCCTGCGACGAGTTTCGAGTTTGTTCTTAAAAAAAACCCTGCTACAGTCCCCTGCTTCTAAAATGTCATCCTTGTTCTTATCGACTACGGAGATAAAATCCACGAGTCCTAAAATTATATTATACGCACAAATTAGACAATGAAAAGCAGTGCTTATTATCGTTTGAACCCCTTATGCATAGTCAAGATTCACTTTTTCTAACCTCACAATTTCTTCATAAAATACATACGTATGTATAGTTCAAGTAGATTTTTACTTTATTTTCATTAAAAATACCCGACCGACTTATCCACATTAGCGTACTGGAGTTAACACTTTAACTGTGAAGACAATTTACCGTAAATTTAAAAAAACAAAATCGTTTTCGGCTTTACTTTGAACATTGTTTAGCGGCTGTTAAGTTAAACACTAATTTCGGTTTTTTCTGTCATTATTAATTTGACATTCGAAAGAAGAAGACAACGTCACAGTAACAGCATTGATTTTGTAATTATGATGTGACCCGAGCTACGAATTAATTGCACACACCACAAAAAAGAAAATCAATAAATTACAAAGCATGCAAAATCGGCCTTATCACTAACATTGATCTCTTCCAAGGCTCTATTAAAATAATGTTTATAATTTACAATTAATTTTATTATTACCTGTGCTCACAATTAACTTAAGTAAAACAACACTCAACTTTATAATATAATATGTGAATTGATATAACATACGTACATAATATTCCGCATTCATTCATCGTTAATATTCAAAGATTCTGATACATATATTTGTAATGTCAAAGAATAATATTACGAAGATAGGATAGTATAATACAATATATACATAAATATGTAGGTAAATCTTATTGTTGTGTTTACAATTGGTCTCGTGGAATCTTTGAAAAGATAAGAAAATCATTGTAAGAACAGACGGGACAGACATCGATTGTTTATTATTGAAATAATTTAACAAAGAAAACCATTATATAGTAACGAAATAGTGTAATAGCCAGGCATACGAGAGAATTGAGAACGGTGACGGAGAGGGAGGTTGACGGCATAAGAGAGCGTCATGCCGTTTGCCGCCACGGCGTACGACTGACTTTTGTCAAGGCCACGCCAATAAACTTTTCACGTCAAAAATGTAACTATACCCTGGATATGGAATCGGAGTAGGATTAAAGGTAAACAAATTGCATGCGATTCTCTAATTATGCTGCTGTATTTTGTATCATAAATAGTTCTTGTTTAATTTATGTACGTTTATTTATAATACAACACTATTCCACTTAACTAGTTATAACCATATTAATTTAACTTTCGAATTTCCGATTACAACTTGAACATTGAAAACACCATCTTTTCTCGAGTCCATATATATCATAGATTGTTTAAAATTTCGACCAATGATATCGCGTCAATTGATATCGATGACCAATGGGATCGGTGTCAAAGTTGTTTATGTGGGCTTAATCCTCTTGTGATTGGAACATTTTCAGTTTCATATGAATTTAATAAAATGAAGACTCTAATTGTAGATGAGCATACTATTTTCCTGCATAAAATAAAGTACATAGTTTGATCATGACTAGAAAAATAATGTTTTCGTTTGATACTATTATTATTGAATAATATTCGAATGTCTGCTCTAAGGTCTATATAGTACACATAAATAACTTACTGATGAAAATTATCTCGGAACTTTCAACACCAACAGTTACTTAACTTCTCTTTTAAAGCGTTAATTTTACTGTGTAATTACTCTTATAGTGAGTCTATTAGAACACAAAACGTGTTTTTAATAAGTTTTTAGAATGAAAATAATGACAAAACATATACAATTTTATTTAAAAAAACGCAACGAACTATTAGTCATACCCAGTTTCACCCGCGTATAATTAATAAAAATATAATATATAAAAATAAGCCTAGAGCCTTCCTCGATAAAAGGACTATATAACGCAAAAATCATTTTTAAATTCGAACCAGTAGTTCCTGAGATTAGCCGGATCAAACAAACAAACTCTTCAGCTTTATATATTAGTATAGATAAAATTTGTGCACGTTATTCCCGTAAGAAAATATTTGAGAAGAATAATATACTTTTTGTGGGAACGCAGTTATTCAATAATTTACGAAATATGTTAAAGAAGTTGAAAACATAAATATATTTCAAATTAAACTAAGACTATATTTACAAATTAATTGTAATACATATGATTGTACTGATTCTTATATTGAGCTTATGTATTTAACTAATTGTAGAACTTTTTTTTTTTTTCTAATAAGAGGCACGCTTTCAAAATCTGCGTACTTTTAATTGTTTAATATATTTTTATAATTTGTTTTAAAACTCATTTTAAGTGACTTGTTAATTTCTTCACAATAAATTAAAGTCTTTAAACAATAAATTTAAAATTTAGATTAAAAACGAACACAAAATTAAAAAGAAAATATTGTATCAAATCTGTCTCGAGAAAATATAAATATGTTTAGTGACACATATGTCATGTACATTTCCGTCAGAATTTCATCCTACACATGCGGCTTACCTCACGATGTCATCCTTAGCTACCAATTCTATGAATGATTAAGACCAAAAAATGAAATATCAGTCCAGATTTGAGCCCGAAGATTCATTTACTTTAATCGCTGGGTTATATCTATTCTATATAAACACATATATAATTAATATATCTATACTAATATTATAAAAAGATAAAATTTGATTTTTTATATATTTGTTTGTAATTGATAAACTCAAAAACTACTAAGCGTTTATAAATTCCTTCACGTACGGAAAGCTTTATTATCAGCAATTATTATGTATTTTATTTTCAAAAAAATTAGAGTTCCTTAATGCAATTGCAATAATGTAACAAGGTATGTTAATTTTTCCTTTAAAATATCTACTGAGATAGATAATTGTTAATACGGACGAAGTCGGGGCGGGCCGCTAGTTTATACAAATAAATAAAATTAGAGTGTCTGTTTGTAATATTAAAATAACAGCTTTTTACTAAATGAATATGGATGTATTATTTTGGTATATGTACCGTGTGTACATATACCAAAATAACATTTTTAACAAATTTTTGTCTATCTGTTTGTTTGTTCCGGCTAATCTCTGAAACGGCTGGACTGATTTTGACGGGACTTTCACTGGCAGATAGCTGATTTAATAAGGAGTAAATTAGGCTACTTTTTTATCGATAGAAATAAATATATATATATTATTTTTATCGATTCATAAAATAAAAGAATTTCATTAAAATTACCATAGGTTTACGCGGAATAAAGAATTAATAAGTTATCGCAAGCTCTGCGAACTTTTTGTTAAAAACCACGCGGACGCAGTCGCGGGTAACAGCTAGCTTATAATATATTTACAAGTGAGTTACGCAAACCTGCTCCATGAAGATAGCTGACGTAGATTTCCCTCGAACAAAACAATAAGGTGCATTTATCGGGAATGCTAAATTGCAATTTAGAAATAAGTTTCTTTATCATAATTTTCTCACCATCATAAAATTGTAAAACTTACATCGAGTAGGCTGTACATTAAGTTTAATTGTAATATTAAATTTAATTAATTAAATTAGTTTTAAAATAGTTTTTGGTTTTTTTTCGGCCTTCCGACTGTAGCTAACGTAACTAGTGATCAGCATGCCATTACGAATAATCGAAAGCTTTGCGATCAGATGACGTGATGATCATTAGGGGAATAATTTACTTGATAACCTGTAATAAATGAACATGAAAACTACTTTCATTAATATTTTTTATTAAATCAATATTTACTGTCATATTTTGAAAAAGTAATTTGAAAACAATTGGTGGATAAAATAACTAGTTTTTATTCGGGTTAGGTACCACTCATTATATACTTTACCGCCAAGCAGCAATCCTTACTGTTATTGTGTAAGGGTTTCAAATTGTAGGGTGAGTGTAGGAGAGAGTATGATATTTACCAATAGTTCGAATGAGTTACCTCAGCTGTTAGAAGAAACATTTATTAATTTATTACAAAAATATAATAATTAATTACAAAAGACCTTTATTAACATCTGGTTCATGAAAATTATTAGTTCGCAATATAACAGTGATGCACCTAACCGTCTAACACGCTGTCTCGAGCAAAAGTGAATCAACATGACAACCAATTTGACAGCTTGATGTACAAACGTTCGGAAAAATAAACTGATTCTCCTTGTAGTAGTTTATTTAATCTAGTCGTTCTAATTGAAGTTTATAATAGTAGTATAGATAAGTAATTTTTACCAAACAACTCAAATTAAAGAGAGACTTTAAAGGTGAGCTAGCTGGTGTAGGCGCAGGTTTTTTTTATAGGATAGGTAGGCGGACGAGCATATGGGCCACCTGATGGTAACTGGTAAGTGGTCATCAACGTCCTTAGACTTTGACAGTGTAAGAAATGTTAACCATCGCTTACATGCGCCACCAACCTTAGGAACTAAGATGTTATGTCCCTTGTGCCTGTAATTACACTGGCTCACTCACCCTTCAAACCGGAACACAACAATACAAAGTACTGCTGTTTTACGGTAGAATATCTGATGAGTGGGTGGTACCTACTCATCAGATATTTTTAAGTTAAGTCAAAAAAAAAGTTTTTAAGTTAAGTCTCTTCCTGAAACCTTTTTTGTAATCCGTACTTGTTAACTACACTACTTAAATGTGACGATAAGTACGAGTATATCCTACTCCGCTTAACGCTTAACCGTATTGTGAAATTTTATACGAAATAAGCGAAAGAAGGTCTGTTTTTCATTATATTAATACTAGTTGTCCGTTTCAACTTTACAAAGTCTTGTAAAAAGACTATTTCAGCGTAACCTACCGAGCCCAATCCCAATCTAAACTATCGAGCTGAAACACAGACAAAATACATCAAAATCGTTTCAGCTGTTTAGAAGTTCAGTGACATTGAACTTTACACACAGAAGGATTATATAATATTGTAAATTTTTAGAGGTTTTATGTTTTATACCAAGAGGGCCCAGTGGTAAGAACGCGTGAATCTTAACCGATGATCGTTCAAACCCGGGCAAGCTCCACTGAATAATTCATCTCGTGCTTGACGGTGAAGGTAAACATCGTGAGGAAACCTGCATGTGTATAATTTCACCGGAATTCTGCCACATGTGTATTCCACCAACCCGCATTGAAGCAGCATGGTGGAGTAAGCTCCAAGCCTTCTCCTCAAAAAAGGAGAGGAGGCCTTAGCCCAGCAGTGGGACATTCACAGGCTGTTACTAATGTTTTATCATACTACGTTGACGAGCCGGTTGGCGTGGTGTGTAGATACCGGCCTTTCGCGCCGCAGGTCGTAGGTTCGATTCCCATCCAGGACAGACATTTGTGTGCATGAACATGTCTGTTTGTCCTGAGTCTGGGTGTAATTATCTATATAAGTATGTATTTACAAAAGAAAAGTAGCATATGTAGTATATCAGTTGTCTGGTTTCCATAATACAAGCTCTGCTTAGTTTGGGATCAGATGGCCGTGTGTGAATAATGTCCCAGGATATTATTATTATACTATTACTTTGCGAAAATATTTCAGCGCTCGATAGATTATTCGGTAAAAAATATAAGGCTTTAAATTTATGCTGAAGTTATAACTATCAACCTATCCAGCGGATTGGTACTAAGTTAATTAAAAACTAACCGCTGACACAGAATCTACATTCAGAATCGGTGGTAACTTTACATTTTATATAATCTTGTAAATCGATTCAAATTTGCTTGTTCGTATATGTTCAGATAAAGAATAATTTGACTTTATTAACTTACGTCACGCTTATGAAACAGGGTTTCCTAATATTTGACAAAAATGTAATGTGACATATGATTTTCCAAAAGAAAAACACTCAAATGTTTTAATTTGCTAACTACGGCCATATAGCAGAACTTAGTACTGTTGTGTTCCAACGAGTGAACACAAGGGACATAACATCTTAGTTCCCAAGCTTAGTGGTGCTTTGATGGTATGAGGAATGGTAAACACTTACGGTGCTAATGTCTAATGGTGGTGACAACTCATCATCAGATTCATATGTCAGCATTCCAACCTATTTTGAATAAAAATAATTGTTGTCTGTAAAGTAGGCTTACGGACGATAATTTTACGTGATAAAGTCATAAGAAAACATTGATAAATACTGGGACGCATCGGCCGATGGAGTGGAGAGATATATGCGCCACAAGCCGAACGCTTAGGCCGATCGTGCATCTCTATCGCTTGTTCCGCGCATTCGCTTGCGCGCTCGGCTCAGGCGGAACGTTACTATGAGTCATGCTTTTTCGTGCGTGCAGCCGGCGTTCATCGATCTATAAGACGTTATCACGTCAAAAAGATAATAAAGTGAACGTTGTCTTTTTAGTATTGTATTATTATTTATGAGGAGAGTGCAAAGAATTATTAAATGCTCTCTGTCATACTTTGGTACACTAATAAACTTAAATTGTTTGTTAAAATATATTTTATGATAACCTTGTGATATTTAATGATTTAGTTTGTCTGTTAATTATTTGTCAAACAAATTATTTATTTACAGAACTAATTATTGTTGTATAAAGTTTGTAGAATAAAAAAATGTCTTTAACCCCATGAAACAGACATATACAAGTTGACTTTAATGCTGTGGAAACCACAAAAAGCTGTACATCCTATAAGATTTTGCATTTGTGTTATAAAAAAAATTGTACGGTCGGGGGATCCCCGTCAGAAACGAAGATCTGTACGAAGTTCTTCGACTCAAACCGTGTTATTATATTACTGTACTTTTGTCACACCTCCAGCTCCTTAATATCGACCTCTTAAATTTGAATGCATCGCATTTTGTAGCATTTGATAAGCACAGTATGAACGCTATTTCGTTACTCACGTGACCTTGGGCTACTACCATTTCACTCTACTGTAAGATGCGTAAACGAACTTCGTTCAAAAAAAATAATAATTAAAATAAATAAATGATCTATTAAACTTGATTCTGATTAAAATTTATGTTTTCCTCAAGTAGTCAATATTGTTTTTCTATGGAATAATTGTTTGCATGTGGCAGCAATGCAAGCTGTTACATCAATATATCGCTCACGGAGTCAACAAACCTATTGAACGCTGTTATAGTATAATTTTAAATGTATTTAGGTTGAAAATCTCACATTAGAAAAGGTTATAGGTAACATTAGTTATATATTATAATATATGACGTCACTGTAGATCGTGACAATTCTTATATAGAAGGGATTATATCTCGGTATATCGCATAACCTAAACATTAATCAAAAACAAAATAAATGAACGTCGAGCTGATTTCCCCCATAAGAGAAGATTAATGACACGTTATTTTTCGTAAAAAATACGTTAATTCGATAATCTTAAACCGACAGACTCAATAAACAACAAGTATTCTTCCCGCGTTTTATTATAATACATAATTATGTATATAACGAAGTGTCAATTTTTCATTTCATTGCATCTGTTTCATAGTATAGATAAATTAAAAATATAAACATTCCAAATTCAAAACTTTGATACAAATTAGATTTACGAAACAAACTAAACATAAGAAAAGTCAGTCGTTCTGTATGTTCATGAGAACACCTTTAGGATTTTAAAGTTAACTTAGTATTTAATTCGAGAAAATGATGAATTCATATATTAATGATTAAGTTATTTACCGGTTTCTCCGTAGAGTTTAAATTCTGAAACTGTGATACCGATCAGTCGTAGTAGATTAGTAGGTAAGATATAATTATCTATACTGTAACATGAGGATTCAGGCAATTGTAAAGAGCCTACTTGAATCAAGAATATTTTGATTTTAAGAGTGCTATTAATAACACATATAATAAATGTCCCACTGCTAAGCTAAGTCTCAGGTCCAATATTTGGACGTGGGCTAACTTGGTCATCTGTTCAAACAAAGACACACAGTAAACAGTGGAATTGCTTTTACGATATTAAAATTTTGGTAGTTTCGTTCACTCCAAAACACTTCGCATGATGCTTGAAAATGACAATACATTTGTCTTAATGGCTTGAAGACTACTACAAAGTATTCGGAATAAACAGTAAATACACTCAACGATGTATGTTGTAGGTAGATAATGGAATTTATTGTAAATGATTGAAATTTGGAAATATTATTTATAAATGTAAATTTTCTAGATTTTGACATGATTATTATTATGACATTTCAATATATTAAAATAAGGTAGTCTGTGCGTAACTTTCGTATTCATAAATAGTATATCATGACATTCGCATACCATCTTATGGTTGTTGTGGCTGGATTTAAAGTATTGTAACATCAAAAATGTACCTACAACTTTGCAAATAAAGAATTTGAATATGAAATACACTCGTATGTTTTTATTAACAATAATAATAATAAAGACATTGAACATTGACAGTGAAAATGCAATAGGAAGACTAAAAATTAATTAATATTTAGAAAGCAGTATAGTTTCTCAACGAGTTTTGTACAAATAAAACCTTTCTAATTCACACAAGTTGTAATAATATTGTTTAATAAGGGTTCTATCACTTTTTGCAGATTTAAATCTTAGCAACAAACATAAGAATTCTAATCTAATTTCCATCCATTTGACCGAAGTATAAGAAACCTAGGCGGTAGAGTTTTGTGTAAACCCTTCTGGTTAGGTACCACATACTCATCAGATATTCTACATCAGCAATACTTAGTATTATTGCGTTCCGGTTTGAAGGGTGAGTGAGCCAATGTAACCACAGGCACAAGAGACATAACATTTTAGTTTCCAATGGTGACGCATTGGCGAGGCAAGGAGTGGTTACTTACATCGCCAATGTCTATAGGCATTAATGACAAATATATAATTAAAATATATATATCGTTCAATAAAGACGTAGCTACGAAATTTTAAACTGATATTGAACTTTTAATATTAAAGTTAAAAGTATATTTTCTATAATGATATAAGAGCTTCCAGTATTTCGGCAATATTATTAAAAAAACCATTTCACTTCACACACCAAGGTCAACACTGTCCCACTTGACACCGGTTTCCGTGGAATTAACATTTTTTCCTCATTCCGAACGATAGCACGTAAGTGTGAGTTCCTCGGAACTTTCTACGAATATCGTAGAATGAGTTTTATCCTAATTATGCCGACAGATGTTCGTAGCTTCGGACCACTTTAAACCAAATATGCATGGTGGAATTATTGATTCGTAAATTTGCAACTTTTCTCGATTAATTTGAATTAGTTGGATGTTTTTAGAAGAAGAATCTTTTAAGTGAAATACTAATTAACAATACAAAAAACAAAAGAAAATCATGACGTATGACGTCAAACGTTGCATATATAATTTTGTTAATATATCGATTATTATTTCTTTATTTCATTATTGCCATAAATTGAAATATATTATATATTTTAAATAAAAAACAAATAATATTATAAATACGGTAACAATATTTTTACTACTTAAATTTAATTAATTTTCTTATATTTTGTGAAAATTTAAATTATATTCTATATTCAATCTTCAATTAATCTAAACTTCAATTTAAATTAGTTTTAAGAATTCCAACAAACTTAGCGGTGAAAGCTCTTCTTAATTTTTCACTAATTTAGATTTCTTATAGAACTATACGACTCCCATTTATATATGATATCGAGAATGAAAGCTATTATTTGTATGCTATAAGCTGTTGTTTGATGTATTTTCTCGAAACACGATAACGCTGATTAAATTAGGTAATGACATTAATTAAAAAAAAAGGTTGTCTATCGAGATAGTAAATGATCTCAACGTTGAGAGCTAAAATGTTATGTACCTTGTGTCTCTATTGCGCTGACGCACTCTCCAAACATGGACAGGCTTTCCGAACACTAAACAGACTCTCACTCTTTGACCTGAATATACCTGCTCATAGCTGCTCAGCTAGCTCAAGAAATTAGTGTCGTAAGAAAATACAAACTTCCAAAGTAAAATTATTTCAATATACAAATACAAAATTTACGAAAAAACGTGTAATCAGTTCAGTTAACTAATATAAATGTGGATACATATAATATTGTACACAAAATAAAACATTTTAATTTATACTTTACGGTATCACAACAAGGCTTCATTTTGCTTGCAACAATTTCAATTTATTTCAATTAAACTGATATCATCGTGCGATTGTTTCTCATTTTGGTTCGGACACACATTTAAGCCCGGAACTCTATCTGTTACGAGGTCAGTGAAACGTCAATGCGTTGTCAATCTGCTCACTCCGGTTATATCCTTTGTATCTGATATTATAACCTAATCTCTATCAAGAGGAACTAAGCTATAAGCAATCAGTATATTGGCCACTGATCGTCAAAGGCCTACTCTCTTCTTAAGAGGTTTTGTATATTTTACCACGCAAAACTTCAGCTTTAATATATTTTAAAGGTGTAACAAATAGCATATGATACAATTACATGCATCCTTGCTACGGCTTAAAAAAACATGTTAATAGGATTTTGTGAAAAAAAAATCAATCACACGAAATTTTTAATCGTCAATAATATTTTCATCCTACAAGTCGTGTCTATAAAACCTGTTCGGACAGGAATGTGGAACAAGAAGAACTGCATCTGTTGCACTAACAGAACAATAAACAAGTCATGTTTTTATATTGAATTAATTGAACTCATATATAATAAACTAAGTTCGCTTGTGTTGTTAAAATAACTGTCCTTTTTGAGTTAATGTGGCTATCTAGTTTGCTAAACCAGAAAAAACCATTACTTTTATTTTTGTCTGTCTGTTTATCCGAAGTAATCTTCAAAACGTATGATGCAGATTATAACAGATGTCAATATTTTATAATTAATAGTAAGTCGGGTGTCTTCTAGTCTTGATTACATGAAAATCGGTTAAGACTATCAAAATTTAAAACACCTTAAAGTTTAGATACATATTTATAGCACGTATAATACAAATACATCCTTTTGTTAGTAAACATTTTATAAATAATTTGCTCGCCTCAATAGTCCTAATTTCGAGACGTTTAAATAAAAAGATAAAGACTCCGAAGAAAGTACTGGAAATACAATAAACCATTCAATTGCTAATGCAAAATTCATAAAGAAATATTGCATCAGGGTGGTTTTATGAACTTTTGAATACTTTTCTTCAACAGATAATGAGATTTTTTACAGCAGAGGGATATTCATGGGTAGTAGTGATATTCTGTAAGACCTCACTTCTTTATTGACAACCGACTTATGGTTGTACACTATTTTGATGCATTTATTCTTGAAATGTTATGATTATAACGGTCAATGTCGCATAACACTTTCTGACATTGTACGTCCCTTTTAACAGCTGATATTTATTTATGATTGCATCTTTTTAATCTCTGCACGTGGAAAGTCCTTGACCGGATGTAGTAATATATTCTAGTCACTGAGCTGATACACTCCTGAAATGAACGTATTATGATAAAAACTCTAATAAAACTTTGCTTACTTTCCTCGACAGCCGGTAATGGAAACTTGTTACTAAAGCAAGCTTAATTAAAATTAAAATTCATTATTACATCTCACGTACTTTCATTATTACTCTTGTCTGTCTAAAGTCTAAAAATTTTATTTAAGCTAGAGCTACACCTGTCGAGTTGATATTTCAGTTTTTGGGTTTTATTCTTTTATGTATTTATTTTTGCAAGCATCACGTTGCATATCAAATATAAGGGATTCTTGTAATAAATTTGTGTATATTTTTTATTTGTCATCATAAAATTTTGTTATCAATTTTATACCGACGTTATCGCATATTCAAACATTTTATAAATAATTATAAAAATATGTTAATAATGACACATTACTTTTTATCACGGCGAACATAATAATCATTAATGACAAATTCATAGAATGATTTTACAGATTTGATTTTGTGCTCGCATGTACTTGGGTATGTTTGTCATGCCAACACACTTTCTCCGTAATCAAATTATTTTAAGATTATGCTACCATCCTCTTAGACATACCCGTTGCCTACTGGTATCGATCACAGCATTATTTGTTTAATCGTCTCCTCGATTACAATCATTTTATATCGTGAGATTAAGCCTCCATGCGATTCGACTCGCAGTATGTTTATCAATTATTACGAAAAAATAATAATTGGCAATTTGAATAAAGAACAAATTCCTTGAATACCTATTTTGGTAAAAATGCGTTATAGTAATGGTTACTAGATGAATGACTCGGTATAATTACCCGCTAGGGAAACATAAATTGTAGTCCCAGGTGATAGAGAATCAGCAACGCGAGGCACGTTTAATGAAATTGTCATTGGTAATTTTTACGGTAAGAGATGACAATTTATTAGGTTACTAACTATAATAAGAAGATAAAGAAAGTCGGTATACCTGGAGGCCAATCCCACTAATGTAAAACGTTTATTAACGTTCTCGATTCGATTCCGATCCAGATTCGACTATTCCTCATAAAACCGAATCGGTATGATATTACCATATACTTACAAAAGCCAAAAAACCATGTCAAAGTCAAACTTAATTGTTAAATTTTTGATGTTCCGACAAGGACGAATCGAATCGCAACTGGTTCGTTTTATTAGTAGAATAGGGAAAAAGCTAAACGTCAACGATTATATTTAGATTCGATTCCGATAATTATGTGTTAATTATGTTAGTAGAATTGGCCTCCTGTTATCAGAAATCACAGTATATGTTGTATTAAAATAGTTAAAAATACTTTCAAAGAACGTGTGTGCTAATTTTTATTAGAAAACTAATGACTTTATAGATGAAACAACTTGGAAATTAAATCAGGTCCTTTAAGAAAATATATTGTTATTGTAAACATTATTCTGTCAATTTGAAAACAACCCGCTCCCGCTGAGTTTCTTTCACCAATTCTTCAGTTGTGAGGTGTTTCTTACAATAGATTTCTGGAATTTAATAAAAAGGTGTAATATGTAATAAAAATATAGAATAAAGATTTTTAATTTAAATTTGAATAGAATATACGAGAATCTTTAGTATATTATATGATATATAACCACACCAAAGAGTATTGTAACGGAGTTTATATTTCACGAGCTTAATTTGTATTTATAATTCACTACGTTCTTATTAAAGGCGATATTGCGATATGTTGCAAAGAAAAAATATGACTAAACTGTATAGGAGCAGTATGGTGGAATTTCCTAGAAAATTTATGGATTTTTACTCAGACTAGTCCAGATGATATTCGAACTGCCATCTAACATTTATCGGGTGAGAGTGATTTGTGACTGAAGTAGATGAAACTTTGTTAATAATATTAATGTAAAAAATAAACATCTTTAACTGAACATTCCTACATAGTAAATACCTATCCTCGATTGCACCTCGGTCTAGAAGTTTCGCTTTAATAAATTAAAGCTGTGCGACTGGAAACGACATTACGTACGCAAGTAATGGAGCGTAAAAAGGAATATGGGCCTAACAATATTGGTTATACAAATAATGGTGGATATCAAACAAAATGAAGGTTGTGGTAACATTACTATTTATAGTTAACGCCCCGTTACCTTGTTGGTAAAACGTATTACATTAACCTTGTGATCATTTTTGGTTTTGCTCCTAAAATAATTTTAAATAAGCTTTGATTTGTTATTAATATAATTACAGTATGCAATAGATCAAGTTCAATTATCAAAGTGGATAAGGCCATATTATCTATTTTATATTTATTGATTTTTACAGAATTGATAAAATTCTAAAATTACATGTTCGGGAAATTTAATTCAATAAATAATTGTCCTTAAAAATATGTAAGGCGAAAGACTTTTACACACACACACACACAAAAAGCAAACTATTTTAAGAAACACAGATCTGAATAACATAGACTTATAACATGAAGTTTCTGAACCTTCAAATTACAAAATTAAATAAATATAACTTGAAAATAAATTTTCAACAATTAAAAATTCTCGTGTTTCTGTTTTCATAATTAGTATTCTATGTCAATGGCTAAAGAAATTCCATTTTGTCTTTGAAATTTAATTAATGTTGTCATCTTGACTGTTCCAAGAAATCTCCGTCCTATATTCAGCGTTCTATGTGTTACTTGGGTAATAATTTATGTGTAAAACTAGTTAAGAAGGAACCAATTGCATTGAAAGAATATGACAATGTGTTGTAACATCAAAATCTAAATATTCTTTATTCAAGTAGGCTCATAAAAGCACTATTGAATCATATTGACTAAAGTCACTCTAGCTATCAACGTAGGTAATAATTTTTTTTACTATTGATTAACATAATGTATCCTGCATAAAAATCAACGAATACTAACTAACGTACTCCAGACCGATTTCGGTCACGGCGGCCAATCTCAAGAGAGATTAGCCAACAACGCAGGATATTTTATAGTGCACAAGTGTGTGCGCAAACACAGGTGCACTTACTATTCCCTAGCTCTCATAACCCGATGGGACGGCAATCCGACACAACCGGAAAGAGTTCAGGCGCAGGACCAACGGCTTTCCGAGGCACAGGAGTGTACACACTTCCAACTTCCAGACTCCGGGCTGGTACTGAGAATTTTCTGACAGAAAATCCCAATAACTTTTTACTGGCCCGACCTGGCAATTGAACCCAGGACCTCCGGGTCAGCGGCCTTATATCTAGCCACTAGACCAACGAGTCATGAATACTAACTACATTGATATCATCTATAGAACTCCTTTATTGAGTAATAAGCCTTATTTATCAATTGTTTTTCCGTAATTTGTTAATATTAAATATATAAAAAAGTGCTTAGTGCGTTTGAACGTTAATTTTATAAGTTTATTTTATTAATTCGGGAGCCAACATTGTATATTACAAAAACATTGTCTTATTGCTCATATAAAAATATTGTAACATAATATATGTTAATAAAATACATATTAAATATAGGCTAACTTAACATTCAAATAAAAAAAAATCGAATTCACGAAAAACAAAAAAAAAATCATTTTTAACTTTAATAACAGAATAAATAAATAACCGATTTTTTTATATAAATATAAACTAGTGACTTGAATTATAGTGTTATTATGAATCTATAGATCGAAAGTTTAAAAAAAGATAAATATTCTGTAAATGCAAACAAAAATCAAATTACGTTCAATTAATTTTTTTTTTTTTAATTTCTTAACAATTATATTTATTCAATTGAATCCGCATTGGAGCAGCGTGGTGGAATAAGCTCCAAAACCTTCTTCTCAAAAGAGAAGAATAGGCCTTAGCCCAGCAGTGGGACATTCACAGGCTGTTACTTTATACAGATTACAAGAACTAATGAAAAAGCTCATTGCAATTGATTGCGTCCTCCTGACCGCTTTTGAACACGGCGGCCATTATCAAGGGAGACTAATTAACTACGACATTTAATATTATAGAGCACATTTGGACTGTGTTGAGCTGAAATCATCCAATAGAAACACAGTAGATATCTGTGACATAATGGTGTGATATGTCTATAAAATAAAATGCATGGCGTTATATAACAGGTTAACTGTCACCACAAAATGTTCATGGCTCATCGGCACACATAGCTGACGCACTGCAGTATCTAGGCAGTTTCATCAGAACGCGGCATGCGTTTTTATACTGCGCTCTGATGC
The DNA here is from genome assembly GCA_905220585.2 of Nymphalis polychloros. Taxonomy (NCBI): domain Eukaryota; kingdom Metazoa; phylum Arthropoda; class Insecta; order Lepidoptera; family Nymphalidae; genus Nymphalis; species Nymphalis polychloros. The sequence continues at coordinate 3,159,225 of HG992264.1, read as the reverse complement.
TACTACGTACACTTTTTGAGCCGTTACACCACAGCTGATACGTGTAAAAACACTGACAATCGCTCGAAACAACGTCAGCTTAGCATCAGGACTACAGTGCCCGAAACGACGTGCAATCATATTACACCGAACAGCCAAATCCCTACGTTCACGCTCTATGTCTAGGTTGTCGCGTAGATCCGGAGTAAGAATATGCCCCAAGTACCTAAACTGTTCTACTTTTTCGATCGGTACACCATCCAATGAAATCGAAATCCTGTGGATTCTAACAACCTCAACGTCAGTATAAAGTCAGTTCTCGTTCAGTCAGTATAAAATCTAGTAAAACTGAAACTGCGAACTAGTTTTATGGACGCTGCCAATCAGATGGATGGCTGTAAAGCTTCAATTTTATTGCTCGGACTCTTTGACGTGTCCCCCATCTTTATATCGAAAGCATCAATTCCTCGTGTTTTCAGTTTATTAACTATTTCAAACAGGATTCATTGGTGATTGTTTATGTTATTTTTATACGTTACTTCCTGCATTTGTGTCTTGTTATTTATATATTTATTTAAATTTATTGACCATAAATAAGTTCTTATTTTAATTGGTACATGGTGTAATTAACATGCATTCTGCATTACAGCTGCACGCAAGCTGCAAAGTTCAGTCAGGTCTACGTAATAAAAAGATACAAATAATAATAAATATGATTACTCATTCTCTTTTTTTCCAATATCGGCACCAATTTTCTTACCATCACATCAAAACTTTGGAAATTCAAGTTGGAAGACTTCGTTTGATTATCGTTGTTGTCAATATATAACTCAAGTTAAATATTATAACAATGTATTGTCCATATCTGTAATTGGTAATATATTTTATAGAATAGGTAGGCGGACGACCATATGGGTAAGTGGTCACCAATGCACATAGACATTGGCATTGTAAGAAATGTTAACAATCACTTACATCGCCAATGCGCAACCAACCTTGGTAATTAAGATGTTATAACCCTTGTGCCTGTAATTCCACTGGCTCAGAGACAACACAGCAGAACAATACTAAGTACTGCTGTTTTGCGGTAGAATATCTAAATGGAAATATCAAATAGATGTTACTAAAAGATACTAAATTCAAAAGTGTTTAATATACGTACTGCACGTGTTTTTTCAAAAAAAAAAAAATAATACAAACATTAAAAACCATCACTCTCATTTTTTTTGCAAAAACAGAGTAATTAAGCTTAAAACCTTTATATGTTCGTCTATGGTATCGTAGACCATTAGATGGACTAATTTAAATGCTTAAAATATAGTTTAAGTCGGTTCTTGTAAATGAAATAATTCGATCACTTTAATCAGTTTATCTTAATAAATTTCAATCTTAATTGGTAAAAGAATGTTAACAAAATCAGAATTAAAAATTACAACAAAACACGCAACGATGTTTTGCTGTAATTTTTAATTCTGATTTTGTGAATTTTAATTTTTTTTTTTGTTCATAATAATGAACAAGAATATTATATTTAAAGAATATTTGGATAAATCTAATCATGGTCTTAATTTGTTGAATAAGCTTCTATTTACAATATAGTGTTTGTATATTTGCGATATTATCAAACTATTATCAAATATTGTACCTATTATTGTTTACTTCAATATCAAGTTATTATAACGTCGCATGACACATTTTAATTAACGATGCAAAAGTGCTTGTCAACTCCAAATTGAATGGAGAATATTTTGAATTTAGTCGACATAATAAACTTTGACGTAATAATATAAAGTCAAATTTCATTTTATATATAAATTAATTTATGAAAACAGATAACGAACAGGACATATAAATACTAAAACGACATATAAAAAGAAAAACCTGGCAATTTAACTAGGTCGGAACGATTTAACCGGACAAATTTCTATCTCTTTAGCAATAATAGTCATATTTATTGTGTCCAATATGCCGAGATAAGTTGAAAATTTACGAGAAAAACTTCTTTCATAAACGCAGAGGTTATTGAACATGAAAGGCTAAAGTGCATTCAATAATTATAGTCAAAGTGATTTAGAAACTTCGCTTTCGTCCAAAATAATCGTCTATCAATTGGCCGTAAGAAAATGTCAAAAATATTTTACATTCTTCAAATCGTCACGTGATAAATCAAATATACATTCATATATGACAACTACACACATTTTTCTAAATCAATTCTGAGGCTATTGATCACTGAGAAAACTGCTCAGTATATATAACCTTAAATATAATGTATGTTTTTTAAAGTGTGTCCTATTCCTCTGCTTAAATTCTAAATATGCTTTTAATAAAACATATGACATGTCGTTGTCCGAGATATGTCTACATTTTCGAATCCAGAAATGAAAATGAATTTCGAATGCAATATTATGGTAAAGTTACACACGTTGTAAGGAAATAATTGCATTTAGTGTCAAGCCAAGCGAGTTAGTGAGAATACAAAAGCGAATATTGAGCCCTGTGTTCTTACAGAAAAATCTCTATTGTGAAAATGTCATTTTCTCGACATACTTTCAGCTCATAATATATCGTTATTGACAGTTCTTATAAACGGCTCTGGACAATATTTATAAAATACATTTTCCATTGCATTGCATTGCAATGCCACCTGCAATATTACTTCATATTTATGAGTGTTTTGAAAAATTTATTATCACAACATTCATAGACAAATAGATTTTATTATTTTTAGAGTTGTTCGATGGAATGTTTTACTTGGTGGTAGAGCTTTGTGCAAGCTCATCTGGGTAGGTACCACCCACACATCAGATATTCTACCGTAAAACAGCAATACTTGCTATTGTTGTGTTCTGGTTTGAAGGGTGAGTGAGCCAGTGTAATTACAGGCACAAGGGACATAACATCTTAGTTCCAAAGGTTGGTGGCGCATTGGCGATGTAAGAGATGGTTAACGTCTCTTACAATGCCAATATCTATGGGCGTTGGTTACCACTTACCATCAGGTGGCCCATAAGCTCGTCCACCTACCAATAATATAAAAAAAATAGAAACAGATACACATAATAAATATGAGTGCAATTGGTCCTCCAGTACCTCCAGTTACATAGTAATCGATGTATATAACCGAGTCAACTTGACTCGATAATCTATTACGCTTAAGCCCCTGGTTAGACTAATAATAAGTTAGTGAGTTTTTCTGACGAAAAATTTTCATTGTCCGCCCGGAGTCTGGAGATTGGCAGTGTTTGCACTTCCTTGCCTTGGAGAGCACGTAGAGCCATTGCTCTTGCGCCTGTACTCTTATTTATCTCGCCACGATAAAAATAATTTCTCAAGAAGTTTTACTGCATATAAAAACGGGAAGAGAATTTTAAGCAGTTTTTAGCTTAAAAATGAAATTATTTTTATACTTAAAAAGAACAATAAACTTCGTTTAAAGATTTATTGTATATTTTTTTTTTTTTATTGTATAGGTTGGCGGACGAGCATATGGGCCACCTGATGGTAAGTGGTCACCAACGCCCATAGACAATGGCATTGTAAGAAATGTTAACCATCACTTACATTGCCAATGCGCCACCAACCTTGGGAACTAAGATGTTATGTTATGATTTGTTATGTTATGCTATGTAATCTAAAATTTCTTGGGTATTTAACATGTTTTTCAAGTTTCAGGGCTTATGTAACTCGATACAACTCAACTGAGGTCTTTATTTTTAATGTTACATACGAAAATACTATATTTTGCTAGTAGACAAAAACCAGCTGTATCGAAATTTAAAAGAATTCTTCATATATTACAGAACTATTCGTATCTTTTGAGCTAGAGTATCCCTTAGTGATACGTGTTTTTCTTAAATCAAGTATATATGTGCTTTACATTAAATTTACCATTGTAGAGTTAACATTTACGATTCAAAAGTGCATACTTCTCTACTTGAATTAAGTAGACGCGGTAGTGGGGCTGATACATTTTTTTTTTTTTTTGACGCTGGGAAAACGCTTTACGCGTTTCCCCCCACGGGAACAGTGGGGGGGGTATGTGGGGCTCGCCATATTTCCAAGGCACCAAGTGTGCCCCGGTCATCGGAATACGCACTAAAAACCCAGCGGTACCCTTCCCGTCTTAACGGGAGCGCCACGGGATCGCTTGCGCATGCTACCGTGACGCTCCGAATGGGGCTGATACCCTATCCTGACCCACGAAATAATTGAATACTGAACGCTTTTACGAAAAATGTCAGGCTTCAAGATGGGCAAAAAATAAAATAAGACGAAGAAGAAAAACAGCGCATCCGGCTTTGTATAGCGAAATAAAAAGTAAGTTGCGATTGAAAAACGTCATCGGGGCGCCCTTAGTAGCACTTAAAATCTATACATAAGTAATATAGGTACAAGGATGTTAGAAATATGATCTAGTTTCGAACGAAAGTATATCGGTCTAGTATAAAGTATAATTAGAAATATTATAAATATTTCAAAGTTTCTATAATGGACTCTATGATAAAGGGCTAGGACTCGTATTTGTCTTTAAATAGGGCAGCCGTGAGGAAAGAAGATATTATAAGCCGTGATCACGACTTCGTTCGTTGAAATCAGATATGGAGTTGTAGGTGTTGTGTGTTTACGTTTATATGTATGTGTGAGTGAATATATGAAAGTGTTTGCATGAATGTATGTTGATGCTTGTGTGTCGTTCAAATATCAATTGAAACAGTTAGAATTAATAACGAAGTACAATATTTTATGAACACTTTTTAAAAATTCTTGAAACCAATAATTAAATATTAAACGAAGGAGAAGGAAATATTTGTAAGAAGTTGTTTTGTCACTAAATTGTTTTTATTCTTATTTGTTTGTTTATTTATTAATGTTTGTTTTTATTTATTGCAATTGCTATATTCCTATATTCATTCACTCATTCGAAACGGTTACTCGTTCGTATCAATGTTTTAACAATAAACTCCAATCACAAACTACGAAACTCAATTTCGAATCGAATAAAAAATAAACTCGTTGCGATCCGGTCTATCAACTTGCTACATAACACATTCGAGCAGATTATTCAATTACAACTATTCGCGCTTTTTTCTCAGGAAAATACAAAATAATATACGAAAATCTAAATATATTACAAAATTTACATTTTATGTATAATGATGAAAAATTAAGAGAGATTCTTGGCGTTTTCCGTCACGGCGTAGGTACGAGGCAGTCTAAGGAAATATACGTTTCAAATCTTTTCTGTTTTATTTATTTAAAATTTATTTAAACATAACACTCATATCACACATTTATTTACATTAAAGCGTTAAATAATTATAAATAAAAATTAAATATAGTTACTGTACAAATCGTGACCGCGTGGAATGGTGACAAGAATGCTAGCAGCATTTCCCTTTTGAATCGCAATTCCGATTATCTGAGCAAAAAGTGAACCAGCCCTCCTATCACCAGAAGAAACATAAATAAAATAGCGGTTCACCCGCGGCTTTGCCCGCGACATAATCGTAAATAATAAAATATGTTAATTGTGATCTATTTTATCTGTGAAAACAGTAAATTTCAAGCAGATCAGACCATTTTTTATACTAATGTTTCCATTACTCCCGTTTGGGGTTGAATTTTCAAAAATGACAAAGTACGTATGCGTTTATTTTTGCTCAGAAGCTTTAAAATTAGATTTCATGCTTCTTACATAAAAAAATGAACCCCTTTCACCCTCTCGGGGGTAGATTTTCGAATACCCTGAAATACGTATTTATTTATTTCTAACCAGAGGCTTATATATAAAATTTCATGATTCTTACATAAAAAATGACGGACTTCCATTCAACTTTTAACCCCTATTTCACCCCCTTAGAGGTAGACATTCCAAAATTCCTTCCTTAGTGGGTGTCTACTTAATAAATCGACCCTACTCACCAAATTTCATGGCCCTATCTTTAATAGTTTACGCTCGGCGATGACGAATCAGTCAGTCAGGACATATTATTTTATATATATATATTAGTGTATTATTTTAGGTAAAAAAGACTGAATATTGTCCAAATTTTTGATATCGACGCCACCAAAATAATGTCAAATATCTTCCTTGTATAATACAGATTGATTACCTATTATTTACCGCTTACGAATTAATGGATTATGAATCTGTCTTTGTTCATAATAGTTTCTAATATAACTAATATTATTTATATAGGAACACAAACATAATACAATCAGGACATACATTAAAATTACGAACTTACACAATGTTAAGCTAGATTTTTAATTTTTGACGAGCGTATGGGCCACCTGATGGTAAGTGGTCACCAACGCCCATAGACAATAGCATTGTAAGAAATGTTAACCATCGCTTACATCGCCAATGCGCCACCAACCTTGGGAACTAAGATGTTATATCCCTTGTGCCTGTAATTACATTGGCTCACTCACCCTTCAAACCGGAACACAGCAATACAAAGTACTGTTGTTTTGCGGTAGAATATCTGATGAGTGGGTGGTACCTACCCAGACGAGCTTGCACAAAGCCACCATTACCACCGTTTACATTGTACAACATGTGCACACGGCATACTCATTGAAATAATATTAGTACGGTCAGTTTTTAAAATTAATATATCTATACATATAATAAATCTGTAACTGGTCGATGTCTGTACATGGAAGATAAATGAGTAAAACTTTTATCGGGGGTCATTATAAACACAATAGAACCCAAAACAATGATTAATAGATTTTTTGTCTGTTTGTCTGTTTGTCTGTTTGTCTGTTTGTCTGTGCGTTTGTGCACGCTAATCTTAAAAACGGCTTAACGGATTTGAGTGCGGTTTTCACTAATGTATTGTGGCTAACTTCACTTAACATTTAGTGTTTGTTTTATTTCAATCGGTTCATAAATAATAAAGTTATGTCAATTTAAAGATACATGTAGAACATTTATTAAAAAATGGTTATGGTCAAACTGAAAAGAGATTAAATATTACATGTAATATACACTTTTGCTTATGTTTTATCCTATATTTCGTTAAATTTTTAATCTCTTTATTTATTTTTTAAAAGTTTAGTATCACTACTAAACATCAATAAATTATTATCTGTAGGAAAAGTACGCGCGCTGTTATTTGTCAAAATCAAAAAGTTTTGTTAACAATTTCGTGTTTTCAGTAGCTTCGTGTGTTGTTTTTGCATAAAAACTAATATTGCATATATATTGTGTGTATCTTTATGATCTCATCTTATATCTTTCATAACAGTACGCTTTAAGTCTGCGTGTGAGCAAGTCAGTTAACTCAGTGACAATAATTAATACGTGAATAGTATATAGGTGTACAAACAAAGCCTAAAAACAACTATAACAATAATACATGGTTTTAGAAGTGCTTGCTTTAAACATCAACGTGGTATATCACTTCTTAAAACTTTAAATAAGTGTAATTTTGTCCTAAATTCGTGTTTCCTGTCAAAAGTTTTAAAACGGCAGATAAAAATTCAAACTTACCTACCGAAGTTTTTTCTATACAACGAAATAAATAGCAATTTTACGTGGAAAAAATGGCAACCATATTTTGAACTATATTTATTAGCCACTGGATATATATAAGGAGTATTAGCCACTGGTTAAATATAAGAAGTGTAAATAGAGAAAAATAGCAATTTTGTTCAACATTAAAATAACATAAATTACTTTAGAAGACCTCATTAATAAATGTAACAAGTATTTCGAACCGAGGCAAAATTTAACTATGGCCTGACATGTATTTTTTATGAGAAAACAAAGCAAACACGAAAATATAACCAACTTTATTACGAGTCTAGAAAATTACAGTTTAAAATGCGATTTCGTTGAATTAATAGTCATTGGTCAGTGATAAATTTACAGCGAATATGTGTTAGAGTAGCTCGCCAAACATCAAAGATTATTACAACAGTCTGATCTGTCACTAAAGAAAGTTATAGAGATAGCTAAAATAGTAGTGATCGAACAACAAAATACGGAGCACATAAATAAAAGCACTGAGACGTCGTCATAACCGTCATCATCTAATGAATATCAAGTGATGAAGGGGGAGTAAAAGGGTTAAACAACACACAGTACAGAATAGAGAAGATGTGCATATTCCTACGAAGTCAGACGGGCAACTAATTAAGAAGAGAACAAAATTGTGAAACGTGGTTAATTTGCCTCATCCCAATATAAACCGAATAAAAGTATTTTGTAATCTCTCAGCTTAATTCAATTGGTCTTTGGCTACATCAAGCTTGCGACAGCATAATCATGAATAGGAAGAAGTAGATCTGTGCGAGCATATAATATATAATTAAGTGTACTCAGATATTGATATTATATATTTTAAAAAAAATCACTGCAAAAATAACATAAATAAGATAAAAATAGTAATGTATTAAATGTATTAATTTATATAAAATGAATGTACCAACCCATCTTAATATTCAATATTTTAGTTTGTTATAAATTTTGTACTGTAGTCATTCTTGCTTGCCTTGCAATTGTATTTGGTTAAAAAATATATAAATAATATATATATCATTTATTTACTGCATTTTATTGGCCTCACTCAATGTAATAATGCTTAAGCTATGTGATTTCATTTATATTTTGTTTTTCTTAAATTTGTGTTTTCATTAAGTAATTAATTATATTTGATTATAAAAAAATATATATCTTACTACACCTTTACTGATTATGATGGTTTAGCTGTTTGATTTTATATATGTTTTGATTATTTTAATGATTGTGTAATTATTGTTGTATTTATATATGTATATATATATGCTATAAGTGTCATCTCATTTTTAACACTTAACCTACCAGAGCGGTCAAATAATTGCTTTTGAAACTTTAATTAAAATTGTTATATAGCTTTTGTTTGTATATTATATACTTTTTCTACATAAAATAGCCTCTTAAGCAGCTTATTCAGATGTGTGTCAAGTTCAATGGACAACATTTGTTTTAATTCCCTTTTTTTGTTTAATTAAATTAGTAGCCTTGGTTAAGTCTGATTTTATTTAGTCTCTGACAGAAGAAACTTTTCCTTTACTTTATACTTTATATTGTACACATAAAATAACATAAATCTATATCTATAACAAAAACGAATTAATTAATAAATTATCCATACATATAAATAAAATTGAAGTTTCTGTCTGTTATTTCAAAATAACTGCCTGTTTTAAAGGTTATATGACTATTTACGATTTACCAATGCCAAAGCAATCATTTTTTTAATTTTTTTACTGTGCATGTCTGTATCTTTCAATCGTCTAAAAATTGAAACAACCGAATTGTTATAAGAACTCTTTCAAGATTCCGTTTAGCCTTTATTTCATCAAAATTAGTTGAGTCTATCAAAAGTTATAAAAAATACGTATTTTTGTTGATATCTATTCACATAATATTATTACTCTTCCTAACTGATTCATTAACGCAGAGCCTAAACTGCGGGGGTTAGAAACTTGAAATTTTGGCAGTTGATACATTTTATAACACCCACTAAGGTAGGATTTTTGGAAATTCTACCTAAAGAGTTGAACGATTGTTTAGAAACCCGTCATTTTAAAAGTTAGAAGCATGAAATTTAATGAACAAGCTTAAAAATAAATAAAAATGTATTTCAGCGTTTTTGAAAATCTAAATCTGAGAGGGTAAAAAAGGGGTTGAAAGTTTGTATGGGGATTCCGTCACTTTTGGTGTAAGAGGAATGATATTTAGTATTAAAGCTATGCATACGTATTTCGTCGTTTTTAGAAATTTAACTCCAAACGGGAGAAACGGGGTAAAAGCATTAGTATAAAAATTAAAAAAAAATAGAAATTACTATTTGAGTTTTTTGATTGAATTAATAAACATGAATTTCAAAGTTTTTAGAAACTTTTATTTTTGTTTGGAAGAGTTGGGTGCAAATAATGAAATTCAAAATACGCAATATCTTATATCAATATCTTTTAGGGAGAAATATACGAACTTCACTATATTGGTGATGTTTGGATAAAAAAAACATATTCCATTATTGCCATATGTACCACTTAATTGGTATTCCCTAAGCTTATATTATTGTAAAGTTTCATTAAAATCCATTCAGTAGTTTATGCGTGAAAGAGTAACAAACGTCCATACATCCATACAAACTTTCGAGTTTATTATATTAGTAGGAAGTAGGATTATTATATGCCCTGTACTGAACACACATACACTATACTGGATGGGCGAATAAATCGATTGGTAAATGTTTATATCTTATTGATTAAAAAATGATAAAATCCTTATTTTACCCGTACGAAGTCGGGACGGGCAGCTAATTACTAGCTGATAACGCATCTTTCTGTAGGTAAAAAAGGTTTTTAAAAACAGTACAGCAGTTTTTTAGTTTATTCGCTACAAACAAACATACAAAAAATCTATTTTTACTTATTTATAATATTAGTATAGATAAAGACCACGCGCGAGCGAAGCTGCGGGCAACAGCTAGTATATAATATATTAGACCCATGCTAAGGTAAGCGAGTTTTTTTTTCATTCTTTTAACTCATACTTTCTTTGGATCCGTATGTAAATGTAGATTTATAAATTGATTTCTCCTCTATGTATTTGTTATTGTGGTAAATTTGTTGTATTTTTTATGTCATAGTGCACTGTCAAACAATGTATGATTTTTGTTGCAATCATTATTTTAATGTTATTAATGTAATTAACGATTTCGCTGAAGATTAGTTGATATATACCCTGCATCCAACACAGTTCCACAGACCAAAATCACTCAAAAAGAAATTATCCTCTAACATCAATAGTGCCAGTGAGAAAATAAATATGTATATTTCCGTCATAAACTGTTTCTTTCATGGAAATAAAATTTCATAATACTCTTTCTTGGTAAGCTTACATTTTTATTCTACAATTCTCATAAATGAAATTCTGAAAATGTTCAGTTTATTATTCCAAAATTTATGAAGGTTTATGTCTTAAGCGTTATACTTGTTCAATGGTCATCTTCGACACGTTCGGAGAAGCAGCGAGATCGTTTTGTAATACGAGTCCGTGGCCACTCCCGTTCCTTACTCCGCTCGTGGCTTGGCGGACTTATCCTCGGGGAGTGAAAATGGCCTGGATCCCCCACATCACCTTGAGGCTACTCCGGCTGCCGACCTTCTCAAGGCAATAGTAAGCATCTCGACCCGCTAGTGTCATAAGAAAGCCGAATTTATAAGAACAAAGTTTTTTTATCTTCAGCTCATCATTCAATACTATCGGCACCTACTCGTTTCAAGAGTGCAGCAGCCATGCACACGCGTGCGGCATACATTCAGACGTGAAATGTGCCAAATGATTTTCTCTACATTCTCACGTCGATCTCGAATAAATAGAATAAGGGCAAGCGAAGATGGAAATATGATAATCTTCTCAGTCTTATATATTTTATGGATATATTGAATACGTATATTTGTTTTATTTCTATTGATAGCGATTGTCATTTATTTTAATCAATTATTTGCTTATGTTTTCTTATTTTGGTAATTGATTCATATTCAACTGCACACTTTACTAATATTACAAATGTGAAAGGGAGTTTGTTTGTTACGCTTTCACGTCTTAACTACTCAACCGGTCATAATGAAATAACTCAGCACCACCTATCACCCCCCCCCCTCTGACACGTGGGCGTGGACGGAAACTAGTATTATAATAAAACATTTAGCAAAAATGTACTTAATTCCTTTTAAATTGTTCTAATGCTTAGAATACTTTCCCACAGTCAAGCCCACGCTGTCATAAAGAACAATAAACCTATTTTGCCTCGAGTAATCTCCTTAAAGTCTTCAGATTTAATCACAACACTTTAATCTAACAAGCCTTTCATGTAAAACAATGAACTTGATGAAGAATCGCGATAATCTTTTGTTTATCTGGCATCCGTTACGAAAATCAGGGGTACTGCTTTTAAATTCAAATTACAAATAATGTTTATTCAAATAAATTGTTTCTTTAAGATAAAGTTTAATATTTCGCACTCTTCAAGTTACTCTTAGTTCCTTATGAGCCGAAATTTCTTAGTAGGAAAGAAAATCCGTTACTAAGCTCACAGGCTAAAAATAAAAGCAAATGATACGTGGTTAACTTTATGAAGAATTTTATGAAGAAGAACTTTATGAAGAAAACTGCATTCGTCGAATGGAATTCTGTCACATGTGTATCCATTAACCCGTAATGGAACAGTGTTGTGAAATAATCTCTAAGCCATATCATTAACAGACTCTCTCGTAATGGAATATTTTTTAGCGTGAGCCGAAAAATAATTTTTGTTAAGTAGGTTTCGCTTACAACACAATACAACTATAATACACTTGGTTATTGATTGAACTGATGACGAAAACCGTAGAATGGTACTCATAATTAAATATATATTATGAATCTAAATCATTTGTTTTTTTTTTCGTTGATAATAGATGCTTTTTATGACTGCCATGTCTATTTCATTCTTTTTGTCGACATTATTTTTTAAGCCACGAACGTGCCTTATAATTTGACATTCTTTAGACATAATTACACCTGCGTGTTATTTCCACTTGGACGGTGGAATATTAAAAAAAAAAGCGAATAATTCAGTTGCAAAGTTGAGCAGAAGTAATTTTGCTTTTATTTAATTTTTACATGAAATATAGTGATTGATGTCTGTGAGTTTGATATATAACTATAGAATTTACTTACATTTTGTGTTATTAAAATATACGCCGAAGCTCATGGAAAGCGACATCATCATCCTGTTAACATCGGGGCTATTCAGCTGGACAGTATAAACACAGTGAGAAGACTAAAAAGGATTAAACCTTTTGAGTTAGCTTATTAGTGTTATGTCAATATAGTGCAGTGATACATTAAAATTAAAATCATTCATTAACAAAGTGACTTCTCCTTAATAGAGACAATAAGAAAAGTGTTGATGGACGCATTCTTATGTTTATATTTCTATTTAGCAATTTAAGTTAAATAATTACTCATTAGTCTTTAGGCTAGATTGTAATATAATGAAGTTCTTATTGCTTAGGAACATGATACAATAAAAAAAAATTGTATGTACAATACCTTCAATTATATAAATCATAATTATTCAAAAGGAAAAATAGTTACCAGTAATGCTGATACACTCGGAGACTTGATGTCAGCGCGTCCATCACGCGTCAATCATATCGAGGACAAACTCGGAGGTAGACTGTAAGTCTTTTCGAATGAAGTCGAGTCGATGTCGATTGACAAAAGAATCCCTGAAAGTACTTAGTCTGAAATTAATAATAAGCCTAAGTAAAATTGGCATCGAAAAAAAAATCTTCAAAGCTATCATGTTTTGTTGCAAACACAATATGATTATAAAGAAATAATTTTTTTAACATATACGCTAACATTACAACCCTATGTAAAACTCGAGTTCCTTAAAATGGCTTTGTAAGCAGGTTGAAAGTACTCAAGCACCAATTTAACAATCCTCTTAACCTCATAAATAACCATCAAATTCTTTAATAATTTTATCTCAGTTTCATTTACTGAAATTCTCAGGCAATTTTATAAAATGTCATAATCACCAGTTTTAGTTTAAATGGATATTGTCCTTAATAGACTTTGACTTTTGCTTCATTTTAAATTGTACCGTTTTAATCCTCATTAGAAAAGTGATGTATTTTAGTAAAGTTTAGCTTTTTCCAGTCAATATAACTTCTTTATCTTCGTTTTTTAAATTTGATTCGCTTGTTTCGCTGATATTAAAATAAATTTCAGAGAACCAAGATAAAAAGGTATGACTAATATGGTGATGTTGGCATTATACTTTTTTTAATAGAACGGACCGCTAATAATAATCGAAGATGTTCTTTCGACTTGTAATAGCCTCTCATTCGCTCCTCAAAATTTAATTCACCAGTACAAATTGATACTTGAAACTTCAATGGCTGAGGCTGCACAAAGTGTGACCACAAAGTCTTATAATTTTAAAAATAACTTTTTTGCGGCTACTTTAATTGTGCCCGTGGGAATCAGGTAACCAATAACATAAATACGCGAACAAGTCTTTAAAATATAATTTATACAAACGGAACCGCTTCAGTCATGACGTATTCAGTGAAAGGTGATTCCGTCGAATGAACACACAATATTGGAATGTAGATGAAAGTGGAAAGAGAAAAAATATCTCATTGACTATAGACGAAATATCGTGATGGAATGAACACTTATCATTTCTCAGCGCAAATATGAGAGCGTAATTTTGATTCATATTCGGAAGACAGAATCTACTTTTATATAAATAAGCTGACATTCGTTTGTAATGATACTACCTATCTATTATCTTGGTTTGGGAATAAAATGCGTTTATGTAAATACGGCCTTATTTATAAATATTGTTTAGTGGGTGAAATGTCAGATAATGCGTCTTTTTCTTTCTAATGTCAAACCAATAATGAGAAAAAGAGGGAAATCTGTGTTTTACAAGTCATTTGCTAAGTAACGCTTATAAATAAGGTCTATATTGTTTGAAAATCTGTTAATGATTTAAAGTGACTTGCAAGTTCAAAATATTGCATGTGGTTCAAAATAATTGTGTGTGGTTTGTTTGTATAAATGTCGTCGCGTTTATGGTTATTTGTGTTGGTTTGTGTATGTGAAAAAGATTAGTCCGTGATTGTTGTGCTTGAAAATATATCATTTTTGAGTTCATAAAATGATGATAAATTATTTAAATGATGGCTTCTCCAAGCACTTGAGTCGTTATACAGAATTATAATAAATGTATAATAACCACGGATTCGGAATGCAGGTCCTACTGAGAAAAACCGGTAAGAAATTAGTACCAACTTTATGCGTTTTTATTTATATATCTAATCTTATATTGAGTATTATGCTTTATTTATTAATGGTTATTTTATAAATAATTTAAATGTATGAATTGACAAAGTTACATTTTGGAACGAAGTTCTTTTACGCGGCTTACAGTAGTGAAAAGGCAGTGGCCCAAGGTCACGTCATATAACGAAATAGCGTTCGTACCGTGCCTACCAAATGCTACAAAATTTTATTTAGGAGGTCGATAAAAGAGTTTGAGGTGCTCTTGATGTAACAAAAAACAGTAATATAATCAATTAAAATCTACATTTTAAAATACATTTTGAGTTGAAACAATAGCGCAACAAATAATCTTTTTAACAATTTCAACTTTATACCAATGATATAAGATTTATATTGGATAATTGGTTATACGTGAACTTGGCACACGTAATGCTTGAAAATAAGCCTAAGAATGTTGCACTAAAATGTACCGTGAAGTTATTATATTATAACGTCATAATTAACAAAGTGTACATTCGGGTTTTAATCGCTACGTATTATAAAACCAAGTGCCCCGCAGCGACTACCTAACAGTCTGTCTGAACGTGATAAACAAAAAAATTTTTCATAAAAAAAAGTATGAAAGAGTGATTTCTATCACCAGTCAGACCAAAAATAAAACATCTAAAGGTTACGTACGTTATTTTACATTTTATTATAAAAAAAGGTACATATATTATATTATATACTTAGTACTTTTTTAAGCTCTCACTCATATTTTCTGATGGAACGGCAATCCGACATCATCGGTAAGAGTTCAGGCCAAGATTATATGGTATACCTTGGCAAAAAAAATTAATAACTTTATAATTGACTCGAATTCAACCAAGGACTGCCAGACGTACAGCCTTATAAGTTAGTAACGAACAAGGAGGCATTCAGAAATTGCAAAAATGAGCCGGGTCACTGCATTCTCTTTCAGAGCGGCGTAGTCGGCATAAAGTGATAAATACAAGAGCTTCATATTGGAAAGTTGAAGTCGACAGGTTATTAAGTCCTTTATTAAATGTCATTAAACTCGATATCGAATTATTCTCACGTTTGCGTTTATACGGAATTGTGCTAAGATACAGTTTGTTTGAGAAATAACCTCCCAAGACCACAATGTTTATGACCTTGACCCATTCTCTCATAAACAAAATATTCCTAACATGTATATATATAACTTAATTTCATTGTTACTTCATTTTGATATTGATGTTTTTCAATAAAACAAAAACCATGTCAATAGCTTGTAACAAAACATAATATTATTTAAGATTTATTAGAAGCCAGTCTTGTAATAACAGTAAAAGATCAATGACCAAGCTATTATATTCTTTACATATATTTCCAACAAATAACTATCCAATATTGGCAATTTGAAATACATCATATTGTAGTGCGGATAAAATTTGAGTAAATATTATTCGACTTTAATATTTACATTTTTATGATTATTGTTGCATCAGGTTTTCTATCAGAATTTCGACGATCGACGATTCTCAACGAAGTCGACTGCACAGGATAACATAGTGTTCAAGTGTGTACGAAATACAGGTACAATTTCCATTCCATCTTGTGATCAGATGGGATGGCAATCCGACGTGACTCAAAGACATAGCGAGAGATATCACAGGATTGTTTGCAAACTTCCAAACGTTAAGTTAGCAACTAGAAAAAAGTTGTAAATAGTACTTGCTTTATCTCTACATTCTAGTTACTAATGCTAGTTCGTGTCAGAAATTGTGAGTGAGATGACAAGAGTTCTCGTGTCATCTCACTCACACACAATTTGTAACTCCGTTACACACTTTACGGTTATAAAAATATACGAACATAAAACCGTTTGTATATTTATACGAAATGAAAATTACATTAAATTATAATTAATTCATTTTACTGACATACATACCCTAATTAAACAAACGCCAAACAAGCACAAATTAATCTCGTTACTAATATAATGAATATATATGTATATATGTCTGTATGTAGATGTTATTCAACATAATTATAACATTGAGTTCACATGTTCTCAATTTAGCAATTATTATTTCATGTATTCGAGAAAATTATAACTAATTTGATCATTTTAAATAATAACTTAACTCCCACCTTCTCCTCCCACTCCTCGTGTTTGTATCTAATTAAATGATTAATTCAATGAAAAAATACGCACTGCTCGGATACATCTTCTTTAGTGTAAGCAATACGCATAATACTGTATAACAAAAATGCAAAGAATCGTGTATTATTTATTAAGATAATTATGAAAGAATTGTAGCCATGGAATTGATTTTTATATAAGAGGGGGCAAACGAACAGGAAGCGCACCTGATGGAAAGTGACTACCACCGCCCATGGACATCTGCAACATCAGAGGGCTTACTGGTGCGTTGTCGGCCTTTAAACTTTCGGCAATATTCATATTCATTAATAATAAAATTGTAACTGATCCATAAAAGATCAATATAATTATGTAATACTAAAAGGAAACTTAAAAAAGGAACGACAAAACATGTGTAGAAAGAAATACATTCATAAAAAAAATTACCGTCAGGAAACCCCGACAGATATAGAACAAAATGATGATAACTGAAATCTTATAATTAAACAATATAATAATTATATGGTTATGTAACTTAACAAAGTATCAAGAGGATGGTTATCATTTGAAGAGATTTCTCGAAGTGGTTAACTTTGACGAGTTTTCTTTTACTCTTGAAGAAGTTGAAATCGATCAATACGAAAACATTCCAAGCATTATATAAACGAGTACAAACATCGCACTGCTAAGATAGGTAATATTTTGTGCTGTTTACAGTTGATAATCCGTTTTATTGCCTTCACTGTATACTGGCCTGGATTTATTTAGCTCAATACATTGTTATTCTTTTCATAGAAGAAAAGATACTAGCGTTCTTGCCACCATGGTCGTGATCTGTACTTTTATTTTGATCTGTATCTAGAAACTTACTTAAGTCTTTTATGTAAATAGCTATTTACAATTTTTTTTTAATATCAGTAAAAAAATAAAATATAATCGACCTTTTTAAGTGGTACGATAAAAGTTTCAAGATTTCCACATTATTATAATATTCCCAAACCCTCAACAGAGAATAGGAGAATTTATATTCACAAATCCACAACACTGTTTGTTTGTGAATATAAATTATAAATATTTAAGAAATCCCCTCGAGGCCCATTTTTTGTTTCACAACAACAGACCATGAAATTAGAATAAGTACTATTCTTATCTTCCCCGAACAAATAATCGAAGCTATTGTAATGAAATCTGTCTATTTCATTCCATGGTCCACCTTCACATTTTATGGATTTGTTAAAAAGGTTCAGTAGCAATTCATCAGTGTCATTCTGATGACCAAAAAGGGCTTCTTTTGTTAAGCAATAAGACTGATGGAATAAGTTCAAAGTATTTCTATGTTCATGGGGAATTTTTCTACAAATGGCTAAATTAAGTGCCCTTACGATGTAGAAAGTGAAATCATCTATCATCATTATTGTTGCTGAAAAAGAAATCAATAATTAGAGCAAAACGTTTGTTGTCAGTCTTTAAACTTTTGAATTAGCATTCAGCACACGACTAAACAAAATCGTTTTTCTAAATCGAAAGTGTCTACGTCAAATGGAAGTATTGCTAATTTATTGACGATCCCGAATAAAACCTACATTATGTATGCTTCCTTAGACATCGATTCCGGATCGAGTATTGTTCCGCAGCCATTGAATTTTATTTCCACTACGAAACCGCACTGACCTGAAAACATTACCTCTTATTGTTCCTGCTTTTTGTAAATAAAAACCGGAATTTATTACACATTACAGTATGACTAAATCAAATACGTAATTCTAAATTTGAATATATATTTCTATTTTATTGGTTAGGAGTTTTACCCGTCGTGGCTTCGCACGAGTAGAATAAAGATCTACATTAAACATATTATAATAATAATATCCTGGGACACTATTCACACAAAGCCATCGGATCCCAAACTAAGCAGAGCTTGTACTATGGAAACTAGACAACTGATATACTTACATTTATACTACTTTTCTTTTGTAAATACATACTTATATAGATAATTACATCCAGACTCAAGACAAACAGACATGTTCATGCACACAAATATCTGTCCTGGGTGGGAATCAAACCCACGACCTGCGGCGTGTAAGGCAAGTATCTTACCAACCACACCAACAGGCAAGTCGATTATATACTTAATACATATATGTCTATTGGTTTACGTGACGTCTGCCATTAAATGTGTCAATCAGCCTTATTTTTCCGACGTATACAACAGACATCATCATATTTAAGAGAATTTTCGAAAACCTAAATAATTTAAATACATGTATCACTCCATTAATTGGTCAAAGTCGTAATTCAGTAGTTTTTAAGCTTCAGACAGACAGGCGGGGCGGACGGGACGTTTTTTTTATAATATGTGGTGATAACGATACCTGTTATTTTATCATGTAAATATAGTTTGACTTAAAAAATCCTGAACAAATGTTGTTAACATACGCAAAAGCATGTTATTATCCCTATCCAATTTATATGCAGATTTAAATTATACGGAAGAAAATGAAAACCAGGCCTTTTAGATAAGACCACAAAGATTAGTAAGTGTGATAAATATGGCTTTAAAATATATTTTTTCACTTTTTTGGATCAAAAATTAGTATTTTGTAGTATTTTTTTAAGGAAGAGTGATGAGACCGGTGGTTATCAATGTGATTTGAGAGAATACCTGCCACTTGGAAATAAAGACACAGGATGAGCACTAGACCAGATAGACAACAAATCATTCGAAATAGGTTTGGTACATTCAAAAATACCCTGACACTCCTAAACTAGGACGACCCGTACTTTAGAAGGCCAGTGCCATCCCATACAGTGATTTACACTGTACATAAAATTAGTGAGTGTAGACTTATTAATATTGTTAGATACATATATACAAATTAAAAAGAATTAAAAAGAAAAATGAACAAAAACAGAAGAAACAAATGAAATATTATATGATAATATCACTTATTTGAAAAATTAAGTTCTCTGGGATTTACTGCAACGGGGGTGGTCCCCCCTCCCCGCGTCTATATTAAAATATATTGCTACTTTTTTGTCTTTCTTCTGTCAGTCTTCTTATAAAATTAGAATCAAATAAAGAGCTTACACGCTCGGTTTATCCTTCTCAGTCGCTCAGAATCTGAGCGTCAAATAAATATAGGTCGTGGTCATTTACTCTTTCCTTCTTATTTAGTTATTGTGTATTTTTGGTTTAGTTATTGTTTTTAGTATTTAATAGTTGGTATTTTTTGCCTTTTGGCAGTGCAATCTTCTTTACATAAGTAAATGTAACAAAGAACGTCTGTAAGATTATTCATGCTGAGTTAGCCTTTAACTGGGCATTCAATATGTTTTTATTTTTTATAAGTAACCTATTAGACTAACATAGTCTAATATTGTGTGGAACGTTGACTTCCGTTATCGTTATTTTAATAAATAAATAAATGAATAATAAAAACAGAAACAATTGGTACGGAGTCAAGTGTGATTACACATTTATTAAAATTCACGGTCACTGCTGACTATCTAGGTGACTTGGCTGACCGTCTCAGTGATTAAACTTGCAACCCGTAGTATGTGCCAAAGTGCCGTGAAGTTTATGCTTTGAATGGCGTCGTTTGTGATAATTATATATTTTAATGTTCGCTATGAAGTTTCTTATATTACAAAAAATTGCTAGTGAAATTGGGATATGTGAAGTTTGAACTTGATAAATTTATTTATGAAATAGATTTTACGTCTAACTACAAACATATCAACTGAACGTGTTACCATTTTTTTTTTAAATATATAATAGTTAGGCATGTGGTTTTCATGTAAAATATCCTCACAATGTTCACCGCCGAGCTCGAAATGATTATAAACATAAATTAAACTTTTGTAAATTCAGTGTTACTTTGTGTTTGGTAAAGATTCACGTATTTCGACCACTGCGCCATTTGACTCACCATAACAAAAATACAAATCGAAACGAAGTCGCGGAAAACAACAAGTGACTATATCATTTTAATACGGAACCAGCTGTTAAGTTACCATTAATGTTATCACGCGAGAATGAAGTAGATTACTTAAGAAAACTTTGCAAGTTACTCAATCTTGTAGGAGGGAGAAACTGTTTCAAACAAGAACAGTGATAACGACATTACATTTCTAAACACATTTACTTGTTTTACACAAGAGAATTGTTAACTTAATATATATTTTAGGGAAGTTCGTGTATTGTATTGATGGTAATACAGTTATTGGCATACGCATAATTAATATGCTCTGTTTTTTTTTTTTTTTTATATATCATAGGTAGGCGGACTAGCATATGGGCCACCTGATGGTAAGTGGTCACCAACGCTCATAGACATTGGCATTGTAAGAGATGTTAACCATCGCTTACATCACCAATGCGCCACCAACCTTGGGAACTAAGATGTTATGTCCCTTGTGCCTGTAATTACACTGGCTCACTCACCCTTCAAACCGGAACACAACAATACCAAATACTGCTGTTTTGCGGTAGAATATCTGATGAGTGGGTGTTACTGTCTTCAAGTACAAAATAGCCTAGCCTAGGTGGATGAGCATATAGGCCACCTGATGGTTAGTGCCATAGACAATGGTAAGAGATGTTAACCATCACTTACATCGACTATGGTACTAAGATGTTATGTCCCTTGTGCCTGTAATTACAATGGCTCACTCACCCTTCAAACCGGAACTCAATAATATCAAGTACTGCTGTTTTGTGGTAGAATATCTAATGAATGGGTGGTACCTACCCAGACAAGCTTGCACGAAGCCCAACCACCATAACATTTTATTTTATATTTTTTTAAATCGATCATCATGAAATTTTACTTAAACATTGTTATGGGTACAGAAAAGCATTCACGATAACACCTCACGTTAGAAACTAGAAGTTAATAAAAAGGCTTTAATTATAAAGGTCACAACTATATCATAATTATGATATATAAAAACATACATGACCACTAGCAAGTACATTCATTGTGGCTTTTGTTTCTATATTTGTGTTATATGTGCATATGTGTATATTCGTTTACTTCACACACATGCACGCCAGTTTGCTTGTGGTGATTTATATGTGTGTATAGCATAACTGTGGCACATTTTTACTATACATAATGCTTTTATGCAACTTATTACAATTAATAGTGCGTACAAAATTACACGATTAAGGTTTCATGAACGTAGTAATGGCGACAAACATTACGCTCAACAAAACATATTGGTACATTGCCAAACTGATCGTAGTTTCCAGCTTTAGTCATTATATTTTCACACACTACTATATAAAAATTAGTACGTTGTTTTGCATACTATAAATTATATATCTAGTAAAACTATATAGACCTGTAGGACTATGCTGAAAGCAAAAAAAACTCGAAACTCACCGCAGAAAACGGTCGTAAAACGTCATAAAGTGATAAGCGAAATTGATCATAATAACTATAACATATTACAAGTCAGTTTCAAATATATCAATTTATTTTACAATCGAAACTATAAGGGCATAAGTTCCTTTAAGAATGACAGAATTTTAAAACCAGGTGCAATGAACTCCGATACTCCAATAAGTCCAGTGTTCGATAAAAATAAAAAGTAATAATGTATTTCGCTTCGGTAGCCATTCACCGCGTCATGTACACAGATGGCTTACGTGAAACAATACTTTCACTGGCTGAAATCGTATTCAAATAGAACTCAACGCTTGGTTTACTCTGTTAATAAAATGAAAACGATATTGTAAAATGCGTTTTTTTTTTCAAGTAATTGAGGATATTTAGTTTAAACGCTAAACAACTACATTTTATGTATGATTAAATTCATTGTTTTATTATCTCGGACTAGAGATTTCACAAAAATGAAAAATGGTCTCAAAAAAACCTATAGATACGCCTAAAAATGTATTTACATATTTAAAAAAATACCTTCGCCATATACATTATATCGAAGTGTGCTATCTTTTTTCCTCTTCGACGAAACGGTTGGCGTGTTTGGTAGATACTTGCTTTCGCGCCGTTCGTTCGTTTCCCATCCAGGACAGACATTCGTGTATATGAACATGTCTGTTTGTCCTGAGTTTGGGTGTAATTATCTATATGAGTATGTATTTACAAAAAGAAAAGTAGTATATGTACTATATCAGTTGTCTGGTTTCCATAGTACGAGCTCTGCTTAGTTTGGGATCAGATGGCCTTGTGTGAATAATGTCCCAGGATAGTATTATTATATCTTCTAATTTCCCGCTCGGTTATTATGTCAGTAGTATACCATCGCAACGTGATAAAAATATAAACCAATAAAGACACTTTCGCATTTACGATATTATACGATGTTCCTCTAAGCAAAAAGGAAATAGTAAAACATTGGATTTAAAAATTCTTTCCACGATCTAAGTACATAGAATCGGAAATGTAAAATTGAAAATTCCTTGCGTAGTCTTTTTCGCAAAAATTCAAATTTGTTACCTGCAGGGAAGCATTGTTTGCATATTCTCTATTCCAGCTTTGTAGATTTCAAAGATATTTTAAGTGCATTCCCTATATTTTTTGACAGAAAAGATGCGTCGTTATTTGTCGGAATCAATACAAAAAAACGTGTGCGTCTCGGGACGCTCGACAGAAGTGATAATATTTATTATGAATTATAATATATTAAATATAATTTAAATTAGTACTTGAGAGTTTATTTATTTATTTATTTATTTTGTGTACAGGAAACAAACAGTGAAATAATTACAATAAAATAAAAAACATAAAACAAATCTTAAACCAAAACAGTTTCCATTTATAAATTAATCATAAGTAATTACAAAACAAGACATTTTTTATATTTACTAGGTGCATGAAATTATATAATTCATTTATATAATTTAATTTAATATAAATTTAATTTTTAAATCAAGAAAACATAATTTAATAATAAATAATCAAATTATAATTAATTAATCAAAAATGCATGAGTAAATTAAGGCTCTTCAGAGTATAATATTTCTTTTACTTGCAGTTTGAATTTTTTAAGGGAGAGATGAAATATATCACATTCAATAAATGTTTTATTGTACTGTTTAGATGATCTATTAATAAATGCATTTGCTGCATATTTAGTCTTTGTCAATGGAAAATCAAAAATAGATTTGTTGCGACTACCAGGGCGAGGACACTTGATGTTTATTTTAGAAAGGAGATAAGGGGATTCAGATATGTTGTGAATCAATTTATATAAAAACACCATATCACGTTCAAGTCGTCTATGTTCAGTTGTCGGTATCTTTTCAATTTGATTCAAATTATTTATAGACGAAAATTTTAAATATTTTAAAAACTTTTCCTGAATATTTTCGATGAATTCTATATATTTATTATACTGTGGATTCCAGACAGTGCAAGCGTATTCTAGAATAGGTCTCACAAATGATTTATATAAAAGAGCAAAAGTTGAAACACGCTTAAACTCTCTGGAAATCCTCAGCACAAATCCTAGCATACGAAACGCTTTAGAAGTTATGGAATTTATATGTTCATCGAAAAGAAGTTTAGAATCGAGTGTTATTCCAAGATCTTTGACCACTGATACACGTTTTATATCATCTTCCTTAAATCGGTAGTTGTAAATGATCACTTTTCTTTTTCTGGTATATGTCATACAGTTACATTTCTTTATATTCAAAAACAGCGAATTGGTAGTACAATAATAGCTAAGTAAGTTCAAATCTTTTTGCAGACTAATACAATCATCAACACTCTTAATAATTTTATAAATTTTTGTATCATCAGCATATAATAGAAATTTAGAAGATGCAAATACCGAAACAACATCATTTATATATATATTAAAAAACAGAGGTCCAAGATGTGAGCCTTGAGGGACTCCAGATGGAACGGGTAGAAAAGATGAGCAATATCCTTTCACAGTCACGGCTTGACTTCTATTCAATAAATATGACTTGATCCATCTAAGGAGGTCACCATGTACACCGATGAACTCCATTTTTGCTATTAAGATAGAATGAGAGATTTTGTCAAACGCTTTGGAGTAATCGGTGTACACAACGTCCACCTGATATCCTTTGTCCATTGCAGTCAAAACATAGTCAGTGAATTCACACAAATTAGTTTCAGTTGATTTCTTGTTAATAAATCCATGCTGCTGGTCAATAATTATGGGACGTATGCTTGGAAAGATTTTGTCATAAATTATACGTTCAAAAAGTTTTGGAATTGAATTTAATTTCGAAATAGGACGATAATTTTTGATATCATGTCTATCTCCATTTTTAAAAATAGGCATAACATAAGAATGTTTCCAAATTGAAGGCATAGTACATGTATGAAGGGAAATACAAAACAATAAATGTAAAGGAATAGATATAGTCATATAGCATTTACTTAGAAAAAGAGGTGGTATACCGTCGGGTCCGCTACCTTTTTTAATATTTAAGGTTTTCAAATACTTACGAACATCAGCAAGAGAAATATCAACAGATGACAAATTAATTGTATTTGCATATCCACTATTATTTTGACTGTTACAGGAAAAATTGTTAAGATGTGTACTATGTTCAAAGGATGTATAGAAATATTCATTAAATAGATTGCTTATTTGCTGACCGTCATTTGTTGAGATATCGTTATAATATAGCCGCTCAGGTATGTCACTTGTATTCTGTTTGGTCTTGACAAATGTCCAAAAACACTTAGAGTTTCTCAAAATATTATTTTCCGCAAAATCAAGATAGTTATCGTAGCATGTCTTTTCAACCCTTTTTTGTCTATCACGAAGTAATTTAAAAGTACTGTAATCACTGTAATTATCATACATTTTCCATTTTATGTGATATTTTAGTTTTTCTTTAATAATTTTAATAAGTGCAGGAGAATACCACGCTGGATACTTACTAAGATCAACAACCACTTTAGAAGGAATATTCTTTGTAATTATATCATTGATTATGTAATAGAATTTCTCAACGGATGTGTCAATATCATAGTAATCAGAAATAACCGACCAATCAATGTTAGCCAATAATTCATTAATTATTTTATAGTCAGCTTTATGAAAAAGTTTAACAATACGAGGAGGGCTAAGAAAGCTACTAATGTTAATATCTATTAACATAATATCCAACGTGGGATGGTGTAAATCCTCCTTTACTAAAGGTGTTTCACAGCGCATAACCCTACAATTTGAGTTACTGAAGACAAGGTCTAATTGGCGATTATTGATGTTTGAGACTAAGTTATATTGGGAAAAGTTATTTAAGGACATGAAGGAAGACATTGCATTGACCATTGAGTTTCCAATATTCTCACAGAGCTCAGCGGATGTGGACGAAGGAGACCAAATAGCACTGGGAACATTAAAATCACCAACTATTAAAAATATATCTTTCGGATTCAATATCACTAATTCAGATATACGTTCATAGAAGTTCAACTGATCTTGAAATTGTGAACCCGACTGAGGAAAATAACAACAAAAAAATCTACAATTAACGGGCTTACCTTTTGTCCTTAAAGCTACGCATAATGAAATAACGTCACAGGAAACAATATCGTTAGACGGCAAAAAGACAGGGTCTTTAACAACGAGTTCGTTACGCACCGCAATCAGGACACCGCCTCCCATTTTATCGTTACGTTCATTGTAGTTACGATCACATCTATAGACCGAGTAGCGACTATCAAAAATTTCTGAATCAAAAATTCCAGGTAATAACCACGTTTCAGTTAGACAAATTATGTCATGTTCACAATTTAATATATTCGAAAAAAACTCTTTTTTCGAGTTTTTGTTCTAAGACCTCGCACGTTTTGGTACAAAATCGCTATTTTGGATACCATTGCGAAATAAGTAATTTATAAATCATATAAGACTTCAGAATTATACTAAATACATTTAAACTGACCATTTCATCTAAATTAATTATAATAATTCTCCTTTCCAAAATTATACAAATAGAATAATCCATAAACAGATTTAGCAGTTTCATCTCTCTCTCAAAGCCTAATAAAATTACAATTAAATAGAAAAGCCAACCAAACGTACTTATATATAATATGTTGGATAAATTAATTGCGCTTATTACAATCTTTTTAAATCACATTCGTTATGTATATGAATAACAGGGCTAGTGTCAGTTTTTCTAGCCATAATAGAACAGTTTTTTACCCAAATATACGTATATTTTTTATCGCGAGCTATTTCTTTTGTTTTACGAAGAAGCGCCTTATTAGCACTTGTTAGATGATCGTTAAAGTAAACACGATTAGTATTTCCCACGCAGCCAAGGTCGCAAGCCCTGATATTCTTCTTTGCTCGTAATCTAGCAAGGAAATCATCCTTCTTCCATCTAGACAAAAATCGAATAATTACGGGTCTTGGTTTTTTAGAATCATTGTTTTTAGGGGCCACGCGGGTTATAAAATCGATGTCCGAATGACTGTAAGCTGAGTGATCCACCAGTTCCGATAATATAAAATACGTCACCGACAAGAGTTATTAGAATATAATATTATTACATAAGAAACTTCGCTTAGCAGTTACACTGACTTAAAAGAACAATGGCAGATCTATGTCTGGACTTTTTTAAGATATTTTCAATATATTGTCCTTAGAGTTATTATAAGTACTATCTGTATACGCTAGATGGCGTTAGGTTGGTAACTCTCAGGTAAAGCAGTCCGCGTCGGTAATAGTGGCGCCGTAACGCGTTACGTTACGAAGCGGTTAACCCTCCCATAAGAAGTTATCACTTCAAAAATATAATTTGCTTGCATACTCACCACGAGTACCTTTAGTATATCTCCGGTTACAGTTCTTATTTTGACTTAGAATATCAAATCCTATAATTAAAAATTAATTACAATTTATATTGGATTTTATGGTCACTAAAATACAATATTATGAGAATAACGGAATAAAAAATGCACTTGTGTTTGCACACACTTGTGTATAATTTATGTACTGAATAGTTGGCTATTCTCCTTTAAGAATGGCCGTCGTGACCGAAATTAGTCAAGAGGACATCATTATCTACATAATTACTTTACCCAAACCTATAAAATACGTCACCGACAAGAGTTATTAGAATATAATATTATTACATAAGAAACTTCGCTTAGCAGTTACACTGACTTAAAAGAACAATGGCAGATCTATGTCTGGACTTTTTTAAGATATTTTCAATATATTGTCCTCATTTTTGTTAGAGCCAAAGTTATTTATGTTTATTAAAAGTATATCAACTGATGTACCAATTGCCAAAAAAATGTCAACCAAACAAATAGGGATGTAGATGTACTCTACATCCCTATTCGTTTGGTTGACATTTTTATGTATTGAGTATTAGTATATACAAGTAGTTATCTGTATCGTTTCGTAGCGACATCTATCTCGCCACATACGAAACCTAAAAACTGACGTATCCTACATCGCGATATTAAAGTTATCCGAGCGATTGAACATATATACAAGAACCCGACAACAACCGTCGGGCAGTAGCCCACCAGACCAACACCCGTCTGGTCGGAGGATCCTCCCTTTTCAATGGTGTATGAGGAACTTTACACGTTGTTCCTCCCAACACCCAAACTGTTGACCCCGAGCATGAACGTCAGCGCAGCCTTCGCAAAGCTACGTCATCGTGACGTCATCATCACTTCCTCAAGCGTTCGAGCAGCGAATCATACAGTCAGCCAGCATCCTACGGGTATCCTGACCATATTTATATCGATATTAAACAAAATCGGATCGGTCGTGTTAGCACATTGCAGCTCTACTTTGGACTTTGTTTTAACATTGACACTGACACTATCTATATGTTTCCATCTGATTTTATGCGGATGAAATACACTACCATATTTGCTATAATTACTCGCTATACTTACTTTACTCACGTAGTTTGTAGGAGAACATAATGAAGTAAATTACTCTAACAACTTCGAAATACATTATTGATAGATGGAAGAACTACTAATAAATCAAAAGTTTCCCTAAATGAATCGTAACTAAATATTCCGATAGCGACAAAAACGTGACTACGACGCATACACTTTATGATGATGAAATTCGTCTTATTAAATAATATGATATTGTATTATTAAGGCACACGAGGAAATGGGGCACCTGATGGTATGTAACCTTTTCCTATCGGCCCTGTCTAGATATATAAAGTACATATACGATCTGAAATGAAATATTCTCGGTGCCTGTAAAAAGATCTCACGGGTAAAATATATTTTATACCTACGTATAGTAAAGTAGTTAAGTCATGGCTGCCTCTATATAGGCCCGGTGGATATAATTCATCAATTATTTTACAGCCACATCTCGGTACTTTTTAATGAATCCTGGTTTGAATGGTGAGTCAGCCAGTGTACCGTGTGCACATTTAATGTGCTGTGTGTGTGATATTACATAGATAATGTCGGTTTGGCAGCACATTTACGGTTTATAAAGTTGACAAAATCACACCAGACTTAATTAACACTAAGAAAATTACATTTGTTAAAGAATATATTAATAAAAAGAGCGCTGCAAGATTTTTTTGTACAAAAAATCTCTACTGCCAAAATCAATTTAACCATCCTAACTCTTATCGTTATATAAAAATAAATAAATAAATGAAATCTTTTAAAGTTCCAAGTATAAGAGTCCACGTGTAATGGACCCCCTATGCTAATACGATGAAGTTTATTTAAAGAGCGCTAGAAAGCTACGAACATCATTTGCATTAGCGCTGTAACCTTCTTTATACAATCTATTGAGACCTAGGCTAAAGCGCCAGCGGTTTATAATTTATTTTTAAAATCTTTGTATTACTTATATTTGTGTCATGGTAATTCTATATTTCTTAATGCGGAGAGCCTATGGATCAAAATTCAAATATTTATTTTGTTTTAAAAACCAAGGTTTTAGTCATTATTATTAAATAGGCATTTTTACATGAAGTATTAATACCGCCTATAGATAGTGATGTTGTAAAAAATATTAAAACCTCATATCACCAATGCGCTACCAATTTCGGCAGCTATGAAGCTATGTTTCTTGTGCCTGTAATCACGGCTATACCAACCCACTTAGGACACAATACAAACTAAATAGTGTCGTTTAAAACTTAATGAAAATGTATAATAAACTTTATAAAAATAAAAATTCCAACTACCTGGACTGCTATATGTGCTTTGAATTGTATATTTTACATCCCCAACGGTTAGCATGTATCAATTTATTCTAGCTATTCTAGTTGTTGAATTATTTATAATTGATTTTAAAATTAAACGTAATATTCGTTTTAGGAATTTAGTTAAAAATGAGTTAATTTGTAAGTACAATTTTTTTATTATGTAACTAGTTGCCGACCTTGGCTTTGCCCGTGGATGATGAGAGAAGCAGGTGACAAGTATATGCAAAATAATTAACTTCCAAAAAACGTACAAATATTTTTGAAGTGATAACTTCTTATGGGACGGTAAATCGCTTCGTAACGTAACGCGTTACGGCACCACTATTACAGACGCGGACTGATTTACCTGAGAGTTACCAACCTTACGCCATCTAGCGTATACAGATAGTACTTATAATAATTTAGCAACTCTCAAGTACTAATTTAAATTATATTTAATATATTATAATTAATAATAAATATTATCACTTCTGTCGAGCGTCCCGAGACGCACACGTTTTTTTTTTTATATTTTGATGCGTTCTAGATGATCGTTTCAGTAAACATGTGATAGTGTAACAAAAAAGCATTTATAATGTTAGGTAGGATGTATTTATAAACAATGACGTCAGATTTATTATTATTACATTAAAGCGAAGTTAATGTACAATTAAGCCCGCGTCTTTCGTTTTACACTACGCAACACTTTGGAGAAAGTATCGTCCAAGTGGGTCGAAATCCTTTCTTGAACAATTTTATATATAAGAAACAACTTTTTTTAATAATGAAAGTTTTAAGCCGTAAAATTACTAAGGTTTGGCTCTTTGAGTTATACCTTCGATTATTTAATTTTTTTATATACCTGTGTAATGGTTGGGTATATGCTTCCGAAGTCCACATGAACTTCGGTCTCTTAATCAGTTAATTAATTGCTAAGATCTTAAATTTAGTGATTTTATGAGAGAATCTCTGTTGTGTATTTATAATTCATCTCATGCTCGGCGGTGAAAGAAGACGTCGTGAGAAAACTTTAATACCGCTACGAGTATTTTTGTTCATCGACCCGCAGTCTAGCAACATAGTGGAATGTTACCAAATCCTCTTATATAGGAGAGAAAAATGTCAGCTTTCGAATGCCATCAATATTTTATAAAAATAAATATACATATATAACCATATATTATATATATAACCACCGGTGAAGAAAAACTTCGTTTCTATATCCTTGATCATTGAGGAGCTCCTTCGTATGTGGGGTTGCTAACTAAAAAACAGCATTGTCATCGAAATTTAACCATCATGAAAATTTCAACTCCTTAGGATGAGAGTTAGTTCTAATTCAGCTTGCAAAATTTGTCCTAAACCAAACAAATATTGCCAGTTAAATAAAAGCTTACAAGCTTACAAAATATAAAAATCTTTGCACAGTTTTTGAAGTTACTCATTTTGTATCATATATATTACATATATTATTTACGATCTTTTACGATGACGAAGCAAATAAGTACGTATCGACCAGCGGAAAAAAAATCTGCGACATCATGTTAGTCGAAGAAAATCGTTCTATTTATCGTTTCGTTAATAATGTTGATAGATTGATATGTTATTTTCTACAGGGATTATAATATTTTCGGGCGTAAATTGAATGTTCTCATTTTGAATTATTATTCGAAAATGATGATGAAGTTTTTTCGTATCCTACGTATTCGATTTATAAAATGCTTGCTTGCGTGTGTGTGTGTGCGTGTGTGTGTGTGTGTGTGTGTGTGTGTGTGTGAGAGTTTGATCCATTTCTTAGAACGTTCTTACAATTTTTACAAACACGATAAAGAAAACTTTCATATTATAGTTTCTCTGGAAATATCTGAAGTTACCGTATAATTGTAACGACTGTTACTTTATTTATGAAGGGCACTTATTGTTTTTAAGATAGTGTTTAAATTTCAGTTTTATTATAAAAACACTAATCTAATCTAACCGAAAGATAAAAAATCCATTTTTACGTTTTATTGTATTCCTTAGATTTTTTTGTCATCTTACAATCTTACCAATTTGATTGTATACAAATGGTCTTTAAAATTTTATA
Organism: Nymphalis polychloros; assembly: GCA_905220585.2. Classification (NCBI taxonomy): domain Eukaryota; kingdom Metazoa; phylum Arthropoda; class Insecta; order Lepidoptera; family Nymphalidae; genus Nymphalis; species Nymphalis polychloros. Next base: position 3,127,013 of record HG992264.1, on the reverse strand, counting down.
GTTATGTATATATATATATATATAAATATGGATTTTTATGAAAATGAGCCCAAAGTCGATTAAAAATAGTAACTGAACATTCTAAAATTAATTAAGTTAGGCCCGCGACCTTTGCTATGTTACCCGAACGATTAGACTCGTTCGATGAGTACTGTTACGTTTAATGATATATATCTTAGAGAGATTAGCCAACTGTGCAGGACATATTATAGTGCACAAGTGTGTGCGCAAACACTGGTCACTCTCTATTCCCTAACTCTCGTAACCCGATGGGACGGCAATCCGACACTATCAGAAAGAGTTCAAACGCAAGACAAATAAATCAATGAAGTTAAAAATCAATATTATCAATATTATTAGTTATATCGACGACTGTCTCGTTGGTCTAGTGGCTAGATATAAGGCCGCTGACCCGGTGGTCCTGGTTTTAATTCCCAGGTCGGGGCAATAAATAGTTATTGGGTTTGTCTGTCAGAAAATTCTCAGTAGCAGCCCGAAGTCTGGAAGTTGAAAGTGTGAACACTGCCGTGCCTGGGAAAGCACATTAAGCCGTTAGTCCTGCGCCTGAACTCTTTCTGGTCGTGTCGGATTGCCGTCCCATCGGATTATGAGAGCTAAGAAAAAGAGGAGTGCATCTGTGTTTGCGCACACACTTGTGCATTATAGCCTGCGCAGTTGGCTAATCTCTCTTGAGATTGGCCGCCGTGGCCGAAATCGGTCTGGAGGACCTTATTATATATATTTAAGGCCTTGTTGTGTTATTATATTAATTATTGTGTAAATAAATGTTTCTTCATTATTTAATGGCGTAGATAAATTTTTTTTAAAAAAGTCTTTGACCGTAGCTTGAGACAAATGCAATAAACATGTTCATGAATAAATTGAAATTTAGTAAAGAAATTTGCTATTTTCTATTATCAAATATTACAATTATAACTAGGCCCAGAAACTACTCTTTAATCATCAGCTTAACAGCAGTAATACCACCAGGGACTCTTTTATATACGTAAGTATATAAATAAAAGTAGATGTTTATATTTTATTATTTTATTATCTGTTACACGATCCTTTGACGAGCCGGTTGGCGTGGTTGATAGATATTTGCCTTTCACCCTCAGGTCGTGGGTTCGATTCCCACCAAGAACAGACATTTGTGTGCATGAACATGTCTGTTTGTCCTGAGTCTGGGTGTAATTATCTATATAAGTATGTATTTACAAAAGAAAAGTAGTATATGTAGTATATCAGTTGTCTGGTTTCCATAGTAAGAGCTATGCTTAGTTTGGGATCAGATTGTCATGTGTGAATAATGTTCCAGGATATTATTATTATCCTCATAACGCTTCTTAAATCAAGCATAAAACTGGGCCATAATTGTCTCGACAGATCAAAAATTTTGTATAAAAATGTTTTAAAATGTCCAAGTTGTTCAGACATTACACCAAACAAGGACTTATCTCGCTTGTAAATAAACGATTCTTCTAAGTTATTTCCATATATAATCTTATTTTTTAAACATAAGCTTTAATCGCAAAATGTAAATAGTAAACAGCCTGTGAATGTCCCAATGCTGGGCTAAGGCCTCTTCTCCTCTTTTGAGAATAAGGTTTTGGAGCTTATTCCACCACGCTGCTCCAATGCGGGTTGGTGGAATACACATGTGACAGAATTTCAGTGAAATTTTAACACATGCAGGTTTCCTCACGATTTTTTCCTTCGCCGTCAAACACAACATGAATGATAATCACAAATTAAGCACATGAAAGTCAGTGTGCTTGCCCGGGCTTGAACCCACGATCATCGGTTAACATTCACGCGTTCTTACCACTAGGCCATCTCGGATATGCGGTTTTGTAAATACAGCGCTTTAATAAATGAAGATATTTCAAAGCCATTAAAGCAAAATATTATACGGTAGCTGGATGCGCTCATTGTGAATGTAAAGCGCTTTTAATGCCACATTTAAGTTCTATTCTTCAGTCTGAAATTTAAATCAGTCAAGTGCTAACCGAGCTGAATAGTTCGGTAATGAAGCTTCAAATTCTGTTAGAGGAACTTCATTTGAAAATCGATGTTGTGAGTTGATGCAGTTTAGACAATGTTGATACTGTGTTTTCTTCTGAGGTGACAAGCAAACTGACTACTTGTATGAAACACTTTTTCCGATATTTTTTTCCTTGTCTCGGATATTCTCCATTTTTGTAATTAAATTTAAGTTTGTTATTATTAACAATTACGCACATTGTACAATTTGCTATAGCTTCTTTTACTTTTTCTTTTTTATGTTTAATTACAAGCGATGTTTACCTTTAATTAATTGTTACGCTATTAATTATGTCTTTAATGTATTATGTGTTGTTTTTAGTATATTAAACTGTGGGTAAGCTTGAATAAATAAATTAATTAATAATTACAGTAAGAGAGAAATCACTGTTAAGATTAACATCCTATAATATTTATAAGTATAGCTGTAATTTCTGACGTGATAACTTCTTATAAATCGATGAACGCCGGCTGCACGCACGAAAAAGCATGACTCATAGTAACGTACCGCCTGAGCCGAGCGCGCAAGCGAGAGTGCGGAACAAGCGATAGAGAGGCACGATCGGCCTAAGCATTCGGCTTGTGACGCATCTATCTCTTTTCCACTCCATCGGCCGATGCGTCCGAGTATTCGTCAATGTTTTCTTATGACGTTATCACGTAAAATTATCATCCGTAAACCAACTTTACAGACAACCGTTTACCGAAATATAATAAAATCGCTGTTAAATGTTTATAACGGTAATGTAATATAACGGATTTAGTATAATAGTGGTCATACAGAAGCCAATTAAAAGAACAAACGTGCAAATTGGTAGCGAAATATTTATGGAATCAGTGCGGAGACAAAACTTCAAAAATAGCTTGAATTCTGTTTTATTTTGGCAACACGTGAATTAAAATTTAACTGATATCGTAGCCCTATACTAATAAGAAATCGTTTTATTGATTTATTTTTTTAAGTTAACTAAAGAGTAACTATTTAATTTATGTATACTATTGGCTCTGTCTGTACATATTTTTTTTCACCTAATTTTGTGATAAATAATCATTTTATGATGCAGTGATTCACATTATACTATTTTTTTCATTTTTGTCTGTGTCTTCTGTCTGTATGTCTTCTTATAACTCAAGAACGGCTTGACCAATGTTGATGAAAATTGGTACACACAAAGAACATGTGATGGTGCAAATGATAGGACATATATAAGATCGGTAAACCCTACGGTATCTTATAAAAAATAATTTTAAATCGTTATGTACGTATTTCTTTACCAGTAGCCATATATGTGCGTGTGTGTGTATGTGTAAGCGCGCGCGCGCGTGTGTGTGTGTGTGTATTTGCGCGCGTGTGTGTTATTATAGTCACGCGGGTGAAGCCGCGGGGCGCAGCTAGTAAATAAATTAAAACATAAATAACACGCATATCGCACCAGCGGTAGGTAATCGTGGAGGCCTATAGCGGTATGAAAAAGATTACAGATTATTATTGAAACATACCCTGCGTATCGGGTGTGAAGATTTTTTCTAACAATTTTGTTAACATTTTCAAATTTAATCTTACTTGGAGATTGATCTCCATACATGAGCTATTTCTGCAATTATCAATGATATTTGCAGAATATACTGACAATCCATAATATCCAGTGGTGAATTAATTTATAAGTGGTGAATTAATAAAATCGGTTTAGTGGTTAAGCCGTAACAAATAAACAAACAAACTGACTTGCACATTTAATTATTAGTTATGATTTCTTAAAAAAAAGGTTTTTGAATATATATATATATTCAATTTATATTATTAATTTATAATATAATTTTTTTTTTAAGCTTTGCCTTAGTTAATATTAACTGCGGTATCAAATTACCATGCCAAAGGCAAGGTATACCCTTAAATGCGGAACCGGAAACTTGATGTAATAAGTGCCTCACCTCTCGTGTGTATATAGTGTCGAGCAATTTCGAAATTAATAAATTTTAATTATAAATTATTATACAATTTATACAATCAATCTTACAAATTTTAAAATATTCCCTCCAGATTCTCACTCGACGCAAAGCTGCCCATAACACAGGCCGCGTTTCCGCGCTGTACGGCAATGGACAACCTTTGCGCCAAGTAAGACCCGGAGCGATTGTCAATATTTCGAAATTAAAATAAAACTCGGTGTCGCTTCATTAATATGTCCCCGCCGTAGCCGGGTTAACTTTATTTATTCCTGTTGTGTGGACGAAAATTTAAACAGCAACTCATTGAAGATAATTTACGTCTATTTTTTTTTTTTACTCGTTGGAAGAGCTTTGTGCAAGCTCGTCTGGGTAGGTACCACCCACTCATCAGATATTCTACCCCAAAACAGCAGTACTTTGTATTGTTGTGTTCCGGTTTGAAGGGTGAGTGAGCCAGTGTAATTACAGGCACAGGGGACATAACATCTTAGTTCCCAAGGTTGGTGGCACATTGGCAATGTAAGTGATGGTTAACATTTCTTACAATGCCATTATCTATGGGCGTTGGTGACCACTTACCATCAGGTGGCCCATATGCTCGTCCGCCAACCTATACAATAAAAAAAAAATCTATATTTAATCTGTGTCCATGTTAAAATCATACATGTTAGCCCTAAAGGCTAACTAAATAAGTATTTACTATAAAATTTCTGATAATTCCGTTTAAATGCTGTATTGCAATAGAGATATATAAATTGTCATATTTAGAGTAAACGTTTAAAGCCCTGCTAAATAATTCGTACTACCGATGTTATGTGCGCAGAAATTCAAATTCAAACATCATAAATATTATTACCACTAATTGATGGTTCGTGTGGTTTTGCTATTTCGATGGAATAAATATGATTTATAACATAATTGTTAAAGAGCAAATACACGTGCAAGTTATCACACATTTTTATAAAACAGTTTGCGCAGTTAAGCGTTTGCGTGTGTATAGTCTCGTCGAAAAACATTTAATCAACCTACAGACTATTCAGACTTGGCTTGATGAATCGGTCCGTTTTCTTAAAAAATTAATTGCACGAAATTTTCTCGCCAAAATCTTATCAAAATTGAAGAATGTAGATAACTTGTGACGCAGACAATAATACCTTTATTTTTTTTGAGCTTCATTGAGCAAAATTATTCATTAAAATTATATATCAAATTATAATTATTGCACTGAATTTACTGCTATATAAATTCCACTCAAATACTAAAACAGTGCGTCCTCTGTTAAAACTGTGTTACTTAGCTAGTTTATTGATATTGTGTCAAAAGCAAAATCAGAATTAACATCAAAATTGTTACTGGAATCCACTCGCTAGTTAGAAATATATGCTTCTCTAACTTCTAACTTGGTGGTAACTTTACAGTATGGCTTTGTGCAAGCGCGTCTGGAGTGTTATACACCCATCACTCGTTCAACCGCTAAACGGCACTACTTAATTGTGTTCTATTCTGGTTCGAAGGATGAGTGAACCAGTGTAATTATAGGTTCGAGGTAAGGGATGCTTAATATTTCTTACATCAAAATCTATGACTTGTTTTAATAATATCCTGGGACATTATTCACGCAAGGCCAGATGGCAAAATAAGATTATATACATAGATGTGGAAATAACTTAGAAGAATCGTTTATTTATAAGCGAGATAAGTCCTTGTATGGTGTAATGTCTGAACAACTTGAACATTTTAAAACATTTTTATACAATATTTTGGATCTGTCAAGGCAATGGTCCAGTTTTATGCTAAGATCTCATAAGAAGTATTGTGAGGATAATAATAATATCCTGGAACATTATTCACACATGACAATCTGATCCCAAACTAAGCAGAGCTTGTACTGTGGAAACCAGACAATTGATATACTACATATACTACTTTTCTTATGTAAATACATACTAATATAGATAATTACACCCAGACTCAGGACAAACAGACATGTTCATGCACACAAATGTCTGTCCTGGGTGGGAATCGAACCCACGAATTGCGGCGCGAAAGGCAAGCGTCTAGCAACCACGCCAACCGGCTCGAGTTTAAAATATTTACTTATTTGCTAGTCTGCCTCCTTATTATAAATAAAAAAAGTAATTTTATAATTATCATATTAATGGCCACTCCCGAAAGAAAACTGAAATCGTAGTGTGTATCCGGCCCTTTATGTAATTTTATGCGTTACTACATTATGCAAAATAGTAAATTTTCCAACGACATTTATGTACCTATATATTAACTGATGCATTATGAAAATTGATATCAATTGTTTTCGATCGCATATATGTAAGCTATCACGTTTAGTAAAAGAGTTATTATGAAATGTTAACATATAACAACAACGATTACTACAGAAATAGAAATGAGCACAAAGGTATACGTAATACATTTTTATTTAAATTATATTATTACAACACAATATTTTTATACATTATTTTTATTTTAACTTACTTTTTTATACAAAATTACTCATCTGGTCACAAAATATATTTTAAAAGTATTGAGAATGAACGTTCAAGATAGACGTAGGACATCAAAAATAGCAAAATTTATCCCGATAAAATAAAAGGACAGTGATAAATTTTGCAATTTAAGTCGACGACAAAACGGTCAAGCGAATGGTTTTCCTACTAACGCTGCCGATATATAAATGCTTTCCATATAAAAGTTATAGAGCTTAAAAATATCTTTAAAAAAGATACGTCTCTATGATATCTTTATGTTACGGATAAATCCGAAATTGATAATATGACTAAATTATATAGAAATTTGATATGCAGGTCATCGTCTACCGGGATTTCCTAATATTTAAATAATGTTAAAATTTTGGATAAGCTGATTCATATTTCATTCCATGAAATGCAGTTGTGAAATTCAATGATCTGTTGAATACTATTAATTTATAAATTTACACTATTAATAATATATTATACGATATACGAAACAAAATTATTTGATATTTTAATACTCGTATCAAATTATATATTCAACGTTATATCGTCCGTTTGCTTTATATTGTAACAAAAGTTAAAGAATAATAATAAAATATATTAATAGTTTTTCCCTTGCCATAATCTCTAGTTAAAAATGACATAATTGGGAAGTAAAGTTAGATGTCTTATATAACCGTCGAGACGTCACGGTAGCATACGCAAGCGATCCCGTGGCGTCCCCCGACCAGACGGAGAGGATACCGCTGGTTTTTTAGTGGGTAGTCCGGTGCCTTTAGTGCCGGTGAGCCCCACATACCCCCCCACTTCACGTGGGGGAAACGCGTAAATTTGTAATTCCAGCGATAAAAAAAGAAAAAAAAAAAGATGTCTTATATATATAAGACATTGGCATTGTAAGAGATATTAACCAGCGCCACCAACCTTGGGAACTAAGGTGTTATGTCCCTTGTGCCTGTAATTACACTGGCTCACTCACCCTTCAAACCGGAACACAATAATACCAAGTACTGCTGTTTTGCGGTAGAATATCTGATGAGTGGGTGGTACCTACCCAGACGAGCTTTCACAAAACTCTACCATCAATAATCGTATTATTTCATTTGTTTAAAATTAATGCTATAAATGACAATTAGCAGCTAAGCATAATATCTTTGTACATCATAATACAAGTAATTTTGTCAGTGATTCGAATAAAGATAAATTAATTCGCGAAATATTTAATTAAAATGTTAATTAAATATTTCGCGAAAGGAAAACTATGTAAACGAGGACAGAAACGAATTTCTAGTCTATCGTGGCATAACAATTATGATACAATAATTGCATTCATAAGAATCCCACATACCTTCCGCATCAAACGTCACCATGACAATAGTGTGAACACTTTTCACTAAGAGTAATAAACGTAACTTTTTAGAAATCACTATTTTTATTTCATTTATAATAAAGGAAGTCATTATAAAAAGCATTGAAACCGATTAATAAACACAGGATACCAAACAATTTGATCCTTCGAGCCGGATTCTCAACTAAAAACATATAACAAAAATATTTAGTATTCAATCTTTAGAGTTAAGTTTATTTACCATCAGTAAGAAAGAGTTCTATCACACCACTTTATCTGTGTCGCTGCGCCACTCGTTCAGTAACGCGAACACCGATTAAGATTGTATGGCAGGTATATCTTATACTAGTAATGTCTCTTTCTTTCACCTCAATTTTGAAATTCAAAAGAAGAAGACAAAGCATTATGTAACTAAATAATCCATATACATTTTTTTTTAGTAGTGCGGTTATTGTATGATGTATGTTCTTTCATTAATTGTTGTTGAAAAGAACGCTTTGACTTTTTCTACCTTGCTGAATCTTTGGTAGACTTTTGTCCGAGTCATTCAGGTTTCCTCACAATATTTTTCACCGCAAAGTACGAGCTGAATTATAAACACAAATTAAGAACATGAAAACTCAGTGGTTCTCAGAGACCACGAGATTGTTATCTTCGGTCAAGATTAACGTGTTCTAACCACTAAACCATCTCCTTATTGTTGTTGCCTATAATATTTTCCTAATTTTATTCTATAGTCCAACAAACATCTTATTAAATAATGATTTTAATACTATAATATAACACATTACGTTCTAACTTAGGTACAATACACTAATAGTAACAGCCTGTGAATGTCCCTCTGCTGGGCTAAGTCCTCCTCTCTTTTTTGGAGGAGAAGGTAGTGACCTTATTCCACCACGCTGCTCCAATTGGTGGAATACACATGTGGCAGAATTTCAGTGAAATTAGACACATGACGGTTTCCTCGCGATGTTTTCCTTCACCGTCAAGCACGAAATAAATTATAATTACAAATTAAGAGCACGAAATTCAGTGGTGCACGATCATCGGTTGAGATTCGCGCGTTCTTACCACTGGGCCATCTCGGCTTTTACCAACTTATGTAGATATTATAATGATAAATCTTTTCGGTATTGTGCTCGTATAATACGAGTAATCCATTCTTAAAGTCATTCTTCAAGTCTGTCGTGAAGCAAAGTTGTGTTTTGGTTTCATTTATATTTCTTAACTTACTCTGACGCTAATACCTCAAACAAAGTATTCTCAGTACGAAATCGTTGTTTTCCGACCGTACATTATATTCATATATTTGGACCATAGATTAATAGTGCAAATATATTATAACCCACCGTCTTATTGTCTTCACTGAAAAAATTGGTGGTTCTTTTTTCATCCAGTACATCGGAATAGCGATTCAAAAGCGAAAAGCTTTTAATTTGTATATATACTTTGATTTGTAAATAATTCTTATTTAAATAAAGTTATATACAGGTTTATTATTAAGTATTGCCAATATTGGATATTGTACATTTCATAATTTTTTTTTAAATTAGCCGCACAACATATAATAAGAAAGCCGGATTTTGACGGTTTTAATGAACCGATTTACGTTATAGCGATTATCAACGCGTTCAGAATTTTGATAGCGTACAGGATAGAGAAAACATTAATATCATCGATTCAGGAACTCTAAAGATATTCGCGGTTAAGCGGTATTAAAAAATAACCCCGTATGTGGCAAAGCGAACAGCAATATTTTGACCGTAAAAAAAAGAAATGATTAAAATGTTTCAAAAAGGCGACAAAACAAATTATTTTTAAATTTTAATGTTTGAACTATTTTGAAGTTGATAACATACTATAATATTGGTATTTTCAATAACCAATATTAAGTAAATATTGATTATAATTATACACATATCGGATATATACTTTAAACATATACTCAAACTTAGATGAATAATTATTAATAAATTTTATTTAAAAGACTTCAACAAACTTTAAAATATTAAATTCACTAAAGTATTAAACTCTTCCTCATAAAAATTCCAACTTAACACAAAAAAAGTATGATATTATATAGACAAACACACGATATGATCGTGGTATATATATATATATGATCGATAATAAGCTATGTCATTCTAGTAATGTGATTAATATATACAAATAAATATTAATGTTTAAATTTCTTTTGTTGCAGATTTTCTTTACGGTGAATAAGAAATACAAAACGTACTCGTCAATATCAACATTCGGTGATGAAGTTTAAAAACTCGGAAACAATATGTATTCGATTAAGCCAACTGAAAAAATGTTTAGAAGGAAAGAGTGGAGGTTCACAGACAACATCGTCGCAGCAACATTGTATATATTCATTATTATAGCTCTAGGCAATGGCCAGACTGTACACAAAGATGAATCGAGTGAAATCGATAATACGCAAACAGATTTAAGTAATTTAGATAGTAAAGTAGAATCTAATAATTGCCATAGCTGTCAAATAAGTAATAGTAATTTAAATAATAAAGTAATTAATGAAAATCAAGATGATCCAAATGATAATAATATATTTGCTGATATAATAGACACATTGAGCACGTTTTCAGAAAAATATGTATTTGTAAATAATACGGAGAGACAATTACAAAATATACTAGAGCAAGTGCTAGATGAATCACTTAAAAAAGATAAGTTTGAAATATTCGAAGGCGTTGAAATTAAAGCTATTAATACGATAAATAAAACAAATCAAGCGAAAGATGATTTAGCAATAAGACGACAAGGAAGAGCATTATTTAGCACATATACATATGAATACAGACTGTTTAAAAAAATAAAGAACTTCATTGATACACATATATTATCTATTAATCTACCGAAAGCGGCGAGAATCGTAGGATTCAGGTGTAAGTAATCATTTTTCAAATTTATTTCGAGTAAATATATAGTTATATCTCAAGGGTTATGGGTAAAAATGTAAACAATTTAGCGGATTATTTACGATTTTCATCGAAGACAACAAAACATACAGCAACCAACGAACGATGTACAAGAGAGAAGGAATGATGAAATCAATTGACGTCTGTACCTTATTACAGTATTGAAACATTCCTTTCATTTTGCCCTTTTCTACTTTCTCGAAGAGTGCAATGTGTAGGCTTATATTACCGGCCTGCTTATTGCCAAGCCTTCTTGGGCTGGATAACTATCATCAATTAATGTATCTTTGAGTGTGCTTAAAAAATCCTGTCAGTTCTTACCAATAACAATTAGTGAAGGGACTAGGGCTAAATTGAACTGCTAGGAAAAAATATTTTTATTTGACATAATATTATAGTTCGAAGCTACAACTAAATTAATATAATATATTACGGCCTCATTTATAATGATTGTTTAACGTGTGATTAATTCAATAAAGCAGCGTCTTTTTTCGAATATCAAATCAATAAGACAGAAATAGCTAAATCGGTATTTAATTAAACAGCCATTCAGCAATGTTTATGAGTAAGGTCTATATTTTCTACATAAAATCTTAAGATGTTTAATTAGACCTTTTATTTACAGCTTTTGGACTAAAGAAGTTCTTTTTACCATTACTTATCGGTGCTCAAGTTTTCAAAAGCATACTACTGGCCATGTTCTTGCCAAGTATCTTAGGAAGTTTCGGCAAAATTCTCGGCAAAGGTTAGTGGATCCTGGTAAAACTTCCCTAATTAAATCACCGCAAAGTCAAAACTCGATACCAAACTTGAAATCTTGTAGTTAAGGTGACAGAGTCCCTGGCTAAATATTGTCTTGAAAACTCACAAACTTTTAATTACTGTATGTCAATTAAGTTTATATCACTTGCAACGCTAACTTCTAATATACCTGTGAATATTTTGCTATTTTTTCAAATTCATGTTTATTATGGAAAATATAGAAGATTGAATGCATAACTGAAATATGTTTTAATAATCAAATACTTTAAAACCGATATCGGTAGCAGAATATTCTTGGAAAAATAAGGTATGGTAATTCATCAAACATAATATCATCATAATAGTAAGCAAATACGTCAAACAAAAATAAATGTAACATAAATATGATGCATTATATCGAATACTATATTAATATTTGCAGGTATATCCCACCTATCAGCAGCTTCCAGTCAAGCTAGCTATCCACCAGCTAACGGTGACGACCAGACTGCATACAACAATGACAACAAAGACTTCATGGGCTATGAAACGAATCCAGCCGCAACATTTGCTTACACGCAGGATGAAATGTATGCAAATGAAAATGACGTTAATGATCTATCTAATGTTGACATGTCAAGGTAAGATAAAAACTAAATACGAAATTTTAAATACTATTATGAGAGAGAGTAGTTGTACGGTAAATGGCGCTACTATTCACGCGTGTTCGTTAATTATTTTCGTTTATTATATTTTTAAAATACTCAATTGTCATGTGAAATTAAAACATTACTTAGTTTTTTACTAAAGTTACAAAATCATAAATATTACATAACAGAAAGTATGCAGTAATAAGTATAATTCCTTATAAGTAAAAAGCCGAGATGGCCCAGTGGTAAGAACACGAGAATCTTAACCGATGATCGTGGGTTCAAACCCGGACAAGCACCACTGAATTTCATGTGCTTAATTTGTGATTATAATTCATCTCGTGCTTGACGGTGAAGGAAAACATCGTGAGGAAACCTGCATGTGTCAAATTTCACTGAAATTCTGTCACATGTGTATTCCACCAATCTGCATTGGAGCAGCGTGGTGGAATAAGCTCCAAAACCTTCTTCTCAAAAGAGTAGAAGAGGCCTTAGCCCAGCAGTGGGACATTCACAGGCTGTTACTGTACTTATAAGTAGTACACAATTGCGACTAGAGCTATCCTTTATAATCAAAAAAAAAAAAACAGATAAGATAACTAACTTTCTTTAGACATAATAACCAAGTACGCACGTTCTCAATAAATTTATATAATTAAAAAAAATATTTACCAGTCTATCTATTTTAAACAAAGAAATCTCAACGTAGTCAAGGCAACTACAGGGGATATCATAGTTCAAATATTGGTGCGATTTCTATTCGCCTCTCGTAATCCGATGTTACGGAAATCCGACACGTCTGGATTGAGTTACGCTGCAGGAACGACTGCTTTACGTGTGTAAAGTTTATAGCAGCCAATTTACATATTACTCGAGATTTAACTGCGATCATACCTCGTTATTTCAACCGTCGTTTGAAATAGAAGTGCATCAGCTGTATTTATCTTTATCATACCATGCTTTGATGTAAATGACATAGAGTAAGTGGCTGGACAAAACGTACTAAAGACAGTGGCGGACAAAGGGGGGGGCAGAGGGTGCGGTCCGCACCGGGCGGCATTACATAGGTGGCGGTTAGAGAAAAAAATATTAAATATTTAAAAACAAAATTAAGAATAAAAAATTAGTTAATTTTTTTTAGTGTTTTTTTTTTGTTGTTATCTTTAATCTTTTTTTTTACATAAATGTTATTCCCATGTCAAAAAATGATAATTTCACTTTTCAGGTTAGTGTTATTCAATAAAAGTACCCTTTTTACCATGCCCCAAATTTCTTATAATAAATTGCAAAAATAAGAGGGCGGCAAATTTGGAATCCGCACCGGGTGCTGGTGACCTATGCTATGCCACTGACTGGAGGCCAATTCCACTTGTGTAAAACGTTCATTAACGTTCTCGATTCGATTCCGATCCAGCTTCGACTATTCCTCATTAAACCGAATCAGTATGATGTTACCATATAAAAAAGACAAAAAACCATGTCGAAGTCAAATTTAACTGTTAATCTTGACGTTCTATCAAGGACGAATCGAATCGAAACTGGATCGTTGTATGAGTAGAATAGGGAAAAAGCTAAACTTCAACGACTATGTTTCGATTCGATACCGATAATGTGCTAATTATGTTAGAACAATTGGTCTCCAATTGTTGTTTTTTAACAAAAACATTAATAGGCGATTCATTGATACGATTTCTATAAAACCACGTCCCCATGGGTCTACGTATTTTTTCCCCTCGTAACTTCCGCAAAATGTAGGCCAAGATCATAAAACATAATAATCTTTCCATCGCTGTCAAGTCAAGTTTACTGCTTGTGAATAAGGATAAAAAAATATTGAACATCTTATATTTTGATAGATTACTTTGATTTATATTATGCGTTTAAAAAAATCAATTAATTAAGTAGTCTTTGTATAACTTTAACAAACTTTTATTAGTCTCCATGAATAAAGAATACTTTGATTTTGACAAAAAAAAAAAACAAATTTATATAATGTTTGGAATTAAGATTAATGGTGTAAATAATCTATTTTCACATACTTACCATTTATAACTTATGTATTAAGTTATAATGCCGAGGTGGCCCAGTTGCTAGAACGCGTGTATTTTAACCAATGGTCGCGGGTTCAAAGCTTAGCAAACAATTGAAGTGAATTTTCTTTTGCTTAATCTGTTTTTATAAATATCCGCTGCTCAGCGGTGAAGGAAAACGTCATTAGGAAACCTGCATATATCTAATTTCAATGAAATTCTACGTATCGACCAAACCAACCTTGGTGGCGTGGTGGAATGAGCTCCAAACCTTCTCCTCGAAAGAAAAATAAAACCTTAACCTTAGCTTGAGTGGTATAAGTCCAAAAGAGAATAATTCAATTTACCAATTAGTTTCTAAGGAAAGCCCATATAGACTTAGTATTTTAAGCGCTTGATAAATTGAAAAATAAAGATCGGGGTCTTCAAACTGAAAGGATATCTCTATCCTCCGAAGAGGTCAATCTTTAATTTCCCAAAATACACGCAAAACCGGATACCGGATAGATTTCATTCGCAATAAAAAATGACGTCCATTTATTAGTGTCAAATTAGATTCAATGTGTCTTATTTGTAATTTGCATAGGTTCCTCAGTCTTGAAATACGATTAGGTGTAAATTAATTTAAGGTATCGTATAATTTATTAAATATTTTACATTACCGTTTTACATTTACCAATTAATAAATTTAAATCTAATGTCAAAAACAATATTAACAAAATAGCATCAGTAATACGATGTACTATGTAACAAACATCCTAACATACAAACATTCACATTTATAATATTCGTTATAAGGTTTTATTTTGCTGCACTGGATTATATAGATGATCGAAGAGTTGGAGTTAATATTCTTCGTTTTTCATACACGGTTAATAAATACAATTATTACATGCATATGTTTTGTTTCATGAAAAAGAGGTTTTACTAAGTTTTTTTGTTCTGTTCTCGGTAGAAACTTTTCCATTACGAAATGGCGGTAGTTTTACATTTAATTTGACCTCGTAAAACGACGCATCTAAAGTGCTTGTAAGAATCAAATGAAAATATATTTTAATTTCAAATAAAATAAATTCTTATATATTTTTTATCTGTTAAACAGGATTAAATCTGAGTAAGGTCGGAATTCTAAGAAACGCTTCGTTCTTAAGGTAATACCAATTTGCCTCTCAAACTAAGCGTGAATATTTTACTGGATATAGATACAATAATAGCCCCAAGGGTTAGTATCGAATCTATAACTTTTACGCCGCTTGACGACCCCTCTAACGTTGAATTAGTGAGGCTTTTAAATTTAATATGATGAAGCAGCCTCAGAAGAAAATACATACATAAAAGTAGCATATACCATCTGATTTGTAACAACCATCAACTTTCAATTTTATTCGATGAAAAAGTCTTAATAATCTTTAATAATCTTCATGGTTTACCTGCTTTGGATTCAATTAATTTCATATTCAGATGAAACTCTGCCACAAGTATATATATACGATGATACTACAATCGTAATATTGGTGATTAATTTTAGGGTTTATATATGAAAACTCAAAATCTGGTTTCTGATCAGAAAAATACTCATTCGACACCAATAGTTGTTTAATTCTTAGAAAATTTAAATAGGTCGCGTAAGATCTTACTTAAATATATAAAGTAAATTTAAATTTTATCTGTGAAATAAAGTAAATTTCTAACATTGCTTAAATAGTACCATTCATAAAATGACTTTTTTATTTCCAGATTCGGTGTCGGAGGTCAAAAGGTTTCTTATTTACCAAGCAAGAATAGTTACTACAAAAACCAAATGACAACAACGACCAATAATTATAAGGTAATTTTATTTTATTTTATTAGTCTTTAATATTTTTAAGAAATCGTAATCGACGATAGAACACTATGCATCCAATGTTTTATTTCAATTGTACACTGTACATAAAAAAAATATATTTTTAGTACATTATTTATTAATATACAGTTTATGTAACATCCGCTAACAAACCTTTAATGAATAAAGTAATTCAAATATAAGGGGAGTAAAAACTTAAACGAAAATTGCGATTCAAACCCAGCTAAGAAACAATTAATTTCATATTCTTAATTTGTATTCATAAGTTATATCGTTGTCAGAAATAAAGACGGCTTGTATGTATCTTACATAATGATATCCCTGGATTGGAACAACGTAGTGGAATCCTCCCATCTCTCCTTAGCCCATATAATCAAGAGGAGATTTGTTGTTTTTAAAAATCTACCAAATCTATCTTGACCTGAAACCAACACGTATCAAATATATATATATTTATAAATCTTAATAACATCATCCCTCGAAGATCCAAAGCTGTGAAACTTCACAGAATACTCTTATTTTACGTCTAGATTATATTACATTGTAAATTTTGTTTCTAAGCTCTTCGATTTTGGTTTTATAACACATACATAATTGTACTTTGATTTATTTATTATATAAAAAGTTGACTATGTGTCCGATAATAGAATTTGATAAGATTAAAGAATTTGATAAGACAAGTATTATTTAAATATTTAAATTCATATTTAGTCTTGCTTATTCCATTGTTTGTATTTCAAATTAATTAGAATCTTTACATTTATAATAAGAGTATTCAGTAAATCAGGAAATGTGTGTACCAAAGATGACTATAATGATGAAAGTATAGTATTTTATGAATATTTTCCAGATATTCCAGAAGATTCCGGCTTCGTCGATGATCCTGAGCAATTATGACCCGTTCTATTCGCCTTTGCTTTCACGTCTGGATGGCATCTTCGCTAGACTTGGTAAACTAATTATCTTAATTGTATTTGACATTAAAATCAAATCAATTTGAATTACCGAAATCAAAGTCAAATCGAAATTCAATTTTGGAGCACTTACACGTATTGGGTTGGAGTTTCGAAAAAGAAAACACGACTATAAAAATTTAGTGGTTTTTTAAATATCAAAATAAACCATTTTACTCGGTGGTAGAGCTTTGTGCAAGCTCGTCTGGGAAGGTACCACCCACTCATCAGATAATCTACAGCAATACTTGGTATTATTGTGTTCCGGTTTGAAGGGTCATAGCATCTTAGTTCCCAAGGTTGGTGGCGTAATGGCGATGTTGTTTTTTTTTTGAAGAAATGTACAAACTGCTGTCTATGGGCGTTGGTGACCACTTACTATCAGGTGGCCCATACCTATACTATAAAAAAACCTCAAGAGAGAACAGATTTAATTCCCATCCTTATTTAAATTTAAAATCTTACACAAATTCGATATAATACAAACTGTAATCATATAATACCTTAATCTGATCAATTTAAAAAGTTATATTATTTCATTATCCTAAAATTTCTTGTTACGTGAAAGTGCTTTGATCATTCCAATTCTAATAAGGTCCTCGTATCCCTCGAACAATTTAATTTACGAGCATTTTTGCATAACATTTTCTCCGTTATCCATAAATAATTATTAAACTGTATGTGATTTACGAATAAGATAAATATAAAAAATATAGTACCGGTTGAATTTATCGTTTGTATTGTAAATTCACCCGGTATTTGGAGTGACAAATGTATACCTGGTGGTAAATAATCACCATTGCATTTACACATTGGCGCTGTAAGACTTATTAAATATTCCTCATATCGTCAACGCACCACCAACTTTGGTAACTGAAATGTTATGCTCCTTCTGCCCGTAGTTACACAGGAACTTCAAAGTGGAACATGACAATACTGCTACTGTTTGGTGATGAGTAGGTGATACCTACCCACAAATTTCCCCAGATACCTACTACGCAGTCAAATTAAGTCTTTCTAACGTAATATTAACTCTTATATACAGGACTAGCTCCATCAGAAACAACTACGGGGGATAATATGATAGTAGGAGGACAAAGTGTCAGCGATGTCAAGCTTGAATCCTGCAGAGAACAGTTAATTTGTTTAATGTACGCCAGCCCGGCGAAGTACGCACCGTATAGCAACTTGGTATCAGCGCAGTTAAGCAGGTAATAAATTCTCCCTATAGTAATATATTAGACTCAGAATAAATGGCTACTTTATAGAATAACGGATACATTAAGATAAATGCTTTGATAATGATAATTCCATTTTTAAATTGTTAGTGAACGTTTTTTCATATTGGAAAATATGGGGTCAAAGGCAAAAAAAAATGGAGGAGCTTATGAACCCTGTCGATAACTGCTCCAAAATTATAGTATATTTCTCAAAAATTATATTTGTAATAATACCTTTACCTTTTTTTGGACGTAATATATATTATCTGTTCTGTAGATGGTGAAGAATTGTATTTAATTCACTATTCAACATTTTAATACATTTGACGAGCCGGTTGGCGTGGTTAGTAGATACTTGCCTTTAGCGCCGCAGGTCGTGGGTTCGATTCCCACCCAGGACAGACATTTGTGTGCATGAACATGTATGTTTGTCCTGAGTTGTGTAATTATCTATAAGTAATCAATCTAATAAGTATGTATTTACAAAAAAAAAAGTAATATTTGTAGATCAGTTGTCTGGTTTCCATAGTACAAGCTCTGCTTAGTTAGGGATCAGATGGCCGTATGTGAATAATGTCTCAGGATATTATTATATTATTACGTTCCAAATTCAAAATAATCCAATAATCTTGATTCATTCATCAAGAGTTCGCGTTTACAAAAAAGCATAAACTTCTCCATAAAAACATGGTCAAAATAATTCGTTAAACCCTTGTCTATGTCAAGCAAACATAAACCGACTAATCCCATAGTAGGCTCGTATATTCGCGATATATCTGCGTTTGATATAATGGCCAGAATAGATACATCGCTTCAAAGAGGCCTGTCGTAAGCAGTAATACTGTTATGATAGGCAGAATAGGAATTGTATAACGTAATTGTGACGATATTCCAAAACTAAACATTAATGTCAATCCACAAATTGTTCAAAGCAAACATTTCAATTTATGGATATACGTTGAAATGTGAATTTCCCCGCGAAGCGTAATGTACTGGACGCGTTGTTAGATTATGAAATATGTGAATCAATCACGGAGCTTTTTTTTTAAATTTGAATTTAATATAAAAAAATCAACAAGAATAAATCCATTTTCAAATTGTATCTCTTTGCACAGGACGAAATTTTAAGTTCATATTTGAATGGAGAGTATAAGACGCAAAAAAAGGTTTTGCATCTGTCAATTTATTAATTATCGTAATTTGGTAATTTATTAATTTATTGATGAATTATTTATTATTATATAGAGAATAACTGTGTTTTAATGAGTATGCCGTGTACATTTTTAGTAATATATTCTAGCTTAAAAATTATATACGTTAGTCATTTTAAAGTATACCCTGATTATAATTTGTTTGTGTACCTGTATAAATAAAATAAATGTCACTTATTAACCAGTGCCATAAGCTCGTTTTTTTGTTACACATAATCATATAAAAATTATATCTTTTACAGAGAACTAAACGAGCTACGTCGTCCAGTGTCTGATAATCCGGAAATCTTGCGTTTCTTCCGTTACATGCGAGCTGCAAGACGTGGCCAGGAAGGAACTGATTGTATGGAAGCACATCCAGCTTGTGCTGTTAATACCACACCATCACACACGATGATAGCTGCGTACCACGACATAAACAAGCTCGTCACAGCTAGAAAGCTAAAACATTGAGGTATACATGCCCAACTAACTATATTATATGTTAATTTGATAATAATAAGCGCGCACCTACATGATCGCGCACACACAATGGGGTTTGCATTTACATATAAATTACACACGCAATTACATATAAATAAATATAATTGTCCATAAAATTGAACTTTGTGTAGCTTAAGTTATATATTGTTGTTATTAATATTGTTTCCTAATTTAAATGTTATCTGTATCGAAGACTAACTTATATTATGAATTTCTAAATTTGCCTTATAATTCATATAACTGGTATATTGTTCAATAATAAAAAATAACGACGAACTACTAATCCCAACCTTCTCCGAACCTAATCTATGGTTGACTAGACGACGTCCTTTTTAGGGATAAGTCCGTCTTTGTTTTTTATGATCATTTTTCTCAATGCCACACATATTTCTTGTCTTGAAAAGTTAGAGATGTAACTTATTTTATTCGCCACATATATCACACACTAAGTTCTGCATCTCGATCATAAGTTTACTGGCAGCTTATAATCTATATATATAAAATAATAACTGACCGACATATTAAATCACAGACCAAACTACTGGGGCTAGAACAGTAGGTATATATTTGTGAAAACTTAGCCCCTAAGTTAGTGAAAACGGGGATGAAAGTTTGTATGAAACTGTTTGAGAAAGAGCTTTGGAAATTGCTTTCTAATATAAAAATTCTGAATTATGACGCGTGTGGGCCGCGGGTGAAGCGTTAGTCGTAGAAGTAACACATGACTGATGAGGACATAAGTCATAATATTACTATATCTTATACAAAATTAGTCAAAGTTATAAGCTTGTGTTTATCCCTTTTGCCTTGTGCGAGAAACTTTCTTTCAATGATATATAAAATAAGCAATATCTACGTCACATATCAACATAGCATTATATGAGTAATCTTATCAGCCACGAAATTAGTTTGTGATTTGAGAGCGAAGCCTTTAAGATGCTACCTTAGATAATTAATTATGAACTCTATACCGTAGCAAATAGGGTAGATTTTGTTTTGTTGATAGATATAACTTTGTAGGTCACTGTTAAATCTTTGAATGGGTTAATTTGATTGTATATGTGGTCTGCCCACATTATATTACCAAAGCTTGTTACGTATGGATATGAATAATTACTTAATTAACTTTAGGAAAACAGATGCATAAATGGGCCACCTGGTGGTAAGTAGAGAATGGGTCAGCAAGAATTAAAAAAGAAAACAATTTAAAACCTTTCTTTTATAAGGAGATTATTGTCAATAATTCAGTTATTGTCAGTGTTCAACGCAAGAATTTTCGCTCTTTGACACTTTGTGCTCTTTATGTGGTGGTTAATTATGTGGTTATTGATTAAGACGGAGCTTTGTTCAATAATTGCAGCTAAGTCTGGAATATTATATAAAAGCCGAGATGGCCTAGTGGTAAGAGCGCGTGAATCTTAACCGATGATCGTGGGTTCAAGCCCGGGCAAGAACCACTGAATTTCATGTGCTTCATTTGTAATTATAATTCATCTCGTGCTTGACGGTGAAGGAAAACATCGTGAGGAAACCTGCATGTGTCAAATTTCATTAAAATTCTGTCACATGTGTATTCCACCAACCCGTATTGGAGCAGCGTGGTGGAATAAGCTCCAAACCTTCTCCTCAAAAAGAGGAGAAGAGGCCTTAGCTCAGCAGTGGGACATTCAAAGGCTGTTACTGACTGCTGACTGGAATATTATTGGCCTACCATAATCTTTTATTCGTAATGCGCTATTTGTTGCTATTTATATTTGTTTTGTTTTTTTTAAATATACTGTAAGTCAAGATTAATTCTGTTTTTCGCGTCTAAGAATTTGACGTCTTTCAAAAATTGATTGAGTCTCATAAGTTTCAAATCTTCAGCAAATTTCATTATTAGAAATATTATAAAATCGAAGACCGATTTAAGACCCTTGTGGAACACCTAATATTACACTATTAGATTTCAGAGAAAAATCCTTGTGTCGATTTCGTTTCGATTTTAAAAGATAATGACACACTCGTAACTTCAAAAAAAGAGCCTTACTTATAAACGATGTTTAGCCGGTGATTATTTAAACAGTACTGTGTCTCTTTCTCAAAGCGTTGTCGTAATCCATAAACGGTCGTATGACATGAACTGTAAGGCTATTCTGTACGAACAAACTCGGGACAGAAAACGGTCGTGAAATGTCAGAAAGCGATATACGACATTAACCATAATAAAAATAAAATTTCAAGTATACACGTATCACAATAATATATCACCATAAGTCAGTTGTCCACATTTCACGGGTGAGTAATGAAGGCAGTTCGTATAGAATCGCTGGTACTTTTGTATCAAATGATTGACATAAATCTTTGACATAAGATAGAATATTAATAGATGTTAATCATTATTTGAAAAAAAAAACATATAAGAATTCAACGATAATACAAATAAAGGACTAGACTATAATATATATAAATTTAAAATGACATATTATTTTATGAAATTATTACAAAAAATATTATTACCGCCGAAATTTCAATTCAACTGAACATCAAACTTGTAAAATTTTAAATGACATAATTTCAAGCTAACTATATGTTTACTTCTAGAAATGATAATTGAAGTAGGTTGTAAAATTTTGTATTATAACAACACCGTATTATTAAATAATTAAAAGCATATTATTTTGTTACAGGAGACCAAATTAATGCAGTAGAAGAATGGAGTAATTTTCAAGTAACTTTGCGTGTACTTGCAGTTACAAAGTTTCGAAGCAAAGTTAGCTTTTTGCTCCAACAATAGAAAACTATCCTAAAATCAATATTGATCAAACTAACTACTACCATATAATAATATTACTGTTGAACAAATAATATTATTTTAACATAACGCCACCTAGGGTACTTTCTATATAGGTTTGAATTAAATTTTATTATACAGGACATTTTACTTCTAGCTCTATTCAATCATTTTAATAAAATATTTGTTTATATTGTATTTATATTAAATTTATTTAATAAGTATAATATAATTACATCAAAAAAAATCATTAAAATTGTCGACTTTTATATTTATAAGTTAATATAGTTAGTAAAAACTACCCAGAAACGTGTAAATAATAAATTAAAGTTTATTTGAAATAAGTCTTAAATGTAAGCTTTTATTTAAGCTAGTATTATTAGCAACACCAGTTATGTATATTTTAGTTCTGAAATCGAATGGGTGGAACTAAAAATTAAATTGCGAGATTTAATTCTTAACATACACTAACAGGTGAAACTAAATAAAAGCTTGTAAAAAAAGGAAATAGCACAATACTTTTATAAAATAATAAATATTAACCTTTATAGATAAAAGAGGTTTTATAATAATTTTAGTTTTAATTAATTTATTCATGATTGATTTTATTGTTATGTCTGGTATTTATTGTTTGTTAGTGTGAGCGATTGTTATTTATTTATTATTTAATTTAAGATTGTTAATAAGCGTTTTGCTAACGTTTAAAATTAATTAATTTATTTTGATATGAAAATAAAAATGAAACTTTTATTTGTCAATGCTAATTTTAAGTATATACATTTATCTACTTTTTATTTTGTTTTACGTAAATAAAATAATTAAATAAAAAATAAAATTAAGAATGTAAAATGTTTTGATAACGTGCCTATAAATTAACTTTTGTAATATAATGTATACATTCGTTGACTTATTATTAATTATTATTCATGTATTTATTATTAAAGTCATAGTTTTAAAAATAAATATTTAAATATTAAAGGAGACGGATTGTTTTCTTTTTTTTTTTATTTTTTTTTTTAACGTTTTACTCTTGGTTAATACAAATTATTTAACAATGCAATACGTATTTGTGTAATGTGTTTGTTTGTGTGGATGTAAATATACCTATGTTTGTGTGCTTAAACAAACGTAAGCTTTAATTGATAATTGTTTAAATTGAGAGATATAAATATTTAGATTTCAACTTTAAACGCATCATACATAAATAGTTTTTTTTTATGTTTTATTGGTAGGCAGTTGGTGAGTGGTCACCAACGCCCATAAACAATGGATCGTAAGAAATGTTAACCATCACTTCTATCGCCAATGCGCCACCAACCTTGGGAACTAAGATGTTATGTCCCTTGTGCCTGTGATTACACTGGTTCACTCACTCTTCAAACCGGAACACAACAAAACAAAATATTGCTGTTTTGCGGTAGAATATCTGATGAGTGGTAACTACCCAGACGAGCTTGCACAAAGCTCCATCACCGAGTAAAATGCATATATCGTCATAAACAAACATAAATTACAAATAAGGATTCATAAAAAATAAAACTTTTATTTTATACGATGAAATATTCATTTATATATAATACGAGTTGTTGATAATCCTTTTAAACTTGATAGTCTGCCCTTGAATTGACGTCACAGTGAGGTTCACTAATCATCTAGTTGTGACATAACGTGATATGTGACATTAAAGCGAATAGGTAAGATAATTCAGTGCTTTACATAATACCGTTGAGCCAAGATACATAGACATCAAATCGTCTGTGAAATATGATAACAGACGCATCAATTAACTTATACATATGTATGTATCTTATTCATTTGATATTATGATGTCTATTGTATAAACCAGACGTAGAATTGGAAATGGTTTTAATACATTTTTTTAGGATGAGTAGGCGAACGAGCCTTTTGGCCACCTGATGGTAAGTGATGAAGAAATGTTAACTATCGCTTACATCGCCAACGCGCCTCTAACCTTGTAAATTAAGTTGCCTGTAATTACACTGGCTCTCTCAACCTTAAAACCGGGACACAACAATAACAAGTACTGCAGTTTTGCGGTAGAATATCTATTTTCAAGGTCAATGAACTGAACGATGAAAAAGGCGTTCTTAAAAAGACCATATAGAATATAGTCACAATCCGCCTTATTCATAAACTTTATTTAACTGGTGATTAGTTAAACCATATTTTGTCTTCTTCTTTCGTATGTCAAATCAATAATGACAGAAAGAGACAAATCAGTGTTTAGCTAAACAGTAACTAAGCAACGTTTACAAATAAGGCCGAATATCTTTACTTTATTGTACATCACTAAGCAAAAAAAAATTACATACATGGACATGGATACAATTTAATAATGAGTAGCGTACAATTTCGGCGACCTTATCGATACATAGGGATCTCATCCAGGCAACTGACTATTAAATATCTATTCGGATTTATAATATGTACATACGTTCGTGTTATTCCAGTTTTATATATAGGGTACTAATATTCAACAACATCAAGTTCACGCTTGTCACGTCAATATCCTAAATTTAAAGCGGGTAAAACTGCGAAGCGCGTCTACTTATATAATAATATAATAATAATAATATCCTGGGACATACTCGGTGGTAGAGCTTTGTGCAAGCTCGTCTGGGTAGGTACCACCCACTCATCAGATATTCTACCGCAAAACAGCAGTACTTTGTATTGTTGTGTTCCGGTTTGAAGGGTGAGTGAGCCAGTGTAATTACAGGCACAAGGGACATAACATCTTAGTTCCCAAGGTTGGTGGCGCATTGGCAATGTAAGTGATGGTTAACATTTCTTACAATGCCATTGTCTATGGGCGTTGGTGACCACTTACCATCAGGTGGCCCATATGCTCGTCCGCCGACCTATACAATAAAATAAAAAAAATAAAATAAATAAATAATTATTCACACACGGCCATCTGATCCCGAACTAAGTAGAGCTTGTACTGTGGAAACCAGACAACTGATATACATTCATATACTACTATTATTTTGTAAATACATACTTATATAGATACCCCAGACTTAGGACAAACAGACATGTTTATGCAAACAAATGTCTGTCCTGGGTGGGAATCGAACCCACGACGAAAGCCAAGTATTTACCAACCACACCGACCGGCTAGTTAGAATATTTTGTATATATATCTCTTTTCCAAAACACGCTACATCTTCTGGTATAAGTTTTATGTATTTTAGTTTAACTTTTTCCTTATTTAGACATCACAAAAAAACGTCTCCACATTTATCAATATAGATATTCTTAGGAGAGAAGTGATTTTTTTAATTGATATTTCAAACAAGGAATTAATCACAAAATTACGAATTTCAGGACATTTTATCAAGACACGAAAGTAACAATTCAAATTACGCGATAAAAATAATTTACAGATCACATCAAAATCTCACACTGCCCCGTTATAACATATAACCCCGATCAATAATCGTTACTATAGCCTAACATAACAAAAAAAATTAATAAGCGAAACAAAATATGTATGTGCGTAACAGCTACGATAAGGTAAGGTAAGGCCTATTGCCCACAGATCGCTACCCATATACTAAGTCCCACTAGGCTGTTATTAATTCAAAACCATATTTATTAACACTAATCCAATAAGCAATATGGCTACAACAATTTTCCCGATATTAACATTTAAGCCGTTTGCAGTAGCAGGCTACAATAAAGCTATAACTTAACATCGACTATAGCCGCAATGCGATTTGCAATATACCTGTGGTAAAACTTAATGCGGGCTATCGGTTGGGCATCCCACACATTAGTTATTCTGCAACTTAACATAAATACTGCAGTGCTATGCTGTAAGAACTCACTTCAATACTACTTTGATGCGTGTATTCTTGAATTGTTTTTTTTATAGCATACGTAGGTGAACGATCTTATGGGCCACCTGATGGTAAGTGGTCACCAACACCCATAGACATCGGCATTGTAAGAGATGTTAACCAACGCTTACATCACCAATGCGCCACCAACCTTGGGAACTAAGATGTTATGTCCCTTGTGCCTGTAATTACACTGACTCACTCACCCTTCAAACCGGAACACAACAATACCAAGTACTGCTGTTTTGCTGTAGGATATCTGATGAGTGGGTGGTACCTACCCAGACGAGCTTGCACAAAGCTCTACCACCAAGTAAACTATATGTTATAACTATTATGTTCAATGTTTTATATCATTTTCTTTACGACCGTTTTCTGCGGTTAGTTTTGATTTCTTACATAGCTCCGCTGTGTCCCGGATGGAAGGATGAATGAAACAGTGTTATTACTAAAAATAAAGTACCAAAACATACAATTTCGATACCATAGTCGTGATATCGTGTTTATTGTATATGGAATGGTTTTTTTGCCTTATTTAAGCTGGTCTAGCTATATATTTCTAAGCAAAGCAAATTCTATTAATTTATAACGGTAACGATACGTTCCCGATTCTATTCCTCTCATAAATAACTGTAACTGGCGGCCAATTATGCTAACTGATGGTGGTTATGGGACGTTCCCGATCCTTTTCGAATCCAACTTCGACAGCTTAGTAGAATATGTAAATGGTTAAGCGGTTACGATTACGTTTCGATTCGATTGCGATAAAGTGACAATTTGTTAGTAGAATTGTCCCCATATTTCAAAGAAAGGTGTGTAAATATTGTTTGCTTAAGTTAAGCTAAGAATCTTCAATTAAGATATGTCTTATTTTCATAGTATTCGTTTAACAATTGTAACGGATTATATGGCCCACTCCACGAATGCACGAGGCAAGCAAAGGTACGAGAGGAATGGCGACGAATTGTGAAGCTTGCCACCACCCCTGTCGTGACGACCACGACCACTCTGCCAAGAGTGTAACGACAGAGAAGAAGAACGGATTATATACCTTTTTTATAACAGAAATGAAATAACCTGACCCCTTGTTCATTCGTCATTTCTCTCCATAGACGTATGAGAAAAATATGTTGTCAATAGCACTGTCAATGTGCCATTAATCAATATATCAGAGATAATATACCACTACCACTGTACTAGTGTTATCTCTGGTTTATTTTATAAACTTTTTTTTTTTTTTAATTTTTTCATTCTCTATCTTTGGAAAAACTTTTCCTAGCAGACAATCTAGAATATAAGATATATTAATTATGTTTGTTAATCGAATAAATAAATACATATTAACACCTATATACATACAGTACACCTCTGAACCATCACACCAATCACATAAGTTAACGATCAAGAATGACAGTCGCTCTACAATATACGTGAGTGGGTGTGAGTCGATGCTTTTTATTCCAATCGATTACACGTGTAAACATTTACTAAAATATTAAACGTACTAACACAATATTTTAAGCAACTTGTTTTATAATAAAAATAAATGTGACGAGCCGGTTGGTGTCGTTGGTTGATACTTGCATTTCGCGCCGCAGGTCGTTCGATTCCCACCCAGTGCAGACATTTGTTTACATGAACATGTCTATTTGTCCCGAGTCTGGGTGTAATTATCTATATATATTTACAAGAGAAAAGTGCTAAATGTAAGTATATCAGTTGTCTGGTTTCCATAGTACAAGCTCTGCTTAGTTTGGGATCAGATGGCCGTGTGTGAATAATTTCCCAGGATATTATATTATATTGAAACCTTTTTCCAGTAGACAGCCTATGTATATAAGATTTATTAATTATGTTTGTTAATCGAATAAATAAATACATATTAACACCTACATACATACTGTACACCTCTGAACCATCACACCAATCACATAAGTTAACGATCAAGAATGACAGTCGCTCTACAATATACATGAGTGGGTGTGAGTCGATGCTTTTTAATCCAATCGATTACACGTGTATAGCTTTACTATTCATAAAAACATACTAACACAATGTTTTGAGTGACTTGTTTTATCATGAAAATGCAAACAATCTCGTTTGAATATAATTCATAGTTTCAGTCAACGATTTCGCTCGGATGAAGCGTATGTGTTAGATGTATACTTTCTGACGTTTCACGACCGTTTTCTGCGGTGAGATTTGGGGTTTGTTTTTACAGAATAGCTTTATCTATCTGTATGTAAAATAATCCTTTCTCGTTAATAATTAAGATTTGCACCTCATTCTGAATTTTTCGCTACATTTTCTTTACGGTATTGCTGTTTATCGCTGAATAGGACATAGTATGGAAATAAATGAACACGTGAAAAATTGTACGGAATGGGATCTATGACCATTTTACCGTATGTCCGATGTAAGATACCGTAAGTAAGATGGTTAGTCGAGTAGTTAAGATTAAAAAGCGTAACAAACAGACAAACTCGTTTTCGCTTTCATAATATTAGTAGGTATTTTTAAGTCTACAGTCTACAAAATAAATTGTAAAAGTTCATTGTTTCATTTTAATTAGAACGTTAAACAATAATTGCTTAAATATTGAATCATAACCGAAAGTAAATGGCGTAAGATAGGGTTAAAAGAACTGAAATATGTAATAAAGCCTATCGTTGTTTTAAGTATAACTTTTTAGCTGTTCAATATTAAAAAATCAAATTGTCAAAAGTAATTTTGATACTTAAAAAATTAAGTAGTTTTTTTTATCTTAATCAAGGTTAAGGCATTGGCGACGGGTTTTTTTTTTAAATAATGTACAATGCCACTGTCTATGGGCATTGGTGACCACTTACAATCAGGTTGCCCATATGCTCGTCCGCCTATACTATAAAAAAAACCTCGTCGTTGCCGTTTAATTCCAGGAGAGCAGAATAGAGTGACCCCTTCTCAACTTGTGGAGTCGTAAGTGCCGACTGTTTGATTATTTGTTAAGCACATCTATCGAGCAGCGTGAACAACTCCACCAACCACTTCATGGTGGACAATCACTCCAGGAAACCATTCGTCACGATGGTCAATGGCAGCCAATTTCAATTAATATAAGATGGATGATCAGACAAACTTTTAATAAAGTATCAAAATCTTCTAGTCAAAGTATAGTGAAGGTAGACGAAGATCCGGTTTGCCCCTACTCTTTCCACAGTAGAAAGTTGACCTTCCTTACAAAACCTTTTTTTAACATTTTGAATTATATAATAGGCACCATAGCGTTCATTTTGCATTGATATCAATCATTGAAATGTAAATAAACAAAACATGTCAACATGGTCAAAATGAACTTTATTTCTATGATAAAAAGGCTTAATTTTAAAGAACAGTAATTTTTTCTTAATTTTAATCCACAGTGCATAATATTGGGTAACACTCAGTATATTTTTCGGTTAGTGGTTCAATCGTTATGGGGTTTTTGATATGTTGAGTCAGAAGATGATCAAGGTCAAATTACGCGACACTAGTTTGATAATGCGACTTTTCATGTTTTTTAAAATATTTATTATTAATTATTATTTAAAATATTTGAAAAAACAATACCAGAATTTATATATTAGGCACAAAAGATATTCTGAAATATATTAGAAAAAGGCAACACGACAATATTGAAACAACCGGATTGTCTTTTGAGTCAATGACCCTTGACTCAATAGACAATCTGGACGAAGAAATAAAAAGACGAAAATATGATGTTATTGACGTCATCGTCACAATTTCTTCCAGCCATAACGTAACAATGATGCCTCAGAGTCACGTAATTATATGACTCACAGTATAATGGAGATGTCATGTCATATAATTTTCTTTAAACACTTTTCTGTAAACATATATCGAATAATTGTTAGAAAAGTACGCCAGCATTGATCTTTAGCTAGAATACGCTTTTATGTGGGTATTCTAGATTAATCACAGACTACACACTAAAATCATAGGAGTACATGGTACACTCGTTGTTATTCTGGAACGTCATGGAATAACTTACGTATATCATGTCGTTACTTGGTGGTAGAGCTTTGTGCAAGCTCGTCTGGGTAGGTACCACCCATTCATCAGATATTCTACCGCAAAACAGCAGTAATTGGTACTGTAGTGTTCCGGTTTGAAGGGTGAGTGAGCCAGTGTAATTACAGGCACAAGGAACATAATATCTTAGTTCCCCAGGTTAGTGGCGCATTGGCGATGTAAGCGATGGTTAACATCTCTTACAATGCCAATGTCTATGGGCGACCACTTACCATCAGGAGGCCCATATGCTAGTCTGCGTACATACAAAATAAAAAATATATATATATATGTCGCTCCGACAGCTGAAATGTCTCTGCAGGCTTCTGAACTACGACGTGGATCATAATAATTATAAAATTTCAAAAATACTCGCATCGAAGTAATATACCATAAGTCGGTTGTCTACATTTCACGTTACAGGATAGCACTGCAGGCTTTACTTAATTTAATTTATTTTAGTCAAAAATAAAACAGACATTGAATCAGGAATCCCAGAAGAATAAAAGCTGTATATTGTTTACCAATTTATTTACTTTTTTATTTATTTTAAGGAAGACAAACAGTAATAAAATACACAAAACAAAGATGATCACATTACAAAAAAAAACTAATCAAGTCTTCACAATTAAGCAACTAAAATAATAATAATAATATATTACAATTAATAAAAAATAACAATTATAATTTATAAAAATAACAAACATTTGCCACAAATATCATATAGTAATAAAAACAAGCGACATAAAAAAAAAGTCAAGCGACATATCAGTGACGTCATTACAAATGAGTCACTTTTTATTCAATATGGTGTCTCAAAGTGGGTCAATCGAGGTTGTAAACATGAGGACGCACTTAGCTTATATACTCGGTTATAGTACATAATTAGGTTCTTTATAATCTTTTCTATATGCACTAGTTATCCGATCAGACTTCGACGGATATAATTTTCATTTTAACCGGAAACACTTTGGTTATAAACGATTCGTAATAGCCTATGTTCATATTTGTGGTTAAAGCTTGCTTCATATAAAGTTTCATCGAAATTGGTTCAGTAGTTTAACTGTGAAAGAGCAGACAGACAGAATTACTTTTGCATTTATAATATTATTATTTTTCTTTCTTTTTTTATAAAAATAACATAATTCTTCCTCTATGGTTTCCATGGTAACTAATGATTAATTAATTTCTAACCTATAAAAATTGTTTACAGGCTGATTAGTTAAACAAAGCTGTATTTTTCTTTCGAATGTGAAATCAACAATGACAGAAAGAGGGATATGATTATTAAACTAAACACACGTTCCACAACGTTTATAATTAAGGTCGTAAGTCAATCTCTAAGTCTAAATCATAATTAAAATAACACACATACGACTCTTTAAAGTTTGAAGGTGGAAGTTAATTGACAACATTCCAAAATTTAAAAATGTTGAAACAAAAAAAAACGATTCTTTATTTTCCTGTTATACGTAAATTGGGACAAAAAATAAATCAAAAAAATGCGTGATGACGTCACATTAACGGTTGAATAATGGTCTATGCCAACTCGTGTGCCGTGACGGCGAACGGTATCACACTCTCTTATACCGTCATGCCCTCTTTCCGTCGCCTCACCCTACTTACCCTTGTGTGTGGCGCTATACGAACTTCTTGGTGTATATTATTATAATAAAACATATATTCATTATTATTAACACAACTGTACATTTTTATTTATTCTACTACATATTTATTTATTGATTTTACTTAATTATAAAATACTTAAATAACCATAAATTTTTCAATTGTTTAATATCTGCAATGATTTATTTCCAAAAATACTCAAAAATAAAAACCACATTTATTTCTAATATTATTGTATGACTACTAAACAATCCCATAAAACCACATAAGGATATGCGACTAGTCGTTTTGAACATCATAAAAACTTACAAACCACGTAAACATAAAATTCCTCAACCACTTCTCGATTCAAAACTCAATAAAGGAAGTCCCGAACATTTTTTAAATGGCCAAAACTTTACCATCTTTTTCAACAAAAGCGTATTTTCAAACCATTTGAATATAAAAAAAAGATAAAATTTACATCTTTTTAATGTCCCATGGGACATATTTCGAAACATCAATCCGAAAAGTTTTAGGCTTCCATGAACCGAATTATGAAAAGCAGGATACAAAATGCTTACTCACATTGCAGATGTTTTTTATTAATTTTTATATGTAATTAACAATTACATATAAAAATTTATCTTACTTATTCAATCGTTTGTAATAAGAAAACTTGAATTAATTGTAATTACTGTACTGATCAAGAGCCTCATTGTTATTTTACAGAGTAAAGCTTTATTCCTATGAAAATATTTAAATTTATTAAATATATTGGGATAAAAATAGTTACAAATATATTAACAAAGATGATATATATTGAAGTGATAACTATGTCCTATGTTCTTCAATCGTTGGTCGAAGTCTTGAATGAACTATTTTATTCATTATGAATTCACAAAGAAATAGCGTTATGATTTTGTTGTTTTTCGGCATGAATTCGCGAAGAAATGCTTTATGAATATCGGCGAGGTTGTTATCGGAATTTTGGAAGTTAAAGTAGATATAAGCAGTCAAGTGGAATTGTATTATAGAGAAGGTACATTTATAATATATATTTGATTAAATATATTTGACTGTCTCGTTGATTTAGTGGCTGTAATGCCACAGACCCGAATCCCTTATATATTTATAAGGAATACTCCTTTCATATTTTTAACAAGTCCGTCTCCATACTTGCGTATCGTTCAAACAACAACTGGGATATCCCAAAGTTGCGCTAACTTCATTCAAACGTTCACGTCAGTACAAATTTCCATTCAAAATTCGACCACAATGTATAAACATTAAAGAACAACTTCATTCAACCGAAGATTATTTCCACTGGCAATGTAGATGCAAGGAAGGGAAGCTGTTAATGAAAAACAACTCAATAACGATACCTTAAGGTTGAATTTCGATTGCATTTAAACAATTTGGGTTGTGTATAACGTAATCTATGAATTTAAAACGTGTTGCATTGATTTAAGGTTGAAATTGCGTTGTTATAATGGGTTTATACAATACGGATCCAAGAAGTTTATGCAATTCTTATATTGTTATTATATAAGGTAGTTTGCCGGTCCGTGGGTCATTCTCGTTTGCAACTCCCAGTACATTAAACGTGATCTAGATATTAGGTAATAACTCATTAAGGTAAGATTTTAATTTATTTTAATTTATAAATAATAAACATGTATTACTAAAATACGGGCCGTGATGGCATTTCTAAATTTTCATGTGCATAATTTTCGAGTATTCATTCAACTTGAAACAAGTGTCAATATCCATAATATGTGTTTCCACCAAAGCGCATTGAAGCAGCATGGTGGAATATAAGCCTTCTCTTCGAGGATAGAAGGCTTATATCTAACTCATCATGGGACATTTAAAGTCATTATGTACTGAAGTACATAATGACTGTACAAAATGAATGTATGAATGCACTTCAGTGCAAAGCTATTTTGTATGCTTAAATCATTAATACTGGAGCATAGAACAAAATGAGATGCTATATGTAATATTATGTCAAATAAATATTACCATACAATAAACACAAAACCTACCAACTGAATATCAATTTAATGAACAATCCCGGTGAATGTTTAATATCGAAATTGATAGTTATTTTAATCATTTATAAATAAAATAAGTATATATTACGCGGTTTAAATAAAATCAAAACATAGTTTTCGCCACTATATTCGCGCCACTCACACGCACGCATCTTAAAGTCTAACATGCTTTTAAAATGTTGATTTCAAAGCAAATCGAAGTAGCTGGCGAACTTTATTAGACTTTTTGATTCAATTTATATTTTTAACTCTGATGTATGTTTATAAGAAGTTTACAAGAATATATAAATAGATAAAGACAATGTAGTACATAGTAGCATCCTTTTGTCCACCGAGTTTCTTTTTTTTTGTATATTCAAAGAGCTTCAGTACTACCAATAATAAAATTGGAGATTATATTCGAAATAAAACGGTGGTAACATGCAAATTCATTATATATATGTTCGTTAAATTGTCAATAATGCTAATTATCGATTTACGTGGTGGTAGCGCTTTGGTTGTGGACGGCACACTTGCCCATTCGTTCGCGTTATATAAAATAAAATAGTCGAATTCCAACCACTGCGGATATGTCTGTGTCCTTATGTAAGACGAGTATTGTTGTATTTAAGAGTAGGTTTCGTCTCCTAACAATAGACACTTAAGATACTATCACTTTTAGTTATCATCACGAAATTAAAAATAAAACTATATGTCGTTTAGTCATTCTGTATATTGTATACTAGTTTTGTCCACGTGTGTGAAAGGGATAGGGGATAGGTGTTCGGTATAAAAAGTAGTCCAGGCCCGTTCATGTGATTCAAGCTTACTTCATACCAAATTTCATCAAATTCAGTTGAGTTGTTCAGTCACGAAACAGACAGTCAGAGATACTGAGATATTGTTTTCTATCATATAGTAAAATCCCACCATACTTTGTTCGCTACATAATTTTCTTTTTCTACTCATCCCATAAATATAATAATATTATAACAAGTTTCCGCTAGCATTTGAGTCCGTCCGTGCGTAACATTTTATTTATTTATTTTAGAATACTAACAATTATTATCTCGACAAAATTTGAAAAAATATAAACAAAAGATAAATCGACTAATTTTTATTATTAAATATACAAATTATCCTAACCAATATTATAAGGCGAAACCGAGTTTGTTTATTCGACTGTTTGTTACGCTCCACGTCATAACTACTGAACTGTCAGAAATACGGAAAAGGATAAACGCTACCTAATATATGCATCGTTCTCACACGTGGGCAGAGCCGCGAGCGGAAGCTAGTATTCTTATATATTATCGAGCAGATGTTGTTAGCTTGTATATATTAAATAGAAAATCAATTCATTTTCTATGGAAAGTTGGAACTTAAACTTGTTTTACATAGAGAAAGCGTCATCCCGTCTCGGTTATATGTTCCAGTCTACGTAACATTTACGCAACATTTTTGTCCTGCAATGACCTAGAATCATTTATAGAGTATGTTATGTAACGAAACGCTGCTTAAGTAACTTGCTAACTCATACTGTCATATTATCCAATACAATGTTTTACGGCATACTATTCGAACAAATATAGAAGTCGTTATTTAAGAAAAAAAAAACAATATCGACAATATATAGAATTTAAATATTTACTACTACTATGTAATTTACTGAATAGCCGAGATGGCCCAGTGGTAAGAATGCGTGAATCTTAACCGATGATCGTGGGTTCAAACCCGGGCAAGCACCACTGAATTTCATGTGCTTAATTTGTGATTATAATTCATCTAGTGCTTGACGGTGAAGGAAAACATCGTGAGGAAACCTGCATGTGTCAAATTTCACTGAATTCTGTCACATGTGTATTCCACCAATCCGCACTGGAGCAGCGTGGTGGAATAAGCTCCAAAACCTTCTTCTCAAAAGACGAGACAAGGCCTTAGCCCAGAAGTGGGACATTCACAGGCTGTTACTTTACTTTTGTAATTTACTTGTATTATATTATACTGTGTTGTGATAATGTTCGAATCTCATATAAATATAACTGTAATACCAGAGCGTTCTAAGATATAAGGATTTAAAACACTAAAGAATTCTAGAATATTCTAAAGTCGGGTGTGAAAAAAGAAATGCATATTGTTATCGAAAGTATTTAGATGCGCAAATAGGCCACCTGATAGTACGTCATCACTTCCCCTTGGTGCTGTAAGAAATGTTAACCAACCATTACATCACCAATTGTGCATTGGTCTTGAGGATCAAATTGTAAAGTCCTTTGTGTCTGTATTTAAACTGGAACACACCCGTCACCACGACACAAAACAATACTAAGTACCTATTGACTTTCTGTCTAGAATTTGTGATGACTGGATAGTACCTACCCAGACATTCTTACACAGCCCTACCACCAAGTAAACATAAAAAGAAATGTAAAACTCTAATTAAAAATACTAAAATATGGTAGAACTCGAAACTCATTTTCTATGCTAGTCATAAATTTCAATAAACAATAGCCTTTGAAATGTCGGTCGAGCTATTCATCCATACTAATAAACATATTTAAAAACATGTATGAATAAGCCTTCTCATTCGGCATATTAAACA
Organism: Nymphalis polychloros; assembly: GCA_905220585.2. Taxonomy (NCBI): domain Eukaryota; kingdom Metazoa; phylum Arthropoda; class Insecta; order Lepidoptera; family Nymphalidae; genus Nymphalis; species Nymphalis polychloros. Next base: position 3,090,172 of record HG992264.1, on the reverse strand, counting down.
ATACGAATAAATAACGCGAGTTAAATAAAAAAAACAATGACAATAAAAATAACTTCATATATAAAACATTTTTTTTTAAATTCTTTAATAAAAAAGTCTATTTATCAAAAGGGTTTACAGATCAAATATAATTAACAGATCAAACAAAAACAAATAAAGCGTACCATTTGTATACACAACCGACAACATCAAATTGATTTAAAAATACGTCACGCGAAATTAGTCCTTGACTAGGTACAATAAGACATACTATCGTTTGTTGGATTAGGTATCTTATTTACGTAAAAAATATTTATTTAGGACTCTCCTCAATAGGTTATTTCTTAGAGTTACAAACTAGTGCCTATCTTGGACTAGTAGATCATATTTTATTCAAACAAGATTTCTCCTAATTTAAACGAGACTAACCAGTAGGTATATTATACTTGACGTTTGTAAATTACCAATGTTCGCAGTACAATAACAATAGTAAAAAAATTGAATATCCGGATTTTTTTAAAAAAATTAAAGAAAATCTTTAAATAAATATTGTTTAAAAATCAATCACAGATATTCGTTAATAAAACATATCTATATTATTTTATTAATTATATATTTATCTTATTATTATGACAATATATAGAAACGAAGTATATAATCCACTGCACAAACAAAAAGAAGAGAATGACGTCAGCAAGGGAACATGGCATAAGAGAGCGTCATGCTTACGTAGCGTACGAGTCGGTCTCACCCTTAAAGCGCAATAGCCGTTTCAGATAAAAAAAAAATATACATTTTATTATATGCGAACATTATATATTTTCGTGGGCCGACGTTTCGACATTGTTACACCTGCTGTGGGTATGAGCTGAGTGGTTACATCGCGGTAACAACCCGAATACAATATGTGAAATTTATTGCGAAAATTTAAAGTTAACAAAACACATTATTAATTTTATTATTAAGTAAGTTAAAAATAACGGCTGTATTTGCAATATGAGAATGCAAAACTTACTTGTAATGAGCTGGTATATATTATTAGGTTATATAAGTTCTAAGTTATTTCCGTATTATTAAGAAATATTTTATTTATTACAGAACCGAAATGGTTCAGTAAAAGAAACTTTACCGACGATTACGTGTTCAAACTCAGTATTAACCAATACGCGTTGGATCAGCATGGTGAAATGAACTCCAAACGTTTTCTTCAAACGGCAAGGAGTCCTGAGGTGTGAGTTCTGATCAGAGAGGTTCATTTACTGGCGGTTACAACTTAATTTATCATCATTGACATGCCCGTAAAATACTGTTACAAAACGAGATTGTTGCAAAAGCGTCCTCTTCTATTAAACTCCTCTCCTAAAACGTGGTAAATCTAGTGTAATATAAATCCATATTGATTTGCACATTTCCAATGTAGTCAAATCGATGAAAGTGATAAAAACAATAAAGTTATGAAATCGATAATACTATTATTTTTTATAATTTACAAATGGAATAAGTGTGTCTTAAACGTTTCTTTTTTAAGGAAACTCAAGTGAAAAAATTATGACTAAGCTTTTCGTTAAAAGCAATGTCTTAAAAATTGTGCCAAACTTTGTATTCAACGCATAAACCGACCCATTCCACTTCCGCTACGTTGGACAAAGATTAATAAACAGATATGACAAGTTTAATAAAAATGCAGAAGTTTTAACTTGAAACATAATATGTACAGCTTAAAAAATACAGTGAAAATTAAAATTTTATTGAAGTAAAAAACATTAACAGGATTACATTGAAGATCTTAAAAAGACAATGAAAAAGCACTCTTAGGTATATAATATAATTTAATAATTTAATTATCCTATCAATACAGTACACTATTTATTTGTAATTGATTTATATGAAATTATATTTAACGTATCTACATAATATATTATTCTACGATATTTTATTGTCAACTCACGCGCAGTTTGTGTCCGCATTTCGTGCCTCTCACTCGCACGTAGACCGCTATTCAGTGATGCGTTTTCTGACAAGCACCGTACTACACTATGCTCCGCTGATGTTGTTTTGTAAATAGTTTTGTGTTAAACATTCATTCGTATAATGTGAAATTGAGGCAGACTTGGAGTATTACTATATATTTAAATGGTATGTTTTCTATTGGATTTTTTTTTTTTTCAAATCAAAGAACTCTTTTGACAGTAGTTTTATTCTCATTGCGTTAAATAACATAAACAAAAATTAAAAAATATAACGGTTTCAAAGTATTCGAAACTTAATTTCAATAGACAAAGGGTTTAAAGTCAATTGCATAACTCATTCATACCAAAACAAGTAACTTAGACGGTTAACGCGCGAAAGTGCTCAAGTAAAAGTAGGAAACTCCAGTATTGAATATCTATTTGTGTGATACGTCGATTGCGTGAAATAGTTCATTAAAATGTCTTATGTCTGTGTTCTTATAAATCTCCAACAGAATTAAAGTACATACTTTAATCGAAAGATTGGCAATTTTCTAATAAAATATAATTAAATAAAAAAAATATCACGACTTATGTTTTGTTTTGTTACCAGGATATCATAAGAAACGAGGATGTTTAATCGGGCTCGATGGTTGATGGTCGCTATAGCAGCGGTAATGGCGCTGCAATCGCGAGGTGATGGTGGATTCAGACTCCCCGATCAACCGCCGAAAGAAGAATCGGATGGAAGATCATTGAACTTTGGTGGCGATGACAATGGAAGATCGGTAATATTTTTAAAATTTAAACAATATTTAAAATTAGACCTTATTTTTATTAAGTATATTATGATGATTAAGGAATGTTTTTCTTATTTTTTAATTTAATTCTTTCTTCAGCCACAAGCGCAAGGTCGTGGTCTGCTAGACTGGATAGGTCTAGGAGAAGACCAGGATCCTTACATCCAACAATCGACTCAGCAATGTATTAACGGGGATCTTGCTGATTGCTTTAAGGCTCAAGCCTTAAGATCCTTTGATGACTTTTTCGACAAACAGGCTTACCAGTGAGTTGAATAATTTATTCCACAATATGTCTTGTTCTAGTTATATTTTAATACCTGAAAAACGATTAATACAGCAACGTTTTAACTCGTTCCTAAGAAGAACTAGATGTATACAAGGAATTGGTAAAGTTTTTTAGCCTGTTACCCAAAATTTCAAACCTTTTTAAGCTTGACACTACACGAACAAGCAGGAACGAGGCAATGTAGGCAATTCTGCTAAAGTAGCTATATTATATTTTTTATTCAAAAGCCAATATACATTTTGATACAATTTAATTATAGAAATATCGCACGTGTAAACTAACCTACAAAAGAGATCCACATTAAAAGTTATAAAATGTTAGCAATACGACGACGGGTTTGCCTTTATAGCAATAGTAGGCGTCTGATCAACCCTTTAATAAAAGCTATTTATAAAATACATACGCTATTCGCCCACTTCGCTAGGTGTCAAATATATATATATATATATTTTTTTTAATTAATAAGGTATCCTAATATAATCGACGTCTATACCAAATGTTATTAGAACCGGTCTAGTAATCTCAGGGTGATTAAATTAACAAACATTAAAAATTTTATATTCATAATTTTAATAAGAACCTTTTTTATTCCAGGCTATCAGATAATGCAGTTTTGGTTAAAGTAGAATCTCAAGCTAGAGCTCTAGCTAGGGAACCGCCACAGTTAAGTTCACAACCACGAAGCGAGGACTCTGATTGGGATGGACTTGTCAAATATGGAATGAGAAAAGTTGAAAGGTGAGCGAAAATTAAAACTATATAACACTAGTTGTGCCAGCGGTTTCACCCGCGTATAATTAATAAAAATCAGCCCAGAACATTCCTCGATAAAACACAAAAATAATTTTTAAATTCGAACCAGTAGTTCCTGAGATTAGCCGGATCAAACAAACAAACTCTTCAGCTTGGCTTACTAAACCCTGAATATTATATTGAGTTAATATATGAATAATTAGGCTTTTTATACGTCCAGAAATTATGAAATAACTTACACTAAATATGAAATCTTATCTTCTATATAATACCTTTTTGTATACCAGTATAGTAAAATAATTACTGAACAAATATTTTATGTTTACAAACTATTACATGTTATTCTTATGAAAATTCATCTCTTTTGAATATCATAATTGAAAGTCGTTTGAAAAAAAACAGTCCATAGATAATAATTAATTATTACGATTTTGGAAGTTGAATCTACCAAATCCACCAAAGTTTACTTCAGTAAAACTCGATAGTGAAATATCAGAATATAATATGAGATATATTGTATTTGCCTTAAAATTATAATATCAAGTATCAAAATTTCACATCATAATAACGGTTTTCAACATTTAACGACCAAGTCAAGCATCGAATATCAAAGTTTCTTACAGGATAACTTTTTTATATTTATTTATTTATTACATAACATCCAATTTATTATTTGTCAACGGTGTGAATAATAATAAATTAACACAGTAAATTGATAGTAATTAACCATCATGACCTCCTGCCTCCTAACATTCGTCAAGGATTTGTATTAGGCACACAAAGATTTATATCAGTGTATCTTTGTTGTAAGGGCAAATAGGAGTAAAAAACAAAGAAATATGGCAGTTTCTATAACATTAAGACAAATAAATTAATAGGTTATATAGTTGAAGTGTAGATTAAAAAAAATAGTGTCCATATAGACAACATAATGTGGTTAAACAAATGCATCAATATTTTACCATTAATTTTATAACTATAAATTTATTAGTAACACATAAATGGATCTTCACCTTTCGACCTATATTCATTCGTTAAGTTCATATTCACCTATTAATAATGAAAAGGATCTCTCGCTCGTAAACTCTTATACCCTACTTAATTATTCGCACTATCGCTGCAGTATTTGATACGGGTATAAATAGTGCTTCATATTTCTTCATATTATTTTCTATGGTCTATATATATAAATATGCAGCGTTTTATGATTCGGTTCCAAAATTCAGCTTACACGTGTTCTCTTCACATGGTTTATCACTTGTCTGATGGCTTTTATTTATATTATTAATTCAAAATTATTTTTCCTAAAAAGGTTTCTAAGATCGACAGCCCTGGAGTTTCAACTGGATGATGACGTCACATCTAACGGTGTTATAGCTCCAAGGTTCCTCGACGAGATCGCTGATGAAGTTGACATAATTGAAGACAAGAAAGCACCCCCATTCCGTTAGTATAATATATATTAGTCATAGCGTTCAAATATCTGTGATTTTTAAATTCAAGAAATGCTACAAAGCTATCGTTAAAAGAGAACAATCTAGTTAAGAATGGCATAAAGCAAAAGTTCACGTATTATCAATTGAAAATGATTTAAAATATGTTTTTCTTATTTTTCAGGACGTCATAAGCTGAAGAAACTTATCATTCCAATGTTGTTAATCCTTAAGCTGTTCAAGCTTAAGTTACTCTTGTTCCTCCCTCTAATCCTTGGACTCGCAAGTTTCAAGAAATTCTTAGGTTTTATGGCTCTTATAATTCCAGGTAATTATATACAATTTCGTTTTTAAATTTCTTTCAAATTCTTGAAAATATTTTTCAGGATATATTAAATTCTCTTATAAAATAATTTCTACATTATTATATTTTTTACAAACATTTTTTTAAATCCTAATGAAAAGAATTCAAACCAATTCCATAAAATTTTTTGTTCCAACAAAAAAATCTGCATATGTTTTACTGACTTACACGGAATAATTTATTATCAAGTCGGCAATCCAGCTATTAATAATAGTAATTCGTAAAAAAATCTTTCGCTTTTCAATAGGTGTCATCGGCTACTTCAAATTCTGCAAGCCCAACATTTCATCTCCATTCTCATCAAATCATTACAATGGTCCGCAATACTCTCCAGCTGGTATTGGCTTGAGCCCTTACAGAGAAAGTCACGGACCTTCAAATTATGGACATTATGAGAACTATGCTGTAAGTTATGGTATTTTTTTGGAAACCGAATTTTTAAATATATTGTAATATGTTACAAAAACAAGATGTTCTCGGGAAAAGTTTTTAATATAAAATAGATCAATAATAGAAACTCTAAAAAACTAATTCTTCATAGCACATGAAGAATTCGTTTTTTAAGCAATCTTTGTCGTTGTTCGTTTTTAAAATTCCTATTGTTCTTAGTTATATATGTATTTGTATATGATATTATAAGTGAATATCTTAAATTTTATACAGATGAGCTTAGAAGCCAAAATATTTTTATTTAAATTATAAAAAAAAATGTTGATCGCCTTCTCAGATGTTTTATAATCTGTACTCAGTCCAAAGGTTTTCTGCAAAAATCGCTGCTTTAGCAAGATGATGTCTGTTGCACCATTTGAAAATCATTATATAAATTTTAATTTTGATTTGTCCTTATTTCCCTAGCAACCCATTCGTCTGTTGTGTAAAAATATAACATTACTGTTTATTTCATTATAAGTATTAACCAAATCCATATTTCAGGGTAACCATTACAACAAATACGGTACAAACGGTGTAGCGTTTAGGGAACATGATCAGAGTCCTCAAGACCTCGCATATCAAGGCTGGGATTACAGAAACAAGAAAGGTGCTGAAGACATTAAGGCTGAAGAAGCTTAAGATTGGATTAATGTCAACAAATAATGTAAACGTTAAATAAAAACAGGAACAAGTCATAAGCAAATTAAATGTTCATATTTATACAGCGAACCGCTGTATAAATATGAACATTTAAATACTAAAACAGTGGCCATGAAAAAAATTATTACGTGAATATTAATTAGATACTATTTTTGGACAAATGAGTACTAAAATAATATTTATTATTTTGATATTTGATTCGATTCAAATATACCATTGAATGAAACAAATTCCGATCCAATATTTTATTGAAAATAGTCTAGAACTATGTAATTGAAAGTCATTGCTTTTAAGTGTAGATAAAATTCGTCCCATAAGCTAGGGGCGGATACACGTATACTTTATAAGTGTCATGTAAATAGATTGTGTCTATTATATTTAAATATTATGACTATAATGTCATTTGTTTTCATTAGTTCGTAATTAGCTACTAAGATTATTTCGTTGCTTTAATTTTCGATACTATTATATCGTTGTACATAAATTAATAAACAATTTTTACTTTTTTAATATTAATTTTATTATATTTCCCCTTTTCGCCGTATGTAGTATCTCGTTACTTATTTTTAAATTATAAAATCTAACCTCATTACATTCTACCAATATTTCTGTACGTGCGCCTCTACTACATCATAATCTTTACCTTTCTTAACAAATTCAATTTCATCTAAATCTTTCAGTATAAAAACATCATCTCTGTCTACTTGTCTTCTATTACGATAATGTGCTGTCAAATCTTTCCTTTGCTGAAGTTTGTGAAACGGCATTGGATATCTAGCTAGTCTTGAATTCTTTCTGGATTTCTTCCTAGTACTGCCCGTTGTAATATCTTCATAATGCGTGTATCCGATGTCCATTATTTCAACATTCTCCGCTGTGACTGTTGGTTGTCTTGTTATCGGATTTACGTATATTTTCCTACTTCGGTTCTTACCTTTCTTAATTATCCTTTGGATAGTTCGCTTCGGTAATTTCTTTATCTTCTTTTTCTTTTTGTGTTCTTCGTAGATTTTTGTCGGTATTCTAACTTGATTTTCGTCTTTTTCAAAATAACTTAAATTTGATGGTGCCTATAAAAATATTTCTTATTAAAACCTTACACAAATTTATAATACAGCCATCTAACTAAATATTAAAGATATTAAACACATAATTATCTAAATCTAAACAATTTACATACGTTCAAACGTTTTCTTATTACCCTGTACAAAATGTTCATTTTATGAGTTACTACACTTTGCCTTTTATGCCTTGAATATACATCAGTGAATATGAATTCAATTACGCGCATCTATGGATTCGTATACAACTCCATATTTGATGCTAAAGGATCTAATTAAACCATTACAATGATGGTTCTTAATCTGATTTATGTGTACGTATTTAAAGTAGTCATGCTTAAAAAGGTTTGATTATAATAATAATAAGCCCCTGTATGAAATATGAAAAAAATATCAAAGAAGCTCGTTCTGAAAGATGATATTAATGAACGATACATTTGAGTATTTGCTAAGTTGGAATTGCACACTAGAAAGTTGGAAATGCAAACTATTCATTATGTATAATTGATTATTATTTATATAGGTGATAAAAGAACTTTTTTGAATTTTAGGGATATGTCAATTGTTTTTGTATCATTTGGGATAGTTAAGGTAACCTGTAATACATATATTATTCATTTACCTTATTATTACTTAAGGATGCGTAAAAACCTAGGGCCCCTTGAGATTTAATATTGTTCTCGACATTGTACGGTGAATTATCCTGAAAATTTATTAATTTATCTATCTAAGATATACTGAGCAAATTAAATGTGTATTTACTATTAAATTTCATATTTAGTATTAAAGCAATTATTAACATTATCTGATATACTAAATGTGACAGTAATAATAAAATATTTTTATTAGGAAATATATATCTGAACCGCGATAACATTTTGTTTCTGCGAAATTTAGATACGCGTTTTAAAGATTTAAGATTTATATATATAATTATTTGTCTATTTCTTACTATAATAATGCAAATTTACATACTTGATTAGATTCAGACGCCACAGAGAAATCCGTGAAAACATAAATAACAAATATCAAACGGAACATAGCGAACGATACTGTCGATAAACTTCGTTTTAGTGAACTTAATTTCAGTTAACTCGACATCGTTTAGAAATCTGTAACTCTAAACACTATTATTCAAAAATAAACACTTCCGATATAGTGAGTCTTTCACACTATTTGTAATTTAGTGTGCTATTGTTCTGAACTTTATGTAAGCTGTTCGGAATCTCAGTAGAAAATGATTTTTCAATTTGTATTGACCATCATCATTCGCTTTTCTTTATCCTTTTTTTATAGGAGGCAGTTTGGCAAATCCTTATTGCCTATCTTGATATTCCTCCATATGGGAATTATTTTGCTCGTGAATTTCGTTTCCCACCTCCATAAGCTGTTTAGGAGCTAAAATCTAACACTGAATGTTTAACACAAAATTCCCACTTAGTCAACTCCTTTCACCATGCTAAGCCATGAGTGGCGTACCCATAGGTTGAAATGCATAGGCTCTATTCAACTCTACTGGAATCCACACTGCGGATAACCAGACTTTGCGTATGCATTTTCCCGCCTCCTAACTAATTGTTGAGCCGCTAAGTGCTGACACTGAAAGCTTAGCACCGAATAATCCGTTGGTCGGCTGCTATACAGTCAATTTCATTCTACTCTGCTATAAGGACACGGTAATTTTGTATTGCTATGTTACGATTTGTAAATTCCTTTATTCCTTTATGTCAAAAATTAATCATGTTTAATTAATGATGTTAACGTTATTAAAAAAAAAACTATAAGTTAATTATATTCAAGTCATGTTTTAATTAAATATGTAGTTATGATGTCATGTGGATGTTTTACTGTAAGATATATTTTTTTAATCGAATGTATTGAAAAATCAAATTGTAATTCGCCTTAAAAATATGAAAGGTTAAGAAATTCATTTCGAAAATTGTGATTGCAATATGTTGGAGAATTTGTAATTAACTATTTTTTGAAGACGCAAAGCAACTATACCTAAATCAGAGCCAAGTTGATTACACTGGTTTACAAAATACGTACTTTTTTGTGTTTCTACTATGTATTATGGTATTGTGAATGAAAATAGACAGTCATTTTATTTTAATCACGTATCAGTTTTATATGGTGAAGAAAAAAGAATGACAAGGGAAATATTAAATAGTTGTGCAGAAATATGCGAATTATGTGGTTTGTAAAAAAATGTCTACGATTTTCTGGAATATTTGACTTCCGATTGGTCCCTTTTGATTGTCCCGTAGTAGTCAGCCAACATCCTTGGACTCCATCTACGCTGGTAACGCTTCTCCATCTTTGAGTTTCTGATGGAACCTTTCTCCATGCTCATCACTTATGGCCCCTAAATTCTCTGGGAAAAAATCTAGATGTGAGTCTAGAAAATGAATTTTAAGCAACAAATGTGCAACCCAAAGCTTCATATGTCAATAGGAGCTCGTTAACCAATTCTTTATAGTTCTTACTCTTATGGTTACCCAAAAGTTTGCAACCACGTTTTTGAAGCATTGCCAAGCTGATTTTTCTAAAACGTTTAATTTTTCTTCGAATTTCGGATCTTTTATCAATTCCCTGATTTGGGGTCCTACAAAAATGCATCGCTTATTTTGGGACATTTCTCAGCAGTCTGAAACATGATCTCTAGGCTCAGTCCATATCATGGGAACAGCAAACGGCATATGACGTGATCCTTTCTTCCAATTAGTTAAATTTTTTACACATGTTATGCAACAAATATGTGGGACCCAACCTTTGTCCTGATGAGCCACCACAAAATTAAAATACTTGTGATAGCACTTTGAAAGTCAGTTCACTACAAATATAACAGAAAGAGTTAGGATCGTTAATACACTTTCTCGGCATATTCATAAAGTTACGTCAATTCATTCATTCATTAAGCACAGAAGTTAAACTAATCCAAAACAATCAAATTTATAACGAAAACAAATATACATAGCACGCTTTTTACAGGCGTACATATGCGTTTATCGCTGCAATACCGAAAATGAACTTGACCTCAACACAAGAAAACTGAGGGTGATTGAAACAAAGTAAGGGCGTTTTCGTAATGAGGGTAGGTAGTCAAAACACGATCATCCATCAGAGTTCGTGTGGCATGACCACTGTTGACCAGTGTTATTACATCGGACATGATTATGATTATACAACATGTTAATGAATATATAATAAATACTTAATAGGAATATACTTAGAAGTGAACAATTTCAAGATTGAATTGGTGAATCACACTCCCTCGAGACTAATACTTGGCTTTATTTAGGATTAACCTATCTTCTAATATATTCGATTAGTAGACGGGATAATACCTGTTGGTAAATTATCATCTTCGCCCATAGACAAAAGTATAAGAAATATGAGCAAATATAGTCACACTACCAACGAGAAACGGTCGTACTTATAATATTTTTGTTTAACGTGTGATTAGTTAAACTATGGTCTACTTCTTTGAAATTTCAAATCACAAATTACAGAAAGAGTGAAATCACAAATCAGTTACGAAACGTTTATTAGTAAGGCCGTTAATTCTAATAATATGCTGTAATTAAACTATTATAATTTATTGTAATTGATCTATATAAATATTATATCCATAGAACGCCTTGTCATTCAAGGCAAGGTGGATGGCACCAACTACGTGGAAGGACACCCTTACGATGGACCGACCAAATAAAAACAACTGTCGGCGGTCCTTTGCATCAGTGCACCGGACTCACCGCTAATTGGACAGATTATGGCGAACGCTCGTTTGGCGAATAACATCGCCGCCGAAAAAATCGTAACACGACTGCTTTGACAAGATTGTCACGAAGGAGAATCTATATTAAATTAGTCCAACCAACCATTGAATTAGAACAGAGTACTTCAAAGTATTGATGTTTGACAGATGAATAATTGAGTAAATGGCAACCGATGAATTAGTCGAACTTACATGGACAATCTTGGAAGAAGCCCACCAGGGCTAGATCACACTAATATCTGACATCTTAATACATTTACCCTACTGATCCGTCAGTATGGTCCTGAATGACGCCTCATAGACAAGTTCACTACGTAAGCAAAACGAATTGATTATTTAGTTTTTACTACATTTATTATGTTTCAAATATCTAATTCTGTCTGCTATAGGTTCTTTAAAGGTAAAAATTAAATATGATTACAGTCTTAGTATTGTAATGAAAAAATAAATTATAACAATTGACGATCATTGTGAAAGTTTGCAGCAAAACAAAAATTAAGTATCTTTTACATCTAAACTGTAAACACTATTGTTTTATACAGCTATTGTTCTTCACAATGCTAAAATTTAGCAAAAAAATAATCATCATATGATCATTCAAAATTGGAACAATGTAGAATTTTTACTTGAAGACGAGAATATAATTTTTATAATGTCATTTATATTCATAGAATCGTATAAATTAATGGAATTAAAATGTTTGACTGTGCTGTGAAAATAAAATGCTAACTAACAGTACTAGTAAGGTAACATTAATTATATTTCCACGATCTTTAAACTAGTCGACAGAACTATAAGAATAGTTTTCTTCTTTACGTCACAGTTAATCCCGTACGCGGGAAAGAGTTGGCGATATTTTTCGACCTGTCAAGTTATTTTGGAGGCTCAAATAATAGTATCCAAAATCCCATTATTTATAAAATAATTATTTAAGTATTATATTAATTTACTTAAGGATAGCAAATATGAAGCCGTTACAAAAGTCATTGATCAAATTAATTCGATAGAAATTTGATAAAAATATATTAAAAGTACTTCTACATTTTTGTTGTAAATAATTAATACTACTGAGTTAATTTAAAACTGATATGTGAAATGTGTCATAAATGTTAATCATTCGATTTGTATTCTTCATTTAGAAGAAAGCCCTGATATTAACGCTGATGTTACTGCAAGCAAGGTGTTCACGAGTGATCGATAGACATCAAGAAGCCCTTTACATGTCTGATTATTGCCCTAAAATTGGGGAGTGCATTGAAGGATCTCATGTCATGTGCACGCATTACAATCCTGTAAGTTTTATATGGATCAAGTTTTCGCGATATATTTTGGCAGGCTATGAAGTGATCAATACGTAGCGACAAGATCGACATTTACTTGGTATACTTATTTATTATATAATTACATCCTCCTTGGTCTATTGGATAGCTTGTAAGGTCGAAGATATCGTTCCTGAGTTCAAGCCCCAGGTCGGACCAAGAAAATGTTATTGGGTTTTCTGTCGTGAAATCTCAATAGAATTCCAGAGTATGTCAGCTGACATTTTCTTCGCTGAGAACCGAGAGACCGAAATCTATCTGAATATCGTCATTTATAGTTAGTCTTAAGCTACTTTTTGTATCTGCCACTAAGATATTTATTATTATTAATAAATGACAATAACATATGACACACATAAGTATGTCAAATGTCCCTGAGCACAAATAACGCTTAAATAAACATTACCGTCGTATCGATACAGCAGGCTCATTCATTCTATACTTACCGAATCTATTTCGCCATAAAGAATTTATCATTCGACTGACAAAGTACGTCAAATAACGTATTTGTTTATTTAAAAATGTCGTCACATTATCTATTAAAGCATGCTTAAACATTATAGACGGTAAATCGGATCACGTGCCTCATTCGTGTCGTGACTTCCTTAAACGGTTACTGAAACAGCCTATGAATGTCCCACTACTGGGCTAAGGCCTCTTCTCCTCTTTTGAGGAGAAGATTTGGAGCTTATCCACCACGCTTCTCCAATGCGGGTTGGAGGAATTCACATGTAGCAGAATTTCAGTGAAATTAGACACATGCAGGTTTCCTCGAGAAGAATTATAATCACAAATTGGTTACATTACAAGTAAATCTTCACCGAAAAAATGTCATTTTGATGAGTTTCAAATAGTCTATAACTTTGAATTAAACGAAACATACTTTTTCTTTTTTTATATATATAATTGGTAGGCGGACGGGCAAATGGGCCAAATTATGGTAAGCGATCACCACTGCTCATAAACATTGGCGTACAATGCGCCACCAACCTTGGGAACGAAAATACTGTGACCCTTGTGTCTGTAGTTACTCTGGCTCACTCATCATTCAAACCGGAACGCAACAATACTAGGTTTATGCTGCTTTTTGGTAGAATATCTGATGAGTGCGTGGTACCTACTTAGAAGGGCTTGCACAAAGCCCTACCACCAAATTAAAAGTAAATATTTAATGTGATAAATAAATACATACCTATGTATCATTGGCCGATAATAATATAATAGCGCCATTATGACGGATTACAATTAAATATAATTATTCTAATTATTTTCAGAAAAGAGAAATGGGGCCTCTCTGTGTTGGTACAGAAAAAGTTTCTATAACTGACGAATATGCTGAGATATTGCTTGACTTAATGAATGCGTAAGTAGTTCGAAAGTAGTAATCGGGTAGCTTTTAAACTCTTTTTTTTATAGCATAGGTATGCGGACGAGCATATGGGACACCTGATGGTAAGTGGTCACCAACGCCCATAGACATTGGCATTGTAAGAGATGTTAACCATCGCTTACTTCGCCAATGCGCCACCAACCTTGGGAACTAAGATGGTATGTCCCTTGTGCCTGTAATTACACTGGCTCACTCACCCTTCAAACCGGAACACAACAGTACCTGTTTTGCGGTAGAATATCTGATGAGTGGGTGGTACCTACCCAGACGAGCTTGCTCAAAACTCTACCACCAAGTAGGTCCGGTCTAACCTCTGGCTAGTCTCCATTAATAAAGGAAGACATTACCAGCATCAACATCACACTCTTTGGAAAAATGAGGAAATTTCAGATAAGAATTCAATTTATTAATATATTGATGAATAAAGCGACAAAAGGATAATATGGAACGGCCTTTAAACCAACCAACCAATCTTTAAAATTCATTAAAAGAACTCTTTATGCCCATATATAAAAGGAAATTGTTATGAGTATTTTTTTATTTTTTATTTTATTTAGCATTAGAAGCAAAGCAGCCAAAGGACTGGCGATTGGATTTGAAAGACAAAAACTTCCAAGGGGATACGGAATTTTTAGACTGGTTGGTGTCGTTTTACAATAATATATGATTTATTTTTTTTTCCTTAAGTTATTGCTTTTTCTTCAATAAAGAGTTAACTACATAACAAAAAACAATAAGTTCGAATAAAATGTTTTCACAATTTATTCACAATTCCGTTGATTCGGCGAAAGGAAAATTTATGCAGGACCTCTTGATTCTCAGGGTTTTTTGGACACATCTCGATTGACATTATCTCACACTCACACTGATTATCATAATCTAATAATTTATAATTTAGCTGCTTTTCATTTATATATACAAAAATATATAGCTCAAAGAAACAAAAAATTAATAAATGTTTTCATGTTTATTTCACAGCAATGGGACCCAGAATTAGCTACATTTGCGCAACTTTGGGCGAATCAATGTATTATAGACAATGATAACTGCCGAGCTACAAGTGAGTACAATTACCAATGATTTAATAAAGTAAATATAAGATTATAGCCTAATAAAAAATATGAAAAAAATATTCCACGACAGCATATATATTGTTTGTCATAGAATAATAACTCTTAGGAGTGTAGGCCCAAGCGAATTGAAGTCATTCAATGTAACCCAAATTCTCAATATATTTGACGTCACGTCAGCCGTCACGATAGTGTCATAGTAAACATCTCGCTCAATTTATTAAAAAAATACTTACTGTGAGGTAAAAGGGTGTCACAACGCTACACATAAAAAAAAATAAGGAAAAGAAAATCACATTTCACATATAAGTACTATTTGGCAACTTATAATTTTAGGTAAATACAATCATCAAAACATAAAAATAATTTGTAAACAAAAGACGTCATTACAATAAAAATGTTGTCAGGTATGGAAAATATATTTACCACGATTGCTTAATATTTTAAATAATGAAAATGTAATAATTTATAAAATTATTATTTTAACTTTTTTAAATTACATATAAAACATTAATACTGTTCAAATACTTATAATTTTTTTTTCTTTATGATTATTCATAAAATAAAAGCAATACTTAATAAATTTAAAAAAAGAGATCATTCCAATAATAAAAGCTAAAATTAAATAAATAATATTGCAATATATAATTATAATACTTATTCATTACTTGTAATCGTTTTTAGCTTTCCTTCGAATCTGATTGCTTCTTCTTACATATCCCGTCCTTATTCCATACAAATCTACTATTTATCACAATTTACTGTCAGAAAACCTGTCAGCGTTGTTTGATTAATTTTAATGAAAAAATTATAATGTCCAATTGTGTGACAAATTGTTACATCTGAATACAACCTTAGTAATCATTCAAATTAATTAAATGCAATCAAATATAAGGCTCCAGACCGATTTCGGCTACGGCGGCCAATCTCAAGAGAGATTAGCCAACTGCGCAGGTTATATTATATTGCACAAGTATGTGCACAAACACAGGTGCACTCTCTTTTCCTTAGCTCTCATAATCCGATGGGACGGCAATCCGACACGACCGGAAAGAGTTCAGGCGCAGGACCAACGGCTTAACGTGCTTTCCGAGGCACGGGAGTGTACACACTTCCAACTTCCAGACTCCGGGCTGCTACTGAGAATTTTCTGACAGAAAAACCCAATAACTATTTATTGGCCCGACCTGGGAATTGAACCCAGGACCACCGGGTCTGCGGCCTTATATCTAGCCACTAGACCAACGAGGCAATCAAATATATTTCATAATTCAAGTTCAAACAATGTCAATTTCCTCGCTTTATGGGGGAAATGTGTATTCACTTGCAACATAATTCGCTCGTATGTGTGCGTGTCGGTGAATGTAATTACGTGACACTTACGCACTCATTAATTCTAAAGATACTTCAATTTTGAGCGAATCTTTATATGACACTATCCTTCTAAGCGTTATTATTGTTTACATCGTGATATCGTGAAAAATATTAATCTAATATTATGAAAGTTATATATTTGATAGAAAAAGTAAGCCCTTATAGAATCAGTCATTACATCTTTTCTTGAAGATTTATTTTGTGCTTGTAAATACTAAACAATAAATTTCATTTGTAGAAAAATTTCCGGATCCAGGACAGTTGTTGGTTCTTACGCTGTTTACTGAACCTGACTGGTTATTGTTAAACAGAAGGAACTACTTCAACGAGACAGGCTTCAATTTGAAGAAAGTCAAATACTCTCTTTCCAGTTCAGTGAGGTCTTGGTATACAACTAAGAAGAACATCGATGCTGATATAATATTAGGACGCAAATGGTATATAATTTAGTTTACTTATATTTTCTAAAACAATATAAGTTGCATTGTCCTCAAATTTTATAACTAATATTGTACTTTTTGTTGGTATGTTGGTGGTAGAGCTTTGTGCAAGCTCCTCTGGGTAGGTAGCCACTCATCAGATATTCTACCGCAAAACAGCAGAACTTTCTATTGTTGTGTTACGGTTTAAAGAGTGAGTGAGCCAGTGTAATTACAGGCACAAGGGACATAACATCTTAGTTCCCAAGGTTGGTGGCGCATTGGCGATGTAAGCGATGGTAACCATCTCTTTCAATGCCAATGTCTATGGGCGTTGGTGACCACTTACCATCAGGTGGCCCCTTATGCTCGTCCGCCAACCTATGCTGTAAAAAAAACCTTCAACTTGCATATTGCAGACATTTTGAATATGTGAAATGTCGGTTTGGCAAAGCGTCCAAGCCCAATACTTGCTACACGTCAATCAAACAGCCAGCCATGTTCTGCTAAATAATCAAATTATCATTTACAAGTTTAAATTAAAACTAAAATATACAATTAACTATAAGAGGTATTCTAAGAAAGTGAAGATTTACTCGGCTCGTATTTAGTTTTTTTTTCTGGGCCACAATTTACGAACGTTCGTAATATTTTCAACTATAAATAATCGAGAACTAAAATTAATTACAAGTATGTTTGCAATTCTTACTTGTCAGTTAGAACTGCTAGAATATCCTGAATAATACATAATTATATCGTTGTCGGTAGTTACTCGAACGTGAGACTGAGAGAAATGTGATTTACCTTAAGATCGTGATCACCGATAATTTAAGAAAAAATTAATCTAGAGTATATCTTACCTGACAGATAAGCAAACAGATATAGGAACAAATTACATTAAAAACAATTAAATTAAAAAAACACGTCTAAAATAAAACAGTACGCATGACAGTATCAATATAATCCTTATCATAGATTCTCCGTATCAAGTCTCATTAAGATAAATCATGTTTATTTTACAGGAGTACAAATTTACTCAAGAACCCATACCTACAACTCGTTCAGGGCTCGGCAACTCATGTCGGATGTGGTATTTCCGTATTCAAAGCATTCGTTTACTTCACTAACACCAACGATTTGATCTTTAATGTAATTATAGATAGGTATATTTAATGTTTCCTAAAACAGTAAGTAGATATTTTGTAAAGTCTGAGTTTTGTATGTCAAATTTAATTTTCACCAGCTTGGTGGTGTTGCCAAATGAGTCCCACAGATCTCATCCTAGAAGAATCCCACATAACCCGGTTCCTCCCCCTAAAGGAGCCGAGTACCTTTTCGAAAGTTTCCACTGTGTGAAAAAAAATTAAAATAAAATAAAAAATGGTGCCAAGTGACAGCTCATTTGGTTAAATTAAATATAAGTTACATTAAATAGTTTTTTTTTTAAATAAAATTTTTTACCTAAGCGTGGCGAAACATTTTTTTATAGAACTGCTTATAATTTCTTTGATCTGTTATTACTAACAGAATTATAAACCCATTTAAAAATGTAAGTTCAATCAACCTTTGAGACTTTAAGCACTTTCTATTCAATGAAATCCTAATGGCCAAATTTCCAGAAAATATTTGCTTACTTACTTAAAGCTATGCACTAAATCTGATTTCAAATGTTAATATAATACTAACACAAAAAAACGTTAAGCAAGTATTTAGTTTAACATTATTTTTTCTCTTTCTATCATTATTGATATGACATTCGAAAGAAGAAGACGCAGCACTCCGCAAATGATAAGGCAAATTCCACAGAAATGCTTGTAAGATGACACAATTTTATTTCAGATGGTTAGGCTCGTTTGTAACTTCTCAACCCGTATTCGTGAAGCCCAGATTTATACAACAGACCCACCCACAGCGGTCGGGTACACCGTAAAGTGCGGTTGTCCTCTTGGTTACGATGAAGACGATGACTGCTTGTGCTATGAGACCGGAAGAGGATTACGTATGTACAATTAATGTATTAAAAATGTATTAAAAATCCGAGATGGCCCAGTGGTAAGAACGCGTGAATTTAAGCCGATGATTGTGGGTTCAAACTCGAGCAAGCACCACTGAATTTCATGTGCTTAATTTGTGATTATAATTCATCTCGTTCTTGACGGTGAAGGAAAACATCGTGAGAAAACCTGCATGTTTTTAATTTCACTGAAATTCTGCCACATGTGTATTCCACCAACCCGCATTGGAGCAGCGTGGTGTAATAAGCTCCACACCATCTCCTCAAAAGAGGAGAGGAGGCCTTAGCCCAGCAGTGGGTTATTCACAGGCTGTTACTACTGTAATTAATGTATTATAAGGTCCTCCAGACCGATTTCGGCCACGGCGGCCAATCTCAAGAGAGATAGCCAACTGCGCAGGACATATTATAGTGCACAAGTGTGTGCGCAAACACAGGTGCACTCTCTTTTCCTTAGCTCTCATAATCCGATGGGACGGCAATCCGACACGACCGGAAAGAGTTCAGGCGCAGGACCAACGGCTTAACGTGCTTTCCGAGGCACGGGAGTGTACACACTTCCAACTTCCAGACTCCGGGCTGCTACTGAGAATTTTCTGACAGAAAAACCCAATAACTATTTATTGGCCCGACCTGGGAATTGAACCCAGGACCACCGGGTCTGCGGCCTTATATCTAGCCACTAGACCAACGAGGCAGTCAGTAATGTATTATATAAGTTCCCTTAAGTGGGTAACTACCAATGTTCACATATGCTACCACTAAATAGCAATACTTGTATTGTTGTGTTCTGGTTTGATGTTTGAAAGAGCCAATATAACTATAGGCATAGGAATCAGAATAAAAAACATAATTATTCAATATATATTTGTTACATGATTACTATCCGATTCAGTGATTTTCCACAACAATTCAAAACTTTGGAATACTTATAACGTTTCGCTGATAGCTTTTAATTACGTAATTGAAACTTTACGTACCGTAACCGCTTGGAAAACTCGGTGAAACTCCTAACATTTGAGTGTTCCTTAATACCTAATGACACGCTTTAATTAAAACTTTAAATCGTACAATATTGAGGTTATGAAAATAAAAACGCACGTGGTGAATTATAAATATAATATGTAATCTGTATCCGATTGCCTTGTTGGTCAAGTGGCTACATGTACGGCCGCAGACTCAGAGGCCCTGGTCGGGCAATAAAATATTATTGAGATTTTCTGTCGAATTTTCTCAGTAGCAGCCCGGAGTTTGAAAGTTGGAAGTGTTATACTCCCGTGCCTCGGAAGGCACGTAAAGCCGTTAGTCCTGCGCCTAAATTTTTTCCGGTCGTGTCGGATTGCCGTTCCATCAGGTTATGAGAGTTAGGGAATTGAGAGTTCAACCGGTGTTTGCGCACACACTTGTGCACTATAATATGTCCTGCGTAGTTGGCTAATTTCTCTGAAGACTGGCCACCGAAATCAGTCTGGAGGACAATTATTATAATCTGTATGATTAATCAAATTAATTTATTTGGTGGTAGAGCTTTTTGCAACCCCGTTTGGGTAGGTAGCACATACTTCAGTTCAACAAGGGCGAGTGAGCCAGTGTAAATACAGGCAAACAGGAAATAACATCTTAGTTCGCAGGGTGGTGTATTGGCGATGTAGGAAACGGTTAATATTTCCGTCAATATCTGTCAGGGTGGTGAATTATTATACATCTGTTGGCCCGTCTCTCATCGTCTCCGTCGCAAATAGACATACAAATACAAACATTTGAATCATCAACTGACTCGATTTTACCGGGAGGAACCGATAAAAATTCAGTACTTACTTTTATCAATTATAAAAATTGTTAAAGACAGTTTTTCCATAGAAAACATATTCAACTGTGAATAGTTAATTCACTAACAACAGTATCAAGAAACATCAATAGATAAAAGTAAATTGCTCAATAATATCAATTCAATAATTTAATTTACATATTCTTGTTACATATAAGTCCGTGATATATTTCCATAAAATCAACGAAATAACCAAACTACTACAATTTATAAACAAAACAAATATTCAGTTAAAATTTAGACCCACTGTGACCTCAAAACTTTGAGTAAACATACACATCGTTGAACACAACGATTCTGATTTTTGTTTGCCCCCTGGGAATTTGTTAATTTCTCGACTGATTGAAGTTGCCGCGGTCACAAAGTTCAATATTATGATTTTTTATTTTAAATAGATGGTAATACTGGCAATATCACAACAGCCTATAAACATTGACGCTGTAAGAAATATTAATCGTCCCTTACATCGTTAATGCGCCAACACCCTTAGGAACTGAGACGTTAAGTCTATAGACTGGCTCACCAGAATACAACAGTACTAAGATTAAGTTTGCTATTTGGAACTAAAATATAAGGTGGGTGGGTAAGTTAGTACCTAGATGGGATTGAACATAGCCATCAAGTGAAATCAATACCGGATTTTTTTATGGTATAGGTAGGCGGACGGGCATGTGGGCCACCTGATGGTAAGTGGTCACCAACGCCCATAGACAATGGCATTGTAAGAGATGTTAACCATCGCTTACATCGCCAATGCGCCACCAACCTTGGGAACTAAGATGTTATGTCCCTTGTGCCTGTAATTACACTGACTCACTTACACTTCAAACCGGAACACAACAATACCAAGTACTGCTGTTTTGCGATAGAATATCTGATGAGTGGGTGGTACCTACCCAGACGAGCTTGCACAAAGCTCTACCACCGAGTGCAGAGCTCTACCACCGAGTACAAAGCTCTAACACGGAGTACAAAGCTCTACCACCGTGTACAAAGCTCTACCATCGAGTAAAACAATTCGTATTTATATGTCAAGTGTTTGTTGTGGTTTAAGTATTTTTCAGACACTCAAATGTTCCTATGTGTTTGGGATATAAAACATCATGATACTGACACTATTTAAACTACTCTCATTTGAAACTCATGCGATTAATCAATTATCATTTTAAAATTGTGTTTGATTTTATTCAACAACATATTTTTCTAAAACGCAATAATAACACTCCGCCTTATGGCCTCCACTGAAAACATGTACAGTTTTTGCCCAAAATTATTTGTATATACCTATTTAAGTACTCAATGTTAATAGCCTTATTACATTATGCCAATTTTATATTTTTGTGTATTAAAAGTAAGTGGAACGGTTGTCCTACAGTTTTTATTATTTTCAGCCTATTCGTGCAAATATGGTCAATGTAAGCCACAAGTAGTTGTCCTGCCAATCTTCACTGTAGAAGACGCACCCCCCCATACACTTATTGATCATCCGAGGTGTTTATTTCATGATGATTTCTGTATGTTTTTACACTTCAGCCTTACCCTAATTCTTATTTATTATTAAAGCACAATAATATGCATTGTAGTAACAATAATTCTATTCTAGTATACTTAAAGATTATATGACTTTTTAACAAGTGTTTTAACTATTCATGATTGGAATAATGTTTTGGTTTCATTGCCTTATTTTATTTATTACAAGTAAGATTTCAATTATTATCTGTAAATAACTCAATACTCTAACATTTAACTGCAAAAATTTTACTGTTAATATATACTGATTAATGACTATTTATGTTTCAAGTCGACAAGAATCAAATATGGAATTGACGAAACGAAATAAATGTTATCGTTATAACGGCACATATTCAAAAGTACGTACTTTTCTAAAGCCATTCGCTTAAAATATCTAATTGTTAATTTTAATTAATAGCGAAATATTTCTTACAGGGGCACGTCAAGCCAAGTTTGTTTTCAAAATCATCGATATTTAAATTACCAACAAGAAAATTAATTAAAAGTACTGAAATAATGGACAAGGATGATATTTTACCTTTGAAAAATTCAACCAATGTGATTCAAGATAGAAGGTTATATAATAATCAACAAAATTACAACACGGGTTATGAAAGAACCAATCGTTACAGACAAAGATTCAGAGAATCTTTAAAAAATTATATTGATAAAAATATTCATAACGCAGAGAATTTTAATTGGTATGCTCGAAGAAATAACACCCATTCTTCTATAATAAATTTACCTGTTAAATATTCAGACGTAAAATCTAATAAAAAACGCGATGATAAAGTAATGGACCTCTTAAACAAATTAGAGCAAGAAGCTAAGCATATACAAATAGATGAAACTGAGAAAGATATTTTTAATCAGAAACTTCGAAATATATACAAAACATTTCAAGAAAGAACAAAGATTTCACAAAACAAAGTATTATATCGAAATATGAATTTACTTGATTATGAAACGGATAAATTAAATGAATATGAAGATCAAATCGAAAGAGTCAAAGAAAACGATAAAAATGTTCAACCGACAATAATTGACAGTGATATGAACCTTGGAAGCGAAGATGAAATATCCAGATTGAATAAAGTAAATGATTATAATTCGATAGGTATTAGAAATATATTTGACATAAAAGAGAAAACAAGAAATTATGCTTTAAATAATATGGAAAATAACTCAATAAATGAAGATTTATTAACTTTGGATAGAAGAAAATACTATCAAAACAAGTTAAATAATTTAGAAAGAAAAATTCGTAACTTAAATCTTAACAGTCGAAGAGTTAATCCTTATAACAATTATCATAATTAATTCGTTTAGACGATTGCCTTCAAAGAATTTTATATGAAAACCTAATAAGCTTCTCATTATATAAAAATACTTGGATCCGAAAAAGGTCGTGTTTTGTAAATATATTATTATAATTAAGTTTTTATAACATTCTTAAAAAATAAATATAATAAATTTATCTGTAACTCATGTATTATTTTATCTGCCAAAAGCGCATAAGACTTTTTTAATGTGTTACGCTTACAACTACGTGTTACAAGTACTTCCTTTACCGTCCTTCAATTATCAAATTTCTTTTAAAACAATACGTTTGTTTTTTAATTCACGTTTTTCATTTAATAATATTCCCTTTTATGTATTCTTGAATCTCTATAAAAATAGTAAGACATTTATAATGTTATTTAGAAATCATATTCAAATGTAATATTAAAAAACATGACTGATAAGATTTGATTGATCAGTTAAAAAAGCGATACATTTCCTTGAATAGAAAATGAAATTGCGAGAGAAACACAACTTTAAATATCGCTTATAGAACCATAAAATTGAAGTTGATGTTATTGGAATAAACTTTCAAACTACTTATTTCTCTTAATTTTACGACTTCATAAGTTGATCTTGAAAACAAACCACGAATGTTTGGTAAACAAAGTTGATATGAATTGAAACGGCAAACTTGATTTTACACCAGAAACTGATATGAAGAGCGTATACATTGTGCTTTGTAACTTTTTTTTCTTCATTCTTCATTGCCTTAATTATAATGTTGTGAGTACTTTATTTTTAATATTTGTGACGGTGATTTTTTTATTATAAAAAGATAGACTACCAAATGAACCACCTGATGGTAAGAGGTCTTCACCGCCCATAGATATTGACACTGTAAGAATAATTAACCATCTCTTAAATTGTCATTGCGTCGACTTCAGGAATAAATATGTTACGTCCCTTGATCCTGTAATTACAGTGGAACATTCTACTTCAAACAAAACAATACGAAGTATTGCTGTTTGTCGGTAGAATCTCGCACTTCCACACATGCACTTACATTCCCTATTCACATACATATACAACCCACTACACATTCATCTCACACACACACGTAACATAATATTATTATTAAGTTTATATAAATAATAGTACGTAAGAACTGTGTAAACATAAATTGAATGTTGGAACGCTGTCTCCCTTCTGGAGGTGGGCGCTAATGACTGCAACACAGTCTATGACTTATGTAGTTGGTAACAATCACATTTGTTAATGTTAACTTTTTATGTTCCAATAAATAAATAAATAAATAAAAAAAATATCTGCTGAGTACTCAGACGGTCTTGCACAAAGCCACCAAATAAGCATACTACATAATATCATTAAAAAATGTAAGAAATAATTACTTTGAAATATTAATAATATTTAACCATTTGAATTCAAATATTATAGCAATAGTAACCATCATTGCGAAACCGATTTTAAAATTAAATGCGTTTATTTTATTACAGGTAGAAGCCAGAAGAGGTGACGTTATATCGTTAGGATCTCTTGTTGGAAGCTCAGAAATGAGACACATTAAAGTATTTTATTATATACATGTTAATTAGTAAAAGTTATTCTTGGTAACCTTCTCAAAGGAATGTTTACCTATTAATAAGATCTTTTAGCAATTTATTCTACAGTAAATACAGTAACTGTATGTGAGCGTATTCAACCACGATGCTTCAATGCGGCATGGTGGAATACATATGTGGCAGAATTTCAGTGAAATTAGACACATACAGAATTCCTCACGATGTTTCACTCCACGATCATCGGTTAACGATAAGATTCACGCGTTCTTACCACTGGGCCATTTCAGCTTATTACTTATTCTAACTAATCTTGATTTCCTAAAGTTAATTTAAATTAGCTTTCAAATAACATTAAATAAATTATTCAATAGGCCTCTCAAACGGATCAACACAGACATAGTTATGAATACAACAAAGCGGAATTTCCTCAATTTATAAAGCGAAAAACAAAAAAAAAACACAAAGTAATTAAAAACAAGAATTCGCTATTACAACATTCTGAAGCTGAGGAGAAACAAAGATACAAACGCAAAGGAAAGAAAAGAGGCAGCAAGAGGTTTATCAAGACAACTTTTAAAAATATAGACAAAGATTCCAATCTATCCGATTCAGGTGATAATGATAAAAATAAAAATCCGGTAGATATTATTGTACATATAAAAATGAAGGATTAAATGTATTACATATTATATGCATAGATATTTTTATTGGATCCAGAATACTGTTGTGTGTGTACACTTCTACACCCACATACGCCATCATCCAATAAAAACGTATTCGATAAAACGAACCTGTAAAACTGATGGACGTTTGAATGTAACCTAAGACCAGGGCTGAATTTAGAGGTGTGGAGGCCTCGGGGCAACAACGGAGAGGCCCCCTTTCTAAATAATTAATTGTTAAACCAAAAAGAAAAGTTCAGCGACTGCAACATCAGCGAATTTTATGCTGATGTGCAGTCGCTGACCTTTTTTTTCTCTTTGTTTGGTTTGTTTCAAACAATTTTGAAGCCCCGTAATTTTCGCTAATGTGCAGCCGCTGAGTTGTTTTTTTTACCACCCCACTCAGCCTTGTGATAAGGAAAACTTGTTTCCAGCATATATTTTTTTCGGAAGTCTCTATTGTAGGCCCCTCTTTTGTGGAGGCCGCGGGGCAGTAGCCACGTGTGCGCATCCCCTAAAACCGGCCCTGCCTAAGATTTACATTTAATAAATAAATAATTTAATTTGTCAAAACATTATCTTGTAATAAAATCAAAAGATTGAAGTGGCTTCTAATGAAACCTCAGTGTCGTTTCAGAGGGTCTAAATGTTTTAATTCAATGTTTAATTAGTTGAAAACATTTATAGCGCATTATTTCTCATCTAATATTCCCAAATATTATAACTGGATTCTTTAATAACTTTTAACCTAATGTATAAAGATTAAGTGCATCAATTAAAATAGTTGATATAAGGAAACAACGCGGGCTCCAATTCAGGAATAAACTGAGAACTTTTCATTCATTTTCTTAGAAACCTGCATGTGTTGGATGATCTTCTATCCCATTTTGTTCCAACATGCATGCAAACATTTACATGCTGTTGCTTTATTTTATTAAACAGTATAGCAACAATGATTGGGAATCATTCAGGAAAGTGTGCTTTAAAAAATTATTTTACGCTATGATAAATAAACGTTATGCTAATTTGCGTTCCTTATACCAATAATAGCCATTCAACTCGTTTCATAGCAAAATATTAAACACTATCTGCCTGTCCCAACTTAATGCAGGTAAAATAAGCGATCACGGTAGCAAGTGCATGCGATCCCGTGGCGCTCCTCGTTAAGACGAGAAAGGTAACACTGGTTTTTTAATGGGTATTTCGATGTTCGGGGCACAATCGGCGCCTTGGAGACCGGCGAGCCCCTCTGTTCCCGCGGGGGAAACGTGTATGGGTTTTTACAGCGTTAAAAAAATAAAAACATTGTAAAATAAACGTGTTTTATTTAATCAATGAGAGGTCTAAAACTTCGTAAGACTTTGGATGGAGTTTTTAAGATATACGATTTTTTCCGACTTAGTTTACAAATGTCATCAGTTTACAAATGTCATCAGTTTACAAATGTCATTAGCTAATTATATAATATATAGCTATAGAATAATGTCACTGTCAAATAGTTGCTTCGCCAAAGTCACTAAATTCATGCTCACTCTATAAGGTTAATATAACAAAATAAAATGAAAAAATATTGTAAGGTAAATGGATCTTAACCGTTATTTAACATTTGCCAATACATTTAACTAGATATTACTTGATATAGATTTAGAATATAAGCTTAAGGCTAGTTTTTTAATATCCATTTCACTAGTAACATTATAAAAGGACATTTGGAAAATGAAATTTTAGTCTTTATTGTTAATAATATAAAGCTTTATTTTCTTTATTATTTCATAAACAAATTCAGACATTATAAAAACGATAAAGTACAAGAACCATAGATTAAACTAACCACCAATTTCGATTGCTCTTTCTTCAAAACTACAGCATTTTAACACAAACTTTCATCGTCTTCATCACTAACTTAGGCGTTAAATTTTCAAAAATCCTTCCTAACTACTGTGTAAAAGGAACCCGTATGCAAATATTCATGGTGCTCCAGTAGTTCGTTGATATGTCAGCGAGTCAGTCAGGTACACAGGGTTATTGGTAATTCGACGTATTCCCGTTAGGAGGTGATAAGGGTGACTATTTGCGATAATTTTAACCCCTATATTATTGCATTTATTTGCATTAAGCAAAAGTGAACCATTTTTGAGTTATCATCTTTTTTAGCTTTTTTCAAAATAAGTCAAAAATGCATCATCAAACATTTATTTAAAAAACTAGCTGTTGCCCGCAGCTTCGCTCGCGCGTGGTCTTTATCTATACTAATATTATAAATAAGTAAAAATAGATTTTTTGTATGTTTGTTTGTAGCGAATAAACTAAAAAACTGCTGTACTGTTTTTAAAAACCTTTTTTACCTACAGAAAGATGCGTTATCAGCTAGTAATTAGCTGCCCGTCCCGACTTCGTACGGGTAAAATAAGGATTTTATCATTTTTTAATCAATAAGATATAAACATTTACCAATCGATTTATTCGCCCATCCAGTATAGTGTATGTGTGTTCAGTACAGGGCATATAATAATCCTACTTCCTACTAATATAATAAACTCGAAAGTTTGTATGGATGTATGGACGTTTGTTACTCTTTCACGCATAAACTACTGAATGGATTTTAATGAAACTTTACAATAATATAAGCTTAGGGAATACCAATTAAGTGGTACATATGGCAATAATGGAATATGTTTTTTTTATCCAAACATCACCAACATAGTGAAGTTCGTATATTTCTCCCTAAAAGATATTGATATAAGATATTGCGTATTTTGAATTTCATTATTTGCACCCAACTCTTCCAAACAAAAATAAAAGTTTCTAAAAACTTTGAAATTCATGTTTATTAATTCAATCAAAAAACTCAAATAGTATATTTCTATTTTTTAAAATTTTTATACTAATGCTTTTACCCCGTTTCTCACGTTTGGAGTTAAATTTCTAAAAACGACGAAATACGTATGCATAGCTTTAATACTAAATATCATTCTTCTTACACCAAAAGTGACGGAATCCCCATACAAACTTTCAACCCCTTTTTTACCCTCTCAGATTTAGATTTTCAAATCAACGCTGAAATACATTTTTATTTATTTTTAAGCTTGTTCATTAAATTTCATGCTTCTAACTTTAAAAATGACGGGTTTCTAAACAATCGTTCAGCTCTTTAGGTAGAATTTCCAAAAATCCTACCTTAGTGGGTGTTATAAAATGTATCAACTGCCAAAATTTCAAGTTTCTAACCCCCGCAGTTTAGGCTCTGCGTTAATGAATCAGTTAGGAAGAGTAATAATATTATGTGAATAGATATCAACAAAAATACGTATTTTTAATAACAATTCGGTTATTTCAATTTTTAGACGATTGAAAGATACAGACATGCAGACAGTAAAAAAATTAAAAAAATGATTGCTTTGGCATTGGTAAATCGTAAATAGCCATATAACCTTTAAAACAGGCAGTTATTTTGAAATAACAGACAGAAACTTCAATTTTATTTATATGTATGGATAATTTATTAATTAATTCGTTTTTGTTATAGATATAGATTTATGTTATTTTATGTGTACAATATAAAGTATAAAGTAAAGGAAAAGTTTCTTCTGTCAGAGACTAAATAAAATCAGACTTAACCAAGGCTACTAATTTAATTAAACAAAAAAGGGAATTAAAACAAATGTTGTCCATTGAACTTGACACACATCTGAATAAGCTGCTTAAGAGGCCATTTTATGTAGAAAAAGTATATAATATACAAACAAAAGCTATATAACAATTTTAATTAAAGTTTCAAAAGCAGTTATTTGACCGCTCTGGTAGGTTAAGTGTTAAAAATGAGATGACACTTATAGCAGATATATATACATATATAAATACAACAATAATTACACAATCATTAAAATAATCAAAACATATATAAAATCAAACAGCTAAACCATCATAATCAGTAAAGGTGTAGTAAGATATATATTTTTTTATAATCAAATATAATTAATTACTTAATGAAACCACAAAGTTAACAAAAACAAAATATAAATGAAATCACATAGCTTAAGCATTATTACATTGAGTAAGGCCAATAAAATGCAGTAAATAAATGATATATATATTATTTATATATTTTTTAACCAAATACAATTAAAAGGCAAGCAAGAATATGACTACAGTACAAAATTTATAACAAACTAAAATATTGAATATTAAGATGGGTTGGTACATTCATTTTATATAAATTAATACATTTAATACATTACTATTTTTATCTTATTTATGTTATTTCTGCAGTGATTTTTTTTTAAATATATAATATCAATATCTGAGTACACTTAATTATATATTATATGCTCGCACAGATCTACTTCTTCCTATTCATGATTATGCTGTCGCAAGCTTGATGTAGCCAAAGACCAATTGAATTAAGCTGAGAGATTACAAAATACTTTTATTCGGTTTATATTGGGATGAGGCAAATTAACCACGTTTCACAATTTTGTTCTCTTCTTAATTAGTTGCCCGTCTGACTTCGTAGGAATATGCACATCTTCTCTATTCTGTACTGTGTGTTGTTTAACCCTTTTACTCCCCCTTCATCACTTGATATTCATTAGATGATGACGGTTATGACGACGTCTCAGTGCTTTTATTTATGTGCTCCGTATTTTGTTGTTCGATCACTACTATTTTAGCTATCTCTATAACTTTCTTTAGTGACAGATCAGACTGTTGTAATAATCTTTGATGTTTGGCGAGCTACTCTAACACATATTCGCTGTAAATTTATCACTGACCAATGACTATTAATTCAACGAAATCGCATTTTAAACTGTAATTTTCTAGACTCGTAATAAAGTTGGTTATATTTTCGTGTTTGCTTTGTTTTCTCATAAAAAATACATGTCAGGCCATAGTTAAATTTTGCCTCGGTTCGAAATACTTGTTACATTTATTAATGAGGTCTTCTAAAGTAATTTCTGTTATTTTAATGTTGAACAAAATTGCTATTTTTCTCTATTTACACTTCTTATATTTAACCAGTGGCTAATACTCCTTATATATATCCAGTGGCTAATAAATATAGTTCAAAATATGGTTGCCATTTTTCCACGTAAAATTGCTATTTATTTCGTTGTATAGAAAAAACTTCGGTAGGTAAGTTTGAATTTTTATCTGCCGTTTTAAAACTTTTGACAGGAAACACGAATTTAGGACAAAATTATACTTATTTAAAGTTTTAAGAAGTGATATACCACGTTGATGTTTAAAGCAAGCACTTCTAAAACCATGTATTATTGTTATAGTTGTTTTTAGGCTTTGTTTGTACACCTATATACTATTCACGTATTAATTATTGTCACTGAGTTAACTGACTTGCTCACACGCAGACTTAAAGCGTACTGTTATGAAAGATATAAGATGAGATCATAAAGATATACACAATATATATGCAATATTAGTTTTTATGCAAAAACAACACACGAAGCTACTGAAAACACGAAATTGTTAACAAAACTTTTTGATTTTGACAAATAACAGCGCGCGTACTTTTCCTACAGATAATAATTTATTGATGTTTAGTAGTGATACTAAACTTTTAAAAAATAAATAAAGAGATTAAAAATTTAACAAAATATAGGATAAAACATAAGCAAAAGTGTATATTACATGTAATATTTAATCTCTTTTCAGTTTGACCATAACCATTTCTTAATAAATGTTCTACATGTATCTTTAAATTGACATAACTTTATTATTTATGAACCGATTGAAATAAAACAAACACTAAATGTTAAGTGAAGTTAGCCACAATACATTAGTGAAAACCGCACTCAAATCCGTTAAGCCGTTTTTAAGATTAGCGTGCACAAACGCACAGACAAACAGACAAACAGACAAACAGACAAACAGACAAAAAATCTATTAATTATTGTTTTGGGTTCTATTGTGTTTATAATGACCCCCGATAAAAGTTTTACTCATTTATCTTCCATGTACAGACATCGACCAGTTACAGATTTATTATATGTATAGAAGTATCAATTTAAATCTCATTTCTTCTTCTGATTTATAAAAACGATTAAACACTTGTTATTTATCAATCTTTAACCCACAATTATCGGTCCAAATTTAAAAATACGAGATGAAAAACGATATTATTGAGAATTACCAATAACCCTGTATATTTATAGATTAATTCCTCATAGTTCTTCTCTCTAATCTCATTCGATTCTTTAAATAATTTCACAGTTTAAATTTGAACTTATTCATTAATTTGCTAAAATCTTTTCTCTTACTTTTCTTCTTCAAATCCGGATAGTTATGTTCGATAACTTTCAGAATATGCATCAACGAATTCTCTGTTATCGCTTCAACGTGGCGTACTTTCTGAAAACAACCGCCTTACTTATAAACATTGATTAGCAAGTTCTCTTCATCTCTTTCTTTCATCATTAAATTGACATTCGAAAGAAGGAGACACATTATTGTTTAACTATCCACCTCATACACGAATTATATAGGAAACTAATTTCGGCAGTAATCGGTTTAGTTAGTTAAGATTTGAAAGCATTCCAAACACAATCAATTTCACCTTTATAATATACTAGAGTTTTCCCCGCGTTTTCACCTGCGTAGTTTTCGTTTCCGCGGGAATACGGGGACAAAACGTTGCTTGTAATGTAAATTTCCATTGGTGGAAGATTTTTTAAAATAGGCTTTGTGGTTTAGGCCCGTTAGCGTAACAAACAAACTCACATTCGCAATAATAACATTACATATATATAATCTACATAGCTCTTTACTTTTGTATCGGAAACACAGAGCATGAAACAAAAACTCTATATAGCCCTATATATCCAACGCATAGCCAATTATTCGACTGAAAAACTAAGAAAGAAAAATTAATAAATCTTGTCAATACGCTTTGGTGTCTGTCATTAGTCGTGTGTGTGTGTTTTTTTTATTTTTTTGCATAGGTAGGCGGACGGGCATATGGGCCACCTGACGGTAAGTGGTCACCAACGACCATAGACATTGCAAGAGATGTTAACCATCGCTTATATTGCCAATGCGCCACCAACCTGGGGAACTAAGGTGTTATGTCCCTTGTGCCTGTAATTACACTTGCTCACTCACTCTTCAAACCGGAACATAACGATACCAAGTACTGCTGTTTTGCGGTAGAAAATCTGATAACTGGGTGGTACCTACCCAGGCGAACTTACACAAATCTCTCCCGCCAAGTACCGAAATAAATGTAATTAAAATTTAAATCTTTGGTGAGATAATTAGGAAACATTTGCAAACACAGAAATTGTCAATGATTACAGCGAAAACGCATCTTAACTTATACAGAAGGAAATTTTCATAAAAACAATTCTTAATTAGGATAATTTTGTTTTATGTGTCTTAATAAAAACGAATTTCTTATGAAAAATACTTACCCTGTTGTATTCTTTTGGGTAAATTTTGTTTTCATGGTGCTTGTCATGTTTCTGTAAGTTGAGATTAGGAATAAATTTAATTTATATCTATTGTTAGATGACAACACTATATCCACACCATCTGTCCCGAGCCTATAATGCCAATCTGTTCCTAGCTTATAAATACGAGCTGGCGGACGATATTACATTTTTATTTTGCTTGTCATATTATTTTAAAATTATTCGAGAAGATATATTTGGACTCTGTCTTTTTCCTGTGATATAGATAATTGATTTGAATTGTAATTTCATAAGTTGCCTTATTATTTTCATACATAATAAAATTATTTTAGTGGGAATATTGTTTAATTTATAACACTATATATATAGTCTATTATGATTCGTCAGCCGAGATGGCCCAGTGGTTATATCACGTATATCCTAACCGAAGATAAGTGATTCAAAGCAAGTAGCCATTTTTATATAAAATTTATCTTTCTAATTCATTTCGTGCTCATATAAGGTCCTCCAGACCGATTTCGGCCACGGCGGCCAATCTCAAGAGAGATTAGCCAACTGCGCAGGACATATTATAGTGCACAAGTGTGTGCGCAAACACAGGTGCACTCTCTTTTCCTTAGCTCTCATAATCCGATGGGACGGCAATCCGACACGACCGGAAAGAGTTCAGGCGCAGGACCAACGGCTTAACGTGCTTTCCGAGGCACGGGAGTGTACACACTTCCAACTTCCAGACTCCGGGCTGCAACTGAAAATGTTCTGACAGAAAAACCCAATAACTATTTATTGGCCCGACCTAGGAATTGAACCCAGGACCACCGTATCTGCGGCCTTATATCTAGCCACTAGACCAACGAGGCAGTCGTGCTCATACCCATGTGCTAAATAAATTGCTTGTGTAGAATAAAAATCGATCACATGTTAACCCATCAACTCACATTGCAGCGTGGTGGAATAAGATCAAAAAGCTTCTATCAAAAGGAGCCCTTCTGTCAAAAGAACCCAGCAGTGTCATCCACGGACTGTTACTATTTCATTTATTTGGAAAAAAAATTTATTTGGAATCACATTCATATGATTACAATCGTTTGCATCTCACATATATATTATATAATATTAATATTGTTATTAATAGAAATTAAATTTTAATTAACTTACTATTTCCTTAATAACGCCATGAACATTCAAATTATTTATAAGAATCGCTAACAATAAATATTTCCATAAGTAAAACTGACTTATTAAAAACATATTTCTATTAATAAAAAATCACATTGATTCCTTTACACCTGTAAATGTAAAAATAAAAATTAAATTCCCAATAAGGTTGTAAAAAACTTCCAATATTTCCAATGAACCGTTGAAATGTGCGGCCGTAAGCCGTCCGCGTTATTTTACGATTAAAAAAAAAGAAAACAGTTCTCTTTGATTTTAGACTTCTTTGTGGCAATCATGGCTTGTTTAAAAATGAGTTATTATTGAATTGAACCAGTTTAAGATCAATAAAAATATTTATTTATTTATAATAAAATAGTTAACTCGGTGGTAGAGCTTTGTGCCGCAAAACAGCAGTACTTTGTATTGTTGTGTTCCGGTGTGAAGGGTGAACGAGCCAGTGTAATTACAGGCACAAGGGACATAACATCTTAGCTCCAAAGGTTAGTGGCGCATTGGCGATGTAAGCGATGGTTAACATTTCTTACAATGCCATTGTCTATGGGCGTTGGTGACCACTTACCATCAAAATACACTCGTCCACCGACCTATACAATAAAAAAAGCAATGTTCATGTATATTATATATTACAAAGCCTGCGGATAAAGATTACACATAATTCCACTTAAAGTTCACGTACAAAAACGTTGTTTAAAATTAAATTTGAATAAAAATGTATTTAATACAAATTAATATAGTCCCGCCTTCACTCAAAAACTACAGAAATGATTTTCATACGGTTACACCAATGAATGGAGTTATTCATTAAGGTTTTGTGAAAAAAGTAAAGTTGAATGTCCCACTGCTGGGCTAAGGCCTCCTCGCCTTTTTTTGAGCAGAATGTTTGGAGCTCCACCAAGCTGATCCAATGTGGGTTGGTGATATACACATGTGGCAGAATTTCAGTGAAATTAGACACATGCAGGATTCCTCCTCCAATGTCAAATTATTAATTATAAATTTATTTAATAACTACACTGCAATATAATATATACGGATATTATAAAGCTAAACAAAAAAAAATGATATATAGCAAGTTTGAACCCTAAGGAAGAGTTTCCTTTTAGAGAAGGAAGGGGCCTTCTCTAAAAGGAAAAATTAGTAAACAGTAAAATATAGAAATGGAAAATAAACGAATAAGTCTTTAATAAATAGTATTTATTACGTCAGAAAAATTTGTATACACATATATAATTTTCAACGGAATATTTATATTTAAAACACAATATTTTGCAATGTAAATTTAAACTTGAATTTTAAATATCACAAACTATTTGCCCGGATAAATGCTGGAAGCTTGGCCCACCACTGCAACAGCTGGGCCGGCCTTTATTATTCCGTCTCGAATATTACGGCCCATTTTCTCCTGTAAATAATAATCATTATAGTTAGATATAAAGAGGTAAACTTTGTTTATTATATATTATTGTATATTATTACGAATCGTTTTGTGTGCGGATGGTAGAGTCTACGAGGCGTAATTCAAAAGCATCAAAAACTTATCAAATATTCAAAGTCGATTTTTCGTAGTAATAGTTTGTAAGTAATGAATATCTCTGTGGTTTTTCTCATTATGATATACATTTCAAATCGGTAGTAGTTTACATTTATTATAATCCTGTAAAATTAAGATTCAATAGCCAACTAGAATAATGTCTATTTTTATTTTGTCGCATATGACGTAAATAGGTATAGGCACGACTTCAAATTCGTAACTCAAAAACAATCGGCCTCTATTGTGTAAAAACAATTAATTAATAAAAATAAAATATAAGAATTCAGCAGCAAAAATACTATAACACTATCAAAATACATCGTTTTACATACGTCCGTACATAAATTAAATATATCTTAAAACTACTAATTATGAAATGAATTAATAACTCACAATTTTCTTGAAACCTTTCCATCTAGGACTTGGCGATGCTGATACAACACAAATCATCATAATACAAGCGAAAACAAAGTAAACAATCCTTGAGAAATTCATCTTTAAACAATTACAATATAGACTTTCTTTTAATTATGATAACTCGTTCGGAACACTTACAATATGATAAGACGAAGTTCCTTTATATGCGTGTCTTTTATATACGTTTGAATAGAACAAACCGAATTAAAGGCTTAATAAAACCGTGTTAATTTTCACCTTTATTGCTATTGAAATATGAATTATTTCTCATTAAGTCGCGTGTAAATCTTAATAGGGAACTCCCTAGTTACAATGAAATAAAATGCGGTAATAGATTATTCATTAGAATTTATTTATCGGGCGATAATTCTTTCTTAAGAGTGGGTTAAGCAGATAAGACCGAAGTCCAATGTATTCAGCCTAACACTGGAATTGATATCATCATTGAGATGAAAATTTGATAAATTGATTTTATACCTGAAGTAAATTACCCTTACGACACCTTTCGAGTTTAAATTACTGTAATGTAAAATTAATAGATAGAAGATTTTGGTTGATATTTTACGAAATCGTCAGATTAGTAACACCTTAATCGTTTTTTATTCAATCCAAATCCAATTGCATATTTTGTATTTCAGATTTATTATAAGCCAATAAAGTAACTGCACAAGGAAAGTATTATCTAATTCTCAAAATTGATGACGCATTAGTGATCTAAGAAATGGTTAACATTTCTTAGTGAAGGTCTCTGATTTACCAATCCGCCTATTTTATAAAAAAAGTAAAAAAAAAATTACAGTTGCCAAACTTTTTTAAAAAATTACAATAGCAATCTCCTAATTTTAATCAAATCTAAACAGCTTGGTTTAGTGACTAGCTCGTTATAGTAAAGCTTTTGAGGTTCTGGGTTACAATCGAAGGTCAAGCAATAATATGTTGGGTTTATCTTCCAAAAGAATCAAAGGAAATTGGTAATATCGCAAGAATATAATTCTTGTATTGTAAGTTTGTATTGATCATTCATCTCGTGCTTGGCGGTGAAGGAAAACATTGTGAGGAAACCTGCATGTGTCTAATTTCACTGAAATTCTGCCACATGTGTATTCCACCAACCCGCACTGGAGCAGCGTGGTACATTCCCGGGCTGTTACTTTAATTTTGGACAATGTTAGCTCGCCTGTCTGTTGTATTCGTAGAAACCTTTTTAACTTATAAGAATTGCCATAAAAATGTACTAGAAATTTATTTTTTCACTAAATGTCGAATTTTACAAAACTGAAAATTATTATATAGACGTGTTTTATGAACCAACTCGTCATTTTATAAATAATTGATCCTTTGATGAAATTATTTACGTCACAATAATTATGAAACATATTTTGTTTACGATAAAAAGCCTTTTTTGTAATTTTGTCACGAACTTTTTTGGACGTCGCTGAACACGAGATGAATTATAAACACAAATTAGGCATATGAATACTCTCTGATGCTTGTGGATTTGAACCCATGAACATTGGTTGAGATTTACGTGTTCTAAGCACTGGATTATAGATTTTAGATTTCACATAAAAATATTTAAATTATTATGACTAATAATTATTATCAGCTATTCATACATTTCCTAAAAGTAAATAATAAAACGTAATAGAGTTGAAGTGTTATTGTTTATTAAGTATCTTAATCTATTCGAGTAATCAATTACTCGTGCATTCTAAGACTAAATATAATGACAATTTTAATGACGTCAAAAAACTAGAGGTTTGCGATCACGTTTATATAATATGTTGCCATGTTATTGGGTTTATCTTCCAAAAGAATCAAAGGAAATTGGTAATATCGCAAAGCATATAATTCTTGTATTGTAAGTTTGTATTTATAATTCATCTCGTGCTTGGCGGTGAAGGAAAAGATTGTGAGAAAACCGGCATGTGTGTTCCTGT
This sequence comes from Nymphalis polychloros, assembly GCA_905220585.2. Taxonomy (NCBI): domain Eukaryota; kingdom Metazoa; phylum Arthropoda; class Insecta; order Lepidoptera; family Nymphalidae; genus Nymphalis; species Nymphalis polychloros. Next base: position 3,051,731 of record HG992264.1, on the reverse strand, counting down.
TCGGTACTTTAAATTAAACGAATTGGACTCTATTAATTGGCTATATTTCAATAGTATATCCATAGGTCGCATCTTCGGTGGTCCGTGGTCGAGTGGTCGTCGATGCGGCCGCACGATCCTCTTCGACTCGCACCACCAAACTTGGGAAATTAGATGTTATGTACCTTGTGCCTGTAATTATACTGGCTCACTCACCCTTCAAACCGGAACAATACACAGTACTGCTGTTTTGCGGTAATTAGCAGGTGTATTCTTAAAATATTATAATTTTCAATCAATGTCGCATATAACTTTCTGGTATTCTAAGCTGAATTTCGAGTTTATTTAAGAATTGTCTATGAATAGAATAGCCTTCCTGTACTCAGAATAATACTGTACTCTCTTATACATAAACCGCTTACGGTGAAACTTCTATTTAATGATAAAATTATGTCACCTACGTGCATAGGTTAATCAGATCTGAGATTTTTATTTTCCTTCTTTGATAGTTTTACACAATCTTATTCCTTATCTCATATTTGTTATTTTCAACTAGTTCAACTACTTTTTTTAACATAATTTTGTGTTATTAAAATATAATGATAAACGCGAATGTATTATTTTTTTTATATTACTCGGTATGGCAAATTACTCTACTCAATCTGATGATAATGTGTAGTAGAGTCCAAACGCGACGACGACTAGTACAGTCGGGAAGAATGATCTGCACTTGCCGCCCCAGCCTTGCCGGGCCTCATGACGCCTCCACACGTCTCGTTTAGCGTTAACTCTTGAGTCCGAGATTGCTTAGTGATCGTCCAAAAACTTTTCAACTTTTCGCTATCGCTGTCAAAACTGTAACTTTGCTACCATTTGGAGTAAGCGTTCAACATTTTAGAAACAATTACTTTCCATTCTATCACTTTGAAAGATTGTCAACATGTCTACGACTTTTCTATTCGTTTGTTTTGACCACGTGACTTAACGTGGTCAAAACAAACGAATAACTTTATCATATCATTCTCATTCATTTGTTTAATTTTGTATTAGCGTTTACAATAATTGTAGAATGTCAACTTGGCTAACGCGGCAGGTTATAAAAGGACGTTTGCTTTTTTGTGACTTTCATGGAAAATGAGTCTATACGTTAGTAAAACGACAGCGGCTTACAAAGATTATTGATATTACTTCATCGGTTAAATGGAGATTTTTTAAAAACTTCCAGCGGTCACCTCTGCTAAAATTATTAATAATGTTCTAAGGACAATATTAATGTTTACTCCGGAGTGATGAACGAAATAATAACTGTATTCTATCGTTCATTAAACCTTAATAAAGATGAATCTAACAGCTTACCAAAGCATATATTCTAATGGGAATGAGACGATCGCCGCATGGCTATTTCTTTTTTTTTATAAACGATATATTTATCATGATACATAAAAAAGACATAAAAAAGAACCAACCCGCTGTGTTTCTTTCGCCGATTCTTCTCAGGGCTGGGTGACTTTTTCCGAACTACCCCCGGTTTCTAGTCTAACAATCAATAAGAAAGTGTAATACTATTGAATAAAGTATTTTGAATTTGAATTTATTCAAAAAAAAAACTATTTAAAGTGAAAATGATTTAGCGCCACCTACTGACATTTATTCAAAACCTGTCATATTTTTAATATTGTGGCCTAAACTATGGTATAATTCTTATACATCTATTTCTGATATAAATCCAACGTTTCTAAAAAAAACGGTTATAATAGTTTCAAAAAATAATATTTATTAGTCAATTAATTATATGTAGTTTAAGATAAAACTGGAGAAAGATAACAGTTATTATTATCTTTACTGTTTATCTCATTCGGCTTATCACTGAGATAGGTTAATTGTTCGTTTCCGGTTATAGGCGAATGACTTCGAAGTAAGGAATGAGGTTTATTGGTACACTAGCTGTGCTTGGAGGTTTCAACATTAACAGCCTGTGAATGTCCCACTGCTGGGCTAAGGCCTCTTTTTGAGGAGAAGGTTTTTGGAGCGTATTCTACCATGCTGCTCCAATGCGGGTAGATGGAATATACGTGTGACAGAATTTCAATGAAATTTGACACATGCAAGTTTCCTCACGATGTTTTCCGTCACCTTCAAGCACGAGATGAATTATAATAACAAATTAAGCACATGAAATTCATTGGTGCTTGCCCGGGCTTAAACCCACGATCATCGGTTAAGATTCACGCGTTATTAACACTGGGCCATCTCGGCTTAAAAAATATATATTTATTGTTCGTAAATGAATGTTATATTCAGCTATCTAGTCACTTTTAAATATGTCTGTCCGTCTACTACTGACTGTTTACTCCGAATCAATACACATAATTACACAACCAAAATAACTTTAAAAATTACATAGTATAAGTTGTTTGTCAAACATTTTAATTGACGAGAAGTGAGATATAAATCAGCCAATTTAAATTCAGCGTAAAATCGAATTAAATGAGTTTAATTTTATTCAATAAATCTAAGTAAAAGCTCCTTTAACATTTACTGGAGTTCCTCAATATCATTATTGGTAGTTAAGATCAGTTTAATAATAGGCACAAAGGTCAATTGAGAAAAAAAAAGAGATGTATATTATTTTTCAAGTGTAAATTCGCGAAGCTTAGCATCAAATCAATTGAGAGTTTACCGTCTTAATAGAACAAAAACAATATTTCTGATAATTAATCGTATAAGTAACTTTAGAATATATATTTTATAATTCTGTATGTGTAAATACGATTTTGTATATATTTTTAAATCAAATTCATAATTTTCTGCGCAATTCTTTCATTCTAAACTTCTAGCTTTAAGGTTTTCTGAGAGACATCGCTGTTAAGCGATAAGGTCGCTTTATTATACAAATGTATTTATTATGATAAGTTCAATAACAACATCATGTACAATATCTAGCTACAAAATTAGAATCTACATATTTTGATTAAATTTAAGCTTAATTTAAAATCCGTGTAAGAACCTCGCCCTATCGGGCATGTAGAAAGTATTCATTGATTCTTTTGATTTGATATATGTTTTCTGTTCTTCAGCAGGTATCGTTGGACGGACTGGTCTCAGTTTACGATCTTGGTGAACCTAAAACAAACAAAGAAACAAAGAAAGATAAGACTTGTTATATCCTGTAATCATAATAAGTAGTTAAGTTATCAAAACCTTCTGACCAATTTCGGCTATTATGGGAGCCAACTGTACAACACATTTAAGACATTATATGTGGCAAAGAGCACTCTCTATTCCTTCACTCTAAAGGCTCCACCTTTACGGTTTGTCCTCCTGCTGATTATGGCAACCACGGACAGCCACGCACCGCACCAAGACTCTTTCAACAGTACGAGTCGTCGTAGGTCATGAGGTTAGAAGCCATTTTGTCACTCCATATTGCAAAGTGAAAGAGCACGTATCGCTGTAGATGCGGCTCTCGCACTGCACCTTTGAAATTACACGCCGAATCTAACACATCACCACGGACTTGCCTGCACACTTCAGTGTGGGGTATTTTACGTGTGTGAGTCTATAATATCAAACACCGTAGGAAACCACCTTTATAATCCAATGTGACGGCATTCCGATATAACCAATAGTAATCAGGACCAACGACTTAAACTGTAAGATAGAACTTACTGGCTTAAAACTGCATCAGTAGTTATGTGATTATTTTTTTTTTTTACTATAACTGTATCTTGTATGCCCTTTTTAAATAAATTATTAAATAAAAAACTAAAAATAAAGACATATGCTTGTACATTTTCACCGTCATTACTTACCTTATTTTGGTAAATGTTCCTTTTCATCAAATCAATTTTTCTACGCAATGTTGCGAGTTTGTTATCATAATATCTTCGTCTATTAGATTCCGTTAAATCTTCATCTCCTATATTTTTTAAGTAATAATCATCATTTTCTAAATTTCTTTGAGACTCTTTTCTAAAGTTATATACATTACGCATTCCTCTGTTTTCTATATCATCAAGGTTTAAATTAAGCATTGGATGTTTTGTATCATCTTTATTCCAATTGTATCTGCTGAAGTTTTTATTTGAATCACCGTCATAACTTGGACGATTATCATTTATTTCTCGATAACTATAATCTTCAGGTCTCATCGAATCGAGTTGATAATTTCTTAGCATACCTTTACTATCTACTTCTACATTATAATTATTGATTTCGTTGGCTTTGGAATTATTGTTCCAAAGTACATTTAACTTATATTTCTCTTTAAAGTCAGATTTACCAACTAGTGTTACGTATATCCTACGAATTTTTTCATCAAATATTTCTTTTTCGTTTGTGTTCAATTCTATTTCTTTGATTTTCTGTTCTAATGAATCTAACAGGGACATTAATTTACGGTCACCATTTCCTACTTTTACATCGTCATTTAAATTGAAATTGTTGGTTGAATTAAAATCATTGTTGCTATATTTTTGATTTGCATTATAATTATTTCGAATGACATTTTGATTTTTAAATCTTTTAGGATTATTATTATAATGAAAAGTTAATGGCTCATAATAATTGTACCCATCAGATTCTTTATCAGCGTTAAATGTATTGCTATATCTTTTCTTGTCTAAATAATTAGATACTAATTTCTGCACTTCGGTAAAGTCTTTTCTTGGCACAACATCTTTCTTATTCACATTATTTACAAGCTTCTGATATGCTATGGGATTCGTTTTTCGTACAGTTAAGTCGAAAATTGGCGCTTTTAAAAATACACTCTGTTTTGACCTCTAAAATGTAAACGATTACATTATTTTGTCTAATAATAAGTGGGAACAAAAAATTCAATCTGGTAGGGCTTTGTGCCAGCTCGTCTGGATAGGTACCACCCACTCATCAGATATTCTACCGCAAAACTGCAGTAATTTGTATTTTTGTGTTCCGGTTTGGAAGGTAAGTGAGCCAGTGTAATTACAGGCACAAGGGACATAACATCTTAGTTCCCAAGGTTGGTGGTGCAATGGTGATGTTAGTGACGGTTAATATTTCTTCAATGCCATTGACTATGGGCGTTGGTGACCACTTACCATCAGGTGGCCCATATGCTCGCCCGCCTAACTATACAATAAAAAAAATCAATAATTTAATGACTACAACCATAATTTTAATAGTTACTTATATCTATAAAGTAAAAAGTTGGAAATATCAACACTCTCATACAGGAAAGCACATAAATCTGGGGCCGAATTCAACTAATCTATAACGATTACGATACGTTCCCAATATCGGTCAAAAGCATGTCACTCTGTTTTTCATCAAGATCGATCACCAATTATAGTTTATCAGTATTGTAGCTAAGCTGCAAACCTTTTACTAGGTGGATATTTGCCATTATTTGCGTTGGGACATTTATCCATTACTATGAATTCTACAATAATACAAGAATGTAATTTTTTTTTAATAGAACTCACTTGATTTGACCCGTCCCTTGGCAATTGATGTGGAATATCAGCTCGATAGTGATTCTTTGACGATCCCATGTTTCTACCGAAATATCGACTTCTTACATCTCCCGCAAATCTTTGTATAGGCATACCACTGTAATTATATATTATAATATATTTATTTATTTAAAAGTATATAAGCTGTGATCGGTTTTAATTAAAAATTATATACCTTTGTCTTTTTATATCAAACGAAATTTCATGTTTGTTGTTTGTTCTTAGCTGTAAATAAAAAAATGTTAAATACTTATTCTGTTTCTTACATCAAGACTGTGCCGTGAAGTATCCACATTAAATTTGTTCAATTTGAACCAAATTTTATATTTCCCCGCAGTAAAATATTATATAATATGTACCTAGACAAATCAACATTTTGTGTAAGTATATATATACCAACAACCATTACTGATCAACCTTTCAAATTTCATCAAAATCGAGACTGACGGATTTTTTATAAAAAAATAGTATATTTAGCGTCTGGATTGATAATAATTACTATTAGAATAAGATATTCTAAAAATATTTCATGTACAAACACGGCACAGTTACAATTTTATTGTATGGTAAACATAATAGGATACTCACACTGTTCAAATCGTAACGATCGAATATCTCTCTCGTATTCATAAGGAGTGTAGCGTTGTTGTGTCTACGATGAAAATAAGAAGCTATAAAAATATTCCATGTAGAGAACAGTTGATATAAAAGTAAAGATTTGCTTATATTATGCCGCGAGTCGCAACTATATCAACAAACCATGACAATGATTGAATCAAAATTTAGAATTTCCTTTTTCGGGGATTACCCGAAATCTACCTCGTACAAAACTACCTCAAACGTATTACGTTTTTATTATAAACGTTTATATAAGTGTTTATATTATAAACGTTTCTAAGTTTGATTGATATTATTATTTATAATAAATAAACAGTCACAATATTTGAGGCGACTTAGAGCTTAACCCAACGCTGCTCCAATGCGATTTGGTGGACACGTGAGACATTTCTTCATGGAGCACATGCAGGTTTCCTCGCGATGTTATTTTCACCGCAGAGGACGAATTCATTATAAACACTAATTTACAGTTCTATAGTGCAAGGCAGGCCACTTTACTGGAATCTTAAGACAAGGTTACTTTTTTTCACTTCCATATCAATCTACTTTTGCTTATAATAATTTATCATAACCATACTTTGTACGCAAATAACATACCCAAGATCTTGGAGCGCTTTTGGGGCATCGTCCACTGTAAATATTGGTAAAACCACGACGGATGGCTTGCATCGACTGCTATCTTTGCATGAATAGGCTGTTCATTACGAAAGAAACAATGAGACTTATTTCAGTGGTTTGAAAAGGGAGTTAAGAAATACTATATAAAGAAAACCCTTGAAAGCTACAATTCAAGAATTCTTCTAACGCAACTGGATCGTTGCGTTAGAAGAATAGGGCAACGATTACGTGTCGATTCGATTTCGATAAGTTAACAATATGTTAGTAAAATTGAATCCAAGCTTATTCGTAGTGAGACTTATTTTGTAAGACGGAATATCTACAACATTTATAATGTTCTAAAAAACATATCTGAATTTTTATATATATTTAAATAGTTATTTAAATAGTTATTTACATACAAACAAATAGACGACGATATACTTTTCTTTAAAAAGCGAAGTATAACTTTCAAAATAAGAATTAACAAAAATTTTCAATACGTGGCCTTTTATTAATACTTACGCAATTTTCTTTTACTTTCATAGCAAAGACAATCGTCATCTTCATCGTAGCCTAAAGGACATCCACATTTCACAGTATAGCCCGGTTTCGTCGGTGGTTCAGTGGTGTAAACTGGATATCCAGAATGGAGACGCGCTGAATAGTTGCAAACTATTTGAATCGACTAAAAGTTTGTCAAAGCACGTCAAAACTAATTACTTCACTCATAGTTTAGTCAACTTTTAAATTAATTCAATTTAATGGTATGTAAACTATTGATTCGTAGTTCCAAAAGTATTCGATTTTGAAGATCACTTTTAGTAACTGTTAGAACTGCTAATTATGCACTTTATTTTAATGTAAGTTAGGTACATTTTTGCTTAACATTATTTATACATTGACATAAATATTCCGTATACAATTAAACTTAAGATCAATATCATCTTTTTATAAATTATGCGAATTGATCACTCACACATATGCAAGTACTCACACACAAAAAGAGACAAAGAATTGAACAGTGACTTTTAACATTCAACTCATTATAATAATTCATACATGTGTACTTAAGCATAAAGATAACGTCCTCCTGACCGATTTCGGCCACGGCGGCCAATCTCAAGAGAGATTAGCCAACTGCGCAGGAGATATTATAGTGCACAAGTGTGTGCGCAAACACAGGTGCACTCACTATTCCCTAGCTCTCATAATCCGATGGGACGGCAATCCGACACGACCGGAAAGAGTTCAGGCGCAGTACCAACGGCTTTACGTGCTTACCGAGGCACGGGAGTGTACACACTTCCAACTTCCAGACTTCGGGCTGCTACTGAGAATTTTCTGACAGAAAAACCCAATAACTATTTATTGGCCCGACCTGGGAATTGAACCCAGGACCACCGGGTCTGCGGCCTTCTATCTAACCACTAGACCAACGAGGCAGTCAAGCATAAAGATATATAACATTATAGTGGAGTATATATTTACGTTATAATTCAAAGCTGCATTATTATCGTGATAGGCGTATTCTCTATACGCAGATATGCCACAGCCTATGTGAGTTACATTTCCATATATCAAATAAAAGAATTGATTGCCCAGCATCTTGGATGATCTGAAATATTACATATCACATTATTTATACATCGTGTAACAAAATTCGTGTCCGACCCGTGAAGTGGTTATTAGGTATCGTGTGTCGGTTCTATTTATGTAATAATTTTTAAAATACTAAGCAAAAAAATTACTTAAAAAAATATATTAATTGTGTTTAACGACACTGTTGGTGGTACTTAGTGACATCATGAAATTTTAAAAATAGTGTGGGCTTGCCCGCAGCTCATGGGAGGACAGGAAAAGTTATGTGTTAGGTATAAAAAAAAAATTGTGCGATCGAGGGACCCACGTCAGGAACGAAGTTCTTTGCGATATTTTTTTGACTCAAACCGCGTTTTAATATGTAGATTTTAATTGATTATATTACTGTATTTTTGTCACACAAAAAAGCACATCAAACTCCTTTATATTTATTATTTTGTAGCATTTGGTAGGCACAGTATGAACGCTATTTCGTTATATGTCATGACCTTGGGCCACTACCATTTCACTCTACAGTAAGCCGCGTCAAAGAACTTCGTTCCAAAAGTAAGTATATGTCCTTCCTTAGGAGTCAAGCATGACTCATACAAAATTTCATCAAATTCAGTTTTACACAGACAGAGATACTTTCGAATGTATAAAGTTAAGATCTAGACGGGACCATTCAGTTAACAATAAAACACATATAATTTCTATAGATTACCTTTGCGGTAAAATTAGTGCGTTACAATTAAATTGAAATTGCTCCGTTAAATTTAAAACAACATGCATTACTATAAACTCTATAAGTTTACTATCCAGCTAGATTTATTGTAAGCTAAAGGATGTAAGGATACGACCATCTGATAACATAAATAAAGCTTTGACAATATCATGTTTCAACATATTGAGATAAATCGTTTTAGATATTGCATCTAAGACTTCTTTTATTGTAAGCTACAAAATAATATTAAATAAGGGGCTATTCAAGTAAACCAATTTTCATTTATACAGACATTTCATATTGATCAATTTGAAATTATATACAAGTAAGCAGTATACCCAGATATAGTTACAAGATACATACTTACTGATGAATTCGTTAGAGCTCATAGAAAACCCGGTTGAAACGCAATGATAATATGATAATGTCATTTGAGAGTACTTCATTTAAATAAAAACAATTTCAGAAATAGTAATAATAAAGTTAATATACAAAACACGCATTTTCTTATTAATCACAAAAAAAAAACAAAGCGGAAAAGACTTGACGGACTTGTTATAACGAAAGTGTCGTGACTTAGAAATAAATAGACACGTAGGGTTTAGTAATGTGTTTTGGCATCTCTTGGTAGATAGCACCTACTCAAATAATCTACCGCCAAGCAATATTTAGTATTGCTGTGTTCCGGTTTGGAAGGTGAGAGAGCCATTGGCAATGTATGGAGTGGTTAATATTGCTTACAATGCCAATATATATAGGCGATGGTGACCACTTGCCAGTCTGCCTACCTGAGTATATGCAGCGTAATGTGCGATAAGACTACGTTCCAAAAACCAAATTGTGTGAAACGGCTATGTACTGTGTCACGTGATTGTTGAGTGATACATTTATTCATACAATATGCGATCGAACTGTTCAGCATTGTTTCATAAGCGCCTTGGCATTCTTCCTACATAACATGCCTACTTAGCATATTATATTCAATCGCTACTCATGTAGTTTAAGCCGTCAGTAATTCAGTACTTTACTGTAGAAATTCGACCAATTTAAAATAGCAAATAGTTTGGGCTCTTGTTGAAACTATATTATTCCATACAGTGCTCTTCAAGAGTCCGAATATAATTTTTTTGTTTAGGTAGACGAACGAGCGTTTGGGCCACCTGATGGTAAGTAGTTACCAACGCCCATAGACAATGGGCATTGTAAGAAATGTTATCCATCGCTTACATCTCCAATGCGCCACCAACCTTGGGAACTCAGATGTTATGTCCCTTGTGCCGGTAATTACACTGGCTCACTCACCCTTCAAACCGGAACACAACAATACAAAGTACTGCTGCTTTGCGGTAGAATATCTGATGAGTGGGTGGTACCTACCCAGACGAGCTTGCACAAAGCTCTACCACCAAGTAAAATCATATAAATACGAACAAAGTTCAATATTGGGTTTATTTGCAATGTATAACAATATTGCACGGCCAATATCCACATCCATACATTCTTCTATCTATGGTCACCATTTTTATTCTTATACTTATATCGGTAACTTATTGCATTACTCATACCACGTTACGCTGCCTGGTCTCGTGTTGCAATCTAAATATTTAGCCTGTTAGATTCAGATGTACTATATATATTTTAGATAATATCGGGTAACTTATCACACATAGGTATTATAAATAAAATATGGCAGTGGGATGACCGATATTTGAAAATGATCTAACTATAGATCATGATAGAGTGACACGAAAAACTTTGTAGTCGGACGTAGTTTCTGAATTATGCCAGTGTTTTGTTATATTTCATGAATAGTTCGAAGCACAATTGAGTCGTGTTCATTTGTAGACGTATCTATACCATAAACTAGTAAGCTATAAGGTTATTGTGCATATTTTGGAAGGTGCAGAAAAGAGTAAGAAAGAAATATTGGAATATTTACCGATCACCAGATAGTTTTATATCTTCAGCCGTAACATCAGCCCTCATATCATACCAGGCCTTTATAACTGCCGTTATACCATATTTAACTTTATCCTGAGTGAGGGTTGATGAATTCGAATATTTCGATGAATGTAAAGGTTGCCAATCTTCAATCGTGAATCGACTCATGCCTAATGTTTGGCCGACTTTTGAAAATTTTTCTAATGAAACAAAAGATAAGTTGCCACTAATAAATCAATACCTCATAGATGCTTCTGCGTCCACAACTTCGTTATCCTAGGTTATGAATCTGCATCACTATGTTAACTTTATTTAATACCACCTAAAGATTTTTTATGTAGGAACAAAAAATATGCCATATTTTGTAAATTAAGTTGTATGCCATATTTGGTAAGTAGCCTTAGATAATAAATTTGCCTATGTTAAGATTCTAAAATTTGTCTGTGTAGATAACAAACAGTTTTTTTTAAATTGTATTAGTCTTCTCTGTATCAATAAATCTAGGGAATCAATATTTCCAGTTTATATAATTTTAAGCGGCCAAGACGTCAAATTTCATAATGTTATTTAAATATACAATTTTATTTTGAACGTAAGTTTCAAGACTAAATAAATTTACTTATTTTTAAATTAATTATACGCCCAATTGACGTTCGAAGTTCTAAGATAAATATTGTAAAGAGTCCAAAACTGTCAGCTGATGTCTATTTTCATAAAACCTAATCGGAAATATTTCAAAAATAATTACCAAGGGCGACATCATTTTTAGAAATATTTATGAATATTGGAACTAAAAACGGTACCATTAGTTCTATCGTTAATATAATTTGAAATATGTATATTGAATACTGGAACTAAAAATGGTACTGTTAGTTCTATCGTTGATATAATTTGTCTATCTTACTTGTATCTCGGCATAAATCACTCTTCAAAATACATTGATTCGCCCAAACTTGAGCGAAAGTCGCCAGTTCTTCGTCCCAATTCTAAAAACATGTATTTGTCAAACATTATTTTCCTTGCCAACCTATTTATGTCCCTCCGACGTTATGTCTTCGAAATATTGAAAAAGATATATGTTTCACTTACAGAATACCCTAGTCAATACAATTTATTATATTTTTATGTTACGTCAGCTATAAGCATACATTAAAATAATTGAAATCAAAAAGTATATCCATAGAGATCGTGATAGCTCTTTGAAGTCAGTAAATCAGTGACTTTCAAATATTTTTTTTATCTTTCAAAATCAAGGATGACATCGTTACTGTGAGCTGAATATAGTGGCTGGACCATATTTTTATTGAAGTTACATAATAATTTCAAGTTATATCTCTCTAACAATCAAAACAATCTCGTATAACAATTAAATGTAGGGTAATAATTAAATGTTAAGAGTGTGTGGTTTCGCCCGATGGAAAATGTGCTTTGTGTTGTGCTTTTTTATATCCTGTGAATAATTTACCTCAAACTCTAAGATAAAAATGTCAACACGATATCTTTATATATTTATCAGCCAACCTTAAGAGGTTGGCTGCAGCTTCTATACAAAACAGGAATATGTCCAAAAAGTGGGTACTATACGGTTCTTCTTACTACTAAAAAGTTGTTAAGCGAAATTGCTCATCTAATGTTTACATCCGATTGAACCGTAATTTCCCCACAGACCCGATTTCAAAGTAACTCAAGAATGTATATTTTTAACGATACTGAGTTTGCAATGCTGTACTGAGAGAGATTAGGATTTTCAGGTCTAAGAACTTGAGATATTCTTTAAAAAGTTTCATAATTGTTTTTAATCTAACAATGTAGCAATATTGTTATAAATACGCTAATAAACTATTATACCACAAATGGCATTATAAAGTGGGATCTCGTCACATATATAGAAACTGGATTTATCCAGTTTTTACTAAGCTTTTTGTCAATGACACAGCAGGTTATTAGTTAGATTCTCTCGCAACCGTGCATCGGAGAACGGACATACAAAAACGGAATCAGATAATTGGTACCGCACGGTGAAACGCAAAGAGATTAGAGGCACTTTTATTCTAAAAAGAATGCAGGTTATTTTTTTTTAGCAATTGCTTGATACCTCAAAACTTTTTAGTATACACGAAACTACTACTTTAGAAAAATAACTTTCAATCTGCTAATTAAATTCCATTGGCAAATTACGGTCTCAATTAAAACTGGTAAATCCATTTGCAATTAACTCCTTAAGGAGTGGTTAAGCAACGGATAAGTCCATTTTATTCGACCAGTATTTTAACATGCTAGTCAGTGGAAAAAACTTTAACCATAGCCTCGTTGGTCTAATGGCTAGCTTATAAAGCCGCAATCACCAATAACCTGGGTTCAAGTCACAATATTTGCTTGCAATACAATATATATCTCGCATGAATAATTTAGTCTAACTAATATTATTTACTTAGTTAACTACAATTCAGACTACATTTTTAAAGGACGATTTAAAAATGAAATTATTTAGATTTTGATTAGGAATTACTTACCAATCTATATATTCCGTAGCCTTTCGGTAAATTTGTGCCTTCTCTTCCCTTGGCAGAACCTGCGGTCACCTTACTTCGTATTCTGTAAACGATACACATGAAATGAAACCAATACAACATCTGAAGCTAATTCAACTGAGTTATCTTATAGTTAGACTAGCACACGACCTGATGGCAAGTGGTCACCACTGGCCATAAACACTACCAATGCGCTACCAACTTTTGAAACTCAAATTTTATGAAGTGTAGTTACACTGGCTCACACCCTTCAAACCAGAATACACAAATATAACTTTATAAGACAATTGCTTCGTTTCTCTTTTATTTATTTATTTATTTTGCTAGCGGATGTTACATTAATGATATACCAATAAATTAGTAATAAAATAAGAAATACCCTATGCACGCCCATTTAAAAGCAAAAACTGCATGCATAGTGATCTTGCGCGGATTACATCTCTTTCCGTATCAAGGTGAATAAGAGCTAAATTGTCCATCCACCCCAAACAAAAAAATTATCAGTTAAAAGATAAGCTTACCTGTTAACAATGTCCAGTATCATTTGAGCGAATTCTGGAGTTATCGAGATATTAGCGGCGTTACTACAAGTGGGTCCCATTTTTTTTATCTGTGGAAAAAAGTAGATATCATAAATGTTTCGATATCAATTACCTCATTAAATCCGGTTAAGTAAAAGTTGATATGTTTTATATACTCCTATATAATAATTAGATTTACTAATCCCACTGATAATGATAATAATTAGATTTACTAATCCCACTGACGATTCATTATACATTATTTATTACATATTAGCATTTGATTGTTTAAATTCCTTGATACAGTACAAAATGAATTATAAATATTTTTTCTTTAAAACGCGTTACATAAAGTAATACATCTGAAGCGTGGGTGGTACATTCCCAGACGGGCTTCAGACGGTCCTATTATAATAAATTAAACATTCTTCTAAAATTAGTTTTGCATTGTGACTTAGTACTTATTGCTTATAAAATATTAAAAAAAAAAAACACTTACAGGATTATAATAAAGGCACATGACATGTGACCCTTCTTCACAAGAACCTATCCTAGGACAGTAGTCAGTTATATGTAAGCCCTTTTGATTATGCTTATCGATAACTTGAGAACATTCTGAAGTTATGATATATGTGAACATATATATGTTTATCTGAAAACGTTTGTTAACTTAAATAAGATAATTTTATAATAGTTTCTTTTAATGTTGAAATAATACGGCTTACCCATTTGAACGTCATCATTCATCGATCATTTTCGTTCGCTCGGTCATTTGTAACTTTTTTATAAAACATAATAACGTGTCGAGGAATTTCGTAATTATAATAATTATCGGAATAAAATCAATTTAGAAAATCTGTAAGAGACTTATATATAGTATATAAAAATGTGTCTAGGCAAGAAATTTATGTTGAATGTATGTGGAATGTGAGTGGACGATTTGAATTTTTGTTACATAAGCAATAAACGTTAAAAATAGAGATCATCATTTAAAAAAAGAAAAAGAAAAGCGTACTAGGACGCTGGATTTAATATAACAAAATTAAAAAACAAATCTAATACTGTTAATTTATCTCAGAAGGTATTAACGATACCTTCTGAGAGCGTTACTTTGACTATGTTTATACGTTTTCTTTGACTGTATTATATTGCCCAACCTGAAAAATGTACACCAAAATTTTTACGTCAATTTATTTATTTATATTTCAGGAAACAAACAATATAATTACACAACGAAATTAATGAACACAACAAATACATAAGCAACATACATGTGAATACGTATGTGAGTGTGCTCCTGTTTAATTATCTGATGTAAATAAAAACGTGTTTGTGACGTAAGGTTTTTGCTACTGTTTGTTTTCGTGAAACTGTGTATTTCGGTAAACTAATAGCTTTATAGTTTTTGTCGTTGTTATGCACGGTTATGAAAGTTCGTGTATAAGCTACTACAAAGGATTTTATAAGCGTTTCGTTACTGAAATTATTATAACAAAATAGATAAGTACTATGGCCATGTTTTCGGGTAATACCATTGTTTTATTTCCATATTATACTGAACAAAGAACCACACTTATAAGGACAACACCAGTCCAATATATTAGTGTTGTTAATTTAGAATAAAATAACGTCTGTGCTTTAAAATTAACAACTATAAGTAAATACAATTGTCGCTTTTTATTTTAAAAACTTACCTTCATATCTTGGGTTGCCAGCTCATAAAAATGTAATATAAAAATCGGACTGCTCATTAAATAAGGCAACTATCAGCCATATTGATTTTAATGTCAGACGCACTTTTATAAACTACATGGCTTATTAAGTATAATATTGATTTAAGGAATATTTCATTCTGCGACTCTTTTATACTTTCTTATTTATTTAATAACTAGTATTTAATAAATTTCTTACTTATTTATAAGTATGATTGCAACAATGATATCAAAAAACGAAACAAACTACACGGCTTTATATAGAAATGAAAATTAGAAAAGTTACCCGGTGTATAAGTGAGTATATATTTGTTTAATTAATTTATAAAAAAAGTATTTTATTAACCCCAATTGAAAACACTGAATTATACTAACTCACTCACTCATAAAACCGTAAAAATTGCCTTTAGAAAAGTGTTTAAGCGATAAAATTGCGTTCAACATGAAATTTGTTTACAAATAAACGTTGCTCTGTAAGTACAGTCTTAAACATGTTTAAACACCTCTCACGTTTCAAATTAATTCTGTACCTATTTTTCAGTCATTCAATTCCTTACTAATATTATAAATGTGAAAGTGAGTTAATTTGTTTGTTAACGCTTTAATAAAAATATCTTAAATGTCAATTGATCAAATAAATAGAAAGTAGAAAGAAATCGCTTCAATTCGAATCTAATGCATTTCGTCTATAACCGCGTAATTGTTCCATTAAAAAGAACGTCATAGACAGCAGATAAAGAATCACGCTGTTACACTTACTTATTGTATTAATAAATCAGTTTGCAAATCTGTAATGTAATAAATGTGTGAATTGAACCACATTTCATCAAATTCATTACGTTTTTTTTAAACCATCCAAACGCGAATCAAACAGCGGGCGATAACTAGTCATATATTAATTTTTTTATTTATAGTTGTGTCAAACACTACTTCATTTATTCCCTTGCGACTATCCGCTCGAAGCCTTTTCATTTATATGGAATAAAAGTATTACGTGAGCGGGCAAAACAAACTCAGCTTATACATAGTTAAAATTGCATCTTCTTAGTTTGCGACACATAAAAGAATAATGTTCAGACCGAAGTCGAAGTTATTTAGAATTTATTTACAATATTTTGTATCTGTTATCTCAACTCATTTGTATTTGTAATGAATAATATCGTGCACGGCGGTGAAGGAAAACATTGTGAGGAAATCAGGGGACCAATTCTACTAACAAATTATCGTAATCTAATCGAAGCGTGAACGTTGCCGTTTATCCGTTTTCTTATTCTTAAATTTAATTGTCGACTATTGACATAAAAGTAGACAATTAAGTTTGGTTTTGACATAACGGTATATGTTAACATAACTTCGGTTCCGATTCGAACAAATATAGATTAATCAAATTTGGATCGGAATTGAATCAGGAACGTATCGTATTCGTTATAGATTAGTAGAAGGCCCCTGCTTGTGTCGGATTGTATCGTATTGGCACAGCGTTGTTAAATGATCTCATCAAACCGTCTACTCAACAAGGAGAGTTTTAGGCCAACAGTGGCATATTAACAGGCAGTTTTTTTTTATTTTATTTGATGGAATATACTGTTAAAATAAAAAAGCATTTTGATATTAAAGCTTTACAACATTAAATGTTTATTCATTTTAATCAATTATACAGCTCCAAGTCTCCTATAAAAACTGAACGACCTTTTGGTCCTTTAACATTTTTAACGACATTTTAGGTAGAAGCGGATTAGAATTTTAAATAGACGGAACTAGCTTAATATAATAAATACATAATATATATTTTTTTAAATGCTGTAAAATACGTCACGTTTAAAAAAATAAAATGTTTAGCAGAGTTATATCCTGGTTAACATTTAAATAGCATAAATAAAATTTATATCATATCTTACTAATGTCATGCAAAGTTTTGATATTATATTCTTGCATCATCGCACCTTATGAGAAGATCAAAGACGGTTTAAAACCCGAAAGATAAATTTCAGGCTCAAATTTCTATCATCGTATACTTTTTAAAATAACTTGCTAAGTAGCGCCTTTTAATTTTTTAAGAGCAAAAACATGAATCTTTATCAGTCTATATTATTGCTGTGGTTGCAGGCGCTCTAACTTTTTAAGGGTTGTTAAGAAAATTTACGATATCTACAAATAAAACGTTAATAACATTAAATTATATTTTTTCACGTAATACCTAATTAATGAAACAAGTAACCGACCCAGATTTTTTTTTTAAATAATCACGTTGTCAGTATCCGCTGTCAACAATTAATTTCTTAAAAATTTATAAAGATTGTATTTATTTGGAATCAACGCATTCTGACTGATACCAATCCTACCTGATAATACTTGTGTTAAAGTAAGATATCGTAAGGATACATGAATAATATACATAATGAAAATCTAGGTCATATATCTACCAATTCTACCAAAATAGGATGCCTCATCCCTACCTTCAAGATTTATCACACCGAAATCACGTGTAATTTAGTGCGGCAATCACGTTATCATACCGATGATTTTACAAATTATTATTATTTATTATTATTAAGTTAATGAAATCAAAAAAACGGGGCGACAATTCTACTAACAAATTGTCACATTATCGCAATCGAATCGAAGCGTGATCGTTACCGTTTATCAGTTTTCCTATTCTTTAATTTAACTATCGACTTCTGATATAAAAGTTAACAATTTTATATATGTTAACATATTATCGGTTCGGTTCAGCTGCGAATAAATATAGAGTAATAGTTAAAACGTAACGTAATCGTAGAATCGGCCCCTGTACATATATATCATGTGAAAAACACTTCTATTTCCTAATGTAATTTTTATACGAACATTTACAGCTATATAACTTGTACTAATATTCGTTCAATATTCTATTTGACGATGATATTCAAGCGGGTATCGAGAATAACGGTATACTATGTATGGTTACGCTCGTTTTGAAGTACAAGGTAATACGTGTGCAAAACTACGTAACTGTATCAATATCGTACATATACTTGGTGGTAGGACTCATCTATTTTACCGCCAAATAGCAATAGCCTCTCGGTTTGTAGGGTGAGTGAACCGGTGTTCAAGGGACCTTGGTTGACCTTTGGTTCTTGGTTGGTGGCCAATTACCATCAGTTGGTCCATTTGCCCGTCCAGCTAAAAATATTCTTAGAAATTTGATTATTATTATTCTATAAGATATATAATATATAGTGACTTCTAGCATGTGTCCCACTGCTGGGCTAAGGCGTCCTCTTTATTTTAGAAGCTTTTTAGTTATTTTATTAGTGATCGATTGATACATTACAGTGAATTTTAGCGTAGAAAATCCCATAACTCTCTATTGCGCTACACCGCGATTTGAACCCAGGACCCCGGGGTATGCAACATCGTAAACTGGCCACTAAACCAACGAGGCCAACAGTGCCTAATCAAATTAACATTTACTTGATAATTAAACAAAATCAGCCATTTGCAAGAAAATAAACCTGTTCCTACACTATCTTCCATTCTTTATATCCGCAAAGAGCATCCCTTTATTTTACCTTTATTTTAATTCCTATATAGTTCGTATACTAAATCGCTTGGATAAAGTATAAATTAAATATTAAATAAATATTTCTTTATTACTGACAAATTTACAAAAGTAGGTTAAAGGACTCAAATTAACATTAACAAAATATCACGCATAATATTCATTTTCATCCTTCTAGCATTCGGTCATTGACAGTCAGATGAACCCTAACTGATAATTACATATGATACTCTTTTACTCATTTGTACCAACCATAGGGAGTGAAAGAGATGCACGATTCCAACGGGACTTTTAATTTCTTGTCGAAGCACTGAACACGTCAAGGACACAAAATTGTTTTCGAATTTCCATAGCACGATTGAACAAACGCTATACGAGCGACAAAGACAACGATACTAACTCAGTTCAGATGAAAAAAGAATACCGACGCGTGCCGACGTTGCGCTAACGCCGCGAAAGAATATTCGATATTTAAACTTATTTACTTTTCGAGTCATTTGTAATTTTAAAATTGTATTTTAAGCCAGTGTTATTGTAATATTATACTTAAAGCGTAGATATTTTTTTATCTACAGATTATAAAAAAAATAATAATTAAACCAGTAAAAAATGATTACGTGGTAAACATTTACCGGTGCGTGAATCATGAACATTGCTTAGAAACTGTCAATACGTGACAAAAAGTCGTAGAAGTCTGCAATTATTTATTAAGTTAAGACATTAGTGTTTGGAAAAAAAAATCAGAGCTGTAACGGGTAAGTTTATAAACATTTTGTCTTAGCTATTATTTTAAGAACATTTTTATTTTGCTTTTTTATATTAAGACTTAGCCTAGAATATTTTGTTTTAATTGTTGCGTTAGTATATTATGGTTCAACATATTTAGACGTTTGCTAAATTAAACAGACACAGTAATAGATTAATATATTTTCATCTAGATCTTTTCTCATAAAACCATAACGGCAAAATCAAATAAACACGGTCAGTACTGTAACTAAGAAGTAGAAAGCGAGAAAATCATAAAACAAAGCGAATCTTGATTATGTTTTTCTAACATGACTTACTTAAATCATTTTATATCCAAAGACATTTTACTGTCTGCTTCTAATAATACGAATTCTAAATCTATACTTAATATTATAAATGCGAAAGTAACTCTGTCTGTTATGCTTTCAAACCTAAACGACTGAACCGATTTTGATAAAATTTTGTATAAAGCAAGCTTGAACCACAAGGACGGATAAGCTATTTTTTTACCTCATAAACGCCCTTCATCCCCTTAACACGCGCGCGGTAGTAATATATGAATCAAAATGACTCGAAAACTCTTTAAAAATTCGTAAATTTATTTTTATTCCACTCGAATAACTGTAACATATCGAAAAGTAATGAGGTATAAAACAAACCGAAGGGACAGACCATCTGCTACAGAGGATCAGTCTCAGCACGTCCAAAATACGTGCCGCTGTGACTAATTGTCACTAGCAAAACCCGCGGCTTTCGGTGTCGAATTCAGTTTGTAAAGAAAATCCTATAAAACTGACATATATTCATAATGCCTATTTAAATGATGAAATAGTTTGATTATATACGACATATTATATTATAAATTTTTAAATAAATACATATGTTATTTCAAAAATAACTTTTCTAAAGTTTTATATGTATTATTATTTTTTATTTTTTTTTTAATGCAGGCATTTTTTTTATTTCATTTTATGGATTATAAGTATTCTACCTACTACTAGTGAATTTTTGTCTTCATTATCAAGAAATGTAATAATTCGACCACATTATGTTTAATAATATAATCTTCTATATATATCTTGCATTTTGTTGATTCCGTTGATTAATTTATGCTCTGGAGAGTTCGGGGGCATTTTTATTATCTGGAACATTTTTATTTCGGCAAAGGTTCTTTAGACATAATCGATTTTTATAATCAAACTTTTTACGAACTCGTGACAAGGCCTTATCGGCTTATAATATGAATAATAAACGCAACAGTACCTACATTCCATTGATACCCGAATGTCAAAGCTCACTCCCATTCGCCATATTTTATTTTGTGACGTCAAAAACTTATGACATTTTCTAGACCCTTCCACAGAACCAATAAATTAATTTATCCAAAACAATGCACTGTTTTTTAAATTTTAAGTTATATTAATTTTCCTTTGTAAGCAATATATTTTTAATAAATATAAAAATATAATAAGCAGTATTTTTTATTATAGATCTGATATAAAAAAAGCGTCGTCAAACGATCGTATGTACTTTTTTCAGTTATATTAACAGGCAAAGATTACTCCACTTACAGCCATTACAAAAAAAAAGATTATTTAGCCAATGCCATGAAGGAATTCGATAACTTGATATGAATGCTGTATAATTGGTAATATAACGAAATATTTGTTTTTATAGTGTAAAATGAGAAATTAATTAACAAATTTTCTCTTAATTATGACTAGTTGAGATAATGAAGAATCATCAAATACTTTCCTCGATTCATGTTACTGAATAAAACAAGACAATAAGCGGAGCGTTTCGAGGTTATAGTATTTTGTTTTTATATTCGGTTACATTTAATTAAATTATATAAAGTGGAAACTTAGATAACATTAAAGAACATTGAATAATAAACGCTGAACGTTTGACGTTTATATACCCATTAGAATATTTAGAAACGATAAAGGAACGATCTGATGGCTTTTGTCCGCCTTTAAGTCGGGTGTGCTGCGTTTATCTCAATAATAATTCATTGTATTTAAAAAAAAAAATAGAAGATTAAATACAAATTAACATTTATTGTCTATAATAGACAATGCTTTGACGGATATCAAGGGAATTAAGTAATTAATACATGTAAATTTAATTAATTTGTTATGTACGACAGCTTGAAGCGGTGATACATTAGATCGCCTAATTCTTCTTACAGGTGAATGCTCTATCCAATACTCACGTTAAGAGTATTTACTAAATACTGATTATCACATGATATATCAATTTTATACATTTCAATTGTAATTAATGAATTGTATGATTGAAGAATTATGAATTATTGTTTCTAAATAATTTTGTGTGAATAATATTTACGTTAAAAATAAACAGACATGTAATTTTATTTATTATTTTAAGCATCTGCTCTTTTAATAAAATCTTGACAATCTTTTTACGTCCCTTAATATAATCTCCCTCCGGATTATTATTTTTCATCTTTTCTCTTTCAGTGTCCTTCCTAAGGTTTTATAGATGTTGAGAAATGCCGACGTTAAATTTTCGAATAATATATGAATATTATATTCATTACATTCAGAAAATATTGTTTATTAATAAAATATACTTGTGTCGCTGAAATATGATAATGATTGTTGAAGATGTCGGAAGAAATCATGCCGACTGGAAGCTTTACGTTTGCCGCGTAAACGAATGGAGTTATACCTATTATGATAAAAAAAGTTTTATTTAGACCCTTAACTTTTGAGTGATGAGACGGGTAGCCAGTGAATGATAAATTAAACCATCAATTTAATATTTTAATCATCAATATTCGAATAAATTTTATACATACATAAAGTCTTTGAAAACATAAACATAGAGTTGTACAACCTCCAAATGACCAACATTATTGCTTTTTTATAGGTTTGATTATATGTCAGAAATTATTAGCCTTTGGTATGGTAATAAAATTTAGTATAAATTTGTGTGAATAAACTTATAAAATCAAATTAAAAAGTGGCAACACCAAATAATATAGGTACAATCATTCGGTCCTTTGGTTCACCTTCAACTCTTTATGAATATACATCGTAGCATTTAAGTTAATGTCAGTATATTAATAACAATAAATAATATTTATAATAAAAATTCCTTTGACAATTGAAACTATTAAAATAACAATATTTATGAATTCATTCCATATCAAATATCTTTGTTGACAAAAACAATCGTCGTTATTTTTAAAATTATAATAGAGAATATTTAAAAATATATTTTTTTGTGATTACAACACCACTTATGTTTCTTATTTTCTTAGTCAATAACTTAGACTACGATAAAACGTGTATTTTCTTTTGTTTTAACGTCTAATTCTTAAAACTACCAGTCGGATTTGACAGTTTATTTCTGTATTTGATAGCCCAATTCTTGAGGAAGGTAGACTTATCTTAATAACCAAGGAAGGAAGACTTATCTTAATGACTCATACCCACGGTGTTAGAGTCATTTCTACAAATTTGTAATCCTTACGATACGTTGCCGATTCTACTACGATCCAATTTCGATCGAATCGCATAAATACCGCAAATTTAGATTTCTTCGTGTTATACAAACTTAATTATATTGTACATGTCGATTTTTTATAAATATACTTATTTAATAAAATCTTCAGATTAAATTTATTTTATCTGTTGACACTTTTGTAATGACAATCACAAGGGACATAACTTATAGCTCACACAGGGTATAAAAGCAACGACGGTGTGAGCAACGCTTTACATTTCTTATAGCGCCCATGTATAAGCTGAAGGTAATGACTATGATAGTCAGCTGATGACTTGTCATCAGCTGACTATCTTGTTTACCCGCCTTAATTATATTAATAAAAAAATATTCGAAAAGGAATAAAGTTTAATTTATAAATAACTAGTTTTCAGCCGTGTGTTTAGCAGGGAGCAGTTGCAGACAGACACAGATTCCCTAAATTATTTTAATACGTTTACATAATGAAGGTATTAGAAATAACTATTATATTACGAAGGATTGCATTCTAAAGATAAGCAATAAATATAGATAAATAAATAAATGTTAAAATGTTCATTCTGTGTGCCTTAATTTAGAAAATACATATATATTTGTAAGCCGAGATGGCCCAGTGGTAAGAACGCGTGAATCTTAACCGATGATCGTGGGCTGAAACCCGGACAAGCATCACTGAATTTCATGTGCTTAATTTGTAATTATAATTCATCTCGTGCTTGACGGTTTAGAAAAACATCGTAAGGAAACCCGCATGTGTCAAATTACACTGAAATTCTGTCACATGTATATTGCACCAACCCGCATTGGAGCAGCGTGGTGGAATAAGCTCCAAACCTTCTATTCAAAAGAGGAGAAGAGGCCTTAGCCCAGCAGTGGGACATTTACAGGCTGTTACTGTAGTGTATATAGATTTATAAGACAATAAAGATACTAAAAGTCAAATACAACCTTTTATATTATATCAGGATTTTTTTTTATTCAAATGTATCAAAAATAACAAATGATACATAATCTCGAATACCGGTCAGGTTGAGAGGGTAACGACCTGTGTATAGTGACGTCACGTGCGTACCGCTAGAAAGGTAGGATGTGTTTATATTTGAGGTGTAAACGATGTTATAGCATTTTTAAAGTAAGTTATGATATGATTTTTAAACACAACGTACTTTGAAATTCGGAATGATATACTTTTTTATCTATAGAAATATTAACATTTTAAAAATGAAATATGAACCAGATTAAAAATAATTTTTATCAATTATAATAATTGTTTAAAAAAAATATTCGTTTAAAAATGTTAAAGCTTAAAAAGTAGAACAAATTTTTTGTATCTTAGTCACCGACTTACGTTTTGAATGTTATCTGTGTCAATAGATTTTTAAAAGTAATCGACAAATTCTTCGAAGCTTAAAACAAACAAAATTTTGACTTTGTTCCAAATAGTTCTTTTTTCAAACGGAATGTTGAAATATCTTATCGTATGACATTTGGGCATAAAACAATTGAATCACACATACAAGATTATCTATTTGTAAAGTTAGTAACTTTACAGATAGTATCTGACGAAATCTCGACGTCATCTTCACATCTAAATGAGTATTCGTGACAACTCATGACTCACAACTGCATAGTAAGACTTATTTACCTCTTAAAGAAATAACTTGAAATTTTACTGCCTTATTAAACGGGTGTTTAACGGGTGATTAGTTAATCAATGCTGTGTCTTCTTCTATCGAATGTCAAATCAATAATGTAAGAAAGAGCGAAATCATTCTTTATAAATAAGGCCATAAATTAATTAATAATAATGAGTTGCTTATATACAATACTTTTTACTATTGAAATACTAATTTAAAACAAAAAATAATACGTTTTTTGTATGAACTTTTTATAACACGATTTGACGAGCCGGTTGGCGTGGCTGCCTTTCCCGCCGCAGGTCGTGGGTTCGATTCCCATCCAGGACAGACATTTGTGTGCATGAACATGTCTGTTTGTCCTGAGTCTGGGTGTAATTATCTATAAAAGTATGTATTTACAAAAGAAAAGTAGTATATGTAGTATATCAGTTGTCTGGTTTCCATAGTACAAGCTCTGCTTAGTTTAGAATCAGCTGGCCGTGTGTGAATAATGTCCCAGGATATTATTATTATTGTTATTATTATTATTATCACTTATTAAAATTAAAATGATGAAGTTGGGACTACCGATTAAAAATACAATTACTTGCTATAATAAGCTTGCTATACTTGTAAGTAAGAGTGATAGGAATTTTAACAATATCACCACACCACACACACACACCACAATGTATAAAATATGAAAAAAAAGGTAAATACACACGTAACGGTATACAGCAAATCGTTGCCCCATGGAACTGACAGCGGTAAATTCATAGACAATCAACGTTGATTTCTTTGTGTCTCTTTTAAGAAACCATTCTACGTAACAGTATCAGTTATTCATCCTTTTGTTCGTAATTAATTGTAAGAAACTTAAAATTGAGACTATTGTAATTTATTTCTCATTAGTACCAACATGAAAAATATAAATCAGAGCAAACAAATATTAAGCAATTTTTTCTTTATTTCGCCAAATGTGTAGATGGATTCTTTCCAAACAGCCAACACACAGATATTCAATAAATATTTATTACACTTATTTACTACACGATATTATTATTATTATTTTCAAATTTTTTTCGTTTCTACTGGGAAATGCTGCTTACCATGTCAGGCGTTCATGATTTATATAATACATATTTTTTATTTTGATTTTTATATATAAAAAAAAAATTAAATTAAATCAAATTAATTAATAATTATAATTATTATTTATAATTTAATTTTGTAAGATTTTAAATCTTATGTAAGTAAATGATTAATTTAAACGATTTTTATTAAAGCTTCAAAGAATAAGAACTCATTTTCTTATAATGAAAAAACGCAAATATCCAATAACTTAAGAATTTAACGACACCGTTAGCGAGAAAAAAATCTTAATTAAATTATTTTCAATTTATTGCTGGTTTCATTACATCGAAAGCATAAAAAGCACGGTATAAGTATATGACTGCCTGATTAATATATTGCTATCTCGTTCTAATTCGTGTAGTTAAAAAGGATACAAATATTGGTAGTCCTGTCAAATTAGTTTAGATATTGTGTATAACAAAACGATTCGTTTTATTAACGGTAAGTGAATCATCTACGAAGCGTAATTTAAAATTCTTATGATAAACGTTTCGAAAGCGAAGGCACTCAAAATAACGATATTCTGCAAACTTTTGTTTTTTTTTATTTGCTCGTTATAAACGATCTTTCCTATAAATCCAGAGTTGGCTTTTAGAGAAAACTCTTAGCCTTTTCTGCCTAGTGTGCAGTATAGTTTTGTATTGTCCAATAATTGCTTGGTGGTCTACCACCTTTACCAGCTTGCTTTGTGCAAGCTCGTCTGGGTAGGTACCATCCAATCATCAGATATTCTTCCGCAAAACAGCAGTAGTTGGTATTGTTGTGTTCCGGTTTGAAGGGTGAGTGAGCCAGTGCAATTACAGGCACAAGGGACATAACATCTTAGTTCCCAAGGTTGGTGGCGCATTGGCGATGTAAGCGATGATTAACATTTCTTACAATGCCATTGTCTATGGGCGTTGGTGACCACTTACCATCAGGTGGCCCATATGCTCGTTCGCCTACCTATACAATAAAAAAAATAAAGTATTCGATAAAATATTTATGCTATTTTTGGTATATTTTGTACTAGTTTTCACCCACATGCAAGGCCCTGAAGCAGGTGCTAGGTAATAAATTGCCGATGTCCGTTGCGGTTAAACCTTGATTCAAACCAAATTTAATCAAAATCGATTAAGTGGTTTAGTCGTTAAGGCGCGACAGATAGACAGTGTAACTTCTTATTTATATCTTATATTAGTATAGATTCATAAATGTCTATAGTCATAAAAACAATATAAACTTGAAGTCTACCGATACGTAATGGGTTAGTCATTACAGCGGTTATCAGACCTTACTTGAAAGCTATCTTGTATCTTCCAATTCATGGAGAGTTTGCTAGAAAGTTATAAAGACGTACATAATTATTCGGATTATGGATACGCGTGCTGTATTTGTTTTTTGATCTGTAAGTATCTTGGCCCTCGGTACACGATAGGATCTTAGACTTTATATGTCAGACGAGTAAGCGTAAGACTTCGAGTGCCAGATGAGGTAAGCGTAAGATTTCAAGCTTCAGATTACGTAAGGGAGTAAATGGCACTCACACCATTTTTTAAATTAAATATCAGCCTTTTATTATTAGGGTATGCTTAATCGAGTATTTATTAGTGTTTCTTTAGTAAAATCCTGCATATAGTAAAGAGCGGTGATAGTGATGCCCTAGTTAGTAGATCACGTGAATGGTAAGCGAATCGCTGGTTGTAATCCGAGCAAATACCAATCACTTATGTGGTTATTTTGTATATAATTTATCTCGTGTTCGTACATTTTAGATTTTATTTGATTGTACCGCAGAGATTTTAGATTTTATTTGATTTTCTTATTCACTTTTGAACTGATCCATCTCCTACGTGTCTTCTACGTCATACATGACTTGGACTTGAAAAATGTTCTACATATTTTTCTACCTAAGATATACGACATAACAAATAAAAATAATTTGATATAATATCAGATATGTTGAAGATATTGTATCATATTATTTGACTGCCTCGTTGGCCTAGTGGCTAGACATAATGCCACTGATCCCGAGGTACTAGGTTCAAACCTCAGCTACCCGAAACACTAGCAAACCGTCCCGGCTTCGCCCGTGTATAATAAATGTCTATATAAAACGTTTATATCGTAATATACATAATTATTGGATTATGCAGCACGCGCTATTAAACTCCCAATCAGTTCATCACTCTTTTTTCATCACTCTTTTTTTCATCTATAACAATCGTCATATTTCAACCAATTCACACAATATCTTAATCGTTAACGGGTTAACGTATTAAAAGTTGACGAAGTCTGAGTTACCAGGAACATGTAGTACAATATGTTTTAATTATCATTCAAGAATGACAGTATATAAAAAAAAAATCTTAAGTTTACTTTTCTTATTTCGAAATACGCGTTGAAAATACGATTTCCCTCTTAATGTAGTCGCGAAATCTTACGCCAGAAGTGAAGCGTGAAGCGATCTTACCAATCTTTTATTCATCGGTGTTAGAAATTCATAGACAGGATATTAAATTTTTAGAATAATCTAGAAGCAACTCTCAATTTTTTTCTATTAAATATTTAATAATTATCATAAAATGAAACGTCCGCTTTGACGTCACACGAGTATTTCTTACCCCATAATATTTATTATATCGTACGTGTTGACGGTGTCTTTGGTGCATCTTTCTATTAGTTTAGACTTCAGAGATTGATAGTTTGATGTGAACAAAATTTTTGGATTGCAATTTTTTTGGTTTGTATTAGTTGTCTTATCTTATCAATCGATCTAAGTGGGATTCGGAATTCCTAGGCTGGTTTGATCTCATCCGTATGATGGGGTCATCTTTAATATGGATTATCATCGTAAGGTTATATATTCTATGATATTCGTTCTGTGTGTCCTATTCACTAGTTTCCCCGCCACGTAATAATGTAATGATACTGATACTGCATGGGATACACTATCCCATGAAGTAATTGTTGCTTTTCCATATTTTATCGTTATTTTATGAGGATGGCTCTCTCGTAAATTATTAACGATTGAACAATCGTACTTGTAAGTGAACGTGTGTCATAATTAGAAATCTGCAGCTCAATGTTTGACAAACACAATATCTCCAGCAATACATACTATATATGTAAATATGTACCTATGTAAAAAAAATTATATGTATATAACATTTTTTTTTTTCGATATGAAATTGTAATCCTATGTATTACTTTAGTAATAATTAATAACTGTACAACCATTTCTGTAACGCTGTTTATTACAAGTAAAAATAAATAAATATGTAGTAATACAGAATAAAAATATAATAATAATTATATATTTCGATTTTTTTTTTAAATATCTTTAAGTACAGTACAAAATGTGACGAATATTTCTGTCATTGCCTGATTTGATTTTCCGCCGCAGCTCCCATAACGCATTTTCGTTGACAGATGACGTATCCAATGTGTCAACGTATGTGACGTTTCGTTTAAAGAGCCCACTTTTTCTTGTTCAATTATGTTTCTTAATGAAATTGTCGGTTTCAAATATTATATATTTTGTCCAAATTTACATTGTTTTAATTGAATAATTCCGCTTAAATAACAGTGAAAATGTCCTACTTTTGGTAAAGGCTTCCTCTCCTTTGAAGTTTATATTTACTCATGCTGCTCAAATGCAGCTTGGTGGATAGAATTACATTGGAAACATGAAGATTTTAATACGATTTAGGGTATGATGTTGAAATACACACCGCTTCTTGAATCGGATTTGAATCGGATCTTCAATCAATATTTATTCAGCCATCATAGCTATCGTAACACTTTTTTGTCGTACATAACACTGTTGTAATTTAATAATAAGACATGTTATGTCATTATTTTTCCCGCATTTATCTGAACGAAGAATTTTTCTGGTCATTCTGAACAAATCGATTGGAATGAGCGTCGATCAACTACACGAGAGCGTAGAAATATTGTTTGCTGAGGAAAATGTGTGGACATTTATTTCACCTAAATCGAGCACACCTGCCAACCAAGTATTACTGGCTCGTTGATCTAATGGTTAGCTATTATATCCGCAGAAACCAAGATCCTTGGTTTTTATCGCTGACTATTATATAAGTTTTTCTATTTTTATTTAAAATCCGTCTATATCAATCTATGGGTTCTGTCTGTACATTTTTTTTTCACCCAATTTTGTGATAAATAATCGTTTTATGATGCAGTGATTCACATTAAACAATTTTTTTATTTCTGTCTGTATGTCCTCTTATAACTCAAGAACGGCGTAACCAATCTTGATGAAAATTGGTACATACAAAGAACATATGAAGGCGCAAATGTTAGGCTATATATAAGATCGGTAAACCCTACGGTATCTTATGAAAATTAATTTCAAATCGTTAATTACGTATTTCTTTACCAGTAGCCATGTGTGTGTGTGTGCGCGCGCGCGTGTGTGTTATTATATTAATAAAATACTTTATTATATTTTTATTAATTATACGCGGATGAAGCCGCGTACAATATAAATATCAACTTGACGTATATCGTTTTTGTCAAGAAATGGTAAGACGAGAAACAGGTGCGGATTTGATACCATGGCCTATGATTACGGGTCGTTCATGTTATTTTTTTCTATTGACACATTTTCGAATTTTTAAACGTTAAACGTCAGACGTCATTACGAAGACTATAAAATTTAAAAAAACACACCAAGTTTGCCACCCCCTTAATTTTACCGCACTAAGCCCAGGCCTATTCAAACTACAGGGAAACCGTTCCTGCAGAGAACTCTTCATAGGATAAGATTTTTTTCATTTGAAAAACGAACCGTGATTTTAAATAATACTACGTATTGAAAATATTATAAATAAAATATACTCTGTTAAATAATAATAAACAGCTTAATGCAGTTACTCTCTGCATATAAAATTAATTCTTAATTATTTTCGTCCGTAATTATTAATGGTCTTGTAAAAATGTATTCGCCTTACGGCCTGCTTCATTACAAATTGTTTGACATTAATTGGCGGATTAAAATAATATTATCATCCTTATAAAATGTTGTGAAGAAAAATGTTGATAACTTAAGATAATTAAATTGTCAATTTAATTACTTGTACATTTATCATAACAAGTCGAGCGAGAAATAAAAGGAAAAGATACATTTTGAACAATACAATAAGATCTATAATAATTATTATATTGATAATGTATTTAATGTTGAAAAAAAAGATATTCGCTTAAAATTGAGATACCGACTTTTTTTAATTGTTTTTTTTTTTAAACTTGATCCTAGATGTGTTACATATCAATCAATTAACGTACAAACTTAGGTTCGTCTCTTGTTCGAAGTTCATTTTTTGACTTACCTTAATATTTCTTACGTCGTTTTTACTTTGAATTTCAACAAGTACATAAGTGTAATGGCTGAATCAAATCATCATTCAAACAACCAAAAAAAACCTGAATCAAAATCGTTTCAACCGAGTAGGAGCTACAATACCACAGACAAACACACAAATAAGCTATATTTTACTAAAACCCATACTTCATGGTTATGATTATGATATTTTTAAAGTTCCTTATTTTTGTTCCAAACTACCGTCATGTTGGTTGGAAACCTCGGTCTCGCATATTTATATAAAATACAAGCAGTCCCTGACTTCGTCCGGGTTGAACAATTATCTATCTTAGTACATATTTTATAGGAAAATTTATCATACCTTGCATTACAATTTTCGTAGGGACCTATAATTTTTTGAAAATAATATATACCTATTAACTATTTTACTCGGTAATAATGAAGTTTTCTGCGGCTGAAAGTTTTTGTGTTTATCCATTACAGACAAACATACAAAAAAATCAAATCTTATCTTTTTATAATATCAGTATAAGTATAGAAAATCGCTTAACAAATAATTCGTCTTTTAAAACTATTTTAACATGTAAACAATTTATTGTAATTGAAATGTTTGAAACATGTTCACGGCGCTTAATCATAAAACTATTTCCACTAAACATAAAAACTTATCAAACTTATTCGATTTATTTTGTTTCAGAACAAAATGGCGCGCGTCGTGTTAGTTTTAACGCTGTGCCAAATTTTAAGTTTTCCCATTCTCACACAGAGTAATGATGAGAATCCGTTCTTGGATCTTGCGTCATCATTCTTGCAAAATATGGGGGACGGTGGCGACAACATGAATGGGATGGCTGCTATCGGCAATATCGTAGGTAGTTTATTACAGGGGGATAACGCTAAGAATTTGGGATCATTGCTTGGACAAGACAATGGAAGTGCTGGTGATGTTTTATCTGGTAAGGATATCATACATTAAATAATGATCTAAATACTAGGATATAGAAGTCCTCCTGATAAGAATTCGGATAATAACCAACTCCGCAGGATGTATTACTGTTTACAGGCATATGTGTATATATAAGGGCACTTTTTATTTCCTCTCATAATCCGACACGACTGGAGATAGTTTAGACGGGTGAATCTTTACGTGCTTTCCGAGGCACAGAATTATTGACAGGCAACTTCCAGACTAGTGAAAGAGACTGAGAATTTCTCGACAGAAACACTAGACCAACGAGGCAGTCGAATATGTTAAAGTATTTATATATTTTTATAGCATAGGCGGATGAGCATGTAGTAGGCAGACAAGCATATGAGCCACCTGATTGTAAGTGGTCACTAGCGCCCATAGACATTGGCATTGTAAGAGATGTTAACCATCACTTACATCGCCAATGCGCCACCAACCTTGGGAATCAAGATGCTATGTCCCTTGTGCCTGTAATTACACTGGCTCACTCACCCTTCAAACCAGAACAAAACAATAGCAAGTACTGCTGTTTTGCGGTAGAATTTCTGATGAGTGGGTGGTACTTACCCAGACGAGCTTGCACAAAGCCCTACCACCAAGTAAAAGTTGTAT
This sequence comes from Nymphalis polychloros, assembly GCA_905220585.2. NCBI lineage: Eukaryota > Metazoa > Arthropoda > Insecta > Lepidoptera > Nymphalidae > Nymphalis > Nymphalis polychloros. The sequence goes on along the minus strand of HG992264.1, from coordinate 3,018,567 downwards.
CATATCTTTCATTAATATTAATGTTATTATTATGTCTGCTTATTTTTTTCAGACAACATAACTTAAGATTATGAATTGTTGAAAAGAAAATATGTCATTCATATGTAATATAACTAAAAATGTGTGATATTTAATTTATCATCTTAATATGATACAATGTTACATAATTATCGTTTAATATATTAATATTATCTGCTCTTTCGCAAACGACTATTACTCAACATGTTGAGAAGACGTCTACTGCATCCCATCAACATGAAGTAGAAATTACGTCAATATCACGCCGTCATACAAGTCTAACTACTCAGTATTATGTACATAGTGATTAATTTAGTACTATTAGTAAATAAATTCCTCGACGCTGGTCTAGTGACTAGATTTTGGTCCTATGTCCCAAGGTTTTCGATTTGAATCGGGCTTCGACCGATAAAAAGTTGGCGTTTTGAATCGAAAAATTCTCAGTAGCAGCCCAGAGTCTGGAAATTGTTAGTGTGCACACTCCCTTACTTCGGAAAACACGTAAAGCCGTTGGTGGTTGAAAATCAACGGAAAATACAATGAAAGTTCATTATTTTGATTTGTATATTATGTTACAGCAAAATTGTGATTACCGGTTTACAATAAATCCAGACAGACTGTAAACTGACGAAAGATTGAGAACGGTGCATTCAATTTACAATAAAACGTTGAAACGCATACCATTTCAATCGCTTTAAGTTAGGTTAGGATATAATTTAACTAAAGTTCTACCGTTATATTAAAAATATGAACCGTTCATAATTTTTCTACAGTTTACAAATTGCCTAGATCATCTATAGTCCAATTATAAATGCAACAGTAACTCTGTCTGTCTGTATGAAGCAAGCTTGAATCTCAAGGAAGGACATACGGTACTTTTTATACTCAACACCTGATGTGACACCTGCCTGTGAAGGGGGGGGGGCTCATGCTAACAAGTATGCGAAAACTAGTTAATTATAAACTATCAGTCCTTACAATTTACTTATAATATTAATTAGAGCTATATTTTACAAGATCATCTAGTACTCTTAAGTTTAAGTGTGATTACATGGAAATATTACCATTAAGCAAATTATTATTAATATTTAATAAATTTTAATTCTATGTTGTTCACACACTACGCCCGATTAATATGTACCTGGCTTTTTATAGAGATTGCCTGGAAGAGGTCACTGTAATGATAAAGCCGCCTTTGCATACTTTATGTCCTACTTGTTCTTTTATATAATGTTTGTAAATTGTGTGCAACAAAAACTTAATAAGTAAATTATTCATATATTCCAGGTTTGGGCAGCTTATTGGGTGGACAGGACGGTAAAATAGATCCAACTCTAGTAGGTTCAATGGTTTCAATGTTCGCACAGCAAATAACTTCTAGTAATCAACCGGCTCAACGTCAGAAACGGGAAACGGAATCAAATGACCTCAACATGGAAAGTATTCTGAGCATGGCGTCCGGGTTTTTGGGCAATAAGAACCTCGCGGGAGTTTTACCCTTAGTCATGAATAGTTTAAGCGCATTTTCGGATGAACAGGCAAATAAGCTGGCTGACGGTCACAAGGATCATTCGTCTTTTCTTCCACCGTTCCTAGAAAAAGCGCATTTGTACTGGGACGTGTTCATAAATTCTGAATTAGGGAAGACAGTTTGGGAAAAGTCGGGATTCAAGCGAGCCATGAAGTCCTTTATTGGACCTGATGGAAACGTCAGCTTCGAAATGATGTTCAAGAGTTTTGAAAATCATTCGTTCAGGAGACATTGGATCAAGGCCGTCGCGAAGTATTTGACTGATATGGTCGTTCATGTCGCTAAGCCAGAAGTCTATCAAAGGTAAGAATTTTTAATCTACCTTAACGTACATAGTGAATTGTGCATTTTCAAATTTTAATGTTTCATATATTTGCCGAAGTGATTTTGACATTTCATTATTTCGAAAATGTGTATATTAGTATTTTTTTATAAATGAGTCACTGTTGTCACAATGGGTAAAGCCTCCTCTAATTTTTTGGAATTTATTCCACCGTGCTTCTCCAATGTGGGTTAGTGAATACACACGTTTAAAATTTTCATCTGAAACCTCTTTTTCATTCACCTCTAAGCAGTAGATGAAATGTAATTATATATCAATCACATGAAAATTCAGTGAATCCTGCCCGGGTTTGAACCCGGCGATCCGGAATGATTAGAACCATTGGTCAATCATTCTAAACGCTGGGCCATTTCGGCTTAGTAATATTTAATGCAAAAATAACATCATTTTATTTATAAATTAAGGAAATAAATAGTATCAAATATTTGATGTTCAAAAAAAAAAAACCCATGCCTGGTAAATTCAGTGTCGAATAGGATAAAATATGTAATTTATGCTGATGTCAACGCTCACATGTTTACGTAACACCGGAAATTTGATGATCTGATATGTCACGTTCAAAAACTATTTTTGTAAATAAATACCTTTTGCAAAATCAGTTTAATTTGAATGGAATGAAAATATATATAATATGTCCTATATCAATCCATAGTTATATGGGCATTTTTTTACTGCCTATCTGAAAATACTAAAAAGCAATGAACATAAAACGTTTTAGAGGTTTTCATATATAACATTATTACATAAGTGGCTGCTCAGCGCAGTTACACCCGCTTTATAAAGGGTTATTTGTAACGATCCAGCAACCTCGCAGGACTAGATAGCTAACACCATAAGCAACAACTTTTGTTCTACGACTTTTGATAATTTGTTAGATTTTACTTTCATACAAAAATAAGTATTAATTTAATTTACCGTTTGAACGTTTATAAATCTACGCGCATCGCAAAGATCGACGCGTCGCGTAGTCTTTTCGTTTATGAATGAAAAATAAACCTACAAATGTCACGACAGTACGACAAAAACTTGTAAAATCTTTTTTTTTTTGTCATGTATTGAGTTATGTCCGAAGTCGTAGAACAAAAGTTGTTGCTTATGATGTTAGCTATACCCTGTATATATACTATTGACGTGACAAGTGTTTTCATATTATATTGTAATATAAATAAAAAATATATAAAAGTAATCATTATTATATACTCTTATAAGAGTTCTTCTAATATCTTTGAAGTCCGGAATATACACATTTGCAATTTTTTTAAATGAATTTATTATTGTGTTACATATTTTAAAGTTATTAATTAAAAACTTTTAAGCTAAGATTATAATTTCAAAAACATTAAAATATTCGTTGGTTTTTTTTTTTTTTTATGGTATAGATAGAAATTGGCATTGTAAAAATTGTTAACCACCGCTTACATCGCCAATGCGCCACCAACCTTGGGAACTAAGATGTTATGTCCCTTGTAGCTGTAATTACACTGGCTCACTCAGCCTTCAAACCAGAACACAACAGTACCAATTACTGCTGTTTTGCGATAGATTATCTGATGAGTGGATGGTACCCAGACGAGCTTGCACATAGCTCTACCACTAAGTAATTTAATCTAATCTAGATTTTCATGTAGGATATACAAAACTTTTGTAATAAATAGTATTTATATCTTCATTAGTCTTTATATAAATATAGGAGTTATACAATATATCATTTTTTTTTAAATTTTAAATGGCCTGGTTTCTTCTCATGTCTGAGGTGTTTATTTCCGAACCGGTGGTAGATTTATGACAATCAATAAGAAAATGTAACGCTTCTATATTGAATAAAGAAATTTGGATTTGAATTTTGATCTAAAAAGTCAATAGATTTATGTAATCGATAGCTATTGTACCGATACGTCTTCCTAATAGTAAATCATTAAAAACATTATAATATTTTAAACTACCCTATCTTGGTAGAAGAGAAAACAAATGCCTTTAAAAAAAAAAACACTTTTTTCAGATACTTATCGTCCGGGCAATATATAATAAACAGCTTCCTAGACAGTCAAGGCTTACCCAAGTCCACCCACTTCAATGTGAACAGGCCGGAGAAATCCATAACAGCATTGACAAACTACGTTCTAAGGAAATACTTGGACATGGACACAGATGTATCTGGATATATCAAGTCTGCTCTAGAATATATGAAGGTAAGTACGCAAGGAACAAAAAAATCTTCTAATTTTGAAAAAACTCTTCCCTCCACGTGATGGAATTCCATGTGACTTTTATCAGAGAGAAAAAAAATATATTTAAAATCACGTTTTAATTATACATAATGTATTTGATGTCTATGCTGTTGACCGTTGATTCGTTCTAGTAACATAATTTTCACATTATCGGAATCGAATCGAAACATAATCGTTGACATTTAGCTTTATCCCTATTCTACTACAACGATCCAGTTGCGATTTGATTTGTTCTTGATGGTACGTCAAAAGTTAACAATTAAATTGGTTTTTTGGCTTTTGTATATGGTAACATCACATTGATTCGGTTTAATGAGGATTAGTCGAAGTTGGATCGGAATCGAATCGAGAACATTGCCATCGGAATTGAACGCACATGTATAATAACTCCGTAAGATATAAGGAAGTAGTTCTAAGTCAGCTTGCAAGATTTAACCTAAACACACAATGCAATTTAAATAAAAACTTATAAAAAAAAAAAAAATCCAGACCAAAATATAAGTGACAGTCACTCTATCATTCCGGCTGAAGAAACTTTATTTTTTTGTAATTATATTTAACAAAATCCACAGCGTATCTTAAAACTATGTTAATAACTATTTTAAATAGTTTTCTTAATGATTACGTAATATAAATATATAGCTTATGAACATTTTTCGCTATAAAATTTCCCACTGAAAAGAAATGCAAGAGATGCACGAATAAATTAGTGTCAAAAAAAGTAATAAAAGAGATTGAATCTGTGTCGCCATTTTTAACGGACTTGATTAAATTTCAACGTATTTTGTAAACTGTTGTCTAAGTTTATTTACTGTAAAGATATTAAAATAGCTTAAAATGCTTTATTTATGGTGTAATTTGTGTATGAAAATGTGTATAGTCTGTTCTTTTTTATACGCCATGACGCTTTGTGACAAACGACATGATCTCAAGTACGTAATTCCATTGGCCTGCACTTGATCCCTAATGTTGGATTGCCGTCCCTTCGGACTTTGAATAGGAAAAGAGTGTATCCGTGTTTGTGCACCACTACCCCATAACGTGTCCTGAACAGTAAGACTAGCTTATTTCAGCCAGATCCCCGGATTTTTGCCTAGGTCTACAAGGCACCGAACTAAGGGCTCACCGCTCTCGAATGGTGGGTCCTTAGGCCGCCCACCAAAAAATAATAAAATTGTACTTTAACCGTTTCGGAATGATGGGGCCTCTAATATCTAAAGCATAGGGGCCTTGGATCTATAAGTCCGGGACTGAGTATGTTAACATTACCGGTTTATATATAATCAGACTTATATTTAAGGTTAAGGTATTCTGTCCGTCTCATTTCCATTGTCATATGAAATTTGACAACGAGCTAACCCAAAACTCGACATTCTCATATACAAAAATATATTTATTACGGATCGAGTCATTAGAAACAACTAGTTGGGCTAATATTATTAATTGATTTATATATTAATTTCAATTAAACGATAATACAATATTTTCCAGCAAATATTAAAATTAGCTCAGACCGCGTCACAAAACCTCGCGAGCCGAGCCGATTACCACGCGATCGCAGACAGACTGACGGATACGCTGAACTTGGAAGTTATCGAACCAGTCCTGAGAGTGTACAGAGCCTACAAGCACTCGAAAGCGGCGCCACATTGCCAGGAACACCTCATGTGTGTCGTGAACACTCACCACGACCAGGACAAACAAGGTTTGTTATTGTTCCTTTTTTTATTCTATAGGTAGGAGGACGAGCATTTGGGCCACCTGATGGTAAGTGGTCACCAACGCCCATAGACAATGGCATTGTAAGAAATGTTTACCATCGCTTACATCGCCAATGCGCCACTAACTTTGGGAACTAAGATGTTATGTCCCTTGTGCCTGTAATTACACTGGCTCACTCGTCCTTCAAACCGGAACACAACAATACAAAGTACTGCTGTTTTGCGATAGAATATTTGATGAGCGGGTGGTACATACGAAGACGAGCTTGCACAAAAATTATTTGAATCGGAACCTCAAAATTGATGTCCAATGTTTAAATTGCAATATTTGTCTATTTCAGGCCTTCCAGGGTTTAAGGCAGGTCTGACTAAACTGAGCAGTTTGGTCGCATCAGCAGCGCTCAGTTTCCAAAACGGAAAAGGATTTTGGGATCTCTACAACGCTATACAGAGCGATGTCAACTGTGAGGTAAGAACAATGCTTAAGATGTTTGTTATGTATTTATTTATTACATAGCATGCTTAACACAGCAACTTTTGTTTCATTATATTTAATTTCAAAGTTTTTTTTATCTGTGCCGATAGTTTATAAGGGGGCAAATTTCAGATGGTTTCATTGTTCTTGTAAGCAGTCCGAAAGTAACAGCTATTTATACTTATCATGTTAATAGCTTGCAATATTTTTCTTTTTTTTTTCAGGCCAAGTATCCAGCAGATTGCGCTGCATTCCACGAACACGAGCTTAAAGTTACAACTGAAGTATACCATAGTGAATTATAAGTAAATATTTAATTAAAATGCACGATCATATTTTACGTATTTTTGCATCAACTAAATATTAGAAAATAAATTAGGTTGAATTTTAAATCATGTATTTTTAGACATTTATTTTTCTTTTAAATTGTTAAGTAGATTGAATTTTAAATATCGTTAACTAAACCTAGAGATCTAAGTTTGAAGCATAATTATTAAAAAGTACTTAATATAATTATTTATTTATTAAAATATGTATATTAAATTTCGCATTTATTAGATTAATATTATATAATATTAATGTAAGATGTTCATTATCCTAATTAAATATAGATTAAAAATAATTTTCAGTATATACATTATATTGGTGATAGTTTAAATTGCAAATTTATATTTAGAATAAATTTAGGCGAAGTCGACTGATTATTATTTGACTTAATTTTAATATAATATTGCTGGAAATGGTGCTAAAATTGATATATCTACATTTTTTCGCCTGACATAATTATCGATTTGTATTGACTTATGTTATGGTTGTTTTAATGTCTTTCGCTTACCTTAACTTGCTAATTTTCTCGATATCCTAACGAAGAAAGCGTATTCGTATATGATGACCAAGTTCAGCAACGCCAAAATTTTAAATAAACTCTTCGTTGTCAACTCAAAAACGGATTGATCGTTTGTAAAATCTCCTACCACCAAATGCCATTATTGGCGCGAAAAACATTATGAATATTTTAATTAATCTGTGAATTCTTGACATTTATATTCAAATATATATCGTACGGTTGGTAGTACTGCGTTCTTGTACGCCGCCATTATTTTCAAGCTAACACAAGTAGCGTAGCTAAACAGATAAGGCTCCGGTGCAATGTTGCATAGATTGCAACATATACATTGTGATTTCATATAGATCATATAAATAACAATGAAAGTTGGTGAGCAAATATATATAATTTGGTATTACTAGTATGGAAATATAATTTATTTCATATGTCGATCCTATGGCCCCCTCACCTTAGGGGGCCTGCTGCACCGAACCGGCACTAACTACGCCACTGATACAAAAGAATCGTCTAAAGTTGCTTAACCGTCACAAAATCGATCATACGCTTTCTGTTTAACGTACTAATAATATTTCTAATTAAAAAAAATGTGAATTTTTCAATAAATATTAGTCCCTAAGTATTTTTATGAATATAATTGACATTTACGATTATAATGTAAATACATATTTTTAATGTCGATGGAGAGATTAGTACTTAAATAAAAAACGAATTATCTATTTGTAAATGTATTTTATTTATTCAAATTGGAAGAAAACATCTAATTAAATAAATTATTAAAGTTAAAATATCGTGCTAAGGACATTAGAATAAAGTTTGTATACATTTTATTCAAATAGTTAAATTACAACTGTGCCGGTAATTCTTGCAGAAATAAGATAATGATTCACAATTTTAGTTTATATCCGGGGCTTCCCCAGGATGAGGGGGACTATTAGGTACCCAATGTCCTTTTCTTTATCCTTGACGAGGTGTATGAAAAATTTCAAAATTTTCGATTTAGTAATTAAGATGTCGCATGTATTATCGTGAGAAAAGCTTATTTTGTGACTTAATATTAAATAAAAATGCACATATCGACTAGAATGTTTTAACGTCAAATAACGATTTTAAAAATAATATTAATATACATTTTTTTTTTTTATTAATATAAATTCCTGGACGGACTTTGTAATATTATAAAGTTTTGTGCTCTTTGCTTCGTTTTTTTTTTATATTGACTAGTTAAAAGAATTTAATAATATTAATATTATTAATAAACGTGTTATATATTATGAATAGGCAAAACAGCACTATGCGTCAAAGGAGGTCAATTACGCGGTCTTATACACAGGTCTTACAACAACAGTAGTGGGGGTACATTGGCTTTTTTTTTCGCTTGAAAAACGCCTTGACGCGTTTCCCCCACGTGAAATGGGGAGTATATGGGGCTCACCGGCACTGAAGGCGCCGGAATACTCACTTAAAAACCAGCGGTATCCTCTCCGTCTGGTCGGGGAACGCCACGGAATCGCTAGCGCATGCTACCGAGACGCCCGGAGGTACGTCGGCTTAATGGTTGCGCTGACTTTTCAAATTACGGCCGCCGGAGGCATGACGATAGATGGGTGTGCTGTGCGACGAAGACAGAATAGCATTGTCTTTGTTTCTATCACACGTAACGCATGCCGTACTAAACCCCTCATGATATTACTCGAATTTATATCGTATTTCATAAAGACCATTAAATTAATATATGATGAAAATACAGTACAAAGCTGGTATTGTTTTATTCACATGTTTTTATTATATAAACCCATCGATAGCAACGACGTACAGCGGCGTTGACACAAAAGAAAAGTTATGACACGATCGTACCAATATCTCACCAAAGAAATCGGGCTCCGTTGCAAGACCTGTATGCAAGATCGTTGTCAATTAAAAATATATATGTCGGTTGTAACTCTACTGTCATTTTAAATATCAACATTTAACACCAAAAATAACACAAACAAGTTACAAACAGACATACATCGATATTGTCGCTATGGTTGCCCTAAGTCCTCAATGCCTCTTTATTCCACGTTTATTAATAAAACGGTAAATATCTTAATGGTATATAATAATATATTATAGGAGTACAATTCAGCTATGACAAAAAATGTTATTTCTTAGCTGGCATATTCTTACAAACCCACTCCATGCCTTCCTGTGAAAAAAAAAATACAATTTTACTTATTATTATATTTTAACTTATTATAATTAGTTTATTTATTATTCATATGGAGTTTAGTTGATAGTAGGACTTTGAGCAAGTGTGGGTAGTACACATTTTGTTTTTTTTTTTTGGCTCAGGAAGTTGGGCGCGCAAATGGGCCACCTGATAGTGAGTGGTCACCAATGCCCATAGACATTAGCATTGTAAGAGATGTTAACCATCGCTTAAATCGCCAATGCGCCACCAACCTTGGGAACTAAGATGTTATGTCCCTTGCGCCTGTAATTACACTGGCTCACTCACCCTTCAAACCGGAACACAACAGTAGCAAGTACTGCTGTTTTGCGATAGAATATCTGATGAGTGGGTGGTACCTACCCAGGTGAGCTTGCAAAAAGCCACCAAGTAAAAAAACTATTATTGTGTTCCAGTTTGAAGAGAGAGAGCCAGTATAAATAACGATGGATATAACATTTTAGTTCCCAAGATTGGTTGCGCATTTGGGTTACAAGTCATTTATTACGGTGTTGACGTCTATAGACGGCGGTAGCCATTTACCATCTGGTGGCCCATAACCATTGGAAATGGCATCGCCATTATTAACATCTCGCGCATACTATCGCTATCTATGCGCTATACCGTCGCGTGTGTGGCGGTACACTTATCAATATCTGCGCTATGACATGACGATTCTTATCATTTATCATCACTTAAGTCTGATAAAAATATTCCGAAATAAAAAATATTTTGTTATGAATTGAAACTCAATTTTAATATAGGGGTTTCCTTACTTAGAGGCTATTTAAGTTATTAACTTAACTTTAAAAAAAAACTTGTATTTGATCTATAGACTGATTTATTCAAAACTATGGGCAATCCAATGCGAAACGGAAAATACTCATAGGAATTTTGAGGTTGATTTTTAATTAATATAAATGGTATGGTGTTGAAAAACTACTAAGCCCATGTTCATACCAAATTATATGGTATAAAAGAAAAAGGTTTTAGTATAAATTTATAGACTATTAATAGATTACCAGGGATGTACAAGATACCTTAAATAAAGTATCTGGAATACAAAATGCAAAATACTTTTAAATTAAGTATTTGAGATACCAGATGCAAATAACTTTCTGGAATTGTATCTCAAATACTAGATATAAAATACGTATCTTTTGAATACTTTTTATAGATAAAATACTTTAGTAAAAAAACGTTTTTTAAAATGAAAGTATATTATTATTATTCAAATAATCACATGTCGAATTCTCATTAGCTCGGGTAACAGAGAACCATAATAAGTATATATTTGAGATTGGCCACCGTGACAACTACAAACACAGCAAAAAAACAACGATTCATTTTTATTGTATAGAAGATACATAAATTAGATATCACTAATTACCCACAACAAAATTACACACAAATGCGTAAAAATATCATTGACGATTTGTTTGCCACGTCATCTATCAATTTGGCCCCAAGCTAAAGATTCAATGGTGCGTCCAGTTTTATCTACGACGACATTGACATTTAAAATTAATGTCCCCTGAGATGTCAACATAGAATCAGCTATCTATTACTAAAAGTATTTTAAAAACATAGTATCTGCAAAATACTAAGATACCAAACAAAAGGTATTTAAATACAAGATACAAAATGAATTTTAAAAATGTTTTATAGATACAAGATGAAAATACGTATTTTGTATCTTATATCTGTATTTCAGATACTTGTATCTTAGATAAGTTACATCTCTGTAGATTTCATACCTTAATGCCAGTCCCATCAGTAGCAACACAAGCTTGAATCTGCCAAGTTCGGTCTCTGATTAAGTGCAATCCGAGGAGCTGGGCCACTTCACTGGCTGGAAGTGCTTTAAAAAATAAAATAAAAAATTAACAGTAAATTTCGGTGGTAGAGCTTTGAGTAAGCTCGCCTGGGTAGATACCACCCACTCATCAGATATTCTACCGCAAAACAGCAGTACTTGGTATTGTTGTGTTCCGGTTTGAAGGGTGAGTGACCCAGTGTAATCACAGGCACAAGGGACATAACATCTTAGTTCCCAAGGTTGGTGGCGCATTAGCGATGTAAGCGATGGTCAATATTTCTTACAATGCCATTGTCTATGGGCGTTGGTGACCTCTTACCATCAGGTGGCTCATCCGCCTAAAAATAAAAGAAAGTTTCCTAGGAACATTTATGTAGCCATGTCAATTAAATACTAGGCGGCGCTAGGCGTGGGCGACGTGGGCCTCGCGTTCCGCTGGGCCTCGCGCCTCAGAGGCATAAGCATTATTTATAATGCCGTGAACGCATCGAAAAATTCGACTCGTCATGAATCGATTTTATTCACATAACATCGATTCACGACGAGTCCCCTCGTCGTATCATCCCTTCATATGGAGAAAAAGCGTGAGTTTTCCCAGCAAGATAAAAAAAAATGATAGCCTCACAAAATGTATCTCGCCCACATAACATTTAATAACACTTTAGATCACATTACACAAACTTTAGACACATAACATTTTAGATCTTGCGCCACTGTCTGACAGTCTCAACTTCATGTAAGTAAAATTTTGACACTGAGATATAAAGAAACCCCAACCAATGTTTTTGCTCGTACTCAGCCAATGCATCATAAAACACACCCTATGTATTTCATGCTATTTCATATCTCTAAAACTACTAGAATTTCAAATTGTAAAAAGTAATATTTGTAAATAATAAGCCAAATTTTTCAATTAGACCTATGACTTACCTGAAGCTAAATCCTGCTTATTAGCATACACAAGCAATGGTACACCTCGCAACTTATCATCCTGCAACAGTTCAGCCAGCTCTAGACTAGTCTCCTCGAGACGTTGGTGATCGGAACAGTCAACAACATAGATCTACAAGAATTAAAAAATATATATTAGATATATATGTTTGACACTCATAGAAAGTCATTTCTTTTTATTATTTTTAATTACATTGATTACCAATGTAATCTATATCTATACTAAAATATAAAGCTGAAGGGTTTGTTTGTTTGTTTGATCCGGCTAATCTCAGGAACTACTGGTTCGAATTTAAAAATTATTTTTTGTGCTGGATAGGCCTTTTATCGAGAAAGTCTCTAGGCTTATTTTTATTAATTATACGCCGGTGAAACCGCGCGGCACAGCTAGATACACTATAAATAAATTGTTTATTTTATGTAATGGTGATAATTATTATTAATTTTATTTAATGTTATGTAGAGGAAGTAGGTAATTTTTAATAACAGAATGTAAATAGAATATTTTCTTTTATGTGGATTATAATGTTTTAACTAATAATTATTTGCTTAATAACAATATTCATAAATTGATTTTACCTAATTACTTACCAAAATATCGGTGTTTTCGAAATAATTCCTCCAATAAGGCCTAATCTTTCGTTGCCCTCCTATATCCCATACATTTAATTTAAATCCATTGGATAATACAGATTTGATATTAAATCCGGCGGTCGGTGCTACATGTGTTACATCTTCCGATGCAAGTTGTCTTAAAATAGTAGTTTTACCAGCATTATCCAAGCCAAGTAACAACAATCGCAGTTCTTTCTCTGGGTTCGAACGCAACTTTTTTAATATACTCAAAAGCCCCTTAAAAAGTAAAATTATTTACTAAATTCAAGCAAAACCGTGTATACATTGCAATAATATGTACACAAAACTTACCATCATTGAAAAATCTTAAGACCTATCGACTTTAAAAGTTCAATGGGTGTATCCAACATCGTAATAAAAGTTAAAACATTATTAGATCTTCTATTTGCGTAATATAATTTTGTTGTCCTATCAACGTTACCATGGTAACAGAATATGAGATTTCTGCTTTGTCAAATCACAACAAAATTGCCAAGTAATTAACTGATATAATCGTTTTTACTAAAATTCCACTATAAATAAAGTAATATGAGTAAACTGCATTTAACAATAGAATAAAATTGAGTAACATCCATTTGCATTTTTCTTCAAAGTAATATTTCATAATTTTTTTTCAAAGTTATATTTATGGCTTTCGTCCAGCAGTGGACGGTGATAAGCTGAAAAAAAATATATATTTCATGAAAGATTATTCAAAATAAATTCATTATGAACTAGGTTCTAGGCCCATATTACATAACGATACTGAATCATGAATCTAATTTAAGTATATCTTTATTAAAAATTTGCCTTTTTTATTAGTCTTACAATCTCCGTTTAAGTAAAATTATAAGACGATTATTGTAGTGTCAATTGTCGCTGTCACTCTGAAGGCAATTGTCAAATAGCATATCGCTATCGCACGTGGTCGTAAAGTGAAATTATCTACATATATCATATTATTGAAAACATAATTAAATAATTTAAAAATGGGTAAAGTAAAACAAGAACCAGTTGACCAAGATGAGCAAGGTGACGTTAGTATTAAAAATGAGCCCCAAAGTTATGACGATAAGGTAGAACACTGCAGTATTATTGCTAAACCGATGGCGTCCAAAAAGCTTAGTAAGAAAATTTACAAACTTATCAAGAAATCTAGTGGACATAAAAATTATATCAGAAACGGTTTGAAAATTGTACAAAAACAGCTGCGTTTAGGGGAAAAGGGGTAAGTTTTTAGGTTATAACGTTTTTGTTTACTGATTCAAAATGTAGGTTACGTATATAATGTCCCAGTTACTGGGCAATTCCATGGGCATTATAAGTATTAGTAAAACCTATTAAATTTTTTATTATATACTTCATACATACAGATTAATTAAAGATAACAATACCATTTATATGACTTAATTTACAATTAAAACTTATGAATGCATTTTAAGTATTTTTGAAACATCCTGCAATAAACTTCTTAAATCTGTTTCAGGATTGTAGTGTTTGCGGGTGACATATCTCCAATTGAAATCATGTGTCACTTACCAGCGGTCTGTGAAGAAAAAGATGTTCCATACTGTTACACACCAAGTCGTAAAGATATTGGCGCAGCTATGGGCACAATGAGGGGATGCATCATGGTACTTGTCAAAGAACATGATGAATACAAAGACTTGTTTGATGAAGTTCGGGGTGAAATAAAACTTCTCGGACATCCATTATAAATGTAGCTTCGATATAGGAAAGATTTAACTATTTTAAGAACTGTAAATGTTCATAAATTTATTATGACTAACTTTTTTGGATTCAGTCAGTGATATGATTTCTGGGCTTCTACTCCAACATGGGATAGTCTGCCAGTCACATGTCATACTTCGATAAATATTAAGTGAAACCAGATAGGTTAATAATAATATAAGACTAGAATTAAAATCTTTATTAATTTTTATTTGCCTTATTCATAAGCTTTATTTAACTGGTGATTAGTTTAACAATATTTTGTCTTCTTCTTTCGTATGTCAAATCAATAATGACAGAAAGAGACAAATGAGTGTTTAGCTAAACAGTAACTAAGCAACGTTTATGAATAAGGCCGTAAGGGTATAGTTCTGTTAATATAAGACTCATTATTTGAAAAAAAAAAAATGTTTGTCTATGATACTAATAAATGATAAGTAAACACAAACAGCCCAGTTTGATACAGGTGAAGTAAAATAGCATTGAGATATTGTAATTTTTGTAAGTTTAAATATAATTGGTATCATGATATACTTCAAAACTGTTTTCTTATTAATATTCCTGAAATCCAATAGTTTCCTTTTAACCATTTTAGTTTTTTGGAACGAAGTTCTTTTAAGCGGCTTACAGTAGATTGAAATGGCAGTGGCCCAAAATCACGTCATATAACGAAATAGAGTTCATACTGTGCCTACCAAATGCTACAAAATGCGTTGCGTTGGGCGTTCGAATTTAGGAGGTCGATATAAAGAGGTTGAGGTGCTCTTTGGTGTGACAAAAATACAGTAATAAAATCAATTAAAATCTGCATTTTTAAACACGGTTTGAGTCGAAAAATATCGCACAGAACTTCGTGACAGGGGTCCCGCGAGAGCATAATTTTTTTTTTATGTTATTTATTAATTTTTAAATCAAGTTAGTACAAATGTAAATTGTCTTAAATTTGTAATATTTGATATCAAGTTCATAATTCTTTTATAATTCCAACATTTAAATGGGAAGATAATTTGATGGAAGGCATATTGACGAGGATTAAAATAAAAATAAAATCGATTACACATACATTTATTACTTATTAAAATCTAAGGGTACGTAAAAAAATGGCAGATTGTCTTACCGACAGTGAAGATTGGCAAAATACTTTAGGTACTTTAATTATGCACTAGAATACTAGGGCGACTAAGCTATAATACTAAATTAGCTTCAGAATAGATTTCAGTAGATAATATGTGTATAACTAGACTAAATTCTAGGGCTCTTGTTTCTGTATATTCTTAAGGTATTTTAAGATCATTTCTGATTTAACTAGTTAATAACGATCTACTGAAATCTACCTGTTATTAATCTATACTAGTAATTGAAGCAATATTTTTATATCTCCTAGGTGAAACCACATATTGCTATTAAAAAGTAATTATGTGTATCCTAATGTATGCTTTCATTGGTTATTGGATATCATAAAAAAATATTAAGAAAACACTAATTTTGAACGATAAATAATATTAATCCACGAGAAAGTTTTATAAAATTCGCATTTTAAAAATAAATGACATTTTGGCGGCATATTACAACTGTCAAAAAAAAATAAAAAATTGTTTTGTATAAGGTAAGGAGCTCTCTATTAAATGGCACATTTTATTAATCAACCGTAGTTTATATCTGATTATAAATAAATATAGTTTAATACTATGGCAATAATTGCTATGACATTGAAATACATGGTTACCTCTAAGAGAACCTAAAGAATAACCCTGATTTTAGTGCACTGTCAATGAGATCATACTTTTTATAATAAAGTGTAGGAAAATAGAACATTTTACACAATTTATTTATACGCAGCTATTATATTATTCGCAAAACATTAATGAAATTTATCTTAAGGAGCAATTGCACATTTTTATTATTCCTAATATACTTATTCCCTCTCAAAGGAGATTAACAGATAAAAAAAGCAGTTAACCTCTTTTGAGATTTTAAGTTTTTTTAATCCAAAATTTGTATTTCGTTTTTAGCTCATTATCTTTTAGTAATAATGTGCAACGCTATAGAAACTAACGAAAATATCACAGTCGTATACACAGGTCTTGCAACTTCAATATGGGGCACGTTGACATAATGACGCTGTTAAGTTCAATTTACGGCCGCTAGAGGTATGACAATTCGCGTAATAATTATCCCGTACACTTTTTCAAATCCAAACAAAACAGTTAAATAACAAAACAAAAATAACAAAAAATCCGCAAAACTCAACAAAACGATATAACAATGATTAAATAACACAATACTTGGGAGAGAAAAATATCAGCTTCGATAGTAGCGACGTAGTACGTTAAGCGGATAGTATTGCGAATTAGCAGTTGTTACACACTCGCTCCTCATCTCTCACCACTGAATTGGACTCCGTTGCAAGACCTGTATATACGACCGTGGAAAATATTAATTGTGACATTTTGTACTCCGAATTCTTACCAAGTCATAAATATTATCTATAAAATAGTGTCTACTTTATTTAAATGCCGCGGAATTGGATATATGTATGACAGAGTTTTCTGTGTTATTTTCTGGGTCTAAAAAAAATACAAAAATAACCTTAAAATTATTACATCTTTAAAATACATAACATCAATAGTTTGTTTGCTATATCCGTGTGGTAAGTCCATAATATCTTAACTTCCATAATTATGCATATTTTTGTATTAAGATTTAGTAGTGATAATTTTATTCTATATTCAATTTGGTTATCTTATAATGATTGATGAGTAAAAAAACAGCCGCAATTAGTGAAGAATTAAAAATTCGTTTCATAACATAAAGGAAATTATGTTGTGCGTGAACAAAAAGAAATATAAAGGCGTGTTAAGAAACATTACAGTTATTATTCTTTGAAAAAAAATACACATATTAATAATCATACCATGAATTTTGTAATTCAAATACATTCACATTTTAATAGGGCAAATAATAAATGTCGTACAGAGCATTATTTTATAATAATTAATTAATTAAATACTATAATTTAAAACTATTTCATACACTAAGCCATTTTATAAACAATCAAATCTCAAGCAACATTGTATCTATCTGTAATCATTTGTAACTCAACTTTTAATTTATGCCCAAAAAAAAAACAAAACCAATTGTTTATAAAGACAATACTTCATTGACTAAGAGAAAACAAACGTGGAACCTTTGCCTAAATAATCTTAAGATAGGTAAAAACAAAAATAAATGACGATGTCTGGTGTTGACAAGTAATAAGTTCAGTTACAATAGACAACAGATAGAACTCATTGGTAACAATGGTTTGACCATTCTAATCACAGTTCTGATACCTATCACAGACTACCTACATCACCCTAAAGCCTATAGCAACTTAATGAATATAATAAATTTATTTACAAAATATACGTTTAATCAACCGTACAAGCCGATACAAAAGTATACAAATTTATCATAAAAATGGAATAATCGAAAAGTCTTATTTAAGAAGCACCGACGGTCATAGACAAAAACATTCGATGATAATTTTAAAAGCGACTTCTATCTTTGTTTTCTAAACATATTTTCAATTTCAACATAATTATTGCAATCGATAGACAAAATAATCATAACATATTTCGTTCATAATAATAAATCATGGCAGTCGCTTATGAAATGCGATTTAAATGTATGGAAACCAGTTGAAAGACAAAGAGCCAGATTTTAGGTTTTTAAGCGATATCAACGAGCAAGAAAAATATTTAAAGGTTTTCCCTGATCCCCGGAATAGAATAACCGTCATTTCCGCAGAAAGTCACCAATAAGGTTTTATACATTTTGTTGTGTAATAACCCCAAATCGATATTTAGATTTGTCTGTGCCCGCCGGATCTTTGTAGTTATGTAAAGCGAAATTATGCCTCACTTAATTTATTATTCTTATGCGATTAAAATCTTAAACTACATGATGAATAAATGATGTACAAAAATATGAGCCGTGTAAATATTGCTAATATTAATACTATTTAATTATAAATTAAACATATGTTGTCTATGATTACTGTTATAAATAAAATATATAAGTATTTAAAATGTAGGCTTAAAGTTGCATTTAAGAATAACTTTAATTCATTAAAGAGTCAATTAGGGTAACACTATTTAGCCTTTTTAGTAATATTTATAATTGTGTTACTTACCAGAGACAAAGGGGGTAAAAAAGTGACAGTTGTGTTTTTTTTTCTTAAAAATACTTTTTTATATACGCGAAGTCTTAATTATTTCGGAAAGTGCGTTTCTATTGTATTTTAAAATTCGGTCACATTACTTGTACGAAAATTTAAATTTGAAGTTATATTATAATAATTATCAAGCATTACATATACCTATAAATTATTTAATATTATATTAACAACTAAAATGTGTAAAATATATGTTTAATCGTATTACACAAATACTTATATTTTAAAAAGTCAAGTGTCATTATGACAAAAAAATTACCTGTTTTGAATGCTTTCTTGATTACTGTTATCACATTTTTAAATGAGTTTTGAGTTAGTTTGAAGAAAGATTTGAATTGTTCTTCAATCGTATCATTTCTTGGACACAGCTAATGGCTCGAATTCAATCGGTTTTATGAATGTATTCGAAATTTAAATTATTTTTATAAATATAATTCGAGGGTTTTTTCAATATTTTAAAAGGATGAATATGTTGCATGTCACAAATATTAGTCGCAAGATTGACATTTTTTTAAGCTTAACTTACTCTACATTTTCAAAAACGTTACGAAAGCACATGCCATTTAAATATACAAATAATATCGAAGCAAATGAAATTGTTACTATGACAAACCAATAACATCAGTTAATTTATATTACTGGCAATAATATATCCATCATATGCAATAATCATCCTAAAAAAATAAACTATTATGTCAGTGCATTGAAAACCTTACTTTTAGTAGGTAACACTGACCCACGGACAAAGTAACACGAAATAAGTAAAAGTAATTTTTCGAATCATAATCAAATTTTTTGTGAGTCTTGGTTATTAATCAAGTTATAATTAATTACGAGCAGTATTCCTTATACATACTTTTGAAAAACATTAACTACACCATAAATTAATTTCACAGATTTCTTAAATCGACTTCAGAAACGACAGGATGATGTTGTCAGCAACGACATATTTCGTTCTGTAGGTTCATATGTAGTATGTATTGAATTATTGTAGTATTCTTATACCGTAGTTGGTTTAGTCATAGAAGCATATTAAAGGGGGTTCCCGAACATGTAACATAATGGGTATAGACAAATGTTTATCTGATCACAATACGTGATCTACCCGTTCGCAGTGGTTATTCCAAATTTGTGTTGTTGTTTGTAGTTAGTTTAAGTGTAGACGTGGAACAGTATTAGAATAGTCAATATCGTGCTCATGAAGCACACGGACACTGGCAGGAGAACCGCGAAACGTAGCGATCTGCGAAACAAAGCACTTATAAAAATTGTAGATATAATTACAAGGAAAAGTGTATAATCTGATCGTGCTGGGATTTGAACCCAGAACAACGCTATCTTCCTTAAAAGCTGACTCTTATACTAACAAGGCATTTAAATTAATAATATGAACACTGACTGGTCAAGTTTCTCAAAAAGAGATTAAGAATTTTATGCTAATTCCTTCAAATGCACTTGTTTGCGTGCACGTGTACGTACGTATGTACATATGAGTGAGAGGTCGAGCGTGTGTGCCTCTCTCTCTGTTCGCGCGCGCATGTGTGTGTATGTGTGTGTGTGTGCTCACCTCCAGTAAGGCAGGTGTCAGAGCGGCGGCTGCTGCGGGTCCGTGCGGCACAGCGCGGTCGTGGCGTCCGCCGGCCCGCTCTCGCGACGCACTTTACCTAAACACAAATATGTCTATCTTTTTTTCAATTTCTTTATATCACTGTACACACTACATTAAAAAAATAAACAAGCGTCTAAGAAAAAAAATATGTAAATAATAGTAGTGCGTCGGCGGAGACGATATGACGTCATACGAGAATGTCATGCTCTTTGCCGTCACGGCATACGATTCTCAACCCTAAGACGAGCCAATTGATTTTATATCACACTAGAGAGTTATATATTATGTATGTGTAGAGGTGAACTTACTGGAAAAACATAAACATCCAGTCTGCTGATTGGCCTGCAGGGACGTCGTCGGCCGAATTTCTTTTTGTTCCTTGGACTGTTCCGTAACGCATTTCTGGTAGTAGTCAAATTCTTTGACATACCTATAAATGATGAATTATATTCGTTAAAATAATTTAAAGGAGAATTTTTTCTTTCATACTTTTGAAGTTACTAAAATAACGCTCGCCCGAATACCATAACTAATAATAAACAAAGATGTAATTAATTGTTATAATATATTGAAATGGTAGGAGAAGTAAAGATAAACAAATCTTAGATTTAAATATTCCATGCGTTTCGCTAATAACTCTGCTATATACTGCAACGATTTTTCACAGATAATGAATAACCATAGATTATTTTAGATTCCGACCAATTATGTCATGTCATGGTTAAATTTGCTTATTTATCTATATACCTCCCGCAATTTCTTTCGGCTATTATATATGGCGTTAATTTTATTTATTAAGCATTTAATGCAGACAAACATTATACAAAAGAAAAAATAGCACATAAAGTATGCCAAGGCGGCCTCATCGCTTATAGTGATCTCTTCCAGGCAACCCCTATAAAAATAAACATTTATCGGGCGTACGATCGATATGGCTATGACGTAATCATAAGTGGCTCACCACACAGGCGGCCAGCGGTTGTCAGCCAGGTACTCCCTGGACGACACACTGAGGTGCTTGGCGCGACACACGCGGTCGTACGCGCCGCACAGCCGCCACGTGCACCACTCCGACAAGTTGTGCGCGTTGTGCAACTGTAAGCGACAGTCGAGGATCGGCACCATAACTATTTATTTATATATTTACTCATTACATTAAATCATACATAAAAATATAATCTGACTTCAAAGGTGAGTCGAGTAATTTTGGGTATATATTGAGTTTTTTTAAGTACTACGACATGAGTAATTTTGGGTATTTATTAAGTTTTTTTCGTACTACAAAACTGTTTGAAGTCCGTTTGAAGTACCTTTTCTTGAAATTGAGTTTCAAATCACACACAACACAGAAAACCTAAGCATTTAGACTAATAGAAGGAATTGCTGGAATTCCAATATAATTTGACTTTCAGAAGTAAATCCCTATTTTATGGCATATTAAGTTCCTGTTTCTGTATATCTAAATACGTTTTAAGTGAAACTCCAATTTGAAATCATGAATTTAAAAAAAAACACTAACCTTTACAGACTCGAGTAGAGAAAGTGCGATTTCCACAACCTGGTCATCTTCTCCAAGTCTAAAAACGAACAAAGGATATTTAGAACGAAAATTATGAATACAATGAATTGATTCACAATATTTTATTTAAGAAAAATAACTTCCACTAGGAAATGGCCTGTCTTAATTATTATAAGCACATCGTATCACCATATCAGTCAATCTACCACCAAACCGGCAAATGAATTTTATTTTGTTTTTGTATCATCAGCTACGTAATGTCACACTAAAGAGCAAAAACCTCTTCACTTAAGACTCTAAACTTGTCACAGAATTACGTCGGCCACATGCATGTCCTTAAGATACCTTCCATCACTGAGCAGAGTACGAGATGAACGATAAAATACGAATTAAGCACATGAAATCGTGATTGCCAATATTTGGTTAAGATTCTTTGATTCATGTTTTTAGCCACTGGGCTGGTTCAAGTCATACACTGGCTCATTACAAGCCCTAGATTATTGACTAGAAATCAAAAGGTATAACAATAATAATGTATAAATCTTTCGGTTTACCTGTCTATGTAATCGTGACGACTCACCAAGACGTGATAAATAACTGGGCAATGTATCTATGTATAACCACCCTCAACAGACCACAGATGGAACGTGTATTTAACTGATTTTCTACATCACTTTTAGACTGATATGCCCCAGTGGTTAGAATACTAAATCTTATAAAGGTAGCTTAGGTAGGCTTCAAACTCGCATAAGCACATTAAATTCCTATGGTGACGGAGAATTGTCAAAAATATTTCCATGTCTAACAATGCCAGCATATATTTTCATATAAACCACATAAATTAAGTCATTCAAGACAAACATCCAATAATATTTAAATCGTCAACTCTCACCTATCCTGGTGCTGTAGTTGGTCAATAACTCTGGCCTCGACAAGGTTGACTAATCTGTTCATACATAGCCGGTTAGCCAGCTCCAGTAATTCGAGACACCTCGTTGGTTCGACAGTTGGTATTTTGTCGGAATAAATGTAGCAGAGTAGTATGTGAAACGCATACATTTTAACGCCAGGGAATGATATCTAAAACAAATAGTTCAATGTTAAGATTTGAATTATATCCGCAGAACTAATCCTGTTATATTCTTTAGGAGATCGCTCCGTATTTCAATTTTAAAATGACGATAACCGACTATTGATTTTACGCTATTTTGAGGCTTGTATCTTTTAAGTGGTATAATAATTATAACCAAATTCGCACATTACTTTCTGATATTTCTGGTCAGGTTCGAGTACAGAATAGATTTACAAATCTGACAGCTGTTTCGTAAAGCAACAAAGAAGTACAAGACTTGCAAACAAAGAGATGACTTATTAGAAAGATAGAATGAAAATAAATAAGTAGGTGTACGTAATCTATAGATGATCACCCATTAATATTAGCGCCGAATCAAAATCACTAATATTAAGAATAAATTCCAATAAAAAACATTGAAATATATTTATTCATAAGGGATTTGAGACTTACTACTCTAGAAGTGCTCTCTCTAAAATGTCCTTGGAACATCGCTTTCATGGGATCACACCTAGCCATGAGCATGGCTCTATGAGCTAGGTGTATCCCATCGTCTAGGTCGAAGGTCACATCCGCGAACAAGTTTTGTTCCACGCACATATCGCGGAGTCTCGTCGGTAACGGCTGGAAAATTATATCAGGATAGAATAATATAAGAACGAAGTAGAAATATCTCACTTCATGGAAATGTAGTATATTTGTATGGTAGACTAACGCTCCAATTTTATATGACCAGTGATTGTTTTAAAAGTTGGAATTATACGTGTATTTAATAGCTACACATATTATATTTAAAATATTTTTTATTTAAATTCGATATAGAAACATTTTAGTTTCTATCATTTCTTCTAAGTATCAGTTCTTAAATTATTATTTTTTTGAAAAAAAAAAAAATATATATGTCGATTTTAGAAACAACAAGACAATTTTTGATTAACCTTGTTTCTTATAAGAATTAATTAAGATATAAATAAAGTCTATTGACAAAATTAAAATTAGATGACGCTTGAGATAAATTATAAAAAATTGAATCTTTATTTGATTATGATTAGTTGCTTGCAGTATATTGCTTTGCTATATAAATGGTACCATTAAAATTCACATTTCCAAGCAAGCGATCGAATTTTTCAAAGTCGCTAGGCTATCGTCTACTGTTACACGTTGAGTCATCTAATATTAATGATTGGAAATGAAGACGTTTAAAGACTTACAGTATGAAACTGGTGCATGAAACCCTTGTCGAAGAGCAAATGCTGATCAAGTATGAACTGGCTAAGTTTCGTCAGCTCATGGAATCCGAGGAGTTCTGCCGCTTGACGGATTTCCTGTTGCAATAATCTTAGTGACAGATTTCATACTACAAGATTGAAGAATTGAAGACAATGTTATCATCATCCCTCAACCCATTTATTTAGAATAGAATAGAAAAGTATTTTATTTACAAACAGACATCAAAACAATTTGTTATGAACAATATGTAAGTTGCTTGAAAACATTGATACTGCAATCATTCCAACACTAGTGAATGTTTGCTGGTTGTTCACCGATACCGTAAGGGTAGTTAAGGCAAATTAGATATCGATTGGTAGGGTTAATTAATTACAACTCAAAATCGAATTCAAGAAAATGAGAAAATGTTTTATTTTTATTTTACATGAATGATTTAAAAGTAATTACGACATTAATACGGTTTGATTATGCTACTTTAATCGATTATAACTACTATAACTTTTTTTATTACTATGTCGATATAAATAGTATTTTATTATCTTATAAAAAAAAACAAACATTCTAATTTTAAATTTAAGTGTACGACTGTTTAAAAAGGTGATGAGAATGAACGGTTAAGAAATTATGCGCGTGCGACGAGATAATAAAAAAAAATATCGTTTACATACTTAAAAAGTTTAGTGCTATGAAGTTTTAATAGGAAAGCTATATGTGAAAATATAAATGTTATTACACATACAATATTAAAATTTTTAATAATAAATAAAAATAATAATGAGAAATTATTAATTATGATTTATGAATTATTTATTATAATGAAATTACCAGTAATAATCCAATAGCAGCGGACTGCAGAAGACATTATTAATTTATTATCATATTTTTATTTAATATTATTAATAATCAAATACATAATAATAGTATATAAGAGATAGCAATAGGAAATAGACTAGGATTACAGACAGTCGA
The DNA here is from genome assembly GCA_905220585.2 of Nymphalis polychloros. NCBI lineage: Eukaryota > Metazoa > Arthropoda > Insecta > Lepidoptera > Nymphalidae > Nymphalis > Nymphalis polychloros. Next base: position 2,993,464 of record HG992264.1, on the reverse strand, counting down.
TATAAAAGCAGCGGAAAATATTAACGAAATTTGTAATACAATATAAGATTTAAATAAAGCAAAGTTTTAGAATCCACTGCGATTTTAAATATAAGAATAATTTTATCGTATCGACAACGGTAGAGTATTTAATGTAAAAATTAAAAAAATCTTACATTTAAATTAAAATTGGCGAGATTCTTTTAACGATAGAGACTTAATACATTTAAGGAACTAGGATTACACCATAGGGGTGCCAATATTCAATAGAGTTTTCATTTTGTAAAACTGTCAATCAATACAAACATGTCAAGATATACAATTATAAATTTAAATTTAGAACAATAATCCCTGGAACAACACTTTTGTCATCATAATAAAAATGAATCGCAGTGCAATCGAAACCTAGAGGCGATACCAAAAAGCCAAACCAAAATGCGTTGTATTCCAACGTAATAAGATCCACTGACCTGCTGTTTAAACGCGCCGCTTTCAATCACGCCCGTGTAAACAAAGTTTATTATCTCCTGCATCACGATCTGCGATATTAGTTTACTCATCGTCACTATTGTTTGTGTCTGTGACGTCGCATGTTGGATCTTGTCGCACTGGAAATAATTTATCATCTGTGGTATAAATCTGTCAATTACTTTAAACAGATTATTAAATAGCGCGATCTCTGTACACCACACGTATATACCAGTATTTACATTTATCACATGTCGCGTATTTTACTTTTATTTGTATTTTTTTTTTATTGTAATGGTAAGCGGACGACCATTTGGGCCACCTGATTGTAAGTGGTTACCAACGCCCATAAACAACGGTAAGAAATGTTAACTATCGCCTACATCGCCAATGTGCCACATACCTTGGGAACTAAGATGTTATGTTCATGTCTCTTATGCCTGTAACACTGGCTCACTCACCCTTCAAACCGGAATACAACAATACCAAGTACTGCTGTTTTGCGGTAGAATATCTGATGAGTGGATGGTACCTACCCAGACGAGCTTACACAAAGCTCTACCATGAATAAAAACAATATTAACACTTATATTCATATGTTCATAATATTAATATAAGCGGTAGTGAGAGGTAGCAGATCACTGACAGTGTGTATTCAAAACTTAATGACAAATAATCGGTTAAGAAGTTAAGATGTGAAAACTTAAGAAAACAAACTCACTTCGCAATTAATAAAAATAGGGATTATGTTTATGAGCTATTAGCTTCGTATGAGAAGAAAAATGTATTTTGGATTTGCGAATAATCCGTTTAGTGAGCTTTAACGTCGGGGAAGTAACTGTGACAAATTTCAAGCCAATTGGGCGTATAGGAGATCCGTTGATAATTGGTATTCCGCTTATATTTACAGAGATTTATCGAAGTTAAACTCGTAATCAAATATGATCAGGTCTTGCATTTCAACTTACCTTAACAACTCTTATAGAAATGATAGCTGGGTGATTCACTTCTCTGTATAAGTCTGGCGGTTTCTTGCAATTATCGCTGAGGGGTAGAATCTGACAGGACGATCGACGTTTGATTTGATCCCATACTCTATGACAAAGTAATGGAATATACAGGGTTATTTGTAACGACCCAGCAACCTCGCAGGACTGGATAGCTAACACCATAAGCAAAAACTTTTGTTCTACGACTTCGGACATAACTCAATACGTGAAAAAATATTTTTGTATGAAAATAAAACCTAAAAAGTTATCAAAAGTCGTAGAACAAAAGTTGTTGCTTATGATGTTAGCTATCTAGTCCTGCGAGGTCGCTGGGTCGTAACAAATTACCCTGTATATCAGACGCCATAGAATTTTAACAACATTTTAATTAGTAAGTAAAGTTTTGTCCATAATGATAATATAAAAAAAAAATTGTGAAAAAAGGGTAGATGTGTGTTTTATATAGGGAATTGACAGGTTACCAATACCAGACCAGATGATACGGTAATGATGGTAATTAAAGTTATCCTCGACCAATGAAATAATTTTGTCAAATAAGTTACTTTATACGATAAATAACATTAAGTTTCAATCATTTATTTGAAAGATATATTTCCAATTTTAATTTTTATTTCTTTAATATTTACTGTTACTGTGTTTAGTTATGTCTAGGTAGATCTAAAATTCTTGAAAATTTTAATGTAAATCTGTGATGTGTTCTTTATTACAATAAAATTTCTCCACTAACTCACCTCATCTGTTTAGCTTGATCTTGTCTTATTAAGTATTCCGTGTCCTCGTTAAACTCGCCCGTCGTCGCCTCTCCCATACTGCTTACCTACAATCATCAAATCCACCTCAGACTTAAATTTTCTTTTACTTAACAACTTTGAGTGATACGGAAATATTTCTGATATTTTTTTCACAACACATTTCAATTACATTTTACGTTTCTAAAAAAAACTAATCTGTCTTTTCATAGATGTTCAAATCACATAGATTACGAAAACCATCGTGAAACAGCCTTCGAGCTAGATAATTGAAAATTTGAGGACTGTCATAAAAATAATAGTCCTCCAGACCTATTCCGGCCACGGCTGCCAATCTCAAGAGTTTAGCTAGCTGCGCAGGAGATATTATAGTGCACCAGTGTGTGCACAAACACAGATGCACTCGCTATTCCCTTACTCTCATAATCCGATGGGACTACAATCCGACACGGCCAGAAAGAGTTCAGGGGTAGGGCCAACGGCTTTATGTGCTTTCCGAGGCAAGGGAGTATAAACACTTCCAACTTCCAGACTCCGGGCTGCTACTGAGAATTTTCGACAGAAAATCTGAATAACATTTTATTGCCCCGACCTGGGATTTGAACCCAGGACTACCGTATCTGTGGCCTTACATATAGCCACTAGACCAACGAGGTAGTCCATACTGTCATACTAAAGTACGATTAGTCAAATCTACTGGAGAAAAAATATATTTATCTTACCATACTACTCTCACTGGAACTTCTCGCGAGTTCAGCAGACAGGCTGACGCAATCGGTTGTAAGTAGGCGATGGAAAGCTTCACAGGCAGCGGCCATCACGAATCGATGCACCGGAAATCCTTTCGCACCGCATATGATCACCATGTCCGAGAAATACTGGCAAAGATTTACCAATTAAATTTGTTCAAAATTTTGCCAACCACCAAATGCAGTTGATGACTAACGATAAAGTTGAATATGATCACATGGCCTAAATGTTTAGTATATAATAAAATTAACATATTACTGTCAATTTATTTTTATCTACGAATGATTCTAAATACAATGTCGTAAATGACTAAACTAATTGTTAGTAGATATATACGTACTATTTACATAAATACTTATATCTTATATGTTTGATATCTTATAAATAAAGTCCGGATGCATATAGCATTGGAATATTTGTATGTATCAAAATTTTTTGTAACATTTGTCAGAGCCATAGCTATGTTCTCAAGAAATAAATAATTTAATTCAAATCAAACGAACATGTCTTTCATTTAACAATATTTACCTGTTGCCTCAGAAGCGTCGTCATATTTTCCAAAAGGACGCTATTTGCAATAACCACTTCTGGCTCCAGAGGTCGGGGTGGTCTGAATGGAGCCTAAAACAGAAGAGAGACACTCAAAACGTTTACGGTAATAACAATTTTGGACTTTCAAGTATTTCGATTTTATTTTGATGATCCTACTAATATTATAAATGCGAAATTTATTATGATAGATTGATGATTTCAAATCCACTTTTCAGGTAAAAAGTGGATTTGAATTAAAATGGATATTAGCTTATATCCTGACTTCACACACAGGCTACATATCCCCTAGCACCTGTTCCTTCCACTCTAGGTGAATGAGCGTATGGGCCACCTGATTGTAAGTTGTCATCAACGTCCATGGACATTGGCATTGTAAGAAATGTTAACCTTCTCTTACATCGCCAATGCGCTACCAACCCAAAACTAAATAGTTATGTCCCTTGTGCTTGTAATTACACTGGTTCACTCACCCTTCAAACCGGAACACAATAATACCAAGTACTGTTGTTTTGCGGTAGAATATCTGATGAGTGGGTGGTACCTACCCAAAAACACAAAGCCCTACCACCAGTAGTGTCTCCATATTTAATTTATATGATATAAAAATATGGAAAATAATTTGAAAAAACTTGAATAGGTACTATTCGAATTAATTACCTATATCTTTCCTCTAATTGTTAGGGTCTGGCTTGATTATAACGTAGTGTTATATCATTACGATCAAACACATTTTCAAAACCACTTTTAACTTTCATGAGATACGTGACTTAAAGACAATTTATTAGTTATCGACGTGTGGTTTAGAATTTAATCGTGTAAAGTGTGAGTGAGGTATAAATAATGAAGTACATTTTAGGACGCAGATGAGCAAGGAGGCCTAATGGAAAGACGCCTTCGGCTGTAATCATTGCATGAAACATAAACTTAGGCTATACCATGAGACCTAATTGAAAAAGGATATTATATCCTAACGTAACAAAACCATACAAATTATTAATGTAAGACAGTAGGATACTTGGTGCTTAGAAATGGAGGCCCGCATAGGCGGGCCGACCGTCGGGGCGTCACGGTAGCATGCGCAAGCGATCCCGTGGCGCACCCGACCAGACGGAGAGGATACCGCTGGTTTTTTAGTGGGTATTCCGGCGCCTTCAATGCCGGTGAGCATAACCCCCACTCCACGTGGGGGAAACGCGTCAAAGCGTTTTAACAGCGACAAAAAAAGAAAGGATACTTGGTGCATTAATTAACCCAAACCGGATGTAATAGATTACAGCATATATAACTTATATAATATTTCACGTCATCGTCGAAAAAGTTTTACCTTAAACATACTTAATAAGGCATTTACGTTTACATTCTCTTATTCCAGTATCATTTAAACTTTAATTATTATAAAGTCATAATTATTATAATAGTGAAATATGCGAACGTTATTCTTTAACGAATTTTTACGTTCGTGCGTTTCCTAAGTGAAATTTATTTGAGTGTGATATGAATTAAATTTCAAGTTTGTATCAAAATGTAACTTTTAAGTGAAGTGCATTTCTAATCCAAACAATTTTCATTTGATCAAGCGATTTACGCACATATTATTTTTAAATCTAACCTTTTGTTTCTAACTACCCTCTTATTGTGTTTTGGACATTCATCATATTTCAGTCGTATTACAGTTTATTAATTACAAGTATTAGCTACGACACTTTGTCCTTTTATTTTTGATGAATAAATTATAATATTTTCTTACCCTTTTCTTTAACTTAACCTTATTAAAAAAAATCTCCATCAAAAAACTATTCTCAGTGTTACCTGGAGCAATGGTCTTTGAACTCTCTTCAAATTCGTCATCCAGAACCTCTGCTGTCGTCTCGCAATCAAAGCCGCTCGTATGGCGTTCTCAAACACCTCGTTAACACCATAATATGTGAACACTGATGTTTCGTAATAGTAAATACCGAATTCGTGAGCCAAAGCGCGGCCTTGATCTGGCATCACCAGATCGCTTTTTCTTGGGGCCCTGTTCATAATGAAACATATTTATATTTGGGATCTTTTATATCTGTGCGTATATCTATACTAATATATAAAGCTGAAGAGTTTGTTTGTTTGATCTAGCTAATCTCAGGAACTACTGGTTCGAATTTAAAAATTATTTTCGTGTTGGATAGTCCTTTTATCGAGGAAGGCTCTAGGCTTATTCTTATTTATTATATTTTTATTAATTACACGCGGGTGAAACCACGGGGCACAGCTAGTAATCCATATTCAAAAACAAGAAAACAAAACAAAACTTAATGTTTTTATATAATAAATAGCTGGACCGCGATGTTTCAATTTTAAACATAGCTACTTCGCGTCCGTAAGTCGTAATGTTATATTATAGTCAAAAATCTTTCTCAATAAATTGATACATAACGCAATTTTTTCATAATTTGGGCTGGATTTTTATCTTGATATAAAACGTGTATACAAACGAAATCTTCAGCTTTATATAATTTGGATAGATAGATTTACTAGAGAATTATCCAATTATGAGAATTTTTATAATAAGATATTATTAAAATTTACTGTAAGATAAATATAATTTTAAAATTAAAATAAATAACATAATAGATAATCCACATACATAAGGTACCTTACTATTAGATAAATAAGAAAAAATAGCTTAAGTCAATGTTTTTCTTGGTCGATCGGTTTAATCTGGATCACTAAATACAAAACAGATGATGAAGGTTATTGGTAGTAACACTCACCTGATAAATGGGCTTCGATCCTTGCAATAATTCAAATAGGTTTCGTCTCTGTACATGTATCGGAGATCGTTTTTACAACCCACCAGTAATATTGGTGTGTTTGGGCAGAATCTCCTAGAATATATTAGTGAGTTTGATATTTGTCGTATCATGTAGGTTTTATATAAAATCCACACAGCGCTAAGAATATGTGTATTTTATTCTTTTAAACTATAAAGTTAAATTAAAATAAATAAATACATTTTTGTTCAAGTATTCAATTCAATCAGATGGAACTTATTTAAAATTGAATTGCAAGATTCGAAATTCAAAACTATAAAATTACAAAATATTGTCTATGATCTCATCTCGATATATTTCATAAAATGCTTGCTGGGAGCAAAATGGAATTAAAATGACCATACCTTATTTCTGGATACCACATTGCACCGCAATTTCTCAACGATATTGGATTCGTTATTGAAAAGCATAATAACACAACATCAGATCTAGAACAAGAACATCATGACGTATTCAAATAAAATGATATCAAATTAGGTGTGACATCATTCAAGCGATATCTGAATAGAACTTGATAAAAGACGATATTCCTTTTTTATTTAATAAAGTAGTGATTATTCGTTAGACGAATAAATCATATACTACACCGTATATTTGCCGCCAATTATGAGATCTTAGATGTTATGCCCCTTTTGCCAGTAGACAGACGCATTCTAACCAAACTATATCAATACAAAGAAATTGTAGAGCGGTAGAGTTATGGGCGAAACGCATAATCCCATAACGGTAACAATTTGTACTAAGACAACAAAATTTAATGTGCTTGCAAAATAGAATTTAAAAAAAAATTGTTGATCATATACAAAAAGAATAAGTATATTTAAATTACCTTCCATAAGCGAATCTCCTGTCTTTCTCATGGTCGCCAAAGGTGTCCCATAATCTGAGTGAAACGTTTACGCCGTCAACTATTTCCCATGATCGTTCTAATACCTTTATAGTAAAAAATAATTCATTGTCATTATTATAAATGGTAAATAACAATAATCGGAACATTATACTAAAAAATAAACCGATAATGATATACCGATGTTTTTTTGTTTTTTTTTTATGGTGACACTTTGACATTGGTCAGGAAAATTAAGCCGCATTACATAATATACTTATTTGAGCGAGTGACGAGGCGAGCGACGAGTCGAGGCATGATTACGAATTTGTAGAAGTTGCGTTTGTCATTCACTTTCCTAGCTTCGCCTCGCTTCGCTGATTTTTTGGACAGTCAAAGGGAACATAATCGAGGCGAACTAGTGTTTTCACATCCACATTTTCATTAATGTCTTAGCAGACGACCCATCAAGCAACACAATAATTTATATTTATTATTTGTTTTTTTGAATAGGGAGGCGGACGAGCATATTGGTAACATTGGTATTGTAAGAAATGTTAACCATCGCTTACATCGACAATGGGCCACCAACCTTGGGAACTAAGAGTATAGGTCCCTTGTGCCTTTAATTACACTGGCTCACTTATCCTTCAAACCGGAACACAACAATAACAAGCCTTGCTGTTTTGCGGTAGATTATCTGATGAGTGGGTGGTACCTACACAGACGAGCTTGCACAAATCTCTACCAGTTTATATTATTATTTTATTTATATTATAATATTTTTAATAATTCGCTTTCACTATATACTCGATGCAAAACTTAAGCCGCTAGAATGATGACGTCGCTCATGTCGTCAAATTAAAGTTGAAATGTGCAAACGGTAACACGTGTCAGCCTAAAGTCACGCGTATCTCATCTTAAACAATTCTTCGGGTGGCGAGGAGAATCACGAGCATTCATGTGTAAATGAAGTCTTGAAACCATTAGAATTTTATTGTACGATATTATCGAAATTCGGACATTACCACTAAACAATGCACAAAGAAAAAGTAGAACCAGAAAAGGTAAAAAAAAAAAATTATTTTTTAACAAGTTTGTTGTTTAATTAAAATAAATGTGTAAAACCGAATCCCTTGAATGTTTTTAGTCCAATAAGCAAGTATTATAAGTAAGTTTATCAGTTAATCCCAATATAAGTTAATCGTTAAATATTATAAGTCTGATTTAAAAACAACTCGTATGGCTTGTTTTAATTAAAAAAATAAAAGATCTCGATAACTATTTTTGAAAAGGTTTTGACTGTAACATATAATGAAACTTTATGATACATCATAATAATTTAATTAAAATAATACTTACATCTTTATAAATCCGATACTGATCAATCGCCCAGACAGTTGGCACATGGGTGGTCATTAGCTGCGACAGCGAAACGTGCTTGTTGCATGCGCGTGCGCATATCAACCTCGTCTTGCCAACCGCGGTATCTCCCACTACCACGCATTTTACGAGCTCTTGATGGGGTTGCTCGTTGTCCATGACCTATGTATAATATGAATTCATGAGTCATTGCGTCCAAACCATCTCTGGGTGTCACAACAATTCAGCAAGTAATTAAGAGTGAAGGCTCTTTAAATACTATTTTTGTTGACGAAATGTTGTATTACCATTTTTAAGGTACTGTTTTAACGTTATTAATTGGTAAAAAGGGGCGTAATTCATACAATAATTCGAGGTCATTACCACTATCACTACATAGGTACGTGTTCCCCCCGCCTCGTCTGTCTGTACGCTAAAAACTCAAGAACTATGAACGGAATTACATACGGTTTACAACTGTAAACAGATGATTCATGAGGAACGTTTAGGTGTATAATACATTAAGCTTTTGTGTATATTCGCTGAAATATAACGATGATTGTCAATGATGTTAAAAAAAACATATCAACTGGAAGTTTTACTAACCCCGCGTTATCCCGTAGAGTTATACACATGTATTATGATATAAATAAGTTAAATAAAGATCTTTATTCTTATGGAAGCTGTTAATTAAAAATACAAATTTTTAACAATTATCTACGTGCTATAAATCTGTGAGATTAAATAATACATGCCTTAAGCTGTGAATTGATAGGGCTATGGGTATGCGGGCTATCTACCTATGAATGACAAAAAATCAACATTAATAGGCACGTTGGCTATTTATTATAATATTCCGCTCTCCCGCTATCGCGCTTCTCGTAGATGTTTAACATATGTATAATTGGAGACTTCCTCGTTTGTCTACTGACTAGATATAAGGCCGCAGATCCGGTGATCCTGGGTTCAATTCCCAGGTCGGGCCAATAAATAGTTATTGGGTTTTTCTGTCAGAAAACCCGGAGTCTGGAAGTTGGAAGTGTGTACACTTCCGTGCCTCGGAAAGCACGTTAAGCCATTGGTCCTTCGCCTGAACTCTTTCCGGTCGTGTTGGATTGCCGTCCCATCGGATTAAGAGAGCTAGGGAAAAGAGAGTGCACCTGTGTTTGCGCACACACTTGTGCACTATAATATCTCCTGCGCAGTTGGCTAATCTCTCTTGAGACTGACCGCCGTGGCCAAAATCGGCCAGGAGGATATTATTATTATTAATTGGAGACTAAAATATAAATATTAATTACACAAGAAAATAGGTATTGCAATAGCCTGCATGCTAAATATGATTTGAAAGTCATGGTTTGCGCGCTGGCAAAGATTATAATTGAATTATATTTGAAATTGCATCACAGGATTCTTTGTCAAACAAGCTATGCGATCAATTAATACAGTCGCAAAATAATTAACAGAAACGGTGCTTCAAAATGAAAATTAACTCAAGAAAACTTTCAGAAGAACTTAAAAAAAAAAATCATCAATTAAGACGATTAAATTTAATGTTAAGCTACAACTGTTTTCCGAGTTCCAAATCAGAAAGTACGAGTATATTCTATCGAGAAGAAACGGTAAGAAACCGAGTAGGTAGTGACAAAAAAGGACAAACTCATAATTATTTATTTTTGTATTTATACAAATATAACAATATATTATGATAACCCAAAATATATACTATACAGTGTGTCACCAAAACCATTTCTGACCCGTGAAGTGGTTATTAAAAAAAATATCCCGGAAAAAATAATTAATTAAATGACAACAATGACATGACAACACAGGTGCGGGCAATAGCGCTCGATAGCTCTTATCTATCGGGTAGCTAAGACACGAGGTCATGACCTCAGTAGCCCACGTGTTTACCACTAACAGTGTCGTTAAATACAATTAATTTTTTAAAATATGTTTTTTGCTTAGTATTTTAAAAATTATTACATAAATAGAACCGACACACGATACCTAATAACCACTTCACGGGTCGGACAGGGTTTTTGTTACAACCTGTATATTACAGCAGCATAGCATGAGCACCTGGCAAGACTTGAATTTTGTGCCCCCATTAGGTAGGTACTAGCTTAGTGACAAATCTATTATTTATGGTTCGGCACAAAATTTATTTAATAAATTATTAGCAACGCCCTCGGATGTTGTCCATGGGCGGTGGTAGTAACTTTCCATCGGATGAGTTTCCCGATCATTTGCCCCCTCTTACATAAAAAAAAATGCATATCCTAACCAGCCCCAGCTACAAATATGTATTGACGTATGTATGGGGAGGCTGAACGAATTTGATGATTGATGTATACAGTAACAGTATCTGTGAATGTCCCACTGCTGGCTAAGGCCTCATCTCCTCTTTTTGAGGAGAAGGTTTGGAGGTTATTCCACCACGCTGCTCCAATGCGAGTTGGTGGAATACACATATGACAGAATTTTCAGTGGAATTTGACACATGCAGGTTTCCTCACGATGTTTTCCTTCACCGTCAAGCACGAGATAAATTATAATCACAAATTCAGCACATGAAACTCAGTCATGCTTGGCCGGGTTTGAACCCACAATCATCGGTTAAGATTCACGCGCTCTTACCACTGGGCCATCTCGGCTTATGATTCGGATTGATGTATATGTCACCTTCAAATTGTAAATACCGTTAGATTATAATCTATCTCGCGAGATTGTAAACTGTCGAAATATTGTGAACCGTAACATACTGCTTACAATTTAACGCGTTATTTTTTGGTAGATTGTTATCTATCAAAGTGAAACCGTTAAATTGTGAAACGGAACGCACCTCGCGCGCTGATTGGTTGAACGGCATATTGTAACTCCATGTGCCACAGCTCTTTTTTTTTTAACACAGTGGAAACCTTCAAAAGGTACTCGGCTTCCTTCGGGGGAGGAACCGGGTTATGTGGGATCTTTACCCACTAAAACCACTGCGACGGCCGTCCTCGGCACGGATCGTAGAGGCTGCGGGATCGTGTTGATATAACGCATCCGCGGCCCCTCCCGTGCTCTGCTCCGCTCGTGGCTTGGCGGAGCTCTCCTCAGGAAGCGAAGGTAATTTCGCCCCCCCGCACTCCTCGCTAGTGCGTACGGCAGCTCGAGGCCATCCCGGCTGCCGTCCTCCTCAGGGTCGTCTGAAATATGACCCGTGAGGCCCCCACCTCACGCATCCACGGCCCCATGTTTACGCCCTATCTTTTAAGCCCCGGGCGTCGGGGCTGTGGGAGGGCCGAGACGACGCCGACGTCGTCTAGGCCGAGCAGGATCGGCCCTTTCCCGTTCCCGCTCCACTGCCTCCTTCTGGACCATGACGGTCTCACAGAAGAAGGCTACAGCCCTCCACGTCGATTCCCTGCGGAGCATCGCCGACACGATTGCTCGCAGGGACAGGTCTTGTCCGACTTCACGGACCAGGATCTCTCTCTCCGCACTCCACACTGGGCACGCTTCCAACGTGTGCTGGGCAGTATCCCGGTCCGCGCCACAGTGGTGGCACATCGCCGTCGATTCGCGTCCGATCTTACACAGGTACTCTCCAAAACAACCGTGACCGGTCATTAACTGCGTAAGTCGGAAGGTGACTCGTCGCTTTCGTCTCATCCAGGCTTCGAAGGCTGGCAGGATCGCTCCGACGACGCGTTTGCGCGCGTACCGTTCTTCACAGAGACGGTCGCGCCACGTCGTAAAAGCCCTCCTTTGTTCCCGCCGTTTCAACGCCTCGAGCGCACTAGGAAGGTGTGCGCTTTCACCGTTCTGACAGAGAATGCGGGTCTGTTGATAGACCCTCGCGTCCATATCCGCCAAAATGTCCAAGGGCGGAAAGCGCGCTAGGACGGTTGCCGCCTCATAGGATATCGTACGATATCCCTGCACTATGCGGATGGCCACTCTCCGCTGCTCCGATGAGACCAAACGGGCGCCCCGTAGAGGGCCTACGATCGCACGACACCGGCATAAAGGCTTCCTCCCTCGGTCCCCCAAGATTAGGCAGCAGTCTATGCATGGCACCCGCTACCTTCTCGATCCCAGCGACCGTCCAGTGTGAGTGTGATACTGTGCCCAAGTATTTCATGTACCTGGCCACCTGGACGTTTGAGTCACCTACGCGGACGTGCAAATCGGGCGGTTCTCTGCTCCTCGGCAGTTTATGGAACCATAGCGCCTCTGTATTATGAGACGCTATGCGTAGGCCCAATTCGCAGATCTTACCGACGACGATGTTCACCCCGAGCTCAGCGAGCTCTTTGGTTCTCTCGAAATTCTCTCCTGATGCCAGCACCAATGTGTCGTCTGCATAACAAACGACGCTGACACCTTCAGGGAGAGCGACGCGCAGGACTGCGTCGTAAGCGAGGTTCCACAACAGAGGCCCCAAAACTGACCCCTGCGGAACCCCACAGCAAACCTCTCTCCGGGTCCTCGTACCGTCTTGCTCCATATACAAAACGTATCTGTCGCGCAAATAGTCACCGACGATCGTCTGCAGGTAACGGGGCACACGATGGTGTAAGAGTGCCCCCCTAATAGCGTCCCAGGGCAACGTGTTGAATGCGTTGACGATATCAAGACTTATCGCCAACGCCACGCCACCCCGGGCCACCGCCTGCTCCGACAGAGACCGGACGCGCAAGATTGCGTCGACAGTCGAACGGCCCTGTCGGAAGCCGAACTGACACTCAGCCAGGTCGGGGCCCACACAGACGAGAAGCGACAATTCGCTCAAAAAGCTTGCCAGCCTCGTCCAGCAGACAAATGGGACGGTACGTAGAGAGAGATTCTGCAGTCCTGCCATCCTTCTTCAACAGAACCAAATTCGCCTCCTTCGATGTGCCACAGCTCTAGTCTAAGACAGAGTAGGTATCGTTTGAATATTATTATTCCCCCAAATCAAATATTAGACTAGTGAACATGGGCAGATTCGATACTGGCACTCGCCGGACGCTGCCGCGGCACGCTCGCTTAGTTCGCTCGGCTCGTGCGATGTGCTTTAAAAGTCACCTAACATAATTTAACCTACATGACTTTGCCCTAGAATTTTATGTGTAATCATTCGGGTGCCCCGAACTAGATTTTGATGTTTCAGGTCCAACTTATCGTCAATCAGCCGAAGTCGTCGGAAATCCAAAAAAAACACGAAAAGTTCGAATTTTTTGACATTATTTTATTTATTTTTTAATTATTAAAAAGGTCATGCGCCGTCATAATAATACTAGTTGTGATGTCTAGATGGCATAACCCGCATGTAAAAAAAAAATCAGCCCCAAAATCGCTGGTGGCGCGATACCGAATAATTACGACAATTTTTTCTTACCATGTGATGTCAGAATTATTGATTACCTACTAAATAATAAATAAATACTTGATGTCACAATTCTTGAAGTGCATTTATTTTATTTGACTGACACCTATGTTTCATTCCAAACTCTATGGACACAGAACGGTCTACTGTAAGGCCGACCAATCAGCGACAGCATTCGGACAGTTGACAATTTGACAATTGTAAGATTGTGATTTAACCACGGTCGTATACACAGGTCTTGCAACTTCAGTATGGGGTACGTTGACATACTGATGCTGTTAAGTTCAATTTACGGCCGCCAGAGGCATGGCAATTCGCGTAATAATTATCCCGAACATTTTCTCAAATCCAAACAAAACAGTTAAATAACAAAATATCCGCAAAACTCAACAAAACGATGTAACAATGATTAAATAACACAATACTTGGGAGAGAAAAATATCAGCTTCGATAGCAGCGACGTAGTACCTCAGGCGGATGGTATTGCGAATTAGCAGTTGTTACACACTTGCACCTCATCTCTCACCACTGAAATTGGACTCAGTTGCAAGACCTGTGTATACGACCGTGGATTTAACAGTATGTTACGGTTTACAATCTTTTGACAGCTTACAATCTCGCGAGATAGATTATAATCTATTGGTATTTACAATTTTACGGTGACATAAACATAATTGTAATTTTTACGCGTGTCAAAATTATTGTCTATTCCTCATTTTGTTTAAATATCCCCATATTGAACAAAATGATCGAACGAGAGAACGAAAGAAGAGACGTGGTGCAGCATTCCATTAAAATAAAAAAATAGTTAAATCTCCCACTTTCTCTAAATTAAATTTCAGAAATACATATACTGGCTTATATATATAAAAAAATTATAATTAAATAAAATTATAATATAATCAAAATATATAAAAATAATTAATAAAAAATAGAACTATAAGTCTATAACAAATATTATATATCAAAATTAAACGAGCAATTCTTATATAAATGTACCTATATATCTAACAATGTGGCTCGAAATTTGTATTTAAATAAAATTTTGCATTTTAAGTATATCTTATTACCCATAACTTTATTTTAGTAGCCATTATCTTCATCATGAACCAAATAACAAAACAGAATAACTTGAACATTTTCAAAGTTCATCAAGATGTTTATGAAATTAATATATATACATATATATTAATATGTAACGTATGTAGGTTATATATATTTTAAATTAGTATGTATATTATAAGTCATTATTTTCTTTTATTTTGAATATTATTTAATTTTTATTTTTTGCACTATCCTGTTTCTGCTTTTGCAAATCCTTTCACCAAAGGTTGTCTGTTAGAGATTGCTTTAGCAATAAGACCGCCTTTGCACACTCTTATTTTCTTGTCTTTGTTGTAATTGTTCTCTTTATTTGTATGTCCTTTCATTGTGTGTGCAATAAAGTATTAAATAAATAAATAAAATAAATATATACTTAATCAATTGATATTTTTTTAAACATGCAACTTTAATTCACATACATATCTCATTGTATGTATATCTCAGTCCTAAATAAATAAATAAAACCCTTTATAATATAATCTTTTAATATTAACAAATAAAATAAAAAAATAAACCACAATGGCCTGGCTAGCGACTGACTATTGATTCACCAAGATAAGTTTCAACCGTAATTGGTAGGAATATATTAATAACTCCTTGACAACAGGCAATGGTACAAAATAGTATTCTTTAAAAAAAATATTATTATATTGTTACATACCTACCAATATACAATTTATATTGTTATTATATTATATTTCAATGAGGAAAAAATATATTTTAATTATACTGTGTTGTCTACATTACAGAACAATAGACAAAAAAACAGATATTTGCTTTTAAGGGAGTTCTCAACTTAATAAATTGTACTATGCAAGTACAATAGTACTTTTAAGTGAGTTAGTTTTTATATATTAATGTTAATAAAATATTTTTCTAATAATTTAAGTCAGGTAACTTCAAATAGCGTATTTCAATCAAAACACATTTAAAAATATATCAAATATTTAATTTATTTTCCTTATTGAAAAGTAGTTTTGTCTATAAACTAGTATAATACAATAAAAATTACAGGAAAAAGAAAAAATGCAGCATTTTAATTACAGCTCTCTTATGATAAGTTTTATTATAAGCTATTTTGTTTATATTTTAGTTTTTCTTCTTGTATTTTTACGATAATTAAATAATATTGAATTAGTATTAAAATTATTAATTGGTAATATTTTTACACTTATACGATTTACCTACCTATGTCTAAGCATTTCCCTTTAATTACATTTACAAACAAAAACATATTAAAAATTAAATAAGCTTAAGAAAAATTTAAAATAACGATTTTGAGAAAATTATGTTTTGTTTACGTATTAAATGTCATTAAATTCACACTTGCTGAACAGCTGGTAATTTTGACAATTAAACATAAGGTTCATAAACATAAAAATGCGTTCAAGACAGGCGATAATAGAAAACAGTTTTTTATAATTTTTAATAATAGTTAATAATTCATATGAAATGTTATAATAAGTGGGTATATGATTTTTAAGTTTATGCAATTCATCAAACGTCTAACAAAGGACGTTTCAATTTAAATTTAAGTAGACGAAGTATTTTTTATATCCTAGACTTCTACTTAATACTATAAGAAATCTATAATTTCGGAAACACTTTTGTGAAATATAAATTAATTTTACAACGATAAAAAGCTAATTCACTTACGGATTCTTCAATATATTCTGAATTGGTCCACTCACAAAGATTCACTCGCTAATATAATGACGATCATCTAAACATTTTCACATATATTTATCACTAAAAATAACGCGTATGACACGAATTAGCGCAACGGCATTACTATTAATTTAAATATTAATGAAAATATCACCGATACCTATCATCCGCGGTTACAGAGTGAAGTTGATTTTGTAGCATTGCAGTGTTCTGCGCATGTTTTATGAATGAACACCCTGCGCAGATCCGCAAGCAAGCTAGGCAAGCACATTTTAATTTTCTTATTGACAATTTTCATCCAGTCATTGAACTTTCAAAAAGCAGTTCTGTTTCTTAGTCTCAACTTAATGTGTTGTCTTCATTTTCTAGTTTTGTTCCGTGGTCAATACCCCTTAATTAAGGTTCTCGGTTTATTTCATTGTGTAACGATGTCATCCTCATTAGTTTTAAAGGCGCGTTCAAGTTTAGTAATTAACATAAAAAAATTAATTTAACAGTATTAAGCCATTTTATATTAAGGATTTGTTTGAGAGAGTTTTAAATACATATTTAGTTTTTGCAAATGATATCTAATTTTCATTGAATGCTATAGACAGTTTTGTTTCGCCTGGCTAAAATATAAAGCAAAGAGAGTTTTAATACTATTTTAAGTCATTGCGACTATAATTTTAAAATGTTTTAATGTGTGCTGTTCTGTTGTTGTAAATAAATTTATATACAAAGTAATGTCGAAGCATTTTATTAATGCAGTGCTTAGATAACTGAGCTGACAAATTTAGGTTTATTTATTATGAAATTTAATCATCAAGCTATGTATCAAATTTGTATTCGTTTTATTTATCAATTATCTTCTGTTAATGGATTATTAATTTTTAATTCAAGCTAATTTTAGTATTTTATAAAGGTAAAAATTTTAAACAACCTTTTTTGATTAAAATTGGTAAACATTTTCTTTTTTAAATTATTCTGAATTTTATGTCTATTTTCTGTTTACGTGATAGTACTGTTAGTTTTCAATTACTTCTAAAATATTTTTAGAATGGCTTATTTTGCTTCGATTTGGAAAGCTAGAATAATAGAAAAATGTAGACAAGAATACGAAAACGAAAAAATTAATTCACTTCTAACATCTAAAACAGAAATACCACAAAAAACAATTATGCAAAGATGGCGATTTTATGGACAGAATACCAAAAGAAGAATGACTGGGCATTTAAAAAAATGGTTCCCTGATGGTTCATCAGTATCAAATTTATATTTTTATTTGAAATCAGATCATGCATTACCCCGTTTCGTTTTGAAAAGTTTCATTGGATTCGTCTGCGGCATTGTGCTAACATATCTTTGCTTTATATTCTTTGTATTCCAATTGTCGATATCGCTCATACACGCGACGATTATGAGTTCTATTATTGGTGTGTTACTCACGCTGGGGCTGGCATTCAGTTGCAGGATAAGGTAACTAATCTGATTATATTTAAATCCGCAGTCGAAAGTTGTGTTTTTGCTTTTTCTAACGAAGCAAAAACATATTGAAGCAAAAACAGCAAATTTACGGAGGTAATAATTGTCAGAGAAAGGTCAGACACATTATAAAATTATAGTATTTTATATTAACTTATTAGAATAAATGTTTATATTATTGTTTTATATAGGCAATTATTCCACCTGATAATAAGTTTCTTACAAGATTACCTTTGTCTATAGACACTGGAAATGAAAGAAATATAGGACACCGTTAATGTGCTGTAATTCATGGAATCTAAATTATTATGCCTGTAATTACACTGGCTCGCCCACGGCCATTATATGAATCCATTTCAGGGTGGTGAACTCAGAAATTAAATAAACATGACGTTATTAAGGTTAACTTTTTTCATAGAATAATAACGCTTAGAAGGAGTGTAGGCCCAAGCGAATTGAAGTCATTCAAATTGTTACTAGTCTCAATACATTTGACGTCACGTCAGTCGTCACGATAAAGTGTCATAGTAAGCATCTCGCGCAATTTATTAAAAAATGATCTACTGTGTAGTAAAAGGGTGTCACACTCCACATAAAAAAAATAAGGATAAGAAAATCACACGTAACTACTATTTGGCAACTTATAATTTTAGCTAAAATAGATTCATCAAAACATGAAAAGAATTTGTAAACAAAAGACGCCATTACAATAAAAATGTTGCCAGTTATGGAAAATATATTTACCACGATTGCTTAATATTTTTAATAATAAAAATGTAATAATTATTTAAAATTATTATTTTAACTTTTTTTAAATTACATATACTGTTCAAATAATTATATTATATAAATGATTATACATAAAATAAAAGCAATACTAAATAATATTACTAAATACATTTTAAACAAAGAGATCATTATAATAATAAAAGCTAAAATTAAATAAATAATATTGCAATATATAATTGTAATACTTATTCACTGCCTCGTTGGTCTAGTGGCTAGATATAAGGCCACAGACCCGGTGGTCCTGGGTTCAATTCCCAGGTCGGGCCAATAAATTGTTATTGGGTTTTTCTGTCAGAAAATTCTTAGTAGCAGCCCGGAGTCTGGAAGTTGGAAATGTGTACACTCCCGTGCCTCGGAAAGCACGTTAAGCCGTTGGTCCTGTGCCTGAACTCTTTCCGGTCGTGTCGGATTGCCGTCCCATCGGATTATGAGAGCTAGGGAAAAGAGAGTGCACCTGTGTTTGCGCACACACTTGTGCACTAGAATATCTCCTGCGCAGTTCAGTTTCAATCAGAAAACCTTTCAGCGTTGTTTAATTAATTTTAATGAAAAAATAATAATGTCCAATATTATTATCTGACAAATTGTCACATCTGAATACAACCTACGTAATAATTCAAATTAATTAAATGCAAAAAAAAAAATATTTCATAATTCAAGTTCAAACAATATCATTTTCTTACTTTACTTTGTGGGCGTGTCGGTGTATGTAACGTACGTGACACTTACACACACATTAATTCTAGTTACTTCAATTTTGAGCGAAACTTTGTATGACACTATCCTTCTAAGCGTTATTATTCTATGACTTTTTTAATTTAATAACAAATCAGTTCAAGTCGATATTTTGATTTTCTTTTCTACGACCGATAAAAATAAGATTAACGACTTCAAAAAGGAACTTTTTTTATGTATGATCAAGTATGTATAGGTGTATATGATAATATAGGTATAACTTTTTTGTTTATGAGCCGATTTTGATGGTTGCTATGTTCAATGTTGCTATGTCCTTCTCAATGATATAAAACTAAATTGATAAGCGGATGAGTGCAAATTGCTAATAAAACTCATCTGTTTAAACGTGGCAACCAGGTTGTGGTGACAGGAAAAAGGTGGGCAACCTAAGTGTAGCAAATTCCTTATATTTTACATTTTCGATTGGTGTGAAACTTGTGTGGTAAACATTGTGGGTGAAGAATTAAAAAAAAATTAAGAAAATAATAATTAATTGAAGATAGTCATGGCCATATTTTATTGGGCAACCTAACCATGACATGTTTATTTAATTGTAAAATTAAAGAAAAAAGGGTGACGGTCAACCCTAGTTCAAATCTCCTACTATCACGGTATCTACCTAAAACTTAAAATCTAAAATAATTCCTTCGCCTATCCGTCCGTGTCTATGGTAGATTATTTGTTGGGGTTTTTAATTTATAAGTTAAACAAAAAGCCTCAATTGTCCTTAATTACATGGATGAGTATTGTACTACAATGCCTTGCACGTGTCAATTAGTACTGGGGGCGAATTTTACTTAGATATAACGATAACGATACGTGCCCGATTCGATTCCGATCCAACTTTGAGTATTCTATATTTCATTCAGATCGGAATCAAACCGATATGATGTTAATATATACCGTTATGTCAAAACCAAACTTAAAAGTTAATTTTTACGCCAATAGTCGATAATTGAATTAAAGAATAGGAAAACGGATAAACGGCAACGATCACGCTTTGTTAGTAGAATTGGCCCCATGTACGTGTACGTGATTAGTATGCTCCAAATGGAGCTGGTCGATACACATATGACAGAATTCCATCATGATTTTTTCCTTAATCGTCTACATTAATTTCTGTATTTGTATAAATGTGTATATTTTTGATCGGAAAATAAGCGAGACGCAGACTTTTACATTTGTAGAAGTATAAAAGTATGAATACAATGTCATCGAACAAGCCGTATTGATCGCCATTATTACAATGTCTATAGAAATAATGCCTGCCATTCAAACTGTATCAGATTCCCGCGAATGTTCGAGAAAGTTCTGTGAACAAAACTGCCGTGCAGTTTTATTGTTGCGAAATGCCAGTAGGCTATTAAAATGGTAATGGCTTTTCTACAGTAAAATATTATGAGTACCTACTGTTTGTAAATCGTTTTTAGGAGATTACGAGTAGATGACGACAAGATTATTTAATTATAGGTTAATATTAATATCAAAAGACTTTATTTATTATTTATTTATAAAGAATCTCGAACAAAGGATACACAAGTACAATAGTGGAATAATGTTTTAAAACATATATGTCCCTTTAATTATAGGTGACCACATCAAGCAGATAAAATATAATGACTAAACAGAATTAAAAAAATAAATGTTACATAATCGTACTTAATAGTTATATGGATACGTAAACGTGTTTATAAATAAAAGTGTGAATGGATTTTGATATAATTTGGCACTCATTACTTCGTTGGCGTGATATCACATTTTTATATCGCGAATTGAGGGGTGTTAAAATTGATAGTGTGAGACATACTCTACTTGTACGATTATTTGTCCAAGGGCCAATTTTACAATGCCAAATAACTTTTATAAGAATAATAAAATTAATGGTTTGACTAATTTTCTAAAGAAAAATGTCGAATTCATTCTTCAGATAAAAGATGAAACGCTTCTTTGCTTTGGGCTGGAAATATGAACTGAATGAGTCAGTGTACTTACAAGAGAAATGACATGTAATTTCTATAGTTGTCGGCTCATTGTAAAAGAAGATTTGAGTTAACAAAAATTGTTTAAAAAAAAGAATATATTTATGACGGCACAAATATTAAATATAGCGGACGTGTTTCGTCTATTTTTAATGTAGTCTATATAACTTTCTTTAATCTCTTTTAGGTGTTTGATATTTCTGCTAATTCCTCAACTATTCTCTCGCGTTGGTCGCTATACCCTAACGTGTTATGCTCTGGTCCTCATTCTGACTGGTCCAGCCACAAATACTTTGAAGAACTCAGAGGTTTTAACCGAGTCTATGGCTTGTAGTCAGGTAAAACTTTACCTATGAATATAATTCAAAAACATTGCTACGTGAAGCAATTGCAAGCACGACACTTCACGATTTTTTTCTTCTAATATAAGCCTCCGAAACACGACGAATCTTCTGGTATAAGTTTTATGTATATTTGTTTCGTAGTTTTTTTCAGTTAGACATTACTAAAATAATGTCTCATCATATGTAAGTAAAGATAGATTGTCGATGTTTATTTTAATGAGGAGTTAAAATAATAAGTGATCTTATAATTCATAATATTATGTACAAAGTGAAATATTAAAGGTAGGTACTTATTATTGTTTATGTATAATGTATGTATTAAAGGCCAATAGATACTAAACACAATTGTTTTTCCAAAGTGAATAGTGCGTTAGTGTTTCTTATGGCTCGTGTTTAATAGGTTTTGTTCTAGATAATTACACCGTAAAGTTTTCTAAATGCTAAAATGTCTGTCCATCCCATTTCATTTTAAATGGTTTTTATGATCGCTAGACTTGAATACTACACTTGTCATATAATTTACTATAGGAAAACCTGCAACTGGAATTATGTAACATCGCTAAAAAATTTACCCAAAAAGTTACATGGCAGCACAGGCGCGGGCAACATCACTCGATAGCTCTTACCTATCATGTAGCTAGGACACGAGGTCATGACTTCAGTTGTCCATGAAATTTTCGTTATTTACAATTGAAAATGACAATTAATATTTTTAGGTAATTTTTTTGCTGACAGTACAGTACAGTAACAGCCTGTGACTGTCCCACTGCTGGGCTACGGCCTCTTCTCCTCTTATTGAGGAGAAGGTTTTGGAGCGTATTCAACCACGCTGCTCCAATGCGGGTTGGTGGAATATACATGTGACAGAATTTCAGTGAAATTTGACACATGCAGGTTTCCTCACGATGTTTTCCTTCACCGTCAAGCACGAGATGAATTATAATCACAAAATAAGCACATGAAAATTCAGTGGTACTTGCCCGGGTTTGAACCCACGATCATCGGTTAAGATTCACGATTACTATTTTAAAAATGATTACATAAATAGAACTGATCACAATACCTAATAACCACTTCACGGATCGGACAGGGTTTTTGTTACACACTGTATAGATTGACACCTGAAATATAATATTTTGCTCGAAAATAATATTTTATAAGCCGTCTCGCTAGACGACTTGACGAGTTCCAGCCCCCAGAGCAAGCTGGCTTTCGATCAGGCTATAGCACCGTGGACCACATCCTTACTGTTCGGCAGATTGTGCAGAAGACCGAAGAGTACAATCAGCTGTGTATGGCTTTTGTGGACTACGAGAAAGCCTTTGACTCCATCGAAACCTGGGCAGTGCTCGACTCATTGCAGAGATGTCATATCGATTGGAGATATATCGAGGTACTGAGATGTCTGTACAACGCTGCTACAATGACTGTTCACATCCAGGACTGTAAGACGAAGGCGATCCAACTGCGCAGAGGGGTGAGACAGGGAGATGTAACATCTCCGAAACTGTTCACCAACGCGTTGGAAGACGTTTTCAAGACGCTGGATTGGACTGGATATAGAGTCAATGTAAACGGCGAGTACATCTGACACCTTCGATTTGCCGACGATATTGTCATCATAGTAGAGTCGCTGGAACAACTTACCGAAATGCTGCGTAGACTAAGTGATTCTTCCCGGCGTGTCGGTCTCGGTATGAACTTGGACAAGACCAAGGTAATGTTCAATAAGCATCTCGTGCCGGGACCGATATACGTCGAAGGGAAACCTCTCGAAGTTGTTAGTGAATATACCTACCTAGGACAGGTTATACAAGTCGGTAGGAACAACTTCGAGAAGGAAGCCGATCGAAGAATTCGCTTGGGATGGGCAGCATTTGGCAACCTTCGTCAAGTCCTCACGTCGTCTATACCGCAATGTTTGAAGACGAAAGTCTTCAACCAATGCGTCTTACCTGTCATGACGTACGGTGCCGAAATGTGGACACTAACTGCGGGACTAATCCACAAATTCAAAGTCGCTCAGCGTGCTATGGAGCGAGCTATGCTCGGAGTATCTTTGAAGGATATGATCAGAAATGAGATTATCCGGAAAAGAACCGGAGTCACCGACATAGCTGACAAAATTAGCAGGCTGAAGTGGCAGTGGGCTGGTCACGTGTGTCGTAGGACCGATGGCCGTTGGAGCAGACGAGTCCTAGAGTGGAGACCGCGGATCGGCAAACGCAGCGTAGGGCGCCCTCCAGCCAGGTGAACCGATGACCTTAAGAAGGTCATCGGTCTGGATGCGGAAGGCAGAGGACCGGGAGCTTTGGCGCACCTTGGGAGAGGCCTATGTTCAGCAGTGGACTAGGATTGGCTGTTGATTGATTGATAACGTATCAAGTCGATTATGGATATTCCATTATTCGTTAATGTTATTTTTTTTTATACATAACAAAAATACCTTTATAACATTGCATTATATTTTTGCTATTTTCATTCGTCCTTATGCACACTGCAGAATGCAGACCATTAGTGATAAATAAAAACTTGACAACATGAAAAGTTTTATACTATTTGAAACTTTATTTGAATCAACACAAAGTCGCAATTACACTTTTTATTTATAAGAACATTTTTTAAATCACCTCTAGGAACAAATAAAAACAAATGTTCGACACATTACCGAGACCGTGAAAAAACCTTTCAACGCAATGAAGGAGTCTATAAAGTTAATGGTGGATGAAATGAAACGGGTCACTTCTAAAATGAACGAAGTAATATCGAAAATAAGCATAATGGTAACTAGTATTGGTAAGTTTGTGTTTTAAGAAAACTTGTGCTCGCCCATTTGTCTAAATTCGTTACTCAGTATTGAAAAGAAAATTTATTTGGAATTTGCAAGCTTCAAATATTCGTTTTTTTTTTTTGTTTATATAATATCTGATAACTAAAGCTCTTCAGCAAACAAAAAAAAATCAGTAATATTGTTTAAATTTCTTTTATTGCTATTTTGAGAAACTTAAAATTAACATTAGTAGATGTTTCATGCATTAAACATTTTTTCATATAACATAATACATTCAATCCAATAAATTATAAAATCTTTACTTTATTTTTATTTGGATGTAATTTTCTTAATTGGTTTGACAGATGAAATTCATAAATCAATCAACCATAACTTTTAATTATTTATTTACTTTACACTATAGTTCACCCAAATAGTGAAAAAATAATTTAGATTTACATTATATAATAGATAGGAATCGTACAATCATATAATATCAAAATTATAATATATTTAGCATCCAGAAGTAAACTGATTTTAGAAAAACCTCGAAATAATCTTTTTAAAAATAGAACACCAAGTCATATAAATTGATGTCAATTACTCACCCAATTACTCTTATAAATCCAAATAACACAATTTAACACATTCAACTAGTCACAAGTCGCGCAAATAATAAATTAATTTATTCACCTTCCTCTACCGTTTTTTTTTTAACAACGCTGTTGTATGGATTAAGTAGTCCCCTAACTATATATAATCGAAATCGAATATATCTTCACTCATACATAGCTTAATAATTATAAGCATGTATACAAATACTATACATATATACATACATACAAGACAATACAGTAGAACCTCTTTAAGTCGAAAACCTCCAAAACTCGAAAAAATGTTGCCCCAAAACCTCCATTACTCGAAATCTCAACCCTATTTATTACTTGAAATAATCAGTGACTTACTGCAAGCCATTTTGGTACATATTTTCCCTCTATAACTCGAAAAATTAAAATGGACCTCTGTATCTCGAACATAACAATATTTTATCTTAATAAAGATCCTCCAGACCGATATCGGCCACGGCGGCCAATCTCAAGAGAGATTAGCCAACTGCGCAGGTGCACTCTCTTTTCCTTAGCTCTCATAATCCGATGGGACGGCAATCCGACACGACCGGAAAGAGTTCAGGCGCAGGACCAACGGCTTAACGTGCTTTCCGAGGCACGGGAGTGTACACACTTCCAACTTCCAGACTCCGGGCTGCTACTGAGAATTTTCTGACAGAAAAACCCAATAACTATTTATTGGCCCGACCTGGGAATTGAACCCAGGACCACCGGGTCTGCGGCCTTATATCTAGCCACTAGACCAACGAGGCAGACGAGTATCTTACAACCTTTACAACTCGATAATTTGAAACTTATTACGTCTATAGTTCGAAGAAAAATAAGTTATCGACTTTAAGGATTGAATACTTTACGGAATTTTATAGAGCAAACCAGCAACTTTGAAAAACAAGAATTTTCTGCTCTTTATACCTTAGACATCTATAGATCATGCTATAGATAGAGAACACTGAATTATCTAAAGCAAAAAAAAAAATACTGACTTTTTTTAATACATACCTACTATGTACCTACATATATTTTTTATTTTTAGGATGTTTTGAAATAATGTTGACTTAGAATAAATAAAAATATGTTTGTTACCTCTGTAACTTGAATCTTTATTTATTTCACCTCTCTAACTCAAAATTAATAAGAATAAATCTTAACCTCTACAAGTCGAATCAAAATCCTCCATAAGTCGAAATATAGAGGTACTGTATATATTTGTTTCAGCGAACCTCATTCAATCATCATATTCTTGGTTAAATTCTGTTGCCACTATATGTCACCAAAAGTTTGGTACTCCTTACGACCATTGTCTGAAATCAATCGAGAGAGGAGCGACGAACTGTATGAACAGTATGGGAAAGGATTCTGTTTGGCTTTGCAATGATTCTGCGGCCATTTCGGCATGTTTACCTGTTAAGTCATATAAGACTATTAGTATTGTCTCTGACTACGCTACTATATCATATGCCGCTACACTCAAGAGAAGTATGTTATTATATTATTTAGTCATAATTTTATATATTTTAAATGATTGATAGGTATTGCAGTGATTTTAGTTGATTATTTTAACTTATTTTATATTGTCTATTGGCAAGCTGATTAGGGCGTAGATCCCGAGGGCCCGGGATCAATGTTATTGAGATTTCCTGTCGAAAAATTTTCAATAGCATTGGGATTTCTTGTCGAGAAATTTTAATTTTTTCAATGGAGACTGATAGTTTGGAAGTATATATTTACATACTACCTCAGAAAGCACGTAAAGCCTGTCGATCTTGTACCTGAATTATTTCCTGTGTTGTCTAATCGAATTGTGAGAGTGAGGGCATGAAGAGTGTGCTTGTGTTATCATGTGTGTGTATTTTGTCGCACATCCTTGTCCTGCGCATAAAGCTCCATCAGTTTCCATTGATTACAGCTGCCTTGACCGAAATTGATCATGGAGATATCATCATTGTATATACTTGAGTACAATATCTTTTTTCTTTTGGAATATATTTGAAACTACTTACTATTAGATATCTTATTTATTTATATACTTTTGTCATATATCATAATGATAATTGAAGTAACATGGGCAGGAAATTAATAACTTGGGTCTGGTTTACAGGACTGAGGAACTATATTACTCGCATTAATTCAACTTTTTCCATCAAAGTCCAAATACATCCCACATATTCCTATGGCAGTAATGAATATAGTACGTCTAATCAAATGGCTGCTGGTATCGTGACGGAGATCAGGAAAAGGGCTGATCCTCTATTAACTTGGTTATCATGGAGTTCCTGTATTACTAGTTTGTTCTTGTTGCTCATTATTTTTAGGTAACTATCATTTGTTTTTTTTTTAAGTAAATTAGTATTATTATTATTATAATATCACGTGAGAAGTAGGTGAATTTGAATATTTAAAGCAATAATATGAAATTTAAATATATTTTCTGTACACAAGTAAATTACATGTAAAATATATTATATATCGTTTCCTCCAATAGAATATTTATTTGAAGCCTTTATTTAGTTACCATAAAAAGTAACGTAAATGATAATGTCAATGTCCCAATGCTGAACTGGGACATCCCTTTTCATTTATGAGAAGGTTTGTGTCTTTTTCAACAACGCTACTAATACCAGTTGGCACACATTTGGCGAATATTTATACCACAATGTCACAAGGGGCATAACATCTTAGTTTCCAAGATTAGTGGCGCATTGGCCAAGTAAGCGATGGTTAACATCTCTTACAATGCCAATGTCTATGGGCATTGGTGACCGCTTACCATCAGGTGGCCCATATACCCGTCAGTCTCTACCTATGCTATAAAAAAAAAAACCAAACATGCAGGTTCTCTCAGGATGCTATCCTTCACCTAGCACGGTATAAATTATAAACACAAATATGAAGCACATTAGTGCTTGTCCGGCAGCAACCTTAGTTCTCGTCAAGGTTAATATATTCTAAGAACTGAATCATCACGGCTTCATATAGTTAACATACAATTATATATTCCAGAGCAAAATATTATCAGCACATGTACGAAACGCGATCTCGTTTTGACAATCGCTACGTTACAAAGGAACTGCGTGATTTGGATTTCAAAAGGTATCAAGAGAGACGAGAAACTGTTCTTCCGTTGAATAGGCGAGAACAAGCCAAATATATTTGTGTTAGTTTTGTTTTTAAACTTTCATAGCTATTAAAAGGCCTTTTAAAATTTTATCGGACATCAAAATATAATGGCATCCCAGTACATTTATTTTTTAAATTTTTCCTGTTTTACATTTTTCAATTAACATAGTGTAATGGGACTCGATAACACTATTTTTACATTTTCATTTAATTATTATGCATAAGTACAATGTAGGTACATGTAATGCAATTACAATGAAATCATTTATTTTTATTTTTATTGTATAGGTAGGCGGTCGGGCCACCTGATGGTAAGTGGTCACCAACGCCCATAGATAATGGCATTGTAAGAAATGTTAACCATCGCTTACATCGCCAATGCACCACCAACCTTGGGAACTAAGATGTTATGTCCCTTGTGCCTGTAATTACTATGGCTCACTCACCTTTCAAACCGGAACACAACAATACAAAGTACTGTTGTTTTGCGGTAGAATATTTGATGACTGGGTGGTACCTACCCCGACGAGCTTGCACAAAGCTCTAGCTTGTAGCTAGATCTAGACACTATCAAACTGATCTAGCTCTGGCTTCATTAGAACTGACATTTATGTTTGCTTTCTTAATGTAATTGAAATGTTAATTTTTTTCAGATAACATCATTCCGTCTGGTTTCATCAGAGAAGGTATATTTAACTCGTTCTATAATTTTCATGGCGATTACTACTTTCAAACTCTTGATTCACATGGTAGCTGATTATAGCTTGTATTGGGTTTTAATTACGATTCGTCACCATGGAAGGTTACAGACACCTTTATCGCGTAAATGTCTAGTTTAAATTTTTTAAATAACTTCTTAAGAAATTGTATGCTTTCCATGCTTGAAACTTTAGAATTTTCGATTCGATTCAAGGCTAAAATTTATTGCTAGCTCATTGTCTTTAGATTCATATTTTGCTTTATTATATTCTTATATTATATAACATTGGATGAAATGGATGAAACGAATTCAATAATATATATTTTAGCTGGTCCATCCGACGCTGGCGTGCATGTATCAGGATCTGGTATTGTTCGAGATTTTATTAGATCATTACTGGACTCTATTACTTCGCCCTTTCTGTCACAAAGAACGCTTAAAATTAACTGTCTCCCTAACCCCTATCCACCTGATCTGCAGCGTTATACACAAATCGGTAACTAATGTTAAATTTTCAGAAACAAACCATAATACTTGTTTTTAAATAATAAGCGATTTGTTCTTCAATTGGGCTTTGAATGCAATATTCCGTTATAGTCTCTAACCTAAAAGACTTAAAGTTCGGAACATTATTCAGTTCATCATATATTTTACTACCAAACCAAACTAACATTTAGTATTGTTGTGTTCCGATTTGATGGGTGAGTGAGTGTAACGACAGGCACAAGGGACATAACATTTTAGTTCCCAAGGTCAAATTACCGACGATCAAGTGCAAGCATTCTAACATTTTTCTTCTTAATATTACAGCTATTTTAATAATTCTCTTATGGTTTTTTGCACTATTCGAGCCGTATGGACTTCGTTTTCGTCATGTCATTGTGGGACACTATCAACCTGACCGAGCGAAGACGAGAGCTGTATGGCTTTATAATCATATACTAAGAACGAGAGGTGAATTTCAGCAATATTTATTAAATGCCTTTCTGATCTCGTGACAGAATCTGAACTTACTTCATTACTCACCCGTGACAACGGACTTATACTATTTTGATGAGTGTGCTCTTAAAATGTTTTCATTATTATGGTCAAAGTCTTATCATTTACAGACACTTTACGACCTTTTTTTGCAGTGAATTTTCGAGTTTGATCTTACAGACAAGCTCTACTGATATAAATAAAAGAATGAATAGTCAATTAATGAGGTCGTTCTCAAAATTGATCATTTTCTTCAAACATATTTAAAAAAAAAAAACCATCGATTAATAGATTAATCTGTATCTATCTAAATGTCGTCATTTGCAGGTAGTTTTATGAAATTGGCCAGGAGAAAGCTTCATCGTGAATATAAATATTCGAATCATGAAACTCAGACGTTTCGTTACTGGTCGAACTCTATTTTACCGTAGGTTGAACTTGTGAAAGGATTTTTTTTTTGTTAATAAGCAAAATATTTTCTCTCTTTTTATGGTTTAAGGTGCTGGTATCTGAGATATATATTTGGTACGCTACCAAAGGAGCTTCATTGCTTACTTTGCAAAACGTTTGAGGAACGAAATGATTCTGATACGAAATTAACAAAGTATACATAGGCGACGATTTTTTTTATCTTATATTTTTAAGAGTCGTTAATAGCTTTGAATATTTCTTTCTGTTAAAGCCTGTACATTTTGTATATCCGTAGATTATTCCTTGTGAAAATATAAGTCAACCTATAAGGGTTTTCTAGTGTCTTTGAAGATAACCCGATTTTATCTTAGGTACCTAATATAGTCACATGGCAAATCTACAGCTTTAACATTATGGCGTAATTTTTATACGTCCGATATATTTTATATTTACTTTCAGCTGTGATACATTAAATTGCCCAGGTGTATATTGTTTAAGATGTTTCTCCGATATCGGTCGCTTGTGCACTATTTGCTTATCACCTAAAGACTATGGCGATATGAGTGACGTCAGCCTAGAGAAGTATGAATAACCATATTATATATACGTGTATTCTAACCCTCGGTTTCATTTCAAAACATATTTTCATTAATAATTCTTTCATTTTAGAGGTTCGTCCGATGAAAGTGACACTGATGACACTGATGAAGTTAGTATGTATATAAATATGTTTATTTTTTTTTTAAATAAATCTGTAACTCATGTCTTGATATATTTGCAGTGTAAAGAAAAAGGTACTGAAAGGGAGAGACTTATTAAAAAACAAAAGTCAGAAATGTTAAATATGTGTGAATTAGCCTCAGAGAAAATCAAAAACGATAGTAATGCACAAGCTTCTATATTACCAATTTCTAGAGGATATGAGGATGTA
Source organism: Nymphalis polychloros (assembly GCA_905220585.2). Classification (NCBI taxonomy): domain Eukaryota; kingdom Metazoa; phylum Arthropoda; class Insecta; order Lepidoptera; family Nymphalidae; genus Nymphalis; species Nymphalis polychloros. The sequence goes on along the minus strand of HG992264.1, from coordinate 2,961,977 downwards.
AACAAAAGGAATGGAAGTAATAATAATTCAATAACAAATAGGTTCACCATAAATAGATATAATGCTATTGAAAATATAGAAAATAAAGTTACAGAAAATGAGAATCCAATACAAAAGGACATTAAGGATAAATTTGATAAAGATAATAGTAAAACATCTATTGAGTCTTCAAAATATAATAATGATTGCAGAAATAAAAACATTAGTAACCAACCCCTTAAAAAGTTGAAGCCTAAAAGACACTATCGGATCTTTCTACACAGAAAATCTAAAGTCATCAATCGTGTTCATGAAAAACGTCATGTTTTAGGGAATATAATATCACAATATTTACGACGATCGCAAGGACATAGGCGTATACATTTATTTGAAAATATTAAAATTCGCTCAAAATCAATTAATGTATGTAAACTTAGTTATCAAACTAGAGTAGCTAAATATTTAAAACTACGTCGTAAACATAGAAATAAAACAACCAAAGGAAGAAAAACAAAATCAACACTCATTTCTAATGAGAACAATAAATGCCAAAAATACAACAAGATATCGTATACAAAGAGGTTTACTCAAAGCGGTTATTATATTGCTATCAACAGAAACAATGTTTCCAATTCCAAAAGATCTCGTAAAAATGAAAACGGTAAAGAGTCGTATGAAGGACAGGAAAATTGTAAGGAACGCAATATCAGAAGCAGGCGTCAAAATATAAACGCATTTCTTAATACATGTTTCAATTATTATCGAACCCTTAAGACTATTTCTTCTTCAAGAAAGCTATATAATATAAGAAACAATACCATAGCCGATTTAACCAATAATATTAACTTCAAGCGCAAGAAAACAATTAGGAATGATGTTAAGGATAAAACTAAAACGAATAATAATCCAATAAATCGGATATGTACATATCTATTTGAGAATAATTGGTTTAAAGTTAAACTACTCAAGGATCGTAATGAAAAAGTACTTAAAAGTACATATACATCTGAATTTGAAGAAAGTATTAAAGAAGATAAATCTAACAAACCAGAGCTAAATAAAGAACACGTATGCTTCCAGTAATGTATAAAATAATATGCCTACGGCCAACCTTACAAGCTTTGCTTAGCGGCTGTCTAGTTAAATACTGACTTCGATCTTTCTGACATTATTGATTTGACATTTGAAAGGAAAAGACACACAGACAGCATTCATTCTTTAACTAATCACTCGCTAAGCCACGTTTATAAGTAAGACCGATAAACTTTAGCAGTCTCCTTAAAGCCAAGTTCTAATATAATAGTAATAGTTATATTACCAAGTAAAATGTCATGTGATCAATTTCATGAGTGAATTTGTACTCGCTTACCATGAATTATGCAAACAATAAATATAAATGGCATGGCCTATTTACTTGTAATTTGACAAAGAATAGTATTAATTACTTAAAGTAAATACCCACATATAACAAAAGTGTATTAATAGTAATTAGTAATTAATAATACTTTCGCTTGCTTGACAGTGAAGGAAAACATCGTGAGGAAACCTGCATGTGCCGAATTTCTGTCACTGAAATTCTGTCACATGTGTATTCTACCAATCCGCATTGGAGCAGCGTGGTGGAATAAGCTCCAAAACCTTCTTCTCAAAAGAGGAGAAGAGGCCTTAGCCCAGCAGTGGGACATTCACAGGCTGTTACTAATACTTTCGCAACCCCTGATTACTATTGAATATTAACATATCATAAAATTTCAGGAAGATACAATAGCTACTCCGAGATTAAAATTAATACGTCCTGTCAATTTAAATACGTGCGAAGAAAAATCCGAAAGACCAGCTATCGTTTACACTGATAACAATGAACTTAAAATTTCAAAAGGTACATTCCATTATTGATTATGTGAAATTAAATAATGAATTATGTTATACAATTACTCGGTGGTAGAGCTTTATCCAAGTTCGTCTGGGTAAGTACCACCCACTCATCAGACATTCTACCGCAAAACGACAGTACATTGTATTGTTGTGTTCCGGTTTGAAGGGTGAGTGAGGGGTAGTTCCCAAGGTTGGTGGCGCATTGATTATGTAAGCGACGGTTAACATTTTTTACAATACCATTGTCTATGGGCGTTGGTGACCACTTACCATTGGTGGTCCATACGCTCGTCCGCCATACAAAAAAAAAACTAAGAAATATCATTTAACTAAATATGGAATAATTATAATAACAATTGACATCAGTAACTAAATATATACAAATATTTCATCATCATCATCATCATATTCAGCCCACATGAATCCACTGCTGGACATAGGCCTCCTCACCGGCGCGCCAATTCTCCCGGTCCTGTGCTAATCGCATCCACCGTGCACCCGCTATTTTTCTAAAGTCGTCTGACCATCGGGCGGGTGATCTGCCCACTGGTCTCTTTGCTTGTCTAGGCCACCACTCCGTGACGACTTTAGTCCACCTTACATCTTCCCGTCTTACCAAGTGTCCAGCCCATCTCCACTTTAATCTCGTACGCTTCCCAATATCTTCGACCTTCGTCTTTCGTCGAATTTCCGCGTTTGGTATACGATCAGCGAGAGTGATGCCTAGCATGGCACGGCAATACAAATCTTTACAACTAGTTTATTTAAATAACTTCTAGACGCGATGAGAATAAAACTCCAGGGTCCAGGGTTTCTTTGTGTAATATTGTAACTTTTCTTACTGATTTTGATTTACTTGTAGCTTGAGTATTAAATGGAAATAAAAGATTGCAACTCTTTCTGTAACAGAATTTGGTGAACCGGTAAATGATAATAATAGTGATGAAGAAATAAATGCATCTTGTGTAACTCTAAGCACATTTTCGCTTAGTTATGATACGAAATCTTATACAAATACAACAACGGTAGATTATCAAGAATCACCAAAACATTTTCAAGCTTTGGATAGAAAAAGAAAAGTCAAAGATGATTCCAAAGCTAGGTCGGAATCTACACAAAGTAAGGTTTCCAATGTTAACGCTGTCAGCAATGATTGGTGGAGTCCGATACTTGAAAGAACAAATGTAACAGGACATTCGAGAAAAAATCGAATGAATGATATACAAGAAATCTGTAACTGAATATAAACGAGTGTGATTGTGTAAAACTATTTGTTTTTTTCAAGCACTTGTACTGCAAATGATTTTAATCTACTTACAGTACATGTTTGCAAGGTTACAAGTAGTTCGGAAAAACTTTCCAGTGAGAAGAAATTGGTAAACATCGTCAAATCGATTAAATCAGATTAATCTTTTAATAAATTCGTTTTCAGCAACTGACGATTTTCAATTAAATAAAAGATCGTATTTTTAGTGTTACCTACTTGGTAAGTGTGATTTCTAAGGTGTTTCCAGCCTCGGATTTGTGCTTAGGCCTAAAAGGTATCGGCTTATCTTACCCATCCGAAAATACTATTATATTATAATTTCAAAATAATAATATTTTACTGCATTGGTTAAATGTCAGTGTTCGGGGGCTACATATTGGGACGAATATTTCTATAAATACTAACTATTAAACCAAATATGTAATATCTTATTTGACTATCGTTGTTTCTAAACATAATTTGTTTTTATTGTTCTATGTAACTAATAAATTATCTATCTGTGCATCTGATATTTTACTTGATGTTTCTCCGAAGACGATTTGATTATATATAATTATATAAAAGGGTATTTTGTTTTAAATGGGTGGAATACGTTTGACGTCACGTCAGCCGTCACGATAAAGTGTCACAGCTCGCGCAATTTATTAAAAATATGACTTACTGTGTAGTAAAAAGGGGTCACAACGCTACTCATAAAAAAAACAACATATAATTTTAGGTAAATACATTCATCAAAACACAAAAATAATTTGTAAAAAAATAGTCATTCCAATAAAAATGTTGTCAGGTATGGAGAAAATATATGCTTAATATTTTAAATAATAAAAATGTAATTATTATTTAAAATTAATATTTTAACCTTTTTAAATTAGATATAAAACATTAGCTGTTCATATAATAATGTTTTTTTTTATTTTCTTTAGATATTTCCATTTTTTAATTTTGATCGGGTTCGTAATTAAAGTCCAACACTCTAGACTTTAATTACGAACCCGATCAAAATTAAAAAATGGAAATAAAAATAAAAATTAAGTATTCTTGAGTTTAAACAATAAATAAAATATCTTATTTCATGGAGTGGACGTATCTTGTACCCCAATTATTCATTATTGATTTATTTGCGAATGATGATAAAATAATTATTATAGATAAATCTCTGGAATAATATTAAATGCTACTAAATTTCATTTTTAAATATATTTCTATTATCTATATTTCAATATCGATTACCAAAACTTAACCGTAATGTCAAAATTAGTTTGTTTATGTGTCATATGACAGTGTCATCAGATTCACATTTACTTTCATTATTTTAATGGAAAATGTGTGATTTAAACGATAATCCAATTAAATTAAGTGTTAAGTGGAATGGCAAAGAATATGAATTACCGGAATTATCTCCGTCTGACTCAGTAGCGATGTTAAAAATCGCTATCGAAAATGCCACTGGAGTTCGACCGGAAAGACAAAAACTCCTCAATGTTAAGTTTCAGGGTAAATAACGTTTATCTTTCTATTATTGCAAATGATATCATATATAAATAACAACTACTAACTGGCATTGTCGGCTTTATTTCACTTGATTGCAATATTTTTTATTATTAATATAAAGCCATTATTGGAACTTGTGAACATCTTTATCACTAGACATTGTGCCATTTGATATATCATGATTTACAAATTAACATCACAATATAAAAAAAAAATCATCACTCACCAGGTAAAGTTGCAACAGACAATTTTACATTGTCTGTCCTGAATCTTAAACCAAATCTCAAGATCATGATGATGGGCTCTCTAGAAGAAGCAATAGAAGGTGCCAGAACGAAGCCAGATGTTGGTGACGAGGTGATTAATGACTTGGACATTGAGGAAGAAGAAGTAGATATTGAGAATCAGGAGGTAGTAAATAAATTAAAATTAAGTTATTTAGATTTTAGCTATTAGTGGCACATATATAACACATATTATGCATTATTCTGCAGATATATTTGTCAAAAATCAACAAGAGAGTGCGGGACTACAAGATCAATGTATTAAATGAACCTCGTCCTGGCAAACGGTTACTAGTTTTAGACATAGACTACACTCTCTTCGATCACAGATCTGTTGCCGAAACTGGTGAGCATTGTCTACTGTAAATTAAATTATAATTATGAATGATATAATTAAGTGTGATATAAAGCATGGAATTAATAATATATTAATCTATCTGGCATAGCATTCTATCTGTTGGTAACAAATGCTATGCTTATCTGGCACCCAATTCTATTACTTTAATTATTTTTTTAATATTATCATGTTATCTGTTCATTAGACAATCTGAATTCGTTTTTTTAATTGATTACTCAATTTACACTCGGTGCTAGAGCTTTGTGCTAGCTCGTCTGGGTAGGTACCACCCACTCATCAGATATTCTACCGCAAAACAGCAGTACTTTGTATTGTTGTGTTCCGGTTTGAACGGTGAGTGAGCCAGTGTAATTACAGGCACAAGGGACATAACATCTTAGTTCTCACGGTTGGTGGCGTTTTGGCGATGTAAGCGATGGTTAACATTTCTTACAATGCCAATGTCTATGAGTGTTGGTGAACACTTAATATCAGGTGGCCCATATGCTAGTCCGCCTAACTATACAATAAAAAAAAAATTATGATATATGTTTTGATAAACCCTTTCTGCTTTATTATAAGATACTAAATTCACAACTAGCCTTAATTAAAATTAATAATAACATTGCGTTTTTATGTTGTTTTTCTGTGTCTTAATAAAAAACGTTGTCAATGTAATAAATATGCAATAAATATGTTTTTTTTAATTTAAATTTAATTAGTTGAGTTCTTAAGCTTAGTTGTATTAAAAAAAGTATGATTCGTTTTTATTACTTCAGGTTATGAGTTAATGCGTCCTTTCCTTCACGAGTTCCTCGCATCTGCATATGAGGATTATGACATAGTCATATGGTCTGCAACGGGAATGAAATGGATTGAAGAGAAGATGAAACTGCTTGGTGTTACGACCCACCCGGACTATAAAATTATGTTCTATTTGGATTACCTAGCTATGATTACCGTACATACGGCCAAATATGGGACAATTGATGTGAGTATTAAATATTACACTTAATATAAAAATTACCTAGTGGTAGGTTTTTGTGCAGATAAACCTAGGTGGGTACCACATCTCCATTATTCTACCCCCTAATATAAACATTGTGTATCATAGCTTCAGTTTGAATGTTGGGTATACTATTTTTATTACGCTTGTGTGCAAAAGGATATTACACAACCAATGACTTCTTAGAGGATTGCACACCTTGGGAATGAAACGATCGCCTCCAGGGTACTTCAAAAAAAAAAAAAACTGTCAATTGTCTATATTGTAAAGATGAGAAAAAAAAATCCCGCTGAGTTTCTTTCGCCGGTTCTTCTCAGGTCTGATGTGTTTGTTTCCGAATCGGTGGTAGATTTATGACAATCAATAAGTAAGTGTAATGCTTGAATATTGAATAAAGATTTTTGACTTTTGATTACTGGTGATATCCTAGATACCATTCAGTATATTTCTATCATATGGTCACATACCATCGTCGGGTAGGTAGCTTGCTTGAATGCCTGCCTACATAAATTGGCCCACCTGAGTCTGCAGAAAACCCTACCAAGTGATTCTGTTAATAAGATACCTTGAATATTTTTTTGTAATTTTATCACATCTTCTATAGATGCTTTCCTAAACTGCCTCCGCCTTTTTTATATACCCTCTACATCCAATCATTCTACATAAATGTACAATGTACATGTGTTCAAAAATATTGGTAATGACTGTCGAACTTGATTACAATTTGATTCGTAGAGGTCTTATGTAATTTAAAAAAATATTTTCCAGGTAAAACCTTTAGGCGTTATTTGGGGCAAGTATCCACAATACACTTCAAAAAACACTATAATGTTTGACGATATCCGTCGTAACTTTATCATGAATCCGAAAAACGGTCTTAAAATCCGACCGTACAGACAAGCTCATTTGAATAGAGAAAGAGATAGAGAACTGCTGCTATTATCTAATTATCTAAGAGAAATAGCTCATTATAGCGAAGATTTTGATAGTATAAACCATAAAAAATGGGAAAAATACAGACCGGAAAAATACAGGACCCAAGCGGGTAATAAGAGAAAGGCTGAGGACAGTCCGTCCTAAATCTAGGAATGACAATGCAATGAATTGTAAGTCTTCTTTGAAAGGCAATAAAGCTTATTATTTTTTCGCTTAAAAGACTGCGGAATTAAGACTTTTGTTTACGCATCATGGAAATAGTAAAACGATTTTTAAAATCTGTAAAATTGCAAGGAATTCACAGGAATGAATCATTCCAAAACTTCTTTAATAATAGGCAAGAGCACACATTTGATTTAACTAAATATATCGAGCCAAAATTTTCAACACAAATTATTTATTTAATTTTTAGCTGGGAGGCATTTTTTATTAGTACAGCCTAATTTGCTTGGAAGATGTATGCAAAGTGATTTTTTACTCTTTGTAATAAAATAAATAGCATGAAAATTTTTATATGTATACACTATCAATATTGCCAGGATTTTAAATTGAATGTGTGCTCTTAATCTTAATTATTTATAAAATCATTTAACAATTCAAAATAAAAGTGTTATTTAATAAATTACTATATTTTAATGTGTAATACCATAATTTCTTTGTTTTTTTTTTTTACTAATATAAAAACTCCATCTATTTTTAGTAATCCATTCAGTAATCCATTCTTAGAATAAATCCGTGTGTTATAGTTTTCATGTAATAGAACATTTTAGATATTAATTTAAAACATTTAAATACTTAAATAAGATCACTTAAGTATACAGGGTTATTTGTAACACACCAGCAACCTCGCAGGACTAGATAGCTAACACCATAAGCAACAACTTTTGTTCTACGACTTTTGATAATTTGTTAGATTTTATTTCCATACAAAAATGAGTATTAATTTAATTTCCCGCTTGAACGTTTATAAATCTACGCGCATTACAAAGATCGACGCTTCGCATCGTCCTTTCGTTTATGAATGAAACTACAAATGTCACGACAGTACGACAAAAACTTGTAAAATCTTTTTTTTTTTTTTCATGTATTGAGTTATGTCCGAAGTCGTAGAACAAAAGTCGTTGCTTATGATGTTATCTATCTAGTCCTGCGAGGTTGCTGGTGTGTTACAAATAATCCTGTATATGTATTATGTAACATTAAATACATGCATTCGACATGAAAAGTAAATTATTTATTTATTTAATTCTTAAAGATTATAAATTTGGTTTTTAAAAAAAAGAACATGTCTGATGTAAATTTCATTATCCGTAATGATTTTCTTTTTGAATCTAATTATTATTTTGTAGCGAACAAATAGTTATAATATATAGGATATATTTGTGTATCTTAGTAATATATCATGTGCGTTAATTTGTGTGTATTTATTGAATAATCCATCTTCAATAAAGATGAAACATAAATTGTATATCTCTCTATTCTTTCTTTTTCTTTGACAATAAATAATTGTTATTTTTTTTGTAGGTTTTTTTTTCATTATTTTCAATATCTTACAATAATAATAATAATAATTTATGCAATGGCATCTACATGATTCCAATTTTCCTTTTATAGTAAAATAATAATATTGAATCTATTGTCAGGAGGGATTTGCCCGTCTGGGTGTGGGTTGGAAACAGCAATACTTAAAATATTGAATAGCATCGTAGTTCCCAAGGTTGGTGGCGCATTGGCGATGTAAGGAATATTTAGGCGGACGGGCAAATGGGCCACCTGATGGTAAGTGGTAACCAACTCCCATAGACATTAGTGCGTATATTATTTTATCACTTAACAAAAATTCACGTTTTATTAGAATATCTACAGGACGAAATTTATTCTTCCCCCCGTGGCTTTGTCTGCATGTACGGGGGGGGGGGGGGTGTCCTTTTATTTACTGACATGTATGCAAAATTACACGATGATCGGTTAAGTAGTTGAGACGTGCAATCCTAGCAAAGAAACGCTCACATTGTCATTTAGAATATTTTGTTAGAATAATTTGTAATTTTTTTTTTTATAAATTAAGTATAAGTGTATATTATTATTTGTTTAACCACAGCGACGAAACCGCGTTTATTTATGAAAAATACATGTTTTATATTAATTAAATGCATGTATTATCATTGTGACGCATTGGAGTGAATCATATTCATAATTATTGTTACGGAATATTTTAGTATTTCCCCGTTTCTTCCTGTTACTATCAATACAATTGTACCATACATACTTTGGTTTGCTAGTGAGAAACACATTTTTTCATTACTAAATAATATAATTTACTAAGTGAAATAAGAGATGAATCCAACTTCGGAAGTAATATCGCAGTCTAAACGAGTGTCTAATACGTCTTGTGCCGTAACTGGTGAAGGTACACTTACATCAGCAATAACAAAAGAAATTAATGCAAATGAGTCCGAATATGCAGGAAATGAATCGTCTGAAACAAATGGTATAAATAAAACGGTACCCAAAAGTGAAAATCATTCCGAACAAAATTCAATAACTCAAGATGAAAATAACCAACATACGGCAGCGATGCAACAAGAAAAAATTCCAAAAGAAGAAAACTTAGAACACAATGAAATTAGTACATCAACAGAACTAAACATTTCTAATGAAATAAATTTACCGGAAACTGAAAACAATAATATTGATGTTGATGATGAAGAAAGACAAAAGAACGTAGGATGCTGTGGATGTTTTGTAGAAGTTTGTTATTGCATAACATGGTACTGGCGAATCATGACAGATTCTGTGGTATCTTGTTTTAGAAGTTGCGGCAATTCCTTACGCAGCTTATGTCACTCATGTGGAAGACCTAACGTTGCTGACGATGATGATGGGAACTATTTTTACAGCGATCTTAATACTTTCAATACTGATATTATAGAGAATGATGACGATGAAATTATTGTGGTAGAAGAAGCTCCAACTGTATTAACTTACAATTCTTCAGTGCCCGATGGAAACGATGGTGGTAAAGACAATTGTGCGGTAGATGAAGGTAGTATTGCCAACAGTAAAGGCGCCGATGGAGGTGGCGATACTGGTGATGCACATTGCGGTGACAGTTAGTTTGAAAAAAAATATAGCATAAGTTTAAGAAGAAGCATTACTAAACGAATACTTTAAATATATCGAAACTAATTTACTTATAATTTTGGGGTAGTTTATCTAGATAGCAGAACTCTAATAGAATCATATTTTTATTATTGTCGTGTACCTATTGTTATAATAATTATAAAATAATTAAGTGATTATTTTAATTATCTTTTATTAGATATCCCAGCGTCAAGTCACGAAACTAACATGACAATATGTAAAATTACTAATATGATATTGCTCGTACATATAAGCATATGTATATAACATGCTTAATTTAAATTCGATCAAATTGTGCATGCGCAAATTATTCTTGAAATATAATAAATAATAATAAATATATTCCGCATTTATCTGTTGCATATTTTTTGAGATACAGTCACGGTCGTATACACAGGTCTTGCAACTGAGTCCAATTTCAGGGGTGAGAGATAGGTGCGAGTGTGTTACAACTGCTAATTCGCCATACCATCCGCTTGAAGTACTACGTCGCTGCTATCGAAGCTGATATTTTCTCTCCCAAGTATTGTGTTATTTAATCATTGTTATATCGTTTTGTTGAGTTTTGCGGAATTTTTGTTATTTTTGTTTTGTTATTTAACTGTTTTGTTTGGATTTGAAAAAGTGTTCGGGATAATTATTACGTGAATTGTCATGCCTCTGGCGGCCGTAAATTGAACTTAAGAGCGACATTATGTCAACGTATCCCATACTGAAGTTGCAAGACCTGTGTATACGACCGTGGATACAGTTTATTATGACAACGTAGTAAACGAGAAGGCTGGCTTTTACTCCGAGGGCTTTTCAAACGAGTTTTGTTGAAAGTTCAAAAAAACTTTGCATGTCAGATTAATACATCGTCACGTCACGTCACGTCTACAGAAAATATTGCGTTGATTTATATTTTGAATACTTTTGAAATCTTAAATTCACAATGATTTTAAGAAGAAATCAAACAATAAAAAGCGTTTTTAATTTTATTCGGTAGGCATGTTTATAATACAGTTTTATCATATTAAATTAAAACATTTTGGATGTATAAAAAAGTGCAAAATAGACTGGTATACTTTGGTCTGTCGTATTCAGCTATTATTAAAGCCTATTTCAACCACAGTAGGAATAGGTAGGTAGGAATTAATTTACAACATTGTCACTGAACTGACGCGATATCATTGGACGAAAGAACTTGAATAATCTATGGTATTTATTAAAGATTTGTGAAAAATAGAACTCTAAAAGTAAAATTAAAGTAGAGAAATAGTTAAATGGAATAATGTTGCATTATAATTGAAGATATATTAATCTAGAACTGTATGAAATGCATACTATTGTAGCGGAACGATTAACAAGTCGCAAATGATATGGAAATCTAAGAATTGATAGGTATCTATACATCGATAAGTAATTGTAAGATAAAATCGTAAATGTATTTCGTAAAAATATTTTTAATTATTTTCACAAACATAAATTCGTTACCTACCACTTCTTAATTTTTATTTAATTTGAACTTTTGAACGTTGCTTTCGCCGTTATCAATGAAGTGACTACTTGACTAGTGACATTTGTCATTTAGTCACTGACTAAAATAATAACGTATAAGTTTATTTTTATTATATTTATTATTTTATATTTAATTGATTAGTGATTAATGGTGTGGCGGTAGAAGTTAGTATTGTAATTATGTAATTTGTGACTAATCCAACATACAATCAACACGTGATTATTCACATTAATAAATTAAACTTCATAAGGAAAACTCGCGACAATAACAATAACAAGTCACAAATCCGTCCAAAAGTCCATGAATTGAATAAATAATGCAATCATTTAAACTTTTATTATATCATCAATGACTACTGGAAAAAGTGCGTCCATCTAAAGTGCATTAAAAACTAACAATATTTTGTAAATTAATCTAATAGAACTAGAAAATACATGACGAACTAAATTAAAATAATTTTTTTTTATGTGTTAAAATGTCAACTGTTATTACCGCACAACCCCGTCTCCAGAACTCTCCAGAAAACCAAAATGAAGACGCAAATACGAATATGATAGACCAAGAAGAGAAAGAAGCTCGTAAAAAAGAAAACCAAGACATAGAGTTAGAAGAAGCTTGCTGCTGTGTTTTAGAGTCTACCGAAGATATATGGTGTATCTGTCATTGTATAGCGTGGTGCTTTCGTAGTTTGGGTCATTGTACTGACGAGTTTTGTGAAGGCTGTGCTCAATGTATAAGCGGTTGTTGTGAAACTAGTGGTGATACAGATGTTGACGCTGCTGATGGCTGTTTTTGCTGCGACTGTGATTGCTCTGATTAGGATTTTTTTCACTTTAGTGTTTATAAGCATCACTTGTGTTTTATCCAAGGAATTATGATGGAATAAAATGATTTACTCTGACTTGTCATTCTCTAAGTAAGCGATTAAGTATATATTTGTTGACAATAATTTAACTAGATTATGTGATATTACAAATGATTATTTTTTATCGATTATATATAAAAATATACACAGATTTTGTATAAATAAATATAATTAAAAAAAAAATGAATCAATCAACTTGTTAAGAAAAAAATAAAATTATTTTAGAATAGGAAATACATTTATTTTTTATACTTTTGATATAATTTATATGTCATTCGAAGACAGTGCTGGGCGAATATGTTTTTTATATTGTAATCTCTCCTTTGTTGCCAACCTGTGTTATACAAATAATAATGTTTACATCAACATAATAATGTGTGAGCAATTAATATAAGTCTGAAATTGTTAAAATCCAATTTATTTATATTTATAAGTGAATATATTAATTATTTGAGTGCCATTAACCTGTGCCATCAATTAATTAATATATATTGTTATATTAACCACAATATTATGCATTCAGAAGAATAACAATATTTTACTGTTAATTGTGTTTTAATTAATGGATGTTTTTTTTTTAAAGTTCATATCCATTATTAAGCAGAAGTAATATGACTCAAGAATATTCAAGCTGTGTAGTACTTAAATATAAAATGTGTATTACATAGCAATGTATTTTAAGTAAATGCCTGTGAAGTTCTCACTGCCGAGCATAGGCCTCACTGCCGAGCATAGGTCTCTCGATCCATCCTACAACATGCTGGTTGGTATAGGGTTTTCCAATAGGGACGCTTGAACTTTGTCAGCTGATTGCGGCCATGTTGTTTGAGTGACAGCTGTCAAATGCAGTGTGTTATATTCATTCCGTCCTCCCAAACCACCATGGCAGGTTACAGTGTCGAGCAGCACGTGCAAATCATAAAATTGTTTTATGAAAATGGGTCTTCAGTTCGAGCAACGTTCCGCGCACTTCGCCCGTTTTACGGTCGCGATGATCGTCCTGCCGAGTCGACTATCCGTCGATTGGTGGACAAATTCGAGTCAACCGGGTCAGTTAACAATCAGCCGGTTCCCGTGCGTCAACGTAACGCGAGATCTGCCGAGAATATCGCCGCTGTGCGCGACAGTGTCCTCGAAAACCCGCGGCAGTCAATTCCGCGTCGCGCACAGGAACTCGGCCTTTCGCAGACGACAACTTGGCGAATTTTGCGTTGTGACTTGAGCCTGCACCCGTACAAGATCCAGCTGACCCAAGAGCTCAAGGTTAATGACCATAGACAGCGCCGTGTGTTCGCTGACTGGGCATTAGAGCAGTTGGAAGTTGACGCCGATTTTGGCAAAAAAATCATCTTCAGCGACGAGGCGCATTTTTGGATGAATGGCTATGTCAACAAGCAAAATTGCCGTATTTGGGACGAGACCAATCCACACGAGGTTCACAAAGTGGCAATGCACCCGCAGAAAGTGACTGTTTGGTGCGGATTTTGGGCCGGAGGCGTGATTGGTCCGTATTTTTTCGAAAACGATAATGGTGTGGCCGTCACCGTCAATGGTGAGCGATACCGGTCGATGATAACCAACTTCTTTTGGCCTGAAATCGAGAATATGGATCTGGACAACATGTGGTTTCAACAGGACGGCGCTACGTGCCACACAGCACACGCTACGATGGAAGTTCTGCACGATCAAGCGCCCTTAATGGAAAACCCTATAGATGTGGGGCAAAATTTTAACTGTCACATCCTTACGATTTAATCCTTCACTGCTGTGATTATCTGGATTTGAGCCCTCATTCTTTAGTAAGATTACGATTACTAAGATTCACATATTTGGGCCAATAGGCCTTTCTGCTGTACATATGCATTTGTAACACCTATTTTTATATAGCCAAAGATACTTAATTATTTTTACCTTAATCTCCAATATAAATTTTGGATTAGATAACAATAGTGCAAAATTATAACACATTTGAAAATTTATAAATTCAATTAAAAAAGATTTTCAGACGTTTATGTAACTTGGTAAAGTTTATAAGAATAATACAATCAACCAGTAGTTATTCTGTGAGATACATACATGAACTTTTGCAAATTTCTACTCTGTTCTAGGTTTTTAAATGAAACAACATTTTTGTCAACACATTTGAATTTTAATCACATCACAATACATAATAAAATGACTAGACATCGATTTTCATAACGATTTATAATTTAATAAAATGAAATAATTTTAATACCTAAAGAGTATTATAATTTATCTATAGTAGAGATAAAGGAACTGCGAGGAATAAATAAATTTGACTCTTGAAGTGATTCCTAAAATGAAATCAAAATTGTTTTTTAAGACTAGTTTTACACTGATTAATAAATAATTTATTCCACAAAATCAATCTGTGCAATAATTTTGACAAAGAATGCAACGTAATTCGTTGGTATCCCACGACCGAATGCTACTGTCAAGTATTGAATTTGTTTCTTATAGAATTTAAATGTCATAGAATAACTAAATTTTAGAACACTTTTTGCACATATATTTTATTTAGAAAATTATTACAATATAATCCCGCTTAATGAAATCGAATCTTCGAACAGTCGAGTGAAAAAAATTACCCTATAAAATACATAAATCCATCACAAATCAATATTACAAACTCACCTAATTCTTCAACAACGAAATGTGACAATAATATATTTTAAATACTACATAAAATATATAGAGACCTCAAAGATACGTTAAAGATACAAATTAAATTTATTATATATTTTTAATTAGCGGGATTTGTGTAAATTATTCGTGAATCTGTTTTTGCAAACCTAATAATACAATAAATTCTTAACCAGTGTATAAACTACATACATATTCAAACTAATTTGTACGTGAGATTACAAAGAATGTGTTAGAGTTCAACAGAATACATCTACACTGTAAGAAGTCACTTTATTACTCACCCGTAAAATGTCGACAACCGACTTACGGTTGTTATACTATTTTGATGCGTGTATTAATATGTTATAATTATTACGGTCAATGTTGCATAACACTTTCTCACACATCACGATCGATTTGCTGTGCCCTACGACAGAGTAGCCCTACTTGGTTTAGTTGCTTAAAGGCTTAATTTATACATGTTGTAGATGTATTCATAACGGGCGTTATTTCGTTTTCTTTACATACAAATAATGTCTAGATTTGTTTGGTATATTATTACAAATTAGTTTGAATCGCAAAACATTTTACTATTTCTTCGTTTTTATACGAAAATATATAGAGTTATATTATGAAACAACGCATTGCTTATTTTAGAATCTTATAAAAAACAAATAACTTTTGTAAAAAGTTTCTATATACTGCAAAACGATGGATACAATTTTAACTTTTCCATTTCCTATCGAAAAAAATAAATAAATTTAAAGACTTAATTATTATATTTGATAAGAGAAAGATATATTTTTTTTATTTATAAAATCTAACGGCCATACTTAAACAACTTTGCTTAGCGGTTTGCTTAGTTAAACAATGCTGTCTTTTTCTTGAATGTCTTGTATAAGTAAGACCGTTGCTATATTGCTATGTTATACACACAAATACATATGAGGTATGCAGGTGGGCGTACCTACCTTATGGAATATTAGCCAGAGGTCAAATTAAGAATACCGTATACTTTTCACCAGATCTCGATGATACGCCAATACGTATTTAATAGAGAGTATTGCATAGTAATGGATGATTAATGTATATAGGATTTCAGCTTGATAGCCTTATCATTAACTAAAATTAAATCTTTAAGTGCAATTTCAATATTTAGACACATAACATGATATGATTGTTTTTTTTTTAATTTGACACAACATTAAGACATTAATACAATAGACGTTAACTACCGTGGAATGAATTAATTATCTGTGGAAACAATAAATATTATTTATTCATATTATTACTTTTCTACAAAGCAAATCTCAGAACAGTAAGTACAGTAAGTAATGTGTGCATTGGTTAAATGGGACTCAAAAGTGTATACGCAATTAAATTATTATTAGTATATAAATACATAAATTATGTTATAAATGCCAAAGTTAGAAGTATCGTTCTTGACAGTCGTTTTGGCGGTAAAAAATACTTTTGCCTGCCAAATAAGTAATATATTGGATTGGTAATTTGTAGTTTCAAAAGGGCACTTACACAAAAATTAACATAAAGAAATATCAGTGCATAAATTACCTAGGATGGCCAAATGTCTCCTCACCTTTTAAAGGACAGGAGTTTATTATACCAAGTCTGCGAGTTGGCCGTTAAATATTGTTGCCGGATTTCACACCATATATGCAATTTCGTTGATTGTTGTGTATGGTGTTGAGTGTTGACGTGGCAGTATGAGATAAATTATTGACACAACAAAAGTGGAATGGAACTTATTCTAATATATATACAAATAAATAAAAATGAAGTGTCTGTATGTATTTTTAAAATAACTGTATAAGTTTAAAAACCAAGACAATACTTTTTTTTTCAGATTATATTTAATATCTAGAATTCAAGTATGTATGATGTAATTTAAAATGTCAGATATTAAAAGATTTTCGTCACAAACTGAATTTAACGGTGCCGAGTCGCGGGCTTTGCTAGTTATATAACGTGTTCTCACTGGACTGTGCCAATTCGCCAGTGGTTGAATGCTCCCCACTATAAAAACCGTGTTTCCGGTAAAAATGTAGTTTAAGGCTATGAGTTCTAACTGTAACATATTCAATGTAATATATAAAATACTTACTATTCTGAGTACATTAATATTTTATTATTTCTACTTTAAAAACATTTACTTACTTAACCAGCTCCTCTTATGGAAGCTATGGGATTATTATATTTAATATTTAGTTATTTTTAATCTATTTTTTAATTATTTTGTATTATAACAGGTACTGCGATAAAAGTAACTAAAATATACCATAATACTTACCACAATATAAAAAAAAAACTATTGTTATAAAAAAATTATCAAGAGCATTTTATAATTTTAGGTACTAAAGCTTCTAGACTATATGTTGAGTATTTCAACATTGAATTCGAAAGAGTCTCTAATCTATGAAATAAAAACGTTATGATAACTACTATAATTAAAAAAAAGCAAAATACCCCTAAATGTCTTCTAAGATTATTATTATTATGTTTCTTATACTTAGAAATTGCAATATAATTTTTTATTAAATTATGGCAACACTGTTAGAACAAAAAAATTTTTTGACGTGATAACTTCTTATAATTCGATGAATGCCGACTGCACGCATGAAAAAACATGACTCATAGTAACGTTCTGCCTGAGCCGAGCGCGGAAGCGCGGACTCTCTATCGCTTGTTCCGCGATAGAGAGGCACGATCGGCCTAAGCGTTCGGCTTGTGACGCATCTATCTCTCTTCCACTCCATCGGCCGATGCGTCCGAGTATTTATCAATGTTTTTTTATGACGTTATCACGTAAAATTATCGCCCGTAAACAGACTTTACAATTTATGTGTTTTTTTTTTACCAAATAATTTGACTGAAAGTTGAATTTTCACACTTGATTTATGTCAAGTAAATTTTGCTGTTAAAAATCCAGAGTTTTGTTGCCAAAGTTAGCTTTGTAAGTATATATAAGTTTTGGCTCATGATTATTTCATATGTATTTGTTACTTAACAGGAAATAAATACAGCCGGCATACATGTTGTCTGCGTAACTATATGTATATATTTGATATTACAAAGGAAAAATATTATATGGTCATACTTCGACGTCAAACGGTAAAATTATTTTGTAACAAATAAATCCTTTTTTTTACCGCAGTGTGAACCGTGTAATTACTACCTTTACCTTTATTTAAAAACTACTTGTCTATGGTTGTGAAAAAACCTGTCATATATAATTTATATAATTCTATCTATGCAGATATCTAAGGTCTACTTGCCAGAATATATTTATTGATGCATTTCGCAAATCAATTACCCTGTGGTATTACTTTGGCTTAATTTTACATAAAAGTCATTCCGTCATTAAATTCGAATTAAGACGTTTTTAATTAGCAATTGAATAAACGAAGTATTATTAAAGTATAGAGACTAAGTACTTTATAACAGTAACATTAATAGTTTTTAAATTGATAGATAAGTCATAGACACCAATATATTATCTTAAGATATATATAATAATTAATTTAAAAGTCGTTGAAAACAATATCATAATAATTGACAAATATATTAAGAAACTATTAATACATAATGATCTGAACATATAACTGTCTGATGAAAGACAGATAAAAAATATGCCACAATTAAGCGGCCATTTTGAAAAAAAAACTAAGTTTATTAATGAAATTAGGAATAAAAGCGCACCTTCACATTATTTTTATTGGCACTCAAAACAAATATTTCACTCAAAATGAATGATATGGCGAAATTTCTAATCAAACCGGACAGTACCAAAATAATTGCTATCACTTTTAACTTCATATACAAGAAAGAGATAGCATAAAAATGTCTTAACAAATGACTTCAGAATATTTTATAGAGCTTGAGTTAGTTTTCGTGAAATATTTACTAGCTAAAAATTATATAAGGGCAATTATTTGCCCTATTAATGTTAAGAGTGAAGAGAACAATTTAATTAGTAAATATTTAGACAAGAGAGAACTTTTAAAATGCAATATTTTAAAACGAGATTATTTATTCTAAGACTAGAAGTTAAAATTAATTTCTAATTAAGTTTATAAGAAGTTTATTATAGTATTAACACTTCATGCAATTACTTTATTTTGTTAAGAATACGAAATACTTTTAGGATAGTTAAGAGACTTAAGTAAAAGCACGTTCAACACGATATCATCTATAAAGCTGTGGTAACATCTTCGGAATCAATAAGTTACCCTTTTTCTATTACAACAATTATAACAACATCACTTTATGACATTTCAAGATTTCTTCCTGAGTTTCGAGCTTGTAATAGAATAGCTCTAATGGTGACTTGGTTAAGATTTAATAGACTTTTAAGTAAAAAGTCTTATGAAATAAATTATTATTACTTGGAAAGCAATTTCATTAACAAAAATGCGTGAATATTTAGGATAATTTCAAACAAAACTACATTTTCAAGATTGATTTTATGTTTGATTATCATAATTTGTTACGAACCGCGAAATACTTTAAGGATAGATAAGAGATTTAAGTAAAAGCGTGCTCAACACGACATCATCTCTAAAGCTGCGGCAACATCTTCGAAATCAATTAGTTACCTTTTTTTAATTATACCGCCTTGAGACATATTTATTGATAATATATTATATTTTATCTCTAAACTCGACATGAATTATAATCAGATAATTATTTAGAAAATATATCTATGCTAATGTATAAAACTGAAGAGTTTGTTTGTTTGATCCGGCTAATCTCAGGAACTACTGGTTCGATTTTAAAAAATATTTTTGTGTTGTATAGTCCTATTATTGAAAGAAGGTTCTAGGCTGATTTTTATTAAATATATTCTTATTAATCATACGCGGGTGAAACCGCGGGCACAGCTAGTATATTTTATGTAATATAAGTAAGTTATTTTTTTACATAATTCCTAAGCTGTTGCAGTGTAACACAATTTAATATATATGGCAACATTTTTAAAATATTATATGGCTAGAATCTTTCTCTATGTATTTTGGCGATTTTTGATAGCTCTCTACCAATTAAAAACCGATTTAACCACTCTATGTGGTGATATGATGAAGAATGATCCCGTTCTCAAACGAATTTCTTTGCCATACATATATTTATTATCCCAGAAATATATATTCCGTGAAAACAAAACCATAATAGATATTTTTTTCACTACTACGCGCCATCTACTTGAGCTAAAGTTTTGTACGGATTCTATACACTCTTACACCTTTACTATTGCTAGATCATTTTGTCTTTCCTATGGTCGATTGGAAGAGATCGCTCTTTAATGACAAGGCCGTCTAGCTATTCACAAATTCCACTAATATAAATTTTGTGTATAATTTGGTGGGTTTCCGTGAGTAAGTTTTAGACTTTTAAAACCACTTACTTAATAAAAGACGATTCATTTTGCTAACGGATAGTAGAATTGTCCAATTGAAATTTATTGAAATCTAGCTTCTGAATTACAGACAGCATACGTTTCTTCCATTTTTAAGCAAGACAAATAGTCTTGAATATGGTAACTGAGCGTTGAAATTATAAGATGAGTTAATACGGAGCGGATCTCAAAGTGGAAGTAATAGATTACGATGCACATCAAACGCACCGAAACGAATCGCGGGGCAGCGCATTTAACAAATGCTAAATAAAATTGAAGAATTTGTATTATTACCATTACAGAAGATGTCAGGAAACGCATAGAAGCTCACGATGTGTGGACTTATAGAATGGCCATTAGCTGGACTCACACAGTTTCGTAACGAAGAAGTATTGTGACGCGACAATCAGGATTGAAAACTTTTGCAATGTGAGAAATGTTACATATGTTGGACTTTTTGGATATAGTATGCACGCCTTTCATGCAAATATGAACTTTAAATATTGTGTAGACGCTATAATTTCCTTTACCACATGTAAACCGTTGTGTCTATTTATTATCATTTATCTTGGGCGCGTATTCAGACACGAGATATACGTACTTCTGGAACTCATTATAATGGAAAAGTTTCTGAACGTAGAGGAAAATCGCTATGCAACATCCGGGTCTAAACGGGAGCCGCCGAGCTGTTTTCCCAAGGAATAGGAAATTAAAGTGTCTACTCAATATTTGGATATAGAAACAAAGTCGGGTTCATATGCCATCCAAATATGAACTTTAAATATTGTGAAGAAACTTCAATTCCCTTTACCACGTATAAAATTTGCTGCAACGTCTTCCAATACCCGTATTAAACACATACCCACTTATATATCCGTTTCTTTGAAGATGTAGGACGCTGTATTGAATTGTATATAGCGTGTTCCGGGCGACTCCAGTTCCGGTTCCGACTCGTCCGTTGCGACGTGTTTAGGAGACGATTCGGAATGATACTCGTGACGGAAATTACCTGCAAAATTTTTTACTTTATCATATGCATTGGAAATGTTATTTTAATATTATTACAATAAAGGTGAATTTGGCATGTCTTTGTACATCGTGATATGCAATCCTATACAATATATTCAAAACAAACGGCTTTACTTATAAATGTTTAGCTGGTGATAAATTAAAGTCTTTTTCTTTCAAATGACAAATCTATGAAGACAAAAAGGGAGAAAGAAACGTTTATAAGTAAGACCGTAAGTGACAAACTAAGTGATGGACTAGTGCTCGGGTCACATATCCGTCTAATAAAGTATTCACTAGTTAGTAGTGGTGAGAATTGAAGATCTGTCGGTTTGATTAAAATTCTATTACTTTGTAACCAACCAACATAGACTGAGATTCGTTTCCATAATTCCTTACATTTTTCCTTGGGGAAGATTATCGCAGTACCAAATTAAATTGTCGCACGTATGCATTACTTGTAAAGGGAATTGGAGGTCTCTCAAAGAGGTCTTATTATGAGTCGAGTGACTCAGTAACAGGCTAAGGGGTCATAGCTCAATTCCATTCCATTATCCCTTACACGAGTGTGCGCTCATACTCTATATGTCTTTGAATATTCAATTGCTATATTAAAACACCGATAATTTATTGTACACACACACATAAACATAAATAAAAAAATAAATATTACATAAACAAAGCCTGCAACAGAAGCCCACATAACTAAAACAAGATACTTACAAGCAAAGCGTCACGGGTGCGGGTATTACAGTGGTATCTGAAATTAACTAAAAATCAACTAAAAACAATAAGCATTAACTACAACAATGAACGACATTAATATAGCTCTTATTCTATTGATCATAGGTAGCATCATTCTTTACAAAGCACCTTCTTTATGAAAAGTTATGACTATTTAGTATCATTTTATTACTAATTAGCTTTGAATTTCATACACACATCATTTAAATCTATTGGTGTTGCCACTCTGCAGTTATAAAATGTTATAAAAAATTATTGAGAATTTGATCACAAACTGTAGTAATATTTTCATGTTCCACTATCACTAGTTCCGGTTGTGAGGAAGAAGGAGGGGCGGAGTGTTAAGTATTAGGTATTCTTATGTTAAGCTAATAAGCTATTTCTTGACATGAAACTGCTGCCAGTTCAAACGATATGTCATTCGTAATACAAACGTATGCACAGATAAGAACAAACGTACGCAGTCACCAACACGCAGGTGTACACAAGCACACACTCACGCGCGCGCACACACACACACACACACACGCTAATATGCCAAAGAAAAAAACTAGGATCACATTAGGATTTACTTAATTTTAATATCATCGTGTAATTAGTTATGAGTCAACTAATTTGTCACGGTTAAAAAAAACTATTGGGAACGTAGAGATGGGGGCTGTCTGCGCTCTCTTTCGTATCTTTTGTCTATCTCTTTCATACCTTTTGCTTCTCTATCGATCGACTCAACTCACTTATAATAATATATCAGTATAATACTCACGCTATGCTTTTAATATCAAATTTGTTAGAAACTATTTGTTGCGTTTTCATTGCTTAGCCGATTGTGATGTTTGCTATGAACATTAAAACCTGCATTCTTCAAATAAAAACCGTAATTCTGTCACATATAATTCAACACGAAATCATAGAACATGGTGTATAATATATTAAAAAAGTTTTCAGTTGGTAATATTTATTTTCATTTGTAAAGCACCACGTGACATTACATTACATACGATACATATTCCGGTTATGTAGACTTAGAAATCAAAATGCGAACCTATTGTGCAGTCATTGAAATTATTATTACTAAAAAAAAAAAAAAAATTTCAAGCTGCCAGTAATATTGCATTTATTAAATAATAGTTTCAAAAATCGAATTTCTAAGTTGACATTATCGATAATATTAAGTCTTAGTGTTAAAAAAGCGTCAATAATTAAAGGAATTATAATTTGGTTTATTCATATCATTATACATTGTTATTTGTAACACACCAGCAACTTAGCAGGACTGGATAGCTAACACCACAAGCAACAACCTTTGTTCTACGACTTTTGATAATTTGTTAGATTTTATTTTCATACAAAAATAAGTATTAATTCAATTTCCCGCTTGAACGTTTATAAATCTACGCGCATATCAAAGATCAACGCCGTCGCGTCGTCCTTTCGTTAGAATGAAATATAGACCTACAAATGTCACGACAGTACGACAAAAACTTGTAAAATAAATTATTTTTTTCATGTATTGAGTTATGTCCGAAGTCGTAGAACAAAAGTTGTTGCTTATGGTGTTAGCTATCTAGTCCTGCGAGGTTGCTGGTGTGTTACAAATAACCCTGTATATTTAATATTATCTTTTGGTAGCATATTTGTATTTGGAATCGATTCTAAAATTATATATTTTATTGATAAATATTTTTAGAGGTTATTCATAGAATACGCGTTTATTTAATTCCATTGGTGTGAAATGACTATTGGACTTTCTTTTCGGTTCTCGCTAGAATCTATATATCGAACCGGTGATAAGTTTTCATTATTTTAATATATTATGCTCGTCGCCCAATTAACGCAAATCATAAATTATTTTTAACGCTCATTAAAAAGTTGAAACCTACTACTTTCATTAAATGTACATAGACATCTTACCTATGTACATTGGTGGAGGTTTGACTGGCTCGTTGGTCTAGTGGCTAGATATAAGGGCGCAGACTCGGTGGTCTTGGGTTCAAATCCCAGGTCGGGATAAATAGTTATTGGGTTTTTCTGTCAGAAAATACTCAGTAGCAGCCCGGAGTCTGGACACACACTTGTGCACTATAATATCTCCTGCGCAGTTGGCTAATCTCTCTTGAGATTGGCCACTGTGGCCGAAATCGTTCAGGAGAACATTATTATTACATTGGTGGAAGTAACATGACGATTCAAACCAAATGCGGTTGACTTTTAAAATGTATTGATTACAAGATCGAAATATTATTATACAGTAGTATAGCATGTAGAACGTGTGGAGGGGATAATTAGAAGATTCGCCTTTAAAATGCGCTCCTTTGAAATACCAATAAAATGAAGCGAAGGGCGATTGAAAATTCTTTATAGTAGCGACAGAACCGCTCAGAGTTAATAGTTTTTTTTTAATTATATTATTGTATATTCAGAAAATAACGCCCATGGCAATGGCGAAATATGAACCATTTCATTCGTAACATCATGTTGTCCCTTGTGCATGTACTTACACTGGTACTCCCTTCAAAGCGGAACACAGAGATACAGTTTTTAGAAGCATAGAACACAGATATATAGTTTTACGGTAGAAAATCTGACGAGTGGGTGGTACCTACTGGCCTGCACAAAGTCCTAACACCAAGTTTAATAAAAATTGAAAGTAAATCTTACCGTTGCGAACGTTTTTTGCCGGCGAGGGTACCCCTCCGCAACGCCCTTGAAAACATAATAATTTAAAACTACAATGGTTAAAATATACTCTTTTTTAACACATTCTAAAACGATTAATTAACAATTGTATCATATGAATAACCTCTAATTATTGCATTGAATATATATTTGGTCAAATTATACACCTGTCACTCTCGCACATAACGTGTTAGAAGGGATCGGATATGTCAAAACTATTATATTAAAGAACCGCCTGAGCAGTACTAGACTAGATTAACAGACCATTTGGTATAAATTCACTTAAAAAAAAAAAAGTTACATCTTAAATAGCACAGCTGATTACGCTTAAGACTATTATGTACGTTGATATTATTAATAGTTAGTTAATTAAGTTGTAAAACAGCCGAGCTGTATAGTTACAAGCTAAATAGGAGTCCACATATTTAATTATAATTATTCAAATCTAATATTGCAACATAAAATGCATGCTTTATAATATTATTAATACTATTGTAAACAATCATGCTTTCGAACTTCATACAATTAAGTAAGCGTCAAATAAAAACATATAATGGTACACTACCATTTGTTCGTAACAATAATATTGACTACCTATCTAATTAAGTGCTACTTCAAAATACAATTACAAAAAAAGCGGCTTTCGTTATTCGAAATAATAAAAAATAAAAAAACAATCGAAATTCAAATTTGTATCATGTCAGTTTTTATAAAAAATTAAAACGTCATCGTTTTTCTGTTTAAACGAATGTCAAATTCAAATTTCGATCTGTCAAAGTTGACATAAACTCCAACGAAAGCGTACGACGTGTGGGTGTTCGTCAAAACGTCATGAGGTGCAACATTTCAAGCCACTACAGTCACAGTTCACCGTCCGCGCCCTCCGCCTACAGAACCCGTAACACTTCAACGCGAAACAACACAGCCCGCACTTTTTACTACCATCCGACTTGCAAGACTCGCGACTATTCAGCCTCTGCAACTCGGGGACATCCTTATCGCACACTCCACCCTTCTCTTTCTCGTCTTTCCCGCTCAACAGCATGTCCAGTCTGGATTTCAATTGGGACGGCGACACGCTTCTGTCTCTCGTTAATTTGTTCGATTTGATATCGATATTCGGTCCGACGATATCGATTATTTCTGTCAAATCATCGGATCCGTTCGACGTGTCCGCGTTCGGCGTGTGCGATTCCACACTCTCCGGCGTGTACGGGTCGAGGAATTTCGTGGGGCTCAATAGTGTTGTATCGATATCGTTAACGAAAATTCCATCGCAGCTGGAATAGTCGGCGCTAGTGATTTCGACGAATGGTATTCCAGACGTCTTTTCGTTGAGCGAGCCCGTTCTGGTGCGTTTCAGCCTTTGTTCGTCGGATAGTAGTTTGTCGGGGTGGCTTGAGGAGTAATCAATATTTTTTAATTTTTTAGTGTACAAATCGGGATCTGTAGGTAGGCGGGGAATTCTCTGTGTCGGGGTCATTCTAGCTGCGCAAGCGCATAACGCACAAGACATACTCTCACAACACTGTACGATACCTCGATCGCTTTGCAGCATCACTCGGAGATAAATCGGCTGTGGAGAGAACATTTTCGATTGGTAGAATATGTGTTTACACTTAACATTAATTATATACGCTGAAAGATCGTTTAACTAGTTTCGATATTAAAAAAATAATAATATTAAGCTCGCATATACAGCACAATATTAGTTTAAAATAGTAATCAATTACTACCGAAATAGTATATAATTAATCTACTGACTCAAATGAGTTTAAAGTTCGATATGGGTGAGTTTTAGAAAGTGGTAGAATTAAAAAGTTTATTCTACGTGCAGTGTTTTATTAAAGTATATAAATCATGTTGGGATTACGTATGTTGGTATATGGTTTACCTTATGGTCACCCATGCAGGCTGCGTCTCCTATCACGCCGTATTCGCTTCTACGGCGCGTGGGTACATCCACTAGTCGTCTGAGCTCAGCCGACGTTTCGCCAGATTTAGGCGAACCTTCTGATTGGTTCCTGACTAACTTACGACGACCGGGAGAAACTTCAGAATCGGATACCCTGTAATTATTTATTATTAGCTGTTCGTTAATTTCGAAATGCCTAAATGGCCCAGTGGTAAGAACGCGTGAATCTTAACCGATGATCGTGGGTTCAAACCCGAGCAAGCACCACTGAATTTCATGTGTTTAATTTGCGATTATAATTCATCTCGTGCTTAACGGTGAAGGAAAACATCGTGAGGAAACCTGCATGTGTCAAATTTCACTGAAATTCGGTCACATGTGTATTTCACCAACCCGCATTGGAGCAGCGTAGTGGAATAAACTCCAAACCTTCTCCTCAAATGGAAGAGAATAGGCCTTAGCCCAGCAGTGGGACAGTCACAGGCTGTTACCGTTCATTAATTTAGACTAAATCTTATTTATCTAAGAATTCTTGCCAAATGCCCAGCAGTGGGACATTTAAACCTTTAATAATAAAATTCTAATTAACATGATATCATAGTATTATTACATATTGTATTTTAACAGTAAGTATAATTTACGATATTTCTTTTAAACCTTTCCCACAAAATGAGAGCCTAAGCCCATTAGTGGGCAATTTACAGTCTGTTATTTGACTTTTACTTAACATTATAATCTATTATATCGATACATTACGGCAGATAAAAGCACATCCACTTTAACAAACATTTCCTTCAGGCAAATTTGAAGCTTAACTGTTTATGACAAGGTTCAAAATTGATGGAACGATTTATATTTTGTTTATGCAGTGAAATGAATTATTATAATAACACAATACGACATCAACATTCCGTTTAAAAATGTAATAGCTCATGAACGTGACGCGGCGGAGAAGAGTCAGCAAAAAAAAAATCGCGATTCAGATAAATTTAATATTCAATTAAATTTTAATATTGAATCCTTAAATAAGTACTACGTATAAATCATGACCACTTGAAGTGATGGTAAGTGGTTATCGAATCGCAATTTTGATTGTCTGGACGATAAATGAACCATATATTTAATGTTTCTGCACTATTACGCCAAACGTTTCAAATACAACTGACATTAAAGCATGAGGACATCTTAAAGCGCATTGGAGAGCACGTAAGCGTCTTGAGCACCCATATGGAAGGGGAGTACCCACCAGTAAAAGCATTCACAAGGAGATTTTTTAGGTAAGTTACACACTGTGACCTCAAATTAGTGAAGCAAACGACGATGATAAGATGAACGATGATTTAAAAAATGACTTTAATGTGTATTGACTTATCACAGATCTCTTTACCTCCTTACTATTTCATTTATTATCTTGTAAAGTAACTTATGTTCGAAATTTAACTTTCTACAGTTAGGTCAAATTATTTTGTAGGTTTAATTTTCACATTTATTACTAAAAACCATAACGAAAAGCATTATCATTTATTAGCATTTAGGATCATACAATTAATAAAAATTAATGTACTTAGTATACAATTTTTAAAATACTAAGCAAAAAATGTATCCTGAAAAAAATTATAATTAAATGACGAAAATTACATGGCAACACAGGTGCGGGCAATAGCGCTCGATAGCTCTTACCTATCGGGTAGCTAAGACACGAGGTCATGACGTCAGTAGTCCACGTGTTTACCACCAAGTGTCGTTAAACACAATTATTTTTTTTAAAGTATTTTTTTTTTGCTTAGTATTTTGAAAATGATTACATAAATAGAACCGACACAAGATAACTAGTAACCATATCACGGGTCGGACAGGGATTTTGTTACACCCCTGTATAACCCAAAATTGTTCAAACTTACGTTTGAGTTCAATTTAATAAAGTTAAAATAATAAAGTATTATCAAATAAAAAAATATTTTATTATGAAAATTTAATAATAATTAATTTTGGAATTCAAATCATTGTCCTTTGCTACTAACATAAAAAAAAGTAAATGAAATATCTTTCAGAGATCTGTGATTACGTCAATTGACTCGATCAACGCTGATGCTTATACACGTATCACTTTCATCACAACCGTTCCATGACTTACTGTTTTTTATTTGCGAAATTCCCTTTCAACCTGTAAAATTTCTCGATTTAAAAATCAAAATCCCTTTCAAAAACGAACCAAAGCGATGAGACACCACATAAAGCTATCTAAGGTCGCTGTGTTGAAACTTTTGCTATTCGCTTGTAGTAATATGAACAGAGCCAGATCTTCATACAGTAATTGATCTTCGCATATAAGAAATCGAACAATTTCCCTCTTAAAGGATATTACATTAAAATATTTAGATTATCACGCTTAATATAATTTAAAAAAAGCTATTCTTCCATTTGTTGAACGCACATGAATTTGAATCTTTTGACAAGCAGAAGAGAAAAAGACATTTAACTGTTTTGTCTCTTTCTATTTCTACATAGATATTAATAACATAAATTCATTTCGAATCAATCGATTAGAAATAATATTATTTTTGAATTAAAAATAATAAGCATGTGATTGCTTTTTGGTAAAGGCGACCAATGGGAGGAGCCAACTACGTATGAGATATTATCTCTCCTCATATAACGATGGGACTCTCATCGAGTGCAGAACCGAATCATACGATATCCAAGGCACAGTGTGACGGTACACTAGCAGTCCACCGAGTGGGTGTGGGGGCACGGACCTGGCGCTGATGGCGTGCTGCAGCGCGGTGGGGTCAGCGATGCTCTTCCGCCCTACGGCGGCCGGCACGCCCAGCACCTCCAGCTCCGTCGCGCTGCACTTCTTCTCCAGCGTCTTGCCGGGACTCATCTGTTTTTTATTTATTTCATTAACACCGAGCACTGCGCACTGGCACTGCGGGAAACCATTTCTCACAACATCTATGGATCCACACCCACAGAACCCCGAGCTCAAATTTAAATTCAATGTTAAATATATAATCTGGTGCCCGTCGGTGGCCCACCTGCGTGTAGTGGCGCGCCGGCGAGCCCGAGCGCGCGGGGCTGCTGTCGGACGACGACACCCGCCCGCTGCCGCCGTCCGACTCCGCCGTCGACTTCCTGCGAAGCGACCACATTCAAACATTCACCTCGACGAATGATCGCCTGCGACCTTGTAATACGCACGCTATGGGTTTAAATTAGTAGTCGATAGTCGGAAATCGTTTTACTCCTCTGGGAATAAGTATCCTATGAATATATTAACATTTCATCTTCCAGTTACAGTGAGCCCCGCTTTGTATTAATTTGCAGTCGAAAAACATTTAATATGATATATTTGCAATATAGAAATAAAATAAGCAACAATGTCCGAGCCGTTGTCGACACCATACCCCCCCCCCCCCACAAGGTCTGCTCGTGCGTACCTGGAGCTGTGTCGCGCGTCGGGCTGCAGCAGCAGGCGCGCCGACTGCGACAGCAGCACGCGGTCGCACCACGCGGGGCACCTGCGCGAGTGCGGTGTTCGTGTATACAGTTGTACGCGTGCGTGTACAGACCCGGACTTTGAGATCCAAGGCTCCATTCCGTAGCGGTTAGCGTTAGTATGTTGGTACCCTTGTAGGCCTAGGCGTAAAACCTAAGCTATGCGTACATGAACGTTGATTATAAGTTATATGTATCTCTTTCGGCCATGGTGGCTACTTACAATAGAGGAGGCCGACGAATAAGAGTTTGTTGTCGGTTCGGTTCTACTTGGTAAAATGTATAGACGCAGTCGGTGGTAGTTTAATCTCGTTAAATGATAATTTAAAATTACTTGTAAGACTTCTTGAAATAAGAATACTTTGATCTTAATATTATGTACATTTGCTATCAAAGCGTATTATTATCCGTATTAGTATAACTTTTTTTTAATGACTTTTTTACTCGGTGGTAGAGCTTTGTGCAAGCTCGTCTGGGAAGGTACCACTCACTCATCTGATATTCTACCGCAAAACAACAGTATGTATTGTTGTGTTCCGGTTTGAAGGGTGAGTTAGCCAGTGTAATTACAGGCACAAGGGACATAATATCTTAGTTCCCAAGATTGGCGGCGCATTGGCGATGTAAGCGATGGTTAACATTTCTTACAATGACATTTTCTATGGGCGTTGGTGACCACTTACCATCAGGTGGCCCAAATGCTCGTCCGCCTTCATATACAATAAAAAAAAAGTTAGGGCTTTATGCCGATTTGGGTAGGAACAACTCTCTCATCAGATATTCTAACGCCAAACAGCACTACTTGGTACTGTTACTCAGGTTTGAAGGATGAATGAGCCAGTCTAATTGCAATTCGCAATATAAAAAATGTTTAATATTTCTTACAATGCCAATGTTTATGGGCGGTGGTGAACACTTACCATCAGGTGGCACATTTGCTCATCTGTCTATCTATTTCACAAAAAAAGTATTATTAGAATAATTATTATATGAATAACTTACCTGGTTTTCATATAGTGTGTGGGGAGATGCACGTCCTCTTCGAACGGGTAAGTCGGGGGAAACTTGACGGGGAACTCGAATAAATGAGCTCGAAGTGATTCCAGTTCGCGATCGAATTTTTGTAACTGGAATAATTTAAATATTAAGAAATTTAGAATATTAGACAATACAAAGAATTTGTGTAATCATTATGGCTAGTCATCTTGACGTCAGAGTGAACGGACATTTTGAAATTGATTTTTTTTTATGTTAATGATTTGGGTTCTAATATTTAAACAAAGGTACTAAATTTTACTAGTACTAAATGCTGGTATTATTTTAAAGCTTAGGTAGTATTTTATTTGGTGGTAGAGCTTTGTGCAAGCTCGTCTGGGTAGGTACCACCTACTCATCAGATATTCTACCGCAAAACAGCAGTACAGCAGTTATTGTTGTGTTCCGGTTTAAAGGGTGAGTGAGCCAGTGTAATTACAGGCACAAGGGACATAAAATTTTAATTCCCAAGGTCGGTGGCGCATTGGCGATGTAAGCGTTGCTTAACATGCCAATATCTATGGGCGTTGGTGACAACTTACCATCAGGTGGCCCGTCCGCCTACCTATGGAATTAAAAAAAAGCTGATCTGCCACTTTGTGCAGTCATTCTGATGCACGCCATTTATGGGCAAAAATGACAATTTTTTGCCCGTATTTATGGCACACGCGAACTAAATTGACCAGACTGAAGTTCGCCGACCGAGTTATTTGCACATGTACAATCATAACGGATATGAAATATTGATTATAATAATTATAGTACATACGAATCAAAATAGCGTATCGCCGTATGTCATCTTTCGACATTTAACGTGACCGCAGCTTCAGGATAACTTAATAGAATTTTCAATATACGTTTAAAATTATTATATTATTTTCCTTCTTTTAAAACAGCAATTACAATATATCTGCATGTCTTATCTCATAACAGCCAACCATCCTCTTTTCAATTACAGTTAATGTCAAAAGCACAAAATTATTTTCTTAATTCATTTATAAAGACTTGAAACCATGACGTACCTATTAAATTAATAAAAATCTATAATGAAATAAATATAATTTTATACGACCCATAATTAATTATCTATACTAATATATAAAGCTGAAGAGTTTGGTTGTTTGATCCGACTAATCTCAGGAACTACTGGTTCGAATTTAAAAAATATTTCTGTGTTGGATAGTCCTTTTATCGAGGAAGGCTCTAGGCTTATTGTTATTTATTATATTTTTATTAATTGTACGCGGGTGAAACCGGGTGGCACAGCCAGTTTATTATATAATTCTTTATAAAACTGTTAAGTTAAATAATGCTTTAGTTTTACAATACGATGTAAATTACCAAATAGCTCTGCTGTTTTTAAATTTAGTTTTTGCCCAGCACTTCGTTTCTAACTTCAGTTCGTAGATTTCGTAATAAAATTAAAGTATACGATAATTAGACTGTATTGCACACAAATGTTTCGATAGATACACTAATAACACTAAACTAAAAATTATTAAGATTTCATTCACTTTAAATAATTTTATATATATTATTTTAAAGCTATTTCGTAACATTATCGAACGGAGTCACTATAGTTTCTATGGCAAAATGTTACACAAAACGGTCCTCGGGTTTCCGTAAAAGACCGTTCCGACTCACCCAAGGTTCCCTGAACACCTTTTGATGGTCAACATGAGCGAACTCCTTCTTGCCAACAGTAAGTACGATGCGATCGTCTGACTTCGATCTGTATTGAAGTTTCGACGAGTCGACGTTCGCGCCATTTTGTAATCGACACGACGCTAATTCTTCTGTTACTTTCTGGGAAAACAAATTTATATAATGGATAGATTTACACGTTTGATATTTTCGTTTCTAGTAATGAAGAGCATACTTACTTCTAGACTGCGTCTGGGTAGGTTCCACCCACGTATCATATATTATACCGCCAAACAGCAATACTTAGTATTAAGGATGAGTAACCCAGTGTGATAACATACACAAGGGACATCCTACTCATATCACCCAAGGTAGCGCATTGACGATGTAAGGGAATCGGGGGACGTAAGAGCGGTGACCACTTAACATTAGTCATTAAATAAATCAATTTAAAAAAATTAAACAATACACAAAAAAGATTTAACTTAGTATCCGTTAAATACAGGAATCTGGCATTAGTCTTATATATGTATATTAATGAAATAAATAAATAGCAAAAGCAACCTATTAAAACTACGCGACGACTACGCGGTGCGCGGGGATCCTCGCGAGAAAAGGGACAACCCGACTTCGCCTCGGACCACCGCTTCGTGCGCACGCGACGTTTCCGCTACATAATATATGTATTTAAATAAACTACGCGATCTACAAAATACAGTCCATTTATTTTCCAACACCATCGGGAAACATACAGGGTACCTTTTGTAAATATGTTACAAAAGGTACCCTTCTAATACCTACATAAAACGCGAGTGAAGCTGCGGGCGGAAAGTAGTAAAATATAATGAGCGCGTACCTTGACAACGGCCCCCGTATCCGTCCTAAAATTAAAGTCGCCGAATATGAAATACGGTGCTGCGTTCACATCTGAGTGTAAGT
This sequence comes from Nymphalis polychloros, assembly GCA_905220585.2. Lineage (NCBI taxonomy): Eukaryota > Metazoa > Arthropoda > Insecta > Lepidoptera > Nymphalidae > Nymphalis > Nymphalis polychloros. The sequence continues at coordinate 2,927,777 of HG992264.1, read as the reverse complement.
GACGGAGTGTGTGTCGTAACGCACGCCTTCGACTTCGACAGTATACCTGAGAAATATATCGTTATTTATAAATGTATTAAAATAATAATTAAATAAACACAATTATTATAGAAAATAATATCATTATTACAAAACGTAATTAAATTAATAATATTTTGAAATTTTATGTGGCGGAGGCTTAAGAACTTCCGTAGTAATCTATACTGCATACTTAAAATATTACATATATACTGCTATGAGGGTTCCTAACAATTGTAACCTTAACAGTGAATACATTACATATGTTTGTATAAATACAAATTGACTTAATTAATAGAATAAAATAAAAAAAGTACTAGATTCGGTCTTATTGTATAAATGTTCGTTATCTTTTATTACGGATTATTACCCTCGTTAGGAATGTTAGAAACCTTGGATATAAATATTAGAGTCAATAAAACATTTAAGTATAAATATTTATATATACAAGTTACACTACACATAATATGTACGTATATTCGCGATGCAGAGGTACACATATACGTGTGCCTAAAAGGTATAAAATATACCATTCTTATAGACCACAAATAATTCTCTAAAAAAATTTTTGCATAAAATATGAAAGTAATAAATCTATTAAGCTTTAAAGAACATATACGCGAGCACGGACACGCATACTACAACAAAAAAAAAAAAACGACAAAAAAGGTTTTACTCACAGAAGGAAAAGGCTCCATAGCAAGCAGATTCGAAGCATCGTGAAACAGATGTATATTAACGAACTCGATCGCAGTGCCACGGATTGACCATCGCGTCCTGAGGAAACCTTTACGTGACCACTTGCACTAAAAAAAAAACGATTCCATTTCATTGTAATCATATTTGAATTTGGAATTTATTCCGACGTATTATCTTACTTTTAGTAGGTGTACTATGAAAACGGTAAGGGGCTTACTTCAGGGAAGAAATGCTGAGGAAACTTTGCCTTCTCCTTCGTTGTAACCTTCTCAATGTTCCCACTGTTCACCTCCTTCCCAACCACGTCGACGTACGACTTCAGCTCGAAGTCCCACATCTTGAGATCAGTCAGAGTGGAATGCGCGAAGTACAAGTTGCCTAAAGCCTAGAACAAATAAACTAAATTATAGTAAAGCCGCAATGGCTCAGTGGTTAGAACGTGTGAATCTTACCACTGTTTTTTTATGTGCTTAATTTATGTTTATAAATTCATCTCGAGCTAGACGGTGAAGAAAAACATCGCGAGGAAACCTGCGTGTGTCTAATTTCAATGAAATTCATGTAGCAGAATTAAAGTCCACCGACCCACATTGGAGCAGCGTGGTGGCATAAGCTCCCAACCTCCCTCTCAAAAAAGGGGAGAGGAAGTCCAGCAGTGGGCATTCACAGACTGTTACTGTAAAGTAACAGTTGTATAATTATCCTGAAACTTTATGTCAGGATAATTCATTCATTTCGTTCATTCGTGTTTTATATTTTAACAGTAAATGTAATATTGGGTCTTCTATTCAGCCTGCTCCACTCGCCTCTGGACGCGGATTGGTAGATGAATCAGGTATTTACAAGCATAAGCTTGCTATTGGTTAAAATCAATGATTTCTAACCAATTAAATTTCGAACTATATTTAACTTTTGACTATTATTTAAATGTTGTTTGTATGCACGGTTCCTGTTTTCAACAGAACATTGCTTACATCAAACGGTATATAAACTTCCTACGGAAGATTTGAATTCCGAAGGATGTTTTTTTTTTTTAAACAAAATCTTAAATCATTTACTCAATTAAATAAGAGAAGTCTGTTTCTATTTTGACTTCCTAATTTTTAACCATAAGGAAAATTATAAATCTCATAGTCTTTTTCATAAATACGATTACGCGAAACCCAAGTAACGCATTACTGAAATAAGACAGCGCTGCTTAAAGAAAAGCAGTAAGCTGGCCACAAATTTTTTACATAACGAGGTGTACTTATAAATGGGAACATCTATTCAATAAAAAAAGAACCATCGAAATAGTCTTAAAATCAGCAAATTTACGTAAAATAACTAACAGTTACAACCATTAAAAACAATTGAAAACATAAATGTCAAAACGTTCTCTAATAATAAAATGAAAACACAGTAAATTAAAAAAAATACATATGCAACCTCTTTCTTTCGCCAACTTTTCGCTTCAAATTCAACCTTGAAATACTCTCTTCGCGACAAATGATGTGGCACTACAATTAAAAAAAAAAAAAAACCTATTTCAAAAGATGTCTCACTACAATTAAAAAACCGTACTCAAAAATGTGTCAATTATAAAAAATAAAAATAGTTATGTTTCTTTCGCTGACGTATCTAACCAGAGGCCAAGTATGCCAAAGTTCACGTACACCATCCAAGTTCGAAGTGTGAAAAAAATAATTTGCTCATGTTTAGTAACGTTAAGTTTGTTTAAGAAGTTCTAATTTTCTAAAATCGCTGTTGATTATATTAATATAAGCCAATATATTACAAATGTATATATAAATATTAAGCATTTCTGAATCGCGCTGTTTAGTTAGCTACTGGGTATATATAGCGTGCACATACACGCAGATTCCATTCACAACTTTAGGAAGTATATAGATGATAAATAGTTACGAGTATAAGTTTTTCGACATATGTTGTTTTCTTTTGTTTTCTCCCTTTTTAAGTTTCTTTATGCATACAATTTTTCATGTTTTTCATTCACAGTTTCATGCACTGTTTTCTATTCGTATGTTCTATTTACTTTTAATTGATTATCTACATTTAGATAATAAGTTCGTATTTATTAATTCTAAAAATGTACAAGTGAAAGTGATTGTAAATAAACCTAATAATTAAAATAAAAATAAAATATAACAATAATATTAATGAATGATCGATCGATGAACAATGGAAAGTACTTCCTTAGTTTCATTTACCGTTCCATCCCTAAAATTACTTCGTCGTATACAAAACCGATACCAACATTCATATTACTTGTTATTCAATTAGATCCGAGATGGAATGGTGATTAGAACACGTCAATTTTGATTGGAGATTGCGGTTTCAAACAAAGGCAAGCTCCTCTGAAATTTTCCCCATAATTTGTGTTTTTAATTCATCTGTCATATGTGTATAAGATCAGTGTGCGTTTTATAAGCTCCAAGCCTTTTCTTTGGTAGTAGAGCTTTGTGTAAGCCCGTCTGGGTTGGTACCACCCACTCATCTCATATTTAACCGCCAAATAATACTTAGTATTGTTCTGTTTCGATTTGAAGGGTCAGTGAGCCAGTGTAAGTACAGGCACAAGATATTACATCTCAGTTTCCAAGGTTGGTGGAGCATTGGCGATGTAAGGAACGGTTAATATTTCTTACGGCGCCAATGACTATGGGCAATGATGACCATTTACAAGAGGCCAATCTGTCCCACCTTCCTAGACGATTTACGAGTGGTCCATTTGCTCCACCCTCCTGTTTTATAAAAAAGGAGGATATCTCCTATATCAGCAATTTACTTCTTCTTAATCTTATTGTTATTTTTATTATATTCTTAATCAAATCGTATAATTGCCTTTTCAATTTAGTATTATATAAGACTTTAGTGTAATGCAAGATACTTCTAAGGCGAAAATATTAGTTCTTTACGAATCCTCAAGTAAACAAAGTTGTAATATTTCTCTGAACACAACATAAAAAATTTAATTAAATTGTTTTTTCAATTTAGTATAAAAAATAAACTATTTTGGGTTAATTGTTAACAAAATATACGCTTTCCACAGCCACATCCCGTCATATAAATCTATTTGTAATTCGAACGACAAAATTACTTGCGTCACAGTTTTTCTAATAAGCGTTCGTGTAAAGATTGAGAGTCTACCCATAAACTAATATCAGTTTATATTGATCAGATACGATATCAGCTTAATCCCAGACTTAGCGTTATATTGTTCCTATTATGTTATTAATAGTTGTAAGCACAAACGTTTTTAATATAATTTATGGTAGTAAAGCTGTCACACAAATGTACCATTAGACGATGTGTCACCATGATATACAAAGTAATATATACAACGTCTCGATTTAAGTAAAACACCTTGACAGCTACGTGTCCTCTTTCACTTCGGAAACAATTAAAAAACCGGCCAGGTGCGAGTCGGACTCGCGCGCGAAGGGTTCCGTACCGTTATCTATAAAAATCACGTTTGTTGTATGGAAGCCTTTGTTGTATGCTGTATTTATTGTTATAGCGGCAACAGAAATACATCATCTGTGACAATTTCAACTGTTTTACTATCACGGTGCATGATACAGCCTGGTGACAGACGGACAGACGGACGGACGGACAGCGGAGTCTTAGTAATAGGGTTTTACCCTTTGGATACGGAACCCCAAAAATATTCCTAAAAATTGAAACCTAATAATTTGAATCAAACAGTTCTATGAAACAGTATAGTATAAATGTGCGTGAAAACAGATACACTATCAGTTTCCTTACCCTTAGTCCGATGGAATTGAAATCGTACAGAAAAGGAGATTTTAAGGAAAGAACCGACACTTTGGAGAGTTTCTCCATCGTTGAAATGAATAACGGGTACAAAAAAACTTCGGGAGATAATTAAATCTTACCAGCGCGTAATCAGAACGGCTTTTCTTGCTATGATGTGAAACGTTTGTTCATTCTCTTCATTATATATTGCATAAAAAACTTAAATGATTTTTAAAATTATACGTGTACGAAGGCGGAATTATCCCAAAAGGGGATTTCTTCCATTCAGCTATAGAGTACTGGATCGGATTAATAGCCTTTACATAATACTGTTTTATATAGTACAGGTAGGCGAACGAGTAAGTGGGCCACCTGATGGTAAGTGATCACCAATGCCGCTGCATTGGCATTGTAAGAAATGTTAACCATCGCTTACATCGCCAATGCGCCACCAATCTAGGAACTAAGATGTTACGTCCCTTGTGCCTGTAATTACACTGGCTCACTCACCCTTCAAACCGGAACACAACAATACCAAGTACTACTGTTTTGTGGTAGAATATGTGATGAGTGGTTGGTACCTACCCAGACGAGCTTGCACAAAGCTCTACCACAGAGTGTATTATTATATTTTATCCTTTATTATAATCAACGCTAACTCGACGCTTGTTTATCATACAATATGTTTTATACCTAATTGTGTATGCAACACAAAAATAAATGACTTGTCATGGAGAATAATTATAAATGTGTCATGTCATGGTAACCATTGAATTATCCCATAAGAAATGTACAGTTATATACTTTAAACGGTAGAAAATAACTCCATCGTTATTTTAAAAACATATGTAAAACGAATAAAGCAGACATTAACTTGCAGGTAGAGCTTTCTGCACAGTTGGGTAGATATGCACTCACCTACCACAGCTAAGCAGTATATCTTAGCTATGCTGCGGTTTGAAATACGAGTGAGCTACTAGTATAGTAGTGTAATTACAGGGACAAAAGACATATGCGTCCATTCCCAAGGTCATTAGCGTATTGGCGATGTTATTATTTAGGTAATATTTCTTGTAGAGCCAATGCCTATACCTATCTAGAATAAATTAAACAAAAATGAACATAAAAGAGAATGTCCATAGTAATGGAGACAGCTCTATTCGAAGCGCTGACAAAAATTGAGGAATACGACGTAAAAATACATTTCTATGAGTAAGGTTATATCACACCATATTAATTTATAAAAAAAAAACTTATAAAATAGAGACAATGCTTAAACTTTAATATTTTTCAAGATGGTTTAAAGCTTGAATGTACTTCACTAGCTTTGAGACGACGATTAAAACCTCTTTGTGCTTCGTATCTCAAAATCTCCGTTTTAAGTTGGCGGTTTTATTAAGACCTAGCATTCTTTTGAATGTTCATATATTGTGTCTTAAATTATATGTATGTTTATTGCATAGGTAGGAGGACGAGTATATGGGCCACCTGATGGTAAGTGGTCACCAACGCCCATAGACAATGGCATTGTAAGAAATTTTAACCATCGCTCACATCGCCAATGCGCCACCAACCTGGGGAACTAAGATGTTATGTCTCTTGTGCCTTTAATTACATTGGCTTACTCACCCTTCAAACCGGAACACAACAGTACCAAGTACTGCTGTTTTGCAGTAGAATATCTGATGAGTGGGTGGTACCTACCCAGACGAGCTTGCACAAAGCTCTACCACCAAGTAAATAAAAAATAGTACTGACTAGCCGTAAATAACCATGTACTTCAAATGGTAACTTGTCAGTAGATAAAAATTGTTACCTAGTTCAAACAGAACTTCGATTCGTTTTACGTCATTCAATCAACTTTTGTTATTATCTTCCATTTAAAACACATAAATGATAATTGCTTTTATTAGAACGGCTTCAATAAGATAACTATAAAACTAGTTCCGTAAAAAACATTTCCAAGTGTCTTTAAATCGTATCATTTAACGTAACAGCCACTACCCGTCAAATCAAATATGGAAATGATAAATATTAAATTTTTATTTACTTTTTTGTATAGGAAGGCGGACGAGCATATGGGCCACCTGATGGTAAGTGGTCACCAACGTCCATAGACAATGGCATTGTAAGAAATGTTAACCATCGCTTACATCGCCAATGCTTTACCAACCTTGGGAACTAAGATGTTATGTCCCTTGTGCTTGTAATTACACTGGCTCACTCACCTTTTATAATTAGTAAATGTGTAATTTAGTAAATGTGTATTTAGTAAATAAACAATATAATATAATTATTATCACATAACCTGCCAGCTCACAATTAATTGGGACTCTGTTCTCCACTCAACGTCGGTGGGCAGGGTCTTATCATTGCACAAGAACATGAAATTCACGCTTGTCACGTCAATAGTCTAAATTTAAAGCGAATGAGACTGCGAAGCTCAGCTAATACATAATATACTAAAGCCGTCTTCGAAACACGCTGCATCCTATGGTATTTTCCTATTATATTTATTTCTATTGGTTTATTAGTTTTACAGTTAGGCCTTACGAAAAAAAATGTCACCTCATTTGTTAGTATAGATTACGAAAAATTAAAATGTTTACCGTAAATTTTTCTGGAGAGCTGAAATCTTCGTCTAAGAATATTCTGATCTTGTCATAGAGTCGTAGCTCTGGACAGTCACAAAGTCTCTGGACAAAATCTTGGACGTATTGCATTGACTTCTCGTATGCTTTACCGCCAACCTCTTGCAAGTGGAGCGCTATAAACTTGGGGTCCATTCGGGATACCGCTTGAAGGAACTCCGACGTCCATATTGGAAGCATAACAAATGGCTGAAACAAAATATTTGCTTTAATATATTGCAGTAAATTTGGAAAGTTAAGAGTTTCTTAACACGCTTTTCAGCTTTCATGTTTATGATGATGCGTTCATTTCATGTAAACTGAAAAAATGTCAAATCTTGAAACTGAATTTAAAAATAATTAAACTTATACCATCGAGCCGAAATTTTGCTCACACTTAAGGCCACAGACCCTGAGATCTTGGGTTCCAAACGCAGGTCGGGCAGTTAAAATAATTTTATTTTCTTTCGGTAGTGTAGGATTAAAACAAAAAGTAACATTCCCAACGGGAAGATAAGAAATATTAATGCATTTTCTACTCTACATGTACATATGTCCAATCTCAAAAAGGTAAATGCCAATATTCAATTATATATATAATTAAAATTAACAAATCAATTATGTATATAATAGATATATTAATTTGCAAATAGTAAGTTTTTTTTTTTTATTTCATTGTAAATGTATCATCTGTTATGACTTCTTATGATTTTCTTTTATTTTACTAAAAAAAAGGTTACTACTTAAATTGTAGGAAATTTTCTCTAGTTTAATTGATTTCATAACTATTTTCTTCGTATAATGAGTAGGAAAGGAGTTATTGTAAAAAAACTGGTCTTGGGAGCCATTTTTCCAATATGGCGGCGCGATACAAGGTATCAAAGTTAAAACTCGAAAAGAGCACGTCGAAATCTATTGAATCAACAATTTTCAAAACTCCCGGAAAAGTTTCCAGGTAGAACTACCAAATGACTGGACTTTATATAGTTGTATGTTTATATTTTGTCAATATGATTAGTATTATACAAATATAATAATGATATCTAAATTTTAAGTTACTCTTATCATAATTTAAAACTAACGACTTTATTCATCAGAGTAATAATATTACACAAATAATTTAATTTAAAGGCATTATTAATAAAATCAATATAAAGAGTTTCTCGTAATTAAAAATTACAGACTATACAAATTCACCCAGAAGTTTGTGAGATAATACAATAAAATAAAATCTGTAGGGATACATTTGTATAATAAGGTCCTGCGGAGGAGATATTATAGTGTACAAGTGTGTGCACAAACACAGGTGCACTCACTATTCCCTAGCTCTCATAATCCGATGGGACGGCAATCCGACACGACAGGAAAGAGTTCAGGCGCAGGACCAACGGCTTAATGTGCTTTCCAAGGCACGGGAGTGTACACACTTCCAACTTCCAGACTCCGGGCTGCTACTGAGAGTTTTCTGACAGAAAAACCCAATAACTATTTACTGGCACAACCTGGGAATTGAACCCAGGACCAGTAGTCATTTGTATATGACCACGACCATAGGAGTGACCTGTAAACTGGATTTGGATTAACTCTTTTCTTTAAGTTTACTTACAAAGAATGTACAATTTTTTTGTTTTTATTGCATGTTAAGGTGGCCTATAAGTAACGTATGCAATTTTTATATTTAAGTTATTTAAGATTGTACTCTAAAATAAAAAACATATAACGTATAACAATTCTTTATATCCAGCTTTTGAACAAATGTTATTGGGTAAAATGTTGGAATTAATTACATACAAAGTAAAGAAAACATATGATATAAACATGTTGCTTATATGCATAACTTGTTTTTTGATGCTCTCACAATCATCCATGTAAGTTGTATTATGCTACGAGTATGCAGTAGCGTTAAGATCAATCTTCTGGGCAATGAGGTATAATATAAATCGTAACTTATATTATAAATGCGAATGTGAGTTTGTTCTTATGTTATGCTTTTTACGCCTAAACCAATGAACAAATTTTCAAAATTATTTCACCAATGGAAACGTACATTACCAGCTAGTAACATAGACTATATTTTATCCCAATATTCTTACGCGAAAAGAAACTACACAGGTGACTACCGCTACTAAACTAGTAATTTATATTTTTATATAACATCACACAAAACAAGTTTCAATGATAACTAAATAAACACTTTATAATATCACAGGTGTTCGGTATGAGGAAATATATTCAACTGATTAGAAGCATAAAAAAACATTTTTTTATTTTTATTATACCAATTATTAACATTTTCCTGTTTACGTGATGCTCATAACAGTAAGTCTGATTGACTGGTGATAAGGCTAGGACAGAACTATAGTAGTAGTTCTATACTTGTAGTTCTAAAAATTAAAATAATTTGCTTAAAATAATAATTTATATTTTTTTTATATTTATCATATATATGTGTTTAAGCAGTTTATATTCAATAAAAAATGGTTTAGGTACATAACATTTTTTAAGAAAAAAAAGTTTGAATGCATATATTATTTAAAATGAGTAAATCTAGTTTTAATTGTTACTGTAAAGAAAATGTACTGAAAGATCCTTACAATTTTTTTAAAATATTTTACGTCTTCATAAAAGATGTTGGCCTAAGTCTAATTAACAACATAAGCTTGTATAGGATCAAGTAATACAAGCTATTTAAAAAAATATTATATCAAGTAAGCGTGACAAATTGCAATCAGCGTGCATTGACATGTAAAACACTTGTTTCAAAATTAGAACAGTTGACATGCGCAACATTTTAATTAAAATTATGTAGGTAGGCAATTATTGTGACTTCCTAACGTAACTCTTGCTTGACAATTACGTGATTTAATGAAACAATACTCACGTCCTCGAATATAGATCCGACATTAGCGGTCACAAGTAACAACGGCACTTTATCCGAACCCATTTTTTTGAACTTCAACATCCCGAAAACTGAGTAAATACAATATCGCTCATACAAAAAGATTGTATATGTAACGTTATATCAAAAGTACTGGGCGGATTTGGCGGGTGTACGCCATGTCTCCGAGCATCACTGATAACATTATTATGGTTACAATTTTTTTTATACAATTTTAACGCGATATCGCGAAATCGGCCTCCTCGCCCTTTCAAGTATCTGACATTTGTAAATGAATGAATGAGTGACGTTATGTTTTATGTCCGATCTGTAGTAGACTTCATATTGTACGCCGTACAGTTTTACGTATTTTATACTCGTACTAAGTTTTATATTGCAGCCAAATATAAATCATACCAATTTATGAAGAAAAAGTCATATTCTGTGCCATTATTAAGTAATTGCCCTTATTATATTTAGAAATTTAAATTTATAAATATATGGCGCGCAAAAAATGATGGAACGGAACGTAATATTCAATATCAAAACACTGTTGGATCTTGACCAATGACGTAGTTTCTAGTTTTACGTCACACCCTGTTTTCAGGGACGTACTCGCTTATTTTGATCGTTAACGTAAATAAAGGGGAAATAAATCGTGAGTTAATAAATACGCACGCAAACGAGTTATGACGACAATATTCGTTTCCATTTTATTATTACTTTGCGTAGGATTTCCATTAATAGTAAACTCTCCTATACCGTACAGCGGAAATTAATCTATTTATTTACGACAGTATAAACAAAAAAATAACTAATAATAATAAAAAAATAATTAAGACTTAATACTTTGTTGTTAATTATTAGCAATCAACATGGTTAAAGTAGGAAATGGTATTAGTTTAATATACTAACCATTTCTTCAAATACGCCTCTGTAGGGCGTGCCGGCATCTTCTGCTCATGTGCGCTAGCTTTTTCGTCCCTAACCTTTCATCAAGCCTTGTAGTTTATATTTTAATATGGAAATCGATTGCTCCATGCCTATTCTTGTGAAATAGGTCAGTTTGTTCACGTTATCTCATAGGTACGCTTCTGATACCTATTAATAAAACGAGAAGTAATACTATGTTGGCCAGCCATAAGTTTTAACCAACGTAAGTATATAATTTGTTACTACAATTCTATGAAATGTTACGTTTAATTCTGTGGTTTAATTTATGAACGTTATTCTTTATTCAAAATTTAATTTTTAAATTTTAGTTTCCAGAAAATGACGCTTATATTGGTATGGCTGTTGTTATTGGCTAAAGCGGTATTAGGCCATGTCTACAATGCGGTTGAGACAGAAATGTTTGCGATACCTATCAGCCCCAATTTATTTAACTGGACATATCAAGGTAAGTGTCTAATAACAACATTTTCTTATAAAAACAAACAAATAAATTTTCGGTTGATAAAAAAAAATTACATATATTTTACAGAATTCGATCAGCAGTACCGTTTCCATGCCTCGTTGATAGGCAAACCAGAGCTACCATCTTGGCTGCGTTATATTTACAGCGGGAGACACCACTCTGGGTTTATTTTCGGCACACCGCCACGCAACACCAAAACGCCGATCACAGTAATTGCTTATTGATGTTTATGTTACAAGGTTTTAGTTTATTTTATGTTGGTATTTATATATATCGAGTAGGTATTAATAGGAAATTCTATTTCGCAGTAACAAAGCGATTTTAGATTTTGAACATACTAGCACAATTTATAAATCTTCAACATTTTTAAGGCATGACTATGTTACCCTCCATTAATTATTTGTTTATTTTATACTAAGAAACGGGAAATATGACATGAATTCCTGTGCCTGAAAATTAAATTAAAAAAACAACATTATTTTCAGCTTGAAGTCATTGGCTTAAATAGACAAGACTATGAGACACGACGGGTACTATTGAATCTAAAAGTTAATCCTAAGGAGAATATGGCCAAGCATGAAGTTGAATTTAAAATTGACAATCTAAATGTTGAAGACCTATTAGATGAGCACAGGTAAATAGTCTGAAATAGTTGTTACACATATGTATCGGCGTATCAATTGCATTAGGTACAACGTAAGGTAAAACGTATGTTACAATTCGTACAATAATTAAAATTAACGGCGATCCATCAATGACGTTCAAACACAAGATGGCTGCCCGTTTGACGTTCCGCCAGAGTGACATAACAGCAAAAAGTAAACCACTCTCGTCTAAATATTGATGCGCCACAGTCTCGTCATATGCATTCCTCGTCCCAGCTAGATGGTCAGGACTGTAGTCGCTAGCGTGTAAGGCTTTAGTCTAGACAGATCTTGAGATTTAGCGTTCAAATCCCATTAAAAAGTCGAGGGTCTTTTGTCACTGACTTCAGCCAAGAAAATCAGTATCCACTAAAGATGGCTGCTTTTCACTAACAGAGTTCTGATTCAGTAGAGAGGTAGAGTTAGAAAGTGTAACATTAATGTAGCTCGGCGAGAATGTAAAGTCCGTGTTCCAGCACCTGATCTCTCACTGCGAACGTTGGAATGCTATCGAATAATTAGAGTAAAGAAATGCAGTGTGTACTCTGTGTACCAATGTTTGTGCATTATCGTCTGCGGAGTTAGCTATTTTTTTTTAAATTATTATTATTGTATAGGTAGACGGACGAGCATATGGGCCACCTGATGGTAAGTGGTGACCAACGCCCATAGATAATAGCATTGTAAGAAATATTAACCATCGCTTACATCGCCTTAGCTAGTCCTTGAGATTAGGCGACAAAACCGAAATTCGTTCAAAAGAACTTCATAATCTTTAAATATTATACTAAGAAGATCTTTCGAGATATTGCCGATATTAACTAGCTTATATAATGGGGCTCTCTTTCCGGTCGTATCGGATTGCCGTCCCATCGGATTATGAGAGCTAAGGAAAAGAGAGTGCACCTGTGTTTGCGCACACACTTGTGCAATATAATATCTCCTGCGCAGTTGGCTAATCTCTTGAGATTGGCCATCGTGGTCTGGTCGGAAATCGGTCTGGAATTCCTTATATAATAGGGCATAGTTTAGCACGAAGTACACGTAGTTATCACTAACTGTGTTTGACATTCGATAAACACTTATAAACTCAATTTCAGTTTAATTGAAATGCCTGTTAATTAACATCTTTACAGGATGACACGCCTTAAAGATATTTTAAGAACCAAACTATGGACAGAGAGTAGCAAAGATTTGTATCCTACTTTTCTTGCTTCTGCGATCGATTTAGGCGCGAGACTGCCGTTGAAACCTAGTGATGGAGAAGGGTAAGATTTTCATACAACTACATTTTGTTTATAACAGAATACGCCAGTGTGCAAAGCCATCCCATTTTATTAAACAAGTGCACCTGTGCTTCTGTGCATTGTAATTTGTCCTTTCTTTTTTAATGGTATAGTTAGTTGGACGAGCATATGGGCCAGCTGATGTTGTGTTCACTAACCATATACAGAGGCATTGTACATTTCTTTAAAAAAAAAACATCGCCAATGCTTCACCAACCTTGGGAACTTATGTCCTACAAGCTGTTTTGTTCCTTGTGCCTGTAATTACACACCGCTCACTCACCCTTCAAACCGGAATACAACAATGCCAAGTACTGCTGTTTTGCGGTAGAATATCCGATGAGTGGGTGGTACCTACCAGACGAGCTTGCACATATAGTCTGCTATAAGCCGCAGTAATTTGTACTTAGAGTGGTTACAAAATCGAAGCGCTGAATCTGTGAAACAAACATCTAATTGGGTGTTTTTCACGCCTATTATATATTTTGCGCTTGCTTATAGTTAAAAATACAGTTTTTTTTTAATAGGTAACTTGACTGCCAAATGGGTCACATGATGTCAAGTGGTCACTGTCACATAGGGATGCCCGATGTTAGAAAAACATCGATGTTGATATCGATGTCAACATCGAAGCTAAATATCGATGTTCGTTAATCATCAAAAGGAAAACCTGTCATTAACATCGATGTTACGATGTTTTATATAATGCAACATCGATGTTAAAATATCGATGTTTTATCTTCTAACATCGATGTTCATCGAAAATCGATGATCATCGGGCATCCCTACTGTCACATGTAGATATTAGTGCTGTAAGAAATATTAATAATCCTTAGATAGCCAAAACACCATCAAACTGGGGAGCAAAGTTGTCATGTCCCATGTGCTTGTAGTTGAGTGCTGACTAACCCTTCAAATCGAATCAAAACAATAATACTAAGTACTGCTGCTTTGCTGTTTGATAAGTGGGATGTGCCTACCCAGGTGGACTTGCACAAAGCCTTTCCATCACACACATATACATAATGATAGCCTTATAAACTTTTATTTGGTTGGTCGTAATTTATTTAAATTTTTAGATTATTATTTGTCACTTGAAATGTTTAATCATCTCTCACAGTATAATTCATAAAACTGTCTGGGCTTCTCTTAAGATACTCAAATCTTAGAAATCACCCATGAATATAAAAAGTTTAAATATATTCACTATTCATCTTTCGTATTCCAGACTCGTAGTCAGATTAGGTAGCTCAGTGCCATTCTCCTCTGAGCTAAAACGGCTGAGAGAAGAAGTTCGCCCACTTTCTCGTTTGCCGAGCTGTCCCCGAGATTACAAGCGGACCACGGTCGAAAGACTCTTCAGAGATGCTGGCCTCAATCTCGACTGGTGCAGCTTTGAATTGGTAGGTTTACTTCATCAGTACTAAATGACGATGAATAATATACCAAAATATTACCAATCAATTATAAACTTATTACAACAAGTCTTACAGTTAAGTGAGAATTCATCTATGTATATTCAGAACTTTTAGAATACGTTATACATGCATTTGTCACACTTTATATCTATACTTTATTTTATTATAATACTAGCTGTGCCCCGAGGCTTCACCCGCGTATAATAACACACCTATAATAACACACACACACACACAGACACACACACACACACACACATATGGCTACTGGTAAAGAAATACGTAATTAACGATTTGAAATTAATTTTCATAAGATACCGTAGGGCTTACCGATCTTATATATGGCCTATCATTTGCGCCATCACATGTTCTTTGTGTGTACCAATTTTCATCAAGATTGGTCAAGCCGTTCTTGAGTTATAATAAGACATACATACATATAATAAGAAAGACAAAAATGAAAAAAATTTGTATAATGTGAATCACTGCATCATAAAACGATTATCACAAAATTAGGTGGAAAAAAAAATGTACAGACAGAGCCAAGAGATTTATATAGATTATTTATTTAGAGGAAATATTTATTTTATTCGTGACCGATAAATTCTAAATCTACGTATCAGATTTTAATAAATCGTTTAACATTAGAATGCTAGTTTATCCAAACGTATTTGAAATACCATTATTTCAGGCTAACTCAGCTTGAAATAATGGTATTTGAAATCAAGAAAGAGCGCGACAAAGGTTTTTTATTCATACATACTTTATAGTCACAACGTAAATGAAATCAGTTCAAATCAAAATATTACTTAAAAGTAATGTACATATGAGGTACATATGCTATACATTTAAGACTATTTATGACGTCAATCATTCTAGTACGGCCTCGTTGGTCAAGTGGCTAGACATCACCCGTATATACATAAAACGGAAAAACTAACTGTAAAATGTTTTTATTTATTTATATAAAATACCAGTTTATATAGTTAATACCTATCGTAATTTTAATTGCAAATGCAAGCATTAATACATTTGTTTATTTAACTGCCTGGTTGGTTTAGTGACTGATTATAAGGATGCAGACTCCGAGGTGCTGGGTTCAAATCCCAGCTCGGGCCAATAAATAAGTTTATAGGGTTTTTCTGTCGCAAATTCTCAGAATCAGTCTGGAAGTAGGAACTGGGTACATTCCCGTTCCTCTGAAAGCAAGTAAAGCCGTCGGCCCTGCGCCTGAACTCTTTCCGGTCGGGGCGGAATATCGTCTCATCGGATTACGAGAGTTAGGGAATAGAGAGTTTTCGCACAAACGTGTGCACTACAATACGTCCCGCACAGTCGGCTAATCTCTCTCGAGTTCGGCCACAGCGGCCGTCGCTATTATCATTATGAATTCCAGTACAACACGATCTACAAGCGGCGCTCGACGGAGCACGTGGAGTACCTGACGGAGGCGGCGGGCGCGGGCGGCGCGGCGCGCGGCGCGGCGGGGCGCGCGTGGGCGGTGCCGGCGCGCGCCGACCTCCCGTCGCGCTCGCTGGCGCGCGCGCTGGGCGCGGCCGCCGCGGGCCCGCTCGCGCTGCTGCTGCTGTGCGCCGCCGCGCTCTCCGCCGCGCTCTGTCTGCACTACGCCACCGTGTGAGTATACACACACACACATCTACGTACATGCGCATCCGGGGAGGAAGCGGAGACACACAGAGACACATTTATGTCCAGCCACACGAAGCATACACAGGAACACACGTACACTTGTGTCACGTATATTTTGTTGATTTAATCTCGTTTAAAGCTGTTTTGATTGAAATTTACGTTTAGATTGAAACTGTATGTGAACTAAGCCGATATAAATCCGAACTAAATGACAATTAAAGCTCTAGCCAGTTATATTAATAATTTATTTAGAAACAATATATGATCATGCTGAAAATATTTTTTTATATGTCTTAATAAAAACGTAAGCAATCGATTCTCCGTAAAAAACGCGAGGCATAGCATGGCATGGCAGGTCTAGTGTACAATAAGTAAAGAAAGACTCTTGTCTAAAAAAAATAAGAAAAAAAATTACAATGCCGGTCTATATCTAGTTATACCTAAATACAATTAATAAAATCCCATAGAATTAAACTTAATTTTCACCATAAAAATCATTGATTTACAGACGCGATGCTGTTTCAGAGAGATTTCTTGACGAAATTTATCATATCTGCGAAGATTACAGAAACCGAAGGTTTGAATTGTATTCATCGGATAAACTAACCGAACTAACTGTGTTGTAGTTGATGACTAATTTCATTAATAGACTAACAATCATTTATTTAAGAATATGAGTTTTAGCAATTCTATCCTTAATTACTAGAATATAATTTAAAAAAAAATCATAATATTCAACAGCAATACAACATATAACTATATGTTTAAAATACATAAAATTTATATAATACATGCTCTTTCTTACATAAAACGAACCTCGATCAGTAACTCAGTAACTCAGATCAGTAACAGATCTAAAGTTTTTACACATTTTTAAATGGCAAAAGAAGAATAAAATTTTGATATTTGTATTAATGTAACATAGTAACATTGAATTGTAGTCTAAATTATGTTATTTACCTGATAGACTGCGAATACACACAACAATTCCTCAGCTCTAGACTTAGGAATCAGGGGCGTAGCTACCGCTGTATCAGCCGTATCAAAGATACAGGGCCCACTAGGTACCGGAGCCCCCTAGCTAGAGGGGCCCCAAGCCGAGTAAGCTAAAATTCGTAAAATGTTATCTGAAATGTCACTCAACTAGGACCGTATGCAAAATCAACACACTTGATTTACACATTTGGAAAATAAATTTGAATGGGCAGTTTAAGTCGTTGACGGTTAAGGCGTATAATTCGCGTGAAAAAAATAAATCATTGCTGCAGTTAATATGAAGGGGCCCCATTAAATATTGATACGGGGGCCCATCAATGACAAGCTACGCCACTGTTAGGAATTTAACAGTATCTCACTCCCGTACCTCGAAAAGGACGTGTGTGGAGTTGTTACGTATATACGTTCCCAATTATATTCCGATGCAACTTCGACAGGACTGCAACTGGATCGTTAGGTTTGTATTATAGGAAAACGAATAAACAACAACGATTTTCTTTCGATTCGATTACGATAAAATGACAAATGGTTAGTAGAATTAATCTATTAATCTCTTAATTAGATTAATAGATTAATTGTACATGTTTGCATAGTAATATCTCCCGCGCAATTGATTATTTGGGATTGGAATGCTTCATCATTTATTGTTTTTTTATTCATATAATATAAAATTATAACAAATTAACTCAATTAACTCAAGCACATCACAATACTATATTACGGAGTTTACGCCATATTTAACCCCTCGTAAAAATATTAGTTATTTTGAAATGTTATGTAATAAAATATTGTGTATGAATATTTTTGTATACTTTAATAGATTCGAACTGCTAGAATTTCCTTAATATGTTCGTATTTTGTTTATTTTAGAGCTCATAAATCAGCTAAAGTGGAACTGTGCAGATACGGCACTGGCAACACTGAGCAGACGCAAGAAGACAACAATAGTAACAAGAGTGTGGGAGTAAGGTGGTTAAACTAATTTTGAGTCATTTCGATATGAAAGTCCTTTTAATAATAGTGGGAACTTTTTTAGTTAGGATTATGATTAATTACATCTTTTATCTAATTAGACAATACGAAAAAGTTACAAAGCTACTAATTATAAATCCTAGAAATGTACATAGGGTTATATATGGATCTTATTTATTATAAAAAATGTTAATGGCACTATAACTGATATTGAGAACTAAAAAATATATTTTTAAAATGATTGTTACGTGAATTGGTATTTTGAATGACTTAGAATGGGTTATATCAATCGCTGTGAATGAGATTGTAAGATTCGGTAACCATTCTACACATTTTGAATATTTATTTGCAGAGGTCCACATATCATCAGTGACATATTAAAATAAACACTAAAAAGTTTCTTAATTTATGCCTAGTGCTTACAAAAAAAACTGTAAATTCTTATTTAACAATTCCACACCAACTCTTATACCCGAATAATTATGTTCTCATTTTGTTGTTTAACTTTTTAGAATAATATAACTGAGAAATAATTAATTTTCAGCCCCAATAGCAGTCTCGTCAGACCATACAGCCCTAAATCGACAACCAACCTCGCAGCTAACTACAACCGACCCCAACCCCCTCCTTACATCGGCTCTACAACCAACTCCCTCCACCACAGGAAACCGACCGACAAAACGCCGACAAGCTCGCACACACCTGAACACAACCGAGGACACATGGCCTTGGAAGAATCATTAAAACTACTAAACGAAGCAAACATTTCAAGCGAATTCGACAATTTAATTCTCCGAGATCAAATAATCGATCTAAACGACGGTTCAGACGATTACGTACCAATAAAACCGGAATCGGCGGGTTATTTGTCGATGAAACCGGATAAAACTGGTTATGTCAACACGAAACCGGATTTGGATGATATCGTTGTACCGGAATTGGCTAAGTATGGGATTTCTGGTATTGGACAGATTTGACATGAAGCTGACGGTTCGCAGCCGCAAGTCAAAACTTGGTTTTGTTAACCAATTCATGGCATAGGAAAAATATTAATAAAAATGTCAAATCAAGTAAAAAAGCACGATAAATGTTAACGTGTAGTTGTAATAAGAGTAGAACATGTTGAATAGGGAATTTACCGGCAGTCATACCTCTACACGCTTGTTGGATAATGGCGCCAAAATTCTGTCAAAAATATTGACACAGATACAATACAAATGGCGTTTTATATTATTACCAATTTATAAAATATCTTAATATAGATAACAGGTATTTGATTAATGGACATTAAATTCGATTCTTACTTACATTTCATTTGACTTAATAGCATTCAATACAGACATTTTTTTATAGAAATTCATTACTATGGTTTTGCGACACAAACCGAAATAGCCATTGAATTATATGCGTTGGTTTCATCCTATTGTAACCGTATGTACAAGAACGTTTAGGAATTTGTGATTACTATACATCTCTAGTCAAATTTACTTAGTCAATAAAATAAATGTTAAATGTTGTTTGCTTTTTTATTTACATACTTTGTGAACAATATTACAGAGGCGGGGTAAGGCGGTCGCCCACACCGCCCACGGCTACCCGGTCCGGGGGGCCTCGAGGTCCGGGGAGCCTCGCGGTCCGAAGTCCTCGCGCATCGAAAACATGTCATTACTTAAAAGCTTTGAAAGCGAGGAAAAATTGGACTCGTCATGAATCGAAAGATTTTATTATTAAGTGAAGGAAGCGCAATGCAGAAAGGAAAAAAAAACATGTCAGCCACATTTCCCTTCATACGGTGGAATCGCGAAAAAGCGCGTAGCAAACGCGTAAAAGAGATTTTCGAGCGAAATTTAAAAAAAGAGGGCCTCGCAAAATTTAGGTCTTGCCCCGCCACTGCAATATTATAGCCAGATATGCTATTGATTTTTCGTCACCCTTACTTCCGCAATTGTCAGTGCGTGAGTGCAAAGTTTATTGACGTGATAACGTCTTCTAAACCGATGAACACTGGCTGCACGCACAAAAAGTATGACTCATTGTCACGTTCCGCCTGAGCCGAGCGTGCAAGCGAGAGCGCGGAATAAGCGATAGAGAGGCACGATCGGCCTAAGAGATTCGGCTTGTGACGCGTCTATCTCTCATGCACTCCATCGGCCGATGCGTCCGAGTCATCAATGTTTTCTTATGACGTTATCACGCAAAATTATCGTCCCTAAACCGATTTTACAACCACTTGTTGTAAAGTCGGTTGATCCTATTTTTTTTAATTCAACAATTGCATTGAAAATGCATAAAACATAATTTAAAAGACAACTTAACATTTAAAATTTTAAAACTTAACATTAAAATTTTAAAGAGATACTAAAAAGGAAATAGGAAAATCATTATGTACTTATGTAATTACAGATGTTTTTATGTTCGTGGTCTCAGTTGCTAAAAATGATATTAACAGACCGTGTCCGTCTACTGTTAGACTTGATCTTCAGCTCCCCTTCTCCCATTTCTGCCTTACGAATATCATCACCCAACTAGTTACAGGTGCCCTAGAATAGACCTAGGTTCAAGCCTACTAAACCTGGTGGTGAATCCACCACTTCCACCTAGTCTAAAGTAAACTCTAAAGTGAAAACACGAAGTAAAGTTCTTGTGTTTCGATTTAAATGGTGAATGAAACAGTGTCATTGCAAGCACAAGATACGTAACATCTCAAAACCTGTGGTCGTCCTTAATTGCGGTATATAACTTATTTTGAACTTGTTTCTGTCACTGTCAACCTAAATCATAGTTTCGTTGCCCATTTTTTACAATTAAAAAAAAAACAAAAAATGTTTTAAAATTTTATTTTAATAACAATTACACTGAGATTAATTACATTTAAATTTGTAACATATTTTTTTACGTCTTTGTCAAAACTTTGTCTTGAATAAAGAGATCTCATCTAACAAGTATAGGCAAGCAGAGATTCTAACTATATTAATAATTCTAATTGATTCATGTGTACCTTAAACATATTATAATCACAGTAAAACTAATCATAGCTTTAAAAGCTAACTGATCAAAAATATTACACAAAGAATATGAATATGCAATATTATAATTAGAATATGAATAGATCAGTAAAAATGTTGCTAACGGAATTGCTGTGTCAGTGTCAAGAAAAATTAAAAATAATATAAATGTTTCTAAGTATACATATATATTAATTGATAAAACGATATGAAAATACTAATTCATTAATGTTGAATTTAAAATATAATTTTATAATTTTTTGATAAAGAAACACGAAATTTAAGCATGGCAACATTTTTACTATCAAATAAAATAAAGGTTTATAGAATATCTGTGGTTTACACAGATCATTATTATAATAAACCATTATAATAAAATTATATTACGCATATGTGATTTGATCAGTCACTCTATATATTTATTACATAAATATACGTTTATAATTTCAATCATACTGACCAAAATTTACATGCTACGTTTATTTTATCGTATCAATTAAATTAAACGACAAAACTAAGTCTTAAAATTAAGAAGTATACACTACTTTGTACTAGATCTAAACACAATAATTTATCACAATTTTGAGGTTATATTTAATTTAATTACATAATTATTAACATTGTATTAATAAAACTGGATTTAGAGTACAACGGTTATTGTTTAAAAGATAGAAGGTAATCCGAATATGTCATTATTAGGTATATCATATAACAATAAATAAATTTTTGGTGCACGTTAAAAATATGTATATATTTTAAATTCCGTGTATTGCCAGTAATATTTCAAAGAGGTTGTTATTGAATTAAATAGTCGTGTGACAAATTCCGTATTATATAGATTATTATAGTAACATTTAAAGCACTACGTTTATTATTTCATTATTATTTCAGAAAATTATACATACTTCTACTCTATCTTTAAAAACTGGAATGTATGTTTCGAAGGTTATAATATTTTGTATTCGTAATTCCAATAAATACTGATGTTTATTCTACTGGTTTCCAACAAACGATGGCACGCATGTCGTCGGGGGCTTTCCCGAAGGTCCTCTCTCCGTTCGAGTCAACGTACTGGTTTATTTGGTAATCCAGAAGTGTTTGGAAGCCGAGGACATCGGTACCTAATTGCTGTAATAAAAAAATACAATTGTGATAAACCATAATTTAAATATATAAAGAATTCCAAATTTAAATTATCGAATCATCTGACGGCTGACAGTGTGACCATATGCAAATTTAAAATTAAAACATCATATGTGCTCGTTCGTTTTATAAAAAAATCTATAAAATACTCAATTGCTTATAATAGTATATCATCGTATATAAGTGAGGTAAGTTAGAGCGGACCTGTGTGAGCGGGCTGGTGTTGGTGGTGAAGACTCCCCGGAAGCGCCGCTCGCGCGCGACGCGCTCGGTGCCGAGCTCCAGCGCGCGGATGGCGGACACGTTCTCGCGCGCCGACAGCTCCGCGCCCGTCGCCATCATGAACGAGTGGAGGATCGTACCTGCGCGAAAACTTGATATGAATACATATTATCATCAGTCATTCGTCCACATCTGGGCATAGACTCCCAAAGCACGCAACTAAGTCGCTCCGCTTCGGCTCATTATATAATCGCCACCAACCGATTTGCGGCAACAAAGGCTGTTCTCTCTAACATTTGGTAAGACGATCGAAGTTAGTTTATCCGAACCATTGTTCGGAATTCAAATTAAGAAACACAATCAATCTAAATGATACTAAGGATGTATCATTTAGGTATAGACTAATATTAAAAATGCGAAAGTGAGTTTGTTTGTGTCGCTTTCACGTCTTAACTACCCAACCGATTGAATTTTGTATACTCGTTCTCAGGGATACAGAAAAAGGCGAAAATTAGTATTTAATAAAATAATATTTTGAAAATAGCGAAAAATAGTATTTTTTCCTTATTTAATTATTTATTAGTTAATTATTTATTATTTAAAGGGACTTTTAAAGACAATATTGATATTGAATCTTGAATATAGCAATAATGCAATTTTATTAACATGTGAATGATATGACATGATATTTAAAACCGTTGCGTTGCATTCCAAATCACTTTTTAAAATATTAACCAGCCCTCACGCATGGAGGATATGGTGGAATGTTATATGTTGGTACATTATCTGGTGGGATTTAACGCTTCAATAATACCTTTTCCCTCAGGTAGCATGGTATCCCTGACGGAGCCCTCGACGTATTCGAGGAAGGTCATGATCTTGGCGAGTCCGCCGCCAAGCTCGATATCGGGCTCGTCTCGCGCGTCGAAGTTCAGCGCGACCGCCACCGGCTTGCTGGACTCTGTGGACATCAAATCATATTTATTTAGGTACCCAAATAATACAATCAGGGCAAACCTTACACTTCTAAGATATATTACATTCCTAAAGATGTGTACACGGCACGTTCATTAAAATAATATTAATACACTCAGCTGTTCTGACTGGATTATATAATAATAATAATAATAATATCCCGGGACATTATTCACACATGGCCATCTGATCCCAAGCTAAGCAGAGCTTGTTCTATGGAAACCAGACAACTGATATATTTACATATACTACTTTTCTTTTGTAAATATATACTTATATAGATAATCACACCCAGACTCAGGACACACAGACATGTTCATGCACACAAATGTCTGTCCTGGGTGGGAATCGAACCCACGACCTGCGGCGTGAAAGGTAAGTATCTTACCAACCACGCTCGGCTCGTCACTCGGGATAAGATTGTACAAGGTAAGCAGCTCCAAGCCCTCACCGTCTTCCAGCACGAGACTGAGGCCAGCTGTCAGGAGCGGCGCCCAGCACGCGCCGACGCACAGCGCGTAGTCCCCGCGGGATATCTCGTGTCTGACGAACTGCTCCAGCTCTGCCTTTTCGTAGAACGACGACACTATCATCCTGGCGACGAACAAGTTCAATAAAAATATTTTTTCGTCTAGTGCAATATTAAATCGTCTAAATTATTCACTTATTAAATGTATATACTACAGTGCAGACTGGCTATTCCTATTGCTTCTAGGATATAATTTATTTGTCAATTGGTCATTATTAATAATTGGTATTGTTGAATATTGCACTAGTATAAAAATTTAAAAACGATTCAATTACGAAATACGCTAAATAAATTGATGTATAAAAAGAAATGAATAATAATTTTAAGATTTAATTCGATGACGTCGACTGTAAAATTTTAATAATCACAAAGCAGCTTTTTATATATTTTATTTGCAATATTGTACGAGATGTTTTTTACACAATGCCTGTGATTATATTAATAGAAATTACATAATTACTTAATGTAATTTGAACGTACAACATTACATAATATGTTACTACTGAACTCGAAACATAATAGCACAAGTGAAATGGGAATACCTACTTAATAGTATATATAAAAATAAGTATTTTAATTTAAATAGTATACAATTTTTTTATATAAACCATTCAACTGATCGAACTCTTAATTTGTATCTATTATAATATGTACACAACAAACATACACACAGAAATAAATCTATGTGTTAAACTAATTTATGTTATAATGTTCTATTTATAAATATGTTAATAAAACGAATACATTTGACACCGAACGACTTCGTATTTCGATTCTATTTTGTAAGTAGCAGATAGCTGACATTTATAAAAAAACAAGTACGTCATATCGGATTATATTTGGTTTGCTGGATTCGACAGACCGTCTCTGCGTTCGCGTCATAATGTATTTTCCTAAATGGCGATCGCGTTGTGAGGAAGGACCCAGAAAGACAAACAAAATACCCAAAGACTTGCTTGGCTAGTTTTTTATTAGAGTTGTGTGACGAATATATTCGTCCGCGGCACAAAAATTAAATCCACGTCCTTGGCATTAATTCTGAATGGATTAAAAACTAATAAAAATATCGTATAAAGAGATAAATATATAGATGCTTTAATTCTTGCATAACGTTAGAAAAAACAGCTACCACCTCTGTGAGGACGTACTTGTTCCGATATTACTGTTGTTTTCGACACACAAACTACGAATGGATGTAGGCGTGATTTTTCACTTATAGTTCCTAATTAAACTCTAATTTAGACTGTCATTGACCTCTTAATAGAGTAATTGACATTTTGACAATCATAAATTAGTCGATTTTAATACATAGCAATGTAAAGTAAGAAAAAATGTTCGAAAATAATCGTAGTTTTCATCGTTTAAGATAATAATAATTTGTTAACAATTAGTTTAAAACGAAAATATAAATAAATTCGTAATTTTTATTTATACCAATAAAACCATCAAGAAATTCATTGAAGATATCTAGTAAAATTATATAGGTAATTAAATATAAATTGTATCATAAGATAACGGGGTAATTTCGGATATGGGAAAATAATGGGATTGACGTGCAGACGTGCAAAAGGGAAGTGCATTTATTTATTATTGGCATTACGTTGCTTTGCAATGTCATAGGGCACCGAAGCAAGACCAAGTAATAAGTGCCCTATCGTCTATACTCAAACTGACGTTCGTTTTAAGGGAGCATCCTAAGAGATTGCAACTGTGCTCAAAACTGTCTGTGTCGCCTAGCGGTTCTGTTTTGAATACCAGTGGCGTAACTATAGGGTGGCAGGACTGGCAAAATGGTCCCGCGGTCCGAGAGGCCCTGAGCTCAGAAGTGTCATAACATTTTTATGATTTTTTTATATTTTCATTTTCAATATAATTTTACGAATTTTTGCTTATCAGATTGAGGGCCCCGTATCTTTAGCTACGCCCTTGAGAGGTCTAATGCAATGGATTTGCCACAGGCCTCAGTTGGTATAGTTACGCCACTGTTGAATACAATATATACTCACTCGATAACGCGTTCCTTGTGTTCGTTCCTCATTGGTCGGATCGTGAACTGCTTCCTGTCACCATCCTGTGAGTTGTCAGCGTCGGTCGTCAGGTGTGAAAGGACCTCGCCCAAGTTGTTCGCTTCCAGGAAGTCGCTTATTTCTGGTGGAAGAGTTAGGAGTTGCGTACATTCTATTCCCCATGTCCGAAACATACTATAATTGTTAGATATTGAACTGAGATGTCCACTGAGATAGCCAATTGGTAAGACCAATTTTTACTAAATATTATGGGCTTACAGGCCACCAGATCAAGCACCAATGAATTATGATGTACTTGATTTGTGTTTATAATTATTAATTTGTATCAATAATTCATCCCGTTCGTTGCGGCGAAGGAAAATCATCATGAGAAATGTGTTGGATGAAATTATGCCACCATTTTATATCCACCAATCAACATTGAAGCAGCTTGGTGGAAAGAGATACAAACCTTAGCTCTACAGGAGCGGAAATCTTAGCTCAGTAGAACATTAACAGATTGTTACTTAATTTAAGCATTCTAGATATTCTACCGCAAAACAGCAGTACTTAGAATTTGTTGTGTTCCGGTTTGACGGGTGAGTGATCCAGTGTAATTACAGGCACAAGGGACATAACATCTTAGTTCCCAAGGTTGGTGGCCCAGCGGCGATATTGTTTTTTTTTAAGAAATGTACAAACCACTGTCTATGGGCGTTGGTGACCACTTACCATCAGGTGGCCCATATGCTGGTCCACTAACCTTTACTATAAAAAAAAAGTTTTAAATAAGGTTATATATAGGTATAATAAATAATAAATGAAAACAGTATTTAATATTACAATATATATAATATAAAATGCAAACAAGTTCATTAAGTCAAATAGGTACTTACCAATGAAATATCCCTTATCTCGTAATCTTGTTATTGTGTATATTGAGTTGAGAGAATTTCCACCCAATTCATAGAACCCAGCCCTTATAGATATGGCTCCTCTGGCAGATCTGCCGAGGACCTCACCGACGGTCTCGAATAACACCCTCGCTACTTCCATGTCGTTTGGGTTTACTCCTGTGTAGTCAATTTCCAGAGGAATGGATGTGTCATCTGTAATTGGAACATTGCGATTAAAAAATATTTAAACGAATGTATAATGAAATAAAATATACTTATTATTAATAGCAAAATAATAAAATTTCATTTAAATTATAAAATATCTGCGTTAATGATTGTTTATCTGTGTCAAAAAAATATTTAAATATAAATTAAAATATTTGAAATATGAACGGCAAGGACGTCACTTATGGCTTTGTTTGCCTTGTGAGCTTCTGGTTAAATAATAATAATCTAATATATTGTCTTAAGTACATTAATCACTAGTACTTGAGATCGCGGCTTTTCTCGCGATTTATTAAATAAAAAAAGAATAAATATGACCTTATTTGTCATATTTATTCTGAATTTATATTGAATACTACTTTGAACAGGTAGATTAGATGAAGTTTTACTTGGTGGTAGGGCTTTGTACAAGCTCGTCTGGGTAGGTACCATCATTAGATATTTTACCGCAAAACAGCAGTTCAAGTATTGTTGTGTTCCAGTTTGAAGGGAGTGAGCCAGTGCAAAGACAGACACGAGGGACATAACATATTTCTTCCCAAAATAAAGATCTCCTCCATTATGTTATTTAAATGATATATGAAAAAACAAAGTCAAAGTCAAAAATCTTTATTCAATTTACTTATACCATAAATTGTCATAAATAATAGTCATAAATCTACCACCGGTTCGGAAATAAACACCTCAGACCTGAGAATAAACGGTGAAAGAAACTCAGCGAGTTTTTTTTATAACTCATCTTACAATAACGACAATTTATACAATAATAGACTGATATTTTATTAATTTGAAATAGCCTGGAGGGGACCATATTTTCATTCCCAATGTGTGCAATTATCTAAGAAGTCATTGGTTGTGTAATATCCTTCACACAAGCGTACCTTAACAATTCTTTGATGATTTAAAAAACACTATGTTTGAAATTAATTTAAAATAAAATAAAATTGTAAATGTAATTATGGATAATTTATAGTTTCTATTATACTATGAAGTCTGACGACAGGTCGAGTATTTATAATAAGATAGTCGTTTACTACAATACGACGAAATAATAACAATTGTTATTGTTTTAATTATTGTTCATAATAATATAATTAAAGTTATTACAATATTGAATTGATGTTTAACATAAATTATTATAGAGGTTGAGATTTCCTTTTATTTTAAGATTGTCGTTATAATTATATAAAAGTACTTGATGAGTTTCTTATAGTTGATTGAAAACATTCTAATACGAATAAATTTTAATTTACATTATATTTAAAATGCTTGTAAATAGATTAATATACTTTGGATTTACTTTTTCATAAGATTTTTACTTACAAATTATTTATACAGTACCCATAGATATTGGCACTGTAGGAATTATTGAACATCCTTTACATCGCCAATGGACCACCAATCTTTAAAACCAATATATCATATGCCTATGGTTACACTGGCAATATTTCCTTTCAAACTGGAACACAACAATACTTAGCTTTACTGCTGTAGCTGTATTGCCATAGAATATTGATGGTGATACGTACCCAAACAAGCTTGATCAAAGCTCACCAAGTAAAACTTCATCTAATCGGTCCGTTCAAAGTGTATTATTAATCATTTTTATAAAATATAAGTTTTGGTGCAGTAGATCTATTGTGCAAACACGAGAATCAGCGCAAAACATAATCGTGTGAAGTATGTATGTGTGACAAGTTATTTGTATTGAGTACGAACATTATTTAAGGTCAATTTACTTATACGAATTGCTCATGATTGTTGCTTATATACAAAAATTAACCCAATAATGTCTTATACATCAGTCAGGCAACCTCATTGATATCACTTTTAAAGGTACGCCGAGATGGCCCAGTGGTAAAAATGCGTGAATCTTAACCGATGATCGTGGGTTAAAAATAGGCAAGCACCACTGAATTTCATGTGCGGGTGAAGGAAAACATCGCGAGGAAATCTGCATGTTTCTAATTTCACTGAAATTCTACCACATGTGTATTCCACTACCCCGCATTGGAGCAGCATGGTGGAATAAGCTCTAAACCTTTTCCTTTAAAGAGAAAAGGCCTTAGCCCAGCAATGGGACATTCACAGGCTGTAACTGTACTATTAATGTTTAAAGGCACTTTGTTATATTATATATTTAACTGTTTCCTTCGTAATAAAACATATATTAATATAAGGGTTTATATCATTCGTTTTTTAAATAAAATCAACTCACCGTTATTATTGGTGTTCTCGTACATTTTCAGTAGTTCCTGACGATCCACTTTACCGTTAACTAGAAGTGGGACCTTTTCTATGACGATCACCTGTAATAGATTATATTGTTGGATTATTGTTTATATTACTAAGCCAGCGGGGACAATTCTACTACCGAATTTTCACTTTATCGCAATCGTATCGAAAAATTATCGTTCTCATTTAACGGTTTTCCTATTATAACAACAAAACGATCTGGTTGCGGTTCAGTTCAAGTTGTCAGTCAATTATTTTATGATATTTGAAAGCTGTGAACAATCGCACGCACCTAGTTATTATTGTGACAAAAACCGGTCTATAAATAAATAGATACCCGTATTTTTATATATTTACTTCGAACTATGTATAGTATCTCTGTATCTTCTAATGCATATGTAAATCATTGTTTTAAATTTAGATAAAAATACATATTTAGTAGTCAAGTTGTTCTGGGTACATAAAAGTTCCCCCCGAGAAGAGCCTAGTCACGAGCGGAGCACAGCAAGGGAGGGGACGCGGATGCGTTATATCAACACGATCCCGCAGTCTCCGATCCGATCCGTGCCGACGACAGTCATTGCAGTGGTTTTAGTGGGTATGAAACTTACATAACCCGATCGCTCCCTTCAAGGGAGCCGGTTACGTTTTAAAGGTTTCCACTGCGTGAAAAAGACGGTAAACAGAAGTTGCCTCCAAAAACTTACCTGTGGTATCATGTAGTTAGTGAGTGAATTTTTCAAAGTGGTCTCAATATGATGTCCGGAGAGTCTTGCATCCGGTTTCACGGTCACAAAAGCCAATATTTCAGGGTTGCCAGATGTTAATCCGTAGCAAAGGACTACAGCTGTTAAAAATAGATATTAGATATTTAAACATGTATACCTTTGCCTATAATTTTTGTTTTTACATTGTTATACAATGCTGTGTTGGCTTCTTTCGAATAAGAAATCAGATGACAAAGAGAGAAGGCTCAGCATCGTTCATAAGTAAAGCTAATAGTTTTAAACTTAATGTTAGTGGTAGGTGAGCAATGTCATTAGTCACGTAGGAATATTTACACAATTTAAAGCATTGCAATAAAAACACATTAAATAAATATTATAAAACGCAAAATGTGTACAATTTACTCCCTTAATCTGTTTACTTGAGGCAAATACCTAATTATATATCTGTATGGCTAATTGAAATATTTTTTGGCTCCTTTTTATTGTTTGATATCTCTTTCTCTCCTTTCACATAAATGTGTATATATTTTAAGTTCATGCATATATTATAAGCAGCTTTCTTTGGTGTACCTTTATCAACACCCTGGGTGGAGCTGACAGCGCGTTCAACCTCCTGAAGGTCCACTCTATGCCCTCTGATCTTCACTTGCGAGTCTGTTCTACCAGCGAACAAGATCAGACCCTTGTGAAGGATGCCGAAGTCTCCGGTGCGGTAAAGACGACCAAAGTCTAAATAGAATGATGGGAATCTTAAAAATATTCGTATACAAATATAGACTTGGATCGCTCAATATAGTTAATAGTTTTATTTTTATTGTAATTTATGTGAATTTTGAATTTGTTATGTTCTTTTGATAACAAGCTTAAAATTATGTAAAAGTATGATCTAAAGTTTCTAAAGCTCTAATATTAATAATTGCCAGACCTACCAGGATGTGCAGCATATGGGTTATCGCAGAATTTATCAGATCCCTGTCCTCCCACATAGCCTTTCGCAAGGTTTCTTCCCGATACCCAAACTTCACCCGGTTCTTCTTCTCGTGATGGGTTCATTTCTTCATCCAGGAGATAAACGGCACAGTTATTAAGAGGAGCACCTGTTTTAAATTATTTTGCATCAATTATATTCAATGAAACAAAAACAAAAGATGGCCAAAAATTGAACCTTGTTGTACACCAATATTTTAAAGCTTTTTAGAATATCAGTAATATTAACAAACCTATCGGTATAGTCGGGAACATGTCCAGTTGACCAGCTTTCTCTAACACATAATATGTAACATCTCCCATAACTTCAGTACTGCCATAAAAGTTGGCAAGTTTGTAGTCGTTCTGATCGCCAAAGTATTGGAAGAACTGTGAAGCGAGTTCCTTGCTCAGAGTTTCTCCTGAGCAGACCCAAAGCTTGAGATGCTGAAGGGGCCTTTCAGAAAGGTTCAGAGACAAGTACATAAGAATCGAACGGAGAAGAGTTGGCACGAGGACAAGACGTTGAATCTGAAATACACAAAAAAAATATACAACAATTGAATACTATATTTAGTTAGACAAGGTTTTAAAAAAACCCTAAATTATACATAAATAATATTTACCTGATATTCAGCAAAAACTCTCACTAATTTCTGGGGATCTCTCGTCGTCTCCCTTGACAGTATCAACAGCGATCGTCCGTGCAACAACGGTCCCCAAATCTCGCACACAGAGTCCACAAACGTCAAAGCCGTCTTCCAAACACAGACTGTTTCTGTATCTGTATATGGAAATGTACGGAACTGCCACCAGAGGCGATTACAGATTGCCGAGTAGGGCAGTCGAACTCCTATAAAGAAATGAACATTGCGTATAGTAAACCAAGGGGATGTAAAAATTTAAATTCCAGTTCCACAGGATTGGTATTGTACAGCATAATTAACGTCTGCTAGAGTATGAGTATATGTACCTATTAGAGGGCAGAGGTGGCCCAATGACTTATCTGCTTAGATATCTTATAAAAATTAAAGTTTGGTGGACACGATAAAGCTAAACGACTCAATAATAATGTAATAGTCAATTATTCAAATTATATCTACGCGCCGTTTGCAGTTGGGACACTTGGGACTTGTATTGTTATTAGTGCAAACATTTTCTATACACTTATCATAAAACTTTTCCATTTAAATTCGATGAACGAATTATCAATAAATTTATTGATCGTCGTAATTTTTTTTTAAACTTTGCCTTTATTTTACAGTGCTAAAGATTATGATTACTGTGCCATAAAAAACAATAAAACTTATTATATAATTAAATATCTAATAGACTCATGATTCCATTAATATATTTTATTATCTATTTTCAATTATATAACAAATGAATCGTGTATATAATCAAGGTCCATTTGCAATATCCATTAAATAATAAAAAGTTAAAATAATCAATCTAAAGTAAGTAATGTAAACCTTGAATCAAGGAATTGTATGAAACAATTAAAATCACCCGTGACCTTAAACGCACAGAACATTATGCATCTTTATATAAAGTCTTTTATGACTATTGCTTGAACTACTGCCATCAATATAATTGAAATAATTTATAATACTCGTAAGTGAAGGATTAACTGTATAGCTAATGACCAAAGAGTCTTACGGTCCAATAAGGTTTCATTATAATTATACATTTTTATTTTTTCTTCTTCTTCTTTTTCTTTTGGGTTGCTTTTGGTTGATTTCTTACTTATAAATGCGAAATGTATTCGTTAGTTTGTTTGTTATGCTTTCATGTATTAACTAATCAACTAATCACCATGAATCTTATTATATACATAGTCAGGAGTACAGTAAAGGGTATATTAGGTGCCTGACATCTCCCCCCCCCCCCAATACCACACCGGTGAGACTGCAGACGTAAACTTATTCTAACATTATTAGTGAAACAAATAAAATTAAATTGTTTATGTGTCAAAAAATAAAAATATTAATAATAATAAATTAAAAATAATGTTGGTAAGGCTTTGTACGCGTATCTTGGTAAGTAGTGGTGCTATACGATCATCCCACTCTGCAGCCATACATCATTCATTTATATTGCTGAATTTCGATTTCATGAGTGAGTGACATACATCAGATACATCATCAGAGATCATAATTCCCGTAGTCGGCAGCGCATTTACTGTATGTCTTCCCACGGCCTTTAACTTAACACGTCGTGTGAAGCGTGTCATTCGTACAGACGAGGGCTGTGAGGGCCCATCGAACCTACCACTAATTACAGGCATATGGCCAAACCAACACATACGAAAAAAAAGTTTCTTACAGACCGTGTGCAGGCGACAATGATCAATTAACAGCAGGGTGCGTGTTTTTTTAACTTATATGGTTTGTCTAAATTATAGTCAAATTGGTCAGAGCTGGGATTTGAACCCAGGACTTCGGAGTCTGCGGCCTTATAATTAACTACTAGACCAACGAGGCAGTTAATAAACAAATGCAATAATGCTTGCATTTGCAATTAAATACAACGATGGGTATTACCTATATAAACGGGTATTTTATGTAAATAAAAAAAATACAGTTCGATTTTCCGTTTTATGTACATAAAGGTAAAATTCTTTTCTATATGTATAATTGTATGTGGAAACATACAATGAGGAATCAAGAAGCATTTATTGTAATTAGTCTTTTTGCGCTCTATCAAATGATGACGAGTTTTAATTGAAATTGCATTTTTTATTACAATGTCATAATGCATTGTTATAATATTCGTTTTCCGATTATTGACACGGCAACACTTGTTTTGATAGCTTTTTTATTGATATGTAAATGTCCCATATTGGCCTTTTGAGGAGTTGCTGGCTTTAAAGCGAACCGCATTATGATGGTGGATTTATAGACGAGGAAGATTTTCATCTGACACATCCAGGTTTCCTTACGAGGTTTTCCGTCGATATAGATGATAAGCACAAATTTAGCTCATAAAAATTCCTAGATTGCGTGTCTTGGAACCCGTGTTCTTCGGTTAAAGTTCACGTTTTCTAACAACTGGGCCATCGCGGCACGTTTTTGTAGTGTAATGTTCATTAGTTTATCATATATATAGACTATGATAATACTTATATAAAAAAATCGCTTCTTTTTCATTAGATTATTAAAGCACTGAGCTTTGATTTGAAATTAAAAATATATTGTTAGTAGTTTTCGCCCGCGACTTCACCGTCTTGTGAGGGTGAAGCCTATGTTATATTTCGGATACTCTATGTATTTTTCTATAAACTTTACAACGTATGTGCAATTTCTTAATGGTTGGTTGAGTTACGTCGTAAAACCGTAACAAACAAACAAACTCACTTTCGAATTAATAATATTAATTAGGATTACAAATTATCGTTAACGTAATACAATTTTAAGCGGTAATTTACCAAACTGTACGGGAGTGTATTTTTATTCTTATTTCATTAAGCCTGGAAGACTTTTTGTGTTGATTAAATTATTTATAAAAATCCCGCTGCCGTTGTTTAAATTGTTAAATGCCAATTAAAAAAATTAAGCCTCAATCCAGGTAATGTATACCTGTATATTTTTCTATCTAGTCTTTTCTTTCATTACAAAAATAATTTACCTTGTAAAGACTTATTGACAATATTATAAATACTTTTTAATCTGCCGTCTGTTCATGAGATGAATAAGAAAGAACTCCTTACCTTTTGGTATTCCTGTACTTCCAGATGTATAAAGAACAATAGCAATGGAGTCAGCATCAGTTTGCACCAATATTTCGTCGTCATTCGGCCTGTCAGCTGGCAGCGCACTAGCTTCTAGCGACAACTCCTCAAAGGACACTGGCGGCACTCCACTACCAGTAAACATTGAAGGATTGGCTAGAAAATTAATTTGATTTTTATATGTATTCCAAAATGTAATTGAAAACATACCAACTTTTATTGATTAACAAATGCTGGTCAATTTTAATCGAACCGTGTTAAAGTAACTCCCATTTCGTTAACTTACCAGTATCGTCGTAAATAATAAGAGATGGTTCGGCGTCTTTTAAGATGTGTGATATTCTTCCTTGAGGGAAACTTGGCTCCATGGGTACATAGGAAGCCCCCGCCTTCCATATCGCCAGAAGTGCGATAACCGTACTGAAAGCAACAATTACACTTTATTTATGTGATAAAGCAGACATGTATATATTCAGATTAAAAGAGCGTTATATAGTGTCTTTATCGATTGTTATAGCTTGTAAGCTCTGCTTTAAGAGTTTCTTATGATGATACCATGATGGACTAATAGACCACCTGATGGTATGTCACCCCGTGTGCCATCAACCTTAGGAACAAAGATGTTATGTCCCTTTAGTTACACTGGCTCACTAACACTTCAGACTGGAATACAACAACACCAATTGCCGTTTGGCGGTAGAACGTCTGATGAGTGGATGGTACCTACCCAGATGGGTTTGCACAAAGCTAATTCTATCTCGTACCACCAAGTAAAATCTCGACAGATTGGCAATCTTAAAATATCACAAACAGACAGTTTTATAATAATATGCATTTTAAAAAGTTTTTGTCGTCATTATAATCTTCATGCATTTTTAATGAAGAGTGATCGTGTTTAAATTTGTTTTTATTAATCGTTTCAATAAATATATTCATTACTTTATACATTTATAAAATTTATGCTTCGAGATTTTGCTACTAATATTTGATTATTACTACTGATAATTTATTATTAATATTTAAAAATTGCTCTGGCTAACGTGAAAAGTTAATGGTCAGTATAAATGAGATATTTGTCTACTTTGCAATTAAAAAAAAAAACTTGAGTAAGTAAATAAGGTACACAGGTTTTCGTTTCGTCAATTCGACTTAAATTGTGCTTAACGATTGCTTAATGGAAAATATTTTATTTAAAATCTCAATTGACGTATTATCTGTCACTTTGGTGTATCTTTCTATTATTTTGATTGAATTTAGTTGCATTTAGGCAGGCCAAGTGGACCACCTGATGGTAAGTGGGCAACACCAACTACATTGGCGCTGTATGAAATATTAACCAAGTCTTCGCCTTGACGCCACCAACCTACCAACCTTGAGCACGATTGAAGATGTTCCACTGGCTCACTCACACTTCAACCGGGACACAACAATACTAAGTATTGCTGTTTGGTGGTAGAATATCTGGTGAGTGGATGTTACCTACCCATTTGGGCGTACTATTGTTTTATTTCGAAAAGTTAATTAAATATTTAAAATACTTGAAATTTTATTGTTCATTAATAACTCACTTGTGTGTAGGCTGCATGCATACAGCGATTACATAGTCTTGATCCCTGTTGGGTCCGGTAGGGCGCGCATGTGCGGCGATCGCACGCGCCATGGCATTTGTACGCCCTTCTAGTTCCGCGTAGCTCATGCGTACATTACATGTTTCATCTGCATTAGAAATATTTTAAATAAGTTTTCTTACAATTAGATTTAAATCAGAGTGAGGTGACATTAAACATATATATGTTCATCCCATAATGGAAATCATTGTTAGGAAACCAGCAATTGTCAAAAGAAATTTGGACGCAATATTCAACATGCTGATGAGAAAGTCCCAATAATCCAAAAAAAAATCTTCATCATAATAAGATAAGTGTTTTATTCAGCAGCGGCAAAAAGAGTGTAACTTTGTTTTTAGGGTGATATGACCCACTAAATACATAAATATTAGAAAAAACAAATACTCTGAAATCATTCAGATTTGTTCATTGTCAACTCAATTGTGTTAAATATTAGCTGCGTTCAAAATTATGCCGTTAAAAAACTTCATTGCTGTATAATAATGTCCACCAGACTGATTTCGGCCGCGACGTGGCGGCGAATCTCAAGAGAAATTAGCCAAATGCCCAGGAGATATTATAGTGCACAAGTGTGTGCGCAAGCACTCTGCACTCTCTATTCCTTAGCTCTCATAATCCGATGGGACGGCAATCCGACACGACCGGAAAGAGTTCAGGCGCAGAACCAACGGCTTTACGTGCTTTCCGAGGCACGGGAGTGTACACACTACCAACTTCCAGACTCCGGGCTGCTACTGAAAATTTTCTGACAGAAAATCCCAACAACTTTTTATTGGCCCAACCTGGGAATTGAACCCTGGGTCTGTGGACTTACATCTAGCCACTGGACCAACGAGGCAGTCAAAGGCTAAATAATAAATGATCACTAACCATAGTAAATGAGAGCTGTCCTTTCAGCTCCGCCCATGTGCTCAAGATGTTTGGTGAGAGGTGCCGCAGGCACCGGGACCCGTTTGCCCGTCACCACAGACACACGTGGCAGAGAACCCATTGTTTACCTGAAAGAAAAAAAGACGGTTAATTGATATTAAAATACAAGCACAATATTGACTAATACGGGTTGCATTTTTTATTTGCATAATCGTTTGCACGGAATCCAATCACGGTGACGTAAATAACGTAAACGTTTATTATTAGTTACATAATTAAGTAGACTAATAAATTATAGTGAATTATTAATCAAATTATGTAGAATTACAAATAAATTTAGATTATAAATAAAAAGAAATGCGACTTTGTTCTATTTTTTCGAAGACACGCCAGGGACATGAGACTTAATTGAATTGATTTATTTCAGAAGATTTTTACAATTATATAAATTGACCCGTTAAAATCTAAAATATTTGCAACCACAAGATAAGCACTGGTGCACTGCTATATAATTTTGTTATTTCCTTATATAGAGTTAATGGGTGATATAAAAAATAAACAATAACATAAGTTTGATATAAGAATTTTAAATAGTCCTGCGATTATTACATATCGTGACTATACAAGAGATAATAGCCGTTTAAATTTTAAGACTAGCTTATCCGCGCGGTTTAATCCGCGTTATGTTATGAAAAAAAAGATCAGACATACATAGACTAGACAAATGCAAAGAAGTATAAATAATTACTTCGGCCTAAATTAATTAAGTTTAATTTAAATATATTTTTTTATGTACACGTAATTTATTATACTTATTATATATTTAATTATTAACAAATTGTGCAATTGTAAAGCAAAGTGTACATTACCAAATTGGATTATTGGATTATTCGCATTTAAACACGTATTAGCATTTAAGTTATTAAGCATAAATATGCTTCAAGCGAATCGATAATATCGGTACGTGAGAACCAGATGAACTTAAATTACATTTCTTTGGGCCCGATAGGAGGTTATAAGATTGAATTTGAGTGCAACTCTTTTAATTAATATATAAATAATCCTCCTACATTTTATAAATATATAAAAATGTAGGCAATAAGCCTTATTTTATTCAAATATATGGAAATGAGTCAAATTATGTCAAAAAATCGTTTAAAATTGCGAAAATTTGTATCTATATTATAAATGCGAAAGTGACATTTTCCCATACTCCTTAACAGCTAAACTACTGAACCGATTTTGATGAAATTTGTTACGCAAGTTTGGACTCCAAGAAAGGACAGGAAAGGACCAGTTTTCATATCTCAAACTCGAGACCAACAACCCTCTCTCAACGCGTGACCAAAACCGCAGGCGGAACCTACTTTATAATACGTATATTTAGCTCTTGTGGCGCGATATAAACAAATTAATAGAATAAGTGGATCTTACCCAAAGATCACGAACCGTTTGAATTGTTTACACGAGAATAATTTCTATTTATATTTCATAAAACGATGGTAAAGGAAAACATCGTGAGGAAACCTGCATGTGTTATAGAAAATTATGACACGTGGAGAACCCACTGTGAAATATGCTTTATCCTCAATTACTTAAAATCTTTATTAAATTTAACAATCAATACATGAAATACCTACTTGCTTATTGATTGTAATGTAAAATGTGATTTAAACTTTTTTTTGCGTCTATTTATTTGAATCAGATTTTGGACGTGAAAACGTCTTATAAATCGATGAACGCCGGCTGCACACACGAAAAAGCATGACTCATAGTAACGTTCCGCCTGCGCCGAGAGGGCAAGCAAGAGCGCGGAACAAGCGATTGAGAGGCACTTCATCGGCCGATGCGTCCGAGTATTCATCAATGTTTTCTTATGACGTTTAAATCACGTAAAATTATCGTCCGTAAACCGACTTTACAGATAACCATTTTTTTTATAAAAATAATGTCAGACTATAACTATTACCATAAGCGGCTTTTAAAAAATGTATTCACCTATTTTATATTTTCTGTTAAATTATATTGTATTTGTTAATGTTTACATTGAACAAATTGTAACTGAATGTGTTGTCGAATTGGAGGGTGTCAATAGATACGACACAGCACACACAGTTACTATCGTATATATTGTTTGTGATATATATTATTTGTTCGAAATAAGAAATAAAATAAATTGTCAAGAATATACCATTGGTTTCACTCGGTGGTAGAGCTTTGTGCAAGCTCGTCTGGGTAGATACCACCCACTCATCAGATATTCTACCGCATAACAGCAGTACTTGGTACTGTTGTGGTCCGGTTTGAAAGGTGAGTGAGCCAGTGTAATTACAGGCACAAGGGCCATAAAATCTTAGTTCCCAACGTTGGTGGCACATTGGCAATGTAAACGATGGTTAATATTTCTTACAATGCTATTGTCTATGAGTGTTGGTGACCACTTACCATCAGGTGGCCCATATGCTCGTCCTATATAATTTAAAAATAGAAAAGAAAAGAAAAACCTGAGACAAGGGAAGCGACGCATTACCTATTTGATACATCCCGGAGGCAAATAGAAGATGACTTTGCCCAGCTATTATAGGAGACTTGACTGCCTCGTTGGTCTAGTGGCTAGATATAAGGCCGCAGACTCGGTGGTTCTGGGTTCAATTCCCAGGTCGG
The DNA here is from genome assembly GCA_905220585.2 of Nymphalis polychloros. Taxonomy (NCBI): domain Eukaryota; kingdom Metazoa; phylum Arthropoda; class Insecta; order Lepidoptera; family Nymphalidae; genus Nymphalis; species Nymphalis polychloros. The sequence goes on along the minus strand of HG992264.1, from coordinate 2,887,588 downwards.
GCCAATAAATAGTTATTGGGTTTTTCTGTCAGAAAATTCTCAGTAGCAGCCCGGAATCTGGAAGTTGGAAGTGTGTACACTTCCGTGCCTCGGAAAGCACGTTAAGCCGTTGGTTCCGGTCGTGTTGGATTACCGTCCCATCGGATTATGAGAGCTAAGGAAAAGAGAGTGCACCTGTGTTTGCGCACACACTTGTGCACTATAATATCTCCTGCGCAGTTGCCTAATCTCTTGAGATTGGCCGCCGTGGCCGAAATCGGTCTGGAGGACCTCTTAGGATACTTACATAATTGAAACTGATAGGTATGTTTAATTACATAATAATCACCTCCGGGAACAGCTACTATAGTAATGATACTTTTATTACCACAGTCTATCGTATAAATTGTGTTTTTATTCAAATATTATACATTATTAACCTTGAGACATCATACATACATAAGTTAGTATTAAAGAAGAAAAACTGGTCCTATGCGGTCATATGTAGGTAACTTGAAAACCTGACTTAATCGGGAATTTGAGAAAAAAAAATGTCAAGTGCAAATCGAATTCGCGACAGGGTTCTGTCTAATTAAATTTTATCAACGAGATGAAAACGATTTATAAACGATTGTAAATTTAATATAATAAAGCTAGATGATGATTTTGAGGTTTTCAAAGTAATAAGTAATCCATTTATGATGATGATGATGATGATGATGTGATGGTATTGTAATAGATTCTACAATCTCCTATCAAGGGACATACAATATCACTCACTTGTAATAATCCCGATCCCTTGTCGCAAAATCTTTCTCGTTCAGTTATTTCACTAATTGTTATCCTGGTCACTGATGATCTAAGGCCTCACTTTGAAGGAGAAGATTTGCTTATTACGCTGCACCAATGCGGGTCAGTGGATAGTACACAAATGTTTCATTCGACACGTAACGGTTTCTACACAATGTTTATCTTCACCGCCGATCATGAGATGAATTATAAACAAATATTAAGCAAATGAAAACTCACTAGTTTTCTTTCGTGATTTAGAACATCGTCTTTTGACTGACTAATTTTCGGAAAACGAATCAAACCAAAGAACTTTTTGGCATCAACTACCAAATATTACATGTATAATGAACATATTAGGTACATTGAACTAGAAAAGAAGCGTTTGATTTCTTTTTTAAATTTATCGGACTTTCAAAAATATACACTAACGGAATCATAAACTGCATCAAAGTTCAGGATTACTTTCGAATTAATATTTTTGATAAGTATGCAAACTGTTTAGAAAATTTCGAGACTATCCATTAAATTGTGGCATTGGTGTGGAAAGACTTGGATCAACGAAAGATCGCTAGAAATTTAAATTTAAACCAGTCTACGGTTTCTAGAGTATACCGAAAGTTTGTAGAGACAGTTTCTTACCAAAGGAAACCCGGTACCGACAGAACTTGAGCAACCACCCGTCATGACGACCGATTTATTGTTACAACTTCCCTACGAAATCGTTTCCTCACGTCAGTAAACATCAAAACAGAGCTGAATGAAGTGCGTTTAATAAACACGAGTGCACGAACAATAAGAAGGAGGCTTCGGGAAGCGGCAATCACCCCTTTTAGACAGACAAGCTCGCTTAAAATTTGCACGTGAACATCTTAATTGGACTGACAACAATAACAATAACAATAATATCCTGGGACATCATTCACACACGGCCATCTGATCCCAAACTAAGCAGAACTTGTACTATGGCAATCAGACAACTGATATACTACATATACTACTTTTCTTTTGTAAATAGATACTTATATAGATAATTACACCCAGACTCAAGACAAACAGATATGTTCATGCACACAAATGTCTGTCTTGGGTGGGAATCGAACCCACGACCTGCGGCGTGAAAGGCAAGTATCTTACCGGCCACGCCATCAGGCTTGTCTGGAGCAGGACTGAAGAGCAATGGATCTCCATATTGTTCACCGATGAGTGTAGGACACGTTTAAATGGTGCAGACGGTCGCAGAAGAGTCTATTGTCGACGTGGGGAGAGATATGCTCAAAGTTTCATTGAGGAGCGTGTTCCTTTTAGAGGCGGTTCGTGTATGGTGTGGGGTGGTGATCGGGCAAACGGAACTTGTGTTCATCGACATGGTTCGTCAAAACGGTAGAAGGGGTGGTTTGACGGCAGAACGCTATATAATAGAGGTTTTAGAAGCTCACGTGGTACATGGGATTAATAGACGAAAATTTTACTATAATACAAGATAATGCCCGACCCCTCGTCGCTGCACAAGTTCGACAATATTGCAAAGACGTTGGGATACGTACCATGAATTGGCCAGCACGCAGCCCGGATCTTAATCCCATTGAGCATGTTTGGGACAGTTTAAAAAAAGCTGCATATGCGAGAAATGGGCACAGGGCGCACAACAGTAGCAGCACTAAGAACAGCGATTTCACAAGAATGGAAGATTATTCCGCAAGACCGTTTAATAACCCTAATCAGATCTACGCGGAACCGATTTGAATATGTAATAAGGCCACGTGGAGGCAATAAACCTTATTAAAAAAAAAACCTGTGCTTCAACTTTTTTTTATTGTAAAAACCAAATTTTCAATAAACCAACCAAAACCAATTTTTGTTACATTCATCGTTTTTGTTCAAAAAAATTGAATTCCAGTATACAAATATACACTTAAGGATATGATACTACGCTGTTATGAAGTTAACGAACCAAACTATAGGTTTCAATTTAAATTTGTATAAAAAGTTTGAATACTTGGTTAAAATGTTTATTTCAAGGCGTCTTGAATATTGATGCAGTTTATGAGTCCGTCAGTGTATTTTTTACCGTCTGAAATTGACATATTAGGAAAAACAAGGAACGACAGATAACGAAATAAGATTAGAGAGAGACGACGAGAATGTTATCCTGGCAGTGAGGACATTGAACTCGGGAGCCTCGAAAGGAGAATCCTTTTGCCTTTTTTTATATATCAATTCAACTTTGTTAATTGTTCAAATTTTAGTTTTCTTTTTTATTTATAAGATGAAATAGGAATTAATTTAAGGACTAATTTGAAATCAAATTTATGTCTATATTTGTTAATATGTAATTGAATAAAAATGTTAGTAAGTTCTTTGATAAAATTGAAATATACGAACACATAACAAAGGGCATTGAAAGTCACCTTGAAGGATTTTCGATTTCAATAAGAGGCGGATTTAAAAAAAAAAAACTATATGTAAAATGTTGCAGTGTCGTAATATTCTTTTTTTTTATTATAATCCAATGTATTATGTCTGCTTCATCAGATTGTATAACTTAAATGTCAACTCCATTTAAAAAGGTCAGAAAATATAAATCTATTTTTTATATATGGCATTTATATCTACATTACTAATGTGTGATAATTATGATTGGACGCTGTGCTCAAACAATACGATTAATAGCTCTGGTTTTCTTTCACTGTTCTCGCTGTTAGGCTATGCAACAAGCTTCCTTATGGATAACAATAAAGTATTATTATTATTATTATTCCTGTAGACATCAGAAGGGCTTCATCAAAGCTATAACAAGTAAGCAGAGCGAATACTATGGAAAACAGACAATTGATACACCACGTATACTACTTTTGTTTTGTAAATACATACTTATATAGATAATTACAGCCAGACCCAGGACAAACAGACATGTTCATGCACACAAATATCTGTCCTGAGAATCGAACCCATGACCTGCGGCGCGAAATGCAACTATCAGCCAACAACGCCTACTGGCAACCCTACAACAACACAATCTACATATCACATATACGAACTCCTTGTTTATATGAAAAGTTGTTCTCAAATATCTATAATTGTTTAATTAAATCAACAAACGCATCGAATAACGCGAACTTACGTGTTAACCACAAAGAGGTTGCGAATGGACGTGGTCAGCGGAGGTGTCATTTCTATTAAGTTTTTTGTTACACAATCGTTTCGGACTACATTCCAATAATACTTACGCAGACATATAAATATCATTAGCAGAGATGGCTCAGTGGCGATTCTTTACCGAAGATTTCGCGTTCAAAACCGAAGCACCATTGAGACGTCATGTGCTTTTTAGTAAATTTAATGGCAACAGTTTGTTATGGCGTGCCGGAACAATCTCCAATCACGGCCAGATTTTTTTGTTTGTTACGCTTTAAGTTATTCAGTTCCATGCATGAAAATCTATGAATACTAACTTGTTGACTTATCCGGTGCAATAAGGAACCTCGCATTGATTTAACCACAATAAAGCTAATGACATACATACATGACGATATTCTTTACGAAAATACTGTACTAAATACTTTAAAAATATTTTAAACACTTACTTGAAGATTAGAATCTTAGATCGGGATTGAGCAATCTAGATTGTCTGACAATGGAACTCTAACGAAGCCATACAAGACCCGCATATAAATATAACTGGCTTTACGAGCAAAGTGCAGCTTGAATGTTAAAAATAAATAACTTCATACAAACCAGTTTAACTTAATTGCAGTGCATCAAAATAAGATATTGCATTCAAGCAATATTATGGATGTTTTGTGTGGACTAATGTTAGCTACAATGGATTTTATCTAAGAGTATCTGCCCGTTATATGTACGGATAAAATTCATACAAATACATAGTTGAAAAGTTATGTTACAAATTTCAGATGATATAAAAAATTGTATAGGATTTGATTTCTGTTCTTTGCGTGTGTCTTTGTTGCTGGACTATGCTATAAATTTTAAGTCAATCGGACCTACAGTTTCAAGTATCTCAATATGACTCATCACGACACCTCAGTCAGTGGCATTTCGCTTTTGTGATACGTCGCCTGGAAGCGAGTTACAACAGAGTGGACTATAAAAACATTATTTAAGAAAAATACTTACATATATGTATGTCGCAACGTGAAGCATTAGTCTCAAACAAATTAACATATTTGACTAAAGCCCCGATTATCTCAATTTGGTCAACAGGTAACTCCTGACCGATACCGGTCACGGCGACCTCAATAGAGACCAATCAAATACGCCTGAGTGAAGTGTTCAGTTGTAAACGCGAATACAAGTGCATTCTCCATTTCCTTTTTCTCATAATCCGATGGGATTGCAATTCTGACACGACTAGAAGGAGTTCAGGATAAGGACCAACTGCTTTTCTGAGACTTGAGTACGAGTACTGCTAACTTTCAAGATCCGGTTGAAAGACTTATAATTTTTCTTTATTGACCCTACCTGGAGTTTGATCCTAATGAACAATACCTCGAAATGTAGCCTAAGCTAGCGACTAGACCATAAGGCAGTAAAAATTCTACTTAATATGAGTAATCTTTACCGCAGCGGGATAACAACAGTAGATTCATTAAAATAATTAAATACGTACGTTCTCGCATAAACAATTATAATCATAAATATTTATTATCTATACTCATATATCACTATGAGCGATTTGTTTCCATAACAGAGGATAATAGCTTAATGCAAGTAATTATTATTAATCGATACAAAACGATCATATTATGTTCTCTCTGTATTTCTAAGGTGAAGTATGAACTTTTTAAATTACAGATTTAATACATTTTTAAAGATTTCTTTATTACCACCAACCATAAAAATCTAAGTTGCCATGTCCTTTTTATATAATTTACACTGTAATTATTTGTAAATAATATGTAAGTAATCTTGTGATAAGATCTAGTTTTTTAAAGTAAATCATTACAATACTTCTGTAGTTACCCTACGTTTCTGTCGAAAACGTATTGACCATCATCAAAACGTTTTAGAAAAAAATTACATTTACTAATCGTTTATTTATTTGGAAAACAGTAGAATAAAACTTAATAATTCACTGTGCATAAATGGTACGATGACCAATCAACGTTTTTACTTAATTTTAAAACATAAAAATTAAAATTCAATGTAAACAACACAGTCACGCTGGTGGTAGTGTCGGGCTTCATCGTTTGTGAAAAAGTGTGATATTATTCTTAGTTTAAGAACTTAATTAGACTCTACTTTTTGTTTCTGTTTTTACTTAAATATTTAATCATAAATTTATAATTTATTTTATTTAAATAAACTTATAGACGTCACTGCATATCTTAACAAAAGTTATCGTTTTCATATACCTATAAATACTTATTATTAAATTAATTTTAAGCATATTTTAAACATTGGTACATTGTTTTTATTATTAATATGTATTGGGAGAACATACTGTATATGTGTTATGTATATTTTATCAACAATTGTCGTAGATCCAAATAAATAAGTACGCCAGCAACAATTGATGATTAAAATATTATGGAAGGAAAAACATCTCAACGACTACATTAAATATAATTTAAATTTAATATTTTCAAATGCTTTAATTATCTACTCGGCATCTGAAAAATTAGATGCCGAGTAGATAATCAAATCTATTTTGTTTTTGTCATTATTTTTTTTAATTTGTTTTTATATTAGATTTTATTTGATTATATTTATACCGTCAAACGACTTGGCGGTAAATCAAGGTCGATTATTAGATCGACGCAATTGCCTTTATGGACGAAACGGACTTTTATCCTCACTATCATATTTTGTAAAAGTGTGACTAATCATTTAAAAAATAATGTTTAAAAACTTTTCGTTTAAGGAATCGTTAAAGATCACACTTCAATCAATTTAGCACACCTTAAAGTTTTAAGTAAATTTTGTTTTACATTCTAACATTAATACCTTAAGCCGTAAGCTTTGTTCATAACCCGTTATTAATGCGGACATACCTAGCCATACCTAGCCTTATTTTATGTAAAGATGGGAATAAAATCTGATGCAATGAACAAGTATACAGGCATCATTTTGTTGGATTGTTCTGAGATTATGGATTGATTTAAACATGAGGGTATGTTTTTTTATTAATTGCTTTATGTTAAATAGCTTTTTGCTGTACATACGAGCAGATATTGAGCGAAGCGTGTCGTAATTAAAATTAATTTAAGTTTTTTGTTTTTGAAATTTCGACGTATAAGTGTTGAGGTTTTTGAACTTATGCACGTTTGTGAACGTTTCGTTGGTTTCAAATCATGATTATTAGATATAAATTGTGAGATTAAAAGATTCATGCAACATTAATTTTTAACTTCATCTGTTTTTTTTTATATGTAAATTAGGAAGGCAAACCGATAAATAGGCAGGTAGGCAAATTGGGCCACCTGAGTGGTACCAAAAATTGGCGAATAGTGGATTAAGTTTTGTGCCTTCTTAAAATGTCTCTTTGCCGAAATGTGATATTTCTGTGGTGCTATTTACACGGAAATACGCGTTAGATATGACCGAAGTATAGAACCAACATAATAAAAATAACATAAAAAAATATCATAAGGCACCAAATAGGAATTCGATATCGTGGACAGATAAATTCCCACAATTTTTTCTATTTATTATAATAACCTTGAAACTGAAAAGACGGGACTGAGAAAATTAAGAAGCTATACATATACTAGCCTTCAGCAAATAATATTTGTCTATACATTTTTTGCTCATATACTTTTATATTGACTATGTACGTAAGTAAACCTTTCATTAACACAGGCCCGGCAGCACTTCCTTATAGGACATAGATAATGAAAAGATTTATTCGTATATAATAAGCTGTCTTTTGTTATGAACCGAAATGGTTCAGTGGCTAGAATACGTGAACCTTGATCGCAGATAGTGGGTTCAAATCTGGGCAAGTGATAGTGAATTTTCATGAGTTGCATTGCATACGATTGTTGGGCTAAGGTGTCTCCGTTTAGAGGTCGTTTGAATCTTACTTCACGCTGGTCCATTGCAAGTTACCTCACGATGTTATTCTTCATGAGCACGAGATGAATTATAAACACATGAACACTCAGGAGTTTGCCTGGATCTGAACCGGGGCGTCACGGTGGTATGCACAAGCGATTCCGTGACGCCTGAAGAGATGCTGAGGGTACCGCTGGGGTTTTAGTGGGTACTCCGGTGCACTCGAGTCCCACACACTTGATGTAGGTGAAAGGCGAAATGGGTTCTTCCAGTGAAATAAAAAAAATGATCAGAACCTACAATCTTTTAATATCCACGTGCTCTAGTTACAAATATATATATTTTTGGAATTTTAAAACATTAATTGCTTCATGATCGATAGTAATCAATATTATATAGTTAATTTTATTTGAAATACCTACAAATTAACTATCAATTTTAATAATAAACATATATTTATATAATTTCTAGTGATATTTACTACAACACACGACTTCGTTCTTGTAAGAAGTTGACTATTAAAACTAACGAAATATATGTCATTATATACAATTATAAGTCCAAATGAACTGAAAACATACACAATATCAGTTAGCAGATATAATTACTGCGTTTACGTAATTTTATTTTATAAACTGCCATTTTCATTAGAGGTCGTTTCGATTACGGTGCACTGGTGGCAATCTCGCATAATTGTAGGGAATGCTTCGTAGAATAAAGCAAATTGTTTTTCATTCACGCGACCGATAGACACAATTTCGTCATTTATATTATCGAGTTCTTTAATTTCTCACGAACGGTGTTTTTCTTTTAAATCGTTTTCAGCGATTCAGTTAAACTTATTCGACTAAGCGGTGATATATTTTTTATGAAAATGTAGTTCATTTGTGATTTTGTAATTTAAATCATATGTGGCGTTTACGTCATTTTTGTCATTATCGAAATTACTTAACTGAGTTACAATTATTTTTGCATAGCTTTTTTTTGTCTTAATGGGATTCTGTTGTCCTAGTTTGGATGCTGTTCGGCTAGCCTGTCTATGATGGGGTCGTCTCTGTTATGGATCGCCATTCTAAGGTTATAGTCTAGAATCGCCTTTGTATTCCACATTAATGCCCCATTTACTAGTTTCCCGTGTCGCACAAGAATCGATTTAAGTCAATCAACTGTTAGCAATTTGTGTCTGAACTTCAATCAAATTCAAATAATATATCGATAAACAAAAGTTTAACTTTTATCAATTTATAATAATAAAATAACTAAAAGATAAACTTAATAAACATATATATATTAATAATATATATAGATAATTCGTTTTCGATTTAAATTGATCAGCTAAAATCAAACTCGGCGAACTTACCACAGATTTTTGAGTCCTTAAATTTTAAGTTTCCTCTTGTACTTTTTATATGTTTGATCTTTCAGGGCTCCGTTATATTCTTATAATTAATGAAACTGTAAATAAAGTATATGAAATTGTTAACTGTTTCTAATACTATTTAATAACTGTGTTAATATTAAATTAATTACCTAAGTAATCTCTACTTTATTTAAATCTACTTTCTGTGTGAGTGAGACTTTTGTTTGTATAATATCAATTGGCGTTTGTAAAACGCAAATCATATTTAATTTATTCCATTATTATTATTTAAAATAAGTGTTACAATGGTATTAAAGAGCGTAATAATTTAGAAACTCAATGAATTTTCTCACCAAAGGGATCATTATCATCAGTTGGGTGTTATTATCATTATTACAAACTATTATTAAATAGAATTTAAATTTAAAGTATGTTATATAATTGATTGCTTAACCTGAGTCAATGAATCGATAGTATTCGTTAAATTACAATTATCCACGCTTCGAATTAATTTCTAGATAATGTTAGAACCAGAGTGAACTTCAGTCCGTACAATCCTTATTAATATTATGAATGTGAAAGTTAGTTTGTTTGTTTGTCACGCTTTCAAGAATAAACTACGAAGCCAATTTTTAAAATTCTTACATCAATGGAAAGCTACGTTATCAGCGAGTAACATAGACTACATTTTTTCTCCGTATTCCCACGGGAACGGGAACTACGCGGGTGAAACTGAGGAAAACGCTAGTACAATAATACTATGTTGTTTGTTTGCTCGAGTAGATATTCCAGATCGATAATACAATTCAGGCATTTGCCATTTCCGGCAAAGCGTACATAGTGCGTTCCTCAAAAAAAAAATGCAAAGGAAGTAAAATTCTATAGATTTTTTTTATGTCCGCCTTTGTTAACGCGTGGGAAACTCAATGGTAAATTCAAAGATGATTAAAAAATTTAGAATTTACTTTCCCGAAGCGTTCTATGTTTACAAATGTCATTAAACGTCACAAAAATATTATTTTTAAAATTCTAATGAGTTTTAACAGACAGTACCCAGACCGTAAATGTAAAATATAACGTATTATTTTTTCGAAAATTGAATATTGCTCCGCATGAGAAAAGGTATTTTTTTTCATTTGTGTAAAATTACAAATACAAATTAAAAAAAATGATAAACAGTTAAGTCGTTAAAAAAAACTTGGCATTATATATTACAATTGTAGACCACGAACATTTTTTTTATTTTTGTAAAATAGTTATTCTTGTGCAGCTCCAAAAAACTCAACTTGACGATTTAAACACTTTATTTTATTTCATATAAACAGATACTTTATATAATATAGACGGAACAAAAGGGCGACGTAATTAAATATTTAAAAAAAAATTAAATCTTACCTACTATATAATTGCCATATTACATAACGTTGTGTCGGCATTCATAGTGCGTTGTCCTAGGTTAGTTTCGAACACGTGAATCGGAAACCAGTTGCTTGCTTGCCAACAAATTGCTTTTATGGACATTAGAACGCAATCATTTAACGTTAAATGGAACTTTTATTACTTTAGTGCGCATTAAATACAATAAGGCTGTGACAAGTGAATAGTTGAACCTATTTGTTATTTTTGAAGTGATAACTTCTTATGGGAGGGTAAACCGCTTCGTAACGTAACGCGTTACGGCGCCACTATTACCGACGCGGACTACTTTACCTGAGAGTTACCAATCTAACGCAATCTAGCGTATTCAGATAGTACTTATAATAATTTAGCAACTCTCAAGTACTAATTTAAATTATATTTAATATATTATAATTAATAATAAATATTATCACTTCTGTCGAGCGTCCCGAGACGCACACGTTTTTTTTTTTTTGCACTAATTTACAAGCGGTTGTTTGAATATATGCAAATACCCTAACGTCTTCTTTATTCAATAATAATAACTTAATTACATACCAAGACACACTAACAATTACTGGATAAGCTTTGCGAAAGCCCGTCTGGGTAGATATTCCACTCATCAGATATTACACCGCTAAACAGCAATTGTTTAATATCTTTGCGTTCCGGTTTGAAGAGTCATGTACCTAGTTTTTATTTTTATTTTATTATTAATATTTCTTTTGTTTTTTCTTTTATTTAGTATTATAATAACTGTATTTTTATCTGTAAGGCTCTGCTTTTTTCTCAATAAATTATTATTATTATTATTATAGTGTATGAGCCAGTGTAACTACAGACCCTGGGACATACATAGTATCTTGTTTATCAAGACTGGTGGCATATTGGCGATATAAGGAATATCTTGCGCCTGGACTGTCTGGTTGTGTCGGATTGCCGTCTTATCGCATTATGAGATTGAGGGTATAGTGTGCGTCTATGTTTGCGCACACACTTGTGCACTATAATAGCCTTCGCAGTTGACTAATCTCTCAGGAAATTGGCCGCTGTAGCCGAAATATTTTACATCATTTAATTACTTAATTAAATCTGACAGACATCAATTACCAATATAATATCGCAAAATAGTAAATTGAATATTAATTAATTTTATACATGTATACGGTTACCAGCCGTTCTGTTTAAATAGGACTGGTCCTAATTTCAGAAGCCAGTGTTTTTCCTAGATACATCATAGAATTTTGATACATTTACAAAATAATATATATTATTAAATAAATTTATATTTTAATTTATCGTAGAATAATATCGGTTTGGCAAAAAATTCAAAAATAACTTTTTGCTATATTAAATATTCAATTACCAACTATTTAATAGTTGGTAGTCGAATACTGTAGCTTGTTGGTCAAAAGTAATAATCTCATTTTGTAACGTAATTCAGTAGCGTTAAATTGGCGGTTTTATTGTAAAAAATGACAATCATTGAATCATTGGAAGAGATTTTTATAACACAAATCTTTATCCATAAAGTCATTAACATAGCGATAGAAATGAAACATTTATGTGTACTATTGTGTACTGAATTGCTTTAAATATGGAATATGGTGTTACATTTATGTGATATAATAAAATTACATAACATATCGTTTGTATATAATACAAGAACATGAAAAATCGCTTTAAATAGCCTACTAATATGTATAATAGGTAAAATGATTTATTAAAACCTTCTCCGAAAGAGCTGTGATGCAGCACTGATATAAGTTCCAAAAAACTCCTCAATTATTAGTATAGAATAAAAGTACATTATGGACGTCCTAAGATATCTCTAACGTGGTGTTTCCTTTATATTAACAACTGCGAATCGAATTACAACAGTTTATTTTGACTGAGTATTACAAATTGAGTTTAATATTTGTCACTTGTCAAATCAAAATTAATTTAAATAAATTATGTCATCAAAAGTTAAGAGTATTCTCTTAGCTCCGATAATCCGACACGATGTTTTCCTTCACCGAGCATGATATTAATTATAAGTAAAAATTAAGGTGTCTAAAAATCAACATGAACTGAACCAGTAATATTCGGTTACGATACACGTGTTCAAGCCATCGAGTTCATCGTGTAATAAGAGTAAATCAATTATCATATTAGACAACCATAATATATAATTAGTATAATTGTAATTTATATACATTGCATTGCATTTAAATACATAATAATTGCAACAAATAATAATTCTAATTAATTTACTCAATATTTATTTATTCAATAAATATATTAATAAAAGTACAGTTTAGTTCGTATTTTATAACTTTATCGTGTTATGATTTGATAACTTCCTTGAAGTAACTATTGTGATATAATCTACAGAATATAAGGAAATTACTTTAATTAATAAATACGTTATAATGCGCGAAGTCGGGACGGTCAGCTAGTTTTAGACCGCCAAACAAAATCAAATAGATTCAAATAAATTCACTCGGTGTAAGCTCGTCTGGATAGGTACCATCAGGTATGAGTGGGTCTCATCAGATATTCTACCGCAAAACAGCATTACTTGGTATTGTTGTGTTCCGGTGTGAAGAGTGAGTGAGCCAGTGTAATAACAGGCATAAGGGACATAACATATTAGTTCCCAAGGTTGGTGGCGCATTGGCGATGTGTTTTTTTGAGAAATACACAAGGCCACTGTCTATGGGCGTCGGTGACCACTTACCATCAGGTGGCCCATACGCACGTCCGCCTACCTATGCTATAAAAAAAAATGATACTACAAACAATGTCAGAGGAATCAACACTAATCATAGTATTTTATGATGTGATCATGAAAATTATGTACTTTAAACTTGACCGATTTTTTTAAAATTTGATGTTTTTTTTCTACAAAGTACACTGAACCATCGAAGCGTGTCGTTTTGCGCTTGCTCAATTTTTTTTTCTTATAATTTTGTAGGTGAAGGTCGCAACGGAGTGGGCTCCGTAAGCGATTATTGTTATTACATTAATTGTTACAACCGTTATAACTATAGCGATTGTTTGTATTACAATAAATTATAATGTTCAATTGATTTCAATCAATAACGTTAATTTTGTCCACATTTTATATTTTATGAGATTTATAATTTCGTTATTTTTCTATACAATAAATAGCTTTATTAATTTATACAAGATATTAATCTATTTAATGTAAATAGCGATTACTAAATACTTTTCAAATTACAAAATTTTCACCAATGATGACGATGAAATTATTTACAACAACTTTAAAAAAAATTAAAAAATTCTTAAAAAAATTTAAAAAACCAAGGAATTTTAAATCAATTGCGAAGGTAAGTTTCCAGTTAATTAGCATGACTTAGAAATAATGCATAGTCTATTATGCAGGTTTATATAAACTTTTCTATTTTTGTAAAGTAATATATGCACATTGCCTGGCGAAGTTTTTAAACACAACTTGTTAACTTACTAAAAATACAAGATAGGCCGGAAAGATTTAAAAACAAATTAAGGAATAATATACCTAATTTTTAAGAACGCTGAGACTAATTTTGCATGATTTTTGTTTATATTATATTACACAATTTTCTAGGACGTTTCTTTCCAATACTTTTCAGTTTTCTTGAATTATTTTTATTCAAATCGCGTTCTTATTAAAGACTTAACTAGTAAGGCCTAATTTTATATTATAAATGCAATTATAATTACGAAATTAAATAAATTTATTTGATAAATACATTTCGTAAAAGTGCGTCATTAGTACTTCAGTTTTGGATATTGATATAATATCGAAGAATTATTTAAACGCATACACGTTGCACACGACGTTTGTTAATCTCTATGATTTTGTCTCTGACTTCTTGTACAGTCTCTCTTCAAGGTTATATTGTACCTCGGACGGTAGTATCTTGGAAGTGGCATCGCATATGCTAAGAAGGGTATCTACCCATGCGAAGCCGGAAGGATTAGCTAGTTATTTATTTATTTATTTTGGACAACCAACAGTAGATACATGAGAGGTTTACAAAGAAGTATTAATAGAGGTTGAAAAGTTTTTTGAAAATGTTCTACTAATTATAGGTCATATCACATCATTCTCAATAACATCACATTATACATTGTTATTAAATAGGGATTGTTATTGTTATTAATATGTTGTATAACAAAATAGAAAGTGTATCTTTTTATGTAAGAGACGGTTAACGGGCTCGAAGCTCATCTGATGGAAAGTGACTTCTTTCGCCTATGGACACCTGCAACACCGATGGTGCGATGCCAGCCTTTAAGTTAGCTCTTTTATGTCATATTAGTCCGCCGGTAAAAGCTGGTTCTACAGCAGCTAACTACGCATATCTAACCAAGTTTCAGACACCTAGCATTAGTTTATGTATTAAATATTTATAATATACTAAAGTAAGTTTACAGGTGTAAATGCTGGACTAAGTCCTTTCCCTTTGATGAATCGGCTTAGAGATAACTTCACTACCGCTGCTCCAATTCGGATATAAATTCTCCCGGGAAATATTCGTTGAGACATATTTCCTTTGTTGGAAAATTTTAGTGAAATTTGTCACATGCAGGTTTCCTAACGATGTTTTCCTTAACCGTTGAACATGAGAATTTAAACACGAATTAAACACAAAGTCAGAGATGCTGGCCTGGATTGGAACACGTATCTTCGGTTAAGATTAAATTCTTACCTATGAGCCATCTTGGCTTTATCGTACCCGTCGTACATATCATTTCCGCTATAATCTTTGTTCTGTGACACAAACGTAGTGCAAATTTCACGCTCGTTGAACTGACCCCTATTGCTATTACTTAGTTTTGATATTTGCGATGTGTTTGATATTTAATAAGGATGCTTGATACTTTATGTTTTTATAATGATTTCCCAGTAAAAAATACAGGAATTAAATGTTTTCGTTTGTTTTCAAGTAGAAAATACAGGGTCAGAGAACGTGTAGGTAATGCATTGTTACTGTTTTAGATCTTTGGACTTTCATTATTGTAGTCCTTATTTTAAGGCCAAATTATGAAGTTCGATATATTAAGTCCCGAAAGTTCGATTCTATGATTAAGATGCTTTTCTGATAACAATACTTTCGTTAATATTTCAACTACAAATATTATACGTTTTCTCTTGCAAATTACAAATATCGATTTTTTGGAACTCTTTTGGAACTTTTTTGGAACATTCTTTATTTCAAATTCAGTTGATTTCATTGCTAGAATTAATGCTGGGTTGAATTTGTTCGTAAAACTCACCGCTTTTGAGGATTATATTGGCATTCTTTCCTAAGCCACTTGCACACTGGTAGGCGCTGCTTAGCCCTAACTCCTGCTCCTTATCTCTGCCCGACTGTCGGCTGGCGTTCCGATCTATTGGAAGTGAATGTATAGAAAGTGCACCTGTATTAGCGCAACATACTCCTGCGCAGTTAGCTAGTCTCCGTGAGAATGGACGTTGTGACGAAATTCGGTCATGAGAATTGTTATATATAAGTTGCGTTAGTACTATACATATAGATTAAAATGATATATATTTTTTCATTTTTTAGTAAAGAGGACCTTACATGTGCCACTGCTGAGCAAAGGCTTCTCACCTCAACTTTACTACTCGTTGAGTGCGAGATGGATAAACACAAATTAACTTAGTGGTAGAGCTTTGTGCAAGCTCGTCTGGGTAGGCACCACCCACTCATTAGATATTCTACCGCAAAACAGCAGAACTTGTTACTGTTGTGTTCAGGTTTGAAGAGTAAGTGAGCCAGTGTAATTACAGGCACAAGGGACATAACATCTTAGTTCCCAAGGTTGGTGGCGCATTGGCGATGTAAGCGATGGTTAACATCTCTTACAACGCCAATTTCTATGGGCGTCGGTGACCACTTACCATCAGGTGGCCCATACGCACGTCCGCCTACCTACGCTATAAAACAAATTAACCCGGGTTTCAACTCACGATCTTAGGTTTAGACCAATGTTTTATCCACTAAGCTATTAGATGCAAGCTATAATATACAATTGAAGACTAATGCGAGTTAATATTAAGTAAACTTCATTCTTCCTCCTCATTTTTGATTCACATACACTTAATAAATCAATACCTACGGATATAATTAACTGACTATGATTTCAAAAGAAAAGCTGTTTTAAGTTTACCTAGTATTGCAAAGTTACCAAAACAAAATATAGAATTATTTTTATTTTTGTCCGGAATAATTATCAACACGCATAAATTTATATACATAAGTAACATAAATTTAATGATTATAGGACTCGTTCAGTCTTGATTTCATCAATAAAGGCTTAGTCTATTATAAATATACGTATGTATATATTTATTCCCAGAATATACAAAAACGTGTGTGGTACAGCTATTAAATAAATAATCTATGAAAATAAATAAAATTGTCGTGTCTATCTGTGATTTTAAAATAAATGGCTCTTTTTAAGTTAATATGGCTATTTGCGAGACAAAACCAAGACTTTTTTTCTACGTTTATCCGGGATTGTATTCAAAACGGTTAAAAAATCTAAATCTAAATAATTTATTATAAGGGTTATTCTAAGGTTATCATTTAGTCTTTATTTTATCTTAATCGGTCGTTTATCAAAAGTTATAACATCTTAAAGTTTGTCACGTACATTTTTGTTGTCAACTTTTTCAGACATAACGTTAACATGACAGATTTTGAAGGACTTTCGTCCCAAACAGCAGAACTATATATTAAGAACAAACCCGAATTTCACGGCAGAAAACGGTCGTAAAACATCAGAAAGTGACATGCGACAATGACCATAATAATCATAACATTTCAAAGATACACGCATCAAAATAGTATATCGCTATACGTCGGTTGTCGACATTTCACGGGTGACTAATTGAGTTCTTACAGTATCGCACAGAATTCAACGCTAGCGAAGCCGTGTATTGGACTAGTCAATAATAAATTACTACAGTTCTAGTGAGAGATTGCACTTAGCGTTTATATAAATGCAGTTTGTCTGCAGATTCCGTTTTAATGCAACATTACCACTACCATTGTTTTGTAAATATGTAAAATAAAAAAATATTTAATTTAAATAGACCTATTATTATCACAATTTTTAACCATAGTCGTTTTAATAGCGGCTTTGCAATTTTCAGATAAACAATAAGCCTATGATATTTATCATTATTTTTATTTCTTAAATTTTGTAATAGGTAACTATGTGAAGTAGGCCACCCGATGGTGTCCTTAGTCAATGGCGCTTTTTAATATGAAATTGTTAATCTATGTATTATATTAGAAAAATATGTTTATATACATATATGAATATATAAATGAATGTATCTTTGTTTTTAAATTATGCAACGCATTCCATGTATTGTCTACGTCGTAAATTGACTAATACGTCGTCCCTTTTGTTAGTCTATAACACATTACAGTCACGTTAACATCCATATGTCAAATTAACATACTGACATGCTTAATATAAACGTTTTACATAACAATAAAACGGTTATTTTGTGCCGATAGAAAACACAGCATCGCAGGAATGCTCTTCCTGGTGAATACTCCGAATACAGGCCAAGAACAAATTTCTTGCCCATTATTGCGTCAAATCATGTAATCTACGCCCTGATATCAAAAGTAAAATTGTTGCAGTTTTTCTTGCAATTTAGAATAATGAGTCAGCTCTGGGATTATTTTTTAGCCATTCCCTCACTTGTCTAGCATCCCAAATTGGTGGTTTAAGCGATGTTGGTTTACAATTGCTGATGGCCTTCAAAACATGTTTCACCATAAAGTTGGAAGATATAATTTGCCCACAAAATGTTGCCACTGCTGATTTATGTACCAACATTGTACCATATGCTAAACCTTCCTTTAAAAAAAGTATCAGCAAGAAATTGAGCTACATCTTCTGGTCTGGGTGATTTCGGGTCTGATCTACTACATTACACCAAGCTAACCATCTTTTAATAGCTGGTTCATATGTGTCAAGAGTAGATCGACGCCAACTCCTTTTAATTTAAGTAAAGATGAGTATTGATCGAAAATCCGTAGTAAGATGTCGGTAAGTTTCGTAAGCAGTCATTAAATTCATAAAACGCAGAGGCCGACCTTCATGTATTACACAATAGGTTTGGGGGCAATTACTCGTGTACTTTATGATTTTACGTCTAATTCATACTCTTTTAATATCATTTTTATACTTAAATATAATATAATATTATACTATTTAAGATACTACATAATATATCGCTTATATTTCCTTATATTTACAATTGGCAATAGGTAAGTATATAAAACGATTTAATTTCACAAAGTCATCAATGTCAATTAATTAAATTTCATTTTAATAATGTTTAATAAATTTTATATTTAATTTTAATTAATGAATATTTGATGCATGTTGTGATTACCTATAAAAAGAAATACAATTATCATGAGTGTTAATTATATATTATGTACCTATGTAATACTATTGTAATTTCTGTTGGTGATCCTTATAATAAATAAATAAATCTTTAATCATTATTTTAAAGAAATAAAATGACGATTCCAGTCCGAGGATACGGCCATTAATTTAATAAGTAAAGTAAATTATTTCCTACTCAAATCTCAATTAAGATGGTAGCTAGATTGGATGGAGGTAGATGGTAGATAGTAGATTTATTTATATATATGTCAACTCTTAATATATAAAATAAGATGTGTCTTTCACTTAAGAAAAGTGTTGGATTTTAAGTTACGTAAAATTTTTCAAAATTCGAATGTATAAATAATGAAATAAAAAAAAAGTACTCTTGACAATAAAAATCGTGTGAATAAATTTTAAAATTTTAAATCTATAGCAGATTTAAAATAATAACCAAATCAAATAAAGAATTAAAGATAACAAAAAATATTTTCTAAAAAAAAAAAAAAATGTTATAATAATCCATGATTACTCCAATCCAAATTATGTCAAGATTAAAACATTATATTTAATGTATTCATATATATAACCTCTATTCTATTTTTAAACTAACATGTTTTTCAAAAATAACTCGGCCTTCGTTTTCTAAAGATATTCATCATTGCAAAAACGAATTCGTTTTAATTTTTAATTACTCTATAAATAGAATATCTGGTTTAATGTTCTACAACGTACTTGAATTTTGAATAATTTGTTATTTTGTTTTTTATTTATATTTTAGCGTTTGGTAGACACGTTTTCACAACTTGAACGGCGTTTCTAATTCTACTCGTGTTATCGAAAGAAAATAAAGATCGCAATTCATTAAACTTTTTATTTTATTTTATTACTGGCCGTTAATGAACCACCTCGTTACTCGGTGGTAAAGCTTTGTGCAAGCTCGTCTAGGTAGGTACCACCCACTCATCAGATATTCTACCGCAAAACATCAGTACTTTGTATTATTGTGTCCCCGTTTGAAGGGTGAGTGAGCCAGTGTAATTACAGGCACAAGGGACATAACATCTTAATTCCCAAGGTCCCCAACCTGCACGCACTGGCGACGTAGGCGATGGTTAACATTTTTTTACAATGCCATTGTCTATGGGCGTTGGTGAACACTTACCATCAGGTGGCCCAAATGCTCGTCCACCTACCTATACAATAAAATCCTATAAGGGTCACCATTGTCCATAGAAATTACCGCTTTAAGTAATAATCATTATTTCTTACACTTTCGACATGTTATGTTTTAATTAAATTAGAATTGTACGCAATCGCTATATTATTATGCTATGTATGTAAACAAAAGCCGCATGAATGAAGAGTACGTTTGGTCACAAATCGTACCGGACAATGTATCTCCTTGGTTTGTCGGAAGTGAGTGGTCCACAAGGTCTATCTTACACATTTAGGTCAACAAACTTTTGCACAAGCGATATTCGACCTTATAACCTATACAAGGAGATAAAATTTCAATAACAAAATACAATTGCATCTTCGCCTGAAGATCCACAGATTGCAATTCTTTGATACTCGTAGGTCAGGAAACAATCAATCAGGGTGTATGTGATTCTAATTTGTGGTTTATCCGAAGCGTATAGGGTGTATTTTCGAATGAACAGATGAATTTTGATTGGTCATCGGCTACGATAGGATACTCTAACTTATGCTTTACACGAGCGTTGACTTGACCGTTGGTTGCTGTTGAATAATATCGTTAATGAATTGGATAGAATTTTTTTTTATTGATGTCGTAAATATGTCAAAAACTGCCAAATAAATCAATAAGTAATAAAGTTTAAAGCGGGAAGAATTTGTAATAACTATATCGTTTTTTTAAAGTACTTTTTTTCCTTAATTTCGTGTGCTATTTGAATTATACAATATATTTAAGGTCATAATTGATTTCTTTAATTAAAACAAAATCAAAAAAATAGGCTGTATCGCTTAATATGTAGATTTTTTATCTGTCAACTTAAATTATTAGTTAAAAAAAAATAATTGAATACTGTTGTATTTTTTTAATCTTAACTTATTTAAACCTAAGCTTATGTATTAAAAATGTACAGCCTTGCGAATATATATCTGTTTTGCGAAATATATGTGTATCTGTGAAACGTTTCTTCGAACAAGGTCTTATTAAATTTCAATTCTAAAAACCACGCGCCAAAACACGTGGACCATGCTTGTCGACAAAATTGATCTCGATTGTTCTAGTAGATATTTTGTATGCATGGCTTGTTTTTACAACACTGACGAGACGTAACACGTTCAATACTAATATTTTCAGAAAATAAGATAATATATTTATGTAGTTATGTAAGTAAATATATATAGGAGGTTAAATATTTGTAATTTAGAAATTATTGTGGTCCTTCCAACATAGTTTACCGTTAGTCCTCTGGAATAGATCGCTTTAGCGATTAGGAGGAGGAGGCACCTCATGCATTAATTTTTTAAAATCCCAATGGATTTTAGTTTTAGTTTTCCAGTGAAATAAAGATTACATATGAGTTCATGATTTAAATCAAATATATTGTTTAATTATTTATCGTGTACCTAAAAAAAAATATTATCCAATTAAGATGGATTGAAGTTCATCCGACTTCTGAAGAGATCCTCGTCCAGCAATGAGACATTTACGAGCAGCCATTTATTTACTTCAGTAATTTTAAATTCTTTTTTATGTAACCTCTTTTTTATGATATTAAATATTCATTGGATAAAACAAAACGTTAATTAATGTACATTCATTCGAACATTCTCGAAATAGAATAAAATAGTATAACCGCGAAATCAGTCAGCAA
Organism: Nymphalis polychloros; assembly: GCA_905220585.2. NCBI lineage: Eukaryota > Metazoa > Arthropoda > Insecta > Lepidoptera > Nymphalidae > Nymphalis > Nymphalis polychloros. The sequence goes on along the minus strand of HG992264.1, from coordinate 2,865,781 downwards.
CTCGTTCAAAAGTTAAAACTTAAAAAAACGATTTCATGTCGATTTTGACCGCTTGGGCTTTTATCATTTATCGTATTCCAAATCAAGCTTCGACACTTATTCGGAGGAAAGTAAGGTTGTAAAATAAAATAAATAAAATTCTACTATTTTTTTTTTGTATTTCCGCCTAAAGGCTTAACAAAAAGAATATCTGAATTGTTAAAAAACAAGGTCTTATAACATTACATCGATTAAATCGCTAAGCGTGAAATTTAACTATCGATTTTTGTAATAAACGATTCTATAATTTACAAACCGATTCTAATTACAAAAGATATATTGCACCTTCAGTATTTCATTTACGTGTTTTATTATGTATTACATAATTGTGCACTATACGCCTATTTGGTCTAGTGGTCAGACTATAAAGCTATGCTCCACTTGTGCTCTATAATATATCCTGCGCAAATAGTCACTCAGTTTCGAAACTGTCCGCTACCACACAACACAATAATAATAACTTGACAAAACAGAAATGAAATATATTCCTACAGGAATGGCATGATGACTCTGTGATCAAACCTCTTTGCAATAAAGATAAAAAAGAAAGAAATACGCGTCTTCTTGAAGACTTAATTTAATTAAATGTATATGTAAATAGGATAATTGTAATTGCCAAAGAAAACGGACACAATGTTATTAAAAATAAAAGTTAATTAAATTTCGAAAATAACGAGACAACATAATTATACAATCGCGATGATTCAGTAGCTAGAAAACATTGATTTTAGCAGAAGATAATATGTTCAAAATCCGAGCAAGCACCGCTGACGTAATATACTTTAATTGTGTGTTATCAATTATTCACACACATACAATCTTTGCACTCAAATTATACTTCAAAATATTATGATATCTCACTGTCAGGGAGACATATAACATAAAGTCGAGGCGTCGGTAGTCTAGAATTTATAGGTCAATATTTAAGCTCTTTAGATTTAACATGAACTCTCTAGAACAACTTCTCGTTCTAAATTTAAATATTCATATAACAATCATAAACAAATTGATTTATGTAAAAATATTCGTAAGCGTATTACAAAATCGAAATTTACAATTAAATTTGTTTCGAAAAATGTTTGTAGTAAAACAATTATTTATACTGTTAATACAAATTAGATAAGCATTTGTTTTATGAATAAATTATAATAATTAGATATTACATTAATCATTAATTCAAAGTTACACATCTTTTGAACTAATTTTGTTAGAGTATCTCTATACTAACTATGAACTATGGTATATATTTGCCTTTCGCGCCGCAGGTAGTTGGTTCGATTTCCACCCAGGACAGATATTTGTGTGCATGAACATGTCTGTTTGTCCTGAGTCTGGGTGTAATTATCTATATAAGTATGTATTTACAAAAGAAAAGTAGTATAATATGTAGTATATTAGTTATCTGGTTTCCATAGTACAAGCTTTGCTAAGTTTGGGATCAGATGGTCATGTGAGTAATTTACCAGGATATTATTATTATTATAACTTAACTCGGACTCAGTGGTTTGAATACACATGATTATTAAGATTGAGTTTTGATTTTCTAGAACATTAAAAATAGCGTTTTGCTTACCTAATCTCATAGGAAGAAAACGTCATGAAAGCTGCAAGAATTATAGGAGTTTATAGTATCCTCGATAGAGATATAGAGATTAGCCAACTGCCCTGGATATATTATTGTGCACAAGTGTGTCCGAAAACACAGGTGCACGCTCTATTTCCTCATTGTCATAATCCTATGGGACGGCAACCCAACACGACCGGAAAAAGTTCAGGCGCAGGACCAACGGCTATCCATGCTTTCCGAGGCGCAGGAGCGAAGAGGAATAACTCTCTATTGGCCCGACTTGGGATTTGAATCAGGACCTCGCGATCTGCGGCCCTATATCTGGGTAGTATCTACCCAGGTGGGCTTGCACAAAGCCTTACCACCAAGCAAACTCGATGGCAAGTGGTCACCACTGATTGCCATTGTGAAAATATTTAACCAATCCATGAACTAATATGATGAAAAACTTTTTAACTTTTTGAAATTCCTAACTTGTTGAAATAAAATAATTTATAAAAAGTTACCCTTACATAATGAATATGGCCTTACAGATTTATTTAAAAATAAAAACGAAAATCCAATCGTTTGATAATTACCTAGTGCATTTAGAAATTAAGCCTAAATTAATGCCTAAGTAAAGCTTTTAAGGTCCATAATGTCATGGATATATTTTTAAATTTCTGCGTTAAATGTAAGAACACCTAATCACGTTGATACGCTATCGCGACACATGTAGGGTACACGTTAAATGCTATAAATATTAAAGTCCATGTTGCTTAGCGTTTACTGATATTTCAATATCGAATTATCCTATGAGTTTCGAGTATGTTCTAGAGCACAGCTCTAGCCTGCTTCATTGTACATTTTGATACTTAATTCGACACGATATATATACATTTGCATGTATAATGTACATACTCCTTATATGTGTACTATTAGAATTTTAAAGTTTGGACGTGTTGTATCCTTCGAGTTGTTTCGGTGTCCGATTATCCTACAAATTTACGGAGAAGCTTTGCCGCGCATTCCGATTATATCCGATTCGTAATATAATACTTATAAGAGTTGAATTTCTTACCAATAAATTACTGATTCATCCCTCGACCAGATTAGTATGGGGCACCTGATGGTATGTAGAGATTGTAAGAGCATTGTAAGAGATGTTAACCATCGCTTACATCGCCAATGCGCCACCAACCCTGGGAACTAAGATGTTATGTCCCTTGTGCCTGTAACAATACCTTTTAACACTGGCTCACTTACAACAATACCAAGCACTGCTATTTTGCGGTAGAATATCTGATGAGTGGGTCGTACCCTTCTAGACGAGCTCGCACAAAGCTCTACCACCAAGTAAACAGACAATCACAGAATTAATGAAGATATCATTATCATTTTTTATATACAATACTAGTCACACGTTCCGGCTTCGCACGGGTTGGAAAGGTGTCTCCATAGAACGTTTATATTGAAGGACAAATATGTAAGAAAATAATCTTGTTTTTTTAGGTCAATAATCTTTACATATACAAACATATAAAGATTCAAGATCCAATCACAACAAACATTATTGAAACCATGTTCACATCTATAGGCGGCCAGGTTTTAATGATCGAAATAAAGTTTAAATGTCACCAAACAGTAATTGTATGTACTATGTGCTATGTACGTTTACCAGTCTATACTTATAATACTTATCCTGACTGACTGTCAACGCACAGCCAAAACCACATACAAAGCATAAATTTGGTACATAGATTTATTTTTAACGTTATCAATAGGAACAATAACTACATATCAATGTCGTATTTGCTTTAATATCTGCTGTTTTGTGGTAGAATATCTGTTACCTAACCAGATGAGCTTGCACAAAGCCTTATCGCTAGTAAAAATTATCGACTATTGGTATAAAAGATAACAATGAAGCTTGATTTTGATATACCAATGTCATGAATTTTGGTATGTCTATGCTCGATGGCTAATATACTCGTCCGTCTAACTGTTCTAAAAAAAAGAACTCAGGGTTTGAAATGAACGTCTTGCCTCGTCTTATCTTTTCCTAATTATTATTTTGAATTTAGAACCCTAGAAGTCACGGAGATTTAATTCATCACGCATCATATAATTAGTAAATAGAGACGCAGACATGTATAATTATTATGCGAGCGAAAGTCGAATTGCCAAGGGCTTTCCATTGAATCGACCTTAAATTCATTTCCGCTATTGTATATGCAAACGTGACATTATTTTTGTAATAATACTATTAGAACTGAGATGGTCCAGTAAATAGACTACGTGGATCATAGCCGAAGATCGCGAGTTCAAATATAAAATCGTTGAATATGTATAGAGTTGATAAAGACAAAAAATGTAATAAAATATTTTTTACATATTTAATAAAAATGACATTTACATGTTGATATATATATATATATTTTTTTTATTAAAGGTGGTGGAAAAGTGTTGGTATGGAGCTACCACTACCCATTGAAACTGACGACGTAAGAAATATTGACTAAGAAATATTAGCTTGATATCGCCAATGCGTCACCAACCTTGGGAACTAAGATGTTATGTCTCTTGTGCCGGTCACTCACTCACCGTTCCAACTGGAACACAATTATACTAAATATTGTGTTTTGGCAGTAGAATATGTGTTGAGAGGTACCTAACAAGAAGAACTTAAAGAAAGATCTATCACAAAGTAAAAAAATATTGTAAGTACCTACTGTCGATGAAAGATTTTAGAGTAATACTTGGAATGTGTGGGCTCAAGACATACGTAATTATTACTTAGTCAAAAGGACTTCGAGGTATCCTTTTGACTAAGTACACCCAAAAATTATACTATTTATAAAAAAAAAATCTGTTAAATCTTCCAATTAATTCATTATTTTTTATGTTAGTTATATTTTATTTCAATTTCTTTTTCGCTAGTGTAAATTAATGTCAACATTATGAAGTCATAAATGAATATTCTAGTTTTGTACAATACACAATGGGTTAGACAGACAGAAAACTTTTCACTATAGTTGTTTATATATAGTTGTCAGATCGTGTGCAGCGAATATTGTCGTCGTGATTCATATCCTGGTTTGTCTTTTTAGTAATTGGAGCTTAAAATTGTTAAAACTTGTTTATTTTGAACATAACTATGCAAAAAATTGACAAATTTTATCACAGATAATTAACACGTTTTGTCAGAAAAAATTGAAAAAAATCAAATAAATCGGACAAAACTCCAAACAATTCAACCAACTGACATTATTTGTGAGACTGAGTCAGTTTTTAATAAAAAATTGAGCAAATTTTGACGAAAAATATCTGACCATTAGCGATATTTGTAAATATTAATATCTCAAACGTGCATTTATTTATCAAAGCAGGAAGCTTCGTATTAGGCCTAGTATTCGTTTCTGAAATATTCGTTCGGCTTCCTGACAGCACTTACATACATATATATCCGTAATGCGATAACAATTCAAGGCAGGAAACGTTTGAAAATAACAAAGCGAACCGTTTATATCTTCTTATCTATATATCTTTATTATTTTTATATATAACAAAATATAACATAGAACATATTCTGTTATAAATGCAAAAACTTTGACGTCTGTTACACTTTCGCAGCTAGAACACTGAATCGATTATTGGTATGAAGCAAGCTTGATGTCCCCGGACATCTGCTACTTTTTTATAAAAACCTCTCCCCCCAACACCAACATCTCTCGTCTTTGTCTAACATTCGGGCGTAGCCGCGGGCGAACTATAATATATACCTAGTACATAGACCGTAGTATATATGTATATCACGTTTTAACAATATAAATTATTACTACTGAATCAAACATAATGAAAACAAAATCCCGTACAAATCTTACAACAACGCAATTATTAGGTAATTTATAATGTACTATTAATAATTTATTTACTTAACAAAAATCATTCAATAGTAACACGATCAACAAAGAAAATAACGAAGTGACAGAACAAACTACTGACAGCTGGCTCATTTTAATAACCTGTCATGTCAGTTTTTTTTACCCTTAATAGACCAGAGTTTGGCCGCCTGATGTTAAGCATCGACACGATGAATAAAACTCACGAAAATTAGGACATACATACATACATTTCACATATAACATAATATATATTTTGCACACGGAGAAGTCTTCCTAAAGAACAAAGAATTGATCTTAACAATGGCGACGTACTTGTAAAATATAATTTGGTTACAAATTAAATTACATTGATTATATTTTTAATGCCGTATGCTGATCGATTTATTGGCGTTGAAATATAACTGTCCAATATAACTTTGTCTTAATAAAAAACCAATTAATATATAGTTTTATATAATAATTATTATTTAATTTATATACTTTATAATATTATACAGATTATCACGCACTAAGCCAAGGTTGATCACTAGCGTAATGATAATAAATAATTATAATATGAACTCATTAAAAAAATATTTTAAAGTAATAATGTTTATCAAAAAAAAGTAGAATAGGAGAGGAGGAAATATTTTTTTTAATTTAAAACAGAAAGTACATTCTCTTTACTTATATCTGAGTCATTAATTACAAGGACATTGACAAATGCAAAGACAATTTTTAGGTGTTTGTATAAAAAAAAAAAAACAGTTCGAAAACTGATTTTTGGGTTCGAATTACTTCCGCGCGGAAAACTATAGATATTTTGATTTCGTAGATTTTATTCAAGGTTTTAATAATATAGTTATCTATATAAATTAAATTAATAACACTTAAACGGTTTGTGCAAAATGAAATAATAATTATATTACTGTAAATATTTTATATTTCCAAGTTAACAAGTAAACAAACAATTTGGTATTCAAACACACTCGTAACATATCAAACGCATTAATGATCGGATTATACTGAAATCGATTTTGATCGCAAAAGTTTTAATCGACGAAAATGTGAACGGATTGTTTAATTTTTAAGCTGATCATCGGCTATAGTGCATGCTTGATTGGAGATTAAAAAATTAATTTTAATGTACAACAGAAGTTTTATCATTGATTATGTAATGTTATGGTTCTACTTTGTTTTATTATCTGTTTTTCAACGTAAGCTTTTTGATTTTAACTATAAATGCATTCTGATGTTCTTATTTTGAAATTTTTGTTTATAATTTTATCTTTGTTTTTTCATTTCATTCATTCAAATTGGTTCGTTTTATATTAAGGATATGTATACAATCTCATATACAAATATGTCTTGTAATAAAATTGATATTTCTTAGCTCTTTAAGCTGTGTAAGAATGTTTTGCGTTGTTGTGTGTGTTGGGTTAGCTTGTGATAGTGTGGGTTTGCTAATAAAGAAATCTTTATTTTTTTTTTTAGACTACGGTCTTAGCCGAATACTGCAGTTTCCCTGACAAGAACTACTGTTTTCATGTACTACTCATGTACATGTATTAATTTGTGTTTATTACTCTTGTGTTCGAATAAAGTGTAATCCACTCAAAACGTGGTCGGTAGGGTGGACTTTTGCTTTTAGCCCTTGTATATTTGTGATTGACGGTCGCAGTCCTTTTATGGTAGTGGACAATTAAGAGTTTTATTTTGAAAATAATATGGATTTTTTTTAACAATTACGGTCAATGTAGAATTTTTACGACAAATAATAAAAAATACATATTATTTTAAGTTTATTTTTTTTTAAATTCTTGTAAGAATTCGTATTAACAATAGAAAGGCGATATATTACTTACCTAACGTTACTTACTAGGTACGCTTGATTAGGTAGAGATAATATATATATATATATATATATATATATATATATATATACAGTGGTGGTCATATAATTAGAAACACTTCTTATGAATAAGGAAAGTATAACTTCAACGTACAAATTTTCGTAAAAAATATACACATTCAATAATTAATAATCATGCAATAATATAGCCACTCAAATAAAAAACTCATTAAATGCATTAATATAAAACATATCTTACTTTTAATTACAAAATGAGTCTTACACATGTAGGAGTTTATTTTCTGTTACTGGCCGCTTGTACGCCTAATTAGAAACATTTTAAAAAAGCATCATAGTTCGTTCTTTTTTTGAAATTGGAGAATAACATTTCTTTTTCTATTATTTTGGCGGCAATTCAAAATTTAATCTGAATTTTATTTTGTTCAAAATGGGAAAAAATAAAAGTAGTGACGCGTCAACCAGGCAACTCATTGTTAACTTACATATAGATCATAAGTACAGTACAGAAGAATAGCTGAGCATTTAAATTGTTCTGTTGAGAAAGTTTTTAATGCAATTGATCATTATAAAACACAAGGAACTGTTGAAAATGTTCTTAGAAAGGCTCGGCAAAGAAAATCCTCTCCCAGAGAAGATACGCTAATCGTTTGTGTTGCTAAAAAAGACCCACGTAAAGGCTCCAACCAGATTAAAAATAAGGTTTTTTCGCCTGATGACCCGAGAAACATCTCGTCAAGACTGATAGGCCGAAGATTAGTGGAAGCTAAATTGCTTGGAAGAATCTCCCGAAAGGTACCGCTTCTTACCAAGCAACACCGAGAGAAGCGATTATTATTCGCTAAAAAATATGTTAATTGGACGGTACGAGAATGGAAAAAAGTGTTATTTTCAGGTGAAAAAAATAAATATGGTAAATTCCGATGGAAAGCCACGTTAGATGCCCTGTTTACAATACTTTTAATTATAAATACACAAGGAGTATAGTCAAGCACGGTGACGGTACAATGGATCAATGGCAATACAAAAATATCTTAGAGCACACAATGATTCCCTACTCTGACGATCATTTGCCTATAACTTGGATCTTTCAGCATGACAATAACCCTAAACACACGGCCAATAGCGTCAAATGTTTCCTTAGCGAACAGCGTATATCCGTTTTAGACTGGCCAGCAAATAGTCCGGATTTAAACCCGATAGAAAATCTCTGGTATATTGTTAAAAAGAAAGTCTCAAACAAATGTAACACCAGTCAAAACGAACTATATGAGGCATTTGTTGAAGCATGGAATTCAATCCCCCTAGAAAAATGTATGTAATTGATTGAATCAATGCCACGTCGTTGCAGTGCTGTTATTGAAAATAAGGGATACGCCACTAAATATTAATTACAACTATTGGTAGGCTGTGAATAGTAGCTATTTCGTAAATAACAATACTAATTACTAATACTTAAAAAAATATTGTTTTTTATAGTTTTTGTTGTTGTTTCTAATTAGTTGACCATTATTGTTTATACCTTAAAACTGATTTAAATGTTTGTCCGTAATGTAATATTGAAACTGCACTTGTGTAATGGGATTTATATTGTTTTTCTAATAAATGATAAATCGTTTAACATATTGTTGTCCTATTTAAGTTGTTTCTAATTATACGACCACCACTGTATATAACTGGCATATCAAGGCGCAGCCTACGCTACCGGGGCTAGCAACGTGAAAATTTGCATACGGGTTCCTTTTAAGCAGTAGGTTAGCACAAAGGAAGGATTATTGAACTTTTAACCCATAACGTGATATGAATAATAAAGGGGATGACAGTTTGTACGAAAACCCTTAATTTTTTAAGAGAGCTATGGTATTTAAATTTCAGAATTATGACGCGAACGAAGCCGCGGGTGAACTAGTAGTATAAAGAGATTGATTAGAGATAGAATCAAGAGCGACAGTTTTCACCATCTATCACGTCACGAGGGCAATTAAATGTTTCCGCTAAGCTGACTTTATCGAAGTATGCTTTGTTAGCATACTTCGATAAAGTCGTGATATAGTTCGTTGAAACATATTCTTAATTTTTATTATGCAAATTAATTCTTTGTATTATATGTCTATATGATATTACAGAAGTGTGTGTGTGTGTGTGACGCATACAGCTACATTGTTCATAATTAAACACACAAAACAAAACACAGTCGAACAAAAACCGTCTATTTTATAATTCATAATAATTATTATAAACGAGGATACAGACTCAAATTATACTAGATTAAATCGTACATGTTACACGAATATTAGACTATTTATTTCGTTCGCAACACTGTATACAAAAGAGTAGGTATTACATACGCGGACTCAATAAATAAGAATAATAACAGCTTTGAATGTCCCACTGCTGGGCTAAGGCCTCTCCTTTTTGGAGGAGAAGTGAAATTAGACACATGCAGATTTCCTCACGATATTTTTCTACGCCATGCATGAGATGAATTTTTGCTCCGGTTTGAACCCACGATCATCGTTTCATATTCACACTTTCTAGCTACTGGGCCGTGGCTTAATATAAATAAGAATAAAATAATTAATTGTATCCTCGATACGAACACATCTAGTAAGATAAACTAGAAGTTGATTTATTTGTGTATTTAAGTTGCCATTTCACGTTCCGTATGAACATAAAGATATCTGATCATACAAGGCATGAATTCTGTTCGTGTTTATACTTACTAATATTATAAATGCGAAAGTGAGTTTGTTTGTCTGTTACGTTTTAACTAATCAACCGATCGAAAATCGAAATTTTGCATACACTTATTATATGTATATTTATTTAATGTTGTCATGTCATCAATTATCGGAGTAAGTACCACCCATTCATCAGATATTCTACCGCAAAACAACAGTACTTTGTATTGTTGTGTTCCGGTTTGAAGGGTGAGTGAGCCAGTGTCATTACAGGTGCAACAGACATAACATCTTAGTTCCCAAGGTTGGTGGCGCATTGGCGATGTAAGCGATGGTTAACAGCTCATACAATGCCAATGTCTATGGGCGTTGGTGACTACTTACCGTCAGGTGGCCCATATGCACGTCCACTTCCCTATGCTATGCTAAAAAAAAGGTAGACTTATAGTAAGCTAAGTATTCTCTGCCTATTAACTTTTATGCTAAGCAGACTCACGATGCCAGTAAATGTTTAAAAATACTTATTGTTTATAAATTGTCAATTAAATGTTAATATGGCTTATATTTTCTATTATAAAACTTAAAGTTTAATACTATTTAAATAAAGATAAAAAAGTGTTTACTTAAACAGATCTCTTTCTTTCGTAATGAATTTAATATTCGAAAAAAGAAGACGCAGGATTGTTTAACTAATCAACCGCTACATAACATTTCAATCAGGTATGCTTGTGATCTCTATCTATCTATCTCTTTCTGTCATTGTTGCCATCCTAAATCAAGTTTGATTATTTAATAAAAAAATACTTATAAAATCGTGTCACAGTCATTGCAATGTTTCGTTTCCTTTTAAATTTCCAATTATTATAGTTATAAAGCAATTGCGGGTTAAGGCTGAGCTAGCGACCTTAATTATGGTCCAACAAAGAAAGAAAACGTTTACAACAATTGCTTATAAATTAAATGATTGTTACGGTATTTAATAAAATAGTATTGATTTAATGGCAAAATAGAGCGAATAGCAGATCAATGTTTTTGAATACCCGCATTCAATACTAAGCTTTGATTTTTTGTTGCTGACAACACTTGACATACATCGAAAGCTTTAAGCCAGTGATCGACAACCTTTTGAATTCAATTGGACGCGCGCTTACACTCATAAAACCTTATTTTTCAAAGGTTTATTTTTATTAAAGAAATTGTATCATTATTTGTTTGTTCTTGTTTCATAAAGAGGCCCAATATTTTACTAGCAGCATTAGAACTACTGGGGGTATATTGCTAATAGACTTTTTTTTTAAATCCCATTACAACTAAACCCAGCAGTTCGTAAACATCTTCATAATTGTAAAAAATAAAGAGTAGTTTTAATCTCTCAAAATTGTGACGTCATATTCTATTATAAATATGGCGGATATGACCATAGCAAGTATCACGAAATTTATTTGTGTAATTAATATTTCATTAAGACCTGTTAAAACGTAATTGCCTTAAATGGTTTGACAGTTTTTGTTTTTAAAAAAACGAGTTCCATTTAACTTTTTTTGGTATACAATTAATTAAACCATTTAATGATAATTACGTCACAGCTGTCAGCCACTTCGATTACGGTATAGTTTATTATGCATTTATTTAATGCAAAATAATGTTAAAATTTCAAGACAGTCAGTCTATTATGCCTCATTAGTCTATTGGTTAGCTTATAAGGCTGCAGACCTTAAGGTCCTAGATTCAATCCCCGAGTCGGCCCGTAAAGGGATTTTTGTCTAGAAATTCTCAGTATAAACCCAGTAGCAGAACGTTGAAAGCAGTGGCGTAGCAAAGGTCACTAGCACCCGGATTCGGATGCGGATTCCAAATTTGTTGCCCTCTTATTTTTGCAATTTATTATAAACAATTTGGTAAAAAGGGTACTTTTTTTGAATAACACTAACCTGAAAAGTGAAAAAAACTTTTTTCTTACATTTTTTTTTCTCTAACCGTCAGCTGTGAAACGCCGCCCCCGGCAAAGTGCCGCCCGGTGCGACCCGGATCCTACGCCCCCCCCCCATGCTACGCAACTGGTTGAAAGAGTTCCGTGAATCGGAAAAACATCAAAATAATTAATTCAGCATAGATTACTTTGACTTACAATATACAGGTTATCCTAGTTTGGAAGTCAATAGACTTATTTTGAGTATTAACTATAATTAGCCTACCACATTTCATGTACCTAGTTTTTATATCATAATTGTGTCTTTATTTATTTAATTATTTTTGTTGTTTTAATTTTATTATTAATATTTCTTTTGTTTTTTCTTTTATTTAGTATTATAAAAACTGTATTTTTATCTGTAAGGCTCTGCTTTTTTCTCAATAAATTATTATTATTATTATTATTATTACACTTATTGATAGTAAAATAAGAAACTACCACGCATCGGTTCCGAACAGAAATACCCAGCTCTCAGAAGAAACGGCGATGAAACTCTGCGAGTTTATTTTTGTCTTGTCTAGTATGTAAATATTCAGTATAAAAAATAGCCAGGAGGCGATTATTTAATTACCAGGGTGTGCTCTTGAAAAGCACGTGAAACGAATGGTCCTAGGACGGTACACTTCCCGGCTGTATTTGATTCACCGTCACGGGTTACTCCGGTATTTTTTCCGCTACCGCGCCCAGTAGACGTCAGTTTCAATTAAAAGCAATGACGAATAATTATCATTACCTCTTGACAAAGGGGGCGTTCTGGAGGTCAAATGGTAACAGTTAAAACCTATTAAATACGATATGGACCTATAAATATTATGATATTCGGGAAGGCTATGTACTTTTGCCGGTTATTCTTTGCAAATGCAACATAGTCGTTATAATAATAATAATAATATATTAATATCCTGGGACATTATTCACACACGGCCATCTGATCCCAATCTAAGCAGAGCTCGTACTATGGAAACCAGACAACTGATATGCTTACATATATTACTTTTCTTTTGTAAATACATACTTATATAGATAATTACATCCAGACTCAGGACAAACAGACATGTTCATGCATCTGTCAAACGCAAATGTCTGTCCTGGGTGGGAATCGAACAAACGACCTGCGGCGCAAAAGGTATCTTACCAATCACGCCAACCGGCTCGTTATGTTATTTGTTTAAGTATTTTTGAATAGGACATTAGACTTGAACTTGTAAACCTACATGGGAAGTTATCATCGCCAGGGTCGGATTAACCACGTAGCAAGAGTAGCAATTGCTATGGGCCTCGCGCAAAAGGGATCGCAATTTATGAAGAAAAAATATATTTTATTAATTTAAGAGATTTCGATTCATCAGATATTAGATCAAGGACCCTTTGAAAGAAATTGCTACGGGCCCCGCGCTTGCTTAATGGCTTTGATCACTGCCATTGGTAATATAGGAAATAATTACCAATCCTTATATTGCCAATGCGCCACGAACCATGGGAACTAAAATTTTATGCCTCTTGTGTCTGTAGTTACACTGGCTCACTCACCCTTCAAACTGTAACCCAATCATACTAAGTACTACTGTTGGGCAATATACATTTTATCACATTATAATTTAATACCACTAGACACTATACAAACCTATCAAATCTTAAGCTCACTCTACACAGTACATTATACAATGTTTATACAAACCGACACCGATTGGGGACACTACAAAAATGAAAACACTTTTACGTCTTAAACGTTTCATGAAAACGATGCACGTTCAAATATAGCTCGTAAGAATTCTCGTACAAATAAAAACTCTTCTCGAAATATACTAGCTTCCATCCACGGCTTCGCTCTGTGACGGGATGAAATTTGGTATAGAGATATCTCCCAGATTGACCGAACATATCAGCTAACCCATAGGCGTGACGCGGTCGAAAGCTGGTAAAGTACTTTCTTAATAATTGGAATATCTAGCGCAAAGGATAAGCGCGTACAAACAGACACACATCTAAGCTGTATAATATACGTATACAATCATACAGCTTAGGTATGATACTAGTCTAGGATATATATGTTCACTTATATAGCGATATTGACATAAATACAGTAATGTACCATAAGAATAATATATTTAGATAATAAATCTAAAGAAACTTAATAGTATGTTATCCGGACACCGTGAACTTCCGTTTCCTATAAAATGTTTTATTTAACTATTATTAAAAAGTAATTGTACCGTAATTAGCGGCGTATTAAATTGACGTAGACGTACGTACGTTCTGGTTGTCGGTCTAGTCGCTATCTTATATGGATGCAGGTCATAGGGTACGAACTAACTCTTTCTCATTTTCATTTACTTCTCTATGACCTTAATTTATTTGTACTCAATATCACACTTTATTTTTATAAGCCTTTTGTATATTATAACATAAATAACATTTCATTTCGTTTCATTTTAATAAAAATCACTAATACTTTGCTTGTTAGTAAAAGACATAAATGATAAATACCTTACCGGACTTAGTCCTCTCATTTTGAAGAAATTGGAGCTTATTTCACTTATGGCGCAAGAGGCATAATATACAGATGTTATGCCTATGGCTACGGGCAATGAAGAGAAATGTAATAGCCTATATGATGATGATGATGGTCCTCCAGACCGATTTCGGTCACGGCGGCCAATCTCATGAGAGATTAGCCAACTGCGCAGGACACATTATAGTGCACAAGTTTGGCGCAAACACAGGTGTACTCTCTATTCCCTAACCCTTATAACCCGATGGGACGGCAATCCGACACGACCGGAAAGAGTTCAGGCGCAGGTCCAACGGCTTAACGTGCTTTCCAAAGCACGGGAGTGTACACACTTCCAACTTCCAGACTCCGGGTTCCTACTGAGAACTTTCGACAGAAAATCTCAATAACATTTTATTGGCCTGACCTGGGATTTGAACCCAGGACCACCGTGTCCGCGGCCTTACGTGTAGCCACTGGACCAACGAGGCAGTCAAATAGCCTACATATACATATAACATAAAAAATTAATGAAAATTCAGTGGCTCTTGTCTGGTTAGAGGCAACCCAGCAACTGGATGAGAACCAGATCTTAGCGAAAAAATATCAAAATATTATAAATGGTTATTTATGTATTCATGATTCCTAGACAATTATTCAAGGTTGGCCGTTCAGTTTTCCATACATAGTCGGGCACTGACTCCAGAAATACCAGTTTAGGTAATTAAATACTTACCTTTTTTTTGCTCATAAATAGTTTCGAATCAAAAAATAGATATCTCTTTAAAGTCACATCATATCACATTTTTTACTACGAAACTGTTTCATGTCAGTAAAAATAACTTTTTAATAAACAAAAAAATCACAAATTGAATTATTTTTCTCTTTAACATTTTTTTGTATTTATCTGTATTAATAATAATAGTATATTAATAATTATTTACAAATTATTTTATTAATTTTGATGATGCCATTTTTTGACATAATTATATACTACTAACTGTGCACTGCGGCTTCAACCGCGTATAATGAATAAAAATATAATAAATTATTCTATTACTATAATAACACACATGCGCGCACACACACACACACACACACACACACATATTTAACGATTTGAAATTAATTTTCATAAGATACCGTAGGGTTTACCGATCTTATATGTATAAGGCCATCATATTATGCTCTTTGTGTGTACCAATTTTCATCAAGACTGGTCAAGTCGTTCTTGAGTTATAAGAAGACATACATATAGACAGACAGACAGACAGACATTAGTGAAAAAAATAGTATAATATGAATCACTGCATCATAAAACGATCATTTATCACTAAATTAGGTGAAAAAAAATGTACAGACAGAACCAATAGATTTATATAGTAGTATAGATAGATATGGTATTCATTTTAAAAACTTTTTTTTTAACAGAATAAGCAAAAACTTTTTTCACTCATACGAAGTCGGTAAAGGAAAGTTGGTAAGCTACCAATAATAAAATTAATTGAATATCTGTGATGTCATCATATTGTTCGTCAGTAAAAACATAATATACCATATGAATATAAAGTGTATTGTGTATAATAATTAAAGGTTATTTACCGATACCGTAGTAGTACATGTTTTATTTATCACATGTGACAATGGCAACGGGAATTGACAGGTCGAAATGTCATGTCAGTCGACCAGTACGGGTTTTCCTGATCTGTCATCAGTAAGGGCCTATACCCAATACAGTACTATTACAGATTACGCACAATAACAATGACTCATAAGTAGTGCGGTCAGAGCTCCGTACGCAATTATATTTCAAAAGTATTACCTTGAGAACTTACTATAATACGAGTATATATTATAGCGGACGAGTAAATGTGCCACCTGATGGTACCAACGTCCATTGACATTGGCGATGTAAGAAATATTAACAAATCCTTATACCAACATTGAGAACATGATGGTAAGTGGTCGCCAACGCCCATAGACATTGGCATTGTAAGAAATGTTAACCTCACCAATGCGCCACCAACCTTGGGAACTAAGAAATTATGTCCCTTATGTCTGTCGTTACACTGGCGCCCTTCAAATCCGGAGCAAAGCAATACTAAGGATTTTTTATTTGATGGTTGAATGTGATTAGAGTGTGGTATATTGCTTGCACAAACCCACCAGCATACACTATACGTGGATGAAATGTATGCTGTATGCATATAACTTTATTATAATATTATTGTTTTTTTGACTGCCTCGTTGGTCTAGTTTGCCGTCCCATCGGATTATGAGAGCTAAGGAAAAGAGAGTGCACCTGTGTTTGCGCACACACTTGTGCACTATAATATGTCCTGCGCAGTTGGCTATCTCTCTTGAGATTGGCCGCCGTGGCCGAAATCGGTCTGGAGGACCCTATTGTTTTTTTACGATACTGTACCGGTTTTACTGGTACGATAATTTATTAGAAAGATTACGAGTATATAAATAAAGTCTCTTAATGATGACTATCTTGTTCACATAAAAGTATGAAATGTGAATTAACCTGATAATATGTAAAGAAGATATGCCCATTATTATGTATAAAATATTCATCACTCGCCATTTTAATAATGTAATAAATTCATTCAATAATTTCCGTGAATTTACAATAGTATAACTTGTCGGTATTCATAAAACTAAATACGTATTGACTACTAAATATATTGAAATACCAATTATAACAAAGGGAAATTATTATTATTTTTTTAAAAAATTAGTGTATTAAAACTTTTAAAAATACAAAAGAACATTTTGAACTTTTAAATTAAGAATAATATTGTTTCATTTTGTTATTTTACTTTTTTTTTTAAGCTGTACTAACTGTGACAAAGGCGGTTTCAACCGCGTTCGATTTCGATAAAACCTGCTTCATAAACACGAGTACCGATCCAAGTGCATGACACAAAATAATTACAACTGCATTTTGACAGATTATTATTATTATAGTAGTAACAGTTATTAAGAAGCAGCAAAAACTTTGACATCGAACCAACGACCCGTGATAAACGTGTCACTGATTAGACCTTCAATTTTTTGAATTACCCACAATTATTTTTTATTTTACAGTCATTTCAATGAAAATAATAGTATTAATGAAAAAACGAAAGTATACAAACTTTTTAAATATAAACTCTTTTCTTGATCTAAATGTAAATTTGTCATAATAGAATTCTCAGTCAATAAGTAATTTACGTATTTACTTTGTGGTAGGGCTTAATGGAAACTCGTCTGGGTAGGTACCACCCTCTTATCAGATATTCTACCACAAAATAGCAGTTTGTCCGGTTTGGCGGGCGATTGGTTGTCAGTCTAACTACATGCAAAAGGGACATAACATCTTAGTTCACAAGGTTAGTGGAGCATTAGTGATGTTAGATGGTTTATATGTCTTACAATGCAGTGGACCACTTGTCTGTCCGCCTACGTATTCTATAAAAAAAACTGGATGTACAACTTTTTTTAAAAAGGAACGTGAAATAACTAATACACTATTCTCAAATTTAATTAATGCGTTATTCAAATTTAATGAACTCAAAGCTAATATACAAACATTTAGGTATAAACAAGTCTGTAATGAAAAAAACGACTGTGGCTAGAATTATTTAAAAAAAATATATATATTGCATTAGATATTTTTAATGGCAACATTATCGCGTGTAAAGTTACACCATTTTTATATTGTCCGCGCATTATAAATTATCAAACACTTAATCATAATATATATAAATCAATATTCTTAACTTTATTCGACCTTAAAAGTAATTATTTTAAAAAACCACTTAATAACTTTCTATATTAAGGGTATTTAAATCATTTTCAATCAATATTCATACAATATTTTACCTTGTAGCATAAAACTAGTGATTCTCGACGACTTCATTCAGGATGGAATAATTATATTACTCAGCAATTATTGACACTTGTTAGAAAGAAATTATTACACGTATTTTAATCTCTCATAAACTATTACGACAGGTTTAGACGGGTGGATTTGATTTCAATATAATAAGTCGTTTTTATTGGATTCTGCATATATTGTTCAAATCGCTTTTGATTCAGCAGTCGATCGATAAAAATCGACTTGAATCGCGACAAAATCACGGCCAAGTTTAGATTTTCATTTTATTTAGTTTAGTTATGTCTTGTTTAGAACCACGATAAGTTATAACTAAGAGCATCTTAAAGGTTATAATGATTTTTATAATGAATAAAAAAATATTAGAAAAATAATTGTAAGCATATAATATATATAAGCTACAAATATTTCAAAGCATATTAAGTAAATATATTTAAAAAAAAAAAATAAACAAAAAGAAAAATTTTAATAATTTTAATAGTTACTTCAAAACAAGAATTATAAGAAAAACAAAAAAAGACCAAATCGCGCGGAGGTCACGGTTACGTAAAAAAAAAATTAAAAACAAAATTAATTATTTTAAATAATCTTAGCGTTATGAAGGTTAGTACCTTCAGCTTTCTCCGATTAATTGTTTTACTTGAACAGGAAATTACAGTTTTATGTCCCCGTAGGAATTTGCCTTTCATAATCCAGGGTAAGAGGTTCCCGGAAGCTATTATATACTGACTCTTTGAAATAAGTCAAATTGTAAGTAATCAAATCGAAAGTGAACAGAATAAAAAAAAATGTTGTTGTATATAATATCCAAAACACACTTAATGTATAGATTAACTTGTCACCAGAGACTTTGATTAAAATATATGTTCTTAGATGGCATTTAAATACATTACATCCGTGCATTGGTTTTCACTGGATAGAATGATTCACCAGGAAGTTTTAGGTGTATAATTCATTTGGGTTTGTGTAAATTGCCTGAATATGACGATCATTGTTGTGAATGTCGGAAAAAAATGCTGACTGAAAGCTGTACTTGTGTGCACCGATAGAGTTATATGTATTACATAAAATTATACTAACTATACCTGTTCCACTCGGTTATGATTAATAAACACCTTACAGTATAGTTACGCAATGCGTTGTCTTCGTCATTTGAATTTCAAATAGCTGATGAAAGAAAGAGAAAGATAGAAATCAGCGTTATTCATCCGCTATACGACATTTATTAATTTGTGTCTATATTAAAATGCTAATAAAGTTGATCTACTAACATAATTTTTCGTTAGAGCGTTTGTTACAATTAGCGTCTCGGTTACAACAACCCCCTCCCCCTCCCCAAGAGACCCGAGACTCTTTTCTTTCCTTTCTGTAGACTTACACTGCGTGAAAAAAAGTTATCGGTGATGATTATAGTTTACAGTTTACGATTACATTGCAAATAAATTTACATTACATATATGTATGTATTATATAACAAGTTTCAATTAATGGCCTTGATAACCTCAAAACGATTCAGGACGTTGGAATATATATTGATTTGCGTTCCTCATTAATTAGAATAATTAGATTCGAAGGAATTATGGCTCTACTCGTTGAATTAGCAGCAATTAACAACCGGACCAGAGTACGAAACCAGAATACGACTCACATTAATTACGAGGAAATTGTAACACGTGATGCTGCCTGGAGAAAAAAAACATGAAGGAACAAAGTACTAATCATAACCAAGGGTACGGACTAAACGTGTATGGGGATTTTAAGGTGTAAATAAAAAGAAGTAGCTACTTAATTCTGTTCTATTGTGATAATCATAGCAGGAAGACATTCAAAGTATATACTGGTCTTCAAATCGGATATACAGCTTTATCAGGAAAAGAAGAAACAAGTTATATTATACTAGCTTCCGTTAGGTAGCTTTTATGTTAAGTTATGACTATTCCAAATTTCAGACAAATCTATTTAATAGTTTTTGCGTGAAAGATTAACAAAGATGCAGCCATCTCCACAAACATCGCATTTATAATATACATACATATACCTGTATCATTTAGATATCATCAATAGTGACAAAATCATTTCGTTATGTGTTCTTTATTTGCGGTATGTTGATATTATCTTGACGTTTGTTCATTTAAATCCTCATATTTACAAAAATATGTGACAAAATTAGTCCTTTGTATATTTATCTTTTATTCTGTTGATAAAAAACAACCAATACATAATTATGTAAGATAAATGCCTTAAGCACCATTCTCAAATGCTTATCTGAATAATATGATGAACTGCAATTTTTTTATATTAATATTAATGAGGTCAAATCCGCTTAACTTTGAAACAAGTGCTCTCGAGAATGGCGCTGGGCTAAAGATATTTCATTATAGAACAGAATCAAAAGAATTTTAAATGACGATCCACAAGTCAGCGAAAGTATAAGATTTTTACTCCTATATAATATCGCGAAGAATTAAGTATCTATATGACTTAACAAGTGTACTAAATGTTCAATACTTAGTATACTTGTTAAGTCATATACATCTGGAATTGCAAAATTACAATTAGGATCTGCAAGTCTGATTAGAAAATAAATATTTTACGTTGTTTGTCTGTTCATTAGAGAAGGTTGTAGACTATATAACATCACATTCGAACTCCGTGCGAACGGTCGTTGCGTGATATTAAAAGTAGCGGACTAAGCCGCGTGAACTAACTAGTCTATATTACATAAAATGCAATGTCTGCGATGGCCTGACTGGACTATAAACGCACAGCATGAACTATAAAACATTTAGAATTAAAATTTTAAGGAGACCTTCGTTTTGTCGTGAGCTTTGATTACAACGAGACTACTCCTCTCTCTTAAAATCCAACTTTATCCGAATGAACCGTTTAAAGGGTACTTTACGTACTTTTAGTAATCCAAGGCAAATAGATATGTATATAAATATTAAATATAAAAATAAATAAATATTTTATATTTATATTTAAAAAATAGATATGGTTATATAAGTTTTCGGTATCAGATAAACGAGTGGTGAAAACGCCTAAATTGTATTTATTAAGTCCGATAAGCCATTAAGACCACTACGTCAAATGAAATTAATTTTGCTCATAAATTGGAATCTACGGCCCATTAACTATATCAATGCAAATCACGCCGATTGCTTGCAAAGGTGCCGAGTGAAACAAGGACAAGCAAAAACACAGATTTATGCAGTTATAATATAATAGTTATCGTGTTGTTTACTTTTTTTTTATTAGGCCGTTGCCTTCGCAATTTGCGTAACAGAAAAAAAAATAGCAACACTTTATTTTTGTTAACAAACTTTGTCTGTGTCAAATAATGAACCTTAACTTTATAGATATACGGCTTAAAATAATATTAATAAGGTCCTCCAGACCGATTTCGGCCACGGCGGCCAATCTCAAGAGAGATTAGCCAACTGCGCAGGACATATTATAGTGCACAAGTGTGTGCGCAAACACAGGTGCACTCTCTTTTCCTTAGCTCTCATAATCCGATGGGACGGCAATCCGACACGACTGGAAAGACTTCAGGCGCAGGACCAACGGCTTAACGTGTTTTCCGAGGCACGGGAGTGTACACACTTCCAACTTCTAGACTCCGGGCTACTGAGAATTTTCAGACAGAAAAACCCAATAACTATTTATTGGCCCGACCTGGGAATTGAATCCAGGACCACCGGGTCTGCGGCCTTATATATAGCCACTAGACCAACGAGGCAGTCGTTGGTCTCTTGGCTATATATAAGGTCTCAAAATAATATTATATGTAGGTTAAGCCTCCAAACATTTCTAGATTTTTCTGCCATCTACAAGATGACATGAAAATTATTAATATTTAATCTCCTGTTGATATTAACACTATCAGTATAAGTTTCCAAACTTAAACTGTCAATGTTGCGTTAACAAAAAAATTGTAATAAACATGCAATCAACGCTGTTGCAAATATGTCATCAAGCAAATCATACGCAAGACATGCGAATTAATGACAATCACAATCATAATAAGAATACTTAATTCAAGTAGATTCTTAATTACTATTAAATGATTTATTTTACAAAATTAATTAACGGTAAAGGTGTAATTGAAAGGAAAGGAAGAAACGTAACACAAATTTCAGTAAGTTATTCTTTTTTTTAAACAAAAATCAACCGACATCCTACGCTTACGTCTTGCATAATTAAAGACACACATAACTTCTCAAAATAGAAATTACATTTTCAATGATAAATATCATAGGTAATTGACCGTTTGTTAAGAATTATCCTCGAGACAAACCCGATATTTGAAGGATAAAATTATCTCGCCATATATATTTTATAGCACTTCGTCTGCGTTATAAAAATACAATTAATTATTACCCACGAGAGTTTGAAGGTTATTTATCAGTTTGAGAAATACAAGGACATATTCGTTTCGACAGTTTGTGAAGCATTGGTGGTGTGTGGCATTATTAATATTTCTTATACTCTTCAGTTTCTATGAGGATTTTGATCACTTGCCATTAGATGACACGAATACGTCTGCACGTCTAATTAAAGTGAAAATAAAAACAGAATTTTCAATTTCCCGCCATAACGAGAATCGTTTGACAGATGTCAGTGTCTGTGTTACCAGTTAAAAATTTAGAATATTATGATATTTCTACAAAGTGACAGTTAGAAATTAATAATAATAATAATTATGTGAATGTTTTACAATTTGTAAAACATCGAATATTGAATATTAATATGCTTATTAATTCTTACAATACGCATATATTTTTACTATTGGATATTAACGAAATAAAAAAAAAACTTTATATTTTTACAAATGCCTAACTACGTCTGCATATTTATTACTTTATCACAGGAAAACTTTGAAGGTATATACTGGAAATATATAATGATACATAGGTATATAAATTAATTTGCGCGAAATATATAGCAAATGGTGTTGTGAGCAAGTTTATTTGTTATATGATTGAAAAGATATATATATTATTTTATTGGTACGAGATAATATATATTTAAAGTCTTAGAATCGAGTAGCCTTAAACCAAATATCCAAAATTATTTTACCGTTAAACGTACAGTTAAATTAACTGTTTTTCCAATTACTGTTTACGACATAAAGTATAAATTTTAAAACATAACTAATATATACAATAAAAGCAAATAATTTTCTTACCAAATATTTAATTATGATTTAATTACCTAAAGCCGATTTCGTATATTATGACGTATGTTTATTTTAGAATGGAAATCCTAAATGCTTAACGGATACGAGTCTATTTACTTAAGAACCTCGATACGTCATTCATTTAATTTTAGAACATTTTATTGAGTTTTTTTACGTTCGTTGCCACTGAACGTGTCATATTCCAAAATCTGGGCCTGCGTGTAATTATCTATATAAGTATGTATTTACAAAAGAACAGTTGTATATGTAAGTGTACCAGTAGTCTGGTTTCCATAGTAAAAGCTCTGCTTAATTTGGGATGAGATCGTTTTGTGTGCATAAAGTCCCTAAAAAAATAATTAAATAAAACATTTAAACTTCTAAAGGTGTCGTTTTTGTCCCCGCTGAATAAAAAACTTCAGAGCTAAAAATATTATTAAGAGCGCTATTTGAACTTGTAAATTACAAAAATTAAAGCCAAAAAAAATCTGCTCATATGTGGGTGTTCATGGGTGTAAGAAATATGATAAGAACTTATCATTCGAGTTATATTTAACTATTAATGAATACAATACTTAAGTATGTTTATAATATTACTGAAAATAAAATAATATATAAAATTATAGAAAACAAATTTTAGTATTACAATGTTTTGTTTACGTTCAAATAAATTCTAGTATTTAAGATAAATATAGGTACATACAGTATATACAAAAAATATTAGTTAAAACGACCTTCTTGTTATAGACGAACCACTTCAGGCCAGAGTCGAGGGTTTTGCCAATGGCCGTTGAATTGATCTACTATCCACATCCGGGCTCTATTAACAGACCAGACCAAGTGTATATGCGGATCTATGATTTTATTGTCATTCGAAATTTACGTGGATGTCCAAGAGATGAGATACATTTAGAAGATAAAAATGTTCTTCGAGAGATAGACAAAATTGAGGTAAAAGATATAATTGTCTATCCCATAAAACTAGCTATGTACTAATCCCGGTTTTCCACAGTTAGGGTAAGGGTCTACATAAAACGGTTTTTGTACATAAGTCGGCTAGCTAGCTTTGTTTAATATGTTATATTTGATGTTCTATACCTCTTATATTTTATTAGTGGTGTAAGCTCCACTAGAGCTTGATAACTTTCTGGCTCACTCATTTTTTACATCTTTTTATACCCTGGTATCTAAACTCTACGACTTCTCCACATAAATGAGAACACAATAGAGAGAAAAAATATAATTTTTCTTTAAAATATTTATTATATAATAATGCCGTTACTATAAAAAGATTATCACTTCTGAGAGTTACTACTGACCTGAAAGTGAGCAATCTGCGTTTGGAATGAATCGATGTTTAATCAAGTGGATGAAAAATAATTTGATGCAAATATTTAAAATATTTTATAATCACGAAGTATATTGGTGACCTAAGTTATTTAATTTACCAAAGGTTAAAGGACAGTCTAATGACATATATTGTTATTTTCCTCTTTGTCCATCTTTTGAATAATTTACGCGTACAAAATATTTTTTAATTGATGGTAATTTATTGATTTGTCTTATATATTTATTTTAAATTATTGTCTTATATATTTATAATAAATACAAATATTGTAAATATTAAAAAAATATATAATAGTTACGTCTTGTGAACCGAATAAAAAAGGATAAAAAAACTATTCGATTCTGTCGATAAAAATACGTGTTTAAGTGATTTACTCGGTTCTGTTATTGTTTATTAATAAACATTTAAAAAAGGAATATCCTTTTTTTAAATAAAAGTAAAGATAATTAATAATACATCCGATCTAAATTAGATTTTATTTTTTTAAATAATTTGTGCTGCTTTTCGAAGTAAAGGTTGAATGCAATAACATCTCCACTATATTTTTAACAGTGCAACCTACAAACGATAAATCTATCTAATATAGTTTTCAAACTGAGATACTGCCAAATTAAATTAACGTTTGAAACATAAATAAATTTATAGTTATTGATTTTTATTTATTATATATAAATATTTAGTTCTTCGTATTCACAGAATCATATTAGCATACACAAATACACAAAGTCCAATGTTGGACCAATGTTTGTCATGAGTGAAGATTGAACTTGCGATCTTTGGCGTAAATACCAATTCTAATTATTTGAATTTACAGCTATTATGTATACATTGGTCCAGGTTTTACAAAAAAGCGAATATATGATACAAAAAATATTAAAAGAAAGGAGATATTTTAAAACGAGATTTGAAATGTTAATTTTCAAAAAAATAAATTATATTAATTTTCTTTATTTTCAATTAATTTAACTTGTATGTAAAAATACATGAAGGCATTTGTTAATAATAAAATTTGAATAGTCTTGAATTAAATAAATAAAAAATATTGTAAAAAGAGCAACTAATTTGCAGCAATTTCTATTTACACCACGTAAATAAAAATTGCAATCCTTTCATAACTTCGTTCAATAAAATAAAATGTTTGAAATGCGTAAAAAATATATTCAAACAAAAAATAACGAATAATTGAACATGAAAAATAATACGCATAATAATAAAATCCCTATAAAATTAAAAAAAAAAACTTACAGTGATATCCAAAAAAGAAATGCCACCAAAAAATAATAATTCATAAACGAATCAAAGAACACTGCACTTTTCCCGCGCACACCGCGTTGTCGCGCTTAGCGATTCTTAAAATCACTGCAAGTCTATGCAACCTGGTACAGCCAGTGCGCAGACTGCCTGCGTAATCGCACTCTATCAACTTATATAGCGTTGTAAGCTTAGTCTCAGCACGTGCCGTTCACAGCTCTTCACTGGCCTTAGTTTTTTTTTCTTTCAGCACTAAAAATTTACTTAGGTCTTCATATGTTAGGCCTAAATAAAGTATAAATATAAACTTTTTACTTGCTCTACTTATATAAATATTTATTTATTTCACGTACAACTATCATTACAGGATATACCTAATACAATAGTGTAGTTCTCTGATTAATTCCAAGAGCTTAATATTATATCTACTTATCTACTATAACAAATTATAAACAATGCTGTCCTTATGAAATCACACAAAGCACAAGAGAAAATATCTGTTACTTTAGCTACCCGATTAAGAGTGTATATCGCACGCGTCAGTGGTGCCTCGTTTAAAAGGTTGGTCCGCCCACGCGGTTCAAGTAGCAATGTCGGCGTCCTGCGACGCCACACATACCTGTCAGGCACACACAAGCCAAGCAATTCCAGTACATCTTTATTATATATTTTACCTACAAGCACTTCGAACAAATATTTGGTTAATGAAAGATTTCTCCTGCCACCTAGTTCATTGTATTCTACCATCCGAGTATAAATAAAGTTGGGTACATTAATGGGTAAAATGGTATATAAGAAGACCTAAGTCGGAGATCATAACAGTTTTTGTATATTGCAAGCTCTTCTTTGCGATTATTATTAAAATGTTGTGCTACAACTATACTAATTATAAACTTGTCATTTTTTCCTTTTAACGTTGTCGGGGATCCCCTAACGCCGACATATAGCCGAGTGATTCATATTTATAGTAGTTCTCCGATTATTCGTAAACATACGTAGTTTTTTTTCGTAGCTTCAATAATATATTTCAAAATCAGGAATAAACTGGGATGATTTCGCTAAAGTTCAGAGCGGCAAAATCAGTTTTTCACCATACAAAAAAAGGAACACGGAAATGGTTTAACCAAACTGAACTTACTAAATACTAATCTAACGTTTTTGTTTTATTATTCTGGGAAATATAACAACATCGGTTTCTTACTTCTTTTAATTAAAATTATTTTTATCTGCACAAAACATATAAGACAAAATCTGCATGTTCTTTGTTCATAATAAGTACATAATATTATATTATGCCATTAATATGCAATGTCACTAGGCAATTAATTAATACTGCGTATAGATTTTCCTTTTGAGTCATATGTGGCATACCAATATTAGGTAAATAGGTAAATGCGTGTTCGTTAAGTTTTCGTTAGTCAAATACATCAGTATAAATACCTAATAAATCACGATCAGTTTTTACTCAATATCAATTTTTGTACATTAAATCGCACTGATAGCTTGCTAAAGCTTACAGTCAGCGTATGCAGCGTAAAGAAATTACAGAAGCCATAGATTAAATAAGCAAACAGATAGTAAGGCAGATAAAATACCGCTTGGGCGGACATTACACGTTTACGTTACAACAGATTTCCTCGTACCGAAAAAGCCCGAGCTAGATTATTATTATATTAAAAAAGTTATTCTGTTTTCCGAACTAGTTTGAAGTAGTAGACCGAAGACTGGTTGTCCCATCGAAATATCAACACTAACAGACGAAAGATAATTTGCATTGATTATTTTATTAATTGATGTATGTAGGAAACGCTAACAGCATATTTACAAAATAATCAAGAAAATATTACGACAACAGTAGGCTTGTGTAGTAAAGTGCGATACACTATTATAGACAATACAATACAATTAAAAGACACTACACTGAACTTCAATGGAGACCATTTCCAACCAGCACCGTGCATGCAGCACGCATAGTGCTAGTTGGAAATGGTCTCCTTCTGCGAGAGTGTCATGTTGCAAAAGGAGGCCGCGAAGCGGCAGCGCGAGGAAAATGCCTTCGCTGATTCGATCCGTCGAAGAAGATCGGGGAGAAGGCGTAGGCGCTATGCGCACCTTAACAGTCACCTGGGCTAAAGGGGTTCCCTGTATCCGGGAACCCCGGGGCGTCACGGTAGCATGCGATCCGGTGGCGCATCCCGATCAGACGGAGAGGACACCGCTGGTTTTTTAGTGGGTATTCCGGCACCTTCAGCGCCGGTGAGCCCCACATACCCCGACTTAATGTGGGGGAAACGCGTAAATGCATTTTTCCAGCGAAAAAAAAGCAGGAAATTGTTCTTATTTTTAATCACACAAAATCGTTGCACAAACAAACACATACATACACATACAACCGCTAGAATAGAAAGAATCAGTTAGAAAGAAAAAGGGAAAGGTCGCTTGGAGGACAACGCTTTTTTGTTACATGATAATTTCTGACAGGTCACGTTGTACTTTACTTTATGCATTAATATTATATGCCCTGTACCGAACACACATACACTGTACTGTATGGGCGAATGTTTATATCTTATTGATTAAAAATGCACGGGATAAAATCCTTATTTTACCCGTACGAAGTCGGGACGGGCAGCTAGTAATAATATATAAGAGTTTGCTTATACCCAGCAGATACAACAGAAATGTAAACTTAAAATAAAACAAACAACCCGTTATGTACATTAATGCATCATTGTAAGTGCGTTTGTGTAAGTTATTACTCCTATATATGTTATATTAGAACCGAGATGGAATAGTGGTTAGAACGCGAGAATCTTAACCGTTGATGACCACCACAGAATTTACATGGGCTTAATTTGTGTTTATAATTCATGACGTGCTTGACGGTGAAGGAAAACATCGTGAGGAAACCTGCCTGTGTCCAATTTCATTGAAATTCTGCCACATGTATATTCCACCAACCCGTATAGTCTAATACCGTATGTATACCTACACATGAATATTTTTGTGATGAATTGTAAATCTATATTGATTGAACAACATTAAGGATAAATGTATTGAATATTTTAAGCCATTTTTCAGAAGGCTTTACAATCGCCTGTTCTATTGATTCAATAATCTACATTAATCTACATTCGAATCAATACCATTGCGATTATAAACATCTTCATTCAATAATCGTATACGTATTTTATTATAGCTATTTATATAATTAATGAAATTTTCTTCCATATATTTAAATCAGAGTTTAAATCATGGTATTTTTAAAGGCTTTAAACCTAAATTTTTGTTCCTTTTTCAGTATGTTTTTAAAGTGTGTCAATGTATGTTTAGGCTTTTGTAGTTTAATATAAACCGACTTTTAGAAACCGATATTCAACTGTCTATCAGTTCGATTCACACGGAGAGGATACCCCGGTTTTAGTGGGTATTTCGGTTGAACATCTTTTAGCACCATTGACCTAACTTCGACACTATATTTCAAGCTCCACTTTCACTAAATTAGCATATGCATATTTTATATAAGCATCTCTTATCAATTACACTGATAATACTTTATTTATTTCTATTTTCTTTATGTATTATAAATTATTATATTTTTCATATATATATATATTACTATATTTTGTATAAAGAAATATTGTTATTAATTTTTTTTATGGGATTGTATATCGTCCGAGCTATTGTTTAAACGTGCGAAATTGTAACCGGTAGTTGGTAACCGCAAGACAGGCTTGCCTAGTGCGGGGCCACTGGATGTTTTGTGACAATGTTAATCTTTTGTGTTAATAAATTTATTTTTATTATTTTATGCTTAAATAAAAATATTTTCCTTATTTTCATAGCTATATATAATAAATAATGAGGCGATACTCCACGTCCATCCGATAGTCTCAATACACTTGTTGCCATCATAAAAGAAGTCACGATAACCCCTTCAAAAGTGACGGAACTGACCAAGACAAATTCGCGGAAATGACAATTCTTCCGCATGTTTGTCTAATAATGAACTTATAGGCTAGTTATTTTCGCCTAGAGCTATTCTTAAATAGAAATCGTCATTCCACATTACTATTTGTTGAGCTAATAAAGTCTTCATAAATAAGAAGAATAAAATGTTTATGAAATTGCATATGACACCCCAGGGGTATTATGAATCTAAGAGATGTCCTCAAAAACATCTGAAAAAATAATGATCTACTTTTTAATCTGGCAACTAGAACATTGACAGATTCTCTTCATGGCGGGAAATCGCTGTTAATTTTTCTTACGTGAATCGTGTGGTAAAATATATTATAACAATATTGTACGATTGCGAATAATATAAAGAATCCTTTCTTAGAAACCTCGTTTTATTTCTTATTCAAGTTATTTTATGTTTATATAATTGAATATATATAATTACCAAATGCTATTAACAATAATTGAACTCTGAGTCCTTCACATTGCTGAAGAAATACGAGAACCTTGATGCTAAATAAAATTTTCACTATTAGTAACACGCAAAACAAATTGATAATAATATAAAAATTATAGTACTATGCAGTAATTATGCAGTACTTGAACGCCATTATTTATTTTCATAATTTTTTTTTAAATGTTTGAATAAGTTTTATAGATTTGAGTTTTTTAGACGAAGGAATTATATTCTGATTAGGTAATTAATATTTAATTATATGTAAGTTACTTATGCATAAAATATTCGTTTTACTATTAGTACAAGCATTACAAATTATGTATTATATTTATTGAATATATCGATTCTGCTATTAACTCCAATATAATTTCTGTGTAGTTTAACTTGTAATTACTTTATCATTATGAAGTATATAAAAAATCTGACTGCACGTTTACAACATATTACCTCTTCTGTATTGAACTTTTTGTGAGCCATTTTTAAAATAATCTGCGTATTTACAGTTTTTATTTAGTGCACTAAAGTTAGTTTTTTTTTAAACTTTTCGCCTGAATTGCTTTAAAGTCAGTCCAAACGACTGCGTAAGAATTTGGATATTGCACAAAAATAAAGTAAGGTAGATAAGGTTATCCCCACATCTGCTGTATCTGTTAATATTATCTTTAAAAAAAAACTATTTTCATTTTAAATTTAGAATATAAAAAAAGGAAACAATTTCCAATAGAACTCATACTAACCTATCAACGAGATACATACTTCATACCGTTTTCAAGTGGAACGCACCTGCAAGGACCACTTAACAAAAAGCCGTTATTTCATATACGACAGGGGCAGATAGAGCAGAGGCAGTGCAATTCATGGTCTCGTGCTCCCTATAAGCCCGGCTTAACTCAAGTTCTATCTAGACGTGGAGGAAGTTTTTAGGTTAAACGGAGATTACCAACGTGCATTAGGTTTCACTCTTGTACGTACGACGACTCAAATATGTATACCTTGAATTAGTTGTGGAAATTAAAAACCTTATTTATGTATCCTAAAAAACAATGATCCTATACTTAATTCTTAACCTAATTAAATTTCGTAAAGGCTGAATAAGGACATCTTAAAAATGATTTTTATATGAGATATGATCAAATGTTATGCCCGCTCATTCGTGGCTCGAAAGCACACGAAAGCCGTGAAACGCATGTGTGGAAGGCAGCAATTCAGACTTCGCGGCGTTCTCGGTTCGATGTCAGCCTTTAGTCCCGCCGAGAAAATGAAGGAAGCGTTCCGAATGAGGACGGCCATAGACCATACGCAAATCGCGGTTAAAGTTTGCGGCCACGATTCATGGGCGAATGTGAACCCGGCTTACTATCACGATCGATCTAAGGAATCTAAGCGCTTGTTGTGAGAAATTTCATTTCAGGGAGGGGTAACCCTAATAACTTAACCTTCTTTTCCAGGGAAAATAACCGGGCTATACTTACCCAATAAACCCAAATACTGGCTGTCAGCACATAATGAAATTGGCTCAATATCATAGCTTATACCAATCTTCAATTGGTACTTCAAGTTATAATTTTCATTATAGTTTATTTGAATATATTTTAATGTCCCTAAAATGGTAGTGCTAAGCGTCAACCGGTATTTTTAGTATAAATAAATTAGTCACAAGAATAAAGTTTAAATTTCGTTATTTTATGCGTGCGTATATAATGTATACTTTTATGGATTTAAATAAAATATTTATAATATGATTTGGACTTTTAAGGGCCTTTTGAGTTCACATGATTCATCGATACGCATATAAATTTATGAAGTTAGCAATTCCGTTCTAAGGCACCTTTAACGCCTTGATTGTTGATTGTGCGAATACATAGTTTTTTAGAAGAATTAAAATCATTCATCTTTATCTTTTAATTGTTATATTAACCGACTATTATCTTACTTTTATATTTGAAGCTATTAAATAAAGTCAAAACATAAATTGAAAAAAAATCCAATACAAAATTAATATAAGTATTAAGTTAGTAAAATGAGTAACTATTGAGTTTCTTGTCGGTATTTAATTATAGAATCTAACTGACTGCCTCGTTGGTCTAGTGGCTAGATATAAGGCTGCAGACCCGGTGGTCCTGGGTTCAATCTGGGTTCAATGGGGTCGGGCCAATAAATAGTTATTGGGTTTTTCTGTCAGAAAATTCTCAGTAGCAGCCCGGAGTCTGGAAGTTTGAAGTGTGTATACTCCCGTGCCTCGGAAAGCACGTTAAGCCGTTGGTCCTGCGCCTAAAGTCTTTCCGTTCGTGTCGGATTGCCGTCCCATCGGATTATGAGAGCTAAGGAAAAGAGAGTGCACCTGTGTTTGCGCACACATTTGTGCACTATAATATGTCCTGCGCAGTTGGCTAATCTCTCTTGAGATTGGTCGCCGTGGCCGAAATCGGTCTGGAGGACCTTATTATTATTTATAGAATCTAAATACCGAACCGGTGGTAAGCTTTCATTCTCAAATTTCTGTCTGAACAAAATAAAAAATATACTAAATCGAGTACCGGTTATACATTAAAATATTCGATAAGTGCTTTATTATTATAATAGAAGCAGTTTTTTTTTTTGGGATAATCCACAGAATTAATTTAAAATATTAATCCACAGTAACCTTAATTTAAATGTTCAATGAAATCCAGATAATAAACTAATCATATAGTTAATGGTGACATGAATGCTCGCAGCATTTCCCCTTCGAATAGTTAATGCTAATTAAAAAAAAAAAAAATTGAATTACAAATTTATATTTAAATATTTATGAAATGGATAAGACAAAAATAAATTATTTAAATAAGATTTGCAATAAATGTTCGGCCACTATACAATATTCTGTGTAGTTTGCCGTTTGTTTTGAATAATACAAAATATTAATTATAATATAATTTATGAAATAGGATATTTAAAAATTAATTTACTTTAAAATATCATTTTATATATTATTGACGTGAAACATCTGTAGTTTGCCGTTTGTTTTGAATAATACAAAATATTAATTATAATATAATTTATGAAATAGGATATTTAAAAATTAATTTACTTTAAAATATCATTTTATATATTATTGACGTGAAATATCTATAGTCGCGAATTAAACGAAGAACAGTAGCATCGTGATCTCTTATTGCAAGACAAAAGCAGCCCGAAGTCTGGAAATTGAAAGTGTGTACACTCCCGTGCCTCGGAAAGCACGTAAAGCCTGAACTCTCTCCGGTCATGGCGAATTGCCGTTCCATCGGATTATGAGAGTTACGGAAATAGAGAGTGCACCGGTGTTTACGCACGCATTTGTGCACTATAATATCTCCTGCGCAGGCTAATCTCTAGATTGGCCTAATCTCTAGATCTATCTTTAGATTGGCCGCCGTGACCCAAATCGGTCTGGAGGACATTACATTAATTACATTTAAAGCCACTATACACATCATGGTATTGTATTGTTATTATTAGTCTTAGTTATTATAAGTCTTTGTATATACAACTATATAATCTTCTATCTATATATATAGGGTTTTCCATTAAGGGCGCTTGATCTTTGAAATGCAAAAAAAAATACATGTAGGAGAGATATTTGCGATTTTTTTTTTATTTGGAAGGTCTATCGACCCCATTATGTATGGAATATGACATCATTCAAATGACCGCCACGGCTTCGGTTGGTGGCGCGCACACGAAAGGTCCAATTTTCGATGACTCTGGCGCACAAATCGGGCTGTATTTGATCGATGGCGTGGCGTATGTTGACTTTGAGGGCATCGGTGGTTTGCGGCTTGTTGGCATAGACCTGCGACTTAAGAAAACCCCACAAGAAAAAGTCCAGCGGGGTCAAATCGCACGATCTCGGTGGCCATTCACGTCGCCTCCGCGCGAGATGACCATGTCCAGAAATTGCTCGTGCAGAACTTCCATCGTAGCGTGTGCTGTGTGGCACGTAGCGCCGTCCTGTTGAAACCACATGTTGTCCAGATCCATATTCT
The DNA here is from genome assembly GCA_905220585.2 of Nymphalis polychloros. Lineage (NCBI taxonomy): Eukaryota > Metazoa > Arthropoda > Insecta > Lepidoptera > Nymphalidae > Nymphalis > Nymphalis polychloros. The sequence goes on along the minus strand of HG992264.1, from coordinate 2,831,210 downwards.
CGATTTCAGGCCAAAAGAAGTTGGTTATCATCGACCGGTATCGCTCACCATTGACGGTGACGGCCACACCATTATCGTTTTCGAAAAAATACGGACCAATCACGCCTCCGGCCCAAAATCCGCACCAAACAGTCACTTTCTGCGGGTGCATTGCCACTTGGTGAACCTCGTGTGGATTGGTCTCGTCCCAAATACGGCAATTTTGCTTGTTGACATAGCCATTCATCCAAAAATGCGCCTCGTCGCTGAAGATGATTTTTTTGCCAAAATCGGCGTCAACTTCCAACTGCTCTAATGCCCAGTCAGCGAACACACGGCGCTGTCTATGGTCATTAACCTTGAGCTCTTGGGTCAGCTGGATCTTGTACGGGTGCAGGCTCAAGTCACAACGCAAAATTCGCCAAGTTGTCGTCTGCAAAAGGCCGAGTTCCTGTGCGCGACGCGGAATTGACTGCCGCGGGTTTTCGAGGACACTGTCGCGCACAGCGGCGATATTCTCGGCAGATCTCGCGTTACGTTGACGCACGGGAACCGGCTGATTGTTAACTGACCCGGTTGACTCGAAGTTGTCCACTAATCGACGGATAGTCGACTCGGCAGGACGATCATCGCGACCGTAAAACGGGCGAAGTGCGCGGAACGTTGCTCGAACTGAAGACCCATTTTCATAAAACAATTTTATGATTTGCACGTGCTGCTCGACACTGTAACCTGCCATGGTGGTTTGGGAGGACGGAATGAATATAACACACTGCATTTGACAGCTGTCACTCAAACAACATGGCCGCAATCAGCTGTCAAAGTTCAAGCGTCCCTATTGGAAAACCCCATATAAAAATCTCGTGTCACATTGTTAGTGTTTATACTCCTCCGAAACGGCTTGACCGATTTTGATGAAATTTTATATGTATATTCTGTAGATATGAGAATAGGTTTATAACTATTTTTTATAAGTGTTAAGGGTGGCTCACACCAAAAAAATGTTTTTCATTTTTTGGTCATATTCTTTTATTTTTAATTTTTTGTTATGTGGCATTAAAAATACGTACAACCCTAAATTTTCACCCTTCTGCCATCAACCCCTATTTTTTAATAGAGATATTAGTAATTCAATCATTTTCAACCTCGGTCGATAACTAGATCAATTAACACTTGATCAGTTATCCCCGTCAGGGGTCTTTTGTTGTCACTTCTCACCATGTAAGCAGCACGGAGTAAGGATGGGAGCGTTCTCCTGTCTCTCTTGCAATAAGCTGTATCTCATTTCTTAAACAGTTTTCGGAAAAAATCTGCCTTTATTATTATTTACTAAATTACTTTAAAATTATCATTTTATCATTTCCGTGTAATTCTCAACTAAATTTATTATAAATTTGCAGTGCTGTAATTATTGTTATTATTAATTATTAATATTAAGAGTATTTCTACTGTATTATTCTTAAGGAAAAATATTGTGAAATTACAAAAATGTGTGTGTACTTATGTACATGCGTTAGACCTATTATAATAATAAAAAAAAAACAAATAACGGGCCAACTTTTTCAAAAATGTCTACATCATAGTGTGGGACCATTGTACGAGGAGCATGAGCACATAAAAAACGCTCACTGTATTGCTCACTTACACATACATACACATACAACCGCTAGAATAGAAAGAATCAGTAAGACAGAAAGAGGGGAAAAGTCGCTTGGAGGACAACGCTTTTTTGTTACATGACAATTTCTGCCAGGTCACTCTACTTTGCAGTAGTAAAAGAACTTTATTCCAATAAACGTAGAGTATATTGTTGTACTTTATTTTGTGCATTATTATTATATGCCCTATACCGAACACACATACACTGTACTCTATGGGCGAATGTTTATATCTTATTGATTAAAAAATGCACGGGATAAAATCCTTATTTTACCCGTACGAAGTCGGGTCGGGCAGCTAGTAATAATATAATATTATTATTACTATTAATGTATTAATTGTCACTAAGTTAACTGGCATAGACCTTCACACGTAGCCTTGAGGCGGACATTCAATACTATCTTTCCGATATCAAGATGTGATCATAGACAATTTCTAGTACTTTTTATAGTTTTGAAATTACTAGCAGGCTGGGCTTTTTTGTGAAAGAAAATTTCGAAAATACCAAAAAATTGACGAGCCAGTTGGCGTGGTTTGTAAGTTACTTGCCTTTCACGCCGCAGGTCGTGGGTTCGATTCCCACCCAGGACAGACATTTGTGTGCATGAACATGTCTGTTTGTCCTGAGTCTGGGTGTAATTATCTATATAAGTATTTATTTACAAAAGAAAAGTAGTATATGTAAGTATATCAGTTGTCTGGTTTCCATAGTACAAGCTCTGCTTAGTTTGGGATCAGATGGCCTTGTGTGAATAATGTCCCAGGATATTGTTATTATTATTATTATTATTAGTGTGAAATAGCCTCAAGCGTCCATGGTTCCAGGGGTACGTCCTATCAAAACTAAAAAAAAAGAAAGATTTATGAAAAAAACAAATTTTGGTGATCTTTACAAAAAGAAGTAAAATTTTCATACTAATTGACGAGTCAACAACGTTCAGCAATATATCAATCTTTGATTTTTTTTTGTGCAAACTTGTTTACCGAACCATGAGATAAATTTCCCCGTGAACTTATTTTTGGATCTAGTCGAGCTAAAGGAATGCGAGTTGAATTTCCATCCATAATAGTGTGGCACTGCACTAATCATCGTTTGAAACGAGCAGTAAATGAAACGGTCAAGTGTATAGGGGAAATTTATAAATTCAATGGATTAGTTAAATGCGTTATATCAAGCGTCAAAAACTAAGAGCGTATTATTCCCTTAAAAGCCGGCAACGCACCTGCAGTAGTAGTAGAGATTTATATGACGTTATATGAACTTGGGCCACTGCTATTTCACTGTAAGCCGCATAAAAGAACTTCGTTCGAAATCGTTAACCGGTATAATGTAATGCAGTTAATGAACAATTAATGCGTACTATAACACAAACGAGAGTAGGAAATATTTACCGTTATGTTTTACGTGTGCAACTACGTCGTTATTATTGTCATTACGTTCTAAACACACCTTTTTTTGTTTAATTATTTCCTCTTGGAAAGGGCAAATGTATTAAAACATACAGTCTCGTCTTCAGTTTTTTGTTCTATATCCAATTGTATGGAATAACCATTTGTTTCGCGTCAACTCATTATGAGTTAATTAATTATTAGCTTACGATTAATACGATTATTAAATTCCGAGTAGGTTGATTTCCGTTAAATATCTTTAATTACCAGTGTTGCCAATATTTAAACATTTTTCCACATTTCCTTGTTTCTCAATAGCTGTCGTGTGGTGCGCGGGAAAATTGACAGGTTTTTCTTTAATTTATTGCGTTAAGTAAGCGTTGACTAAGCATATGTTAATTTTTATGCAGAGTTTATAAATTTAAGTGTATTTTGTTAACAGATATATAATATGTTATTTAAATAGTGAAAAGGAATATCTGCGTATTGTTTATATATTTAATTTTACGAACTTTATTTTTACTTTTTTTTTTTATAGGTTGGTGGGCGAGCATGTGGGCCACTTGATGGTAAGTGGTCACCAACGCCCATAGACATTGGCAGTGTAAGAATTGTTAACCATCGCTCACATTGCCAATGCGCCACCAACCTTAGGAACTAAGATGTTATGTCCCTTGTGCCTGTAATTACACTGGCTCACTCACCCTTCAAACCGGAACACAACAGTACCAAGTACTGCTGTTTTGCGGTAGAATATCTGATGAGTGGGTGGTACCTACCCAGACGAGCTTGCACAAAGATCTACCACCGAGTAAACTATTATATTACTATTATATACATTAGTGTACACACATACAGGCCCGGACTTAGAGATCCGAAGAACTTTGACATTTAAGAACCACCATCTCGAAGGGGATAGAATAAATTTTATTACGTTCCTCTAGTTATATGCGCTCAAGTTTTCTCCCGCGTCTTCGCTCTTGTGTTTGACGGAAATGACCGGACTCCAGCCTGCATTACAAATAAAGGATAAGCAAAAGTAAAGTTATCAGTTCAACGGCTTAGCCGTTAACGCGTTACAGACAGACAGATTTATATTCGCATATATATTAATTTAAATGTCCTCTCATATTTTTGATTAATCATTTTCTGTATAGAATTTTAATTTGTAACTTGTAATACCTCTTAATAATCTAGAGGGGTCCTTATATGTTTATTCGTATATTTTGTGAATGATTTGTCACCTATTGTTACTCGGGGACTCACCTGGACTTACGTCAACACGCTCGAAGAATTAATTGAATCTAATGAAAATGCTTACTCATTAACGTGTTAAAAAACTTTTTTGAAAGATTAATATTTGTATATCATTAGGTGAAGTACGCATTCCTTAATATTATAAAAAGTTTCTGTAATAATCTAACTCAGGTTACTACAGAAATTCTGATTGGTATATATATATTTATATTTTGTCAACAACTGTCACTAACCAATGACGATTTAGATTAAAATGAAATAAATTAATCTGAGTTTGATTATTGCTTAAGATTTTTTTTATACTATAAAACCGAAATTAAAGATACAAGAAAAATGTATACCTATTTTTTTATGATATTTTCATATTTCAAACAAACTTTTCAGCTTTATGTACATATACAGTAAAAATGATTACATAAATAGAACCGATTCACGATACCTACTAACCACGGGTCGGACAGGGTTTTTGTTACACACTGTATATATTAGTTAGTACCAGTTTTCGCCCGTAGCTTCGTCTGCTTGTGCATCATTAGGGGCGGAGCAAACATTTAGCGCAGATTATGTTCCGGTGAGTAAGCCACCGGAACTACAGACACGAAGGATATAACATCAGATTACCCAAGGTCGATGACCGCTTACAATTTGTTGGTCCATTTACCTATCCACTTATTTAAAAAAAAAAAAAACCAAAGTCGTAATACAAAATAAATAATGAAATGTTTACGTACATAGAGGTTAAATATCATTTCAACTTCCGATGTTATAAGCCGAAAAGTAAGTTTATTTATTTACTTTCATTTTGTGTAGACTATGACAAATATTTACAGAAAAAAAAATAAAAATTTTTTTACTGAAGTCGACCTTATTGCTAAGAGGCGATCTTTTCCCTTAAGACCTTGGGGCAGAGGAAACGTTTTAGTAACGGTAAAGCGATAAAAGTTTATATGATATAATACATACAGCCTTTAAAAGCCTTGATGATAACAAGTGGTTGTCAATACTACATACGGTCTTATAAACGTCGCTTAGTTAAACACTGATTTCGCTCTTTCTGTCATTATTGATTTGACATACGAAAGAAGAGAATAGCATTTTTTAAGTAATCTGCAGCTAAGCAAATCTGGGTAAGAACCACCATATATTCTGACACCAAACAGCAATACGTGAGCCAGTGTAATTACAGTCACAAAGGACATAACATCTAACTTCCAAAGGTTGATAGCGCATTGGCGATGTAAGCGATGGTTAACTTTTTCTTATAATGCCAATGTCTATGGGAGTTGGTGACCACTTACCATCAGGTGGCCCATATGCTCGTCTGCCTACCTATACAATAATATGGTCCTCCAGACCAATTTCGGTCACGGCGGCCAATCTCAAGAGAGATTAGCCAACTGCGCAGGAGATATTATAGTGCACAAGTGTGTGCGCAAACACAGGTGCACTCTCTTTTTCCTTAGCTCTCATAATCCGATGGGACGGCAATCCGACACGACCGGAAAGAGTTCAGGCGCAGGATCAACGGCTTAACGTGCTTTCCGAGGCACGGGAGTGTACACACTTCCAACTTCCAGACTCCGGGCTGCTACTGAGAATTTTCTGACAGAAAAACCCAATAACTATTTATTGGCCCGACCTGGGAATTGAACCCAGGACCACCGGGTCTGCGGCTTTATATCTAGCCACTAGACCAACGAGGCAGTCAATACAATAAAAAAAAGGTTAAAACTAATTAGATAGCTAGCTTTCTTTGTCACATTTCGTAAAATCTGCGCTCGGGACTTCCCAAATAACAAACTGTTTATGCAAATACATTTTATAATGTTGCCATTATACTACAACTTTTACACGAAACATTTTTCTCTAAGGTCAATATTTATTGAAATAACATAGAAAAACCTGTTAAAAATCAATTTTTTAGCCATTTTTCCGAGTTTTGACCTTGAAAATTAAATTTGCGCCAATTTTAATTATCATATTCGTGATCAGCGAGTCCAAATACGTAAGTATACGAAATTTCAAGAAAAAAAGCGGTATGACCTTTTCGGAACTTTATCCCAAATAGTATAATACTTTTTATTTATAATGTATATTTAATCTGTGCAATTACTAATGAAATAATCTGTCAAAATAACTAAATTAATCGTACGAGGATAATGAATGAATAAACATTCAATAAGTCATTACTGGTGGTAGGATGTCGAGGCCCGTCTGGGTGGTATCAGGTAATCTACTCTACTGATGCTGTGGTCCACTCACAGCTATGACTTAGCCGGATAATTACGTATTGATTAAACCACACTTACGTTTTGACGGTGTAATAAAATGTTTATATTTGCTGAGCACGGAGGGGACTTGTTTCTGTCTTTTGTTATTCAAATGATCACCATCACCATATACATTATGGTGATGGTGATCATATTAACCATTCCTTACATCAATGCGCCACCAACCTTATGTTGATGTTATGTCCCTTGTGCCTGTAGTTCCACTGGCTGACTCACCCTTCAAACCGGAAAATTACAGTACTAATTATTACTGTTTGGTGGTACCCCACCAAAGGGCTTAAACAAAGCCTTACCACCAAGAAATACGTTTATAGATATATAAATAATAATAATATTAAATTATGAAGTATGAAATCCAAAGTCATTCGTAATCAATTAACTTTTATTAAAAATAATTGCGATAATTGTTGTCATTTAAGTATAACAAGTGTGCTTTCCTCGACTACCGAAAGAGGAAAAAAAAGCAACAATAAATTTTATTTAATTCAATATTATAGCGGATGTAAACTTTTTTTTATGAATAGGTAATCAAACTGACCACCCGATATTAAGTGGTCAGCACCACCGCATAAACATTGGTACTGTAAGAACCGTTCCTAACATCATCAATGCGCACCATACCTTGAAAACTAAGATGTAATGTCCCTTGTGCCTGTCACTGTACACTAGCTCACTCACCATTCAAACTGGAACACAACAATACATATTCCTGTTTGGCGGTAGAATGTCTAATGGGTGGGTAGCTACCCAAACGGGATTGTACAAACCCCTACTAACAAGTAACTTATGTGTGAATCATTAAATTATTAGTATATAGTTCACTGAATTTAATGTTATACACGCGATAGGTAAGTAGTAGAATAATATGACAAGTACTAGAATGTTCGAATCGCGAACTGTCAAATATATATTTTTTTAATGTATATTAATGAATTATTCACCAAGGAGGTAAAGTATTTATTTTTTGTAATAACAAATTATAATATGTATATAATTTTATGAAACTTGTATTGTTAGTCAGAGAAGCTTGTTACTTTTTTTTCATTTCCGCAAAAAATAATAATAAAAAAGGAAAATTGTAACGCACAAGGACAAAAGTTCATTGACGCATAACCTGTTTCAGAGTGAATGATCAACTGGGTATCACCATAGACCATTGAGTATAGAACTGGCATGTGAACAAGAAGCCCTGAGAAATATTTTAACCAATTTCAAAATAAGAAGAAGCAATTTTTTTGGTGTTTTGTTATTTGTTCGTGAACGTAATTTCGATCGATAGAATTATAAGTTATGATGTGATGTACCTTCTTAATGTCATTTCTTTTCTTGTTCGTGCAAATTTTGTAATTTTTTTTTTTTATAATTATATAAATACAAGTTTTCGCCCACGGCTTTGCCCGGAGAATTAGGGAAGATTGGCTTGGTGTTAAAAAACCACCTATGTGTGGGTAAATTCCATCAAGACCAGTTCTCAAGCCGATCGTTTAGCCGTGACTACGGAACAGACAGAGTTACTTTCACATTTTTAATATTAGTATAGATTTATGCTAAATAAATAAACGGTATTTACATGATTGTTTTATTCTAGATTTTTGATTGCTTGCTTTTATCAACTAGACATAATACCAACCGTATTGACTTATGTTTGAAATGATTTCGACATTATCTTGAGGCGTCGCCACCCCTTTTGATTGCCAGACAACTAAATTTACCGTTAAGTTCTGAAAAAGAAATAATTCACTTTATACTAATTATTTATGTAAACAAATTGTAAATATATTTGTATATTAGGCAATGCAATTTATCTGTTGCCATCAAAATTCGTCAAAAATCGTCTTCTTGTTCTTCCTACCCTTATCCCACTACGGGCGGCGTGGGGTCGGCAAAACATGTATTTTCCTTCCACTTTTTTGTCGCTCGTCATCTCATTAGTTGCCCCTTTCATACACATATCATTTCTTACGCAATCCATCCACACTTTCTTGCCTCCTCGTCCTTTATACCCAACAAGTTTATACCCTTCTAGTAACATGCTTTTCATCCCTCTTCATCATATGCCCATACCACGCTAATCTAATACTCTTCAAATTTTCTATGAGTTGAAATTATGTAGTTTCTAATGTGCTCTTTAGGATTTTACAGGATTAATGTTATAATAAAGAATTGTATGTAAATGCTTGAATGACATAAGTAATCTAACCATATGCAATTCATAATAATGATACACAGTAAAAAAATGGCGGACGTTAAAATTAACAAACCCTACCATTTCCATTAGACTTTTTGCTCTGCGGTCAGACAAGTCACATAGCACTCCGTATGCACGCAAATGTATGTACTAGGAATTACTTCTTTCATCAAAAGGCTCAAGGACCGCTTTCATTGCAATTTCGATTCGTTTTTTTTTTCATGAATGTGCAAAGGATATTCACCTAAATACATAACACTAGGAAAATAGGTAGGTAATATAGTTATTGTTGGCAATTAAAAAGCAATCTTGACTAATATTATAAATGCGTACATCATGATCATTTTTACCACCTAACGCCTTTCGTGTTTCGTTTTGAACGGTGAGTGGCTATTAATAGAGTAGAGCTATTCTGTAAGAACAAATTCAACGATCATAAAACAAAATCGCGAATTATCAGGAAGTGATTACAATAAGTATATTAATTATTACTCTTAAATTGAAAGTATACACGCATTAAAATTGTTCTATATGATCCTTAGAAGAATATCCCATTGGTGGTTGAGATGGTGGTTGACCACCTCATATCCTATGCGTTATTCCTCACACCGTTGGTTGCCTATGCGGCGATAAGGTCGCCAAAATTGTATGCTACTATTATAAGGGTTCCCTAAGTTTTTGTAAAAAAAAAACCGTTGTGGTGTACAATAAAGTATAAATAAAATAAATAAATGGTGTAAGGAATAATCAATAATTTTAGATGTGCAAATACGAGCTTGGTGAACATTAAAGGTTCACCAGCTAATCGATCGAATTCGATCGTCTCGTTTAATGTAACATAAAATGTCGATGAATTACGAATTGCGAAACAAAATGGCGATATCGAGGCCAATGGACTAGATGTAGAAGCACCTTAATAATCATTTGCTTGTGCACCAACCAACAACGGCGTTGTTTGTAAATATGTAAAACACACACACACACAAACACGCAACCAACCTTTAATTATCTACATGTACCTTTATTTATTATTTCGTATATAGTATTTGTTTGTATAGTAATATTATTAAGTAAGATTTTTTTAGATTTATTGCCGTCTTTTTTATGCTCTTTTCTATTTTGCTTATATTAATTTGCTAGAAGAGATTTCTTATTGCGATAAATAAGTTTATATCTTTTATCGTCGTTTATATGCAATTAAAAAATCTAAAACGAAAACCTGTTTAGCAGACCCTGAAACCGGAAACAGCACAAATATTAAAACCAAAACAGAAACCCGTAGTAGGTACCTACAGGTCTATTTGGCTTGCACGAATATCTGTCATGAAGGAAGAACAAACCTGTACGGTGACAATGACCACGGGGCTAACCGGTTCAGGTAATTGTTATCTGCCGTATATGGGATACACGCCCTTAAAAGTAAGACACGATTCCTAAATGTTTTTTTGTAAGTTTTGAATTCTGTTGTGTTTGAAGTCACTGTTTTTTTGTTTCAACATATTTTTATTGTAAAACGCTTTACAAGGATTTCGGGAGTGTCAAGCGGTACCACGCATTTCTTTAATGCGTAGTTTTTTTACGCTCAATAGGCCAGCGTTTGCCTGTAGTATTGCTAACCCGCTATTTTGTTCTTAAATACTATTTCTACGTAACCACAAGGGACTGACTTCAGTATGGCCAACTTATGACTTGCGAGCCGCCGAAGTTATCCTGTCCGAGTGTAAAAGTTCGAAGGCGAGCCGACGAACAAATTGCTTGTACTTATGTAATTCTATTTCCTTCTGCGTCAATCTGACAATACATGGCAAAGACTTCGATTAGGACTGCGTGTCGACAGATAGCAAGCCGAAAGCGGCAGTCGCTTCTGCGTAACCAATACTTCGACAAAGACGAATTGGGAATGGTCTTCTTCCGAACTAACGGTCAGAAGACCGCAGTTGAAAGCTTCACTTACCAAAACGTACCTCTATATTATATTTATTGCCTTAGATATTGAGTATAGGTACTTATTTCTTTAGATTTGTTTGTTCTTTGTATATTGCTTGTTCTCACTTGTATTGCTTATTTATGTCATGTTATTTGTATTCATCTCGACTGCGTCATTGGTCTAGTGGCTAGATATAAAGCCGCAGACCCGGTGGTCCTGGGTTCAATTCCCAAGTCGAGCCAATAAAATGTTATTGGGATTTTCTATCAGAAAATTCTCAGTAGTAGCCTGGAGTTTGAAAGGTGGAAGTGTGTACACTCCCGTCCCTCGAAAATCACGTTAGCCCTGCGCCTGAACTCTTTCCGGTCGTGCCGTCCCATCGGATTATAAGAGCTAGGGAAGAGAGAGTGCACCCGTGTTTGTATAATATCTTCTGCGCAGTTGGCTAATCTCTCTTGAGATTGGCCGCCGTGGCCGAGATCGGTCTGGAGGACGTTATTGTATTCATCTCTTGTTTTCATTTAAATAATTTTAATGTCAGCAAAGCTATTCTGAACAATCTCGAAACTTACCGCAGAAAACGATCGTCAAATGTCAGATAGTGTTATGCTACATTGGCCATAATAATTATAATATTTCAAGAATACACGCATTTAAATAGCATATCACCATGAGTCGATTGTCAGGTTGTCATTGTTTCACGAGTGAGTAATGTAATGAATTCTGCCAGAATAGCACCGCTGTTCGCTTTTCTGTCTCTACTAATCATAGCTGATTGTTTTCTATATCAAATTTATCAAAAAAATCATTCCATGCATTTTTTTCAGATATCTATATATACTAATATTACAAAAGTAACTTTGTCTGTCTGCTTCCAGGGATGAACCACTAAACCGATTTTTTTGAAATTTGGTATGAACCAAGGCTGAGCCCAAAACAAGGACATAGGCTAAGTTTTTATACCTTACATCTGAGAACACCACCGTATACACCAAAGCGCGGAAGAAGCCACTTAACTTATATATATCCTGCGACAAAATATCATTAGGTTTTATTAATTCAATTGCAAGATTGTTTTAATAACTTTGTTTTTCTATAGCACAGTTATTCGGACAACCAAATGGGCCACCTAATGGTAAGTAGTCACCACATCTTATAGACATTGGCATTGAAAGAAACGTTAACCATCGCTCACATCGCCAATGCGCCACCAAACTTGGGAACTAAAATGTTATCTCCATTGCACCTGTAATTAGACCTAGCCTATTACTCACACTTCAGACAATACCAAGTACTGCTGTTTTGCGGTAGAATATCTGATGAGTGGGTGGCACACAGCCTTACCGCCAGTCATGTTCAAAATATTGTTTAATTACAGTTCAAGCACGAATTAATTTTTTTTATAATATCTAACAAACTATTCAAAAACACAGTAGATTGTTGATAAGAAATAGGAACAAAAAATTACTAACACCCAAAGACCGTCCAAATATAAGCAAGGTTAATTTCAAATCAAAATAACTTAAGGCTATCAATCTATACCTATTAATAACAAAATCTAATTTTAGACTTGAATATTTATATTAATTAATTAATATTCAAATCAGTATAATTCACATACATCAGAGCGAACTTCACGAAATTTGTAGTACATTTACATTTATCTAAAAGCCGCATAATAAAGTACAGGGTCATACTCAACTTATAAATATTTATTACTGGTGGCAAGCCCCGCCTTCGTCCGGATACTATCTACTTAATTATTAGACTATTTTGTTGCATAAGGATTAATATCATGATACGATTGTCATTGCCTTTCGATTCTACACGTGTTTTGATTGGCTAATTTTGAACAAATATTTTAATTTTAATTGGTTATTGTGTATAACTTTAATAGTTAGATATATAGTCTCGCGGACTTTTTTGTGGGTACTATAAATGTGTAATACATTATTTTAGGTATCATCAATAGTTTTCAAAACGCAAACCAAATAATGACATTTATAGGAAAATTTTTGATACATTGTGTTACATTATTGCCATTTTCGTAGAATGTAATTTTCTGTATGTGAATTAACTTTTAAAATTGGCTTAGTAGTTTTTGAGTATCCATCCTATCCATTACAAACAAACATACAAAAAATCTAATTTTACCTCTTTATAATATTACTAGATCTTTATATTCCGAGCTAAAATACTTCCAAAAGCCTTAATGGAATCCAAATTCAATGTTAAGTATATACATTCATATATAAGTGTATATAAATGTATAATTACATGAAATCCAATGGTGAATGAAATGTAGGTTCAAAACTGAATTAATGGATATTAGAGAAATGCAACTATGATTATATTATGAAATTTTTTAATCTTCTTATAATTTACGCAATCTATATTATCTATTGACATATTTATATGTTTATTTCTTTATTTTATTCATATCATTTTATTGCTTTTAAATAGTGTACTAATATCAATCATTTTATTAAATAGTACACTATCTAAAAGCAATAAAATGGTTGATTGATGATGATAAATGATTTATAAATGCTTATGTTAAGTATAATTGATAACATGCTAGTAATTTTATTCAATTTGTCTTTATCTCTTTTATATTTGGATATTCCCGTATGAGTAGGTACCACGCAGTTACCAAGTGGGTGGTACCTACCCGTAAGGGCTAGCACAAAACCGTACCACCAAGAAAATACCATAAGAGTAACAGAAAACAATTAATCGAACAGTAAATGTTGCGCATAAACGGCTTCGATTATAGCGATCTCTCATCTTCTTAGTTCCCAAGGTTGGTGGAACTTTTGAACGATGAAAGAACGACTATATTTCTTACAGCGTTAATCTATGGGCGGTGGTGATCGCTTACCATTTACTCACTCTCACATGTACTCTGCCATATTGAATTTATAGTAATACGTCCCTGAATATGATTTTCTTACCTTTTCTGAATTAAGGAAATGAATTTGAAATGTTAAGCTTATTTTAGGTGGTAGAATTTCAAAAGAATAACGATCTTATCTTTGATGCAAAAAATACAATTGATTCATTATATGCAGGAAACTAAGATACGTATCAGTTTAATCAGGTGAGTTCTATGAACTAAAATAACTAACAATAGCTAATAAACAAAAAAATACAAGATAAAAAAAACGAAATACATCGTCTATTCCCAACGGAGACTAACTCACTACGAAGGTTATAATGAGGTTATAAGAAGGATTAAGGAGATTTTATAACACGCTGTATAATGGCATATGTTACAACCCGATAACGATAGATGGCGCGCATTTAATCTGTCAAATTTCTGCATCGATCTGTCATGTTATGCGCTTACTGAGCAAGCAGTGTGGAATCGTTATAAAAATGCCAAAATCAAGTAAATCACTAATTTAGTCATATGAACGCGCTGCTTATTATTCTTTCAAGATATGAATGCGAATTGAACGTCGACTTTTAGTTCAAACTTTTTAAATGTAACCTTTGATGATGAAAGCCAACGAGAATAACATTTCTATCACGAGTACTTTGCATCGCGCGCATTGTTTTTTAATATCCATTATTAACTTTATTTACACTGGAAAAATGTTATTAAGCTAAATTTCAAACTCGTAATCTTTAATTTACACTTGTTATCCATAAATTATGTCGATGTCTGCATAATCTGTGCACTGAATTTAAATAAATAAATACTTAATTTTTATTACTTCTCTCAAATAATCGTGTAGTATCAGATAATTTTACAATCTTAGATTTAACATTGTTTAATACGAACTTTATATAGTTTTATTATAATTTGTTAAGATATACTATTGTTAGGAGATACATAGATCCATACAAAAGCGTTGTTAAAAAAAAATGACGCACGCTAATTTGAACCCGCCATTTTGTTGGTGAACAAAAAGGTTAAAAAATTAATTCATATTGTCGCGACTTGTGATTTGTTAAATGTGTGATTGGGTGTTCTATTTTTAAAATACCAATGCGAGGTTTTTGTAAAATCAGTTTCACTTCTGGACGCTTAATCTATATTATATACTCTTTTACATTTTTAGAGAAGGAGAACCTGCCTGACGTAGGGTAGAAGCCGTTGATACACTGTGGTCCGCAAAATAGCTTATTGCAAAAAAATATTTACTCTGCGGTCAATCAAACAAATATAATACTTTAACAGCCAATGTGAAGTTAGGTATCTTGTTAAAAGCTACTTTTAAATTTAATCTTTATATCTTTCAAATTTAGACCTAGGCCTTCAAGTTGTCTAAAGTCTATTTACCAGTATTTTTCCGTTATGTATTTCAATATATTTAGTTACATAACTTAAGCAAAAATGTTACTGTGGCGTTACTATGTTTGGACGCGCTAATAACAATTTTTATTTAAATTTTAGAATATCTTTTGGCCTAGCAGGCTATAATTTCGACTATGTTCCTGAGAAATGGTGCTATGACTATAAACAACCAACCTGGCCACTTAGCATTGGAATATTGGTACTGGCATATATTTTGAAAGAGGTTTGTATAATGCAAATACAACAAGAACATAAATCACAACAAGTAACTTTTAATAATGTTCTGCTGATCAGATTTTAGCCTAAACCAAATACCCTCA
Source organism: Nymphalis polychloros (assembly GCA_905220585.2). Lineage (NCBI taxonomy): Eukaryota > Metazoa > Arthropoda > Insecta > Lepidoptera > Nymphalidae > Nymphalis > Nymphalis polychloros. The sequence continues at coordinate 2,815,897 of HG992264.1, read as the reverse complement.
CGTCCATATATTATAGTACAAAATTGATATTGAAACACAGGTGCATTCCCTTAAGTATCAATTTATCAAAGTCTGAGAAGAAAGATCAGACGCAGGACGTGATTAATTGCTTACTCAGCCATAAGCGTGTGAGACTAGTTCTCAGCTCCAGACTTATTCTGAGTATTTGAACAAAATATTTTTTTACTGAGTTATCTATACCTAAGTAAGCGTTAAGTTATTTCGTTACAAAGTAATATGGAGGTTATGAAACTCGTTGCGCAGTGTTGTTGTACTCTTGCTTAATCGTTTTTATTTATATTATTGAAGTGGTCATCCTAGTGGGTTATATTTTTTTTGGGAACTAAGATGTTATGACCCTTGTTCCTGTAATTACACTGGCTCACTCACCCTTCAAACCGGAACACAACAATATAAAGTAATGCTGTTTTGCGGTAGTGTATGTATTATTTAAGAAATTATCTAGATCTAATAAATATGTTTTTATGTGAGGCCTAAATAAATAAATAAAGTATTAGAAAACTTAAATCAAATTCAGATCACTTTTAAATTTATATAACCTAATAAACTTATACTATCACTGAATCCACTGCAATATGTATTGATAATATATTTTCGAATTGTGTGCTGTATCATAATTATTAATAAATTCCGTTCCGATCATTGTGGACAATTGATTTCATTTAATTGGTTGCGCTACCTAACTGTGGTCAAACCTGAGAGGTTCTCCAAGGAGGACTGAAGAGCAATCTGCTTTTGTCACTCGTCACTCGTCAGTGGCAACTTCAAGTGGGTAACTTTCGTTTTTCTAAATGATGCGATATCCGATTTTAATATCTAAGATAGAAGAAATTATGTTCATTTATTTGATTATATATAAAAATGCAGGCCAAGAAACTTACGATTGCAACTATGGTCATATCGTGAATTTGTTATGTACGAGTATCAACGTCACATATAAATGTTTTGCTAATGTGTACAATAAAGGAAAAAATAGTAATTAATATACGTAGATATGAATAGGAACATTCTACACACCATAATCAATAAGACGACGTATGCGTCTTCTAAAAATAGGTCCATCGACATACTTTTACCAAATTTATCTTTGTAATAACAAATTATTAACTTTGTTATAACAAATTATTAACTTTGTTATAACAAATTATTACAAAGATAAATTTGGTAAAAGTATGTCGATGGAATAATTTGTTATAACAAAGTTAATAATTTGTTATTACAAAGATAAATTTGGTAAAAGTATGTTGATGGACCCCATCTTGATTATCATTATACATAACACGACAGTCAAAAGCAAAATTTATATTATCTGGCATATACCAAAATTTACCTAAATATCTATTTCAAAACACCAAAAATTCAAGTTGTGTCGTTTTAGCTAAATCGGTGACGCCAATGCGACAAGAACTAATCATGAAATATATGTGCGCTGCTGCCAACACTGAAAGCCATTAAGCAAGAAATTTAATTATTATTCTGTCTATGCTTTTTTTAACACCTAGACATAGGCGGATAACAGGCGATGCCTAATAATAGTGAATTGATCAACATTATAATGGTTTCAAACAATGACTTAGCAGAATTTAAAGTGTCGCACTGGTTTTTCCTAGTTGTTGTTACTTTCTTAGAATTTCAACGTAAAAAGTGTTCCTTAATGATTCATACAGATAAAGTATATTTCCGTTATTAATTTATATACTCGCGATAGCTTAGTGGGCAAGATTAATAGAAATGGGTTAATCCGAAATCCAGGCTCATAATCGTGAAGACACTTCTTATTGGAAGCGCTACCTTTGTTTTCACACAAACTTGAAGGTTAAGGCGCTTGACGAATTAAGAAGTGACCAGGAGTCAGCGCCTGTGGGTCACTAGAGTCAGAACTGAACGGTTAAATGGGAAGCGAATTAAACATCGCTTCTATTTGACATAACACCATAAAAATCCTCAAACGTTAGTATCTGTTGCCCTATGATGCGCTTAAGATAATGCTTAAGACAACGCACTTGTATGGGAAATACCACACCAATACCCATACCTATGTGTGTGGAAAATTTATATTGTGTCTTAAGCATTCATTAGTAACTTTATCCTTAAAATCCTAGATTTATGCAACCCAGAAAAAATTGCATAACACATCATGCGCTTTTACAAAAGTTCAACCACAATCACAATACATATCTAACCACACACACACACACACACAGACACACCCCGATGGCTATGAAACCGTTTCAAAGCAGCAATAAAAGTGCTAAAATGCTGTTAATTGTGACACCAGCTCAGGCTAAACAAGTAGGCTTATAAGTCTAGCATTTTTGGCATCGCAATAGCGTTTAAGCTATTACCCGCCATATTAAAACGAAACACAATATCCGTTACAGAGAAAAGATATTATGCCAAGTTTGAAAGGTGGACCTTTTTCACATTCAGATGCATACTCTGGATCCTGGTCTCTATGTCCAGATAAAAAAACACTAAGATTTGTAGCAAATATAGATACTTGAGCTTATCCTTTGGCATCTACTAAAATATTTTATAGAATCATGATAGACCTTTTTTTGCCTTGAAGAGATCACATTTAGTAAAAAATGACCTGAATTTGATTGATATCAGCTGTAGAGATTTCAATAGCATTGAAGTAAAATCGTCACACTTGAAACGATAATGACACACAGGCGATCCCAGGCCAGAACCAGACAAGTCAGAGACAAGATAATAATCTAAACCTATTATTACTGGATTTGGTATATCATAAAAAAAGGGATGAGTGCTCAAATTTACAAAATGATTTGGATATTTTAGTGCAACATTGTTCTTCTAACGGCATTCATCTTAATTTTGATAAGTGATATATAACATTTTCTAGGGAAAAAAATCCGATTTTATTTGATTACACAATTTCCAATCATTCAATTAAGAGGGTAACCGAGGTTAGGAGGAGTGCTTTTGGATTCTACTTTATTGTTTGACAGGCATGTGAATAAAATTATCGCAAAAGCTTTCAGCATGTTGGGTTTCATATTTCGCCAGGGAAGAGACTTTAAAAATATCAACACATATTCTTCTTCTATAATGCTCTCTTCTTGTATAATGCGTATGTCAGATCTAATTTGGAATTCGCTTCAGCTGTTTGGAATCCACAATACTCAAAGTATATAATGGCTATCAAAAATGTACAGAACAAATTTATTAGAAGATTAACGCGTAAATTTTGGGCCAATTCTGTTAATAAGCTTAATATTTTGTCGCTTGAGAAACGCAGAGAATGCAAAGATCAGGTTTTTCTTTATAAAATTATAAATAACTATGTTGATTAAGTGTACTTAGTCAACAACATTTATATCAAGTGTCCACATACCTTTGCCCGTTCAAAGCATACCTTTTATGTCCCGTTATGCAGAACAAACTATGCCAAAAATCGCTTTTTGGTAAGAGCATGTGACAATTATAATAAATGTTACAGTAATGTAGATATATTTAACGTAAATATGTTTCAATTCTTAGAAGCCTTAAAAAACTCTATTTGTCATTAATATTCTTATTGTTTTTGTTTGTTTTTTTATTTTGTTACACTTCATATTACTTAAAAAAATATATATTTTATGTACTTTAATTACTTGTTCTTATTAGGTTCACTCCATGTTTTGATGTAACAGTGGAAACTTTGTTGGCTTATGTGAGACTTATTTTGATATCAAGTGTTTGTGTGTTATACTGTGCTGTATGTTTCCCAAATAAATAAATAAATAAATATTTCCTAACCTGGTGAAACATAGCAAAGTAATTCCAACGTTAAAATCTCGTAGTTCAGACACCAATACCCGCAGCAAAATATTTGAAAATAAATTTTAAGTCAATTACTTGCTTACTTTAACAGAAACAATCTGCTTTATAGAAAACAATTTGAATTCATGAGGGGTCGACAAGCGACGCAGATATCGAGCTTATTAAGAATATCTTAAGAATTAAATCACTAACAATGAAATAAGAGAATGTGCTCGAGCTTTTGACTTCTTATCTTAACAATAGAATTCAAAAGTTCGACGTAAGGAAAATATCTCCTGCGGTCTCAGTTGGTATGGGGGTCCCTCAAGAATCGATTCTCAGATCTTTTCTATTCCTCATATACATCAATGACCTGCCCTATCTTGTAGGGAACAATCATGATATAGTAGTGTTTGCTGATGATACCTCTTTAGTTTTTAAAATTTAATGGAAACAAGTACAGTATGACAATACTATCGCTGATGTAGTACATTAATATCAATAAAATCTAATGTTAACTAAAACTATTCGACAATCGATAAGTTAACGAGAATTGAGATAAAACTTATAAGGAAGCGTCAAGCTTAAGCACATTATGTTACATGAGAGAAGAAATATGTAACTCTTCAAATATTATTTGAGAAAAAGAGAACAAAATATTTATGATGCTGTACACGGAATTGTATTTATTTTATTATTGACTTTAGTTATTACACGATTTCACCATTATTTCATTGATTAAGATATAAGTGAAATACAGACTTAAAATTGTTCCAATAATAATATCATATTTTAAAGTCTATGGACAGCGGTGACCACTTACCATTCAGTGACCCATTTGCCAGTCTCCGATAACATAAAATTAAAAAAAATATTATTCGAATGTTATGTTAATTGCATTTTTATTTTTTCTAAATTTAAGTTAAATTATATTCGTCATCATACAGTGATTCTGTGCATGTACTTTAAATTTTAAATTTATGTAAAAAAGTTATGAAACAACGGTAAATTGAAATATGTTATATGACTCGAGTCGACACGACTCGAGATGTTCAGTAGTAATAAGACACGTGAATCATAAGCGATGACATGTTCAAGCCTAGGCGAGCGCCATAGACATAAGTACTTTTGTGCTTATAACTTATCACGTACTCCGCTGTGAAGGAAAACATCGAGAGAAACCATCCCAAATAAATCCCAAACCTTGTCCTCGAAAGGAGAGGAAGCCAGAATGCAGTGGTCTGTTAATATAAGGCCCTCCAGACCGATTTCGGCCACGGCGGCCAATCTCAAGAGAGATTAGCCAACTGCGCAGGAGATATTATAGTGCACAAGTGTGTGCGCAAACACGGGTGCACCCTCTTTTCCTTAGCTCTCATAATCCGATGGGACGGCAATCCGACACGCCCGGAAAGAGTTCAGGCGCAGGACCAACGGCTTAACGTGCTTTCCGAGGCACGGGAGTGTACACACTTCCAAACTTCCAGACTCCGGGCTGCTACTGAGAATTTTCTGACAGAAAAACCCAATAACTATTTATTAGCCCGACCTGGGAATTGAACCCAGGACCACCGGGTCTGCGGCCTTATATCTAGCCACTAGACCAACGAGGCAGTCTGTTAATATACGTAATATAATATATAGTAAATAACGAAGGCTGAGAATGGAAAATTTTGGAGTTGTATTCATTAAAAATTTATAAACGCATTAATAACATATATAATTTTTTAATCTTGAAAAAAACACATATCAAGGCTACAGATTAGCAAAAATCATGTAACAGTAAAAATTCCATCATGAATAAATTGTTTCTTGTGACATTAATTATTTTCTATATACTAGTTAAAAAGCTTGACTTCGCGCGCGAAATACTTTTTAAAAAATATTATAAAACCTTTAAACCTAAATGCACGTAACGTAAATCCAAAAGGAAATCGACTATCACATTTAAAAAGGCTGTAATTAAAAAAGATAAAAATACAACTTAAAACTACTTTTAATATAATCGTCACTTATAAACTAATTATATATAATAATAATAATAATATCCTGGGACATTATTCACACATGGCCATCTGATCCCAAACTAAGCAAAACTTGTACTATGGAAATCAGACAACTGATATACTACATATACTACTTTTCTTTTGTAAATAGATACTTATATAGATAATTACACCCAGACTCACGACAAACAGATATGTTCATGCACACAAATGTCTGTCCTGGGTGGGAATCGAACCCAACGGATGGTGGGAATCAACCACGCCAACGGGCTCGTCAATTATGTAATCCTATTTTGGTTTAGTTACATATTATACAATAGATATATAATAAATACTATTTAAACTGCTGGATTACCATATAAATAAATCAAAGTATGAAATTATATTCATTATCGTATCAATAATGCATCATTGATCGAAAGATAAACGACCTAATACAAATTATCATTTGGTACGAATATGGCTTATGTCAATAAGGCAAGATGTGTATTTTTCCCATGTCATTTAGCGTACACTTAGACTGAGTGAAATTTTGTACTACTTACTCTTTACTAAAGAGATTCGTTTTTTATAACGCAACGGCAACGGTAGCAACGCACCTGCAAGTCCTCGGATGATGCAGATGTCCATGGGCGGTGGTAGTCACTTTCCATCAGGTGAGCCTCCTGCTCGTTTGGGGCAAAAAAAACCTATGATGCCCGTATCAGAGCTACAACTGATATAGCGGTAGCCGGAAATATTGCTGCTGATTCAAGCCCAGACGAACTCTCGTACTCTGTCAATGTCATTAGATTGATACGAGAGAGATCTGTCTGTTACTCTTTCACGGCTAAACCACTGAATCGATTTTGATGTCATTTGGTATGAAGTAAGCCTAAACCCAAGGAAGAACAAAGGTAGTTTTGTTATACCATAATTGTAATATATGTAAATGGGACCGTCTGTAACTAACTCGACACTCGAAAAAAAAAAAAAAATTCATCTCTGTTATACATATACGTATCGAGTAAGTAAGAAAGGGATGCTAATAATATTTTTCAAGTATCATAAAATATATTTTTTTCATAGTACAAAATAAAATAATTAAGTATTGACGTATTTTAATTAAGGTTTATATGTGTGATTATTTCAGTGTTATATTAATAGTCTATTTTAATAGTAGCAACTTCATGTATTTCTGACTAGCCTAAAGGTCGACTAGTACAGAGTGCCTTCAATTATTAAAAGTTGGCCTCTTGTATTTTAATAATTTAGTAAACAGAGTTTTTCAAATAAATACATAAAATGTTCTTTTCTATCTAGTATTTGTCACTGACATATTTCATTCACAGACACTGCAGTACCAATACGATGTTCGGAGCGTCACGGTAGCACGCGCAAGCGATCCCGTGACGCTCCCCGTTAAGATGGGAAGAGTACCGCTGGTTTTTTAGTGGGTATTCCGATGACCGGGGCGCATTCGGCGCCCTGGACATATGGCGAGCCCCACATACGCCCCCACTGTAGACGTGGAGGAAACGCGTAAAAGAAAAAAAAAAGTACCAATACGATGTTGCTAGTATGTCTCAAGTCTAGTATCTGCTTATTGCAAGCCCGTCCGGGTAGGTACCACCCATTCATCACAATTTCTACCGCAAAACAGCAATACTTAGTACTGTTGTGTCCCGGTTGGAAGGGTGAGTGAGCCAGTGTAACTACAGCCAGTACACTACTATTAACATCTTATATGTAGCTCCCAAGGTTGGTGGCGCATTGGTGATGTATGGGCGGTGGTGACCACGTACCATCATCAGGCCCATCTATACGTCCGCCTACTTATATAATAATATATTTTTATTAAATAACGTACAATGAAAATTTACAAATGATCTGCATGGATTGTGTCAAAATGGTCCCCTCCCGATTCTATCTTGACGCGAGGCCCACAGGCCGCGTTTCCGCGCTGTACGGCAAAATAATATATATTATATAATATTATAATATATATAAATAGTTAAGTGGAATTGTGTTCGTTAGCTTCAATCTTAAAGGTAACACACGAACGGACGAAATGCTAGAGATACGTTTGTGTTATCACAAATATATTTCCGTAATATAACTATTTAGATAACAAAAATTATAAATGTGTATTTTATCGTTAATTCGCTTGAATATTCAATGATTAAATATATATTTGTATTTTTTAAATTTTTATTTTATTGTATAGGTAGGCGGACGAGCATGTGGGCCACCTGATGGTAAGTGGTCACCACCGCCCATAGACAATGGCATTGTAAGAGATGGTTAACATCGCTTACATCGCCAATGCGCCACCAACCTGGGGAACTAAAATATTATGTCCCTTGTGCCTGTAATTACACTGGCTCACTCACCCTTCAAACCGGAACACAACAGTACCAAGTACTGCTGTTTTGCGGTAGAATATCTGATCAGTGGGTGGTACCTACCCAGACGAGCTTGGACAAAGCTCTACCACCAAGTAAATTATATAATAATTATTATTTAGATTTCGTCAGAATTAATCTTATTTTATTGATCAAAATAATGTATAATCTACTCTTTGACATTTCAATCAAGTGCTAAAGCCTGAGATCTAATTTGTATAACAAGATTATCCAAAATGATTATAATCTGCTTGATCTACACCAGCCATACTCATGCTCAACTTTTTCTTTATAGGGGCCACAAACACGTGTTAGTCATGGTGTCCGCAAACAAAAAATATTAGGTTTCGGGATTGTTACATTTATTTTTTTCTTTTTTTTATAGCATAGGTAGGCGGACGAGGCGGACGAGCATATGGACCACCTGATGGTAAGTGGTCACCAACGCCCATAGACATTGGCAGTGTAAGAGATGTTAACCATCGCTTACATCGCCAATACGCCACCAACATTGGGAACTAAGATGTTATGTCCCTTGTGCCTGTAATTACACTGGCTCACTCACCCTTCAAACCGGAACACAACAATACAAAGTACTGCTGTTTTGCGGTAGAATATCTGATGAGTGGGCGGTACCTACCCAGACAAGCTTGCACAAAGCACTACCACCAAGTAAAATATACGTATCAATTTTTTTTTTGTCGTTAATTTATTTAGGTGTTAATAAAAAGCCTTTGAAATTTAAAATAGCAGAAAATAAAGTAACATCAAGTGGGCCAACCAAAAAATCCCGGCGCAAGTTGAGTAGGTACAGAAGACCAATTCTACTAACATAATTGTCACATTATCGAATCGAAACATAATCGTTGACGATTAGCTTTATCCCTATTCTACTAATACAACGATCCAGTTGCGATTTAATTTGTCTTTGATAGAACATCAAAAATTAACAATTAAGTTTGTCATGGTTTTTTGGCTTTTGTATATGGTAACATCATACCGATTCGGTTTAATGAGGAATAGTCGATGCTGGATCGGAATCGCATCAAGAACGTATTTATGGGTGCTTGACCGTGCTGCCAAAGGCAGATTTTTAGGCAGAGGCAGAAACCAGATTTTTCAATGTAAGTAACAAATTAAATCAAATCTTTATATCTGTAAAGTGCCGTCTATCAGCTAATTCGGAACTTAAATAACACAGGAAATATTATTAGCGACTTTTTATTATAAAGTAAATAAAATGTAGAATAATAAATTGCAATTCATAATTTAGAATCAATTTTAGATAATACCGAGGTTAATTTTCTTATTTAAATCATTTTGGTGTGCAGAATGAATTAAGAGCTGGTCACTAACATTTTTTGTACTTATAATGTTAACACTATATTTTCCGGACCGATTACTATGATAAGTAACGAATTAAATTAATTAAGATTTAATAAAAGTTTTGGTTATGTTTAATTATTATCGAATATTATTTTAAGAATTTTAAAATATAAATTTGATTAATTTTTGTCACAAATGTGTAAACTGTGATATTTCCAGTGCATTTTTATAACAATTAAATAATAAACAATTATGTTAATTAAGAAATAATTTTATATTGTTATTTATTTTATATTGTTTTGTAAACCGTTAATATTAATTATGTTTGTAATAAAGTAAATATGGTCTTTTTATTGATAAAAATATTTTTCGTAGTTTAGTGAGTTGCAAAGTAAAGTTTTAAAAACATTATTTCTACGATCGTTGTAAAATAAAGTTGTTAAAGAGAAAATATAATTCAGTTAATAGGAACACATATTGAGTGTTTTATTTTATCATGGATCCTGGGGAGAATTCTGGTGGGGCGCCGACATATTCTACTAATCAATTAATTCTACTAATCAAGAATGTATTAGTAGAATAGGGAAAAAGCTAAACGTCAACGATTATGTTTCAATTCGATTCCGATAATGTGACAATTATGTTATTAGAATTGACCTCCAGCTTATCTATATATCTTATCTTAAACGACGGTGGTAAATCTGCTCGATATAGACTTGGGCGATGGTCATCTAAGTTGATATGCATGTGTTTAACCATGAAGGTTTTTGTATATATATCAATGTTATATATGTACAATTTAGTATGTTTGGATAATATAATTTATTTATTCATATATTATATGTGTATTTTATATTTATATTCTCATTTATGTTATAGAGAAGAGATCGCTATGTAGCGATAAGGTCGCCAAAGTTGAATGCTACTTTTATTAAGGCTGTATCCATGAGTGTATTTTCTTTTTCTTTGTGTACAATAAAGTATAAATTAAAGTACATAGATATTTGAGCACGGTGAACATTTCTATTCTAAAACAGATTCTTGTTAGTTATACGGTTTTTCAAAGACAACTAAACGATCACTTGACGCCTCATCTGTCACTAAAAATTAAGAAATAAAATAATCTGAAATGCCGCCCAAAATATTCAACATTGGGACAATACATAACAAAACAAAACATCCACTTCTATACATACATAATAGTAAATAAACGTCTGCAAGCGTTCGTAAAAAGTCACATGAAATACTCCAGCAAGCTATTGTCTCTAAACTGACGACTTCCTCATTACTCACAGATAAAATTATTAACCCTCGTGCACAATTACTCCATCTCCTGACCACTTTGCCATCCATTTCTATCACTATCTCACTTCATTGTATAGTGATAGAGGGGAAAAGCCTGTATTTCATTAAATAAAACGCAGGGTCTCTTGAAATGTACGTATAGGTAATTTGATTTGAACTTGAATTGGTTGAATTAGATAATTGTTTAGATACTATATATGTCACAAGGCTATAACTGAAGTTGTGAGATATAAACACATAGTCATTACAATTAAAAAAAAATTGTCAAACGATTAAATTTCATACAAAAACACAAGTAATTTTGTCAAAATGTTATATAGTATAGTTCTTATACCTTTTTACTATTATTCGAAACAGCTAGGCAGACTGATAAATGGGCACCCCATGGTAAGTAATAAGTCTGGCCAAACGACAAATTAATAAAATAACTGTAAGATTGAACTTCATTGAAATTATATTTCAGTAAACCCATTTAACCTACATATTAATCCTATCGTCAAGGTGACGTTACCATGACAACCAAAACTCGGCACGCCTTAAACGACTTTGCTATTGTTATTATTTAGTGTTTATTTGCTGAGTTTTTAGCATTACACAATAATGGAGAAAGAAGACGATGATGAGGAGTTCGGAGCGGCTATCACCATCGGATCGGAAACTACAGAAGCAGAGAAAGAGTTCGAAAGAGTAATTTATTTAATTGTTATCATGATTCCTTATCATTTCTTTTGCATATATTTTGTTACAAAGTCGTTGAAAGAGTTTTGTAATAAATTAATTAGGCTAACACACTCAATACTTATACTATAAGTACCATGATTTTTTTATTACAAAGTACATGCATCTTTGACCAATAAGATATAAGCGGCCCTATTTAAAGACCACCAATTACTATTAATTCGCCTATGCTTGTCTACCTTCCATTATAACATGATTATAACTTTTTTTAATATATTCAACTTTTTGGTAATTCAATTGTTTATTCTTATTAATAATTTCTAACGCAGTAATCATCATGCATTTTACGCTATATATATTTTTTTAATTCTCTTTCAGATTTTAGAACAGTTGCGAGAGGCCGAAGGTCTCAAACTATATGCCGATGTGTACACTAAGCTCTACGATTCGTATTTCAAGATGAAAGAGGAGAATGTCGCTCATCAAGAAAAACTCACCAGTCTCAAGGTAATGTAATGATTTGATATGAAAACCTTGACCTAAGACAATCAGATGTCCAAGTGAGTAAGAATTTACGGTTTAAAAAAAAATATATATTTTGTAAATGCATTTGTTTTGTAAAATCTTCAGCCCTTTTATTGTTTTGTAATAAATTTTTTTGAAAACATATTAGCATTACATTAATTTGTAGCTTATTGTTAGGTTGCAATGATCTGTTAAAGACTTTAAACTATAAAATTATCTACTACAATAAATTTTAATAAAAAGCAATCAAAATTTCTTAGTCTTAATTAAATAATAAATTAAGTTAAAAATTTTCTTAAATTAAATACTTTCTTAGCTTCACTAACCCGTAGTTTATAGGAACACTTCTAAATAGCGCCTCGTAGACGATTCTACAATCCGTAAGCAAAGGCGGCATAACGCATCGACACAAAATATGATGTTACAAATAAAATTAAATTTGCATTTTTTTATAACAGAACAGGCTGGCGCGATATGATACGATGGTGTCAGAATATTTGACTGAGATTTCCGACTCTTCTAAAACCGTCGACAGATTAAGGGGAGAAATCGGTGAGAACATTTAGACTTTATTTCATTACTAGCTTCTTAAGAGCGATATTGACGATCCAAATTGACATCTGTACAGGAAGTTACTTAATAGAAATAATCAACAGGCAATAAGATACTGCTGAGTTTCTTGTCGCTTATTCTTGGTAGAATCAAAATTTTTCCTTTAAAAGAGGCGTGAAGAGGCGAAGGCGAAGATCTTGCGGGCCGGCAAGGCGGGGGCGGCTAATGCAGAACACTCTTCCCGTCTGTACCGGCCGTTGTCACGTTTGGACTCTACTACCACTTACCATCAAATGGAGTATTTGCCTTCCCGGCAGTTATAAAAAAAAAATCCGCACCGGAGGTGACTTTACGTAAAGGAATTTTTATGTAAAACTACTATAGTTTTCCTTTCATATAATTTTGTAAAATGACAATTCAAAAGTTATTTTATAACTTACATTGTATGCCTACATGAATAAAGTATATTTTTATTTGATTTCATTTGATAAGGAGCATAGTGTAAAATTCATAAGCTAATTTTACCGAACAACAATCTCTCCCCCACCGCACGAGCGAAGCCCTGAGCGGAAACTAGTATACTGTTATAAATCGTAATCTGTGTTTAGTGACAGGTCGACTGGTTGGCTAATAAGGTCATAGATGCCGAGTTCCAAAAATACGGACAAATGTTTATTTAAAGAATAAAAGTTAATTTAAAAAAAAAGAAGCAAATTATATAAATTCACAGACAATAAATCGACACGTTAAAGTATTATAATATATTGCTACCTATGCACAAAACATAACATAGCATATCAGTAGTCATTTATAACATAACTCCAAACGTCTACATGTACTTACATGTTCCATTCGAAGAGAAGTAACATAAACAAACCTTAGATTTGTATACGTATCCATGTGATTTGCTTATATCTCTGCTATATTATGCACTATAAATAGTTCTTTATTAATATAATTTTATTGATAATACAAAACTATTCCACCTTACTACTTATATCCACTTTAAGTTTCGATAACTTCGCTGACATTCAAGACACAATTTTGATACATAGATTATTCAAGATGTTAATGATGTCGCGTCAATTCAATGTATTGTATTGGTGGTAGAGCTTTGTGCGAGCTCGTCTGAGTGGACAATCCATTCATCAGATATTCTTTGAATTTGAATTTGTGTTCCGGTGTAAATACAGGCACAAGGGACATAACATCTTAGTTCCCAAGGTTGGTGGTGCATTGGCGATGTAACCGATGGTTAACATCTCTTACAATGCCATTGTCTATGGGAGCTGGTGACCACTTACCATCAGGTGGCCCATATGCTCGTCCGCCTACCTATACAATAAAAAAAGATGTCAAAGTTTGTTTATTTGTTTTTACTCCTTCTGGCTGTACTTGGTTATACTGATTGAACATTTTCGATTTAGATGACGCTCGAGCACTCGCCGATGCGATGCACGCGAGAGAATTAGCTAGCGTTGAAAGTTTGGAAACCATGAAGAAGACAGTAGCTCGACTGGAGAAGGAACTCGACGCACGGAAACGAGCTGGTGACGATGACGCGTGAGTAACAATAAGTTTTTTATCTTAAAATACTTTGAGATTATTTTGGATTCTATAATATAATTTATTATTTTATATTACTCACTTAAAGGAAATTAATTATTAGTAATACATTACTATATTTCAAGAGAAATTAGTTAACTGCGCAGGACATAATTGTAGGCGCAAACACAGGTGCATTATCTATATCTCGGCAATCCGTTTTAGAGTTTAGGCGAAGAGCCGCCGGCTTAAGTGTAAACACTTCCAATTCGACTCTGGGTTACAAATAAGAATTTTCGACAGAAATTGGGATTTCAACCTTTGGATCCTAGTGACTAGTCCAACATAATAATATAACGTGTAAACCAAACATAAAATATTTCAATCACATGCAAATAATTATTATTGGAAAAGACAGTTGATTTCTAGAACCTAAAATATATAATTAATTGGTTTGACTAAGAGAACACAAGTTCAACGGATTGTGCCTAGAAATAACAGAAGTACATTCTGAATTAGAGTCTCTTCTTGAATATTCGACTTAAAAGATTCACTTTTCTCTTTTGATCTTAGCAGTCGTCAATGTTAATTTCACTTTTGAGAGCGGAAACATATATTATTTTATATATATTTCATCACTGACGATAATAAACAAAGTCTTAAGACAGACATAATAACTTAATTTTATTTTTAAATTGTATTAGGATCTTTAATTTTATTTTTGGAATATTTTACACAGCAGATTGACCTCTTATAAGTTAAATATACGTTTGAATGGAATCTACGACTTTTAACGAATAATTAATTTGATTATCGTTCAGTGGTGCGACGTCAGCAGTAAAAGAGAAAGAAAAGTTTGAAAAAGAAAAGGCACGTCTCCAAGGCGAATTGGATGGTGTTAAGCAGAGGCTGACAAACGCGCTTAGCTACCTCGAAGAACTGGATCAGAAAAACACTATTTCTGAAGAGACTATAGCAAAAATGGAAGAGCAATTAGAGGTGAACAGAATAGTCCACATTCACTATTCCCATAAGTATACAAATTGTAGTGTTATCAAGAAATTGAAAATGATTTTGGAGTCACACGGTCTCTTTTTACAAAGTAAAGCCTTTTGCAGATGGTCTGCAACAATTGATTTGTCTAAATGATAATTATCATCCAACGTACCATGTGGTTAAGATGACCAGATTTTTCGCCAGAATTGCATTTATGCAACTCTCCCAATGCATATACCCCCTATATTGAATGTGGGACACATCCTATGGGTCCTTCACAATGGCATGTACGATATTTTTTTACTGGAAAATCTTTATAGTCTACCAAACTTTTGTAATACCCAAGTAAATACAAAAACAGCCGTACTTGGTATTGTTGTGTTTTGAAGGGTGAGTGAGCTAGTGTAATTACAGGCACAAGCGACATAACATCTTAGTTCCCAAGGTTGGTGGCGCATTGGCGATGTAAGCGATGGTTAAAATTTCTTACAATGCCAATGTCTATGAGTGTAGGTGACTTAGCATCAGGCGGCACATATGCTCGTCCGCCTACCTTTTCAATAACAAAAAAATAACGAAGGCTGAGAACGGAAAATGCTGGTGTTGAAACTAATAATGTGTATCCGACATTGGGTTCAGGTTCAAGGATATCACAGCTTATTTATATCAATACTAAATAGGTATCTAGTTTTAAATTTATTAGTTTTTTTAAATGTTTTTTTTTTTACATTATAAAAGTAGGTGAGTTTCAGATCTAAGACCAGTTACTGTAACTAATTATGTAATTAAATGTTGTTTTTACAAGCATCTGAACCTTGAAATTTCTTTTAACAGAATTTTAAAATACATTTATTTGTATAAGAACATTTATTCAAAGAATAATATTCTTGTTTATATTATGAAACTACACGACAATTGTATTAAAATTGTCAAATATACTAATGAATATTCCATCATCACATTTAAATCATCTGAATATCTTTAATAATAGTTCAAACACTTTTAAGAGCCACATTTTTATACAATTCATAACAACATGATTATATTTTTTTATAATTAAATTATATATTAACATCGCAAACAACCTTTAAAAATGTTGAATCGTTTTTTATAAAATATATATGATGTTTATGGTTATAAAAGCCGAGATGGCCCAGTGGTTAGAATGTGTGAATCTTAAACGATGATCGTGGTTTCAATCCAGGACAAGCACCCATAAATTTTCATGTGCTTAATTTATGTTTATAATTCATCTCGTGCTTGACGGTGAATTCCTTCACCGTCAAGCACGAGTTCAATATCGTGAGGAAACCTGCATGTGTCTAATTTCACTGTAATACTGCCACATATGTATTTCACCGACCTGCATTGGAGAAGCGTGGTGGAATAAGCTCCTAAACTTCTCAAAAAAGGAGAGGAGGCCTTCACACTTGTTACTTTTAGTTTTATATGTTAATATTTTATGTTTGTCTGTATTATAATGTAAGTCAAATTATAATGTTTTAGGAAGCAGACAATAACGCAGTGCGCCAGAACCGGCTGGTCGAGCACTTGAAGGGAGAGAGTGCCACGCTGAAGGCTGAAATGGAAAATCGAGGAAATACTATCAATAGTCTTAACGATAAAGTTCGTGTCTTATTTATTATTTTACTTTATGCCTTAGAGAGCTCCTCTCTCTTTTTGACAGTCGCTCCGGGTCTTACTTGGCGCAAAGGTCCATTGCCGTAGAGCGTTTAAACGCGGCCTGTGTTATGGGCAGCTTTTCATCGCATAGGGATCAGGGGGACTTTCAAATTATTAAAAAAAATATACTTTAATGAATTGATAAGTTTAATAAAACTATATATGCATAAATATTACATGTAACACCTAAATATTGTAAACGATGAATCGAATATTCGTTTTATATTAGTATTCGACTGAATACGTTCTGCCGAATACCTAATCTGGTATAAAGTTGACTTCATGTATAGTATACATGGTGTGTTACAATAGTCTATTGGCCTTAAATACAACCGTTACATAGCGGCCGTTTAGTTAAACAATGATATCTCTCTTTCTGTTATTGTTGATTTGACATACGAAAGAAGAAGAAGCCGCATCGTTTAACTAAATCATACGCTAAACAAACGGTGTAACAGTAAACTTAAGACGCAACCAACTTAAGATGCGACCATGTTATAATTATGTTTATATAAACTTATTTGTTTTACTATTGCTTAAAATATAATGATAAAAAAGAATCCGCCTGTGACCACATCATAAAGTTGCTTCTTTAGAAAAAAAAAACATATACGATTTATTTAAAATCAATTAGCTCACAAAAGCCGAGAAAACGATTGATCGCCGTGATCGTCAACTACGCGATATGGGAAACAAGTTGGAACTAGCCCAGGAGGAGCAAGAAGCCGCTCTAACCAAAGCGGCTCAGCTCAGACAACAGCTGGACACGACCAACGCTGAGTTTGATAAGGCGAAGCAAAATCTCACTAACACTACAAAGGAGTTAAAGGTTTTGTCATTTTTACAATTTTCACGTATAATTATAAATATATAATAAATACATACATATAAGCGAAATCTCCTAAACTTTCCGCCCGATTGACTTAAAATTTGTCACGGTCACTCCTACCCCGACGTAGATTCTTACTAAGAATAGATTTTACGAAAATACTATCCAAAATAAAATTGTCTTCTTATCTAACCGTGCAAAGCCGAGACGATAGTTACAAATAAGTTATTAAAAATACATAAGTTTTTTCTTAATATTCACTTTTTATATTATATTAGGTAAAATTAACATTTTAATAAAAAAAAAAATTGATATTTTCCACAGAATATGATTGACGATGGCAATAGATTACGAAACGAAGTGACTAAATTGACGAAACAAGCGCTGCAGCAGATGAAGAAATACCAGCTGCTGGAACAAGCAAAAGCTGGCGTGGAAAGTGATCGGTAAAAATCCAATTATACACATGTTTTTTTACACATTGTAATTTACATACTAATCATATAAGAAAAAACCCTTGACCATTTTATTGTAATTGTATATTAATATATACTATTGGAAACAATATAATTATTGTTTAAGTAATAGACGTTAAAATGTGCCATTTATCAACGTTTGTCTCAGAGAGCACCTTCGTCAGCAAGTGAGTGTAATGGAACGGGAAATAATGCTGGGCAAGAAACAGGCCGAGGCGGACCGGAGAGAGATAGAGAACCTCAACCGGGAGAAGGACATCCTCAATAAGAATATGCAGAAGATACAAAGTATGTATTTTAAAACGTATTTGAATGTTTGTTGTAATTTAATTAAAACCATTAAATAATGATTACCCAGATTAGTATTGGCTAAAGTTAGATTTCATATTATGTTGAAACTTTTCATAATAATAAATTGTTTTTTTATAATCACGAATTGAAACTAATGATTGATTGATTGATTAATTATTGAGGTGCTGAGGCTTCCTATTTATTCTACCCATGTGGACGATCAGAACACCTAAACATATTGTATTAACTTAAATTTAAAATTCTTTATTCAAAACTATAACCGGTTCGAAAACGAAAATAGCCTGCCCTGAGAAGAACCGGCAAAAGCATCTGAGCAGATATTTTTGCCAGTTTTCGTAATTTTTTTACAAATATTAAAAAAAGAAATATGTCAGAAGGCGATCGTTTCATTCCCAAGGTGTGTTATCATCTATGAACATACAAATTGTATAATAACCTTTCAGCTGTATATTTTTATGATTCGCCCCCACCCGGTGACGCTGTCGATGCCATTAGGGCCAGTAGTATAAATTTTTTTATATACTCCTACTTGTATAATCAGTACTAAATTCTATAATAATATTTACTAAAATATATATTATCATAAATGATCCAACTAGACGAAGCTATGGAAAATCTGCAAATCATCAACCGTCAAGAGCAAAGACGTAAACAGCTGGAACATGAATTGGACGCGAGTGCCGTGCAAATTAACAAGCAACGCTTGATAATACGACAGTTAGAAAAGGACAAAGATAGGTGGGTGGAATAATAAAAAGAGCCAACGATACATAAAGTAACTACACACATACAATACGTTGAGAGTTCTTCTGGAATCTGTAAACCTTTTTTACATTTTACAGAATGCTAGAGGAGACTATTGCGTTAAACGAAAAAATTGACGAGATATCTGGTATGTTTAATACAATACTAATCTTTTTGTGTACGACATTTTGATATAATTTGAAGCTATATCGTTTTATTCCTTAGAGAAAAGAAAATATTATTTTTAATTTAAAGACACATAGAAATAATCATTAATCTTTGTTGCCCATCAGAGGAAGTACGTCTGCGAACAGCAGACATACTGGATCTAAAGAAGGCTTTACGCGAGGAGTCTCTCAAAAGCCGAAAACTATCCGTCGCTTTGGACACTACGCGCGCTGAAAGAAATATGTTACATAAGAACTACACAGAGGCGCTTGACGAGATACAGGATTTGAAACAAAAGCTTAAGGTACACATTCATATACTGAGCGTTCAAGGAATAAATGGAAGAGCCAAACTGTGTTCTGATGCGGTTAACATTTATTTTCTAACGGAGCTGTGTAGCTTTTATTGACAATATTAATTTCTACGGTTAATTAATGTTAAATAATTGTGGCGTGGCTGTCTTGTCCTTATTCAAAAGAAACTTAGCCTATTTATAAGCCCAAAGATTTGCCATCGCATTGCGTAGTTCCATTTTTGAGACTCTTTTTTAAGAAAGTAATATTTAATATTGAGTCCCAATATATTTATAACAGAACTATATATATTAGCAATCTCTCGCCAATACTTCATTGGCTACTAATCTTGTATAAAAGTTACTTCTTTCCAGATGTTAGCCTATCAAATCGAGCAACTGAAAGAAGACATAAGCGGCAAGGAGACCAGCTTAAAGACATGCGAAGGGACGCTCATGAAATGCAACAAGAAGAACGAACAGCTTCGTTCTGAAGTACAAGCGGGTATGACGAAGTTATCTGAAGCGAAGGCGGATATAACGGCATTGAGACAAGAAGAGGCTAGACTTAACAGAATTGTTCAGGTAAAATTTGGGTTTGTCTTTGATATAATTCGTTTTATATTTATCGGAAGAAATATCAGACAATAGATATACAAATGCTGGGAAAGACCTTGTTATCCTGTTAAAAACAAAGATACCTTGATATACTCCCCGGTGATCTATGTATTGACGACATTTGAAAAGCCGACAAAGACAAGTGAAAAGCCTCATCGTTTCTGGTATCTTATTATACATACATTATTACATACATCACTGCCCCAAGAAGTTTTACTTCAAAATATTAAACATGTTTTATAAAAATACTTAATTGGACGGCAACGAGTATAAAGATCTCTATATGTGGAATCATATACATAGATATTATCTATTCTGAGAATGGCAAGAACTTGATGAGCATTAAGTATAAATATGTATCTTTGTGTGATACGTACGTCATCTTTTGGAATCTTAATTGATAAAAACTGATACAAGCGAATAGGATTGTCTGATTGTTGTATAAAAACATATAACAAACTAGCGCTTTGCCCACGGTTTCACCCGCGTAGTTCCCGTTCCCGATGGAATATAGGATCAAAATGTAACCATTGTTACTCGGTTAGAATTTACATCAATATTAGTTACGATGTATTGATGGCATTGTTATCATCTCTTGTTCATGGCATTGTCATCACCAGCTCTTGTTTTTTTTGGGATGACGCATATATATAACTTTTATAGTATTGCAAATTATGAATATATATATTCCGGGTAGGCAAATAACTCCACTTGATGGTAAGTGGTAGTGGAGTCCAAACGCGAAGACGGCCAGTACAGTCAAGAAGAATGAACTGCACTAGTCGCCTTCGCCGTGCCGGCCCGCAAGATGCCTCTTCATGCCTCGTTCGAAGGAACCCAGGTTATATCGGGAAAGAAACACGAGCGCTGGTAGAGAATTCAATTTTTTGGCGGTGCGACAAAGAAAAATGTTACCAAATTTCTTCGTGTGCGATGGAATTCATGTCACATTAATGCGGTGACATCGAGAGCCAGCACGCGTATACTTGTGAAGGGGAAGCAGGAATTAGACAGAATAGTTCCTCAGAGCACTCGCACTCACTCGTGATACAGTCGATAGAAAGCACTCAGTGCCGCTAATTTTCGACGCAATTATAGGCTCAAGGGTGTTTGAGAGGGTGTTTTTTACTGACGCGATAGTTAGGATTAAAATTATTTTTTTTTAAATAATTTATTTATAACACTTAAACTACTTCTCAGATAAGTAACTGTATGCAATCAGATATTAAAAAAAAAAATTGTTGTTAAATAGCGAACATACATAACAGTTATTTTTTTCTTTTAATGACAATACCAAAACGAATTCAAGGATTAGCGTAACTTACATCGGCATTAACAACACGAAGTGACCGCAAATAACTGTAACATTCATATTGCCACAGGAAGGCGACACAGCGAGAGCTAAGCTAATGAAAGAGCTAGAAGGTTTGATAAATGAACGGGATGTCGTCGGGGCTCAGCTCGTGCGAAGAAACGACGAGATATCTTTGCTATACGAGAAGATACGTATCTTAGAAGTAACTCTACACAGAGGTGAGATGCGCGATAACACGAATACGTTTTTTTAATTTGTTTGATAATTGAACAGCGGTTTTACAAATTATTAATGGATACAACGAAATAATGATATTTTATTATTCATATAAATATATACAAAGAAGTTAAACTGTAGTGTCTGTCTGTGATTTCAATATAACTGCCTCTTTTTAAGTAATATAGCCTTTTTGCGAGTTACCAAAATCAAAACAACTATCTTTCCATTTCCATTCGAATTATCATCATGACCAGCGATTTAGGTGATATATTGCGACCAGCAATATATCACCTAAATATATTGATTACTTTGATTGATGATTGGGAAGAGGCTCTGCTAGGTACGGGCTTCTCCTCGCAAGGCATCTGCCTCGTTCCTATACCAATCTGATTTAGATTTGCACCGCGACTTTGATTATATCGGCGGTCCATATTCCCGCTAGACATCCTACTAGTAGGTTAATGATAAAAAACATAATTTAAAAACGTAAATTTTGAAATTTATTATTTCACAAAGATCAATTGCTTTAAAATTTTGATGCAAAATTCAACCCATACAAACTAACAGATGAAATTTAAATAAACCATGTAAATACATAACTCTCGTATATAATGTATATATATCGACATTATAGTATGCCACAAAAACGAAGTCGCGGTTTTATCACTAATAGAATAAACGTATATCCTATAAAGATACTATTTTGTCACTAATGTTAAGTTCCGATCCTGTTAGTACGCAGACTTAAATATCAACCACACTTATCTATTGTGGATTGATATACGATTATACGAATTAAATCAGTGACCTTTATGGCTTGAAATATAATTATATTGTTATACAAAAATAAAATGTTATTTATGATGATTGATTATGTAAATTAAATTACATTCAGTGATACAAATTCCTTGAAAAATGTTAACAATCTTATTGAGTCTGTATGTATATTTCAGGTGAACGTCAATATGAACAAAGAGTCGAAGATATCCGTCTTCTAAGAATAGAAATTATTCGTCTTCGCAAAGAGAAGAATCTTCTATCGAAAGGCATCGAAAACATGACGGACTTGAGATTAGAGGTGAACAATTTGCATACATTTCGATGTTTTTTACGGAAAATTTTGTCTCAGATTTTTGATTTCTCTTATAAATTCAGTTCGATAGTATATTCGTACTCTGTTGTTTGTCTCAAAGATTATCAATAGAAGGTCGTTTTTTAGTATAAATTTTAGATTAATTAAATAATAATCAGACCGAAACAAAACGCTTACATTCTAATCGTATTATCCGCATGACTGACTTTTTATAAGGATCTTTGGCGTCGATAAACAACATTTTAATCTTATAATACGTGTTTATAATTAGACTGATCAATCAAACATTTCGTAAATGCCATAAACAAATTTAACATTATGCCGCCATATTGTAAAATCTTGCAATATTTATTTAGTAGTAGAAATTTTTGCAAGCCTTTCTTCTACTGTGTTCCGTTTAGAAGGGTAAGTTAGCCAGTTTAATTACGGAGATAACTTCATAGTTCTCAAGATTGGAGTAGTGCATTGGAGGTGATGTCATTCGAGTCATGTGCACTGAAAATTATGCCAATTGTTGATTTACAATAAATAAATATTTCTCATAATTATAACCATTGCTAAGCATAGTTACGTATTTATTATCTGCTATATACCCTGACGCTATTTTCCAGGTTTTCAATTTAGAGCGAGAATTAGGTCGTGAGAGACTTCGCGTCCGCGCTTTAGAAGAAGCGTTGGAGACGCCACTCAACGTGCATCGCTGGCGAAAGCTACAAGGCACCGATCCCGAGAGTGTGCACCTGACGCAGAAGTTACGACTTACGCAAAAGTTTGTATTTATATATGAATAAGCATATAAATGAGCATATCATTACAAAGTTGTGGCAAATTTGATATGGATTTGCCACAACTTTGAAAACAATTGTTTGACAACTGATGGGTATTTTTTGTCTGTAAAAAAATTTGATATATTAGAATACCAATATCATTCTTTGAAATAATTGAGGTGTGTAAACATTGGTTCTGGCGACAAAAAAAATGGTTAAATCAAAAATGATTACCAATTGATTAGCTAAATACAAAATAATAATAAAAAGCCTTTTTGTTTCAGAAAAGTACTAGCTCAGAGTGAAATGTTGGTTTTGAGAGATCGTGAGCTGAAGGAAACGAAGAATTTATACAGCGCTGTCAAAGACATGCTTGCTTTACAGCCCAGCCCCGAGATACAGGTATTGTATGTATTAAATATACATTATGTAGTGAAATAAAAAAGTAAACAGCTCGTAAATGTTAACCAGTTAAGCAAAGGCTTCCTTCACTGAGCGGGTTCATTATCGCCTAAACATTTAGATACCGTGTAAATAAAATTTCATTCTAAGATAAAACATTAATTACTTTATAAGATAATTACTAATTAAAAAATTAAGTTCTTGTAATTATCTCACTATATAATATATATATAATGATATATATCTATAGTTTAGTAGTTATATAGATTATATAATAGAAATTTTTTTTTTCAGCAAACGTTGAACAGGACTCAGCGTGCGCTCGCGCAGAGGACTACGAAGATGAAATGTCTTATTGCCGGTGAGCGATCACAAATTCTCCACATGCTAATCTACAAACTAATAAGTAGCTTCCCACGTTATTTTTAAGCATATACGACAGACGATTTACAGTCCGAATATTTAAGATTGGTTTATT
The DNA here is from genome assembly GCA_905220585.2 of Nymphalis polychloros. Lineage (NCBI taxonomy): Eukaryota > Metazoa > Arthropoda > Insecta > Lepidoptera > Nymphalidae > Nymphalis > Nymphalis polychloros. The sequence continues at coordinate 2,791,398 of HG992264.1, read as the reverse complement.
TTATTCATAATAAATCATTACTTCAATTTAAAATAATAGTTCTGTATTTAGACAATATATTTACTTCCTGTAAATGAATCTGATCTGTAAATAATTTTCTGTAGTACATGAACAATACATAACTATTAGGAAATTATAAAAGTGAATAATAGCTTAATTTATTGTCTGTTTATAAATATAAAATATTGTACGTCCCTCTCTAGCATAGATTACTTCTACTGTCATAAATAATCCTATGTACATTTATTGTTACAGAGAACGTTGAAGGTACCGTTATTTATAATAAATAATTACTTAACACTACTATTTACAAAGACAAGTATTAAATACCATACGCGCATTGCAAAACGGATATCACAAAATGTATGACAGATGTGTATCACGGTCGTATACACAGGTCTTGCAACTTCAATATGGGGTACGTTGACATAATGACGCTTTTAAGTTCAATTTACAGCCGCCAGAGGCATGACAATTCGCGTAATAATTATCCCGAACATTTTTTCAAATCCAAACAAAACAGTTAAATAACAACACAAAAATAACAAAAATCCGCAAAACTCAACAAAACGATATAACAATAATTAAATAACACAATACTTGAGAGAGAAAAATATCAGCTTCGATAGCAACGACGTAGTAGTACCTCAAGCGGATCTCTCACCACTGAAATTGGACTCGGTTGCAAGACCTGTGTATACGACCGTGGTCCGTATATTATTTGACACATTATTCAGTCAACGTGCCTGTGTAAAAAAGTACCCAGCAATCTACATGATTACAAAATCATTTCATATATTTTTTAGAGTTGAACATGCGTGAGCGACAAGTGACGGACTTAAGATTAGAACTCGACAGAGTGAATGGTGAACTAAACTCGTCCAAGCAAAAGTACTACGATATAAAGCGCGCGCTCGACGCGGACGAAGCGAGACGACTTCGCGTACCCACGCCGGCTACACCCGAACATAAATAATAAATTTGATAATTTGAAATTACAATTACGTATATTGTATTTCGTTATCTTTGTTGTATATCATCTGTGGAATATGTCAATGTCACTCGAAAGGATTTTGGCGGCATTTTTTAATGTTTTATGAAATACTTGAAAACAATTTATTCGATTTGTTTTTATTATGAATTTGAATGTTTGAAACATGACAATAATGGTGTACTTGTAAAATTTATTTTCTATTTGTAGCATAATTATACAAATTTAATTAAATTAGCTTGTATTGGAACTTTAATATGTTGTATTCAACATGATATACAGTTTTTGAACCAAATTTTGTAATAGAAGAGACTTAACTTTTTTAGTATTATGATGGTTTAAACGTGCTGTAATTAAGCAATCTTCGATTTTGCCCCACTTCTATATAAATACATGCTATGCATGTTTCATTCATTCAATGAAGTCACAATGGCTTAAAGGTTATCCTACACTTGACTATGTTTGAAGTTTTTATTTATATAAATAAGAATTATTTTATTTTATAAATAACTGCAGACTCCTAAATTGAAAACAAAAATATCTCTAGGATAATAAAGCTCAAATCTAGTAAGTCAATACTAAAATAATATTGAAACATTTGACGTATTAACAAATACTTAAATGAACAATGAATTGGCAAATATTTGATTTGACAAGTTGAAAAACCCATTTTCTATTTGCTTTATATTTGTGCAAATGAATCAAGTACACTCTATCAAAATACATGATATAATCAAACAGGCACAACTATTTGCATATTTACACTATCCCAAGAGAAGTGCCGCTACAATTTCTACAAGCCTAGCTGGCTGTAGATAAAAAGGTCAATGTTACAAATTTAAATAGAAAAAAAAATTATGGGCTTTCTTTTAAACTTTTGGAGACAATTTGTTTGTCAAACTTTTACTTAAGCAATTGTTATTGTTACCTTAATATTTGTTCCTAATAATAAAATGTAGGACACATTTTATTATATGGCCTGCAATGGAAAATCTGGCTCACTTTTATCAGGCCGTAATGTAAAATAATTGTAATCATATTTATGTGTACATATATGTACGTTACCGTCGTTTATTTATTTAAACTGAGCTTTATTTCGACCACGCTTAGAAGGACCCGCGTATAAATGTCCATAACCCAATCGCTGCACTTCTAACGCTGGGAGGAAAAAAAGGTATAATCCTGAAAGTAGTATAACAGTAAAGTAGTGCTAAAAATAAAAATTGTTAACAGTTCAATTTAAACCTATATAAATCATGTTATACTTTTTATATGTACTTTACACGAATTTTAATGTTGCCATATATTTGAGGTTATAAATAAATAAAACGCCAGAGTCATTAATCCGAAAACAATAGTTTTATTTAAGAACTTTTTCACTTTCTCATAAAATATACACATTGTTTTTTTTGTCATTAAACTAAACCGTAAGTAAATACTAATTTTAAATACCAATTCTCACGATCGTCGGATTTAATCGGGTGCGGCCCGCTTTTGCGTTTCGGTCTAATTTATTGGTGTTCCGTTTCATGTACAAATCCTTTACTTAATTCTATTTAGAAAAGAAAAAAAATATATAATTCAAATGAAAGCGTGATTTTGTACATTTCAAATTAATAAAAAAAAACACAAGTCCTCCAGTTTACTCGTTAATTAGTGTGATGATAGAATTCTACAATCCATTGTTGATACTTAAAAATTAAACAGTTTTGTATGCACGTGCAGGCTCTCGGAGCGGGCGGTACAAATGCGAACAAATGCTGAACACACGGAGGGGGCGATCCATCGAGTCCATAATCATTATAATTATCAGACTTATTGTTTCAGCGAATCACATCTATATGACTGCACGTCTCAATAACACAATTTACTAAGTTACTAAATCAGTAGCAAATCCTTGTTCGTCGATACGTGATATTAGTTATTTGTTCAAGTAGAGTGACGACGCCGTTCGCTTTCGTTGCATCTGCGTTGACATATCATATAATCCTTTCTCAAATCCATACTTTACAGTCTGACATCTAAATTTCTAACATTTTTTCGTTCTGTACATTACAATATATCCAAGAGTTTCACATAATGTCAACAAAAATAACATTCGTCCATGGAAAAAAATGTACAAAAAAACCATCGTTCGATACATCGTCCCCTCCTACACCTCATACATACATCGTCCTGCGATTGTTGCACGCATTTCACATAACAGTATATAATATAGCTGTCCCAACTTACCAAATACAAACACAGAATCAACTATTCGCTCAATACACGACGTTTGCACCAACACGCTTCACTTATACATTACTCTTCTTCATTCACATCTATACTTATAACCATAAAGTCCGTAAGCATCGCGTCCATTGGACAGGATCGATTTTGTTTTCTTTTGCAAAAAATATATATTCAAAACACCCGAATATCATCACATTCGTCACTGTAAAGCTACATTATGTAGCAGTTCACCCCGCTGTCGTGTTACAATGCAATGTCTTTGAGCACTGGCGGGTTGGGACGTGTGTGAACGTAGCTCCAGTTGTCGCCTGCGTGTAATATCGGTCTCTCTAGCTGTTCGGTTTCGTCTAATCTAATCGCATGCGTATGCAAACGTCGCTCCACATAATATATCACTCGTTGGCTTACGACGTAGGTACTTATGACATAGTTGCGATGGAATCAATAAAACTATTGTTTGTATGTTTGTTGCTCGGCGCTGTACGGTACTGTAACGTAGCGTGTCGCCTAGTGGACGTCGGAGCTCTCTTGCTTCATCTGGTGGTTCGCCGGGTCCGAAGTGTTGATCGGCTGTAATGTACAAATTTATGTTAGTTTACTTTTATACTACAAAATTACTTGCAACGCAAATTCACATCTGTTTTGACAATCTATTTATAAAATTGACTCTGAATGTAGTGTGATGAAACACTCTCTCCTAAAACAGGTGATACTGTTCCATAAATAAATAATTTCTTTCACTGTCATTGTGGCTTGTTTTATGTCCAAACTGGGAACACGACGATATAAATTATTAGAGATTGGTGGTAGAATAACTAACAAGTGGGTAGTATTTATTCAAATGGACTGGAGGAAGTTTCACCCATCAGAAAATAACATATCATTATACATACATCGAAAGTCAATGATATGTAACATTTCGAGTGCAGTGGCTTGGCCAGTTATAAGATACGACGCGAGTACGTACGAGCGTGATGGGCGGCTGCGGCGGCGGCGGCTGCGGCGCGGGCTGCGGCGGCAGCGCGGGCGCCTCGTGCACGGCCGTGGTGGAGTGCGCCGCCTGCGCGCCCCCGCCGCCGTAGTACCCGCCGTTCATGCCTGCGGGACGCACACAACCAAGTTAAACCGACCGCTAAACGTGGACATCTTCCAGCTCCAGAATATTAAGAAATCATTTTGAAAAAAAATATTAATTTTAAAAAACATGTTTTTTTTTACAATTCCAAGTGTATTATCAGTGGACCGTACCTTCGCTGTAGGTGGCGGGCGGCGGCTGCGGCGCGGGGATGGGCGGCGCGGGCGGCGCCAGCACGGGCGCGGCGCCGGCCAGGAAGTAGTCCTTGTTGACGCAGTTGCGCAGGCAGTCCGGGATGCGGCCCACGATGGCGCGCCGGATCTCGGACGCCGCCATCTCGCGCAGCTCCTGCGCCGACGCGTCCGAGTAGAAGGCGGCGTGCGGCGTGCACAGCACGTTGGGCGCGTCCTTCAGTGGGCCCTGCTGGAACGTTGAATATTTTATTTTTAATGCAGCTCGCGTTTCGATTGCAGGAACCTGCCGATCATATGTCCCGCCGGTGGTTTAAATTGTGGATAGAGATCGGTGGCGTTTGAGATTTATTAAACAGTAACACGGTAACGTGCAAGTCATCTATGATAGCAAATTGTTTATGTAAACGTTGATCATAGTAATAATTTTTAATAAATTAATTGGCACTGGCAAGGAAGTGACAATTATATTTGTACAGATGACATCACAAGTAACAGGTAGGAAGTATGTTTACTTTTGTATGATTTATATTGTTGAATAATTTTCCATTGTTCGGAGAACATAATTCACGAACACTTAAAAATCGACAAAGTGTTTACTATATTTTTATGAGGCTGATTCATCTTTGTCCTTAATAGCTGGGTCTTATCTCATTTATTGGGATCAGCACAATGTGTACAATGCCCGCCTAAACGACTCCTCGAGAGTCTTGCGGCCGGTGACTTGGTTATATGTTCGTGGTCGATGGCTGCGTATCGCAGACCGTGTCGTGGTAGGTACTCGCCTGGAAGACGTTGAAGGGCTCGTTCTCGTGCACGTCGAGCGCGGCGGCGCGGATGCGGCCCTGCTTGAGCGCCGCCGCCAGCCCCTCGTCGTCCACCAGCCCGCCGCGCGCCGTGTTCACCAGGAACGCGCCTGCGCACACACACCACTCTTACTCGTCTACCACGTCTAGCTTCACCATTTGCAATGTACGCTTTACTGTTTACAAGTTTCAAACGTAATCACAGTTTTTTATAAACATATGTAGTATTAATAACACTAAACCAAAAATGGTTTTTTAGTTACCATTAAAGAATATAGCAAGTTTATGTACTACTGGTGCAGAGTGTTTATAACATATTACGTTTAGTACAAACCTGGGCGCATCTGTTTGATAGTGAATTCATTGATGAGGTGATGATTGTGTTCGTTTAGACTGCAGTGCAATGACACACAGTCACTCTGGAATAGGAGGTCCTGGAAATATATAATTTATGTTCAAATATTTTATTATATTATTCAAGTTAAATAATATCGAACAACAATGTTTAAGAAAGTGTTCAGATTTTATTTTTTGTTCAATTGGAATATTGAGTCAAAGTCAATTCACAAGTATCATATAATTAACTAGCTGTGACCGCGGTTTAATCCGCGTATAATTAATAAAAATATAATGAATAAAAATCAGCCTAAAACCTTCCTCTATACAACACAAAAATATTTTTTAAATTCGACCCAGTAGTTCCTGATATTAGCCGGATCAAACAAACAAACTCTTCAGCTTTATATATTAGTATAGATTACTCATGATCTGACAAAAAAGGAACACATTACATTACAGGATGAAAAGTAAAATATTGGAATCGAATATCTCTCGATTAGAATGAGATTATAAGATATAGTAAAACCTCACTTAGATGTAAACGAAGGCTGGAGGAAGGAGTTACCTGCAGCGTGTAGACCCTGGTGAGACCTAGCGACTTCTCGATGCCGTCGGGCAAGTAGGGGTCGTAGAAGATGACGTTGAAGCCGAACGCCTTGGCCCGGAGCGCGACGGCCGAGCCGATGCGGCCGAGCCCCACGATGCCGAGCGTGTCGCCGCGGATGCGAGCGCAGCCCGCCGCCGCCTCGCGGACCTGCTCTGGACCTGGACGGTACGCAACCAACTTCTATATTATACGGATTTTTAATAAGCTTCTTACCGAACTAAACTCTAGGTCGGTATGTTTTACAATAAGGCGATAAAGTCATTAAGCTTTTAAAATAATAATTCCCGAAATTACCAATACACTGTCTAGCAGTACAGTAACAGCCCGTGAATGTCCCACTGATGGGCTAAGGCCTCCTCTCCTTTTTTGAGGAGAATTTTCGGAGCTTATTCCACCACGCTGTTCAAATGCGGGTTGGTGGAATACACATGTGGCAGAATTTCAGTGAAATAAGACACATGTAAGTTTCCTCACGATGTTTTCCTTCACCGTCAAAGAGATGAATTATAAACACAAATTAAGCACATGAAAATTCAGTGGTGCTCGCCGAAATTCACGTGATACTAACTTTTGGTTATATTCAACAGTTCTGTTATTGTCACTTCTCTTCACAAGATATCTTTTTAAAAGACCGACACTGTCAAATTAGTAATTATATTGATAATCACTGTTACTAAGGACATATAACAAAATATTTTGTTTTTTTTTATAGAGCTCAGACTTTGTTGACTCAGATTACGATATACACGAATACTTTTACTTAAAGGCTTATTTTTATTTTCTTTAGATGTTTAAGATACATTTAGTTAATGCTTGGTCTTTTCGTTATACAGTCAGTATGACGTTTAATTTTATTATTATAATTAATCGTTACAGGAGCATAGCACTAATTCATTCAGTTTGACGGATTAATCAAATAAAGCAAAGGCTGGCTAACAGTCGTTATGCGACTTTACACAGTTTGGTTAAGTACATATTATTAAGTATACTATATGCAAAAAAGCATTTAAACCTTTTTAAAACATTTAAATAAAATCAATTGATATTTGTTGTTTGTACCTGTAAATTTTTTCCCTTCCCGTACCATATTGGCGAGCCAATACGTCCGTCGGTATAAATTCAATATGAGACACATCGTCGTGTCCGCTACCTCCTCAACACCGTAGCCTGGTACATTACATACTGCTATCCCTGGAAAACAAATAACAATAAAATTAAAAAATTTCTTTTTTTTTATTGTATATGGTAGGCGGATCGCCAATGCGCCACCAACCTTGGGAACTAAGATGTTATGTCCCTTGTGCCTGTAATTACACTGGCTCACTCACCCTTCAAACCGGAACACAACAATACTAAGTACTGCTGTTTTGCGGTAGAATATCTAATGAGTGGGTGATACCTACCCAGACGAGCTTGCACAAAGCTCTACCACCGAGAAAATACAAGATATATTTATGTTATGTACTGTGAATATTACTAAACTTTCAGAAAATGTTTTATTTACATTTTGGGTGTCGTAGAAACTGAGCCGGGAAGAGTTGGACGTCATTAGTTGAAAACGATATTGGAATTTAAAAATATGTTTGTTATTTTTTTTTAAAGGTCGATCAAATGCACTTTCCGATACGATATACGATGTTCCGGTATAAAATTTTCGCAACGAATATGTAAACTCATTGATCTAATTCAAAACGTATTTTACTCGAGCACTTTTGAATCATCGCTTTTTATATATAAAGTAAAGCTACCACACAGGTTCGGTATGTAGATTCTACCAAGAAGAACAAACAAAAAACTCAGTAATTCAACTAATTTTTCATCGATCTTAAAATATATAAACCAATAGCTTCTAAATATAACTATTATATATGTGAGTTTATTATTTAAAACAACTTAAAATTTAGAATAATTTTATGATTTATATTAATATAAATCGGTGACCGTGAGTAAATAGTATTAAGAATGTTAGCAGCATTTTACGTAATCATATAAAAAATTATAACGATTTAGTATGCACGAAAAATCTATGAGAAAAGCGTTTGTCATTGAAGAATATAAACGCTTTAATAAATCAATTCTGATAAGCAGATGATAATAATAATAATATAAACCCATTTCAAACGCGATCAACAACTTCTACTTAATTTAAATACGCATTAATTAATTATATATTCATATATCGTTACGTGGTTATTGGTTGAATGCGAGAATCCTATGCTTTGTTGACCATCGTCTATTTGTTATTAAACGATCTCATATAGTCATTGTAAATTTCATTTTTATTATTAACGATAGAAATTAATATTCTATCGTTAATAATAAAAATGAAATTTTCTTTTGATTCATCCTTCAACGATCGACGGGATTATATAAAAAGGATAGCTACCACATGTTCGAAATATTGTTTCTACCGAGAAGAAACGACAACAAACTCGGTATTACCCTCTTCACCGCCAATTAATAGCTTTACGTTCAATAGTAAATATATAATTTCATTAATAATTAGTAGTATTTAATATAATATATATTTATATATTAATCTTTAAACAACTTATACACAATACAAATACTTAAGGTTTATCTCGTTGAAGGTTAATTAAAGGCTTTCAATTATTGTGTGCCGGATTTTCAGCAACGATTTTGTAATAATCAAAAAGTTACTGTTTATGTGGTGTATGACAAGTCGCATTTCGATTTTGTTCTGAAATAACATAACAATATATATTAAAACAGTTATCAAGTATTTTTTTAAGAATAAAGTGCTCGCAAAATCCGTATGAATGTGAAACATTTTGTGCTTTTCTTCGTCTTCGATGAATTATTTCTATATGTCTCTTATCTACGTTTGGCGCAAATCCCCAATACCCTTTCGCGCCAATAGTGAGCGAAATATGTATCTTATAGTTACCTAGTTCGCCGGCCGCTTTGACGTCTATATTGTCGACTCCGGAACCTATGCGTACGATGATCCGAAGTGCCTTGAACTTCTCTAGATCCTCCTTGGTAAGGATGATGGTGTGCCACATGAGCGCGCCCACGGCCTCGTTAAGGACTTTCTCGTGTATCTCGGAAGTGGACTGCGCGTCGCAGAACGCTACCGTTGCCACGTCCTTCAGTATTGGCATCTCGACGGTGCAGTCTCGACCGTCGAGTAATGCCACTAGGGGCCTGGAAGAAACGAAATTAAAATTAAAACAAATATTACAAATAAAGTAACAATATATACAACATTTAATAGAGAATATACGAATAATTAACGAAAATATATACGAGTAACTATTAACTAAGTTCATAGGATGGTTCAAACTTTCACTAATAATATATATAATTATTAGCTTATAACATAATGGTCCGGGAGGTAGCGTTTGCAAATACAAAAGTCATAATAAGAAAACCGACCAGTCAGCTGTCCAAATAGCGGTGGGTTTGACTATGGGAGGTTGCGAACGTGATTCTTCCAAAAAAATAAACTATCGAACAATATATATAATCCTAACTGAACTAGAATGATTACACTAACTACAATAAATTATTATTATATTGATAAAAAAGATTATTAGTAGTAAGCATCTAAAACAAAATCGAATATTTATTTTTATTTATATTATTTATAAATCATCAATTTAAAACTCTAGTTGAATACAAAAATACTTAAAGCGACACGCTTCACCGAATAAGCAATTCCCACAGCAAATTAATCAAGTGTAATTGTTTCGCTGTCGAGTAATTGTTGGACATTCTGCCTGGGAATTACTGAACGCAGTTGTGGTTTCCATGTTAGGAACGCCATAAGGACGACTATTACGAAACCATTCCTAATATAACTATAAATTTTTATAAGGATTCAATATTTGACTAGTTGTTGCCGTGTATAAACCTGAATTAGTTTTATGGAAAATCCATATGAATGGATCAAGCAATTTGCCTCGAAATGTTTTTATAACGAAACCCGACGTATTAAAGACGAAAAGTAATCACTAACCAAAACCCACGAATGTCATCGACCGAATCGAATCGATGGACAAATTGGATTCCAAATCAAATATCGGCTACTCGGGACACGAAATCTAACATCCCAACTAGATTAAACCGATTGAAGGGACCCTTCCACGACTCCGGAATAATTAAGGCCGTGCCAGTACGATTAAACTAATAAATTAAACTTTCGTCATAGCGAGGCAGAATTATTATTATTGCCGACGAAAACTTTCGGCGGGCGAAACGAGAAAGTAATTCCGAGGGTGGAAGTTACAGAATTTCGACGAAACTTTACCCGGGCAGACGATAACAGATTTAGGGGGGGCAAACAAAGAGATGGGGTAGCAACGGAGGCATACCCTTTGGGCAAGTTTTGATGGAAAACAAATAGGATTAGAGCGGAAAAAGAATAAGTTGACTGTACCCGATGGACGAGGCTTTGTAGGTTTGCTGAGCGATGGACGTAACTCCCAAAGTCAATTAGCGGACGGTGACGGGCCTTATACTAGCAGATTGTTTAGTCGCAGAAACTTCTGACTAATAGTTTAAACAAACGGTTCACAAGTCTGTACAAAACATAATATAACAATATCAAAGTAATTTTATCAAGAGATACGCAATTCTAAATTTATATTTTTACAAATTTTCACTCGTATTAAAATGTTTATTTCGTTATTGATATATCGTTTATGAATTTCATATGCTTCGAATCGTATACCAGATGGCACGAGACCGAGTGTGTTTAAGCTTTAATACTAGAAATTTATTGCTATAAACTAAAGAATTATTCTAAAGAGTTTATAGTAGAGCTGCAATGCAGGCAGTCATAGAAACGTTAGATAGGTCAAGGCGAGATGAAAGTAACTATGTAGTTCTCTATTATAAAAACATACAAATTTAAGCAAACCAGCAAGCTCTACATTCATTTAGTATAAAAAGTGTCCTGTTTAATTAAATAAAATAATTTTAAGATCTTTAACTTTTAAATACAACAAGTCAAAATATTTTTGGAAGTACATATATATTCCGGGAACATTTATCATCCATAACAATTTGAACTGTCACATCCTAAACAAGAAAAGCATCTCATTGTAAAAGTCAATTTGTAGATAAATTTTAATAGTTTTGTATGATGACCCAGAAAAAATAGTGACTATATTATATAATACAGATTATAAAGGTTTCAACCCTTTATACTCTGTATTATAAATAAAAGAACTACACAAAATAAAAGATATAGATTTCACGTATTAAAAAATAAAAAAAAATCTATTTTATCACGATTTATTGCAATTTAATGCAACACACACAATTAGTACGCCATGCTATTGCTACAGCTATATCCAAGAGAAGTATTGCATGACTGGAGTTCATTCAAACATAATTAGAAAGGATTAATATAATAATTACAACACGCAGCATTACAAATTAACACGCAACAATTAATTAAAAATATGTTCATTAATAAATAACTCCTTTGCAGGAAGTATTGTTCAAATGTGATTAGTCCGTTCCAATTTTACCGAAAATTATCGACGAATTTTGCGATTAGAATGACCGTTTGACATAAAAATTAAGGGTTTGATCGCGAATGAAACTTCGTTTTAATCAAAATTAGTTTCCGGAGCAATGATTTGTTGATAGCAAATTATTATTAACAAATAATTTTCAACATTTAATTTTCATAGCATTAATTAGGGATCACCGTGTGTTAATGCTGTTAGAGGATTGTCGAAGTAATTTCAATTCATTCGTTTAAAAAAGTTACAAGTGAAATGAATGAAATAGATACAATCTTTTACAAATTTTCTGCATCAATTAAAATCCATGTAAACTATAAAATGTATTTAATTGTTCAGATAGAAGTCACTGGAATTATATTCCTTTTGTACATAAAGACGCATTAATATATATTTAATCGAAATAAAGATAAATTCGAAAAAACAATACTCGAAACTTTTTTTGCCTTTAAACGTCGCTATCCGATGTCCTTAAATCGAAATGGCGCGAAAATTGTGAACTATAAAAATTTATAACAAATACCTTATTTATCGTTAAATTTTTATACACGACTATAATTGAAACACGGATTTCATGAAAATTCATACATACTCGGACGGAGCAAGAATTATTCGAAACAGCCTAAATTGATTTATTTATAAAAAAAAAAAGTATACATGCTATTAACAATTTTTTTTACCAATCACCTAAAGATAATTTTACATCTCCCTAATTGCGATTCAAGAGGTCAACGCTGCTAGTACTCTTGCTAATATCCCACGCAATCATCATTTGTACCGTTGTCTTAGTTATTTAGCTACTTTTAATTTTTATTATTATATTAGATTTATATAATATGTATGTTTCCTTAATTGGATATTAAAACTATTTAAATGATCGTATGTATACAATAACTGTTTTATTTTCAAATTTATTAAAGATTATAATATGATGAAATAAAAAAGGATGATATTTGAAATATAATAAGTTTATATGGCGGTAATAGGCGAATCCAAAGAAAAAAATAATGAGGAAAAAACAAATGAATGACTGTTTTCAAAACTCAAATGTACCAGCTAAATGGATTTATAAATTTGAATTTGGAATTCTTAACCAAAGAGGAGATATTTCAGATCAAAGTGATCAGTACGACAAAACGCTAATTTCATATGTAAGGACCTAATATATTAATGATTAATTAATTAATAATATTAAATCTATATAGATTTGATGTGACCGTCGTCTGTATCATTGAGTTAACGAAATGCAAAGCTAACACTGAACGTCAAAAGTTTATCTCTAATCCCCGAGTTAGCAGGAGTTCCGACAAAGTTAATGCATCCGGTAGATTTTATCGTGTTCGTACTCTATGTCCTTTTATCAAGATCACGAGTTCAATGGACTAAGTAATGAATGGCACCGTTTTAAAGTTTCGTTCAAGAACTGTGGAAAATATTTAAGTTGCTATGTATATATATATATATATTATAAACGTGAATAGTGTTCGGTTCTGGGCAGTTAAACGCAATGCGCTTGACTGCAGTGGGTGATTGCTCTCTTAAATTTCTATATAAATCGTGACTTCGCAATTATTTGGTATAAAATACAGTTTAGTCACTCGTAACTTCCTAATAGCCAAACATTTACAGATATTATCAGTGTGATCAGTATTCAGAAATAAATAATATTATAATAAGTAATAGCAATAAACATTGCTCTCATATAATATAACATCCCGGGACATCCAGGGACATTATTCACACAAAGCCATCTGATCCCAAACTAAGCAGAACTTGTACTATGGAAACCAGACAACTGATATATTTACATAGACTACTTTTCTTTTGTAAATAAATACTTATATAGATAATTACACCCAGACTCAGGACAACCTGTAATGTTCATGCACACAAATGTCTGTCCTGGGTGGGAATCGAACCCACGACCTGCGGCGTGAAAGGCAAGTATCTTACCAACCACACCAACAGGCTAGTCGGTAATATACACATATAATTTATAATAGTATGTCATAACTAACAAATGTTTGTACCTGACCTTATATAAAAATATATAATTGTAGTGATACAAACCAAAACGTATTACGTATACAATTCTGTAATATTTTATATATTTTTCTCGATGATTCGTTTCCTTACCTCGACTGCAGGGGTCCATTTGCGATAGGACCCCGCATGCTATCCATACGCGCTCTCTTTGGCAGCATCTTGCGTTTGTCCATTTAAAGCGGCAGAGCCGCTTTAACTACCGCTCCGCAGCGCGTCACCTGCGAACAGAGTTCCATTAATTACGTGACAGTCGAGATAAGTTTTGCAGAACCGAAATATTTCCGCTACGGAAAACGAAAACGTGCTATGAAACTCAAGTAATAGGTATTTTGTAAGTTCTTAAATTAATTATACGTGATTTAATATTTGACGAAACTTCGTGAATAATATTATACGGTCTGTATTGTATACACTTCGTTGGTATTCGCAGTGGGGCGACCATGCTTTCGATTCTAATTCATGAGATAAATGACAGATCAAAGTTGTATTTTTATAATTATCTTATTTATATTACAAATATTAAAATGTGTTATGTGTTTTTTTACAACCAAAGAAACACATTAAAATCATACAAGTAACTGTAATAGAATAAAGTATACTTTCTTATTTGCTTAATAAATATAACCTAATTACTCCATTATTATTTTGTACAGAATAGCCGGCATGTAACACATATTTAATTTTACTATCGATCTTTTAAAACATTTTTCATGTATAATCGAACTCGTTCTGTATTTATAGTGGAGCGGAGTTATTTTAAATCACATAAAAAAACGTCGGTCTTCTAAAATATGCGTAGTTTAAATTTTATTACATTTTTCACAGATACTAAGCATTAAGGTAATAATTTGGTCGTAAAATAAATAACTATTAACAAAACAAACAAATATCGTAAATTACGAGACACCCTACACGGAAGACTTACGGTCTTCTCTTAATCCACTCATAAACTTTTATTGTAACAAAATTATCATTTAAAAAAATTAAAAAGTTCAAAACAATGTAATGACTGAGTTTCAACGAAAGAAATACGTTATTTTGGAAGCCTTTCAAATAATTATTTGAAGTACGAGTAGAAAGGTTTTTCTTGACAAACGAAAATTCTTAACAAATTTAAACATTTTATTCATCTAAGTTATATAAATGTAATAAAATAGTTACACAAAACAGGTAGTGCCTCAAAATTACCCCAACAGGGTGGGTGGTGGTGGGTGGGTTATGATTTGATCAATTGTACAATTATAACGATAAAATCGCATAACCGAAATATATAAAGATAAAAAGATTATACAATGAACATTGGACACATGAAAACATTATACATTGAACATGAACACGATACACACACAATGTAAACAATGATGAAACTCTCGTCCCAAAAGTTAGTAGTAGTTAGTCTAGTTTGTCGTTTCTATGTTAAAACTTGGTTACCAATTTCGATGACCGAGACAATTATAATTTAATCTATATATATAGGTAAAAAAAAAACTATTTGAATACAAATAGTTAACCTACATTAACATAATTAAAACGATTAAAGTCCAAGTCAATATGCACTAAACGTAGTTCACTTTTAATTTGTATGCGAGAATAAATCCGAGTGAACCGTATACACAATAACGATAATTAAAGAGAAGGGCGTGTATAATAATGCCTTGTGAGAACCGCTTCGATGATAACGAAAGCAATTACAGTTCGAGAGCTTTGTCATCGTGACACTATTGAACAATTACGTTAGTTATCAACTATTTATTGTAATATGAAAGTGTATTTATTATACGAAACTAAATTGCTTGACAGATGCATACACGAGAGCAGCTATCGTTTTATAATTCGACCGTTATCATCATTAATATTTCGAGGAAGATATATATTATATGAATATGCGTGTTTCGAACATTTCTTATTTCATGATTAGAACACTGAAGTAGAGGAGAAGAAGTTACTAAACTCTGTTTGTTGGTCTTTGCATATTTATACATATATATAACACGTATCTAAAATATTGCTGTTGTCTCATTTGTCAAAAAACTGATAAAAATATATTATAAAAACTCAGTATTATATCTTTATGAGAAATTTATAAATCAACCAGTGCGTATATATTTTATTGTCCTGAGAAACTAAAGTATTCCCATTTCGCAGGCACAAGTAACAACTTTACGTACTCATATCATTTCGACATACACAGTTATTACCATATGTGAACGAACTTTTAGACACAGTCAATCACTGTTAATCAAATTAAGATAAGAATAATCAAAACTAAAGATAAACTAAAGATAAGACAAGAATGAAATACAATGTCGTACAGCTGTAAACAAATACTAATATTCACATAAAATATCTGTTACTATCTAGTTCAAAATGATGATTTTAATACAAGCTCTTATAAAATAAATCAATACAAAAAATAAATTTAAGTATAATTAATTATATCATCACGAGCATCGAAAATGTATTCGTGTAAAGTTTCAGATTGATCATCATTGTTCATCATTGTTGACTAGAACGGGTTTAAAATCAAACATCAAAAAATATATTATATTGGAAGATTTGATCCACACATATTAACATAATATGAAGTAAAAACTTGGAAAAATAGATAGAGATTAGCGATGTGTTATTTATATGAATTAAACATGAAACATATTATCACGATAATCTCAAAGCCTATAATTATATAATAGTATCGGTTTTCGAGCCTGATGGACTATGAGAAAGAGTGAATAGACACGGTGCGATGGACACTGCACACATAGTGCACATAACACGTCTGCCCTATAATATCTCGGAATAGGTTCGCTAGCTCCAGTTGCGAATTGACTACTGAGGCCGAAATCGATCAGGAATACATTACGGTTATATACAATTAAATCCTAGTTTGTATTCTTGTTTCTTTTCAATATTACAACTCTTTAAATCACAAACAAAACATTCATGACATGTTAATATATGAACTGGGTCAAACAGTGGCCGCCTAAACTGTTTTACGGAGCATTGGAACCTTTCCAATTGACCTTAGAACGCATAAAAAAGACAATTTCAAAAAAAAACTTCATTCGATTTTACGTCATCAATTTTGTACATATATGTATCGAAATGTATGTCGGTACATCTGTTTAAGATAAATAGATTTCAACAAAGTTTGACCGATCACTATGAAAGTTGGCAAGTTTTTTTTGTCGTTAATTTGTATGCATGAATTTTTTTTATGCTAACCACTCTTTTGTAACTCGCCGTTATATGGAGTTATACAGCACATTTATTTCAACACCGTTCAACTGATCGCCACGTAAATTGATATGTCAGGCAATCAGGGCGTCTGCCAGGTTTTACTAGTTAAAACGTAAAAAATAACATGAAGAACAAAACAATGTTCTTAATCTACGTGTTCACGAATCGTTAATCCGATTGGATGTAAGCTTTTCACTTGCGTGAAGGTGTCTGAGATAATATCTTGGTTGGCTCGTGAGTCATATCGGATAATTGCTTACCAAAAACGCATGCCAGTATTAACTCCTTAAAGCCAGTCATTAAATCTTTTATAATAAAATAGAAACACGCAAACACTTTTTTTTACATTTAATTCATCACTTTTTAACATTTAAGAACATTATTTAACAGAAATATCAAGTATAATTAAATTTTAGAATCTTATTACATAATGAACGGTAATTGTTTTACAATATTCTCTCGGCGACAAACCTCGTAAAACTGAAGCTGTATAATAAAACTATAATTTATAAAATAAATACAATATTTTCACCAAACTGATTTGCTTCCACGAATTTTATTAGAGCGTGCCGTTTAAACGAACTCTAATCTAATCTACCACTCCTATAGTAGTTGTATACGATGTCAACCGTTATTTTATAAAGTAATCAACTGACTATTGTATACGAATATAAACCACGTTTAAATCTAAGTTAAAGTTTCAATCGAAGCTATGATTAAGGTAAGGCGTAACGTAAAAGTTACAAACCTACATAAGACAGTCTATACATGCGTGCGCGGTAAATACGAGCGTAAATATGTTACAGTAACAGCTCCTTAACCAGCTGACAGCAATGGGATATTGCATGGCGAAGGTTAATAACTTCTAACTCCTCTTACATAAAAATTTAGTAGTAGCTTATTCGATCAAGCTGTTCCAATGCGTTTTTAAAAAGTTTTTATTTACCTACACATGTGTGGGTTTGTGGGTGTATGCGTGGATCAAATCGTAACTAATTTATAAATCAATTCCACTCAACCTATTGAATTGAAATTTTGCACACACTTATAACTCCTGTGACAATACAATATAGTATAGGAAACTTTATTTGTTTAAATTATTGTTTTTTGTTTTTTTAATTATCGTCCTCGCTTATAAACGTTGCTTAGCAGCTGTTTAGTAAGACACTGATTCAGCTCGTGCTGACATTATTGTTTTTTTATTTTATTGTATATGTAGGCGGACGAGCATGTGGGCCGCCTGATGGTAAGTGGTCACCAACGCCCATAGACAAAGGCATTGTAAGAGATGTTAACCATCGCTTACATCGCCAATGCGCCACCAACCATGGGAACTAAGATGTTATGTCCCTTGTGCCTGTAATTATACTGGCTCACTCACCCTTCAAACCGGAACACAGCTATACAAAAGACTGCTGTTTTGCGGTAGAATATCTGATGAGTGGGTGGTACCTACCCAGACAAGCTTGCACAAAGCCCTACCACCGAGTATTTGATATTCATTAGCAAAAGTCAGAGCATTGTTCAACTTGTCACCGCCTAAACGTTAATAAGTAAGGCCGTATATGTTAACGCTTGAAATTTATAATGCGGTAAATGCGCAAGGCCTATATTTTACTTTTATTAATAACTATTAAAAGAAATCCAAATATCTCTCTTTTTATTTGGTTTCATTTCATTTTTAGTAGTTTGACTCTAGGTTGATGTCACAATCACATTATATTCAATGCATATTTTAATTCCTACGAGACTGTAGAATTCCATTAAAATAATGAGTTCGCTATTTGAAAAGTAAACACTGAAATATTTCTTATTCAAGTTAGAAAGAAAAGCTAGAAACAAAATTATAATATTATAACTAATTAACTATAAAATAAATATTAAATTATAACTTATTATTTACCAGTATTTAATACTGGTAAATAAAAATATTAAAACAAAAATCAAGTTTTAATCCGTCCTCTCGAAATACAACATCATACATATCAACTTTCTAATCAAACGTTATGTTTATTGTTTTAAATGAAATTTACTTGTAAATACTGTTCTGGATTTCGCATCAGCGATGGAATTCGTAGTCGACACAATCGTATCTGAATAAAACAACGTTTTTTTTTTTTTCATCCTCTTGCCATAATTCACGACAAGTTTCAAATCTATCTGTAGATCATTTAATTCGGAATATGCGTAACGAAAAACATTTATTAAAGGTATCCTCCTGAATACTATTTCTTTTAATTAATTAAAGACCAACTAAATAAAAACAATAATCGTTCCATACATAAAAATGAGACGTCATTTAATCAGAGTAAATATAAATAATACATAAGTTCGATGTTCAATGTTCATGTATTCCGCGTACAATTTAAACAATTTAAACGTATAATGAATGATGTTAAATTTCATATAAAGCGTTGTTTCCATTTTATATTCTAGTTTTTGTTCAAACATTCGAACGATAACAAGATAACAGTAGTGCTTGTACGAATCACCGCCCACGTACAAATGTTATTTATTGGCTACGATTTTAATTAAAGGGCACACACGATACTGTTTAAATGATTTTGAAAACGTATAATTACAAAATTATCCTGTTTTAATAAGCAAACTTATAATAAAACAGGGATATTTATGTGTTGCTACCATTACGGCTTAATTATACTCGAGCATGGCAACAATGAATTCGTACTTGTTTTTATAATTGTATGTATCATAAATTTAATCGCAGTTTGTTCAAATGTTTTCTCTCGTTTAAATTTCTAAACTGAACATAGTGCATAGACAAATTTTAATAAAAATTGACGAATACTTTCAGACAAAATGTATGGAATGGCACAATGATTGTCGATATACAACTGTATGTAAAATCTTAATAAGATATCGCTTAAAGCGAATAATAATAGTTAATGCGTGTTGTCTAAAGCCTGACATGACCAATTTAATTCAGGAATGCTATATAACATAACACTGCGTGCCGAGGAACCGAAGCAATAAGAATAAACGTCAATTAATCTTGCAAACTGTAGATAAGTACTCATAACGTGTATGAGATATACATGTTTAACCCCAAGCTAATGGTAACGCGAAAAGAACAAAAGTACCTCATATTATGAAGAGCTGGATATTTTGTACTATTCAACGCGCTTAAATTCAGGAACTCCCACTAAGAAATGAAACATTATTTTTGAGTTAGTATTCCTCTTATTGAGGAAGACTTACATTACTTAATCTAGCAAACAGTCATGGGTACGAAAATGTTTACTCCAAATATAATGACCCAAATAAAACTGCTAAAGATTTATATTATAAAGAGAGAAGTTTATATTATAAATATGGATATACGCGTAAATCTCAAAACTACCTTTCGATTCGAATTCTCCTAGCTTTAGTAAACGTAAAGCAATATAATAAAGTGTATGAGAACTACATGCATAAGGAAAAAAATGAAAAATATTTCAATATATTTTTTTAATTTCATAATACACATAAATCGAATACTTAGTCTTTTAACATTGTACATATGTTTATCGTTCCTAGTAATATATAAACTAATTAAATCAATCGATTATTATTATAGCGTCAAGGACCGTTAATATCGTATGAGTAACGCGTCACGAGAAAGTTGAACGGGTTCGAAAACGTAATTCATGAGAATGAATGAACGATCAATAACTGTGTCTACTCACAATTTCAATGTCATTAGGGTTGAAGTTCGCAAAACGGTCTTGGTCTCGCCGCGCTCATTTTACCTAGGGCAGAAACAACTTGTTGAGTTACTAGTCTAATTTACGACCTTACCTACTGAGGGGTGAGCTTTATATTATGTGTTTAGTGAACTTGTATTGTGGTAATTTTATTAATGTTATGCGTTCATTAGTAGGTCACTATATAAATACATTTTACTTATATACCTTGTTATCTCGGATTGAATGTTTCATCCGAGATATACAGGTAATTAAATATGACAAAATTAAATAGTTTTCGGACTAATCACGCTAAGATGATTCTTTAATCGTCCTTGAAATACCCACATATATGAAACTAGCAAAAATTATACTTCGCACAAACTTTTCACGAGAAGACTATATTATTTTTTAGGAAAGATTTTTATCAGAAATGATTTCAATATATGTGTATTGTACGAACGTGACTGCCTCGTTGGTCTAGTGGCTAGATATAAGGCTGCATACCCGGTGGCCCTGGGTTCAATTCCTAAGTCGGGCCAATAAATAGTTATTGGGTTTTTCTGTCAGAAAATTCTCAGTAGCAGCCCGGAGTCTGGAAGGTGGAAGTGTGTACACTCTCGTGCCTCGGAAAGCACGTTAAGCCGTTGGTCCTGCGCCTGAACTCTTTCCAGTCGTGTCGGATTGCCGTCCCATCGGATTATGAGAGCTAAGGAAAAGGGAGTGCACCTGTGTTTGCGCACACACTTGTGCACTATAATATCTCCTGCGCAGTTGGCTAATCTCTCTTGAGATTGGCCGCCGTTGCCGAAATCGGTCTGGAGGACCTTTGTACGAACGTACCCTCCTCGACTTAACTGTTCAAGTTATGTTTTCTGACGTAATCACGTTTATTTCGTGTAGTTTGTAAGATCTATTAAATTATGAAATTTTGCTCTAATTAAAAAAGTAACTTTATTTTCACATTTAGTTAGAATTGGATTTGTTTTAGACTCATATAACATACATTCTTCATTTTTTAATATATTATATTTAAAAGTAAAAAGGTACCAATTCATCGACAAAAAAATAAATATTTTTTTTTGAAGCTGTGCTATTTGTTGTTTATTTTGTGGAAAAATACGTTAATGACGGCCAAGTGGTTATCTAAAATACAACACGTATTATAAATTAAGTTATTTTACTTAAGAACTGTTTGTAGTATATAATATGATGTTGTTTATTTTTATTCCTCGTGCCATTGAAATACATATTAAGATCTACAACTCTCATATCCAAAATTTTGTTGCAGATTTCATATAATATGTACATAGCCAATTAACTTAATCCCGTAAAATAAAGTTAAGCATACAAACGTAGTACATGCCGATGGCAATCTAGAAACTTTTTATGATGTTATAAGTCATAAAATATTTATCTCGTATTTTCGTCTGTATACTTAAAGTATAAACACAACTTATCTCAATATAAGACGAACTGCTATGGTGCTCAAAATTTATATATTTATTCTGTTATATACCTAAAATTCGTCTGATGCAACATTTTGGCTAACATTAAAAGCATTAATTAATTAAACCTTACACAAGTAGACTTTTGCGTGTACCTTTGAATAGTTATTTTTAAATTCATTAAATATAAAATAAATACATTTTAACACGTATAGATTTGTAAGCGATGGTAACAGCGTTCTTCAAAACATAAACAATATAAACATTAACTTAAATATATGTTATTTAAGTAGGTCATTAGTTAATTAATACCAATGTTGTAGTGTGTAGTCAATAGTTATAAAATAGTGACGACAGAAATTATAGTTTCAACGTAAACATCGTTAAGCAATTTACACTATAACAATATAAGGAAAAATTCAAACATCGACGCGTTCGTTTTCCGTTTAATGGGGTTTTATTCCTATTCTAAATATAAACGTTTTTCAAACGATAATTTAAGTTTACCCTTAGGTTAATAACCAACTAACTATCAGCTTGTATCTGTTTTGCTGTACTGCTTGTAAAATAGTGCAATTATATATAAAACTTTCATAAAATCTGAACATTCGTTATAAACACACAAAAGAAAATATAATATAAGTAACTTACAATACATAACAATAATTAAAAAAATGTATATAGTTTTATAATTTCTTAGTTAATATACAATACGATTCACGTTCAACGTACGTTTTTAGTACAGAGTAGCACAGAGAACGTCACGCAAATTCAAACATCCGATCTGTGCATGCTTTACATAGAATATTACAAAAATAAATGCTAAAACTTACACTATTTTGTTATTTATATTAGACTATACCAATAGCAGATATTATATAAATATATTAAACAGGATAACACATTGTTAAGTCACATATTTACAAGGCAGAATAACATAACAACAATTTTAATTATTTATATAAAAATACTTAAGACTAATTAATATAGTAAATAACATTAGAAAACGTTAATGTTTTCAGCAGAATACGGTGATAAGTTTTCATAATTACATTAAATAGTCAACAAAAATTAATACAATAAATTTTAATCGTTGGTAACCTTCTGACGATTTGCGAAATTTACAAATACAGAAATTACCATAGAATTTTTAGTTGCGACGAACCATGATATTGGATAATTATACGAATTTAAGACCAGGATACTAGATGCGGTAAATAATTAACTAAATATAATATATATGTATTTAAATTTGAGCATACTTTGAAATGCCTCGATACTGTTCTATTATTATTCAACCATTCATGGTATACACCTATAAATGATAAATTGACAAAGTTATTTGTTTAGTTATACATATAATTAGTGAGTTTATGGATAGCACGCCATGGGAAAGGAACGTCCTCATTCTGGCAATTTCTTTGTTATACTGAAAATTTGTAAACATTTACAAGACAACAAAAAATCTGAGTTTCTTTTGCCGGTTCTTCTCAGGTCAGTATATTCTCTTTTCCGTACCTGTGTTGGTTTCTAATTTGACCAATAAGTAAGTGTAACGCTTATATATTTAATAAAATATTTTGATTTCATTTGTTTCATAATGAGATACTTTTATTTATTCGCTGATGTAACGCTCGTTTCTGAACTGTTACGTACGAAATGCGCATAGTGATTATCTTCCTCAAAACAATATAATGGGATAAGCATCTATAATCTCTATCACGTGCTAATCTAATCGCATCATTCGTTAAGCAGCACCACATTTTTGGGTTATAACATTGCAAGGAAAATAATTTGGCAGACTTACTAGCCAGGCGCTTTATTTCGTGTTCATTTATTGGATAGTTAGTTTTTCACAGATACCAATTACGATTTATTTACTCGAATTTACGGATACGCATTACAAAAATCACTTAGTCAACTATTACTCACGGGTTTAACTGTACGATACTGATACTCTGTATTAATTGTCTGGAGTTTATTCGCTCCGGGAACCCGGAATCAAAAGATGATATAAAAAGTTGTAATATTTAGCAATAATTTAAATGTTTATATTTTAAATAATTTAATGAAAGTACTACAGTTTGAAAAAAAAACTTAACTGCTGAGCTTCCTGCCGATTATTATCGTTTAAATCTACATTCCGATCAGGTGATAACATACACTTAGTACGTTTTTTAACTTTAAAAATAAGGATTAATACATAACTAATATAATATTATATTTTTGTTTTATAATTATAGCCCGTAACAATAAAACTATATTTCGTTTATATATTTAAAGTAACCTATAATCGTAAAAAATATAAAGTAGATATTAATTGTTTCCCAGATCTGCGGTTCAGTTGAACTGTGTCCGTTATGAGTAATGTTACAAGTATGTAAACTAGTAAATTGATACGGATCCTTTTCCAAGTCACTTAAGTCTTAGCCTATGTGTTCATCCTATTTTAATAAATAGAAATATATAGAAGACGTTTACTTTACAATTTCAGTGTTAGTCTAGAAATAGATATAGCAGAATAGTTTCGCCGCTGTCAGTTAATGTGTTTGTTTACGCAATATAACGAATAGTTCGCAGAATCAATTAACCGTTACGTGTCGTTATCTCTGAGCTCGAACGTGTCACTCGACGGCGACCTTGCACTGAATTAATTACACGTTTTCTCACGTTACTACGGCGTGCAATTTATCTTAACTCGTGGAATTTCTTCTTTATATTATATAGTTACTTGATATTAATGATAATGTGGATGATATGACTTAGTTTGTTTAACAAAAAATAGTTCATTTCTTTATTATGTCGTATGTTATTTCGTTCAAGATTGTGGAAAAATATACCAATACAGTTTGAGTATAATATTTGCCGGGAGATTATAGAAAATCGAAACCAAAAGTAAACTAATGTAATAAAAGTTCTAATAACTATAAAGTAACGTCCTCCTGACCGATTTCGACCACGGCGGCCAATCTTAAGAGATTAGCCAACTGCGAAGGAGATATTATAGTGCACAAGTGTGTGCGCAAACACAGGTGCACTCACTTTTCCCTAGCTCTCATAATCGGATGGGACGGCAATCCGATATGACCGGAAAGAGTTCAGGCGCAGGACCAACGACTTTACGTGCTTTCCGAGGCACGGGAGTGTACACACTTCCATCTCCCAGACTCCGGGCTGCGAATACGCGGACTGAGAATTTTCTGACTGAAAAACCCAATAACTATTTATTGGCCCGACCTGGGAATTAAACCCAGGACCACCGAGTCTGCGGCCTTATATCTAGCCACTAGACCAACGAGGCAACATTAAAATAAATAAGTATATCAACGTCAGTTAAACGTAGAACCGTAGAGACCGTGAAAAGTAGAGACATTAAAATAAGTTCTAAAATTAATTTCGTTTAACAAAACTCATATCCATAGTTATTCAACAACATTACAAAGGGACGGGTACGAGTTATGAAAATGACTGCGTTATGGGACTCTGGAGATTTTATAAATAAGAAATCGCGATAGCCATTTATTTCCCAAACATAAGTTTGTTGCAATTTATTATACATCATATTGGATAGGTATTAGCTAGCATTTAAAAAGATAGACGTTACCCTAAAAACGCTTCTACAATAATCTAGAACGTTATCGAAATTAACATAAGCAAATGAATACGAATACACGAATATTTTAAGGGAATTAACATTAGGAATTTATATACCTACGCCGACAATGTCTGTAGCGAATCGAAATAATGAATAAATTATTTAAATATATATATAGTGTTACAATTTCAAGAACCATTGTTTCCGTTATCGTTGACTAATTTTTGGGACTTCATTAAGTTGAAACGTGTTGGACGTAACTTTAATATTATTTACATAATCCAACATTTTATATATGTTATACAATCTATACTTCGATATAGGTAGTATAATTATAATTATATATTTAATTTAATTAAAAGTACTTTTAGGAGAAGAAATAATTGTCGAAATGTTGTAGTAGTATTTAATTCAAATTAACTTAAATTAATAATATGGAACAATTACTATTGCCCTTTTTTAGATTTCACAAGAAACATTAATATAAGTATCAAAACCAATGCTAAAAACTCACGTTCACGTCACGTGTTACATATTCATAATTATTAATAAGAGTTAAGTTATTTTCCACTTCTCACTGATATATATATATTTGTATGGAATAATTTAAAAAAATAACAAATCTTTTTGTTTAGTTTTTATTTAGTTACTTGAAAACAGTTTCATAACAATATTTGCCTTATTTATAATATATTTGTATTCCGTGTGAGATATTGTACAGCTTTATTAATTTTATACAAATGAATACTGATGTCCTCCTGACCGATTTCGGGCACGGCGGTCACTCTCGACGGACACCAACCGACTACACGGGACACGTTATAGTGCACAATTTTCTGTGCAAACACAAATTCATATTTCTCTATCAACTATACAATAAAGTTAATGAATCATACAGATGTGAAATCTAGAAAAGGCCCGGTAAAGCTAAGATATTTAAATACAAAATAAAAAAATACTATGATAATTTATATACTTAAATGTTAAAGTACTACCACGAATAGATCATACCCCCTTTAATATACCCTTTTCTTTTACTTACTATTTTTTTTTCTTTTTTAATGAAAAGTTAATGTATTTATTTTTTGTATTTCTTCTTTATTTATACTTTTATACGTATTGTTTTACTTGAATGCATGTTTCTTTTTACACATTTTTATTATTATTATATTTCTTTTTTTCTCTTTTTGTTTTGTCGATTTGTTTAAAAAATGTTAAATTGGAGTGAGCGAAACTAGATTTGTATAATTGCATGATGAGTTAGCCTATAATTGCGGTGTATAGTGTTAGTAAATGTCATTTAAAATATTTAAAATTGTTAATTTTTAGGACCGATTTATATAAACATTGTGCATTGTGTTGGCTTCCTATAAAATAAAATAAAATAAATAAAATATTTAGTTCAATCTATTCGCAGGGACTTTTCAAAGCAACATTCATATTATTTAATTCCAAACGAATTCTCTAATAATAACTCAATAAATATATACTACCTTATTAAATACCTCATATTTACCCACTTACTATTGTAAGCAAACGAGAAGCGCGTGTGTCATTATCTTCGAAATAATTGTATACAATTATTAAGATAAGTTACTATTTATCGTAAGTTAAATAAAAGGCTTATTAAATTCATATAAATATGTGTAAAGCGTAACGTCTCTATTTCAGTTCGTATAGAATAAAAATGTTAAGAATCACCGTGAAATAGACTTGAATGAAACGTGAAGATCCCCAAGAATATCAATTTCATGAAAGTAGGTCACCTTTATTTCTATATTTTATTCGGAAGAGACGTAATATTCGGCAAGCAAGTTCCGAATTTAAATGTATATATGTAAAATATTATAATCATTTGATATTTGATTATTTTTTAATGATGTCAGCAGATATGCACCAGTCGTTACCAACGTTCGAATATTAATCACAATAAATTTTACTTAAAAATATTTAAATTAATTTTAATCTTAAGCTTACAAATACAAATAAAGATTATGTTTGAAAATCTTTTTATCTATACATCTATATAAAATAAATAATTTCTTTATCTTCTCGATATATTTCTCGAAACAAAATACAAAAACTCAATTTAATCAGTCAATATCTTGTATACTGAAAGTTCAAGGGTGTACTCTCCAGTAACCTTATCAATAAATTTTTGTAGGTCAAGTGCACGAAAGCGCAGCTCTTCGATAATAACATTATCGTAAAAGAAACTGTATTTTTAAATGTTTAGGGGTGTATTTGACTCACCAGCGCTGCTCTTGTGACGTAGTCAGGCTGCGATCACCGATCCATCGGCGCACCGGCATTGAGTTGACGCTCGCGTCGGCGCCACTTCGGACGCGCGTACGCACACACACACCACCGTCACTGTCACTGTACACACGCGTACACAACACAGCACTGACACGCACAAACGGCAGCGCCGTCACACACCTGCACGCTGACTATGCACACTTGTCACCTAGAACAAGAAAAATTTAGGTTATATGAAGCAGTCAACAGATTTAAAATTAGTAGAAAAGCATTTGGAACATTGCAAACATTGCAAGTTACAATTGTAATATTAGCAAAATAACCATCGACGAATTTATGAATACATTTATTAAAACCGGATACTCTCGGGTGGTCTTTACTTGAAGCGCGGCTATTTAGCGTTTTGATTACTATGCAACATGTTTTACGAGCTTGTTACATTTACAGTGTAAATTGTAAACATAACGATGACACCGCAACAGTGAGTGCAGATATCGCTTGCACGCGGCTTTACTGAATAATAATCGTGTTGTAAACACGTTTTATAGCTTTATAGAGCGCAAATTGTAAAATATACGATAACAACTGAAATGCTTTTCGCAAACTGTCATGGAAACAGACTATTTGCATCGTTTACGTCACATACGAGATAATATCGTCAGACTGCATTTATAACTTTTTTCTTTATACTTATGAAAAATAATATTGTTTATACATGATATTTTCATTCAATTCAAAGTTTGTTCATCACGTGATTAAAGTATACTACAAGTATATTAATTATCAAATGTTTTCACATACGTGAAATTCTAAATATCTGTACAAATTTTTATTTACATATAATTTGAACAGAAACAACAAACTCGCAACTAGCAACTTTTAAAAATTGAAAAATCTGATTAAAAAGGAAGCAAGTTAAGTTTGACTTCAAACATAGTTGTAACACCGACCCACATATTGCACGGCACACGGTACCGGCACTCAAAAAGATTATTTTTATAGCGTTACACGGAGACCGGCGTTATATTTTACGGTCCATAAAACAGGTAAGGAGTAACAATGTAAGCTTTATGATTCAGATGTTACCTGCATTGTTTCCGTCGTAGACTATATAGGATAACAGAAATGTACTCCAATAGTATGGAAATCGATGCATTGTAGACTGTTATATATACATAGGTAACATGGTATAATTCGAACGAATGGTGCAGTGCTCACTGCAACAAGTTTATGAACGTAATCTGGGGTTTAATTCTCGCTCTTCGTCGCTCTATTGTTTTCAGACGTCCATAGACAGAGGTCATAACAACCATTTCATGTGTTCAATGCAATAATAAATATATATA
The DNA here is from genome assembly GCA_905220585.2 of Nymphalis polychloros. Lineage (NCBI taxonomy): Eukaryota > Metazoa > Arthropoda > Insecta > Lepidoptera > Nymphalidae > Nymphalis > Nymphalis polychloros. The sequence continues at coordinate 2,762,045 of HG992264.1, read as the reverse complement.
TTTTTAATATAATAGAATAATTAATTTATCTCTTACACATATGATTATGGTGGATTTAATTAATACTTTTAACTACTAGTACGTATTAAATTAACAAAGCCTCGTCAAAAATAAGCTTTAATTTAATCCAGGTACTAAAACCAAATAAAATTAATACTAAGTTTGAATTCACCAGTATTATTTGTAAATTTTCAGCTCCACTGTTTAGATAGAACTTATACAATATGCAGATTTGACCCACACAGACTCGCGAGCATTCCAAATAAGAGCTTGTAAAATTAAAAGATTACAAACAATTAATAAAGATTATTTATAGAGAACTAGCTGTCCATTCAAACTTCCAATAGGCGAAATTTATACAAAAATACCACTCACACAACTGCTTAAAATTTTCAAATATTATTTTTAGCGGATTATTACGTTATTTATCTATTTAATAAGTACACAAACAATATACATATTATTAGGCTTACACAACAACCAAAAAAGAAAAAAACAACTTCTAATATGTATGTACATATCGATTACAACAAGTGTACATAACATTCACACTAACCTATGTTCTATACTTCAGCTTTCTAGGCTCGGTAGTTGTGTATTAATAAAACACTGCCTCGTTGGTCTAGTGGCTAGATATAAGGCCGCAGACTCGGTGGTCCTGGGTTCAATTCCCAGGTCGGGCCGATAAAATAGTAGCAGCCCGGAGTCTGGAAGTTGGAAGTGTGTACACTCCCGTGCCTCGGAGAGCACGTTAAGCCGTTGGTCCTGCGCCTGAACTGTTTCCGGTCGTGTCGGATTGCCGTCCCATCGGATTATGAGAGTAAAGGAAAAGAGAGTGCACCTGTGTTTGCGCACACACTTGTGCACTATAATATCTCCTGCGCAGTTGGCTAATCTCTTGAGATTGGCCGCCGTAGCCGAAATCGGTCTGGAGGTCCTTATATATAATGAAATACTCATAATGATAACGATGATTTCATAGCTGACATTTATTATCCTTAACACTTTTAAAACTTAATATTTTAATTATCTTTTCTTAGCTACACGTAGTCTACCAATGTACTTGTGAATTCAGCTGTTTTATCTACGCCACATATTATAATAGTTTATACAATGATGAATATTCAAATCGATTCGTATTGTTCAATTTTGCAAACAGAGATAACAATGTAATTACTGCGTTCGTAGCTACAATGTTGTTTGTTAATTTTGATAAACTAACGCTTTAGTTGGTGGACGTATTGATACATTAGTATTAACATTATATTAGCAAACTTTATATGAAATGATTATTATATTATGTATAATTAGGGTTGCCAGTTTCTCTTTTCATTTATTCGTTATTATTTAGGCAAATTTGCAATATTATTAACAATGAAAGGAAGTTTGTTTTAACTTTATGTGTATTACGCATTAGTTTATAGTACACGAGCTTTCATCCGCTTATTAAAAGGGGTCAGGAATGCATAAGTAGCCTACGTTTCTTGAGGTACAAGCTTGCTTATGAAGCTTAATTGCATCAATTTCGATTCAATTGTTTATTCATGAAAATGTAATAGACGAGACTGATTGAGAGTCAAGAGATTTATATATAATTCCAATATAATAAATAATTTATTTATTTATTTTAAGGAAGACAAACAGTAATAGAACACACAAAACAATTAACACATTACCAAAAAAACCAAGTCTTCAAAATTAAGTAAATTGAGATTGAGATTCTTCTGTTTAAGATTTGCCTTTTCTAAACATTACTTTAAAATGAATCAACCAGACAGTACTGTGCATAATTCGAATTATGAAACAAACTAAATATGCAACTAATGTAAAACTAGGTTAATAAGAGTTGTATATACGCACACTAAATCTGCATACCTAATGGTAATTTCCATTATCATTGGTTGTGCACACTAAAATCTAAATAACGTCAATATAATCTATATAAGGCTTAAAAACATACATATAAATAACAATATATAACTATAAGTATGATATACTAATATTCAGTAAAGGTACATACATTTCTATATGGAAATATAAATTTTATACAAACGTTAGATACATTCTAACTAATATTATAAATGCGAATGTGAGTTTGTTTGTTTCGCATTCACACCTAGGGCACTAAGCCGATTTTAAAAATTCTTTCCTCAATGGAAAGCTACATTGACAGCGGGTAAGATAGACTATATTTTATCCTCGTATTCTCTCGGAAACGAGAACTACGCGAGTGAAACCGCGAAGTAAAGTTAGTATTAAATAAAAAAACAAACGCAAAATGTTTGAAACAAATGAAAGTGATACATAGAGATGACCAAAAAGTCGCAAGTGCTACAGAAGTCAATGTATTATTATACTGAATATTATATAACTAGCTTTGTAATTATACGTTATGCTTTAGAGTACACTCAGTATTAATAGCCGTGTTTCTAATTTGAGTCCTAGCAACACAACCTTGTCCAATAAATGCTCGGTAACGTAATAAATCAAATGTTCAAATCGGTCAGCTTCTTATTAAACTCAATGTCGTTGTCATATGTATTTATTTCTGTATTGATTTCGTTTAATACATAAATCAATACTAATTGTAGCGATATTTCTCGTATGCGAACTTTGGACGTATATTTTTGACTCCTTAATAGCTGAAAAAGGACTTGATCCGGAATACGAACAATTACTATTATGTTCGTTTTAAAACTCAACAGCTACCTACCTACAGTTGGACAGTAAACTCGTTTGGACAAAACGCTTATTTACTCAGCAATAAGAAACATAAAAAGCTCTGTGCCTTTGATAAAATCAAATTAATAAAAATAAAAAAAAGAGTTCTTAATCCGCTACAATATATATACCCGATCTATATATGATATGATTGAAACTATATCAACTTTAGAAACACCAACGATGACGCGATTTATATGTAAAACAATAAATTAACAATTCCAACGAGCTGCATTGCTAACGCGATATCAGACTTGAGATGTTACGAGTACGTCCCTCGTGTTCGTGATTAAGTTAGCTCAGTCATATTTCACTCATATACATGTATGTATATTCGTATACACAGTATACGAATATACATACATGTATATGAGTCCAAAAAAATTTGTTACATGTATTCATAGTAATAACATAATAACATTTCAGCGAGATACCTCAATTAGAAAGGGGTACTCAATCGAGTGTTATTTTTGAATTTTTCCGGTAAAATGCTTAATTTTTACTTTTTGTTACACGACAGTTTCATGTGTAAAACTAGTAAATATATATTAAAATACACTATTGCAGAGTTTTATAAACAAATTTAAACAGTTAAATCAAAGTAAAAAGTATCAAACTTATTTAGTAGACTGAAATGAATCAATGTAATAACATGTGTTCAAGACGAAATTGTTCTACTTGGGTTCGAAATGTTGAGCCATTGATAAGGCTTAATTAACTCCATACTCTTCGACAAGTTTTACTCCGTTATCGCCACAAAATTGTTGAATCCAAAAATGTACAAGATTCTGCGCATGTATTTATTTAAGAACTTATAGAAGTATGGTGTAAATCTAGTATTCCGACCAGACAACAAATAAGTGCATTGAAAAACTGATTAAGTTTCATAAGAACTGGCTGTTTTTGAAGAAAAATAGAAGAAGAAATTCTGAAGCACAAAGAAAAAGATAGTATTTATGTACAAAAGAACTAGACAAACTTTTCGATATTGCCTATGCAAGCGCTATGAATTTGATATAAAATTGCGAACGACAGAGCATTTCTCATCGATCAAAGAGATGTAAGATGATCATGACCTCAATCAGCAAGAAACTAAAAAAGGTAAAAAAAACGTTCTCTAAAACGGAAACAAAAATCGCAAGAATTGAGAGAAATGGCTGCTAAAAGTAATGCTTCATTTTCGGTGGTGTCGTGTCAAGAATTAGAAATTGAGTGCAGCTTCGGTCCTGCGAGTAATGCTAGCATATTAGAGGATAAGTCCAAAGATGACTTTGTGATCAAGAGTGCTTTTAGCCTAGTTTTCTGACAAGTGATATCAAGGACTCTTTCTTGCAATTACCTCCTGAGACTTGGAATGACAATTTTGATTGCCTTGAAGGCAAAAATTGTGTCAAAAATTTGCGTATTGTTAATGATACAGCGGAGAGAGATGTTAAGCTATTAGAAGATTACAACACGATACTCACTAAGAATAAGAAAGAAAAGCAATTTTTACTTCACTTTTTTTATAACAGGTAGGCGGATGAGCTTATGGGCCACCTGATGGTAAATGGTCACCAACGCCCACAGACATTGGCACTGCAAGAGACGTCAACCATCGCTCACATCGCCAATGCATGCGCCACCAACCATGGGAATCAAAATGTTATGTCCCCTTTGCCTGTAATTACACTGGCTCACTCACCATTCAAACCGGAACACAACAACACCAAGTACTACTGCTTTGCGGTAGAATATGTGATGAGTGGTTGGCCTACCCTACCTACCCAGACGAGCTTGCACAAAGCTCTACCACCAAATGTCATTGTCGAACAAAAATTGCGACTATATTATGTTAATTATTGCTCTGTTACCAATTTTTGTTCATATTTAAATACTTAAAATACTTTGTATACTTATTTGATTATAATATTTGTAATATTAATAAACCTGAAATTACGTGTTTTATTTAAAATCCTCAACTTTTTATCAGAAACTTCCAAGTCGATGAGCACCCCCTTGTATATAAGATAGGGGGCTGAAATTTTTCACTCATAATAGATAATTATATATTATAAAAACTGCTACATCACATGATAAAAACTAAACATGTCGGCCAAAGCAAACTTTTACTAAAACACAAACTACAACAAAGGTACAAAAAGCGAGGTGAGTGTATAAATTTCCGCAAAAAGCGGATAGCTCGGAACTATGTAGCGGCGGGACCGACTCGAGGAACTTTTAATTGCAAGGGCCATTGATCGCATACGCCAACGAGAATGTTTCATAAAAAAATATATCGTTACAACTTACGACGTTCTATTGTCATTGCTACGATTGTTGTAATTTAAGTATAACATTATTAGTAAAATGATCGTATATAGACATTAGTGCCCAAATATGCTATCTATTCTCTATACTCTCTTATTTGTCGATAACTATGGGGAATAAAATGTTATGCCTGTTTGGATGGTGGATACGAAGAACTTGCACTAAAACCAGTGAGTGGCTGCGTACGTTACGACTCAAAACAAAAAACCTCAATGGATCTCGATTGCCGTACAAATGCTCTGAATACTGTTGAATTCTAATACGGTGGACAGCAGACGTCGCATTTGTCAGTTTGTGTTCGTATTCAAATTTAAAGTGATACATACATATTTGATGTATTAATTGCCAATTCACCAAGCTGGAATTACAAGCTTGTTATAAGGAATAAGTGAAGCAAAATTGTAAAGAATATATGAAGCAAAATTGTAATAATATATTGGGTGATAACTAAACAAACATACAAACAAAAATAAGGACGTTGATTAATTAATTAATATATATTTTTAAATAGAGATCATAGTGTTATTAGCAAAACTTCTTAACTACACATCCGACTTTGAAAACGATCCGAACTCAGGAAGTCCTAGTTCGCCCTCATCACTGTATAGTGAGGTAAATGTATATTTAGGTATATAAAGAGATGGATTGAACTTGCAACTTTGAAGTTCACCGAAATACATGCCGGGTTTGAAGGATACTTTAACACTGAGATCTATATTGATATAATGAATGCGAAAGTTACACTGTCTGTCTGTTACCTATTTTAATACATAAGATATTTGGTATGACGGTATCTTGAAACCCAAGGAAGAACACAGGCTACTTACTATTTTCATGTTTAATACGCGGGCGAAGACAACTAAGTTATAAACTTAATATCCACTTGGACAATATTAGGCTAAATCGCTGAACGTCATATTGATGAAAGTAATGTTGAAGTTTTGTTTGACACAAATTATACCTACTTATAAAAAAGGGTAGGTATATACAAACATATTCGCCAAGTACAAACTAACTGTACAATAAACTGGCGGAGGAATAAAGCGGGACAAGTGCATAAATTTCCGAAAAAAAGAGAGAGATGGTTAGATACAACGTAGCTGCGACTCCGCCGCGAGCAACTTTTAATTGTGAGTGCCATTGATCGAATCCGGTGACGAGAGTCTTGATTACCCGAGCGTTATGAAGTTATATTATAAATGTCATTAATTGTATCTTTGCGTCGTCATTATAACGATGTACGACTGGAAAGATTAATTATAACTGTGGCAGAAATACTAGTACGGTATATATGGTACAATCTACTCACATCATCCAAAGTCGCGTAAGTCACTTTATTAAAAATATCAGGAATACCTATCGTTACAAACTAAAACATTCGATATGAATAATTACGAAATCATAATTAATATAATCCCCATATAACATTTTTTTATTTTATGTAAAGTTTACAAATATTTGTATGATACGGAATAATATATTTAATTTTAATCAAAAATAACAAAAATTGTGGCTAAAATAGTATATAAATAAGGCATAGTTACATTATTTACGACCGTTTAGACATAATAATATGAAACTGATATTGACCATTGCCATTGACTCACTTTTCAATACATAATATTTAGATATGTAGGAGGTATGCCTATAAATCAGATACCGAAATGTTGTGTTCATTTTATATAATATAAATTACATAAACATATTATACGAATACGGATAAGTCACAATAAATCATAATGTCATTTCGAATCATTCCGCGTCTGGTCTCGTGTTATTCTAATTACTTCCTTAAGAACAGAAAATGGACAAAACAACATTTATAGCTAAGCGATAAAAACCTTTTTGTTATGCATTAAATAATATAAATAATATTTTATTCAAATTACGCTTTCAATATATAGTGAAACTCAATATAATATCATAGTTAAAATCATTAACTCCATGTTTATGATGTCTAAAAAATCTAATTTAATCGATTCTATTGAGAACGATTGCCACAAAATTTAACTTACAATTTTTAAACTCATTTAAATGTATATAAAAACAGATGGCGAATACCGACCGATATTGATTTTATTGTTTTAGCCAGGTATGCAGCCAGACGGGCAAACGAGACACGAAAGTAAGCACCTGACTAATACTGACAACTTATTTAATTAGCTACCAATCATGTATTGTTAGAGATGTCATTTATTCGGCTCGATAGTGAAGTTATTAGTATCGACAAGTATTGCTACATGGAGGTGGAGGGTAGAGCAACTGATTACACAATCAATCAGTTAATCTACAACCAAATATAAACATACTCGTCGTACCAATACAATACGATTATTAATTAGCAGGACAACTGCCGTATCACAACCGGCACCGGTATACATTGCTGTGACTTGATATCGAGCGTCTATCTTACGCAAAAACGCTTCTTGAGTGAAATTTACAGTAAAGGAATAAATTATTTAATAATATACATATTACGTATTACATGTTACCGTTACATTTATATACATATATATACTTTATCTATTTAACGCTGTATTATCCTTAATCGTTTGCGACAGTTCAATAATATGATACTTATAAACATTTATATGTACTTAAGAGACACATTTAACTTACCTCTCGTATTAAAACAGATTGTATATTCCATTAGCGTAACATCTCCCGTTGTAACTCGTAATGAAACTCGAGATAACGCTTCAATTAAATGATAAATGCTGAAGATAATGACGTTCGCGCAGTTATAGTATTAATAGCGAGTCATCTCTTAGAGCCGCTTCACATTAGACCGGACCGACACTTTGTTTAATTGTGGCAAACGTCGTGGTCTATAATTCCATACATACGACGAAACAGAACCGACACATTTATCGTGTCGTGCCATACAAAGTGTCGATCGGACCTAGTGTGAAACAGCTCTTAGACAGCGAGGCAAGAGTTATGATATTATCGGAACGATGAGAGATAACAAACGAACGACGACGGAATCTCTTTGAAAAGATTGACGCGTTTAGTTTGGTGCACGGAAAAAAACTAACGTTAAATAATTAGTGAGTCGTTATAATAACTTAATCACTGAAAATAGAACCAAAATACTTTTAATCTAATAAAAAGAATAATTTAAGAAATTATTTACTTCAAACGTGTAAAACGTTCAACACTTTTTAATTATTTTAAAAATAATACTATACTAATACCTGTTTTGTAATGTATTTCTATTATACCTCCAGCTTAGCGGTACGCTTGTGTAGTGATGCCAATAGCCCAAGGTAAAAGGAACGAACCCACAACTTTTGAATCGTTAGACAGACCGTATACCGTTAGGTCTATTGAGGCTATTCATGTCGAGTCGAATGCAAATTTAAACTTTGAATAATTAAGTGTTTCTTACTCAGCAAAAAAAAAAAACCTTTTAGCGATAAGTTCTGTGAAAACGAAATAATTGCTTCTGAGAAATATAAAATTCTTTACTTCCACAAAATAATTAACATTCCGAGCAACGTTTGAATTCAAAGTAATATATAACATAAATAACAAAATGCAAACCAAAGCGACATCAATATTAGTTTGTAATTAGTAGTATCAGCTAAACGGACATTTTCTTATCGCTACAGGTCTTACGGTACACGGTTTCGAAACCCAATAACTAGTAACCGGGGTCTATGAACTATCGATTGCCGTGTCCCAAGGGCGCTCGCTGCTATACAAGCTAGTTGCGGATCAGTTATTGTCTTGTGTTGAGGTACGTGACATCCTTTAACGTTTTAATTAATTAAAACATTTTTTACGGTTATATAAGGTAAATGATATGTCGTATATTATTGTATTGAAAGAAAACTTTTTTTAAATAAAGGACCTTTACTCAAACGTTACCTATCTGTAGTAATATTATATAATAAATGCGAAAGTAACTCTAGGGTAATGTAGTTGTTACTATGTGTGTTACGCTTTCACGGCTAAACCATTGAACCGATATTAGTAAAATTTGGTATGAAGTAAGTTTGAACCCCAACATAGGCCGGACGAGCCGATTGGCGTGGTTGGTAGATACCTGCCTTTCGCGCCGCGGGTCGTGGGTTCGATTCCCATCCCAGGACAAACATTTGTGTGCATGAACATATCTGTTTGTCTTGAGTCTGGGTGTAATTATCTATATAAGTATGTATTTGCAAAGGAAACGTATGTAGTATATCAGTCGTCTGGTTTCCATAGTACAAGCTCCGCTTAGTTTGGGATCAGATGGCCGTGTGTGAATAATGTCCCAGGATATTATTATTATTATTATTATAGGACATTCATAGGCTACTTTTTTACTTCTAACACGTGGACGAAAACTACTCGACTATAACAACAAATTGACAATAATCTCACTCAAAGTAGATTCATTTTAAAACGATTATTTATTTATTTTCATTTTATATAACATTTAGTTCAATAACGTTCAATTTTAAACGTTTTAAAATAAAGGGCATTTATCCAATCCCTATCTCTCTTGCCTTTCACCGACACAAAAGACCGTCGCAGTCCGACCGCAAGTAATTCTAACCCGATCGTTTTCTAAAGGCCACTTGGTTATTTACCCTTGCAATATCCTCCGCTTCAAATATGTTGAAAATTTAATACAATTTTGTTGAAATACTACAGTAGGTAAGGGATTACAACAGAGACACATTTGTGGACGTTATTTGAAAAATGAATATGATGTGTGTCTCAATGTTTTCGTTATCTTTCTTTTAAACTAGCAATTACTGTCGGCTTACTTGTAAACTTTATTTAGCGCGGCTTATTAGTAATGTTGTGTCTTTTTCTTTCGAATGTCACATAGACAATGATAGAAAGAGACAAATCAGTGTTCTACTAAACGGCCGCTAAGCAACGTTTAAGAGTAGGGCACTATTTTATACTTTTACTTAGGTGTGCAGGATTATTTTAAGACTCAACATAAATGAAAACTGAATCAGTTTGTAATGAGTTTCATGTAATGCTAAATAATGGCAGCAAGATAACGCTTCTTTATTTAATTAAATTCAAACAATTATTCGAAACAACTCGCGTGCCCCACTGATATTCCAACTTCACGCAAGTACCAAAGTAGTAACCGTTCAATAGCTTGATAGGCGTAAATTAGAATGCAATCTTCTTTATATGAAAAATATAACAAAAAAGAACATTTTTTATAATCCAAAACATAAACGACTTCTGTGCTGAATTTCCTTAAAATCCGCCTAGCGCTTCGAGAATGATTGAAGGACAAACATCAAAAGAAACCTACTTTAATAAGTTACATAAAAAACATAGCTGAATTAGGTAAAACTTATAATTTTGAATAATTAATTAGTATTTAAATGTACAAATTTAGTAATATTTCAAAACGTGTACTTCGTTATCAGACGTATAAAAACGCTAGATTTTCAAATGTAAAATTAATACAATGTTCATAATATCAGTTACTGTATTTAATTCATTATAGCAAAACCAAAGTGTGCCCGGATATTATAATAAGTGGCAAGGTAATATACGATTAAAATCTTTAGATTTAGTAATATCATAATAGTAATAGACTTACAACGAATATTGTAAGTTATTTTAATAATTTGCGGTATTTTGGATACCGATATAATTGATACGTATAATATGTGATCTGCGATAGATTTTGTATAAGATTACGTTTTGACAACGCCAAAGTCTAGACCGCCTATCTTTTGTATTACATGAAACAGTCTTATCGATATTTTATGCGTAACATCCGTATAGGCAGATGTATCGTTTCCTGATATAGACAGGCGACACAAAGGCAAATGCATTAATTTACAGTTGGCAAGATTATCTTGACGGACGGACAATCCTTAAATCGATTGACGCAGATAGGTCCTATCGGGATTACTGAGGCAATTAGACGTAAATCTTTAATTTAATCTGCCTTCATTTCCATCAAGGTGAATTATTTTATTCAGAATATGACATTAAAGGTTATTGAATGAATTGATATTTTTATTTAATGCAGTATCATACCATACGTAATACTTATTTACACATTTAAAAATTATTTATTTATTGGTAATTACAAGTTCGAATAAAAGTTAAAAAAAAAGTAAATGTCCCACATCTGGGTAATTTCTCTTCTGAGTATGATATTATATTGTTTTATTTTATAATTAATACATCATTATAATCCTGCCAAATACATTAAAATGCATATTTAAAAAAAAACATTATCATTGTGAATATTATTAAAAGATCAAATTTTAAATAATCGCGACATCTTGCAAGTATTCGTCTGTTATTCTAAATTATTACTTCGTCCCGGTTTCAGTCGAAGCGCTTCGACCTTAGAAGTAATGTTGCAAAGACTTTTATTAAAAAATATAACACTTCGTCCTATTGCCTGTACTAGTGACAGGACTAGCTGGTTTATATTTCGCCCAGATATCTGAATTTCAATTCTAAGAGAAAATGCTACTAGCATTCTTGCCACAATTCCACGCGGTAGCTATTTTAAATTTTTATTTGTATATATTTAATACCTTTTATGCACTTGTGTATACATACACATAATCGTTATATGCTGTCACACATCATGGATATAGCAAAGCATCTTTACAATGATAATCAACGAACGTACCAACCTTTTGTGTAATATAAAAGGCAATTCAAACCGAGTTTCACTATCCAAACATATAATGCGATACGTAATTAAAACTAATTTACTTAATAATATTATGTACCATTCAATCATCATCTCGTAACGAACGCAAGGGCCTCATGTTTAATCACGTTAGTACAATCGATAAAACCAATTACGTGTCCAATAAATATTCACGGTCGCTATCGTTTAAATTTATGTTACGGGGTCAATAAATTGCAGCAAGGTTACATAAACATGAGAAACAAGCCTTTAAGAAATGACTTATTTTGTTTCCATTCAATCGGATACGTTTCTCGTAGAATGAAAACTGCTATATTTATCTGACTGAAGTTTATTTCTGTACGGGTTCTTTTAAACTATATTTATAGAAGAGGCAACAGAGAACAGCGTGGTTGATTTTACTTTAAACACTATCTTAGGAGAGAAGGCCTACGTTTTGGACATTAACGGGTTGATTGAATGTATTTTTTAACCTACAATTGTGTTTATTTTTTTAAATAATAAAAAGTTTCCCTCTTAGCTATATAATAAACAGAATCGAGAACATATCGCATGAGTAAAAATCAAACAGCATCATTCGAACATCTACAGCGATTCAAACATAATTTGTACAAATTAGACAACAATCCACGTTTAAAGACGTTAAAGAGGAGAGAGAGGCTTCGAAAGTTATAATGAAATTCACGAGCAATAAAACTTCCCTACAATCTAACCTCTATATATACATATTCCTGTAGGGTTGTCGACGGGACCGCGACGACGTGAAAATGTAAATTTAATGACTGTTAAATTGATTCAAATTGTCACATTCAGGTCGAGACGACGAGTCTGAGTCGTTGTTTCTTTTTATATTTTCACTTATTACGTATTTAACGTAGATATTAGTGACCTTGTCATCTTAAATATATGTATGTACGTATAAATTCATATTACATCTTGACTTCAATATTAATATAATATATATAAAATGGAACAGTTTTTAGATATGAACTATGAACTTTACGTGTAATCTTATAACACGTGCGCATAAATATTGAACTAAAATATAATAAATAATTCCGATATATTTATCGAAAGAAATATCTAAATAAAATCACCATTACCAACCCTAAATTCCGTGAAGTTATGAACGTAGCGGCGCGACCAGACGAGCGCCCGAACTTAGACAAAGACGGGGGACTAACTTCCATTAAATCTTTTGCTACCAAGTTTCGCGTCCCCGCTGACTCCTGCCCGTTTGTTACTTATACTTACCTAAGAATATTGGTCGAAAACTCGTCCGCTAGCTTGTTAACTTCGAATACATTGTCATTTACGTAACGGCTTATTTAATTCCCTTTTACATTGAACCTGAGTGTTGTATGTATGGTGAAACTGATAATGTTGTATACACCTCTTTAAAAATAGAAATGGCTATATTTTTACGTTCTCAACATTAGTTACAAAATCGTGTATAACATAACATCACCTATTACATTCATCGATTTAATTAATGGTCGCAGACTACATGAAATAAATTATATTTCTATACAAATACTTTTTGAACCGACACTAAAGAAAGCAACATTCCATAAATGTCATAATACTGGGAAAACTCATTCTCCCTTCTTAAAGAGAAAGTTTGAAACTTAACCGCCACGCTGTTTTAATGCGGATTGGCGAATTTAAAAGTTAGAACTTTCTATTTAATTCGTTTCAACAGAAATGAAATTTCAAATTTTGACAAAGTACTTTTATTACTATAGATAAGTAATTTAATGTTTAATTAAACGTTATAAAGCTTAATGGATAAAGCGCTTTGGTCAATAAATTATTATCATTACCCGACATATTTCGAAACGGACCGTATCTAAAATGCTCTACAATGTAATATCTATTTTAATAACGATTCCTGTGACGAAACATAAAATTAAGCATTTATACAAAAATAATATTACAAAATAATTAGTATATTTCACAAATTGCTTGTGGCTTGAGTGTGCTTTTAGTGACTTCAAAGGACTTCAGATAGAGATCAGACATCTAATGACTATACTTACTATATATAGTAAGTAAACGTTACTTTAATTTAATTTCAATTAAATATTTAATCAACTTTACATTTCGAACAAACCCACCTACGTTTATCTTCCGACACACGAACTCATGTAAGATATAAACATTCTTATATCTTCAATCTTATTTAATTATAATTATATATACAAAAAATAATTATAATTTATGATAAATTATTCTAAAGGTGTATTTTCAATTTTAAGGTCAATATCTTTCGATACATTTAAGTAACCTGTGTATGTCATAATTAATTATTTATGTATATTAAATTTATTAAAGTATTCGTTTTAATTAAATTAACATTTTTATTATTATTATTAGTGTATATGTATGCTACATTAGTATGATTATCTGAAGCAATCGCTTTACGCAACTAATGATAATTATGCAATAATTTCCATTAATTTAGAAATTAACATTAATTATATTATATAGTTTCCATAATAATTAGTTATACATCATTACGAATGGTGTAACATTCGTTAACTACGTAGTTATAAAATTATTCAAACGGACGAACGTTAAAGGTTTGAAATTATACGGGCCCATTTTTTTTTTACAAAATATAAGTGAAATAACAATATCCAACGAGATTTTTATAAGAACGTAGTCTGTCGACGCCGCAAGCACTATTTATTATAAACTTGCCTTTGTTCTAAGCAATAAGCATCGTTGCACTAAGCAATACCGATATTAGAAAATTAAATATCTAAATATACTTTATTCAATTACGCTCCTAAAAACACTTATGGTCATATTATAAGATTAAATTTGAAACAAACTGACAAGGAAACTCAATGGAATAATCAGGTTGTGTATTAATTCCCCTTCCTGATAGAATTGCTTCTTTCGCTAAACGGTCAGTCTCCTCATTACCATTGATGTCTATATGGTATGGAATCCATTGTTAAATTATATTAACATTATTACACTGAAGTTGGTACAATATTCTTATTATATTATATGCTATGGGTAATCCCAACTAACAAATTTATAAGCTATAAATTTGTAGTTTAACATTCAAACTCAAAACTGTTCTCTAAATAACCAAAAAATGTAAATAGATCAATTAAGCTTAAATTCACTAATGTCTATAATAAAACCAAAACGTGTATATGCATAAATATATAATATGTAACAAAGTTGTTTGAAACAAGAAAACAAGACTAAGTACAAAGTCAAAGTAAAGTATATGAAAGGCGATTACTTTCACATAGGAAGCGGCGGAGTGTTGTAACGAGGGAAATTTCAAACTTAAGTTAGTTAAAACTGAAGATAGGTGTAGTTGGTAGCATGTTTTTGACGGATTAGTTGCAAGTTCGGAGCTTCTAACTAGTTGGAGTTCGACAGAAGCCCGTACTCGTATGCACTGGAAATTTTAGTAACAGTCCCAATAACACAACTTGTATCAAACTAAACTCGATTCAAACTGTTTATTAGTTCTGCTGCTATTATCAATGTAACAACGAGAATGTAACTACATGTCTATATAATACTGTAAATTCAAAATGTCGTATGTGAATTTATGAATAAAAATGCTTTAACTTACGTTTCATATTAAATAATATAATTATTAAAGCTAATAAAATATAATGAAATAGTAACATGGTACATTATTAAATAAAATAATAGTTAAAACTCAAACCACTAACGAACTCAACGAAATTAACGTGGAAGTTTAAAAAAATACAAATTACTTCACATGTTTTTAATTACAAAAACAAATGTAATGAAAAATCAGAAAAATATTGCATCTTTATGCATTTTAAAGGATTAAAAACTTAACCTAAAAAACGAGATAGGATCCGACCGTCGCGATGTCGAGTGCAGCTTAAAAATAAAAAAAAAAACGTCGACCGTGTACTTGTTAGAAGAACGGGAACGTATAGTTACACACACGTTGCATCCTTTCGACATTGCAATAGAAGTGATAATTCAACATATACTACGGGGTGTGTATAGAACTTCAAAGGTTACCATGGCTTTCGTATTAGGAAAAGTAACAAAAAATGTTTTAGTTGTGCATGTGCAAAAATAAAAAAAATAAAAAACTACTATTCAATATTGAAGTTATTGGGCAAACACTGACTGACTGATTTTTGAACGTATTTTAAAATATAACTAAATTAATAAACATGTTAATATTAACATTCAAATTTAAGTATTATTTATCAAAGACGCATAAAAGCTAAATATTCGTTACAATTATTAGTCAACATTAACATGTTATATTTTAAGACATTAAAAAATGTAAAGAAAATCACATCTATTTGAATCAGATGTAACCGAAATTCACTTACAAAACTTTCAAAGTATTCATATCAAAACCACAACTTTCAAATGTGGAATACATATATTATTAACGAGGGCTTCTCTTTCGTTACGCAGCCGAAGGACGATGTCCGAATAAAATAAAACTGTTGGTTAGTTGATAGTAGTAGCACAGAAAACAGAAAGTACGGTAAAATGTCTGTCGCGCAAGTGGGGCAGGGCGGAGAGGCGGCGTTCGATCGCGGGGACGCGCTCGGGTCGTTCACCCGCGCCGACCGGACCGGCCGCGACGCGAGCTAGCGTTTGTACGGACTGAGACGAGAACGATTGCGATTATATTTGACAATTACATTTGTAAACTATACGAGGAAGAAGCAACGAACTTATTTATAACATTTTAAAAGTATGTTATTAATTTTCAAATAATAAAAAAACTACTGCAAACAACTCCATTCGAAAATTTACAATAAAATCCTAACTTGGTTTAAAAAATACGTAGAGCCTTCTTTGTAGATTGTGTTATCGTCTGTTGTTATACTTTAATTCATGACTTATTTTATACCAAAACAAGGGACAGGGTTGAGAGCGTTATCGGCAAGCATTATGTAATAATGTCATTTTGAGATACATCCAAGACAGGATAAATATAAAATTATAATAATAATATTTAATATATATTCGCGATAAAGCACATGTACTGCAAATTAGAACGTATATCAATAGATATTGATATAACTTGTACTGACATGTTTATATTAAACGTAAATTTCTAACATCGAGGACCAGTTGCTATTGGCATTAAAAAAATAAACAAAAAAAACCATCGAACGAGTAATTTAAACGAATGATACCTAATCGTACCCGTCGCGTGACATCAAAGTGAAAGCATTTCCAAGTTTTAACACGCTTGCTACTTCGTGAACCGTAAGCTTTCCGAAGATGGCCGCTGGTGTCGTTTGACAGATCAATAAGTTGCTTAAACCCGATAGATGGTCATGTACTCGGACGTTGAAATTGTATAAAATGTATGACCTTTTGTCATTTATTGAGCTCCGACGAAAAACCATTGCGTGTAAGGGTGACATAAAAACCCATATCTTTCCTAGCTTTTTAATTGTTTTTTTCATTTTTTTCTTATTAGCAGTACGCTAATTCAATGTTAAGTTATTTTTAAACAAAATATATAAAACATATACTATATTGGCATAGAAAGATTAAATATAAAGTAATATAAATCTTTCATTAATTAATCATTATATTGTGTAGGTTTTTTTTAATTGTAAATTAAAGTAATGCAAAAATATAATTATAAATATAACAATAATAAAAGTTATACAAAACTGTAATGACAATAAATAAAATTTCGACGATCGTAATAAAACACTTTCGAATACATTGAGAGGAAAGCGCTACTCAACAATTCAGTATCGAAGTCAAACTTTTATTCATGGTGGCACGCGAAACGACGCCAACAAAACTACGCTGTCAGCGTTTCCACAAAGACGCTTCCGAACAATGAACGAATTGGAAAGACAAACCCATCTCAACAAAGCTCTGGCTACTATCTTGAAATTTAAAACTTCTACTTTAAAATTTTGTTGAAACATGGTCAAACCATTTCTAGTTCATTTCGGTATGATTTTTCAAAAACATATTTACTGACAATTATGTAATTAGGGTATTTTATTAAATTCAAAATTTATTTTATACCAACAAAATTGAATAGTTTGAAATTAAAAAGTGTTAGATACTCACTCAAATCAAATTTACTATTATATTATTATATATTAAAATATTTCTTAGACTTTCGAATCAAATCGAATCGAATAAAATTAAATCTAATTTAAATGAAATAATGCCAAACACTTTTATAAGCTACGATACAATTTTCTTAACGTTAAGACCTGTCCGCTGTCGTGGTTTGATATGAAATATTCATCGTCAACATGACGCCAACGTGTACTATTTCATTCGTCGGGCTATTTGGTGCTGGACTATAAAAAAAACAAAAACATCGTAGCTTTACTTTGTAACGACAGAATATCACGCGACAAAAGACTTAACGCTGGTGCCATTTGTTGAGAGTTGAACACTTCTCACGCTTGTACACACTTCGACTTCGTTCTTTTCACACACATATTTTATTATTTCGGAATGTGTGAATGAAATATGCAACGATAAGAATACTTGTTTGAATGTTTGTTTTTGTTTATCTAAACTTACTCAACGCTTAAAACAAAGACATCTAATGTACGATTTGATAGAATTTGCAATACGTATTAATGACATTTACGTGTGCAACAATTCCATAAGAGATTAAAGAGTAATCGACAGCATTGGCAACTTTTGTCACTAAGTCGTTTCGTTGCGAGATCATTCGACACCCTAATCGCTTAGTCAGCTAGCGACGAGCGGGTGAACGTGAAACGAGTTGTGGTCCCCATGCCCCCTTGCAGTGATAAAGGAATCTAACCGGTTCGTTGAAGTGAAACTTGCCAATGCGGGGTAATAGCTGAGTCGAATGTATTTTTAACATTAAAATTGCGCTTTGAAAAATGTTTGTGATATCGTTTTACTGTTTTCATTCCATGTTTTCATATAATTATATATTATTATAATTTGTAAGAGTAAATCAAGCGACTGTAAAAAAAAATCTATGATTTTCAGAAAAAGATCTTATTATAAAATATATCTTTGAATAATATAGTGCACTTGCTCGGCCTCGTATTCGGCTAAGCATGAGGCTACAGTTTCGCTTACTCGACGGCCTGATAGTTCGTTTAAGCGATCCAAGCTAAGCCGGAAGAGCTTGTCTTTGCTATTGATCTATTTGTAGAAACGATGCTTTACGACGCTTCATAAAATTAATTATTTGTCACAAAATAAAGAATAATTTATTACTTGTTCATATTTAGGTTATATATAGAATTTAACTTATAAATATTTTTTTTAAACTACAATTCTAAGTTATTATACCATATCGTAAATTTGTCACTGATAAATATAATCAGACCCAGTTTCTAATAAAAATCAAATAAAAGTTCATGTTTATAAATTCTCATCAAATAGCTTAGAAGTCATCCTCTTTGTAATATCTTCACTAAATATACAAAAACAACAACAACAACATTTTACAACTTTTACAACATTTTTCAACAAACTCACGTGTAAGTTTCATTTTGGTCAACTTTTTCAATTTGTTAAATTTGATGCTCAAATTGTCAACACAAATAAAGAATTATTATTTTATATTGTGAGGTCAATAAATCAATCGTACAAATACAAAATGGTGGTAAAACTTTTACATAAAAATATACACATATCAGTACTAACTGTAGGTTCAACGGTGAATTTAACATGACACAGCATTATATATGATGATGGAACAAATTTTATTACCGTTCGACGGGACACGAGACTTAACACGACGTAAAATAACTTACTTACGCGGTACGTTTACTGAATAATCCGATCTTTAGATGTTCCATTGCTAATGGAATACGAAAGAACCTTGATACGTAATTTAAAAGCAATGTCGCCCACATCACATACATTGTTTAAAAATGTATCATCTATTGGACGGTCTTTAAAAAAGACTGAAATCTATTTCAGTAGGTACGTGATGGTTAAGAATAAACAATGGTTGTTTTTTTGTTTACTACACCAGCCGATCTTCTTTTTTATCTATTTCGATCATTGGCTTTGAACGTATGCGCGATTTTAAAGCGCTAATTAAGCGCTGTCTGTACATGTTCACTATTCGTCTTGGCCATTCATCGCATTCACACATCTCGCATTGTTGTTGCGAAGGAAAGGTTCAAAGTCCGCACGGGTCACGCACACGTTGAAAAACGTAGGTATCTATGTAGAGTTCGTAGCGATTAACACGCACACACGTAATTGTAACGACGTTTTCACACTATTCAATAGACAAGCTATTGTAGTAATAGATCGATTGATTTACTTTGTGTATTGGTTCTTGTTCAACTGATACTTAAATATATGAAAGGTACAATTCTCTGTAAAACAAATCAGCATTTCGAGTTCATTTTAATCAATAATTGGTAATAAAATTTAAAAAAAAGAATCTGTATAAACGAATATCAATGAATTTGTGAATGTTAAAACAAATATTGCGCAACGATCATTAAAACTTGACATTGAACTGAAACATTTAAACATTTTATAACGGTAATTAACATAATAAGTAAAACTTGTATATGAAAAAATGTATATTAAAATTTAAAAAATAATTTAATAAAACTTAATACGTTTAAACGATAATCTTTAAACCGTCGAGATACAATATTGAAAGTAGTTATCATTACTGTTTCTTCGGTAATTGAATACTGCACATTCTCAATGCCAGCATTCGGAGTGTGGATATATCGGCGTATTGTTACCGAGTATTATGGGAAACGGGTCACGGGCCAACAGCGGTCGGTAGTATAGGGACATCGAAATCGATTTAAATTGCATGTTTTCAACGAGTTGTACTGTTTTGAAACTTTTTTCCTAGTTTTTCAAACATTACTTTACGGCCTAATACTTTACGGTATTACTGTATACGACAATTCTTTATTTTGGACGTTTGAACGAGCGAATCTCGAAGACTATAAGTGCGATTTAAAAAATAATAATCATTAAGCGTTAGATATAGCCCATTTATTGAGGTAGGGTGGGTGGTAGGCTATAAAACTTGACGTTACGAGCCAAAGGCGCAGAGCAGTAACCATAAAAGTTAACCATTCTGGTAAACTGCAGGCGACTTCTCATTATATTGTGTAAGAAACACAAGCATATATTAGATATTTTTCAACAATAAATTTCTATCATGCATTAAGTAGGATATTATTTTTATAAAACCGCTATATCGAGAGCAATGTGCGAGAGAATATTCCATATAGATAAAAAACCTGCAGAAACAACTTGTACTTAAAAATAAAAACGTTATAAAAGTTAACGCAATGTAGTTAAAATTAAAGAAAAAAAAAAACAAACTCGCTAAACGAGACAAACATTTATATTATTTACAAGCTTACGTAAAAATTCTACATCTTGTGCAGCAGCTGTCACAACGAATACGTAGTTAGAATTCCCAAGCTACTCGGGCTCGGGGGTTTATAAAACCTTTATATATTCAAACTCGAATACGGACACTCAAGACTCCAACTTTCAGCGCTGAAAGTACGCTGCAAAGGTTAATGCTACGTAGTTTCGAATGTGTCCGCGATCAGAAAATCGTTATTTTAACATTTTATTAAAACACTTCCTCTTTGCTGATTTACATCGCTTCAAACTAGCACTTTTTATACCTCACCATTAATGAAAAATTATTTTACCGTTAAACGAAACGTGAATAACACATTCTATTTTTAAATATCTTAAATGTTGTGAATTATTCGCTATATAAAAGACTTTTCCAATGCCGCGTACGTTTTTTTATAACGTTTTTTTATAACGGATGATTATTAATTGCCAATTTAGGAGTATAGAGTACAAGTTCATCATCACCATAAAATGTAAAGATCGCGATTATTATCTTCCTTATATGTATTAAATTTTAATGATCTACAGAGGATAAACAAGTCTTTAAATCTTTAATAATATTATAAATGCGAAAGTAAGTCAGTCTGACATACGCTTTTACTGGTAAAATATTGAACCGATTGAAATTTTGATGAAATTGCATGTAAAGTAAGCTTAAAGAACCCCAAGGAAGAACATAGGATACTTTATACCAAACAACAAACCCCTACGCGGGCGAAAACTAGTTAAAAGTATAGACTAGTTAAGAGTATAAAAATCCACTCTAAACGTATATTTTTACAATATAAAACCAATTTAAACGTTTTATTGCCCACCCCGAAATTTAACGGACACCTGAAAGCGTTCCGGTGGTAACGTAGCTTGAATATTCATCGAGGGCATCTTCTTGAAAAACCTGTGGATACTTAATGAATGTACGTATACTTAAGCTTGATAACCATATTAATTAACATTTAAAACATTGTAATTCTGTATTATACATTGTAATCATTTATTATATACATTGTAATTATTTGACGTCATTTGATTGGATTTTATAAAATTAGGTTTTTATGTGTATAGCCATTTTGTTTTAAAATAACGATATCGGCTGGTCGTTTTACTATTCTATGAATTTCGCATTCAGAACATACTTTTATCATTTGGTGTCACTCAAACTTTTCAAAACCTTTCTTAAATATAAAATACATACAAAAGTAGTATTTAAAATAGGTTTAAAGTACGAATGAGTTAGTAATGGCGGTTTTTAATTAAATATATACATAATAATATATTAAATGCCGATGATAAGATGTAGTCGAGTAATTAAACCTATTATATAACTATCCGAATCTGACCTTAGCCTAGCTGGCTAAGTGCGAAGCAACGTAGCCCGCTTAGCCGCAGATTTATAGCCACTACGTGCACTTGAATTAGCATAAAGGCTCTGCGGAATAACGAGCATTATTTTGAACGCGTGCCTAGTCGTTTATTTCTTTGTGGAATTTTATGATTGGTGAGGCAATTTTTATAACAATTTTTCAGTTATATTATTGCTTATTTCGTATGCTATATTTAATGAAATACTTAAAACTTCGTTGGAAACTCTTCAGTAGGAGTAATACACACGTACATAAAGTCTAGACTTAAATCCGGACTTAAACCAGTAGGCTTAAATCCGGAGAATTTAACAAAACAAGCACACTCAAATCTTCTTATCGGGAATAAATGAATTATACTGTATAAATGCTGTTATAGAAAGTTGTTATTAGTTTTCGTTAAACGCTTAAAAACGTATCGTATTTATATATATATATCAAATTGGTCTGCTATAAAATTAAGATTATTTTAATGAGAGTCGAATTAATTAGTGATATGAACGTGCAGGAAGCTATAATTAATACGACATTTTTACGCTGAAATTTCTGGCCAGTTTTGTTAGATTCGTAATAAAAAAAACATAGCACAAAATAATTTCACTTATCGTTTATTAGCATTTCTAAAGACAACAAATGTCGAAATAATATTATTATGTATTTATTAAATAATATAACGTCTATCAAAATATATTAATTTGAAATTAAAATTAAATGTACAGTTTCTTTGAATATTAATATCGACGTTTAATTAAATTAAATTACATTTGAAGCAGTTGATAATTTAGAGATAGATCCAAATTATATTTACTATTCGTATGTTATCCATGTAAGTGTTACTTTCATTCACACTTCACTTATAAGATAAGCTTGTTCATAAAAAAACAACAAGAACATTTATATAATATATATATATATATATATATATATATATATATATAAATATAACTAAAATACTTACGGCCTTATTTATAAACGTTGCTTAGTTACTGTTTAGCTAAACACTGATTTGTCTCTTTCTGTCATTATTGATTTGACATACGAAAGAAGAAGACAAAATATTGTTTAACTAATCACCAGTTAAATGATGATTAGTTAAACAAAGTTTATGAATAAGGCGGTTAGTTATCAACTTTACACTATAACTATTAAAGATTAATTTACTAATTTTCATGGAGAATACTGAACGTGTTTTGCAAATATGTATTAGGATATAGGATATACCGATGAGTACATAAATTTTAACTAACATTATAAATGCGAAAATGAGTTCATTTATTTGTTATGTTTTCACGTATGAACCAATCATCGTAACATTTTGAATATAAGTTGTCAAAGGTTACCTAAACACCTGCCTCCTCACACAGGCGGAACTAGTACGAAAATGAATAAAGTCAGGCTCAAATAAAGTTTTACTACACATTGATTATGACAAACTAACTGTCAAAATAGAAGGCACTTAATGGTTTTTTTTTTTTTTTTTTATTGTATAGGTTGGCGGACGAGCATATGGGCCACCTGATGGTAAGTGGTCACCAACGCCCATAGACAATGGCATTGTAAGAAATGTTAACCATCACTTACATTGCCAATGCGCCACCAACCTTGGGAACTAAGATGTTATGTCCCTTGTGCCTGTAATTACACTGGCTCACTCACCCTTCAAACCGGAACACAACAGTCCAAAGTACTGCTGTTTTGCGGTAGAATATCTGATGAGTGGGTGGTACCTACCCAGACGAGCTTGCACAAAGCTCTACCACCGAGTAAAATGTGGTTCATTAAGACGCTCTTTGGTATATTATACTGAATACATATTAACTTATATCCTTAAACTTCATATGAAGCGTTGCGTGGGTACTGGATTTTTACAATTAAATATATAATACAAATAAAATACCATATAGTACACGTAAAATATAAGAAACTTCTGTTGATTTTCACAAACAATTCAAACACGCTTTTGTTACCCTGGCGGCCATTTTACCTTTTTTTATTTATCCTGATATCGAACGCTAGACATTTTTTGTAGTTTTGTTTCGACGCTGCCACTGAAAACGTCTATTTGAATTGTAAACACGGTGCGGGATTTAAAATGGTATTATATAACGATGGACACGGTTTTATTAAACGTTTGTTATGAAATATTCGAAGAAAAGAAATTCGACGATGTTTTGAATGAAACGGATCTTACAGTTTTATTTTTTTATGTTATTGGTAGGCAAATGGCGATCTGATAGTAAGTGGTCACCATCGCCCTTAGACATTGGCGATAAGAGAAGCTTTTTGGAATAAGCCTTTCGGAGAAAAGGAGGCCTTAAGCACCTAAGTAGAACATTTAAAGGCTTTAACTTTTTAAATTTTGTAAATTGTATGTTTACAATATATTTAAAGGACGTTTTTATATTTATATTCATTGAAATAAGTCTAATTATAACTAATTACAAGCAAGGTGATACATAGTTTGTATGCATAAGGTTATGTTATGTGAATGTATATATATTTCTAATAAATTAAATTACAGCTGCGGTCTGTTTTTTTTTTTTTAATTCGTAGAAGTTACAAAATCATATACAGTTATCGTGAACTTTTACTGTTTTCATAACAAATTCTAAATGTACGTACATAGTTTATCGACCCGGCGTAACATAAACATGGTCTAATTGATAGGTGACACTACTCGACGAAATAGGCTTCAAATAAGATTGAATATTAAATAAGAACTTGATACAACTTCGTGCGTTGTTGAATTTTAGTTATACTGACGATTCGCTAAAACCTATCGTTTTATTTTACTAACGTTCATAGTTTAAACGGAGAGTATTTTCCATGTAATAACTAGAAGAAATTACTAAAAAATATATATATCTTTATATGCTCTAACGGTTTGCACATACCATTCA
This sequence comes from Nymphalis polychloros, assembly GCA_905220585.2. Classification (NCBI taxonomy): domain Eukaryota; kingdom Metazoa; phylum Arthropoda; class Insecta; order Lepidoptera; family Nymphalidae; genus Nymphalis; species Nymphalis polychloros. Next base: position 2,736,735 of record HG992264.1, on the reverse strand, counting down.
AAAACACAGACTTTATTTATATGTATCTATATAGGTAAATAAATATAAATGTTGGTCTGTTTGTCCTCTATGTACCCCTGAACCATTTACCCGATTCTGATAAAAGTTTAGTGAGTTCTGCGTACTAAAAAAACTATAAATTTTCTTATTATACCTTTTCGAGTTGAGACGGATAGCTAGTATATAATATCAGTAAGATAAACGGAACCATGTAAAGAATTAGTATGAACGTATCCTAGTTTTGAAATAAGCGTACATCCTCACGATAAAACGAAATAGTTATATTGTCAGACATAAATAAAATAAATAAGCGCGACTATTGGATAATTCGCGGAACGTGACGCACGTTTTGCAAATCATCTGTCAAACAGTTACGTTGAGCAACGCTACACTTCAACTGTCATCTCGACGCACGATTTTGATATTTATTACGATGTATTTACGGGCTCTAATTGCTAAGGTAACCAGGAATGCGTTAAATAATTTGAATAGCTTAAACGCGCCAACGAAACGAATAATATTTGCTTTGCTCTAACATTAGACTACGGGCGAGTGTATAATGTGTAAGTATCCTTTTAAGTTATATTATGTATTTAACCAGAAATAATATTTTATTACCTATGTGTTAAGGAAATTACACATAGAAGTACTCAAATATAATATTACCGCTAGAGTACTTATTACTTTTCGACGAATAAATATATTTCCTTTCCATGTCTTGTTATATACTCATCGCAATTCAGGAATGTATAGAAAGCTTCCGGTTTCAAAGATGAGATGAGAACATACCCTTAGCGACAGTTTCTAACTAAACAACGGAGTGCGTAAGCAATTTTCTACTTTTAGTCAAAGTAATAAAGTTCAAAACAGAGGAATTTCCACAAGTAAGGCCACCAGCGATGCCTCCAGGCATTTTCCTGTTTACCGTATCGCTCTCAATACGAAGGGCCGGCAGGGTGGGCAAGTGTTAAAAACTTCGTGGTTATCCTCATCGTGATGACGTCATTTATATTTCCTGTATGTTTTTTTAAATACGATTCTTCCTCAAAGAAACACAATCACTCGTGAGTATACTTATTTATTATTAAGTTTAGTTTTATAATAAATATATGGCAACCCTAGTGCCGTTAGTAACACAAAACCGCGTGAAGTCAGGTATTAACTACGAACAGATACGACATTACCTCATGTTTGCGTTTTATATATTGACTTAAATCAACAATTAGGTACATTAGGTAATTTACTAAAGATATGCTTTAGCGAGATATATATGTACATACATATAGAGGTTAGATAAAATACGATAAAATATAAACTTTATTGCAAAATGTTATAAAAAAATACAATGTAGATTGAACTTCATTATTATTACAAAATTTAAGATGTAAATGTAACAATTAAATCAATCGTATGTTTCAACTTAATCGATTTCAAATTCACTAATAAGATACGAATTCTCGTAACAAGTTCCAAGCCGACCTTAAACATATGTACATTATAAGATTGACGGTTGAAAGAAAAATTTGACCAAACTACTTAAAAATTTTTTTATTATAAATATAATATAAATTATTTAATATTGATATCGATTCTCGGTTACTTATAGTTTGATTAACGAATAAACAAAGTTTTTACAACACTACACCAATACACTAAATTACGTCTTTCATTACGTCATTACACGCGAAGCCGTATGAAAAACAAGTAGCACAAAAGACAAAATTAAAAAATAGCTCCAATTAAAATATATTTTAGTTTAAATTAATGTAAAGTCACACAGAAAAAAAAAAAACATCCGCGACTAATTTTCCTGTATATGCTCTATAGAACAAACATGACATTCTTACGTCATGTTTATGTAAGTATCTCGATTCATACCTAATCTCGTTAAGTACATATCGATTGTTACACATTGCGTATCATACGTGTATATATGTAAGTTTAAAGAATATAATGTAACACTTACAATATTTTACGTTGAAAGTTATTGTTTCAATATGATATTTAGGACATGATTAAAGAATATACGAGTTATAAATTGATTGATAAAAAAAATTTAATCAAAAATATTTTACGAAACGTGGTTATTGTGTTACTAACCAATCAATATAAAAATCTGCGGACATTGACAAATGCATTCGAATCGAAGCGACTTAACTCGCCTTTGAAAAGGTAACATATAAAATACTTATTTAATTTCTATTTCCTTTGTGATGAGAAAATAAATAATCATTTCATTTCATTTCTATCGTCTTTACTTTTAAGCGTCGTTGAGCAAATGTTTAGATGAACATAGATTTCTTCCTTTGTAATTGTTAAACTATTCACTCCTTTAAATAACATTAATAGATTAACCTGTTGATGAATTGACGAATTACTTTGTAAAAAACATATAAATCAATGGTTTTAACGACGTGTTACTTTAGGCCCGCTTATCAAAACATATTTTTATTTTCATTCCGCAGACACAAAAAAAAATTGAATCAATTATTTAATTTAAATGGAAAATACTTTGTACGTAATATACAACACACACAATATAATATACTCTGTCTATATTATTATTAATGCATCAAAACAATTTATAATAGATTATTATAACATTCCAATAATAAATTTTCAATCAAAATTTACATCAAATAACAAAATAAACGATAATAAAACGTCGCCGACGCCAAAAGCTAGAATACAGTGATTACACAATCGGACATAAATAAAATCATTTATAGATATATAATTATGAAAAATAAAAATGGCGTAGATACTTGAAGAACAACCTTGTCGTTTTTATTTTCGTTTAAATTACTAAGTGATAAGAGTTTTGTGCAACAAGACCGTCACGCCCACTCATCAGATATTCTACCGCAATCTATTCCCAGCAGCAATACTGTGTGTTCCGGTTTGTGATTGAGCCGGTGTAACTACAAGCAAAAGGGAGTTCTTAAGGTTGGTGGCGCATTGGCGATGTAAAGAATGGTTAACTTTTTCTACATGTCCACTGCAAACTGTATGAAACAGTCATAGTTAATAGTGATACGAGTGAAACCACCGCGCACAACTAAGTAAAATTATAAAACAATTATTAGACTGGATTTAAAAGGTTTAGCAGACCGAACGCATAAGAGTAATTTTTTTTATGTAAATGACTTATCAACTACCAAAAATCATCGCCGGTTCATTGGCGGGCTAATGATGAATAACCAGTATGGCTGCGCAATACACACACCTGTCTCGTACACACAGACGAAACACCGGCCTTGTTCAGCGTTATCGACTCTCGCATACCAATACATAGCGACTCTTGTTTCTTGGGAAAGGCTCAAGATTTTAGGCTTACTATACACTTGTAACATTTTATTGAATAAAACGTTGAATGAAATCAAAAATACTAGCTGTTAAGATTTATCCAAATAATAACTTTTAACATTAAAAAAAAAACTTATTTAATAATATATTTCATATCATATTTTAAAAAGACTAACCATAAAATAAATTTACTAAAATACAAACTGCCTGTGGGATGTACGCAAGTTCATGTACGAAACGTATACTTCTCAAAAGTATAATACATTGAGCTAATATCAAACTATTTTGTTGTGATTGCCGAATCATGTTCCTAAAACTCTTTACGCTCGTAAATGATCGTAAATCTTACGAAAATGACCTTAATACCTTAAAAATAAAGTTTACCAAATAATTCGTAACGGACTGAACAAGTTTCGCAGCGTAAAACTTTATTCCAGACCGAACTATTGTTGACTATCAGTAGCTATAAAAGGACGTAATAGACCCGGAGAGTCCTTGCATAAATTGGAGCGTATTTGTTCGAGATTGATGGCGAGGGTGCTAATGGACGCTGGTCACAATAATTGAGGCGGGTCAATTCAGACGAACGAGTGACAATCGACGCAATTGCAATCACCGCGGCTGCCTTTGATATAAATTCAGAGAGCGATTGGAAAAACATGAAAAAAAAAAACTTATCTAACAAGCCTTTTATGTCAAATTATAAATACACATATTTCTATCTAGAATTAAAATAAAGTGACCTTTTCGCATTTGGCTTTGCTTTTATTCTTTGCTTAAATTGGTTCGACTGTATTTATGACATAAACATCATATCTTACATAGTCAGTTTATAGATAATAAGCATTAAAATATTTATTACGATTGCAATATAACATTATTATTAATGTATGGTCGCTATATGAAAAATTCACGAGATGGCTGCATTCGATGTACGTCAATATCGGTACTCGGTATTACGTTTCGAATTCATGTTTAAGTAAGTGTAAGTGTATTTGGGGCCTTACATTCTCGCTATTAGCGAGTCGGCGGGCGTCGCCGGAGATCACGTAGGGGACCGGTCGTGAGAGTCTGCCCGCCCGCCTGTGTTAAATTACCGCCATTCGGGTCCGTCGAGCGTGCTCGTAAAAATGTGCAACCTAACGGAAAAAGTACTATATAGCACCGTAAGCTGAAAAACGCTTATCTACATTTTACAGCTGCCGTTTTTGGACACATTTCAATTTTTATGTTCGGTCGACGAGTCATAAACATGTCTGTGATGCCTGAAATAACGTTAAAGTCTGCAGTGACTGCAGTTGATGCACTAGTTGTCAACTTTTAATGAAAACGTTAAACTAATAATGTCAATTTTATTTAGTTCATTAAAGAAGAATACTAACTAAAAATATTGCTCGAATACTTCGTATAAGGAAGTTGATATATTTCATACCTACATTATACGTAAATGAATGAGTCTTCAAGTATTCACGACGGTAAAATTTCCAACATAGTTCGAACGTTCAAAGTAATTATAACTGACATTTAGAGTGCATTATACACATTTTTTTTCATGATACGGCAAGTTGCGTTTACCCCGTAACATACTTATGCAAGTATATACTGGGCACTCATTCAAACTGCAGCATGCCATTTCGTCTCAAGATGCGGTTAGAGGCGCGGGGGAGGGGCCGCCCGGCAACTGCGCCATAACTCGCCGCGCACGTACGGCCAGACAATCGCAATTATTATTAACAGATATACGTTTAATGATCGTGTGTTCAAACGATCCGATATGATCACAGCGACTGAGTCGTGCAATTCTAGCATTTACATTGTCGGTATGTTCGTGTTAGAATCGTTTATGGTGCGAGAATGTATCGAGGGTGGGAATTAGTTGAAAGATGGAGTGGAGAGGCGGCGAAGGGTGGTGGGAGGGGTATTCTTGCGGAGAGTTGGTCGGAGTGATGATTTGTAGTGCGGTTAGCGTTCATCTAGCGAACTGTCGAGGCACGGAACATAACTCATTCTAACAAAGACGGATTGTAGAGTCTAACGATATGTGGACAATAGGTATTCCGTCGAGGTGACACGATGGTAAGATCAGTTGATATGAAAGCCAATGCTCTGTACGACGTGATGTGTTATGTATCTGTCAGGGTTTTTTTAAAACGGACTTGACACTCATTACTGAAATGTACTTATGCGAACTCGTAAAATTGTTACAATTATAATATTTATTCAAGTTAACTATAAAGAGTTTCTTTAATAAACGTATAAATCAATTAATACACATAAAATAATAACTTACTCTGTTGTCCGAACTGTTTTCTGCCCCAACTTTTAACCTAGAACAAATAAGAACATTAAATTAATAATGTGCCGTAAATATGTCACTGAGATGGCTTTAGGAAATTCGCCGAACTAACAAACTGCTTGTAAGCACGTTTATGCTCTGATTCAAACAATCAGAAATACGACAAATATATTTAATAAGTAAATCTTAATGCTATCGTTTTCTTAGTAATATATTTAAACTTTGTTCTAATTTTAAAAATAATTGCGTTGATATAATAAAATTTGATAACTTCATTAAAAATACACTAAACCAGTTTTCACTCATACCTATCTTTATGCAAAAATATATAAATAAATACTTTAGCATTGATCTGAATAAATAAAAAGTCGAATAGTTTATTTGTTTCAATGCTCGCTTATCGGTTTGCTTTAAATTGCTTACTTATTGAGAAAGGTTTATAGACTTTTTAACAACGGCATGCTACGACCCACGGGGGCAGAGCAGCTGATAATAAGGATATATACGTAATATATACAAAAGAAACGTATAATATATAAACAATAGTTTTAACGAATGTATCCCCCGCGCTGTGTATGTGGTCCACCGTAAAAATCGATTGATTGCTAGCCATTCCAACAATCGCATGTTCTATACAAAACAACGAGTTTGACGAGTTCATTCGACAATAGCGAGCATTGCCTTCACGTAGCTAGTTGCAGAGCTATACACTTATGTAGGTGTGGTTTAGTGAAACGTCAAAGTGAGTAACTATCTCGATTGAATTAGATGCATTGAACACTTATTAAATTACTGGCAAATAAAATTTGTAGCTAACTGTAAATCTATATACAGGTTATAACAAAATTCGTGTCTGACCCGTGAAGTGGTTATTAGGTATCGTGTGTCGGTTCTATTATATTATATTGCCCGCACCTGTGTTGCCATGTAATTTTCGTCATTTAATTTAAAAAAAAACCGTGATAAATTTTTTGCTTAGTATTTTAAAAATGATTACATAAATAGAACCAACACACGATACCTAATAACCACTTCACGGGTCGGACACGAATTTTGTTACACGCTGTATAAATAGACAAAGACAAATACTGGTCCGTAACTTTTTTTTCTGTGTTCGACAAATATATTTTTTCTGTTAGGTACATTAGTACACTGACAGTGTTAACAATTTAAAAAAAAATAAAAATCACCATCATCAAATCAATTTTTGAATAATGATTAGGTCAATTTCGACCAGTAACTCTGGTGGTGTGTGTGTGGTGCATCTATATTTGTCTATTATTCCCATTGTCGAACATAACATATTTATATAAAATATGTAGTAAATACTGTTCGCCTTCTTTGCCACCTGGCCCAATTCAGAACTAGGTCTAAGTTGACAAAAGATGCAAAAGTGCCCCAAACGGATGTTCCTTTGTATACATCAATAATACGCGGCCCGATATCGAGTAGGGCGTTGGACGTCTGTAGGTTGGAATGAAATGGACAACGCGCATAAAAAATCAATAAAAGCCGGGCTCGGCCTTCGTGGAGGTCGAGTGACGCTCGGATCAGCCCGTCACATTACAAGACTAAGATGGCGGCGCTTAATTTCTTTTTAATGAAATCCATTTTTATATGACGATGATAATTCACACCTCACTAATATTGTGTATTGTATAATAATATTGGTTGTGTTATATTAAGTTTAACCTATAGAAATATACTTAAGGATAATAAACAAAAACAAGGCATACATTATTCAGAATGTATGCCCAAGTTTTGTAAACGTAAATTCTATTCTAGAAAAACACGTCATTGTGACGAAATTTGGTGAAAAACAAAAAAAAAAACATATTCGTCTTAATGAAAGTTGTCAAGAATAAAATCTTCAAAGAAATAGTGTTACCACCAGTTTTAAAAACACAAGTCAAAATTGACATCTTATCATTATTTATCACTCAATGTCGATGAGAATGTTAGTGATAAGAGAAATATATTTTAAAAAATCTATATAAGAATACCTTGGCTTCGTATCAAAGAGTTAACGCCGTTTCATTCAGTGCCAAGTGTAATATTTTTAGATAGACTGTGACATGGCAAATTTCGGCGCGCATAATAACTATATTCGTATTTATGTTGTACGTGAAAAATACCACGTAGACATTCCTCGTAAATCGACTCATTACGAACTTAGGTGTTTATATACGTACGTTACTTAGCGCGGGTGATTATTTTAACAACGCTGTCTTTTTCTTTCGAATGTCATATCGATAATCGACAAGAGCGAATTCGGTAGTGTTTAACTAAACATAAACTAAGTAACGTTTAGGAGTAAGGCTGTTAACGTGTAATTAAATAATGTTATCTGAACAAGCAAAATAACAACAACACGCTACCATATAATATAGTGATAATATTTTGCTCTTGAAAGTATATATTGTTATATTTGGTACAAGTACTAGTTTCCGTTCAAGGGTTTTAACGCGAACTCGCTATTGCATTTAAAATTATTTGTAAGAATTATGAAATAACAGTTGATTAAGATGATGAAATAGTTCTCAACTCTTATTTTCCTCAATGTTTTCATACATATAAATATGAATACATACATAATAAAGTGCCATCGCAACGCAACCGAGCTACGGCATTATTGATTCACGTCATGTCACTCTCATCAACTAACTTATTCAAATCAATTTAGTAATGCGTTTTGTTTCGTTAGTCGTAACAATTAGTTTCTTAAACTTACTTTGATCTAAAAAGTTTTGAAATGAACTTAATCATAGCGATAATATTTATTATACTAAAATCTAGATAGCAAATTTAATCTTACGTAATATACGAAAACTTCAAAAAATTCAGAAAATCTGTAGATTTTATATTTTCCTGATGGAAGGCGTCGGTGGAAAATCCTATAAATGGCCTGAAACCTTCTTTTGGATGTCTAGAACGTATTCAAGCATGATTTAGTAGGGAGCACAGCATACAGCTCGGGTACTCTCGCGAAAACATTAAAAAATTCAGAAAATATGTAGATTTTATATTTTCCTGATGGAAGGCGTCGGTGGAAAATCCTATAAATGGTCAGAGACCTTCTAATAGATGCCTAGAACACATTCGAGCTCGATTCAGCAGGGAGCATAGCATACAGCTCGGGTATCTCGGGTACTGTGTTTGGCTGCTACAATTCGGCTGCCAATTTCAGGCTCATTATACGTAGGCCGAGTTTGTCGTGGAACAAACGATGGATATATATTTTTTTAATTTTTAGTAATGACTATATTTTAATTTACTTGTCATCGGATCGTTGGTGACAGTTAATGAGTTAAAAATGATTTTTTTTATATACGAAATAGAACATTAAATTCAAACATGTCACCGTCTATAGTTTAAATTTAAAACGGGTGAATGTATCTGCAGTGATTACATAATAAAACATTCTCCGATACGCGCTGCATCTTCTGGTATAAGTTCCATGTATATTGGTTTATTAATTTTATTAGTTAGGCAATAGAAGAAATAAACATGTTTTAATATTATAAATATTTAACAGTTATCGATATATGTTACGCTTTGTTTAATTTCTACATAATTAATACATAATATAAATCGTAAATACATAATTTTTTCATAATAATTGTCATTGCAAAGTCGTAGGATAGAGAAGAGAGGTTAACTTTCTTCTTTTATTTAATTTCAAAGTAGGCTAACATAGAATTTACATAATTAATTTTAATAAAATTTACTATATAATTATATATAAAAAAAAAAACAATTTATAATAACAATCAATTATTATTCCCTTACAAAAGGATTCTTATATCCAATCAATGTAAGATAAGAAATTACATAGGTCATTTATTATCTATCAAATGATATTAAAAACAAAACTATATACATTTTTTTCAAAGAAAATGATGTCATTAATGAATAAATATAAAGAAAAGTAATTTAAAAAAAAAATAGAGACTAGTGAGATTTTCTAAATATCATCGACCTTTATAATCGCAACAGCAAAATGTCCATTAACGAGTAATCAGACGTTATTTATACGGCCTGCCGAGCCAGTGCGGCATACATTAAAACCGGTATAGCGGCACACATAGGCACCAGCCTAGAAAATATACGCAGCGCGGCTCGGGGATCAAAGAAAGTTGTAGTGCCGTAGGTCGAACTGAGTTTACAATGCTCGACTGTGCGGACACGAACGGAATAGAAAGCTGGAGAACATAATACAATTGACTATCGCTGGCTCGGAGTCATTATGTGAAAACGAGAATCGCTGAATTGGAACCGAGATTTTTGATATAATTTGTAAATAAGTCTTTTACTTTATTCAGCTCAGCTCTTTTGCGTAGAAGGTTTTGGAACTTATTCCACCAGGCTGCTCCACTGCGGGGTGATATATATTTATGTATTAATTCGGCACATGGTTTCCAAAATTAATTATTGTAAACACCTATTCAACAAAGAAAACTTCAGATGTGCTTTTACCAAGGTTTGAACACGCAGTCATCGATTATTATTGACGTGTTCTTACCACTAAACCATCTCGGTTCGGCTTTTTAGTAAATATATATCTAAACTAATATATAAAGCTGAAGAGTTTGTTTGTTTGGTCCGGCTAATCTCAGGAACTATTGGTTCGAATATAAAAATTATTTTTGTGCTGGATAGTCCTTTTATCGAGGAAGGTTCTAGGCTTATTTTTATTAATTATACGCGGGTGAAACCGCGGAGCACAGCTCGTTAGTAATATACGCATTCATTTGAAACTAAACAACAGAGGCGATGATGAATGGATTATTTTATGGTCTCGCTGGTAATCGTTCAATGAAATGGCTTTTCTCGCTCAATAAGTCACCGCGTACTGATGCATGTGACTATTATTATTAATTTATATTGTACGTACTGTCAAGAGTTTGTAATAATACCGAGATAAATATTATCTACCAGTTAGGTAGAAAAACACCTTTTTAAAAAAAATCGGTTACTCTTTATATCGTTATATTATTATATAGCCATCATAATCTCGTCGTATTTTTTTTTTAAATCATAGGTAGGAGAACGCAATGTCATATGGCCCACATGCGTTCGCACATTAAATCGTCAATGCGCCACCAACCTTCGGAAACTAAGATGTTGTCCCTTGTGACAGTTATTACAACAATACCACGTATTGCTGTTTGTCAATAGAATATGTGATGAGTAAATGTAACTTAGCCAGACGGGCTTGCAAAAAAAGTCCTACTAAATAACTATTTTAAGTCCAAACTGTTTAATAATCTTTGACGTATGATACTGATGGTGGAATTATTATTATTATTATTAAAATATATTTTCATTGGAGATTCAATGATACAGGATAAGCGTTCATGTCTTTGTTAAACGGGAAGGACCACATCAACTCATCAGTTTTTATACTGTCATTGAATGAACCATAAAAATAACAGGCACAGTTTATGTGATATAATTGTCATGCCTTTTAAATCATTCATTAAGTCCATTTACTCATTACCTTACTTATATTTGTTTTTTTTATTGTATAGGAAGACGGACGAGCATATGTGCTACCTGATGGTCACTAACGCTCATAGACAATGGCATTGTAAGAAATGTTAACCATCGCTTACATCGCCAATGCGCCACCAAGCTTTGGAACTAAGATGTTATCGTCGCTTGTGCTTGTAATTACACTGGCTCACTCACCCTTCAAACCGGAACACAACAATAACAAGTACTGCTGTTTCGCATTGCGACGAGCTTGCATAAAGCTCTACACCCGTGTAAGTGTTTGTTTGTCGCTGATGATAAATCTTAGACGGCTTCCAAATTCAAACATAGTCGCTGAGACATAGGCTCGGCTTACGTTGACGTTTCGGCTCGGTTGACGTTTGTACCCATTGAATATGCGCGTAATTGTAATGTATCCATGTTAAGGACACTAAACGTTAATTAATATTTATTATGTAAATAAAAAAATGAATTTGTATATTTCTTTTGTTATATATGTATGTGCTAATGACGGGCATATGTTACAATGGCCTAATGCGTTGATGACCAATCACAACGACGCTTACAGACTAGAAGTGATGCGGAATATAATTTCCATTTATGTATACATATGTATATATAAATGAAAATTATATTCCGCATTATATTATTGGCATATCGATGATTGTTATTTTGTGTCACCATTGCTGCGATATCGAATATCACAATGGTCTAAAAACACGACACGGGTTCCCGATCGCACGCAAATCACAATCAGAGCTATCAACGTTTCACTGGTGTGACATCATTAGTGAAACATTTCCACTTGCTTATATTATAACCACGTACGTACGTATATTGCAATAACTATCACGTTTTGATGTGCGCCGGCAGCGACATACGGAACGCAACGTAAGCGCTTAGCTGCATGTGAACAGTGTAAAACTTGATATAACACGAATCGTATGCAGTTTTAAATTATGCAATTTCCTCGTGCATCGCTTCCTACGTGTACTTTTAGTTTCATAATTAACATGTACGGAAATGTGAATGCGTTAAAGTTGCTTGCGCTGAGAAAACATTTAAGATAAACTTTGAAGTTTTATTAATGATAAAAATTATTTAAAATTAGCTACCCCTGCCATGATCAAGTAAAATTTTAATTGGCTAGGAATTTTCGCGGGTGTACGAAACATAGGAAACCTTACTTATATATATTTTAATTTTTCATTATTATTCTTTACTGTTATATAATACTTTTGTTCGAAATAAAAATTTCATACAGATAAATGACTATAATTTTTCGATACGATAAAGTAATTCAAAGTTGTAAATTATAAAACAAAATTTACGAGTCGACTTTTCTTTTTTTTTTCTTTTAAAAATTTACGTAACAGGGCTTTATCTCATCTGCGTACAAGTTTCAAAACTTCGGGCCTGAAGATTGTAAACCCAATTAATGTTCTCAACTCGAGATAAACTTTTGAAATAGCAGCTCCGCATATAAATACATATAACTTCGTAGTAAAACCGCATAAATAAACATGATGAGAAATGTTTACAGTTGCCAACACAGAAACACCTTGTACTGGCGAGAGTAGGTACTTCAAACGGCAACTCCGCGCACGATCTCTTAAAAGTTTAATCAAAGAACTTTACAACTTAAGACTGACCGCGCTCATCGTCAGTTATACATGTACCGTTATAACTTCGAATATTAATATGACAAAACAAACGTGCGTAGCTATTACGATATTGTTATCGGTCGAAACAAATAGCAATTTCGTGCATGGTAGTTGTAATATAACGACGCCATAAAATCAGGTTAATCAGAAAATAAACATAGTTTTGTGGCCACGTGAACCGAGCCGATAGCGCATGGCGTCGCGTCACAAGGTCACTGAACGCGTATACCTAGGCGAAACCTCGCATACTTCACCTGTTTATCGTGCTGGCACTCGGTAAACAGGCACCGTGCTATTGTTTACGATACCAGCGAAGTTTACTCGACAAACGTACCTGATAAGTCCTTCGTTGTATTCGAACGATCCGTTCACAATGGTTCGCAGGTACACTCACTGTTAGATATCACAATGAAACATCGTTTCAAACAATAAGCACAATTGTAGAACGCTTTGAAATAGGAGTGCGCGACGGGTTCGGTCGCGAGGCGAGTTTATCTGTCGATGACAGTGAGCGAACGCCGGTCGCCTCGAATAACAATAAAGAGGCGGCTAATTATTATTATTACAGTTCGCGCGGTCGCACCGGCTCGGGCGTAGATAGGTGGCGTAATCGCTGAATTCCATATAATCGCGGCGCACTCACACACGCGCGCGTCCCCGCCACGTGTGATGACGTCGCCGGCTAGGCGCAGGTAAGTGTGGTACGGAGCGCGTTGGCGGGTAGGCGCACGTATCGATCTTGCGATAAATTCGACACGGCGAGCGGTGAATGCACCGCTTGCGGCGGTCGCCTTTCACGCCGACGAAAACGCAATTTATGAACACTGCAAACAGCACTGCGAGGTTGAGCCGGCGATAGTTATTCACGAGACGAACGATTTCGGTCGGCAATGTACAGACGCATGAAAGCGCGCGGGCGCAACGACACGCGAACGCCGAACCTTCTCGAATACCGCCGAGATAACACGTGTTTATTTATTAACGGCGAGAATTGCGCAACATTAATGTATTGATAAGAACGTTTGCTTCAATTTAACATGTAATATTAAAGCGAAGGTGATTAAAGGTTGAACATGTCTATCCGTTTAACTATATAAGTAGAAATTTCTAACAAAAGTAAATTTTTTAGGGCAGACATAAATGCGATTATTTAGTTTTATGTGGCTTAAGTAATAATAGAATATCACAAGGGTAAGCCGGCTACTCAACAGCACAAAGACAATCAATATTACGAGCACAATGACTCACTAAAGTCGCCTACAAAGCAATAAAAACGAGCGGATACGTCTAGCTACTTCTATTGAAGCGAGTATGGTCTGACTTGTCTAAATTCGTTCATCTGTCAGCGAAGGCAGCTATTGTCTTAATATGGATATATATCAACTGTGCGACGCGACGCGTAATCAACCACATTTTTAAAAACGAGTAATGCTAATAACCAGATAATACCTAAAGAGCAATTTTAATATAATGAGGAATGAAGCAATCAATACAAATGAAGCAGAACGGACCGAAATGAAAGCCGAAATAGTTTTTTGCGATACGCCGAGCGGCCAGTTCGAGTCCGGAAATCGAATTGGTCCAAAAATGACAACGGCATATTAACCGAAGCGTGGCGCAAAAACGTCCGCGTCGACCAAACGACCAGGCCGTCCAATGCTAGTGCGCTTTAGCAAAAAGTGAATAATGACGGACGTCGTCGGCCGCCTCGACGTCGCACAATTGCGCTATTTCGAGACACGTTTTCCTGCTAGCAATAATACCTATTAATAATAACAGACGCTAGTCGTCCTGTACTCGAACACAGAGACACCGATTGTTGAGCGCAAATGGCATAAACAACGATTATCGTCGATAGCTCCGAGCTGTTACTATGAGTATGATGAAAAAGTAACACGTGGCGCGCTACGAAGCGTACAAGGTGAACGGCTTCGCGAATAATAATGCCCGAGAGAATCGTATGCAAATTCGTTACAATGAAATATTGGTGTGAATTGTGTTCGGAATATTAATCCCGTTTTAGCGGCGGCGGATTGTCATTAGCGTATCATTTTTAAACTGGAAAAATTATACAATTTAATGAATTATTTTTAATTTTCTTTAATAATTTAATTTATCATTGTTTAAATACCATTATGATATATTACATATAAATTTAATTGTACCTATACTACGGTGTAATTCATTATTAAATGTTTATAATATAAATAATATAATATAATTTCAATATTAATTAGTCAAAAGTAAAACTATTATTTTTTCTCTTATCAAGTAAACTTCGTTTCTAAGTATAACGGATCGATTGTTCACAAGAAGTATGGAAGTTGGTGTAGATGTTACTTTAAGTTGGGAAGTTTGTTCGAGTCGGCGATGGGGAGCAGCGAGCAGTGAAATATAGTTCAAAGTTGAGGGAGGCAGTTGCGATGCGCCGTCATTGTGCAGCCCGACCGACCGATCGAACTTGGCAAACAAAAGTGATGCAATGGTTTTATAAGTTTTTGATAGGTTTTTTAAAAGTTCTAAAAATAAAACAGACATTCTATGAATTCAACTCACAAACCTAAATTTGAATCATATCATATTATAATCACACTAGTAATATGCTATTTTTTTTTAGTATATTAATTCACTATTACCTGTATTATGATACAATGTGTTATTAATGGACAAAGTAAAAGCAGTATATTTATTTTAACAAAATTAATTAATTCCGTTAATAAAATCAAATTCAAATTTGTTTAAAACAATTCCATGTCTAAATCGGGTAACAATTTTTAATTATAATAACTAACCAAAAGAGTATTCATTCAATAAATACATAAAACATTTGATTATACATAATATTATATAACATTTAACCGATTATAAGAACCGTTCGATGTTTAAAATATATAACCCACAAACGTTATCCTATTAACGTAATATTATAATATTGAATACGTTTGAATTAATAATTTCGACCGGCGGTGAAGCTCGCTTTTAACTGGCTTACCTTATTATAAACTATGAAATACATATTTACATAATAACGACGAATGTATTTAACATAACGTGTGAACCAATTAACAACTTCAAAACATTTATTTATTATATGGTATACGAATTTACAAATCATTATTTATAGGTATATAATATAATTGTTATCGTTTTTATATTAGTAGTAGTAACTACATCACACAAGTGTAAATTATTTAATTTACATTAAGTTTTTAAGCGTTCACTTTCATTGGTAATGTTTTATCGTTTAGTTTAGTTTTAAATTTTAATTAATAAAGAAAGATAGATGGTCCAGTGTGTGTGACATTGATACGTATTTACTGCCACCCAGACAGTGACATTCTAAGATATATATTAACCACTCCACATACCATTAATGTGAACTAAGATGTTATGTCCCCTGTGCCTATAATTACTCTGGCATACGCAACATTCAAATCGGAGCACAGCAACGTATTGTTGATTGCCGGTAGAATAACCAGACGGGCTTGCACAAAGCTAGATATAATACTATTCCGAGCGATATTATATTTTGTACCATCTTGTTTATAATTAATTACTCATTCATCTTTCACCCATCCTATGAGTTTTTTCATAAGCGTCCTCTTAAACATACGTTTATAAATCCGAAATCAATGTTAATAAAAATAAATCTTCAATATGAGTTTTTGAAAACCTTAGTACAATGGTTTACCTATTCAAAGTTGCAAAGAAACTTCCGGGCCGATTTTGATTAAGACATTATAAATGTATCTGACAAGTTAAACAACATTATTATAGTTATGCTTAATAGCATAATACGCCCAACTCGAAAGTATAATCTATCACGACATGTTAGGTTTACAATAACTAGTTAATTGACTGAGGCCAATCAAAAGCCATAACGAAAAGTTATTTTTTTATATTATCTTTAAAACTGCAGCAAACTAGAATCGTATATATACACAACGCAATCGTGCATTTATTATATGGTAGATATGTATTGACATTGCCAAATAAAAGCTATATCATTCCTAGACCAGTAAAGAATTTTCACAAGTCAAACATTTTTAAATAATTAGTTTTAAAAATACCTATGAAAAGTATATTTAAAAAGAACTTATTTATTCGAAATTTGTTTTTTTTTTAATGAAAATAAATATCGCGGGCACAATTCATTAACGTGAAAGCCGAAAATGACTCACCGGCCGCCGCGGCGACAGGGTGTTGCTATGCTTTTAATTGCTTTACCTGAAAATGAAATATAACAATGAAATATCGAGCATAGTCGAAAAAAATAATAACATATATAAATTGAACCATTTACTTTACACGTGCCGCCCTTGTGTAATTGGTACCTTATTCAACATAAAACAATTGGGACGAGTATGCGTTAGAGTAAATGGATTAAACATTTTGTTATACAAAAAACGTTGTTCATTGCCTAAAATCAATTGAATGCGATTAGTAACCTAATTAAAATACTACTAACGCGCACACGTAAACACATAAATATAGACAATGTCTGTATCGCGTGAAATTCATACAAAGTTGTAAGTCCCATATAAAGTTGAAATTCCATAAATCTATTCTTTGTGGATGCTTACTTTGTAAAACCTATGTTCCTAATTTCAGCTTTCTCAATTATTCTCGATTCGAAACAATCGTTTTGGCTGTGCGCTGATAGTCAATTAAGACAAAAAAATAATTATAAGTATATCTAACGATTTCATTATGACGTAATAACATTATAATGTTTCAATATTTAACTACATTAATTTTCATTATATATGAAACTAATTTACAATCAAAACATTAAAATATTTTGAGTCTTTTCTATTAAGGTTAAATTTTTAAACCGGTTTTATTTTACCACTAATATAGCAACGAATTCGAAAATAACTAACTATAAAAATACCAACGCAACGTAACACACAATAGTAGTTTGCTAAGATATATTCGGCTTACTCCCAAAGTCGATATTAATCGTAAAGCGTGAGCCCGGCGACAGCTAGGTCGAGCTGGGTTACGCAGACAGGCCGGTGACCTTGGCGCCACCCTCCACCCCCAGCCACCCTGCGGAGATGCGAGTCGACTTCTGAGCGTTCCTACTAGCTATCTATCCAAGTGTGCTTCGAATTCTTTATGAAACTTTTTCGTGTTCGCTCTACGTAGTAGTAATCCAGTTACAAAGTGAACGTGTTTGTTAAGTTTACTTTGTAAATAAATAATTCAAATAAACATTTAATTAGAACACTAAATTACTGCGTTTATGGGCGATGGTTCGATGTTTACATACATGGTATTCCAGTCCACTATTAAATGACAGAAAAGTTGCAAATTGCAATATAATTTTATTAATTGACGTCTGTCATAGTTATAAGTAAAAACTATGTAAACAAAAAATTTAAACAAACTATAATTTTCTGACAATAACAGAAAAAAGTATGATTATTAAGGATAAATAAATTCACGTGCAAACGATTTTAATACAAACAAAACATAATAGTTTTCTTTGCCCCTTCACGTGAATTAATACGCGCTTTGATTTCATTCGAACATAAATATCCAAACTGAATGTTCAAAGCCGATACATAAATTATGTAGACAGCAATGTGCAAATTGCATTTATTTTAATTTATTTATTGAGAGACTTTTGAACTTATGACAGACAAACAACATTATGATATAAACGAGTAATATTTAACGCTCTCACATACAATGGTATTGACTATCGACGGATTTTCATAAGAAATCTCGGGAGGGAATACTAATTTATAGACGTTGGAAGCGTCGCAATTTTATTGCATTCAATCGTTCAAAGAGGTGACTAAGAATAAAAATTGTAGATAAAAACGTGACTTGAAACTTCTATACGGAATATCCGCTTTTATATATAAAGTGACGTACATAAATATAATCACGTATATAACGCTATCTAGATCAATTGCGTCCGTATGCAAACGCTGTGATTCATTCAAGCACATTACATTATTATTGCATCATACTTTATAAATATAGAGAGAAAATATTCAAGTAAACTATACAATAAAGCGTTTTTGAATCGTAACTATTTTAATTCTTCCAGCGTTATGGAAACATCCTCCAGCGAGAAGAAACGGCAAGGAACTCGTAGCTCTTTTAAAATAAATCAGATTTACAATGTGATTCTATTAGTAATTATTATTATTGATTAATTAATAAATAGGTATTTTAGCAATGATGAAATAAAAAAGAATAATCTTATTAAGCTACATCAAAGTACTAGAATATTAGGGTCTAAAAGCAGACACAAATTAAACGAGGTTTTCGTGCATTTTATCTGAAATAAAATGTAGCATGTGGTCCTCCCGTACAATTTTCCAATACACTGTTTCTGTACAACATCACGTTGAGCTGTAACTGTGTGAAAAAAACATCTTACACACACACTTACACACACCTTTCCTCTTATAATAATATAAGGAAATTCTTAACTTTATGCATTGTTCATATATTACATAGTTTATGTATATGAAATAAAATTCCTTATTTGACAATTATGAAATATAGAAAATACTTTATCGTCATTATACTAAATTAAGGATATATTTTTATGTCGACACTATTACAATCGTAGTCCTTTTCCGCGAGGCTAATCTAATAGCCGATCATCTAATAAAGCTGTCAACGTTAATCAAACATTAATTTTTAATCGAGTCTATGTTCTCCTGACACACCTAAAAGTCACTGAAGATTTATCAAGTTTTTTTTTTAAATCATTTTACAATAAAATAATCTTACGTTCAATTTACAGATCAATTTAACAATACTTTAAAACGCCGTTAAACTTTAATCATCTTGACGGTAGGCTCATTTGGTTCAACGCGTTAGCTAATTCACTATAGACGAATTGCTTTAGATAATCGTCTAACTTTAAGAGACATAATTGTATAATTCGTTACTTTGAAATTGATTACAGAAACGAAATACTAATTCGATATTCCGTCTCTTTCTCGCTTAATAAGTCATCGTTTACATCGGACGTTGACAAACGGTTGTTTAACAAAACAGATGTTTCGCGTCTTTTAATTGACGTTTAAGCGTTCTGACTCAACCTCGTGCGGATATAAGTAAAGTTTTAGACGTTTTTTTTTTTCGTTTCTTTTGTCATACAGATTTTTTATAATAATCTTCAGTGCATAAGTGACATCACTGAATCGGACCATTAAATCAATATATATACTCATTTTCTTAATTTATGTATACATATAAAAACTGACTGCTGATATACTGCTTATATGGTATATTTGAATGCAACATAATATACATTATCAAAAAGCGAGTTATTATAATGATGTTTTTATTACGTGCAATGAAAAAACATCACAGAAAACAAGAAAATAAGGTTTCTAAAGCCACCTGCAACCGTACTGAACTGCATAGTATAACCCAATTTATTTTTCTTTAATTGAATATTAAATAAAAAACTGTTTGTTCATCCTGCTAGTGAACTAAAGTCAATAAACAAACAATACTTACCAATAATGTAAGTTTTTAAGAAATTTACAGAAGATGCTAATTACGCTGCTAGCCGGCTGGGTCGTGGATGAGTTTTTTTTTTTTCTTTAATCGACATTGACAAGCCGGTCGTGTGCCACCTGGCGCGGAAACCAGTTCTCGAAACGATCGCTATACTAGATAATGCTATACCACGACTTACTTAAAACTAATTGGTATAGTTATACATTTTCGTGTTCCGCTAAAATTATTTTCATACTAAAACATCTATTAAAAGCACTAATGATAACAAAATAACTAACCACACATTATGGTAAAAATACGCACCAACTAATTTCGGTAATGGAGCGAATGTGGATACGAAATTGTCGATAGACTGACAGTGCAATACATAAACGCCTCTAGAACTACACTTCTAGGTGCGCAGAGCCGGAGGCGCGTCAGCAACTTTTTGCCAACTCCGCACAATCCTCACATAAAGGGAACGCCGACGATGTTACTTTTCCATTGATTGCACAACCGTTTCGCATTTCTTTCGACGTTCTCGGAAACTTTATCATGTGAATGTATTTGAATTGCAAAATATACTTTGTGATAAGATACGTCCTTCTAATGCATTTTAATAAGCGTATATTTTAGCTCTATGATTACGTTTCTATACCAGTAAATTAACTTCCTATAATTGTAAAGATTTGACAGTAAATAATTTAATATAATTTTAAAAACTAAAAGTCATCAAGTAAATGATTTATACATTTAACAAAACAAAACTTAATTGTGAGACCGATGTGGAAAATAACAAGAAAAGCTATTAGAATCGTATTTGTTTATTTATCATTCACATTTACAAACAGTCATTAAATAACAATTTCCTAAAACACACGAATAGAGAAATCCCACGACATCGAGATACATTAATATCGTTTGCGTCACACGTTTTATATCTTGTATTCGATGTTTAGAAAAAAATTGACCTATACGGTCACTATGCCGCGAAATATCACTCGCCACGCACATCTGACACGCGCAGTCTGAAAACGATAGTAAATTAGGATCAGTAAATACTTTGACATTAAGTTTATAAACCACTCAAGTACTTATCAAAACGCTTACGCAGTGTTAAATACTTATTTACTAGAGACTATTCATTTATTATATTAGGAAGGCAATGGTACACAATGAACACATTCTATGGCCATTCAATTTAAATATTAATTAAATAATTAATAAAACTTATGATTAACATTTGAAACAATTCGGATTGTATTGTTTTTTTTTTTTTTAGTAATAAAAACAACTTCTTATTAAAAATCTTAGTAATAATTCGACATTGAATCAGATATATGAGCAAAAATCACTAAAATCATCTACTTATCTCGTTACACGTGTTACTATCTCATTGTCATCAGGTGTTTGATATACTTTTACATAACTAATGTTGCGAAATAAAATCGGAAATTTCATTCATTTTTATGAGTCATATCACATGTAAATAATTCCATGGAATTAAAGTTTAGGCTTAGAATACTTTATATATCCAATTCGAATAAAGATAGTAATTAATAAGATTTTTTTTTTTCGAGGTACTGCGACCTTTGACGTCAAACTGACTCAATTGAAATTCGCGTACTTTTTTACTACATCCAGACTAAATAATTATATTCGTTGTAACTACCATCATTTAAAATATTCGCACCTTTAACATGTCATAATGGTAACAAAAATACGACCCATTACAATTTATGTATTTCTTATACATCATTTACTCAAGTTTCGGAATAAATAAATTGCAAATGGACGGACCGTTCGACGGTTTCAGTCACGGTTAATGGTATGTAAAATAATCTTGGATATTCCGCGTTCTAGATTAGATAGTAGTATTACTTGTTGACGAAACGCGGCATCTTTTACGTTCCTGATACGACATTTCTTCGAGCTTAATTTTTATCGTTGAACCAGTATTTTATAAGTTTGAATAATGATAACCTCGTTGACATTAATCAATGTGGTTGAAGAATGATTCCGGAACAAAGTTATTACAAATGACATAAAAACAGTTAAAATATCTTATCTGAACATATATTTTTAATTACTTGAATGTTTTTAATGAATATATCAGTAGAAAATATATTTAAAACCGAGATCAAACAACGTAATGACAATTATAAAGATAAAGGAATACACGCAGTTGAAACAAAATTGATTCACCGGCACGGCGAAGTTAAAACGAAAACATCGGCAGCCATTCGTGTCGG
Source organism: Nymphalis polychloros (assembly GCA_905220585.2). Taxonomy (NCBI): domain Eukaryota; kingdom Metazoa; phylum Arthropoda; class Insecta; order Lepidoptera; family Nymphalidae; genus Nymphalis; species Nymphalis polychloros. The sequence continues at coordinate 2,714,242 of HG992264.1, read as the reverse complement.
AAACAACACAAAACGAGCAAACTATGAGGGCTCGAGGCCCGTACACGATGAAAATAAAATTTCAAACAGTTTCAACTGCTCCCAGACGAATCGTGCCCAACTTTGTGTCGACTAAGTAATTGCCTTTTACAGTTTTGTCGCTGTAAGTTCCGAGCTGACTCATCCTACGTCCACGTCCGCTATAAAGAACGCCTCGTGTTTTTAGAAAGTTAGAAAATCGAGCGTCGATCGTAATTTATACGAGGCTCAGTATCATTTTACATAAATGGCGCAAATAGGCAGATGTGTCCTTAATTCGACACGGTTAATAAAATACTGTTGTATGTATTATAAATATATAACGTTATTTTTTTGAATAGCTGGCTATTAAAATTAAAACTATCAGAATATCACGCACTCTGGAGTAACATTAAGGTATGTGTCACGTCACATCGATAAGAGGTTTATCATTTATTCTTATCTCAAGGCGCTAAATAACCATTTCGAAAGGTATATTATTCAAACTAAATTATGAATATATCTCCAACTATTAATGTTATGGCATAAATCTTGTTTCCGCAGTGACGTTAAAAACCTAGTTCAGTGGTGCCGCGTCGACACACGTCCTGGTGTGTCGCTGACACACCACTCTCAGTAAAAACAACGTGCCTCCACAATACTACAATAGGTGGCTGAGCTGAGCGGTTTCCTCCCCCCCGCCACCCCTCGCTCCCCTCTCTGCAAACCTACTCAACTCCCTACGGCCGCCACTTACGTGACTCAGCACCAAGCTTTATATCAAATTCGACGTCGTGCGACTTTAGTGACTTGTTTTTCGTTGTAACGTAGTTTTTTCTAGTAATAAAATATTTCGTATTAGCGCTATCGCCGAAGATAAAGGTGAGAGCCTCAGAATAAATTATGGACTTCCTCTTTCTTTTAATAGAAGTTCAAGTACGACGGTGTACGAGAAAGTTCGTCGAGTTTCCGAGACATATTTAAGAGTTTCGCCTACAAGGTTAAAGTTGACTTCTAATATTACCTAGACAAACCGCGGAAGTTTCTAACTGAATCATATAACATTTTACATAATATTATGTATTACGCATTGAATTAAATCATACAGAGTATGTTTCAAAACGTCAGTTATAAAACGTTTTGTATAAAAGTACGCAAATAAAGTTTAACAAAATGACCGAATGGTGATTTAGGATGTAAGAGTGTCCTATTTTCCATATATATTTATATATATATGAGGCTGTATTCGATACAAAACGTAATCCAATTAGCAATCCCATCCCATCTTTCATTAACAGGCTGAATGAGCGGAAACCGTAAAATACCTTGAACGGCCTCAGCGAGGAGACGAAGACAGCATCCATTAAATACCAAAACGACCTCCGCATCGTATAATATGTGATTAATTACATCGAGTGTGCAATAAAACTCTTACGTCTATGGTCAAAATTGTTGCCAACTGGATATATTACTGGTTAATGGGATGGCTTTTTTTATTTATCGCCTTTAAACTAGTTAGCGATTAAACACAACTTTACTAAATTAAAAATATACATTATATAATTTACGAATACATTTAATGAGATTGTAACTTTCCGTAGGATATTAATACACCGATGTCATTACAACAGCTGATTGTAGAATCGATTGGTCAAATCAATTTCTTCAATGCTATTTAAACTGATACGTTTTATTCATTCACAGCCATTAAAATAATAATCAAACATTAATGTCGTCATTCTAATTAATTAAAAAAAAAAAAAACTTCTATCATACAACACAGCGGTTATATCGTACATTAACACAAGTGGATTAAAGATACAATGAGATAAGTATAACATTTATTGATCGTGAATTATAGAAATAAGATAATAGTGAATTGGGTTCGTGTAATTGAGTAATGTGTTGTTTATCGATACGAGTCTTCTAAATAAACAGATGAAATTATCAAATTAAACACAAATTATTCAATTTGTGTTTATATAACATCAGCAAACGTATCATATTGTTTGTGGGATACTGCGCGTGCGGTGTACGCCCACAATGTTCATTTAAAATGTATTGTGGACATCGCTCATTAACATCTAAAAAGAAATACACGCGTACTCAGATATCCGACAGTTAAGCAAAAGTTTCCATACATTTTAGGTGCAAACTTAAACAACCTTTGCGTCGTTTTAATAAAAAAAAAAAACAACAATAGAGTTCATTAACTTTTATTCCCCGAAGGTTATTTTTTTAATGAAATTGAAATATCGTTTTAGATAGTAGAACGCTACTTATTAGTATTATTACGAACTGTTTCTAGTAGTCGAAGTTTATTACTCATATCATTCCATGTCATATTTTACCTTTAGTTTAAATACATGTACTATAAATTTATTCTTTATTATTAGATTAATAATTAAAATACAAGCAACATTATAATTCGCTTTATATTCAATTTCGACGCAATTAATCCCAAAAAATGTCTACGAGGGCCTCTCGCAAAAAAAAGTTCATTACGTGTGTAAAGCCAACGGAACGTGTATTTTTAGATAACCTTAAATATTGCAGCACTCGACGCCCCCACGATCAGTAGATTGAGACACGCTGAATATAAACCAACGGTATTTTGATAATGGTTATTATTGAAACGCATGTCTAGGAAACGTTTTGGCAACATATATTAAATGCATAATACGATAATATACTAATTTTGTAAGAAAATAATTCTAATCTCATCACAGAAAACGATCGAATGACGAATCGATGAAATATCAGTGTTATTCGACATTCGACTATAATAATTACAACATTCAAAGGATACACACGTCAAAATAGTTTGATCATCGTAAGTCGGTTTTGACATTTCGCGACTGACATACGAAGTGTCGTCGTACATAATAGCATTGCAGTACATATAACTACCGTCCAACTGATGGAAACAAAGTATAACCTATTAACAAAGTATTCCATAATATAATTGTAACTTAAATAATGATTTTTTCAATTATGGTTATAACAATATCAAATTTAATATTATGCGTTATCTGTACAATAACTACAACATAAATTGTATATCTATTGGCGTAGTTTTATATTAAAAATAGAAAAAACCGGCAACCGATTAGCAATTGATATCAATTGTTACGGCGGTCGGTTTAACGGTAAATATGCTGGTGCCGAAGTGTCATATAGCAAGCAGCCAGTTACAACAAACTGAATATCATAAAAACCTTTTACACGAAACAATTAAATAAATGTGCCAAAATTCATGGCAATAGGTTTAATAGTGACGATGTCGATTTATCTCAAACAGAATAAAATTATTAGCAGAACAATTATACATAACTTCATAAAAAAATTATATAAATAAATCGAATACGTATTCGTAAAACACAGCGGAGCTAACTTAGATACGTTTACGCCAACTTTGATATACGAATCAAACTAAACGTACAGAACCTCGCCCCTTAATAAGCGAGTTAGCGAAGGGGACAAAACAAGGTCGTATCTCGAATCTTGAGGAAGGTGTCCTACTGTCAGCGTTCCTCGAGGGACTTGAACCCTGCTCTACTCCCTCTCAAACGTCCTTTGTGCTGAAATCACATTTATCATTGTTCAATCTCTCTTTGTACGATGTAATACGACGATACACACACAAATGATTGCATTCCTGAACATCGAAAATGTGCAACCAATAATATGTTTTACGATATTGCTCGTAGATAACACGTTGTTGTGTACGTATAACGTATACGCGTTAGAAATGGTATTTTATGAATTCAAACGTGAATAGTAGAGGTGCAATAACAGTTGTGTGTTTATTACACGATTTCGCAGCCACTGTCGCCATTTATTATCCAGCTATAGCTTGACTTGGATGTAAGTCGGTGAACACATTTGCTTTTTAGAGAGGACAACATAATATGATTTTTTTTAAATGAAAAATCTTCTACCGTCTTCTTTTGCAATCGAGAAACAAGTTAGCTGAAACTAATATTAAGTTTACTTTGTCACCTTAAATATTATTAATTATATATATTAAATTTTAAATAATAAAAAAATATCAAATTCATCAAAATAAATATACTTTTACTTAAAAATCACAAAGAAGATTACTTTTTCCTTCTTATCGGTAGAACCTACACACATTCCGAATCAGTGGTGCTTACTTATAAACTTAATATAATTTAGTAAAATATTTTTATAAACATTTTAATACAATGAATAATAGTATATATGTTACAATGTAAATAATTAATTAGACCTTTAAGTCAATATACAAGAGTCACTGATTGTTAATTAGCAAATAAAGACTCCGTCGTTTTAAAAGATTTACAACTTAACTGGGGATTTACAAACGGACGCCGTTTTAAACATACAATGAATAATTAATCAAGAACATAAATAATAAACTATTTTAGTTTCCGTTTGAATGAACTAAGACGTGGACTTGAACTTTTTTTATTTTCTTCAATTAAAATAGCCTGTATATTCTCGACGAAAAACATACCTATTATATAAATAAATTTTAAAAAATCTTCAGGATGTTAAGAAAAAAACAACATAAATAATAATAATAAAAATAATACATGTATTACATAAACGTAGTCCCGTTACATCTCTATTATACGTAAAGATAGACAATCGACGTGGACGGCGAATAAAGAACCCGAACGCAGCCATCCGTCCCGATGTTACAAATGATGTCAATTAAGTTGACATACTTATAGTCGCCGCATCGAAGAACCGCTATAAATAACTTTCTTTTGACATCTTCATTCAGTCCCCACAATTGAGTAAAGATTTTTGTTCACAAATGTATCTACTTATATGATTAAGCTTTTATATTAGATTTATATTAATGTCAGGGCTTTGGGCAAGCCCTACACAGTTGGTACACCACCCACTCATTATTTATTCTACCGCCAAACAGCACTAATTCGTATGCTGTTTTCTGTTTCTGTGTGGTTTTATAGGTATGTGAGCCAGTGTTATTTCATTCAAAAGAGACGAAAGGTTTTTGCGAGGGATTAGTATTTCATACAGCAGCAATGTTAACGGGCGGCGGGGACCACTTACCATCAATGGCCCATTTGCCAGTGCGCTTACCTTGTACCTATAATACTACCCATAAATGCACGTAAAATAAAAAATCTGTGTCATTGTTTTGTTTCATCATGACGACGTTTCCCCTGGCTGGACCGTCAAAGGACGCCAATATGCCATACAACGTCTTATCAATTTAACTAAAAAATATTTTTCCAAAGAACAACACAACAAAACGACGATACAATCACAATCATTATAACCATTTTTATTTACCTAATTTGAACTCGTATGTTCATTACTATTTAAACATTATGTTAATAAAAATTATAAATTCCATTATCAGATTACATATAATTTAAATATATTTGTTATGTATTTTTTATTCGTTCGGTTAAACGGCGGTCTATTGATTTCTATGACAGGTGGCCCATGTATGTATTTTTTCACGAAGAACATTTCACACTATCTACTTTGTTGTAGCTCGTCACAATATGGCGCCGCAGTACATTAACTTATTTACCGGTTAAGCGATTGCCGTGACAATTGATATATACGTATATAACCAGGTTGGAGATGTCTGCCTTGCTCGGGTTTGGCTAGTGCTCTCACTTAAAAATCTTTCAACAAATCCAATGTTCGGTAACATTCAAATTCGGTAACAATATTAACGACAAATTGGACAAAATCAATACGACATATTTCCTACAATAATACGCAAAGCCGTTTGGTAATTACAAATTTAATAGGTAGGTCAATGGGGGTGACCACCCAACATCGGTGAGATGAAGTGCGGGGGAGACTGGTCCGCAGTACAATGGGAGCTTTACGTAACTCGAATTATATAGCTTTCGATAATGTTATTGAACGACCGTACTTGAATGTGATTTCGATGTGGAGAGTTCGTGTTCATTCATTTCAAGATAATATTTGTACATTATGTGAATTTAATCTCAATTATAATAAGTTATTATATTCAATCCATACTTTTTTATATAATAATAATTAACAAAATACATTTTATTGCTTACTAATAATTAACTTATATAGTATATATAATTGTAAGTGAACTGACTGCCTCGTTAGTCTAGTGGCTAGTTATAAGGCCGCAGACCCTGGTGGTCCTGGGTTCAATTCCCAGGTCGGGCCAATAAAAAGTTATTGAGTTTTTCCGTCTGAAAATTCTCAGTAGCAGGCTGGGGTCTGGAAGTTGGAAGTGTGTACACTCCCGTGCCTCGGAAAGCACGTAAAGCCGTTGGTCTTGCGCCTGAACTCTTTCCGGTCGTGTCGGATTGCCGTCCCGTCGGATTATGAGAGCGAGGGAATAGAGAGTGCACATGTGTTTGCGCACACATTTGTGCACTATAATATTTCCTGTGCAGTTGGCTAATCTCTCTTGAGATTGGCCGCCGTGACCGTAATCGTTCTGGAGGACGTTATTATTGTTAGTGATTTAGTTTATGTGTAATTAACGATAATAATATTTCAGTTTTATCTTTTATTTTTAAGGTATCGCAAGGCACAATTAAACTTTACTTATTTTAAAGCCATACTGTATTCCTATTCATTGTCAACCTTCTACGTAAAATAAATACTCACAGTAGGGTATAGAGGCACCAGGGGAAAACGCTTTGCGTGATAGAGGAGACTAATTTGAATCGAACGAGACGGTTGTCGAAAAAAAAAAAATAACACTTTGATGTCTCTTGGCGAGCAATTTATGCGCATATATTACAACTTGGCAGTTTTGGATTAACGCGTGACAAAGAAAGTTTCGTTCAAAAATACTTTTATATATGGGCCACGAGGCGCGACGTTTGTTATAAATTTATATTTACGATGTTTTTATTCATTTGAATTTATAGCTATTGTTAGTTTTAACTAATAAGTACAGTTCTTATCTGTGCTGTTTTAACTTTTAATTTTTAAACATTCCAATTTAACGTACGATGTTCCTTTCTTTTTTATATTACTAAAATAAATAAACTCATTAAACCAAAAATAAAAATTACTGTATTGAAATTAGATAATTTGAGTCTGAAAATATATTCAATGAATTATAATAGTATATATTTTTTATCACCTATTACTTATTTGTGATTGAAGTAAATCAAAATGGCGGATAATTAAAAACCCGCGGCCTTACAAACGTTAACGGGTGATTAGTAAAACAATTCTCTGTCTTCTTCTTTTAAATGGCAAATCAATAACGACAGAAAGAGCGAAATCAGCGTGTAACATAAACAGTTGCTAAGCATCGTTTATAAGTAAGGCCGATTTTATTCAAACAGAACTTATTTTATAATACAATTATATAATAAGGAAAATCGCATTAAAATGTCCATAATAGCCCTCCTTAAAGCGTATCAACGGACAGGAAGCCGAAATGACATTGCATTTTATATCGTGAAGCGTAACTTGAACAACACTGATCGATTGTTCCAGTAGTTTTTTTGTAACAAGAAGCAGACGGACTGCCTTAAGGCGTTTACGTAATGCGAAAAAAATTGAATTTCAGATAATTGACACTTTAGACAGTGTATAACACGAGTGGACCGTCCTAGCTTAAATGTATTAGTATCTGGACGACCGAACTTTGCTTGGCTCTAATATAATTAGTTATTATAAAAAAAAAATATTTGAATGTGTAGAATTATCTAAATACAAAATTTGAGCCTAATGGTTTCCGAGATTTAATTTAAAGTCATTTATTATTATTAGATTAAGTAAAGTTAATAAGCTTAACAATAAATTCAAAGAAGAAACTGTCGATGCGATTTAAACATGGTTAAAGTATTGATTAACTAGAAATCGAAGAGCAGCTCTATTCAGACGACTTTAAAGAGAATTAAACAAACTTCAGCCTTTACGCGCAACATGGAAGAGGTACCGTAAAACTTATCTTCAGCTTCCTAAAGTATTAATTTTTGCGTCAAACTCAAGTCCAACTTGTTTCTACTGAATTCGTTGGGTGATTAAAACTTTTCGAACCCCTTTCCCTTCCCTTCAACTTTACGATACTGAAGCCCCGTCAAAAAACGGGTCAAGCTTAATACAAAAAGACGGGCGTTTATAATCCAATTACGTTCTTTTAAAGGTTTCCTCGTAAAAAACGACTTTAAAAGATTTGTCATTAATCGAATACTTTATTGGCCTCCGTATTGTCAATGAAAATCTAATGCAGTCTAATTAAATACTCGTACAAAATTAAACTTCTTTTTTTACTGAAAAATTTATTTAAGAGAAAACTGAACACTTTAAAAAGTTCTCCGTAGATCGGATCATATATGTATATAACTGTAAACGGAAAGCAACAACAGATATACTTTTTCATACCGACGATTTTTCAATAACTCTTTTTTTCTACAAAAGAATAATCAAAGCCCATAGAGTATACACGTGAAATAAATCCATGTCCGTAAAGGCAAGGCAATCGATAGCCGATCAAGCGGCAGAGCCGGTTGTCGTGCGAGTGTGTGCGTGAGAGCGGATGTAGTTGTGCACACATCGTACTATTTGCTGAGATGTATCGACCGAAATGTATGGATGTGTCGGGTTGGGTGAAGCGTATTTTTACAGTGATAGATGTCCCTGTGACATAAGTTCGAATAAATTATTCTTGGGTATGTGTGTGTACACATACATAACATTGTCATTAAAAAAAAAACTGAATAATATTGCTCCTCACTAATCGATAATTATAAGATACGTGAGTTTGATAATTTATTTAACAGATATATGTCTACAGCGGTCACGGTCGTTTGAATTTACGTACGGTTAGGTACCTAAAAAAAAAAACATCGCACTATCTTTCTTTATCCGTCTAATAGATGGATTATTTTATCACGTATTATAAAGATATCAAATACAAAACTAGATCTATCCAATTAAACGTAATACATAATAAATACCACTCCCAATATACAATGATACGTCATTGTACTTACGTACGTTACGTACGATAAACATTTATTCACAATGTATATTATTTTTATGCTTTTACTTTTTAATTGTACGCGTTATATAATTTGTATACTACTACAATGATAGTGTAATAATATATTTATATAAACAAAGCGTCAACCCTACACGGCGAACTGAACAAGCTGTCCCTATTATATCAAACTACATATACATACGCGTGTCTTATGTACATGCGACTGTTCTTCAGTCGCTATATATGTATAGAGTGTAGAGATAGGTCTAGGCGAGCCGCGTCTTTGTTTACGACATAGATCGTTACGAACACACTGTGTAACTTACTTAGAATGTGTTTTACGAGAAATGGCATCGATATTTATAAACAAGTATTTTATGTGAATTTATAAATTATTATTTTTTGTTCTGGCTCGGTATTCAAACCCACAAAATCTGTCGCCTTATAAGCTAACTACTAGACCATGCAACAATGAATACTACTTATACACATATAATGAAAACAAAGCAATAAATGAGTGATGTAGAATTGAAAAGAGATGGGAGGAAATGTGGTAAATCTAAGCAATATAATTATCATAATTAAAGTGAATATGAAATGTAACATTTACATATCAAACAACTTTTATAAAAACTCTATCCTTTGTCTAAATAGTATTATATTTATAAACTTAAGTAATACGTTATAGTACAAATATTATTCTTAACTGCATTACTTTATAAGGGTTTTTTGTATATAATAGATAGTATATTATATTTTATTGTCAGGTTAGTTAACTTTTAAAAGTAATAATATCAAAATAAGAGTGTATTATGTAAGCGGACATTGTAGTAAAAAATGTCATCCAAGTTTAAATATTGCGTTTAAGAAATCTCTAATAAAATTTTATAATAAGTAAAAATCACATATTATTTTTGTTAGTATGAGACTGACGATAAATAGAAATACTTTAATTACAAAATAAGTATATAAAAACGATTACTAAAACAATAACTAATAACATTAACTTTCTGTCGATTACGACACGGTTTTCATTAAAATAATTTAGCTTTTAAGTCTACTCTTATTTGTGCAATTACGCTCCAATTGTAAAATATACGACTTAGCATTTAATATCGATTTTGTCAAAATTATGATGAAAAAACCATGGATGGCCATAATCTAAAAAAATCAAATCATTCTCGATTCAATTAGACTCATATTAATAAACTTAATACTTGCGGATAAAGTTTATAACTAAATCATAAATCGAGCAAACTTTTAATACAAAATCAAAACTTAAAGACGCTAAATACATTGCAAGAACAAAAGTCAACGACACAAAGGAAAAAAATAAAAAACAAAGTCGAAACATTTAGGATTGTTTTCAAATTTATATTCAATAGAAAAGTTTCGGTTTGATCTATACGGCATTGTTTCCAATCTCAAAGAAACTTCAATCAATTAATGAAACTCGAAAAGTATTCAAACAAGACTAAACCATACAATTCAAAACAAATACAAAAGCTAAATAGGTAAATAATGAAAAGCTTAACTTTCGAATGAAATCCATTCAAACTTTTTACCTAATTCGAAGTTAGTTCGTAGTCTCTACTAATTTAACTACACTAAGGGGACATCGGGAACAATGTTGATACTGTGACTAAATAACGTTACTTGTTAGTTTTATTATAAAATACGTCACTACATAGTGTAATACAAAGTCCCCTCTTGTCGCTGCCGCTTCTGTCTGTGTGTACGCGATTAAACTATAAAAAAAAACTACTCAACGGATTTTCATACAGTTTTCACCGATGGACGGAGTCGTTCATAAAGAATTTTTAGATGCGTAATTAATGAAGGTTCTGTTTATAATCAATTCATGTCGACTGGTAAGCATTACTGCCGTGCGACGGGTAAACCAATAGTTATATATGTTACGATAACAACGTTGAAGTTTTATTTAAAGCGGCGAAATCTGCGAAACGTAACTACTTATATAATAACATTATATACTTAAACCCTCCGAAGAGTTCCATCTTTTGATATAAATAATTATGTATGACGTTAATAATAACGTTTAGAAGACGTTCATTAGTACATATATATTATAATTTAATCTAACTTAAGTCACAAGTGGCGACTAATTTCAACGCGTAATCTTCCGTAGAGAGCATGCTTCGATAAATTACGTAAATAAAATTATATAATAATATATAATGTTCTCGGACACTTGAATAATAATATCATGATGTACGGATCAGATGTTGTGAATAGTGAAACATTAACGGCCTCACTTAAAAACGCTGTTATTAAGTACCGGGGTGAGTTAGCAATGACGTGTCTTCGTCTTTCATATTTCAAATCAATAATGAAAGAAAGAGAGAAATCTGTGTTAAACTAAACAAAGCAACATTTATAAGGCATTTAACGATTGCCAAGTCGATTAAATATACTTCAGGCGTTTGACAAATAAATTCGGTTCGCCGTCAACATCGTATTCTGACGGGTCGTGACTACTTAATTATAATAACTTTGGAGTCAACAGTCGTATGTATATAAAATGTACGATTTTTGAAATGATAATTTTATTTTGAAAATGCCAAATGTCGCTCTATGTCGTTTACATTACATACGTTTTGATACATTTTCATCCATTTTCGAATCGGGTAAATATAAAAATGTTTTACGAAAAACGCTTTGAGATATTGAATTATACAAACCACACCCTATCACCCTTCAATACTTTTTGCAATATTTAAAAAATATTAAAGATTATTCATAAAAAGTATTATGATAAAACATTTTCCTATGTCTTTCAGATATGGAAAATTAAAGGAAAGCTAAAGTAGACATATTATCTACAAAAAGCTTTTGAAATAAAAAAATCACAAATTTCAAATACATAGTTATTAAATAATATTACACTGTGCAAAGTTATAGAATATCATTATTTATGTAATGATTTTTTTTTATGGCAGTTTTTAAAATTAATTATGGTTTAACTGTCTCATTTTAGACTTGGATGACCCTAACCTACTAAGTCTTGGTAAGTAAGTTATGTTAGAGATTTTTAAATAAAGAAAATAAAGCAATTTAAACAAAATAAATTTAAATGACAATTTACTTTTTTAATTTCATTTCAATTAAATTTATTTTTACATTTAAACTATATGTAAAAAGATACACTCAAGCAATGTCATTATAAAATATACTCAATATTTTTTTTAATGACTGATAAATAAAGCTTAATTTATAAGTCAACTATTAGTAATATTTACTGTAAAATGATATTTAACCCAATAGTTATAAGAATCTGGTAGGTATTTTTATTAATTATTTAAATAGTTTGGTGGTGATTGCATATATTGGAAGACAATATTACACAAATGTTTGTTAAAAGTAAAATAATTGAAATATACTTATTCATCTTTATTATGTCCTTACATATAGAAATATCAATTTTTAATTAATATAAAAGGGCACTTTAATATTTAATTAATTCAACGCCAAATAAGATCACTTTAAAAAAGATACGAAACAAAGTATTTGATAAAAAAAAAAAAAAAAATTTATTACCAACGTCAACAGATGAAATCAGTTATATAAAGTTAAATCTTTAAAAAAAATTTTTTGCAAAATTTAATGGTCATACATAAACAAAGCTAAATAAATTATTTACTAAAGTTGGCTTCATTCAAAGTTACTAGGGATACAGCAAATATATTCAACTTATGGAATTACACTTTATTGTGCACCAACTTTCTACAACAAGTAGGTCAGCGTCCCGACGTCTATCAAGTAAACCGCGTGGATACTAGTCACTTCGAATAGTTAATTCTAGAACATATCTCATCAATTAAGTTTGATAGCGCCTGGCAACTTATGACGCGGCTTATACAACCGCGAGTATAACGAAGCCGGGAGCCCTAGCACACTGCGCCACACTTCTCACTACCAACTCGATGACGCTATCGGAATCTCGTATATTATGATGCCACAACAAAACTTTTCTAACTTTCTTGTCAAGTTATTTAATAAGTGTGATAGAGAAACTTTCTAAAAGATTACTATATAGAACTTACCTATTTTACGCAGAATCCAACAACAAAGAGTAACCAGCCACGCGCTCCAATTACAGGGCACACACAATTCACGAAAGCACTTGGTACAGCAGCAAAATCGTATCACTTTTTTTGTCTTTTAAGCCTGCAGTCAGTTTAAGAAAGTAATTGATCGAAGTTTTCCAGTTTTTTCACGCAATAAACACTTAGCCGGGAAAGCAAACCCTGAATCACCGCCAGCTACGTACAAAATGGCGGATTCGCGTAATGAAAGTGACGCGGTGACGCGCCGACAAAAGCATAGATAATAAAAGCTTTCTCTGTCTATGGTAGATAAATATTCTAATATTATGAAATTAATTTGAATTTTTATACCTATATGAACTTCACTAAATATGAATCGTTATATTTAAATATTTTTAAAATTTCTAGTTTTTAAAAGACATTTAATATATATCATGTTCAATACAGATAACACAAAATTTGCTGAACTTTAATTCAAAATTAAACCTTGTTGTTGTTCTATTTCAATTTAACTATATTTAATTATTAGATAATTATATTAATTGAGAATATAAAGTAATTATTTAAATAGAAAAAAAAATTGCAACAGATAATTCTTTTCTAATTGATCCCACGTAGTCTGCACTCTGCGCTAGACCAGATCTCCATTGACGGATTCTTTCATTACCCACTTTTGATAATCATATTTGCGTTTTTCTTTTGTAAAACGCAAATATATCATTATCATAAATATCAATAATCATACATCAAAATAAACTTCATTATTACTAAAAAAGTTTTTCCAGTTGTCTATTCTGTTATGATAATCGAATGATAGTCAACAACCAATCAGCTGAGTTTTGTTTTCGTTGTGTAGGGGTGTCTGTAATCTGAGGCGTGTACCCGATTTTCGAAGAAGTACCTAAAAATACCTACAATGAACGAAATAAAATCACTAGAACATGCTACGTTGAAGGTATGTTAAAAAACTATTTTAAATATTGATTAAGTTTTAATTATAACTGGCTTAGTTTATTTTCTAGTCTCTTCAAACGTTCATATTCTTACGACGCATTTTGCAAATAAACAATCATTTTCCTCTTTTAGTTAAAAGGTTATACTTAATTTGTTGAAATAATTTAAGTATTACTTCGAAAAGTAGCAATAAATACAACTATTACTTTATTTATTTTGTGAATTTTATCCCTTATTTTAGTCATAGGTACTTCCTTTGGTTTATAAACTACAGATTTAAAAAAAAAACTTATTTGATTAGTAACATTTTCAAAGAGACAAGTCACAGTTCTTGAAACTGACTTGTTAGCTTTATATTAAAATTATCTAAAAAAGTTATTTATAAATGTTTACTGCCATATTCCATTTACATTATTTTAAGCCCACACTTAATTGTATTAGTATACCTAATGTATAAGACTATAACTGAAATTTAATATTTTTAATTCAGGTACCCTATGAGGTTTTTAACAAAAGGTATCGTAATGCTCAGAGGGTGTTAGATGTGGAAGCAAGGCAAGTTGCTACATCAGTGAGCGATATTGATACAGCAACAAAGAAAGCTGCCAATGCTGGGGAAATTGATAAATTGCTTGGTGGTATGGTAAGATATTTCATAGAATTCAATTTCACAATATACATACATAAATTGCTTTGGGAGTGATAGATTAACTACTAAATTTGTTTTTATATCTAGTTCGACTGCCAAATGGGCCACCTGATGGTAAGGTGCCACCAACCTTGTGAACGAAGATATTATGGCATTTGTAACCGTAGTTATACTGATTCGCTCTTTGCTATTTATGGTAGTACAATGTATGATATATGATGAGTAACCTACCCAATTTCTCCAGTAGAATCTAAACAGTACTTGGTTTAGTAAATACTTATTACAAACAATTTGATATTAATTTTATAATGTTCATTAAATTTATAATAAAGTGACATTAAAATTTTGTGCTTAAAATAATCTAATTCATCCTTGACGGTGAAGGAAAGCATTGGGAGGAAACCTGTTTATGTTGAATGAAAATCTGGCTATATAAAATGTATCTTCCTTCACCCACATAGGAGGAATGTATCGGAATTAGCTCCGAGCTCGTTTTTCAAAAGGAAATGAGGCATTAGCCCAGTAGTGAGACATTTAGAATCCGTTACTTTAATTTTATATTATAATTATGTTTTATGAACGGATCCTTTCATAATTAAGTGAATTATTCAGAAAGCGTCACTTCAAACATAAGTTGAAATATTTTCTTGCTATACATAAAAAATAATTTACAGTTTGATAGGTCATTTGCATAGTTTTAACATTTGTATGAAAATCAATATGACAAATATCGTGAGGTAAAAAAAATATGTGCTGATGGAATTTATTACTAGTCTTACTTCTTAAAATAGTCATTACAACATTACATGTTCTAGTTGAAACCTATTGTTTATTTTATATGAAATTAGGAGACCCCCAGGGATTAATACTTTGATGTGGCATTTGGAATAGTAAGTTATATCTGAATAATGTATAGCTTTTGGTTGCAACCCGGAAGTAGATTCTTTATATATATCTCTTATAAAGAATAAACTACAAATTTTAATTTTTTTTAAATCTTAATATCTGATTTGGTTAAAAAAAATTGATGCTGATATTCAACTTATTCAAATCTAAAGGTAGAGAAGTTAACAACCATGAAACGAAAAGCATCTGAAGCAATAACAGAGGAAGTCCAAGCTGCATTTGTTTGTAAGAAACGTCTGGAGCACCTCAAAGAACAGGCCGAGGCTTTAGCTGATCCTAGCGCACCACAAGCAAAGGTAAAGGTTATTTTAATTAGTGGTTTATTTGTTTAGTGACTAGCTTCTACGGTTCAAATATAAATTTGCGAGGTTGAACTTCGGGTTGGGCTGATAAAATTTATTCTACGCTTGATTTCTCTACGTTCTTGTCCTCTCGACTATGAGAGTAAGGATAATGTCTACCAGTGCGTGTATCTACTGGCTCGCCTCATATTTCTAGTGGCAAACGATAATTAGTTTATGGGTTTTTCTGGCGAGGATTCTCAGTAGCAGCCCTGAGATGCTTGTCTGGAAGATGGAAGTATGTACACTCCCCTGCCTCGGATAGCACGAAAAGCCGTTGGTCCTGCGCCTGAACTCTTTCTGGTCGTGTCGGATTGTCGTACCATTGGATTTTGAGAGTTAGAGAATAGAGAGTCAGGTGCACTCTGTTTGCGAACACACTTGTGCACTATAACATGTCTTGCGCAGTTGGCTAGACTTCCTAATTTGAAATACAGTGTGTAACAAAAACCCTGCCCGACCCGTGAAGTGGTTATAAGGTATCGTGTGTCGTTTCTATTTATGTAATAATTTTTAAAATATTAAGCAAAAAAAAGAATTAAAAAAAAAAATTGTTCTTAACGACACTGTTGGTGGTAAACACGTGGATTACTGAGATCATGACCTCGTGTCTTAGCTACCCGATAGGTAAGAGCTATCGAGCGCTATTGCCCGCACCTGTGTTGCCATGTAGTTTTCGTCATTTAATTAAATTAATTTTTTTTCCGGGATAAATGTTTTTCTTAGTATTTTGAAAATTATTTCATAAATAGAACCGACACACGATACCTAATAACGACTTCACGGGTCGGACAGGCCTTTTGTTACAATCTGTATATGTTGTCAGCTTAAGTTTATTTTACAGACACATATTAATCAATGGCGCAAAGTTCGTCTGGACCGAATGTTAGTGGATTATTTCCTTCGCAACGGTTACTACGACTCCGCTAACAAACTGGCAGATGCTCGCGGTCTCAGAGAGCTGACTAATGTCGGTAAGTAATGTCATACAATTTTATTAAAAATGTAATATTTTTAAATATTCGTTGTTAAATTACCTTTAAACGATCGAAAAAGGTTTTAATCATATAAAATAAAGCGATTGAATGTTTAGACTCTGAATGAGAGATATCATAAGATATATAATTGTATAGTTTTTTGTTTTAACATATTTGTATGTATATATATATTACCTCAAATGCCTTAAAATTTCACGTAAATTTCAATTTCAAGTTATTCGGGGATTGCTTTTAAATATCTTGTCTTGTTTACTTCGTGTTTTGTCTTCTGCTTTAATCGCAATCGAATTCGCAAACGTATGAACCGCTGAACTTTAATTTTATATGTCTGTAGTTGAACTTAATGTAAGACTGTAGGGTTGCAATCAGCTTATAACTTTAGTCTAATCTTATTTCAATAATCCAAATCTTGTGATAGAAGCTTAGCTGAAATTGTACCAGAAGTTCTTGATCTTAATTTAAGCGACCGGAATAAGAATTCCATGACAAATAGGAATATAATGTTGTATACTGCTCTCATACTCTATCAAGAAATATTTTGAGCGTCGCAAGAGATCCTACACGTGAACCAGTGACCACGTTTGATCAATATTCTAAGAATCAGTCGTATCGGGTAGGCTGCCGGGAGGAAAACACTGCGAAATCTTATCCATGTAGCTTAAAAAGATTCACAATTTCGAATGAATGGAATAAGGCCGTGTAAGTGAGTGATTGCTGCCCCCCCCCAGACATCTACACGGCGGCGGCGGAGGTGGAGGCGGAGCTGTCCGCGCGGCGCACGGCGCGCTGCCTGCAGTGGTGCGCCGACAACAGGTCCAAGCTGCGCAAGCTCAACTCCACCATGGAGTTCAAAATACGTATACAGGTACGCGTAGGGGTTTTATGGTGTATAAATAGATTCAATTGTTTAAATTTTGGCTTTGTGCAATCTCGTCTGGGTAGGTACCACCCACTCGTCAGATATTCTACCGTAAAACGGCAGTACTTTGTATTGTTGTGTTCCGATTTAAAGGGTGAGTGAGCCAGTGTAATTACAGGCCCAAAGGACATAGCATCTTAGTTCCCAAGGTAGGTGGCGCATTGGCAATGTAAGCGATGGTTAACATTTCTTACAGTGCCATTGTCTATGGGCGTTGGTGACCACTTACCATCAGGTGGCCCATAAGCTGGTCCGCCTACCTAATACTATAAAAAAAAAGTTATCCTGGATTACATGGCGAGAAGTAGATCTACGTCACTATCACTGCCAACAACTTCAAAAAACCACCAATAGACACCGACAGCCGGAAACGATAACAAACTAACAAGACGTACCTACCGAAAGAAACAACCAAATCAATCACCTCAAGACTGGTCACCGCGGGGCAAAGCGACCACAACAATTTCATACGAGTTAATTGGAAACGAGTATATCACATAGCAACATATTGACACACAGCACTTTGACATCAAAAATTTAATGGGACATTATTGGCTTAAGTGAAGTAAGAAGAAACGGCGAGGCCATTGAAGAGTACAATCAGTTCATATACAAAGAAGAAACACCAGGAAGACACCGTATAGGAATTTTAATAAAGAAAGAGCTTGCGAGCTTTATAGAAAAAATAGTTGGCATTTCGGAAAGAATTGCTGTATTAAATATAAAAATCCCCTCTAAAAAAAAGATGGTCCATTGTCTAAATATACTCCCCGACAGAGCAATCTACCGTTCCTGAGATAGCATCCTTTTACTCGTGCCTTAATAGTTATATCAAAGGATATATGCACAAAAACTGCATAGTAATGTGGGACTTTAACGCTCATGTTGGTTCTCCACGGAACGGAGAAGATAGCGTACTGGGCCCTCATAGTAAAAGCAAAAGAACTAGGAATGGGCAGAAGGTAATGGAGTTCGCCTTTGAAAATAATTTGAAAATACTAAACAACAAATTCAAAAAAAGGCCATCAAGGAAATGGACATTTTCTCACCAGACGGATGGTATAGAAATGAAATAGATTATATTCTTACGAACCAAATTAAATCTTTTGACGACTGCAGCACCATCGCTAACCTCAACTTCAAAAGCAACCACGGAATTGCTGCGAGCATATCTAAACATAGCAACCTGATCAAAATTAAGCCGGCTCTTCAAAGTAAAATCTCCAAACAATGCAGATCGATAGCCCCGTTACAAAACTTAACTCTCTGCAGGAAACATCTATTTAATACCTAAACACTTAACGAAACTATAATATACTACAGAAAATACTAACAACCTTATCAGAAAATAATAAAGGCGAACCAAACATGAAGAAAAACTTGTCTCATAAATCTAATGAACTTCTAGAAAAAAGGTTTAAATTGATTAATATTACAAATAAAACAAAAAGTATGAGTGAAGAAATAAGCAAAGTAAGTAAAGAAATAAAAACACAAATTAAGAAAGACAGAGAACGCCTCAGACGTGGAGTTTTTGAGAAACATATAATCAAGACAGGAGGCATCAAGAGAGCTGTCAAGCTGTTAAAGGATAAGACAAACTCGATTCCAAAAATGAACGATCTATATTCTATGGAAAAGACTATAAGACCAGATATATTGTCAATAGCTACTTAATTCTATGAAGACTTGTATTTCAGAAAAAAATCAACCTAGAAAATAAGCTGGACGCTCTCAACAGGGCGGGGCTCTCAACACTAGATCACACGTTGTAAGGTAAGTCGTTGAAAAGCATAAGGAATATAATACCATTCTTCTGTTGGTTCATAGATTACAACAAGGCTTTCGATTCAATTGATCATGAAAACATTTGGTTAAGCCTAAACAATCAAGGAGTTGAACATAAATATATAAGAATTTAAACACAATTAGTATGTTTTTTTAAGTAATTTTTTTCACGGACACGAATTTTGTTACATAATGTGTATAATCCCTGTGTGCTACCAGTATTTACTTATGGTTGTCATACTTGGGCACTCACCAAAGCGCATGCTGAATGTCAGGAAAAGCGACAGAATACAAAACAGAATCATTGGAAAGCGCACGAAAGTAGACGACGTAATAACTAAAATTCGAAAACTCAAGTGGAAATGGACACGTCACATAATAAGAGGTACTGAAAAATTTAACAAAACTTTGGTTTCCTGGTTTCCCAGATACGCTAAAATGGAAACGCAGAAGACAGCTTCGAGGGTGGAAAGATGAAATAAGAGCAGCAGCAGGGAAAACACTATATAATATAGACATAGACATAATAATATAAACCAGGACCACACTAAATAATATAGAATGGACAGGAATGGAGGAGGCCTTTGCCAAATGTGGTTAACCGACTAAGTTTTGTCGATGTCAACTCACCTGCGTGATAATTTTAGCAATATGTAAAATGTAGCAAAAATGTGTCCGAATAAAGGCTTATTTATTTGTTATTTATAGTAAGACATTATGTTGATTTTATGCATTATTTTATAGGAGTTTATAGAGCTAGTTCGCGAGGATAAGCGCCTCGACGCGGTTCGGTATGCCAAGAAACACTTCTCCTCCTTCGAGGAGGGCCAGCTGGAGGACATCCAACACTGCATGGGCATGCTGGCCTTCCCCAAGGATACCGGTATGTTCTCCGTGATTTTTTTTGTACTATATCACACATCGCTCGAGCTTCGTAAGAAGTTAACTAATTTGGATCCCCGACCGCATGCCGCCGCCGCCGCCGGCAGACGTGGAGCCGTACCGCGCGCTGCTGGGCGCGTGGCGCTGGGGCGCGCTCGTGGCGCAGTTCCGCTGGGAGCACGCGCGCCTGCTGCACCCCGCGCGCCTGCCCGCGCTGCCCGTCGCGCTGCAGCTCGGCCTCGCCGCGCTCAACACGCCATATCCTTGCGATACTAACGCGCGCACTCGGTGCTCGGCTAGGGGCCGCAGGTTGGAGTAGGCCGCCGGACGGTGCCGCGGTTGCCGGCGACGATACGATTTCGCACGAAAGTGCAATCGAATGTTGTAAACGCAACTGATGTCGCACCATTCCGTCTCTTATGCGATTCGCTAGTCTTTGAGATTGGCCACGGTAGCTGAAAATCGATCACGAAAACGATAATATTGAATTCGCTACAAACTGCACACATAACTCGTTCTACATTATTTCGAAGTATCTATTGGCGCGATCATTTGAATAAACATGAAAGAGTCACGCTGTTTGTCCATATCAAAAATTTTAGATTTACTTAAAATTTTAGCTATCACTTTATAATCGAGTCCATTATAAAACACTTGAAATCAATCGAGCACACGAGAGCCTACCCATAGAGACTTAGAATATAATTTTCGACAGTCGAAAGTTGATGAGACGCAAAACGATATTGAATCAGTTTTAGTAGGCTAAATTCGATTGCGAGGTAAGATCCTTGACTCGGCGCACTCAGTGCTACAGCGAGAGCACGCAGGTGTCGGCGTGCCCGGCGTGCCAGCCGCCGCTGAACGCCCTGGCGCGCACGCTGCCGCACGCGCACTGCTCGCACTCGCGCCTCGTGTGCCGCCTGTCGCGCCTGCCGCTCAACGAGCACAACCAGCCCATGGTGCTGCCCAACGGACAGGTCTACGGCGAGAAGGTACAACACGCATTAGTGCCGAACAAAACGTCTCTCGTAATGCACATTTGTTATGTTACAACGAGATTATTATACATTGGCCGGCCTGCGCATATTATTATTATATTTGTATAAACGTTAAAATTAAATGATTAATTTCTTAATGAATTAATGTTAACTTAACTAGTATGGAATGCAATTTCAATACTTTTAAATTAATGTACTTTTAAAGTTAGATAAGTTTCTTTGGATGGCCCACGGACCGACATTTTTTTTATAAAACAAAAGTGCATGCGACCGTGTAACCAGCCCCTGTAGACAAGTGGCTTTTACGTTAGTAGAATAGAATAGAAAATAATAATCAATGTATGAGATTGAAATTCGCGTTCGACATGTAACCTTGGTAACCTTGGTTACGTGTCGAACGCGAATGTCAATCTCATACATTGATCATTACTTTCTATTCTATTCTATTCATAGACACTAAGAAGTATATTTAATATTTCATTACACTCATTCTTCACAGTAATACCTGCGGAATCTTCTTTAGTAACGAGTGATTAATACCGTACTTCAATAATTTCAGGCGTTAAAGGAGATGATGAAGGAACACGGATCGATCATATGCCCGAAGACGAAGGAAGTGTTTTGTATGAAACGCGTCGAAAAAGTCTACGTTATGTAAACGTTCGCGTAATATATCTTATGTATATATAAATATTTTGATTTACTTTTACGTAGCTTTCATTATTTTAAAACTCGTGTCAATATTGGTATTATAATTAAGTTGCTATTTTATATACTCTTTTATTGTGCTTATATTTAGATTTGTATCGATTTCCAAAGGAAATTATTTTTAGCGATTATAAATTTAATGGCAACACTGAATCTCTATTCAGACCTTTCATGTACTGCCAGCTTTGTTATTAAAATAATTATTTTGCATTTTAGTGTGTACATAATCTGATTGCCTGTCAACTTCCCGATGTCTGATCAAAGATGTTGCCACTTTGTCCATTTTTAAATACCTACATATTTGTATGAAAAAATAAATATATACCGCCTTATTCATAAACTTTATTTAACTGGTGATTAGTTAAACAATATTTTGTCTTCTTCTTTCGTATGTCAAATCAATAACGACAGAAAGAGACAAATCAGTGTTTAGCTAAACAGTAACTAAGCAACGTTTATAAATAAGGCCGATAAAGTTTAGTTCATTACCTTCACGTTTTTAAGAAAAAAAAATTATAGTGTTTGTTGATTATTCCCATGTAACTGGTGAAATAAACACTAATTAACTGTATTGAGTTTAATTTTTAGTTATTAGTAACCTATGCCAGTTATACGACGACTGCCTCGTTGGTCTAGTGGCTATATATAAGGCCGCAGACCCGGTGGTCCTGGGTTCAATTCCCAGGTCGGGCCAATCAATTGTTATTGGGTTTTTCTGTCAGAAAATTCTCAGTGGCAGCCCGGAGTCTGGAAATTGGAAGTGTGTACACTCCCGTGCCTTGGAAAGCACGTAAAGTTGGTCCTGCGCCTGAACTCTTTCCGGTCGTGTCGGATTACCGTCCCATCGGATTATGAGAGCTAAGGAATAGTGAGTGCACCTGTGTTTGCGCACACACTTGTGCACTATAATATCTCCTGCGCAGTTGGCTAATCTCTCTTAAGACTGGCCGCCGTGACTAAAATCGGTCTGGAGGACCTTATTCAGTTATACGTGCGTTCTAGTTGATCTAATATTAGCAGGGTTAATAAAATAACAATTATCAAAAATAATATAACCCTGCCTTAACAGTCTGGTGTGCCGTATGTGGTACATGGGCGGTTCTGCAGAATTCGTGTACCTTATGAGACACACGAGCCCTACGAGCTCTCGGAACAAGGACTTGTCACAATATTTAGTGTTTTCTTCGTGGACTTGTGGCCAAGGATCTTGTATTTTTTTTATTGTTGCTATAACGTCACAAAATAAAACAACTTATAAAATGAACAAAATTTTTATTGGTAAACTGGAACTTCAGAAAAACAATACAGTATGCTTTTTGCAAATTTTTCATTGCGTTGAAACCTATTTGGCTTTGGCCAGGGCGTATGGAGCAAGTCGACCGTCATCATATTCAGGTTTTGGTAGCATCCCACGCATCGTCGTCGGATGGAACGAAATCTTTTATTGTCCAAAGACTCTAAACAATGCGCCTTTCTCAGCGGCGCCCTGGTACTTGAAGATGCCTTCGTCTCATTCCTATGGTGTGCTATCACCCACATGGCACACTCGCTCCATAATCAAGATTGGATAGGTCACACAATCTGCTCTATAGCAAATACATTTGATTGTAATAACTTATTATTAAACGGTAAAAAAAAAAACAAAATACAGTTAAATTAATAAATTAAAATAGCTGAATAGAGAGGAAATAAATTATAAACTTCTAGAAAATAATAAACGCTTTTCAATTTAGTACATGTTTATTGATATAACATTTCTTCATAAAATATACGATACAATACTTATAAATGGCCATATTTATCACACTTTATGTATTACTAAAATGCAGAAAAGTTTAAGTGTTATTTTAATTTTTTTTAACACAATTGTGATTTCAGAATTATAAATATTTTTTAATTAAATGTATAAAAAGCAAAAAATAATATAAGAAGCGATGATTTTTTTAAACCTAACGAATGGTACTATCACATTTTAGTGGAGTTTGTACTATCAACTAAGACTGATCCCTACGTTATATTTACATGTTATGTACAATAGATGGCATTCGAGTTTTAAATTTATGAAACTTAACACAATAATAATAAAAACTGCCTATTAAAAATAATATGAAACCGGACTTTATATTATATGACTTTGAATATGTTATTATAGTAAAAATTTATAGCAGATAATCTTATAACCACTATAATATTTTATAATATAAAGTTTTGTATGAAAATTTGCTTATAGACATTATTGTTGTTATAAAACACAAATTGTTGTTAAATATCAGAAATTGATCAACAGATAAAAATTAATATTGAATTTAAAAAAATTTTGGAATCATATTTGTTGTGTACATACTAATTTAATAAATTGAAACCTGGGGAAAATCCTGTTATCTAATGTTACATAGATACATTTGAATTCTCATCACTATGTGATATTCATATTATTATAGTGGAGTATTACACGCTTACGACTCGAATAGTATCAATATAATAATATAAAGTACATTATATTAAACCTAACTCCTAGAATAATAACGCTTAGAAGGACAGTGTCATAAAAAGTTTCGCTCAATATTGAAGTAACTAGAATTAATGTGTGTTATTGTGTGACCGAATTATGTTGCATACACATTTTCCCCATAAAGTAAGAAAATGATATTGTTTGAACTTGAATTATGAAATATATTTTTTTGCATTTAATTAATTTGAATTATTACGTAGATTGTATTCAGGTGTGACAATTTGTCAGACAATAATATTGGACATTATTATTTTTTCATTAAAATTAATTAAACAACGCTGAAAGGTTTTCTGACAGTAAATTGTGATAAATAGTAGATTTGTATGGAATGAGGACGGGATATGTAAGAAGAAGCAATCAGATTCGAAGGAAAGCTAAAAACGATTACAATTAATGAATAAGTATTATATATAATTGCAATATTATTTATTTAATTTTAGCTTTTATTATTATATTGATCTCTTTTTTTTAATTTATTTAGTAATATTATTTAGTGTTGCTTTTATTTTATGTATAATCATAAATAAAAAAATATAATTATTTGAACAGTATTAATGTTTTATATGTAATTTAAAAAAGTTAAAATAATAATTTTAAATAATTATTACATTTTTATTATTTAAAATATTAAGCAATCGTGGTAAATATATTTTCCATAGCTGGCAACATTTTTATTGTAATGGCGTCTTTTGTTTACAAATTCCTTTTATGTTTTGATGAATGTATTTTAGCTAAAATTATAAGTTACCAAATAGTAGTTACGTGTGAAATGTGATTTTCTTATCCTTATTTTTTTATGTGGAGTGTTGTGACACCCTTTTACTACACAGTAAGTCATTTTTCTATAAATTGCGCGAGATGTTTACTATGACACTTTATCGTGACGACTGAGGTGACGTCAAATGTATTGAAACTAGTAACAATTTTAATGACTTCAATTCGCTTGGGCTTACACTCCTTCTAAGCGTTATTATTCTATGACCAAACTAATCCTAGTTTAACATTTCACTTCGCATTGAATAATTATAATACTTTGACTGTCCGATAGACATGTGACTTGACAAATCAAGATACTTAAAAATATAATATTAATTCTTAAATGTTTTTTTTTAATTATATATATATGGTTACTTTAATATTCATTATCTCTTATTAGTCACGATTCCTTGATGACTTGTTATTTAGAGTTTAGTTTTTATTACAATATAATATAGTACAATGGAATCTATTATGACTTGACATTAAATATTTTAAATCGTGTTACGGCCGCGATCGTTACCTTACAAGTAATGTACAGGTGTAACAAAATTCGTGTCCGACTCGTGAAGTGGTTATTAGGTATCGTGTGTCGGTTCTATTTATGTAATAATTTTTAAAATACTAAGCAAAAAAATTACTTAAAAATATATTAATTGTGTTCACCAACACTGTTGTTGTTAAAAACATGGACTACTGAAGTCATGACCTCGTGTCTTAGATACCTGATAGGTAAGAGCTATCGAGCACTATTGCCCGCACCTGTGTTGCCATGTAATTTTCGTCATTTAATTTTTAAAAAAAATCCGCGATAATTTATTTGCTTAGTATTTTAAAAATGATCACATGAATAGGACCGACACACGATACCTAATAACCACTTCACGGGTCGGACATGAATTTTGTTACACGCTGTATAAAAATGATATAAATTTTAAAAGTTTATTTACTCATAAAGTTTGTTAGCGATTCAGTTTACGGGATTATAAAGATCAAACTAATGTAACGATTATTAAATGTTGTTACGCATGACTGTACCATTGTAAACAATTGAATTTGTTTGAAACTAATCAACGTACTATTTACTTAACATATGAAATGCTTGGATACGTTTGTAATTGTATTTAAACCTATGTTTAGGTTTTTTTGGTTAAATTTGATTGTACGAGGCAGAGACGTTCATCAGATGGGAGGCATTCGGCCCATCGACACCATCGCTGTATGGTAATATAGGACCCAGGGTGTCATGTCTCTACCCGAAGTACTGTGTCATGAAGGCCATGACGAGGATGCCTGCGATGAGAGCAGCCAGATGTTTGAGCGATTCCATCTTGTCGTTCTCGCGAAGCAGGTCCGGCAGCACCGTCACCAGCGCTATGTGCAGGAACCCGCCCGCAGTGAACGGTACAATCCACGACGTTTTTGCCTCTGGAATTTTATAACAAATATAAAAATCATGTATATATAATATGTTAAGCATGATAGTGTCTTGTTGGTGATGATATATGTATGTGTATTTTTGTATATAATATACAAATCCGCTGGAAAATTCACGCCCAAATAAACGAATCAGGTTTTTTATTGTTCGTTTAGATACTGTAGACATTTATTAATTGTTCATCAATTAGTGGGAATAGGAAAATACGAAATAGAGAATATTTGTTGTCAAAAATACAACATAGCAACATGATAGATACAAATTACTTTTTCATATGCAATTGTTTTAGTGGAAAAATATTAATATATATGAAATATTAACCTATAGCATTTCTCGCTCCGCTGAATATAACGGCTGTCATCGCACCGATCAGACCCGCTGACGCTGTAGCCTGAAACAAAAGACATACGTATTTTTTAATAATAATATTTAATAAGAATAATGATTTTAAGAAATAACTATTTACCCCCCCTAATTAAGTACGGCTTGTGTTAGGAGTGGGGAGACAATAGTGGTCAGGATCAAGGACTGCTAAAACGCTAGATGGACCTCTAAACCTTGCGCTACTGACGCTTAGGTACACAAACAGAATGTAATCAGGACATACTATAAATTACGAGCATATGGACCATCTGATGGTAAGTGGTCACCAACGCCTATGGACATTGGCATTAAAATAACATAACCATCACTTACATCGCCAATGCGCAACCAATTCCCAGGTCGGGCCAATTAATAGTTATTGGGTTTTTCTGTCAGAAAATTCTCAGTAGCAGTCGGAGTCTGGAAGTGTGTACACTCCCGTGCCTCGGAAAGCACGTAAAGCCGTTGTTCCTGCGCCTGAACTCCCATCGGATTATGAGAGCTATAATATCTCCTGCGCAGTTGGCTAATCTCTCTAGAGATCGGCTGCAGTGGCCGAAATCGGTCAGGAGGACGTTATTATTATGTTACAGTGTACTTTTTAATACAAAAAGGCGATAGATATTGTGTCCACATCGGTCAATGACTTGATCGTCTGGTGACGTGAAACATTCGTGCATTCGAGAAGCAAGTCATCCTTTAAACCGGTTGGTATTATTATAATTTATACATTACAATAAAAATATAATATAAAATACTGTTTCACACTTGACACAATCTAAAATCAATGTAAAAGTAATTTCACACCATGACACAAATCAATGAATAATATCAATATTTTTTTCTCTCAATTCTTTAAATATAAATAACAGTCAAGTAAGATTTTTTATTTATTTTGGTACTTGAGCATTGAGTCATACATTATGTTAATCTATCATTTGTTCTTTCTTAATAGTCTCTAAGTAATATACATTTTCTCACCAATTGAGCTTTAGCCGCTTCCCATCGCGAGAATCCGCTTTTAAGTAGAATAGCGAAGTCGCCGACTTCGTGTGGTATCTCGTGAACTGGAAAAAATCAAATCATCTTTGATACGAGAACTGAGAACAAACTCCACGCTCCGAGTGACGTCACATCGAGAGGGTCAACATAAGCATGTAACGACAACGGAAGCGACAGCACATACAAAAAAAAGTTAAATAATTTACTATAAATTGTTATGTAGAGTTAAAAAAGACAAGTAATTATGAAGTCTTGTCGAAAGATACTTGAGATATTTACAATAATATCAATATTATATGAACAATTACCGAGTATAGCAAAAGTTGTAAGCAGGCCGACTCTGAACCCGACCAGGAACGAGCCCCCGACGGCCAGCCCGTGCGTGAAGTTGTCTATGGAGTTCGCCATTAGGTTGAGGTATCCTGCCACCTGGAACAAATAATATAATACATTGACACATTTACCCAGCTGGTCTGATATTTAATAGTATGTGGTAACCAATGCTGTGGGCGTGGGTAAAACATTTGAAATATAAAACATTTCATTTATAGAATATGTAGGCGGACTAGCATATGGGCCCTCTGATGGTAAGTGGTCACCAACGCCCATAGACATTGGCATTGTAAGAGATGTTAATCATCGCTTAGATCGCCAATGCGCCACCAACCTTGAGAACTAAGATTTTATGTCCCATGTGCCTGTAATTACACTGGCTCACTCACCCTTTAAACCGGAACACAACAATACAAAGTACTGCTGTTTTGCGGTAGAATATCTGATGAGGGGGTGGTACCTACTGAGACGAGCTTGCACAAAGCTCTATCACCAGTAAAGCCCACAATCTCTAGTTAAGATCGCATCTCCATCTTAATTAACCATTTCTCAGAAATTTCTGAGAAC
This sequence comes from Nymphalis polychloros, assembly GCA_905220585.2. Classification (NCBI taxonomy): domain Eukaryota; kingdom Metazoa; phylum Arthropoda; class Insecta; order Lepidoptera; family Nymphalidae; genus Nymphalis; species Nymphalis polychloros. The sequence goes on along the minus strand of HG992264.1, from coordinate 2,685,093 downwards.
CATCGTTATTTTGAACCCGAAAACGAAACCGCTGCTATAGACGAGTTAACAGTAACAACTCACATCTTTCTTCTCGCTCTTCTCTTTAGTTGCTTTCAAGGCCTTCTCTTTCGCTTCACGCAGCAGACATCTGCCCATCCAGCGATTACCCTTACAGCGAACTGCTCCGTTCGTTGTCGTCACTATTGTACTGCAACACCCGCCTTCCCCTTAGACGAGAAAAGAAAGAACGTTCGTAGAATAAATGGTATGCAATTTGTTAGTTCGATTCTGATCCTTCGACATATTATATACATTATAGAGGGAGACTATGAAGCTTATGATGAAACATCTTCAGAACATAGGGATACATTTATCGGATGGGTTTTTAAAAAAACGTATTAAAACACTTATAAATAACAAAGTTAAAAAAAAGAAACATTTCGTATACTGCAAGACACAATTCAAATCCGTAGTGTATATCAGTTATGACAACCCCAAAAATCAAGCATTATTTTATTTAATTAATTAAAAATGACTTTTATTAAGCCCGTTACAAATTTTAATTAAATCCCTTAAAAATCGGAATCGTAAAAATACTTGCAAACGAATAACGCTACAAGCAAAACGAATAAATACAATTATATTCTAACCTTTGGTGTTATTATTGAAGACGCAGGTATCAAAGAGATCTTTAGCCGACACCGTACCGTTGCTCCCGCCACAAATCCCACCGTTCGCTTTCCCCCTATTCTTCCTCTCAACTTCTAGAAGCTTCTCGATCTCTTCTATCTCAATGTGGTTTACAGATCCATTTCCCTGGGGAACGTCATCGTCTCCTTCTGCGCCCGCAAAGAGTTTCTCGACCACGATAAATACTAACATCCCGAATAAACACCAGAGACCGCATTTCATTGATACATGTTCTCCTTCTGAAAAATTAATAAATATTTGTCACAGATTATACAAAGACAAAAAATACAACAGACAAAACAAAGAAACAAAGTTTATGAAATTGTGTTTTATTTTTTAGAATGAAACGACTGAGAATAAGATTAGCTATAGGTTTGCACAAAATTAATGAAGTTACGAAAACAGTCCAAGAGTTAAAAAAAGTTTTGCCAAGTCGCGTCTTTTATTGTGTAGTGTAAGTCCCTTGAGATGTTGTCTAAGATAAAGCAAGGACATATTATAGCTCAATAGTAATTTATTGGAAGCTTTCAGAAAACTTGGGAAAGTTTAAAGGGTGAGTGAGCTAGTGTTACTTCGGGCACAAGGGATATATCATCTTAGGTCCCTATAGACTTATAAGGCACCGGCCTTGAAGCCATTCCGAGGAGACACACAATTAAATATATAATAATAATAATAATATCCTGGGACATTATTCATACACGGCTATCTATCTGATCCCAAACTAAGCAGAGAACTGATATACTACGTATACTACTGTTATTTTGTAAATACATACTTATATAGATAATTATACCAGTAAACAGACATGTTCATGCACACAAATGTCTGTCCTGGGTAGGAATCGAACCCACGACCTGCGGCGCGAAAGGCACGATAAAGTCACATTATTCATCAATTACGCCAACTAGCTCTATTGTACTTTAACCGCTTAGGAATAGGGGTGGGCTCAAATATATACAAAGAGCGAGTCTTAGTTTTCTACGAGCAGTTCATACATACAAGACCCGAACTGATTTTAAATTAGAAGGGACTCTCTTTTTTAATTCGAACACAGTTCTCTATTAAACTATAATAGTTAATCACATGATTGTTATTAATGATCCCATAATGCTGTATATAATAAATAAAACCGGTCGCTGTTTACAGCGATATGAACAAACTTGAATGTTTGTTTTTGATAACAATTGACGGAACTGTTTAATCAATTAAATGATTTCATACATTTATCCTCGCTGCATTACGAGTACCTTGTATATAATAACTTTTTTATAAACTTTATTTATATTTCAACATTTAAAACTATAGTAAATATTTAATTTTAACCGAAGCTATCGCGAGGAAAAGTGCATGTGTTGAAAGAAACGCTGTGTGTTATCATCCATAAAATAATTAATTGTATAATAACCTTTAGCAAACAAGCGTTCGTTTAAAAATTTTTTAGATTAGGATTAGCGATTCGATTCGATTAGAACTTGAACTTCTGCTCGGTAGTGTCAAATTTAATTATAATTAAATATTTTAAAATTAAAATGTAATATATATATAGTCTGTCTCGCTCCCGTAAACTTTTCTACATAGTCAACATTTGTTTTGAAACTTAAGTTCGTTTTTGTCGTCGGTGAGTGGCAACAAGTTCTAAAGTTTAGTAGCTACGTATACATAATCGTCGTCCGTTTATCGGAGATGTTTGGGTTTTTTACTGTCCGGCCAAATATTTACGCGGCCAGTCTGTCCGGTTTGGTAGTGTAACGCATTCGCACGGAACGCATACAGAACGACCAAAACAATACGGAACGATATTATGAAAGTTTTGTCCTGTTATAAAACGTATGTTCGATTTTCAATAATTAAAAACAATGAGCTAAGATGGTCTAATGGTCACAAATAGACTAATCGGTGGTGATCAATCAGTCATTAAATAATATTTAAACAATATTGTATATTTCAGTAACAGCCTGTGAATGTCAGCAATGAAATTAGACACATGCAGGTTTCCTCACTATGTTTTATTTCACCGTCAAGCACGAGATGAATCATAAACACAAATTAAGCACATGATAATTCAGTGGTGCTTGCCCGTGTTTGAACCCACGATCATCGGTTAAGATTCACCGGCTAGGCCATCTAGGTTACTATTAATATATAATATTTCGCTTGGAAAACCTAGCAACAGATTAAAAAACAAACTAACACCGTGAAGGTAACATATCAGTCTGCGGTTTAAAAATAGAATCTGTCAGGTTTCGTAATGTTGGTGACGATGTTGCCCTTCGTCATCGATTTTAAAATAGAAAATGATAATAAAAGTATATTATATTATTACAAAATAAGCGATCTTAATGTTATTAAACCATATAAATACTATATACAACATTGTATACAGTTTAAAAATATTAATTACATAAGAAAATGCAATGCGTAGGTATTAGGTCATAGACTTGATTGTACATACCGATTTATTTTATTATATATTATACAATGAAGAAATAACAAATTAACAAAAAAAACAACAATAATAATGAAACAGTAACTTATAAATAGTACATTAAAATGCGCTAGAGGTTTTAAAATAACTTCAGGATTTTAAAGATAGATTCAAGACATTTAAAAGGCAGACGTGTCGTGTGCGCGTCAGGTGTAAAGACCAACATGACCGAAAAGATATAATCTGCAGAACCAACAACTTAACGTGCTCTCCGAGGCACGACAATTTGAATACTTTCAAATTAAAATTCATTTACAAATAAAAAACTAAGTTACAACTTCTTACTGGCTCTCGACCTAGGGTTTAGATCTAGTAACGATTTATAGCAAAATAGCTTGATTTTTTGCTCTTAAAAACAAAAAATACTCCTTGTTTGCAAGTACTAAGCAACTACGCGCGCATACGATACATTCGTGTTATGATTTTCTCGGATTAATTAAGTAAGAATGTATTTTACTCTACATATTCATACTTATACTATAGAAACTTAGTATTTAATTTTCTTTTGATCGTATCTGTTATAACTAATATTTTTCATAATAAGATATGTAACCTTATTTTAGTATTAAGTTACTCGGTGGTAGATCTTTGTGCAAGCTCATCTGGATAGGTACCACCCACTCATCAGATATTCTACCGCAAAACAACAGTACTTGGTATTGTTGTGTTCCGGTTTGAAGGGTGAGTGAGCTAGTGTAATTACAGGCACAAGGGACATAACATCTTAGTTCCCAAGGTTGGTGGCGCATTGGCGACGTAAGCGATGGTTAACATCTCTTACAATGTCAATGTCTATGGGCGTTGGTGACCACTTACCATCAGGTGGCCCATAAGCTCGTCCGCCTACCTATACAATAAAAAAAAAGTTATAAAAAACATTTATGTAACACTGTCGATTACAGGTAAATAAATAAAAAAAGCCCTTATTTAAAACTGACTCCGTTATACGTACTTATAAATAATTTATAAAATGTATTCTTTTCGTGATATCATTTCTTTGACCCCACTCTTCCTTATCAAGTACATAAATTCCTTAAAACTCCACCGCAACGTAAGTCGTAGACAAGCGTGATTTATCATACTATAATAGTTTGTTTACAAATTTTTGTTGCGAATCATTGCACTTGGAACATTATACCTCGGCTGTCTGACTCATTAAAAATAAATAAAGAATTTTCAACTCTATTCCAATGGATTAGCGTTTAATTTAATTTGTTTTGTATTGTTATCGATTCGCAACACAAAACCTCGTGAGCAATTAATATATTAATAACATAATTATGCAAAGAAAACGAACAATATCGGCACGTCAACGAATATATCATTCGAGTTAAATGAATGAATATATTAATACTAAATAACTTTTCACAGCTACTGTTCGGAATAAAAGTTTGAAAATACTGTTTGTTTGTTAAACGTATTTGTAGTTCTTTGTTATCGGTATAAAATTAATATCACGATTCACTCGGTTTTAATAATTTCTAAACAACGTTAGATACTACAAAAATATTTATAGAAAAAAGACGATCTTTTTTTGAAATAGGTAGGCTAACGGGCAAATGTGTCACCTGATGGTGATATGATATAGATGATGACAAGTGGTCACAACCTAAATAAACATTGCCACTGTAAGAAATATTCCTTATATCGTCAATGCGTCATCAACTTTGGGAACAAAGATGTTATGTCCCTTTTGCATGTTGCTGGTACAAACTGGCGCACTGACCCGAAACACAAAAAACTAGGTTTAGCGGTATATCTGATGAGCGGGTGATAACTACCCAGACCCCAGTGAAATAAGGGATGAACCGTTGTATAGAAAGAAATCCGTCATTTTTGAAGTTAGAAGCATGAAATTTTGTATACAAACCTCTGGTTGCTAATAAATAAATATATTTATTTCAGGGTTTTTTAAAAGCCATCCCGCAAGAGGGAGAAATAGGGGTTAAAAGTTTGCATGGGGACTCCGTCATTTTTCATGTAAGAAGCATGAAATTTTATATGGTAGCTTCTGTTTAGAAATAAATACATACCTATTTCAGGCTTTTTTTTAAAACTACCCCGCAAGAGGGTAAAATAGGGGTTGAAAGTTTGGATCGCAGACCCGTCATTTTTCATGTAAGAATCATGAAATTTTATATACTAGCTTCTGTTTAGAAATAAATAAATACGTATTTCAGAGTTTTCGAAAATCTACCCCCAAGAGGGTAAAATACGGGGTTGAAAATTTATATGGCGGGTCCGTCATTTTTTATGTAAGAAGCATCAAATTTAATTTTAAAGCTTCTGAGCAAAAATAAATGCATACATATATTTTTTCAATTTAAAAAATTCAACCCCAAATGAGAGAAATGGGTTGAAACATTCGTATAAAAAATTGGTCTGATCTGCTTAAAATGTACTGTTTTCACAACTTAAATATACCATAATTAACATATTTTATTATTTTTGATTATATCGCGGGCAAAGCCGCGCGTGAACCGCTAGTTTTCTTTATAAAAAGCCATTTACGCAAAATGTTGCTTATGAATAATATTCCATTGTATTGCTAACATTACATACTTTTATTATATGGTGGATATATCTGAGTGCCAAGTTTTAATTATTTTAAATACTCTAATTTCAGGCTGAACAGTTAAGAAGTATATTGTTTTAATATTTTAGTTCATACCTTTAGTAGCGGCGAGATCGTGCTGCCAGGCCTCGGGTAGTAGATGCAGGAAGACATCTCCCAATAGGCCTCCCACTGCGAAGCTTAGTAATATCCGCAACGTCGCTGCACCAGCTGGAAATAAACAGACAATTTAGTATTTATGCATGATTGCTAATATGGATTTATTTTAATTTAGTTGTATATTTTAGTTTTTTCTTGAGATTTTGATATGTCAAGTACATTCAGTTAAATAATAAAAATTAATTACTGGTATGCAAACATACAGCCTGTAATTCTGATACTTAGAACTTTAACAAAAAAAATATATAAGGCCTTGTGCTGGCTCGTCTGGGTAGGTATCACCCACTCATCAGATATTCTACCGCAAAACAGCAGTACTTGCTATTGTTATGTTCCGGTTTGAAGGGTGAGTGAGTCAGTGTAATTACAGGCACAAGGGGCATAATCACATAACATCTTAGTTCCCAAGGCTGGTGGCGCATTGGCGACGTAAGCGATGGTTAACATCTCTTACAATGCCAATGCCTATGGACGTTGGTGACTACTTACCATCAGGTATACCATAAAAAAAAAGATAGGACTTTGTGTGGGTAGGTACCATCCACTTAACAGATACTCTACTACCAAACAGCAGTACTTAGAATTGTTGTGTGTCCGATTTGAACGGTGAGTGGGCCAGTGTAACTACAGGCACAAGCGGAAAAACATCTTAACTACCAAAGTTGAAAACGAGGTTGAGGTAAACGAAAATATCGGATACTTGAATTGGCGTCTTTAAAAGAAACCGCTTGTTTACTTATCGACAAGTTATCGATTATTAACTCATCGGATTAATCAAATTTTGAATTTACACTGATTTTGATAACATCTATTGCTTTTATCGCGTAATTGAAGCTTAAATTAACAATCGTCTTATCACCACAATATTATCGACTGCCTCGTTGATTCAGCGGTTAGCTTAGAAGGCATCAAAATTTATTGGATTTTTATATTAAAATCTTAATAGCAATTCGAAGTTTGGAAATTGGAGGGATAAAAAGAATGGAGGGATAAAAGAGTGCGCCCGCTTGAGTACTATATCCCCTCCGCTGGCTGGCTGAAATCGGTCAGGAGAATATATTTGGCTTTAATTGAACTATAGTGTGTCTACATCTACGACATTATTTATCGTATGTCTTTAAATATTATACAACGATATGGATATAGAGAAATATACAATTGACAATTCGGACTAACTGAAAAAAAAGTGCTTTAATAAGTGTCTAGTGTAGATCCCATCTGTAGAGTAAACACGCATTTGATAAATATTCTAACAATAAAATATATATTAAAACATATAACTATCACACGGACGTCAGTTCCTAAGGAAGGCAACTTTACGTTTGTTCTATAGGTAAACGATAATACATATATCTTTTTAAATAAATGTATCAATAGACTTATATACATAATACAACTAGACTCGGGGCGGAAATCGAACTCGCATCCCCGGAGCGGTAGCTTGATTGTAATAGGAAAACATGACCTCTAGTTTCGAGGTTAATATACAATACTAAGATCCACCAGACCGATTTCGGCCACGGCGGGCGGCCGATCTCAAGGGAGATTAGCCAACTGCGCAAGATATATTATAGTGCACAAGTGTATGCGCAAACACAGGTGCACTCTCTTTTCCTTAGCTCCCATAATCCGATGGGACGGCAACCCGACACGACCGGAAAGAGTTCAGTTGCGCCTGAATTAACAATACTATAAAAACATCTAATTATAATAATTATTTACATGATATGTTTTTCTTTATGGTCTATAAAAAGGCGATTGGGATGCGAAGTGCGGTTTATAAAATTAATATTCCACTTCTCATTTCATTCTAATAGTTCACGCTTATAGTTTATGGGTGGTGAGTGGTATGGCCTTGTGGCGACCCACCTTAACAGTCCTTTGTGTTGACATCCAGTATTAATGGTGACGAACATTATCATAACATCTAAGTTCACAAAACCGGCGGCGCATTTGCATTTGCGGTTTGACAAATAGTGATAAGTATGAAGTAGTATAACGTATATGAGCGGTGGTAACCATTTATCATCAGATAGTTAGAGTACTAATTAGTTACTAGACTCGTTGGCTTCCAATTAAACTATATAAAACTGGTTCATCGATTTAAAGGGAAAACTTTATCAGGTGTTCATTATGTAATTATTTGTCATATGAAAGTTGGTCGATTATCGACCTCGTGCTTTATTACTATTGATTAATATATGCCTAACAATTGGTTATGATCTGGGTGTTAGTAAACTCTATATGTGCATATGTATATGTATACTAGCTGATCGTCCCGGCTTTGCACGGGTAGATACGAAAAATGTATTTTGGATAAGATTTGCTTAAAATTCGTTCATTGAAAGCCGAGATGGCCCAGTGGTAAGAACGCGTGAATCTTAACCGACGATCGTGGGTTCAAACCCGGGCAATCACCACTGAACTGTTCATGTGCTTCATTTGTGATTATAGTTCATCTCGTGCTTAACGATGAAGGAAAAATTCGTGAGGAAACCTGCATGTCTAATTTTACTGAAATTCTGCCACGTGTATTCCACCAACCCGCGTTGGAGCAACGTGGTGGAATAAGCTCCAAACCATCTCCAAAGAGAAAAAATGTGGGACACTCACAGGTTGTTACAGTTACTGAGCGTCTACGTCGAGGAAGGAGTGTGTCAAATTTCAAGTAAATAAAGTAAATCGGGCGAATAGGAGATCTTGTGATGAGTAGTATTTCGCTTATATATATACATAGATAAGTTATCTATCGTAGCGTGGGTCGATACCTTTAAAACATTTTAAAAATTAAGTCGAACCTTAAAAGGTCATTTGTCACTTAAAAATGTTTCGTTAAGTATAATCGGCCTCGATAGTTTCCGCTAAGCACGAGATGAATTGTAAGTACCCATATAATTTGAGTCCGGAAACTTGAAGAAGCACGAGGTCTATCAGTCGTCCATCTCGTCTCAACAATACATAAACAATGACATTGTATAGGACAGAGACACTTTTTAAAATACTTACAATCCAACAATATTGATTTCAAAATGAAAAAAAAAACAAAGTGTAAAAAAAACTGGAGTTTCGACGATATTTTTTTAAACCTAAAAAGGTAGTTTGCTTTACAAGTATTACTTAATTATTTCCTAATGCTTGCCCTTGTGTTTGTTTTTAAATGATTTTTTAGGCAAATCATTGCTTGTATTATACTTATTACGTACGACATACGCAATGTATTACGTACTTTAAAACACATATACACTACCAAGATGTAAATTTTTCAATATTAAAATTACTTACTCTTGAATAGCACTTATATTAAGCGAGATAAACCTTATTCCATCAGGCTCTTACAAGCACTATTAACTCGTAATTTTAGAATATTTAATCAAACCCAGACTACCCCAGGTTTGAAATCAAAAAATAGGTGAGTTCTTTTAATTCGAATTGCTAATTGATTGCAATAATAGTACAAAATCTTTACACTCTCCACTGGTGAAAGGCCACGAAAATAAAAAGAGAATCAGAATTGCGATTCAAGAGGTCAATGCTGTAGTACTCTTGCTAATATCCCACACATTCATAATTTGTACAGTTGTCTTAGTTATTTAGCTAGTTTTAAATTTTATATGTAAGTTTCCTTAATTGGATATCGAAAACATTTTTGTTACTATTTAAATGATCGTTTAATGATTTGTATAAATTATAATAATAAATATGGGATGTTTTGTGTTTTAATTAAATTTAGTTTTTATTACTTCAGTGATCCTTTCAAGTCCATGGCCAGAAATAATTTCGGTGGCATTCATCAACATAGATATATGATTCTGTGCGTGTTAATCGGGTAAGAAACCTCTAATATACACTAACTGGGGGTCTCATTAAACACGAAGACATAGAGGAACGTCGTGCTCTTGTTGTTATATTAAACATACTCGCACGTCGCTTCACAAAATACAATGACGAAGTAAATCTGACATTGTTTAAAGTATACTCTTAATGCTTCTATACATGGTCGGGTTGACAAAGCGTGATGTCGCCATGTTAATAACGTCAGGGTTTAGTACATTGATATCGTACATCTTGTACCATATGCAAGCCCTGGGGTGTTGCAGGTGTCAATGGTCGGTGGTGGTCACTTTCCATCAATTGATACACCTAATATTTTGCCCCCTCATACATAAAAAAATATATTCCAATGAAGTTCACGCAGTACTGCAGCTCGTAGGACGTGTTAGCTAATAAATGACTTTTTCACAATTCATTCATTTTGCAGTCGCTTGAATCCCTTCGACAACAATATTGTTATATACATAAACGTAGAACAAAGAATATTCTCAAAGATATTTACCTAATCATCGAATTTAAAAAGCACTTCATCTATCAATGATAAAATAAGCATTATCTTAAAGCAATAGAGAATAAAAGGTCGGAGGGAAACAACATCAGTAGGTGGGCTGTCACTCGTGCGTTGATGTTAGAGATCATTTTTATCAGTGTTTTGGAGAGCGGGCTCGCTCACGTAGTGATAAGCTGACACTCGATTGATAAGGCGAATAGTTTTATTGTAAATTGTTAATGGTCATATTATTATTCAGATATAACGAGAATTTGAGCTGCTCTTTGTAATAATAACTCGTCTAACTGACTCGATGGTCTAGTCTAGTCGGCTGCAGATCATGAGATCTGGATTTGAATTTGTTTGAATTGTATTGGCTTTTTCAAACAACAATTCCTCAGTAGAAATTTGGAGTTTAGAAATTAGATGTTAAACTCTTGTTGCGTTTATCTCTGTTCGCCTCGACGGTTATTTTAGTTATGGACGTTCTATCTAACTATGAGAGGAGGTAAAAGAGAGCATGTCTGTATATGAAAATAGATTTTGATTGAAAACAATTAGATTCATCATTTTTATTAATACCGATTTTTCATTCGCTATTTATCAAGAAATGCTCTATATGATTCGGGCAGACGATTCTGTCGTGGGTCGAAAACATTTTTCGATAAATACATACGGGAAAACGTAGTAACTTAAAACAGTAAGTAACGGTGCATTATTAATAAAATTTTAAATGACTTAAAACTTTTCGCTTATTCAAATTTTGTATTAATTTGTTATTTAAAATTTCTTCGTCAATGATAAAACAACAATTAAATTTACGATGCGTTAAAAACCCTTCATTTTTTTTTAATTAACCAATATATTATACATACATAAATTCATGAACTTACAACAATTCACTTAAATATTCATAAAGGTAAACATTTGAGTCAATATTGAAAATTCAGTAGGTATTTATCGTAACGTAACTTCGTAGAAAAAATATCAAGGTCTGATTATGTATTCGTGAGTTCATAAATACGTAACCATTACATTACATTCGGTTACTTGGTTCTTAGCGTGCTGATATGCCATTTGAGTTTAGTCTGTTTTTCTGTCTCATTGTCGCACATGTAGAGGCGTTAGGATCAAACAAACCAATTCGTACAATGGATGGCTTTTTGTTGAGACATTCTAATTACCAGCCTGAAGTGTGGAAACGTTTACACTGTTGATCTTACGCCTGAATGCTTTCCGTTCCCAACGGATTATGAGAGTAAGGGAATAGAGGCACTTACGTTTGCGCACATACTTGTGCATTATAATATATAGGGCATCCATAGCCGTGGTCGAATTCGTACAGTACTACATCATCATCTTCTGTTAATTTGTATTTCCAGCCATATCCGAAGTTTCCGTTTAAAACTTGTCATCCCACTCCGGTCTTCATCTTGCCTTATCTTACATCATCATATTACATTAACACTCCTTGTAATATAACACCGACAGCATTACATCAGTTAGCGTTACACGCCCATTCCATGATAAACTGTTTTTTTCAGCTTTTCTTTCGCAGGGAACTTATACTTTTTTTTTCCCTTTACCCTTCCCGTCTTAACGGGAGCGCCACGGGATCGCTTGCGCATGCTACCGTGAAGGGAACTTATACCTAAGCCAACACAAATTTTATGTAATAAAACAAATATCAATATAGCGACACCATTAATTCATAAAAAATGGTTTCTGAACCACAAAAGAAATAAGTAATTGATTAAACGTGAACAAATATTTCGATGAAAACAAGCATTTCGTATCTCTAATAGCTCGTTCATATTCATTCCTATTGTTGCCTTATATACTCAAAGCACGTTTATTTCGTAAATTGCAATTAAATAATAGAAATAATTAAAAACAATATAACATACAAGTAGCTGCAATGTTACCTACATAAATTATCGTGACTATCAAAAAGCACCACCAACCACGATACTAAAATCGATAGCTGATTCATTTGCCTGTTTAGGAAAAAAAAAACATTTATTTTGAAGCTAATAAGGAAACCGAAAACTATATATTTTATGTAGTTTGTATTTCATCACATGCTCAGTAGGGAAGGAAGCCTGGATATTCTGGCAACATTATTGCATTTACAAACGAAGGATTTGTTGTCTTAACAGGAACGAGGATATTAATTAGATTTTACTGTTGCTTATTAAAATATTATCAACTTAGTAAAATGTGTGGAAAGTTTTCTTGTAATATAAACTAATTATTGTTATCCTAACTAAGATTATATATGTTTATGTCTTAGCTATTTGCGTAGGTAATCATCATCATTAAATTTTGCATGCACGTTTTCAGGAGTACAAAATACGACAGAGAACCTAACAATCCAATGACAGCCGACTCGGAACAGGCTTTAATTCCACGCCGCGGGCAGAAGTAGTTTAAAATAAAATAACAAATTTATTTTGTTTGCTTTATCATAATTACAATGACGAATACAAGTTCTGTCGAAAACCAACTGTCGAAAAGGTAATTTCTACTACACTACATTATTAAATAACATTACATTATATACTCGGTGGTAGAGCTTTGTGCAAGCTCGCCTGGGTAGGTACCACCCACTCATCAGATATTCTACCGCAAAACAGCAGTACTTTGTATTGCTGTGTTCCGGTTTGAGAGGTGAGTGAGCCAGTGTGATCACAGGCGCAAGGGACATAACATCTTAGTTCCCAAGGTTGGTGGCGCATGGGCAATGTAAGCGATGGTTAGCATTTCTTACAATGCCAATGTATATGGGCGTTGGTGACCACTTACCATCAGGTGGCCCATACGCTCGTCCGCCTACCTATACAATAAAAAAAAAATATCTTTGCATATTTGAAAAAGCCGAATGCTTGCATGCTTATTCGAATACGTTACTTTACTATTTTTGTTTCAACTTAGTCTGCATAGCTATAAATGGTTTTGTGAGGAATGTTATCGCGCCCGTTTTAAGGTATGCAAATAAATGACAAAACCATTCGGATTTCCGAGTATTACAGACATAAATAAACAATAACAATAAGGTCGGCGGGTCAGTGAAATACTTGATACAGAGATCGCTAACTCGACGTGGGTTATCTACTATACGTTATTAATAACTCGTCTTTTAAATTATAACTTGTTGATTTTTAACCATTTTTTTTCACGCAGTGGAGACCTTCAGAAAGGTGCTCGGCTCCCTTGGGGGAGGAACCAGGTTATGTGAGATTCATACCCACTGAAACCACTGCGATGGCCGTCCTGGGCACGGATCGGAGAGGCTGCGGGATCGTGTTGATATAACGCATCTGCGGCCCCTCCCATGCTGTGCTCCAAACGTGGCTCGGCGGAGCTTTCCTCTGGGGAGGAAGGTAAACTCCCGCCCGCACTCCTCGTTAGTGCGTACGGCAGCACGAGACCAGGAGCGGTACCAGGACTTGCCTCTCCGCGCTCCACGCGGGGCAGCCCTCTAACCTCTAACGTATGATGGGCAGTGTTCCGGACCGCGCCACAGTGGTGGCACATCACCGTCGATTCGCGTCCGATCTTACACAGGTAATCTCTAAATCAACCGTGACCGGTCATTACCTGCATAAGTCGGAAGGTGACTCGTCGTTTTCGTCTCATCCAGAGTTGATTTTTAACCACATATTAACCTGTAAATTTCTATTAAAACCTTATTCATGGTAATAATAGTTATGATCGGTTTGATTCGTTTTTTTATGTATTTTTTTTATTGTATTAATGTATTAAAGGCTTAAATATAAACATATGTACTAATAAAAAATCAAAATAGCTACTGTACAAATCATGACCGCGTGGAATGGTTGCAAGAATGCTAGCAGCTATTCCCTCCCACTTGAATCGCAATTCCCATCCTCTGGGCGAAAAATGAACCAGTCCTTATATCACCAGTAGAATCAATAAGACGAGGAATAATTATATTTTCCACCAACGGCGTTAGAGTAGTGTGGACTACGCTTCAAATCTTCTCAAAAAGAAGTGGCCTTAGTCCAGCAGTGGGACATTTAGAGAATGTTACATCATTTCAATTACATCCTATGCATAAACGCTACTTTATTTGCAATTTTAGACAGAAAACTTATTCAAAATCTTAAAACAGTGAAGTTCAGTCGTGACATATATTTAAAATCATTTATAGTGTAGAAGTGGTAAGTGGTGACCACATACCGTTAGGTGGCCCGTTTGCCCGTCCGCCTTATATATGTAAAAGTAATCTCCAATTACATATCCTATATATATTTGTTCTATTTTTAGAACGTTTCACTGTATATTGAAGAACAAAGGAAAAGCAAATTCACTAAATTTATCGAAAGTCACAGAGGTCAAGTTGAGATAAACTTTCCATTTTAAGATAAAAAATATAATCTAAGCTAGGACGATCTGTTCCTAACGGTATCTACACCTCGACCGATAACAGATACGTGACCATTCTAGTAATGACAATGTTTGTTTCATCTCTTCCTTAATTCAAATCATACAAGGTTGTGACCGCCTTGTATGATCATACTTTTGGTCTCGCTCTTCTATAGCGGAATTTGAATCACTTTAATATGTATAAAGCAAAGTTCTCCGCCGTGTCTGTCTGTCTGAACGCGATAAACTCATAAACTGGCGAACGGATTTACATACGGGATTCACCAATTAGACTAAGGGATTCATGAAGATGGTTTAGGTGGAAAACTCATTAATTAAAGTTGAAATATGACGATTATTCAAGATGGAACAAAATGTTCACTGGGCGTAGTTTACTGGCGTGTGCCGCGTAAACCAATAGTCCATATAGGATTACGATATAAACGTGTTATGTAAACCCTGATTCTACCTACCTAAATATAAAGTCATATTTATGAAATATCGAGGGGAGATATCGAGGGAGCAATGGTACCTACAAGGGATGTAACATTTTAGTTCCCAAGGTAAGTGGCGCATAGGCAATGTAAGGGATGGTTAATATTTCTTACAATGCCAATATCTATGGGCATTGGTGACCACTTTCCGTCAGATGGCCCATTTGGTGGTCCAACTATCTATGCTATATAAAAACATGTCTCTTCTTCGGTTTACAAGACTTCTGTATAGAAACTTCAAAGATAAGTTAATTGTTACAGACCTTTACGTAATCGATTTAACAAAATAAATCGTCTAAATTTATTATTTCGTTGCTATCGCGACCGGTTGGTAAGATCGTTGCAATTTTTGCATTACTGTAATTGCTTGTTTCTGTTTGACAATTATCTAAAAGATATGTAGGACACTCTGCAGTCTTTGCGCATCTTCTATTAGTACTTAATGTACGAACGCATTGAATTGTGTGTAAGTTAAGAAGGAATCATTTTTATATTCATATTTTACGTTTTTTAATACGTACTTGAAGTAAATAAACATAAGAACGTTGTACACGATAAGGCTACCCTTATCGCTTATACCATAATACAGTCAAACAATGAAGGTTTAATATCCACAGAATATTATAGTCTGAAAAAAATGTACAAAAATACGTTTTTAGATAGGTAGAGAGACTGGTGATTAACATCTGATGGTAAGTGGTTACCACCGCCCGTAACATTCACACTGTAAGAAATATTAACCATCTCTATCATCGCCAATGCGCCTCAAACCTTGGGAACCAGGATGTTCAAACCGGAACACACGAATACTAAGTATTGCTGTTAAGTGCTAGAATACAAGATGAGTTGATGTTACCTACCCAGACTTGCTGAAAGTCCTACCACCCTTATACTTTGTTTCATAAAGCCTATTACATACATATTCGAAAATTATTAAAGATATATTGCTCATTTGATACTATCTAGACACAAGAGTCGGTATAGTGTTTACCGTGAACGGCTGCATGTCTCTTCGTTACATTCTTCATAGTTCATTAAATTAATTTCCATAGTACTTCAGATTACACTCGAGTATATATCGTACGATAATATATTAAACGTGCATTAAACATGTCTGTTTCTAAAGTAACGTATGTGATACGTAATCTTAAGAATATCTGTAGATATAAATAAATAATATATATATCAGTTTTACTCAAGTGTCTAGAAAAACCCGACAACAGAAAGTCATTCAAGTCTAGTGGCTAGATATAAGGCCGCAGACCCGGTGATCCTGGGTTCAGTTCCCAGGTCGGGCCAATAAATAGTTATTGGATTTTTCTGTCAGAAAATTCTCAGTAGCAGCCCGGAGTCTGGAAGCTGGAAATGTGTACACTCCCGTGCCTCGGAAAGCACGTAAAAATATAAAAAAAATAAAAAAAAATATCTAATTACATTATACAATCTCGTTGTTTGATTCAGTTTTCATAATCATAATCATTTTGCATAAAATGTACTTTTACAGTTGTTATGATTTCTTAAGCAAATATACTTGTAAACAAATTATTAATATTGAATACAGATCACACCAATAGTACATTAAATTAACTTTTATATAATATGAAAGGTATTATAAAATTGTTATTTGTTTATTTACATTAAAACTTTAAATAAATAAAAATTAAAAATAATTACTGTACAAATCGTGACCGCGTGGCGAGAATGCTGGCAGCATTTCCTCTTTGAATCGCTTCGAATTCTGGGCGATGGGCGAAAAATGAACCAGCTCTCACAGTCATAGTCACAGTAGAGGCAATAAGACGGCGTGTATATAAAATACAATTTGGTTTAAAAATAACAATAATTATTTTTATGCTTAGCTTTACTAGTTTACTTTTATTATTTGTACGAACACAGTAGTGGGCATTTATTTTCCACTAATATTAGGTCCTTACATATGAAATTAACGTTTTGTCGTACTGACCACTCCTCTTTGGTTAAGAATTCCAAATTCAAATTTATAAATTCATTTAGCTGGTACATTTGAGTTTTGAAAACAGTCATTCATTTGTTTTTTCCTCATAATTTTTTTCTTTGGCGTCGCTTATTACCGCCCAATGGAAAACATGAAATATCGGTATATTTACGATTACGAGTTCTACCGTGGCACCAGTGCTGCAGAAACAGCTCGAAGGATTAATTATGTGTACGGCGCTGGTGTCGCAAAAGAAAGCACGGTACGTTTTTGGTTTCAACGTTTTCGTTCTGGAAATTTCGCCCTTCAGAACCAACCAGATATTGTGGAAGCGGAACCATCACAAAGCACTTCAGAGATAGCTGCAGGCTTCGGGGTAAGTGATAAAACTGAATCCACTTGAAGTAAATCGGGAAAGTAAAAAAACTTGAACGATGGGTACCTCATGAATTGAGTGAATCGAACTTGCAAACACGCGTCGACTGCTGTGTTACTTTGCTCAACCGACACAATAATGAAGGGATTTTAAATGGAATCATTACTTGTGATGAAAAGTGGATACTGTACGATAATCGGAAGCTCTCGTCGCAATGGCTGAACCTTGGAGACCCAACCAAATCCTGCCCTAAACGAAAATTGACTCAGAAAAAGTGACTTATGAATGTTTGGTAGACTAGCGCCGGTGTCGTTCACTACAGCTTTCTAAAATCTGGCCAAACGATTACGGCAGATATCTATTGTCAACAACTGCAAACCATGAAGGAGCTAGCTGCTAAACAACCGAGATTGGTCAATTGGCCAAGACCAAGGTCACACTGCACAACAAACAACCACTAAGTTATATGAGCTACAATTGGAATGTCTGCGACATCCACCGTATTCCCCGGACCTTGCTCCAACAGATTACAATTTTTTTCGGAATTTGGACAACTTCTTACAAGGAAAAAAATTCAACTCCGATGCGGCAGTACAAACCGCCTTCAAAGAGTTTATTGATTCTCGCCCCCATGGTATTTTTAGTAAAGGGATCAATGTACTACCTATGAGATGGCAAAAGTGCATAGATAACAACGGTGCATACTTTGAATAATTAAATATATTTTACAAAAAAATAAATGACTTTATATTCCTCCCGTACAAAACGCCAATATCATATATAAGAACCTAATAAATGCTTGCTAACTTTCGTACAAATGAATGAGCGTGAAGGTTAACTATTAAATGACTCCTCATTGCTAACGATTAATAATAATCATAAATATCAATATCTTCTGAAACAAAATTCAACCATTCGTCCACATGTCAAAGTAAACTTATTTTCGCATTTTGTTTGTTACGTTATAATGTCTTAACCACTCAACCGATGGTCATGAAATTGGCATACAGTTGTCACGGGCATAGAAAAAGTCATAGGGTACCTAACCTTCCCTTAGGGTTGAAACTAGTATAAAATAAATTGATAATTTGGATGCACCCTGCCTAGACCGAGTTTCCACCATGCATCCTTTTACTAACGATAAGGTGGGAAATGGTGCCAACGTCAGCTAGCGTTCGGCTTCTAATAATGATATCGCAATTTTTTCGTTACCACTTCATACTAGTCAGATATTTTCTTAGCCAGTTTAATGTCGCAAGTGTCAATATCGATTTTTTTATCATCATTGAAGTAAAGCACTCTAGCCAGTTACCTAACAGTTTCACAACTCGTCGCAATCGTACTCAGAAGGCAATGCTTCACTTACGTTATCTATCTATTCTAATATTATAAAGAGTTTGTTTATTCGCACTAATCTCCTGTCCTCTGTTAGATAGTTCATTTATTGATCAAGAATATAATTATCCCGACCCACAGGGAGGAGCAGTAAGGCGGATGAATCCACGCGAAAAGATAATCGTAAATATATACCTATATATAACCTAAACCACTGGGGTTAGAGACTTGAAATTTTGACAGTTGATGCATTTTATGATGAAAACGCGTACTAAGAAAGGATTTTTGGAAATTCCACCCCTAGGGATTCCCTTATTTCACCTCCCTAGGGGTGGCTAGGGAGGTGAAATAAGGGATGAACCGTTGTATGGAAATCCGTCATTTTCGAAGTTAGAAGCATGATATTTAGTATACAAGCTTCTGGTTGGAAATTAATAAGAACGCAAATCAGAGTTTTTTGGAAAACTCACCACCTAAGAGGGTGAAATAGGGGTTGAAAGTTTATATGGGGAGTTGGTCATTTTTGATGTAAGAAGCATGAAATTTTATATACTAGCTTCTGTTTAGAAATAAATAAATACCTATTTCAGGGTTTTTTAAAACCTACCCCGCAAGAAGGTTAAATATGGTGTTAAAAGTTTGTATGGCGGGTCCGTCATTTTTGATGTAGGAAGCATGAAATTTTATATACAAGACTGAAATGACTTAATACGAATTTCAGGGTTTTCGAAAATTTTAAAGCTTCTGTGCAAAAATAAATGCATACGTATTTTGTCATTTTTGAAAATTCAACCCCAAAGTGGAGAAATGGGTTAGACACGTCATTAGTATAAAAAAATGGTCTGATTTGCTTGAAATGTACTGTTTATACAGCTAAAATAGACCATAATTAACATATTTTATTATTTTTGATTATGTCGCGGGCAAAGCCGCGGGGAAACCGCTAGTAATATTATAAATGCGAAAGTTTTTACGCTTGCCCGATTTAATTCCTCAATCGATCATAATTAAATTTAATATACATACACGTTGTGAGGATTACTGAAACGTCCCCTCACACAGGGGAACCGCGGCCGGAAACTTGTGCATTAATATGTGATATCGGCAACTATTGTATTTTTTTTTAAATATTTATTATAAATTAAAATAAAGTTATATAAATCGAACAATACTGCGCTTCGTGTCATAGATATGCACAACTAAAATGATTCTTCGAATTCGTGCGATAATCATAAAAAATTAGCTATTTTTAAACACCGACGATACTAAATATCTACATGTTATTTGTCCTTGGTGCTGTTGCCCGTGACTTTTTTTTAATTTATTGCATGCCATAATGTGTATTTACTTAGAATATAATAATTACATAATTATGACATTTATTACCATAGGTATTCATAGTTTCGAGAATATTTATTTATTTATTTATTTATTTATGTACCAACAGAGTATACAGAAAATTATATAAATGAAAAATGTGTACAAAGGGATAACTTATCTCTAACAAGAGATCTCTTCCAGAAACCCTGAATCTAGTGGAGATTATTTGTAATATATATTTATGGTGTAGGTACAATATCAATTAGTTTTATATTATAAAATTCAAGTAGACTTAACGATGGGTCTCTCTGAGGCTCAGTACGGGTTCAGGGCGGGTCGATCAACTATCGACGCCCTGAACACCTTGAAGACCCGGTCCATGGAGGCGGTGGCCCGAGGGGACGTGGTCCTGGCGGTATCGCTGGACGTAGCGAACGCCTTCAACAGTCTTCCTTTCGAGACTATAAGGGAGGCACTCCGATACCATAGATTGCCTTCCTATCTCAGGAGGCTGTTGGGGGCGTACCTCCGGGACCGGGTGGTCCTCTGGGAGGGGGGTGATGGGCGACTTGTCCGGTATCGGGTGGGTTGCGGCGTTCCACAGGGGTCGGTTCTCGGCCCAATTCTGTGGAACGTTGGCTTCGACTGGCTCCTGCGTGCACCCGTCCTTCCCGGGATGGGGGTGTTGTGCTACGCGGACGACACTCTTATCACGGCGACAGGACGAAATTTCCAGGAGGCGGCCCGCCTGGCCGAGGTCGGGACGTCGCTCACGGTGGACCGCATTGGAATGTTGGGCTTGAGGGTCTCCATCTCAAAAACGGAGGCCCTCTTATTCCATGGTCCTCGTCGGGGACCCCCTCGAGGGGCGTGTATCACCGTCCAGGGGACGGTGATAAATGTAAAGGCCCAGATGAGGTATCTGGGCCTGATCCTGGACGGAAGATGGAGCTTCGGGCAGCACTTTGTCCAACTGGGTCCGAAGCTTATCAACGCTGCTGCTGCCTTGGGCCGACTCCTACCCAATGTGGGAGGGCCGGAATCACCATGCCGGCGCCTATACGCCGGCGTGGTGCGCTCCATGGCACTGTACGGTGCACCCATTTGGGTGGACGCTCTCACCGCTAAGAACAAGGCCCTTCTGCGGAGACCACAGAGGGTCATAGCGGTGAGGGCGATACGTGGATACCGTACGGTGTCGTGGACGGCGGCTACGCTTCTCGCGGGCGATCCGCCCTGGGAGCTCCAGGCGGAGGTGCTCGCAGAAGTGTACCGGTTTCGGGTACTAGCCAGGGCCAGCGGCGACCGTCCAGGATCCGCGGAGGTGGAGGGAATCAGGGCTCTAGCCCAACGAGCGCTGATTCGCAGGTGGGAGGAGGACTTGAGGTCCCCATCAGCAGGCCTGGCGACAGTGGAGGCGATCCGCCCCCATTTGAGTCGCTGGGTAGCAAGGAATGGCGGCACACTCACGTATAGGATGACGCAGGTGCTTACTGGACATGGCTGTTTCGGTAAGTACCTGCATAAGATAGCGAGGCGGGAGGTATCACCCTCCTGCCATGAGTGTGGTACGCCACAGGATACGGCGCACCATACCCTAACGGAGTGTGCTGCGTGGGGGCCTCAGAGGCATACCCTGGCGGCGATAATCGGCGGAGATCTCTCGCTGCCGAGCGTTATTAACGCCATGCTCGATAGCGAGAGATGCTGGTTGGAAATGGTCTCCTTCTGCGAGAGTGTCATGTCGCAGAAGGAGGCCGCGGAGCGGCAGCGCGAGGAGGTTGCCTCCGCTGTTTCAATCCGCCGAAGAAGACCGGGGAGAAGGCGTCTGCGCTATGCGCACCTTCTCCCCCCGCCGTAATAGCCGCTTGGGCTAGGTGAGTTCCCCGTATCCGGGAACCTCCCTAGAAATGGAGGCCCGCAGAGGCGGGCCGACCGTCGGGGCGTCTCGGTAGCATGCGCAAGCGATCCCGTGGCGCCCCCCGACCAGACGGAGAGGATACCGCTGGTTTTTTAGTGGGTATTCCGGCGCCTTCAGTGCCGGCGAGCCCCACATACCCCCCCACTTCATGTGGGGGAAACACGTAAAGTGTTTTTCCAGCGAAAAAAAAAAAAAAAAAAAATAGACTTAACGATAAATGAATATATTACACACTAAATACAAATAAATATATTAATATATACCATTATCTATAATATATATATATATATATACATTCAACTTACATAGATACAAAAAAAATATATATACATACATATAAAATAAATAAAACTTAAGTGGAAAGAAAGTGTTGCTTAACTCTGATTTTAAACGATCTTATTGTAACATTATTATGGAAAATATTATCTGGAAGAGAGTTCCATAGGCGAGCGGCAACAACGGAAAACGAGTTACCAAAGGAAGTAGTATTAAAAAATGGTACCTCAAGAGTTTTCGACGCCACACATGCGCGTACTGGTCTTTCACGAGCAGGACAAAACAGAAAACGCTCATGTAGGTAATCAGGGCTACCATGGTTTAATATATTAAAAAGAAGCGATAATATGTGCAAGCTCCGGCGAAGTCGGATAGGAAGCCACTTTAACTGACGTCGATATTGAGAAATGTGATCAAATTTGCGCAGACCGTAAATGAAACGAATGCACAAATTTTGAAGTCTATCTAGTTTGTCAAGTAGCTCTTCATTCGCATCAAGGTAGCAAACATCAGTGTAGTCCAGGAAAGGAAGAAGAAGGGATTGTGCAAGTAAAATTTTTGTTTTGAAAGGAAGGAAATTCTGCAAACGTTTTAGAGAATGCAGAGAGAAATGGACACGTTTACTGACTTCGTATTACACAGAAATTTCACACAGTTAATATTCTACACAGAAAATGATTAACATTAATATTTGACAGTGAATTCTCAATCTCATCGTAACAAAAACTATATAGTAACACAAAATACATTTATATCGTACTCTTATGCTTCCTGTGCTTATATGCTTTGACAGAACTTAAATAACTTTTAATAGTCCAACCGTGGAATCGAATCACGGATCTTTGAATCTACAGCTTTACAGAGGCAGTTATCACAAAAGAATAATTATTAGTGTAGTTAAGACATAATTAAAAATTAATGTAGATATAATAACAGCGTAGAACCGAGGCAATAACGCTCAACTTCCATGAAATACGAACCCGACTTTTGTTAACGGAAATAACAATTGAAACTATAAACAGTAAGGTAGTGTTTGAAATACGAGATAAATATCATAACTTTAGCATTGTTCACGTTATTTTATGTAATCCATAGTAATGTTATGAACGCGAAAGTATTTATGACTGTTAACGCTTTCACGCATAAACCACAGAACCGATTTTGATGAAACTTAGTAAGCAGCGAATTTGAACCCCTAAGAAAGACATAGGTTACTCTTTATGTATAACACGCAGGCGAAGCCGCGGGCGATAGCTCGTTATAAATAACTGACAGCAGAAACTAGAAATCAAATCGTAAGTATAAAAAAGGCATGACATGATTAATCATAGTTATTTCTTTTATTTTTATAAACACTCATTTGAATTTTGAGGTCACATTTTATCTCTTTTTTTTATAGCATAGGTATGTGGACGAGCATATGGGCCACCTTATGGTACGTGGTCACCAACGCTCACAGACATTAGCAGTGTAAGAAAGGTTTACCATCGCTTACATTGCCAATGCACCACCAACCTTGGGAACTAAGATGTTATGTCCCTTGTGCCTGTAATTACACTGGCTCACTCACCCTTCAAACCAGAACACAACAGTACCAAGTACTGCTGTTTTGCGGTAGAATATCTGATGAGTGGGTGGTACCTACCCAGACGAGCTTGCACAAAGCTCTACCACCGAGTAAATATATAATCTCTAAATATCTAACCATAGTTTACTTTTTATTTATAATATCACAGATGGGCAAATGAGAGGTAAGTGGTCACATTCATCCATTGACGATACCACTATAAGATATAATAGTCAATAAATCAGCAACCATTCAATGCATGTACATTATACCAGTTCAATCACCCATCTAACAGACTTAGCAACAATTATTCTGTCGGTAGATCGATTAGTGGGGTTCCGACACACGATGCAGACACATTGAAATGTAATCCATCTTTCGTGAAATGGTTATCACTTGTGTTTAAAATGCATGACTTGATCTCTGTTTATCATGTCTTTTTTGTCTTTTAAATATAAAGTTGATGACATTTCAAAAAAACCCAATATCTCAAAGGATTTTACGAGAACAGATAGCAATGGTTTCATATTTAGAAATACGATTTAAAGATTTTTTTGAACATTTGATTAGAATTTATCTCAATTTTTATGATAGATGTTCTCAAATTGTCTATATATACCCTTAAATTTTGTCTTTTCATCATTATCGTTGTGTGATCATGTTGACATATTGCTTATATAGTAGAATCTTTTGTATTTTAAATGCCAAGTGTTTGCTAATATATTTTTTCATTAATTAAATCGATGTGATACCAGTGAATTTAGTATATTTTACTATTACTTGTTTTTGGTTGAGTTTATTTTTGATGTTCATGAATCGAAGAGTTATTAGTGCCATTTTAAGTTTGGGTGATTTTATTTAATGGTTTAATAAAGTATTATCTATACTAATATATAAAGATGAAGAGTTTGTTTGTTTGATCCGGCTAATCTCAGCCACCACTGAATCAAATTTAAATTTAATTTTTTGTGTTGGATAGTCTTTTTATCGAGAAAGGCTCTAGGCTGATTTTTATTCATTATAATTTTATTAATTATCCGCGGGCTCAGCTAGATAGTGATAAAATGTTATTGTAAAATTTAATTTCTTATTTGAATTGTAATTTAGAGTGAAGTAAAGGTGTTAAATTACTACAATTGTAAATATTTTGTTTTGTCATCTGTGTAAAGATTTTCATCCACTACAATATACACTTTCAGAACTGTTAACTACGAGTGACTATTACAACCCTAGAAGATCCGTAATAAGCGACATATTTGAAAATTATATATTGGTTTAACCAATATAATAGTTTTAAAAAATAATGTTATACCCAAGACATTGGGTGATATTACACTAAGGTGTAGTATGTGATAATTTGTATAAAACTTTCCACCATAATCAAATATTGCACTATAATCTTTAATTAATCAAATAAATAATTTAATTTTCAATAGTATGTTAGAGGTTCTAAGTCATTCTGATATAATATGTTGATTTTCATTTAGCATTATTTATGACAATAATTTTGTTCTTCTGATCAAATTTTGAACAGCAGCCTAGGAGTTATGTTGTTTATTAAAGAATTCAAGCGAGTATTAACACAGATGAAATTGCTATTTCATTTACTTCTTCTAGCCAGACAACATGATAACATACGATCAGAGTATTGTAGAAAACACGCACAGGACTAATAGCTGTTCCTACTTTCCGAGGCACAGGAGTATATACACCACCAACAGGAATTTCCTCAAATAGGACTCTTCAAATAACTTTATATACTCAACCTGAAGTTCCATGATCTGTGTCCTAGAAGCTAGCCTAATACTTATTTTTATATTCAGATTACATTATTGTTGTTTATCTTACTCTCCGCTTATTTTACTTTTGAATAAACAATTATGTTCACTCACTAAATACCACAGGCCAAGTCTAGTATACTGCCAGAGAGCTATGGAGAGCATGATTGGCGTCAAAAAACCAGACAGGAAAAGAAACACCTTTATCAGATCAAAAACTAGAGTAACAGACGTGCTTGAAAAGATTGACCAGCAGAAATGGAGATGGACGGGCCATATACTGTGAAGTACCCAAGAAAAGTGAAGCAAAATAATTACAGAATGGTACCCTAGAGACGGAAAAAGGAATAGAGGAAGGCAAGGAAAGAGATAGGAGGACGAGATCAAATTAACAGCTGGACCAAATTGGAAGAGGGTTGCTAGAGATAGACAACAATGGAAAATGTTAGAGGAGGCTTATGCCAAGAGGCACACTGAACTAAGAGACATTTTATAAAAAACACACAATAATTGCAATTACACTCCAAAAAAAAAAAAGTTCAGGATAAATAGGCTTATTGAATTGAAACAATTATGTTATACATACCATTTAACTAAGTTATATAAATTTGTGATTTTGGTAGGTGTATTCATTTATTTTTCCTATAATTCCTAACTTTCAATTCATTTTCAATACACAGTACCCATTTATAGGGACTGATAATATAAATTACTATAAAAATAAAATATTTGTATATTTGTTAACAAAATCATGTTAAAAACTTCTGAATTAGAAAACTGTTAACAAACATTAACATTTTTTTAAATAATTAAATGTTGTTATGTTAATAAATAATATTTATCATCTATTTTAAGTACCTACATATTTTTTACTCTTATTATTTCAAGTAATAAAAGGTTATGAAAGAAAATCGCATTAAACATTTAAATTGTTATTAAAATAAAATTTTATTTCGAACAAATTAATTGATAAACGGTAAACAAACATTCCATATTAATTACGTTCAATCGTATCAATTTCTAACAATTTACCGCGCGATCGTTCTTTGTTCTGTTTAAAATGACGAGATGACACAAGAAAATTAAAAATAGTTCATGTAATGTTTAAAATAAAATCGCTTACCTCCGTCTTTAAAAGTTGCTGTTTCGTCGATAGGAATTATCAACAAAGGCAGGATTCCACTTAAACCGACCAGCATAGATGCAAGAGCAGAAAATAACCAAGGATGTTCATCCAGTTCTTCCACAAAATTATAAAAATACTCGGGGAAAAGTCCTCCTATATAAGTCTCCATTTTATTTTTATTTAATTCAAAAATAGAACACAATCCTAATTTTACACCGCGCGAAAACAACCACACTGTATTGTTTTCTAAAGTTTCTGCATAATCGTTTTTCGAAGATTCTTCTGCCCAGACAGACTAATCTACACTGAGATTGAGTACGTCCGTTTTTATCTCCACAAATTGACGATTGCAATAGTTATTATCTATTTATCAAGTTGAGATAAATTTGTGAGAAACGATCAATCGTGTTTTTTCATTTTGCCACCAAATTTACTGCGCAACCGACGACACCAAGGAATACAATACACCTGCGACGAATTAATAAATTAAAATGCGGTTTCCTCGATTCAATGTTTTGTTTTGTTTGTATTGCAAGTGAATGAACCAAAGAATTACCAGTGCTGCCAGCGACGAAATTTCCTCTGACTATATTCGATTACCAAAAAAAGAAAATAATGTAGTGTTAATGATACTATAAAATCAAATTATATTTAAAATAAAAATGTATCTCTACTTATCAGCAAACATTAATTACGTTATACTGTTTTAGGAATTGTCTTTTACTAGCTAGCAGATACAAAAACAATACCCACAAGTATAAGGCGGCAATGGCAATAAGCAAGGGTAACACTGAAGTGAATTAAAACCATGAGGCTAGAAACAAATCACTGTCAGTTGATTTATTTAACTTTTTTTTAATAATGACAATATTTTATAGCAAAAAAGGAATAAAATCCAATTATGTCTTTTTATTCATTTTTAACAGTATTATAAGAAAAATGTATTGTCTATATACCTTTAGTATTGCCAACCTTTTTATACTGAAAATTACATAAATAAAATATATGGCAACATTTGCAATACGACCAATACCAATAACTCAACAATTACTTTTGATGGGTATAATAGGTTCTATTCCTGTCTGTGACATTTATATATTTATTTAAGATTTTGTTTATAATATTTTATTACATGAAATAAAAAGAAGTCAAAAAGTCCCTCGAGGCTCGATTTTCTTAGAAATAGTTCTATATATAATTGAACCTCGAGAGTTTTAGTGACATTTAAGTTTTTATTTCAAAAGAAGTTTTTAAGAATTTATGAGTTCACTTTTACAAAAGATATAAATGCATATTTTTTATAATCGTATGAGTATGAGCGCAGGAAATGCAAATACATTTGACTGAATGTTACCGTGACACCAAATGCAATACGATTCTTCTTGGCAGCTGCGTCTGAGCGCCCAGTTGAAGCGAAATGCCGTACTTATTTTGGCTTGCCAATTTAGATATCTGACTACATATAAATACGTTATACATAACGAACGGACAGCGCATCGCACTAGCAACATATTAAACCAGCTCGTACAAGGTACGCGTCGTAAGTTCTGCGTGTTTAACTTTGCAAAGTTTCGCGCCAAAGTGACGTTCCCGTACGAGGTATTAAGAACGCGTTAAAAATTTGTGCACCGAGCCAAACAATTTTTGTGGTGTTAATTGTTACCCCCTTTTGGGTTGTTGGCAAATAAAAACAAAAATGGATTCGTGGGGCATTTTAAATGTGGATACCGCAGCGGCTGCTATATCCCGAGATGATATGCATAGTAGTTTTAGAAGGAAAGAAATTATGGTAAGTTTTTTTTTTAAATATTTTGATAATGACATTTATATGACAGTTTAGTGATATTAAAAAGTGTATTTTAACCTTAAAAAGCATCATAATATAAAAAGGAATAAATGTAATAAAAATGTGTTTAAAATATAAAATTTAAAAACAATGTTACAAAGGGAATAATTTCTTTCGGATACATTTGGTATGAGTAATAAGTAATTATATCGATGAAAGTACACTTACAGTAATAAAGTTCATATATTGTTTTAAAGATCTTGTATTTATTTTTAATTACATAGTTATCTTTAATTTGCAGTTTTAAGTAATTTACATAACTTGTAAAAAAGTAAACTTCTAACTGAGAGTAAGTATATGTAAAAGTAATATTACATAGATTTCAAGCTAAATAAAATACTATGAACACGTTACGTTTTTTTTTTCTCGTGGTTGGTGTTATTGCGGTTTTAACCCACAAATCTAATTTCTTGAGTTTTAATAATAATAATAACGGTAGTAGCAAGTAGTGAATGTTGGAAATTTATGAAATTTAATATTTTCTATGACTATGTATGTAAAAGTTTGAATAAAATTAACAAAACAATTATCAATCCTGTTACTAATAACACCCTCGGAACGAAGCTTTGGAAATACAAAGAATTAACAAAAATGCAATAAACGTACATAAATATGTACGATAGTGTAAATATTTTGACAATATATTAAATGGATCCGACAAAGAGCTTACTGAATAACTGAACTTCGTATATCTCTGACGCAAATTCCTAAATACTTATAGAAATAACCAAATACTAGTTCATCCCAATACGTACCTACATTAAGAATAAACCCGAAATGATAAAAATATTTCCAGATCCTGACCAACTGAAGTACTTGACGTTTACGTATATCAAATAGATTCAAAAATGATAATCGAGTAACTGTCAATATATTGTTTTCGGATTTCCAAAGTTGTTGTTGTTGTTGTTGTTGTTGTTTGAACACTTTGTACCTGTTGCTGCGTTTACCTCTTTATTTTTAACTCGCAAGTACGAATATACACCATCGTCAATACATAGCTTTTAATTAGATTATTTAAGCATTTTATGAGCAATTTTGTCGTACATGTTTTTTTGTTGTTCATACGGTATGAATCTTATAGGTATGACTCTTTTATAACAAAAGAAATAAATTAAAAAAATGCTTCCCTAGGTTCAAGACTATTCAGCCTGCTAGTAATGGATAGTTCGATTGCTCTACATGCACACAAAAAAGGTTTTACAACATTCGCTTGTACTTAAATCACAAGCGTTATAATTTTTTTACGGTATTAATTTTTTTAAATTTTAAATCAAGTAATATTCCATCTTATTACGTTGGAATGTTATTTGATAGGAATGTGATGTTTTACTGTCAACATAAAACAAATTACTAGTAGAAATATGACATCAGGATGTAAAACAGATGTGCTCGACCACAACATCTAAATTAAAAACGGCCCACGGTTATGATGAAACTGTATTTTCATAATTTTGGCTTATGAAGTGACATCCTCAAGATTTCGTAAAAAAAAAACATTTTTTTTTTTTTAATTTCACACTCCGTCACGTACGTCACTAGAGTTTAATAAAAAAACAAAAACTAATTAATAATTGCATTTGCTTACATTATCGAAATAATTATGCTTTTAATAGTATTGATATTTTTTATTTACTGTTATATTTAAATTTAATAATATTTTACTAAATTTTATTTAGTCCGCTAAATTGTACGCAGTCATTACATGATTCTTGTTATTTTCATGGGCTCACTCACCCTTCAAACCGGAACAAAACAATACTATACGTACCCTATTCCAATCGCAGTAGGAATAAAGTTAAACACACCGTAGATTTACAAATTGCATGCTATTTTCTAACTGTTCTGCTGTATCTTACACTATAGACAGTTCTTGATTAATTTATAATACAACAATATTCCGCTTAACTAGTTATAACCACATTAATTTAACTTTCGTATATCCGATTACAACTTCGCGGACATTGAAAACGCCATTTTTCGCGAAACCATAGATTATTCAAGATCGACCAATGATTTCGCGTCAATTGGTGACCAATGATATCGGTGTCAAAGTGGATTGTTTGGGCTTAGTCCTCTTGTGGTTGGAATAGGTTGTAAGAATTACTATTTGGCGGAATATACATATGTGACGAAATAAGTCTGGCAAGTCTGACTGGGTATTTAAGTATCTAGACAGGCAAGAAAAACATAGATAAATTTAAGGTTCATATTTATTTTTTAAACGAATTATGTAAGACTACTACATTATTAGATCTTCTAGTCATTTAGACAGTAAAAAAAATGTCGTTTATTATAAGAAACCAGAAAATAGTACTGGTAATAAGTACCAAATCGAAATAAGTAAAGGTAAAATAAAGAACAATCATTTTTAACAAATACATACATATTTCTGAATTTTTATACCTATATCAGATTTCATAGGGATTATTCGGTGCAACAGCAAATACCGGTAGTGAGTAGTAATCGAGAGCGGGTCCCGCGATACAAGTACCTCTGTGCTCGGACAAATGAAGCAAGAGATTCTGTCTAAGACATTAAAACCCGAATAGAAATTGCACGAGCATCTTTTAATAAAATGAGAAAAATTGTCGCGTATTCTTCAATTTTACATATTATGGCCAGTGCTAATGAACGACTGCAATGCTTGGATACTTAAGGGAAATACGAAAATGTGCCTGTGTTGCTACCGACAGATGATGCATAAACAGCTTTCTTTAACTCGCAATGGAGGGCAAGATCGAAGCCAGACGTGTTTGATGACGAATAAGTTATACGAAACATTAGGGAGTGGACAGGAATCGCTTTTGCAGAAATGCTGTTTCATACGGGTCTAGAGATATATATATATTCATAAAGCTAACGCCAACTTCCAGTTTCTCAAGAAAAAGATACCTATGTATAAAATGTGATAACTTTGTTAACTGATTTTGTAGTCCGACGTTACGTCGAACTTTCAGTTTTTATTGTATGAATGCTTAACAAATGTATGGCTATAGTGTTATGTATGGAAATGTTGGTGCAGTATATCCCAGTTAGGTTTTTTAGGGACCAACACTTCAAATCCACCAATCAAATTAAGTTTCAATCAATTAAGGATTGCTATCCTTTTGAAATAGGCGTTTAACCCTACCCCATCATAATATTGCTTTTGTTACTATTTTTAGTTATGGAGAATGGTAGAAATAAAATTACAAATAAAATTGAATCACACATTATAATTTACTCAATCAGAGTAAGCAGTTGTTCTACACCTGTTAAGATAGTTGACAGTAATAAATGAAATGTGTCCATCATCTCGATCCGTATCTAATTAAACGATTTAAAGTTGACAAAAGTTCATCATTGGCTATGTAGCTCCGCAACTATCAATCAACGAGTGCTTTGACGAGCTGTTTAACGTCGGAAGCTATTAATACGATATTTATAATTACTCTAAGAAAATTTTGCATCATGATTTATTTATAATATGTAATACAAAATTATTTGACAAATTTTGACAAGAATCATACGAAATATAAATCCAATTAACCACTCAATAAATGGATATTTCCTTTTTTCTAAAAATATTAAAGTCCTGATATTATATAATATGTTTGATAAAATAATGTTGTTCAAGTTTTTTGAATGTTAAACCATATCAATAATAGTTTCCCGTTATTTGAATTCATAGTATTTCGTCTGGAATTTTACAAAAATCTATATTGAAATTTCACTCTTTAAAAAATACCAATCAGTCTGCTGATGAGTCATACATCCAGGAAATACCTTTTTGCGTGCCAATTTATGCCGGTTCAAGATCGCAGACGGGACAAAATACTGGCAAACGTAAATACCAGCAATAATACGCCACTTTCGCTCTTAACAACGTGGCATTGCTTGTAAATTAGTTTTTAATCGCTTAAACATATTTCACAGATGGTCTTTCAATTCTATTGGTTCTTAAATATCACTAAATTGGAGCATACGTTACAGATAATTCTTAAGTGTTATTTATTTATATGTACTAAGATGTCTTTGATTCTTTAATGTACGAAATCAGTTTGTTGAATTGTTTTCGATTAAATTTATTACGATTTATTGGAAGCGATGCAACTTCTGGTATAATTTGTTATTGTATTCAACAATAACTCTTAACGTGTAAATGCGTTTTGAATTATATTGTCTATGTATCTAATAAAGAAGTAAATGATATTTTTATCTCTAAAAGTCGTATTTGATACGTTTGTCCTTCTGTTCTTTGTAACTGCTGTCACTACCGACTTTTACAACGATCTCGGATAGGGGTGAATACTGGAGTACGCATTTAAGCCATTTCGAGCTACGGATGACATCCATCTTAAATAGTCGTTGTTTGCATTAATATAAATGTCAACATTAAAGTTAATAATTTTTAAAGTTTGTTTTTATAGATATCGGTATCTTAAAGATGGCCCCGTGGCTAGAACGCGTGAATTTTAACCGATGATCGTGGGTCCAAACCCTGGTAGGCACCACTGAATTTTCATGTGCTTAATTTGTTTTTA
Source organism: Nymphalis polychloros (assembly GCA_905220585.2). NCBI lineage: Eukaryota > Metazoa > Arthropoda > Insecta > Lepidoptera > Nymphalidae > Nymphalis > Nymphalis polychloros. The sequence continues at coordinate 2,651,970 of HG992264.1, read as the reverse complement.
TAATTCTTCTCGTGCTTGATGGTGAAGGAAAACATCGTGAGGAAACATGCATGTGTTAAATTTCACTCAAATTCTGCCACATGCTATTGTCAATGTACAATAAAAAGAAAATATATGAACAAAAAATAGTATCTACAACAGCAAGATTAGATAAGAAAAGCTTCTACTAACATAAGATCTATGAGAACTAACGTACATTTCACTGTTTATTATTTAAATCAAAATTATATTACTTATTTACACTAAGAATACACACTAACGAAAACAAAATAGGCATAGTTTACAATACAAAAGTCATAAGTGCTGTCTTAATTACAAGTGTTACACACATTTCAGAAATAGAATATAGTCATCAGGTTTACGTTCGAAAATTTCGTTATTATTCTTAAATAAATCTTCTCACTTTGAATGTTGGTTAAATAAACAGTATTCAGTATTTAAGAGTATTTAAATTTCCCGCTAAATCATGAATGTCGGATGTTATTAACAACTCAAAATCTCAATTGTGATAAATTACATCTCATTATATTACAAAATAGACAATTGTAATGGTTATTTACGTGTTATTTAATTAAAGTTAAATATTTAAAAATTGTATAAAATCGACAGAATTCTGGTGTTGTTCGCCCGTACCATACAAACGCCATCGCCACCCAGATGATTCCAAAATTAACCACAGCGTTTCATATTCTTAGCTCGCGTGAACTTTTCGCGCATGAAGTAAAACTATTATCATTGTGAAAATAGTAAATTTTAACATTTCATACACAGTTTTAGTGTTTTTTCTGTGGTTTTATTCGTATATTTAACATGGATATATCCATGGATGTTTGGGGGCAACTGGCTTTAGAAGCTAGTCAAGTTTATTTAACAGAAGGAGGTCAAATTAGAAGCCCGTTCGCTAATACGGTAATGTAGTTGTTTTTATCAAACAATCAATTTAGGTTTTAAGATGTTTGGTTATAGTTATGGTATTGAAAAATAATCAATGTTCGTGTACTTTTAAATCACAACGTCTTACTAAAGTTCATAGGTCCATTATAAAAAATGGTAGTTACGACGTTTTGAAGTCGTATATAGCACGAAAATAGCTTTACATTATATCCATGTTGTTGGCGGAAAAGACTTCTAGCCGTTCTTCTCGGTAGAATAATTTTTTTAATCGGTGATGCATTAAATATATTATAATTCTGATCATCTTCTTCTGATTCAGGGCTGAAACAATGAACCGATTCTGAATATATTTGCATAAAGCAAACGAACCCTAACGAAGAACATAGGCTATATATAAAGGCTTGTTTATACCTAACACTTTAACCTACCTATAAAATTTAACCCACCCTCCAATACTCGGGCGAAAACTAGTTTAATGTAATCGTGTCTAATGACGATTCGAAAATGCTGTACGCGCCAACTTCAATAAAGTATATTTTGATTGTTTTTTTTTTCAGACTATAGAAAAACTACCGGATAAGGTGTTACTCAATATATTCTCATATTTATCACATCGAGAAATATGTCGCATGGCAACAGTGTGCAAGCGATGGCGTATGGTCGCATACGATACAAAATTGTGGACCCACGTCAGTCTGAGACCTGAAATATCGGGATTACATGTGGGTTGGTACATATATTTTCAATATATTTTATATAAATAACAGGACCTTTTGTATCCGAAATCAGTTAAAAGCGCCATCTATGAATGAACACATTTTAACCAAAAATCAATAACAGATGGCGGTATGTAGGAAATTAACTTATTATTAAATCATTTCTTGCAGGCTCTCTAGAAGCCCTTCTAGCATTGATATCAATAAGGTTCGGACCATCGCTTCGTTATATTGAGCTACCCATAGAACTCATTACACATACAGTTCTACACGAGCTTGCAGCAAAATGCCCAAATTTGACGCACATGCTGCTTGATTTTAGTACAGGTAAGATAGTCAAAATACGAAGTCAAATGTATAAATATATTTGGAAAATAATAATCACTAACGTTCTTCCTCTCTGAATGTATTATATTACGTTCTAATAAAACTCATAAATGGCAAAAAGTGATTTATAATATAATATGTGTATGAGTATGTATGTAACCTTCTGTTATTTATTTCTAGCATTTAACTTATTTTAACTGTCGTTAATATTGTTTTAAAACTGTTTTCATTATTGTTTGCAGCGATGCAGCTTCACGACTTCTCCGAGATGCAAGCTTTTCCAACAAAACTACGTTATCTTTGCATCTGCTTGTCAGAAGTCATCTTTATGGAAGGCTTTATGAGGAAAATTTACAATTTCATCAATGGATTAGAAATATTACATCTTATTGGTTAGTAACTAAACCGACGATATTATTGCATAAAAAATAGCGATAAAATATAAAGAAAATGGGTTGTATTTTTACATTTAAATTTCTAAATAAGGCCATTATATAAGTTGGGAGTATTTCCATCACCACGGAGTACCATAAAAGCACGTAAAGCCGTTGCATCCGTTTCTGAACGTTTTCCTATTGTATCGAATTTGCCGTCCCATCGAGTTAGTAAGATAAAGGAATAGAGTGTACCCAGTGACCTAAATTTTATGAGGGCGAGATACATTTTGCGAGGCCATCGCTTCTACGCGTTTCCTCCATATGAAGTGCACCGGTTGACCTATTTTCGGTAGAAATATAGTTGTACGCCAGTTCTGCGAGGCGCTCTTTCTACAATGAATAAAAATATATTTAGTTATGTCAATAACAACGAGTCCAATTTATCGGCGCGTTCACGGCTTTTAAATAATGCATAAGCCTCTGTGACGCGAGGCCCCTGGATCGCGAGGCCCCCAGACTGCGAGGCCGTGAGCGGTTGTCCACGTCGCCCACACCTAACGTCGTCTCTGAGTGTACAAATTTGTGCACTATAATATGTCCTGCATAGTTTGCATAGTCTCCCTTAAGGATGGTCCCAGCCGCTGAAAATAGTCAGAGGTCATAACAATTCTAAATAAACCATTACAGGCACATATGAGAAGGTAGAAGAAGAAGAAGAAGAAATATATGAAGTTATCAATGTGCATAAACTTAAATCCGCCACACCTAATCTGCGCGTAATTAATTTGTACGGTATCAACTTTGTGGATGACTCGCACATCGACGCTTTCAGCTCGAATTGTATCCAAGTAAGCTTTTTCAATCACTTTATAATATTATTATAAATTTATTACTAGGAAATAATGTTAGCTAACATTCTGAACGAACGATATTCCTTTTACGCATAAGTTTAATTTATTATATTATTGTACCTTCCAAAATAAATATTTAAAAATATATGCAAAATAAATATGTATTCAGAATACTCATAATGGGAACTGGTGTTAATAATGAACGCTTAAAACAATCGCAGTCAGTGACGTGATTTTTCTCCAAAATTTTTTAGGCAATTTAGATAAATATCACAAGTAAAATCGGAATATTTATAGTATTGTTACTATTTGTTTATTCATCTATACATTATTTACGTATTGATTGTCGCGAAATTAACTGGCACATACCTTACTGACTTACTTTCTGGGTGGTAGGGCTTTGTGCAAGCTCGTCTGGGTAGGTACCACTCACTTATCATTATATTATATACATTCTACCGCAAAACAGCAGTACTTAGTATTGTTGTGTTCCGGTTTGAAGAGTGAGTGGGCCAGTGTAATTACAGGCACATGGGACATAACATCTTAGTACCCAAGGTCGGTGGCGCATTAGCTATGGTGAACATTTCTAATGCCAATGTCTATGGGGGTTGGTGACCACTTACCTTCAGGTGGCCCATACGATAATACGCCTACCTCTTCTATAAAAAAATTACTCACACGTAGCATTCAAGCGGACTGTCAATGTTATGAAAGATATCGGGATGTGATCATAGACAATTTTTATTACTTTTTATAGTTTTGACATATTCCTAACAAATAATAATACTAAAAATGAACATGTTTCAGTTGGAATGTCTCGCTGTAAATTATTGCAACAAAGTAACAGGTTCTACTATGAAGACTCTATTCCAACGTTCTAGAAGACTCACCTGTTTACTCATGAACGGATGCAGTAAGTATACTTTTTTTTACGCTGGAAAAACGTATTTGCGCGTTTCCTCCACATGAGGTGGGGCTCGCCAGCGCTGCAGGCGCCGGAATACCCACTAAAAAAGCAGCGGTACCCACTCGGTCTGGCCAGTGATCGCCACGGGATCGCTTGCTAAACTGTACCTTAGAATACTACAGACAGAGACACAGACGAGAGACAGATACAAAAACAATAAATTAGAGGCGATTCGGAGAGTTACACTTTCCAATATCGCGCCTCCCAGCTAAAGTTTCCATCACCAGTCTGTGTTAAGTATATTTAAATTTTGATTATGTAATAATTTATGTCGCTTAATGTGGCTTGTTTAAAGGCAAGACAGAGTAAAGTAGACAGATACAGAAGAAAGTAAATCCTAACTTTTCAGGTCTCCATTCGGAGCATGTAATGCAAGTTGAATGGGAGAAGTCATCTATCCAGGAATTAGACGTGACGGCGACGGATTTGTCATCGGAGTGCCTCATCGACATGCTCACAAGGATCCCCAACTTGAGGTTTTTGAGCGCTGGTCAGATTAATGGGTTCAACGACTCGGTATTGAAGGCTTGGATGGAAGCCGGTACAGCGAGGTTAGTGTTTTTTTAAGATACTTATTTTTAGCAAAAATAAGGAAGTTATCAATTAAGATTTTTTTGTGTGTTTGTTCCTCCATATCTGCGTCAATAGTGCACCGATTGTAATTATTCATTTTTTATTGCATAAATACTACTTTGTTAGTTGTTTCAAGTAAATTTGAAGTATTCATAAAATGTTTTACTACTAAGATTGTAAAAGTAATCTCTTAGAGAACTCTCAAGAACTAGCTGCCACCTTCGCACTAGTCACCGTCAGTCGAAAACAATGATATTCTAAAATATCGCAACTAACCCAGGAACCTGGTAGCGCTCGACGTGGACGCGTCGGACAACCTGTCAGACGAGGCGCTGCACCGCTTCCTGTCGCGGCACGGCGGCCAGCTGTGGGGGCTCGTGATGAGCGGGATGCCGCACATCACGGACCAGCTGTGGCAGAGCGTGCTGCAGTTGCTCACCAACGCCAAGTGCGCCCCTTATATATAAGCAAACCAAAAACTTTGCCTTTGAATTAAAAACGTGCTCTATTTGGTACATGTAATGTGCAATCTTTGGTTAATTTCAGAATACTCATAATGGGAACGCAAGAGCGACTAGGTGTTAACATTCACGTTGATCAGGTATGTCTTTATTAACTACAGTCTTACATTTATACCTCAAAATTGATAGTTGTCTACCACATGAATATCCTATCCGTCTAGTTTCCGCTAGGAATAGAGCCACCTCATAATAAATCGTAAGATCTAAAGGATTTTTTTGTGTTAAGGGTCTTTAACCATTACTGAGCATGGTAACGGTTAACCCCTCATCACAAGAATACTTGGCATTGGCAGGCGACCAGCCTTTTAAATCGTTTAAGGTCGGTGCAATGTTCCCCTGAATAGTTAGGATAAACTAGTCGTTGATGTTGTGTGATCTAGTTACGCCCTTTTCCTCTCAATAAAATACGTCACACGGTGGAGCATATTGAATATTTCAACACCTAAAACTGATATAAATAAAAAAATATATTTTCAGTTAATGGACGGCATAGCAAACAGCTGCCCTAACTTGGAGCGTCTCGAGCTGAGGTGGGATCCAGAGAACCTCAGATTCAGTGACAAGAGTCAAAAAGCTATTGATATACTACGTGTCAAATGCTTAAAGCTAAAATGCCTTGTTCTGAGGTAAGTGTCAAGTTTATATTTCGGTGATACAAATTCACTCATAGATGGCAATATTGTTCCAAGATAGGCTATTGGATAGACGTGGAGCTTTAAAGAACATCGTGGATTCTTAATGATTGTTAAGTTTTTACTTATAATTCATCCTGTAATCGGCGGTGAAGGAAATACCGTATAACTGATAACGTGACGTGAAGTGAAAACCTGCGCGTAAACTAAATTCTGCCACACCGAAGAGGAGCCTGTTGAAACCTGCTTTTTGACAGGAATGGAATGGGCTAGTCCAGCAGAAATACATTTAGATACTATGCATTTATTAATGTAAGGTAAATTTATGATACAGAAATAAGGAGAATGATGTAAATAATTCGTATTTTCCAGCGATGGTCGTTATTACGAAATCGTTAAGGCGAACTTCGAGCGCGCTGACCGGACCACTGTCGTCAGGACGTCGACCAATTGCAGAGTTTCAAACTATTACTTACTATCTAATTATAAGGAACTTGTGTTTAATTAATCCTTCGTTATAAATAGAATGTTATTCATTCAAATTAGAAGGTATTTTTATAAAAAAAATACTTAAGGCGTCATCTTTGAGATTGTTTTTTATGTCAATTTCTAAATAATTGAAAATTTTAAACGTTGTTGACAGATGTCAATAATCGTGTTGAATCGGGATTTCCAGCTAATCTATTTCCGGAGTATTTTCTTTATTTAAAAGTGTTCTTGAAATACCCTAAGCCTATTTCTAAGCTCCCGTTTCTTAAATAATCGATGTAGCATTGCACATAATACATTGACGTCTTATTTTTAATTATTATTTATTGTAAGACAGTTAACTGGCGACATTATGGTTAATGGTCTTCTCTATCCATAGACTGTAAGAAATAACTCAAACCATGCTATAATTTGGCAATTGGCCCTTGTTTCTCGATAATTTATAACCTAGAAGAAAAAAAATTATTCTTAACATAGTTATAAAATTCTTTCATGAGTATGAACAGCAAAAATTTTATTTAAATTTCTGAACCGACAATGTTAAAATATTTGACATAAAAAAACTTACTACATATAAAATATATATAATTACTGACTAAACTCAATATTCAAATGATATTAAATGAATAGTACATTACTTTATATATAATTATGTAATGAGACTTTTTTAGGCTTGTTTTGCCTTTGTTTTATGAGATTATGCATGTAAATAAAATAATTAAAATACAATACAATTTATACATCGATAAATCCGCACATTGAAATTGATTTACGTTATGTACATTTTATTTTTCCAACGGTAGCGAGCAACTAAGACTCGTAGTGTACGTGCATCATGGTATGGGGATCGCTCGCTATGTTTCATTATGTTGATAAACGACGTGGTCTATACACATCGATTTCCTTAATTATCATTAAGACTATTGTATTCTGTAATTAGTAATAATGTTTTTATAGTCTTTTCCATAGTCCTGCACCTTTAATAGCATTAGCAATTTAATTACTTCTGTTTACCTGGTTTGATTATTATAGTAAAGATAATAAACTATTGAATTGAAATTTGTGTTACACATTTCCCAAAAAAAACTAAGTTAATAATAATAATTTATTTTACACAAAATATGTGCAAATACATTTAAGGCATTTACAAATGTTAATAACAAATTAAATATTTTGATCGCTGACCCTAAGCTAGGAAAATCCTATGTTATAAAGGTCAAAAGGTGACAGACAGTCGTGTGCGCGGCCGGGAAGGCCAGTGGCAACATACCTGCTGGCTTTGCAAAATGCACGTTCGCTTTCTTTAGAGTTTACTAAATTTGATAGGAAAACAAAAAATGATAGTATTAAATAGAGTCCGAAGTGTTTACTTAATGACCTACATTTATTTTATACTGTTAACTGTTATTTACTTATAACTATTGTAAAATCATTTGCAAAGTCAAATGAGTCGTTTTAACAAAATGGTGAAGACTTTTCGATTCGTCAATAGTTGATCACGTGACAAAGCGTGCCAGAGATATTTCTATCGATTTTTGACTTAACTATTAACGAAAATATGTAACCTACGTAACTCGTGACGTAACTTTGCCTATTTTAAAATAAAATAAAACTGTTTTCGGTCAAGTATTGAATTAATTGATATGTAATTATGAATTCAGTATTCAATGTCATTACGTATGTATTACTTACTGATTTTATTATCTCGATTAGTTGGTATAATTTATATTATTTGATAATGTTGTTTCTATGGTAACTAATACATTAATATTAAAGTATTAATTATATATATATATATACACATCAACAATAAAATACATCACAGCTTCAAATTGTAACTTAATTAAGATCGGCATGGGGACCAATTCTAATAACAAAATGTCACTTCATCGCAATCGTGATCGTTGCAGTTTATTCGTTTTTCTATTCTTTAATTTAAATATCGATTACTGGTATAAAAATTAACAAATAAGTTTGGTTTTGACACAACGGTATATGGCAATATCATATCGTTTTAGTTCCGATCCGAATAAATATAGAATAGTCCAAGTTCGATTGAAATTGAGCCGTGAACGTATCGTAATTGTTATACATATATGTATTAGTAGAATTGGCCTCCAATGCTATTCTGAAAGAACTCGCTTCATAACTCAATCTCGAAAACCATGCATTTTTACGAATCCATAATAAATACCATAGATTATTCAAGATCTCGACCAATGATATCGCGCCAATTCAATGTCAACGTTTTTTATTTGTCTATACTCTTGCGTTTATTATAGGCTATGGTTAATATCGTAATTGTTTAATTGTGTCTTGCAATGTTGTGTTCCTTAGAAACAGATATTAGATATTTCTTTTTGACGCGATAACGTCTTATAAATCGATGAACGCCGGCTGCACGCACGAAAAGGCATGACTCATAGTAACGTTCCGCCTGAGCCAAGTGCGCAAGCGAGAGAGCGGCACAAGCGATAGAGGCACGATCGGCCTTAGTGTTCGGCTTGTGACGCATCTACCTCTCTTCCACTCTATCGGCCGATGCGTCCGAGTATTCATCAATTTTTTCTTATGACGTTATCACGTAAAATTATCGTCCGTAAACCGACTTTACAGACAACTTGATTTTTATTATATTTTCGTGCTAATTACATTTCGATAGAAATATTTATTACATAAAAAATAATAAGTAGAAAACGTCTTTTGTAAAATCTCTTTGTTGACACAGTGTTAAATATTGTGATTGTGTTGATAGAAAACCATAAGTTGTTTAAATTGTTAATACACTGCCAATTAATTATGTTCCTAATAAAGAATACATTTTTAAATACATAGTTTGTACTTTTTATTGTGTTCAAAAAGATTTTGTCCAAGGAAACAAGTATTACACTAAAATAATAGTTTTATTTACATTATAATGAGAAAATTACTATTTTTATGTTTCACGTTAGGTTTAATACATATAAAGCTATTTCTAAATACCTTATCTATTTACAAATAGCTTTTCGTCTTTATTTTTCAAAACAATACAGTTTCATGTTAGTAGCACTAGCGATTTTGACTCAAAACATATGGAACATAATACAAAATAGGAAATGGTAACAGCGCATCGACAATCCAAGCGTACAAGAAACCAACTATACTTAGTACTAACTTCACACTGAATAATTACGTAAACCCATTCATAACAAGACAGAATTTAAACCTTAAATCACAGTATCAAACTGATTCAAAATATTTTATAGAACAATAACTTACTATACAAAATAATAGAAAAAATTACCACTGAAAAAAATCGAGCTCTAAACTTGATTTTAAACTAAATTTTGTAAGTCTTGATGGATCAGTCACCTCACGCCCTCGTTGAGGAGCAGGTCCGGTTCCTCCTCGAGGAGCAAGTTTTGGTTGTTGCTGTTCTCCTCGTTACCAGCCTCTGAGTTATCCTTACTCGGATCATTGTCTATCTTATACAATATGTCGTGACACAGCGGACACCTGTCCTGGACGTACAACCACTTCCGCAGGCAGACGCCGTGGAAGAAGTGGTTACATCGCGTTATTTTCGCGGAGTGCATCTCTTGATAGCAAATAGCGCACACGTCGTCCAAACGGTGGAGCTGGTCAGCGGAAGCCTCTCTTAAGGAATTTATTTTATTCACAGCCGTTCGCCGTTTCATGAACACCGACCACCCGGCCCTCGCCTCACACCATATATTGAAGTACGCATGTATACACATCATCGCTGCTCGTATCGCGCCCCCGGACTCGAATAGTAAAATCCAGGCTCCGTTGAAGAATAAGAATATACCGAAACAAAATTCGATCGTGTTCCCGAAAGCTCGTATGTAATAAACGTAATCGTCCAACTGTTCCCAAAACGTACTTCTGTAAGCGTCGAACAAGAACAACGAATAGATCATAAGACTGACTATTACTTTGACTATCACCTCTATACTGAACGCGCTCACTGCTAATAGCCACGTCGATATAGAATGTTGAGACCATAAATATACGAGTAGTGATATGGGAAATATGATTAAAAATGCACAGACGCCTAGTGCTCTGACGTGTCTATGTGTGCTCGGATTGTGCGATGCGCTTAGAGACATCAACATAGGGTTAACAATATTATGCAGAAAGTGCAAGAGAGCTGTGAACAGCAAACAGAAATTTCTGCAGAGTCGAATGAATCTTTTCTCGGGGTTTAGAGACGTCAGTCCAGTTTGCAGCGCCAGAATGTAAAACAGTATGGCAGAAACCGTGCCGATACTTTTGTCCTCCTCTTCGTCTGTCAACAGAATCCATTGGAAGAAGTTCCCGATGTAGTGACAGAAGAACGAAATGACCGACGTCATACCGAGCACTGCCGTTATAGTCTCGCATCCCGTTACTAGCAACGATTTGGCCATCGAAGCGAGCGACTGCACCGCTAGTAGGGTGGAGACCTTCAAACCTTCATCTGCGTCGTCATCGTAGTTGTCCATAAGCAGTAAAATTGCTTGTTCTGCTACACGCATAATCCAAAAAACCCGTAGAACGCACGGTACATTCAATCGCATCCATTCGGTTTCGACTAAAGCTGACAGACCGTTATGACTGACGAACAGTCTCCCGTGTTGGTATCCGCCATACATCACCTGTATCACATCATACCCAGACGACCAGAGTACGTATTTCACGAGAAACAGCGGCAGTAGCGATGAAAATACAGGAGAATGATGCAATAGATTCGGTGGCACCGGCAACATGGCCAAAAACGATGGTGCCATGAAACTCATCGGTAATAGTTTCTCTAACGTTGCATTTCGTGGTCCTAAGTGAACATTACGAAAAAGGACAGCCAATATGAACTGTATTGCAAAGTTTTGAATGACCAAAATTCCTGGTCCTTCGAGATCAACTAAACTGTTCACGTTTAGATTGAGGATATCTTCTAATATGCTCGAGGGGTGTGATGAGGTGACGGTAAGCGTAAGCGCCTGTATCTGTTTGATGGCGGATACGTTTGTCCAATAGGAGATGAAGACTATTCCTATTGACATCAGGTAGAGGTACACGATGATAAGGTGCTTCGTGTATAACACGAATATGCAGAGAGCTGACATACATCCTGAAAAAAGAAAAAGTAAGATTAATTATATTTTCCCGATAAAATGTTATCCTACAGGTGATTTAGTGAAAGCATATTTAACGATTTATAAATAACTGTCTTAACAATTTATTTAATACGTGATTATATATTTATAAATTGTATTTAATAACTACCCATTTCAATGAGTTGAATTCAACTCAGGGGTCTTCGCATATTTATCATAAGGGCTAGACCGGCTCGTCATAAGGCCAAGACCCTATATTTACATTATAGTTTCGAATACTGATGGTAGGGCCTCGTGCCACATAAATATACTTATTACGTATTTTACGGCAAAACAAGTATTGTACTTTGTATTGCTGGGTCGTAGTAAGGCCGGGCAATAGCTCGCTGCTGAGCAGCAGTGGGCCATGACAGGATATTACTTTCCTTTTATTACCTTTTAACTATATATATTTTTGTTATAAAGTACTCCGGATTCACTAACATTGCTCGATAAATACCGTAGGTCTTGTGAAATCAAAAAAAATATATAATAAGAATATTATTGTCAACAAATGCAATAGTAATTTTTGCTATATCGTCGTTGAATTGGAAGAAAATGTGTAAAATCAATTTAATAATAAGTTAGTGATGGTTACTGGCCACCAGCCCCTATAGACTTTAGCGATATAAGAAGTATCGCTTTTGCCTGTAATAACACTGGCTCATTCGCAAACGAGCATGAGGCTCACCTGATGGAAAGTGACTACCACCGCCCATGGACTTCTACAACATCTGAGGACTTGCAGGTGCGTTGCCGGCCTTAAATATTTATAGCTATATATTGTTGGTTTTATAGCTGCAGAATAAATGGCGATGGTCGGTGGTATCACCCAGTAGGGCTTACACAAGACGCACTAAGTATGAAAATTTTAAAAATATTAACTGTTGCTCCTCAATACATATTATGTAATGTTATGTATAAACGGAAAAACATTAATGATTTTGTGAGAAAATGTAATACTCATAACATTGGTACAAGAAACAAACACAAATTAATTACTCCCGTTACTCGACTGCATAGTCAGTAACTCTTTTGTGGGGCAATGTATACGGTTCTACAACAGGATCGCGGAAAGCGTACAAAATACCTAAGCTGCTTAATTAAAAAAATTGTAAGGGAACGCTTGTTTGCTAAAGGTTATACAATTTATGGATGATGGGGATGATGGGGACCTTGGGAATGAGACGATCGTAGTATGGTTATTTCTATTGTTTTTTTTTTTGTATAAAAAATATATGATACATAAAAAAAAATGATAAAAAAATCAACCCGCCGAGTTTCTTTCGCCGGTTCTTCTCAGGGCTGGGTGTTTCTCAGGGCTTCGTGTTGAATACGTTCGCTACCTTTTTTATGAAAATATTGTGCGAGTTAAGCTTCAGTACGAGATCGGCCGCCATTTATAAATCTCTGGTTGGATTGGTGGCATGGTTTTACTTTGATTAATTCATTTTCACACGATCACGTCAACTCAATTCAGTTGCATTCAACGGCATTCCGTTGATCCTAGACATATGAAGTTAACCCCCTCAGTGCAGCAACAATGGAAAAGTTACTTAAATTAAATAAATTTAGGATAGTATATTAATTTGGTATTCCGTTATAAACCGCCTTTCACAAAATGAAGGATAACTGCCTAAATTTCAATCAGGTTGTATTTATTAGCTACATTATTAATATTCGTGACGTCATCCTTCTAAATTGATGACAGATAAAAAATAATTATTGAAATAATAAAATGGCAGGCAGCACCGGTTTTTTTTTAAATCTTATCGAACGAGGCTATTCACAACGTTTAGGTATTAGTAAAAATTTATAAAAAATAATGTATGCATTTATATGCAAAATTAGGCGACGTCGCATTGTACGTAACCTTGATACAACGCTGGCAGAATAGAAGCAAACTATATATATTTTTGACGCAGTGATTAATTATAAGGTCATATATGTCACGAATGTATAAAAATCAATTATTATTAATAATAATCAATTTAAGATAGAATACTTATCAATAAATAAAAACAAAATATACTTTATTAAAGTAGGCTTTTCTTTGAACCCGAAATTACCACCAAGAAGAAGAAATGTAGAATCTACTACAAGAATATATAATATATCATAACTTTATAAGCTCAAATAACAAATACATTATCCAGGCTTTTATGTCATCTATATGTTATTTAATTGTGTGTTAAGCTTTTTATAATATAAGATTAAATTTATATTTATGCCCCAGTTTCGATGACAAGGCATTTATGTGGTAAACATGAAATAATTCTATACCCAGAATTGGCTATAGACATAGAAACTCCTCAACAATCGACAGCAAAAACACCAAACATTACATACACAAGCTTGTTTCTAAAAGGTATAATTAATTTATTTCAGTGAACCAATTAAAAAATATTAATCATGTGGAGTATATACCTACTAATAAACGTTTTCATCATAATGCCTAACTGAATAAGCTACTTAAAACTTATATATCAGACGCAGATAGTTTTAGTATAAAATACTTCGTAAAGCAGAACAACGTCTGCCTTATATATATGGTCATACTTATATCCAATATAAGGGCTGATTATTAGAAATACATAAGTATAATACCTATGTATTGTTTTAAATTATAAAAAGAATAGAAACACAATAATAACGAGCAAAGGTTATATAATAATATAACAGTACAAGTTTAGTAGGTGGTACATGGCATACATACCAAGCTTATTTCAATAAATGCAGGTATTTTAAACTCTTAATTACCGACTTACTTGTATGCAATAGCGTCGAGCGTGAGATTGTACCTTTTCTTATGTTCTTTTAATACTATAATGTTATAATTATTTTTTTACATTTTTTCAATCGCAACATTTTAATTAAGGACTACAACAATTTTTCTCATATTATTTTCTGTCGTGATATTACGAAAGCCTATTCACTAAAGTATAAGTTATCGTTATTGACTTTTTTTTTATTTTAAATAATGAGGTCAAGTTTTAAGGCCATTCACTGATGCGGTTGAAGAATTAATTATTGCTAATTGATCTTATCTATACTAATATATAAAGCTGAAGAGTTTGTTTGTTTGATCCGGCTAATCTCAGGAACTACTGGTTCGAATTTAAAAATTATTTTTGTGTTGTATAGTCCTTTTATCGAGGAAGGTTCTAGGCTGATTTTTATTAATTATCAATATAGAAGCATACCACTTGCTTATTTACTGTCAATAATCTATCACCGGTTCGGAAATAAACACCTCGAGGCCAATACCATTAATGTAAGACGTTTATTAACGTTCTCGATTCGAGTCTGATTCAGCTTCGACTATTCCTCATTGAACCGAATCGGTATGATGTTATTATATACAAAAGCCAAGAAACCATGTCAAAGTCAAACTTAATTGTTAACTTTTGACGTTCCATCAAGGACGAATCGAATCGCAACTGCATAGTTGTATTAGTAGAATAGGGAAAAAACTAAACGTCAACGATTATGTTTCGATTCGATTCCGATAATGTGTTAATTATGTTAGTAGAATTGGCATCCTGAGAAGAAAAATGCGCAAGAAACTCAACGTCAATAATCTGAATTTAAAATTAATATACATGATTTTTGAGGTTCCTGGTAAATGTACTGAAAACACACCCCCAATTAACCTGAAGGGTAACAATCTAAGCTGTGTAACAAAATTTAAATATCTAGGTCATTACATCACAGATGACCTCCAAGATCACGTGGACATAGAACGCGAGCGAAGAGCGTTGGCGTTCAGGTGTAATATGTTGGCTAGAAGGTTTGCGCGCTGTAGTGAACTTGCCAAAATTACACTATTTAAGGCGTACCGCCAGACCTTCTACTCATGCAGTCTTTGGGCATCCTACACTCAAACATCGCTCAACGCTCTTCGCGTTCAATGGTTTTAGAATATTGTTGGGTCTGCCTCGATTCTGTAGTGCCTCAGAAATGTTTGCACAAGCACGTACAGATGACTTCTATGCGATCATGAGGAAAAGATCTGCTTCTTTGATACGTAGGATCAGTGACAGTCCCAACACTATTCTAAGGATTATTGCGAATGACGTGAACGGCTATTTGATGAGGCGGATGATCCAGTCTGTCTGATGATGATTAAGTCTGTGTAATACTCTGGCTTATGTGCCTCATACATGACCAATTATATTATTAATTCTTATATATTTTAATTGTTATTTTTGTGATTGATTCTAATTCTAATTATTATTATTAACGTATGTAATATATAATATTACTGATGTGTGACTTTGAATGTATCAAATGTGTATCAAAAGTATGGGCCTCGATGCCTGAGAAATAAATATATATATTTGTGTTGTTATTTGAAGCCTATTTGATGGTGATGAAGCGATGGTTGATATTTTATTGTTAATTTATTTCTAAAACAAACGACGACAACTAATATGTATGGATTGTGCAAAAAGACTTTTCGGCAACACAAAGATTGGTACACACACTTATTGGTATCGGCTACATTAAAAACTTAAAGGTTACATTATTATGTGTAAGTAACTGTAATATACGAAAAGAGCTGTACCGAAATCCCATAAAATTTGTTTAGTCTAAACTTTACGGAACGTTGGGCGCACTTTAACATCATTTAAATACATATATATTTTTATGGTTAGTTGGTATGGTTTCTGATATTACGAAGAAGTTTGACACAAATAAATAGACGCCCTCAAGTTACCTTCGAAAACTGAGTATAATTTTAAGTATAATTATAAGTAACCTTACTCAACGTTAAGTAAGGTTACTTATAAATATTGCTTAGCGACTGTTTAGTTAAACAATCTGTTCGCTCTTTCTGTCATTATTGATATGACATTTGAAAGAAGAAGACACGGCATTGTTTACATAATCACCCGCTAAATAACGTCTATACATAAGGCCGTTAGTCTAAATCAATGACCAAACAATTTCGTTTCTTATTTATTTTATTACTATTAATGAGTATAGTGGGAAATATTGATAACGATTGATAAAAGCGATGGATTTCACAGTTTTCATGACACTTACCAAATCGTAAAGTAGCTATGAGTGGTCATTGTTAGTATTTACCAAATTACATTGACTGTAACGTATAAATATGACTGCCTCGTTAGTCTAGTGGCTACATGTAAGGCCGTAGACACGGTGGTCCTGGGTTCAATTCCCAGGTCGGGCCAGTAAAATGTTATTGAGTTTTTCTGTCGAAATTTCTCAGTAGCAGCCCGGAGTCCAGAAGTTGGAAGTGTGTACACTCCCGTGCCTCGGAAAGCACGTAAAGCCGTTGGAAAGAGTTCAGATGCAGCCTGAACTCTTTCCGGTCGTGTCGGATTGCCGAAATCGGTAGGAGGACTATTATTATTATTATATAACTTAGTAAGTTTTACGATGATAGAGTATGACAATAGCGAATAGTTTGATAACTGAGCCATAAATAAATTGATAAAAAAATGCTATGTCATTATACTATCAAAATCAAAATTGTTAACTAACAAAGCAGGCATAAAAGCAATGTGTTTACTATAAAATTATATAATTTAACAGCTACCAGACCCGACTTCATACGGGTAAAATAAGTTTTTTTTTTTTTTAAACAAATCCTGGGACTCGATCCTCAATCTAAACCAAGTACTAAAACCAATTCATCAAAATCGGTCCAGCTGTTCGGAGGAGTTCGGTTACATATACACGTAAAGAAGATTTATATAAAATAAAAAAAAATGTATCAATGCGTTTGAAAACAATATTTTTTATTTGTGATCTATTTATTTTAAAACTTACTCAATTTCAGACTTTTAAGACGAGTTTTAATGAATCTGTGAATTAATTATTACTACCTAAAAATTCTAGGCTGCTGTTTCGAATGTGGAAATATATGGTATATAATAGAACATGTCTGTCTGTCTTAACGCGATAAATTAAAAAACGACCGAACGGACTTTCATACGGTTTTCATCGATGGACGCAGTGATTCATAAAATTTATCAAGATTTTGTAAAAATATCCTAAATATAACTAGATAATGTTGAAGAAGTATGAAAAAATCATTCCAACAAACTTTACTGACGTTTGCCTCGTAAGCGCCTAAGTTTTCAGATCTACTCGGTGGTAGAGCTTTGTGCAAGCTCGTCTGGGTAGGTACCACCCACTCATTAGATATTCTACCGCAAAACAGCAGTACTTTGTATTGTTGTGTTCCGGTTTGAAGGGTGAGTGAGCCAGTATAATTACAGGCACAAGGGACATAACATCTTAGTTCCCAAGGTTGGTGGCGCATTGGCAATGTAAGTGATGGTTAACATTTCTTACAATGCCATTGTCTATGGGCGTTGGTGACCACTTACCACCAGGTGGCCCATAAGCTCGTCCGCCAATCTATAAAATAAAAAAATAAAAAAAAAATCTAAAATATGGTACTTTGTATTACAAAGTAAGGTCAAACAACAAGGAAAAATTAATAATGAACGTACATTTCATTTTCTATTAAGACAAATTTATATTAACTGCAATAAAAATTTAACTCAAGTTAAATCATCAACAATAATTAAATTTTTAAATGCTGCAATTAACATATTCGTTTTTTGTATACAATTTTTAGGTGCTCGTTTCAACATAAACATTAAAAATTATACATATTTTAACTGTACCTTTTGAAACCACCAATATAATTGTATATAATTAACCTACTGGCTAAATTAAAATATTATAATCACATTTGTTCTCCGTCACCTACGAAGCTGGAAAAATATATTACACATAACAGATATTATTTACTAGTTCCTGACCGCTATAATGCCATGCGTATTAAGGTGCCCTAGGCTGGTGTTTGGTCCCCTATTTCCTTATCTGTATCCCTGATAATGTGCACACCAAATTTGATGATGATCAAATGAGAACTTAAGATAATATCCTGGGACATTATTCACACACGGCCATCTGATCCCAAACTAAGCGGAGCTCGTACTATGGAAACCAGACAACTGGTATACTAGTTTTCTTTTGTAAATACATACTTATAATAGATAATTACACCCAGACTCAGGACAAACAGACATGTTCATGCACACAAATGTCTGTTCTGGGTGGAAATCGAACCCACGACCTGCGGCGCTAAAGGCAAGTATCTACCGACCAAGCCATCGTCGTCAAAATGATGTCAATAAAATGTGAAAACATAACAAACAAACTTTTTTGTTTATAATATTATGGATCGATGGCAATACAAAAATATCTTAGAGCACACAATGATTCCCTACTCGGACAATCATTTGCCTATAACCTTAATTTTCAGCATGACAATGACCTTAAACACACGGCCAATAGTGTCAAATGTTTCCTTAGCGAACAGCATATATCCATTTTAGACTGGCCAGCAAATAGTCCGGGCTTAAGCCCGATAGAAAATCTCTGGTATATTGATAAAAAGAAAGTCAGACAAACGTAACATCAGTCAAAACAAGGCTATGTGAACTTGGCACCCGACTTTGGAAAATCGATTTTTTTCTTTTTGATTCTTATAGATATATGTTTGTAGTTAATTGTAGTAACATTTTTTTTGTTTGTAGTAGCTCTAAAAAAAAATTATAGGTCATCGAAAAAAACTCATCCCCCGGTTTTGTCGGCACTCAAAATGAATAGTTGATTCTTAAACATAATTGTTTGTAGTTGATTGTAGTAGAAAAAATTTCGTTTGTAGTTGAACCAAAAAAAAATAAAAAAAAATAATAGAAAAATAAATTTTTTTTTTTACTTATATCAAGTTTTTATTGCTTCAAAAAACAAAACGAAGGTACTACAATCGAAATAGATACTACTACATACTAAATAGCCGCTACTACAAACAAAAAGAGATAACTACAAACGAAATTAACGCTACTACAAACGAAAAGAAGTTACTACAAACGAAATTAACGCTACTACAAACGAAAAGAAGTTACTACAAACGAAATTAACGCTACTACAAACGAAAAGAAGTTACTACAAACGTAATTAAGGCTACTACAAACGAAAAGAAGTTACTACAAACGAAATTAACGCTACTACAAACGAAAAGAAGTTACTACAAACGAAATTAAAGCTACTACAAACGAAAAGAAGTTACTACAAACGAAATTAACGCTACTACAAACGAAAAGAAGTTACTACAAACGTAATTAACGCTACTACAAACGAAAAGAAGTTACTACAAACGAAATTAACGCTACTACAAACGAAAAGAAGTTACTACAAACGAAATTAACGCTACTACAAACGAAAAGGGGTTACTACAAACGAAATTAACGCTACTACAAACGAAAATAAGTTACTACAAACGATATAAACGTTACTACAAACAAAAAGAAGTTACTACAAACGAAATGACTGCTACTACAAACAAAAAGAAGTTACTACAAACGAAATGACTGCTACTACAAACGAAAAGAAGGTACTACAAACGAAACTAACGCTACTACAAACGAAAAGGGGTTACTACAAACGAAATTAACGCTACTAGAAACGAAAATAAGTTACTACATACGATATTAACGCTACTACAAACGAAAAGAAGTTACTACAAACGTAATTAACGCTACTACAAACGAAAAGAAGTTACTACAAACGAAATTAACGCTACTACAAACGAAAAGAAGTTACTACAAACGAAATTAACGCTACTACAAACGAAAAGGGGTTACTACAAACGAAATTAACGCTACTACAAACGAAAATAAGTTACTACAAACGATATAAACGTTACTACAAACAAAAAGAAGTT
This sequence comes from Nymphalis polychloros, assembly GCA_905220585.2. Taxonomy (NCBI): domain Eukaryota; kingdom Metazoa; phylum Arthropoda; class Insecta; order Lepidoptera; family Nymphalidae; genus Nymphalis; species Nymphalis polychloros. Next base: position 2,631,712 of record HG992264.1, on the reverse strand, counting down.
ACTACAAACGAAATGACTGCTACTACAAACAAAAAGAAGTTACTACAAACGAAATGACTGCTACTACAAACGAAAAGAAGGTACTACAAACGAAACTAACGCTACTACAAACGAAAAGGGGTTACTACAAACGAAATTAACGCTACTAGAAACGAAAATAAGTTACTACATACGATATTAACGTTACTACAAACGAAATTATGGCTTTTACAAACAAAAAGAGGTTACTACGAACGATATTAACGTTACTACAAATGAAAAGAAGTTACTACAAATGAAAACAGGTTACTAGAAAAAAAAATACGCTACTACAAACGAAAAGAACCCGACGGGCCGGGAAGACCCGCGGGTCGGTCATTTTTGATATAAGAAGCATATTGTTAATTTCATTTCTAATAACCTGTTTTTCGTTTGTAGTAGCGTTAATTTCGTTTGTAGTAACTTCTTTTCGTTTGTAGTAGCGTTAATTTCGTTTGTAGTAACCTCTTTTCGTATGTAGTTACTTGTTTTCGTTTGTAGTAGCGTTAATTTCATTTGTAGTAACTTCTTTTCGTTTGTAGTAACTTCATTTCGTTTGTAGTAGCAGTCATTTCGTTTGTAGTAACTTCTTTTTGTTTGTAGTAGCAGTCATTTCGTTTGTAGTAACCCCTTTTCGTTTGTAGTAGCGTTAATTACGTTTGTAGTAACTTATTTTCGTTTGTAGTAACGTTTATATCGTTTGTAGTAACTTATTTTCGTTAGTAGTAGCGTTAATTTCGTTTGTAGTAACCCCTTTTCGTTTGTAGTAGCGTTAATTTCGTTTGTAGTAACTTCTTTTCGTTTGTAGTAGCAATAATTTCGTTTGTAGTAACTCGTTTTTGTTTGAAGTAGCGTTAATTTCATTTGTAGTAACTATTTTTCGTTTGTAGTTATTTGTAGTACCTTATTTTTGATTGTAGTTGTTTTTATTTCGTTTGTAGTTATCTCTTTTTGTTTGTAGTAGCGGCTATTTAGTATGTAGTAGTATCTATTTCGATTGTAGTACCTTCGTTTTGTTTTTTGAAGCAATAAAAACTTGATATAAGTAAAAAAAAAAAATTATTTTTCTATTATTTTTTTTTATTTTTTTATGGTTCAACTACAAACGAAATTTTTTCTACTACAATCAACTACAAACGATTATGTTTAAGAATCAACTATTCATTTTGAGTGCCGACAAAACCGGGGGATGAGTTTTTTTCGATGACCTATAATTTTTTTTTAGAGCTACTACAAACAAAAAAAATGTTACTACAATTAACTACAAACATATATCTATAAGAATCAAAAAGAAAAAAATCGATTTTCCAAAGTCGGGTGCCAAGTTCACATAGCCTCAAAACAAACTATATGAAGCATTTGTTGAAGCATGGAATTCAATCCCCCTAGAAAAATGTATGAAATTGATTGAATCAATGCCATGTTGTTGCAGTGCTGTTATTGGAAATAAGGGATACGCCACTAAATATTAATTATATCTATTGGTAGGCTGTGGATAGTAGGTATTTCGTTAATAACAATACTAATTACTAATACTTAAAAAAATATTGTTTTTTATAGTTTTTGTTGTTGTTTCTAATTAGTTGACCATTATTGTTTATACCTTAAAACTGATTTAAATGTTTGTCCGTAATGTAATATTGAAATTGCACTTGTGTAATGGGATTTATATTGTTTTTCTAATAAATGATAAATCGTTTAACATATTGTTGTCCTATTTATTGTTTAATTTCAAAATAAAAACAATGGCGGTGAAGTATCTTACATAATGTCAAGGAACGTTGGTAGTGTTTCTAATTATACAACAATCACTGTATATGTATTGTTGTATATACATAATATTTATGTATATATATTGTCCATCTTATTTATAGAATTGATCATTAAATATTGTAAGATAACCGAGAAACAATAGAATAATAGTGGGTTAATATTTTTTGACTTAACAAGTAATATGATCATCAAATTTGTCCTACAAACTTGAATTTAACAGTAATTGAATAACCACATTACAAAAAGGAGGAAAATACATTGAACAATTTTAAAAAAATCAAAAAATATTATTGTTTTCTGCATTAAGAGAGACCAGTAATTTAGTATTCATGAATTTTAATTAAGTCATCATAGCGGTTTATCCATATTTATAATTCTGTTTTAAGATAAAATACAATATAACATTGCATATTTACACATAAGAAATTATAAAAGTGTAAAATGATTTAATATGTCCACTAATTTCATAACTAATATATGAATATTGTAATTTTAATATTAAAAATCAATACTATGATTAAATATTTATCTACATAGTGTTATAAGATCATCAAGTTTTATCATAGAACAGAATAGATAAAGCTTGTATTAGTTAATAAATTTAATATCAAAATATAGATTACATAAAAAATACTTCATACATTACAAGTTTATACCTATTAAAATTAAAAATTACACATAGTTTACATTAAATTAAAAAATATTTAAATATTTTGTCAAGTTAAGGTGTTTGTTTTGTTTTCCTTTATGTTTATTTACTCTGAAAAGTAACAGCATGTTAATGTAACGGCTGTTCTGAGGACTCTACTCCTTTTGAGCCTGCCATTGCAAACTGCACTTTAGTATTGTGAAAATTTTTAAGTTATTGTATAATAAATTATACGTAAAAGATTTTGTTATATATTATCTTTTAATTTATTAATTTTTATGTATATGAGTATGGTAAAGTTTATGGTTTTTCAATGAATCTCTTCATATTAGTGACCTTATTTATACATTTGTTTATGTTTGGTACTAAGGGTAGGTAGGTAGTACTACAGAAATAAACTTTTTTTGTTGACATATTTAAAGTAGTAATGATTTAAAATAAACATTGAATTAATAATATGTCAATATACAACTATAAAATTTTAAAATATCTATTTAATATAACAAATGTTTATTGAAAATAATCTTAATAACGAAGTATTCGTTTTGAAATCAAAATAAAATCGTAAACTACGGTGTGTTTTAAAACCACTTTGATGTCTTTTGTACATTGTGACATTTACTGAGCAAACCAGGGGTTTCGAAACCAGTTGGGAAACTGGATGTTTTTACGATGTTGCAAAATAGTTTATACTTTAGCTGAAAATATTACATACCTAGACAGCAAACGAAGAATTTGAAGAGTGTTAAGGCGAAAGCGTTGTAGAAGTTGGCGTCGTAATAGTTAGTGTCGGAGTCACTAATATCGACGTGGTCACCCGTCACAGTCGATAACAAGGACACCTCCTCGCTGGTCGACACTGGCAACCCCAAACTAATCTTCAAGAACTCATCCACCACAAATAACGGTGGAACCCTCAGTAACACCTCCACCAGCACTAGGGCCTTCGACCTCAACGACATCATTCATTTATGCAAACCTTTTGATACCGACAGTTTGGTAACCACAGCCGGTTCGAACGGCGACCACGGCGGGTATTATCGATTAATTTAGTAAAATCATCTACTGTTTTGAAATCACGTAATATTTTTCGAAAATATGACTGAAATTTTTGCGACAATAAAATTTGACGTTTTAAATTTAGTATTATCAAGTTCAAAAAGTATTACATTGCCATCTTAAAATGTTATACTCGACATGTTTTAAAGATTATATTTTTTTTATACATATTTTATGAAATATCTACCTTTTTATTTATAGTAGGATAATATTGTTTTACTTTCATGCATGAACATTTTTTATTAATTTTAACCTTGACAGATAGCGCCACTGTAGTAAGATCATTTTATTTTAGATTTTGTTATTGGTGTCCTTGAATAATGTATAATCATAAATAGAGATCTTAGTATATGTTTATAAACTGTATGACGAAAATTAATGCAATATAATAATAAGCAATATCAATCTGCTTTTTTTGTTAATTTTATAAGTAATTGCGTTTTTCAGGAAAGACCTATATAGATAAAATTAAAAAGCAAAACCAATAAAATGTTTGAGCCAAATCGAAGCCGTTTTTGAGATACGCAATATAAGATATATAAGAGTATTTATTGGACATTTAATATCTTCTATATAAATAAAATTGTAATGTATGTCTATGATTTCAAAATAACTGCCTCTTTTAAAGTTTATATGGCTACTTGGGATTTACCAAAACCAAAACACTATATTATTTTTATTTTTGTCTGTCTGTCTGCCTGCCTGTTTGGCCAGGCTAATCTTGGAAACGGCTAAAAATTACAAATTGAAATAACTAAATAATTATAAGAAATATTTCGAGATTGCGTTTAGTCTTTATTTCATCAAAATCGGTTGAGTCTATCAGACGTTATAAAAACATACATATTTTTGTTGTTATACTATATGTCGCTTCCATTAGCCCATAGATAACGGTGTGCTAGACAGCTTTGTTTTGAATTTTGTAGATTACTAGCAGTTGCTTCGCTCGCGTTTAAGTATAATTTAAATGATAAATGATTGGTTGGAGTTTGAATTGGCCTGTGTTTAAATCCCAGGTCCGTTTGGCCTGGGAGTTCCTGAATTCCAACTCCAGGTCACGCTGATAAAAATTTAACATTTATACTAGCAGCCCGGAGTCTGGAAGTTAGAAGTGTGTGCACTCCTGTGGCTCGGAAAGCACGTAAATCCGTTGGTTCTGCGCTACTCTTTCTGGTCGTGTACGATTTACCGTTCCATCGTATTATGAGCGCCGTGGTTGTCATATATATATGACTAGCCCATTCATCTCTTGCCCATTTCAGCCACGGCGGGCAATCTCAATGGAGACTACTGTGCAGGACATATTATAGTGGACAATTGTGTGCAAACCCAAGTGCACTCTCTATTCCCCTCATTCTCATAATAAGATGGGATGGTAAATTGTACACGACCAGAAATACCTCAGGCGCAGAATCAACGGCTGTGGATTAGGAATAAACATTACCTACGTACTTACATGTAGGTAATCTTTACATTTTTCATGTTATAAGAGATAATTATTGGCCATACTTATGAGCATTACTAAGCGACTGAATAGTTAAACAATGCTGTGTCTCCTTCTTTCGAATGTCCAACCAATAAAGACAGAAATACACAAATCAGCTAGGGCTGTATATATTTTATCGGTTTTTCATTATCTCATTTAAAATAAACATTAAGGAAATACTTTTTGTTACGTGTGAAAATGCAAGCAAGCGATAAGCTCAATAAGTACGTGATATAAGTTGTTAAAAATAATTATTTATTTATTTTTTATTTATTTATTTATTCTTTATTGCACACACGACGAAAACATAACAAATACAAAGAACAAGTTTTACATAATATAGTATGCAAAGGCGGCCTTATCACTTACAGTGATCTCTTCCAGGCAACCTCTATAGTAAAGACATATTTGTTAGCCAGGAGAATTGATCGGGCATAGTGTGCGAACAATTTATACATCAAATTAATTAAATATTTATAAACTTAATAAAATATATAATATGACACAAATACTCCTATATATATAATCATACATATACACTTATACATACATATTTATATTTATATATATATACATACATATATTTATATAATAATTTATAATTAATAATAATAATAATAATTTATTGAGAAAAAAGCATAGCCTTACAGATAAAAATACAGTTTTAATAAAATAAAAAACAATATAAATATTAATAATAAAATTAAAACAACAAAAATAATTAAATATATAAAGACACAATTATGATATAAAAACTAGGCACATGAAATGTGGTAGGCTAATTATAGTTAATACTCAAAATAAGTCTATTGACTTCCAAACTAGGATAACCTGTATCTTGGAAGTCAAATTTCACTTTATACGACCACATAGCCCGTGTGCATGACTATCTTAGGATATATATGTATATTAGCGTTACAATATATTATTGTGTGAGTGTGATTGTGTGTGAGTGTGTGTGTGTGTGTGTGTGTGTGTGTGCACGTGCGTGTGTAACAAAGGAGTTTTTCTGTGTTAACATAATCCAGTGTCATCAACCATTTTTTTAATTTTATTTTACAGTCTCTTCTATTTAAGTTGTGTATTTTTAAAATATTATTAATTTTGTTGTATAGTCTAGGGGCCGCAAAACGCGCTTGTTTGCGTGCGAATTTGGTATTTTGTACCTCCGTAGGAAAGACAACATCTTTGCGGCGCTTATTAGTAGTAATGACTGGAGAGCGATGCTTTCTCAGAACACATTGCAGTATGTATTGTTGCCTAACCGTTAGAACTTCGCTGTCCTTAAACAATGAATTTGTTGGATATCTAAAGGGTTTGCAGTACATAACTTTGAGGACTGCTCGCTGAGCTCTTTCTAGTTTCAGCATACTAGTTTTGTCGGCTCCTCCCCAACAAACAACACAGTAAGACAAAAGCGATTGGCAAAGAGTACAATAAATCATTTTGAGTGTGTCTATACTTGCTGTGAATCTGAGAAGTTTCACAAAATAGACAAGTTTACGAAGTCGGGATATTAAGTTACCTATATGAGTATGCCACTTAAGGTTATTATCTATATCAACACCGAGGTATCGGGTGCTGGGTACCACACAAAGTGGCAAACATGAACAGTGGGACGTGGTTCTGTCACAGGAATGGGCTCTTATGTTGATAGGGATTCTTGGTTGTGTCACAGATGATATAGAAAACGTCATTATTTTTGTTTTATCTGCATTTAGTGTTAGGAGATTGTCGGATAACCAATCTGTAACAATTCCAAGACTCGCTTCAGCAAACTGCACTGTGCTATTCCAGTCCTTACCATGAATTAGTAAGGCAGTATCATCTGCATAAGTGAAAATTGAGCAATTCTTCAGAGCAAGTGAGCAAAGATCGTTTACATATATCAGGAACAATGTTGGTCCCAGTATGCTACCCTGAGGAACACCGTACTCTACACTAAGGTTTGTGCTGATATTATCCTCAATCTTGACACACTGAGAGCGATTTTTAAGGTAGCTCTCGAAGAGATTAAGTGCATGACCTCGGATGCCTATGTTGTGCAGTTTCTTAAGGAGTATGGGGACAGAAACTGTGTCAAATGCTTTAGATATGTCTAAGAATATACCTAAGCACTTATTTTTGCAGTTCAGTTACTGTATCTGTTAGGGCTAGGACAGCATCTTCAGTTGACACACCCAAACGGAACCCGTACTGATTTCTTGCAATTATCTTATTAGCGTTAAGGTAGTTAGTTAGACGGTTATTAATTATCTTTTCTAATATCTTAGACAAAGAGGGTAGTATAGAGATAGGCCTGTAATTTTGTACACGATTTCTGTCTCCACTCTTGTAGATGGGATGAATGAGGGCTTTTTTTAAAGCATTTGGAAATACTCCGGTAGAGATGGAAAGATTACACATATGAGAGATCACTGGGACCAGAATATGACGTGCCATCTTCAGTATCTTATTTGAAATAAGGTCGATGCCTACAGTACAGTCACTGCGAAGATTTCTGATGAGTGCATCAATTTCTGTTAAATCTGTCTCAGAAATGGCAAATGAATGTACAGGATTATTTGTACTGAGATATGCTGATAAATGGCACGTTGACCGTTTTTTTATATTTGTTGCTAGGTTTTTTCCGACATTTGTATAGTACTGATATATGTGTTCAATTGAGCTTTCATTATTGTTTCTTATTTCTAGAAGTTCTCGAGGAGGTAAAGTTATGGTTTTTGTGTTGGTTATTTTTTTAATTACATCCCATGTAGCCTTAGAGTTATTTTTAGCTTTTAGAAATTGACTTTTTTCATATTCAATTTTCAATTTACGAAGTAAGGAATTACAAAAATTACGATATCTAGCGTAGGTAATTTTTAAGACATGATTTTCCGGTTGTTTCTTAGTTTGGATGTGCATTTTATCTCTATTTCTAATACAACGAAGGAGACCAGGAGTGATCCAAGGCTTTATGTTGCGGAACTTCTTTTTCACTTTAGCTACTCTCGTATTCTTTTTTATTATTTCAGTAAGTATTGAAATAAAGATATCTGTGGATTCGTTAGGATCCTTCGAGCACAGTACTTTAGAGAAGTCAGCACTTTCAATATCTCTTTTAATATATGAGTAATTGATGACTGTAGTGGTATTTTTTGATTTTGTTTTTTTACATTGAACATTAATACTTAGCATGACTGGTTCATGGTCCGTTATCTGAGACTCTATTACAACGGTAGTAGAATTAAAGCTTGTTTTTAATAAGACATGGTCTAGACAATTTTTGAGCCTAGTTGGATATTCATGTGCCGGTAGTAAGCCGTGAGATGCAGTGAGATTTAAGTATTCATGGGAGTGTCGATCCGTGTTATTGAGCTTTATGTCAATGTTGACATCTCCTACTAGGGCAATATGTTTAACATGAATCAGCGATGTCAGTACTTTATCTAAGCTGCTTATGAAAGGATTTATATTGTAATATGATGGAGATCTGTATAAAGCTACAATTGCTATACTTGCATCAATTTCGCATATTAAACAGTTTGAGTTATCGAAATTCGCCTCTGTAATTTTAGAGTTTAAATTTAACTTTATGTAAATTACAATTCCGTCATTTTGGTTTTTACAGTTTTTTGTATAATATAATTTGTAGCCATCTAGTGCAGGAATTGTTACAGTTTTACTTAACCAACATTCAGAGAGTATAATCACATCAATATTGGTTTGAATTAGTTGAAGAAACACTACAAAATTGTCAAAATTTTTGTTTATGCTTCGGATATTAAGGTGTAAAATTTTTAAGTCGTTATTTGTGCGTTTTATACTTTTCGAATATTCGTCCATGGACATCTTGAATGAATTAGATATCATATAAGAATTTAATTCTTTGGTGATTTTATCTAATCCGTCAGCCATTTTGTAGTGAGTAAGTATAAGTATGAGCTTTTGTGATGAATCTATATCTTTCGATATGTAATAAATAACTTTAGGCATAAGGTGTTGTGTAATTAATTGATTTTGTCTAAACTAAAGTGTCTAGATGATCATTGTGGGTGTAAGTTTTGTAGTAATTTGAGATAGTGTATAGTTTAATGTATATGATTATGTGTGTAATTGAGTAAAAATTAACATTAGAAAAATAAATATTTTTACAATAATAATAAGCAAGCATAAAATAATATACAGTAAACGCAGTAAAACAAAAAAGCAAGCAGTAGAAATAAAAAAAAAATGAAAAATAACAAAGACTATAACTAGTTTTACAAAATGTTGGTTGTATGGTTATGAAATTTAGTCAATCTGTATTATCTATATTTCGTATTTTATCCAGGTCTAGTTCAGAGTTTATTCTTATTGCAGGCAGACCTTCTTTTTTTCGTGTATATATCTTTCCATATGACATCCAGCAGAAATCATATTCTTTTAATTTTGCCTTTTCACGTGCAAGATAGAATAACCGTTTCTTTTTAGTAGTCAGGCTTTCTGACATGTATATCAGTTTGCTTGGGCAATTAATCTGTATATCAGATGTAGAGAGTTTTTTTGATGCATTCGTTTTGTTATGAGTTTTATAGGCCTGTAGTAAGTTTTCTTTAGCCATGACTGTCGTCATATTAACGATGACCGTACCGCTATTAGATCCGGATTTAGATTTTAGTCTATAAATGTCGCTTATATCAGATTTTGGCAGGTTGACATTGAGGAATTTGCTCGTGGAAGTTATGATGTCACACAAAGTAGATTTGTTTTCTCCTTGGATAGGTGGTAGATTTCTAATTTCTAGGCTAGTTGATTTAGTCGCCGTTTCAAGATCTTCTATTTTTTCTTCCAAAATTTGTATGTATGCCAATTTTTCTTTGTTGTCATTCTCTAGCTTTGCAAGTTTAGGTACAAGTTCATCATATTTCTCTGACAAAAACTCAGTACTCTTCCGAATTTCAAAGTTTTGTTCTTTTATTTCATTTATTTTGCTTAATAACTCGTTATATTTTTTGTTCTGCGTATCCGTAAATTCGGATATCATTTTTTTCAGTTCTAACATAAAATCAGTCATATCTTCATTTTGTGAAAATTTACGTTTGAATCTCTGAGTAATATTCGCCGATAGGTGTTGTGAAGGTGTAGCTGAACTCATATCAGGTTCGAAATCGTAGAGCATATCTTTAGGTTTGCTTGGTGGCGATCTTCTGAGAGGCATGTTTTAGGTTAATATAATACAACTAACCAAAAATGTAATATAAAAAAATAAATAAAAATAAAAAACAAAATCATTCGCCTCTGGGCCGGGGTTTGAACTCTATACTACTTGATCGTTTAAGTTGAACTGTGGAACCACAGGGCCACGCACACTGTACTCTTAAGTGGCTGAAATAACAGTCTTATTTGTCCGATATCATAAAGAATAAAGACAATGACATTGCTTTGTTCTACAGAGGTCAGGTCACAGCAACAAACACAATTTTGAAATCAAATCAAACAATACTAAATATCACTTCAGAAACTTGACGCCACTGTTTATATTTTTGCACTGTTTATCGCGTGAGTTAATAATGCACGTTTTAGTACATAGCACTGGTGCTTTTGCTCAAGTTTGTTAAATATTTTAATTTAAACGTTTACGAGAAGTGAAGCAAAACGTCCGTCGCACACGGGTGCGCGGGGGGGATATGAGTAAATACATACTTATATTGATAAATAATAATTATGTAAACGACTCTTAAAAGTATTAACGGATTCAGCTTGACGAATGTCACTAGGCAAGGAATTCCATAGTCTGACAGCTTTTACAGTAAATGAACTATTATATATTTTGGTGTGACTCAGCGGCATCAGCAATTTATTGTCTTGCTCGGAGCGTAGATTGATTGGTGTATGAGAACCAAGAAAGGTGAACCGCTCTTTAAGATAAGTTGGAGTTTGAGGATGGTAGAGTATGGTGTAAAGTAAGGACAGAACATGCACATTTCGACGCAACCGTATTGGCAGCCATTTTAATGCTTTACGATGCTGGGAGACATGATCGTATTTGCGTAAACCAAATATGAAGCGAATACACATGTTCTGCAAGCGTTCTAGTTTATCTAACAGCTCCTCAGAAAGATCCAGATATACCAAGTCGGCATAGTCCAATAGGGGCAATAGCAGAGAGTTGGCTAAGGCGAATTTGGTTTTATACGGCATAAGCTTTTTCCAGCGCCTGAGAGATCCAATGGTGGCGAAAATTTTACGACTCACCTCTGCCACTTGAGGGACCCAAGAAAGCGACTTATCTATAATTAACCCTAAGTTTTTAACCTTAGGAAGCAGTGGAAGTGCACTACCATTAAGAAGGATGGGAGGGATACGGGCCTGATTAATTTTATACCATTGCTGGGAGCTGCCGATAATAGCAGCCTGCGATTTGTTCGGATTGAGTAAAAGTCCATATGAATGACACCATACTGCAATTTTTTCAATTTCAGAATTTAATGTTTGAATAGCATTAGCAATGTTGTTAATTGGTGTCGTTACGTATAACTGTAGATCATCGGCATAAAGATGGTAATAGCAGGAAAGAAGTAATGAGACAGAATTAATAAAAATAGAAAATAGCAAAGGTGAAAGAACGCTACCTTGCGGTACCCCAGATTGAAGAAAACAAGGAGAGGATAACATATTGTCAAAACTTACGTACTGTTGCCTATCACATAGGTATGTACGAAACCAGTCTACGGTACTAGGTGATAGATTAAGCGCACGCAACATTGCTAAAAGTAAATCATGGTCGACATAATTAAACGCGTTACTAAAGTCAAGAAGAACAATAATTGTAATGAGCTTATTGTCAATAGCAAATCGAATGTCGTCGCATATTTTCACAAGCGCAGTAGCAGTGCTATGACCATTACGGAAACCTGACTGAAGTGGGCTAAGGAAATTGTTACTGTTTAGATAAAGGTTAAGTTGAGAGTAGACAACACGTTCAAGGACTTTGGATAAAAATGGCAGGATGGAAATTGGACGGAAATGTAAGTTAGTAGATGGATTTGGGGTTTTCGGGATAGGAATTATATAGGCAGTGCGCCAGGCGCTGGGAAAGATACCAGTAGAAAGGGAATAATTTATTATATGACATAAGACAGGCAAAATAAAACCAAGGGATAATAGAATCATTTTCCTGCTAATACCATCACTACCAACTGCATCAGACCTTATAGCAATGATGTGTTTTTTGACGTCTTCAAGAGATACAGGATTAAACTCAAAGGCTGAACAATTGGGAATAGGTAATGAGGCGAGACAATTCAAGGTGTTAAGTTTAACTTGACTATCCATGATATTATTAGTGGTAAAGGAGCTGTTAAGAGAATTAATGTCGAGGTTATGCAAGATTTCACTAAAATTAGTTTAGATTTTAATAAAGGCATTATATTCACATATTCATTTTAAACATATGTGTACATATTTCTTAGTTCCGATTTTACGGCAATCGGTTCCGGCAATGATGAACCTGCTATCTATAGTTAGGATCAAGACTTCCATGTACTGGCCAACCTCGACTCTTATTATATGATGATTATTCAATTATTTCCAAATAGATCAATGAACTAGCATAATTACAATAGTGCTTCAGAACATATATTCATATTCATGCCCATAGACATGGGCATTGTCAGAAATGTTATTTGTTAACCATCACTTACATCGTCAATGCGCCACCAACCTTGGGAACTAAGATGTTATGTCCTTTTACCTGTAATTACATATCAGGAAACTTTTCAAAAAAGCATGAGCTGCTATAGTATCAAAAAGAAGCTTTCATAATTTAAAAGTAAGTTTATAAATAAATACAATATAATAAACAAAAACGAAATACAAACAAGTCCAAAAAGTGAAGTCCATTTCGAATCGATTCGACTTTATACGGCTTCCGGTAGGGCTTCTTTTGTACAGAGGAAAATTAAAACTCGACTTATTGTGAGCTTTGTCGGAGGTACACTTTGTAAGCTCGCGTTGTTTAACTTCTGTAGCCTTCAGCATAATAATATAATAGGTATAGCTAGCATGAAATTCAGTTTAATCTTAAATTATAACCATCTGCAGATTGTATTTATATAAGCTTTTGAAATTATAAAAAAATACGTATGCTTATATTTTTTACAATATGTTTAATGATTCCTACATGCATGTTGTGTTAAAATTTGAGAATAGTCATAAAAACTTATACTTGAGTTAAGAGATACTTCGAGATTTACTCTCTGTGATGACTCAACGGTCATTGCCTCAGTTATCGTCTAGCTCTAGGTCGATGGTTCTAATACCGAATAGTCTTAACGAATATTTTACTGATCCGTTGTTAGATGTCTATGTCTGTATTATTTGGCAGATAATGAGATGGTTCTTGGTCTGTATCATGACGGTGTTTTCTCTGGCTAATATTAATTTGATATACCTTCATATTAAATTAAACACGCATACTAAATAAAAATCTTTAAACTTTCATAATTACTTAAATAAAATTGCTTTGCCTTACTTCGACTTAACACGACTTCAGCTGTTTTTAATCTAAAATTTAATAAAGAATAAAAATTTGGGTACCTAATAAAAAAATGTTTGAATCGTTACGACCAGTTCATAATTAGATTGTATCGAATTAAGCTGAACGGAAACTCCATATCCTACACACATACATGCATCCTGCATTTTTTCATATAAGGCGAAAACATTTAATTTTGAAGCCACATAAAAATGCTTAGAATAAACCTGCGAATTTGTTGCTATGAAATTATAAACATGAATAACTTTAAGATGCAACTATAATATGAGTTTAAATGGTTTCTTAAAGTTAACATCGAATTTTACTGATAACGAGCTGCTTTATTATAATAAGCTTACTTGGCTTCTTATTATACAACATTTATAGACAGCGTAATCATGATACAATAAAGATTTATTTATTCTCTTTATAAAAAAAAATACGCATTATTTTCTATTCATTATTTGCTTGATCACGTGACATACCGATTGCCCAATAATTTCAATTATATACTTTTCCGTCTACAATAACATAGAATGATATTCAGGCGAAGTGACAACGGTTTTTTTTTAATTTTGCGCTAATTTTAAATTAGTAAAGAATTTTGAGCACGAGAATTTGAAAAAAAGAGAAATATTTATTTACATATATTATACATACATAGCCAAATGCACAAATACGTCCACAAACACATACCCTATTTTATTAGTTTCATAATGTAATGGGACGGGCGCGGCGTATCAACCGGAATGACTTCAGGCGCAGGACCAACGGCTTTACTTGCTTTAAGAGACACGGGAGTGCTAATACTGCCAGGTCCTGACAGAAAACCCAATAACTTTTTATCGACCTGACCTGAGGCTTAGACACAGGACCTCGGGATCTGCGGCCTAGCGGGGAAACAGTGGGGGGTGTGTGGGATTTGCCCGTGTCCAAAGCGCTGAGTACGCCCCAAACATCGTAATACCCACTAAAAACCAGGGATACTTTTTCCGTCTTAACGCCACGAGGTCGCTTGCGCATGCTACTATGAGCGAGTATGGAAACCTTCTAAAATGTATCCAGAGTTAAAAAATTAAAAAAAATTTGCCTAATTTTTTTTTCGAAAATATTATTGCTTAGATATTACGTCATCGCTAAGTCTGTAATGCCATATTACTCTCTGCGTAAAATTAAGCACCCTAAATATGAAGGAATAACGGCTCGAACATATAATTTCAAAGCTTTTAAATATTTTAATAATAACTTAATCGTCTACTTTACAACGCCAAAATTATAATTATTAAAAGATGATACATGCAGACCGCACGTTCCGGATTATAAAAAAAAAAGAAAAATGGCGGCTTGGTGGCAATCTGTCAAGACACGCGCCAGGCACGCGCCCTCCTTTTACCGATTAAATGTACATCAATCGTAAGAATCACAGAGATAAGTGGAGAATCCGCAATAAAATATTGAATTACACACATTATCTTTTATTTACATTTCCGATTGAGTCGTATCGCTTTACGGTTGACTTAAATGTTATTGTTTTCGATGGGAATCGGTCGTTTTGAAAATGTTTTTGCAAATGCTAGTTGCGTGCTATTGAATTTCAGAAATACCATGATTAAATCGTAATATTAATCATTAATAATACTTAATTATTATTTATAATAAGGTGCAGAAATAGTATTAACATATAGAAAAAATTGGTACCGAATTTTAGGAAACAACAATATAGGGAAAAAGTTGTTTTAGTTTTCTTCTTTCTACCCACTTTTAATATATTTAATAATCATTTAATATTTAAAAATGTAAAAAAAGAAAAGCAAACACTCACACAAATAAGAAAGATTCTAATAAAATTTAATTATATTGCGAATTATTTCGTTTTCAAAAGCACGCGACTCAAAACCTATGTTCAATATAATTACAAATGCACCCTAAAATATCACACACCAATGATTGCATTGAGTTGTCTGATCATCCCAATGCTAACATTATAAAAACTACCTGTTAGAACGCCATTCAAATACCCTCCTTGATTTTAGCCCATGGGCAAACACAGGTGTAAAGTGCACATCATAACAATACTTACCAACTTCGACTGTTGAATGATCTCTTTGCGTTGAGATTAGTTTTATTAATCCATGAGTTGTCCGAGGTTATTGTGGTATTCAAAATATAATTTACCAGTTCCCGTTTTGAGGGGGGGGGGGTGTCATTGACAGGTATTTTTTTAATATGTTTTTGCACTTGAAAATGTACCTATATTTAGACACTAAAAAACTGTCGCAAAATCGGATTGTATGTATAATACAATGTACATAAAATAAATATAATAATAACAAAATCCTCGATAATATATTAATTATTATTTACTCTATATGATTGTATTTAACATTAAAAGGGCATCCGCATAAGTCCCAACTACATACTTAGAGCCCTGCTGTCAAATACCCTGCCCTGCTGTCAAATATTTGGATACTATTTTATCATATATAGAATTATTACGTTTATTAGTTAATTGGGTATAAAAGAAGAAATAAAAAAAAAAAATTAATTTAGACCAACATAGGTTGTTGATAAATACACACGTTACCTTAGTAATTTTAGTAAACTAAATGATAAGATGATGAAGATGAAAAAACAGAATAAAAATAGAAGACACTGTAATCAGAAAATAACAATAAAGTCAGCTTGTATTTAACGTGTGTGATTTAACTTGTGTTAGAAGTGACGTCACAGCATAATTTTTAAATGATCAAAATATATCTACATACTGATGTTATATTTTAGTTATATAATTTATAATCTGTAACAATCATTATCATAAATTCGAATTCTAGAATATTATAGCCGATAGCAGTACTACACAGTAACATACATTCTTAACACATAGATTAAAACTTTTATACATAAATTATTTCTAAGACTTAGGCGCTCTACACATACCTTCCGTACAGCAATCGATCGAGTCACCTGTCGGAAAGTCGATCGTTCGGAAACGGAAGTGTCGGGTGACCGTAACCGGATAGAGGATGGGACGTCACAACCGATCAGACGAGCTTAATGAGGGAATTTGTTTTATTATAATATTAAACAATTAGGATATATCACTGGAAGTTGAAATATTATTATCTATAACCTATATAAAAGAATGAGTAAAAACAAACCAAACTTTTATTTACATAATCAAAGCTTTGCTATATAATGCACTAAAGACAGTTCTTGATTATAATCATTACATATAATACATCACTATTCAACTTATTATAAATTTAATACCAAAGTTTCGATAGAACTTTTCAAACACTCAAGGTCATTTTTTGGCAAATCCATAATTATATAAATCGTAGATTACTCAAGATTTCAACCAATGATATCGCGTCAATTCAATGTCAAAGTTTTTGGATTTTTTTTACTTTTGTAATTATGGAACTCATAATTTTAATCATTATGCGAAAAAATCGCGTTAATCCGTTGCTGCGTGTAAGAAGGATAAGCTAAGTAACCTTTCGTATTTATACTTAGTATATTTAATGTGTTCTATGGTGATGAGGAATAAATGAGTACTGGGGATCAATTCTGCTACTTTATAACGGTTATACGTTCCCGATTCTATTCCGATCCAATGTCGACCGAACTGCAACTGAAACATTGTTTTCAATATTTCTTAGTTTTAACTCCTCATATTTGATGTCTCAAGCAGATTACACATTTTCCTATCTAAAACGAGCAAGTTTAAAAGGACAATGTTATCTTACTTTATATACTTATATGTAGGTATATATCTAGCGAGCTTTTATTTTTACTTGTATGCAATATATATGTATGTATGCAGTACACATAAACATAGCATGTATGCAGTGCATAAGGTCAATATGTTTTTTGGGCCCAGTTAAATTATGCATTTTACTCTGCACGAATTAATTAAAAAAAAGGGATATTGACATAAGACTGAATAAAACTAAGTTTAAGTCTATGTAACATTAGATTTTTTTTCACAGGTCCCAGTAACTTCGTGTGAGGTTCAGACCACCAGGGCTCAGGCATCGCTGTTCAATGAGCCGAATGGTCGCAAGGAACGCCGGGCGCGCACTCATACTAAAAATTCACACGCTCTCTTGGCATATTTTTAACAATTTACTCAAACAAAAATAAACTTTAATTATAAGACATAAAAACTATATTGAAAAAGTGTACAGGTGTATAATATTGTGCAAAAATATGCTTAGATTGAAAAAGTTACTCGAATAGTTTTTGTATATCAACAGCGTCCGACGTTTGTAGGCTTCTTAGCTTACTTTTTTTTTAATAAATTGAGCAATTTCTTTGTAGTTAAGCTTTGATTTTTTTTTATTCATTGTTTATTATTTTTTACCGATAAAACCTTAATTATCAAAGCACAAGGAAGAAAACCTATTTTTCAGTAGAATCTACATTCCAAACCGGTGGTAGCTTCACATCCTAACTAATATAAATGCGAATGTGAGTTTGTTTGTTTGTTCCGCTTTCATGGCTAAACCACTAAACCGATTTTAAAAATTCCTTCATTAATGGAAAGCTACTTTATCAGCGAGTAACATAGGCTTTATTTTATCCCCATATTCCCACGGGAACGGGAACTACGCGGATCAAACCGCGGGATAAAGCTAGTCTAATATATTTTGTAAATCGAATGAGTAATCATTCAAAATAATAAAAGTATTAACCTCTAATATTGCTGTTTGGCGGTAGAATATTTGATGAGTAGGTGATACTTATCCACGTAGGCATAAAGGCCTATCACCGACTAGGACACGTAAGAATAAAAATATTGCTTTTTTTCATAGACTACGCATTACATTTATGATAGATATATAAAAGTAAAAGATAATAATAATTCTACCGATCACTTTTAAAAAGTTAACAAACCGGTTTTATTCTTACATTTTTATTTATAGTAATAGCATAGTATAGTGTGATTATTGAATACATGGCAAAAAGAACATGTTTAATATTCGTTTGGTATTTTATATATTATTTAATCGCACATACCTATATATCACAAGTAAACCTTTAATAAATACAAATTAAAATTAATTACTGTACAAATCGTGACCGCGTGGAATGGTTGCAAGAATGCTAGCAGCATTTGCCCTTTGAATCGCAATTCCGATTCTCTGGGCGAAAAATGAACCAGCCCTCCTGTAATATCACAATAGAGAAATAATACGAGCTAAATGTTCTCAAGCCACAGTGAAAACTTAAATAAGGTAAGAACGCGTTACGTCATGTATAGAGAACCTAGTCTTGAAGTTCATAGTGTGAAAAAAGCTTATTAACCTAGATCTGAAAAGTGTTCTCCTTTGCAGCTTTTCACCGTTAATCACAATCAATCATTCTTTTATTTTTTAATATTACTGTCTTTTGATTACTTTCGATTAAATGTCTCCATCAGCGCGTCACGGACAGTGTGAAACGTCGAAATTGAAGACGAGGTATTGAAAGAATAAATAAAACCAATAAATAAGTACGGTATAATAAACACATATATGGGCTTTAGTTAATAAAAT
The DNA here is from genome assembly GCA_905220585.2 of Nymphalis polychloros. Lineage (NCBI taxonomy): Eukaryota > Metazoa > Arthropoda > Insecta > Lepidoptera > Nymphalidae > Nymphalis > Nymphalis polychloros. The sequence continues at coordinate 2,612,687 of HG992264.1, read as the reverse complement.
AAACATATGTTTCTTATTTTATATATAATAATTTATAGCAACGAAGTATGTATATAGTATATGTACACCAAGCGTAGAGAGCGGCGGCGATGAAGAGGCGGCATTTCCGTCCAACATTCAACAAGGCGCATCAATTGATGTTTCACACCAGCCCTATTAGCGTCTGCGTGCTGTGTGAGAGCTCAGAGGACCTACAATTGAACAGAGAAATGTTGCGAATTGTAGATACGCATTAAATCTATTTGGATGATATTCAAACAGTGATTTTAAGCTTAGTTCGAATACGAATTTCCATCTGCTTCCTTTGTGATTATTTTTTATGCATTTTTGGAGAGCTAAAAAAACGGTTATGTTTTTAAAATAATCTGCAAGCCAAGTTTAACAACGTTTGTTTTTAAGACATTTTAGTGGAAAAATATCTCAATAAAATATTGAAATAATATAGTTTTTGGACCGATAATTGTGGTTTAAAGATTGATCAATAACAAGTGTTTAATCGTTTTTATAAATCAGACGAAAAAATAAGATTTAACTTGATACTTTTTTAAAATAAATGTTTGATGATGCATTTTCTACTTATTTTGAAAAAAGCTAAAAAACATAATAACTCAAAAATGGTTCACTTTTGCATCATGCATAGGGGTTAAAATTATCGCAAATAGTCACCCCTATCACCTCCTAACGGGAATACGTCGAAATACCAATAACTTGTATTTATTACAATATGTCAAAATTGCCGACACTGACAAATAAGATAGATTTTATATATTTGCCTCTATAAAGAATGTGTCGGGTTTTTCGTAATAAATTGTTAAATGTTCGTAGTAAATGTTATTTTTATTCTCTGAGTTATGTATGGGGTTATGTTTTTTACAAAAAATACTATTACATTTATTATATACTACATAGCTGTGATTAAAATCCGCTTCGCTGGATGTGAAGAATAAATATAATATAGATAATTATGCCTTATTTCTTCCGTCCAATCACCTAGAGCCGCGATAGTCAACCTTTCCTTTATTGGGGCCACAAACACGTGTTAGCCATGGTGTCGCGGGCCGCAAACAAAGTATTTCGGTAATGATTTCTTCAGTTTCAGGATTGTTACAATTATATAAAACAACTATGAACGGATTTATCGAACCTTTGGCCAACCACAAAAGCCCGTCGGGCCGCAGGTTGAGTGTCGCCGGTCTAGAGTGACTTAGGGATAAATATTGAAATAAATATAATTTCACAATTCCCATGTTATTACGATCTACTTGATATGATCTATGTATTCTTAAAAAATATAATTAAGATAATTATCAAGGAAATTGTCATAAGAATTTAATCAGGTTGATTATTTTTTTAATGGGTATATACTTTTACTAAAGCCTTCTCCGAAATGCGCTGTATCTTCTAGTATAAGTTTGTGTACATTGGATTAGTAATTTTTTTTAAGACAACACAAAAAAGGGTCTCCTTCCTTTTTAATATAGATTTAATTTCTACAAACTAAGCCTAGTACAGTAACAACCTGTGAATGTCCCATTGCTGGGCTAAGGCCTCTTCTCCTCTTATTTTGATGAGAATTCTAGACTAAAACACTTCGTGCCCTTAAATTTTTTGTTTTTCGTATTTGTCAACTATGTAAATAAATTTACGATTAACGTACATAATTGAGATTTATTCAGCTATAGTTTCCGCAACCTGTGACGACATGATCTCATGGGAACGGATTTTTCGTCATATGGTGTGACGGAGGCTGTCCGCATGGCCTGAGCTACCTGGGTGGCCTATCATAACGAAATCGATATTCGTACAATACCCGTTCACCGAGATGGTTCTGTCAAAACGATACGTCAGAAAAATTATATTAACATTTATTAATATGAACTTAGAACAAAACATGCTTCTATAATTGTAATCATGTTTTCTATAGCTATTTTGATCTAAATGTTTTTATCAAATATTTAATTAAATGGTCTGCGATGAGATATTGGAAATTGTATAATATTAAATAATTTCAAAAGCTCACATTTAAGATTTTTTAAATAAAATAGATAAGCGAACGGGTAAATGGGCCATCTGATAGTAAGTGGTACCACCGCCAGTAAAAAATGACGCTGTAAGAAATATTTAAGTAGGTGTACCGCTTATAAATTGAATAAACAGTTTTGACTTTGACTTTGTACCCAAAGACAAAGTCAGTTTTGTAGACAAAGGTGACGGGTGACCCAGATAGGTTCTAATTTTACATTAGGTATAATTAAGTTTATAAGATGCCGAGATGGCCCAGTGGTAAGAACGCGTGAATCTTAACCGATGATCGTGGGTTCAAACCCGGGCAAGCACCAATGAATTTCATGTGCTTAATTTGTGATTATAGTTCATCTCGTGCTTGACGGTGAAGGAAAACATCGTGAGGAAACCTGCATGTGTCAAATTTCACTGAGATTCTGTCACATGTGAATTCCACCAATCTGCATTGGAGCAGCGTGGTGGAATAAGCTCCAAAAACCTTCTTCTCAAAAGAGAAGAAGCCTTTGCCCAGCAGTGGGACATTTACAGGCTGTTACTTTAAGTTTATAAAAAAAACCGAGACTTCGCTTATTAGCCTCTTAAGACTTTCATTGCGTTCTTTATCTAAGGAATTGGTTCATTCATTCATCATTCATATTCAGCCAACATTAATCCACTGCTGGACATAGACTTCCTTACCCGACGCGCCAATTCTCTGGGGTGCTTTGATAATCGCAACCATTGAGCACCCGCCATTTTTCTAAAGAGGAATTAATTATAATGCTTAATATTAATAAGGATCACAAATCGATAAAAGATAATCAAAAGGTTTAATAGTCTTACATTTAATAGTCTTACAAAAGCATGTGCCGAGAAATACAGCAAATTTTCGCAAATGTTATTCTACGCTCCTAACTGACATGTACTCCAAGAAGCTATATCTCAGATATCAATTTTTTTTTTTTTACATCTAGCCAGCTGTTGATACAAATTAAATTATATAACATAATATACCTACTTAATTTACACACGCCACAATAAAACCACTTGAGTAAACGAGAATTAAATATGTGAAACCACTACAAAATAGATCAATCAATTAGTTATCTAAATAAGATCACACTAAACGCTCCTCACCACAAAAACAATAGCTTCCTCAACTCGCCATGTTAACCCGATACGCGTTGACAGTGACTTTCCCGCGCGCAATATGTCATGTTTTTTTTTTTCAGAGGGGTTGGATAGTTTGATACAAACAGCCAATTAACGTAGGGGCGGGTGGCGACTGCACTTAACAGGAGATAGTCATTTAGTCACCAACATTAGCCTGTAAGGGTTCGTCCTATCGAAATATGCTAACTTTTTTAAACAGAGCGCTCAAATGTTGCCATGGCGCATGCTTTGACCGATACGTTTAATTTAATTAGTGCGAAGAGTTATTTTGTGTTACTGTGATTTTGTGATGTGTTTTAACATATATACTATTGAAAACTGTTGGATTATTTTGGATTGTTTTTCGAAAAAGGTAAGATATTCTCTTTTAACAGCTTAAAGTTAAAAATAAGTGCGATCTAAAGAGAATATATGTTCTCATGTGAATAAAAAATCAATAAGTGACAGTAAATATTTTCAGCGTGCATGCCAATTAAACTTGAAAATGTTATTAACGTTTTTTTTTAGCTTCAAAAATAGAATGTTATATTTAAAAAATTGTATAGCCGTATAGGACAATATACACAAATATTTTTTGAGACGCTAATTATAAAATATGCTTATTATAAAGACAATTGCGTTGTTTAAAAAATAACATTGCTGTTTAAAAAAATAAATTGATACAATAAGAATCTTTAATAACGTTTAAAGATTCTTATTGTATCAAGTCAATTTATTTTTTTAAGCTGCAATGTTATTATAAAATATATAGATTTATTTAGTCAGTTTACTACCATAGCAAAGGTTCTTTACATTACGTGTTTTTGAAACCTACATAAGGTTAGTTTTAATAAATCATCTAAAAATACTTTCATTTTTAATACTTATGATAGGTTTGCGAGAAGAATTTAACTTTTGCGACGAATGTTTTAATTAATATAGATACTAATTTACAATAATACATGTGACAATAGTAACATCAATTTAAAAACAAATTATATTTTCGCAAATAGCCATTTTCATCGCAGAAAGTGGATTGCAATTGAATGAAATAGTATCGGTCGGAATTGATTGCTAAAACAATAACAAATATGAAATCTCCATACTAATTTTTTGTAAACCTCGATTTTAGATTAAAATTTTCATACAATTTTGGTTTCTATAATGTAAAGGCGCAAGACACTTCAACCTTACCGTAGATGTTAATATTATACACGGTATATGAAGAAATGTGAGAGAATTTAAATTAATAAGATTTTTAAATAATTTACTGGTAGATCTTTTGAAATATGTAGAGTAATTATAAAGAATAACAAATATTAATATTGTAAATTACAAGTGATAAATCCTGCACTAAAATCTCGTTCTCTACAATTAAAAGAAAGTATGATAAATTATTTTGGGTATTTTAACAAACACTTAAAATTGGTATAAAAGAATGTAGTGAAATGTTAGGATCTTGCTTTGATTATGCGCTTTGCAATTTGATTTACCAAAAAAGGTTATCTAAAATAAAAAATATAAAAAAACATTTCACCCAAAAATGTAGTGTCTTTGTAAATGTAATAAAAAATACGTAATAATGTTTACATTGATTATATTGTTTAACTACGTGAAAGATTACTACTATTCCGTCATAACTTCATATTGCATTCGTGAACTTTTGAAAACAGACTAAAGGTGATACGTTATTTTGATATACCTATCCTTTAAATGTTATAATAATTGTTATAGTCATGCCGCGGTGAGTTTTGAGATTTGAGAGGTAGAATTGTTTTGACAGGATAACTCTACTGATTTCTGTAAATAGATTTCTTTTGAGCTAATACCATAAATGAAAACATGAAAAAAAGATGTTATAACTCTAATATATATTTAATATAATTATTTTAGTTATATATACATAAGCTTAAAAACTCTTTTTTTTAGGATTTCTCCATGACTGGACTTCACACCCAAACCGCTAAACGGGTTTTGATGCGGTTTCCTTTTCAACATATCGTTGAAACGAATTATTATGATAGGTATAACAAAAATCATAATCTGTTTAACTTTATACAAAATAAAATATATTTTATTATCCATGACTTTGATTAGAATAACGCCATTAATATTCGGTACTTCTTCGAACGAATATAAATTATGTCAATATCAATATATCTTAATACCAATATTTCTCGAAAATTATTTACGATTAGCATTGCGTCTTAACCGATGATCGCGGGTTCAAACCCGGGTAAGCACCACTGAATTTCATGTGCTTAATTTGTGATTATAATTCATCTCGTGCTTGACGGCGAAGGAAAACGTCGTGAGGAAACCTGCATGTGCCAAATTTCACTGAAATTATGTCACATGTGTATTCCACCAACCCGCATTGGAGCAGCTTGCTGGAATAAGCTCCAAAACCTTCTTCACAAAAGATCTTCTCTTTGAAAAGGAGGCCTTAGCACAGCAGTGGGACAGTCACAGGCTGTTACTGATTGCACAGTTAATAAATATAAATTAGTGCAAACAGCAACTACATATTCTACCCCCAAGAAGCAATACCTAGTAGAAGTATTGTTTATTTTGTTTCGGTTTGAAGAGTGAGTGAGCCCGTTAAACTACAGACACAAGGAACATAACATCTACACACGTCCCCAAGGTTACTAACGCATTGGAGATTTAAGGATATATTTCTTACGATACCAATGTCTATGATTGTGACCAGTTTTGCCTAATCGTAAAATTGTACAAACTTGTCTTCGTTTGCTAGAAAGAATGACACTTTAAATAGATCGAGTGGTTATTATAACTGAATATTAAGTACAAGCCTCACCTTAAAATTGACATTTCGCCAAATCCTTTCATTTAATTTATTTTCATTGCTTTAATTGTTAAAGGTGTTGTGTTCATTTAATCAGACAGTCAGAACATTGCCTTTTCATATTATACATTTAATAAATTAGAAGAACTATATATAAACTTACTATATTATATTTTAATCAATTTATTGTTGAATTATAATACAAATTATGATATATTTAATAACACCGTTTAATAAGAAAATAAATACACTAACAATCATAGCTAAAATAATATCAAATTATTTATGAATTTGGAAAACACACAATTATAAAATACTTATATTAAAAGCGGATAGACAAAATAAAGCTTATTCATTTATGACTTATAAGTACTTGCAATTAAAAAGCTACAAGACGCAATTAAAAATATAAAAACCATAAAAGTAAAATCAATTGATACGAAAATAGTACTTTAAAAATTTCAAAGAATTTATAAAAACATAATTTCATTTAATAAAATCAAAGCCATGGCAGTGTATTTTCATTATTTTCACATGAACGCAAATGGAAAAGGTTAGATTGCGACATTGTGATGTACATAAAGTTTCGTTACTTGCTCTACGCCCAATTATTTGTAATTTGAATCTAGTTAATAAGGATTAATAATTATATTTAATTTTTTGATAATTTTACGTAAATTATCAAAAAATTTAGTATATTTGATACCGTTAAGCTTGTAACTTCGTTAAATAGTTATTCTCAGAATAATTCGCTCTAAAATTTAAATTTTATGCAATAAGTGGGAAAATAATGAATCAATTACATACTTACTTAAGAGTAAAGTTCAATAAAATATAATTTGATATATTAACAGTAACAGCCTGTGAATGTCCTACTGCTGGACTAAGGCCTCCTCTCCTTCTTTTGAGGAGGAGTGTTTTGGAGCTTATTCCACCACGCTGCTCCAATGCGTGTTGGTGGAATACACATGTGGCAGAATTTCAGTGAAATTAGACACATGCAGGTTTCCTCACGATGTTTTCCTTCACCGTCAAGCACGAGATGAACTATAATCACAAGTTCAGCACATAAAATTCAGTGGTGCTTGCCCGGGTTTGAACCCAAAATCATCGGTTAAGATTCGCGCGTTCTTACCATTGGGCCATCACGGCTTTTTGATATATTATTATTTTTAACTCACATTAATTAAATAGCAATTGCAATACATCTACACACGTGTTTTATGAACAACCTGATCATGTGATCATACGGCAGAATGCTTTAATACATATAAAGAAGCAATTTTTGTGTCAATATAGTAAAAAAAACTGAAGTGGTTACCGATTTAACTTTAGGTGGAGCTCTACGTTAGTCTAAACTAAAATAATGAATAAAATCGCTACCTAATTATGAAACTAGGAACAATATTTTTTATTATAATTTGTATGTATATTGTTTTATTATACTTACATTTAAATCGGGACGAATTACGTTTATATTTGTAGTAACTATTGCAAGCTACAAATACTGACAATGTTTGTCATATATTTCCATCAATATACGGTAAAAGCAAATAGCTCACCCGTACTATAACCAACACAACATAACTATAAAAATGTAAATATATCAACATATTTCACTGTAGAAACAATACGATGTTGTTACAGAAATCTAAAGTTATAAATATGTATATCTAAAAGGTGTGGCCACATCTTACAGGGATGGCTAAACGTCGGAAGCTGTGATCCGCCCCTGCGCGGCGCGGTGCGCGATGGATTGCTACGTACCCAACAATCCGCAGTTCCTGGGCTGCTGCCACGGGCTCTGTTGCGATCCACTGCAGCCCTGCTCTTGCGACCAGCTTAGAGAGCTACCGGAGGACTGCTGTCAGGTAAATAGATCCACACCACGATTTAGATAAAGTTACTACTTTTACCGTAGTAAATTCAAACAATTCCAATTTTACTAACGATATTTACCGAGCTGTGTTTAACCTAACACATGTTTCAAGAAGGCTGAGGTCGGCTCATTTCGACGCGCACAGAATAGTACAGTATTAGCGTTACAGCTATACGTGTCCACTCCATAAATGGGCTATCGCCCAACAGTGATTTAACAGAATTTTTATATTGGCTATCAATAAAATTATGTCAAAAGGGGGGGGGGTGGATTTGGATGATAAATGTATATTTTAAATTGGAAATTTTATTTAAAATTTTCTACTAAACTTTAAAACACTATTTTTAATAGTGTATAATAAAATAATTAAATATAATGGTAAATGGTGTATTAAAGGTGATTTTATTTTTAAAAGATAAAACACGTCATCTTTTGTTTCCACTAGGCTACTTCATTTTTACCCCATTAATCGGAGTTACGTCTCAAAAGGCAAATGCTTAGCATTCTTCGTAGAACGTGGACATGATTTGTAGAACCCTTTGTATCCGGTATATTTAATTCAGTTAAATTAATAATGATAAGTTATTTAAATTAAGAGTAAGCACTGCCTTGTACCTGAAGTTTCTTAATTTTATGAAAGCCTAGTTTTAATTATCACCGAGCTTAAAAGCTCGAAGGCCCTTGGACAATAGCTACTAGTAAGTGGCTCCTCGAAAAAGTATTTTTTACACGGCGAAATGAGAAATTTATAATGTTTTTAAAAGTGCATTGTGAGTTTGAACGTTTTTTCTTTTATGTTATAAATCCGCCTCTGCAAATATTATTTCTTAATTGAATACTTCAAAAGCAAATTAGCGTTCACTCTCTGCGACATATAGGCTTAAAATTCTGAGTAGTTTTTATTATATCATCAACTAATGTTCAATTATACTGGGCGACGGATGGATTTTAACCTTCAGGGCCTCTTATACTCAGCGATGCATTAAAGACCATGAAATCTCCTTCACCGCAAATGTGGGAAGCAACCACACGCACACATATAAGTACCTGTTTCAGATAATAATCTTAGATTGTCCTTGTCTTAGTTCTTAGTAATTATATTTTTTATAATTTTCCTCATCCTTACAGCAAGAAACCGAGAACTGCTGTCCAGATAATGGAGACGATCTCAACGCATTGAGCGATTCTATCGCACCGTGCGACGTTGGGCTTGGCGATGTGAGCGAACCGAACTGGCCCGCTGAGGACATGGGCTCCTTCTCCCTACCTCCCCTTGAACTGGATCCGTTGCCTTCACTCTTCCCCTTTTCACCGTGCTCTGGTTATAAGTGAGTATTCAGTACATATTTAATTAGATTAAAAATTAAAACGCACTTTATTGAAGTAGGCTTTTGAGTCAATATCGTGCAAGATTAATAATTTTATCTAAACGGTAAGTTACATAACATCTTAGTTCCCAAGGCACATAACATCTTAGTTCCCAAGGCACAAGGGACATAACATCTTAGTTCCCAAGGTTGGTGGCGCATTGGCGATGTAAGTGGTAGTTAACATCTCTTACAATGCCAATGTCTATGGGCATTGGTAACCACTTACCATCAGGTGGCCCAGATGTTCGTCCGCCTACCTATGCAATAAAAAAAAAAAAGGTAAGTTACCGTCGGCTGGGATTGTCGGATTAAATAGTTATATATCTGTATTATAATTAAAATTTCCTGGATGAAAATCAACGTAGAGGTTCCACGTCTTTAACTACTCAGTGATTTTATCATGATTTTTTATCGAATATTGATGATGATAATAATACATTTCTACTGAACACGGCCACGTTGACTATTCTCATGAGAGACGTACCAACTGTGCAGGATATATTATAGTGTACAAGCTTCGACACAGCTAAACATTTTTCGTTCTCTTAATCCAACGAGACGGCAATCCGACGCGGTAGCAATGAATCAGGAACAACGGCTTTACGTTCTTTCCGAAGCACGGGTATATACGCTGCCAATTTCTAGACTTTAGGCTGCTACTAAGAATTTTTCGACACAATACCAAAATTTTTTTACTGTCCCGAACCCAGGCTCTAGGGCTTTATAAAATAGCAAATAGACCGACGACATTAATCATTAACTGTTTAATGTTATTTTTTTAAGTTCTAAATTTTTTAAGTGGCAATCGTAATACACTTAGAAAAATAAAAAAAATGTGAAAGTGACTTTGTTTGATACGTCTAACTACTTAACTTCGGGTAATGTGATCAACATGAAATTTTGTATACGCGTTATCTAAGATATAGAAAAGGGCAAGGAATATGGTACTTGTAATATAAACTTTACTTGGTGTCTGGGTAGGTACCACCCACTCATCAGATATTCTACCGCAAAACAGCAGTACTTGGTATTGTTGTGTTCCGGTTTGAAGGGTGAATGAGCCAGTGTAATTACAGGCACAAAGGGCATTGTAAGCGATGGTTAACATCTCTTACAATGCCAATGTCTATGGGCGTTGGTGACCACTTACCATCAGGTGGCCCATATGCTCGTCCGCCTACCTATGCTATAAAAAAAAAACGCTAAGAAAACTGAAATTTTGAAAGTTTTGTTTTGTTTGATGACGAGCCATTGGTTTAGACTAAAAAAGTTAGTTTACTTCGTGCAAAACCGGCGGTAATAATCTTCTAGACGATTGATCCGTTCTAAAAGGAGCAAGGCTCCGTTACAATTTTGTTATATACCTAGTCTTTACCTAGGACCGAAAAACATCGAACAGGAAAGTGTATTCATGCGCATTTTAATTTACTCGTGTTCGCATTTGCATTAGTATTTTGTAGCGATATGTATTCCAACGAAAATAAACATTGCTTTTTAAGTTATTAATAAAATTTAAATAACGGTAATTTAGTCTATACAGGAATTTAGAAATACGAAGACATTCTTAATCATTACAAAATAACTTATTAATGTCTAAAGTAACATAATGAATTGTTGAGCTTATCAGCGCGTCTACGCTAGTGGATTCGTACAGCGTGTTAATTATCGTTGTCTTAAAGATACTTTGTATTAATTCGCCGATAAATATCCTATATACATATAATGTAATGTAAGGACATACATTGGAATAACATTTTTTACTATTTTATTATTATTTATTTATTCTTTATTTCATTTTGTAGTAAAAAAATATTACAAATGCAACCAAAGACACGGACGCGGGATGCCCGTTGAGAATAATGTAAATTAATAAAATAATTTAAAATGATTTTGAATTGATCAATATATATTTACTAGGCCGTAGATTAACTCATCCGGTCCGAAGCTGTTCCGGTAAACTACAAGGCTTTTAAAAACACAAATATACAACAATAAACTTGTAATTAACACGAACATATGTCTATCTGTTAAATATATACATATAGCACATTAGGGAAGCAATTTTATTCTTATAAACTGATTCACTGATCAGTAACAGTAATATAATAATATAACAGCCTGTGAATATCACACTACTAGGCTAAGACCTCCTCTCTTCTTTTGAGGACAGGGTTTTGCAGCTTATTCCACCCCGCTGCACCAATGCGGGTTGGTGGAATACACATGTGGCAGGATTTCAGTGAAATCACACATGCAGGCTTCCTCACGATATTTTCAGTGTTGCTTGAACTCACGATCAACGGTTAAGATTCGCGCGTTCTTACTGGGCCATATCGGCTTTATCTAATCAATAATGTAATAATAAGATACCTGGTGGTAGAGCTATGTGCATGCCCGTGTACTTGTCCCCTTTGTCTGAATATGTACAACCAACTCATCATAAAATCTATGTGTGAAAGGTCAGTTACAAGGTTGGTGGCGTATTGACGATGAACGGAATAATATTTCTTGTAGCACCAATGTATATGGGCGGCTGTGACCACTTACCATAGCTTATCGTGCGCCTGGGGGTACGGGTACTCAGATGCCGTGCCGGCAAACGGTAAAGCTCTGTTATGACGTCATGATGTCTCACCGCCGATCACTAGTCAATTGTTTTTGTGTGGTATTTATACTATATGCGTAGTTGCTATATTTTTTTATCACTGGACTGCGTCGTTGGTCTAGTGGCTAGATATAAGGCCGCAGACCCGGTGGTCCTGGGTTCAATTCCCAGGTCGGGCCAATAAATAGTTATTGGGTTTTTCTGTCAGAAAATTCTCAGTGGCAGCCCGGAGTCTGGAAGTTGGAAGTGTGTACACTCCCGGGCCTCGGAAAGCACGTTAAGCCCTTGGTCCTGCGCCTAAACTCTTTCCGGTCGTGTCAATAAGTTTTCCCTAGCTCTCATAATCCGATGGAACGGTCCATCGGATTATGAGAGCTAGGGAATAGTGAGTGCACCTGTGTTTGCGCACACACTTGTGCACTATAATATCTCCTGCGCAGTTAGCTAATCTCTCTTGAGATTGGCCTCCGTGGCCGAAATCACATGGCACTGTAACTAGAACAAGTAAATTTAAACCAAGATTGGTTTTAAATCTCGCCTACCCCTGCTCAGGTTTCACAAACTTAATTTGTATTTATAATAGTTCATCTCGTGCTCAGTGAAGGACAACATCATTAACCTTCAATTATTGTCGGATGAAATTCTGCTCGTGTTTATATGTGTACACATAAAATTGGAGAAGCTTTTCCTCATGAAGAGAGTAGGCATTTGCCATTCGGATATTTGTTGACAGTTATTTTATCCAATCAACCACAATGAAACAGCGTGGTGGAATAAAGTCGAAAGCTTATAGGACACAAGTTTTCTGAGCAATAGGAAATTTACTATATGTTATTAAGTAAATTTTAAAGGCCGGCAACGCACCTGCAAGCCGTCGGGTGTTGCAGATATCCATAGTGCACAAGTGTGTGCCACTATAATATCTCCTGCGTAGTTGGCTAATCATTCTTGAGATTGGACGCCGTGACCGAAATCGGTCTGGAGGACATTATTATTATGTATATATTTTTTAACGACTATCTTATTTACTTTCTAAATCTGTTTATAGCTTTTATTTAATTATAAATTGTTTAAATAATAATCAATTTTGATACATCACATTAGCAGTAGCAGCAACGAGAAAAATCTTGATTTTTTTATGTAGGTACTACCTACCAGCGGCTGAATTCTACTATTCTAAGTATAACGATTACGATACGTTCTCGATTCAATTGCGATCCAACTTTGAATAAACTATATTTATTCGAATCGGAACCGAACTGATAATATGTTAACGTTTTTTTTTATATTGTATAGGTAGGCGGACGAGCATATGGGCCACCTGATGGTAAGTGGTCACCAACGCCCATAGACAATGTAAGAATTATAAGAAATGTTAACCATCGCTTACATCGTCAATGCGCCACCAACCTTGGGAACTAAGATGTCATGCCCCTTGTGCCTGTAATTACACTGGCTCACTCAAACCGGAACATCAATACAAAGTACTGCTGTTTTGCGGTAGAATATCGTAATCGTAAATAATGATGACGAGCTTGCACAAACCCCTACCACCGAACATATATCATTGTGTCAAAATCAAAATTAATCGTTAACTTTTATGCCAATAGTCGATAATTAAATTAAAGAATAGGTAAACGGATAAACGGCAGCGATCACGCTTCGATTCGGTTGCGATAGTGACAATTTGTTAGTAGAATTGTCCCCTGTATATTCGATTGAGATGAAAGCTGTCTTCGATTGATTCAACGATGTAATATTAATAAGTTAGCAAAAAATTAAAAATAAATATTACTTAAAAAAAATAATTTTTATTTGTATTTATTTGAGGTTTTAAAAAAAAAAAAATATTTTTATAATATTATAATAATAATATAATGTCCTCCAGACCGATTTCGGTCATGGCGGCCAATCTCAAGAGAGGTTAGCCAACTGCGCAGGAGATATTATGGTGCATAATATTATACTATTCTAAGGAACCTTAAAAAATGTTATGTACTAAGAACTTTTCGACTTTTTTTTATCAAATAATTCGAAGTCCCACAAAGGTTTATAGTTATATTAATGAACTATACAATTAGCGGATTTAGACAACATAAAACCTGTGTCTGTCCATTATTTTTCTTAACATAGGCAAGTGCACATACAAAATTCGATCGCGTCCTTCGAATTTGAATTTCGAATTCGAATAAACACGAACATACATGAAACCAGGAAATCGTTGAGTTTATAACTAAATTAAAATGGCTCCCTTCTGAAAGCTTTAGTGAAATATTCTTACAGCAGGAATAACGGGGGAGAATGCAGGGAACGGGGTGGCGGGGAAGCGGCGGACGTCCTCCTCTCCTTAAAACACGCTGTCGTCCATGGCGACTGCGCGGCAGACACCGTACACCCACAGGTATCTCTTTCACTCTCGTTAATATCTCACCCGAGCAAGCGAGATGAATATGTATTTGATTGTTACCATTCCCTGGGTAGACAAGGGTGAATAGGAAAATGCAAAGGGGCGGTTATGGAATTCTTGTAATTAATATAGAGGATTAATGCCATTTGTATAGGAATACCTACATGAGTATTTGGTGCGTTACGGTGAGTTGATTACAATGGTAATATGCGTTTTCAATTTTCGTCCTTACTATGTATACAATTAGCTTCATATTACATTGCAGTTAAGATTAACTTTTGATTTTTGGAAGGTTTCAATACCGTGTTTTGATAGAAGATTTATCAGACGGAAAATTATTAATGTCATTGAAACAGTACGTAAAATCAAAAATATTTTATGTTGCAGTTCTTCTACACTTAACTTCTAAAAAATAATCATTTTTCAATCATGTATGTCTGTAGAAATACCTTATTGCACAATATTAATATTTCGTTGTTTTTTTTTTAATTATCAAATAATGACGTCGATTTAAATAAATGAGGCACTTTTTGATGCGTGTCACTATCAAAGAAAGAATAGCGATCGTTATCGAATTTATAAAATTAAAAAAATGAAGGCTGGTGCTTTCGACGACTTAAGTATTATGTTTGTTCATTAAGTACAACGTTGAAAAAGTTGAAGAGTGTGTGAGATGTTATCCAATTTATTTTATAAAGAGATGCGAGCGGTACCTACTGTAATATGGGGTTTTCCAATAGGGACGCTTGAACTTTGACAGCTGATTGCGGCCATGTTGTTTGAGTGACAGCTGTCAAATGCAGTGTGTTATATTCATTCCGTCCTCCCAAACCACCATGGCAGGTTACAGTGTCGAGCAGCACGTGCAAATCATAAAATTGTTTTATGAAAATGGGTCTTCAGTTCGAGCAACGTTCCGCGCACTTCGCCCGTTTTACGGTCGCGATGATCGTCCTGCCGAGTCGACTATCCGTCGATTGGTGGACAAATTCGAGTCAACCGGGTCAGTTAACAATCAGCCGGTTCCCGTGCGTCAACGTAACGCGAGATCTGCCGAGAATATCGCCGCTGTGCGCGACAGTGTCCTCGAAAACCCGCGGCAGTCAATTCCGCGTCGCGCACAGGAACTCGGCCTTTCGCAGACGACAACTTGGCGAATTTTGCGTTGTGACTTGAGCCTGCACCCGTACAAGATCCAGCTGACCCAAGAGCTCAAGGTTAATGACCATAGACAGCGCCGTGTGTTCGCTGACTGGGCATTAGAGCAGTTGGAAGTTGACGCCGATTTTGGCAAAAAAATCATCTTCAGCGACGAGGCGCATTTTTGGATGAATGGCTATGTCAACAAGCAAAATTGCCGTATTTGGGACGAGACCAATCCACACGAGGTTCACCAAGTGGCAATGCACCCGCAGAAAATGACTGTTTGGTGCGGATTTTGGGCCGGAGGCGTGATTGGTCCGTATTTTTTTGAAAACGATAATGGTGTGGCCGTCACCGTCAATGGTGAGCGATACCGGTCGATGATAACCAACTTCTTTTGGCCTGAAATCGAGAATATGGATCTGGACAACATGTGGTTTCAACAGGACGGCGCTACTTGCCACACAGCACACGCTACGATGGAAGTTCTGCACGAGCAATTTCTGGACATGGTCATCTCGCGCGGAGGCGACGTGAACTGGCCACCGAGATCGTGCGATTTGACCCCGCTGGACTTTTTCTTGTGGGGTTTTCTTAAGTCGCAGGTCTATGCCAACAAGCCGCAAACCACCGATGCCCTCAAAGTCAACATACGCCACGCCATCGATCAAATACAGCCCGATTTGTGCGCCAGAGTCATCGAAAATTGGACCTTTCGTGTGCGCGCCACCAACCGAAGCCGTGGCGGTCATTTGAATGATGTCATATTCCATACATAATGGGGTCGATAGACCTTCCAAATAAAAATCGCAAATATCTCTCCTACATGTATTTTTTTTTGCATTTCAAAGATCAAGCGGCCTTAATGGAAAACCCTATATAAGTTTTGATTGTACTTTTTTTCAAAGAACTTATCTCAGTGAACTCTATTATAGTATTTTTGTCATTTCAAAGGTACATAAAAAGTTTTGTCATAATTGTCATGCGAAACAAAATATTAAGTTTTAGTGTTTGCTTCTTTTGAAGGCACTGATTTATATCTATTGGATTATCTGGCAAGTTTGTGCCGGTTTTAAAGCGTATTTGCGTATTATCCATAGACAAAGAGAATATAAATGCGTGTCATTTGATATCATTAATTAGACCTGTGTTTATGCTGTCTACAGAAAGGCGACACGAAGTTATCGCACTAGCTATTTCATTTATATTATTAAGTAAACATCGAAATATATTTTATGAGAGAGATTATCCTATCTAAGAAATTAAATATACATATAATTCTAAAAATACAATGTTTAGGTATGCAAGAAAAAATATGTCGAATTTCGTCTAAAAACAAAAATGAGCGAACGATGATTCAACGATGCACGATACTTTTGTTATTTGTGAATAAGAAAATTTAATGAATGAGTATTTTTTAAAAATGTAATTAACATATCTTCCCGGACATACCCGGTCGATTTTCCATAAAAATAAATTTTAGACTCAAGAAATATATTCGGTATCCATGACGTTGTAATAATTAATTAATTATCTGTGATGGATGTAAGTAAACCTTGAGGCCTGGAATTCGACTATCTAAATAAATATTAAAACAATGAGAAAAAAAATCGAAAATTTCTTTCATTTCTATGCTCTTTAAATTAAGCCCTAATTTTTCGTGCTCATTTTTTTGTTTCCCAGCCAGGCAAAAATCCTAGCCGGTAAAAATAAAACAGCGACTGAAAAAATTAATTTTTCTTCAGTCGCTGTTTTATTTTTCATTAAAATAATTCTCGACTCTTTAGTATTCTCCTATTTCGTGTAGTAATTTTATTCTAGTTTTAACATAGATACTATAATGTTAATCTGTTTCTAGATGGTGGTAAACAGTGGTGGAGGGTACCCGTACTATGAGCACTACAGTGGTACCCCTCTTTTTCCCACCATGAGTGTCAATGTTTCTATGAACATGACCATGCATGGCTGTCCAGCAGACCAGTTGTGTTCTCAAGTAAGTTTAAAAACAGTTTAATAGCGTTTCAAAATCAGTATTCTTCAAGCTTAGGCCTTTTTATGTTTGTGCCTGCGCATGTATGTATAATCAATCGAAATAAAACACGGTGATCCTATTATCTTGATTATAGTATTTATATTACAAGTATTTATTATTTACTAGCGTTTTGCCCGCGGTTTCACCCGCGTAAATCTCTTTGGTGAAATGTAACGAAGCAAGCTTGAATCCTAACGAACACCAACCCTCCAACGCGGGAGCCGTGAGCAAAAACTAGTATGGCCATAAAACTCTTCCATTTTTATAAATTTGCTCACATTTCGCACATTTACGACGATATTGATAACGAGCCGGTTGGCGTGGTGGCTGACATGAACATGTCTGTTTGTTCTGAGTCTGGGTATAATTATCTATGTAAGTATGTATGTATTTACAAAAGAAAACTAGTATATGTAGTATATCAGTTGTCTGATTTCCATAGTACGAGCTCCGCTTAGTTTGGGACCTAATGGCCTTGTATGAATTAATGTTCCAGGATATATTATTTATATCTCACATGACCGATAAGCATCGTAGGTAAAAAAGTGGGCATTTCGTGTTCAGAAGTGAAATAAAATATGATGAAGAAACCTATATATCTGAGTTGTTTAATATTATTCATCCACTGCACTAGAATGGCGAACTCTCTCCCTATAACGAAAGGAGGGCTTTGCCTAACAGCGGCAGCGGGGCGTTGATATATACTTGTAATACTCCGGTGAATTCTTAGGAAGATATGCGTATTTAAAATTGTTTTGCTCATTGTATTAAGCAAATCCTCTCCTCTGGTTTTTTGCCTTCTTTTCGTAATGTAATCTGTAACATATAAAAAAAGTTGTGTGATCGGGTCAGGAACGAAGTTCTGTGCGATATTTTTTCGACTCAAACCGTGTTTTAAAATGTCGATTTTAATTTATTATATTTTTGTATTTTTGTCACACCGAAAAGCACATCAACCTCCTTATCGACCTCTTAAATTCGAATGCATTGCATTTTGTAGCATTTGGTAGGCATAATATGAACGCTATTTCGATACTCACGTGATCTTAGGCCACTGCCATTTCACTCTACTGTAAAAGAGCTTCGTTCCAAAAATTATATAGGTAGGTACTTGACGCGCGCAGTAATATAGCCTAGCATTATAAGTCAATTTTCAACATTTTACGATCGCGGGTCAAATTTGTTTCTTATAGTACAGCTTTGCTTTGTACAGTGGATATATGTATGTGAATGAACCCGAAAAACATTCGTTCCATTCCATGCATTTAATAACTTGATGATTTCTTAAAAAAAATATATTCATACCCTTGATTAGGATGTTTAATTACTGTTAGTATATACTTGTATAAGTAGGTAATTTACAAGCGAATGGCGGACGCGTTTATACCTTTTTAAGTAACGTAGTTGTAATATAGCTGTGTTTGAGACAGTTAACTGTTATCTTATTTAACAATACATACCTTGTTAACAGGTGCAATGGAATCAAAATACCGCTGCCCCATCCGTGAACGTTGTCTATCCCCAAACACAAAATGTCATCCCCACTTCCTACCCGTCTGCCACGTACTCGTTCACAGCAGACTTTAGAACACCAAACCAATCCGACCCATTAATAACGGCGACATCCACTTTCAAACCATTACAGTTACAAAACGCCCAAAAGCCAAATCCAAATTATCTTTTCCAACAAAAGCCAAATTTCCCAAATCAGAAGAATATGGGGCAAGTTTTGAAACGGTCACCGTCGAAGATGTATATGCAAGAAAGTCCTAAAGAGCAGATAAATAATAATGGTTATATACTTAATCATCAAGGACCCGTGCATCAAGATTACGGATACACCACTTGTGTTAACGCGTCGGGTAAAGTTCAGGTGAGTTGAATTGTAGATTATGTATAAGTACATTATTTATGGTACTGGAGCCCACGATATTTCATTCCCCCATTAATGATGCGACTAATTATTTATATATAATATCTGGGAATGGATTCTTATCGGACTAGATTATGTGTCGTGGGTTCTTAGACTATTAGTTACTTTTTTTAATTAACGATTTTTTTCTTTTTGTCTTTAAAATCTGATATACACCCACAGTGTGTGTTTTCGATAGTAAATTGTCTTTTACTCTGTTCGATTATATTCATTTATGTTTGGCTTAGGTTGGTGCTTTAAGTGGATGTTCAGAGGACGACGAGCAAAAGCCGAATTTGTGCAGAATATGTGGTAAAACATACGCAAGACCGAGCACCCTCAAGACTCATCTGCGTACGCACTCAGGCGAACGACCTTACAGATGCGGTGACTGCAATAAGAGTTTCTCGCAAGCAGCTAATCTGACCGCTCATGTTCGTACACACACAGGCCAGAAACCTTTTAGGTGATTGCTTGATTCAAAATAATATTTAGTAGTCCTACAAATACATATATTAACTCAAATGAGATATATGAACAAGAGCTTATTTAAATAAGCTATTAATTAATATGTTTAAAGAATATAAAATCCTTTACCTATTTAATTCCGCTTAACTTAGAAATATTCAAACAACAGTTAAGTTACTCAAGTTTTAACCATTATTGTCGATGGTGACAGAAATCGATGAATTCGTAAAAAACTGTTTTACTACCAGATTTATCTTTATAAAAAGAAGTGAATGGTGAAAAATGGGTGACGGTTTCAGAAGAATCTTCTGTAATTTGAATACGATTCATTGTGCAGTGTGTGTCTACACAAGCGCTCTCATGGAGTCCAGTCCCAGGACTGGAGCAATGGACAAGACTTGAGATCTTTTTTTTTAAATACTTATAGTTTATAAGCATCCTCAAAGTTTGGCTTTATGTAATAAGCGGTCATTGTTAATGATTTGCTTTCTATCAATGTATTGTTAATAATATTTACAGGTGCCCGATATGTGACAGAAGATTTAGTCAAAGTTCAAGTGTTACGACACACATGAGAACACATTCAGGGGAACGACCGTATCAGTAAGTACCTTGTTGTACCTTTACAGTAAAGTAAATCTTCCAAAGCTAGGTAATCATTCTCCCCACCACGCTGTTCCAGGTTTATGTAAACGGTAAAAAGGTAAACGTTGTCTTTAGATATTTTTCTTTGACGCCAAGAACGAAACGAATTGATTTTCGAACTCGTCGAACATTGTATGTTATTAGCATAGTACTTACTACGTCAATAACACACCTAAAATTATAAATACAATTTCAATTTACCTGCATGCATTTTTTCAAATTTTGAAAATTTTTCACTCGACGCAAAGCTGCCCAAAACAGAGGCCGTGTTTCCGCGCTGTACGGCAATGAATAACCTTTGCGCCAAGTAAGACCTGGAGCGATTATCAAAACCCCTCTCTTTAAGGCGACGGCCGATCTCCCTAATAAAAGTAAGGGCATCCGACCCCCAACATCCCGACGTCTCGAACGCCAGTGGCACAAATATGTAATTCTCACACAAGGGGGCATATTTCTCCCGCTTTCTGTCAGCCGCACTTTCAGCAGCAGCCCCAGCCGTTCGTGTTGTTTGAGGCAAATGTGAGACCGCGAATGTATTGACCTAAAATAACACCTTTAATAGGAAATGTTGTGTATGGACTATGGCTTAATTTGAATATATTTTTATTTTCACAGGTGTCGCTCTTGCAAAAAGGCGTTTTCAGACAGTTCGACACTGACTAAGCATTTGAGAATACATTCCGGGGAAAAACCTTATCAGTGTAAATTATGTCTACTCAGGTATGTATAAATATATTTTAACATTTTTTTTAAAATACTTTTTATTGATAGGCATATGTATAAGAAGACTGAGACAATTTTTTCGTTTTAAAAAGTAATGTTAGGTTGTCATTTTAAGTTATTTAATAATAAACAAAGTTTTGAAAACAAATTAATCAGATGACTTTGGAAGTCAAATGAAGTTTTTTATTTGACTTTCTAAGTGAAACTTAGCTTTTTGAATTGTAACCTGAAACAATTGTATTCTCTTTCAGACTTTATTTATTGTTTTATTAAAAGTTTATTTTCATTTACAAATTTACAATGCGAAGCCAATGATACAAATGACTTGTCTTGTAAATAGTCAACAATATGAAATACAAGGAATTGATATTTGACGGTAGAATAAATACGTTTAAATTGGTATAGAGGTATCAATATATCTTTTTTTTTCTTTCAGATTTTCACAATCAGGTAACTTGAACAGGCACATGCGTGTACACGGGAACATGTCTGGTGGAATGCTCGGCTGACACATGTAGCATTACACTATGCCACGGTTTTAAACAAATACTTCTTGTGAAACGGTGGAAGAATTTTGGAAGGGGTCAATGTCACGAAAACCTTCACACAGCGATATAAAAACTGGTTTATTGTAATTTAAGCGGTTAAATCATATAATTCAAAAATAATATCATTGACTTTATATATTTTTTATAGCATAGCAATACACAGCATGCTTTAAAATATGAATATAGTTAATTGTAAGAGATAAAAAATATATCTCCTTCATTATTCCTTTCTCGTTTTAATGTCATGAAATAAAAAGGAATTCTGTATTTTTTTCTAGTTAACACTGGCGAAATATATATATTTTTTTTAATTCAATTACTTAGCATAGCCCAGTTGCTGTAGTAGCTGAGAAATTGTATATAACTTTAAAACAATGTAAATACTTAGCTTTAAATATATTTATTAAAATATTCTAGTCACTTACAAGTTTGAATTTTAGCGCACCGATTCAGGGTTTGTAAGTAATTTTGGAGATTATATCAATAATAATTAATGCTAAAATATCTGTAGATATACTAAAATTATATGCCAAAATAATCAGTATTATTATAGTTTCATAATTATAAATAATTTGATGTAAAATTAATGAAATAAACTGTGTTTATTTGTAAATATAGTACATCTCTATAATCAAATTAACTTTTATTTTCAATAACATCCCGTAAACGTCATACGACTACCTACATTTTGCTGTATAGTAAAAAGTTCGTCGATTATTCCATAATAATTATAAACTCGGTGTTTGCTTGGTGTTAAGCTTGCAATATTGCACTAAGATCGACAAATTCCATTCAGTCAACCATCATGGCACTTTCTTTCGAATTTAATTTATACGTCTGAGGCAAAACTAATATACTCAAGTATTTTTGCATATAATAAACATACACGTGATTATAGTTTATTTTAAAAAAAAAGATACACTTCAACAAACAAGATAACTTCTATATCTAATGAATCTAAAAGTTTATCAACTTTTCTTTTTTATTTTTCTTACAAATTACATTATGTATATTTATAAAATAAAATTACCATATATATTTTAAAACACGTATAATGATAATTAAAATATACGATTAAAATATAGGACGCTCGACAGAAGTGATAATATTTATTATTAATTATAATATATTAAATATAATTTAAATTAGTACTTGAGAGTTGGTAGCTCTTATGTACAGTAGCCCGCGTCGATAATAGTGGCACCGTAACGCGTTACGTTACGAAGCGGTTTACCCTTCCATAAGAAGTTATCACTTCAATAAATGGTTGTCTATAAAGTCGGTTTACGTACGATAATTTTACGTGATAACGTCATAAAACAGTGATGAATACTCGCACGCATCGGCCGATTGAGTGGAAGAGAGATGGATTCGTCACAAGCCGAACGCTTAGGCCGAACGTGCCTCTCTATCGCTTGTTACGCGCTCTCGGCTCAGGCGGAACGTTACTATGAGTCATGCTTTTTCGTGCGTGCAGCCGGCGTTCATCTATACTACTATATAAATCTAATGGTTCTGTATGTACATTTTTTTTCCACCTAATTTTGTGATAAATAATCGTTTTATGATGCAGTGATTCACATTATACTATTTTTTTCATTTTTGTCTATCGGGTACAGCTAGTCGATTTATAAGACGTTATCACGTCAAAAATATGTTATCTTCACGTAGACTACCTTTTAACGATCTTTGTTTCCTTTTATAATTGCTAAAATATCCTACCGGTACATATCTAATTTTCCTATTTCCCAAAGGATAAATTAAAAATTTAAACACTCCTGAGTAAATTAATAAATAATGAACATTAGCCATAGCTAATTATAACAAGGTCGTAATTTTTAAATTTCATGATCGCAAGTTCGCAACCAATGCTTGTGTCTATGTTGCTTTACAAATTTACGAGTCTGTGATAACTCATAGACAAAAATAACTTTTAAATTTGTAGAATGACATTCGTTTGACACATCATATTTGATTTCTTCGTAGTCCGTATTATTTCCATTGCGCGTCATATTTCATCAATTTACACCTTAATCGGGTCAACACTCAACCGGCATTTAGAAATTATTATTGTTTACTTAATTCCTGGCTATTTCATATACGGCGTGACTGCTATTTGTTCTTTTCTTAAAATAGCAAAGATATTACATTTTTTTATATCTTTTGCTTTGTGCAGAAAAGTTTACTAAAATGTCTGAAAGCTCCCCCGACGAACTAAATTCTAAACGCAAAGATTTCATTTGCGGTGTTGTTGAAGGTATGTTAAATTTTAGAGGCTAGTATTTGAGAAAACGCATGTGTTTTATGAAAAAATCATACATAATTATGTTAGTCAAATTGAATGACCGGAGATCTATTGCAGGCTTTTACGGTCGACCATGGACCACGGAGCAGAGGAAAGACCTGTTCCAGAAGTGAGTACTTATTTTAATTCTATAGCATTTCAATGCTTTAATTAATGATCTTAAATTCTTATCAGATTGTTATTAGATTGATTTTGATAATAAAAATTTGTTTTCACCAAAACAATATTTATTCCTTTTATCCTTTTCTTATTCATAAAAAAACTTATTAAGTAATTAAAAATCTATGATTTACACATTTTTAATAATATTTATATTTAATAATACATATTTCCTCTCGATATTTAGACTCAAGAAATGGGGCTTAGATATGTATGTATATGCTCCAAAAGACGACTACAAGCATCGTGCATATTGGCGAGAACTTTACACAGTGGAAGAGGCTGAACATTTGACATCTCTGATCTCTGAAGCCAAGTCCCATGGAATAACATTCTGCTATGCTCTGTCACCGGGACTGGACATAACATATAGCAGCCAGAAGGAGATAACAACTTTGAAGAGGAAATTGGAACAAGTATGTATTAAATTGTTTGGAAATACATATATTGGAAATAAAGCTAACAATAGATAATTATACATTTCAATCTATTAGTAGGTATGGTTTGAATGTTGTGATCCTAGATTTATTTTAGGGGATTACCTGCATGTTGATATCTAGTGAGACATTATTAGTTTCTTAATAATATTTGGACAGCTGTCTCTGTCTGTGATTCATTATAAACCTATCATTAAATCTGTAAATCTAAACTACAATAATTAAAAATTTTATATGTAACTATAATCATAAAATAAATTAGTATGCAATTTGTATGGAAGGAAACAAAGCATTATTTTTTTATACAATTTATGTTTGCAACGATATATAAACATTTAGTTATTGTATAATTGTAAAAATAGTAAAAAGTATATGTGGCAAGATTTAGTATCAAAAATATATCAATCCATTCATAACATTTATTTCTTTGCAATAAAAATGTTTTGTTAAAAAAAAACATTATCTGCAAAATGACCTAGGAATTAATAAGCCAAATAATATGATGCCATTAATAAAATTAATAAACAGAAAAGCGAAAATCACATATGTACCAAGTATGTATCAAGGATTTAATATATTTTTTTACATTAGGCCTCTTGTTTCTATGTTTATTGAAATGGCATATGATGTACATAATGGTTTAGAAACACTCAAAAAAGGGAAATGGACTGCTACTCCTTAATACAGATTATTTTATAACCTAGCAAGGAGTACAGTACTACACCAACTTGATTAAAATTATAATAAATTTGTATAAACTGATTGTAATTTAAACTGCTGTGTTAAAATCTCTTTTGCGAATAAAGATATATTATTATTATTTATCAAACAGAATTTGCTCTCTTATCACTCCAGTCCAGTCTAGTTATGGTTTAAAAGCATCATGCTATGGTATTTATAGTGCAATGTTATACTTGCAGGTCTCACAGTTTGGTTGCACATGTTTCTCCCTTCTCTTTGATGACATTGAACCGGAAATGAGTGAAGCTGACAAGCAAATATTTCAAAGCTTTGCACATGCCCAGGTAATATACACATTTAGAAAATAATGATAGTATCTTTATATCAAATTCGATTATTTCTTATGATATTCATATAAACTTTTGTTTAATAGGTTTCAGTTACCAATGAAATTTACCAGCATCTCGGCTGTCCAAGATTCCTTCTGTGTCCCACACAGTACTGTTCAACTCGAGCTGTTCCCACAGTCAACAGCTCGGAGTATCTCAACACCCTAGGCACTAAACTTTCTCAGGAGATTGACATTATGTGGACTGGTATGTATACATTATGTTCTTGAAAGTTTACTGCGCCTCTGACATTATTTGTAGTTCTGTGACATAGAAAAAAACTTATATTATGTTAAATAAAAAATAATGGCCAATTGACAGTGGGACTTTAACGTGATATCCCCATACATTTTTACCATAAAAATAAAATAATTTCAGGTCCCAAAGTGATATCAAAAACGTTGACAACGGAATGTATTGAAGAAATAACGCAGGTGCTTAGACGACCCCCAGTCATTTGGGACAACCTGCATGCCAATGACTATGATCAGAAAAGGATTTTCTTGGGTAAAGAATACTTGAAATCATTCCTTCATTTAATTTAACAAGTAATTTATGTTTTATATAGAATTCATATAAAATATTCTCTCCTGTTTTTGACTGTTGTAATGTGTTAAACCCCTAAGATTTTCTGAAAGAGATTGTTACTTAAGATCTTATGATGCACATTAAGACTTTCGTATATGATTTTAAATTTATAATTCTGTGGCGTATAATTATTATCTGATTTTTTTACCAGGACCGTACTGCGGGCGGTCACCCGAATTGATTCCATTGCTTCGTGGAGTTCTATCTAATCCTAATTGTGAATACAATGCCAATATGATTCCAATTTGGACCTTGGCTCATTGGGCACGATGTAGCCTTGATGCGCCTGCTCATAGTAAGTGTCATTATATAATATTATTTTTTATTATAACTAAAATTTAGATTTCAATTTTTAGAATAAATAATCAACTCTTAATGACTGCAGACCAAATTAATCTGCTACTTAAAAAAATCACCTGAACTTTTCTGTTGACTTCCTAAAAACACATATTATGTCTTACTCCATTTACATTTGTATTTTTTAATCTATTCACAGTGGAAGCGGTATCTTGGGATATTAAGTTGGAGAGGGAAAGTGAACAAGGTGTGTGTGAAGACGAAGTGCCTTTGACCCTCGGAAAACATGTCTATCATCATCGACAGGCGCTCCGGTAAATAAATACTAATCACAAATCCTTTACAGACTTAAAAACAGCAATTTCATTTATGTGTCGCAATTTGAGCCTATTTTTATTCGATCAGTCCGTTGTTGCATTTTCTGTTCTACATGAAGTACATCTAGATAGTGTTCATAACTTTATTCTTTGTGTTTATCAATGATATGGTATGTAAATTATATTTCACGACTATAGCCATAAAATAATTAGTTCGGTTATTATCATATCATTAACTAAATTAAAACCGGTTTACAATTACCTCATTAACAAAATTACTACTAGCAAGCATTTCTTTGTACTTGTACGAATGTTGACAAACACGTGCCAGAGCGATATCAACAGCTGAATGTGTATACGAACTTTCATGAAGCTAACAATTTATGTATTTTATTTACAGGCAAGCAATCAATGAATGGTTGCCAGAATTTTCCATACCTAAAACTGCACAGGGTCCAGTCATCAAACCCCAGC
Organism: Nymphalis polychloros; assembly: GCA_905220585.2. Lineage (NCBI taxonomy): Eukaryota > Metazoa > Arthropoda > Insecta > Lepidoptera > Nymphalidae > Nymphalis > Nymphalis polychloros. The sequence continues at coordinate 2,585,343 of HG992264.1, read as the reverse complement.
CACCTGTAATAAGTAAGTGTTAAGAGGATAATTTAATCATAGATAATATGGAAGTAATTAATCTACTTTAAGCTTTAATTTGCTTTAGATTTACAGATTTAAAAATAAAATACAAATGATAAAAAATATTTGTATTATTTCAGTGCCGCCAGTGCCAATAATTCCGATTTTACCATCGGTGAACACGTGCATGTCGTTGGTTACGGGCACCACCAGCAGCACCACCACCACCAGCATCTCTGACCTGTCATCTATCCCGACCGTCAACACCAGCCAGCTGCAGGCGCTCGCCGACGTCTGCTCCGCCACGCCCGACCGCCCCATACTCTCCACCGGGGTGAGTCGCCACCCCCGCACACAGATAACAAAAGGCTAATAAAGAATATTGATTAAATGTTTTGTTTCAGGTGTCGCCAATAGAAACTTTCAATCCGATACCGAATTCGGTGATGAATTCGTTAGTTTCACCGACGAAAGTAATTCTAAACGAGTCGATACCGAACCCAATAATACCGATCGCCAGTTCCAACATATCGTTACCACCAGAAATGCCAGTATCGACCCTTCCGGTCCCGATTATGGGCTTGAAAACGATCGAACACCATAAAATCGAGACCGATCAAACTATGGCGGATAAACTCGACTTGAACGAATCGGTGTCGAACGATAGCGTGCTGGAGACGACCAGTTTTATCGAGGAGATGAAGAAGGATAAGGACGACGACGACACGATCATCGTCGACGACGTGGAGCCGACGATAGAACAGCAGCAGAATGGCGATATGAGCATCGGAGGTTCGCTATTTGTTTGGTTTATATTTTTAACTTATTAAAGGTAAAGTTAAATAGTTATAATAACTAATTATACAAAGTAGTATATATAAATTACTATAATTAATAATAAGTATATTTTCCTATCTTTACAAGTATTCAATCTTTATTCCGCGAAAAATATCCTTCATGAAGGCAGTTCGAAGTTCTCATTGAGTACACAATGAAAAACTGTATTAAAAGAAAATGTCCTGAATTTTTACCAAACATTCACTTGTCTGCTCTAAAGCTAACGAAGAACCGAAACGTTTCTTGTAACAAAATATCAAAGTGATTGAGAACCACTGCTGGTACGGTAACGGCCTGCTTAAACGCTACAAGTGATTCCTAAAGTAATGAGCTGAACATCCCGCAGACACCCCCCAGACGCTGAGCCCGTCGCGCGCCGCCGAGCCGTTGGACGTGGACCTGCCCGCCGCCGACACCGACGTCGTCATGAACGATCAGCTCAGTGAGGTACGATCACTAATACAATATCACGTTAGAACGCCCGGGATGGATTTTTATTGCAATAATGAGAGATAGCGTGTGGAATTATTCATTATTGTTGATTCATTAATTTTCAATCAGAATACACAACATATTATAAATTTTGAAAAACTTTTCCTATAATTGTAATGACTATGGAATGCAGAAAATGTAATATATAAAAATTGATAATGCATTGAATTATACTGCTCTTAGGTAGTAAAATATTCCATGATTTATGTATGCATTTGTAAACGAAATGAATTAAATTTTAATTATTATTAACAAAAAATAATAATATTTCAGAATTGCTCCATGCAAGTGGAACCGAGTAACAGTCCATTGAGTGCTGATATGATGGTGGAGCCCACTGAACCAGCTGAAGTTTCAGATGAGTGAGTATTTTGCAGCAATTAAATTTTTACTAATGATCCTAATCACTAAAACAGTCATTACATAACGGCCTAGATAGATAGAACGATTGTATCGAATTATTAATAAAAAAAAACTTACTTTGAACGCCAGTCAAAATATAAACATTGATTTTGATCTTACAGATTATGTGAGGATGCACCTTTAGAGGAGAACGCGTTAACAGCGGACGACTTAATGCTTCTGTGCGATCTATTCTACCTGCCCTTCGAGCACGGCTCCAGGGGCCTGAGACTGATGCACGATTACCACTGGCTCACGGCGCACGCCGCTAGCATACTGCCGAAGAACAAGACCGAGGTACACCCGATGACGATATGTACATTTTGAAGTTTAAATGAGAATATTTTTTGCACTCGGCCTCCCTAATAAATTAGCGGTCCTATGGTGATTTCGAGAGATTCATCACACATAGAGGCTGCGAACGAAGAGGTCACAGGTGGCCACCAGGTCGACGTCGGCCGGTTCTAACCGTAACGATGTTCCGTCCGGACGGGCAGGCGGGCGGCGCGGCGACGGGCGAGTGGCGGCGGCGGCTGCGGCGCTGGTCGTGGTGGGCGGCGCGCGTGCGGCGCGCGGCGCGGCGGGTGGGCGCGGCGCGCAACCGCGAGCTGCACGCCGAGCTGCGCCCCTACCTGTGGGACCTGTGCGCCGTGCTCGCGCTGCTGCAGGCCTTCCTGCGCTGGCTCGGTAGTGTTGTATGAGACGACGAACCGTTCGCACGCTCGACGGGATGCGTCAAACTAAATTTTCTTTATTTGCATAAATGTAACGCGAATGCGTCGATCAGAAAATTATAGCTGAAAAGAATAACGAAAAAAGTAGTAAAACATCTAGATACTTGCGATACATTCTGTCAAATAAGAAGTATTGCTGAATTGTCATGAAGACAAATTGAGATCCGTAAGAGCGGCATGTTTATTTTATTGTAGTAACTATTTTTATAATTTCGATTCGAGCTTATTTTTTGTAATTGATGTTCAAATCGTTTTATAGTAAACAGTCGTCCATTGCTGGTTGAAAGCTTCTTAAAGAGATACAAGTATAGTATAGTCCAGCTCAGAATGATAGCTTTAATTATTTGATGTCTTTTCAGAACTTGGAAAATTCCCTCCCAACATTGCAACAAACTCTCAAGGCAACTATACGTGTAAGTAACATTCTATTTTATTATATTTATTATACAGGGTTATTTGTAAGACGTACAAATAACCCTGTATAATAAATTATCAACGACAAATTTTATTGACACAACTTTTTAAGGGTTCTCCAAAGGCTGGCGTGAAGCCTTCGAAAGTGGGGCCCAGGAACCTTGGGTCTTCCGCGGGGGCCTCACTGCGGATCTTAGACGACTGTTACCAGTGGAATGTGCCGGGGACGCTCTGAGACCTCACTGCGCGCCTACGGGTCTACCGCTCACCGTAAGACCCTATATGCCCGCTGATGAAGAGGCGGTAAGTGACGCTTTCTACACCCTTAGTAAAATTAATATTTCTTAAAGGACTGAATATTTATTCACAACTCTTGTTTTATTCTCTTTCTGTTGTACTATTTATTTTTAAAATTATTTGATAATACAATCAATCAATGTATGATATCTTTAAATGAATAATTCCTCTGCAGGTATGCACAATATGTCATAAAACCTGTCGAGATGGATCTGACTGTAGTGATTTATTCCCGAGCGATCTCCAAACTCTACCAGCCGATAGGTAAGATTATTAGATTATGTATTCATTATTTTATTAATAACTTTGTAAAAGCAATTCGACACTTATATACCACCCATTTCGTTCCGCCGTTCATATTCTACCGCCAAATAGCCGCAAAGGTAAAGGAGCCAATTGAATTAATTTCTCATATTAGAACCAATATATTCGATGCCATGTTTGACAATCTAGGAAACGCCTCTATTAATAGTGCCAATGACAATGAGCAAAGTCGAACACCTTCAATCGGGTGGTATATTTACCACCACATTTTTTACTACAAACAAAAGATTAACTTGCTCTAATATGCCTACTAACATATAAAGCCCTTTCCATAATGTATATAAAATATGTTACAATTAAAAAAAATTAAGTCTGAATTATAATTTTTTTAGATTGGTAGCCCCGTTCCTTACTTTGACACCGGAGCTATGCATGGTTATAGAAGATGATGGTTATATGGAAGGGGACAGTTCGGAAGTGGATGGAGACGATCCCGATGCGGAGAAATTGGATGTTAAGATAAATAGTAAGTCTTATTCATTTTTAATACATATTATCATGTTGAATTTTGTTTTGTAATATTCAGGTATTTATATTAACATAAATAATCAAGAGTAAGTTTAAATGTGGAGTAATAACCAATATTAACATTACAGTAATTATACATGTAAATCAGGAACAATTAGCGAAAATGATAATTGGTCACCAACACCCTCAGACATTAGCAGTGTAAGAAATGTTAACTATCGCTTACATCGCCAATGCACCACCAACCTTGGGGACTAAAATGTTATGTTTTATGCCTTATGGACATTAGGCAAAGGGAGGTTACACTAGCTCACTCACTCTTCAAATCGGAAAACAACAATACCATGTACTGTTGTTTTGCAGTAGAATATCTGATGAGTGGGTGGTACCTACCCAGACAAGCCCTACCACCAAGTAAATTAAAACATGTTAGTGTATTTATGTTGCCTTGACAAACAAACATAACAAATTTGATTGCAATATTTGTAATCATTTAGGGACTATAAAGTTATTGTTCATTACAGATGTTAAACCAGAAATCGTCGGCTATGCATGTGCAGCACTAAATAGCAAAGAGTTTTACAAGAAGCAGGAAATTGCATGGATACCAGAAATGTGTATTAAGTATCCTATGGAACTGCTGGAGAGGGACGACTTGAGTCCCGCCGCAAAGGTATGTAATATAATTTATCACTTCCAAATTTTATTATTTTATGCAGCAATTTTATGTACCTAAAGTGTGTGTCATATTATTAAAGTTTTTTTAATTAATTATATTTATGAAAAAGGGTGAAGTAAAAGTTTTTTTATTCAATTCATTACAACTTTTTGTTTCTGTTTTTTTATTTTATTATTAAAATAATTTTGGACGTATATTATGTAGAACTGTTGGAGATCCAAATCAATAAATCATTTATATACATTTATATACTTAGCAAAATAAAAAAATAAAAATGTTTGTCATAATAATTGGTGGAGTGTTGTCAGCACAAGTAGTTTGCCTAACCTGTGTGCGCGTGTGTCAGGAGTGCGTGCGGCACTTCCACGAGTTCAGCGCGCAGGAGCGCGCGCCGGAGAGCGTGTCGGCGGCGCACCCCGCGCTGCTCACGTGCTGCGTGCTGCGCGCGCGCTCCGACCCGCACGCCGCCGCGCGCCTGCTCACCTGCCTGCTCGCCGCGCTGCGGGCGCACGGTCGGTGACCCTCTAGTCTCTACTATTAGGGCACGTGACCTACGGGAGCGCGAAGAGCGTCGACCGTTACAATAAATATCCACCGATATTATGCCAACTGTGACAGGCAAAAAGGATATTAAACGCAGATCGCAACCCAAAAAAAAAAAAAAACAATATAATTTTGTATTTTATTCTTTTTTTTAATAAAATTATTACGCACACACGTATATATAATCTATAAAAATTATAATTTCTTGACAGGTGTAAACGGTGTCCACGCGTGTATAAACGCAACCGATCACTATCTCCAGCAGTTCTACGGCAAGCTGGGCTTCGTGGAGATGTCCCGGGGCAACGGTCGGGTGTTCCTCGCGCGCGCTTTCTAGCGCCAACGACAATATCAGATATCGAACTAGCGGTATCCTAGTTATATCAACGCAAGGAAATTGACAATTTCCTTAAGTAGGTATAAGCGCAAGAAACGACGTCTTTAACCGCATTGACTTTATGTATTTATTTAAATATGTTTAGTTGCACAATTTAATTTATTCAACACACTGCCTTTAAGTCTTTGGAATGTTTGACTTTTGTAAAACTATTATTAAAACAACGAAGACTTGATATAAATTAAATTAATTATGCGAGTAATATATATAAGAAAAAATGTTCATCTAATCTTATTGTGCAACTAAATGTCCGTAATTTTTATAAGATATGACATAGCTACAGTTCCTTCTTCCCTTTTATAATTTTTTATCTTAAAATCAACACTAGCACCCAAGCTTACAATGGCACGCTTTGTATTAGTAGTCCTTTCATATGTACAATATTTATAAAAGGCAGTTTAAACACCTCCAATTCTTCAATAATATGTTGCAGCTATCCATGTAGTATGGTGACGGCCCACTATTTGCTATAAGCTTAAAGCATATTTCCAATTTTTACCTTAAATTTAAAATATCAAGAAAAAAAAATGTGTATAATTCTCAACAACATTAGAAAGGACTAACATTAATTAGATGCAATTAGGAAACTAATTTAAATATAGTTATTAACATAAGTATAAATGTTTTCTTCCATTGCTTAGAATTTAGACATTATTATTAAGAGCGTAGCCTTCCTTCGTCTGTAGTCCATTTCAATGGCAAGAGTAACGATAAACAAACCTTTGATGTTCATATTCCGTGAGATTTGCATTTATAATAATGATTAAAACAAAGCAAATCGAACAACTCATTCAGTAATTTTTACCTTCATTAGTTGAAACTCTAATGGCATGTTTTTTTTTTTTATTGTATAGGAAGGTGGACGATCATATGGGTCACCTGATAGTAAGTGGTCACCAACGCCCATAGACAATGGCATTGTAAGAAATTTTAACCATCGCTTACAACGCCAATGCGCCACCAGCCTAGGGAACTAAGATGTTATGTCCCTTGTGCCTGTAATTATACTGGCTCACTCACCCTTCAAACCGGAACACAACAGTACAAAGTACTGCTGTTTTGCGGTAGAATATCTGATGAGTGGGTGGTACCTACCCAGACGAGCTTGCACAAAGCTCTACCACCAAGTATATGTAACTTCAAGGTAAAAATTGTTTATCCTATTCACTGCTTCGATTGGAATAGACGATATAAATAAAATGATATTATATAATTAAATATACTATCAATCCTTAAAAACTCAGTGCTAAACATTTTATAGGTTGCTATCGTATTATGTAAATATTTTTAACTTAAGTATAAAAACTTTGATCAAACAATTAAAAAATCAATGTTTTAGTATTGTGTTATCTTTTGCCAAAATTTTGAGATTACTCAATTTTATTTAAAGAATTTCATAGTTGGTAAACTCAATTGTATACCGCCATTGTTACAACTTGGTTGTCCTAAACCAAGTAGGTATAATTATAAAGCAACAATATTTTATTGGTATAAAAAAGATTATTAATAGTGACCTATATAATTAAAAAAATATATTATAATAATTTTTTCACCTGTCTATATTGTCAAAAAATTTTTTCTTCAAATAAAAATATCATCTAAAGTTAGGGCCGATAACAGAATGCAGTTCTGACGTATGTCAGTTGTACATTATCAGCGATATAGTACTTCATCTTTCCTTAAATATAGGTCAGGAAAACTTCGAGGAATCTTCTTGGACACTATAATTAAGTTAAAAATTTAATAGAATTGTGTATCAGCGCGATATGGATTTAAAAATATATTTAAATTCAAATTAAAAAATGTATTGTAAATTTACTTATGTCATTAACTCGTTATTAATGACTAGCTGAGTCCGCGGTTTCACCCGCGTATATTTAATAAAAATATAACAAATAAAAATCAGCCTAGAACCTTTCTCGATAAAAGGACTATACAACACAAAAATATTTTTTAAATTCGAACCAGTAGTTCCTGAGATTAGCCGGATCAAACAAACTCTTCAGCTTTATATATTAGTATAAATAAACGGCCTTACTGCAAATAAACAATAATATTTTTATTGTGAATTATTCGCTACTTCAAAATTATTAAGTCCAATTCGACCATGGATATGTCAGGAGCGCATTCTCTCAGCGCCGGAGAAGTCGTAGTAAATTAATTCCACAGATAAAATAATAATATTAACGTTTTAAGTTTCAAATAAAAATATTTTCGCAAGTATATAAAAAAATTATATATTATATAATCTTGTCTACACTTTCATTTAAGGTTATGTTAGTAAGAATCATTGCGTAGATTAAGTAAATGGGTGAATTTGGACATTTGAGCCTAGTCAAGAACAAGCAAAGACTGAGTTAGAGTGACGTTTTGAAAGCGGAGTGTGATATTATCTCGAGAGGTAATTAAGTAAACGTCTGACTGAAGTGTTTTACGCGTGTAAATCGGAATGATGAATATTTTACATTATAATTTATCTGTCTATCGTCTTGGTCCTGGATTGTTGACAAAATTAAAATCATTTGGTATATAATGAAGAAATAAAACAAACGATATTATGTATTTCGTTGTTTATGAAAAATCGTTAATTTTTTTTTTTTAAATCAATGACCAGTTTAGAAATGATATTCCAAATGGTTTACGATACGCCTTTACTTCATCAATTCTGTTAATAATGTATTAAAAACTATTGATTATAGTTAAATTAAACGAATGAAAACAAAACATCAGACACATGATAATGAACTTCAAATATGACCTAATTAAAATAATGCTACATTATGACAAAATTTACTCTAAAAAGTATATTTAGGCGAAAATTTTACTGGCGTATCTAGTGATCTTATTGCTAATAATTAAAATTAGTTATAAATAAGCTAGTTAATAATTACTTAGGAATTGCTTAAATATTCATAGGTAAACATTTTATTTGTTAAGCTTCAATTCATTGGTATTTTATCTCTAAACATTAACACATAAAAAATATTAAGACACACATATATATATATATATATTAAGAGTACAAACATACATATACTGCCTCGTTGGTCTAGTGGCTAGATATTAGGCTGCAGACCCGGTGGTCCTGGGTTCAATTCCCAGGTCGGGCCAATAAATAGTTATTGGGTTTTTCTGTCAGAAATTTCTCAGTAGCAGCCCGGAGTCTGGAAGTTGGAAGTGTGTACACTCCCGTGCCTCGGAAAGCACGTTAAGCCATTGGTCCTGCGCCTGAACTCTTTCCGGTCATGTCGGATTGTCGTCCCATCGGATTATGAGAGCTAAGGAAAAGAGAGTGCATCTGTGTTTGCACATACACTTGTGCACTATAATATCTCCTGCGCAGTTGGCTAATCTCTCTTGATATTGGCCGCCGTGGCCGAAATCGGTCTGGAGGACCTTATATATATTAAGAAAACCATAATAAATATTACAAAAAATTAACTTCTGTGTTTCAATAATCTGTAAACATTCAAATATAACATAATATGAGTATTTTTACTTGCGTATGTATTTTTGAAGAAAAGTTCCTTATATTCAAATTCTATGTCTCTCTCTCTCTCTCTATATATATATATATATATATATATATATCTGTTTAATATAAATTAGGCGTTTTGTAAGAACACCGTATTTAGAGATGAAATGCCATTGATTCAAATTGTTTTTGTATTCAAATCGTTTATACATTTAATGGCATTTAAACACATCTAAGATATTAAACTTAAGGTATTATTTGTACTAATTATTTCAAAGTCATATTTTATTGTATTTTTTATGACTCCATTTCATGCACTAGGATTGTAAAACGTTAAAATTTATACTGAATTTAAATTTGTAACGCTTAATTTTCTACAGCTTTTTAGCATTCCATGGCACTAACACAAGCTTGACGTAGACGAATTGCATTATTGAGATACAACCCTAACATTTTTTATATTGTGATTTTTTTTATTTTAATTAATAATTTATATTCAATTTGTAATCACATTTTGAATCTACGTTTGCTATTAAGGAATTATAATCAATGTTATTTTTATATGTCTTCAGTTATCATTATATTATAAATAAAACAATCACTGTCAATACTTATATGCTTGTTATGTGAAAACATTTAAAGGGCGTTACTTTGCTTGGCAAGTAACTCAAATATGGTGAAATATCGAAAAATGATATTTGGGCCAATCAGTGTGGACGGTCAACGCAAATTATTTTACACCTTTGATGTGTAACTAAAAACCGACAAATTGACGTAAACGAGTATTTGCCATTTGCGTTATTTGTAAAAAAAATAAGCAAAGCAACGCTAAACCAAGTACCACATAATGCCAAGTGAAGTACCGCCATAAAGCTTTTGTTAATCATAGACAAACAAGGTATGTATCAATAACACTATAAATTTTTCGTTACTGATATAGTTTTATATAAAAAAAAAAAAAAATATTTTATTGGATACGGCAAAAGATAGTTTGGGTAATAAAATGGGAGGCTGTATAGTTGAAGAATGGTTGCTGTGAGACGAAATTGATCAGGACATCATTACAGTACCAGCCTGTGAATGTCCCACTGCTGGGCTAAGGCCTCTTCTCCTCTTTTTGAGTAGAAGGTTTACACTTTAAGGAAGGTTTTTTTAGTAGGACGTCATTACATCATGTTTTGTCTATGATTAATTCTACGTTTGTCTATGATTAACTTTTTAACCGATTCTATGTCAAATCAGTATTTTATTTTATTATGTATAAAAGTACTATATTCAGTGTATCGTGACGCATGTATTATTTAACCACCACTTGAAGACTTTTAAAATTCACTTTGTTGTTTACTTAAACAATATATTTTATATAATTTTTAAATACTTTATGGTGCCGGTCATCTTGGCGATGAATCAACATTAAAGTTTATTAAAGGAAAAAAATATGTTTTATTTTTAATATAAGTAAACAGATTACAAAAAAATTTACTAGAATTTCCTTACCGTCATACATTTTGTTCAGCAACGGATCTCGTGTTTGTCGTTGATAGTTCCATTAGTTTTTGTTTAATTTCCGATATCTGAAGTGTGAAATAGATAAATTAGTCAATTACTTAAGTATGTTTTATTTTTTCATTTGTTTATTAATAATATAGCTTTGCGAACCGAATATCGCGGATCAGACTCGAGTGAGCACGACTTAGTTGTCTGGTGCTTAAATTACGTTTTTAATTCTGTGCTTGCCGGTGAAGAAATTGGCAATTCTAGGATTAAATTCTGCGGTACGTGTATCCGATCCGAATTGAGAGGTGGCTCGCAATTTGATCTAAGTCTATTTAAGTGCAGAGCCATTTACTAAATACTACTATGTTTTAAACGCTATTGATTTGGAATTTAATTTGACTTCCAACATCAACATTATTAAAATTAACCAAAAATATGATGTTATGAATTTTGTGAACAGGCAGACCAGAGCTAGAGGGGCCAATTTTACTGCCAGGCAGTAATACTTAATCTTTTGTGTTCCGGTGAGAAGAATGAGTCAACAAGACAAGGGTCGTAATATTTTAGTTTCCAAGGCGAAATAATAATGTAAGGGATGGTTTATATTTTTAACAACACCAATATCTATGGCTGGTGGTGGCCATACATGACCTTCATACCTTTTGTATTTCTCCCAGAAGCACTCTCTGCTCTGTCCTCGGAGACATCGTTTCTCTATTCAAATCAATAGCTTCCAAGTTCTCAAACAATTGTTTTATCTTCAAAGCCAAATGAACGTCGTTGTTGTTCTTCCTGGGGACTGTAGGTTTACACTTTCTATATAATTTTCGTTTATATTTATCAGGTAAATCTTTTTCGATGTCTTCTCGACTGAGAAGCGTCATGTATTCCGGATTCGTGTCATATGGATATCTCGTAGGAATCATTTTAAATGAATTATTTTCTAAGGAAAGTGTGACTTTTTTATTTTTATATTCTCTGCGCCAATTTCTAAGTAGCTCGATGTTCCTGTGTAAATTTTTATACATTATTATTAAATATATTATATAGAAGCGTCAATAGCGGAATGGTTTACGGGCCGCTATGCGATGTAGTAAACGCAGGTTCGATCCTCGTTCACGGTAGCATGCGCAAGCGATCTCGTGGCGCTCCTCGTTAAGACGGGAAGGGTACCGCTAGTTTTATAGTGTGTATTCCGATGACCGGGACGCACTCGGCGTCTTGGACACCGGCGAGCCCCACATTTCCCACTGTTCCCGTGGGAGAAACGCGTAATGCGTTTTTCCAGCGATAAAAAAAGGTTCGATCCTCGTGTTTTCGCTTAATTCGACGGCTACATAGTAATTCCATAAAAAAGGCATTGCTATTACACTTAATATACGATATGTGTTGTTTTTTCTATTGGTGTAAGCGTTTTTCATGCTACGATAAAATCGAGATTCCAATTATATCCAAAATTTTAGGGTCACCACACACGGGACACTGACGCCGGCGGCCGCCACATGCTAGGAATCGTCGCTGCGACGAGTCCATATAAAATGTATGAAAACTACAGGAAATATGCCAGTGGCCCGTGTGCGGCGACCCTTAGTGGAACATCCAAACAAACGCCGCATTCAAGCATGCATTATTGAAATACTAATAATTAATATTTTTAATAGATATATCGTCAGTCAATTTTATGTTGACTCACCTCTTGCCTTGTAAAATTTTATCTCTCTTTGCTATAAGATCTTTTTGCTTCTTCAAAGCCATATCCATCAAGAAAGTCTTTTTGATTTTTTCATCCTGTACTTTTTTAGAGTCAGTAAAAACTGGTTTAAGATATTTAGCACTTTGACAATGTTGCGGTAATGTTTTAGTGCGACTTCTTGGTAGTCTAGGACATTTTCCTTTTATTTTTGAATAATTTCCTTCTTCTTCTTCGTCATCACCGATACGTATATCTTTTTCACTAAACTGCACGGATAAAGTTTTATGTGATTGCAGTTTGTCTCCGTCTAACACGGAGTTGTAACTGCGAGCTCCACAGATAAACTTATCTACGCAGTCGACGCTGGTACCTACTTTTTCAGATTGGGAAGTCTCAGCTTCGTATTTTTCATCGACAAATTTATCGTAAAGATACGTCATAATTTTTACAGTTCCCGCGTCTAATATATTTTTTGGCGGATTTATAATAGGGTTTCCGCTCAATTGAAGCACTTTCAAAGATAGAACAGTACCTAATTCGTTAGGTAGAGATGTGATTTTATTGTTTTGTAGAAGCAGATGACTTAGTGATCTATGGTTTTTTATTGATTTTGGAATATCAGTTAGTTCATTATCTCTCAAATCAAGCCACATTAAGTTTGGCAAAGACGGAAAAAAATCATCAGACAACATTTTTAATTTGTTATTTTGTAAATATAACATCTGAAAAATTATCAATGTTTTAACTTATTTAATAGATTATTTACGGTACTATATATTGGTGTAAGAATTAAGCTGTCACAAAATTACATACGCATAAAAAATGATTATTAATTTTTGGAATCTTCACCAACTCCTGCGATGAAAGGTTAAGCGTGGTGTCTTCATTCGAATCGTCTTCGTACTTGTTTAATTGCATAGAAGTTTCATAAACATCAGACATTTTTGTATAAATTGTTAATAATTAATTACTAATCGACCATGTACAAACATGACATTATTGTTTTATCAATAAAATTCAAATTTGAATAATAGCGCGTTAGCTGTCTTCTCTCTTCAACAGTTCAACTTGTCACTTCTGAGTACATAGATAATTAAAAAAAATAAAAATAATAAAACACAGACAACAAGAGAAAATAATATAATAATTATATACAATACAGGTTAAAAAAGGTAATAATTAAAAAAATATACCTTATTTAAATAGTTTTGTTATTATATTTACATGTCTATTTATCTAGATTTCTGAAGTAAAAATGTATGTGAATTTTGTTTGATAAGTATGGCAACATCTAAAAAATAAATGTCTTTTATTCATGTCTATTCATAGACTTTTCTTAGTGATGTACTTGTCTATAATTTGTAAAATATAAACATAACTAATACCTTAATATTAAAAGACGTACATAAGAAGTAATAACTCATATGTATAAAAATATAAAAAGAAACTATTTAAAAAATTTAAATAAATTACTTAATGAATAATATCTAAGCTTAAAACCTTTTTTATCATCTATTTTTTATATTAACAAAACCATACAAGATAAAAATAAATGTGTTGTTATACAATAAACATTAAAATAAAATATATTTATTATAGACAAAATATAATCAAATCAATTTTGTCAAAAAGCACGCTACTTGCTTAGCTAACGGATACGTCACTATCTCAGTTGCAAGATGGCGAACGTTCGGGATAGTGACACATCGCTGTGGCTCCACAATAAACTCGGAATTTCGAACGATTCTTGGACAACCGGTTCTATTTGTACACAATTAAACGCCGAAGTTTTGAAAAATATCAAGGATTGTTTTCCAGATTTGCAAACACAAGTGAAACTTAAATTATTGCTAAGTTTCTTTCATATCCCGCGCAGAAATGTTGAAGAGGTAACTTTTCTCTTATGTTCTATGGTTTTGCGTAACTGTATAATATGCGTCATCTCTTTCACATCCGAATGATATGTAATGGGTTAAAAAGAGATATATGTATTCAAATTTATGTATTAGTATTTGTTGTCATAAAATAATTGTCGAGAATATTGAAAAATTGTCGTATTACGGTGTTAAACAAACAAAATAAAAGTTGGTATGTTTGAAAAATCATTTGATCATCACGATTAACAATTGCTAAAGATAAATAATAAATTCGCATGTTATTAATCAACAATACATTAACCATGTACGTGTTTTTGTTTTTATAAACAAAACATTTAATAATTTGTTGAAATATATTGTAATTTTACCTCCTTTTTATAAAGGTTAATAGTTAACAGTTTTTAGAATACTGAATCTTCGATGAACATATTGCAATAGGTTATGTTATTGCAGATGTTTGTCTTATTAATCCCTTTAAATTCCCGTTTTATTTTATTACGTATTGTTACATTTCAAAAAAATATATACACTTATATATACTTTTATATATAATACAATTTAAATTTTTGAAGTACCTAGAAGAACATGAAACTTCCCATTCAATTTACGGTTTGGCTAATAATATGTTAATAAAATAGATTTACCAACAGTTTTATAATAACAATTGCGAACATAGTTAAAAAAAATATTCCTATAACTTTTAATATAACTTGTTTCAGTGGAAAAATGAGCTCGAAGAGATTATTGAGGTTGCCGCAGTGGACTCGGATCTTTGGGTGGCGATGCTGGCAGAAGTCCTCAAAACATTCCCATCCGCTGGGACTCTCAATACAGAGATAGCAGAGTTTGACGAGACGAGGCCTATCTTCAGTGATATGATCGGAGAGCTGAGAAGGGCCTTAGCTAAACATTCAGATCTTGGACTGTTACCACTTGAGTGCCTTTATTTAAATAAAAATGCCTTAGTTTCTGTGGTTAGTAAATGTCTATATTAAATTCAAATTAAATTGGATTATGATATTATATTAAGTGATTTTGGGGGCGAGTGTAAAATGAATAAAGTTATTAAATAGTCAGATATTCTATTTGCTTTATTCAGGTAAGTTTACATAATAGTATGTATTGTTATTCTGCACTGGCTGTTGTTGTTCATATTACCAAAAACAAAACAACAAAGTATAATATTATTTCTAGTTTAATCTCATATTTTCGGAGAATATTTTAAAGATTATTGTAAATATTAAATATTAGTTAAAAAAGCATTTTGAAGCTATATTTAAATAATGACATTCATTTTTGTCTCATATAAATATAAAGAATAATAAGAACCAGCTACCTAACATATAATTTGTTAGTAAAGGGAAAAATATTTGACATAATTCTGAGGATTTTTTTTTTCTAATGAATAAAATCAATTTATTGATAAAAGTCATATTGAATTAAGAAT
Organism: Nymphalis polychloros; assembly: GCA_905220585.2. NCBI lineage: Eukaryota > Metazoa > Arthropoda > Insecta > Lepidoptera > Nymphalidae > Nymphalis > Nymphalis polychloros. The sequence continues at coordinate 2,569,764 of HG992264.1, read as the reverse complement.
TAAATTGAATAAGACTTTTTCAGTTCAGTATCAGTCTTAATAATAAAAAAAAAAAAAAAACATAATTATTTTTAGTCATTATACTAATAATAAAAGGTAACTTTTGTTTGTTTGATTTCTACTGATTCATGTAAAAACTACTTATCTTTTTAATATGGAACATTAATATTATTTTAGTTTATATATATAGGACGGCCATAGGCTATGTAGTATGTTAATTGGTTGCATATTATTTGGGATATAGATGCCAATATAGTTTAAGATAAAATTCATTCGGTCCAGTTTTTTAATATTTTATAAATATATGAATTATATGTAGTTATATGATGTATTAACATAATACGGTAGTTAATCGTGATAGGCAAATATTTATGTCTCATTGATTAACAAACAGCACGGGATGAAATCCATATATTACCTTGCGAAGTCTGGACGAGTATGCTACCCATAATTTATATAAAATAAATTTAAGAGTAATTCATAGCTATTTAATATTCACACAGAGTCGTAAGTCTACTGAGTTTCATTCCGATTCTTCTCTATGGAATCCACGTTTCGAACCGGTAGCACTTAACAATTCGAAAGTACTTGTAAATGTCTACTTGAATATAAAATATTTTGATTAAAAAACAAATAAATCAGGGTATCGTCATATCCAGTTCATTTTTATTTTTACATTATTTAAAAAAAAATGTCATGCGGTAAATACTCTTTTTGATCAACACATGCCCTCCAAATGAAGTGCGATGTATGATCATTTGCAAGTGTGCCAGAACACCCAGGCCCGTTTTCCCGCTGGGCACTCTCGGTATGTGCCCAGGGCCCCGTCATCCATAGTCCCTGCCAGAACACCAAACGATAACCAATACTCATTACCGAAAAAAAATATTACAATGTCATATATTGTAATTTCATTGAAAATTGATTGAAAAGAATGCATAAAAATAGTCTGATACGATTTATGCCATATTATTATTTTTTAATTTGACGATCTTGAGATACTTATAGTTAAAGACAAAATTGGTTTTTCATATAAATATTAGTTAGGAATAAGTTGTTCAATCTTCAATTTCCAGGTGGGCCAACAACCCAACCCGGTGAAGCACTTCACGTTAAAACGTAAACCTAAGTCGGTCGCGCTGCGCACGGAACTGCTCAGCAAGGCGGCCGAGGTGCAAGCCAACCAGAAGAAAGCGCAGGCGCCCACCGTGCCCGTGCGCAGCCGGGGGATGCCCAGGAAGATGACGGACACAAGTGAGATCACTTCTTCACTGTTTGGATAAAACGATATGTTGCTCCAGACCGAAATCGGTCTGGAGGACCTTATTATGTTGCACTTGGACATACTAGCTATTGCACACGGTTTTGCACGTAGAATAATATATAATATATGTAAGGTACTCCAGACCGATTTCGGCCAATCTCAAGAAAGATTAGCCAACTGCGCAGGAGATATTATAGTACACAAGTGTGTGCGCAAACACAGGTGCACTCTCTTTTCCTTAGCTCTCATAATCCGATGGGACGGCAATCCGACACGACCGGAAAGAGTTCAGGCGCAGCACGAACGGCTTAACGTGCTTTCCGAGGCACCTAGAATAATATATGTATGTCTGTTACATGATTTCATATCGATCACAACAGCTGTGTTATGAATTATTTGTTTTCGTTAAAATTATCCGATACAATATGTCAATCTTTAATCCCGTGATAAATCGAATACATACGAAGTATATAATTATGTATGTCACGTCGGACTGCTAGATATCTCTCTTTTCTGAACACCTCAGACCCACCTCAGTACCGAATCATATACGGTCTTACTTATAAACTTTGCTTAGCGACTATTTAAATCCTTAGTTCCCAAAGTGGTCCAGGCGGACCCCCAGGGGTCCACGGAAGACTCGTTGGGGTCTACGTTGACAAAAAAATGGGGTTCACAGTTCATAAGCGGGGGTCCACGAGAATTCGTTTGCTTTCGATAGTGAAAAACTAAAATTTTGGCTTGACTTCACCTATATCTAGTCAGATATTCTACCGCAAAACAGCAGTACTTTGTATTGTTGTGTTCCGGTTTGAAGGGTGAGTGAGCCAGTGTAATCACAGGCACAAGGGACATAACATCTTAGTTCCCAAGGTTGGTGGCGCATGGGCAATGTAAGCGATGGTTAGCATTTCTTACAATGCCATTGTCTATGGGCGTTGGTGACCACTTACCATCAGGTGCCCCATATGCTCGTCCGCCTACCTATACAATAAAAAAATAAAATAAAAATATCAATGTAGGCAGATAATATTTTAAAGACCGGCAACGCACCTGCAAGTCCTCGGATGTTGCAGATGTCCACTTGCGGTGGTAGTCACTTTCCATCAGGTGAAGCTCTAGCTCGTTTACCTACTCTTACATGACTCTCTTACATCACTCTCAGATGGAATCACTTTTTTGGCCAACTTTACTTTTTTGACATCCACTCACAGCACAGTCAATTCTCACTTTTTTTTCGATAACTATTAATTCGTGGTTGGAACTCAGCATTCCCATTGTTAGATCTAAACTTAACATTTTTTATCGAATTTTGGGAATATGTTAGAAATAAAGCTGCAGGGGGGGTTCACCGGAACCAGCTAAATTTTGAAAGTGGTCTATGAGAAAAAATTGTCCGTGAACCTTTGATTTAGATAAACACTGATTCATCACTGTCTGTCATTATTGATTTGACATTCGAAAGAACAAGAAACGGCATTGTTTAAACTGATCACCCGCGCTAAGTAGAGTAACGTTTTCATAAGGAAGGCCGATATGTCCTTTTATTTTAACTAAGACGAAGCTATATACTTTATGAGATCCATGTAAAGGCAGACGCGATCCTCATATTCTAAGTTTTTAATATATACACGATAATAATTCAAACCACGGTAACAATCTTGGCTAAGTTTTTAAAGAAGACGCCTAATGATTCGCTAACGTGACTGACTAAGTAGTGTGCCTCGCCTTGGTCGCGCAGCTCCGCTGAAGGGCCTGCCGTCCCGCTGGGCGGCGCGGACGGGCGCGCGCGCGCCCCCCGCCGTGCGCCCCCCGCCGCGCTCCGGCATCAAGCTGCTCGACATCACGGAGCAGCCCGCCACGCACGCGCAGATCAAGAAGCGCAGGAAGCTCGGTGAGTAGTCCATCGCCCGATAGGCCCGACGTCGGTTCTAATCCAGTGTATACGTATTACTCGGTGGTTGGGGTTTGTGCAAGCTCGTCTTGGTAGGTACGGCCCACTCATCAGATATTCTACCGCAAAGCAGCAGTACTTGGTATTGTTGAATTTTGAAAGGTGAGTGAGCCAGTGTAATTACAGTTAAGGGACATAACATCTTAGTTCCCAAGGTTGGTGGCGCATTGGCGATGTAAAAGATGGTTAACATTTCTTACAATGCCATTGTCTATGGGCATTGGTGACCACTTACCATCGGGTGGCCCATATGCTCGTCCGCCTACCAATACAATAAAAAAAAAACAGATTTCTTCTAGGCAAGCATGCTACATCCTGGACCTTTTCTATGCTTTACATCAGGCAAGTCAACGGTCAAACGCTGTATAAAGGGAAAAAATCTTATATATAGTTGCTATCGTATGTATTGTTTATGATATGTATTCATTTTTCAAAATAAATAAAGTAAATTTTATTACCTTTTCAGAAATGGAGGAGGGTTCGAAGAAAGCTCCCCCGGCGGCGCCCGCGTCCCCGCCGCCTGACTACGCTAAGGGACTCAACAACTTCCAGATGCCCAAAGCGGACGAACCACCACGTGAGTCATAACCATTAGATAAACATTGAAAATTCGAGTACACTAAGCACATGTACATTATACGTGATTATTATTGAGAACCACTAAATAGATAAGACATATTAATGTGGCTCATTTCAATCACTTTACTGGTGGTAGAGCTTCCATAACCCCGTCTCGATGGGCACCACCTACTCACCATTTATTCTGCCGCTAAACAGCACTACTCAGTATTGTTATGTTCCGGTTTGAACGGCAGTGTTTTCGATAAAAAATTCAAAATGCCTCGATACCAAATACTAATTTAATGCTCTCTCTCACAGCCAGCAACGAGCCCGCGAGCGAGGCGGACGGCGCGGAGGGCCCGGAGGGCGCGGAGAGCGCGGACAGCGTGGAGGGCGCGGAGAGCGCGGAGAGTGCGGAGGGGGAGGGCGCGCTCGCACCCGCGCCGCCGCCCGCGCCGCTGCTCGTGCAGCAGGTGCGTGCGCTAACGACTACTATTATAGCAAGCGATTCACTATTTCATACTTATTGCATATTTAGTTGAATTGATTCTAATCTACTAAACAATCATTGACTATATTTGAACTCCACATGTGTGCCAGTTGGCCTTATGCATATAGAGATTATTATTTGCTAAATATTCCTTCAAAAAATATATTATGAAATAAGTTTTATTTTAATATTACGTTACTATTATTTATCGTGTTCTCGTTTTGCATTTTCTACGTCGTTAAACGTCACGGGTCTGCGTGTGTAATAGACATGTTACAATCGAAACTTAAAAGTTTGCTGCACAGGGCTCGGGCGCGAAACCCATCGTGCTGGGCCAGCAGCCTAAGCTGCTGCTGGCGGGCCAGGCGGGCGGCAAGCCGGTGCTGCTGGCGGCGCAGGGCTTGCTCAACACGTCGGCGGTGCTGCTGCAGCAGGGCGGGAAGGCGGTGCTGCTGCAGAACATCAAGCCGGTACGTTGTAAACACCAGTTATTGGCAGATTTAAAAAAAATCACTTGTTAGTCCAGTTTATGTTTTAGCTAGGAAATAATTTAGGATATTATTTTGTTGCTGAATGCTTAATCTGAATTTAATGAAATAGGTAATTCAGTCATAAGTGAAATTGAGTTAATTACAAAGTCAAAGTTTTTAATGAAAATTATGCTATTTTGAATATCAATGAAAATGACCATTTATAGTTAAATGGTCTATAAGCGTATAAATAATTTTATAATTATAGGATAATACAAATAAATCGTTTCAGATGGCACAACAAGTTGTACAGCAGACACCACAAAGTATACCTCATCAAATATCACATCCCGTAAGTTTTACAAGTATTAAAAAAAAAAACCAGACAAATATTCCATGTTTAATATTAATAAAGAACAAAAATGGTTAGTACCATTAAGATTTTCAGGGATATTGCAATTTATTTACTCCAATTTTTATTAGATTTATCAATTTGATGGAATTGTTTAATTATAAAAGATGAGAACGCAACTCCTATATTGTAAACTTATAAGTAAGGTCCTCCAGACCGATTTCGGTCACGGCGGCCAATCTCAAGGGAGATTAGCCAACTGCGCAGGACATATTATAGTGCACAAGTGTGTGTGCAAACACAGGTGCACTCTCTTTTCCTTAGCTCTCATAATCCGATGGGACGGCAATCCGACACGACCGGAAAGAGTTTAGGCGCAGGACCAACGGCTTAACGTGCTTTCCGAGGCACGGAAGTGTACACACTTCCAACTTCCAGACTCCGGGCTGCTACTGAGAATTTTCTGACAGAAAAACCCAATAACTATTTATTGGCCCGACCTGGGAATTGAACCCAGGATCACCGGGTCTGCGGCCTTATATCTAGCCACTAGACCAACGAGGCAGTGTAAACTTATACTCATTGGATAGATAGCGTTACTATGTAATACTGTTTATATAAGTTGTAGATTTTTAATATCTAACAATCACTATTGGGTCTTTTTTAATACAATCAAGTCAAGTCTACCTAAAGCTAATTATTGTACCACAATAAGTGTATCCGTATATCACGTACCACGGCAAGCTCTCACAGTGTGTAACTAAGTGGTGCGCCGCCCGCAGGTGTCGACGCCCGCGCCCGCGCCGCCCGCGCCGCCCGCGCCCGCCGCGCCCGCGCAGACCCCGCTGCTGCCGCGCCGCGGACTGTCGCTCACGGTCAGCACACACGCGACCACTCACACGCGTACTCACATACACGCACTCGCACACACGGACATTCATACACATACACACGGACACACACACACACACACATGCTCACTCATACACACACACATGCTCACTCATACACACACAGACACTCATACACACACGGACACTCATACACACACACGCACACACACACGGACACTCATACACACACGGGCACTCATACACACACACGGACACTCATACACACGCACAGACACATACACATACGCACGAACGGACATACATACTAACACACCGACACCCATACACAAACACGGACGCAGGCATACAAGCAATATGTGTGGCAAATATAACATATTTAAGCCCAAACTAAAATCGCTTGCTATTTTCAGCGTGAGCAAATGATGGAGGCCCAGGACATGTTCCGGAACGCCAATCGTGTCACGAGACCTGAAAAGGCGCTTATCCTCGGTTTCATGGCCGGCTCCAGAGGTAATATACATTGACAATACGCTCGTTTCAAACACGAGTACATAAATGATATAATGCTAATTCTATCTAAATCTAACGTAACGGGTCGCGTAATAAAAATAATTGTGCCGCGCAGATTATTTCACATGACAGATAAAAAACATAAATATAATAATATACAAATCTAAATTTATACGCTAAGAACAACCATTTTTAATATTAGAAATATACTTTTGATTTGATTCATAAGTAGAAATGTATCTTAAGTAACAGCACCGCACATATGCAAGATTTTTAAACTAAAATAATTTTATTTATTTCCAGACAACCCCTGTCCGAACCTCGGGAACATTGTAACGATAAAGCTCTCGGAAAACATCGAGAATGTTCTACAATCGGACGACACATACCTAACTATGCTGTCCGAGATGCATTTCCAAATGAACTACAACAACGGACAGTGGACGAGGCTCAAGAAGTACAGACACATAGACGGTATGGTCCCTCAGAAGATACCTCCCGGCTCTACGGTGATAGCGGCGAACAATCAGCAGCCGGTCGTTTCCATTGCCAACCAGAGTGTCAGTTAAGGTTTGTCATATCCAACTTCATTGTTCTTGCAATGTGATATAGGAAAGTTTTAACGTTGAATGTCTAAAAGGATATTAATGCAGTTGAATTGGGTCTCCATTGTGGCCCTCCGATCGGTTCCGGACATGTTGCAATCGCAGCGATACTCGTTATCGATGTGTAAACGTTGAAGTAATTTTTTAAATTTCGAATGCCAGGTGATTTTAAAAAAAAATAAAAACTGGACGTGAATTTGTTTTAATTTTGTAATGAGGTTTCAGATTATTTTGATTTACGATTTAAAAAAAAAGAAACGTTACGTATTTTTCTTTTTTTTTTTATATGTATTGTCGTGAGTCGATATAATCTGTTACCCGAGATACTTGTATATGTTAGTTTAGTCGTTTTTGTATTTTTTAATTTAGATTAATCTGTGAAGTTTTGTTGATCTCAAGGATGACTATTCTTGGCATTATTTCAGTATAGTTTGTGCCAAAATGATTTTCAAAATTATAAACGTATAATTATTATAGTTGCTTAGTTTTTAGCTTTTAATATATAAAGGCGTTTTCACATGTGTCGTTCGTAAACATTTTACTATAGACTAGAAAACCAACGAGTCGCATTCGTTAACGCCTTGCGATATTCGTTTTTAATATCTTAACGTTTAATAATAAAACGCTTTAACGTATGCCTAATGAGCCTTGTAATTAGCGTCATAAAAAAAAAACACGATATTTACAATCTAGGAATATAAAAAATGTACGAATCTTTATTCTTTAATACATAAGTTGAAATTAAAACGAAATGCAATACATTATTTCCTAAAAGAATATGTTTATTTTTACATAGTCAATCTTAAGTTGTGAAATGTTTGTTCGATAGTCAAATAATAAAAAAATATTATCGACAAATTTAAATCTAATCAACGTCTTCTCCATGTTTTTCTTTTAACGCAAACCACGTGTTTGCTTAAACGAATCGGACTTGCACGTTTTATTTAAAAGGTCGGTTATATTTTATACGAAAATTATTTTCCTACAATAAATAATAAATATCTCAACGTATCTTATATATATCGCCGTTCTCATATAAGGCTTGATGTCAAACAGTACTGAACCGATTTTGTTCCTATTTCTTTATATTAATAAATAAAGATAAATTTTTAGTGCATATATTATCTGTGTCCTATTCAAATCGCAGTAGGAATAAATGTGAACACACCGTAGATTTACAAATTGCATGCGATTTTCTAATCGTTATGCTGCACTATAAACAGTTCGTGATTAATTAACCCTTATTTATAATACAACACAATTCCAATTAACTAGTTATAAACCGTATTAATTTAACTTTCGAAATTCCGATTACAACTTCGCGGACATTGAAAACGCCACCTTCTCGCGAGTCCATAGCGAATGTCGTAGATTATTCAAGATATCGACCAATGATATCGCGTCAATTTGATATCGACGACCAATGATATCGCATTAATTCGGCGTCAAATTTGTTCATTTGGGTTTATTCCTGTTGTGGTCGGTATAGACTATATGGTATAATACGATTGATACGAAAGCAGTTTATAATATAACCATACAAGGACTTTTAAAGTTTTATATTCGATACCAAATATGCAAAAGTTTTGAATGAAAAACTTAGAAAATTTAGTAATTGGATGATTTAGTAAATTGAATCCTAAATAAATTTGGTTATCATCTTTGTTTAAACTCATAAAGATCGTTGATAATATAATATAGTTGTGACAAATTCCATTAGCCAACTTCGCGGGATATATTGTGATGCACAAGTGTGTGCACAAACACAGGTTAACTCTAAGAATCCGATGGGACGGACCGACGGCTTTACGTGCTTAATATTTATAATAATAATACAACACGAAATGTTTGTTTCAAATATACTGTACAGTAGTACCCCGATTAACCGGAGCGGTCGAGACCGAGAGGTCCACGGTTAATCCGAATTAAGGGTCACGGTTTTTTCTTTTAACTACATAGTAAAATTCAAATTTAATGACATGGAGTTAATGAATATTACATAATAATATATAAAGCTCTCTGATTTATTTCTGATATTGCGTTAATACTTTAGAATTTTTAAAATAATTAGTTAAATTACGGTACTCAAATTATTTTATTGTGAACAGAATCAGCCCAGGGAAACGTCAGATTGAATAGCTATTTGAGTTCGAATTCAGTATACGTGGAGTATTTGTTACATTGTAAGTTTGTATCAGAGCAAAGCGCCGAGGCCGCAAGCGAAGAGGCGCAGAGACGCACGGTTAATCCGCTCCCCGGATAACCCGACTCCAGTTAATCGGGGTTCTACTGTACTAAAGCTTAACAAAAACTCTAAAATCTCCTGATTTCTTTTAATTTACTAAACTCTGCACTAACGAAGGAAATGAAAAAAAAAGAACGATCAGGTTCTTTCTAATTTCAAAAGTTTTTTTACGATGTTTCTTATAGAAAGAAACAGTAAATTCAACTAAAGAAATAGTGAAATCGATAATTGTTAACATGCCACGTCAAACATTTAAGTATATGATTGTACTTAATTATTTTTTTAAAACAAGCTTTTATATGCTTGTACTCTTATCGCTTTGCTGATAGATAACTTAGGATAAAGGAAGAATACTTATATATCTCGTTCGCTCATCAGAAATTTTACATTCGAAAGAAGGAGACAAAGTATAAAACGTTATATGCTTGGCTAATCGTTCCATAAATTTCGAAGAAATGACACAACCATGGATTTAGAACGATTACTGTGGCTTAGAAACAGTAAAAACTTATTAAAAGAATATATAATATCAGTGTATAATTCACCCATAAATATCTTTCTTGTGCAGTCCAGTAACAGCCTTTGAAAGTTCCATTGCTGGGCTAAGGCATCTTCTATTTTTTGAGAAGGTTTGGAGCCTATTCCACCAAGCTGCTCCAATGCGGGTTGATGGAATACATACATGACAGAATTTCAGTGAACTTTGACACATGCAGGTCGCCTCACGATGTTTTCCTTCACCGTCAAGCACGAGATGAATTATAATCACAAGTTGAGCACATGAAATTCAGTGGTGCTTGCCCGGGTTTGAACCCACGATCATCGGTTACGATTAACGCGTTCTTACCACTGCGCCATCTCGGCGTTTTCTTCATCTTTCTTGTACTTATCTCTTAAAAAAATCTTCATACTATTTCAATGCGGCCATTTTTTCCACGTAATTACACATTACTCTATTACATATTTTATCATCTATGTGGTTTGCCAACAAAGTTTATCCACAACTGTAATGAATCTCGAGAAAAGTATGTATGAATTCTTTGTATACTTGAAATATTTTAAACTTCCTGTGAATGTCTTAAGGGTATATAAGCCATCTAACTAACTTGAAATTTGGTTTGTAAGTTGCGTCTCATAGAGTTCATTATCCAATAATGCGGTCCGTGTTTGGTTTAAAAATAAACTTTTTAGCTTAAATCTAACACTCATGTTGAGTCAAAATCTAAGTATACATAATTGATTTCATTGTATTATAATAAGACGTCTTATGAAAAGTTACTTTTAAGCAATTTGTATGAAAGAATCGAGTACGATTATTATGAAGTTTTTCGTCTAATGTTCTTACGTGGCGTGTTAACATAAATTTAACTTAACATGAATAAAATACAATTTATGATTAAAGGGGCCATTCATTTATTACGTAGACGATTTTTACTAGTTTTTGACCCTCTCCCCCTCCTAAATAAGAAAAAATAAGAATAGAACGACACCCCCCCCCTGTTTAATATGTATTACGTAAGAATCTAAAGGAAAAAATGAATATACGCTTGGTTGGTTTTGATGTTACGAATGTCGTTTACGCAAACAAGTGACAGACTAGTTTACAAGCGGGGAGTTCCCGGGAGGCGCGGTGCGGGTAGCGCGGGTACGTTGCCATGGAAGTAATTTACCACCTATAAGCATCCGAGCGCACCTCAAATCTTAACTTTGCGTATATTTGTGATCTTACGTAAGACTTATCAAGACAAGCTCCCTCCCACCCCCTTGCAAGAAAAAATAAGACATGGTATTTCCCCCCCTCCCCCCTAATTCGTCTTACGTAATAAACGAATGACCCTTAACAGAATTTTTAGATCAATAAGCAACAATAGTTTTATACGTTTTGTATTTGAACCGTTGAATAGAATAAGCATTGATTTTTATAGTCAGTGTAAAATCCATAGCGATCACCTGATTTGGTTACTGTTATTGAATAAAAGTCAACTATGATGGGTCAATATGGACGAGAGTAGTGGAAATGGCACTAATACATCAATGGAGGGGAGTACAGAGTAGTTAATTAACAGACAAAATACAGCTTATGCTGTGATAGGAAAATTTACATAAACAATTTTCTCCATTAGGTTTTCATAATATTAATCTATACAAGTTTTCTTTTATTATTTATTTTGTTGTGGTTTCTCAGTTTTCTGTGTGCTTAAATTAATCATGATGTAGAATGGTTTGAGAAGAGCAGAATCAGGTTATTTTTTTTAACGAAACTGATCAAAATTTTCATGGTCGAATTTGTAACGTTTTTTTTTATAGTAACGTTTGAAGCTAATATTTATCTTCTGTCACGTGTAAACTCCACGCGCTTTATTGTGTTATTACAATAAGTTCATGTCAATTGCAGTTAAATTAAGTTCACTAATTATGTTTTTGAAGTGATAACTTCTTGTGGGAGGGTAAACCGCTTCGTAACGTACCGCGTTACGGTGCCACTATTACCGACGCGGACTGCTTTACCTGAGGGTTACCAACCTAACGCCATCTAGCGTATACAGATAGTACTTATAATAATTTAGCGACTCTCAAGTACTAATTTAAATTATATTGAATATATTATAATTAATAATAAATATTATCACTTTTTTTTTCTTTGTATCGTTCAATGCCATTTCCAATACTCTTGTTCTGGGATATTGCAAAAATGTAATTGGTATTATGAGGATAGCGTTAGTTATTAATTGTCATTGAATGTCGTATTATACTCAATAATTTATACAGCATGTTAAAATAGTGACTGAATACATGGTGTGTTAATTATTATTAATGTTTGTTTTTTTATGAATTATTCATATGTTGAGTATAATATCACATTTATGTTGGTCTGTGTTTGTTATACAAAATATATACTGAAATTAGTCATAATAACACGCTGAATTTTACAATTCTCTCAATAAATGGTAGTAATCCGATACTAAAGCATTTTTTGTCCTTTTCTAGTATATATTGTTGTGTATACAAGAGCGAGACAAAACATGTGTTGGTTAATCATTTGCTACTTGTTTATTTAATGAGCATATTATGCGTAATTGTATATAATATGTAATTTTAATTTTTAACATATTATTAATGGCTTCAATCTATATTGGATGCCTACTTGAAGTTTTTTTTTTTTTTTTAAATATTAAGTCCGATGTGGCGATGATGTTTTCTATTTAGTTGTACGTTAGATTTACGTTTGTTATACGTTTTTCTAGATATTTAATATTCACATGTATATAGTAGATAGTACAAAAATATTAAACGAAAAATGAGTTTGAAAACAACTTGTGATTTTATTTATGCTACCTTTTTATATGTAAGCAAAATACTATTTTACAGTAATTAAAGTTTAAATGGTTCTTCATGTAGTTTGAAGTTCTTCTAGGCGTTTCTTGTATTGGTCTACGAGCGGCAGGCATCGGAATATAACTGTAAGTAATAAAAAATATAAATGTACTCGGTGGTAGAGCTTTGTGCAAGCTCGTCTGGGTAGGTTCATCATCATCAGATATTCTACCGCAAAACGGCAACTTGCTATTGTTGTGTTCCGGTTTGAAAGGTGAGTGAGCCAGTGTAATTACAGGCACAAGGGACATAACATCTTAGTTCCCAAGGTTGGTGGCGAATTGGCGATGTAAGCTATGGTTAACGTCTCTTACAATGCCAATGTCTATGAGCGTTGGTGACCACTTACCATCAGGTGGCCCATATGCTCGTCCGCCTACCTATGCAATAAAAAAATAAAGGTATTAATGTAGTAGTTAACTAATATGCCCTATATGACATGGGTAGTACAGCTGTATACTCTATTCCAATGAGAATAGGAATAGTCAAAACAACATTTTCAATATTCCAAGAGTTTTGCTGATAACTCCGCTATATGATGCACTACAAACAGTTCTTGATTAATATGTCTTCATTTGTAATACAACATTATTTCATTTAACTACTTAAATCCACTTTAATTTTACTTCTAAAGTAACGAAAACAGTTTTGCTGACATTCAAGACGCCATTTTTCGATGAACGAACAATTAAAATGGCGGGGTCAACCAAGGATGCTCGCTAAACGAATGGAAAAGGAATGAATTTATACAGATAAAAAATATATTATTTTGTCATACATTTTAGTTTTTTTTAAAATAGATATTTATTTATTTTTATATAATATGAAATATTAAAAAATATAGAAAGTTACCTAACGTGAAATGTTATTATTTTATATAGTAAGGTAAAGAAAAAAAATAATAATTTTTAAAGAAATAAAAATATCTAACATCTCAAAATATCCCTTCGATCGATCTTTCGTATCATGTGCCCCATGCACATTCGAAATTATCAAAAGTTTTTTATTACGACCTGGCTTTGTTTAAGCGGACTGTGATTGAAACGGTTTTTTTTTTATTTTACCTGCAATCCATATAACACATACCTAATAAAGTTATTATAAAATTACGTTTAAAGGCAATAAGATATATCGTTCTATCACTCACAATATCACTAGTCTAACTCAAATGTCATGTCAACTCAAGGTCAAAGTCATTTATTTACCTTTATTTTCACTTCCATTGGAATAGTGTATAGATTTTTTTCAAATTTAAATTTATTTATTCAGTTTAAAAGAATTACTTATTGACAGTCAGAGTTCGGAACAGAAAATAACCTGACCTGAGAAGAAACTGAAAGAAACACAGCTGTATTTCTAATTGTTTTTCTTTTGTAAATACTTTCAATTTACATGTGATAAAAAAATATCGAGGAGGCAATCATTTTATTACAAGCCGTGCTATCATGAACTCACTAATTGTATAATAACATTTTGCACGCAAACGTTGCTTCATAATTTTTATAATAATAATAATAATGGTCCTCCTGACCTATTTCGGCTACGGCGGCCAATCTCAAGAGAGATTAGCCAACTGCGCAGGAGATATTATAGTGCATAAGTGTGTGCGCAAACACAGGTGCACTCACTATTCCCTAACTCTCATAACCGGTGGGATGGCAATCCGACACGACCGGAAAGAGTTCAGACGCAGGACTAACTGCTCTACGTGCTTTCCGACGCACGGAGTGTACACACTTCCAGACTTCGAGCTGCTACTGAGAATTGTCGACAGAAAATCTCAATATCATTTTATTGGCCCGATCTGGCATTTGAACCCAGGACCATCGTGTCTGCGACCTTACATGTAGTCACTAGACGAACGAAGCAGGTATTATTTTTATATAATAATTATTAAGATCGTATTTGTGCTCTCATATTGATGTAAACACAATATGGGTCTATATATTTGTAAAGTGGAAGCTACTAAATAATTTTAAATGTAATTAGCAACAGCTTATTATGAATACACTAGAATAGTGTATCTAATGATTAGAAGATTACTTTATAGGTTATGAAAGAGTTGACAGTGGATTTTTAAAAGTAACTATTGATTTGAATAAAATTTGATGCCATAATTAACTTTTACTTAGCGGGTGTCTAGTTAAATATTGAGTTGTTAAGTATGCTTTCAGTAACTTAATATTGTAACTCATAATGATTATAATTTCAAATGCTACTTACCAAATAAAAATATGACATCCGGTATAAACGTCACAAACGTCCATCGTCCTTCGTTCTTGATACGGAAACACAAATCCACGATCACAACCACGAAGCTGACGATTATATACCCTAGTAAGTACCACAAATAGATTTGTAGCAATAACGAACTCTCCTGAAACATTGTGTTACCAATACATATTATAATAAAAAGTCGTTGCGTCTGTCTGTCTGAACACGATCAATTCAAAACTACCGAACAAATTTTCATACCGTAGGTGTATAGTTCATTAAAGTTTTGTAAATATTTTTCTGAAATATGTCGATTAGTGTTGAAAAATCTTTCTATGTACGAACGTTTTATGTTGCTTCCCTATTCTACCCGTACAACGCCAGGACGGATAGCTAGTTTATTATAAATTATAATAATAATAATATCCTGGGACATTATTCACACACGGCTATCTGATCCCAAACTAAGCAGAGCTTGTACTATGGAAACCAGACAACTGATATACTACATATACTACTTTTCTTTTGTAAATACATACTTATATAGATAATTACACCCAGACTCAGGACAAACAGACATGTTCATGCACACAAATGTCTGTCCTGGGCGGGAATCGAAACCACGACCTGCGGCGCGAAAGGCACGATAAAGTCATATATCTACCAATCACGCCAACCGGCTCGTCAATTAAAGTCGTCCTGTCTGTCTATGCCTACTTATACTCGCGTTAATCTTAGGAAAATACTACTAACTTACTATAAAAAATAATCAACTAACAAAAACAGAACCCAATAGAAGCAATATGTTTGCTATTTTAAACAGTGTAAACAAGACATATTTCAACGAATCCAAGTGATCTTTCATCTCACAGCATACTTCTAAAGTTTTATCGGTAAACACCAAGTCTAGGATGCATGATATCTGAAAAAATGAAAGTGTTTGTTAAGAATTTAAAAAAAAGATAAATTTAGATATTGTTCCCACAATACGCAACCATGTACTACCTACATGTGTAGTTTTTTATATTGTGTAGTATTTAAAAGGATATTAGCCGTAAGTATTATTATATTGAGTTTTCTGTCAAGGAAATCAGCGAAGCAACCCGGAGATTGGCGGTTAGCAGTGCTTAGGCAGACCTACGTCCTATGACTTTGATAGCAAGTAAACTCTAAAATGTAATTTTAAATTTACTATCACATCGGATTGTGAGAGAGCACATAACGAGTGTACTTGTGCTTACGAACACTAAAAATGAGTCAAGTAAAAATAACGTGTTAGTTTCCCTTAAGAAGTGCAGCCGTGGCAAAAATCTTCGTTTAGAAAGACATCATCTCTGTGACCTCAGACTTTGAAGTTGTCATTAATATGAAATTATTGATACAAACAATTATGAATAACGTTACGTTACGTACGGTAACGTACGGTAAATAGTAGATATTTGTTAATTGTTTTCAAACAGAAACAAGAACGGTTTGTATTGTGCCGGTGCAGAGAATGTGTGAACTTCTTTAATTAATTTAAAATGTCAATAGTCTGACTGTACGGTCAGCAATGATTTGGCAATTAACTGTGTGTCAAAAATCCATTGCTATCTGCAATTCCATTGGAGTAGTCAATGAAAAACATCCTCAAATCTTCAAATAACTATTCCAGCTCTTACAAAACATGGAGTTAGGTCTTGCAAAATCTTATGCATTATGCTTACCAAACATATGATGGATATGAGAGCTGATGTGCTTCTTTGAGATAAACATAAACCCGTATCGTCTTCACATCGTGTCAAGATTTTTAAGTTATCCATAACTACTACATTATTATGAAGGAATAAACTTGATTGGATTTGAAGTTAAACACATTACATGTGACATTATTCATGTATTTTGATAATCTTTTCACGCACGAGGTTTCAACCAAAAAGTATCTACTCGTACCTATGTAAGCAAGAGGCGTCAACAAAAGTATACAATGACTATACGCCTCTACATGCATACAAAAAATGTTTCCATTTTAGCTTATTTTAAAGTTTATTTGCTTGGAATAAGTATTAATGAATAAAATTTTCTTCTTCGCTTCACACCAGTCAGATCTTCTCTTTAGTATAGATTAGATTAACGCACTAATTAATGATGAAATTATTGCATAAATAATTTAAATAATAACTTCAAATGAATATCACGTTTTGAAACCATTTATGAAAATTGGTCAATTTTTTAATAATAAAATATTCAGTTCTTTACTCTATATCGGTAAAGATTAATAGAGTCTGGCTGAAAAAAAAAGTTTTATTTTTTATATTTGCTAGAAAATGTCATTGATTGAAAAGAGATCGACTTCCATAAATAATGTATAAGGGTTCTACGAAAGACTGAATTTACCTACGACTCTTTTAAGAATATATTAAGTTGGTAATAGTAAAAAATATTAAAAATGCGAGTCCATTTATTATTGATTATTTTAGTTATGACATGTTCTGCTGATGAATCTTTTGAAGGTATATTATTATTTTCTAAACAAATGATATAAATAAAATAATTACCAAAAGATTATGTAATTTATTTATAATTCTATAACTCGATTTGTGGTTTATTTCAGACAAAGAAACATTTAGAACTAAAATAAAACAAAATAATATACTAGCTCAAAATATTGTACATTTTACTGAAGATGAGAATATCGAATATATTGTAGAAATGATTGAATTATTAACAACCCCAGAGGAAACATCTCGAGAAGGAAGCAAAGCTAGTACAAACGCCGAACCAAAGTACGACAAAACAGTTAAAAAGTTAGAAGAATTGATAGATTTATTGAAAATACCGAAAAATGTTCACAAATTTTTCAACATAACAGGTGTACAAAGAGTAATAACTCCAATTGTAGGCGTCAATAGTGAACGAGTAAAGAAGCAACTATTGATCATAATAAAAATGTTGTTTAATGTCGCGCCTGCTAGGACCACTGCACTTATTCCAATCAGTATTGTCGACAAACTTCTAGATATATTTGAACACGATGACAATTTAGCTCTGAAAACTCATGCATTAGATATACTGTACGTTTGGTTGCCAAATAACCCAAGAGTTCAAGCACGTGTTATGAAATTGAAAGGTCTTGAACCATTTTACGATCAAATATCAAAATTAGATGCGACTGTCATTTATACTTTGCTTGATCTATTCAATAAAATCTTAGAAGAACATTTAACAGTACGAGCTGATAATTCTCTGAAGAGTAAAGATGTCTCCAATAAGAGAAAACTATATGAAAAAATTGGTCTCGTTGAAAGAATGTCCACACAAACCGTCTGCAATGGTATTTTAAACATATTTGAATTGATTTTGCCTTTAACTGATAATAGAAATGAGCAGTTTCCTAAAATAATAATGAACCTGATGAAGAATGTGCAACCTTTTTGTTTGAAAATGTATAATAGGAAATCGCGAGCTCATAAAGTATTTGAAGGTTTAAAGAGTTATTTTACGAACACCGATACGACGGCACTATTATTTAAGCTTGGATTCAATTTGACAGAAGTGAAAACAATTTTAGAAGATTACGGTAAGATGTTAACCGATAATGTTAGGGATGAGTTTTGATTTATCTTAAAAAGTTATAAAAATTAAGTTGGAATTGTTCTATTATTACTATTAACGCACATTACAATATTGTTACAAATATGTTGTTTTATTAAAAACAAAGGTAATTAATGGATTCCATATTTTCTACAGAAGAAAATTCATACCTTCACTTCAAAGTTTGTAAACCAAAAATTTAAATGTACCACCGTTAGGATAATATTATTGTAGTAAAGATAAAAGTGTTCAACTAAACTTACTCGATGATAGGGCTTTGTGCAAGCTCGTCTGGGTAGGTACCACCCACTCATCAGATATTCTACCGCAAAACAGCAGTACTTTGTATTGTTGTGTTCCTGTTTGAAGGGTGAGTGAGCCAGTGTAATTACAGACACGAGGGAATTAACATTTCTTACAATGCCATTGTCTATGGGCGTTGGTGACCACTCACCATCGGGTGGCACATACGCTCGTCCGCCTACCTATACAATAAATTAAAAATTAAAAATATGATAAGTGCATTATTATCAAAAAATATATAACACTATTTTTCGGTTTTTAATAGAATACAAACTTAAGGTAAAATAAAAAAAAATGTTTTATTCTCAATTTTAAAGCAGAACGAATATAATTCGTTACAACACAAAAAATGCTTAGGACTAATAATATTAGTCCTTTATGCAATAGACGGACTATTAGCTAATTAAATGTAAATTGAGTATATATAATTGCACATTATTATATAAAGTATAACTTCTCCCATGAAGTCAGATACAACGTAACCGCGGAAATGCTACATCTATTGTGCAACGAGGGGTCCAAAATATTTGCAACAATGATGTTGAACGCATCGTCTATTGTTGTCGCTTGATTTATAGTTCAATGTTGTCTGGTGTGATGTTTAATTTAAAATATACGTGATTGATGCGAATTCTGAAATGGTAATATTAAATCATCACGAATTAACAAGCTTCACGTCGATGTGTTGTTTCAATTGTCTTGTATATTGAATGCTTGGCCGTTAATTGTAGTGTCTGCAGATTTTGATGACCGGGTACGAATCACGTCAATAGAATTTACTAAGCGCTCGCAGTTAGAAATTTGGCGGTGTTATTCCCATAAACCAAACAATAACAATATTAATAACAAATACTTTTTTAAGGCTTTATACAAAAACATTTGAATAGTCATTTTATAAGATTATTTGGTGCAACCGGTTCATACAAATGTAAATATATGAAATCTAAAATTTTAATCAGTGCTATCAATGATCGGTTCAAAGTTTAATCGGTTTTTCAAAACTTGCAGAATTATTATTGCCTAATAATACCTACAATAACAGAATTGTATTCCATATTTAAATCAGAAGTAACAAAATGTGTAAACCCGTCCCTAAGAATTTAGCCAATGAAATGTTAATAAATCGATTTGTGGCCACAGATTCAATAGTGACAATAATGCATGTGATCATTAGCGTGATGACAAATGGCGCGCTATGGGTGGTCGCCATTTTGTTTTTTCTATTCGCGGGTGTGGGGCTGAGAAGTTTAGCATTTGCAATAAAAATTAATTAGCTTAACGCATAGAATAAAGAACAATATTATTCAAAACACGTACAAATGCTGTGTAATTGAAATCATTATTAAATAGATGTTTCAAGTAATGAATTTATTATTATTTCGCATATAAAACACATGCATTGTATTGCCCTAAATATCTACTTATATAATGATATTCTCTTTACATACAAATTGTATTATTGTCGCTATATGTACTGTGTTTATATAACTATCCACTATTTATGTGTTAATTATTGTAGCGCTGCATTTGATCAGAGGTATTAGAATGAGATCATAGACAATTTAGTACGTTTTAATAATTTGACATATTCTTACACAAATATATTGTACATATTAATGAAAATATTATCACTAGCAGCATTTAATATAAAAATACTATAACCAGTTCTCACCCTATCAACGTTATCCAATTGCCTAACTTTCCTTAAGGGTCTTCTTTGACGTTTGTTGAAATTCGAAGGTCGGGATTTCGATAGAATTATATAGAAAGCGATGCTCCACAACCTTGAAATAAATCACACAGTTAGCCAATGAATTTAACTTACGTGTAGAGCATTCGAATTTAAGATAATGTTTATGGATAAGTGTAAAAAAAATCAGAAAAATCACTAAAACATGTAAAATCGCACTTCCTTATTGAGACGAAATTATCGTAATCGTCGAGAATTTAGAAATGAATTTTATCAAATAATAAAGTTAAAACTATAAAGAAACGTCTGGAGTCTTCATTTTTTAATAAACATTTTCTTATTTTTTGTTATAATAAATTACAATGAAATTGTACGCGTTTTCTTATGCGAGCCGCCGATAATCCTCGCAGACCAGTCGGCCACGCGCCTCCGAAGTGAGAGCACGTCGGTTTGCGCCGCATTGATAGATCGCGATCGAACCGTGTACTTACACAAAATCAATGTGTGCGTAAATAGCGTATTTAGTATTTATTTGAACGTTTTAGTTGTCACCGACTGTTCATCATAAATTTTAGGGCGCGCACCGGCTTATGTATTCTGTTTTTTTTTTGGTATTTTTAGTGTTTTATCATTTGATACGATATTTTTACTGATAATATTTTGTATATTTTGTAGTTTGATAAAAAAACAAAAAATAACTCGAGTTGAAATTCTAACTAGTTACATAATTATAACACTCTCATATATAATGATACATTGCAATTTTTTTATAAATAAATATAATTTTTTGAAATATTTATATATATAATTACTTATTTCGTCCATTTCCTAGTTATATTGGCCAGTAAAACAACAACTGAGGCAATAAATTTATTGTCGTAAAAATTCAAATTATTCTTATTTTCATTGATAACGTAAAACTAAACAAAGTTTTTATAAATAGTGTTTTGAACACTAAATAATAAAAATGACCAAATCCCATTTATGCATAAAACGAAACACGCGTGATGGCCCACCTAACAAACCCTCATTAGTCAGTAAATTACTGACTCTCAACTCGGCGGGCAATATAGTACTCAAGTGGAAATGAGTAGAACGAAGTACATAATCCTTGTAACTGTGATCTAAGAACAGTAGTGGCATCACACTAAAGAACACACTTCCAATTGGAAGACCGGCACGCTTGTATATATAATAAGCTGCGTTAAAAACTTTAATACCGCGATTCAGGGATTATACATTTTTATAACATTTTTCTTTAGAAGTTTAATTATTTTATGTATTTATTCACATTTTTTTTTTATATTGAGTAATTAAAGAAATAAAACATTTATTATTACAGTAATAATAATATTGTTCCTATTATTTTAGCATAAAATGTTTCTTTTAGTTTTTTGTTACGTCAAAGCGCTATCTAGTGAGGATATACGAAACGTTTTCATGCCTCATCGTCATCATTGGTTTTGCAAATTGATATTTATCCGATTTCAGACTTACAAATCGATTTCAAAATCCGATTTTAGATATCTGAATTCGGTAATGCCTAGCCTCATCAAATCGCCTGAGAACTTAGCTATCCTTTTATTTTATTAGCTAACGTGCTCAGGCAAATATAGTCTTTAGGTACTTCATCAGTAAGGTCGATTATTGTGTAATAGATTTCCGTAGCAGAACCAAGAAACCGAAAGTCGAATCGCAAAATTCTCGCTATCCTTTTTATTCCGCTTTATTCCAATTGGTTAGAAAGAGAGAAAGTGAATTTCATAGTAGAATAAATGTTGTAAAATATATATTTCGATTCAGGAATTATATATTTCTCTTTAGAAGTTTAATTATTTTATGTATTTATTCACATATTTTTTTATATTGAGTAATTAAAAAAATAAAACATTTATTTTTACAGTAATAATAATATTGTTTTTATTATTTTAGCATAAAATGTTTGTTTCAATAATGTTTATATAATGTTTTTCTTGTATTCCTATTGATCTATTTTTATTTCACTTTTTGTATATATACTTGTTCCGTTTTTTAATAAAGCATTCCACATTCGTCTTTCGTCAATTTTTTTTTATTATTCCACATTACGACATCAAGAAGTTTATTTATACCAAACTACTCACCTCAACGCTATAGATATGTATTTGACAACATTTCAAAATCAGTGACAATAAAGTTAAAATTTAGTTTAGGAAAAAAAAGTGCGACGACCCCACTCTGCATACGTATATGTGTGCGTGCCGTGCCCGAGCCTCGATAGTTGCGACAGTAGCGCTAAAAACGTAAAACTTCGTGCGGGGGAACGTCAAAGAAGACCCTTAAGGGTCTTCTTTGACGTTCCCCCGCACGAACTTTATATTTTATATTTTATATTTTAACTTTATTGTCACTGATTTTGAAATGTTGTCAAATACATATCTATAGCGTTGAGGTGAGTAGTTTGGTATAAATAAACTTCTTGATGTCGTAATGTGGAATAATAAAAAAAAATTGACGAAAGACGAATGTGGAATGCTTTATTAAAAAACGGAACAAGTATATATACAAAAAGTGAAATAAAAATAGATCAATAGGAATACAAGAAAAACATTATATAAACATTATTGAAACAAACATTTTATGCTAAAATAATAAAAACAATATTATTATTACTGTAAAAATAAATGTTTTATTTTTTTAATTACTCAATATAAAAAAATATGTGAATAAATACATAAAATAATTAAACTTCTAAAGAAAAATATATAATTCCTGAATCGAAATATATATTTTACAACATTTATTCTACTATGAAATTCACTTTCTCTCTTTCTAACCAATTGGAATAAAGCGGAATAAAAAGGATAGCGAGAATTTTGCGATTCGACTTTCGGTTTCTTGGTTCTGCTACGGAAATCTATTACACAATAATCGACCTTACTGATGAAGTACCTAAAGACTATATTTGCCTGAGCACGTTAGCTAATAAAATAAAAGGATAGCTAAGTTCTCAGGCGATTTGATGAGGCTAGGCATTACCGAATTCAGATATCTAAAATCGGATTTTGAAATCGATTTGTAAGTCTGAAATCGGATAAATATCAATTTGCAAAACCAATGATGACGATGAGGCATGAAAACGTTTCGTATATCCTCACTAGATAGCGCTTTGACGTAACAAAAAACTAAAAGAAACATTTTATGCTAAAATAATAGGAACAATATTATTATTACTGTAATAATAAATGTTTTATTTCTTTAATTACTCAATATAAAAAAAAAAATGTGAATAAATACATAAAATAATTAAACTTCTAAAGAAAAATGTTATAAAAATGTATAATCCCTGAATCGCGGTATTAAAGTTTTTAACGCAGCTTATTATATATACAAGCGTGCCGGTCTTCCAATTGGAAGTGTGTTCTTTAGTGTGATGCCACTACTGTTCTTAGATCACAGTTACAAGGATTATGTACTTCGTTCTACTCATTTCCACTTGAGTACTATATTGCCCGCCGAGTTGAGAGTCAGTAATTTACTGACTAATGAGGGTTTGTTAGGTGGGCCATCACGCGTGTTTCGTTTTATGCATAAATGGGATTTGGTCATTTTTATTATTTAGTGTTCAAAACACTATTTATAAAAACTTTGTTTAGTTTTACGTTATCAATGAAAATAAGAATAATTTGAATTTTTACGACAATAAATTTATTGCCTCAGTTGTTGTTTTACTGGCCAATATAACTAGGAAATGGACGAAATAAGTAATTATATATATAAATATTTCAAAAAATTATATTTATTTATAAAAAAATTGCAATGTATCATTATATATGAGAGTGTTATAATTATGTAACTAGTTAGAATTTCAACTCGAGTTATTTTTTGTTTTTTTATCAAACTACAAAATATACAAAATATTATCAGTAAAAATATCGTATCAAATGATAAAACACTAAAAATACCAAAAAAAAAACAGAATACATAAGCCGGTGCGCGCCCTAAAATTTATGATGAACAGTCGGTGACAACTAAAACGTTCAAATAAATACTAAATACGCTATTTACGCACACATTGATTTTGTGTAAGTACACGGTTCGATCGCGATCTATCAATGCGGCGCAAACCGACGTGCTCTCACTTCGGAGGCGCGTGGCCGACTGGTCTGCGAGGATTATCGGCGGCTCGCATAAGAAAACGCGTACAATTTCATTGTAATTTATTATAACAAAAAATAAGAAAATGTTTATTAAAAAATGAAGACTCCAGACGTTTCTTTATAGTTTTAACTTTATTATTTGATAAAATTCATTTCTAAATTCTCGACGATTACGATAATTTCGTCTCAATAAGGAAGTGCGATTTTACATGTTTTAGTGATTTTTCTGATTTTTTTTACACTTATCCATAAACATTATCTTAAATTCGAATGCTCTACACGTAAGTTAAATTCATTGGCTAACTGTGTGATTTATTTCAAGGTTGTGGAGCATCGCTTTCTATATAATTCTATCGAAATCCCGACCTTCGAATTTCAACAAACGTCAAAGAAGACCCTTAAGCGTATTACTTACTGCGCAGTCTTCTGTTATAAGGTTGATAAATGATGGTTCCACTGAAGTTTTGAATCTAAATCGTTACACGACAAAATGTAGGGATACGGATAAGGTTGCCATATCGACATAAGCGTATTTTAAGATTTAGCGCCTCGGGCACAAAGGTATTTGCGCTCCTTAAGTTTCAGGAAAAAGACGTATTATGTATCTTGTTAATTATTTATGGTTATCAAAAATCTCAAAAACTCTTATATATTACGTGTATACTAAACATTTTGTACATATACCATTAATTTCATATACTAATCATATTATATACATCTCGCGTCAATTATATAGTTTAAATAATCTTAAAATTATTCAAATATTAGATGAAGAAACGACATTTTACAAAAAGTTAATAGATTTTATAGGTATATTAAGTTTAAAAAAAACTATTATTACATCAGTATCCGATACTCCGTGATAGCGTTACAAGTTTTTAAGACAACAACAACAAGTTAACAAGATTTATAGTTGTTTTCTGAAAAAACCAAAATTCGATTTTCCAAACGAATTAAGCTTTTCAATATATGAAACAATTCTATTCAATCAAGGTCACATAAATCACAAACTCATGATAAATAATACTGCGTGGGATCTTTTTAAAAGTTACACATACAAGTGGCAAAACCAAAAGGTCGACTAAACAAACACAAATATCGAATCAAATCGATCACTTTTTAGGCGTAAAATAAAAAAATGCGCTCTTTCATAACTGTCAATGTCATACGTCAAAAAGAGCGCGTATTTCATACCTGTTTTAATATAACCTGTACCATAACGATCTGTGCAAAAATCTACTTAAAGCACTCCGTGAGAATAAAATTGTAACTTTTTTTTACGTTTTCGAGTCATGAATGAGCATTTTGACGTAATGACCGCAGTAAAGAGAGCTATTTGTATTGTAAACGCAATCCTTAGGACTCCATTTAGATTAGGGTGGACATGGTTTTCAGGAAAGGGCTTCCTTATATTTCATTTGTAAAAGAAGCTTGACATTAGAATTTGATATGAATTTTAATGGCACATATTTATTTCAAAATCAAGAGTCGACTTCAGAAAACCAATAAAAATAAAAACTATTATGTAAAAATATACAAGAAATGTTTTTTTAAAGATATTTTAGTATTTATATTTTAATAAAATTGATTAATCTATATTAGTAGAAATAAATTGAGCAATAGTCAACAGTACAGAAATACTTCAGTCCAATTCGCTCGACATAAATTTTATTTTAGTATTTGTATCAAATTCGAGCCATTTGAGTGTGACTTGCGCGTATATATAAAATATAATTAATTGTGGTCACCCTATAACGAGAAGCAGTACAGTGGCCAGGTAATAAAAAAAAAAGCGTAGGCGTGATGACCCACCTGATGCTAGTTCCCATGGCTACTGACTATTTGTAAAGGTTAATTTATGGTCATGAGACCATACACTTTATTTGTAAAGTTAAATTAAATTAATGTTAAAAAAAAAACTGCAAAATATAATTATAATAGATACTAACAAGAAAGTAAAATAAATTACGATAATTATAGTTTAACTATATTGTAGGTAGGTACTTATAATTATTAAGTATATTAAATTATATAATGTCTGTAATATGTAAGGAGGTCCCTAGAGAAAGGGCGGTGGCGTAAACTAAATATATACAAATAATTATTAATATACACAACTAGCTACACGTCACCTCTTCGCACGGGTAGAATAAGGGCCATAAAACGTTTCTATAAACATATATCGTGTCACATAATACTATAAATCTATTGGTTTACGCTCCGCACGTCACTAAAACTTTGGATGACTTTTTCCGACATCTTTATCAATCATCGTCATATTTCAACAATTATGTCAATTTTCACAAAACACTAATGGATTATACACCGTACTCATGATCACTCATAAAACATTGGTGAAAACCAAAATAAAAACCGTACTATCGTTTTTTATTTTATCGTGTTCAGAGACGCAGCGGAGGCTTATAATATGTAGTGATATAAAATTTTCTTTTGCACCGTGAGAGCAATATCGTAGACAAAAAATTACATGCGTGTCCATAGGTTTATAATAAAAAAAAATGGAATTTGTCTATAGCAAACAATAAATGTTTACTCTGTATCATTAATATTGTCACAAAAAATTCATTCAACCCCGCGACTCACCTGCGTAGGTATCGTCGGTCCGAAATATGTTTTATCCGAATAACAAACCAATAAATCCGATATGCGCTATAAATTATCTATTCAGCAAATTTGTAGGATTCGTAGGCGGGTTAAGATACAATACATGGATTTTCAAGTTTCCCATGCGTTTTTGGTGACAAAAACTTTTGATTTTTTAGTTGGTAACTCAGTCACACCCTTTTAGTCGCTTGTCTGTTTCGACCAATTTGAAAAAAAAGTGTTCTTTTTTTAATTTTGTTAGAAAAGTATTTATATTAGTTTTTTCAACTTTGTTATAAACTTTATGGATATTTTACTGCGCTAATATTTTGAGGTTGTGGATAAGAAAGACTGGACGGAAAAAATATCGTGTTTTTTATTTTGTGTTAGTGTAAAGCGAAGTCGCAGGCAACACCTAGTATCTTATAATCATTAACCGCCTTATTCATAAACTTTATTTAACTGGTGATTAGTTAAACAATATTTCGTCTTCTTCTTTCGTATGTCAAATCAATAATAACAGAAAGAGACAAATCAGTGTTTAGCTAAACAGTAACTAAGCAATGTTTATGAATAAGTAAGTCAATACACTAAAGCGTGGCCAATTACGGGATCTTTAATATTATAATAATTACCCTGGCTCTTTCGCGTATAATAAAGGATGTGTGGGTTGATACTAAACGAGAGACGGTTATAGACAAAGCACTACCATCGGTAAATTAATTCTAATAATAATTTCAATGCGATGTAAAAGTCGAAAATTCCTTCGAAAATTCTCGATAGGGTATTGTCTTCTAGTACAATGGTTTTCAATTGTAAGGTAACAGAGCAATTAGTTATTTATATCCATTGTTTTATTTAATTTCGTAACATATATATTTGAATCGAGAAATTTACTTATTAATAATAAAGCTTTGAGAAAGCTCGTCTGGCTAGGTACCACACACTCATCACATAAATTCTGCCGCCAAATAGCAATACGTTTTGCTGTTTGGCTGCCTCGTTGGTCTAGTGGCTAGATATAAGGCCGCAGCCCCGGTGGTCGTCCTGGGTTCAATTCCCATGTCGGGCCAATAAATAGTTATTGGGTTTTTCTGTCAGAAAATTCTCAGTAGCAGCCCGGAGTCTGGAAGTTGGAAGTTATGAGAGCTAGGGAATAGTGAGTGCACCTGTGTTTGCGCATACACTTGTGCACTATAATATCTCCTGCGCAGTTAGCTAATCTCTCTTGAGATTGGCCGCCGTGACCGAAATCGGTCTAGAGGACATTATTATTATTAATGTTATATTCCATTTTGAAAGGTATATTATATTTTATTCGGTTTATTTCAATTATGTACTAAATTTTACAATAATGGGATTCATAATATCACATTTTATTTGTTATTAATATTTTAATTTTAATTCTAATTATAATTTTAGTAAATTTGAATTTGAATTGTAGTTATAGTTTGCAACACCTGTAGTCAAGAATCCTCTTGATTTATACTTATAACTTTATGATTAATAACTCATTTGTATTTATAAGTATGCTCATTGTTGGTGTTAATCTTTTAATAAATAAATAAATATAGTTAAAACTGATCCCTACAACAGCGTTGATAAAAAAAAAGGTGCTCATTCCTTTAAACTGTCATTTTGGTGGTGGACAGAAAGGTAAAGTAATTAATTAATAATTATTAGCACGACTTGTGATTTGTTGAATGTGTTTAATTGTGTTATTTGGATTTTTAGGAGTAATTGAGTAAGCTATTTACAAAAAAATGTATGATTTGGTGTTCTATTTTTAAAAAGACTCATTCGAGGTTCTTATAAAATCAATTTCACTTCTGGATGCTAAATATATAATGTTATAAAGACGTCAAGCTGATGTTAACGACAACACCTCAGTGTAAAGTAAACTAAGAAATCGCAAATTGACACAAATTGCGGAGTCACGCTGAGAGGCATTACAACGGACTTCCGATATTTTTTTTTAAATCACATCGTTTAATGGACGTGGGAAACGGTCTAATTTGCCTTTTAATATTATTTATTATCTGTTTGATGTCATCTTTAGGGTTTAGGTGGGCTTAGTATAGGCACTTAAGTTTATTTGTTATCCATATAATCTTTTATATGAAATCAGTATCAAAATTCTATCTAAAATGTTTTAATTTATAATGTTTTGTAATTTTTTATAACATTAACTTTTAAAAATTATAAAGAATTTTAATCATTCATAATAGCAGTGTACAAAATGTTCATTGAGTTATAAAATTTTGGATTTTAATTTTATGAGTTGAAATGTCCAAAAATGTTCTTAGAAATATAATAATTCAATTTATATAATACATTTTGGATAGCATCTATATTTTTCACCAATTAAATAAAAATGATTAATTATAAAACCGTTTTATGTTAACTTTACGCCTTATACAATTCTTAAAATTCCTTTTAAATCGCAAGTGTTCAACACAATGACACAGAGTCAAAATATTTAACTACACATAATTGTTTATCTGTGCCTATTCAGGACACCGGAAGTCCGTACTTCAATAAAATTTCGCTTGCGTAATTTTTTTTTTTCAATTCTATAAGGCGAATGATGTATCGATGTATACAAAGGGGCCTTCAAAGTAATTTCTTTATAAAAATATAACGATTCTTTGGACATTTAATTTTATAAATCTCAAAATCTAAGTTTAGCGATCGAATGAATTGTTACAAATGCCCATAAATGGAATAGGTATAAATTAATTATACGTACAAAATTTCGCATTTATTATAATAGTAAGAATGCAAACACTTAATCCATTCAATAATATCATGACAAAACAAACTAGTTACTAGATTTATTAAAACCGTATTATTTTAAAGACACGAGAATAAAAATATATTTACAAGGAAACTAACTTTAATACAATTGTTTGCCTAACGTTAAACTAAACATAAGAAATGTTAATTATATATTTTTATAAAAGAAATATATAGACAACTTCATCTACAAAGCAACAAACATACTTTATTAAAAATATGTTTAACATAAATTCCGTTTTTTATAAGCAAGTGAGCTGTTTCATTTAAATTATATTAAAAATAAAAACGTGAAACGGCAACTTTGAACTTATTTAGTAAAAAACTAAACTTAATTAATAATTAACTTTAAAATTGTGACGTCACAGCAAAAAGGTTTTATTTTTAAATTAGGATTTCTTTAAAAACTTTTTTCAGGAGCCGCCATTTTTCAGGAGTGAGGTTTTTATAGAGTCATGACCCAGAGAATGCGGCTTCTTGACCCAAGTCAATGACTGGTCAAGTACGAAAAGATTATATTAAACTTGTTACCTTTCATAAGAAACTTTTTTTATTACTACTGTTTCATGGTCGTAATATACCATTATTGAGGATCTGAGGAAAACATATATTAATTTTCATATATCGAACATTATTTTTTTCTAATCTTGTATCCAATTTTTATTATAGATAACACAAACGCTCGTCATTAAATTCTAAACAATAAAAACAAATCGATTGACAAAAAAAGAGGAAGGATGTGAACCTATTTGTTTTTACCTTTTTACGTATTATTATAAAGACATGAAATACAATAATTAGTAAAATATTTTAGTCATTTAAGTTTAAAAGAGTAAAACACAACAACAATTATTTGTGTGGATAAATTACATATGACGATCTCGGATTGAATACCTGCTTACGATAAATAAACGTTTTCTATCTCTTTGTTTTGTGATTTTTTGTTCCTAGACATACATATTCTAGTGACCTCCATTATTATTTTTATATAAAATACATTGGTGGACGATTGGTGGCAAATGGGCCACCTGATTGAAAGTGGTCACCACCGCCCATAGACGTTATCGCTGTAAGTAATATTAACCGTTCCTTACATCGCCAATGCGCCACCAACCTTGGAAACCAAGATCTTATGTCCCTTGTGATTGTAGTTGCACTGGCTCACTCAACCTTGAAACCGTAATACAACAATACGAAGTTTTGATGTTTAACGGGAGAATATCTGATGAGTGGGTGTTACCAAGCCAGACAGCCTTGTAGAAAGTCCTAAGGTAGGGTTGGGGCTTTGATGTCAGCGTAGGTAACATTTCTTACAATGCCCATGACTATGGGCGTTGGTAACCACATACTATTAGGTGACACCCATACGCTCGTCGGCCTACCTATGCTATAAAAAAAGTTGGAAAAGTCAGTCAGTACGTGTCGGATAAAAATAGGCTACATATGTGTACCGCATTGGAGCAGCTGGAATAAGCTCTCTCTTTTGCCTCAAAAACTCAGAAGGCGTTAGTCATAGAAAAGAACAGTGTTTTTATTTTTTACAAAATAAACTGAATACTTTTTATTATTAAAACATGTGCTAGCTCCGTGTAATTATACTATTATCGTTAGTATTTTGTAAGCTTAGTGTCTCCTCGTCAATAATTTCTAAGAAAGACATAACATAAGTTGTATTAAAAATAAAATATATGAAATTTTGCCGTAATCTCTATTGGGATAAGAGTTTAATATTTATTTAAATCGCGGTTAGGTAACAATTTGTGTATGTCTGGCACTAAGAAATCTTTGAGTGCGAATCGACCTCTCATAATGCTGGCGGAATAGAAACCAGTTTTTCTAGCTCTTTAATGAGGTTCTTGTATAATTAAAAATATTTTTAGATTTTGTATGAACAAGTAAAAATACACTATATTTATAAAAATATATTTAGTTATTACTATATTTACTTATAAATATACTCTTTGCACACAATCCTATTTACATACATTTTTTCTTAAAGCTACATATCATTTATCACGATCTGATTTATATAAAATTATACACGACAAAAAAACATAAACCGCAAATTGAAAACAAAAACGTTTTATGACCAAAAATGTTGACTAATAAATACATTTCTGTCATGTTTTAATGTATTACGTAACTAATATCCGTACAAATAAGGAAAACCATTAACATGGGGAACTGCTGATAACGGGACGAAGACAGGCATCATTCTTTCAGCATGGAGGTAATGTGTTCTCGTATGTTTCTTTAAATGATCTCGCCTGCCAAACTTTTTGCCGCAAGTCGGACAAGGATACGGCCGAACTCCTGAATGTATCCGCCTATGCCTCGTCAACTCTTCGTTCCTCGTGAAGGTCTTACCGCAGTTCTTCTCGTCACATTTAAATGGCCTTTCTCCGGTATGGATTCGTATATGACCTTTCAATTGGCCGTTATTGGAAAAGCCGACGTTACAATGTGGGCATTTATATTTTTTTGGTCTTTGCTTTCTCGCGTTTAATAGCTTAGCTTCGTTTTCTTGCTGCAATATTCTTGCATATTCCAATTCCATTGCATATCCTTGAGCTAAAGATTCTAAGAGGAGAGGATCAGTTGGAGGTATTCCTAATGTCTGTGCAATATCTGCGGATAAGTACTCGGGTATATAGCCTTGATTGTAGATATTTGGCGGTACGATGTTCGGTGCTAATAAGTTTTGAGTTTGTAAATTTTCAACGGGTGTCTTGACAATATTTTCGCTTACTTCGCTTTTTACTTTTTCTGGCTCTTGTAGCAATCTGTCACAACATAAACTTAAACTTGCAACTGGGGAATCGGAAACATCTAGAGGTTCATGAATAGGGTTCATGTCGAGTTTCTTATCGTCTTCATTATCAAAGGTCGTTGTAGATACAGTCGCATCTTGGTAATTATTATTATCATTCTTTTTGAAAGCACCGCGAATTTTTCTTAAGCGACTTTCCCGTTTTTCTTCTTTTATTTTTTTAAGTTCCGCCTCTTTCGTAACATTTGTTTCACTTATTGCAGGTTTTTCAGTATTTTTATTATCACTCACATCCCACGGCCTGAAAAGCCTTGAATATTTTTTTTGTACAGATAACATTTTCACGTAAAGTATAAAGATGATTTCACACACGACCGTTGTAACCGACTGGGACCCTTTCTCATTTCAACAACTTTTATATACATTCCTTTAACAATAAATTTAATAAAAATCGCCCAAAAGTAGAGGGATACTGATGCCATTGAATGGACGAAAGAGACGAAATATTTTTCAATTGTTGCACACTTGAATTTCGCCTCGGATCTTTTTATATATGTACTTTATACATTTGAACTATAAAGAACCTTAAACATTTACTATAAGGTTGATTTTTGTAATTTAGTCGATTATAAGTTAAGATACTTAATCTGAAAAAGGTGTCGTAGTCTTTGAGATAGGGGTGTGTAATGTTATTTATGTTGATTTTTGTGCGTCGTCCGGAGGCGGGCTCGGGGGCAGAGCGTTATGCTTGAGTGGTCGCGGCCCTCGCAGCTGCTAGCTTGTTTGTTTTAATGGTTTTGCCGATTGTTGCGGTTCTCGACGATTTATATGTTATATACACGCAAGGAGAACAATCGAGATACATATGGGTACGCTTTGATAGAATGTGCTTTATGGTACACTTAACGATTTCATTTCACAGAGCCAAATGCTTAGGCAATGTTGTTGACTGATTTATAGTTTTCATTTATATTTATTTTTTAAATAAATTAGGTGTCAACATTAGGTTGACATTTGTTGAAAATTTATTAAATATCTTCAAAATATATTGATCAAATTCGTGACTGTTTTTCCGTTTTTAGACGATTATTCGAAATATAAGTATTCTATTGTGTGACAAAAATCTAACATTTTCTGGATATAAAAAGTAGAATCCCGTCATCTATAAAATTGATCGAAAGGATCAATCTAAACAAGTCGTGCTCCTATTCAAATACAATAGTCTTGATTGCAACGCTTTTGATCTTTTTGGGCAGTTTTTGAACGAATTGTGGAATTGGCGCGATCTGTCAAAATCGGTGTCGCGATTGATAGATTGCCGCTATTTTGTTGATTTTGACAAGAAATCATTCGAAATTAAATGATGTTTTTATTTTTTATTTATTTATTAGGTTTACTAGCGATTTTTACACTGGTCATCCTTACTTACATACGTAATTATAATACATCCACAGATTATATAAAATAATTTAAAAGCAATACTACATGGTAATCAATTCATTAATTGCTATTACTTGATACAAAAGAAAAAGTGAAAAAACAAAAACGAAACATGAGCAAAAGAGAAAATTAAAGTTTGTACATGCACGCATCTTTACAATTTGAATATGTATCTGATATCTAAACATTAAAACCTTTATCCTTTTTTATTTTTTTAAAAAATATTTAAATTTAAAAAGTAAAACAATCAACATAAATTAACTTAAAATACAATCATTATTTAATTTTTATATAAAAACCTTAATTTTTATTTATCATATAATATTAATAACGAGTTTCTATTTATATATAATAATAATAATATAATAGTAATATATAATGTTATCTTAAATAGATCTTCAATGCAATAGATTTTAAAAAATAAGGCGTACCTAGTTAATTTTGTTTTCATTACTTCGAAGCAAATGGATATATAGTATAATAGACTATTATGTTAAGTATTTAATTTTAAGAGAAAAAAAAATCTAAAACAGTTTGCCAGTATCAAGAAAATTTTAAAGTTTCGTTTGAAACTAAATAAGTAGGCAGTTATAACAACAAAAAAATGATTGATTTCTGAGTCCAATCATCTAGACCCCGACGTTATTAAAAATCATTCTTTGAAGATGTTGCTTTATTTGGAGGCTTCGCACACGCCTTGATATCACAAGGCTGTTTGATTCGCGTGATCGATATGCCGTTATCCTAAAATTTCTTACTAGTTTATTTAGAATAATGTCAACTTATTTTAAAAGAGGCCTAACCTAAAATAACTACGCGTATTATTTTAGGTTTGTATAATTTTACAATCACGATTTTGTAACAACTTAACTAAATAGACCGAAAAGCCAGTAAGAATATTACTGTAGTCATATTTAAGCTTATCGCTTTTTAAGGAGATATTCAAAAAGGGCTAATGACGTAATGTCTTACGGGCGAGTTATATGAAAGTCGCAGATTCGATAGTGACAACTTTGGTTCCGCTGCTGCCTGCTTAAGGTATAAATATGAATATTAGTCATCCTTCCGTATACATTTGCTATTTTTATTTATTAAAAAAATAAATAAAAAGTACTTTTATCGTAATTGTATTCCGTTCATAGATTTCAATTATAACATTATAATTAGCATTTTAAATAAGGCTACCTTTGCATGCGGTTGTAGATTGATTTAAATTTGTCAAACTTTTTAGATAATAATAATTTATGTTATAGCAACAGATAATTTCGAATTATTACTTCAGTTAAAACACGTTTTATATAAAGAATATGAAAAATATTTTATTTTGTTTCCGACTAAGGATATCTACCTCTTGCAGAACCATCGATTTTAACATTCATAGTTTCATTTATTATCACTGCATAAATTAAAAATTAACAAATGCATTTTATAAGATTTTCATTCAATGGACGGAGTGATTTAAAAGAAATGTACGCAAATGTAGGATAGGTAAATTCATTCAAGTTTTGTCTAAATTGTCTGAAATACGATGATTTATGCTTATGCTTTATTGAAACCGGTCCTGAACCGTATTGAACCGTTTATTGAAAGTGGTCTGTATTATGATATACCTAAGCATTTTATGTTTTTTAATATAACCCTTATTTCACCCGAAAGAAGCCGGGACGGGTAGATAATTGTTAATGGCGACGCGTGACAGTTAAGTAAGGAATTAAAATCGTGCAAATTCTATTGATGCTGATTATGATTTCTCTCCGGTCGCGTCAGATTACCGGACTATGAGACCAAGAGGATGAGTGCATCTGTGTTTACGCACGTACTCGTGCACAATAAAATCTTCTACGCTAATGACCAGTCTCTGAGATTGGCCATAGTGGTTGAAATTGAAAAGAAGATTAGTGCATGTTTACGGGCACAAGGTTAAGGTATATAAAATCGGCCGAACTTTGACAATACAAGTTACGTTTATTAAAGTATAAGTATCTATAAGAAAAAAATCTTCCTTCTATTAATAACAAATCACTATATCAAAAGCATATCCAAGTTCGAACCACAAAATCTTATAGTTCATACAAAATCCCTTAGCCTTCTTTTAATGCTATTTAATAATATCAATACAATTCTCTATCCGTTTTCTATATAAAAATCATATAAATCTCAACAATAATGCTCTGAGTATAATTCAAAATATCATTTAGTAGAATTTATTAAAAGCGTGACAACTTCATAAGATGTCGTTTTGGTCATTTTTTCGATACTTATTGTATTTTCAATTACTACGGTTGTCGCAGAATGGCTTCACTTTTATCAATGGGATTCAACGCTATAGTATTTATATAGGATGTAGGAGATTTAAGTGTTTTTGAAATGAATCTTTACGCGCCATGACATGACAAATTAAAATTTGAATTTAAAACGTTCCAATGCAAATTTTTAATC
The DNA here is from genome assembly GCA_905220585.2 of Nymphalis polychloros. Lineage (NCBI taxonomy): Eukaryota > Metazoa > Arthropoda > Insecta > Lepidoptera > Nymphalidae > Nymphalis > Nymphalis polychloros. Next base: position 2,533,116 of record HG992264.1, on the reverse strand, counting down.
AGTTTAAAATAAGCTATAGCATTTGTGCGATGTAAAGTTATAAAGTTATGTAGTACAAATAATTTCTACAGAAGTACTTGGTATTGTTGTGTTCCGGTTTGAAGGGTGAGTGAGCCAGTGTAATTACAGGCACAAGGGACATATCATCTTAGTTCCCAAGGTTGGTGACCATCATCGCCAATGGCTATGGGCGTTGGTGACCACTTGCCATCAGGTGGCCCATAAGCTAGTCCGCCTACCTATGCTATAAAAAAAATTGCTTGCGAATGAGAAATATGTGATATTTATTATGTATAGATTATTTCCAAAATTTCGAAAATTTATTGGAAACTTACGTGCCTAATTTCGATCATACTATACTAATGGGTGACTTCAATACATGTTTAGTTAAAAATGACTCTCGTGCTAAACTTTTGAAACATATTGTCACGAGCTCCAACCTTACTTTGCTGCAAACAAATCCTACTCATTTTTTCCCAAATTGCTCTCCTTCTCTCCTTGACCTAATGATTGTTTCCTCACCTGAACTTGTCGCCGAGCATGGTCAGTTCCCAGCTGACGCTTTTTCTTATCATGACCTTGTTTACATGTCATATAAAATCCGCCCTCCAAAGGTTAAGCCAACAGTGGTAATGCGACGTAGTTTCAAAAAGTTCAACAATGACAATTTTATGCGGGATTTAAACTCAATCGACTGGAGCGCAGTTTTTGACGCTCAATCGATTGATGAGAAGCTTTGCATTTTTAACTCCCTTCTGGTTGAGCTTTTTGATCTACACGCTCCTCTTAGACCAATTAGACTGAAACATCTTCCTGCACCCTGGCTAACCGAGGAGATTAAAGCGGTCATGACAAAGCGAAATAACGCTAAATTTAAATATAAGTCCGCACCAACCGAGCATAATCTCAGTAGATACAAGCGACTCCGTAATCAATGCAACAAGATGTGCAGAGATGCTCAAAGGAGATACATTCACTCGTCAGTTGAAAATAAGGATGCATCTAAAGTGTGGACTTTCTTAAATTCGCTGGGAATTGGCAGATCGAAGACATGTATTCCTCACCATTTAGATTTAAACACTCTAAATGATCATTTTTCCAAATTTCCCTCCGGTAATCCTAATAAATCTAATACTATCTCTTCCCTTAATGCACGCTTAAGACCTGATTTCCCTCCGTTCTATTTTGCTTCTATTACTGCCAGTGACGTTAAAAAACAAATGTCTTCCATTTCGTCTGATGCAGTTGGCAGTGATGGTATAAGCCGTAAAATGGTAACAACGGTTTTAAACGAAATTGTGCATGTACTCTGTCATATTTTTAACTTTTCTCTTTCATCTAAAACTTTCCCCAGTGTTTGGCGCACTGCTCATATTATTCCTATCCCTAAGATCTCTAATCCTACGTCACTTTCACACTATCGCCCTATTTCTATCCTTCCCTTCTTGTCTAAAATTCTTGAACGTATTGTCCATTCTCAACTTTCCCTATTTCTATCACAAAATCACATCTTGAGTTCATTCCAGTCTGGCTTTCGAGTTGGACACAGCACTGTGACGGCACTCACGAAGGTTCTTGATGATATCCGTTTTGGAATGGACCAGAAACATGTCACCATCTTAGCATTATTAGATTTTAGTAATGCGTTCAATACCGTTGACTATGACATTCTCCTAGCGGTTCTAAAATCTATAAACGTATCTACGGACGCTTTAGCCTGGTTCCAATCCTATTTGCATGGGCGACAACAACGTATCCATAGCGGAGAACGATTTTCTTCGTACTGTCGTCTCAGTGCTGGAGTGCCTCAGGGTAGTGTGCTATCTCCACTCCTGTTTTCCATTTTTATCAATAGTCTTACTGAACTCCTCACTCTTTCTTTTCATCTTTATGCTGACGACTTACAAATTTACTTGACTGCTCCAGTTGAGAACATTTCTGAAGCGGTAGGTAAATTAAATACCAACCTAAACATTATTACCAATTGGAGTAAGTCATTTGGTTTGTATGTCAATGCAAATAAATCGCAGCTTTGTATTGTAGGTACCACTAAACAGCTATCCAAAATTGACTACGCAGGCCTACCGGATGTTGTTTTCAACGACTCGGTTTTACCTTACAGCGACGCTGTTAAAAATCTAGGCGTCATTATGGATAGATCTCTTTCGTGGCGACCTCACGTAGCTGAAATAAGTCGCAAAATTTTTTCAACAATTCACTCATTAAAAAGATGGAAAAACTTCTTACCTATTAAAACCAAAATAACACTTGCCAATACTCTTCTCCTTCCAATTTTGGACTACGCGGACTCCTGTTATCCTGATTTAACGGAGGACCTGATTCACAAACTGGAACGACTACAGAACCTATGCATCCGTTTTATTTTTGGACTCAAAAAATACGATCATGTATCCCAGTATCGATCTGAACTCGGATGGCTCCGAGTAAAGCATCGCCGCAACTTACACGTCCTTTCGCTCCTTTATTCCACACTATTTCATCCTTGCTCCCCGTCCTATTTGAAAGAACGTTTTTCCTTCCTTGGTAACCTTACTCTTCACCTTAATCTTCGCTCTCAGAGTGATAGTAAATTAAGCGTACCTTCTTGTAACTCCCATTCCTACATGAATTCGTTCACGGCAAAGGCGGTTAGATTGTGGAATGCACTACCAACTCAAGTCCGTCAGTCTCCAACACTTCAGTTATTCAAAACCCGTGTTAAATTGCATTACCTGTCAATAAATTAAACCTCCTCTAACCCTTTCACTACTTGCAGCTAAGTATGCTCGCACCTATCTGTTGTATTGCCTATTGTATTTTGTGTGTATGTATATTTACTTTTAATTTGTTAATGCACTAGCCCACTATGTTTTCTCTTGTAAGTCTCTTTCAGTAGGGTTGCCTGGAAGAGATCACTACTTAGTGATAAGGCCGCCTTTTGCATACTTTTGTAGTGTTTTTGATCTTAAGCTTTTTTCTTGTATTTTGTTTATTTTCTGTGTGCAATAAAGCTGTTTATTATTATTATTATTATTATTATGTGCTATAATAACTTTATAAATAAACCTAAATATGAATTTATTACTGTAATACGTTAAAAATCAAAGACAATAAATAATCTGTAATTCTTTAATTAAATTTAAAATAAAATTAACGGAATATCGCTTATATTTGTCTAAATAAACGCAGTATTTTTAAACAACCTCTATACAGTAATTCGCGATATTCTGTGTGGTCCACATTTGACCACAATCGTGGTAGAGCTAAGAACAAAATGTGCTATAAATTTAAAATGGCTGACAACTTATTGTCTGCGTGCCATCGCCCTTCCATTGATGCGAAGTCAGACAAACTGACGCCATGCCGTTTTTATATGTTTAATTTTAAGTAACTTGTTTACGTATTTTATTTTACGCATTGACGTAATTCTTTTTGTAAAAGTAAGTATATTATTATAGTATTTGTGAATGAAGTAGCTTTCGTTTTCATAAACCTACGAAACGACCTACCAGGGTATTAACAATGATAACATTTTTTTTTTTTTTAGTTTATATAGCCAATATATAATATTTAAAGACATAAAAAATACTGATAAGTATTATTATTTTGTGAATATTATCCACATTTTAGCCATATTTGCTTAATAAATGTTTTTATTTATTAATATGATATTAATTCAATGATAAGCAAATATAATAAAAAAAAATTGGATTTAATATATTTATGTTATATAATTATTATAATTCAACCAAACACTTTTCCGACGAACCTCATGCAACCTAATTGATTTAAAAACTAATGTCACCGCAACACGTCCTCGGTTAGGGGACTAACTTGGGGGTCAATGGGGAGGGGCGTTGTCCCCTCATAGGGAGAACGCGAGATTGGGGTTACGAATATTATTATTTTTAACATTTATCGATCACTAGAAAAGTGAATGTGAAGTTTTCTTATTTCATTAAATAAATAAGTCGATATTAATTTTTACCATCGGATATGGCAACTTAATACAATAAAAAAGTAAAATTAATATTCGTACCCATAACATATATTTAAAATACTGATATATCTTTTTACTTAATTAACATAAGTACTTACGATAATTCTATCAGTTTCAATTGATCTATCCGTCAGTAGATAATACAATATGTAACTAAAATGTAAATCTTACGTAATGTTGTATTGTTATTCTGCAAATAACTTGATAAATAACCATACAAAAAATACTTACCTAAATTAACAGTGCAAATATTCAAAAGCGTTCAGTAAGCATTTCAGGATTGGGTGGGAAAAGTAGGAAGTAAGTAGTCTCTAACGATACTTATTTAAATTAAATTAATTGATTACAAAAATATATATATATAATAAATACGAAATTTGTAGAGCAAGTCAAGGTTTAAGTATTAAGGTTTGTTATATAAGTATTAAGACCTTTTCTCGCGGCCGATTATTTAAAAATAGTAAATGCAGTTATTTCTTATAATCATATAAAACCTTCTTATATATGGTTCACCAATATAATAATAATTATAATATCGTGGGACATTATTCACACACGGCCATTTGATTCTAAACTAAGCAGAGCTATGGAAACCAGACAACTGATATGATACATATACTACTTTTCTTTTGTAAATACGTACATTCTTATATAGATAATTACACCCTGACTCAGGACAAACGGACATGTTCATGCACACAAATGTCTGTCCTGGGCGGGAATCGAATCCACGACCTGCGGCGCGAAAGATAAGTATCAACCAACCACACCGAACGGCTCGTCATATACCTATTATATATGTATATATAATACATGACGCGAAGAATTGGATTGCCTTCCCATCGGATTATGAGAGTAAGGAATAGAGAGTGCATCAGTTTTTGGGCACACACTTGTGCACTATAATATGGCCTGGGCCGTTGGCTAATCTTTCTTGAGATTGGCCGTGGCCGAAATCGGTCAGGAGGACATCACCTACATAGAGTAAGCTAGTTTCTCAATAAGATCAATATCTTAAGTCGGTTTCACAAGTGAAATACGAAATTAGTTCCAACAGAATATCACTGTGGTAAGACTAAATGTATTACATTTTATACTTTCTGGTTTGTCCATTAGCCTTCAATTGAAGGTTTTGTGTTATAAAAATAAAGTGAAGTAATAGCCTTTAAATAGCCCCCTGCAGGAGAAAGTCTCTTGAGGAGGCTTTCCAATGCGGATTACTTAGACTTTGTGGTAGAATTTCTGAGTATAGTAAGCTCATGCGAGCACTTTTGAAATTGTCGTTTTACACGATTAAATTAAATTAAAACCATCGGCTTGGAATTTAGATTTTACCCAGAAGAACCAAAAAGAAACACAACTACTCTGCTTCGACAATGAAGTTACATAGATAATTTTTTTTTTATTTAGGATAAGTAGACTTACATATGGCACCCGTGATAGTAAGTGGTCACCGACGCCCTTAGACATTGGCAGTATAAGAAATGTTAACCATCCCTTACATTGCCAATGCGCCACTAACCTTGGGAACTAAGATGTTATGTCCCTTGTGCCTGTAATTACACTGGCTCACTCACCCTTCAAACCGGAACACAACAATACCAAGTACTGCAAATACATTTAAGTATTCTAACGTAGTTTCCTTCACTGTTGAGCACGAGATAATTTATAAACACACATTAAGCACATAAAACCTAACCTATTTGAAACCTTGATCTTTACCCGGAATAGAACCCGCTACCTTTTTTTATTTTAAATTTTTGATTTCAGTTTTTTTTAATTATCTAGTGATACTTATAGATATATAAGTCTTTAATGTTGTTTACATAATAATTCATTAGTGATATCCAGCCGTGCTCAAACGTAGCCTTGTGGAGTACTGTCAATCCTTATTGAGGTGAAACCATAGACAATTTACTACTTTTTACTGATTTTACATATTTATAACAGTAAATATTTTTAGTTCTATAAGACTCACTCATCTAGCTATCGTCTCAACACATTAAAATGTCATAACTAGATTTATAATTATTATATCGACGTTTTAATAAAATGTTACTGTGATTTTAATACAAAATACTAAGAAGTCGAAATGGCCGAGTGGTTAGAACGCGTGAATCTTATCCCATCTTCAAACCAGCAGACCGCAAATTCAAACCCAAGCACCAATGAATTATTATGTGCCTAATTTGTGTTTATAATTCATCACGTGCTTGGCGATGAAGGCAAACCTGCTTGTGTCTAATTTCATTGAAATTCATCCACATGTGTATCCACTAACCCGCATTAAAGCAGCGTGGTGGAATAAGCTCGAAAGCTATACTTCAGTTACTTCGCTATTGTTCTTGACATAATACGTATAAAATCAACAAATACTGACTAACTCATCTTATGAACCGGCATGGCGTGGCGGGGGCGGCTAGTGCAGATCATTCTTCCCGACTGTACTAGCCGTCGTCGCGTTTGGACTCTACTACCACTTACCATCAGGTGGAGTAGTCATTTACCCTCCCGGGAAGTATAAAAAAAAGAAACTTCTTATTTTTCTCTAGCTACCCGTCTACTATCCACCCGTCCCGGTTGCGTTTCCGTTAGAATTAACGGTATACTTATATTATTTATTGTAATACAAATGACTCTATTGGTTTCCGCGGCACGCGCCATTAAATCTCTGAGTCTGCATAATTTTTTCCCACATTTTAACAATCAACGTCACAGGCAAATTACTCAAAACGTTAATTAATTATTCATTAAACCTTACGAATCGCTCGTTCAATCTGGTAGTTTTTGAGTTTATCATGTTCAGACAAACAGACATGAGACAGACCTTTTTTATCATATGTACTGATATAATCTTGTATTAAGTAGTAAGCCTAAATAATTTCCTTTTAAATTACATTCATTTATTAGTTTGATTTGTTAATAAGCAAAGATAAATTCCAGTACCTTTGGCAACCCCAATACACCCAAAACACTACAAACTTAACACAATAAATTAACTCGTACGACTGACATATATAATATTATTAAGTACTCTGTAACGCAATAAACAATAACATAACATCGACTTGCTAACAAGAGATGAAAGAAATCTTGCAACACATTCATCTCAAATGACCTACCTGTAAAGCCTACAATACAACATTGTCGGTACAACACAGATTCGCCACATCAATCGTTGGCCGACAATCTAATTTACACTTTTCTATGACACCTTTGTCGGCCTACTGTAAAGGCAGTCACTTCAAAACCAACTTACGTTTCATCTATTTTTGCTTACGCGTTATATGAATGGAATCAGTTTATTGATGGTGACGACAAGTAAGTTCATGGCTTTATAAAAATGTTTATTATTTTTTCAAGATTATAAACATATTTTTTTGAAAATACTTCAAAAATATATCACAATTTATAGTCAAGTAATAAAAATATATTTGCATTCCTTAACAATGTGATATTTCATAAATGTATTACATTTGTACCTTTAAAAAAGTACTACAAAAATAAATTTCGCGTCTTCAAGACACCGATTTGTTTTAAGATATTATAAGCCAATTTTGAATAACCGCTATGCTCTAAAGGTCCAAAAGGCGATAAAATTTTCAACTAACTATAATATAGAGCTGAAAAAAAAAGAAGAACCTAAGGTAGGGTTCTTAGGAATTTTAAGTTGAATTGCTTCATGAGTCGATAAGAGATATAAATAAAAAATTGTTTTATTAGTGATGCAAGCATCTCCAGAGCATGACTTAAAATTAAAAAGAAGAAATGTAGTATATGCATAAATTATTTAAAACCTTGTACATCAACAAGCTTATGTTCATAAAACGTTTTAAGTTTTTACTTTGTATTGTAAAGTGTTTATTAAGCCGTGTGTACAGCAATAATGCCTGAGTGACAATGTCCTATAATAGTTCGGCACTTTTCGGCGTCTTTGTGTCATTGTTCGATATTTACTTTATGTTAAACTAGGAGCCGATTTACCTCAAGTGTGAAATATTTCTTGATACTTTTAACAATTAAATAAGTGACATGCTGCTAGTTTGAATAAAGAATATTGAATTGGTTTTTATTTTATCTGTGTATATATGTGATCATTTTATACCGTAATTACTCCTAACTTAACGAATGCATTTAAAAATGGTATAAGAAATATTCAAATATTTAAGAAACTTATTTAGATGCATAAAAAGAGCAGCAGTCTTTCTATATAACTCATTTCGAATTTCATTTATGAAATGTTGTGAATTATGGATGAGAACTTACAATGCAATACGTTAGTTTCTATGTAGGATGCATATAGTAGGATTAAGTGTTATATTTAATCAATGCAATATAATTTTTTTGACATTTCATGATCATATTCTGCTGGGATTTTCGAGTCGGTTCAAACTGAATAACTCTTAAGAGCTTATGTTATATTTTATAAAAAAGTTATATGTATTTTATTATACCAGTCATGTTTTTCGTTAGCGGATATTAATAAAATAGCAGCTAATTAATATAAAAAAAAACATAGAACAATAATAATTAATACTAGCATTATACATCGTATAAGACATTTGAAAATATTAAAAAATAAATAAGAAAAAGGAACAAACTTCATAATAAATTCGTTTTCAATTTCAAAATTAGAGAAATTCATATAATACAAAGCATCAAGATACTTTGCTTGCTGTATAATTCTATTCACTTTCAACTGGCCGTGGAGGCGGGGCGCGGTGTCTTTGTGTTTGTTTGCTTTTAGATTCGCAACTTTACAGATGTCAACTCATTGCGGAATAGTCAAAGCGTGAGTGGGAGACAAGGGTTGAGAGATATTGTGGTCATGACATGCGTTGGCCTGAGAGTTCTGTTACAGTTCACTTACTTGATGTAGTTACAACTTTATTTTCAATACTTTCAACAAATAAAAAGTATACGTGCCGTATGTACTCAAAACTCTTCTTTTTGTGCTTGTGTTATGTACCCATAATATATTTCAAATTAAATAAGTTTCATTTATAATGTTAAGTATAGATATCCTATCAAAGATGTCTGCGTTTGATCAATTTTATTTTGAAAAAAAGTTACAGTAACCTGGCTTAATATTAACTGATTTCAAGTTAGTATTGAGAAGTTTTAAACACTAAGCCGATTTTAAAAATTCTTTCACCAATGGAAAGCTACATTATCAGCGAGAAACATAGGCTACATTTTGTATTCCCACGGAAACGAGAACTGCGCGGTTAAAACCGCGGGCAAAACGCTAGTTAACAATACTACATAAAAAATACATCTTATTTCAGGTTATTGTAACCAAAATTGATGTCAAAATACACAAGAAATAATCGTTTAACAAGCTAATATGTTTTCAGTACCTAAGTAGTATGAAAGAATAACAACGGTAAAATAATGGCCTCTGAATCCGCCATTTTGAAGCAACGTCACTATGCTACACCAATATGGCGGGTAAACTTTTAGCATGAGCACGACATCAATTAGAAGCAAATTAAGTACATCTTAAGAAATCTCAGTGATTCTTGAACGTATTTAAAACACCGATATTAAACTAAGAAACATAAGTTTCAATTATATCCAATGTTTTTGCTTCGAATGGATTTTAATAAAATTATTTGCAATAATGTTTTTTACGTTTAGAAGTATGATGAGACTAATTTAAATAGGTACCTATATCGCGTCAGTCATTATAAAAAGTTAGCGAAATGAGCCGATCGATCATCGTGTGGTTGGTGGCATGCTAACCTCCTCTCTTTAAAAGCTTAGGCGACATATTGAGATAAATCGCTTCAACCCTTTATAAGATAAAAATAAAAATATATTCTATAAGCCAGAAGTAAAGTTAAAAAACATAATCGATCTTTTGTATACAAAAGTTTCAATGTTGTTTACACCTTAAAAGACTTATGACTTTGTTTTAGTACTTATTTTTATTTATTTATTTAATTTTATTAAATAGGAAGCCATTGTTGTATACAATTTTGTTTCTTATTTTAGAATACAATCTTAAATAACTTAAATATAAAAATTGCATACCTCGCGTATAGACTAACTTAACATGCATAGGAAAAACAAAAAAAAAATAGTAGATTCTTTGTAAGTAAACTTAAAAAAAAGGAACTTAACGCAATTTTAAAACATCGACAGTTAAATTAATTACAGTAAATTAACAAATCTATGGGTTTACTATGACATATATACATATAGTGAGTGGGAAATGAGTGTTGTCTTGCATCTTAGAATAAAATAAATGAGAAGCAACGCTACGTGGTTTAATGTTAATGTTTAGTGACAAGTTGATTGTGTAAACATATAATAAATATGTAATAAAATGTATGTAAGGATATTAAACAGATCACAAGATAAAACAAAGTCCTCCCGCCGCGTCTGTTTGTCTGAATGCGATAATCTCAAAAACTACCGAACGAATTTTTATACGGTTTTTACCAATGAATAGAGTGATTCACTCGGAAGGTTAAAGTGTATAATACATTTAGGTTTTATGTAAATTGGCTGAAACGTAACGATAATTGTTGACGATGTCGGAAAAAAAACATGGCGTCTATAAGCGTGTGTGTGTAGCGTATGCCGCGTAAAGTACTAAAGTTATATGTATTAAGATATAAACGTTCTATGTAGACTATAATGGTACGGGTTTGTAAAAAAAATATGCTCTATCCATTAATGAGGCATTTACACCAGGCCAATAGCCCAGCCAATCCACTAAGCCAAGAGATTAAGCCAGTCGAATGAAAAATGCAATATAATTTACACGTAAGCATATAGTCGAGAATTTCTTCTTTTTTGAAAATCGTTTTATTTCAATGGATTGACTTGAATGTGCTGAATAATCTCTTATCTAAATAAACACAAACAATAATATATACAATTTTGGTTTCGTCTAAATAGAGATTAATAAGATAGAGGTTACAATAATACAAAGCTACTACCACAAAGATTACCGAACTACTACTACAAAGATTCAACCGGAAAAAGAGCATGGAACTCAATACTGATTTTTCTCACAATATAAAGTAACGAAATTAATAAAGACAATTAAATTTGTATAGTTAATTCAGAAAAATAGAGACAATGAGAGGGCCGAGGCGTTTCTAGTACTTACCGTACATAGACAATATATATGGTTATAATAATTTATTATTAAAATTCCTAAAAGTTTCTTTACAAAGAAATTAATTTTATTGCAGCTTATATCAAGTTTGTAGTTTTTGTTACGTTAGAATCAACGCAGGCTGCAATAAATCCACAACACCCGCGAAACACGTGCGTCGGCGTCGGTCAACCACTGACTTTCCGCGCCACTTCACCCCATTGTTGGCGATCATTTGTTACATTCTATTATCTGTTATATTATATCATCAATAATATATACGAGGAGCACGGTAACTCTCGAACTAAGATAGAACGATGCAGTGTTATTCCAATACAAATTTACACAGACAAATACAGCATTCTATAAGAACCACTTCACTTCACTCGGTAGGGCTTTGTGCAAGATCGTCTGGATAGGTACCACCCACTCATCAGATATTCTACCGCAAAACAACAGTACTTGTTATTGTTGTGTTCCGGTTTGAAGGGTGAGTAAGCCAGTGTAATGACAAGCACAAGGGACATAACATCTTAGTTCCCAAGTGGCATGCGCCACCAACCTTGGTTAGATGTGCTGGCGACCACTTACCATCAGGTGGCCCATACGCTCGTCCGACTTCCTATACAATAAAAAGACAACTTCGGATGTCACTCGTAAGATGTTTAAAACCGCCTTACGGTGATTTTGATGCGTGTATCCTTTAAATGTTATTATTATGTATAATCAGTGCAGCATCTCTTTCAGACATTTCACGGTCACGTTCTGTCGTGAGTTCTAGGTTTATAGTAACAGTATTAATTATTAATAATTCTACAACGTGTTGTAAATTCTGTAGAATGTATGTATGCAAAAACAGTAATTTAATTATTTCTTATAAATGTCATAATATAGTGGAACTTATATCGTATTACTCGTCACTTTCGATATAGTATAATAGTAAATACCAAATATGTACCCTTTTTGAGAACAATAAGGTTCTTCCAAGATTTTATTATATAAGTATAAATAACATATAATACTTCGGCGGCTGTCACATGTGGTCACAAACAAAGGTTATTCCTGCGCATCTGCCTCACACAATAACCCATGAAAAACTCAAACACGGGCCAAAACATCGGGGTTTTTGTATCAAAATAACTTACAATTCTAGCATAGAAACAAAATAGGTATTTAAAAAAAAACTGCTACTTTTCAGTGATTACAAGAATTACTTCATATTTACTTAACTAAGTCGTGGGTAATAGATTATCTTATTTTAGTAAAACTACAGAAGAATGATAGACAATTAATTGGCATTTAATTTTTTATCGACCTCTGTACCTTTATTTAATACTTATCCAAGCTTAAAAGCTACTTTATATTCAGGAACGAAAATCATTTTTATTTAAAGTTAAATAAGAAAGCCTTTACAGCAAAACGACTATTTTTATTTTCAGCGAAAATACTTTAAATGATTATTCAAATTGTATTTAGTTCAAAAAACTCAAATATATTTTTTTTAATTTATTTATGGCTAAATTTTTTTAGCAATAAAAAATAAAATTATTAACTGTTATTTGTTGCTTAATAACAAAACTTCACAGATGTTTTTCTAGAAAGAGATAGATAGGTATAGAATAAAAAAAAAAAACCAGATCGTACACCACTTTTAATTGATAGCAAACCTATTACAAAATCTAATTAACAACGTTATGTTGGCGTAATACTAGATAGTAAATGAGCCTGGAGACTTTATAGTGGCAATGTCTTCCGATTGCGCTTTAAATATATCTAACTGAATTTCATTTTCTGTTCGTAAATTAATATATGAGTCCCTTAAGAAATCACATTTAGAGTACGTTAATCAGGCACTGGATCCAAAACACATCTCAAAGACCAAAAATAATTTATAACAGAAATATTCATATTAAAGACTTAAATATAAACAAAAAATATATGCCTATAAGCGAGTATGAACCGTAATCACAAACACAAACATCATACCAGATACAAGCATAATATAAATCTACCGGTAACTAATATTAAATAAGGCAACACAGTGTAAGGTTTGAGGGAGTTAAGAAATAATTATTTACCGATTTAAGTTAAAAAGATAAAAGATCGAAATTAAAAAAAAAAGGTTAAACATATATTTTGATCAGTTATTTTAAAATAAATGTATTTTATGATATTAGAAAATCTATAGGTGTCTTACGATTTTGTACTTTTGCTTTTTTTATGCGACTTGTATTTTCTCTTGTGAGTGAATAACTATATATGTCATGTTCTTTTTATTTAAATGTATTTTTGTATACGTTACATTTTTCTTATTGTTTTAATATTTTAGAAACACACAATATTATAAACAATTATGAGTAAATTAAATAACAAATTATTAGACCAAGTTTTCTTTTACAAAGTAAACATAAATATTAAAAATAAGAAACTTAAGAAAGACTTTTTAAGACTTCTCTATAGAATCTTAGTTTAATAATTGACACAGAATAAAAGTAAAACGCATTTAAGAGCCTACTGAGTGAAGAATATTTTATTCTTTTGATACGTAAAATTTACATGTTTCAATTTGCAAATCATTCAATTGCCAAAATTTCTCCGCTTTCTCGACATTCAAGCTGTGCGAAATTAAATGTCCAAGGATTCGTCACACCGCCTCGCCCCGTCACACGATTTAGAAAAGTCAAATATTCAATTACTTTCAACACAAACCATCTCTAGTTACCACCACCAATATTATACGCAAACAAAAATGACCCTTATTTAAATACGTAGTAGGTACAACATATTGTTTTCAATCTGAGTATAGTGTTCAATCGCGTACTTAGTATAGATGACATTGTTGAAAAGATCATGAGTGCATTAGCTATTGTGGCTTCCATAACAATGAGAGATATTCATTGACATAAGTCAACGGTTTTCAAAAGATTCACCCCAATCGAACTACAAGGGAAATTAAACCCTAATACAATATATTAAGGAACAAAAGAATGCATACTATTAAATGGTGTGAACACAATGAAATTGTAAGGGTATTTTTTTCACGTTGCGTCGCTAAATTGGGTTAGGATTTCGAAGCATTATGTCTTTAAGTGTTTGACACTTGGTTTGAATTTAGAATGTTTACGGTTTTTGTTCGTAATCCGATTACTTAATGTTTGTTATTGTTTTGTTTGGTTTGAGAAGTGTTTAAGAGAAGTGTGAAGTGTTAAGTTTTTATAAATATTTCCGATGATCCTAACAGTACTTATGAGTACAGATCGATATACATATATGTACTTAATTATTATATACCTTTAAATTCTCTAGGTTTTAAAACATTAGTCTTGGGTCACACTATTATTATAATGAAAACTTTTTAATATACAAGTACAGATTAAAGATGATATTAAGTATCCTAGATAAATAAAGTAATACTATCTATTAATATCAATACGACCCAAGGTAAAGTACAATAAAAAGAACCCTAATAAAATAAACACAGTAATAATAATGAAACATAACCGCATCTGTTACGGAACACCCATCGAATTACGTGGATTTTCAGTTGACACCCATAAACACCCCATACTAAGTATGGCTGAATGTATTGTACTCTTCGATACTACGTGATTACGTACTTTTTTTTTTTTAACTTTTTATATTTAAAAAAAAAATATTTTAGTAGAAAAGTATTATTAAAAATTCATTTTTCATTCGTTGATTTATTTTCGTTGATTTTGATTTTCTTTACTACAAGTAAAAAATAAAAAAATATATGGAAATTATACATAAATAGTATTTCGTAATATAAATTCCAAACTGTTTTAATAAAATTGTAGCTCATTTCGGAAAAGCAAAGGCATTCCATCGCGTAGTCTTGTTACTTATATTTCTATAAAACGTTAATTTAACATAATAATAATTGGCTATAAGGCAGCGTTAAACTTATTTTATTTTATTCTGAACGAACACATTTTCAAAGGAAAATAACAAATATAAATTCTCCGTCTTTTTTAAAAAAATTAACATAATAGTATTCTTTTATAAAGAATAAAAGATGTGTTCGGAATATCGTAATAGCCAATTAGGGCGCAGTTGAAAATAATATTCGTTTTATAAAACTTGTTACTACTTGAACTTTGAAAGCACAATGTGACTATTATAATAAGTTGAAATGCATTATAAAAAATAGATTACCTTGAATGATCTTTACAACAAAAATTAAAATTATTTAATAAAGTATGTAACACCTCGGGAAAAGCGGTTACGAGCTTGGCATTGATTGAATATTTAATAGTTATAACAAAACTTTAAAAAGTCGGACATATAAGATAATGGTATATCAATTAAGAAGTAAACAAAATAATAAAGTAAATAAAAATTAAAGATTCGGTAAGCCTGGACACATATAAGATAATGGTACATCAATTAAGAAGTAAACAAAATAATAAAGTAAATAAAAATTAAAGATTCGGTAAGCCTGGACACATATATTTGATAAAACATTCTTCTGAAACCTAATTGACGTGTCCACGAATGGACATAATGAACAGATTTGCTACACAGACGAAATGACTCAGTTCTATAGAAAGCACTTAATTGGCTTAAAGTATAAATTGTCTTAAAAAAAACTTATACTGTGTATTTGAATATTACAATTAGGAAGAACCGCGCCATCTGTTTGTCAAGTTTTGAGTTATAATTAAATCTCTTTCAATGTTATAGTTTAATCTACCACTCACTAGATGGCATTAGTTGATTTCGTAACTTTCCAATGAGAATAGAAAAGTAAAGAAGTAAGAAGTATTTAAATTTTCTACGAATGAATCAGTTTTTTTTCTAGTAAGATATATTTTTTGTTCGACATAGGAAGGCTAGTTCTAGCATATGGGCGAACTTATGGTAAATGGTCATCACCGCCCATAGATATTGGGCATTGTGAGAAATATTAACCGTCACTTACGATGCCTGTTATTACATTAACTCACTAACCATCCACTTACCTAATATGTTACTTATCTCATATGAGAATGTTTTTTAAAAAGTAAATTAACGCGTAATAGTATTTTTTAATTTCAATTATATGTACACATTATTACCAAACCTATGAATATATAATTTCAAACTCGTTCCTATTTATTATCTTAACTAAAATTTTATTTGATCGCGGTTGAAACCTTACTTATATTTATGTATACATATATTTTACGGTAATAAGCGCTTCAAAGGTAAACTTAATAATAATAATTATATTTATTTGTTTATATATCGCTAACCTGAAAAGTTATTAATACATAATATCAAATATAAATTTTCAGTGAAATAGGTTATAGATAAATTATGCCGACGTCCCTAGTTCACTCTTATTCTACAAAGGTCAAAGGGGCGCCGTTGACGTTGGCATCTCGCCAGCTTTAAGATAAAATATAACGTTACATTAGGATTAAATCATAGAAACGGCTAAATGAGTATTCTTTTAAATTTCTAATTAAGCTTTAAATTGGTTGTTAAGTTTAATAATAATTTTTATTATTTCAATCTTAACATTCAATTAAAAATTAGTTTAATAATAATATAACAATTTAGCAATATCTGTTCAACGTCGAACAGTGTGAGCTATATTGCAATACATATACCATAGTGGTGGTCGTATAATTAGAAACACTACCAATGTTCCTTGACATTATGTAAGATACTTCATCGCAATTATGTAAGATACTTCGTTTTTATTTTGAAATTAAACAATAAATAGGACAACAATATGTTATTAGAAAAACAATATAAATCCCATTACACAAGTGCAGTTTCAATATTACATAACGGACAACCATTAAATTAGTTTTAAGGTATGAACAATGGTCAACTAATTAGAAACAACAACAAAAAAATATAAAAAACAATATTTTTTTAAGTATTAGTAATTAGTATTGTTATTTACAAAATAGCTACTATCCACAGCCTACCAATAGTTGTAATTAATATTTAGTGGCATATCCCTTATTTTCAATAACAGCACTGCAACGACGTGGCATTGATTCAATCAATTTCATACATTTTTCTAGGGGAATGAATTCCATGCTTCAACAAATGCTTCATAGAGTTCGTTTTGACTAGTGTTACGTTTGTTTGAGACTTTCTTTTTAACAGTATACCAGAAATTTTCTATCGGGTTTAAATCCGGAATATTTGCTGGCCAGTCTAAAACGGATATACGCTGTTCGCTAAGGATAGGAGCTATTGGCTGTGTGTTTACGGTCATTGTCATGCTGAAAGATCCAGGTTATAGGCAAATGATCGTCCGAGTAGGGAAACATTGTGTGCTCTAAGATATTTTTGTATTGCCATTGATCCATTGTACCGCCACCGTGCTTGACTATACTCCTTGTGTATTTATAATTAAAAGCATTGTTTACAGGGCGTCTAACATAGCGCTTTCCATCGGAATTTACCATATTTATTTTTGTTTCATCTGAAAATAACACTTTTTTCCATTCTCGTACCGTCCAATTAACATATTTTTAAGCAAATAATAATCACTTCTCTCGGTGTTTCTTGGTAAGAAGCGGTACCTTTCGAGAAATTCTTCCAAACAATTTAGATTCCACTAATCTTCGGCGTATCAGTCTTGACGAGATGTTTCTGGGGCCATCAGGCGAAAAAACTTTATTTTTAATCTGGTTGGAGCCTTTACTTGGGTCTTTTTTAGCAACACGAACGATTAGCGTATCTTCTCTGGGAGAGGATATTCTTGGCCGAGCCTTTCTAAGAAAATTTTCAACAGTTCCATTAAAAACTTTCTTAACAGAACAATTTAAATGCTCAGCTATTCTTCTGTACGCCCACTTATGATCTATATGTAAGTTAACAATGATCGCGTCACTACTTTTATTTTTGCCCATTTTGAACAAAATAAAATTCAGATTAAACTTTGAATTGCCACCAAAATAATACAAAAAGAAATGTTATTCTCTAATTTCAAAAAAAGAACGAGCTATGGATGCTTTTTAAAATGTTTCTAATTAGGCGTACAAGCGGCCAGTAACAGAAAATAAACTCCTACATGTGTAAGACTCATTTTGTAATTAAAAGTAAGATATGTTTTATATTTTATGCATTTAATGAGTTTTTTATTTGAGTGGCTATATTATTGCATAATTATTAATTATTGAATGTGTATGTTTTTTACGAACATTTGTACGTTGAAGTTATACTTTCTTTATACATTTCTTATGAATCTAATTATATAACCACCACTGTATATATATATTATGTTTATGTGAATTATAAAAAAACATATGAATATCAAATAATGAAAAATAAAATAATAAAAATTACATAAGAATTATGATAAAAATACATTCGTATCATTATGTTATTTCTGTAACCTTTTATTTGTTTCAAATTACATGCGTAGCATTTTGCTACGTAATTTGTAGCGCGTAGCAATTCAATTGGGTTGAGTTTATACCCCGAATCGATATACGCTGATTTTACAAGTTTGTTAGATTTGTGTTTATTGTTTCCACATTTTATGTACCTTTACTGTTGATATAAATGTTTTGTTTGAGATTTCGCGGCGCAATCGTCAATATCAATAAGTATTATATTAATATTACTATTAAGATAAGCAAGTATTTCTTCAAAAGAATATGTTCTTTAACTCTTTGTCCTAAAATAAATTTAAAAAAAACTATGTTACGTCCATAATATTATTATGCTTTATGAAGACACATTACAATATAAACTTATATGTCTATGTCTATCAGCATGCGTCGCGTATTAGAGTTTCCACTTGTAATGAACCGTATTAGTTTCCATTTGTATTGAAATTAGTCCACAATTAAAAAATATATTTTCAAATGTGAATCATTGGGTATATCTCGTTATATTTGAATATACTTTCTGTTTGAAACGAAGCAATAACGTGTTGCAATTAATCGTATACAATTGCTTGTAAAGTGTACTGACGCCTACATGTCTGTTCCTACCGTCAATTCTGGGACAATGATGGCATCGGAATACGACAAAATTAGTAAAATTACTAATTTATTAAATAACAATCTTATCACTTTTGTAATACAGCACACTACGACTGTCGAAGAACCTACTCGTTGTGCTGGATAACGTGATAGTTAAATTTATGCTTTAATACTTTAATAAAGAGCACAAATTGCAATGATTTGTTTGTTTTATTTCTATGTATACGAGGAAAGCCGCGCAGTCGCCCGTTTTCCACGGTCAGTCGTCTCGGTGGCGCCACTGAGCACAGTCGTGTTTGGGGTGTATTCAATGTCGAAGATATTTCAGTGATACCCGTCAATTGTGTACAAAAGTATTTCATAGTCAATTCTTGCCTTCCATTTAGATTCTAGTATCCATTTGACTCACTCATCTAAAATAACTTCTATATATTTGATTTTGTATGTAATACATAAAGAGCCTTTACAATATCGAAATGTGCAAGATCTTATGAAAGCCGGTAGCGTCAGAGGCGCCAAACCTTTTCCCGTGGCGTGTGTAAGTTACGTAACTGTTCCGGGCAAAATCGATAACAGAGGCGTATAAATAGCGAACTAAAGTTGAAAACAGCTGGCCGGCCGCCAGCCATGCAGCCTTCGGTGAGTATATGAATTTTTTTTTAAATTTATTTTAAAAAATTTCAAAGGATCATTATAATAAAGAATTAATTCTAAATTATTTTATTATATATAAATATATTGTTAAAAATATTATTAAAAATTATTTTTTTCTTATTTTTTATTTTTAGTATCAACATAAAAAAGTATGTCAATATCAATATTAATTTTATCACAATTAAATTATTCGAATTTCAAATCAATTCGAGATTGATTCGATTTGAAAGATTATATCTTGATTCAATGATAAGATTTTATCGTTATTGAAGTTTTTTTTACACGAAGATTCGTTTAAGATTAAAAATGATCAAAATAAATATAGACGCCGCAAATCAATTCCTTTGTTTAAAAATTTTAATAGTATATGTTTCAAGTAGTTGACCTTTGGAAATATAATGTAATATAATAATACATAAATATATTAATATTAAATAAAAAAAAATAAGGTAATTTTATTTTAATAGCATAAGATTTTTCTATGATAACATTATCAATTAAACTATTAGATCGAATCTTTTCTTTTCCTGTCATTAATTTATTATTTTAATAAAAAGTATATTATATAGTAGTAATAATAAAAATGAAAACTACTTTTATAGTAAAGTAAATTGTAATTAATATAATTTTTTTATATTTATGACTATTATCGGAATAAAAACTTGTGTCAAGTAAATTGGTTTTTTTATTTTACATATTTAATTCGGTTAATATTTAATTAACCATCCGTAAATTTTAATGTATGAATTCAAATGACATAAAAATAACTTAAAAGAATGAATATTTCATTCATTTATATTCCATTAATTGTCGTTAAAATATTTTCCGTTTATTTCGTCGAAGAAGTTCAATTTACAGTAATCTGATCGTCTAATGGACGCCACTGAAAACTGCATGCGTCATTCTTATATTTGTGACGTCATGTGCTTTGTGACGTAAATGTATAAAATATATCATCAAAGATAGTTTTTAAAAGATAAATTAATTTATTTTATATGCTTAAAATATTTATATTGTAATAATGTTCTATTTGAAGTATATATAATATAGTTCATATAAAACCTATGAGTTATTTTCAAGCTCGTTTCAAATTATATCTTACCTACTTAAAAATTTTATTTCAACGCGGTCGAAACGTAACTAATTTTTATGCCTTCATATTATATGTATCATAGGCATTACGGTTAATAAGCACTTCAAACGTAACGTCATGTGTATTATTGTATGTATTTTAGATACAGCTAAAGCATACTCATTATTGTATTTTAAATTATGTCCACTGACACAAATAATTACAGTGTGACGTAATTTTATTGTGTTAAAAAATGTCTAAAGCATAACGCTTGTTAATAGTAAAATTCTGTGGCCTCGTGCCATCAGAGTAAAAACTATTTCGACAGATGTGTGTTGTTTTTATAAGTAATATACGCTTTTTTTCGTAATATTATTGGTTATTACTAATGAAAAGCTTATAACATTTGTACAAAAGAAATTGATTATTTTTAAAATGGCAACATTTAACTTTAAAATGTACTCAGCCCCTTTTAGAACCAGGTCACAAAATTCTAACCGTTTTTAGTTTAATAAATAACTTTTAAATTTTCAATCAATAAAATTAAAAAAACAATCTTTTAAAATGCAAGCTTTTAATTAATCAATGCATACAAACGAATAAACATAAGTATACTTTATTGTTTGTCATTAGAACGAAGTTGGAAAATATCAGGTCAATTGGTTGAGGGGAACTAGCTTAAAATTAATTTGCAATTTTTGACCGACATATAACAAACAATTAAATGACATATAAAAAAAGTTAATTGTCATCATAATAATATTCAGTCATCCGTACATTACGCTAATCGAAAATCAACTTTGTTTAAAGACGCACTAAATAGTGCTGAAAATAAAATTAGAAATATAATTTTATTCGGTATCTATAGCGGTTTATTGTTATAAATTAAAAAATAATGGAAATATTATATAAATTTATATTTTAGGGCAACACTAGCCAAATAAAAAAAATACACCAAAATCAACATCTAAATACACAAACTTTCGCATTTACAATAATAGCGAAAAATGCACTCAATACCATTGCTCATTTAATAATACTCCATCACTTATCGAATAAATAAACGTTTATCGTTGATTTTAAAAATACCAAGCCATTTCCACATTTCTACCAAAAGGCTTATGCGTTCAAGATAACGAAGTGGGCTTGAAACGTCGACGTAAATGAGATTTGCTCGAGCTCTCCTTTAACTCTCGAATCGACAATGAGGCTGCCATCGATATTAAATTTAAAGATTTTATTTGCTTATAATAATTTATTTACTTAAAGATGCGATTCTTGGAATAAATTGAATGATACTTGGTTGTTAACTGAACGAAATTGAAACTCTCTATACACATTATTGTATAGTTTGTATTGTTGAGTTCTCTCTAAGCCGTTCGAAATAATTCTTTATGCGTTCGATAAGTCGTTTATAGAGGAAGGTTATATGGGATATAACTTTATGTTACGACCGAAAGAAGTGATGAGGTAACCATAAACGCAGTAAAACTAACTAATTTTAATAACACACAAAAATACTTATATTATTAGGTAGCAGCGGTTATCTTAATATTGATTGATTACATAATCCATTTTAACTTTGGTTCTTAAATGTGATTAATTGAGCCATTCTGTTTGCAAACTTCGATATTAGGTAGTAGGGTGGTAGGTAGACCGCCTGGGTAGGAACCACCTACTCGTCACTTATTCTACCGCTAAATAGTACTTTAGTATTGTTGCTTGTTGTATTCCGGCTTGGCACAAGGGACATAACTTATTTCTCAAGTTTGGAGACGATTGGCGATGTACGGAATAGTTAATATTTATTACAGTGCCAATGTCTACGGGTGGTAATCACTTACCATCAGGTGATACATTTGCCAATCAGCTTGCAAATAAAAAACCGCACACGATGTCGAATACATTGGCTATAATAATTAAACCATTTAATAATTCTTGTTATTTAAAATAGCGAAGATAAAAATCTAGATGGCTCAGCGTTCTTACACGCGTGAATCTTAACCGATGGTCGTGGATTTAAGCCCGGGCACCACTAAATTTCATGTGCATAAGCACATGTCACATTTGTGATTATAATTCATCTCGTGCTTGACGGTGAAGGAAAACATCGCGAGGAAACCTGCATTTATCTAATTGCACTGAAACTCTGCCACATGTGTATTCACCAACCCGCATTGGAGCAGCATTGGTAGAAAAAGCTCCAAACCTTCTCCTCAAAAGAGGAGAGGAGGCCTTAGCCCAGCAGTGGGACATTCACAGGCTGTTGCTGTACTGTACTGTAAAATAGCGTATCGTCGTAAATTGGTTTTCAATATTTCATGTCTGTGACACATTGGGTTCATACAGAATAGCTGCTGCAGTGAGTAACGTCATGTCGTCCATTAATTTGTCATTTGACAAATTTTAATTGGACGCTGAGCGCGAGTTGAAGCAACATAAATTCTGACCCAGAATTCAATTGCAAAATTAGCATATTGTTTCATGTGTGTAAAATAGCTAGTCAGACTGTCAAATGGTTCATGATGGTGAGTTCACCACCGCATAGATATTGAACGGTGTATATGACGTAGAAATGTATTTTTGCCTCCAGTGCGAGCAGGACTGGTTAATTTTTCACCCTCAGAAACGGAATTTTACGGGCATTACTGCTGGTTACCACCATTACACGCAACCATTATTAGGATCGTAGCTATTTGTATATACTTACTTATATATACTATGAATCTTCAATATAAATAAATGTCTATATTAATATTCAGTTCAATTAAAACATCTTACATTATTTTAAATTAGAAATATGCCAGCTGATGACAAATTGTCAATCACCATACACCATCATGCGTCATGCATCATGACCTTTGAGATCTCATGTTATATTCCGTATGGCTGTAATTGCACTGACTCACCTCATCAAACCAAACTTGTAAAACTTTGAAAATTATGAATATTAATTTAATACAAATTAAAAACTTGAAACCCAAGAAGCTTATACGGAGAAGAAGCCTATTTACCTAAATATAAAGTATCCATTTAAATACGAGCTTAATTAATTTGGATACTTTGAGATTTTTAAGAAAACAAATTAATTGTTTTTATTTCGCTGTAAATTAAAAACATAGTTTTCTTTTGTAATGAATTTGTAAATCGAGGTAATGAAATAATTATGTAACAGTAGCAAGCTATATTTTACGATGTTGGCGTTTACTCGACAATAAACTAAACATATGCGAACATCTTTACAAATAAAATTCCATTTAATGATATTTATATGTAGTTAGCTTTAAAAATGTGAAATTTTAACAAGTTCTTAACATTTTCTATAGAAATTGTAATTTTAGTTGGAAATGTTGAACTTTCAATTGTTAAGCTTATAATATAATAATAGTCGTAAATATAATATATTGTGTTCAAGATAGCAGCGAGCGATTTGTATCCAGTTATATAATATGGACCAAATTCTTTATTATATGAATATATTACGTAAACAGTCAACTACTTATATAAAGAGAGGTAAATTTACCGTGTAGTTTCGGAGGCATTATGATGATCTAATGCTGACCAATTTCAGACATGGCGGTAATTCTTAGGGGAATCTAGCGATCTAGATCTAGATAGCGTGCAGGTTATATTACAGTGCAGACTCTATTCCCTTACGCTCATAATATTATGGGTCAGCAAATCCGACACGAGCAAAGCTCAGATGACAGATGACAACCAACGGCATTACGTGTTTTCCGAGCTACCGGAGTGTAAGCATTGCTACTTTCAGACTCCGGGATTCTATTGAAAATTTTTCGATATAAAAACCCAATAGTCAAATATTGGCCGACCCAGGTTATGAATCCAGGAACTTCGGATCTGCGGTCTTATCCAGCCATTAGACCAATCGAGCAGTCGAATGATTACATGAAAAGGCACTTGGTAAAAAGGCTGAGGATAAAAAATAATGACATTAAAAATTGCACATTTATCATTTCTTGTTTCTATCAGTTTTATGAATACAATACTACTGTAGAACCTCGATTATCCGAACCCTCAATTATCCGAACGCTGACTAAGTTTATCCGAACGCTCAATTATCCGAACATTGGTGCAAAAGATACATTGTTTGTTGAGACTTGGCCGCTCAAAAAGGCGTTACAGACATTCGTCAATTAAAAATTGACGATTTTATAAAAAAAAATAACAAAAAGTACTCGACTTTTTTCAGGTGTTGAAAATACAATTAATATGCATGTCAAATTTTGCATAATTTGCATGTAAAATAAAATTAATATGCATGTCAAATTTTAATATATATATGTACATACTGTTTTTATGTAAATGTGTTGATGACGAGATCATAGTCCCAAAAACCCACGTTTCGATTATCCGAACTAGTCTCAGTCACAATTGGTTCGGATAATCGAGGTTCTACTCCCTTTATGTCGTAATAAATACTATTTTATATTAGTAATATATGTAGTTAGCTTCTTTATTTTATACATATACCAGAAAACTTAGTTTTTCAAGAAACAAAACAGCCGAAAGCGATATAAGCTGTGTTATATTTGTTAATATTTCTGGATAATACCTTATTACTCTTTAGAAGTCGAAGCGTATTTTGTTCAACTTCAGTATTTTTATATTCCAGTTTGAAGGGTAGTTGAGCATAGCATCTTAGCTTCCATGCTTGATGGCATATTTACGTTGTAAGAAATGGTTTTTATTTCTTATAATTCCAGTTTCTTTGAATGAAAGCGTCCACTTATACAAACTGCATAACGACTTGGTTCTATTCTTATGAACTTCTTTATGAACTTCTTTATAAAACATTCACCGAATCTAAAAAACTTAATCTTTTTAATAAAGCCTACTAAATTATTGTAGCAATTACTGAAATTGCCGACATTTAATTTATTTCATTATATTTTTGAAATATAGAATTTCTTTATAGTTTTTTTCTTAGCAAATTTATTCACAGTCGAAAGTATTGTTTGAGTAATGCTTATATGAACTTTTAATTTTTTTTTTTTTTTGTCCAACTTACTTCCCACAATGCGAGTACAGATAATAGCATAACTTATTCAATGTATAAGCTTATTTTATTGTTAAAATATCTACTACCGACTCGGAGAAACTCAGAAAGAAACCGGTAAAAAATACAATGGGATTTTGTTTTTCCCATCGAAAAATTGCGGCGTGTAAGGAATAACATAATATTTTTACCTTGGTGTTAAGTCTAAAAGTATTAAACAGTAAAATATTCATTCACCATTCATCTTGTAAAATTATAAAAAGAGTTACTAAGAAAGAGGTTACATGCTTATATTTATAGAGATAGGAATAAATAATCTCAAATAGTTATGTCTGTCGGTCAACACGGCGGGGTGAAAATGCTCATAGTGATAACTTGACACTTGGAACTTTTCTCATTTGAGTTTTACTTTGTTAGTTCTCTTTGTTAACTGAGAATGGTTTAAAATTAAACAGTAATAGGAGTTTGTTTGTTCAGAATCTTCTTATATTCTTTATTTATTATTATTATTTATAGTTTCTGTATTCTTGTAGAATTTAGTAAACGAGAACGTTTCTTTAAATTTGTAGATATAGGCTGATGGAATGAGACTATCACTACATTTGGTATTAATAACCAAAAGTTTAGAGTGAAGTCTCTCTCAGAACACAAAGTTCTATCAAGTTAAGGTTAAATTTCTTAAGTTATTACGAAAGCAAAAACGTCACGTATTTTTTTTTAAATATTGTTTTAAGCAAAAATAGCGCAATGTTTCAAAGAGCAAAAATCGTCAGGTTTGACCTTGGGCTTTTGCTGTCTTTACTTCTATCACAAGCTTTACGCTTAGTTCGAGGATTAAATAAATTGGAAAATTAGTAATAAATTAAAAAAGGGATTTGAACATTTTTAAAAAACTTTTGTCATAATTAAGATAATTTTGTTCGTATATAACAAAAAAATGCTTTATTGTTTAACTAAAACATTACAAACTAGTTGCAAGGGCTCCTGTACTAGATTTATAATCGTATCACTTGGTTCCACCAAGACAAACCGATAATATTTAATTGATCTTAAAATATGTACATTCGAAAAGTATCTTAAATTATATCATTCTTACTTTATACCTATGCATGCGAATGTGTGTGTGTGTGTGTGTGTGTGTGTGTGTATGCGCGTGTATTTTAACAATATGCTATTTTGCCATGTTGTAATATGGTTGAAATAATTGTTGCGTTTGGCCATAATATGAGTAAGGTTTGAGTTACTACTTCGGTTTCATCAGCCAGATATAAAATATGGAAATTGCTATTTTTTATCTATATTATCTACTAATAATAAAATATACAACTAAATTCACTAGTTGAAATATCGCCCATAATTTTGTTCAAAAATTGACAAAGTGAAGAAATTCTCTTAATCAGGTCAATTCTACTCTAATAAACACAAAATAAATGTACGATTATTTTCTATATACAAGTTTATAATTTAATAGAGTTTATTCCAAACTTGTGTATTATGAAATTTCTCGAGCGGCAAACGATCCCATGATATGAATTGATAAAAGCTTCTAATGAAATTCTTTCGAAGTTATTTACACTATATTCATAATAACCACGCTAAAGATTTCTAATCCGAAATCGAATAGAAATTCATTTTTTTTGTTCAATATCAAAGCATTACGCTCTCTTACTGATTGTCTAAGAAAAACCACTACCACACTTAGTAATTATGTAACGACAAATATTTTTATAAAACATATTTGAGCGAATGAGTTTACCGTATTATGTATGTATGTTTGTATTGTATTTCCGAACACATTCTGTCCTTAGGGGGTACATGAGAGCTAATATTTGCTATAATATATTATTATGTTAACATTCCACTATAATAATTATGCAGCGGCATTATTTGACGGCAAATAAAGTCAATTAAATAAGTAAATTTGACTCATATTAATAATGAAACAGTTTTAATAAGTAGGTAGCTTGGTGGGGATAGATTTTAAAATTTTATCTGTATGATGATATTGGTAGTGTACCTTGAATGATAAGTATAGGCTAGGCTATATTTAGTTGAATCTATAAAAGTGAATAAGTTACTACAAATCTCTATCTCTGTCAAACAACTGATGTCTCTAAAATTCATTAAAATTATAGAAAGGTGTTTTTTTTAAAAGCGTGTGTTGACAACATAAAAGTTGCCAATTTTCCTTTTGTGGAAACGTATTACAATATATAAGATTTGATTAGCAGGCTCTGCTCTCTCCTCTACTTTTAAAATTTAATGAAGTTAACCTACTTTATTTGTCTTTTATACATAAATTTGAATAATCGAAATTTATCATCTGTTGCAATGTAAATACTAGAGAAAAATACAAGTTTAAACCTATTTGTCGCTGGATTATCTATAAGTAGGTGAAGAGGTCAAATGGCAACCGCTTCCTATGAAAACTAGCTGCGACATTGACAAATCAACCAACCCTTACTACATAACCTTCGAGTTTCATAACTCGATTACTGATGAGATATTTGAGATAGCACTCCAAGCCAACCTTATATGAAGGCCACTAGCTAACACCCGGCGTGCAATTATTCGATACGACTTTTGGCACATATTGTACTCGATGATATTACTATATGTAGAAGCCTGTGAAAATATCGCTGCTGAGCTAAGGCCTCCTTATTTTTTTAAAGAGAAGATTGGGACTTTATTCTACTACGCTGTTTCCACGGTAATTGGTATTACCATACCGTGAAGGTTTGACGCAATTTCAAGACATATTCACCAAAAATATTTCTGGTTGTTATATATTGAATATAAAAAAAATTGTATTTACTTTATACATAAGCCCTGATTATCGAATTGAGTATTAATTCATAAGATTTCCGTGCATTATTCGCTACTGTATAACACCACATAAAATAATATTGGCAGTTTTTAAGTACTTTGGGTACATTCTAACATTGTCCGTCAGATAAAACCTTTATTTTATGTCGTATGTGAATAATTCAGTTCGGGAAACCGAGTTATGTTAGATTTAGAACCTTCACGGTGGAATATAAATTCCAAATCGATCGCCTTAGTATGGATGGTGGTAAAATGACGTTTAAAAATTATTGTATGAACCTTCTTCAATATATTTTATTTTGTATTTATAGAAATTTTTCATTTTTAGTCTGTCGATTAAAAAACGTTTTGCTGTGGTTTTAGTATATTAACATTATAGAAGTTGAAAGTTATAACGTGACTTTTTAATGTATAAGTTTCATATATCAAGACTGTATAAATGTATTTCCGTATATAAACCCTAATGTAAAATCTATAAAACGTGATAAAAAGTATCTTTATTTTGTGTAAGAAGATAAAACAATTATTGAATTGAAATTAATGAATATTGCATTGTATACAATGAATATTTAACCTAGACTTTGAGTTCATTTTAACGAAGCCGCTGGTTGAAATGTAAAGAACGAGGAAGGAAATTCACTAAGAGGTTATCACTTCATTAATGAGATTGAATTCGAGACGGGTTGCTCCGACGAGTCACTTGAAACTTAACAATGACCTGAATTATTGACTTTTAACGACTCACCCGCAAGCAACTTGCAGTCAATTCGTCTTTAATCTTTATTAGTTTACTAGTGATTTGCGTATTATTATCACGCACAAGGGACATAACATCTTAGTTCCCAAGGTTGGTGGCGCATTGTTGATGTAAGCGATGATTAACATATCTTACAATACCATTGTTTATGGGCGTTGGTTACCACTTACCATCAGGTGGCACATACGATCGTCCGCCTTCCTATACAATAAAATAAAATAAAAACTTTAAAATCTAGGTTACCCTCCTAGCTAACCTCCTAGTTAATCTCTTAAACCTAGGTAAAACGTCACCAAAGACAAACACCCTTGTATCGGAAAAGAAAACACTACAGACCTAAGAAAAAGAATAAAGAACTAACACTTTATACTTATGTATTATGTTGATTATATTTTTATTAAAATTAATATTTTGAAATTAATATAATATGATAAAATATAATCGATCACATTTCAGTCTCTAACTTAGATGGTAGTAGGTTTTTGTTTCTACAGGCCCATCTGGGTAGACACCATCCACTTATTACATATTCTCCCGCCAAACATCAATACGTAGTATTGTTGTGTTCCGGTTTAAAGGGTCAGTGAGCCAGTTCATATAAGGGTAATAACATCTTAGGTCCCAAAGTTGGTGGCGCATTGGTGATCTTACATCACTTACTTGATATTACTTTCACTGCCAATTTCTATGGGCCTGATGATGACTTATTTATTTGTATTATTTAATATTTGTAAAAGTACACTTACAACATACATACATACATATAAATAATTTAGAAATGGAATTATAAAACAGTTGTATAGATATATATCTAATATACATGTCAATTACAAGTGAACATAGCACTTCCACATTCATAAATTAAAAGTAACAAAAAAAAGATTAGAGAGAGAAGTAGATTTCGATAAATGTTAAAATTAAATTATAAATTAATATTTTTGTTAAAATAAAATCAATAAATAATCAATATTGAAAATCATGATTGAAATAAAAATTAATAAAAAAATCTTCGTATTGTAATTAATAAATACGTCCTTAATATAAATATACAGTTTGTAACAAAATTCGTGTCCGACCCGTGAAGTGGTTATTAGGTATCGTGTGTCGGTTCTATTTATGTAATAATTTTTAAAATACTAAGCAAAAAAATTACTTAAAAAAATATATTAATTGTGTTTAACGACACTGTTGGTGGTAAAAACGTGGACTACTGAGGCCATGACCTCGTGTCTTAGCTACCCGATAGGTAAGAACTATCGAGCGCTATTGCCCGCACCTGTGCTGCAATGTAATTTTCGTCATTTAATTAAAAATAAAAAAATCCGGGATAATTTTTTTGCTTAGTATTTTAAAAATGATTACATAAATAGAACCGACACACGATACCTAATAACCACTTCACGGGTCGGACACGAATTTTGTTACACGCTGTATACATACACATAGTGAGTATACACAGACAGATTAACACATATGAAATGCCACAAATATGCTGTTATATTCTCACATATTTTACTATCTACAGAACTACCGCGAAATCTCGCCACACGGTCGCCGTATATTGACACATTTCGAGCGGCCCAGTTTCAGTAGATACCAGTACATATGTACATTGTATATAGTTATATTTAATCCCAATTTGCCATCCGCTATGTGGGTCGGTTTCATTTCACGGATATACTTTATTAATTTGCAGAAATATGACGTTACGAAAAAAAGGGGAAACAGGCTGAACTGAGTCGTTTTTTTGGGACAATTTATTTTTAATATTGTCAGAACATATTTATGAATATAACGTTTATATTTTTACTTATATTGAATAGTGATGAAACCAGCGAATAACATCAATGAGTATTTTTTGAGTTTATTTAGTCATCGTAAGAAATATTTATTATTTTAAAGTTTTCGCCGCCGTAAGGTTAATTAATGAATTATTTTTTTTCTATCATTAACTTATCAGTATTATCCGTTGTCGTGGATAGATGGAAATATTTATAAAGATCCAATTTATACCATTTTGATCTGAGTAACCTTTATGAGGTCAAAATCTACTTAATAAATATTTCCCCCATATAGAAGTCTTCAATTTTCTCATTCACTATAGGATTTTAACATTAATAGAGATCTGAATTGTCTCTTTGAATGCTTTTATGAAATTCCTTTGAGACGGGTGACGGTATGATGACGTCACGTCACAAACCTAGGGTCATTCGAGAATGTCAACATCTTAGTAAGCTGGTGGTGTCAGTTTTCTGTTTATATCTCGTTTTCGATGTAGTTCATACAAACATATACGCAAACAGCTAATAGTGTATGCACTCACACATTTATTTATGTATGAGAATGAACACTTACAACGGAAGCTACCCAACTGCGTAGAAAGCATTTAACTGCACAAGTTATTCCTAATTCTCTTATGACGGCACGGCAATATTAGTACGTTCGTCGTTGGTATGGATAGTATATAAGGCCGTTGCAGAAGTAACCAGGCATAAGAATGTAAATTTGTCAACTTCGAAACTCCAGAACTCTTGACGGAAATGGCAACTGATTATGTTATCTCGTCTCGAGATTTGAAACTGAGTATGAGTTCGAGAAATGTAGCCTTATAGGCCAGTTAGATAAACCAGGCAGCGAGCACACATACATACTGACCTGATGTGCCTGTGTGTGTTACTTTGTTCATGTTGAATATGAAAATTTTGACACAGTTTTACACGATTCAATAAGGACAGCGAATCGATGTAATCTGTACTAGATCGGGACATGCTAACTATTACAGATAATAAATAAGGCTATTATTTATTAGTATAATTAAAATAAATAAAAAATAATTTATTGCTGCAAATACTTATCTTAAATATAGACTTATATCAACTTTGTTGGGACTTATGATGTCTCAAGAGAGATCACCCAATTGCCTACGACATACTGTAGAAGATTGTGGGCAAGCACTACCCACACAATCCGATGGGTCTATTCTCTTACCCTCACAATCTGATGGGATGGCAATCCGACAATGGAAACAGGAGCGCACAACCAACCACACACTTTCCAACTTCAGACTCTGGCCTGCTACTGAGAATCATCGACATAAAAATCCAATAGCACTTTATCGTTCAACCTGGGGTTTGAACTGGCTACCTCGAGATCTGCGGTCTTATATCTAACCACTAGATCAACGAGGTCAAATCAACTTACAAATAGTTTATTTTTAAACGATTAATTTAAAGGCCAGTTAAAATTAAAATAGACGATGTTTTTTATATATTTTAAATAACTTATTTCATGATTTCATGATAGCGTGAATAGTAAGTATCATTCAGTGAAATCTGAACTCGACCTCAGTAATTAGTAGGTTTTCGCGAATTTGGTGTGGAATGGAGAGCCAGTTCATTATATAAAATGTGGAATTTAAATGTTGTTTATAAAATTTTATTAATATTTAACTGTGATTTTTATAATATAATTAAGCAGGAAAAACAATTTTCTTTATTAGATTGAAAGTTGTAAGATGCTTTTTTTGGAAAATATTAGCGTTTTTTATTTTTTTTAATATTGCCATATTTATTCTAAAATAATTATTACATTATAACCTTAAGCCATATACATAACATAACATTAAGCCGAACATTTAGCCTTTATAGCACGACGCATAGAATAATAACGCTTAGAAGGTGTGTAGGCTCAAGCGGATTGAAGTTATTCCACCCAAGTAGGTGGAATACGTTTGACGTCACGATAAAGTGTCATAGTAAATAGCTCGCGCAATTTATTAAAAAATGACTTACAGTGTAGTAAAAGGGTAGGGTCGCTACTCATAAAAAAAATAAGGATAAGAAAATCACATTTCACACGTAAGTACTATTTGGCAACTTATAATTTTAGGTAAATACATTCATCAAAACATAAAATAATTTATAAAGAAATCGCCATTGCAATAAAAATGTTGTTAGGTATGGAAAAAATATTTACCACGAGTGCTTAATATTTTAAATAATAAAAATCTAATTATTAATTAAAATTAATATTTTAACTGTTTTAAACTAGATATAAAACATTAGCTGTTCATATAATAATATTTTTTTTTAATTTACTTTATAATTATACATAAAATAAAAGCGACACAAAAATTGATATAATTAATAATAGCTAAAATTAAATAATATTACAATTAAATAAATTAAATGCAAATAAATATATTTCTTAATTCAAATTCAAACAGTATCAATTTCCTCGCTTTATGGGGGATATGTGTATTCTCTTGTAACATAATTCGGCCGTATGTGTGCGTGTCGGTGAATGTAATTACGTGACATTTACGCACACATTAATTCTAAAGTTGCTTCAATTTTGAACGAAACTTTATATGACACTATCCTTCTAAGCGTTATTATTCTATGGCACGACATATTTCTTTAAGCCATTAGGTATTTTTTAAAGCTGACTAGCTTACATTCAGTGTTATATATTGGAAAAAGCCTGTCAAAACTCGAACGGAACCGACAAGTAAATATTAAACCGGACACGTCCGTAAAAAGCCAAAGATGTCCGGTTAAAGTCGTTTCGCAACGCTTCCTCACGCTAACAGCATTATCCCATTGTACAACACAATTAAATTTAAATTATATATTAATCAGCACATAAAACAAACAGTCAGTCCATGATACGATGATCCGTCAAAAAGTTGGATTAAGATTATCATACTTTAATCCATTGTAAGGCTTCTTGTTGGATAATGTTCTATCACATTACTCCACTACATACGATTTCAAATACTGCTGCAAAACGAACATTTTTTTTATGTAAACGAGCTGGTGGCTCAGCTGATGGAAAGTGTCTACCGCCGCTATGGATATCTGCAACACCCGACGGCTTTCAGGTGCGTTGCCGGCCTTTAAGATTTACTTAATAACATATAGTAAATTTCCTATTGCTGAGAAAACTTGTGTCCTATAAGCTTTCGACTTTATTCCACCACGCTGTTTCATTGTGGTTGATTGGATAAAATAACTGTCAACAAATATCCGAATGGCAAATGCCTCCTCTCTTCTTGAGGAAAAGCTTCTCCAATTTTATGTGTACACATATAAACACGAGCAGAATTTCATCCGACAATAATTGAAGGTTAATGATGTTGTCCTTCACTAAGCACGAGATGAACTATTATAAATACAAATTAAGTAGATGAAACCTGAGCAGGGGTAGGCGAGATTTAAAACCAATCTCGGTTTAAATTTACTTGTTCTAGTTACAGTGCCATGTGGTTTCGGCCACGGAGGCCAATCTCAAGAGAGATTAGCTAACTGCGCAGGAGATATTATAGTGCACAAGTGTGTGCGCAAACACAGGTGTTCTTACTTACTTACTATCATAGCCCGATGGGACGGTAATCCAACATGACCGGAAAGAGTTCAGGCGCAGGGCCAACGGCTTTACGTGCTTTCCGAGGGACGGGAGTGTACACACTTCCAACTTCCAGACTCCGGACTGCTACTTAGAAATTTCGACAGAAAATCTCAATAACATTTTATTGACCCGACCTGAGAATTGAACCCAGGACCACCTTGTCTGCGGCTTTACATGTAACCACTAAACCAACGGGGCAGTCACTCCACTAACACTAATAAATAACAATAAAATTTTATGTAATGTATTAATTGTACAAATCGGATCTCTGTATATAATGTTTTCGTGTATCGTGTTGTGACGTAATTCAATAAACATATTTACACATACGTTTTCTCTCTCCTGAAAAGTTGCTATTTTTGACTTACGTGGTGTTAGAACTTCAACGACGATATATTGTAATATATATTGTTTATGATATAATTTACATAATTCTTTATAAATTTTATTATAAATAATTCTTCTTTTTTATTGATTATTTATTGTGCCAGCAGGCCAGAGATTACTTGATAATTTTCCTTATAAAGATAACGTATGTGCCTGTGGCAGAACGAAACGGTTTTGGTTAAAAAATTCAGAAATAGCTTTAGAAAATACCAGAGTTTTTTATGTTAAGCAATTCTCAGTAGCAGCCCGTGGTTTTTATTTTTTTAATACGTCTTTATATTGCCAAAGACAATAACTTCGTTATTACATTTTATTCTACCCGTTCCTCAAAAAATACGTAAAGACGTTGGTCTTATACTCAAATTAGAATGTGCTGCGAAAAGACTACGAAATCTCCGTAAACTCTAGTGCACAATATTATACTCTGTCTTGTCTTGGCGGCGACAGATTTCCTGTGTTGTTTGGTAGTCCTAAAGATAAGCCGATATTCGTTCAGAGGGAGATAGCACGATTACTAAATATCTCGATTTACTTAAATAAATAACATATTTGCATAAAATTTCTATTTCGAGCGATACATTACCATTATTTATGGACGTAATGTTAAGTTTTTCAAAACATTGTATTTGAATGTTTTAGTTTATGGTAACCAAGGATACGCAGTTTTAATACAATGACATATAATTACGTAACATGAATAATCATTTCGTATTGATTTTCAATCATCAAACATAAAACCCAGTGCGAATCATATTCGCCTTCCAGCTCTATGCCTCAATAGTCTATGTTTAGTCTAGTCTATGATATAACCGTTAGGATTGCATTTTGTTTTTGGAATTTTACGTCTGAGTATAATTAGTCATATAAATTATAATACGGTTCTCTAGACAGTCCTTCAGTCGTGTTACAGTCAGACGGCGTAGACGTATCGTAGCGTAGTAGACGTAGTAATCGTAGCCCTTTGAATGAGACCTGATAACTTGATTCAAGTACTATTTACAGATATATAATTAAAAAACATTTACACGCAAAATAATCAACTGGCGATACAAGGAGTTTTTGTTAATCAAATAACATTTTTGAATCTACGATATTTAATTATTATAGGAGGATTAGTTAAGTAACAATGGCATGTAAATGTGACATTATTACGTGAAGTAATAAGATTCAAATATCTTAACGTAACACACAGTTATGTATGAAACATAATTTTATATTTACAATTAAAATATTAAATATTTGTTACTTTTTTCAACATCACGTAGAGCCTTCATTAATATGATACAGAAATAAACCGCTTTTAGGCGTACATCGGAAAACACGTAGGCATCATTTTAATTTAATCTCATACTGAATTATTAACATAACATTGAGAGATGTTTGCTGTAAATTGAGCTCTATATCATGTTGCTACGGTTTACTTTTGGTTGTGGATACATTGTGTATAATCTACCCACACAGAGATGAATCGATCAATACTATGCCTGTATAGAGCTCTATCGGCCTGTTCCCTTTGATGCACTGGCTGGATGACAAAGGGGATTAATCATTTATCTTATCGATACTTACAAACTCAACAGGTATATAACTTATTTGTATTAATGTGTATACATCACTCAATATAAATCACTAGTTTGGTTCGCATATATGTATCCATCTTTTTTCGTCGATGACGTCACGTTCAGACGGCATCTATTATGTTTATACTTATATGTTTATGAATTAATACCTTCATCATTCTTGTTGTCTGAAGTTGAACAGCAATATTTTTTAGTGAAATTAAAAAAAGGTTTTATATCCAGTTTTAATTGCATTTTTTTTGTATATAACTATTTGATTTCCAGTATTATATGTTACATATCGTCGTTGAAGTTCTAACACCAAGTAAGTCAAAAATAGCAACTTTTCAGGAGAGAGAAAAATCTGCATAATTTTTTATAGATACTATAATAATACAAATTTACTACTTGCGTATACTTAATTTTCTATTGGCCGATACGTGTTTCTGATTGGCTCAAACGATGCGTCTACCGATTCTCTAGCGAATGGCATCAAAAAGTCAAAACAGCCAAAAAGCGACTTACGTGGTGTTAGAACTTCAACGACGATGTATTATTTTATATTATTATATGAAGTAAAATTTGTGTTTAGTAAATAAAAATATTATATTATCTCGTTTCTTTCTAGGTATCAAAAAGTCAAACATGGTTTAAAGAACTTTATTTTTCACATAAGGACACACACAGTACACTTAAAATGAGATTACAGTGTCTTACAATTTATTTTATAAAACATGTTAACAAAGTACGTTTGTATCAGGAAATCGAAAACAGTTTTAAAGAATTAGGTAGCATTGTGTAATTATCTATTTATTTATTTTATTTATTTAAAAACTTTATTGACCACCACGGAGTACATGGGACAAAAGGCGGACTTAATGCCTGGAGGCATTCTCTGCCAGTAAACCTATAGGTCAACCAGAAATCAACGAAGGCGGTAATTAATAAATAACACTACACAACAATACACGTACTTATATATAAAACTATAGAATAAATAAACATATACATACATACGCACTAAGAAAATAAACTTAAATAAATATTTAAGTATGTATTTACAAAAGAAAAGTAGTATATGTAGTATATCAGTTGTCTGATATCCATAGTACGAGCTCTGCTTAGCTTGGGATCAGATGGCCGTGTGTGAATAATGTCACAGGATATTATTATTATTATCGTTATTGTAATAGTTACGCTAACCTGTTAAGCTAGTATAATTAATATATAAAAATTAAATTCCTCAAAACAAAATTATAATAATTATTTTATTTTATTTCGTGGCTATGGGCAAGCACGGCTGCACGGGTATGTCCAGCCGATCATCACAGATTCTACTGCTTAGCACCAATACTTAATATTGTTGTAAGTAATATTTTATTATGACACCATTGTCTATGGGCGTGACCATCAGGTGGCCCATATGCCCGTCCACCTAACTATATTATAAATAAATATATATTGTTGAAAGTAAAAACGTTACTCATATAAACTTTCTCCAATACGTATATTCTCACTATTCGTATATTCTCACGATACCTCTAAAGAAGCCAATGAAATGTTCGTTTGACTACAAAGTTGACTTCATGGCACTAAACGTAATTATGTTATAAACATTCAATTGTAAAATCATTTATGTTCAACTAGCGGCCTCTTTTTCTTTTTTTTTTAACACTGGAAAAAAGCATTACGCATTTCCCCTGCGGGAACAGTGGGGGGAGTATATGGGGCTCGCCGGTGTCCAGGGCGCTTAGTGCCCCCCGATCATCGGAATACCCACTAAAAAACCAGAGGTACCCTTCGTCCGAGTTGAACAATTTTTTTGTAGCATAGCTTGGCGGACGAACATATGGGCCACCTAATGGTAAGTGATCACCAACACCCATAGACATTAGCATTGAAAAATATGTTAACCATCGCTTATATCGCCAATGCGCCACCAACCTTGGGAACTAAGATGTTATGTCCCTTGTGCCTGTAATCACACTGGCTCACTCATCCTTCAAACCGGAACACAACAATACCAAGTACTGCTATTTTGCGGTAGAATATCTGATGAGTGGGTGGTAACGGCCCAGACGAGCTTACATAAAGCTCTACCACCAAGTAAATATTTCCCACATTTGCAAAATGTTCCCATAATTATGTAACTTGGACTTACAGCTATTTTATGTTATTAAATATTTATTTAACGAGTTAGTACTAGTAGCTTATATACAATAATTGTTCTATAAATTATTAGTTCATGAATTTATTTATATTATAATTAGTAATAGACAAATATTAATTTCATGACATATCATTCGAATAATAATTGATTTATTAATCACGTTCATTAGCATTTATTTGGAATCTGTTGATAATACAAATAATTATTTGATATCCTAATATTATAAATGTGAATGTGAGTTTGTTTGTTTGTTACGCTTTCACGTCTAAACCACTAACCCGATTTTAAAAATTATTTTTCCAATGGAAAGCCACATTATCAGCGAGTAACATGAGAGAACGGGAACTAACGCTAGTTATAAATAAAACTTTAATATTTCCCACATTATATTGCAAAGTAGTTTTGTCAATCATCTTCATAAAATTATCATTATTATTACCAGTATTTGTAGGTATACCTACATATAGGCAAATACTGCTATAGGAGATATGTAATAAGATAAAAAAATAAAATATAATTTGTTCAGGAATATTCAACTACCTTCACATCTGCATCATTGACTAAACTTTTTAAAAAAATCTAAAAAGAACTTTTTTTATTTCTTTAAAATAGGTAGGACCACCGGTAAGAGTCACCACCGCCCACAGGCTGTATGTAACCACTTTGACAAATATTATTCCTTTACACCGTCAATTCACCACCAATTAATTTTGGGAATTAATTTACTTGGTGGTAGAGCTTTGTGCAAGCTCGTCTGGGTAGGTACCACCCACTCATCAGATATTCTATCGCAAAACAGCAGTACTTGGTATTTTTGTGTTCCGGTTTGAAGGGTGAGTGAGCCAGTGTAATTACAGGCACAAGGAACGCAGGTGGCGCATTGGCGATGTAAGCGATGGTTAACATCTCTTACAGTGCCAATGTCTATGGGCGTTGGTGACCACTTACCATCAGGTGGCCCATATGATCGTCCACCTACCTATGCTCTAAAAAAAACTAATATTTTATGTGTGCCTTGCCTGTTACACAGGTTCATCCATCCTACGTAAGAATGCTTAGTATAGCTGTGTATTATTTTAAACAAAATAAAATTTAATTTAATTAAATTACTAATTGTGAAAACGATGTACATAACGTACGAAGCATAATTAATTTATCGCAGTAAGTACTTCATGTAAGCGGTGTCCAGTTGAAATTGTCCCTCGGGTCCTTCACTTTCCAAAACTAATTCGGTGCCGGCCTTTCTATGTAGGGAAATAAGCTCTCGTTCACTAATTAAAGCTTCATAGAAATATTATAATATTGGCATAAATTATTATTTAATTATCATTATTATTATGATAATTAAATAATAATTTATGCCAATTATTATTATGTTTTTGTTGTTGATCATACGTTTGAAGTTGGATCATAGCGTACCGTTCATCATTGTTCATTAGTAGGTACCGTTGGCTTCTTAATAAAAACTAATTCGACTAGACTGACGTCAACACAAGCATTTTAACCGATTATTTAAACCTGCGCGATATTCTAAATAAAAAATATTCGGTCATCCTTAAATTTGATAAATAGGAATCGTTTCATTTGTTGTTCATTATTTTTTACTTCTGATACATGTACATATATTGTATAGTGATACTACACCTAAAAGCCTTGTTTTGAGGAATAAATAAAAAAAAACGATTATTGCTTTAAATCTATTTCAACTAGTTACCATCCGTGGCTTCGCCAGCTTTCGGGTCCTCTTCTGATCAGTTAAGAAGTTAGAACGTGAAAGAGGAACAAAAAACGTCTTTAAAACTTGTCTTTTGCAAGAGAAAATAAGAATATTTCTATGTAAATTTGTACGTCTTTAATATTTTATGATTATAAAAACCGTCAAAATTACCAATATCACATTTGAAACTGATTCAAAACTTATTTCATACAAAACTTATTCAATTTGTAGTTCAATTTAATATAACATCTTAACGATAAACTTTAACGACCGCAATAAAACTCGAATGTGACGAGAGATACGATTGAAGTTTTATAGGTAATAAAAAGTCTCACAATGCGTACTTTTTTAATTATTGACCTTTGCTATATTATTATTTCTTGAAAAAAAATATCGCCGCAAGCTCGGCACAAGTTGACATGTGTCGCAGAAATTAATACATGATCTTTATAGTTTTCTTATTCGTTGTAAATGATATAAAAGGCTTAATACTTGCTCACTATTAGTAGGTATCAATGTAAGTATTAAGGTACTTAACATTAAAAAACTAGTTTGTTTTTTGAAGATTTCTCAGAAACGACAAGCTCAGACAAAATAGTAGTAAAAATAAATACCTATTTGTTCAGGAACAAATGGGTAGCATGAAGAGTTATAGCAGGTAGGCCTAAGCTGTAACTATATTATAATACTAGTTGTACCCTGTGGCTTCACCCGCGTATAATTAATAAAAATATAATAAATTATTAATAACACACACACACACACACGCACACACACTCCCATGGTTACTGGTAAAGAAATACGTAATTAACGATTTGAAACCATCCATCCAACCATTGTGTACCAATTTTCATCAAGATTGGTCAAGCAGTTCTTGAGTTATAAGAAGACATACAGACAGACAGACAGACAAAAACGAAAAGAATAGAATAATGTGAATCACTGCATCATAAAACGATTATTTATCACAAAATTAGGTGAAAAAAAATGTACAGACAGAACCAATAGATTTATTTAGTAACATACAGCAGATTTAGATGTCGAAATGTGGCGTATTTACCCTATGGTCGGAATGGTACGGAACTTGAATAAGCATCCTGATCACACACAAGTACTTTAAAACTCATTATGAGTTACTTATCTGCTCTTAACTAACCATCAATAATAATTATGTATATAATACGACTCTTTCCTTATATCTAAGAGGCGGATTTTTGAGTCTGTGTTGCCAAATCTTAAAATACGCAACTGTCAACCAACCTGACAAACTATCATATTATATGAAACAGAATGTATAATCCAAATTTAAATGAAATTAATTGTTAGTTATTGCTGCTAGCTGCTTGTTTTAATAAAAACTACACTACGGACGGACGTTACGTGTTAGAATAATTGCATGAGATAAAAACGCATAGTTAACATGATTTGATCAGGTAATTATTTAAAAGCGTATTATTTCACAAGACCCTCATTTCCCGTGAGGATTCAGGACATGTAGAGATATTTAGTATATTTTTCGGGTTGGCATTTGAATTACGCTGGGCGATTTTTTGTGTAATAACTGTTGTATTTTATAGAAAGGATGTTCCCTCAACCGAATCACACTCTCTACGAGGGAGGAGGTCCGTAATTTATTTTTTATACGAGTTTAAAGTTAGTGAGAAGATTCGTAGTTTTTCTATAAAAGTTTGAAGTGACGTTTTAAGAAATGTCATTTTGTATTGACATTTGCGTTTGTAAAGTTCTAGAATATTATTTTATGATGATTTTGTCTTATATTTACTTTTGTTTTATATTAATTTATTATTATAAAATAAGTTATTATAATAATTTATAAGTCATTATAATCAAAATAATTACACTGAAAATTTAGGTGACATATTGTTTGAGTTTATGTGGAGGCGTACACTTGAAAAAAATAAAAGAGACTCGTTTAAAGAACTTATAAAAGCTATTCAATTTGTGTATGGAGTTGAATAAAAAAAAAATACAATATCTTTGTTTTATTTCTATTGATAAGTTCGATATTACACATAAAATTGTTGCCAAAGTCAAAGTCATGTAGGTTAGGTTATGTTAGTCTTTTAAAGTACATCGCACGAGCCGAGCGAGCGAAGCGAGCGTGCCGCGGCAGCGGCCGGCGAAGTGCCAGAACCGAATCGGCCCATGTTCAACTAGTCTATAACAAGAAAATGATAGTTTGGAAGTGACATAACCTAAAAAAATAAAAAAATAATATCTCGGTAACCATGGGTTTCCTCCCCGGGGGAGTGTTAGGGGAGGTCATTTTATACCCCCTTCTCCCTATTTCACCATAAATTTCATAAAAAATCGCACAGCGTAATTCAAATGCGTCCCCTATTTTTCAAAACACTGACTGTCATCTATCTATCTTATTGTTACAGAGAATGCGAAAACCTCGCCGACACCGGTGGTTGACGGTGTCGGTGTTCTTCATCGCGTACTCCGTATTCCAAGCTGTATTGAGCAATGCTTCCGAACCGGCCGACCAGATGGACAAATCACCAGAAACTGGCAAAGTATCAGCAGCGCCTGAGATTGCGACCGTGTCAAAAGCTGAAGGTCCTAAAGGTAAAAATATAAATTTCCTTCTCATTTTATCAATATGAATTTATCAACATATATTGTGGTAGAGCGTTGTGTAGGTGTAGTTGGGTGGGTACCACCCACACATCGGGAACATCAATACTTTGTATTACTGTGTTCCGGTTCGAAGGGTGAACCAGTGTAATTACAGGCTTAAATAACGTACATAATAATGGAACTAAATCTTTTATTTGTATTAAAAAAAATTAAGTTCTCAATCGCACTCAAAGACGCCGTGTCGGAAGTTGGAAAACGCTTCCAACACAACACCCATACATATCCAATTCAAACAAATAAACACAATATTCAGATATAAAATTCTTTGTGAATTTATTAGTGTTTAATTTATTATAGTGTCAGACGTAACACCAATGACATCGAATAAAGAAGAAATTACAAAAGTGGATGGTAAGAAAGCTATGAAGGGTCTTGACGTCGAAGTGGATGAGGGTGAGAAGAAGAAACAGAAAGATGCTGGTTATGAGGATGTAAGTTTATTTATTTATTTTGGACTAAGTACTTCACTTCTCACAGTCGGTAGTGGTAGTGGTGGACTATGTAGAAGCTTGTCTTGAAAGGTACCACTTATTCATAAACTTATTAATAATGCTACTACTAAGCAGCTCGTTTTGTTCCGGTTTAAAGGTTAGGTTAGGTTAGATCACAAATCACTCCGTTTTATAGGTTCGTTTTATCGCATACATTTTTTATCGATGACGTATAAAGTTGTACGAACCGTCCGTTTTACAGATCTGTTATTTAGATTCATATACAATTCTATGAATACGATGTGAACAAAACCTCCAATAGCGACAGGTCTGTTAAATCGATCCTGTAAATACCTTTTTGTGGATACGGAAGTTCTAAACGAGCCAGTGTAATTACAGACAATAGACATAACTGAACTGAGTAATCATCTTAGTTCTCATGTTTAGCC
Source organism: Nymphalis polychloros (assembly GCA_905220585.2). NCBI lineage: Eukaryota > Metazoa > Arthropoda > Insecta > Lepidoptera > Nymphalidae > Nymphalis > Nymphalis polychloros. The sequence goes on along the minus strand of HG992264.1, from coordinate 2,488,932 downwards.
GCGCATTGACAGTATAATTAATGATTAATATTTCTCACAATTACCGTGACTTGTGAGAAATATTAATCTATATAAAAAGAGTAGAGTTTTAATTAATAATTTCTCTGTAATTGCTCTCTACAAGGAGACAGTTCTTGGTTATCTAATTACTCACTGCATTTGCTGCATATCTTTCCATGCAGCATTTTAATATTTTATTTATTAATGCTATTTTCTTTTCAGGATAAAACAACGATAGAGATTCGCGACGAAGAAGAAAAAGAAGAAGAAATCGATGCTATACCGACCGTCCACCCTCTCAGGAACTGCACACCGCCAGCTATCGAGCAGGTAAACTGAACGTACAAAATAAAATAGAAAAGAAATTATGAAATGATTAATTAAAGCTAGTGCATCTCAATGATTTTCTAGTAATACAGGCGTGCAATATTTAATTTAAAACTATGTGTCAATAATCTAAAATCTATGTGCGAAAGAAAGGGCTTCTGTGATTCTGGCGACGCATTGACGTTGTATGAAATTAAGTTTATAATGGTTGACAGTTAAAAATTATCAGTGCCCATGTTTAATGGTGACTATTTACCATCGCATGCCCGTTAGCCTTCCAGTTATGTTATAAATTAAAATAAATACCAAAATTTATATATCTTAAGTAGTTTTGTAATGTAAAAATGATAGTTAAATTAACTTTTGACGTCAAAAACTTTTGCTTAAAATCGTCTCTCAAACTCGTTAAATTTAATCTCGTTGCGTCTGTTATTACTCGAAGTTATTCAATTAGAACATTAAAGGATATTTAGTTTTGTGTTTCAGTTATCATAACTTCATTGCAGATTATATATATATATTTTAATGCGTTTAATTACATTTAACGGTTGAAAAGACGGGTACTCTTATTAAAATACATTATACTGGTTAGAAAAACATATTAGTGGAAAAATGTCTTAAAACTGACAATAGAGTAGACTCATAAGTCATACAAAGTGGGAGGGTGTATTTATGATATTAATACGAATACTCATAATAAATACAAATTGAATACTGTTTAATATAAACTTCATAACATGAACTATAAATAATAATTAGTAAAAAACATCTCGTAATAGTTTCCGCGGCCACTAATGGGCCAGACGGCACGCCGACACGGCGGTCTCATCCTCCACATCCTGGTCGCAGTTTTCACCTTCATCGGCCTGGCTATAGTCTGCGATGAATATTTTGTCTCAAGTCTGGACAGGATCTGTGAAGGTAGGTTTATTCTTTTTTAACTTTTGAACTGCCTTGCTTTATCTATTCCTGGCCAAAGACAATAGAGAAGTATGGTCACCTAGTATGAGCTGTTATAAATATAAGTAAAAAACGAATGCTGAATCTCCCACTGCTGGGCAAAAGGCTCCACCAGGTATCCTCACAAGGTTATAACATGAACTATAGACACAAAGAGAATACTTGAAAATACCTAACGTGTAAGAAGGTCTCACTATTTTCTGAATTATGTAGAGTTGAAACTCGCTCCGGACGTTGCGGGCGCGACGTTCATGGCTGCGGGCAGTTCTGCCCCCGAACTTGCCACTGTTGTCATCGGTGTCTTCTGTGCCCAAGATGATATCGGTTAGTGTACTTCTCAACATGAAAATAATTGCAACACCTTTCACTCACCTAGCGTTTAGATATGTATGCAATACACAGCACAAACAATAGCAAATATTAATAAGATAAAAAATGTTTTCGTTTGTAGAAAATGTATAGAAATGATATGTTTTTTTAATTTAACCCTTGACTAACAATTAACGATTGGAAAATGTTAATTGCTTGTATAGAAAAGAGATTGATCTCTTGACCAATTAACAGACAAAAGCAAAATTTGAAATTGCTTCGATTGATTATTTTAAATTTCGAATGTGCTTTGTATACCCACCCTGTAAATGTAAATAATAAATCGACAATCATCATTATTGTAATGAGAGTATGGTGCCTGAATGCAGGCGTGTCGGGCGTTATCGGGTCGGCGGTGTTCAACATAATGTTCGTGATCTCGGTGTGCGCGCTGTGCGCCGGCACGGTGTCCCATCTCAACTGGTGGCCGCTCTGCCGCGACTGCTTCTTTTACGCCATCTCCATTCTCGTCATGCTCTGCACAATCGCCAATGGTTACGTGTCCTGGTACGATTACTTATAGTACAACTGAATAACCTTAATTAACTTTGAAAGTTTGTAACAAAATGAACATTTGTTAGATGTAAAATTTACGTAAATATCGAATGTACATAACTTAGTCATATTTTATTATATATACAACTTAAAATCGTTATTATTTAACTATAATATGATTTCAAGTGTAGATTATATAGTGCAATTTTTCAAAGCAAATCAATAATGATAATCACTTTTGATTTTTTCTGCTTCTATAGGATATTTTCATAAATCGAACATTTGCAGGCCTGAAGCGTTGTTCATGCTGATAATGTATGGCGTGTACTGCGTAGCGCTGAGGTTCAACAACGCCTTAGAGAGATGGGCCTTGACCCTCCCTTTGCCGTTCAAGTTGCCTTCGAGGGAAGAACAAGCGGCGCTCGTCACTTACAAGTAAAACGATCTATCATTATAAAAAGTTGTCTGCGGCCCGCCGGACTTTTGGCGTTGAACCACTTAATGTTACTTTGAACTACATATTTTAAATTTCAAAGGTTTTTATTAAGACATAAATAATTTGATTTGAACAACTGATTTTGACACCGACACCGGAAAGTGTTTGAAACGTCATGATGAATGATTTGAACGAAATGATAGTAAAAAAAAAAGTTAACTTAAACTTTATAAATGTTTGCGGCCCACGATAACTAACACGTATATGTGGCCCATATAAAGGAAAGGTTGAGTAACGCTGGTGTAGATTGACGATGAGATCAATTACTAGATTTTCCTCATGCAGACTTACAGATTATTTACACCTATTATATATTGGATTATGTATTGAAACCATTGCGAGGAAACTTCTCGTTGAGGAATGAATATTCATTGCACTTTATTTATTAATTAATTTAATTGTATGTATTTTGTTTTACCAGAAGTGCAGGTGGTCAGCCACCGAGCGCGCCTGCAGCGGAAGGCCAGTACACGCAAATGGAGGGGCAGGACAATGACACGACGAAGCAGCCCGCTGGTAAATATGATCGTAGTTATTGGTGCACACACGGCGTATAACTCGTGAAGGTCTACTCAATTATTTTTCGATTTCAGGACATTTCTTATAAGTTAGTTTTGAATATTCATGTTATTATACCATATCTATTCCAACGGCAATATCTTGATGATGATCTTGAAATGAAATGACATTTGAGTTAAGCTAGTGAAGGAAATTACGGAAAAAGTAAGGAATTATACATTTAATTGTTTTTACTCGTAATTTTAATAGATATACTATTATATGGAAAAAATTAAAAACAATTATTAAACAAAAATTTAATCTGATTCCGTTTCTGAGGTTTGTATGGTCAGGCGTCATTGTATATATATAAGATCTTTTTATTATTCTTCTTTATTTACATGGTCCCACCACTTACGTTTATCAATAAATGTGATTGCCTCATGGTCCATGGGGCAGCTTTCTCGCGTCTATAATTTTAAATGTTTTGTTTCGTCAGCCAATAAATGATTTTATTTGGGCCCATATTAGCTCGATTGGGTTAAGCTCGCATTGAGTAGACAAATTATAACTCTGTTTTTCGTATTAGGACAAATATCAACATTTTTTTAACGGCCATGTGCTAGTGTCCTTGTTGCGTTTCGTCTCCCTTGTTTTATTCCTGAGATGGCGTCAACAATATTGTTATGATTAAAACACATAATACTAAGCGAACAATTTAATTGTTAACAATTGACTTTTCGCTTATTGTCTTATCCGAATATCGATGTGCATACATTGAATTATTAAGTAAATAATAATTAGTAAACATAGACCGTCATACAATATTTATTTTATGTATAAAAAATGCGGTCATAAATGACAGATACAACAATGAACAATAGAATCAAAGATGTTACGTGTTGGTAATTATTAACATTCTTGGCAACTTCTAAGACTCAAGAGATTAAGAAGCATTATTTTTCTATAGCACTAATAGTGAATAAATATCTATTATTTTAAAGATGATTTTAAAATGTGTTCAACAAGGCTTTTGAAGTTGTTACTAGGTTATGCTGTTGACGTCATATTGTTCTATAACTAACAATAAGCGCGGCTTGTTGTTGCTGTGACAAAAATTCTCCAAAATCTGCCATTTTAACGTGCTTAATACGTATTAGGAATTATACATATAAACTATTCAAATATTTAGGCAGCAGTAATCTTAAATTAAAATTGGTTCGTTAATTTTTATTAACTTATAAAGAGCCAGTTATTTTGAAATCACAGTAATACACTTCAATTTTATTTATTTATTTATTATCTATTGAGAAAAGGGACATTTTATATTTTAATATTGATTGGGTTGGCATTAGAAATTCGCATTTCGATTTCTCTTGTTGAAAAGAATTATTTTTTATAAGGGTTGGTTACCCTTTTCGAATGACATCCTCCTCACAATGCGGAAACGCGTATTTTTTTTTAAATATGAGTTTAAAGTTACGTGCATCTTTCCAGAACATCTTTAAATAATCTAATAAAACAATGACCATTTAAATTATATAAGTACGCTTAAGCAATTTTTGTAAAAGCTATGTAATTAAATATTAAAACCTACCTTCAATTTTAAATTGAAATAATAATGTTCAGTCAGCTTAGTCCGTGTTGAAACCAAAACAGAAGTCAATAGGCAAAAGCAAAAAGCCGGGAATACAAAATCAGTTTCAATCACTGTCCGTTTAAACAAAGACGGCACCATACGTCACCGTCAGACGAATGTCTTGTTTTCTCCATTCGACGAATATCTTGTTTTATTTCAAAACTTTAAATTGAGTATTACTACGCATATATATTTTTTTTCGTTTCGTAGTTTGTCCTGTGTTGGGTGTAATTATCTATATAAGTATGTATTTACAAAAGAAAAGTAGTATATGAAGTATATCAGTTGTCTGGTTTCCATAGTACAAGCTCTGCTTAGTTTGGGATCAGATGGCCGTGTGTGATAATGTCCCCATAATAATAATAATTATTATTATAATATCTTTATCGGATGTTCAGGTAACTTTCTATTTTTTGCAAGCATTTTATATTACATTTTAAGGTATCTATTTAAAGATTTGGCGATTCGCGTCTTGTAAGTCGACAATCAACATTCTGCGAAACTGCGGATCGAGGAATTGGTTACTTAAGTGGAATATTTGTGGTGTTTAATATTAGTGGTTTTTAGTGCCCAATGCAGCGGAGGTATCAGCAAATCACTTGAATATTTCGATTTACGATTTGTTGATAGTTACTCCTTTTGTTATTGGAATAGATTATATAGAACACTATCTTTCATAAAAAATCAATGTAAATTGAGTCTAGTTTAAAGCATTGGCATTATTGCTTTAAGCTGTTAATGTATTTTATTTTGTCGCTGGCAATAATTAACAAATCTGAAATATACAATCGTAATAGAAAATAACATGATCGTAATCAACAGCCTACAACCCTGATGGAGCGTACGACAACGCAGCATACAATGCGGATCCAACTGCCGCCTGGGACCCGAGCCAGGCCTGGGATCCGGACCGAGCTTGGAACGAGACCGCAATGGTACGGCGACACCTCGATCTTACACGTTTTAACCGATCGCGACCGTAATAAAGGAATATATGCAAATGATATGAAAATAGCAACGTAAACACATAAAGATAAGCTACACTAAACGCACGGACAGCGCGTCTTCTGAACGACCTTTTCATGTGCACTCTGCATTCTAATAGTGGCATCGGCTGGCAGGTCGTTCTCTATAAATTAGACCTTACAAAACTGCTCTACGCTTAATTGAATCTCGTTAAATGTCGATCCAAAGTATACTTAAGTCATAGTATTCATTTAGCAACAGCCGGCCGCGCCCGCCGCGTCGGGCTGGGGCGACGCCTCGTCGCCGGTGCAGGCCGCCGCCGCCGCCACGACGCCCGCGCCCGGCCCGCAGCCCGCGCCGCAGGTACGCGGAACTTGATCAAGTGTTTCGAGACAGCTATTTTAATCAAAAGCAACAATGACTTTAATATGTTTTTTTTTTATAATAATAACATTTTTTTAAATATAATCTTTAATTTTGTATTTTATAAGCGTCTAGATACGTGGTAGCGTGTCGAGCCAAGTTCAAGTTAAAGAACTGTGTGTGCTATTATTATTAAGTACCTACTAAGACAGTCATGGAAGAGCCCTATGTTCGATGGCTAGTTTCTACCAGCAAGCCAAATTTTCGGAGGAATAAAATAAGAACTTACAGCTTTAGAACTTGCGAAGGCTATAATATAACTCGTATATGAGAACTAACCAAGTCAGACCTTAGACTTCAATATATTATCCTAAGTTATAAGAAGAAATGATATTTTAAGTTGTTATAAAATACTTTATGTTGTTATAAATAAATTTCAGAACTGACCATTGAACTTGGCACCCATTTAGATCTCTTCTTATTGTCGTTGATGTTCCAAGGCATATATCATAGTATTGAACTTGGGTCTCATTTCACATTTATGTTTTTGATGGGATATATATTCCAATAATATTTTGTAACAGAAGATATATTTATTATATTTTTTTAACATATTTAATGTACATTTTAATGATTGCATACATTTAATTTAAAGTTTTGAAATTTCAGGTACCAGCACAACCAGCATACTACAAAGCCAAGGAATACAACCCTGAAACAGCCGTCGATCCGCTTGTTAAGCCTATCGGAGCCAGTGAGTTTGTTTTTTCAAATTTGCAGGTTCTTAACAAGATCCAAACTTTTTGTAATAATGTCTTTTTTTGATTTTTGTTATTTTCAGTTGTATAAAAAAACACATACATACGCACAGATGCTTACATACGAACTTTCGCACGGGCGCATACGCATACAGCAGATACAATTCTATTTGTAATTAAAAATGACACTGATATATGCCATGTATTACAAAATTGACTTCTTATACAATTTAATTGAAAACTGCATAGAAACATATAAACATATACTGTGTATAATAAGATAAGAGATTGCCAGACGGCTTTACGCACTTAATGTGTCAAGGGGATGTGCAATTTCAACTTCCTAACTCCAGATGGGCCATTCATTTATTATGTTAGAATTTTTATTAGTTCTTGACCCCCTCCTCCTCCTAAATAAGAAAAAATAAGTATAGGCCGACCCCTCTAGATACGCATCCGAGCCACACCTCGGCACTCGTGCGGTTGCCCGCGCTTTTTCAAATCTTAACTTTGCGTATATTTGTGATCTTACGTAAGAATTATCAAGACTCCCTTCCACCCCCTTGTAAGAAAAAATAAGACATGGTCGACCCCCCTTCCCCCCTAAATCGTCTTACGTAATAAATGAATGACCTCAGATGGCAAGTATAGAGTTACTTGGAAGAATAACTCAGTTAATTTAATTGGAGTAATCCGGAGTGTAAACCAATTATATAGGGTTTTCCATTAAGGGCGCTTGATCTTTGAAATGCAAAAAAAAATACATGTAGGAGAGATATTTGCGAATTTTTTATTTGGAAGGTCTATCGACCCCATCATGTATGGAATATGACATCATTCAAATGACCGCCACGGCTTCGGTTGGTGGCGCGCACACGAAAGGTCCAATTTTCGATGACTCTGGCGCACAAATCGGGCTGTATTTGATCGATGGCGTGGCGTATGTTGACTTTGAGGGCATCGGTGGTTTGCGGCTTGTTGGCATAGACCTGCGACTTAAGAAAACCCCACAAGAAAAAGTCCAGCGGGGTCAAATCGCACGATCTCTGTGGCCAGTTCACGTCGCCTCCGCGCGAGATGACCATGTCCAGAAATTGCTCGTGCAGAACTTCCATCGTAGCGTGTGCTGTGTGGCACGTAGCGCCGTCCTGTTGAAACCACATGTTGTCCAGATCCATATTCTCGATTTCAGGCCAAAAGAAGTTGGTTATCATCGACCGGTATCGCTCACCATTGACGGTGACGGCCACACCATTATCGTTTTCGAAAAAATACGGACCAATCACGCCTCCGGCCCAAAATCCGCACCAAACAGTCACTTTCTGCGGGTGCATTGCCACTTGGTGAACCTCGTGTGGATTGGTCTCGTCCCAAATACGGCAATTTTGCTTGTTGACATAGCCATTCATCCAAAAATGCGCCTCGTCGCTGAAGATGATTTTTTTGCCAAAATCGGCGTCAACTTCCAACTGCTCTAATGCCCAGTCAGCGAACACACGGCGCTGTCATTGGTCATATGGTCATTAACCTTGAGCTCTTGGGTCAGCTGGATCTTGTACGGGTGCAGGCTCAAGTCACAACGCAAAATTCGCCAAGTTGTCGTCTGCGAAAGGCCGAGTTCCTGTGCGCGACGCGGAATTGACTGCCGCGGGTTTTCGAGGACACTATCGCGCACAGCGGCGATATTCTCGGCAGATCTCGCGTTACGTTGACGCACGGGAACCTGCTGATTGTTAACTGACCCGGTTGACTCGAATTTGTCCACCAATCGACGGATAGTCGACTCGGCAGGACGATCATCGCGACCGTAAAACGGGCGAAGTGCGCGGAACGTTGCTCGAACTGAAGACCCATTTTCATAAAACAATTTTATGATTTGCACGTGCTGCTCGACACTGTAACCTACCATGGTGGTTTGGGAGGACGGAATGAATATAACACACTGCATTTGACAGCTGTCACTCAAACAACATGGCCGCAATCAGCTGTCAAAGTTCAAGCGTCCCTATTGGAAAACCCCTTACAAGCAATTACTGCATAATTATAACGCTGATATAGAAATGTTTATTGCATTACAAAATATTTGATTTAAAAAGTTTCAATTTTATATCTACTCTCAGATGTAGTCCAACTGGCGTGCTGGTACGTGGCCTACCCCGTCCATTGGTCATGTCGCCACACGATGCCCGACTGCCGTGGTCGGTGGTATCCCATCACCTTCATCATCTCAATGCTCTGGATCTCTTTCTACTCCTACTTTATGGTGTGGATGATAACTATTATTGGTGAGATTTTATGACCTTGATACTAAAAACTAGAATTACATTTTTAAGTAAGAAATTGATCAGACATTCAGAAAACTTTAGCCTCTGAAGTATTTACCGTTACAATCAAATATTGATTATAGGTATAATAATGAACTAAAAGAAATTTAACAGTATCAAAGTTGATTTCATGGTACTCTCTTACCTATTTGCCATTAATGCTCTGCTAGACACGGGTTTTACATACTATTTATTTGATTTATCGACTTTTAAGTTATGCCACTGCGTTAAAAAGGTGTGATTCTATGTTTAATAAGAAAAATACACTAATTATATTTTCGGACATCTAATTTATTTGATTAATATGTATCCTAAATAATATTATAAATGCAAACGTGAGTTTGTTTTTTCGTTTGTTATGCTTTGGCGCCAAAAACACTGAACCGATATTAAAAATTGTTTTACCAACGAAAAGCTACATTATCAGCGAGTAACATATATTTTATCCCCGTATTCCCAAGGGAACGGGAACCACGCGTGTGAAACCGCGGAAAACCGCTGGTTACTAATAAAAACACTCAAAGCTGGACCAGTGGCGAATTTACCAGCAGGCTGAGTAGTCTTCAGCGTAGGGCGGCAGATATTTGGGGTGGCATATTTGAGAACAAATATTTTTATTTTTGCTACCTTACAGATATCAAAAAGATTTTTCACTCTTACTTCTCATTGTACATTTAACGGTGCAGCAAACTTCCATATTCTAGAGTAAAATAGCCAGCCAGCCATCAACCAGTAATCAGCCTGTGCCCACTCTTTGTATGAGTGAAAAGAGCGAAATGGCGGAAAATGTATATCGATAAAACTATTCACTACATTATTTACTATGTTACGTAAACATTTACTATTTTACGTGTGACCGCTTTTTTCCAGCGTGAAAAAAAGGGCGGCAAAACCATTACACTGCCTATACCTTAACAATTGATTTCATGTTCAGGGTATACCCTTGGCATTCCCGATACGGTGATGGGTCTGACGTTCGTGGCTGCGGGTGTATCCGTTCCCGATGCACTCTCCTCCCTCGCAGTCATCAAGGAAGGGTATAATCATAATCATATTAAAAAAAATATCTAGATTTTTCTACAATTCAAAAACATGATGATCAATTATCTGTTTATTAAGATAATTTTAAGTACAATAAATAGTTACATAGCCTAATTTAGTTTTTGACCTTATTTTTTTTAATTTACGACGTATTTATATACTCGATCCAAATTAAAAAAAAACAATGATTGATCAAATGATAGTTAACAAAGTATTCGTTCTACAGTTACGGTGACATGGCAGTTTCGAACGCAGTCGGATCCAACGTTTTCGATATTCTAGTCTGCTTGGGCCTGCCCTGGTTCATTCAGACCGCTATCATTCAGCCCGGCAGTCATGTCAACGTCATTAGCAAAGGTAATGAATAGTAAAATTAACGGATATTAAATATAAAAGAATTTATAGATAAAACTTAACTTCCTGAGTAAGAACAAGAGCATTCATTTTTTATTATTCAGTAAACACGACTCGAAGAATGAAAAATGATTTTTGGGTATAATTATGATTACTTGGAATTTAAACATGTAAAGTGAGCTATATTTTTTTTGCATCGCCTTTTCTTCCAATTCTAAAAGAAGCAAAGCTGCGTTAGTGGTTTATGATTCTTACAGTGCCAGTATCAGCGTAGTATTATTAACACTAAGTGTTATATTGTTAGTCTTGTTCATCCACTAATATACTATATCATATGTATTAATTTCTAGAAAAGTATTTGACATAGACTGTACTTCTTGGATACTGTCACTAATCAAAGATATTAAGATTAATTCATAGACAATTTACTACTTTTTACTGCTATACATGACATAACAGTAACACAATTGGTTGTCCGCACGGTCTTGTATACAGGTCTAGCAACCGAGTCCAATTTCAGTAGTGAGAGATAGGTGCGATTGTGTTACAATTTTTATTTCGCAATAACGCCCGTTGTACGTCGTTGCTATCGAAGTTGGTTGAGTGACACGCGGCGTATATTTTTCTCTCTCGCAAGTATTGTGTTATTTAATCATTGTTATATCGTTTTGCGGATTTGTTATTTTTGTTTTGTTTTTTAACTGTTTTGTTTGGATTTGAAAAAGTGTTCGGGATAGGATAGGGATCTTGCGGTCGTAAATTAAACTGAACAGCGTCATTAAGTCGACGTACCCCCACTACTATTGTTGATAAACCTGTGTATACGAGCGTGGTTTGTCCGCTTTTCTGAAATCAATATAAATAATGTATCTGTATTTTTTACAATTCAATCTAAAACGCGAACGAATATTTTATTATAAATATATATTTTTAGGTTTAATCTACTCAACGCTGTCCCTGTTCTCGACGGTCGTATTCCTCGTGGTGGCGACACACGCCAACGGTTGGAAACTCGACCGCAAGTTCGGTGCCGTACTGATGGTGTGGTATCTTCTGTTCATAACCCTCGCCAGCCTCTACGAGCTCAACGTCTTCGGTAACTACCACCCACCAGATTGCGAGTCCCTTTATTAATTACTTAAAAATTAAAATTTATAATTAATACTTATTCTTTGTATGAAGAAACTTTGCTTCGAATTTAATATTTATATGACGCATGTTTCAGTGTTACCAGCGTTAATTTCTTTTTCAATTCTTTTTTTAACTTATTCTAGTCATTGAATTCATTTATAGATTTTTTTAACAAATAATTTAAAAAAAATGTTTACCAAGGACCCTGATAAGCAAAGTTTCTTGTCCTTGCAAACAAGTTATAGATCTTAGTCATCCGTTAAATATATTTACAACTGTTGATATGTCACTAGATTAGATTTCGAACTCTCTCGTTATGTCGTATATTGTGTGTATGGTGAACTTTATATTTTAATTTATCTAATATGGCTTATTAAAAAGTAACAGATTATAGCTTTATGATATAAGATAAAAATAATTTATGATGTTGAATCGATTAATTTTATTTTATTATTTTGTGAAATATTAGTAAAATTATCTAAATAACTTATAGATTTACTCACTTGCCATAATTTTACGAATAAATGAAACATCGATTGTAGCTTCTAACTGTATTAGTATGTGTAGGAGGTTTTTTAATTAGATGTGAGGTTTGAAATTGTAATGTATGTTTAAAATAGAGCTGTCATCTTTCTTATTTTTCCTAGTTTAGAGAGCATTGGCGCAAAGTCCAGTCTCACAGTTTGTTAGCTTTAAAAAATTATTAATGAATTTAATATCGAATAATTTAATTTGTCAAATCAGAGGTTTTTTTTCTTGACATGATTGAAGGATTAACAGATAGCAGCTCTATATAAAAAGAAAGTATTTTATTTTTGTAAATAATCTATTTCGATCATCGTTAAGTTATGCTATTCAAATATACAATTGTTATTTTTAGAAAACGTCAAATTTTCAACTCAATATATTAGTTTTTTTTATCTTCAAATTTATTATGTAAGTAACGGTATTTCACGCACAATAATTTATGATCTATCCTTGTCAAGAATATCGGTAAAGCTGGTTATGAGGTTAAATAACATTTGAAGATTATTCAAATTTTTTTGTTGTTTCGATAAAAATAAAACAAAGAAATATGAATTGACAGTTTATTATACAAATAAAATAAAAAAAATTAAAAAAATATTACATAAACGATCACGTGAATGTGTTTTTTTTTGTTTTATTATCAACTATAATTATATATGACACACATAATTATGTATGGAAGTTATATAAAATAATCACCGACAAATGTAGAGTATGTAGCTACGCCTCTTCTCGCCTATCTGCATACATAAATCTGTATTATTTATATCTGTAATCTATGGTATGCGTAAGTTAAGCTGGATATTTTATATATGATTAATACTAACCCCCAGGATCTACAAGTACTAGTTAAAATTATTTTTGCTTAAAATCCAATTTATTTAGAGAGATAACTTCGCTAGAACTGCAACGCGAAGCAGTAACCAAAAGCGTCAATCAATTTGAACGAGAGGCGAGTTCTCATCACTAGTACGGACAGACATGTATGTGTAACTCAAATTAGGCGTGGAGTTGCTAGTAGAAAAAGAAAGAGAAGCATTGAAAGAATCATAAATATAAACAATATAAAAGTTTGAAAATTCATATATGAAACCGAGTTATACGTAGTGAAATTAAAAGTTATTCTAAGGAGACTACGAACGCCAAGAAACTCAATTAGGATTATAAATTAACAATTAGCCTATCTGACGATTTCACAAACCGCCTTTAAGAATTTAACTATAAATTGTTTAATTTTATTATGTGCGATGTTTATTTTCTTTAAACTAAATACTTACTTTTAATTATTTTAAATAAACAAATTATTTTAATTAAGTTATTATGATTGCAACGCGAAGCGTTAAAAAATATTATATATTTGTTATACTCGTAAATATCTAATAAAATGTACGTTTGCTTAAATGTATAAATAATATTTATCAATGTTCATATAGTTTTAGAATCATTTAAAATACATACTATATAATATGTAAAAAAGTCATATTGTTAAATTAATTATCTGTGCTAGTCAAAATGTTTAAATATACTATGTTTAATTATATCCTTGTAATGATAAAAAATGTAGTTGTGTTCAATATAAATGTAGATCGTTAAGGCTGACTGTTTACTGCAAACAGCGCAAAGTAATAACAAAATTACATTATCATTCATAGCAAATGTAAAACTTAAAAAATGTCTATGGTAAACGGTTAGCCATAAATAACGTAGAATAGATTAAGTAAAACACATACAACAAAAGGACATCGAGATTTGGACGAATTAAAATACCTAAATAGTTTAACATTGTTACATTATAAACAGCACCTATTCTAGAATAACATACGGTTTCGATAAAGTTGAATATAATCTGTGGAATGTCTAATACCCATCTAGATAAGCCCTTTCTTAACCCTTGAAAAATCAAGACTGGAACGAGTTTTCCAATACATTAAAAATATAATATTCTACCTCAATATCTAAACTTCCTTTATTAAATCCTTAACCTATAATTATACATTTTTTGTTGTTAAACAACTATTAGAGGCTATCATTACAATGTTATGTGTTTAATTCAAGTTATTCAAGTATGTCTGAACTGAAAACCAGTGGTTCTTAATGATGAAATCGAGAAACAATATATCAAAGTAATACTGTATTACTGATTGGATGAAAAAAAATATAAACCTATTTTAAACAAATTTTTTATATATCTATTTAATTTTCTTGTGGAATACTCTAGGTTACTTTAATTATTATCAAAAGTGTTCCACGAATTATTGATTGAGGATTAATAACATTATGAAATCTTTTTAGTAACTACTATACCTTTAGCTTGAGATCTATGACCTGACCATCACTCTCAGTCATCAGATAACAACGGTAATTAGATAGCCTATGAACGTCAAGGAAAATGGAGGAAATTCATTCATTCATTCGTCAAGTATTATATGTAGTGACAATAATAAGTAGCTTTACGTTAAATTTTTACGCTTTTCTAAATAATATATTCTATTTCAATAGCTACTTTGCCTTGGTACCTATCTTAATACGGCCTTGAAACGACAAATCTATTGAACTATGTTAAACAAATCAAGCATAAAAGCTTCGCATATTCGGATATAGCTTCAACCTAATTGGCTTAGAAGCATTTTGAGCGAATGATACGTTAGTTTTAAACCAATGTGTAAAATGTATCGATTACGTATATAAATCTATATATATGTACATCTAAATCCCTCTGTGATCTTTATTACCCCGTAGAAATTAAAAATATTTTTTATAATAGTCTGTTATAAGCCGAACAGTGTATTCCTCTCGATCAGTTTCAAGAATATATTTAAAAAGTAAAACTATGCACACATGTGCATCAATTATAAATGTCAATTTAAAGTGAAATGCTAATAAAAATCGTAGTAAATGTATGTTTAGAAAAAAATGCTTGTGTGCTTGAATGCTGCCAGTGCAAATTGAAACAAATATATAAGTCCCTTTATATTCTGATATTGTAGATTTATTTTTTAATTTACTATTTAATTTTAAAAATGTTTTCGTCACCTTTAAATATAAGTAGAATCTGTGAATATAATTGATAAACAAAAAAAAAATTCGCGAATCCGCCTATCTGCTTACTTAATGCATTAACGCAAATATTGATATTATATTTATCTTAATACAACGTGGAAAAAAAAAATAATCTCGTTTCTACTACATAGACACGTGAACATGTAAATTTTAGTAACAATTAAATAGTAAAAGTTTTACGTAAATACTGTCTGACGTACAGACTGCAGTCAGACATTTAGTCAGTCAGAGTTTATAAAAAAAAAACGTAATTGTCAAAATTATTCTTAAACGCGAAAATCAAGCTACGAATTTTTCTTAGCCCAGAAAAACATTTACGAAAGCAATATTAATTACCTAATATAAGAACAAGCACATCTGTACTTATTATATTATATTCCATAATGTCTTCAATAATTTCAAATGCTTAAAGATAATTACGTATTTATTAGTCGTTTTAGACAATTCATGCTCATTACGAGCGAACAACAATTCTCGTGTCATTAAATAACAATTTATCATAAGATTTATGCTTAGATGTTTACCTGCACGTTTTTCCTTTAGCTTATATCATATTAATAATGTATTGTCAACATTATATTCGAATTGGATTGAAGCATAGCGTTTTTGAATACAATAAAGTAGCATATTTTATTAAATTAATCTTTATAACTAATGTTAAAATTTCAAATGAAATCTTTAATATGTTTTCAATTAAATTGTGGATAATTTTATCAAAATTGCGTAAATAGAAAACATAAAACAACGTCAAAGCTACATAATAAAACTTACGTGAAAAATATGTTAACAATATTTGTTCTTTTTTTACTTAAATGTTTTAGTTATTATTTCCAACGATATAAAGTGAGGTATCCTGAAAATGTACCTTTGACGTTGTTTTTTATAATTTAATATCGGTTTATGTCGCAGGGTTATTGAAAAAGCCGTAACATGATAATTTAACTATATAGTGACTCGATTTCAGTCTCTAACTTTAACCGAACATACCGTAACCGTTAGAATGTCATTATCATGCCTCGTTGGTCTAGTCACTAGTGGCTACATATATAGCCGCAGAACCCGAGGTCCTTGGTTTGTATCCGGGTCGGGTCGATAACTTATCGATATCGTTGGGATTTTCTGTCGAAAAATTCTCACTAGCTGCCCGGAGTCTGGAAATTCAAAGTGTGTGCACTCCCGTGCCTCGGAAAGCACGTAAGTGCACTTGCGCCTCACTTTTTCCGGTCGTTTCGGATTTCCCGTCCCTTCGGATTATAATATTGAGAGAATAAATAGTGCACCTGTGTTTGTGCACTATAATATGTCCCGCGCAGTTGGTTTGACCGCCGTTAATATAACGTTACGTTAACTCTGCGATATTTACTTTTTATGTAAGTTTTAATTAATTTTATTAAACGGTTTTAATAATAATTCTTATGTATCGATCAGAATAGCGAGTGTGTTATTTTCAAATAGATCTAAACTTTATTAAAGAAACGTACGAAAGATGTACGTTATTGTACTGAAAATGTATATTTAGAAAAGGTTAAATTGAAGTGAGCCAGAAAGAGCCAGTGTTAAATAATATGTATAAATACAGTGTGTAACAAAAACCCTGTCCGACCCGTGAAGTGGTTATTGTAGTATGGTGGTAGTGGTATGGTAGAACTAACTCACGACACCTAATAACTACTTCACGGATCGGACAGGATTTTTGTTACATATTGTATACATATATAATTTATCACTGACTTAATAAAATATATATATTTAAATAAGACATAATACGTCAATTGTACTTATGGAAACATAATAATCAAATTAATTTTATATAGACTGATATTCTAAAGGTGTGGTTTATTTCTAAACGTAATTCTAATTTGGAAATAATACAGCGTCAGTTTCAATCGGTACACTACATTCTTATGATCACAAATAATTCCTTGTAAACCATACTCGTATCCAGTATGTCTATTGTGTTACGATTATTATTAGTGTTAGTTTTTCAAACGTGTATGTAAAGCTCATTCGAGCTAGTGGAAAGTATGTGAAAATATTGTTAATTGCTGTAAGTTATATGACATGATGTTAAATAAAGTAAAAAAAACATTAGATGGTCTTATTTTGTCTCCCTTAATATCCTATATTAAACCCGTATTGTATGGACACATATCTGACAGAATTTAAGCCGTCACATGCAGGTGCACGCCGAGCACGTGATATTAAACCACGGTCGTAAACACAGGTCTTGCAACCGAGTCCAATTTCAGTGGAGGGTGATACAACTTCTATTTCGCATTTTCGTCCGCTGTACGTCGCTGTTATCGCCTATCGAAATAATTTTACTTCAGCGCGCAATAAGATAACTCGTGTTGTGCTTATTATATATGTATATTACATCTAATGTGCTCATTATATAATAAACACATGTTTGAATACAACATTTTGAAAACAATATTTTGAATTACAGTGATATTGAGTGAAAGGCAGAAGAAAAAAGAATGGTCAACCGTATTACCCTTCGCTGGAAAAGTGTGTTAAGCGAGGGCATCGGCCACATAAACGTCAAACATTATATAATTTTGGACAAATAGTATAATTTTATCTTCCATGTACAATAGTTTTTTGAGTATCTGTATCCATCACGAACTTATCGTCATGCCTCTGGCCGCTGGCGGCCGTAAATTGAACTGAACAGCGTCATTAGTCTACACACCTACTACTGTTGTTGCAATACTTGTGTTTACGACCGTGTATTAAACCCAAATTATATCACAGAAAAACTTTTCGAATTCTTGAATAATCTATGATATTCACTATGGACAGTCCGCCAACCAGAGGTTCCCAGACGTTTTTTCTCAAAGAGCACTTTCAAAATTTAGCTGGTTCTGTTGAATCCCCTGCAGCTCATTTCTACCACATTCCCAAAACTCAACAAAAAAAGTGAAGATTAGATCTAACTATAAAAATTAGCGTTGCGGCTGAGTTCCAACCACGAATAATTAATAGTTTTCGAAAAAAAAAGTGAGAATTAATTGGTTTATTAATTAAGTAATTGTGCTGTGAGTGGACGTCAAAAAAATAAAGATGCCCAATCAAGTGATTCCATCCAACTTTTTACAAGTAACAGTCGCTGAGCTTCTTAAAATATTATCTGCCTACATTGATAGGTGAAGTCAAGCAAACATTTTAGTTCTTCTCCAACGAAAGCAAATCAATTTTCATGGACCCCCGTTACGAATTGTGAACCCCCGTTACGAATTGTGAACCCCCATTTTTTTATCACACCAACGTCGACCCCCGTCAGGTCTCCCGTGGACCACTGGGGGTCCACCTGGACCACCAGCCAAGTCGTAACAGAAAGCTTTTTAATTCCAAATAATCACTTGTTCATATGATACGAAAGATCAGAGACAAATGTCTTACTCTTGTATTATTTTCAAAACTTTAAATTGAATGCTATACATATAAGTTGTCCAAATTTTGAGTTTTTGTTAACTTTTAATTCTATTTTTATATTACATAAAAATTTAGCCTGAGAATGTCCTACTGCTGGACTAAAGCCTCCTCTCCTTTTTTTGAGGAGAAGGTTTCGAGTTTATTAATCTCAAATATTACATATTATATACAAATATATATTTTAAAAAAAATTGTGACTAAACAAATATAATTTTTTTTTAATTAGGTGTATAAATTCATTCGTTCTCCGTTCGTTTAGAGATTTCATTGGTCGAAATCTTAATAATCTGTAATATTCATTGATTTTATTTCATTGTCAGTTAAGCCGTAGGCGTTATTTATAAATGGTGTCTTAAATGTCGCCAGGTCCGATTTCGGAACTTTAGAAGTGAAATTAAAATGGAAATAAGTAGTTAAGTGGAATACTGCTGATTTACAAATGAAAATATAATAATCAAGAACTGTTTGTAGTCCATTATATAGCGGAGTTATCAGCAAATCACTTGAAATATTTAAATTTATGGTTTGTTGATAGTTTTTCTTTTGTGATAGGAATAGATTACATGGATTAGTGACAAATCAATACCTATAAATTGGGTCTAGCTTACCGCATATAATTAATAAATAAAAATAAACCTAGAGCCTTCCTCGATAAAAAGACTATCCAACATAGAAATATTTTTTCATAATTATATACAATCTTAAATTTATCAAATTTCAGGCACCAGCGAAACTGGCATACTACAAAGATAAGGAATACAATCCTGAAACAGCTGTCTCTTGTTAAGGCTATCGGAACCAGTAAGTTTTATTTTTTAATATTTGATTTTGATATGAACTCTCCGCTTGCACACATACTGACACAGTGGGACAATTTAATTCAACTCTATTTCTAATTAACAATAACTCTTATACCACGTATCACACAATTCACTTTCTTATACTATTCTTATCCTATTCTTATTTAATTAAACATTGCAAAGCAGTCAATTCTAGAACAAATTGTATAAACAAATACCATGTATAACTCTGTTATAAGGGAGAGTGAACCAGTGTAATTATGAGTATAAATTTGTGGGTGACAAACCACAATCGTCGAAGGTGCAATATATTGAGACTATTTTGTGTAGTGATATATCTTGTAGAGCAACTAACCATAAATGAGTTTGTATTGCAACTAGTTTATATATTAATCTACTACAAGTAAGATCTTATGTCATATAGATGGGCCATTGTTTAAGAAATATTTTCATTAAATACAAAATTATGGTAATGTAATGTCTAAATTTCAAACATTACTTAGCAGCTTAGTTAGTTAGTTTAATTAAACACTGATTTATCTCTTGTAATTATTGAATTTGAAAGAAGAAGATACAGCATTGTTTACCTAATCAGTTGCTTCATAAGTGAGGTTGTTAATTCCACAAATTAGTTAAATTCAAAATACTTTATTCAATATTGAAGTATTACACTTTCTTATTGTCAAACTAGAAACTACCACCTGTTCGGAAAAGAAACACCCAGCCCTGAGAAGAATCAGCAGAAAGAAACTCAGCAAATTTTAGTTAATTGTTTTTGTATTGTATTGTTGTTGTTATATTGTATATTGTAGTAACTCCAGGCAGCAAGTAAGGAATTTCTTGGAAAAAACCCTTTGAATGTAATTGGATTAACTCCATCCATTAAGTTCACTGATCACTCCGGCTCTGCAGTCGTTTATAACTCCCGAGTGGCAAGTAAAGAGTTTATTTGAAGAAAAGCCTTTTAAATGGAATGGGACTAAGCCGGTAGTGCAAACCTGTTTAAGTTAGGCTTACACTCCGGGTTAAACCCATTACACTCAGTGATACCTCCGAATCCATAGTTGTGTAACGAAGCTAATTGATCAACAGGGTATGTAAGTAATTACTGATTTATTATTGTTGTATTGTATTGTTGTATCTCCAGGTGGCAAATAATGAGTTTCTTAGAAATGAAACCTGTGAATGTAATGGGATTAACCCGCAGTGCAAACCGGTTTAAGTTAGGCTTACACTGCGGGTTAAATCCATTAAGTTCACTGATAACTCCGGATCTGCAGTAGTTTAATGAAGCTAAATGACCAACAGGCTGAGCAAGCAATTCCTGATTTATTGTTGTTGTATTGTTACAATACAACAACAATAAATCAGGTATTTGGCCAAATTAATTAACCAACAGGATATGCAATCAATGTCCGACACATGATACAATTCTATTCTACTTGTAATAAAAAATTACAATTATGTTTGCCATGTATTACACAATTGACTTCTTATACTATTCTTATTTCCTTGAACATAACAATAATTTCTAGTACAAATTATATAAAAACAAACACCATGTATTGCTGTGTCTTAAGGATGAGTGAATCAGTGTAATTATTGGATCGTATTATAGATATGTCTTTAATTTCGGCCGACTGCTCAAAATTGTGTATTGGTTCTTGTAACCATTGAATTGTGAATTGGTTTCGTTGTCACATGTAAAATTAGTTATATTTATATACCATGTACGTTGTGAATCGAGGGTTCAGCTTATTAAAATTTATATTCATTTTAAACTTGTATTGTCCTAAAAATTGTTTTCCTAATGAAAGCTGCAAGCATCGAAATCCCATGGTAATGGCGGCACATTGACGGTGGACGGTAAGGAATTTATTATTTTTTTGCATCTCCATTTTCTGACAATGCTAAAAAAAGCAAAGCTGCGTTAGTGGTTTATGATTCTTACAGTGCCAGTATCAGCATTGTATTATTATCACTAAGTTATATCTTTAGTCTTGTTCATCTACTAATTTACTATATACATAATATGTATTATTTTCTAGATGTATCTGACACTTACAGTACTTCTGACGTACTGTCACTAAACAAAGATATCAAGATGAACCCATAGACAATTTACAACTTTTTTATGGTTTGACATATGACTAAATGACGCTGTTCAATTCAATTTACGGCCAGAGCACGGTCGTATACACAGGTCTTACAACAGAGTCCAATTTCAGTGGTGAGAGATAAGGTGCGAATGTGTAACTACTGCTAATTCGCAATACCATCCGCTTGAGGTACTACGTCGCTGCTATCGAAGCTGATATTTTTCTCTCCCAAGTATTGTGTTATTTAATCATTGTTATATCGTTTTGTTGAGTTTTGCGGATTTATTTTTGTTTTGTTATTTATCTGTTTTGTTTGGATTTGAAAAAGTGTTCGGGATAATTATTACGCGAATTGTCATTCCTCTGGCGGCCGTAAAGTTGCAAGACCTGTGTATACGACCGTGGGCCAGAGGCATGACGATAGATAAAATTATACTATTTGTCCAAAATTAAATCACGTTTGACGTTTATGTGGCCGATGCCCTCGCTTAACACACTTTTCCAGCGAAGGGTAATACGGTTGACCATTCTTTTTTCTTCTGCCTTTCACTCAATATCACTGTAATTCAAAATATTTTTTTCAAAATGTTGTATTCAAACATTTGTTTATTATATAATGAGCACATTAGATGTAATATACATATATAATAAGCACAACACGAGTTATTTTATTGCGCGCTAAAGTAAAATTATTTCGATAGGCGATAGCAGCGACTTACAGCGGGCGAAAATGCGAAATAGAAGTTGTAACACACTCGCACCTATCTCTCACCACTGAAATTGGACCCGGTTGCAACTTTTGCAAGACCTGTGTATACGACCGTGCCTAACAGTTACACAATTGATTTTCTGAAATCAATATAAAATGTATCTATATTTTGCTGGTGACAGGGCTTTGTGCAAGCTCCCCTGGGTAGTTACCACCCACTCATGAGATATTCTACCGCAAAACGGCATTACTTGGTATTGTTATGTTCCAGTTTAAAGGGTTAGTAAGCCAGTGTTCCCAAAGTGGATGGCACATTGGCGATGTAAGCGATGGTTAATATTTCTTACAATGTCTATGGGCGTTGGTGACCAGTTACCAATAGATGGCCCATTTACTCGTGGCCCAATCTAAAGTTCAGGAAAATATTTAATTAAATATATTTTAGGTTTAATCTACTCAACGCTCTCCCTTTTCCCGACAGTCATATTCCTCGTGGTGGCGACACACGCGAACGGCTGGAAACTCGACCGCAAGTTCGGCGCCGTGCTGATGGTGTGGTATCTTCTGTTCATAACCCTCGCCAGCTTCTATGAGCTCAACGTCTTCGGTAACTACCAGACAGCGAGTCCATTAATTAATTACTTAAAAAAAATATATTTAATACACTCGGCGTCAAAAAAATCGCACCTTTTGAAATTTTGACTTCAAGCGAATAATACTCTTAACTTATTTAATGTTACCAATGTTTAACCAATGTTTAACCCTACCAAAATTAATATCATTTGAAAGCACAATTAATACACTTTAAAAACGCGTATCGTTCTTTTCTGTAACGTTTCGGTCTTTAAAAAAAAGTGCTGAAAAGCTCATTAGAGGACTCACTACTTGTGCCACCTTGGACACGAATAAAAGGGGGGGTAAAAATTAATTATGGGTCATTAGCTATCCAGACATCACAGAAGTCACACCTGAACAGCTCCAGTAAGAAAAAAACCCTGAAAAATGGATACCACGGCAGAAGAAGCAGCTCAAGTGGTAGCACTACTGCAATCAGGACTACGCCAAGTTGATATTGCTCGACAACTCAATATAAGCCGTTTCCGGGTGAAACAGCAGCTCCGAACAGCTCGGAGGACGTCGGTGAGCGTCTCCATAATAAGAAGAAGGCTGCGAGAGAAGAAAATCCAGGCCCGTAGGGCTGCTACTGGCCCCAAATTGACAGCAGAGCATAGGCGAGTCAGACTTCAGTTTGCCCGAGACCACGTGGATTGGACGTTCGACCAATGGAAGTCTGTCCTCTTCTCCGACGAGACTAGGGTATGCCTTTTCTGCAATGATAGGCGTAGAAGAGTGTACAGGAGGCAGGGGGAGCGGTACTCACAGGCCCGCTTTGAAGAAACCGTCAGCTACAGAGGAGGATCCTGCATGTTCTGGGGCGGAATTTCAATCCAAGGAAAAACCGACCTTGTGTGCGTCTCCTGCACTGGAGGTGCACGTGGCCAGGGGTCCGTGACTGCTCATCGGTACATCACAGAGATACTGGAGGACCATGTGGTCCCGTATGCTGGTTTTGTCGGGCCTGAGTTCACATTCATGCATGACAACGCCCGCTCCCATACGGCAATCATTGTTCGGGACTACCTGAATCAGGTTGGGATCCCCGTGATGCAGTGGCCAGCGAGAAGTCCTGACCTGAATCCCATAGAGCACCTTTGGGATGATCTGAAACGCCGGGTGCGGTCTCGTGATACTGCCTGTGTCACCCTTGAACAGCTTCGGGACACCGTCGTCGAGGAGTGGAGTGACATTCCTAAAGAACGCATCGTGACGTTGGTGAGGTCAATGAAGGATCACATGGAGGCTGTAATTAGGGCTAAGGGAGGTAACACTAGGTTCTAAGTTTAGTTTTAAGAATTTGTTTTACTGTATTTTTTAATTTTGTTATGTTTTTAGATTATTTTGGCGTGTTTTTCCTTGTTTCATGATAAATGTTTTTTATATGCTTAGTAATCACTATCAGTTTTATTATTTAAAGGATTCAATAACCTTTAAAATGAGGCCCCACACTTATACCTTACCATAGATGAAATAGGGTTTATAGTTGCTTGAAGTCAAAATACCAAAAGGTGCGATTTCTTTGACGCTGAGTTTACTAATTCTTTGTATGAAAGAACTTACAACTTATGAAGAAACTTTAGTTCGAATTTAATACTTATGCGACACATATTTCAGTGTTACCATCCTAAATTTTTCAATTATTTTTTTTACTTATTCTAGTCATTGAATTAATGCCGCTGTTTGAACCGGTACTCTACATTCTTGTGATCACAAATAATTCCTTGTAAACCATACTCGTAACCTATATGTTGACGTTCTAATGTGTTACAATTATTATTAGTGTTAGTTTTTCAAACGTGTATGTAAAGCTCATTCGAGCTAGTGGAAAGTATGTGAAAATATTATAAATTATAGTTATATGACATGATGTTAAATAAAGTACCTATTTGTAAACATTAATGGCCTTATTTTGTCTCCTTTAATATCTTTGATGCCTGTAAAACTCCCCACAACAGTGCATAAGCCTCATCTACTGTCGTGGTGACGGTTTATTTGACCAGTGGAGTTACTTATACTGCTTTAATACAACCCTTAATGGTCCGGGAGGTAGTGTTGCAAATACATAGTAAAGTCATAGTAAGCCGACTGGAGTTGACATAAATAATTGATCTTATATAACTAACTATAGGGTTTTCCATTAAGGGCGCTTGATCGTGCAGAACTTCCATCGTAGCGTGTGCTGTGTGGCACGTAGCGCCGTCCTGTTGAAACCACATGTTGTCCAGATCCATATTCTCGATTTCAGGCCAAAAGAAGTTGGTTATCATCGACCGGTATCGCTCACCATTGACGGTGACGGCCACACCATTATCGTTTTCGAAAAAATACGGACCAATCACGCCTCCGGCCCAAAATCCGCACCAAACAGTCACTTTCTGCGGGTGCATTGCCACTTGGTGAACCTCGTGTGGATTGGTCTCGTCCCAAATACGGCAATTTTGCTTGTTGACATAGCCATTCATCCAAAAATGCGCCTCGTCGCTGAAGATGATTTTTTTGCCAAAATCGGCGTCAACTTCCAACTGCTCTAATGCCCAGTCAGCGAACACACGGCGCTGTCTATGGTCATTAACCTTGAGCTCTTGGGTCAGCTGGATCTTGTACGGGTGCAGGCTCAAGTCACAACGCAAAATTCGCCAAGTTGTCGTCTGCGAAAGGCCGAGTTCCTGTGCGCGACGCGGAATTGACTGCCGCGGATTTTCGAGGACACTGTCGCGTACAGCGGCGATATTCTCGGCAGATCTCGCGTTACGTTGACGCACGGGAA
The DNA here is from genome assembly GCA_905220585.2 of Nymphalis polychloros. Classification (NCBI taxonomy): domain Eukaryota; kingdom Metazoa; phylum Arthropoda; class Insecta; order Lepidoptera; family Nymphalidae; genus Nymphalis; species Nymphalis polychloros. The sequence continues at coordinate 2,463,192 of HG992264.1, read as the reverse complement.
CCGGCTGATTGTTAACTGACCCGGTTGACTCGAATTTGTCCACCAATCGACGGATAGTCGACTCGGCAGGACGATCATCGCGACCGTAAAACGGGCGAAGTGCGCGGAACGTTGCTCGAACTGAAGACCCATTTTCATAAAACAATTTTATGTTTTGCACGTGCTGCTCGACACTGTAACCTGCCATGGTGGTTTGGGAGGACGGAATGAATATAACACACTGCATTTGACAGCTGTCACTCAAACAACATGGCCGCAATCAGCTGTCAAAGTTCAAGCGTCCCTATTGGAAAACCCCATAGCTGTGGCCCGTGGCTTCACCCGCGTATAATTAATAAAAATATGGCTCTTGCTAGTCGTCCGTTTATCGGATGAATAAAATTAATTAATCGTCCGCTAAAATGAATATAGGTGTCCATCAAAACATTAGTATCTTGCCTTTTCTAACGGGTAATCATTTTTAACACTAACAATTAATGTTTCATAAGGTTATGTCACTTCCGAACTATAACTTCCTATCATTTTAGTGTTTTATACTAGTGAACATGGCCGATTCGGTTCATTGTGCTTTAAAAGTAACCTAACATAATCTAACCTACATGACTGCCCTAGAATTTTAAGTGTAATAGGCGAATCGAGAGGTACAGCAGAAGTGAATATTTTTTCATATTTTTTTGACGTTATAACTACAATAATAATAAACATATCCGCTAAACGGACGCGTAATTAAATTTATTAATCCGCTAAACGGACGCGTAATTAGATTTATTCCTCCATCTAGCGGACCACTAGACACTTGGTTGAAATAAATTATAACACTTCCGATTATAAAATCGTAATTGTTTATTCAGCAACAATCAAGCCTCCGCTCCGCCCCGATCACCGCAACATTCGACACTAATTTGCTTACAACTACTTTATGTTCACTTCACAATATCATCGTTACAGTTTGATAAAGTTTATCCCTCTATTCTGCTACTTTATTCGCTATCTCAAAAACGATAAATAGCAATTGTCCCTTTATTGTCTTGGTATTTGTAGTTTTCTAATAACAAAACAAAATATGATGTTAAACTCACTAAAGATGAATCGATCTCCGCGTATAAGTAAAATATTTACATACAACTCGGAAGGTTGTTAAGTATTTTTTTGTGGCAATACTGAGGATAAAAATAAAACTCACTAAGCACGTTTATTATTATTTATTAGAGTTAAGTGCAATAATGAACATATTAAAATGGAGACGAAATAACCATCGTCAAGTTAATGTACCAAATAACGTATCCTTTGACCGCAGATTTAAAGAGGAATATTGAGATCCACATTATCACCAGTAAAAAAAATTTGCTCATATATATTCCAGTCACTTTACGTATGTAAATGGTCGTTTTTGTCCCCAAGTTACAAATGCTCGCTGTATAATATCGATCATGTACACTTTCATATAATAATTTTCATGTGTCTTCTATAACGGGGAGCTAATTATATAGAAGCGTATTGGTATTTAATTCATATAAAAATATCACCTGACGGTCGAAAGGAGCGGTTGTGTTTTGTGACGTCACGTGTCAACAAAACCACGACAAATCCAAGTGTTCTTAAAAAAAATAACAGTTAAAATGAACAGGTTTCGTATTTACATTTTTCTTCTGTAGTACTTAAAATATACGATACATATATATGTACCTAGTTCTTATAGAACGCTTCACACACACACACACACACACACTTATCTATGTACAATTTCAAGAGTATGATTTGACAAATGACAAAAGAAAATTTATAAACAATGGAACTTACATCTATGAACATGGGACGTGTGTGAAGCATTCCATAAGATTGCGATCCACTTTCATTAAACCTACTTTTATTTTTTTTTTACATTTTTTAATTTCAATAAAGAGACCTATTTATTATAAACCGGTTAATCAGTGTTTTAAAAGTTTTTATTTTCGCATCGAAGTAATATTATAATTGTATATATCTGTTTTAGACCGTCTAAAAAAATATGCGTCTTTACAAATATATTTAAAAAAATTTACACACACATTCTGGAGTTTTCTCAAGCGACTGTGCACACTGCAAAACTATTTTAGACATATAACTAATTATACCGATTAACTCTAGCTAATTAGGAAGAACTAACATCGACGAACTTAATAAATATTGAGACAAAATAATACCTAAATTTTAAATTATTAATCAAAATGTCACAGTATTTCAAACATTACAATGAATTTTTATTTTCTCGATATAAAAAAAATGCAAATCAACGATCCCGTGATCCTGACACGTGTTACTCGACAGGTGAGGACATTACCAAAAATATAATACAATCCCATATGAAAAAAATAGGTATATTATTCAATATCTGCATTCACAGAAAAAGTTAGTCACCGAAGTTTTTATACACTTTCGTTAAACAAAAGGACACTATACACTACGCCGACGTTAACTTAAAAGGCCTCTGTAATAAAATAGAAAGTCTGTCTCGGCCTTGCCGCGTGACGTCACCGACGAGCCGAGATCGGCAGCGCAGTCGGACTCGCACGCGCGCACACACGCGCACACCCACTCGCACACAACCACACCGTCACACACACTATGTTATCGCGCTCGCTTCCTAGCGGGACCGCCCGCGGCTGCCGAACGTCGTAATCTCTTTCACTGAAATAAACGAAACAATCCATCAGTTACAACTGTACACTTACAAATTATTAATGAAATTAACGCAGCCCTACTGTCATCTATAATCTATATACTATTTCTATATCATTATACATACTATAATTAAATGGATTCTACCGGTGAATTTAATCTGACGATATACTAGCAATCCAATGTATTACAGAGCAAGGTAGTGGTGATGATACTCTAGCTATTCTTAAATAAAAATATGTTAAATTACCGTTTCATTACATGAGCCTCTTTTGTATTTAAAAATATTCATCATTTCCAAATATTTATTCAATATATACAAAATTCACAGAAAAAAAGCAATAATAGCTCAATACATTTTTAAATTAAGCTGTCCACAGACATTTTAATAAATTTAATGAAACCATATGAAAACGAAACAAACCTATTTTTAATTATTTTCTTTTCCATCTTATTAACAATTTTTACACAAGTTTACACACATCGTTCAAACAATCGTTCGTAAAATATAATTACTGTAAATGCGATTCTATTAAAGAAAAAAACATTTTACCAATTTAAAAAACAAGTTAAGCTCAAAATTTTATCGATATTAGAGATATTAATCGTTTAGAGACAATATTTTAAGAAAATGACTACAAATTTTATTAATATCATACCAAACTCAATACAAATTTGGAAGTTTTCATATCATACCTAAAACATGACATAAAGAACACATTTAAGGGGATATTTTTAACAAATATATGTTATCACGTAACTCATCGATCGTGCAAATCCCACGAATGAAACCAATAATTTGAAGTTTGCAGAAATCTGATAGGAGCGGGAATATATTATTAAAATATTCTACTAAATAACTTCAAAAGACGACAATTTATATTAAAGCTACGGTGGACATCTCGACGGCGACTCGTCAAGGTTTCGTCGGCGATATCGGAATGGATTTCTTCTTCAACTGACCGACCGACTGGTGAGGTTTGACCGCCTGTTTACTCGAATTCTGAACCACGTGGATAGACTTCACCTGGGATAGGACAGGACGGGATAACGAACGGTAAGGTGGGGTCGGGCTAGGTCAGGCGGTTACACAGAGGGCGGTGCTACCTCGGTCTTGGGCGGCGGCTGCGCGGGCTGCTGCTGCGCGCGGCGCTGCACGGCGGGCGAGCGGCGGTCGGCGATCGCGGCGGTGGCCTCGGTGCTCTGCTGCTTGCGCTGCCGCAGGATCGTCCAGTCGAACGTGTAGTCGTACTGGTAGTTCATCGTGCGGAACAGGATGCGGAACAGCTGCGGGCACGACACGATACTACATTACTGTATCGAATATCAAGGAGATTTAATGCTCAATGTATGCAAGTTTTATCTTCTCCGTAAGCATATTTTCTTCTCGTTCTTATTGTGAGTAAAACTTAATAACTTGCGAACTCTATTGTTACCTTATATACCGAGCATATACATGCTCCCGTATAAAGTTGAATGTTTTTATAACGAGCAAATGAATGAATTTATAATTCAGGTCGCACGATCGCAGCACTTTGGTGCCAACGTCGGTGCCGTCATCGGAATATGTAAAAAAAAACATCTATTAAAAACAAATTTACTTACCTGTCTTAGATACATGTAATCTGGAGCTTCTTCGAAACAAAGACCACGGCAGTAATTTAAATACATTGAAAATTCCGCTGGGAATCCCTGTAAGAGATGCAATGAAGTTACTAAACCGAAAAAAATTATAATAAACAGTTTAAACAAATATAAAAACGCTTCCGAAACATTAAAAAAATATAAAATTGTAACTGATTATTACGCTTACGGAACACAATAAATAAGACAAATACATTAATATTTATTAAATAAAACTTATTTATAATGAAAAACTTGACATATTATTTATTAATAAAAACACTTACCTTGCACAAAACTTCAACCGGGGTCGACATTTTTTTCTCGCTAATGCGTTCGTATTTTTGCTTCTTTGTGATTGCTTTCAAACCTTGCCACGGCAGAGAACCTCTGCAATATGATAAATTGATAATTAATACAATAATTGATGAAAAAAAATGTAATAATCAAAACATTTATTGATACAATATTAAACACATGTTAATTTCCAAGAAAACTTCTTTGTGTGCAATGCTTCTTTGTGTAACATTTACCCAAAAAGATTTTCACTTCAGCCACTTGTTTGAAGTTGCATCCTTTTTAATATAGTTTCTCGAACAGTTTATGTCATCAAATAAAATTTAAAAAAAAACTCACCTATTGAAATACATAAGTACGTAGCCCATAGATTCCATGTCGTCTCGCCGCGACTGCTCGATACCGAGGTGAGCGTTGATTGACGCATAGCGAGCCGTGCCTGTTAAGTAGAGATTAAGAGTTATTAGAATATAATAAAATTGGAACCAAATAGTGTAATAGCTTTATATTAGTTTTACAATTTTACTGTTATTTAAATTAAATAAATAAACTTTTAACAATAAAACTATCACAAATTAAGCACATGAAATTCAGTGGTGCTTGCCCGGGTTGAACCCACGATCATAGGTTAAGATTCACGCGTTCTTAAAACTAGGCCAACTCGGCTTTTTTATTATAATGTCACGGCGGAAAATTATTTAAATAATATAATTCATGAATTTTATTTGAGTTTTTACGTAACCTTGTGAAAATTCAGAGGCGGTAAAGGAAACCAACCAACACATTGTGTTGGATAAAAATCTGCCAAATGAGTATCCAGTAGCCCACATCGAAGCAGAATGACGGAATAGACTCCAAACCTTCTCTTCAAAACGAAAATGTATGTAGTAAAAAGTGGGGGAAATGAAACAGATGTATAATATATTCCAATGTCAAGAGAAGATAAACAACCGAAGATTTACATAATGTTTCATGCGATTTGCAACTAGTTCTGCTCTATTAAACACTATTAACAGTTGATGTATAATTAATTTATAGTACATCACTATTTACACTTATATACAGTAACAGCCTGTGAATGTCCCACTGCTGGGCTAAGGCATTTCCTTTTTTTTTTTTGAGGGTAAGATTTTTGACCTTCTCCCACCACGCTGCTCGAATGCGTGTTGGTGGAATACAACTGTGACAGAATTTCAGTGAAATTTGACACATGCAGATTTCCTCACGATGTTTTTTTCCTTCAGCGTCGAGCACGACATGAATTAAAATCACAAATTAAGCACATGAAATTCAGTGGTGCTTGCCCTGGTTTGAACCCACGATCATCGGTTAAGATTGACGCGTTGTTACCACTGGGCGATCTCGGCTTATATACTTATATACATTGACTAACAAAGTTCCGGCAACATTTACACCGACATTTTTCACGAATTCACAATGAACATAATATATTACCGAGAACTAGACTTAATAACATCAAGTCAATACACGGTCAAATTTGTTTATTTATTTCTATTCCTGCTCTGACATCGGCTGTTCACAGGCTTATTATAATAAATTTGCGTCATTTTCTATTGTTCTACATTAATTTTATTTTAATTAACAATTTTTATATTTATAACAGCATTAATCCCGATCAGATGCAAGAGTTTAATAGATGAAATAAAATAGGCAACTTTTTGGTTTACATTTTTGTCGATTGCATAAAAAAAAAAAAAATTAAATTTTTACTCGGTGGTAGGGCTTTGTGCAAGCTCGTCTGGGTAGGTACCGCCCACTCATCAGATATTCTACCGCAAAACAGCAGTACTTGGTATTGTTGTGTTCCGGTTTGAAGGGTGAGTGAGTCAGCGTGATTACAGGCACAAGGGACGTAACATCTTAGTGCCTAAGGTTGGTGGCGCATTGGCGATGTAAGCGATGGTTAAAATTTCTTACAATGCCATTGTCTATGGGCGTTGGTGACCTATACAATAAAAATAAAAATAAATTACTACTAGATAAAATTATTAGCTACTCCGGTTTCACTAACGTTTATTAATATTATTCAAGATTCAAATGACATTGATAACACCAATCAATTCTGTACGAGTAGTACACGACGACCCATTCTGTTTACAATTATAATGTAACCTACTTCATAGTCTGTAAGTAAATCCTAAAAAAAGAAACCATTTTAAATTAGGAAGTGGAGTTAAGTATTTTATTGTCACTATGAGATGCATAAACGAGTATAAGCTACGGTTGCTTCAAATAGAAAGGGCATATGTGCCACCTGCTATGGGATATAAGATGTTATGTCTCTTGTTCCTAGAATAACTTTCCCAATCACAATACATAACAACAGGAATACCTAACGTTTGCCATTAGAGTGAAACTGGTGGAACATTTTAGAAAATGACCGAGAAAGTACGTCAAGGTTACTTAACCAGTTAAGTTTTTGTCCTCGCGGTAAGCGATGTGAGCGCGAGTGCGGATGTCTCTGAATTTCTTGGCGAGGCCGAAGTCGATCATGTAGAGCTTGTTGCAGTGTCGCCCGATGCCCATCAGGAAGTTGTCCGGCTTTATGTCGCGGTGGATGAAACACTTGCAGTGGATGAACTCCACGCGTCCGAGCATTTGATCTGTATGATAAAAAAAATGGTGCTATTATATGTTTTTACAGTACAGTACAGTAACAGCCTGTGAATGTTCCACTGCTGAACTAAGGCCTCTTCTCCTCTTTTTGAGGAGTAGGTTTGAAGCTTATTCCACCACGCTGCTTCAATGCGGGTTAGTGGACTACACATGGTACAGAATTTCAGTGAAATTTGACACATGCAGTTGTCCTAACGATGTTTTCCTTCACCATCAAGCACGAGATGAATTATAATCACAAATTCAGCACATAAAATTCAGTGGTGCTGAAAAACAATATAAAATAAAACAGTGTTTAAACATTAACTAATTAAAATTGTATTGATATTGTTTTTTTTAATTAGTATATTATTATTAAGTACTACGAAATATAATCACAAGAATAGAAAACAATCTCTCTTTGGTGGTATTAAAATACCTATTACTCAGAATTAGAAAGAATACGAATGATAGGGTTATAATTACAAATTTATCGGTAAATATTTATTTTTTAAATTTATCATGTTATGGTTTATTTATTTATTTATTGATGATAAATATAAAATAATAAAAATAAATATAAAATGATAAAAAATAGGCTTGTTTAAAAACAACACACCAAAACGCCATTTGTTTTTAATAGACGTGAGTCATTTTTCTTCTTGTAAACCCATAACCAAGGCTTATATATTTCATTAATACGATTTCATTATAACATAATTTGACTCTACTGGGAAATACTTCGATGTGTAAAATTTCCTTCCAAATATTATTATTATTATTATTTTAGATGTAATCACTGATAGTTTAAATTCAAAGTGGCGATCACATTCCGCCATTATGTTAGTCGCCATTTTGAATTTAAAAGGAATTTGATATACAACTGTTACCTTTCCAAATAAATGGTAAGGACTTGGAAGTTTAACAATTTTTTATAAAATCATTACAATTTCGATCTTCCGAATTTTACCGTGCGATTGTTATTTTTAGAATTATACACGAAAACAAATCAACTATTCAAAAGTTACTTTTTATGGAAATAAGACATTTTTTATAATCACATTCAAATCGTATTTTAACTAATGATCGCTTATTTAAAATAAAACTTAAGCACAAAGGAGCGATACATTTTTTTTTATAGAAATGATTATCTAGAACTACGTAGTACATGGGAACAAGAGCATTGCTTATAATTCAATTTAAATAAACTGTGACGACAGGTTAAGAAATTGAATTTAATTCAATTAAAATTGTTAAATAATTTAGATGTAAGATAAACTACTTACTTTCTTGGCAAGTTATAAAGACGATGATAAACATAATGTCTGTAAAAAGGATCTCGCGTGCTAGTTAATGGTTGCTTGTAAAGCATTTTTTCCTTTACTTTCAAGAAGTATACTCGAGAGTTACGTGCCAGTCCCACGTTAAATGTTCTCCTGTATCAAATTTTTGCAATGGTAAGCAATTCGTAGTGAAGTAAATAACGTCATATCACTACTAGCGATGTAATGTAGGGCGAAATTAATACGAGAAAAGAGAACTAAAAAGATTTGTTCAAATACTGGATGCCTTAAGATGTCGCGTACGTTCACAGTTACACGCTCCGGCTTTGAAGCCCCCCACGATCCCTCCCTAACATTGCATGGCAGTAAATCAAATGTTGTGCAATCAAGTCGCTTTGCCAGATACTGTCATGCCAGTGAACACGTAGCAAATAACTGTGTAAGCTTCAGGCATCTATATTTCCGCCTACACAATTGAAGGAGTAAAGTAAAAAGAAAATCACGACTATGGCCTTCTATTAACTTGACACTGTTTAAAAAGTGAGTGTAAAAATTCTGAGTGTTAATAAATAAATGATCCATCAACGGGATACATTTTGTTATTATCACAAAATCAAATTTAATTATTGACATAGACAAACATTTTTTTTTTTTTAAATCACAGAAATATTATAACAAAGGCTTCTTATGATATCTTCCTAACTTTACTAACCAAATAATAAAATAATACACCGTTGAGGGTTTGTAATTATAAATGAAAACATAACTAGAATAAACTACAAATGTCCAATGTGGACAAATGTCCAAGAATTAAAAATAGATGTAATCCAAAGTTACTATAAGAAAAAAAAAAAGTTCTCTATCAACGATAAGATCCTCACCTGCAAGCATAAGAACCGTCTTGATTGTGAATTGACGCGAACAAAAGTTGAACAAGTCCTCCAGAGATGGGCCCAGAAGGTCCATCACGAGGATGTTGTGGTCTTTCTCGTAGCCGTACCATCTGAAACAAATATATTTATTGTATGACTCCTATTAATGAAATTACTAATTGAAAAGGAACACAATAGCCAAAAATAAAGTTAGTTATTAATGTTTCAGTAAATAAGACTTACATTGTATTTTCATTGCATCAAAAGAGCTATAAATTACCAGTAATGCACATAATTTCTTAGAAAATTTAGGAGCATCATAATATAGAAGGAAGCGGTTTTCAAAACATTCTAAGGAATATGTATTACACTTTTATAAATTTAATCAAATTTAACTTATGATGATGTTTAGTATGTAGCCATTTTGAACCTACACTATAAATACTTTCGCTGGATTAACAGTGTTTATGTTAAACTTGATTCACATTACAAGTAAGCAAACCTGTGTTTAAAATCAATGCGTATTATTATATAATATAATTAATTTATATATTTTCAAACTTAAAACAAGCAACAAATTTGAGAAGGCCTTGAAATAGTTGCTAAAACTGTAATGAGGTCGACTGACAATTTACATAATATGGTTGTGAAAATCTCTTCAATCCAAGGATTTTATGAGCTTTGTTATTAATTTGAAATATGTTAGTGATACATGATTTATTTTGATTTCTCAATTTGTTATAAATAGCTTATAAATACTTCAGTGACTTACAAAGCACAATTTAATGTTAGCAAATTTATGTGTATGTCTTTATCATTTTTAATTATAAACCTTTTACGAATATATATCAAATGGCATAATTTTTCTGGATTCAACATTCAGTATCAAAAATTTCAAAAATAAATAAATATATATATATATATATATATCTCATAACTTAATCCAAATATGCATATATACACACACAGACATTCTTCTCCTTGTTTTATTTTTTACTGTTTATAAATAACAAATGTACAATGAGATATTTATTGATCAAAAAAATCTTTGTTTAAACTTCAAGAATAATTTTCATTTTCGAAATAGCCATACTGAAAGCATGGCAATAAGTTGAGTGGACTAAATAAAAACATGACGATTAAATACAAAATACTTAAGCAGAAGACAGGCAGGCATTTTTTTTTTTTTTTTTTTTTATTGTATAGGTTGGCGGACGAGCGTATGGGCCACCTGATGGTAAGTGGTCACCAACGCCCATAGACAATGGCATTGTAAGAAATGTTAACCATCACTTACATTGCCAATGCGCCACCAACCTTGGGAATCACCAACGCCCATAGACAATGGCATTGTAAGAAATGTTAACCATCACTTACATTGCCAATGCGCCACCAACCTTGGGAACTAAGATGTTATGTCTCTTGTGCCTGTAATTACACTGGCTCACTCACCCTTCAAACCGGAACACAACAATACCAAATACTGCTGTTTTGCGGTAGAATATCTAATGAGTGGGTGGTACCTACCCAGACGAGCTTGCACAAAGCTCTACCACCGAGTAAAATTTTCTATGTCTTTAGACATACTGTACTGCACATTTTTGACACCAACCAATGGGGTTTAACATGTGATGTCCTTTGTGCCTTTAATGCACTAAAATAAAATAAAATAATAATAATATCCTGGGAGATTATTCACACAACGCCATCTGATCCCAAACTAAGCAGAGCTTGTACTATGGAAACCAGACACCTGATATACTTACATATACTACTTTTAAAATTGCAGCAATATAACCGTTATCTGATGGTAGAATGACTAATGAGTGGGTGGTACCTACAATGAACTAGAAAGTCCTACTATCAGTGAAAACATAATAATTAAAAAGTACAATTTAACTATTCAATTTGAGAAAACATTAAATATTACCTTATATGTGGTATGCCAATGCCCCCTTGGAGCATTTTATATACTCGGCTCTCATAGAGAAGTTGTGGATGCCGTGCCTTTATTGATTCTATCTTAACAGCAACCTCCTGTGACAATAACATGTATATTGTTAAGACACAATATGATATAAGCAGTTCTTATTGTACACAAATAAATTTATAACAAAAAGGAAAATTTCTCATTCATATATTTTTATAGCTAGCTAACAATAATTCTAACACAACTGCATTTTTTAATGAAGCTCATCAAGTATTGTAAAGTTTTACACTAAGACAAAACACCAAATCAAGCCTTGACACTGCATAGTTGCTACAAGTTGCCTCAGCTTAAATTGATCATGTCTCAAAATTATATTTTTTAAATAAATGTCAAAATGACGAGCTTAAGAATCAATAGGATTCAATTAGTTACAAAAATATAGAATAATATAGAATTCTTATAATGTTATTGACATTATTAAAATAAACATTTTGAAATCACCCATATTGAAGCTTGTAGTAGAAATAAGAACATACTAACACCAAATGCAATATACTTACAACTTTCACCTTTGAACTATTAAAGAAAATTATAACAAAAGTAATATGTAATGAATGTTGATATTTTATACTAAGACAATAATGCAAAGAATTGAATAACAGTTACATTATAATATATGAATTATACTTCATATTGATTCATCAAACATTACAATTTATTAATTGATTGAGATGTCAGATAAGTTTGTGGAACAAAAAATACTCAATAATAACGAGATATAAAATTAATATAAATATAATATACACGAGAATATTTTAGGAATTTGTGATTGAAATAAATAATCAGTGTTTTTGAATTTTAAATAGGACTTTTTTTATATCATACTGTCAAAATAATACAAGTCGTTTGAATTATGTATTTCAAAAACGACATTAATTAATTATGTAATTTTAAAACAAAGTCATAGATAGTGTTAAAACCAGCAATTGTGGCAAATCTAAGTCTACTGGATTTATGAAAACTTCCAATCTGATGAAACGTTATAAAATGGCTAATTACATTAAAAACATAACAACACGTCCATTTAAGATATTGCAACAGAAACGTGTGAAATACAATACGAAATTGATTTGTTGAAGTTTTTAAAGTAAATTCGTGAATCGAACGGGCCGTTTATGAGAATCTTACATTGTTGAGTCATAATTTTAGTTAAAAGTTTTATTTACCTCCGTATCTGTTTTAGCAAAAAATATATCTCCAAAACTGCCACTGCCGATTTTGCGGATGACTTCATATCTACCATTTATTAATAATTTCGACTTGCTATATAAAATGCGTTCGAAGGTAGCCATTTTCTTTTGCCTTCATCACTCGCTGTCACTAAACTATATAAACTCCTATTTTAGGACACTAATTTACCATTTTAGTTTTAGTATTTATACTTATTTAAAAATCACTAATTGTATATGAACGCTACGAAAAACTACGTAAATTAATCATTTTAGTACAAAGTGGGCATCGTCAGCTTGTACCTCGTGACGTCACAATAGCTGTGATACCAGACTTAAAATATAAAATATTACCATTCTCAACAAAACTACCATCATGGTCAGTGTTGCTAGTACTATTGCTAGTGTGTAATATCACTAACATTTCAGATTTCTGTAAATAGCCATATAATAATTATTATTGATATTTTCTATAAACAAATTATGTATTTTTTTTATAACCATGTTTACACCACGTAACATTCAATAAAACAAAATAAACCATAGACAACAATCTTAACACTTGATGAAATCGATAATTAAGATAACGCATGCGCTGTTAGTTACAATATGAACCCACCCAAATTAAAAAAATATTGAGAAATAATTGATTTTAATTTTTTTCTTTTTTATTTCCATTCTAGCTTACCGGCCCGGTTTTACACTGGCAAAATAAGGGCCGATAATAAACTTTTTATCGTAATATACCTATATTGATATACGTATCGATTTTTTCCGACATAACATCAATCATAGTCATAATTTAGCCAATTTACACAAGTTAACGAATTATATAACTTAGCATTCTTCATCATTACTCCATCCATAGGTGAAAACAGTATTCGTTCGGTCGTTTATCGTTTGCAAATAGAAAATAGACGGGGCGAGGGGGGGGCCTTGTTTTATAACATCTGTATGTTATAAAACAATATAATAATAAATTTGTAACTATTTACAAATTTATTATTTTAACTAAGTGCGTGAAACTCGATAATTTTTACTTAAGTGGTAATTAGATTTTTAATATTAATCACTTCATAATCAAAGACATGCAATTTAAAGTCCATTATAGGCAATTAATATATTCTTGTTAATATAATTAGTTAATAACATAATATAATGTGCCATATACAACGTTTCTAGTAATTTTATGAATCAATTAATGTTTTTATATTGTATAGGTATTTACAAATTGCTTTCTAAACTCTTAAAAGGTTTTAATAGTGACTCAATTTGTTATGGAGAGACTATAAATATGGACAAACAAAAATGAATCTATTTTACAGTTCATTTTTCATAATATCAATACTTTTTATAATATAAAAATTGGTAGGTGGATGCGCAAATAGTTGATCTGATCATAAGTGGTCCAGACCACGCATTGACATAGGGGCTGTAAGAAATATGAATTTAACAGTTCCTTACATATCATATGTCCAACCAACCGTGAAAACAAGAAGTTATATCCTGTATAGTTTTAATACTTAGTATTTTTGTTTAGTAGTAGAATATAAGCTCTTTATACACAGATTGTTTTTCTCAAGTTGTGTTTAAATAATGTTTTCATAGTTTAACGCTAAAGCTAACCAAGTCATTTTACTAATGTAAATCATGCATAGAAATATTTTAATAGTAGTTTTCAAATCTTTGCAATCTGTACAGTAGTACATCTGTACAGATGACAATCTGTACAGATTTTTAAAGAAAATATATTTTACACAAACTTAAGAAATCAGATTGGAATAAATCTATTATTCACATTACACAATTGAATCACTACTTAAATTGGTCTACTAAAAAACCACTTTTTTTAATAGTTTTTAATAAATTAACAATAATTTTAAAAATAACTAATATAAAAAGTCATGAATACACCAACAGCTTTAAAAGTGCTATTTTTAAACATTTGTTTAATTTTTGTCATTAATACAAGATGTAATCATTTACAAATATTAACTGGTGGTAGAGCTTTGTGCAAGTCTGTGTAGGTACCACCCACTTATCATATATTCTACTGCAAAACGGCAGTACGTCTCATTGTTGTGTTTCGGTTTGTAAGGTGAGGGAGCCAATGTCATTTTTGCTGGCACAAAGGACATAACATCTTAGTTCCCAAGGTTGGTGGAACATTGGCGGTAAAAATAATGATAATAACCAATGGTTAACATTTCTTACAATACCAATGTCTATGGGCATAGGTGACCACTTATTATCAGGTGGCCTTTATTCACGTCAACCTACTTATTCAATAAAAAAATAATTATTACAATGACATGAGTAGAGATGTACAAATTCCATATGATTTAGTAATAGCTCTGCACTACAAACAGATCTTTATTTATAATACAACACAAGTGCACTCAAATTACTTTTATCTATTTTTATTTTATTTCATTTCATGACAACTACAACATTCAAAACACAATTTTTTCATGAGTCTATAATGAATATTGGTATCATCATTATCTCAAACTGAGTGAACCAAACTGTACCTTAGATTATTCAAGATCTCAACCAATAATATAGGGTCAAAGTTGTTCATTTACTTCTCCTGTGATTGGAATCGACTATAGATTGTAAAAAATAATCTATTTACATAAAATCTTAACTAGTTGATGCTGCATGCATCATGCAAAAACATAATATACTATAGATAAAGTTGCCATTTCTTTTTAATTTTTCATAAGATTCAAGTTTATTTTAAGTTCTTATAATCACCATAGCTGTTTTAAATTTGTCACATTTGTCAGTTTGCCATGCCGACTAAGTGGGTATTTTTAAAAATAGTTCCACGTTTACATTTTTATAAAAAGCTACAGAAAATTTGCATGCAAATATTCTTTTTTTTTAAAGTAATTAGCAGATTCTTCAATTTCTATAATGATTCGATTATTACTTGTCGATTGATAAATAGTTAATAATGTTAAAAATACGAATTGGACACGAAAATTCATTTTACCTCTCCAGTATGCCTGTGAATCGCCAGAAATATTTCACCAAATGAACCTTCTCCTAATTTTGCCACTATTTTATATTTATCAGCAATATATATTTGCCGAAGTTGGCTAGACATCTTGTAGTCCGTAATGTCAAACTATTTAATGATACACAATGATACTATCGCGCGTGTAACTTAAACTAATTTCATGAAAACTCATAATAATATACTTAATAACAAATTAACTTATATGAAATCTTGATCACATTTTATTTTTAATCAACAAATATGATACCGCACAGATAAATGTCAACTTCAAAATCCGTAAAGTAGACTTGAACTCTCTAGTTTCAGTTACCTCTATGGTATATTTCGTAGTCCGAACTCTCAACATTTAAGGCCACTTATACACTTAGGAGTAAAAATATATTGTAACGACAAAACTTTTAGCGTATTTTATATTATTTATTTTTACGGGTTGGCATTTGAATTACGCTGGGCGATTTTTTGTGTAATAACTGTTGTATTTTATAGAAAGGATGTTCCCTCAACCGAATCACACTCTCTACGAGGGAGGAGGTCCGTAATTTATTTTTTATACGAGTTTAAAGTTAGTGAGAAGATTCGTAGTTTTTCTATAAAAGTTTGAAGTGACGTTTTAAGAAATGTCATTTTGTATTGACATTTGCGTTTGTAAAGTTCTAGAATATTATTTTATGATGATTTTGTCTTATATTTACTTTTGTTTTATATTAATTTATTATTATAAAATAAGTTATTATAATAATTTATATTGATAAGTTCGATATTACACATAAAATTGTTGCCAAAGTCAAAGTCATGTAGGTTAGTTTATGTTAGTCTTTTAAAGTACATCGTGCCAGAACCGAATCGGCCCATGTTCAACTAGTCTATAACAAGAAAATGATAGTTTGGAAGTGACATAACCTCAAAAAAATAAAAAAATAATATCTCGGTAACCATGGGTTTCCTCCCCGGGGGAGTGTTAGGGGGGGTCATTTTATACCCCCTTCTCCCTATTTCACCATAAATTTCATAAAAAATCGCACAGCGTAATTCAAATGCGTCCCCATTTTTACTTATTTGTTAAAGCTAATAAAGATAAAGCCATCACGTGATTATATCTTTTAATATAACTTTTTCTTTTTGTTCTGCAATACAAAATTAAAATTGACTCTGTCCAAGTTTTTTAATTTTACTTCACATAACTTAGGTTTTCTAATACGTATTCTAGGAAGAGGACACGGATACTGTTATGAGAAACATTATATGTAGAATACCCGCTATTGTTCGAAATGTTATTTATAAATGTTGTCAGTCATATTATTAGATTATATTAAATAAATAGTGATGCCATATTTAGTTCAGAAATGAAATATTAACAGTTGGCACCAAAATTCAAAATTGTTTTAATTTTGTTTTCTGTAACTTAGTTATACATAATTCATTAAGGTATTTAAAGTAGCACTTTTGAAGATTATATTCCGTAAAGCGAAAAAAGTAGCTCCTTAGAAAATTTTGCATTTGGATTTAGGGATATTATCTGTTCCTCTTGCTTTTTATTTTATATTTATAAAAATATTTACATCTACCCAACTAACAAGTTAGTAACACAGCATGGATCTTACGATTCAAATAAGAGATCAAGATTAAGACTATAGTCCAAATGCACTAGGCGAATAAGACAGTAAAAATAAAAAAATAAAATTTCCTAAGAAAAGATTATTATAATTGTAATAACATTTACATAATAATAACATCATTAAATAAAGATAGTTATAACCGCCAGTCATCAATTAGTACCATTTATTAATCAACTGAGGAAAAATATCACATTTTACAAAAATACTTTTTTGATATAGCAAAAGATTATCTTAATGTTTCGCGTGTGTTTCGTGCCGTATGTCGCCAGTCATGTTGGAAAAACTACCTTCATTTGATAGTTTCACTGTTACATTTATTGTTTGATTAATTAAATATTCCATTCACAAAAATCTACACAAAAGTGTCGTTCTCCGTGGATACAGTAGTTGACGTTTGTAAACCAACGAAGGCTGTTTCTCGACCCCATTGCGAGAATTTTGTCTACAAGTCCACTTCCAAAATTATTTCGTCATTCATAATGATCTATTGTTGAAAATGTTGTGGGATCTTCAGCCACACTGTCACAAGCCCATCCAATATATTACTCTGAACGACTTCTTCTGGCACGACGAAGAACTAGTTTATATTTTACAATGTTCCCGAAAAAGTAGACTGGTTTAAGAAGAAGGTTATGATATTTAAAACACGTAACTTAAGCAAAAACTTAAAAAAAAAAGTCAATAAAAATGAATAATTCTTATCGACTGTCCGATTTATCTCCCCAAAAAAACTTACATTAATTACATTTAATTTTGCCACTCTTTTTATCTGTTTATAGTTGTTTAACGTACAAAGTGAGAAATGAAAGCTGAGCTACAGGGTGAGAAACCCTTTTTTTAACGCCGGAAAAACGCATTACGCGTTATCTCCAAGGGAACAGTGGAGGGTATATGGGGCTCGCCGGGGTCAAAGGCGCCGTGTGCACCTCGAACATCGGAATAACCACTAAAAACCAGCGGTACCCTTTCAGTCTTAACGAGGAGCGCCTCAGGATCGCTTGCGCATGCTACCATGATAAGGGTGAGCAGCCCAGCTCAGATTTAATATACAAGCTTTTTTTATAGCATAAGTAGGCGGATGAGCATATGGGCCAACTGATGGTAAGTGATCACCAACGTCCGTAGACATTGGCATTGTAAGAGATGATTTTTATTTATTTTTGTTTAATTATTACTTTTATTTTACCAAAAAAACAGCTAGACAAAGACTAATCTATACAGATGATCAGTATCTTAGCCTACGATTAATTCAATGAGCTAACTATAGGGTTTTCCATTAAGGGCGCTTGCTCGTGCAGAACTTCCATCGTAGCGTGTGCTGTGTGGCACGTAGCGCCGTCCTGTTGAAACCACATGTTGTCCAGATCCATATTCTCGATTTCAGGCCAAAAGAAGTTGGTTATCATCGACCGGTATCGCTCACCATTGACGGCGACGGCCACACCATTATCGTTTTCGAAAAAATACGGACCAATCACGCCTCCGGCCCAAAATCCGCACCAAACAGTCACTTTCTGCGGGTGCATTGCCACTTGGTGAAGCTCGTGTGGATTGGTCTCGTCCCAAATACGGCAATTTTGCTTGTTGACATAGCCATTCATCCAAAAATGCACCTCGTCGCTGAAGATGATTTTTTTGCCAAAATCGGCGTCAACTTCCAACTGCTCTAATGCCCAGTCAGCGAACACACGGCGCTGTCTATGGTCATTAACCTTGAGCTCTTGGGTCAGCTGGATCTTGTACGGGTGCAGGCTCAAGTCACAACGCAAAATTCGCCAAGTTGTCGTCTGCGAAAGGCCGAGTTCCTGTGCGCGACGCGGAATTGACTGCCGCGGGTTTTTGAGGATACTGTCGCGCAAAGCGGCGATATTCTCGACAGATCTCGCGTTACGTTGACGCACGGGAACCGGCTGATTGTTAACTGACCCGGTTGACTCGAATTTGTCCACCAATCGACGGATAGTCGACTCGGCAGGACGATCATCGCGACCGTAAAACGGGCGAAGTGCGCGGAACGTTGCTCGAACTGAAGACCCATTTTCATAAAACAATTTTATGATTTGCACGTGCTGCTCGACACTGTAACCTGCCATGGTGGTTTGGGAGGACGGAATGAATATAAAACACTGCATTTGACAGCTGTCACTCAAACAACATGGCCGCAATCAGCTGTCAAAGTTCAAGCGTCCCTATTGGAAAACCCTATAGTTCTACCACCACCCAGAAAATAGTAAACAAGTCATTTGATAACCCAGGCTAAACTTAACGAATTAATATAATATTCACCATTGTCAGAAGAATATCTGAACATTTAAATTGTTCTGTTAAGAAAGTTTTTAATGAAATTGAACATTATAAAACACATGAAGCTGTTGAAAATGTTCTTAGAAAGGCTCGGCCAAGAAAATCCTCTCCCAGAGAAGATACGCTAATCGTTCGTGTTGCTAAAAAAGACCAAAGTAAAGGCTCCAACCAGATTAAAAATAAAGTTTTTTCGCCTGATGACCCGAGAAACATCTCGTCAAGACTGATACGCCAAACATTAATGGAAGCTAAATTGTTGGGAAGAATCTCTCGAAAGGTATGAGCCTGAAATTGGCAGCCGAATTGTAGCAGCCAAACGCAGTACCCGAGATACCCGAGCTGTATGCTATGCTCACAACTGAATCGGGTTCGAATGTGTTCTAGGCATCTATTAGAAGGTCTCAGACCATTTATAGGATTTTCCACCGACGCCTTCCATCAGGAAAATATAAAATCTACAGATTTTCTTTTGGATGTCTAGAACGTATTCAAGCATGATTTAGTAAGCAGTATCTACAGATTTTCTATTTTCCTGATGGAAGGCGTCGGTGGAAAATCCTATAAATGGTCTCAGACCTTTTTTTGGATGTCTAGAACGTATTCAAGCATGATTTAGTTGGAAGCACAGCATACAGATCGGGTACTCTCGCGAAAACTTTAAAAAATTCAGAAAATCTGTAGATTTTATATTTTCCTGATGGAAGGCGTCGGTGGAAAATCCTATAAATGGTCTAAGACCTTCTCATAGATGCCTAGAACACATTCGAGCCCGATTCAGCAGGGAGCATAGCATACAGCTCGGGTACTCTCGCGAAAACTTAAAAAAAATCAGAAAATCTGTAGATTTTATATTTTCCCGATAGAAAATCCTATAAATGGTCTGAGACCTTCTAATAGATGCCTGGAACACATTCGAGCCCGATTCAGCAGCGAGCATAGCACACAGCTCGGGTACTCTCGCGAAATCTTAAAAAAAAACAGAAAATCTGTAGATTTTATATTTTCCTGATGGAAGGCGTCGGTGGAAAATCCTATAAAATTCAGAAAATCTGTAGATTTTATATTTTCCCGATGGAAGGCGTCGGTGGAAAATCCTATAAATGGTCTGAGACCTTTTAATAGATGCCTCGAACACATTCGAGGCCGATTCAGTTGGGAGCATAGCATACAGCTCGGGTATCTCGGGTACTGCCAATTTCAGGCTCATTCGAAAGGTACCGCTTCTTATCAAGCAACACCGAGAGAAGCGATTATTATTCGCAAAAAAATATGTTAATTGGACGGTACGAGAATGGAAAAAAGTGTTATTTTCAGATGAAACAAAAATAAATATGGTAAATTCCGATGGAAAGCGCTATGTTAGACGTCCTGTAAACAATGCTTTTAATTATAAATACACAAGGACTATAGTCAAGCACGGTGGCGGTACAATGGATCAGGTGGCAATACAAAAATATCTTAGAGCACACAATGATTCCCTACTCGGACGATCATTTGCCTATAACCTGGATCTTTCAGTATGACAATGACCCTAAACACACGGCCAATAGCGTCAAATGTTTCCTTAGCGAGCAGCGTATATCCGTTTTAGACTGGCCAGCAAATAATCTGGATTTAAACCCGATAGAAAATCTGTGGTATATTGTTAAAAAGAAAGTCTCAAGCAAACGTAACACCAGTCAAAACGAACTATATGAATCATTTGTTGAAGCATGGAATTCAATCCCCCTAGAAAAATGTATAAAATTGATTGAATCACTGCCACTTCGTTGCAGTGCTGTTATTGAAAATAAGGGATACGCCACTAAATTTTAATTATAACTATTGGTAGGCTGTGGATAGTAGCTATTTCGTAAATAACAATACTAATTAGTAATACTTAAAAAAATATTGCTTTTTATATTGTTTGTTGTTGTTTCTAATTAGTTGACAATTATGGTTCATACCTTAAAACTGATTTAAATGTTTGTCCGCAATGTAATATTGAATCTGCACTTGTGTAATGAGATTTATATTGTTTTTCTAATAAATGATAAATCGTTGAACATATTGTTGTCCTATTTATTGTTTAATTTCAAAATAAAAACGATTTCGGTGAAGTATCTTACATAATGTCAAGGACCGTAGTGTTTCTAATTATACGACCACCACTGTATGTATGTATGGTATATGGTAGGTATGTCCACTTAGATATGTCTTTTAGTTATTGAACTTGTCAATTTTTTTATACTTTAATAACAAATGTATGGACTCGGATAATCTTCATATCCATCTCCTAAAGGGTTGGGAAGTACCCAACCATTTTTTTAACAAAAATATATTAAATTGATTAGATTTTATTTCAGTATAGATACACCATCCCACCTACATCTACTATTTACTGTTATATCCATATATGAGCCTAAACTTATTTTGGCTTTCTAATTTTACCGTCATTATTTAACGTGTGGATACTCCACTTTAAAATTGTTTTTTTTTTTTCTGGATACTCAGCATATGTATTTTTATTTGATAAAAACATAGCCTACAACAAACATTTTGATAACAATATAGCCTATTACAAAAATAAGTGTTAAATAAAATAAACAAAAATGAATTGATACAATATATTTCATTTACGTCCTGAATCAAGTATGGTATTGTTAAAGAATTTGCAAAAAAATGTGATTTTAAATGTTGACAAATTTGTTATCAAACCCATTGGAAATTAAATAAAAGTAGATATAAGTAGTTAAGTGGAACAGTGGAACAGTGTTAGTATTATAAAAAAAAGATATGAACAAGAAATTCATGCTTGTCAAATTAATAGTCTAAATATAAATACCCTATTTAATAGAAAGAAAATTCTATTTAATAGGAAGAAACAATAAAACAGAGCTACACATATAATAATTTAGTATACATCAACCTACTCGGAAACAAGCAACATCTTCATGTACCATTTATAAATATTGATTTAGTAGCTTTTTCATCTAAAACAGATTATAATTCCTTTTTTTTACGTTAGAGGGGGCAAATGAGCAGGAGGCTCACCTAATGGAAAGTGACTACCACCACCCATGGACATCTACAACATCCGAGAGTTTGCAGGTGCGTTGCCGGCCTTTAAGGAATGAGTACGCTCTTTTCTTTTATATATTAGACTATATATTATATATATATAGAGACCATAATATAGAACAACTACATGAAATGTGCGCAAATCACATGGAATATATCATATGGAATATAAAAGGCTATCTATACAATGCCTTTTGTTTACAGAAATAATACAGTTTTACTGACATTAGAAATACTATCTATATGAGTTTAAATATGCAACACACATAACATTGGCCAAGTATTCAACTGCATTATTTCATATTAAATGGTCAATTTTTGAACTACAGTCTACTACAGAACTAGGACGGTCAGAACTCTCATTATAGGAATTGAGTATTTAATATGTATAAAATGTATATCTCAGGATTTATTGCGATACAAGTCATTAAAATCTATGTAAATCTGTGGCTACAGTCACACAAATTTTTCGAATGGACTTGTTGCTGTTGGCCTAATTGGCCTTGACAGCATCACCGGGCGGGAAATTTATAACTGTTTTTTACATTTAATGACAGTATTAAAATATATACACAAATCAAGTCTAATTCAAGTGAAGCTTTCTATTTTATAACTGTTTTATAGTTACTGACACTTTAATTTCTTTGTATTTTGCTATATAAGAGAAAAACACTGACTTGTAACGACTCAACAAAAGATGAGTTTTGAGAAAGTGTACTTGAAAGAAGAATAAGAAGTCATTATCAGCAAAAAAAAAACATTTTTTTCAGTAGTAACTTTAACAAGTTCTAACTTCTATAAAACTTAAATTAGTTATGAATCACTCATGGGTTATATTTGTACAATTGTTTTCCTGGAATTTATCTTTAGAGGCATGATAAGGATCTAGCTTAGATTAGTCAATAATTTGGAATTGAACATATTATATATCTAGAAAGTATGATTGAATGAATATTTAGAAATTGACTTATATGGATCCATAATGTAAATAATTCTTCTGCATAGTATAACTTCAAAATACTACTGAGTAAAACAATATCTAGCTATGAATCGTGTTATAAGGATATTTTTATTACATCCGAGTATAAATATAAAAAGTTACAACTAAATTGAACTTAATACATTAAGTGAAATAGTTGTGACAGAACTTCAGTTGTTTCATAACTTGTATGTAATTTTGCTAACCCATAATTTTAATATGAACGTTTGCATTTTTGAAACCCACACACAATATTATAAAAAAGTATTCTATAGCATGGTATCTTACTTAAAGGTCATCTGTTAGCTCATTCACTTCCTAATCAAAACTTGAATTAATAAATATTGACATGTGATGAAATAGTTCTCAAATAACATAGCATATTATGACAATTGTTAAAAAATAATAATATTGAATAGATGTCTTTCGTGTTTTAAACTAAATTACGTGCTTTATCTAATTTATTTAGCCTAACTAGTTAAAATTGTAAATTAAATTGAAAACATTTTTCTGTTTCAAGAATATTCACGATAAAACACAAATACAACATATTGTATAATATTTGTTATATTATTTTTTGTCGTATTTCTTAATTCTAGGAAATGATTAGGACTTACCTCGCCATTGGCAACGTTTATCCCCAAAAAAATTTCACCAAATGAGCCACCTCCAATTCTTCGAATGATTCGATACTTATTTATAATTAGAAGTTCTTGTCGAAAAGCGATGAGATGATTGAACGAAGACATGTTTACGTCTTGTATACAATTATTTCAATAATAGTTCGAATTAACACTTAAACGGAGTCAAGGATCATTATTCGCTTAGTAAGATATCGACGATTCGTCAGTTGGCAAATAAAAGTACTTCGCAGATGTTTTTAGTTTATTTTTTATAGAGCAATCAAAATACTCAACACTGCAATGACACGTTTTGTACGCTAACACTTTTATTTAAATCTAGATTAATATAAATTTTATTGGATTTGTTGAACGGAAAGAAACAAAAATATGTGGCTTGTAATAATGGAAATGGCCTCCGCCCTTACGGTGCGTTCCAAATTTCCAATTTACACGATGTCACAGATTATACATGTATAAAATTGATAAGATTTGTTTACTAGTATACCACTTCATTAAATAGATGTTAGACAGTGACATATTTTACAATTTATTTTAAAATAAATAAAAAAGGTATAAAAATAAAACATTACACCTCTCCATACTTTTATTTTCAGCAATTCATGTTTCTATATTATTATAGTTTTAAATATATTTAATAATCAAAATAATAAATGTGTACAAAAAACTAAGGTGTAACTATTAGGATATTGGAAAATTCTCTTGATCTTGCATATTGAGTTAGGTTACATTACTTTTCAGAAAAGAAAAATAAAACTATTGGTTACAGTTGAAACGTTTATTGTACATTTTTTAAACAGTAACATAAACACTTACATAAAAATATATGAAATTATACTGTGGTTTTAACAATAAAATACAAGAGCTCGCAAAAAATATTCTTAAGTTTACTAATTCGTGTGATACAAAATTTAAATATGATTTACTTGCTAAATCGATGGTACGTAAACTATCTCAATAGTGATTAGGCCAAAACTAACAATCTATTTAAGTGTCAAATGCATTTTTAAATTCGAAATTTAATATTTGCGTACCAAACCAGATAAGTTTTTATCATTGTTACTTCTACAAGTAACTAATGAAAACTACCATATTGCATTGTATTTTCTACACTTGCAACATTTCAGTCTATGGATTGTAAATGATCCATAACTTAGGGTGCAGGCATACATTTGAGACGTTCGAAAGCAGCTTTCTCTAGTTCTTCACGATGATCTGGGTGAGCTATCTTGATAAGTTCGTAGGCACGTTGTCTTAGCGTCTTACCGAAAAGATTCGCAATTCCTTGTTCGGTGACAACGTAGTGGACGTGAGCGCGACTCGTTACAACACCGGCACCTGTTTAAGATGTGTCGATTATTAAGTATATATTAATATATTTTAATGTAATATTTGTTTGTGTATATCGAGTAAGTAAGTTGTAACGGTATGACGCCGGCGGATGCGGTGTGAACTGACCGATCTTGAGCGTAGGCACGATCTTGGACTCGTTGCGCTTGGTGGTGGACACGAGCGCGATGATGGGCTTCCCGCGCCCGTCCACCGCCTCCGCCGCGCCGCGGATGAAATCCACCTGCCCGCCGAAGCCGGAGAACATGCGGGTGCCTGCGGACATGGGGACTTTACAACAGCTGCCTCCCAAGTATTGGAGTTAACGAAAAAAAACTTATGCAATAGGAAAAAATTACATTATCATATTTTTTTGATCTTCCATTGGTTTATACAGGTTGTAACAAAATTCGTGTCCGACCCGTGAAATGATTATTAGGTATCCTGTGTCGGTTCTATTTATGTAATAATTTTTAAAATACTAAGCAAAAAATACTTAAAAAAATATATTAATTGTGTTTAACGACACTGTTGGTGGTAATAAACGTGGACTACTGAGGTCATGACCTCGATTTAACTATCCAAAACATATAATTTTGCTCGTTGCTCATTTTCATCATTTTAATATACTTCAAAAATAAT
The DNA here is from genome assembly GCA_905220585.2 of Nymphalis polychloros. Classification (NCBI taxonomy): domain Eukaryota; kingdom Metazoa; phylum Arthropoda; class Insecta; order Lepidoptera; family Nymphalidae; genus Nymphalis; species Nymphalis polychloros. The sequence goes on along the minus strand of HG992264.1, from coordinate 2,437,088 downwards.
ATCTTAATATTACATTCATTTTTTATTATAATTTTATATGTTGAGTTGACACAATTGTATTCAGATATATTTAAAATAAATTTGAAAATAGCCTGCTTAGAATATTCATCAATACAACAAACTTCTTTAAATTTTAATCTGTGCTTAGAAGCTTAACATTTGTAATCTCATGTCAGCGCTTATTGAGCTATTAAAAAACTCACAAAGTGTATGCAAATTTACGAAATATTACCTACCGATAGAATCAGCACACACTTGTCCAGTGAGGTCCACTTCTATACATGAGTTAATTGCAGTCATGTTGGGCTGCAGGGACACTATGTGTGTGTTGTTCACATAGTCAATCTCCAACATTTCTGAAAAGATAATTTCAATACAGTCTTGCTAATCTGGATCTGATTATAAAAATTAACTGCAACAACAACAACAACAAAAAGAGAATGTTTATGCTGACCCTATCTAAGTTTGTAGGATGAAATCTTTAAGCAATATATACATTATGTATTTGTAAATAAATTAAATTTAATGAAGCTGTTTGAAATTTATATATGAGGAACAATATAAACAATAGCATTTTACAGTTAATTCAATTTCATCCAGTTGAAAAAATGTCAAGAGGAGTTATTTGTTCTGCTATCAGTACAAATTTACTTTTTACAGTCCATAGAGGCAATTTTGCTGCGCATAAGTAAAAAAAGTTTGCATCACTTTCTCCACATGGGGTTAATATTTTATTTATTTATAGTACAGACCCTTTGCGATTTTATTTATTTCATATCACAATAATAAACGCGTGGCGTAACAAAAAACACCACACATGATAACAACTATATTAACATTGGCTATATGAAACTTCTATGAAAGCTTTTAACGAAGGAAGTCTATGAATCCTGTCAAGTTAAGTTTGTGTACACCAGAATCATCTACTTAAATTTGAACGTTACGAAAACCTACATCAATTTAACTACAAAATAATTTAAATGTAACCTTTTCACAAAGCGTTCGATTAAACTTCTCGACAAGAGTTTTATTAAAGTCTGCAAATAAAAAAAAATAACATTAACATAAAATTTGCTACACAAAACTAGATTCAGTTTTAGTGTCTGGCATAAAACAAAAATATGAATCGTAAGAAAATTATTATTAGTTTATATTATATATTTTTTAGATAATATTAGTAATTCTAATGAGGTCTTGATGGTAACTAAATTTTACTAATAGAGGGAGGGGATTATGACTTGTTATTTTAGCCGATATTTGATTTTACTAATAAATTTAAAGACGTTTAAGTGAATATGAGATATAATTTACTTACCAATGAATGGATTATTGTCTACAAAGTCATATAATTCCTTATTGCCGACGAGGAAACTACCCACAATGCGTCCTTTGTGATTCTTTTTTCTGAAATATCAATTGTTTTTATAATCTGGATACTAAATACATTAACTTATTTAGCAAATAAGGTTTAATAATTAATATATATTAATTTACAAGCAATTCGATAGTTATAGTGAAAGCTATCTATTTTTATACTATAAAATAATATTAAATTAAACTAGCTATGCCACGCGGCTTCACCCGCGTAGAATTAATAAAAATTCAATAAATTATTTTATTACTATAATAACACACACGCGCACACATACACACACACACGCACACACACATATGGCTACTGGTAAAGAAAAACGTAATTAACGATTTGAAATTAACTTTCATAAGATACCGTGGAGTTTATCGATCTTATATATATCCTATATAGTCTATCATTTGCGCCATCACATGTTCTTTGTGTGTACCAATTTTCATCAAGATTGATCAAGCCGTTCTTGAGTTATAAGAAGACATACAGACAGACAGACGGACAGACAAAAATGAAAAAAATAGTATAATGTGAATCACTGTATCATTAAAACGATTATTTATCACAAAATTAGGTGAAAAAAAAATTTACAGACAGAGCCAATAGATTTATATAGTAGTATAGATTATATAACTGAATTTACTAATAAATTTGATAATAAGTTAAACTTCGCCGAAAAAATCGCGTTTAACCATTTTTCACGATTATTTGGTTCTCGACCAATTACATCACGTCAATTGAAAGTTAAAGCTCTTAGAAATAGGCTTTCAATATTTATGGGTCACAAAGGGACATGATCAATACAATGGCTTTAAATGCTGTCCTACCCTTATTTCCAGAAAAACTGGTTTTAAAAAGGTAACTATTACACTTGAGCTAACATGAGCCCATGGTTAGAAATACATGTATGTGCTTAATTTGTGTTTATTGATCTCATGCATCCTGGTGACCTGCATGTTTTGGATGAAAACCAGTCATATGTGTACATATCGGTGGTAGGGCTTCGTGTAAGCCCGCCTGGGTAGGCTACACACCCTGTCATCAGATAGTCTACCGCTAAACGGTAATACTTGGTATTGTTGCGTTCCGGTTTGAAGGGTGAATGAGCTAGTGAGAGATAACATCTTCGTTCCTAAGGTTGATGGCACATTGGCGATGTAAGGAATGGTCAATATCTTTTACATCGCCTGTCTAGGCGGTGGTGACCACTTAAAATCAGGTGGCCCATTTGCCCGTCCGCCTATAAAAAATCATCGTCCAATAGTGGGACATTTACAAGCTATAACATAACTTTACTCTTTACTTTACTTATGAGTAACGATCTGTTATTATAGATTTAAGCAACGCACTTGTTGTTGGTGACGCAGCCGCGCTTGACGAGGTCGATGACGCCGACGCTGAACATCTCGGAGTGTATGCCGAGGTCCTTGTGGCCCTTCAGCGCCGACAGCACCGCGTCCGGGATGCTGCCGATACCTGCGAAATAAAACAACGAATTTCTTAATTTTTAAATGTTTTAACATTAACATTCACGAGCGATTTTTGATTTCAACATTTTAATTATAATTTGATTTAGTTTTGAAATTATGATTTTAATTATAATGTGATTATAATTCATCTCGTGCTTGACGGTGAAGGAAAACATCGCGAGGAAACCTGCAAGTGTCTAATTTCACTGTAATTCTGCCACAAGTGTATTCCACCAACCGGCATTAGAGCAGCGTGGTGGAATAAGCTCGAAACCTACTTAAAAGAGGAGAAGAGGCCTTAGCCCAGCAGTGGGACATTCACAGCCTGTTACTGTAATTATAATACAACTTAATTTATGTCTATTTACGAAATTGGTTACATTTATTACTTAATGATAACAACTAAAATATAAATAATTAGAATTTTAAATATTATTTTTAAACGTAGCACCGTTTGGTTATAACAATTTTGTTGACTTCTTATATTTCATTACTTCATTATTTCATAAAAAAAAAACTTTTAGCCATAGCATTGATAGTATGCATACTATCAATATGTTTGGCTATGGTTGTCAATATAAACATAAAATATATTGTCTATTGCTCGCAGTACTGTCAACTCTGGTCTAGTTTTATAACCGGGTGTTGCGGTTACACTTGTAGCGATATCTATCTCGCCACATACGAAAACTAAAAAGTGACGTATCCTACATCGCGATATTAAAGTTATCCGAGCGATTGAACATATATACAAGAACCCGACAACAACCGTCGGGCGGTAGCCCACCAGACTAACACTCGTCTGGTCGGAGGATCCTCCCTTTTCAATGGTGGATGAGGAACTTTACACCCGGTTCCTCCCTATATCCAAACACTTGCGGTTATAATAGCGTATACCGTATAGTTCTACGGTCAAGCAAACATTTTTATACCCTATATATATTATTTATGGAATATGTAAATCTAAGGTTTGTTAACCTTAGATTTACATATTCCAAGCGATTTACTAATAGTTTTGCTGTATTACGCATTAAAAAAGGGTTTTTGATTAATTGACCTTCATTTATAAACTATACGATATGATACGATACGATTGTACGTGTTTTACCTCTTATTTATTTGTCTAAATTTATCTTTCTCGGGTGTGCTGGAAGAAATATGTCCATGTGTTCCTTTTCGATATATTTTTCGAGTAATATTTTATTCTGGTTCGTGTAATAAAGTTGGTAAACAAATTCCGCCGCAGTGCTCACCCATCTGCAGCGTGGCGCCGTCCTCGACGAGGTTGTCCCCGATGAGGCGGCCGATCTCCGTCTCCTCGCTGCTGCCGCCCTTCCCGCCGTGCTCGGGCAGCGGCGTGTTGTCCTCCACGGCGAAGTCCACGTGCGACACGTGTATGATCGCGTCGCCGAACGTGCGCGGCATGTTCACGTTGATCTGGGCTGAGGACGAAGGTCATATATTATTTGAAATAGGAACACCCATACGCTCTCCGACGCCAATACTGCCAATATGCACTTTAAAATAGAAAAAAAATCCTTACATTATCTTTTGTGTCTTTAATTTTATTGACCCACACCACTTACACCCACTTAGCCCTTTTACTAGAAAAAGAAGAGACAAATTACGATATTTTGCTCAAAAACTTCGGTAAACATCTAGCTCCCGTAGAATAGCAGTGACGTCATTAAGCAGTTATAATTCTTCGACTGCCAAATGAAACGTTGTCATTTAAACAGTGTTTTTAAATAACGCAATGTGGTACCGCTATCCCAGAAATTTTGGAGTTTTATGAGGATCGAGAGAAAACAAATTTAAGTCTCATCTATAACTTGATACGAATTTCAAATATTAATTTTAAGAATTGAGTAAAGACTTACCAATGATGATCTTGGAATTGACTAGAGCGGATCTCACGCAGTCAACCGAAGTCCCCAAACTGCAGTAACCATGTTGGTCTGGGGGCGAAACCTAAAAAATTCCGACAAAATACTTCAATCACCATTTACCAATTTTCTTCCACTTTTACGCAATTTTGTAACCTTATTCGACTAATTATTTTAGTCGTGGTGTTTCTTCGTAATTAGATTACTAATACATAAATATAATTTTAAGCTGTTGTCGACTAACCTGAATGACAGCGATGTCAGGTCGTATGATCTTCCTATGGAACAGCTTGGGGATGTCTTGGAGGAAGATTGGTATCGCGTCCGAACGTCCTTCGGCTACAGACTTACGGACATTGGCTGCCATAAACAACGAGACGGACCTGGAAGAGTATTCACATTGGCTTTAATTACTTTTTTTTTCCATCAGATGAAATGAGTTCCATTTGTTATAGATGTATGATGTTTGTATGATGTAGAGCTAACTTCCAATTTAATAGAATTTGTATTAAAAAAGTTATGTCAAAAAAAGTATGCAAATTGTTTGAAATGGCTACCGGCACTTTAATGTTAAATCTGTAAAATGTTAGATCTATCACTGTTCTACGATTGTGACGATCTGCATGAGCCTACCCTCTTGCAAGCACTTTGGAATCGCCATTTTACAGAATTATATTAAATGTAAAACTACCTCCGATTCGGAGTGTAGATTCTACCGAGACGAACCGGCTAGGGCTGTGATCTGAGTTACACATTTCTCCTTTTATATTACAAAGTTATGTAAACTGAATAGAATTAAAATACGAATATTACTAGTCTACCAGAAACTCCAACACATCAAACATCTTGAGCTATATAGCCTTATTATTAATGCTTTTTTTAATAGAAGATATGAAATGTAGGGATGGAATTTTTATTTATCAAGTTAAGAAAGCAAGAGCAAATAATACTATGACTGGTCTTAAGCTTCTCTTTTGATGATAAAATATATTTTGTGCTAAAATATAAACAAGTTTTATTATAATGTACTGTATTATACAAATGATTAAAGAGCTTGGAGTTATTATTTCTCATTATTCATACAGGATCAGCCTCGTATTTATATCTAGGCTTATAAGGCACCGTACTAGGGACCTTGCTAGCCGAAGGGCACTCAGCCAAAAATAATATATTTTTTGTCTGCTGCTTCGGAATAAGAGGGGCCTCAAATGTCAGTGCCTAGGGACCTTGGAACTCTAAATCCAGGCCATGTATATCATTTCGATTATTGCGAACTATTTCGACTGAAACTCGACTATAATGTATGAAATGGATACATGAACATACAACGAAAGATTAAAGTTTCATGTAAGATCTTAATATTAAGGTAAGCTTAATATAGAGCCGAATCTTTCTGCCAGCCTTTCTGGATAGGTTCCACCCACTCATCAGATATTCTACCACTAAACAGCAATACTTAGTATTGTCACGTTCCGGTTTGAAGGGTGAGTGAGCCAGGATATAACATATTTGTTCACATTTGGCGCATTGGCGATGTAAGGAATGATTAATGTTTCTAACATCGCAAATTTCTATGGGCGGCGGCTATTTAACATCAGGTGGCCATTTTATCCGTCCGCCTCCCAACAAAAAAAAACTTTAAGCCATTTTGATACTTGAACTAAACAAATTCCGTCGATAAATTCAACGATAACAGACAATTCGAATATACGTTATCAAGACGTATTTACACATATTTAGATAATGGTATTTACGATAAACACTCATGACAGCTTATATAATACCGTCAAACGCGTTTACATGGAACTAATATGTATTATTACCGTATCAAGATCCTATAAACGAGTGAAAAGACAAACACAAGCACACACACAGGGTTCTTCCTGGATGGCCCTAAATCCAGCCTGGGTACGGGCCTCTGGGTTTCCCCTTCTACTCAGGTTTTTTTCTCCGGCAGTCGCAACTGCCGGGTCATATCCTTTTGACCTGGAAGGTCAGGACCTAATTAGGCTTAATGGTTATCTACTGTGTTGGTCGTCTACATAGGGTGGTTGTTATCCGATCCTGTGGCTGGTCAAGTCCGGTGGTTGTCGTCGTCCTATCGTCAGTCGTCAAATACATGTACATAATAAGGATATTTTTTTATAGAATAGGAATGCGGACGAGCCTTTTGTAAGTGGTCACCATGGTCCATAGGCATTGGTATAGAAAGAAATGTTAACCATCGCTTACATCGACAATGCGCCACCAACATTGGGAACTAAAATTGTCCCTTGTGCCTGTAATAACACTGGCTCACTCACTCTTCAAACCTGAACGCAACATTACTAAGTACTGCTATTTTGCGGTAGAATATCTGATGAGTGGGTGGTACCTACCCAGGAGAGTTTGCACAAAGCCCTTCCCCCAGTAATTAATCGAGTCAATATTATTATAGTTTTGATCAGGATTACTGTTTTTATTCGATATTTGAACACATTATTAAAATCACTTAACTCTTCTCATTCTTTATTGTGAAAAAATCTGATTGATTCATCAATTAAGTTATCAATCTTTAATTGTAAACTTAATAGTAATCATATACAATTTATCTGTTCTACCTTTATATTATACTAGTATTTGCCTGCGTGTTATGGGGAGAGGGGTGAGTATTAGGTAAAAAAAGCAGACTGTCCGTCTTTGGGGTTGAAGCTTGCTTCATACCAAAATTTTATGTCAAAATTGTTTCAGTGGTGTAGCTTTGAAAGCTTACCAGACAGACAGAATTACTTTTATATTTATAATATTAGTACATATATTCGATTTTGTGTCGGCAATTATTGTTATTAGGATAACAAAACCATCAAAAAGAAAAGTTTACATAAGAGTGTTATATAAAAAAACGTTGTGTAAAAAAAAACTAATTAAACCATACAAGTAACAAGTAAACAACAAATCAGTACGCAACGTTTTATTCCTCGTGCAATATCAAATATCTGTCCAATATAAGTACAGAAACGGCTTAAAGCTCAATTTGAGTAACATTGCTTTCCTCTTATAAATAAAACTTTCCCGTTTGACTGAACCGAAAGTTATTTCCACATTTCAAATCGGAGAAAAAAAATTTGGAAGAGAAATCTTTTCGAAATTCGAACGCCGAATGTCACCAAATTTTAAATTAACGATTTAAAACTAAATAATATCGAGTAATTGAATATAAACATTTTGATTGAACTACAGTTGAATGATATTTTAGCATTCACAACTTTGAAGTATATTCTTGAAATTAGCTATCTAAGCTTCAACCAAAACACAAAATAATAAACAAAAATAAATGTATATATTTATAGAATGTATTATGTTTTACCTGAATATGTCCTTGCATTCCGGGGCAACGTACGCGGCTTCTTTTTCGGTGTGCATGTGAACGACCTTAATATCCTTAAGGGAGCCTGCTTTACCGACCTCCGTCATAGCATTGAGTAGAGGCACTGGTGTGGCCGCAGCACCCTGGGCGAAGACCGTTTGCCCTGAAATAATACGTAACTGTTTTTAATCATTGATAATGATGTACTCTTGTTTGTTTGTTCCGGTGACTTATACTAGAATGCTTAGGTGTGTGCTCAAAGATAGTTCCACTCTTATAAAATCCGATGGGACGGCATTCTGATACGACTGTAGAGTTCAGGCGTGCTTTCCGAAATACGCATCACCAATTTATAATCTTCTGGACGCTAGAAAACCCCAATAAAATGTTATTGGTACGACCCAGGTTTTGAATCTAGGAGTTCGTTATCTGTAACCATACAAGCTATCCACTTGTTCAACGAGGCCGTTAATGCCATTCACAGTGGGATAGCAATCGAAGAAATAGACCCTATATATGTATATACTATTGATAGAGGACGGTCACTTTATTCTACTAACGTCCAAAGATATTTCATCTCTCTATGAAATTACGACCAATTTAAGTTGGCCTTTATCTTTGTAACATTGGGTTACCCTTCATAACGGAAATCATCGATACACAACATTGTTGATTGTCGGCAACATAACTGGGGAACCAAGATGTGCTCGGATTGATTACATTTATATTATAAACAAAGGAGATTGTAATTTTCTGTTACTAAAAATGGCGTCGAAGTTGTTATCGGAGATGAGCAAGTAAAATTAATATAAGTATATAAATTTAATACTGTTCTATTAAATCGAGTATTCTTCTACTTATTGTAGTGCAATTTGCATAATATAGTATTTATAAGCTATTAGCAAATCGCAAGCTATATGCTAATATAATGTTTGTTTATCTTTACTCCACCTCAAATAATGTGACATAAAAATATTTCTAATCGTTCTGCTGTATTATACACTATAAACAGTTCTTGATTAATTTACTCTTATTTATAATACAATTATTCCAATGAACTAGTTATAACCACATTAATTTAACTTTCGAAGTTCCGATTACAACTTCGCGGGCATTGAAAACGCCATCTTCTAGCGAGTCCATAGTGAACATCATAGATAATTCAAGATATCGCGTCAATTGATATCGATGAGCAATGATATGGCATTAATTCGGTGTCAAAGTTGTTTAATTGGGTTTATTCTTGTATAATACACGGGATTTATATTCCATCTTTACACGTGCGATAATACAAAGGGGCATAACATTATGTAAAATTTTACCAGCCTCAAAACGTTTTTGTTGAAACGCAATGGGCAGAGGAAAATGGAGTGAACAGTTTATCAATTACAATTCGATGTTGAAGCTTACCTTAACCTAGTTGCATTATATTTGCACGATAGTGTATATGCATATAATTGTGTTTATAAGACAAACAATAATATTATACTTATAACTTTGATCTGAAAAAATTAGAATCATTTACGGTGGTCATAAGAGTGAATGATAGGTCTTGATAGACAACCTTATTGGCCCGACTAGATGCGTGAATCCACGTCGAGTGCAGTATTAAATATATAATACTGCACTGGTGCACTGCTGAATAACCTTATTTATATATACATTTAAAAATATATATCTATCAAGATAGTTATAAATATGTGTTTATTATTTTCATATTTTCGTTTATCATAATATTATGCCACACCCATGTTTATGACATAAAAGGCGGTTAAAGAAATAATAAAAAAAACAGCAATCGGCGTCAATTATGACATGTCGTTAACCTCAAGTCTTCGAGTGTGAGTGAGACATGTCACAATATACAATATTGATAATAATATTATCTGTTTATGTAATATATTGCGTACATTAATTAAGAGCGAAAAATATAAACAATCTTAATAGTTTCCTTGTAAACGTACATAAGTAGATGTTTTGAGTACAAGAAGTAAATTAGGACATCGGGATCAGATGGCCGTGTGAAAAAAAAAGAATTAAATTAAAAAAAGAAGAAAAAAGAAAATGAAATAAAAAAACAACCAGAAGATGCAGCGCGTTTCGGAGAAAGTTTTATTTTATAATATTGTCGTATAAATCGCTGCCCTTCGCACTTTCATGGATTGTATTCTTGTATATAATAACGAAACAAACAAAATAATATAAACTCTTTATTTTAAAGTCGGTCAAACAATCGGCCAAGTTGTTGCCCTTCAAAATTTTAAATAAAAATTGTTTTTGTGATAAAGCTGATCAAAAATACGATAAGGAAAATAATTTTAAATGTATACGGGACACGCGATCGCATTTGTAACACACTCACAGTCGGTGTTTCTTTTATATAAATAACTTTAAATTACTTGTTATTTACGTCTCGCGAATCTTTTATATATAAACGAAATATGTACTATAATTCAGATATAGGCAGTCCCGCTGAGTCTAGGATTTGAGATTGTTATATTTGTTAACGACCAAAGTAAGGAGGCAAATGATGAATATTATGAGAGAACTCTGTATCTAACCCGGGCGAGCTCAAATGCGTTTTAATGTGTGTTATTTATGTTTATAATTCACATCTCGTGTTCCGCTGTGAAGGGAAACATCGTGAGGAAAACTGGGGACAATTCTACTAACAAATTCTCACTTTATCGCAATCGAATCGAAGCGGAATCGTTTTTTTCTAATCTTTAACTATAGCCTATTAGCATAAAATTTTAACCATTAAGTTTTCTTTTGAAATACCGATATAATGGTAACATCATATCTGTTCAGTTCCGATTCGAATAAATATAGAATAATCAAAATTGGATTGAAATTGAATCGGGAACGTATCGTAATCGTTATAGATCAGTAGATTTTCCCCCAGGCTGGCTTTTGATGCGGCATCAGATAATTTTAGTATAATTAACTTGATTGACTGTGGAGAAATTAAATAGTTTTAATTACAATTAAAAAAGAATACAATGGCGCTCATTATCGTAACAAAATTAAAATGCACTTTACTCGAGTAGCCTCTTGTAAGCACTTTCGAATCAGGTCATACGTTTAAATTGAATGTTAATCTAATACTTCGTGTATATAAAAGATATCTGAGTGAATATCAAACGTGGCGTATATACATAGTATATAATCATTAAACACTTCAAAATTTCAAACCGATTGATCTGATATGTGTTATCTCCTTCTGTGTGACATTGGCGGAATATTTTGCGATCAAAGGCGTGTATCTAGCTTAAATAATTAAAAAAACAAGAACGTGTTCGATCGAGTTCAAACATCATATTCTTAATGTATCTCGTACTAGTATGGCTATGTTATTTATATAACTACGATCGTCATGAGAATACATACATTATAGACTACACGGTCAACGGATACAGTCGCGTAGATTTATTTCCCTTCTTACGACGTAACAATTATTTTTCGATTATAATTGTTTCTAATCCATATCCAGTTTTGCGAACGAAATAAAAATGTACTTTTTTAAAAATTATTATTATATTCTATTATATAATTACAAACAACGTTTTACAATTTACATAAAAAATTTACATATCCTATAAATTCACATTCTGTGACATTTTTAATGGCAAGTTCAGAATTATTTTATAGGAGTGGTTATAATTAATTAAAGTTATATAACGAAAGTATCGCTTTAACCAAATAGCGGCTTCAATTCGCCTATCTCTATCTTCTCTCTGTCTCTTTCTTCAAAAATGAAGGATATTCATACTAACTTTTATCGTCTTTACCACTAGTTAATTTATGCAAATTCTCTTGATTCTAGCCCCTGTAGTTTGGGCTGTGTGTTCATATGTCAGTCAGACAATTATTCTTATTGCTATTTTATGTTTATCACGCAATAAAAACTGGCAACACCTACACGGAGATTATAGCTATGAACAGAGAGGGAGTGAGCACTTGTAACTGATTAATAGTACTTAATGTTTTATCTAAGTCAGGGGTTCTCAATACTCAAAACAATATTATATTCAAATGACAGGAGAGACTATAAACAAACTTTAAATTTACACATTATATGCGATTTTTTAATAGATCTGCTTTAGTATCCACTACAAATACTTCTTGATTGATGGTTAATAATAATAATATATCGTCATTTATAATACTTATTCTATTTTCAATCTACTTTAATTTTACTTCCAAAGTTATGATATCTCCATCTATATTCAAAAAAGTTAAATTTTTGAAAATTCCCTATCAAACACCATAGATTATGTACGTTATATCAATAATTTCATGGTCAATACAAGGTCAAAGTTGTTTAATCTTTACTCCGCCCCCCCTTTGTTATCGGCTATACTTGTACTGCGGGCTAATAAAATGTTAAACACATAAAAAAGTTGCACTTCAAACTGAAGAAGTTTTATTACCAGACAAAACTATGATATTCAGTCAATATATTAAAATAATTAGATATTTTACATTACCGATCTTGTAAGTATACACTTGGTGGTAGTGCTTTGTTCAAGTCCGTCGGGGTAAGTAAGACCCATTCATCAGATATTCTACCGCTAAAGAGCAAGTCTAATTAGTATTGTTTGAAGGGTGAGTGAGCCAGTGTAACTACAGACAAGAGGCATAACATCTTAGTTCCCAAAATTGGTGGCGCATTGGCGATGTGAGGAACCGATATTTCTTACAGGGACAATGTCTATGGGTGACAGAGATCACTTACTGTCAGGTTCATTTGTTCGTAAGCCAACGATTTAAAAAAAAGAGATAAATTAAAACCACATAATAACTACCGTAATTTCAAACTTAATAACCAGTAATACAAAACATATACAATATTATTACCATTATTAAAAGAGATTAACTAAGCATTTTTTAACCAATAAAAATAATCTACGAACCACGATTTGAGAGCCACTGGTCTAAACGCACAACGACTAACCACGCAGTACGTCATTTGGCGGAAAAAAGTTCCCAAACCCGTAACATTACAGCCAAAGTATAATAAACTTCTTCAAATATTATAGTGGACTACTACCAATATTATAGGTCGTTGAAGAGATATTATATCCTGTACAGTGTGTAAATCTCTACTACCAAATATATATTTACAGTAGAACCTCGATTATCCGAGCCAATTGGGACTGTGACTAGTTCGGATAATCGAAACATGGGTTTTTTGGGACGAGATCATAATCAACACCTTTTTACATAAAAACAGTACATACATATATATATTAAAATTTGACATGCGTAATAACGTTGAAATATATATGTATGTGCGGCTGTAACGCCTTTTGGAGCGGCCAAGTCTCAACAAATAATGTATCTTTCGCACTAATGTTCGGATAATTGAGCGTTCGTATAAACTTAGTCATCGTTTGGATAATTGAGGGTTCGGATAATCGAGGTTCGGATAATCGAGGTTCTACTGTATTGAAATTGAGAAGAGGAAAATATAAGTGCAAAAGGTTGCATGGTCATTATTTTAATTTTTTTGTATAAATACAAAGTCCAAGCTGCCAAATCCTTTAACTAATAGTCTTACTAATACTATGCTTAGTTAAACAATAATTTCTCTCTTTCTGACATAATTTTGCAGTCATAAGAGGTAGACACAGCATTGCTTAACTAATCACCCATTCACATACTTTTAAGTTTTTGCCTGAAGCAAACGAAATTTACCTCTAAAATATTAGTGTGAAGAATGATTAGGTCAGATAAACTTTTTTAAATTAAGAATTTAATATGGACTATATTTAATTTAATATATTCTAAAAATGGTTTAAATATTATAAACACTTTTCCAATTAACTGTACTACAGATTCTCTGAAGTCAGAGTTATCAGTAATTCATAAACAATAGGATCAATACATGTACATTTAAAACTATGTAGCAAGAATTCAAAGTGACAGCATAAAAATAACAATACTTGTTTACTTGCTATACAATCTGGGTAATTTTAATTGTGTTGTGACTCGTATGTTTTTGCAATATATATTTTATTATTGGCTATAAAAGTATTTTTGAACAACACAATTATTTTTATTTTACAACTTCATAATTTTTTTGTTTTTTAGTAGAAATCAATGGTCAAGAAAAAAAAAACAGTTGACTGCATAGATTACTTAGCAAATGTTCTATTTGGATTAAATATTATAATTATTTAGATAAGAGTGTTATCTATGGCTAGACTAATCTATAGGTCAATGAGAATAAACTGAGATATAAAAAAAAATACATTTCTTTAAATAGATAAAAATTTGAATATTCAAAATTTTTTTTTGCTTTTTTTTGTAAGAATAGTACTTGTAAAACTAGAAGGTGCATCAAACCGTGTAATATTAACTTATCACAAAATGGCTGTAATAAAGATTATTGATGCGGTTTACAATCTGCTTGTTTAACGTTAGTGATACAGAAATTTGCGAAATAACAATATTCATATTTCTCTCATATTCAAGATTCTCTCTCTTTTGACATTTAAATTTGCAACATTTTTGTTGCTAGGGTACACTTGAAAGGGTTTTGATTTGTATCATTTTTTTGTTTTATTAATTCTCAATTCATGTTAATTTTCGTATCTGTCAATCTCATAATTTAAATAGTGTTTAATCTACTAACATAAAACATTATTGGTACAGTCTTGAGATAGAGGTTTTAATAATGGTTATCTATCAAAATGGGAATAAAAATTGCCTTTAAATTTGGAAACTCTTAAAAAAATTTGGTTCTTGTTATATTCTTTTTAGAACTTTCATGTTTATGAAATTAGAAAACACAACATAAACAATTTTATTAGGAAGTATTTAATTATTTATGGTATTTTATTTACAAGGTGGTTTAATAGTAAAGTAAAATAAAAACGAAACAAGTCTGAGGTTAATATTCTATATACAAAGTTTGAATTTGTATGGAATCAGAACCATCACTATCATTGTTCATCTATAAACTGTGGAGTTCAGAGTACAAGGTTCAATTGTTTGACTCTGTGCCTCTGGATAATATGCTTCTATTAGATTAATGATCGTCATTTAACTCTTATATGTATGTACAAGCATATATGTAATACATATATTTAGATAGATTTCTATCTAGCTCTCTGTTTTATGTAATCTGTATTTTCCTTCTTATTTTGTTAAAATGACGAAAGGTTATAAGTTTACAGAATTAAAGTAACATGAAATCATTGAACTAAAATTATATATTTCTATTTTGATTCGAATACTACACCGTAAATAAACGCAACGTATCAAAACAGTAATAGTATTTATTTAGACTTAAGACTAAGTTAACATATTTTAAATCTAAAATATAATGAACTTTACCTGATTTTAAACATTTTTCGAATGCTTGCTTAGCTGTTACAAACTCAGGTTTTCGGTCCAAAGGCTGCGATAACTCTTGCGTATACGTAAAATAATTCCTATTCGATTTCACACTTTGTAACGCGGCGCTTATTTTAGAGAAATTCCAAGCCGATACATTAGGCACAATTTTACCTATCGCCGACATTATATATTATGGTATTTTTAATATATCACGAATAAATGTAACTAATAATTTGTCTATAATTTAAAAATTAATATTAATATACATGTATCGACACAGTTAAATAATAAGAGAGGCGACCCTCGTTGAATGATAGGTCGAGCTGCGAGAAAACTATACCTAAATCTAATGTATTCTGTGTACACAGCAAAACCGAACGCCAAACAGCCCGTCTGACTTGTGTGCCCCGCGCACTTCACTCAAGAATGTTGACATATTTATTATTACCTAAAATAATTTACAAAAAAGCCACAGATAAGTAAGATATGACATTGCATTTTTTTTTAAAGTTACGCTCGGTAAGTATTCGCTTTTATAAAATATTTAACAATATTACGAACTGAATTTGTGTTCATTAATTAAGACAACTTCAATATGATGTGGTAGAATAACCTCTACCTTGGCGGAAATACGTACTTACTTAACAAAAAGAGGTAGCATAGAAGTAGGCCGGGGAAGTAGGAAATAGGAATATCACGGGCTGTCACTTTTTGCCGTAATAAAACTCACTTTCGCATTTTATATTATTAAATTGTATGATTTTAGGACACACGCTTACATTTTCTTTGTCTTTATTTTTCTTAATTGTGTTTACTTCTACCCTCTAATTTATTTTCTTTTTCATTTTCTTTGTCTTTATTTTTCTTTATTGTGTTTAATTCTACCCTCTAATTTAGTTATGCACGTAATAAATTAAAATAAAGTTGTGTTACATATCATTTCTTAATCAATTAGTAAATTAAATTATTAATTTATTATGCACCTGTATTACTTGCAGGTGATTTTAAATTTAATTCAAGACAATAACATGACAATCAATTCATTTTCGATATATTATAAACATTTAAATATATTTTTAAAACAAAAATCCCTCTAAACATTTATTTATTTTCATACTTTTCAAGATATATTAAAATATTTAAACAAATTATAAATATTGTGACTTAATCTTTTAGTAAACACTTACATAGGTACACTCTTTATTTAAAATTCACTGAATCATTTTAACATTTTTTTGACAAGTTTTTATGTACCCACATAGGTATATCACACTTTTTGTATAAGGAATGAAAACATCAAACACTTATATAATTAATGATTTTACATCTGAAAATAATTAAAAATAATAAATGCAATACTAATTACATAACAGGTATAATATTATTTATTTGAAAATATTGTTTAGTTCTCTCAGTTAAGAGGGCCAAGATATTTTCAAATTTACGCGGTACAATCTGATTTCAACAGACTAAAAAACGATACCATTTATAAAAATTTTTGGGGATCAGTCTATATTTCGTCTCAATTATTGCCACTACAGCTTGTTTTCCAAGAAAGTAAGTTAAAAATGGCAAACATCAAAGACACATTTTTAAAACATCATGCCAAATAGTTATAAAAATGAAAGTATTGTAATTTCTATTTTTACTTATCTTATTTTTAACTCCACTAAAATAAGGAAAAAAATAAATAAAAGGCGACAGAAAAAAAAATTGGGCGATAGAACGTGAAACTTTGTTGTGACATTAGTTTATTCTCCATTTATTAAATATTGAATAAAGTTTATTGTAAGACATAAAATATTTCAAAATTTGAAACCGATTGATCTCATATTTATACGTCATCTCTTTTTTAGTTATTAATTAATCTCTCAATTAATTCATCTCTTTTATACGTGATATTAGCAAAATATTTTGCGCTCAAATTACACACACACACACAGAAAAAGAGAGAAAATAACTATAACATTATAATAAACTCAATTCTATTAATTCTAATTAATTGTATTTTCAATAGTCTTCAAGCACAGTTTTATATTTGTTTATAAGTTAAAACACATATTATATGTTTTAATATAATATTGTTTATATTAAAATTACAAAAAAAGATATCTACTTTGTATAAATAATTGTAATAACAATCAAAAGAGAGACCTAATATTTAATTTATTTCCTTATATAGTGAATGAACGTTAATATGAAACTTAAAATGAGGCAACCTTCGTTAAGACAATAAGTTACTCTTACTCCTAATAAATTTCTGGCTTAATATCAAAATTACACCAATAAGCTTAATGTGTATTGTTAGGAGACTTCTTGATCCATATAACAGCATTATTAAAAAAAAAGTGGATGGAAAGGTAAAGTTATTAATTCATTAATGGGCGACTTGTGATTTGTTGAATGTGTTATTTAAATTTTTAGACTGAGTGAGTTATTTACTTCAATTTATATGATTTGGTGTTCTATTTTATAATATTATTTAAATAATAAAGTAAAATCCGATTATTTTTTCCAATTTTTCCGTTTTACTGATATCCTCCGACCTTGCATTTAACTGATAATTTAAGTAACAAATGAAAAGTGCATGAAAAAGTCTAAAATTATTTTACCTTAATTAAATGTTATTAAATTAAATGATTGAAAAATAAAAATATACTATATCTAATATCGTTTTTGTAGTTGAATAAAAATAGATGTACCAAGTTAAAAATTATGACGCTACTTTAAGTTGACGTTATTTTTAAATCTTATTTTATGAATCAATTCCGAAGGAAAATATAATATTCATATTTATGCTTACAATTAATGGGAAGGTATCAAATATTATGGCAACTTTTATCTTGTGATAGGTCACGTGACAGCACGTGAAGTGGCATAGACAAAACATCTATTCGTCAGTTTTCGGGCGAGGAGGCAGCGCAGTTTGGTGTTTTATTGAGCGGCCTGCCAAAAGAAAACTGAAACATGGCTAAAAGTCTTTCAGCTACCCAGGCAAATAAGGAACATGCCCTGGTGGTATCCCGTGACTTCATATCCCAGCCCCGTCTGAGTAAGTGTTATAATAATTTAACGCGATATTATACGTATATAGCCCGTATTACTTGGCAAGTCAGCGATGTCAAATTATCGATTTTGCCATTAAGTTCTTCTGTAATGTTTTGTTTTTGTCTTTTTAGTACCTAAAAAAATTAAATCCATCTACAAATTCCATATAAATAAGCTAATTTTAATGAATTTTGATGAAAAGTCTCCAATAGAAGCTTCCATGAATCGTATTTGTAATCTTCACCAATACTATTCGAATAAAGTTAATTGGCTTATAGTGGGAGTTTTTATCCTAATTAAAGTCATCCTGATCATTTTCACAGTATACTTTTCGTTTAGTTTTAAAACATCTAGTATCGCGACAAACGCCCTAGATGTTAAAATACGGCCTTGAGAATTATCTAAAAATCAAAGTAAATCTTACGTACTTCAAAAGTATGCCTTTAAAATCAACTCAAGAATGTTATGTAAAGAAAAAATATATATATTTATTCTCCGTGTAAGATTTATTATATCGATTTAAATGTCTTATTGGAATCACATGACTTTGGTCAGCTGTTAAATCGAAACTTAACTTCTAAATGATTTTCTGAATTTTAAATTTTTAAAAATAAAATATACAAAAGCACTGGCTGGTTATAAGCTATATGGAATTAGTTTTTTAAAGAATACTGTCTTAGTCTTGTATTTAAGCAGTTTGAGTAATCCTAAATGTGTTCAAATGAGACTGCATAGGTAAATAGTTTATTTATGTAAGAATAGAATACCTAATTAGTGTTATCAGTTAAATTTGAATTATTTTTTTGTTAATATTATTTGTTTCACTAATTTTTTTAATATAGATAGTTTTTAATATACATATATCACAATGAAAAAAGCACTGTTCATTTTGTTTGTCAGTTGCTACAAAAGAGGTAATTACTTGTCTAATAAGATACTGTAGGTCAATTGTAACCTAAATTCATACAAAAGTTCACAATGTAAAAAGATTAACATACATAGTGATCCCTCACAATTATTTATTGAAAAAGGTCTATGATTAAAACAATACTTTTATCAAATGATACAACATATTCATTATATATTTTTCTACAGCTTACAAGACGGTGTCTGGTGTGAACGGACCTCTGGTCATCTTAGATGAAGTGAAATTCCCTAAATTCTCTGAGATTGTACAGCTCAGACTTGCCGATGGCACCCTACGGTCTGGTCAGGTAATTATTATTATTTATCTATTTCATATTAAAATGTGTATTTTAATGTATATTAACTTATTTTGTGCTGGTTTTTCCTGATAGAACCTATGTCCCAAATCAGTAATTCTAAATTGGTAGCTCAACATTTAACTTATCTTTAAAAGTGCTTGGAATATATAATAAAAGAACTTTTTTTTTTTAAAGTTGTCAAACATAAATTTTTTTTATATTAAAAAAAGCTTTAAATGGCAAAGAAGAGAAAATATAAATCCAGGTTCTGACAGATGATGTGATAAAAATATTTCTGATAAAATATCAATGATATATCACCTGTCACTATGGAAAAATTCAATTTGATTGAAACATATCTATAGTATTATTCCATATTCACATAATTTTATGGTTTCATTTGTTTCATTATAATGAAAAATTGTTGGTACACTGGTTGTATGGCTTGTTGTACAGGCATATGGGATGTCATCTTTAACACAGATAAACAAAAACGGTTCATTTAAATAATTCACTTTGAGTTTTAAATTTATTCCATTGCATTTATTAATCGTTGAAAGAAAAGCCACCGTTTTTTAATATTAGATAAGTTATTGACTTTCTTCTCTGATTACAATAATCCTTATACTAAAATTTGGCAAGTTTTTTCGTCATAACATGTCTTCCCATACCATTTCACTCTCTGTCTCAATGTTCCAATAAAATTAGGCATTCGCTTATACACTTGTGTTAATAAAAATATATTACATCTTAACTCATCTTTTATCTATGCTCACTTATCTTAAATAGATTCAGCAAATAATCTTAACAGATTTTGAATAAACTGTAGAGTTGCAGTTTCACTTTTCCTATAAATTTATTCATGGCAGATATAACTTTTTTTTGCAACTTTTTAAGTTTAAGCTTGCAATGTATTCTTTCATATTCCAATTAAATTCAATAACTTTTATTGGTCTAAATCGAGGTTTGATTTAACAAAAATTAGATAGATTTAAAAATCATTAAGCAAATGTATGATTGCCTGTCTGTTTGTTTGTTAACACATTATGATTAAACCTTGGTACCTGAATATGGAGACATGCTTTAAGTAAGTAACAGCCTGTGAAGGTCCCACTGCTGGGCTAAGGCTCTCCCCTCTTTTGCACAAGATGAATTACAATCTGGGCTTGAACCCACAATCATCGATTAACATTCACGCGGTATTACCTCTGGGCCATCTCGGCTTTCATGCTTAATTATGAAAAAATTAAACTCGATGCGTAATTTACGGTAAAACATCTATTAGACCATGTTTTCAAATAGTACTTATATACTTAACAATATATAGGTGCTGGAAGTCAGCGGCACCAAGGCCGTTGTCCAAGTATTCGAAGGTACATCGGGTATCGACGCCAAGAACACGCTCTGCGAGTTCACGGGAGACATCTTGCGCACACCCGTCTCTGAAGATATGTTGGGTGAGTCGAGTTGAAAATTGTTTCTTACATGAAATTACTATCGAAATGGGTTTAATAATTTCGACATAAATGGTACAATTAAGAATAAGGTCTGGTCCGACAATCAAATTTATATATTTTTTTTCAATTTTTTTTTTGTGATGTTACCTTTTATAGTAAGTTTTCTTCTTAGAGATTGACGTTGAGATTGATAGTCGCCATCTTGGAAAACTCGTATATTCTAATATCAAATCAACGGTTCTGCGTGCGATAATAAACTTATTTGTTGTAATTTAAATTGTCTATAAATTTGTTGGAAGTTTTTTTTGCTATAGTTTAGTTTTTCGACTTAATAAGTTTTTTTTTGTTTTGAAAATCTTTCTTTGATTAATTAATATTGTACGTAAAACTCGTATGGTACTTATTATTAAATCGAACACAATATTTTAATAGTAGAATTTGACTTTTACATGGATAGTCATATTTGGTCTGGAATTTTTTTATTTTTTTTACATTCAATGGCAGGATATTGAAATATTAAGAATAAGTGTAGATAATTATTTAAACTCGTAAGTATATTTATGCAAAATTTGTTTTCCATAATTTTAGAACTTTTATAGTCCATTAATAAAATTTAGAGCAATTTTTAAATTTTGTGGTGAAGTCTTATCTAGTTCAAAAGAAAATATTTTTAGTATAATTATAGCATTAATAAAATAATCAGAATTTCATCTATTGAACATTTCAGAATTTGATTGAAGAAATGAAAACTCTTTACTAATTTGGTGATAAGAATAATAAACCTTTATCTACCTTTAATGTACTGTTAGTTCGTTAAACATCTTTGTAATGTTGTGTTTCGTTTTGAAGGCAGAATGTTTGTAATAGAGACTATTTTAGAAACACAAGAGACAAACAACTTAGATCATTTTTGAGAGCGGACTATTGTCAGTCTAAGGAATGAATGACTTGTTTAGGTCTTGCAATTTTTGTGTCTTGAGTTCAAAGGCCCCTAGAGGACCTTCCATTTCAAAATGGAATAAAGATCGGTGACCGGAACGATCCACTAATTTAACTTGTAATAAAACCAATTAGGTCGTGTGTTCAACGGTTCCGGAAAACCAATCGACAAAGGACCCCCAATCCTCGCCGAGGACTTCCTGGACATTCAGGGTCAGCCCATCAACCCGTGGTCGCGTATCTACCCCGAGGAAATGATTCAGACTGGTAAGTGACTAGAATTATGTGTCTATAGAAAACTGATTTTTAAATTAATACAAGTAATTTTATAAAGAAAACATTTATTTAATTTTTTTTTTATATAAAAATAATTTAAAAGATTTTTTTTAATATCTCATAATAATAATTGTTTGATTAATAGTTACTCTTTATCTTCTTTGATTTTGGTCCAATATTTTTTTATATCTTAACTAAATAAAATTAGTATTTAAAAAAAATTCCATAACCGTGATCCGGTTGCAGGTATCTCCGCTATCGACGTGATGAACTCCATCGCTCGTGGTCAAAAGATCCCCATTTTCTCTGCGGCCGGTTTGCCTCACAACGAAATCGCCGCCCAGATCTGTAGACAGGCCGGTCTTGTAAAGGTTCGTAAGAAAATTATACTTCATTATTTTGACTGTTATTTTTTTTTTTTAATTATAATAGTATTATCATATATAGTATAATATATCAAAGGCTAGGAGTTATTTTAGAGCAAGCATATGTGCCCATTTTTATTTCTTCACTTACGGCTGAACAATATTTTAAGCCCAGAGCCTTGGGATTTGCAGCTTTAAAAGCTAGCTAATATACTTACATATTACTTATAACATTTATTTTAATTATTATTTAATTTTTCTATTGTAATTACATATAGACTATCTTTATGAATTTTTGTTTGGCCTATAGGTTTTAAGAGATCCACTTGAGGTATTTCGAATTAAATCAAAAGCAATTATATAATCATAGATAATTTTACAATATGGCGGCAATTAGCCGCCATTTTGTTAACGTCATAAAGCTTGACTAAGTATATTTTGTCAATATAGATTACATAATATAATAGCTAACATTCATTTTTATTACATAATTTAATACATTCCTACTTTTCGTAATCGGATAATAACAGGTATAATTTATTATGTATATGATATAATTTATCCCTCCTAATTCCAATATCTTGATGATTCCTCGATAGGTCCCCGGTAAATCAGTTTTGGATGACCACGAAGACAACTTCGCCATCGTATTCGCTGCTATGGGTGTCAACATGGAGACGGCCAGATTCTTCAAACAGGACTTCGAAGAGAACGGTTCCATGGAGAACGTGTGCCTGTTCTTGAACTTGGCCAACGATCCTACCATTGAGAGAATCATCACGCCACGTCTGGCTCTGACGGCCGCTGAGTTCTTGGCTTACCAGTGTGAGGTGAGATGAACATAAATAAGATAAAATATATATATTTTGTAAGTGGACAAATAATTTTATATAATTTTGTTGCTATTGTTGTTGCGTGCTAATGTCCGACGCGACGATTAAATCTTTTCGGAACGTTTCACAAATTTGTGGGAGTCAATTCATGTAAATATTGTATTGAAAGTTATCCATGTATTCAATTTAACAATTGACATCAATTGTTCAATTGACCCCCTGACTAGGTCTTAGTCAGTTAAGCCTCGGCTTCACTAAACCCGATGTCGTTTCACAGAAACACGTGCTGGTAATCTTGACCGACATGTCTTCGTACGCGGAGGCTCTGCGTGAGGTGTCAGCTGCTCGTGAAGAGGTACCCGGACGTAGAGGTTTCCCAGGTATGTTTCTTCGCATGTACTACACGTAGTCAACTAGCTGACCGCTTAGTATAATTTTTCGTCAGATTAAAAAAAATTATATATTGAATTTTCGATCTTTTTGTGCCTGTCACAAGATACGAATTCAAATGAATATAGATCGTGACTTTATTTACATATAAAAAGTGAAAGAATTAAATTAAATTATGCAGTTTTAAAAGAGCGTAAATATGTGTCACCCAGGTTACATGTACACGGATTTGGCCACCATCTACGAGCGCGCCGGACGTGTCGAGGGCCGTAACGGATCCATCACACAGATCCCTATTCTCACTATGCCTAACGACGACATCACCCATCCAATTCCTGACTTGACAGGTTATATTACTGAGGGACAGGTGAGAATTCCATGGATTCACGTTATAAAAAAGTTTTTAAAAAAATGTAGTAATTTATTTTTAAATTCTATAACCCAATATGTGTATAATGTGTGGCACGGTGAGTAATTAGATTTATTCCTACAGATCTACGTAGACCGTCAGCTCCACAACAGACAAATCTACCCACCAGTCAATGTGCTGCCCTCTCTGTCACGTCTG
Organism: Nymphalis polychloros; assembly: GCA_905220585.2. Taxonomy (NCBI): domain Eukaryota; kingdom Metazoa; phylum Arthropoda; class Insecta; order Lepidoptera; family Nymphalidae; genus Nymphalis; species Nymphalis polychloros. Next base: position 2,412,593 of record HG992264.1, on the reverse strand, counting down.
ATGAAGTCCGCCATCGGCGAGGGTATGACCCGCAAGGATCACTCTGACGTTTCCAACCAGCTGGTGAGCATATATAAATAAAATAATAAATATTGGTGTCGGTCTTCAAGACCCCAATATACTTATTGTACTATTTGTTAAAATTCTTCCTGTTACTACGGTAACATGTTGAATTTCAGGACAGTCGAATAAACGTGATATTAGTATGACAAGTTATTATAACTTAAGTTCTTTTTGTTTTATGAAAGTTTTTATTAATACAGGACTGATCTCATTTACCTAAGTGTAATGGCATTTTTTTTAAACTAGTATCATGATGTGGTTGAAATATTAACTGTATTTTTAATTACAATATTTAAGTCATTTTCTCGTTGCCCCGCAGTACGCGTGCTACGCCATCGGTAAGGACGTGCAGGCCATGAAGGCCGTGGTGGGTGAAGAGGCGCTGACGCCTGATGACTTGCTCTACCTCGAGTTCCTTACCAAGTTCGAAAAGAACTTCATCACCCAGGTAACTTATATTACTTATGTGTATATTGTGTTCGTTATTTTCTAGTAAAATTTAACATAAAAATAGATGTTTTTTTGGAGGCCACAGAGTATATTTTTATATCAGACAAGAGTCTGTAGTAATTATTTTATAATTAGTTTTAATTGAAATAACATATTCGCCTAGACTATGTATTACACAACATTATTATATTTAATAAAACAATGTGTCACCAGAGCAACTACGAGAACCGTACAGTCTTCGAGTCCCTGGACATCGGTTGGCAGCTTCTCCGTATCTTCCCCAAGGAGATGCTCAAACGTATCCCGGCCTCCATCCTCGCAGAGTTCTACCCCAGAGATTCGCGCCATTAAACTCGCTCCACGGATACGCGCGGCCCGACAAGCTAGCCAGAAACTTTCATCTTTTAATATTCAGTGTTGTCATACTATATCGACGAATATACGCCTTGAAAAAAGTAGGGGATATTAATGATCGTATTTCTGTACCATTAATCCCTTATATAAAAATGTTTTTTTAATAAACATTCTACATTTTATTTTTTCGGGAATATAAATAATAAAGTATGACAACACTAATATTAGTCGATTCTAATTTTACCATTTTCGTCATCAAAAGAGCTGCTTTTATGAAAGAAGAAATTCTGAGTGAATTAAACTGTACAACGATTTCAATTATAGCGGAGATTATTTATATATTTTTTTTATTTATTTTGAACCCTTCGCTCGGCTGGGATGTCGGTCCGCGGTAAATTGTAAGATATTATACTGTTTACTAGTAAGTTGTTAATAGTTTATTAATAATGTGTATTACATGTATTACGATCAAGTTACAAAATTATAACAATCGTGTTGCTTTATAATAATTAGAAAAGTTAAATAAATAAATGTTTATTATACAGCCATATAACGGTGTTGCTACGTAAAAGGAAATGTTGCCGTCTCGTGTATATATTTTCTTCTAAAGTAGTAATTTTTGCTGAACGAATTGAATAATAAATGTATTTTTGTTATAATGCTGGTGCTTCTCTGACACATGATATTTATCTGTTGTTTTTGTGCACAAATTGTTGAGAGTGTGTTCAATGGAAATGTATTTAATCGATAAAATTATATTGTATTAACATCATTTCGTAATACACGTCCATGTGTGATATTTCTGAATTCGTAACAGTTTGTGACAGAATGTTATTTATGTAAATAGCAATAATAAATTCATAGCCCCGTAACAACATGTTGCATTCCATGTCGAGTTCGCGTCGTTCACTATTTAAATTCTATATTCAATGAATAAGTGAATTAGGACATTGTTGTTTTATGGAAATAAAAAGTATAGAAGTTACACCATTCGTTTTTTTTTTATCTCCTCTAAATCTGGCCTTGTGACTTGAACGAGCTAATAGGGTCGCTGAACTATAAATGGAATATATTTTATTTATTTCGTTCGTAAAACTGGATGAAATAAGAATAAAATAATTGTCTCGTAGCAATTAATGTAGCGTGAAAAAATATTCAACGTATTCGTTTGCGCTTCTCGCGGGACCTCTATGAATTAATTAAGGTATGTTTATGAAGATTTTTAATTTATTTTTAAAGGATCTAAGAGGGATTACACATGACATGCTTAAATAAATTATGCGAATTACAAGTCTTATGTGGTCCCTCAGTTACAGGAAACCACAGCATCCATCTTTTAACTTTACATATTAATGATTGTAATGTATGTTTGCAAAGGAAATTATAGTTAATATTTTATAAATAATATCAAATTCTCGTTAGTTATTATCGGTTTGACTACCTCGTTGGTGTGTGAACCCAGTTTCGGAATTACTGGCATCGAGTTTTCGTGTTGTTCAGTCTCAAATCTTGATTATGGAGCGAGTGTGTCATGTACCATGCGAGTCTTTTACTTGGTGGTAGAGCTTGGTGCAAGCTCGTTTGGGTAGGTATCACTCATCAGATATTCTGCCGCAAAACAGCAATACTTGGTATTGTTGTTCCGGTTTGAAGTCAAAGTCAAAAATCTTATTCAATATTCAAGCGTTACACTTACTTATTGATTGTCATAAATCTACCACCGGTTCGGGAATAAACACCTCAGACCTGAGATGAACCGGCGAAAGAAAGTCAGCAGCATTTTGTTAATAACATATAAATTATTATCCTTAAAATTTCAAGTAATATACAACAATAGATTTGTATTTTTTATTTATTTGAAATGTCTTGCCGGCGATCGTTTCATTCCCAAGGTGTACTACATCAGCCCACATTCTAATTTTTATTACCGCGAAAACCGCAGAGCTGTGTCTATTCGCCAATTTATTAATGTGAGGGCCCCATTGAAGCTTAGTGAATATATAATATAGTGAATATATATACCAAGGAATTATGTTGCTTCTAACGATTTAAAAGTACAGTCGTTTTTACAAATTTTACGTTAGGAATAGTGAATTTAATATATTTGCTCTTTTTACTATTTAACAGTAAATTATTAACACTAAACCAATGCACTATCTAAGAGACAGCATTGTTCGCCTCGTCACGTAACGTATGATAAATGTCTTTTTATTTTAAAAATTAGGGAAGTATTACCAGCAAACAATACTGTCTCATGTTTATTATTTAAGAGATATGGCAAGTCATTAATATAAAATATGAGGAAGAGACATGGACCAAGAATAGATCTTTGAGGGACCCCCACACCGACTGGAGCCCCGGGAGATCTCTTTCCATTTACATCAACCCTCTGAATCCGATTGTTCAAATACGAAATCTGGAGGCTGAGTGCTGTCTCTAATGCCATAGTTTCCTGATATCACAAAATATCCCTTAGGCATCCTGTGACTCTTCCCAGGCACTGTAAATATTTTTAACAAGCTCGACTTCAGCATCGGTTGTCGAGCGTCTCCTTGTAAAGCCAACTTGTTTATTAGTAGTACAGAAATCGGTCATATAATTGTTGGCGTCTGAAGTACTACCATATTTAAAAATAGGAATTACCTTACTATGTTTCATAAGATCAGGAAACACGCCACTAAGAATAGAATTACTAAAAATAATAACCAGGTAAGGTGCAATTACATTAATAATTGACTTGACTACCTCAACAAAGATACCCCACAGATCGGCCTCTTCCAGTGACTTTCAAACATTCAAAAAGAGAAGCTACATCCTGGTCAGAAGTAATTAGCTTACTATTAATGGATAGATGGAAATCAGAGGTGTTATTTTTGACCCTTCCAGTTTCCATAATTAATAATTTTCAAATTCGTTTTTTTTTATTTGGTGCGCCAACAATTTTCTTTTTTATATGTAACTTGGCCATGGAACACATTCGTTTGAATAGTTTAGAGTAAGTACTAACATGGTTAATGAAAGAAACAGACCGGTTGTAAGTTCTTATTTGCTTAGTGTGTGGCACTCTTGTTTTTTCTTTTTATGAAGGATATTGAGTATCGAACTAAAGTTATAGAATAATATGAATATACTGGAATTAATATGAATGGAAAAATATGACGATTTATATTAGTGCTTTTACTATATGAAGTCAAATATATACAGTGATTGGCTGAGGTCTCTGAATAGACATTTATTTCGCATTGATTTTAAACAAACGGGCCTTCTCACACAGCGTGCTTCGTCATCAAACGATTTTAATTTCAACGCATTTTCAAACTAATTTTATAACACAAATTTAAAAAAATCTATTATGCAACTCAAAACTTATATATGTTGATCCTCTCTTTCATTTCACATCATTTATTTAACATTTGAAAGAAGACAGCATTAACTAACGACCTAAACAGGTAAAGCCGTTATTAATTAATTAATCCATAGCATATCTTTGTTTCAACTATAAATAATAGCCGAGATGTCACAGTGGTAAGAACGCGTGAATCTTAACCGATCAAACCTGTGCAAGCACCACTGAATTTTATGTGCTTATAATTCATCTCGTGCTTGACGGTGAAGGAAAACATCGTGAGGAAACCTGCATGTGTCAAATTTCACTGAAATTCTGTCACATGTGTATTCCACTAACCCGCATAGGAGCCGCGAGGTGGAATAAGCTCCAAACCTCTTCCTCAAAAAAGAGAAGAGGCCTAAGCCCAGCAGTGGGACATTCACAGACTATAGTTATAAAGAAATCAAGTAACACCAAACCAATATAACAGATGAGATGGGTGGTCTCATTATGTTGAAAATTTTTAGATACTTTCGATATAACTAAAACAAGAATGAGTTTTATTATCTATATTAAATTTGTTTACATTTTCGAAGTGTGCAAATTAAATGCCGCCTGAAGTGTTCTCTATTGATTTTTAACACTGGAATGGAAACTTTACGAGTTGGTATAGGGCTTCGTATAACGATCGTTTTGGAATAAATACAAAATAGAAAAGTTTCAATGATTAATAAAAATTAACCGGCGATCCCAGCGATTGCTTCCGAAGCGAAATATTTAACATCAACATCGGGGTCCACGTTCAACTTCTCCAAAACTGGTTTAACTTGCGGCTGGATTACGGCGGGGTCTAAGTATGGGGCCATTTTTTGTAGAGTCTTCGCAACATTGAACCGAACATTGGCAACATTATCGTCAGCCATAGACAAGACAGTCGGCAGAAGTACTCGTGTCGTTATATCTTTTCCACATACTTCTGAGAGGACATTGATGCAGAATAGATAAGTCATTCTGTGTAAATAGTTCTGTTCACGCGACATAGCCAGCACTTTTGGTATTACATTTGTTTCAGCCCATGACGCTCCGTACTGTTCGACTAATTTCTTTAAGTTTAAAGTAGCAGCTTCTCGTATAGCATACACATGATCGATCAGCCATGACATACAAAGACCGGTCAGCTTTTCATCGAAGAATTCTTGGCCAAGTTGTCCAGCCAACAGTGGCATATGTTCAATGATGGCAAGGCGGACGCGCCATTTTGTGTCCTCGGCGAGCTCAACGATTGCTGGTAGAAGTGATTGGACTAATTGCTGGATGCCAATGACCTCATTTACGCATTCAAGGTTTGAAATGATGTTAAGCCTGACTTCTGGACATTCATCTTTCAATTGTGTCAGGAATAACGGTAAAAGGTGCTCAATAGTATTTTGCCGGCCGACGATGGGACTAAGGCCCATAATGATTGAAGCGAGAGCAGATTTAACATGCTGGTTGAGGTCACAGACTAAATCTTTAATCTGTGGCAGTATCATTGTCATAATGATTTGCTCTTGGTGTGCCTTGTCTAGATTCATACAGAAGTCCTTGACCTGTAAAGAAAGCATTATATTATAATTTGATGCAACATCTCATACATTTAAAAAAAACCGCACATGATATAATTTTGCAATGCTGTGTTTGTGTAAGCATTCTTTAACTTACTTTCTCCGCAGCCGCGGCTCGTACTTCAGCTTCAGTGTCCTTGAGAAGTGCTTGGAATATCTGTGCGAGGTCGGTGCGAGCCAATTCCGGTCCTACAGCTTGCTGGAGCTCAACAAACCTGTCAAAATAAGTAATTCGTAAATTTATGTGCAGTGAAAGCAACCTGGGTGTGTGGGGTGAAATTCTGCAACATGAATTAACTAAATAAAACCACAATAGGCCCAGCATGGTGGTATGGTCAAAACCTCCTGCATGACAGGAGGCGAGGCCCTTCCCCAGTAGTGGCAAATGTTCCACTGTCTAAGCAATATAAAGGTTTGAGAAGTTTATTATGTCATCAATAACAAAAGTTCACTTACATGAGAAACTAATTACATAATTTTCTTATATCTAAATTATAATTGTGTTTCCTTAGTTCAGGCTTAAGTTTTACAAAAGATTTTCATTAAATAGTTATTTGGGTAAGCTATTGTAAAGTAGTGCCCCATTAAACAATATGGTTCTTGAGCCATAACTTTTAGTTCTGGCTTTAGGTAATTGTGATCGATTTGTGTCGTGAATAGTATTTATGTGATCTTGTTTTAAAACTCACTTGTGTGTGTACTGAACCCATAGGCATTTTCGTAATTAGTATGCAAGTTTTTGTATTTATTTAATTGATTAATGGAGTCTGTTCGTTTTATTATGTAAATGTGTTTAAGTATTTTGTCGGAAAGAAGTAGTTTAGTTGAAATAGCGCTTTTAGTAGTTTGTTTTGGGATATTTGATGAACTTATAAATAATTTTTTGGTCGCACCTTCCCATATTTCTATTAGGTATTCTAATGGAGGCTTTACTAGTGAGTATATAATAATTTTAACTTTATTTGGTATACTTGCCGATCTGTATAAATATATGTTTATTAAATTATAGGTACGAAAGTGTGCTTACTTCTCAGCGACCATGTAGCGCACCCTCCAGGAGGCGTCCTCGGCGCGCTGGCGCACGGTGGGCATCACGAGCTGCTCCATGTCCTCGGGCGGCAGCAGCGCGGCCACGGCGGCGCACGCCTCCGCCGCCAGCAGCCGCACCGAGTCTTGCTCGTCCTGCGATACGCATCAAACGTTTCGTATACACAAAAAATTTGCTTAGCTAATAAATTATATGTTAAATAAACAGTTACAAATTATTTTTTGCGGATTTTTTTTATAGAATAGATAGGCGGACTAGCGTATGGGCCACCTGATGGTAAGTGGTCAACAACGCCCATAGACATTGTAAGGAATGTTAACCATCGCTTACATCGCCAATGCGCCACCAACCTTGGGAACTAAGATGTTATGACCCTTGTACCTGTAATTACACTGGCTCACTCACCCCTCCGACCGAAGCACAACAATACCAAGTACTACTGTTTTGCGGTAGAATATCTGATGAGGGAGTGGTACCTACCCAGACGAACTTGCACAAAGCCCTACCATCAGTGAATACAATAAAATACAATAAATTAGAGAAAGAGAATAAATCTTACCTGAGCCAAGGTAGCGAACATCGGTATGAGATCACTCTTCACATATTCAACTTCGACCACTCTCGCGAATTCGCCCAGTTTGTACGCGGCCGCGCGACGCACCATTGGCGTGTCGTCTTGACACAGCGAGCGGAAGTTCCCACGGAGTTCCTCTTTGACAGGAGCCGACACGCGAGGGTAGCATACGCTAAAATGTTACAGAATATCGTTAGTCACTTCCAATGTTTGGTTGTTAATGTTACAAACATCAAGCATCTTTGTTATAAAAGTACCATAAAGGTGATTGAAAGAGTTTTGCGCGCAGACATACTTAAAAAAATCGCCAGTATAACGGGTAGAGAAATTAGTATTCTTCGTAATTATTCAGCAAAGCGTTCTAGCTTTACATATTTGTGGTTCCAATATAAGGAAATAATATTTTGATGAGTGATTTAAAATGATTGGAATTAATGGAAATTGAAAAGGTATGAAACGATGAAATCTGAGCCATATATAAAGTATGACTGGAAGAGAATACTCATATTGCAATGCAAACATTGACTATGTATTAACATGACATAATTGGTCTAGATCTAAAATACTCAATGGTAAACATTATGAGATAATGGCGTTTCGTTGTCGCCGAAGTTGTTATCAGAACAATGGGAGTAAAACGTGGCTATACATATTTAAGTGGAATGGTCGTGTATTATAAATAAAGATATATTAATTATTAATTAAGAATTGTTTCTGGTGCAATATAAGCAGAGCTATTAACAAATCGCATGGAATATGGAAATCTAACATAATATTAAAATACCTGAATAGTCCACATGCTGATGCCCTTGATGTAAACCAGTCGCCGCCCGCTAAGCGTTGGACTAGTGGCACAAAGTACTGTTCCAGGGCTTGAGGTGAGTGGTGTGCGGACACTGCCCTCAGTGATGCTACAGCCTTGTCACGCACGACTGTCTCTTCAACTGTGGCGAGGGCCTCCAGTGGTGCCAGTAAGCAGTGAGCATATTCACAGCCTCCGACCAGATTAATGAAGTTTCCTAAGGGTTAAACGGATATTTATTTACCTGGTATAAATAAGCACTTCAGTTTACAATTGTTTTGATTAAGTATGGAATTATTTTGAAAATTTTGGCAACTGCCTCCAGACACTCATGTTTATATAATGCTTTGACAGAAACCTAATGAAATGATTAAAGCATGTAGCTTCTAACCGCCTTATTAATAAACTTTATTTAACTGGTGATTAGTTAAACAATATTTTGTCTTCTTCTTTCGTATGTCAAATCAATAATGACAGAAAGAGACAAATCAGTGTTTAGCTAAACAGTAACTAAGCAACGTTTATGAATAAGGCCGTAACTTATGACACCAATATTAAATCTGAATAAAAACAGATATTGATCTTGTCGGTGTTTAATGAAAACTGTTTGAAAACCTACATGTATAAATATGATATGTACATTTATTTGGTGATAGTGTGGGTGGTGCAAGCCTGTCTATCTGGGTGGGTACCAAACAGCAATACTTAATATCGTTGTTCCGATTTGAAGGGTTAGTGAGCTAGTGTAACTGTAGACCCAAGGGACATATTAACATCTTAGTTCCCTAGTTTGGTGGCACATTTGCGATGCAAGGAATTAATATTTCTTATGGCACCAATTTCTATGGGCGATGGTTAAATGGTAACCATCGCCCATAGAAATTGGTGCCGTACCATAAGATAGTCCTCCTACTTATTTAAAAAAAAGTCATATATGATGATGATCTCAACTTGATCGTAGTGAATTAAGCTACAATCCATCATCTAAACTTTTGAGGAGGCCATTGTCTGGTAGTTATACATTCACATGCTATTTATCATTACTTTTGTAATTTGTTCCATTGGATTAAAATTTATTCAAACGTACTTTAAATAAATTGTGTATATTTAAACGTAGAAGTGTTAGTCGAGTGATCTTTATTGAAAGTTTGAGAAAAACATATTTGATTTGACTATGTGAAATACCCTAATTTATGAAATTATAATAATAATTGTCCTACACATTTGAATTCAAATTGGGAGTTTGAGTACTTTTTCACACATTTTTATTTCTTCCTTCGCTTCGAAAATGCTCTGTTTTAACATGATTAGTCAACTTTCGTGAAACTTGTCGTAGTGCAAACTTTATGTGCAAACGCAGGTGCACTCTCTATTCCCTCGCTTTCATAATCTGATAAGAATGACAAATTAGATAAACCAGAGTTCAGCCAAAGAACTAACAGCTTTACATGATTTTTGATTTACAAGAGTATACGCACGTCCAACATGACATGACACAATTTTCGAACCCAGGGCCCCGGGATCTGCAGCCTTATAGATACCTACTAGATAAACGGGACAGTAAGCTTTTGAATATATTACTACTTAATTAGCTGGAATGAGCACCAACTTATGTCATAGACAACCGCTATCTAGTATTTGTCAATAATAATGTATAGATAACTATAAGTGACTTATATTGATAGCTTAATGTGAAAGATTATAAAATAGGATAATGACATCAAGGTTAATATACATGAAACATAATGACTGAATAACCTAATGTTAGCACTATATAAATTGTATTTGATTTGAGTAGTTCATCTTTATTTGCAAAAGACAAAAAAATGGATTTAAAAAAAAATCTAATTTAATAAAAGCTCTTATTAAAGACAATCAGATAAAAATCTTTTGTTTTCATTGTTTTGTTTTGAAATGTATTTAAATTGGTATGTTAGTATAAATAAAAACTATTTCTCTAATTTTATCATTACTCATATCAATAATGGGATTTTATGTATCTTTGAGAAAAAAAAATATACTAAGATAATTCTTATTGCATATTTCTTTGGAAATACAATGATTCACCAACTAATCATTCTTTATCATGATAAATACAAAACATTGCAATTGGAATGATTTTGTATAGTAAAATGTAATTTCCTTAATTGTAATAAAATTTGTAACTTACAATAAGTTGATCAATTTATCATTCGTTTTAACAATTTTATAAATAAACATATGTTACTTATTTAATTACCCAAGAATAGTTTGTTAATTCAAGTTCAATAAAATAATTTTAACATAACCTTTTCCTATTTAATAAATTCGTAGATTCTCCAATACAAACCCAAATAATTTTGATATATCGTATTGTTTGAAACTAATATAATAGCATTAATTACCATATTATAACAAGCACTACTGGTAAATTAATAAAGATAAAGTAAACAGTAAGTAATACGCTGAAAATTGAGATAAACCTTACCAAGTTGTTCAGCGAGAGCAAGAAGTACTTCATCTTCATCGTAAATGGTCTCTGTGAGGAACGGGATAAGTTCAGATCTGGTCCGCTCCACGCCCAAAGCAAGTGCTATTGTCGACAGCTTTTTAATAGAATTCAATCTCAGTTGAACATCTTCATTTTTTAACTCGTCAATAAGTACTGCAATGGGATAAAGTGAGTCATCCGTCCCGGAATCGCTGGCCGCCATTCTCAACTGTTATTCACTGCGTTTTTAAGAATTTACTTTAGATTCACGTTTGTACACACCAGTTTGCGACGTTAATTTTTTGGAAATTCTTACGCTTTTAGCAGCAAAATGGAAGCCTTTGGTTTAGAATTGGCTTTGTCTATGCTTTAATGTCGATTATAGTGTTGCCTGCTACAAAGTACACTCATAACTCATTGGAATGTTGTAACATCGATTCTTAAGTTAAAAAAAATAATTAAATATAATCGTTCAGCTTAAAATTAATTAATTAAATATTTATTTAATGCTAGTATTTGTTTGTGTATAATTTTTAATTTTTTTGTTAGACTGTAATATCATTAAATAATATTCTATTAATATACTCGTAAAATAACTCGAGCACATAAAGTGCCATGAAATGTGACCATGGAATGTATATATTTTTTACTAGCAAAAAGATATTGTAAGATACATAAGAAAGAATACATTTAATTTATTATATAATAATTCCAAATAAAAGTAATTACCTATGAATTACAGTACACGGAACTTTTTACATTGCCTGTAATAAAATGGCCAGTGTTTTTAAAATGATCAAGCCTTTTATCATTATCGTTTATACCGTTTGATATAACGTCGGTTTCCGTTTTTTTTAGATAAGTATTTATATATTTTTTAAATGAAATACATATTATGGGAGAAGAAGATGATCTTAATACTTCTATTGCACACATTGTGTTATGCTGTGTAGCCGGACAAAATCTAGGGCGTGTGCATGCCAAAAGTTATTCACATCCGGGGATGCATGTAAATTTTTTCGTACATGGAATATTGGGATTTTTACACTACCAGAGTAAGGCTTTTTTATCAACCTATCGGAAATTATAACCGACGAGAAATATATAGATAAAGTGAAGTTATATTCCAATTATTTACCTATATGTAATATTGAGTCTAACTATTGTATCTATCTATTGTAATATATTATTCTGATAAATAATTTATTCTGCTTGTCTTCATAATAAATAATGACTGGTTTTTCGTATCTAGTCTATTTCGATCGTAGTCACGTTTGTGTAATAAAGATTATAAGATTTTTATTTTATTTCAGGCGGAAGATTTAATAATGATTTCAGAACACCCTATTACATCAGCTATAGCGCTAGTCGATATTTAGCACTGCCTTGTCTAATGGCAGATTTATACCGTGGTGACCAAGGCTTAAGTACAATCCATCTTGTCTCTGGTTTGATTCCATTCGTGATGTCGTTGGCAGGAAACGACAATCCACATTTAGGAAATTTGATGATAGCATGCAATATTGTATCATTGTGCATTTATTCTCAACAAAATGATAGAATTTGGGGATGGTATACAGCTGGTGCGGGGACTATTGCATATTTTTGTACTCCTCAAATCGGTAAAAAAGTCGCGTACCCGTTATTTCTTGCTATTATGGAATACTGTGCCTATAAAATGTTCCGTATTCAGTTCTCCTCGCCGTAAATAAATAATCTATGTAATTTTCGAGTTTTATTCTTGTACAATGTACATTATATTAAAATAACTCATTTTTATTCGAAAATGTTGTTGCTCCTTCCATAAATGAATGAAAAAAATATCTATAACAGTAATTTATTAATTATTTTAGTAATAGCTTAATGAATGTCTTTGTTTTTGTACAAACAAGTAGGTATGCATTACATTCAGATGTATTTTTCGATTACCGGATTTAGTTCGGTCACATCACAGCGAACAATTTAAGAATAGAGATTTCATTCTCGAGTAGCGTAAAATCTCGGTATTGCTTTCGTCAGCTGCATTTTATATTCAATTTGGTTGCACCGACCGACATTTCCTGGTTGAAATGTTTTGAGAATCGTCAAGAGCTTAATACTGGGTTAAAGTACGAAGAAAAATGTAACTATATTTTGTCCCAGATTGTATATCGCAATTTTTATTAAGACTTCGTGGGCTTTCATCTAACACATTTGGTTTGTTCATGATGTTTCCATTCGCCACAGGGCATGATATGAATTATAAGCATAAATTAAGTATGTAAACATCAAAGGTGCTTGTATTGATTCACATGTTCTAGCCATTGGGCCCCGTATTACGCGAAATCACTAATGAAACGAATTGCCATGAAAATGTTTATCTCTTTTGTTTTTTTATGGCCTGTATAAATATATATACAAATAAATTTAATATTATAAAGAAACGACATACTGGTATTTCTTTTTTGATAATTTATCAAGTTATGATTCATATATTTGAAATTATTTTCAAAATAAAACAAACATTATACATTAATTTAATTTTATACTTATTTGAAATCCTTTGTAGGCTCTATATTCTTGAGAGTACAATTAAGGCGGGTTTTTCTTATTACCTCCTAGAAATTATATTTGTCTTCTCATTTTAGACCTTGGAGCTTTTTATAAGAAGAAATGAAGGTAGAATTGTACGTGGCATTTTTAGTGTTCCGTAGTTCGAGGTAAAATGATGATTTCTAATTTCACTAATAGGTGTATAGTGCCAACAGTCCTGGGATAATATTCACACAAGGCCATCTGATCCCAAACTAAGCAGAGCTTGTACTATGGAAACCAGACCAGCTAATTACACCCAGACTCAGGACAAACAGACATGTTCATGCACACAAATGTCTGTCCTGGGTGGGAATCGAACTCACGACCTGCGGCGTGAAAGGTGAATGATGATGGATGTTTTGATATTATTATATTTAATTGCATATATACCCAACGTTTATTATTTCATACATTCATATATCACACAAACATAGTACTTACCTATTGTTGTGTTAACTGATTAAATATTTTTCTACACAGAATAAATTAAAATATTTCAATTCATTATTTATACACGTATTTAATAAGTTACCATCGAAATACATCTAAAAGACTAATATTAAAACTTTTATTTAACGGTTGTTTTAAACAAATTATAAATTTTGGTATACCTACTAGATTATATTGTCAACAGTGTTCATAGTGTTGGCATAATTTCAACTCAATCGGTTGTGTAGCAACTGTAACTTGTATGCAGATAAGGGGCCATTCATTTATTACGTAATTCTAAATAAGAAAAAATAAGAATAGGCCGAGCCGTCCCCCTGTTTAATATTTATTACGTAAGAATTTAAAGGAAAAAATGAATATAAGCTTGGTTGGTTTTGATGTTACGAGTGTCTTGTACACAAACAAGCGACAGTCTAGTTCACAAGCGGGGAGTTCCCGGGAGGCGCAGTGCGGGTAGCGCGGGAACGTTGCCATGGAAATAGTTGCCAGCGCTTTTTCAAATCTTAACTGCGTATATTTGTGATCTTACGTAAGAACTATGAAGACCCCCCACCTTTATAAAAAAAAATAAGACATGGTCGACCCCTTCCCCCCAAAATCGTCTTACGTAATAAATGAATGGCGTCTAAGGCAAGATATGACTACAACATATTAAGAGTGAATTAATGAAAGTGTATTTGATTTTGAGCCCGTAGAATCGTTAGCGATCCTACTGGCAGCGTATTATATTTATAAGAGAAATTGTTTTGAATTAATAAATGTACTGCTCGTCTGGGTAGGTACCACCCATTCATTAGATGTTCTACCGCAAAACAGCAGTACTTGGTATTGTTCTGTTCTGGTTTTAAGGGTGAGTGAGCCAGAGTACAGGCACAAGGGACATAACATCTTAGTTCCCAAGATTAGTGTCGTATTGGCAATGTAAGCGATGGTAAACATTTCATAAAATGTCTCCCATACACATTGTAAGAAATGTTTACCATCGCTGGTGACCCCTGACCAGGTGCCCCAATTGCTTGTCCGCTTACCTAATCTATAAAAATATAATTAAGTATGAAAATAATTTCGATCGTGTGTCACGTTGCTTGTGATCTTTCTTGGTTGTGATTACACTGGCTTACTCACCCTTCAAACCCTAACACATTAATACAAAACATTTATGTATCTATCACTGGCAGTTTTATATTATTTACCTAATATTTATTTTTTTAAAGTAGATTAATACAACTGAATTCAATTCTTATTAAAGTATTTTTATAAAGACATTTAATATTTTTGCTACTCACGCTTTACCAAAATTTATTTTCAATATAATATATGAACTTCTTGGATAATGTGATCGACATCACGCGGCGCGGACCCCGTCGCGTACATTAGACTCGCAGAACACGGTTGGTTAGCCCTCAGTGCTTTTGATATAATAAATTTCATTTGAGATGAGTATTATTTCCTTCGTCTTATTTACGAGATTATCGTTATCTTTCATAATGATCTGATATGACGTGTATATTTTGAGAAAAAAAAATTCGTTGTCTGTGGGTTTTTAGATTTAAAATTCTGATTGTAAATTATTTTTGTACGCTTTTGTAATATGAGTTGTAATAGATAGGACGGTTGCTAAATAAGTAAATCAGAATCGGATTAAGCGTCAAATGTAATATACTTTTATTTGGTGTAGGGCTTAGGGCAAGCCAGTCGGCCAGGGTAACTTATCCACTATCGTTCACACAATAATATTATAATTCGCTTGTCATGTTACCCAAAATAAACGGCTCTTGCTTTCTTTCTAGAATTGTCACTTAATTGCTGTTTACAAAAGGATCAAACCAACAATAGTCCGGTCAATATAGACATTTAAAATAACAAAAATTCCCGGAGTGCCAAATATTGGTGGAGAGCTGGGGTTTACCATTAGAATCGCGATATCTCAGGAATGGTAACTCTTAGGAAAAAAAATCATAAGGACAATTTTGTAGAGAATTTCAAGATCTACAACTTTGGTTTGAGGTTTTTTTTTTGATAAAACTTAACGTTTTCGAGAAAAATCCAAAAATCTTCAAATTTTGACCTTTGACCCCGAACAACTATTGTAGCACACATAGGATCGATGGAGATTTTTAAAACTTTATTTGTAATGGTAAGCTCCAGCTCTCCACCGATATTTGGCTCTCCGGGATTTTTTGTTATTTGACCACTATTTTTATGTCTAACTTGATCGGACTACAAACAATACTTCAACATTTATATTATTGATTCATCCGTCTCGGTAGCCTTTTATATAACGGGCTCCCTGGGGGAGAATCGCGTTATGCGATATTTTAACCTATTTAGCCCGTTCCAGAATCAGACTGGTGATGGCTTCAGAATTGCTTTAATATAACGCATTCATTCTTTCTTGTGGAGCTTCGCGCACACCCTTCTAGACTGTTCCATATCAGGAGCGTGGGAAAATCGTCTCGATTTGACCTTTGGCGAAACGAGAATCCATCCAGAACTCAGTTCTTCGAAACCAGACCATCCAGGGTATTCTTCTCTAGACTGTATAAAAACAAGCGAAAGCTTAAGATTATATACTTTTATTGTAGTACTACGCATTTACCTCTTAATTTATTTTTTTATATTAAGTAATAATTTTTTTATGTAAGTAGGTACTGCCTTAGACTAGAATTACCAAAATATATTACTTATATAAAAATGAACTGTTTAATGTTTAATTATTAAGTAACAAAAGGAGTCTGAAGTTTTATATATTTGTAGACACATAACTTTATATACTCTACGAAGTATATTTCATTGACTAAAAAGTTTTCTCGATAATATAGCAAAAGAAAAACTTGATTATACTCTGTGAACAATAAGAGCGTGTCGGTTTCACCAGATGGCGTTACCCGTCGACCCATTAACGTAACCGACACTAACTTGTCGTCTGTATTTTTTGGAATCATGTTCCGATATTGTTTTCTGCGGATTTAACACTTGCGTTCTATTTACTGTGTTGATTATTTTCACTAGTTTAATATGTACCTTTAAAATATTACGTACAGAATTTCCTTAATAAGATCACTTGATTTCATTGGTACAATAAAAATAAATTATCAACGATACAAGTACGATACAATTTTGTTTTATTTCACAAAATTAATTAAACACAATATATGCTTATGCATATTCTTTTGTTGATCTGTATTGAAGGTTATAACATTTATTGTGAGAGAGGTAGGCGGACGGGTAAATTGAACACCTGATAGTAAGTAGTAACCATCGTCCATATACCCGCCAATACGCCAATTCGCGTTCTTGGGTCTGTGCTAAGATGTTATGTACCTCGTGGCTAAAGTGTTACTGGCATACTCGCTCTTCTTTCCAACTTCAGTTCTTTCCAACCGGAACAGAACAACACTGAGTATTGCTATTTGACCTACTCAGGCGGTATTGCAAAAAGCCGGCAGGGCTTGTCAAAAAGGTAAGTAAGTAGTTGATATAATGATATAATTATAATGATATTATTGGTAACAGGGCATATAAACAAATTTTACGTTTAACTGGAGGTGAAATTATATTAAAAAAGAATAATCACATGCCTACTTAATTATGGTCATTGTTTACAAGCCACAGTTTAATATTAGACAATTAGGGCCAGATTATATCTGGACTGAATTACGTGCCATTAGGCCCTTTGTCACACATAACGTACATCTAAACTTCATAACGCTGTTGTGCCGAATTGCAAACTTTCTGTAAACAAAACTCTTAAATTCACGCCCCAAAATTAGGAAATCAAGGTTAATGCCTTAATGGTACATAAAACAAGTGTTTCATACATTCGGACACATTACGTCTGTTATAGACGGCTGGGTAGCATAAAATAGTTTTCGTGGAAATTGACAGAAAAATGTATTATATTATACTAAATATTGTTAGATATGAAAGTTTTAAACTTATGTCGTTTTTAAATTGTACTGTTTACAATATTTTTTTAAATTTGCCTGTTACTGTAAAAGGCCGAATAAAATTCTAGTCAGCAAGACTGGTGCTCTGACGAACTGTTGGATAAAAGTTGAATAAGAACAAGAAGAATCTACAAATCTATCTATAATTATAGATAGACTGTCTATTTTAAAACCCCGATTAGGATTACATTGGTAAATTTTCTCACTAATCATTAACCACGTAAATGTTCCTGATCTGTATCTGATCTTTCTATTTATTTGTAATTATTATTAACGAATATGTTACATTTAGGTTGACAAAGGTTGATTTCTAAATTATTAATACATCTACTATATCATAATCGTTTGTTGCATTGAATACGCGTTTGCATACGTTTGACTGTTTTAATTTTATGTAAAATATTTTTAGTTTTAAGATAGCATAGGCGGATAATTTTAAAGTAATTTTATATTTGTTAGTGACACATGTGTTGATGCACGTTTCATTAAGTTTGTTTAATCAATTGAAACGGACAGAATTGCAAAAACTGTTTCTTGTCAAATCTAATTATGATTGAAGCTTCGCTGAATAGTCTTGTTTTAATCAGACCTTTTAAAAGGCTAAGACAAATGTCGTATATAATACTATGATTGAAAACTAATCTGTGTTAACGTAAATTGTGACTAAGGTAAATTGGATTAAAGCTGCTTATTCCTTAGCTCGGTTCGGAGCGTAAATCTAACTTCGATGTACTAATTGAGGCGCGAGTAACTTTACATATAATAAAACTGTTATTGTGTCTGAACGGTTGTGTTCTTTTTTTGAAAATAAAAAAATATTTTAGATAAGTTATTATTTGCCGATTATAATCAACAAGATACTGGCAATTAAAAAAAAAAGAAAGCGGAGTACAGGGATTTATTAATGAACGTATTAATTGTCTGGTTTATACTTTTTTTCTTGTATTGATATTTGAAAAATAGTAAATAGAAAATCATGTAAATCTCACACCGACCGATTTCAGCCACGGCGGCCAATTTCAAGAGAGATTAGCCAACTGCGCAGGAGATATTTTAGTGCACAAGTGTGGGCGCAAACACAGGTGCACTCTCTTTTCCTTAGCTCTCATAATCCGATAGGACGGCAATCCGACACGACCGGCAAGAGTTTAGGCGCAGGACCAACGGCTTAACGTGCTTTCCGAGGCACGGGAGTGTACACACTTCTAACTTCCAGACTCCGGGCTGCTACTGAGAATTTTCTGACAGAAATACTCAATAACTATAATTTATTGGCCCGACCTGGGAATTGAACCCAGGACCACCGGGTCTGCGGCCTTATATCTAGCCACTAGACCAACGAGGCAGTCAGATCATGTATATATATAAGTTTTATAACGAATCCTTTCTTTGTTTTATAATAATTGTATATTTGTATTAAATATTCGGCAGATATTATGACATTACATACGCGCTATATTTTAAATTGATACGAACGAAGACACGGGCACATCATGCTTGCAAATAATGCTCGTTTGAATTCTAGAATGTGGTCAGTCTGAAGATCAGAGCCAAGACATTCTTAAGTCAACGTAATCCCATGTTACATTACTTTGTCTCTCATCTACATTTTATGTCTAATATAAAACAGTGGTATCTTCTTGTAATTAATTTGAAGACAAATAGTTGGCGCTAGTAAGTGCTGGTCTTTGCAATATAATAACTTAATATTGCATTGCTTTGTTAACATGTTAGGAAAATAATTAAAATGTTAATTGATGGCATATTATATAGTTATTTTACCTTTTGGACTCGCTGTGAATGTAACTTTATTTGAGCTTTAAAGTTAATTTGTTACGTTCACTTAGTGGCTACTTCGAAACTTGATCTCTCTTGTGTTTGCAAAGAAACTACTGCACTAAAAAAAAAAACGCGCAGATGGCTAGTCCTTGAGATTGGCTTCTCTGGCAATAAATTCGTCAGGAGGACATAGCATTAAGTGTACCTGCGTATCTTGTTATGTGGGATTTTTGCTCTCTATTATTTCTCCTTGTGGTCCTGGTAGTGGTGTGGTCGTGAGTCGGGCTTCACTCTTTCTTAGAAGGTGAATAAAATTTTGTCTCCTCCGACTCTTCGGTAGTGCGTACGGCAGTGTGAGGATATCACTGCTAATGTTCTCCCCGGCTTGATTTAGCAACTTGGGTCACCAACGCCCATAGACGATGGCATTGTAAGAAATGTTAACCATCGCTTATATTGCCAATGCGCCACCAACCTTGGAAATTAAGATGTTATGTCCCTTGTGCTTGTAATTAGACTGGCTCACTCGCCCTTCAAACTGGAACACAACAATACAAAGTACTGATGTTTTGCGGTAGAATATCTGATGAGTGAGTGTTACCAACCCAGACGAGCTTGCACAAAGTTCTACCACCGAGTAAACAACAATTGTAAAATTATACTAAATGTATCGTTATTTATACTTATGCCGAAGGTGATGATGTGTTTGCACAGTCTTACTTTGATAGCATAATTTTATCATCGTATTGGAACGTGGAAAATAATGTGAAAAATGTGTCTTGCCTTTATGGGAATTTATGGTTCCATTATTTACGTACATTAAAAGGGAAGTCGTGTTGTGATTTTTTTGAAAGCGGCTTTAAGGGATTTTGGCCACGTTACCCGATCATTTGTTAGTCTTGACAGCTTATTACATGCTTGATGGGAAATTTATCATCCATTGGGAAAATTAGATTAATCATGTTATTAGAGACAATGGAATATTAAGGATGTTCTCAAGAGACATTATTTTAAGTTCAAAATATTGGTATTTTTGTAAGAAATAAGGAAAGTGCGACTAAACTTAAAATAACATATGTAGTCTGAGATTTTATTATATTTATGAAGAGCGGTTTTGTAATAACAAAGCCTCAACTCGCCGCAGAACACGGTCTTGAAATGTCGAGTATAATTATTTTAATCAATGCCTATAATATGTAAAAATTTAATGGATACGCGCATTAAAATAGTATATCACAATATGTTAGATAAATATATGGCGAGTAATGAAGTTAGTTCTTACAAAATTGACAGAAGTCTCATATTCTTATGTAACGCTAATCGGGTCTAATCGATTGGGGTCGGTGTAACTGAATCGCGTATATTGGGCTCTAATCGTCATCACCTGTCATCATAGAGTGACCATCATCACCATATTATCAGCTAAGTGAGCTTTTACATACATTGTTTCAGGAATGGTTTTTGTCTTTGCCATTTTGTATACAGTTTTATTAACTCCTTACGTTAAATTATTGTCTGTGGGCTGACGAGTGCTCAATTTACATTATCTAATGGTTGTCTGATTTATTTATTAGAATCACATATGATGCAACAATATCTTTTGTAAATAGTACTTATTCGTATTAGAACTAACTACTACACCCAAAAATTAAGTGTTGTTGGGGTGTTGAATTTGAATTCCGGGTGATCTTTTTTTTTTTTTATTGTATTGGTTGGCGGACGAGCGTATGGGCCACCTGATGGTAAGCGGTCACCAACGCCCATAGACAATGGAATTGTAAGAAATGTTAACCATCACTTACATTGCCAATGCGCCACCAACCTTGGGAACTAAGATGTTATGTCCCTTGTGCCTGTAATTACACTGGCTCACTCACCCTTCAAACCGGAACACAACAATACAAAGTACTGCTGTTTTGCGGTAGAATATCTGATGAGTGGGTGGTACCTACCCAGACGAGCTTGCACAAAGCTCTACCACCGAGTACAATGGATCCAGGTACAATGGATAATTATTAATATACTTTAGTGCCAATATCTAGGAGTGGTGGTGAACACTTATCATCGGGTCGTCTATTTATTAGTCTAGCTAATATAAAAATTTATAGTCACGTCATAAAAATCCGCCTTTGAAAATTGCTGCTAAAAGCTTTTTTAGAAATCATCTACATACATATAGCACGTACCAAATTTTTTATCGTATATATTTTCATATGAAAGCCTTGTGTTTTGGCTACACGAGATTGGGCGTTTAGCGTCTCTGTCAGCAATTAGGTCAGCAGTTCGTGCAAGCGATTAATTCCGTACGATTCACCATCGAGCCAGATACGTGTGTCAGATGTGGTTTTATATTGTTTTGCTGTTTTTGTAAACTTTTTATTTTTATTTTGAGTATGTATTACTCTTCGTTACGATTGTTTGACTTGAAGTTGATGATTAACGTCTTTGCATATTATGTTGTCAGTAAAACATTCGATTTGTTGTTGATTAGAGGAAATCTGTTGATAACTTATCAATCATTTATATCTATGGCTACACTTGTATCCTAGAGAGCTTTTGTTGGAATGCTCCCACAACACAAACAACTGGAAAAATGATTCTCGTTTTTAAGCAATTATTTTCTCATCCTTAAAACGGTGAACGTTTATTATCTTGTAAGTAACAAATAGTAAATAGTTGTTTTTAAATGCGTCGTACGGACATTGTAGTATGCGTTTGGCATGAAAACCTTGTTTACCTTAACCTTTTTAACTTCTATCAAAGCTAAGTTAGCTGAATCTCGTTACAACTTGCTAGAGGGTCCTAAGTTCGTTATATATATATATATATATATATATATATATATAATATCCTTATAATATATATAACGGACAGGACGGAGGGCAAAATCGTAATTTTTAAAACAATAATTTTAAGTACCTAAAAATTTTATTCCGGACTTGAGTGAGTTTACCTCCCGTTGGTATAGTGTTCTAGGTTCATGTAGTTTTTTCGAGATGCAGGACTGTTGAAAAAATAAAGATATTAAATTAATACTACCGAGATTTAGCCTATATCCAACTTATATAACTTAAATTTATTTCGAGATGCTGATAAAGTCATTACATTAAGCACAACGTTCAAAGACATTTTGATAATATATAGGATAATAATAAAGGACAAAAGGGCCACCTGGAGTTTCGTAGATAGTAGTCTCCAATGCCGGAGACATTGGCGATGTCAGAAATATTAACCGCTTCTTATATCGCCAATACGCCACCAAAATTGGGAAGATGTTATGTACCTTATGTCTGTAGACAGGCTCACTTACCCTTCAAACCAGAACAGTATTTATTTCTGTTTGGTGGCAGAATATCTGAAGAGTGGGTGGTACCTACCCAGAAAAGCTTATAATTGTCATTAAAAGCTAAGATTCTTCAACAAAAACATTGTGTTATAATAATAAAGCATAATATGATGACAATAGTATATACACGTTACGTTACAGTAATCATGAAAGTATTATGAGAGGGCAAATTTTATTTGTTTGTTTTTTCCGGAGTCGTAAAAAACTGCTATTCCGGTTGGCATAGAGCTGTTTCAAATTTGGATGGATTATCGTTTCAATATTTTTTTTTTTGTAATTATTTCTACACAGATTTTTGTGTGCGCGTCATTTTTAGCTCTAATTTGTCCGTGTTATTTCATTTCGTTAATTGCAAATTAAATTCTGATACATTATATTTAATCGAATGTACATTCAAAACTTTTATTGCTTTCTTGGCTCAATTTATTTTAAGTTTTAATATGATGAGTAGTAGATTCCGCGCCGTCGAGGTGTACGCATAGTAAGATTAAATTAAATAGCGAAATTTTGTACGTAGTATGTAGTCGGAAAATTTAGCGGTACTTGATTATTAGGTTAGGTACGGTACCAGTGTAATCCAAACAGTAATACTTAGTACCTATTGTTGTGTATCGGTGTGACGGATGAGTGAGCAATGTAGCTGCAGACGTAAGAGATATAACATTACAGTTCCTAAGGTTTTTGTCGCATTTACTATGTAAATGATGGTTTCTTACTTTGCCAATGACTATGAGCGACGGTGACCACTTACCATCAGGTGGCCCATTTACCGGTTTGACTACCAATTTTCTTAATAAAATAGGTAATATTGGTATATATAAAATAAATAGAAATATAATAAAATGAAATGGTGTCTGTGTGTTGTGACTTTTGTTTTCAGAAAATTCTACAACCTATGCTTTTAGGATTAGTTGAGAATAATTTTCTAAATAGAATGTTTTAAACCCGAACGAAGTCGGAGTAGATTACTAGTACGTTTGAAAATATAATACACTACAAGACTATATATCACTAATAAATTCGCAGCTCTCAAACATATATTAAAGTTCTCACAAACGCTATATTTCAGTCTGGTATTCCGAGCTGTCGTAAATGTTATTGTTATAATGGACGGGCGTCAATTCGTCCAAGATTGCTATTTTATGGTGACTCATAACTTAGGTTAGGCGGCTTAATAAGATAACACCAGTCGCGACTATTAGTACATAGCATAGTCTGTAAAAATTAAGTTCCAATTTCACTCTGTCATAATTATTGTACGTGCATTTTTTAACGTGAAATATATTGGTGCGCCTTGGGGATATCTCCTAAGCCATGATCCATTTCCGCTGCTGATCTTATGACACGACGCTTTTATATTAAAGTTTGTTTATTACCAATCACTTTAATCTATTTTTTAAATTTCCGTAACATATTATAATTAGTTTTATTTTATATATATTTTTTATTTTACTAAAATTATTTAAGGGTTATTTGTCTTTATGATATACAAGTTATTAAGTCTAACAAAATATAACACATCCTATTTGTAATTCTTGTTTTATTTCGTCAAACGTTGATTATAATGAGTAGGCGATGGTCCGTCCGTCCGTTGATGTCTTGTGTCACGAAATGTCTTCTGTGTCTGTTTGTGTTCTGTTGCCGTTTTGTCGTTTAGTTTTATGTTATTATGAGTTTGATAAATTAAAAAGGGTTTTACGAACACCATGTAGATATTCTAAAATCAAATTTAAATATATTTTATTTTCGAACGATTCGCTGTTCGAAAATCTAAAAATATAATCAAAAGAATGAAGTATCAATTCAATGGTTTAAGTGTACGCTTATCGATGTGAAAGTTGGTTCGATTCTGACGACTTGGGTTATAGTAGTACCCACTTCTACATTACGCTTAAGTGGAGGGGATATGAATATGAGTAATACCTCAAAAATGCATTGTAACTTACTTCATTCAAAAGAAAAAGAAATTGTAAATAATCATAACATATTTAAAAAAAATGCTGTCTTATATTTAGCGATGTCACTGTCACTGAAGAACCCACGTTTCTATATTTTTTTAATTGAATACAATCATTAGTCCGTGCGATTTTCGTACCGATTACGATAACTTTATACAAGGAATTTAATAAGCTGGATTCGATGCTACATTAAGCGTATAGCTGCTACTTTACGAGACGGGTAATGTGATTACAATTATTTACTGTGTTAATTTATTAAGGTACACGTGGTTTTTCTATTGGAGAGTTTCGTACCTAATTTGCAAATGTGAGGTTTTCTTTTATCTACAATGAATCAAATTGGAAGGCTTTCGTTAGCCAAATCCTTGCCTGGAGATTACTTTTATTTGCATAAGAATAAAGGTTTAGCAAACAAAAATGCTATTTCGTATTCTTTGTTCGTTTATATAAGTTGTAACCTTTATGTAAACCTTTAATTTTAACAGGCGAACTAATAATGTAATTATAACTTAGTGTAACTTTCACAAATATTACACCCCGTCTTATTGCCTCTACTGGTGACAGGAGGGCTGGTTCATTTTACGCCCAGAGAATCGGAATTGCGCCACCTTTATATGCGGTCGATTTGTTCAGTAATTATTTTTAATTTTTATTATTATTTATTATTTATGGCTTTAGTGAAAATAAATAGATGCTTGTAAAAAATAGAATACTTAAATTATAATTATTTTATAATAATTTCATAATAATAAGACGATTTCGTATAAGAACATTTTCATACAGCTTACATACTGATAGAACTGACTCAATGTATAAAAAACAGAAATACATTAAAAAAAACTCATAATATGTTCTCTGAAAGAAGCAATAAATTTTCCTAAGCGAGCCTATAAGTTCTTGCAATGTTTTCCGCTGTCAACGGAAATTTTGTTAATAAATACCTATTAACATACAGATACGACATAAACGATATAAATGGTTGAAGAAAAATAGAGAAATAATCATATGTTTGCTTCGATTGGACGCTTGTGTCAGTTGCGTCGAATAGGCATTGTATTAGGTGACTATTATTAGCGCTTCCAGGGCTTGGATCAATGATGTTAGGTGTTATAGACATGGATGTGGTATTAATTGTTTTACATATTACTATCACAACAGTCTGAATGTAAAACTACGCCATAACGCTACGTGGTGGTTGAGCTTTGTTCAAGCTCGTCTGGGTAGGTACCACCCACTCATCAGATATTCTACCGCAAATAAACAGTACTTATTATTGTTGTGTTCCGGTTTGAAGGGTGAGTGAGCCAGTGTAATTACAGATACAAGGGACATCTCAGATCTCAAGGCAGGTCGCGCATTGCCGAGGTTTTTTTTAAAAGAAATGTACAATGCCAATGTCTATAACCGTTGGTTACCACTTACCATCAGGTGGGCCATAAGCTAATCCTATAAAAAAGCCTATAAAAAATAATGAAAACTAAGTATTGGATTAGTATTGCAGTTTTAGATTAGTTAGGACTAGAAAAAGATTAAGTAAAAAGACGGAGCGTGGTTACAAATGACAGACATATTCTTTTATTGTAGAGAGAGTGACACTAAAGACTGTAGAGCTATAATAAGTTCGGACTACGTTCATATTTTCAACAAAAAAAAAACGAAAAAAAACGAGTCTATTTATTATAGCCTATATTCAACGAATATTACGATGTTTATTAAGAGAAAATAAAATTTCTAATTTCAAGATTTTTTTATATATAAATAGGAAGGCAGACTAGCAAATGGGACACCTGATGGTAAATGTTCAATAGATGTTGGCGCCGTAAAAAATACTAATTATACTTTACATCGCCAATGCGCTACCAACTTTGGGAACTATGTTAAATTCTTTGTGTCATATTAAACTTCAAACCAACTACGCAAGAGATATTATAGTGCACGTGTGTGGGCTAACACAGAATCCATTCTCTCACTCTCATTATCCGATGGTATTCGATGGAGATATATTTGGCGTAAAGTCAACGAATTTATGTAATTTCGATGATTGGAATTTTTTACTCTCTTTCCAATCTCACCTGATCACCTTTTATATTACTATTAGGTTCAAGATACATTATCACCAAGCTCTGTAGTTCCTCCTCATGTCATGAGGTCTAACATCAAACTATTGTGTCTTCTGGCTCAACCTGAAGTTGAACTGCAACGATTTGTCATAAGACAATTTGTTATGACAAGTCCATGACAGCAAATCCAATAATAAATTTACCAACACCAAAACTGTTCTCAACACTCAGTGATCGTGACCGCAGACCGCAATCCACATTCAAAGTCCACTTTATTAGTCAAACATACCAGAGATTTTTTTTGCTACATCCCAGCTAATAACAACAAAATTATAAACCAGATCGGAAAGCTAACCAAACTAGTTCTTAGGACTCAGTGACCGCTATCCACGTCAGATATTCATCGTATCCCGCGCCGAGCGTTCACAATATACCCCCTATATTAGTTCCGACTTTACTAACCAAAGGATTCCTATAAAGCCTTTAATATAAAACCCAGACAATGCGAAATATTTGTAATAAATTTTCTCTTGCTTAGAATTTTTCTTCATAATTCTTTTCTTCTCTTTTGTTCCATTGGGTGATGTTTGTGATATTGCAGAGTTAAGATGCATCGTATTTATTAATATAAAGTTAAACGCGTATTGGTATGGAGAATGGAAAAATTCATTGCCTTTATTTTATTATCTAAACAGAATGGTCAACGCAAACTGTTTATTATTAAATTTTGCTATATTGGCTTTATATATATTTTAAGACAATATTGTTATATTTTTTTATAAAACTCGTATCGTATTGGTTAAGTGAAGACTTAGTGGCAGCCGAATTCAATATTATATGATCCTTATGATGATTTATCTTTTTATTCGGTTTGTGGCGTTTTTATTTTTTTCTTATTAATATAGGTTAATAAGTGTACGTGTATTTTTTTGTATATGTATCATTAATGTAGCCATTTTTAATTTTAAATAGGTAAGCGGACTGATTTGAAGCGAAATTGGCTGCCTGATTGTAAGTGGTTGCATAGTTTATTTATTTATTTTAAGGAAGACAAACAGTAATGAAATACACAAAACAATTAACACATTACCAAAAAAAAAACCAATCAAGTCTTCACAATTAAGTAAATCAAAATCAATTGATAGCAGATTGTTAGGATAGTAGCAAATAAAATAATAATAATAAAAAATAAGAATTACAATTAATAAAAAAATAATAATTACAATTTATAAAAAACAATAACAATCGAATTTAAAATAAATGGATTAAATTAAAATTTTGTAAAATATGACCAAACTAATAAAATCAAAATTATACTGTAAGTAATTTTTTAAACTGAAAATT
This sequence comes from Nymphalis polychloros, assembly GCA_905220585.2. Lineage (NCBI taxonomy): Eukaryota > Metazoa > Arthropoda > Insecta > Lepidoptera > Nymphalidae > Nymphalis > Nymphalis polychloros. The sequence goes on along the minus strand of HG992264.1, from coordinate 2,384,439 downwards.
AATATTACATTTAATTTCTTTTAATAACAAAAGAAATAAATCAAAATCATTAAATTTATTGTTGTGAATTATACATGATCTATAAAGAAAGCTGTATTTTATTATAATACCACGTTTATGATGTTAGATGCGATGTAATTCATTGGGCGTCAATATTATCGAAGGAGTTTAATGATGTTCGTTATGTTGGTAAATTAACTAGTAGATTCGAGCGATGTTGTAAACACCCTTTCAGAAGTCAGATAAAGAAAGTCGGTATAATATAAAATTAAAAAAGTGTTTTAATCAAATTAACCACAAAAAAATCAAATACTAACAACCGAATTTAATAAATTGTTTACCAATCTGCAAATTGAATCAAATGCTATTGGATTACAGACCTTTTCGGATCCAGTATTGTGCTTGATTTCTTTTGAATAAACTTTGTTCGTCAGACGACCTCTCGTTTATCCCTTGGGTTTGACTAAAGAACTAACTCAATAAGAGATTGGGGATATTTTACATAATGTTTAAACTTTCATCAACTACTTACACGCTGTTTCGCCTCGAAAAGTTATGTTTGAATATAAACAATATTGGATATTAATATGTATTTCGACTCTCGAAAACTTCAATGATTTGGTTATAACAACCGTGATAAGATTAAAATCCGGTTACATGGCGTTTTGTGTTTACGTGCTTGATTTTTTTCATGTTCGGCGTTAAAGAAGTAAAAGAACATCCTCAACCTATTGTGAGATGAGCCGTATTTAAGGGATCCAGGCATCCAGGGCATCCAGGGCTACAGCACCTATCTTTTTTTATTTTTATTGAAAGGTTGGCGGACGAGCATATGGGCCACCTGATGGTAAGTGGTCACCAACGCCCATAGACAATGGCATTGTAAGAAATGTTAACCATCACTTACATTGCCAATGCGCCACCAACCTTGGGAACTAAGATGTTATGTCCCTTGTGCCTGTAATTACACTGGCTCACTCACCCTTCAAACCGGAACACAACAATACAAAGTACTGCTGTTTTGCGGTAGAATATCTGATGAGTGGGTGGTACCTACCCAGACGAGCTTGCACAAAGCTCTACCACCGAGTAAATCTATAATTAGTTGTTACGCTATTCCATGTGTATTTTTTTTTTAAATGTATTAAGTTTTATTTTTAGTGTATACAACTGTTGGTAAGCCTTAATAAATAATTAAATAATCAAAATAATATTCTTATATGTTTGTTAAAATTATTTCATTTGTTTATAAATTATTATTACAACACCCGAATGAAAGAAATTATTCAATTTATTTGTAAAATAATTAGACCCTCCTTTATTTCCCCAGGGCTTCCAGACTCCAAACAAAGCTCCGACCCATGTAGGAATTCTCAAATGCAACTAGTACGCTTGTGTATGTACTTGTACACACATACACACTCATACACATGCACATATATATATTACTTTAAAAACTATAGCATTCGACTCTGGGGACTCAGATGTATATATGCTTTGAAAAATCGGAGGTCTACAATGAAAAGGAGTTTACTGTAACTACTATAAAAAAAAATACTGTAATTAACCGTATAAAATTTTAAAGACATTTGTTAAGTTTAATAAATTCCACAGCAGGTTTTCGTGTTTTTCATAATTTGTCTAAAACATACGTGACACTGTACTTAAGTATCTAATAAAGAACTATTAAAGATCGTAAATGTCGAATGTTTCTCTTGGGAACCTAGCAAGTAGGCGTGATAGTTTTATATAAATAAGTAGATTAATGTTTAATATAACTACAAATGCTTCTATGAAGTAACAAGAAAAAAATCTGGCACATACAATATCTTAGTACCGATGGTATAGCGCATTCATAACCCACTGCTCGGCAATGAAGATGTCCTTATGCACCAGTATGAGGACTTCTACAATTGAAGACCAAGCCTAATAATTGAATTAAAGTAAAATATATTTATCATACGTTTTAAGCAAACATTAGAAGGTTATAAAATTTCTTCGTTCGAGTTCAATTTTCGCTTTGGCCTATTGCCGTTGCAGTATTTGAATGCAAACAAAATCCAATAGTTTTGTTTATAAATGCATCACAATTTTAACGTAACAGATTCCTCATTATAAGTTGATATAAAACTCGAAAGAAACTTTGCTGTCAAAGGTGCAAAATTTCCTTCTTGCGTCTCACGGATATCAAAATATTATGGAATTATAAAAATGTTACTTATAGAAAGTGTATTCATTTCAAAGAATCTAATATTACTAGCTCCCAGGTTTAATAATGATAGTTTTAAATAAATTGATAAATATTTTATGTGAGGCTTATATGAAAATTAATAATCGTCGTATTTAAGATTATGAATTTACTACAATAGCAATGCCTCGTTGGTCTAGTGGCTAGATAAAAGGCCGCAGACCCGGTGGTCCTGGGTTCAATCCCCAGGTCGGGCCAATAAAAAGTTATTGGGGGTTTCTGTCAGAAAATTCTCAGTAGCAGCCTGGAGCCTGGAAGTGTGTACACTCCCGAGCCTCGGAAAGCACGTAAAGCCGTTGGTCCTGCGCCTGAACTCTTTCCGGTGGTGTCAGATTGCCGTCCCATTGGATTATGAGAGCTAGGGAATAGAGAGTGCACCTGTGATCGTGCACACACTTGTGCACTTTAATATCTCCTGCGCAGTTGGCTAACCTCTCTTGAGATTGGCCGCCGTGACCGAAATTGGTCTGGGGAACATTATTATTTATTATTATGATTTTATCGAAATATTCATGCCCATCTTTTCTTCCACCACCGAACAAGACAAATTAAGATGAAATGACAGTGGCACTTGACCGGGTTTGACGCAACGATCTTCATGTCGATTCAGTTCGAGTCACTGGGCTATTTTTGCTCATATAATAAAGTTATTAATAATAACTAACGGCCTTACTTATAAAAGTTTCTTAGCGGCTGTTTAGGAAAACATTAATTTCTCTCTTTCATATTTGATTTGACATTCGAAAGAAAAAGACACAGCATAGTTTAACTAATTAGGCTGCATTTATGTTTAAGGAATGCTATTAAGAATGCTAATGCTAACATTGCCTTTAGGTGGCCTATTTATTATATCTTTCTAGTACTTATAGTTAATATGTACAGCTTAAAAGAAGCTAAACTTGCTATAACAAAGTTGTGTCCCGATGAATCATTCAAACACTGTGCTAAATTACATTCGCATTTAGTAACAGTGACAGCATTTTAACTCAATACTTTTAAAACCATTACAGCAAGAGAAACGTTGAAATAAAAACTTTTAAATGGATGTTAAAATGGCGTCTACTTAAGACGATTAATGAACGCTTTTTAATGCACTATTACGACGATTAACATAGTAGCGAAGTTTGAAAAAGGAATTGTCCAAAAATGTATTCTTTTTTTAAACTTGACACAAAAAGAGAGGTGTTATAAGTTTAATGGTTGTATATATCTGAGGATGTAACTTCTGGCATCGTGGCCCCATCTTCTGGCATCGTGGTCCCCTATTCGGATGAACATATTTCGATTTAGTTTTTTTGTGTGAAACGTGACTACATCGAGATGATCTTAGATATGATTAACCAAGGTTTTATCCTTGTCAGATTTTTGAAGATCTTTAGCTTTTTTCTAGGCTTGGCTAGGCTAATAGGGATGTGAGACACATTTACAATGCTTGGGCATACTTATATACGTTCTATATACTGGACCCTTTACATCTAGTGCTTCTTCAGTTAAAATTATTCATAACTCCAAAACAAAATCATAAAGATTTAACAAAGACTTTGATGAATTATGTCGACTTTATCGATAATGTCTGATTAATTCATCTCTATTAAGCGTTAAAAAATATAGTTCTGTTGTATTTTATGACATCCGAAGTAGTAAAATGTTTAAGTCCAACAAAACGGGTTAACTGTTTCATAGTTTATCGCTCGTTAAACTGTTGATAACAATCAACAACTGCGTTGCAGTAACTGTCTCTTTGAGAAGAGATGTGTGATAGTGAGGATTTAGAAATTGCTGTTCGTTTTCTTAGGAAATAAATTTGTTAGTTTTGGTAAAATTCTAAGGTTTAAACGCACTCTTTGCTTTTTGGTTTTTATTTTTTTTTTTAAATCAAAATCAGTGCAACATTTTGTTATGGTTTTTAAACTTTAATTTATTTATATTGTATTTATGCACATAGACTATGAGTATTTAATTTTAATAACTACTCTTTATATTGTCACTACGACCATATCTATACTAATATATAAAGCTGAAGAATTTGTTTGTTTGATCCGGCTAATCTCAGGAACTACTGGTTCAAATTTAAAAATTATTTTTGTGTTGGATAGTCCTTTTATCGAGGAAGGTTCTAGGCTTATTTTTATTTATTATATTTTTATTAATTATACGCGGGTGAATCCGGGGCACAGCTAGTATACTATAAGTGCTTGTGATTCGCGTCATCACACCATCGGCATCGCTTAGTCACGTATTTGATCCTTAAGACACATAAAGATTAAGTCAAATGTTAATCAATTATCAAACGTATAATTCATTTAAACGTCTATGGCACAATCAACTTCTATAGTATGTCACTATAAAACAGTGATTTGCATTGTATGTAATTGTAAAATTATGATAGATGATAGGTGCATATTGTTTTTAATATTACGCGCCAATTTGAGTTAAATTATAACACACACTAACATAACCTAAAAGATGATAAATTAACGATTTTTTTACGTTTTATTGATGTGATAACGTCTTATAAATCGATGAACGCCGGCTGCAGGCACGAAAAAGCATGACTCGTTGTAACGTTCCGCCTGAGCCGAGCGTGCAAGAGCGAGAGCGCGGCACAAGCGATAGAGAGGCACGATCGGCCTAAGCGTTCGGCTTGTGACGCATCTGTCTTCCACTCCATCCGCCGATGCGTCCGAGTATTCATCAATGTTTTCTTATGACACTATCACGTAAAATTATCGTCCATAAATCGACTTTAAAGACAACCATTTATGCTATTTTATTTAATGAGTTTTTTACAGTTCATAGTTCACAGTTTTTCGACTCTTTACAATGCTAGATTTATTGTAAAGCTGCCTTACAATTATCCGGTATCATAGACAAAAAGTAGGTTTTCCAAGTGCTGATCTGTAACAGAATATTTTTCCATTTATCTATAATAATGAGTCGTGTCTATAATTAGCGGCGTGGGTGTTCCTTTTCTTTTAAACCGAGATTGTTCGATGAACTTTGAGCTATTTTTATCGTGATGTTATTTTGAGTACCGATTATAAATATAATTTCTTCAAAAATTTATATCGGTTTTCTTTGCAGTTTCAGAGAGTATTAGATGATGGCTTAAGATTCAGATGAGCAAATGGCAAAATCACTTTTCCATCAGTTAGTCCATTTGACAAAAAAAAAACTTCATCAAATACGACTTGAATTGTCAAGCGTTTAATTTACATTTATATGTTTAGAAACATGGTGAGTATATCTAAAACCGTGTCAGTTTATAATCTGTGCCAATATGCGTTAGAATAGTGACTTTATATCGTGGATTCTAATATCGTTTTAAAATCGTTCACTAACATAATGAATAATTCATTTTCCGCTTGGCGTCGGACACGCAAATATTTCTACATTAACTATACAACTAAGATCATGTCTGGTTAGATAGGTTACGATGTATTTGAATTTTTTATCGGAATAGGAATTCCTTCTCCGATGTTTTGTTTGGATTACCTTTGGAAATTGTACTGGAGCGTAAATTATAACGAGAAAGTTAGCGTTTGTTTCACGATGCTGATGGGGAAAGTTTGCTTAGGATCAGATCAACGTGTGCCATTTATAGTAATATATAAGGCACAAGTGTAGCATGTTCTATTAAAACAATATTATTAGGTCGATAAAAATTAATATCATTAATTTTGGTTAGTATGAGGATCTGTTAATAGTAGTGCTTAAAACTTCGAATTGGAATGCAAATAACCGTATTAGTACTAAATTTTCTTTTTGTTCAAGATTAGTTATTTAGATTGGTAAATATTTTTAAATTATATAAGTGTCTGGTACTTTTATTGTTTACGCCATTTATCTCTATGTACTAAAACTATTTGATTTCCCACTGTTGAAACACAGTACTAAATATTGCTATTTGGTAATACGATATATTAGAGTGGTTCAGCGATGAACTTGCATAAAGTCCTACCACCAAGTTAAGTTAGAGTTTGCTCCGTGCAGTGACGGAGTAAGAATACAATTCACTGCCCCTCTCTCTCCCATGGGTGTCGTAAGAGGCGACTAAGGGATATCTGAGCGTCCATCTGCTCATCTGGTGGTAGGATGACTCTCATCCGCCTGGCTTGTTACCACCGTACGCATGGTGAAAAACTCGTGAAGTGGCTGTTCGCAGTCGCGTTTCGAGATCAGCCAGCGTACAGCCAGTGCACGAGCGCGCATCGCCGTGATATGTGGTGGTCCGGTGGAAGTTGGTGTTGAACCAATGCCGGGGGAAATTATGTTGACCTGCCGGACAGGGAGACCCGTAGAAACGGTTGTTCCGCTGGCCGCCCGTGGCATAGTACAGGGGCCCAAGCGTTCTTAACCAGCTCGCGAGGCTGCCCCACCAGGCCACGCATAATCTCGGTGTGGACCGTCGTGCCGGTTGGTGACCGGACGGTGGGGTCCCGGCGGCCACTACCGGGAGGGTTCGGGGGCCCTTCCGTCCGGCGGGTCAGTTTATTTTCCCTTCTGGCAGCTTCCTGGGGAAACACAGCTCCACACTTTGACCATCCCTATCGTGGCAATGCGTCGCTCGCTTCACGTCTCGTCCTTTCCTTTCCCAAATGAGAGCGCATACAGGAAATAACGGTCGATCAGCGGTGCACACCCCCACCATACCTTCGCTGTTTGAGGTCGAGTTCTGTAACATCCGTGGACTCCATGCTAACCTCAATGCTGTCCACCACCATCTTGAGACAGCACGGCCAGCAATGTTGTTTCTTACGGAGACTCAAATACTCCGTCCTGTCGATACCAGCTACCTTAATTATCCCGGCTACATGCTAGAAGAATCCTTCAAAGCGAAAGCCGGAGTATGCTTGTTCGTCAGGACGGATGTTTGCTGTCACCGTCTGCGCTGCTTGGAGGACCCTTCCTTCTCCATGTTGGTGGTACGTGTGGACCTGATTCGCCAGAGTCGAGTCTACGTGTGCCTCTACAGATCCCATAATGGTGACTTGGAGACAAGCCGACTATTTGACCATCTTAGTCGGGTGGCAGATGCTGCACAAGAGCAGTTTCCTAACGCGGAACTGGTGTTTTTGGGGGACTTTAATGCTCACCACGAGTCATGGTTGAAGTCTCCCAAAACTGACCATGCTGGAAGGACTGCTCATGCTTTCGCTCTCACGCAAGACTTGACCCAACTGGTTGATCAGCCCACCAGGATCCCAGATATTGACGGGCAAGCGCCTTCTCTATTGGACCTTCTGCTGACTACTCACCCGGTGGAATATCAGGTTGAGGTTCGGGCTCCTCTTGGTTCTTCGGATCACTGCCTGATATCTACCAAGGTGCCACAGGCCAAGCTGCCGTCACCAGCGGTATGCAAACGTCGTGTTTGGCACTATAAGTCGGCAGATTGGGACGGATTGCGCGATTACTATGCGTCAGTCCCTTGGAGCGAACGTTGCTTTAGTGAGAATGACCCGACAGCTAGCGCCGCTGCTATTGCTGATGAGATCCTGTTGGGGATGGAATACTACATTCCTAACTCAGACCTCATCAGTAAGGGTACGCGTAACCGTTGGTTCACTCGCGAATGTGCCGATGCTGTGTCATCTAAGCAGGCGGCATATCGCGCATGGATCAATGGCTGCGTTAGTGGGGCATCTAACATTGACTCACTGAAAGCAACCTACAACAAAAGCTCCAAGTCCTGTAGGAAGGCATACACGAGAGCGGATGCACAGCGCATTGTACAGGTTGGTCACGACCTTGTTTCGTATCCTAGGGGCTCTCGTAGCTTCTGGCGTCTGACCAAGTCTGTGCAAAACAATTTCTGCCAACCTTCGCTGCCACCGCTCAGGAATCCGGACGGATCGCTAGCTCACAGTCCGCAAGAGAAAGCCGATCTTCTGGCAAAACTCTTTGCGGACAACTCTGTGATCGATGATTGCAGTGCACAGCCACCTTCAATACCTTCATGTGGCCACACGATGCCTGACATCAAAATCAAGCAGCGCGATGTGCGTGCAGAGCTGCAATCACTCGATGTACGGAAAGCTAGTGGTCCCGATGGAATACCAGCCATAGTGCTGAAGAAGTGTGCAGCGGAGCTGTCTTCTGTGTTGACGCGCCTGTTCCAGCTGTCTCTCTATACAGGACGTGTGCCGGATTCTTGGAGAGAGGCTAATGTGCAAGCGGTTCCCAAAAAAGGGGATCGGTCAGACCCGGCTAATTATCGGCCAATAGCTATCACTTCAGTACTTTGTAAGGTGATGGAACGGATTCTAAATAACCAACTGATCCATTACCTAGAAGATCACTGTCTGATTAATGATCGTCAATACGGGTTTCGACCGAAACGGTCCACAGGTGATCTTCTAGCGTACGTAACACACCTCTGGGGTGAAGCTATCGACAAGCGTGGGGAATCGTTGGCTGTCAGCCTCGATATCTCCAAGGCTTTTGACAAGGTCTGGCACAGAAGTCTTCTCTCCAAGCTGCCGGCATACGGTCTGCCAGCTCAGCTCTGCACCTGGATTGCCAGCTTCCTACACAAGCGTAGCCTTCGCGTTTTAGTTGATGGCTGCGCTTCAAAATTCCATGTAGTGAATGCTGGGGTCCCCCAGGGGTCTGTGCTATCCCCCACACTCTTTCTTCTGCATATCAATGATATGCTCTCTCTCGGGAACATACATTGCTATGCAGATGATAGTACAGTGCACGGGGGATACCACGGAAGCGCAGGAGCTGGGCGGGCGGAAACTGGGGAGAGACGGAGGGATCTTGTTGTTGAACTCGATAGGACGTTAGGACTCATTGCCAAATGGGGCTCTGATAATCTTGTTGAGTTCAACGCCAAGAAAACACAGGTATGCGCTCTCACAGCGAAAAAGTCACCATTTTCCCCTCCTCCTTCCCTCTGTGGCACTACGCTGGAGATACAAGGCAAAGTCGCCATACTGGGAATTGACGTTCGGTGCGACCTCAATCCAAAGGATCACATCGAGGCTGTTATAAAAACAGCCTCACGAAAACTCGGAGTCCTGAACAAGGTGCGGCGTTTTTTCACGCCACAACAACTGCTCCTGTTGTATAAAACACAGGTGCGGTCCTGCGTCGAATATTGCTCGCACCTTTGGGATGGCTCCGCTAAGTACTTACTGGAGGCCTTGGATCGGTTGCAGCGACGTGCGGTTCGCATTATTGGCGACGTAAAGGTCACCAACACCCTCGAGCCTTTACAGTTGCGTCGAGAGATAGCGGCACTGAGCGCTTTCTATCGACTGTATCACGGCGAGTGCTCAGAGGAGCTATTCACCCTCATTCCTGCTTCTCCTTTCCTTCACAAATCTACGCGTGCTGGCTCTCGATGTCACCGACTAACTGTGACATCAATTCCATCGCGCACGAAGAAATTTGGCAACTCTTTTCTTTGTCGCACCTCTAAAACATGGAATTCGTTACCAGCACACGTGTTCCCCTCCTCTTATGACCCGGGTTCCTTCAAACGAGGCGTGAAGAGGCATCTTGCGGGCCGGCAAGGCGGGGGCGGCTAGTGCAAGTCATTCTTCCTGACTGCACTAGCCGTCGTCGCGTTTGGACTTTACTATCACTTACCATCAGGTGAAGTAGAGTCATTTGCCATCCCGGGAACTATAAAAAAAAAAAAAAAAAAAAAAAAAAAAAAAAAAAAAAAAAAAAAAAAAAAAAAAAGAATTATCATTATAATATTTTCCTAACATAAGAAGGTCTTCAAGTATAACCCTTGGAAAGGGCTACGGTCAGGCCCCTTTAAATGTTATTAAATTATTGATTCATATATCTGCTTTGATAAAATTTTATTAAACGTAAATTGAATTACCTCAAAAATGAAAAGAGAAGTGAATAAACGCATACATTTTGATTAAAATTCTGATAACGTGACACGAAGTTATCGTAACTCGAGACGATTACAATTCTTACGAATTTTCTTTTTAATACATTTTAGGGATCATTTGCAAATGTCATGATAGATTAAATTTAATGTACTGTTATATATTTTTATTTATTATATTTTCACTTTGTGTCTACTCCATATATATTCATTACAATGTATTAAAATTATAAAGTACATAAGCCGTTTAAACCTGTCAACAAGGTTCAGTTTAGTGTTTAAATTAGTTATATGTTTACTCGATGGTAGAGCTACGTGCAAGCTCGTCTGGGTTGGTACCACCCACTCATTAGATATTCTACCGCAAAACAGCAGTACTTGTGTGTACATGTACACTTGTGTACACTTGTGTGTATTGTTGTGTTCCGGTTTGTAGGGTGAGTGAGCCAGTGTAATTACAGTTACAAGGGACATAACATCTTAGTTCCCTAGGTTGGTGGCGCATTGGTGATGTAAGCGATGGTTAACATTTCTTACAATGCCATTGTTTATGGGCGTTGGTGACCACTTACTATCAGGTGGCCCATATAATCGTCCTACCTATACAATAAAAAAAGGTCTAATTGGAAATTGAAAAACGTATAACATGTTAATCTATTAGAATTGAATGACACAAATACAAACGGTTTATTCACACCCTACTACAAACACACACACACGCACACACATGCACGCATGACGCACGCTCACATAAGCACTTTCTTGTTCCAATTTTATTTTTATTTCTTACTTCTCACTATTATATATTTTTTCCTCTGTTCATGTAAATAGGGAGTGGTGGCCTCTTGTAGAACAGTTTTTTTCTTTTGCAAGCACCAGTCTTCACATTATTAATCAAATAATGTTATGCATGTAAATTTGTAAAATTGTGAAGAAGTAAATAAAACAAAAATTTTAGAAAAAGTATACAATTGTAAACAAAGGACAAATCGAAATTATCAACTTCGACTTGAAAAATGGCCTGTGGCAAAAATATGATGTGGCATAAGCTCAGTGCCTCGTGCTTGAGCTTGACAATTGAAAATAATTATTATAAATTTAATTGACAAAAACAGTTTTCTTAATATTTAATAAGAAATAAAATGTGAATGAGAGAATGTATTCTCTTCCGTATCAAATTAATAATAATTATATAATCTACGCACGTTGGTTTGAGCAAATTATAATGTAAGTATTTATTTTACCTGTACGGAACCCGGGACGATAAAACGATCTCGAGCATTGTGTTTTTTAGAATCCTAGGTAATATGTTACAGAGGTTATCTTTTATGACATGTTTATGAGTGCTGTGCGAGCTCTCTACGAATTACTATGTATGAACTTTCAAGGAAGGGCTTGGTGTTTCTGGAATTGAGTTTATTGAAAACATACATAGCTAATGTGTTCTGTTCTCTTTTGTTTTAATTTTTTTATAATGCAAATGGCAAATGTTGCATCTTATGGTAAGTGGTCACAACTGCCCGTAGGCAGTGGCAATGTAAAATTTAATGGTAGCAATCCGGACCGATAAAAGTTATTGGGTTGAAAGCGTGTTCACACCTGTGCTCCGGAAAGCACGAATAGACGATGTTTTTGCGTCTGAACTCGTATCGGTTGTGTTGAATTTGCCGTTCTATCGGGTTATTACTTTTTTATGTAAGGGGGCAAACAAGCAGGAGGCTCACCTGATGGAAAATGACTACCACCACCCGTGGACACCTGCAACATCCGAGGGCTTGCAGGTGCGTTGCCGGCCTTTAACGAAGGAGTATGCTCTCTTCTTGAAGGTTGCTCTGTCATATAGGTTCGAAAAAGTCGCCGGCGAAAACTGGTTCCACAGAGTGGTTGTGCGAGGTAGAAAATGAAAGCACGCTGTTGTGGATTTCCAGACATCGAGGTGGTGAGGACGGAATTTCGAATTCTGGTGCGATGTCCGGTGGTGAAATTCAGCGGCCGGGACTAAACCAAACAATTCCTCATGATATTGAGGATGAAGATTATGCACAATTGTGCACAATAATATGTTCTAGGCGGTTGGCCCTTAGGCGTAGCCAAAATGGGGCTGGGAGACATCATCATCATCTCCAATGTATGGCCAATGTATGACTAATACAAACATTTGCCATGTTTGGCGATCGTAATCGCAACAACGCAGAAACAAGTTGCCGTGATTTATGTCAGTCATAATAAATATATATTTAATACGATAATAAATATTAATTTTATAAGATTCGAACATATTCTTAAGACATATCTTCGAATTAATTTGACATATTTCTGTAATAATCAGCAATAATCGTTAATTATGTAACGTTGATTTCACACGAATCATTTTTATGAGCGGTTCATTTTATTTATGCTCAATGTGAGCGCGGTTATTTATTTCATGTTTGATATGAAATTTTCTTTATAAGTTAAAAATATTGAATCTTTTTAATTTATTTATCAAATGATTGTATAATATGAAACGAACAGATGATATAATCCTAACTAATATTATAAATGCGAATTTGAGTTTGTTTGTTTGTTACGCGTTCACGCTTAAAATACTAAATCCATTTTTAAAAATTCTTTCACCAATGGACATCTACGTTAAGGTCCAAAAAGTTTGATAATGGAACCGTTCTTTACACACACAGCTAGTGGATTTCTTAATCTATCTAAACACATAACATATTTATTTATTTTCACATGGCAATGTTTTTTTATAGCCGAGTTGGCCCAGTGGTAAATAGCCGAGTTGGCCCGTGGTAAGACCCCGTGAATCTTAACCGATGATCGTAGGTTCAAATCCGGGCAAGCACCACTGAATTTCATGTGCTTAATTTATGATTATAATTCATCTCGTGCTTGACGGTGAAGGAAAACATCGGGAGGAAACTTGCATGTGTCAAATTTCATTGAAATTCTGTCACATGTGTATTCCACCAACCCGCATTGGAGCAGCGTGGTGGAATAAGCTCCAAACCTGCTCCTCACAAAGAGGAGAAGAGGCCTTAGCCCAGCAATGGGGCATTCACAGGCTCTTACTTTACTTTACTTAATGTTTTTTTTAAACAAATGTACAATGCCACTGTTTATGGGCGTTGGTGACCACTTACCATCAGGTGGTCCAAATGCTCGTCCGCCTACCTATATTATAAAAAAGAGCACATCGAACTACGAGTAATTACTAAAACATCGTTATTGTTGTGTAAACATCTTAGTACCAACACGGTAAGGACTGAGATTGTGTCAGACGAGTAGATGACGTCATCATTAGATTTCGAACGTCATATGACTTCAGAGTAAGATTTGTTATTTTCACATCAACTCACAGAATTTTTTTTCTATCCAATATCTACATTTATTCTATACGTCACAGGGAAATATTTCAGACGAAAATTAACTCACTATCGAAATCCCAGTAGTGCAATTCAAAGAAAATTTTTAAAAGGGTCACCATAAGTTACCAATCTCGTTTATATAAGATTTATTCCTGGGGAAATTAACTTGACATCGTTAAAAATAGAAAAAAAATATTATAGTAATAGGTCGTAAGTCGCGTCTATCACTCGTAAGGGCTGGCATCCACGCGAGGTACTGGTGAGAGACTCTCTCGTCCATATGCGCTAGTGTCCAAGAGCGGAAGTTTTTTTTTAAATTTATTTCAGGAACTGAACTCCGGTCTTGTCGGATTTACAGTCCCATCTGATTATGAGAGTGACGGAATAACACAGAGAGTGACTGATTATGAGAGTGCACCTGTATTTGCGTACATACTTGTGCACTATAATACGTTCTGCGTTACCTATTATTGCTATATACCAATTCCCACTAATATACAGGTTTATTTGTAACGACCCAGCAACCTCGCAGGACTAGATAGCTAACACCATAAGCAACAACTTTTGTTCTACGACGTCGGACATAACTCAATAAATGAAAAAAAAAATGATTTCACAAGTTTTTGTCGTACTGTCGTGACATTTGTAGGTCTATATTTCATTCATTAACGAAAGGACGACGCAACGCGTCGATCTTTGCGATGCGCGTAGATTTATAAACGTTCAAGCCGGAAATTAAATGAATATTTATTTTTGTATGAAAATAAAATTTAACAAATTATCAAAAGTCACAGAACAAAAGTTGTTGCTCTAAACATTATGTAGAAAATCAATACAGACTGCTGCAAATAAATAAAAAGTTACCTACCTGTACTGATCTCGTTTATATAATTTACGCACGGAATCCACAATTGTCACAAAATGGCGTATTGAATTAAAAGAATAATAATTTTCTTTAAAGAATGTTGGATGAAATGATAAACATATGTAGTTAAATATCCTAGAAGACTTAGTAAGATTCACGTGTTTGACCCACACGGGAATCTTTATCGAAGAAAGTGGGTTCAAATCCGGAGAAGCATCACTGAATTTTCATTAGCTTAAGTTTTAATTCATCTCGCGCTCGGCGGTGAAGGAAAACATAGTGAGGAAATGTATCCACCAAGCCCCATTGAGGAAGCGTTGTGAAAAGAGCTCGAAATCTCTTCGAAAAAGAGGAGGCCTTAGCCCAGCAGTGGGACATTAGCTATTTACTGTACTTTGTAAATATAGTTGTAGATTTTTATAATGTATAATGATTTAAATGCGGAGTTAATGGAGCGAAATAAATCAAAACATGATTTTTTTTTATCTATAAACAGCATCGCGTATAATGGACTATGGTCCTAAGAGTTCAAGGTCCTTTAGGATCAGATGTCATCCATCATCCAGACAGATGGCTAAAAGGTTCATATCAAAGGAAACCGATACTGACGAACGTTTTTCTCACATAACCGTCTAAAATAACTCTTTAAGAATTTTTAATGACTCGTGATATAAAAGGCTCTTTTTGCGGAAGTTTATGTATGACATATGTTTGAATGGCGTATATATTTATGTGTGTGTCTAATAAGGGACACATTGTGGTGGTGATTGATCTATTTCTATCTATCTTGTTGATATGAAAGATCCTATTGAAGTGTTGTATACGATTGTAATGTATTATTGGTATGTCTTGTACATGTCGGGATAGACAGTTTGTTGTATAGAATAGTATCGTTAATGGATTTATTTATATTCGATGATTGATCTCTTTTTGAGTCGCGATGGTTCAGAGAGTAAATCGGCGTTAAGTTTAAACGAAGATCGCGGGGTTAAGTTATTGAAATCATCACTGATTTATCAATATTAACTGTTTGATAATTATTGGTGGGCCTAGTTGGTAAGATACTTGCCTTTCGCGCCGCAAGTCGAGGTTTCAATTTCCACCCAGAACAGACATTTGTGTGCATGAACATGTCTGTTTGTCCTGAGTCTGGGTGTAATTGTCTATACAAGTATGTATTTACAAAAGAAAAGTAGTTTATGTAAGTATATCAGTGATCTTGTTTCCATAGTACTCGTACTATGTAACTACTCTGCTTACTTTGGGATCAGATAGCCTTGTGTGAATAATGTCCCAGGACATTATATTATATTATTATATATTATATTTCATATTCGATTGTATATATTGTAGTCACAACTTCAGAAGTTCCCGTTAACTTTAAATAATATTCAGTAAGACCAGTTTACATTTTTTTTTAACAGCAATTACAATATGCACTATCGTATAACATCCAACCCTTCCCCTAAATTTCATGTCAATGTCAAAATAAAAATATCATTTTTTAAATTTATTTATAAAGACTAGGCCAGGAACTATCTTATACATTAATAAAAAATCTGTGATTAACAACTCAATAACTGGGAGAATTTTATGCATCTTATAATGATTAATTATGATTATTTACAAATATGTCAAGTTAAATAATTTTATAGGTATAGTCAAATATGAGAGTGTTCTCATTTTAAGAGTGCACTCGTAAGAGTGTAGTAACTGCAATACGTAGACGTGTCAATTTACAAAAGCGATAGATATTCATCTGATACGCAGGTTTTCTCATGATGTTTTCTTATACCACCAAGTGCGAGATAAATCATAAGTATAAATTAAGCACACGCTAATTGGGTTCGGTTTAAAATGATTTTGTTTAAGACTTGCAGGTTCTAACTGGGCAACTCTAGAAGAGTATGACCAGTTGCCATCAGTGGGTTTTTTCTACCAGCCCTCGCCTCATACAACAAAAAATGCATATTTGAACGTAGTTGAATTTTTAAAAAAATAAAAATATGCAAAAATATTTGCATATTTTTCTAAATACTGTGAAGGGCTTATGAGATATTTTTTTACGACTAAATATTTCTGAAATTAAAAACATAAGACGGGAGTTTATGTCGATATGTTTACATAACTGGCGTTTTTTCTCGTAATCTTGGATTTGTTTATTTAGGTTACGAGTTAAGATTTTGTATGTATATTCATTGTCTGTTTTCAAAATGTGTACATTATTTCACTAAAAATAAACTTTTGTTGAATATAGTCAGAGTATTTTTTTAAATACGTCTCTGTTTTAGACTTCAATTTTATTAGTGCTCACTGCAATTGCATAGGTCGTTCTTATTTATTAATAAGCTTTTATTTAAGTGAACATAATTGTGGGTGAAATATTGGATATATATTTTTAAAATAATTGTTCAAATTCTTGTGAGTAGCCTTAGCAATTAAACTATTTTTTATAACAAGCGCGGTTTCACCCTTTTCACCAACTCTGCTTCGCTCCCGTGGTCTGTAGCGTAAAAAATATAACCATCCTCGAGAAATGGGGTATTAAAAGAAAAAATAATTTATCAAGTCCTACTAATTACAGAGATTAAAACGTTCTATCAAAAAAAAAAAACAACAATTACTTCTTCAGCTTTAGGCTATCTGATATTAATACACAATTGGACTGTAAAGTCTAAAAAAAACCGTATGCAATTATTGCGCTGCCAACTATGGAAACTAAGATGATAACATACCTTGTCCCTAAGTAGATTGACTGGCTCACCCTTCAAACTGAAATACCAATCCAAAGTATTAACGAACGCTTTTATCAAGTCTTTGTCGCGCTATCGACTGACAGTTGTCGAATTGAAAAAATAATAAGATTTATAATTTTGAGAACAAGATGAATAAGAATTAAATGTAAAAAACACATATAATAAGATATTTAAATGTTGTTTTGTGTTTTTAAAATAAAGATTTAATTATTTATTTATCTATTAAACTGTTGCTGATTTGACCGAATTAAATGCAATTTAACAGCAACGTTACATTATTCATCGTTGAGACGTGAACATATAACAAACAAACAAACTCACTTTCGTATTTATAATATTAGTCAGGATTATATCAACATTTTCATTATGTCATATATTCATAATTATTAAGAATACTTCAAATGCATTTTCATGAGATAAATAAAAAATAAAGGTTATTAATATTTAATTAAATTTAATATCATTTAAAATAATTATTTTACTTGACTCTGATTTTGTTTGCTTTTAAACTTCTTCTTTAGTATTATATAATCGTAAATAGAAATAGATAAATTTTAATCAATATTACAAATTTAACAAATAACTCACACGTGTTTCTTCACCCGTGCTTTTAAACTGACGGTAGGAGAGTTGTAAATCAAATATGTAAAACGTCTAATAAATTATATTTTATGACCAATAACTCATTATGTATCTGTAGTTTTAATAACCGATACAATTATTTTAGGATAAGCTGTGGCCGAGTTTACGATTGAAGGTAGGTAGAAAAAAATTAATTTTAACTTACTCTAATATATTACTAAAAATTCAATTACTTGTTAATCTCCCTCATTCCTACTTCCCCTTTCCTTCACAAGTCTAAGCGTGCTGGATCTCGATGTCACCGCCTAACTGTGACATCAATTCCATCGCGCACGAAGAAATTTGGCAAGTCTTTGCTTTGTCGCACCTCCAAAAAATGGAATTCTTTACCAGCACACGTGTTTCCCTCCTCTTATGACCCGGGTTCCTTCAAATGAGGCGTGAAGAGGCATCTTGCGGGCCGGCAAGGAGACATTTGCCCTCCCGGGAAATATAAAAAAAAATCTCATTCGGGTATTTTTTATCGTAAATGAAAATGGCAGAATATTTTGAGCCATATCATTTAAAGATTTAATAATAATTATAAAGTTTAAGTATATTAACGTTAATTAATTTGTAAGTCGAAAAAATTTAATACAATATTTTGAATTTATGAATGGCTAGTAAATATAATATATTACGTTTTGTAACTTGTAATTATTTAGTTGAATTAAGTACAGCATCAAGACTATTATTGCTGGTAGGTATGGTTGACAGACTACCAAATGGGCCACATGATGGTAAGTGATCACAACCGCTCATAGATATTGGTACTTTAGAAAATATTAATCACAACGCCATTGCCACCAACCTTGTTTGGAGGTAGAAAATATAATCGTTGGTAACCACTTAGACGGGCTAGGACAGAGCTCTACCAAGAATAAGAGGTTGCCTTGAATAATTTCTTCAGATAATATTTCGCAAGTTAAATTAATGGCACCTGTATCCAGGTTAACGTTTTGAAATATTATATATATTTTTATATTTATCAATAATTAACTACTGTATCATCTGAGTGACCTATAATAAAATCCGAAGCATTAATAGAATCCATATCTCAACTCTTTACGTAACTGTCTATTTGCTAGAGTTAGGCAATATTGATTCACTTCCTTTAGTCTCAGACGTTTTTCAACTTCAAACACAATCGAACACGGCGTTATTATTAGATAGAGATTAATATGGACGATGAGCACAGTGTCTGTTTGTGTTGAAAATGAAGTGGCCATTACAGAGTTTTGTAAATACGAGGCAGGCGTATTAAATATGGGTTGCCGATATTTGTATAGTATCATATGTCCCTTTGATTCAAGATTGTCTGTTTGGATTAGGTAATATTTTATGTTGTGAAGTTGTAAGAATTTTTTTTTGATCTTCGCTTTCACGTTTTATGTTTATTTAGTCTGTTGCAATTGTTTGGAATAATATAAATTATTTTTTGTTTATGGCAACAACAAACTTTTATAGTTTTTTATTTATAGTTTGAATGATAGCATTCTTAAGAAATATCGACTTTAATGACGTTGTTTAGCGATAGTTTAGTATAACGCGGGTGCTTTAAATCTCACTTTCTACAGCTACAACATTTGGAAGGAATCATGCCGTCTGGAGATGTTCTTTTTTCATTGTAGGCGGAAGAGCATGTGTGCCACCTCATGGTATGTGGTAACCAACGCCCATAGACAATGGCATTGTAAGAGATGTTAACCATCGCTTACATTGCCAATGCACCACCAAACTTAGGAATTAAGATGTTATCTCCTTCTAATATCTGATGAGTGGGTGGTACCTACCTAGACGAGCTTGCATTAAGCCCTACCACCGAGTAGTAGAGCTTTACCGACGTTACGGAGCACGTCGGTAACCATTAGAGTTAACGTAAACGTTATAATATGTATTATGATATTTATATATATGTACTACGTTTTAATTAGAACCTTATTCAATTCGTTAGAAGCTAGGTAGGTTAGTGATAGAGATAAAAGGTAATTTCAATAAAACGACCTTCACGAATGAATTATAAAACATAAAATTAAAACATCTCTACATAACTAACTATGAATAAATAAAACTTAAATTGTCTCTACACAAAATTAGACGAAGCACCGTGTTCGTAGTATTATTCCCGTGACATCTTCGCCCGTAACTCGCGAAACTAGCTTTTTGTCGTGTTCAACAAGGAATTCCCTTATATATTCCATTCGCGTGCTCGAGTAAGTTGTGTTATTTGTCATTTCATAAAAAGTAAGATACGTTTAAAGGGCACGTTGACTTTTATTGAACAAATCACATCTTAAATAATCTCACGAAATCGTGACATATTTTTTTCTTCCTTCCGCATAAAAAATGTCTTTAAAAAAAAATATATTATTTATGCTATCGTAATGAAATTGTGTCTTGTATTTCTTTATTATACCACAGAGCAGTGTGACAGAATTACCTCTAAGCCTTCCGTTATGAGATTGCCCAGCTGTGGGATAATTACGGCTGTTACTTTTTTTTATTATAAAAGTTCCTAATGTTGAGTTTTTGTCTGTATTTTGAATAGCGTAAATATATAAAAACTTTTAATGGATTCTAAAGTTTAAATGATAAATGAGTTTTTACAAAACTATTAAATCCACTGCAGTAAAATCTATTTACATCAAACTAAAACTTTCATTAAGTATTCTAGTAAAGTAAATTAGTTTTGAAGTGAAATTACATTCATATAATTTTTATATATTTGACTTCGTGTAACTGAAATGAGAATAAAATTCACATTGCAATAGTTAAGCGGCTCAATAATTTTATAGTTACGTTTTTTTTCTGTTATCTGTATATTTAGCCTACATGATCTGTAAAAATCTATGACTGAGAGCATATTAGCGATTATTATCAGCCATATAAGTATATATGTTATAAATTGTTGTTTAGCTGGTTTTAGTTAAACATTGGATTTTTCCTTCTTTTCATCGTTGGTTCAATGGTTAGATCGCGTAAATCTTAACAGATGATCACGAGTTCGAGCCCTGGCATGCACATCTGAATTTTCATGTGCTTAATTTGGGGAAGGAAAACCTCCTGAGGAAAACTGCATGTGTAGTACCTGAAATTCTTCCACCAAACCACATTGAAGCATTGGAATGAGCTCCGAACCGTCTCCTCAAAGGGCTTTAGCTCAGTAGTGCGCCATTCAGAAACTGTTATTTTTCCTATATAAATGGTAATTATATTGTTGCTTATTTCAAGTTGGTTTTATAAATCGAAATAGTATTTTGCTAAAAGGAACAGCCCTTACAAGTGTTTTGCTGGCGGATAATATATTGTCCAATTTTTACAATGGTAATTTTTTATTGAAACGTCAACGCGAAAATACAATCAAAAACACTTACCAGGGGGTAAATAAGCGTTGTTTGATTTATATAAATTATTTATATAACATCAACAAATGCAATTTATGTGAAGTGAAAGCGTCGACCAAAGGTCGCTGAAAGAAAATCTCACTCTACCCTGATTAAAGGCCAGGGCCGCTGATAGCCTCTAAATTGTTTATGGTTCATTAACTTTTCAAAATATGTCCATTATTAAGAAGAAAAAAAAATAAAACCGTTTACAATTTGATAAAATTTGTTGCGATAAGTAACAGAGCGAAATAAACGAGTCAATATATTAAATCTTCCCCCATTCGTTACGACAGATGTGGACCTGTAACATTTCGTACGACAACCCCCCACAAATTACAACGAAAGACTGTCTAAATTATTTCAATGTACAACAACCATTGACGGCTGTGCAAATCATCCGAAATAACTTTGCTACATAAAAACAGCAATGGATGTATGACATTGGTTTTTCAAGGACATATTCTGGTGTCAGGTTGTGCGAAATTTACATAAAATGTATGATGAACGATGTTTTGTCAGCAGAGTTGTCGCTCGGTTTGAGTTTACGGTGTCTGTACTCATTTGTTTTTGGTAAATAAAATATATTCGCTTTTTTGAGATTTCGGGGAGTCATTTGGAGGTATATTTTACGATTTTGTTAGATAACAACATTTCGGATTGAGCATATTTACTCTCTCAAGTCGCATGTGTATATTTGAGATTATTTAGTTATTTATTTAGAATAGATAAACATCATTACCGATCAGTCGTACATGTTTTCCATACTAGCTACCCGTCCTGACTTCATACGGATTTTATTAACTGTTTAATTTTTTTATTCGAAGCTTAATATTTTGAATATTATAAGTAAATAACTCTTTTAATGAATACTTAATGTACAGACAGTATATTATGTAGTTTTGATTTATGAAATCGGTAGGCGGGCAGACAAATGGGTCACATGATGGTAAGTGGTCACCAACGCTCATAAAAATTGGTACTGTAAGAAATATTATAAATTCCTTACATCACCAATGCGCCACCAATCTTGGTAACTAAAATGATATGTCCCTTGTGCCTATAATTACACTGGCTCAATCACCCTTCAAACCGGATTCAATTTGAAAAAACAATTCAATAAGATGAGCCCAACCTCATTTATAGGGTTTTCCAATAGGGACGCTTGAACTTTGACAGCTGATTGCGGCCATGTTGTTTGAGTGACAGCTGTCAAATGCAGTGTGTTATATTCATTCCGTCCTCCCAAACCACCATGGCAGATTACAGTGTCGAGCAGCACGTGCAAATCATAAAATTGTTTTATGAAAATGGGTCTTCAGTTCGAGCAACGTTCCGCGCACTTCGCCCGTTTTACGGTCGCGATGATCGTCCTGCCGAGTCGACTATCCGTCGATTGGTGGACAAATTCGAGTCAACCGGGTCAGTTAACAATCAGCCGGTTCCCGTGCGTCAACGTAACGCGAGATCTGCCGAGAATATCGCCGCTGTGCGCGACAGTGTCCTCGAAATCCCGCGGCAGTCAATTCCGCGTCGCGCACAGGAACTCGGCCTTTCGCAGACGACAACTTGGCGAATTTTGCGTTGTGACTTGAGCCTGCACCCGTACAAGATCCAGCTGACCCAAGAGCTCAAGGTTAATGACCATAGACAGCGCCGTGTGTTCGCTGACTGGGCATTAGAGCAGTTGGAAGTTGACGCCGATTTTGGCAAAAAAATCATCTTCAGCGACGAGGCGCATTTTTGGATGAATGGCTATGTCAACAAGCAAAATTGCCGTATTTGGGACGAGACCAATCCACACGAGGTTCACCAAGTGGCAATGCACCCGCAGAAAGTGACTGTTTGGTGCGGATTTTGGGCCGGAGGCGTGATTGGTCCGTATTTTTTCGAAAACGATAATGGTGTGGCCGTCACCGTCAATGGTGAGCGATACCGGTCGATGATAACCAACTTCTTTTGGCCTGAAATCGAGAATATGGATCTGGACAACATGTGGTTTCAACAGGACGGCGCTACGTGCCACACAGCACACGCTACGATGGAAGTTCTGCACGAGCAATTTCTGGACATGGTCATCTCGCGCGGAGGCGACGTGAACTGGCCACCGAGATCGTGCGATTTGACCCCGCTGGACTTTTTCTTGTGGGGTTTTCTTAAGTCGCAGGTCTATGCCAACAAGCCGCAAACCACCGATGCCCTCAAAGTCAACATACGCCACGCCATCGATCAAATACAGCCCGATTTGTGCGCCAGAGTCATCGAAAATTGGACCTTTCGTGTGCGCGCCACCAACCGAAGCCGTGGCGGTCATTTGAATGATGTCATATTCCATACATAATGGGGTCGATAGACCTTCCAAATAAAAAAATTTCGCAAATATCTCTCCTACATGTATTTTTTTTTGCATTTCAAAGATCAAGCGCCCTTAATGGAAAACCCTATATAAATAACCTTTTTTCTAATTTATATTATTGATAATCTTCTCTGTTATATGTAATTGAAACCATACAGAATCTGTTTCATAAAATTTAACAAAGCACACCCAAATATTCACAAAATTTGAAAGCTTGTGAGTGAAATAGTAACACAAGTTTCATATTGTATGTAAATCTAATCAGCCAAGTCACGGATGGAATGCGAGGTAAAAGCCTTGATTCGGGATCACCTCGTCTTATATTGTTACTATTTGTTACATGTATTTTATTATCGCCTTGTTGGTTTAGTAGGTAGATTGAATGACTGCAAAATATGAGGCTCCGAGTTGCAATCCAAGGTTGAAAGCAGTTCGGTCTGTTTTATCATGCCTCAGAAAGCCCTTAAGGACTGATGGTAATATGCAGTGGGTGAGTTCAAGGGGTCAAAATCGATCATGAGACTTAAACATCGTTATTGCGTACACCGTTGCTCAATTGAGGCTTCATTATTTTAGCCGGAAAACGTCCACTGCTAGACAAAGGCCTCCCCCAAGGATTTCCACGATAGATGATCTTGCGTTACCCGCATCCAACGGCTTTCCGCGACCCTCACGATATCGTCGGTCCACATTGTAAGGCCCCTACAACCTGTAAGGCCCACGCTGCAACTTCCGGTTCGTGGTCGACATTCGAGAACCTTTCTGCCCCAGTGGCCGTCAGTTTTGTGAGCGATGTGAATTGCTAAGTTGAAGTGGCAGTTCTTCGGGTTATGTCGGTTACATTGGTTTGCCTTTATTTGAGACTTAGGTCAATTATATTTGTATGTAGAAACTATAATTGAGTTTCTAAGAACGTTATATAAAAACACATTTTAACATTTGTTTTTGAAACAAACTAGTATTAAAGTAAATCTAGCATTATTCTTCCTGAAATATGTCGAGCATGTTTAGATAAATAAAACTTAACAAAACAAGATACTTTTTGCTTAACAAGATTGTTTATATATTATATACTATAGTAGACTCATAACTCGAGTCAGAAGGACTCGCTCTCCGACGTCATGAAATCCGAAATATAACAATAAGTAATATTTAATCGATTATGTTTCTTTCGTTTCTCTCTGGTTTCGGTTCTTTATACAGCTTGTAACAAAATTCGTGTCCGTCCCGTGAAGTGGTTATTAGGTGTCGTGTGTCGGTTCTATTTATGTAATAATTTTTAAAATACTAAGCAAAAAATTGATCCCGGAAAAATATTTTTTTAATTAAATGACGAAAATTACGTGGCAACACAGGTGCGGACAATAGTGCTTGATAGCTCTTACCTATCGGGTAGCTAAGACACGAGGTCATGACCTCAGTAGTCCAAGTTTTTACCACCAACGTTGTCATTAAACACAATTAATATATTTTTTTAAGTAATTTCCTTGCTTAGTATTTTAAAAATTATTACATAAATAGAATTTTGTTACAACCTGTATAATGTGTATATTTTGTATATGTGTATGACATTGAACTCCAATTTCGATGGCTGGATTTTGATGACACTTTTGTGTTTTTTAAGTGGGCTTAGATTGGTCTCGGGTTGCTAACAGGTTCCAACGTTTTTAGCAGCCAGTAAATAGGTTTCCTATTAATATTCTATGTTTACCGTGGGTTCTTATACCGTTTTCACCATTAGTCAGATTGATTCTTGAGGTGGAATGCTTAGTTATAAAATGTATAACTAGCTGAAATTATTTGGGCATTTGTCGGAAAAAAACACTAGGACTTCCGTGTTATATGAAAATAATGTTTGTTCTAAAAAAAAAGAGTCCTTGGTGTTTTTGTCTCTTTATTTATGTATCGTATTACCTTTGCAATGTCGGGTCGCTAGTATAAAATATGTTTGTGTATTAATGTTCTAAACATTTTACAGGTCTATAAAGTAAAGTAAATTCAAAAAATTTGCCAATAATGTCTCACTACTGGACAAAGCTTCCTTCCTTCCTCTCCCTTCTTGAGAAGGATGCTTAGATCTTATTCCAACCATCCCATCAGGATTTCCTCATGATGTATCCCTCCACCAGGTAGCACGAAATGAATTAAAAACACAATTTAGTAGCACATGACTTTTCAGGTACTAGACAGATTTTCCTCCAATCTCGATTAAAATTTACGTATTCTAGTATATAGATTAACTCGTTAGTTATTAAACATCAACGGTAAGTATTTTGTAACACATTATTAATACACAAGTTACAAGTATATGAAACCATTTCTCAAGTAGAGAACATTAATCATTGTTTCAGCACGCATCAAAGGGATCGTATTCCGCGAAGAACACGTGCAGTTCCGCTGCTAATAGACTGAATCTGGGGCTGCCATTTGTAAAATCAATCAAACTAGAACAAAGTACTAAATCACTTTGGTATTTCACTCGATTGCAGTAAAGATTAGAAGGGTAATGCCGTTTTTGAATGTTTTTTTAATCGAACTTTACGCATACCCCAAACATTTGTTGGAGCGGAGATGATGAGCTTTTTTTTTCGATTTTAAGAAGGCAAACGTTATGATGATGATGTCCTACTAATCGATTTTTGGCCAATATCAAATAAGACTAACGAACTGCACAGGACATATTATAGTGCGTAAAAGAATTTGTCAAATAAAAGGCTATTCACTCACTCTTAAAAACGGACGACCAAAAATCCACGACCGAATAGAGTACAGCTGACTATCCGTGACATCAGGGCGTGCAGCCTTGTTAGGCAGCCACTAGATCAACGAGGCAGAGTAAATCTTACACCTAATAGTGAGTAACTTCCGCCCATATACATTGGAACGATAAGAAATGTGAACGATATATCGTTAATGTGCAATCACATAATCACGCTATCTAAGATGTTATGTTCCTTGTACATTAAAAATGTATTTCACAAAATATTTTTACATAATAAGTGTCCAGATCACTCAAATATTTAAACCAGAGCACAGTTGAATAACTTAACTACTGAATGGCCTGCTCAATATCTAGTCATAGTAGTTAATGTAAATCTCATTTTAGAACGAAATTTGTTGTACTGTTGCACTCCAGGCACTAGTTGAATGAGAGCTGGGCCAAAATAAGAGTAAGACTTTGAGCATTTGCTACACTGTGTCTTTGTGTGCTTACAAGCGTATGATGTCTGGTATATTACTACACATACTACATAGGCATCAGCTACAATTATATGTTAATTTATTTAATCCAGATAAGCGAAATACCACTGACTGCCTGACCCATCACGAAATCTCTGACACTAAATGTCCGATTGACTTGAATTAAGCACAGTTTCGTAACGTAGACGCTCACTAAGAACGGATTTTACACAAACCCTAATCAAAAATAAATCATTCTTTTTTACCCGTGTGAAGCCGGAGCGGTTAGCTAGTATATATGTAGGATTCCTTCAAACGAGGCGTGAAGAGGCATCTTGCGGGCCGACAAGGCGGGAGCGGCTAGTGCAAATCATTCTTCCCTACTGCACAAGTCGTCATCGCGTTTGAACTCTACTACCACTTACCATCAGGTGCAATAGTCATTTGACCTCGCGGAAAAAAAAGAGTAACTTCACCCGGCCGGGTGTCTCATGGTACTTAATTTTTTATAATCTATACCATCTTGTACTGAGTAGTATGCCGTGTATTATTAATGCTTTGTTTACTGTTAATAATACTCAAATTTATTTATTAGAATAGTTATAATTAGTATGAAAAATTACTTAAATCTATATCATATGTTATATGTATTTATAAAGCATTGAACACACCTGCGTGATCGATCACAGTAAGGTAGCCGTGAAGTGGAATCATTTGTAAAGCAAAAGCTACAATTGTGCGACGAAGCGAGATAATTACTATAAAGAGATTCCGCATCCTTGGTCGCACATTTCTGGCCTGAGCTTTACAGATATTATTTTCACGACGCGCTTCAACATCGCTTGTTGTAATTTATCCTTTTGACTCTTGATTAATTCGAAGATTAATAAGAAAAGTATTTACAAACCAAGCGCAGACACTTGTCACTTTTACTAAGTAAAAATTTTTCAAGATGAGTTTGGATAAATTATATTAAATTTTATTTACATTGAAGCCTTAAATAAATACAAATAAAAAATAAATAGAATGCTACAAGCATTTCCCTTTTGAATCGCAATTCCGATTCTCTGATTTTGTTAGGTGAAATAATTTTTGAAATCAGTACTATTTTATTATTAGTTGAGTTAATTAATTACAAACAAACATACAAAAAATAAATTTAACCTCTTTGTAATATCAGTATAGATGTAGATTACGCGCAAGCGAAGCCTGGGGCAACAGCTAGTACAAATATAGGAGTTAAATTTTCAAAAATCCTTTCTTAGTGCTAACCTACTGTGTAGAATGAACCCACCCAGTATGCACTTTTTTATTGTATAGGTGGGCGGACAAGAATATGGGCCACCTGATAGTAAGTGATCAAAATAAGACAATGGCATTGTAAATTTTAACCATCGCTAACATCGCCAATGCGCCACCAACCTTGGTCCCTTGTACCTGTAATTACACTGGCTCACTCACCCTTCAAACCGGAACACAACAATACAAAGTACTGCTGTTTTGCTGTAGAATATATATCCTTAATATCTTGGTATGTCTGTTGATATGCCTCAGTCAATTATTCTTTTATGTATATAAATGAGAAGATAAATTTAACGACCCATTTAGACTTAAAGATTATATACAATTTTAAACGTTATAACGTATGTTGAAATAGTTTACAACGTTTTAAAATCTTGTGACTAACTCAATATTTGCTATTGAATGCTTCAAAGACATTCGATTCTACTGAACTCAAGAGGCGGTGTACCGTTAAGGCTTAGAGATCATACATTAATAATACATGCAAGCTTGTATCACGTACAATAGACTTGGTTCCGTCTGTGCAAATTACACAATACGAAGTTGCTTAAGTAACTTGTATCTTAATATGCACTTTGAACTATACGACTTGGCGTTTGGCTCAATCCGTTTACGCTTTGACTTTCATATTTCCACATATTCATTTTTTGAAGTGGCGTTCTTCTTTAGCGGCGTTGTGCACTTTTTTGTGATGGGTAAAAAATGTTAAACTCGCGTCAGGCCACGTGACCCTGATTGAAAATTCGAAAGACGGATTTTGAAGTGTTAAATTTTTAATGTATTATAAATTGTCATGTTTGTGTACGATAGCGCAATAAATGAATATTGTATTTTATCACATAAATGATAGTACTTTTATATTGATAATTAAAGCAATTCGAACAAAATTTTTCCCTAATCATTCCAAACTATCAAAAATGCACAATATTAATATTCAAGTTTTTACTTCTGCCGGCACTCCCGGAGTGCAACCCGTTGTTTTTTTTATAATATAGACTGATATTATTATTTCATGCACCACCTACCTCATATCTTATGAGTAATTCTTTACGCCTTTTTTTGCCTGGAAGAGAACGCTATGTTGCGATAAGGTCGCCAAAGTTGTATGCCACTGCTCATAATTAGGCTGTATCCATTTTTTTTTTAATCTTTGTGGCGTACAATAAAAGTATTAATAAATAAAAAAAAGTAATTCAAAATGGCGCGGTAAGAAATATTAACTATTCCTTACATCACCAATGCTCTATCAAATACGAATATAGACCAAGAGGCAATTGTGCATTTATGAGTTAAGTCATTCTGACATACCATCAGGTGGCCTGTGTTATTTTAAGAAAATCACATAGAACTCTTTACATGTTAAATTTCTTATCTAAAATGTAAGAGGTCATATGTCGTTAGGCTCAAAGGCGTTGGCATCGCTATTAAAAAACGATTAACCTTACACTGAAGGACATTAGTTAGTTCAGCTAATGTGGTTCGCTTGTGTAATGTATGGTTAAACAGAATCTGTCGGGAATAATGTATTATAAATTCAAGTTATTGATAACATGTCCCTTAATTTCAAGCGCAACGCAAAATATATATTTTACAAAAGGCTAAATGTTAAAAACAATATTGTTCTTTTGATTTTCTTAGGCTATTTGTTGATGTTGGGTACCTCTGTATTTCTGTGTTAAGGTGGTAGGGGACGTGCATCAGTGGTCACAGGGAGAAAATATATAACATCTTATATCATATGTTGGATGGCGAATTTTCGTGGGTGATTTGTACTACTTGGGGTACTAGTGGATATGAACAATTATAATTAGCTGTTACCACTATTGTTCTACCTATAATAAAGAAAAAAAGTATATAATATATCTGTAAATTATTATGATGTCTAAGTTGATAAAAACGTAATTCCGTGGTAATTTATATATCAGCTACGGTAGTCATTCTCAAGGGAGATTAGCCAGCAAGCGCAATCTCTGTTTCCTCACTCTCATAATCCGAAGGGACGGCAAATTCCACACGAGCGGAAAGAGTTCAGGTGTAATACCAATTGGTGTACGTGCTTTCCGAGGTAAGGGCGGAGTGCGAACACTGTCATCATCGAGACTCCGGGCTGACTGAGAGAATAACTCAAAATGTAAGATGTTTTTGGTTCCAGTACCTAAGGGCATGTATATATTATAAATATTATGTCGTACATGGTTGTCGCAGTGTTGCCGTCGGAAATTACATTTAGATATTGAAGTGCGAGTTGCAAGCGCGGACTGATCAAGCGAGCATTCATTCTTGCGCATACGATATGCACTGATTTTATCGTTCATATTAATGTAACGAACAGTTAATAGTTTATCGTATGTTTTCAGTCTAACAGGTTCTCTAATCATTTGGTTCTTAAAGCCGGATTTGAACAAGCGATCTATTACAGTTCACCAAATAATCGAGCCCTGCCCTTTATAACATAGTAATTTATCACATCACGTACTTACTCAACATTTCTCAATCAAGATTAAATATAGACTATAAGCTTCAACTTAAATTCAACTATGACTAATAAATAAAATTTTTGATGTCTGTTTATTTTTCTATAATAAACGACGCGAGAAGTTAATACAGGAACTAATCCTTCGATAAATTTTAAGAATAAACTTTAAGATGCTTAAAATGGACGAGCGAAACACCAGATCGGATGGCTAATGCATGCTTCGTGTCTATCAACAATATAATTAGTCTACAGGTGGTATTGCTGTCTACATATATTGTCAAACATTATTTCTTTATATTTTACCGTTCCGGTTTAAATGATGAGTGTAATTACATTGGATGTCGGACGGATATTTTATATTCCGCAGTAGGTGTGAGAAGTGGTTATTTAATGGTAAGTTAACTTAAGCGAAGGTGACTTACTATCAGGTCAATTTGAAAGTCTGCCTTCCGAAAATAAATTTAAAAAATTTGGAAGGTGATGAAACGGTTACTATAAACAAATCGAATACAATTAATTATTTGTGAGTAGTCACAAATCTAAATACAATTTTTAAGAATAAATAAATATATGGTTGAAATATAATAACTATTAAATTATTAACGAAATACATAATAATGTAAAAAAACATTTAGTGTTATATATTAGGTCCTTACATATGAAATTAGCGTTTTGTCGTACTGACCACTTTGATCTGAAATATCTCCTCTTTGGTTAAGAATTCCAAATTCAAATTTATAAATTCATTTAGCTGGTACATTTGAGTTTTGAAAACGGTCATTCATTTGTTTTTTTCCTCATTATATTTTTCTTTGGCGTCGCTTATTACCGCACAATGGAAAACATGAAATATAGGTATATTTACGAGTACGAGTTCTACCGTGGCACCAGTGCTGCAGAAACAGCTCGAAGGATTAATGATGTGTACGGCGCTGTTGTCGCAAAAGAAAGCACGGTATGTTTTTGGTTTCAACGTTTTCGTTCTGGAAATTTCGACCTTCAGAACCAACCTCGTGGACACGGGGCACACATGTATATGGTTCTACAACAGGATCCCAGAAAGCGTTCAGAATGCCTCAGTGGCTAAATTTAAAAAAAATTGTAAAGGAACGCTTGTGTGCTAAAGGTTATTATACAATTAATGATTTTATGGATGATATGCACAACTTGGGAATGACACGATCGCTGCATAGCTATTTCAATTTTTTTTTGTAAACTTTTCATGATACAATAAAAAAAAAGACAAAAAAAGACCCTCTGCGTTTCTTTCGCCGGTTCTTCTCAGGGCTGGGTATTTATTTTCCGAACCGGTGGTAGTTTCTAATTTGACTATCAATAAGAAAGTGTAATACTTCAAAATTGAATAAAGTATTTTGAATTTGAATTTTGAATTTTTGACAGCCGGAGACCAAAGTTGAAAATGAAGAATTAAAGGCTATTGTGGAAGCGGATCTATCACAAAGCACTTCAGAGATAGCTGCAGGCTTCGGGGTAAGTGATAAAATTGTATTAATCCACTTGAAGCAAATCGGGAAAGTAAAATAACTTGAACGATGGGTACCTCAGGAATTGAGTGAATCGAACTTGCAAACACGCCTCGACTGCTGTGTTACATTGTTCAACCGACACAATAATGAAGGGATTTTAAATCGAATTATTACTTGTGATGAAAAGTGGATATTGTACGACAATCGTAAGCGCTTGTCGCAATGGCTGAACCCTAAAGGCCCAGCCAAATCCTGCCCTAAACGAAAATTGACTCAGAAACAGTTACTTGTGAGTGTTTGGTGGACTAGCGTCGGTGTCGTTCACTACAGCTTTCTAAAATCTGGCCAAACGATTACGGCAAATATCTATTGTCAGCAACTGCAAACCATGAAGGAAAAACTAGCTAAACAACCGAGATTGGTCAATCGCTCTAGGCCACTACTGCTTCACGACAGCGCAAGACCACACACTGCACAACAAACAACCACTAAGTTAGATGAGCTACAATTGGAATGTCTGCGACATCCACCGTACTCTCTTGGAGAATTTCTTATATAAAAATTCAACTCCGATGCGGCAGTCCAAACCGCCTTCAAAGAGTTTATTGATTCTCGCCCTCATGGTTTTTTTAGTAAAGGGAAGGCAAAAGTGCATAGATAACAACGGTGCATACTTCGATTGATTAAAGATATATTACAATAAAAAAAAATTGGCTTTATATTCCTCCCGTACAAAACGCCAATTTCATATGTAAGGACCTAATATATAAGTTATAAATCATAATACTTTATTGAATGTCATGTTATAACGGCGAAAGTTCTAGAGTTACGGCAGTAACCTCACGTATAAAAGTATATATAATAGTTTTAAAACTATTACAGACAGATAGAAACGAAAATAAAATATAAACATACAGACAGAACTTAATACGGTATTATCATATACATATATGAACGTTAATAGATGAACATGTCACAGCGATATAGAACAGGTGTGTTAATGTTAGGAGACAGCATCTGGTATTTAGAGATTATATAAAAGACATATCCATTTAATTTGTTATGATTATAATGTTAATTAACGACTTAAATGACGTATACATACTGATTTAATCAAAACCTCGACTTGGTTTTTTTAAAAATAGAACACAAAATCATATAAATTGAAGTAAATTACTCACTCAATTACTCTTAAAAATCCAAATAAAGCTTTTGGACATATTCAACAAATCACTAGTCGCGCCATTAATGAATTTATTAATGTAACTGTATGTCTAACAACAAAATGGCGGTTTTAAATTAGCGCGCTTCTTTTTTTTTAACAACGTTGTTGTATGGTTCAAGGTATCGTTATAAATTATCTGGGACACAGCACAATCATTTGTAAATAATAAAAACAAATAAACATTTAGTTTCATGGAAATGCTTAAATATATTATGTAATAAGTTGATTGGTCATTTTACCGACACAAAATGAAAATACGGTGAATAGCTTAGATAAATCTTCAGTCGTTAAAAAATGTTAGATTAAAGAACAAAGGACAGCAACACCGCGGAATAATTTCAAAAATGTATTCTATTTTTAAACATCGCTGAGCTGCTAATACTTGGTCTATAAAGTTCCGAAGATAAAATAATTGCTCACTTTTGCAGGAAATAGAATTGCCATTTCACGGAAAATATCTAGTTAAATGTCACCAATCCACACGGATATGATTTATCTCGTAAAGCCGCGTCTACACTAAAGAAAAATTGACAGCTTTTGCGTTGTCAACAGGATGTTGGTGGCAACAGATAATTTCAGTAATAAAAAAATATATCCATTTGTGATTGTTTTTTTATATTTTTTATTTAATTGACTTTTAATTTCTTTTTATTCATCGAAATCCTGTCAACTATGAGTCAACATTATTATTGTTTAAATATAAATGACCTCGAGTTCATTCATTTTAAAAGATGTGTATTCTGAGTGAGCGTTTATTGCGTTTGAGGAAAAGTTTAACAATTACTTAATTTAAGTTTTTAAATATTTAGTTATTTCATTTTGTGTAAACTATAATAATTTTAAACATCAGCCGTTACCGTTACCGTATGTTACTAATTATTATAATAGACATAGTATCATTTCGTAAAATATTCGTTAATTATTTTTGTATTAAGAAATACTAAATTTATTTGGTGGTCATTACTTTCTCTACCGCCAAGCAGCATAGATTTGTCGGCTGCAGATAATTATTTGATTTCAATGATTTTTGTTTGAAGTTTCTTTGGTGTCCAGCCTAGAATTTTGAATCGGTAACCCAACATCCATCCTATTCTATATACGCCTATACTATGACTCGTTTTTCCATTTCCATAACTTAGTTTTTAACTTAGCTCTCATGTTTCAAGATTAACATATTTGTATGTAAATCAACGTGTAAAACAGAACATATGACGAAATTAAGACATACATTATGTACTAAAAAGGGACCCCTGGGAGCGGTACGAGTGATGTACGTTACAAAATTAACTTGTCAGGCCAATTTTTACAGACGAAATATAATAAAATTACAGGAGTCCTTGTGAGCGATTGTAGTAACCTGGTTGTGGCCAAATAGATAATTTATGTTATTTAATTATGGGAAAAGATTACTGAGATTCTTGCCAGTTATTTTGGGTAGAATCTACACTTTGAACCGGCTGGCTTTTTAATTTTTTTTGTGTTGTCTCGTAGTCTCCATATACTTGTGGTCTGTGCCTTTGTTTACTGAGATTTTTGCCAGTTCTGTTGGGTATGATTTACACTTTGAACTGGCTGGCTTTTTAATGTTTTTTGTGTTGTCTCGTAGTCTCCATAAAATTGTGGTCTGTGCCTTTGTTGTATCTTCCAAAGAGTTTGTAGTGTGTGTGCAAAAAAAGTGTTATTTTCATTACCAGACAATATCACAATTTTTTGAATTGCGATTTAATTTATTTTATTGGGATTCTGGATTTAAAAGTTGATCTGCATGGTGTTCGGCCAGCCTGTCCATTTTAGATGTTTCAGACGACCTAATTTTACAAAATATGTTTTCATTTGATTTGAAGAAAAACAAATATATAAAGTAACATTTCTTTCATTGTTGTAAAAAACATTTTATTTATGACGATATTATAAACGTAAATTAAAATAACGGCTCCCTTAAAGAGAAGGATTATGTTTAATCCGCCATGTTGCTTCACAACGTGTTGGCGCGTATACAATTATTTTCTTTCTTACAATGTCTTCCTAAATCTAAACGAGATACAACAGTTCAATTATTTCTTATGTATCAATCTTATTTTGTAGCTTTACATTCAATTTATAATATCTATATAATATAAGGCTCATATGTTAAATAAAAATATTTAATTTCAGAATTAAAAATATGTACATCAGATGAAATACAAACAATCATTAAAAATTTAAAAATAAATACAAGTGCCGATATTTACGGTATAACGCCCAAAATCATAAAATGTATAAGGGATATAATATGTAATCATTTGTGTTTGTGTTTTAACAAATGCATGAAGGAGGGTGTATTTCCGGATAGCTTAAAGATGGTTAAAGTTAGTCCTATTTATAAAGCTGGCCCCAAAACTGACCCCGGGCACTATCGTCCCATATCAGTGCTACCCGTACTATCAAAAATATTGGAACGAATTTTGTTTAATAACCGTTTAAGTAAATATTTAATAGATATAAATTTTCTCTGTCAAGGACAGTATGGTTTTCGTGCAAAATCAAATACTCTTTCGGCGACAATTGATCTAACTACCAAAATAAAAACTAATATCGACCAAAAAAAGATAGCTGTAGGCATTTTCATTGACTTAAAAAAGTTTTCGATACTATCTCACATACTAAGTATTTTGCTTGATAAATTATAAAGTATTGGTGTGGCTGGACCAGCTTTCAAAATGTTTGAATCATATCTGACAGATAGAACAGATTGTCAAAATCGAAAATTTTAAAAGTAGTTCCCCTGGGGATTCATCTGTGGAATACCACAGGGATCGATCCTAGGCCCCCTCTATTATTTTTGATCTGTCAGATGACACATGCTTGTTTTATTTCGGTGATTCATTTCATAAGATAATGTCGGATGCTCAAACTGATCTCGATACACTAAACGAGCGGTTTCAGTATAATTTACTTACGATAAATGTTGCTAAGACCTCCTATATGGTTTTTACTGCAAAAAATAAAAAGATTCCCGAAGTAGACCCATTAGTTATTAACAATCAAAATATAAAACAATCAGAAGAAGAAAAGTATCTTGGACTTATACTAGATTCCAAATTAACATGGCAAGCTCATATAGATTATCTACAGTCAAAAATAACATATTTAACGGGTGCTTTACGCAGGTCGGCACGTTGTATACCAAATAAAGTTAGAATTATTATATATAACTCACTAGTAAAGCCACTATTAGATTACTTAATAGAAATATGGGGGGGGGGGGGCAACTAAAACAAATTGAAAAGATCTTCAAAGATCCCAGAACAAATTACTAAAAGCGCTATTTAAACTACACTACTACTTCCCGACAAAAGATTTATATAAGAAAACGAACACACTATCCATTAATCAATTACATAAATACAAAACATGCATACTAATTAGGAAAATGCTTACGGGTTCAGTACACACACAAGTAACCTTTAAAACAAAATCATATAAAGACAATACACGAAACAAATGCAAACTACAATTACCGAAAGCCAGAACAAAAAGATATGGCTCAAAAACCATATTGTTTAACGGGGCACTACTATACAATAGCTTACCTAAAAAAATTATTAATGAAAAATCTTTTGAAAATTTTAAGACCGAACTGAAAAAACACTGTCAAAAATGTAATTGAGAAAGATATGTATATGTAGCATATATGTATATATGTATACTCACTTTTGTTTTTATATAAAGACACCGATAATCATAACTATAATATAGATATAAGAAAATAATGTAATTAGTTTCTCGAGTAACTGAACTTTTGTTCTTAATGAGAAATAAACTTCTTAAACCATAAACCATAATTTTGTGATTAATTAATTATTAGAGTGCATCTACTACGGATGCAATGGGAGCAATTTCAAAGTCGGATATGACGTTTTTATTTGTAACGATTAATTGAAACTATTCTGACGCACAAATATTTTATAACGGTCACGTAGACAATGTAAAGCATACGATTTTAAAGTACGTTACTGATATTCGGTGTAACAGATTTATTTACAAAGAATCCAAATTTTCCTTAATGGAATATTCAAAGACAGTTAAGGATAAAATTAAACAATAGCAATGGATTTATAATTTCATCGTACAATTATTATAAGAATTTAATTAAAATTAATTCCATTGTATTATCTATACATAATATAATAAGGCATTAGAAACCTTGTCTTTACATTGACTTAACTTACCAAAAGAGCGTAGGCGATAAAAAAAGTATTAATGACAAAATGAAATTTTTACTTCTGTCTGTTTGTATGTGCACAATAATCTCAAAAACTGTTTTTTTTTTTGTTGATTTAACAAATAGATTAAGCTCAGCATGCGCAACATTTAAGCTTTGCTTCGTTTAAATCGGATGCGAGTGAAAAAGTTATCGTCATTTAAATATATTTTTAAATTTGTCTTCTTCACATAAAATAAAGCAGAATCCTTATGAGTGTGGACTATGGATGAAAAAATAGTAAGAGAACAAGTTTTTTTTTAATATATAGTATTAAGTACGATTTTCTTGAGGACGAAGTCGCGGGCACCAGCTTGTTTATAATAATAATTTCAAGCGGTTATTTTCATTTTAACTGAAATAATACTTTATTTGTGTATATAATATTTTTAAAAATATTATATCTGTGGGATAATAAATATAATCTCACGATCAATGCCCTTTACGTAACCAGGGGGAGCAAGTTTCGTAACAAGGCTAGGTAGGGAGGCATGGAAAATACATTTTTTTTATACGCCTGACCCAGGATTTGAACACGTACAGGCTTTACAACTGTAAAAGCTTGCCACTAGGTCGCCCAGTTCTACATATTATGGAATTAATATAAGTATGTGTTTACTGTAGAAAATGAAATGAAATTATGAATAAATACTCTATCTAATTATATCTCTATATAATGTAAATATTTATACTTTTATCACGCAATTGTTATTAATCATATTTATTATCTGTGGAATTTTTTCCTCTTTCAGCGAGTGCCGTGGGAATAATGCTGTTTCCTGAAGCTGATAAAGCTGCGCGGCATTGACCCATACTACGAGTCCGATGTTGAATCATTTTCATATGAAACAAGCGGGATTCGGTTTTTATTGATGTTGTAAAATATTTTTAGGGATAAACTGAATGTTTTTCCTCGTGTCGAATTCGAATTCAAATACAATTATTAAAAAAATAATAATTGGCCATGGACATTTTTTTTATTAATGAACGAGTTTGTAAATATTGTCTATGATAAAAGGCAGGTACGAAATGAAGCTTACTTTACAAATAAACTTCATTTCACTACATCGAAGTCATATAAAATATTCTGTGCAAAACAATTTTAAAGGCAGGTACAACGAATATAACTTACATTTAATTTGATTTATTTGTTCTAACTCATATTATAAATGCGAAAGTGTTTTTGTATAGTTATTTATACATACGTACTTATACACGTATTATACACGTATTTATACACGTCACAAATGTTCGACATATATAATCTTCCTTTATTAGTCAATTGATAGTTTAAACCTCTATCGAATAATCGGCAGAATGATTACTCGATTTCTGTCCGTGATGTTGACATATCGTTCTGTCATATTAATTGATGGACATTTTTGGTTCGGGCTGCTCGTTTATTATTTTGATTGGTTTCTGGCGTTCTGGAATTTCATTGGAAG
This sequence comes from Nymphalis polychloros, assembly GCA_905220585.2. NCBI lineage: Eukaryota > Metazoa > Arthropoda > Insecta > Lepidoptera > Nymphalidae > Nymphalis > Nymphalis polychloros. Next base: position 2,345,632 of record HG992264.1, on the reverse strand, counting down.
CGTTTTAACTATAATTGTGTAGCTATTTTGACGTATGTATTAATATAATTCAATTTGTGTTGATCAATTATTTTCTGTTTGCAATCGAGCATAATGTCCCACAGATGGGCTAAGGTTTCCTTTCCTCGGTTTTTAAGAAGGAGGCTATGAGCTTAGACTACCACGTTTCTCTAAAGTGGGTCACTTAATGGTCATATACATATTTTAGTTATATCTAAGATCTTTTTTCATTCTTTGGTTTTACCAGTAGTATCTAAAAAAACAAATAATAATAATAATATATATTATAATAATATAATGTTTATATACATTAATTCTGTTTAATTTATATAAATAAACTTTCTATTACTTACGTTTTTAAATCAATACTAATATCGTAAATGCGAAAGTAACAGTGTCACGTTTTCTGGGCTAAAAAATTAGACCGATTTTGATGGTACTTTTTTACTGAATACCTGCCCCCTAAGCAGTGGTAAGAACGCCTGAATCTTAACCGATGGTCCCGGGCATGTACTACTGAATTTCATGTGCTTAATTTGTGATTTTAATTCATCTCGTGCTTAACGGTGAAGGAAAACATCGTGAGGAAACCTGCATGTGTCTAATTTCATTGAAATTCTGCCACATGTGTATTCCACCTCATTGCATTCCACGCATCGGAACAACGTGGTGGAATAAACTCCAAACCTTCTCCTCAATAAACGGGCTCTTAATTTACTGTACTGTAAATATGTCATTAGCAGTTCATCCCGACTTCGAACGAGTGACTTTTTTTATTTTATTAAGAAAATTCTTTATATTTCAATTTAAATATAGATCAATTTAAATTATCTGAGAATATTCTAAAACATACAAAAAAAAACATCAAAATCAAAGACGTTTAGGAATTTAATACATTCATAAAAATGCAAAACCCAGCAGGCGGTGTTCTGCCTGTGAATATGTACTAATTGTCATGACAATGGGTTGAACGATGTAGAGGTGATGCAACGCAAGTAGTATAAAAAGGATATGATCACAGCACAAACCGGAGTATAATATATTTATATTTATTTTATAGGAACCCCAAGGGCAAGGGCAAGGGCGAGCGTTAAAAGCAACAAAATATTATATAACCGCAAGTCTCGTATCATATCTAAATTTGGGGTTATCACAAAAAGTACCTGTTTTTTTTCTTTTTTTTATCGCTGGAAAACGCCTTTACGCGTTTCCCCCACAAGATGTGGGGCTACCCGGCGCTCTGAAGGCGCCGGAATACACACTAAAAAACCAGCGGTACCCACTCCGACTTTTCGGGGGACGTCACGGGATCGCTTGCGCATACTACCATGACGTCCCGGCGGTAGGATATGTCACCTTTTCAAAGATGGCGGAGAAAGCTCATAGGAATCATACAATCATTGTTGACTATTGTAATTGAACTTATTCGTAGATAAAGTTTTTAGTGCATTGCAGATGTCCATGGGCGGTGGTAACCATTTTCCATCAGATGGTACATTTGTCCGTCCACCAATGTATTATATATAGTAATATTAAAAAAAACGAAGTACAAGATATCATATTTATGTTCAAAAACAAATAGGCTTGTTCTACAAAGACGATAATTTCGTTTGATCTGAAATTTGATTTTCATAGAAATTGTTTGGACGTATATTAATTATTATCTAAACAGTCATAAATTTATGTAATATCTAAATTCTTCACTTACAAAGTATATAAACAAATTTTCATCTAGATTAATTTACAACATTTTAATATGAAAATATATTAAAATTTGATATAATAATTAATAAATAACTTTAGAAATTATTTTATTTCAAAAAGCGTTACAGTTGCGTTGATTGTACTTAAATATTTCTCTTTACATAAATTACAAATATCTTGTATGAAAAGTCTAAGTAACGGCTCACCTGATGATAAGTGACTATCACCGCCTATGGACATCTGCAACACCCGAGGGCTTGCAGGAGATTTGCCGGCCTTTAAGGAATAAATATGGTCTTTCATTGAAGGTTTCTATGACATATCGATTTCGAAAAGCCGGTGAAAGCTGGTTCCATGGTGAATATCGAGTTTGTTCTTGAAAAATAGTTCTAAAGAAACAGGACCTGCTGATAATATTTATATATAAATGTTGTATCTGGTTCGTAGTAATAAATTTTGTTACGACTTTAATTCTGTTTCTATGAAACATTAAATAACGTTTGAATGTAATAATCCGTGTTTGTTATCATTAGTTATTACATATGAAAATAAATATGCCCCATTTATTACCGTTTTGATCATTTTAAATAAAATTTTAGTTAGAAATATTATTGTAACCTTGTAAAAAACTGAATTTTATCGAAGAGAAAACTTTTTAGATGTGTAACGAAAAACATTTTCATCTTCGGGAAATATACTTCCTGCGATTCTTCTTGCTTCTATAAAATATGTATTAAGCTATATAAAAAAATATAATAAGGGTTTCTAAATCGATATTAAATCCTCATGCTTTAATTTTATTTATATTTTAATTTAAAAAAAAAGTTTAATTTACTGAAACAACGAAAATTACGTGGCAACACAGGCGCGAGCAACAGTGCTCAATAGCTCTTACCTATCGGGTAGCTAGGACACGAGGTCATGACCTCAGTTGTCCATAACATTTTCGTCATTTACAATTGAAAATGACAATTATATTTTTTATGGGTCAATTAATATTTTTTTATTAGAATTTTAAAAATCATTACATAAATAGAACCGACACACGATCCCTAATAACCACTTCACGGGTTGGACACGAATTTTGTTACACGCTGTATATGATTGTAGTATTAGCATAATATGCTAATTAAATATGTATTAAAAGTTTTTCACCCTTTAAAACCTTTTATTAGACCTGGAACGATGGCAAGGTGCCTTGTAAACTGATACTAATATATTTGTGCTCTCAAGTCAGAGGACCTAGTGATGCTCTAACCGTGAAATTGTTGGTTGATTTTTCAAAATGTTACCTTTGGACATTTGAACATAGACTAGAAGAGTTTTTGTTGCAACCTGTATGTTGCAACAAAAACCCTGTCCGACCCGTTAACTGGTTATCAGGTATCGTTAGACGGTTCTATTAATGTAATCATTTTGAAAATTCTAAGAAAAAATATTAATTGACCCATAAAAATATTAATTGTCATTTTCAATTGTAAATGACGAAAATTTCATGGACAACTGAGGTCATGACTTCGTGTCCTAGCTAAGATATGTAAGAGCTATTGAGCGCTGTCGCCCGCGCCTGTGTTGCCACGTAATTTTCGTTATTTAAGTAAATTCAACTTATTTTATAAATTAAAAAAAATTAAAATTAAAGCAGGAGGATTTAATATCGATTTAGAAACCCTTATTATTATTTTTTCTACAGGTAACATTGTGTACTCTGAATTGGTATGTTGCGGTTCAAAGGTTACTGAGTCGGTGTAGTTACAGTTACATGGTATATAACAATCCCTAATTGGTGGTGCATTGACGATGTAAGAAATGTTATCTGTTTTTTCCAATTTAGTTCCAATATTACATTCTTATCAAATAAACATTGGACGCCTTTAACGTCATCAGCTGCTACTCACTAATCACAATTTAAATTTAAATTTGGGTATTTCAGAAAATCAAGTTACGGTCTCAATTGGATGTAAGCCGTGCTGAAAATTTATATGTAATCTAGCTTTTCATCGCGGTTTCACTCGCGTAGTTCACGTTCACTTGGTAATACGTGGATACAATATAGCTTACGTTACTCGCTGATAAAGTGGCTTTCCATTGGGGAAAGAATTTTTAAAATCGGTTTATTGGTTTAGGCGTCAAAGCGTAACAAACTAACAAACAAACTCACATTCGCATTTATAATATTAGTTAGGTTGTACTACATATAATAATTGACATATGTTATTGATTTCTTATACCTAATTCATATATGTCATATATCTATTCGAAATAAGCTAAGTTGTTGTTTATATATAATTAATAAATAAACATATAAAGCTATGTATTCAGAGCACATCTGATGACGTCAAAACAAAGAATGATATAAGATTTCATTTAATATTAAAATATTTTAGAAAGCTCATAACAAGTAGTATGTCATTATATTTTATGCTAAATATCTCTGGGAAAACTGCGATTTTCATATTAAAATCCGTATCAAAGTCCATTCATTGCTGTTCTAGATTAGCCTGAGCATATAGACAAGAGCGCTCATATATTTGCGACTTCAGCGCAGTCAAGGAAGATATTACTTCCCTTTTTGTTTCCTCTAAGCATTGTAAAAAGGCAACAGATTAAATAAACTGTAAGGACGAGCGCTGCGTTAATGAAACCTCTTTGAAGGCTTGTAAAAAAACACATTTATAAATGTCCACTAATAGAAATAAAATAATAGTCGAGATGGTCAATTATTAAAAATCTGAGATTTTATATGCTCATAATCCCTTTTATATGTTTAAGGAAAACGATCGAATATATTGATAATAATATTACATAAACACGCGTCTACACACATTTACTGTATAATTTTTATCAATCACGTTCATAGATTCGGTTTGAAAACCAAATTAGTAATAAGTTGAACAGGGATAGGAAACAATACATGTAAAAAAAGATAAAGGCTATCTGTACGTCTTCAATGATAAAGACGCTATGAATATGCCAATGCTCTCTCAGCACGGTCGAGACCAAGCGGGACGCTTACAGCAGCCCCGCTGGAGGAAACAAGATCCCGGCTTGCGACTTATCGTGACGACCGCTAACGATAACGTCCTAAACGGAGGTGATTTTTTTCAGGAGATAATCCTTAAGACGTTCTCAATGCATGTGGAGTCCCCTTTTGTTGGCTGAACCAGAGATTTCTAAACCGTCGACACTGTCAGTCGTTGTCAGGTCAGTAGTACAAAATGCAATACACAAATGGTTTCGATTTACTTACGATTATTTATTTAATATTCAATTTTATTGTCCGCTATATTCAATCAATTTTTTTATTTATTTGTAAATAGGTAAAATAGGTCAATGAAAGAGAATCCTCACATTGGTGAATTAATTATTACAATTACTTTCTGAAAAATGTATACTACTTTTTTTTACATTTTCTCTATATATACAGAATTCGAACAGAAAAATTAGTATTTTGTCTATAAAAAAATTAAGGATACAATTCAAATTCCAAAATTGGATTTTGTTATTTGACTTTGAACTTAAACATTGAGCCATGATTTAGTATTTAATTATATAAAGCCAGCAAGGCCATACCAAGCGAAGAAGGTTTGACTGCTATCAAAAACAGATAAAATTACAATAAAAATAGTAGGCGGAATCGAGATGACCTTTGTCCTTTTTTCGATAAATAGAAACAATTTGACCAAAGACAATACGCGACTTACATTCTTAGTTCGAACGATATTTCCCGCCCTTAATGCGTGAGCGAAATAATATGAAAAATTAGGATTTTTTTCAGTCAGTCAGTTCACTGTTCAGTAGACGCGTGACAAGCGCCGAGTGTAGACGTGTTGAAAGCTATCGCTCAACGAGCCAAAGTTTCCCGCGCGAAAGTTTCCGATCCATTACTGCACAAAGTGACTCAATATAATTTTATGACCGTGTTAAAAAAGTGTTTTAAATACGTTTTTATTAGTGCACCCGTGTTTCGTGATTAAAACTTGCTCGGCCGTATTTTTTTGATGCACGTAAGTTATTTTAATAATTTAATTTACTTTAATGTTTATAATTAAGTCGTTTTGAACTCGAAACCTACAAAATGAGACGTGCATCTTTTTTAATTACATCATAACTTCTAAAACGGCCGTTCAGAAAATGAATGGCATACAGAATTTATTGATATGGGCTTTCGAGATTTTAATTAAATTATAGCAATGTTAGTGTCACTTAAGATGTAAAATGTTTGTTATTGATGATCATTTGGACAGAAAAAAATTTATAATTATCTAGGTAGTTTTAAAAATAGGATATTATTTTGTATAGAAAAGCGTTTTTACTTTAGAATTAAATATATAATTACCATTTTAATCATCTACACATATTTTTTTTCTTATACCAAACAATTAAGCAATCAAATTATGTAAGTAATGGTTTTTTATTCATTATATATAACCATATAAATAAATAAATTACATAAATATTGGGCTCGAATTTGAAGTCCATTTGGCAAAATTATACAATAAAAAAAAATCTTACTCTATTATTGTATTATACCAAAGTTATCAACATACATTAGTCATAATAATATGTCTAGTGCATAAATACAAACAGCTATTGTCTTTTCAGTATCAGAAACGGCAATTTATTGTTTCTCGACCATAATGCTCTAAGTGACCCCTCATAAGTCTTCATTGAGATGAAAATAAATGTAGGGGAACAGTTTTATTGCATAGATTAAGGAATAAACTACAATTTAGATTCGAAATATTTAATATATATTTCATTTTTATATTATCTTTTATTACCACGAATACAATGATGTTATACTTAGTCTAGTTAATTTTAATTTATTTAAGCTTTTGTCATTTGCTAGAACATCTATTAATTATTAAAAAATATAGGTATCATGCGGAACATTCTTTTCTCGTATAAACATAATTGAGTATCATTTACATATTTTGTGGGGTTAAATATGGTTTTGCCATAGGCCCCAAAAATATCAAACCTGTCCCATTTACTACTTTTGAAAGAAAATATAGTATCGAGACGTTTCTTTGCAATAGGTTATTAAACAATAGCTGAGTTTATAGAAAATAGCATATTTTGCGAATGATGATGGCTATTTCTTATATTGAAAATAATAATAATAAAGTTTGACTAAATACGTTCAGTTTCTTTCTAACGAAGTTCGCTTAAACTTCTTCCCTATTTTCCATTTTCAAGCCGGTGGTAGCTTTTCCTTTTACTAATAATAAACTAACTATTACTTTGATTTTTGACTGCCTCGTTGGTCTAGTGGCTAGTTATAAGGCCGCAGACCACTGGGTGGTCCTGGGTTCAATCCCCAGGTCGGGCCGGTTGGGTTTTTCTGTCAAAAAATTCTCAGTAGCAGCCCGGAGTCTGGAAGTTGGAAGTGTGTATACTCCCGTGCCTCGGAAAGCACGTTAAGCCGTTGGTCCTGCGCCTGAACTCTTTCCGGTCGTGTCGGAATGCCATCCCATCGGATTATGAGAGCTAAGGAAAAGAGAGTGCACCTGTGTTTACGCACTATAGTAGCTCCTGCGCAGATGGCTCATCTCTCTTGAGATTGGCCGCCGTGGCCGAAATCGGTCTGGATTTACTTACTTTGATTTTATAATAAGGAAATATAATTTAATAAAATATATGTATTATATATTTCATCAAATCTTATTATATCAATGTATTCAGAGAATAAAGAAGAATGAAGTTCTTCACAACGAATATCTATCAAGCACCATATTATATAAAATAATATATTATATAATCGACAGTTATTTTTAATCTCAACTTCGCAATAGTAAATTCCTACTTTAATAGATAAGTGGAGAAATTTTAAATCGAGTTTACATGGTTATTAGGTTTTGAACTATTGTAGTACAGTGGTTATCATCATATAAGTCATTTTTTTTACATTAAAAGTACGTGACACTTACTGTATATCGTGAGCTTTAAGACAGGGGTCAGTAACCTTTCCGTAGTCAAGGACTCGATGAGAATAAGGACTACCTATTCGTAAAAATAAGTGCAGTGTTATTAAGGAAAAGTATCGTATCACGAATGCAGGATAGCCCGTTATAAGTGTTCGTGTTTTGGAACGAAGTTCCTTATGGGGCGTTGCGGAGGGGTACCTTAGCCGGCAAAAAAAGCGTTGGATTTACTTTCAATTTTTATTCAAAATTAAATTTTTCAATTTTATTTTAGTTACCATAAAGCTATAGTTTCTATGATAGAACATGATTAGTCTTAATTATTATTATTCGTGTAAATAGCTGTTTCTTTGTATATTATTATTATATATTTTTTTATAAATCATTGTAAACAAAATAAAAGTGTTAAGATAATTTTGTAAAGTTTTTTTTTTTAATTTTATCGATAAAAATGTCATAATAAAAAATGTCATAATAAATAAGGAACTTCGTTCCTATCTGGTGTCCCACGACACCACACGGTTTTTTTATAAAACTTTATTTATATCGTTAGAAAACTTCGTTGGAAAAACGCCTTTACGTTTTATTAACTTGAAGTTTATGTGGTGCTCGCCGACGCGGAGTGCGCCGGAATACCCACAGTGAAACCAGCGGTACCCACTCCGTAACTTCGGGGGGTGTCATGGGATTGCTTACGCATACAATGACGCTACCAACCATGTTGCCTGACGCTTATCACACACCTGATTTATAAGGAACTTATACATTTGAACCATTCCAATGTTGCCAACACTAAATTAAGTAAATTGTATTTTCGCATTCATTTTACTCTTATTTTTTTTTTGTTTTAATATTCACATTTATTTAATTTATTTAGTATTATATTTATAATTTTATCATTGTTCGTAATGTGTGCTTTAAAAACTAACAATTTTTTCTGCATGTACCACAATTTTTCCGAAAGTATATTAAATACTTTCGGAAAAATTGTGGCCACTTTCACCATTGATTGAGCACCACTGAGCTCCTGTAATAAAGGTATCATATACGATGACTACTAAAAACATGGTAATTTATTAAAACGAATTCAGCAGTTTATTCGCAAAGTGCCCATAGACTGAGAAACGAATTAAAAAATACGTTTATTGCCTTTATCTCAATATTAATGACCCATGGGACCAATAAAAAAAAATGGATTTAAAGGCGACTACCGAATGGGTCACGTGATAGCAATTGGTGACTAATGGACATATTACCAATTCCTTACATCGATCGTCAGCAATTGAGTGTTCATGGTACAGTCGAGCATTGATGTGTAGTGTTAAAACCATGACTTGGTGATATACTATCCAATGAATCCAGATGGGCTTATACAATGCCACTTTTTTATAGAAAAAGTAGGCGAACGAGCATATGGGCCATGGTAATGGGTCGACAACGCCCATAGACATTGGCATTGTAAGAAATGTTACCCATCTCTTACATTGCCAATGCGCCACCAACTTCGAAACTAAGATGTTATATACTTTGTGCCTGTTGCACTGGCGTACTAACCCTTCAAACAGGAACACAACAATACCAAGTAATGCTGTTTTGCGGTAGAATATTTGATGAGTGGGTGATAACTACCCAGACGAAACACAATGCCCTACCATCAAGTTGATTGTAATATTAATTGCAGGCCGAGGGTTGTGTTTACGATTGTAATTCATTTCGGTGTCTGTTGGAAATTTTGACACATGTATATCATTTGGGGAGATGAATAAACTACAGAGCCCTCGCATTAACAAAAGGGAAGACTAATCCGATCATTTATGGAATGGTATTCAACATAGTATCTATGTTATATTACTAGCTTGGGATTCAGTGGTTGACGAAAATCCATCATGTACCTAACGAACATAATGCCATTTAAATTATCCATGACTAGCTGTGCCCCGCGGTTTCACACGCGTATAATTAACAAAAATGTTACAAATAAAAATAAGCCTAGAGCCTTCCTCGATAAAAGGACTATCCAACACAGAAATAATTTTTAAATTCGATCCAGTAGTTCCTGAGATTAGCCGGATCAAATAAACAAACTCTTCAGCTTTATATATATATTTTTTTATTGTATAGGTTGGCGGACGAGCGTATGGGCCACCTGATGGTAAGTGGTCACCAACGCCCATAGACAATGGCATTGTAAGAAATGTTAACCATCACCTACATTGCCAATGCGCCACCAACCTTGGGAACTAAGATGTTACGTCCCTTGTGCCTGTAATTACACTGGCTCACTCACCCTTCAAACCGGAACACAACAATACAAAGTACTGCTGTTTTGCGGTAGAATATCTGATGAGTGGGTGGTACCTACCCAGACGAGCTTGCACAAAGCTCTACCACCGAGTAAAAGTATAGATATAAAATATTTAGTTATCGGCAGTAAAGATAAAGTAAACAAAAATGTTGTTTTAATTTCAGCAACTCGCAAATAACCATGTTAACTTAATAGAGGCATTTATTTTGAAATTACAAACAGACATTTCAATTTTATTTATTTGTAGAGATGAAATTATTAATTTCCGATTTCCGTAAATTATATTTAAAGCTTACCACCCGTCCCGGCTTCGCACGGATCCACGGTCCACATAAAAGTTTTGTATTGAAAGACAAAAATATAAAGTACTAGCGTTTTGCCCGCGGTTTCACCCGCGTAGTTCTCGTTTCCTTGGGAATACGGCGACAAAATGTAGCCTGTTACTCGCTCATAATGTAGCTTTCCATTGGTGAAAGAGTTTTTAAAATCGGTTTAGTGGTTTAGGCGTGAAAGCGTAACAAACTAACAAAAAAACTCACATTCGCATTTATAATATTAGTTAGGATAATTACTGGAATCCTAAACCATTGAATGCAGCGAAATATTAAAAGTAATGATTACATACATCAATATAAAAGTTACATTGTTTGTATGCTTGTGCGTACTGTTGCTAAATCACACAACACTTAAACAAGACGTGCTAGGGCAGAATTCTACTAATCTATAACGATTACTATATGTTCTCGATTCAATTCCGATCCAACTTTGACTAATCTATATTTATTGGATCGGAACCGAACCGATATGATGTTAACGTATACCGTTATGTGAAAACCAAACTTAATCGTTAACTATTATGTCAATAGTCGATAAATTAATGAATAGGAAAACGGATAAGCGGCAACGATTCCGCTTCGATTGCGATTGTGACAATTTGTTAGTAGAATTCTTGTAGAATTGGCTCCCCGATCGACGGACGTACTTTTCGTACCATTTGTATAGTAGGAATTCCAAGACAAGTAGCGGGCGTTGCGTTGCAATGAAAATAAAATTAACAAATAAATATATGATTTTAACTTTCACAAACTGTTACTATCGTTAGAACAAGACTAAGTTAATGATTATGTTATATGAAGCAATTGTAATTGTTGTTTTTTTTTTAATTTGTAGCTTAAAACACGCCCCGCTTTTTGAATTTTAGGGAACGGAACTTGGTAAAGATATGGCTTCGTAATATTGTAATTAACTGTGTACTTTAATTGTTTAAAATTCATATTAAACAATTATAAGGGCTTAATTATCGAAACTGTTTTAATTGTTTTATCTCTGTCTCTCTCAGATCCTTATTAACTAGAAGAGATGGACATATTTATTATATACACAACTTCATAATTCGGTCAAATGTCTGTGACGTCACTATTACTAATAGACTGAGTCCTGTAATCTAGAATAATAAGCGAAACAAATTAAAACAACACGTCGACGGAAGCTTAGAAGATTTTTTATATGATACATTAAAAAAAAAAACATTTTTAAACCTTATATGAAGCTAGATGGTAGATTGTTCGAGATTAATAAAAATCGAAACAGTTTCATCGAACACCATGACAGTTGGTATATATTTGTATTGTATATATATATAGGTTGACATATATATATAAACTGCCTCGTTGGTCTAGTGGCTAGATATTAGGCTGCAGACCCGGTGGTCCTGGGTTCAATTCCCAGGTCGGGCCAATAGTTATTGGGTTTTTCTGTCAGAAAATTCTCAGTAGCAGCCCGGAGTCTGGAAGGTGGAAGTGTGAACACTCCCGTACCTCGGAAAGCACGTTAAGGCGTTGGTCCTGCGCCTGAACTCTTTCCGGTCGTGTCGGATTGCCGTCCCATCGGATTATGAGAGCTAAGGAAAAGAGAGTGCACCTGTGTTTGCGCACACACTTGTGCACTATAATATCTCCTGCGCAGTTGGCTAATCTCTCTTGAGATTGGCCGCCGTGGCCGAAATCGGTCTGGAGGACCTTATATATAGGTATATGTTATATTACTAGAATTGTAACGAATACTATCTAACGGTGGTAGGCCTTTGTGCAAGCTCGTCTGGGTAGGTACCACCCACTCATCAGATATTCTATCGCAAAACAGCAATTCTTAGTATTACTGTGTTTCCCAAGGTTGGTGGCGCATTGGCTATGTAAGCGATGGTTAAAATTTCTTACAATGCTGATGTCTATGGTTGGTGACCACTTACCATCAGGTGGCCCATATGCTCGTACGCGTACCTATGCTATATAAAAAAAAAAACTAAGAATTAAGGGACATAACATTTTAGTTCTACAGATTGGTGGCGCATTATCGATGTAACGGATGATTAATAGTATCTAACAGTGCCAGGCGGTGGTGCCTACTTACCATCAGTTAGCCCACTTGCCAGTCTGCTTACCGTTTGTCGTGTTTATTTAAAATTTAATACTAGACAATTGTGGTAGATCAGATACATGAGACTAAACAGATAGCAAAAAGAAATATTCAAAACAAACTAACGACTTCATTTAAATAATATATTAATATTTAAAATCGGCTGTTGTATACGTAACTGTCGAGGACATATTGCGTGATGTTTATTAAAATTCGCGATGGTCACGGATTTTGTAATATTACAAAACATTCTTTAACTCAAAACACTATCTTATTTATGTACTAGCTTCATTAATTATATTATTAGCGTAAATAATAAGCCGAGATGGCCCAATGGTAAGAATGTGTGAATCTTAACCGATGATCGAGGGTTCAAACCCGAGCAAGCACCACTGTATTTTATGTGCTTGATTTGTGACTATAAATCATCTCGTGCTTGACGGTGAAGGAAAACATCGTGAGGAAATCTGCATGTGCCGAATTTCACTGGAATTCTTTCACATGTGTATTACACCCGCATTGGAAGAGCGTGGTGGAATAAGCTTGAAAACCTTCTCAAAAAAGGAGAGGAGGCCAGCCGACATTCACAGGCTGTTACTAATATCTTAATTTATTTCACTCCAGTGGTTAGGACCGAAGATATTAATAAATATGTATATTGTTGTTACATTAAAATTACCGAACAGATTTTAATGCGGTTTTTACTAATAGACGGACGGAAAAGGGTTTAGTTGTTGAACTCATTAAAGGTTAGCGAAACTTCGCTAAAATACGTTAATTGTTAAACATGTTTGGAAAAATCACGCCAACTCAATTTACTTACTTGTGTGTAGGATAAAAACGTTCTACCCCTGCCGGTTAGAATTTTTTATTTTATTTTATAGGTAGGCGGACGAGCTTATGAGCCACATGATGGTAAGTGGTCACCAACGCCCATAGACAATGGCATTGTAAGAAATGTTAACCGTCGCTTACATTGCCAATGCGCCACCAACCTTGGGAACTAAGATGTTATGTCCCTTGTGCCTATAATTATACTGGCTCACTCACCCTTCAAACCGGAACACAATAATAGAAAGTACTGATATTTTGCGGTAGAATATCTGATGAGTGTTAATGATGAGTTATCTGATGAGTGGAAATATTATTCTGTTATTGTATAAATTGCTGTTATTGTAAAAAAGTGTAACGATTTAAAATGTTGAATTTGACTTTGAATGATGATTAAAAAGTACTTGTACTGTTTGAATAAAATATAATTTCATTTTGCTATGAACGCTCGTCGGTCGCGTCGAATATCGTTTCGCTCAAAATACAGTCGCAAATCGCGTGACAACGCGTAATCGTGTGATAACGCTCTTATATATAGTTTAACCATTTTCAACGCATTGTCATTTCAGTCGTGCGTGATTTTACCAAATTATGTTTATTAAGTCTATTATGTGCAAAATACATACCTACGCAAATATCCGAATACAAGTTATTATTAAGCTTCTTCCTCACACTGACAATGTTAACCATGGCTTCTAAAAAGTTATGCTTCCGGTGCCTATAATTATACTGGTGTTAGGGGTTTGTGCAAGTCGCCACTCATCAGATACTCTACCGCCAATCAGTAATATTTAGTATTGTTATGTTCCTGTTTAAAGTGTGACTGAACCATTGTGGGCCAGTGACTAAATGCACAAGGGACATTACATCGCAGATCCTAAAAAAATCTAAATAGTTTATAAATTTAACATTTTAAAGTAAATAAATACAGCGCTATCGATAAACTTATTTCGTTTTAATTTAATTTATATCGTGAATTGCATACATATTGCGCTTTATACAATTACTACGTTCGAAGAATCAAATTAGATAAATCTCTGTCGACAATAATACAGTTGTCCCCGGGTAGGATGTGCCGGCGATTGCACTGACCGCTTACTATAAATCTACACAACCAATTTATTCTGGAACTACTTCAAGTCGACAGTTTCTTTTACTTTATTGAATTATCATACTTTTTTTTTAATTCTCTCAAATAGGTAGCGAACTGTTGATGTTACAGAGCTAATATCATAGATATAATAATATCCTAGATATTAGCGCTGTAATAAACATTACACTACCATTACTGAGTCAACAATGCACCACCAATCTTTTGTTATATTGGTTAACTAGCCCTCCAGCGCGGGCCACAATACTACTAAGTTGCTGTTTGGTGGTAGCGTATGAGTTCTTAATTTATAGTGGTATATAAATAAGGATTAACAAATATTGCAAGAAGTGCCAAATGCGGCCATAATCGCTAAAGCAGCGATTTCAATGCCACTTTTGAGTAGTGAAAAAAACATAACTACGCTCGTCACGGGACGCCTGGCAGGTGCGAAACATGGAACTCAATAGTTATTAAAATAATATATAATTATCGAAAACCAAATATAATATGTGATAAAATAAATAAAACCAAAGTTAAATGAATAAAATAAATATATTATTCATAATATATATATAACGATGAAGTATAAATCTCACATAATGAAGTTCAAACCGGTGGCAAAGAGAGTGACGTCATAAGAGACATCATGCCGTTGCCATCACGGCATATAAGAGTCTTACCTCCAAGGAGTGCCAATATATATAACACATAAAAATTCCCATTGTGGGTGTACCCGTTTGTTTTGAAGCGCTCGATACGAATTTCAATTTACCCAATTCTATAGATTTAATATCGAGAGACTTCTTGTGATGAATAATTAAATATAGGTTAACTTTTCGGACCTTTGGTTTAACCCTTTGAGATGTCCTGTATTTATAATTCATGAGTTTTTAAAGCTTTAGGGTTCTTTATTATTAATTTAAAAAATCCGTTACTTATTCACAATAAAAATACTTTCGGGCCAATCTCAACAATTTTCCCAAAGGTGCTGCATTGTTAATATTTTTTAGGCCAGCAATTGGATCACCTTATGGTAAGTTCCTTCAGCACCTCAAAACTAGATCATTAGAATGGATGCGTAGTAAATATCGGTTGCTATAAGCCTGTATTACTTATACGGAACCAATGCATCCTTTCACTTGGTGGTAGGGCTTTGTGCAAGCTCGTCTGGGTAGGTACCACCCACTCATCAGATATTCTACAGCAAAACAGCAGTACCTGGTATTGTTATGTTCCGGTTTGAAGGGTGAGTGAGCCTGTGTAATTACAGGCACAAAGGACATAACATCTTAATTCCCAAGGTTGGTGGCGCATTGGCGATGTAAGCGATGGTTAACATCTCTTACAATGCCAATGTCTATGAGCGTTGGTGACCACTTACCATCAGGTGACCCATATGTTTGTCCGCCTACCTATACTATAAAAAAAAACAATTTCTAAATTAAAATGTAGAAAGCTGTTTGATTTAGTTTATCCAGACATTTTAAGGGTAAGAAAATTGGTTAAAATTGACACAACTTGAATATTAACGAGTTCGTTGACACTGTTTAAAATTATAACACCCCAACAAAGGGGTAAACTAACCAAAAATATAATAGGACACTGACATTTTATCCTGTAAACTTCGCTGTTAAATTATTATTCATCACGTCCAGGCCTCAGGGAAGTGGTAATGGACTGACCCCAAATTGAGATGCGTTGAATCTAGAATTACTTTTGATAAACTTAGATTTAAGCCAGTGGGTTCTTCATAATATATTTTTTAAATACAAATGAAACCGAGAACGCGTAGCTTGATACTATGTGGACTTTTTTTAAAACTATAGAAATGTCAGTGCTTAAGCAATCTATATTATAATTTAATAAAGTTATTTTTTTTTTTGTTTGTACGTGCTATTGGTGCATTATTTATTCGTACATGTTTATCGTCCAATAATATATATATAGGCTAAAGGCTATTTAACGCTACGGCCCACAAGGCAAGTAAATATACAACAGGACAGATTAAACATGGATTGATTTCTAAGTCTAACAAGATAAGGGTTGCAGAAGTTATATGTACCCTATAGTTCTACAAATCAAACTAATTAAGTTTTACATTGTTGGGCTTGACAAAATTTTTATATGTAAATTATGTATATATATAAATTAAAAAAAAGAATTAGCAAGCTGAAATGGCAGTGGGCTGGACACATGTGTCGCAGAAACGACAACCGTTTATTGTAGACGTGTTCTGGAGTGGAGACCACGTTTCGGCAAACGTAGCGTAGGGCGTCCTTCCGCTAGGTGGAGTGACGATATACGGAAAGTGGCTGGCAGCGGATGGATTTTGAGAGCAGAAGATCGAGCTCAGTGGCGTGCCATTGGAGAGGCCTATGTCCAACAGTGGACGACGAAAGGCTGATGATGATAAATTAAATCTTAAAACTACTAAAATAGATAAATTCGCTTATGTAATTGAGAATTAATTCTGTGATATTAACTTTATGAGATATTATATGCACTCCTACCATCGAGTACGGATAGTTAGGCGCCTTATGATACTCTAAATAAATAAAATCCTTTTTAATTCTCTCCACTAGTTTTTATTTAAATATAACTTGAACCATACTATGTAGCAGCTAATTTTAAATCACGGAAACGAACCGAACTTTTCAAATATGAATTCACCTAAAACATTACTTCTTAAATTATTAACTTACTCACGTACGCGAACGAGTTAAACTTACATCTGAGAAGTTTAACTCATAGACCAACAAGTATATAAGTAGTATTTCAAACACTTATATCACCTGCTCGTCCCGACGTGAAGTGGATTTTATTTATTTAAAAAAATTATCTTGTACATGATTGCAGCGTCACCGACCAGGTATAATTTAAATCCTGTTAAACATATACATATGTTATAATCAAAATCGGTTTAGTGGCTTTTTAGGAGTTCAGTGAAACACACACACACACGTACATAACTTATATATGGATATCTTATTTGAACTTGAAGCGTTTTTTTGAAACATCTACTCTCATACTATCAAAGAGGTTTGACTGCATAAGCTATTACCGTATTTAATACCCGTGCAATATTAAAATAAAAAAATCAGAATGATTCTTTATTCAAATTGGCTCTTATTGACACTTTATGGTGGTAGGATGACTCTCATCCGCCTGGCTTGTTACCACCGTACGCATGGTGAAAAACTCGTGAAGTGGCTGTTCGCAGTCGCGTTTCGAGATCAGCCAGCGTACAGCCAGTGCACGAGCGCGCATCGCCGTGATATGTGGTGGTCCGGTGGAAGTTGGTGTTGAACCAATGCCGGGGGAAATTATGTTGACCTGCCGGACAGGGAGACCCGTAGAAACGGTTGTTCCGCTGGCCGCCCGTGGCATAGTACAGGGGCCCAAGCGTTCTTAACCAGCTCGCGAGGCTGCCCCACCAGGCCACGCATAATCTCGGTGTGGACCGTCGTGCCGGTTGGTGACCGGACGGTGGGGTCCCGGCGGCCACTACCGGGAGGGTTCGGGGGCCCTTCCGTCCGGCGGGTCAGTTTATTTTCCCTTTTGGCAGCTTCCTGGGGAAACACAGCTCCACACTTTGACCATCCCTATCGTGGCAATGCGTCGCTCGCTTCACGTCTCCTTTCCCAAATGAGAGCGCATACAGGAAATAACGGTCGATCAGCGGTGCACACCCCCACCATACCTTCGCTGTTTGAGGTCGAGTTCTGTAACATCCGTGGACTCCATGCTAACCTCAATGCTGTCCACCACCATCTTGAGACAGCACGGCCAGCAATGTTGTTTCTTACGGAGACTCAAATACTCCGTCCTGTCGATACCAGCTACCTTAATTATCCCGGCTACATGCTAGAAGAATCCTTCAAAGCGAAAGCCGGAGTATGCTTGTTCGTCAGGACGGATGTTTGCTGTCACCGTCTGCGCTGCTTGGAGGACCCTTCCTTCTCCATGTTGGTGGTACGTGTGGACCTGATTCGCCAGAGTCGAGTCTACGTGTGCCTCTACAGATCCCATAATGGTGACTTGGAGACAAGCCGACTATTTGACCATCTTAGTCGGGTGGCAGATGCTGCACAAGAGCAGTTTCCTAACGCGGAACTGGTGTTTTTGGGGGACTTTAATGCTCACCACGAGTCATGGTTGAAGTCTCCCAAAACTGACCATGCTGGAAGGACTGCTCATGCTTTCGCTCTCACGCAAGACTTGACCCAACTGGTTGATCAGCCCACCAGGATCCCAGATATTGACGGGCAAGCGCCTTCTCTACTGGACCTTCTGCTGACTACTCACCCGGTGGAATATCAGGTTGAGGTTCGGGCTCCTCTTGGTTCTTCGGATCACTGCCTGATATCTACCAAGGTGCCACAGGCCAAGCTGCCGTCACCAGCGGTATGCAAACGTCGTGTTTGGCACTATAAGTCGGCAGATTGGGACGGATTGCGCGATTACTATGCGTCAGTCCCTTGGAGGGAACGTTGCTTTAGTGAGAATGACCCGACAGCTAGCGCCGCTGCTATTGCTGATGAGATCCTGTTGGGGATGGAATACTACATTCCTAACTCAGACCTCATCAGTAAGGGTACGCGTAACCGTTGGTTCACTCGCGAATGTGCCGATGCTGTGTCATCTAAGCAGGCGGCATATCGCGCATGGATCAATGGCTGCGTTAGTGGGGCATCTAACATTGACTCACTGAAAGCAACCTACAACAAAAGCTCCAAGTCCTGTAGGAAGGCATACACGAGAGCGGATGCACAGCGCATTGTACAGGTTGGTCACGACCTTGTTTCGTATCCTAGGGGCTCTCGTAGCTTCTGGCGTCTGACCAAGTCTGTGCAAAACAATTTCTGCCAACCTTCGCTGCCACCGCTCAGGAATCCGGACGGATCGCTAGCTCACAGTCCGCAAGAGAAAGCCGATCTTCTGGCAAAACTCTTTGCGGACAACTCTGTGATCGATGATTGCAGTGCACAGCCACCTTCAATACCTTCATGTGGCCACACGATGCCTGACATCAAAATCAGGCAGCGCGATGTGCATGCAGAGCTGCAATCACTCGATGTACGGAAAGCTAGTGGTCCCGATGGAATACCAGCCATAGTGCTGAAGAAGTGTGCAGCGGAGCTGTCTTCTGTGTTGACGCGCCTGTTCCAGCTGTCTCTCTATACAGGACGTGTGCCGGATTCTTGGAGAGAGGCTAATGTGCAAGCGGTTCCCAAAAAAGGGGATCGGTCAGACCCGGCTAATTATCGGCCAATAGCTATCACTTCAGTACTTTGTAAGGTGATGGAACGGATTCTAAATAACCAACTGATCCATTACCTAGAAGATCACTGTCTGATTAATGATCGTCAATACGGGTTTCGACCGAAACGGTCCACAGGTGATCTTCTAGCGTACGTAACACACCTCTGGGGTGAAGCTATCGACAAGCGTGGGGAATCGTTGGCTGTCAGCCTCGATATCTCCAAGGCTTTTGACAAGGTCTGGCACAGAAGTCTTCTCTCCAAGCTGCCGGCATACAGTCTGCCAGCTCAGCTCTGCACCTGGATTGCCAGCTTCCTACACAAGCGTAGCCTTCGCGTTTTAGTTGATGGCTGCGCTTCAAAATTCCATGTAGTGAATGCTGGGGTCCCCCAGGGGTCTGTGCTATCCCCCACACTCTTTCTTCTGCATATCAATGATATGCTCTGTCTCGGGAACATACATTGCTATGCAGATGATAGTACAGTGCACGGGGGATACCACGGAAGCGCAGGAGCTGGGCAGGCGGAAACTGGGGAGAGACGGAGGGATCTTGTTGTTGAACTCGATAGGACGTTAGGACTCATTGCCAAATGGGGCTCTGATAATCTTGTTGAGTTCAACGCCAAGAAAACACAGGTATGCGCTCTCACAGCGAAAAAGTCACCATTTTCCCCTCCTCCTTCCCTCTGTGGCACTACGCTGGAGATACAAGGCAAAGTCGCCATACTGGGAATTGACGTTCGGTGCGATCTCAATCCAAAGGATCACATCGAGGCTGTTATAAAAACAGCCTCACGAAAACTCGGAGTCCTGAACAAGGTGCGGCGTTTTTTCACGCCACAACAACTGCTCCTGTTGTATAAAACACAGGTGCGGTCCTGCGTCGAATATTGCTCGCACCTTTGGGATGGCTCCGCTAAGTACTTACTGGAGGCCTTGGATCGGTTGCAGCGACGTGCGGTTCGCATTATTGGCGACGTAAAGGTCACCAACACCCTCGAGCCTTTACAGTTGCGTCGAGAGATAGCGGCACTGAGCGCTTTCTATCGACTGTATCACGGCGAGTGCTCAGAGGAGCTATTCACCCTCATTCCTGCTTCCCCTTTCCTTCACAAATCTACGCGTGCTGGCTCTCGATGTCACCGACTAACTGTGACATCAATTCCATCGCGCACGAAGAAATTTGGCAACTCTTTTCTTTGTCGCACCTTTAAAACATGGAATTCGTTACCAGCACACGTGTTCCCCTCCTCTTATGACCCGGGTTCCTTCAAACGAGGCGTGAAGAGGCATCTTGCGGGCCGGCAAGGCGGGGGCGGCTAGTGCAAGTCATTCTTCCTGACTGCACTAGCCGTCGTCGCGTTTGGACTTTACTATCACTTACCATCAGGTGAAGTAGAGTCATTTGCCATCCCGGGAACTATAAAAAAAAAAAAAAAAAAAAAAAAAAAAAAAAAAAAAAAAAAAAAAAAAAAAAAAAAAAAAAAAAAAAAAAAAAAAAACTTTTGTCATATAACAGGATCAAATAGAATATAAAGTTGCCACTGGGGTCGGAATGGTGGTTATACCGAGAAATGGAAAAAAAATAGTAGTTACTCTTGTTCTGAAATGAAATATATAGTTATACTATAATATATAAATATGTATAAGGAGTGTACGAATTATTTTATTAAGTACTAGCAAAAGTTTTCACACATTTTTATTGATAATTATATTAAACCTCTTTTCTTTCAGTTTTCCCAAATGCTGGCTGAAACAAAAACTATTAGCTTCATAAATTAAGTCTTCTATTGCAGTTTATTTTCGGTACTCTTAAACCTTCTTTTTACGTCTTAACGCAAAAAGAGAGGGTGATTGTAGCCTTTGTCTATCGCAGGCAGGTTTTACGGCGCTTTACATCGCTGCCAAGTACGGGGATGAATTATGAACAAAAATTTCATATATGATAAACTTGTGGCGCTTTTTCAGATTTAAATGCACATGATATTTGATAAAAAAATATTTTAATTTTGTTACGATATTTACTTGTAGAAGTCCTTTATTAAACAGAGAAGAGTTACACTTGCAGTATTGCAGTTACAGGCATCACTGAATTGTCATGTGAAAATAACACAAATTAATGTACATAATTCATCTCGTGCTTGGCGGTGAAGGAAAACATCGTGGGAATACCGTGGGAAACCGCAAAACAGCACTTTGTTTTATTGTGTTCCAGTGAGAGCCAGTATAATTACATGCACAAGGGACATAACATTTTAGTTGTCAAGGTTGGTGTCACAAGTGTCTAATTTCAATGAAATTCTGCCACATGCATATTCATCACCCAGCATTAGAGGGAGAGAGAGATAGAGATAGAAATAGAGAGAGAGAGACAGACTGCCCATAAGTGACATACACAGCTTTTTAAAGATATACATTAGCCTAATGAGTCAGTTGAACAAACAAAATGAACATCAACTATAGCAAAAGCAGGTTCTATACACATGAAGTTATCATTTATAACTTCATGTGGATAGACGCAAGAGAGCGGTTGTATTGTTAGACAAACCGATATGTCTATATATAATTAATAATTTAATTGAATATTACGAATTAATGATAAGTTGTAAGCTTGCTCATTTATAAAAAAATATTTCTTATATTAAGTAAATATTAATAACTAAGCATAATATGTAGACAAAAAGCATGAAATGAGTACTTGGTTGATTTTCATGTACATAGTACATAGATACATATATATATATATGTATATAAATTAATTGTATTTAAGTGACACAATTATGTTATTTAATATAGGTTCCTTCGTAAGTTTACGTAACCCTTATATACGAAATCTTGAAACCTAAGGCTAATCAAAGTGGAATCATTCAAGTCTAGATTAATCTTATCCTATTACGTTTCCCTTATTTATAAACCCTGACTAGACTGAATGATGAATGGAAAATTAACAAGCTTAAGTTATCAAGAAAAAATATATTTTTATTCAAATTACATAATAATTTTTAGATTACAATGTGTCCCGTCGTTATTAATGGCTGTACAGTTGGTACTTTTGTCAATATAAATTAAAAAAAAATTGATTAATAGTTACTAAAAGTTATTTGCGGGTCAGTCTGTAAGTGAAATTCCGCCATAAATAGGAAGACATACTGTTTTTGTAAAATGGTTCGAATTACGTCGACATGACAACGATCAGATAAGCGCGTTCATTTTAACTTTATTAATAAAAACAATCCCATAATTGAATTCACATTGTAAATTTAAAGTAACTTCTCTAATTCTTCAGCTTCAATAAACAAGAAGGTTATATAGGGATGAATTATAGTCGAAATAAGCAGTAAAAGTCATTCTTACAATTTAGTGGTTAGTTTCTAGCAAAAATTTTTAGTTGAGTTAATTTTCTTTGCTTGTTTGTAACTTCATCCGTGAAGTTTTTGAGAATAAACTTATAGGGCTGTCTAAAGTTTATTGTGCACTTGGAATAATGAGAATTGCTGTCGATTTAGCTTCAGACTGTGGGATGTAAATATGAGCCACAGATATATGTAGAGTTAGAGGCCGCAAGTGTAAATCAAATTTTATTAAAACAGAAATCAATATTAGTCCGTCCATCTATCTAGTCTCATTGAAGTTAACTTTTTTTTATATCTAATAAATATATTTACATTAAAACCTTAAATAAATACAAATAAAAATTAAAAATATTTACTATACAAATCGTGACCGCTCGGAATGGTGGCAAGAATGCTAGTAGCATTTCCCCTTTGAATCGCAATTCCGATTCTCTGGGCGAAAAATGAACCAGCCCTCCTGTCATCAGTAGAGGCAATAAGACGGGGTGTATCATGTATCATGTATCACTTAACATGAATTTAAATATCAATTCGAATTAAAATAATTAGAATTATTATTCAACCGCAAAACAGCACTTTGTTTTATTGTGTTCCGGTGAGAGCCAGTGTAATTACAGGCACAAGGGACATAACATTTTAGTTTCCAAGGTTGGTGTCGCATTGGCGATGTAAGCGATGGTTAAGATTTCTTACAATGCCAATGTTTATGGGCGTTGGTCATACTTACCATCAGGTGGCCCATATGGTCGTCCAGCTAACAATACAAAAAAAAATTAACCCTAATTTTTTTTTTAATTTAAACGAAATACTAGGTATTCTAATAAGAAAACTATTTATCAACGAAATGAAATATGTGTTTTGTACGGTTCCATGAATCATGACTCTGAAAGAGTTTTTACAATTTGAAATGGCGCAATGAGGATTAATTTTTTTGCTGTGCTATAAAGGCGGTGAAGAATTGAATGCGTAGAAATTGTTTATTGTAAATTGAATACTTTATATGTTAACTAAAATATTGTTATTAAATTAGTTAAATTATTTGCTTATAAAAGTAAATGTCCCAATGCTGGCCTTTTCCTTTCTAAAAGGTGGAGGTTTCGAACTTACTCTACCCCGCTGCTCCAATCAAGTTGGTGTGTAAATCGTGATTAGAATGAATCATTGTTTATACAATATATAAATATATGCATATATATATATATATATATATATATATATATATATATATATATATATATATATATACAAATATTCATAATTGTCGACCAATGAAACGTATGTACCAAACATGTTGAACATACTATACTTCACTCAAAACTTTTATTCTCCTATAAATGATTAAGGCATTATTAAGAAAACATTTTCTATATTAAACGATAACTTGAATCAATTGATACTTCAATTTGTTTCCAATAAGTAAAGTTTGTAAGAACTGTTTTGAGAGTAAAACAATTTATAACAGAAGGAAAAAAATATTCTAACGTTGTTGCTGTAATGATTCCGTCCGCTGACGTTAATTTGTATTTTCCCCAGCTCTATTTGTATAATAGTTCCATTCGCATTCGCCACTATTAAATTTAGATTGTGTTTGTGTGATCGTATTTTTAAATACAATTAATGAGTATACTGCATATAAGATAATACAAATTCTTTGTTAACTAGTAGTTATAGGTACTTATATTTGTATTTGTTAAAAGTTACATGACAAATATTTTAACTTTGCCGCTCTGAAGTTAGTTTGATGAATTGAATTTTGTGGTAGAGCTTTGTACAAGCTCGTCTGGGTAGGTGCCACCCACTCATCAGATATTCTACCGCGAAACAGCAGTACTTGGTACTGTTGTGTTCCGATTTGAAGGGTGAGTGAGCCAGTGTAATTACAGGCACAAGGTACATAATATCTTAGTTCCCAAGGTTGGTGGCGCATTGGCGATGTAAGCGATGGTTAACATCTCTTACAATGTCTATGGGCGTTGGTGACCACTTACCATCAAGTGGCCCAGATGCTAGTCCACCAACCTATGCTAAAAAAAAAACCAAAGATATGTTTATTTGCCAGCAAACCTGGTGGTTACGTTTTTTTATTATTCTAAGTAACTAGGCTGACTGACTAGACGGGCCTAGAGCACTGCAAGAGCTTAACTATCTCTTGCACAACCAATGCGCCGACAACATTGAGAATAAAGTTGATATCACTTGAGCCAGTACACTAGCCTCTTTATAAAACACAATATTACTAAGTACTGCTGCTTAGATTGCACAAAGCCACACTACCAAGTATATAAATTACCTGATCGATATATCAAACAACTAAAACATTAAATAAACTTACATTTTGTCGCAAGAAAGTTACTAATTACTTTTAAGAAATATAATTAAAAAAGTAATAAGACATCTGGCTTAATGATAATAATAATCTTGAAAGCTAAATAACATGCAAATATCATTGTGTCGTTTCTTTGCAAGGGTAAAGGGTTTAATTAAAACAACAAATAAATTCAACGTTAAGCCCTCATAGAACAATTGCAGATGAGTTAATTGTTCATCAATAAAAAAAAACTAGAAATATCACAGATAAATAGAATGTTTTAAATTTCGAATATACTTTTTGTGTGACGAATACCACAGATAAATATAATGATTCAAAAATCGAATATACTTTTATGATTTACAGTGGCCATAGTAAAGCCGGTTTAGATTTAGTCAAGGAGTTCTTTATATTGACGAATGTAGGATTCGTAGGATCGTAAGCAGGCAATTTAAAGAGTTCCCTCATATTATTACGGTATTATACAATCAAACGTTTGACCCAGTGGGAAGGCTTGTGCAGGATGCCGCAAAGGTGATATTGGAATGAGCGGATTCAGAATTTACATAGGAAAAAGGAAATATTATGTTTGTAAATTATGTTTGCTAAATTCCATACCTAATTTTGTCGATAGATAGATAAGGTAATTCTGTCAATATATTTCTTAATTAATTTTTCAAGATGTTTACAATTTTAATATATTATTATTATTTATTCTTATTATTTATTCAAGAAAGTTCGTGTAATAAATTAAGCGTATAGCTAAATGTATAATAGCTAACTTACTTTAGATTCTACCGAGAACAACTAGATAGAAACTTAGTAGTTAGATTATTTAATGATATAGGTGTGTTAATTAAATGCAATTAAATGATAAAATCATTAATGGGTCTATGTTTTTTATCTTCACTTAGTAATAAACTTTTTATGTGTAAGTTATCGATTGGGATAAACAAATATAAATAAATAATACAATATATACAAAAGTCCGAATGATGTCCAAATTTGTTTTGTTTGATTTTAAAATAACGTACGTGAAACGCTATCAGAAATCTACAAATTGAATTTGTATAGAACGATTGCGATGTTCTGAATACTCGCTATCTTTCAATTTTAAGTTTCTCGCCGTTCTACAATGAGACTTGGAACAGAGTGTCGAATTATTAGAAGTGGCATGATATATGAATATAAACGACAATTGGAATAAATTTATTGAAGAATCGATTAATCGTATATTGTATTCTTGAATATGTTTCATATCATGTTTTGTATCGTAACATTAAACCTCTTACCATTAATGATACTTAAAATTTTAAATAAAGTGCTTTAATATTATGACGTCACAAACATGGTAGCCGTTCACAGAGCATCTTATAGTCACGTGATATTTTAAAAATGTTATGCATATGAATTGAAATTAATTAATTATCTTTTATTAAAAATATACCTACTGTAAATTGATCGCCCAGAAGAATTGCGATTCATAAGAGAAATGCTCCAGTGTATATTTGTACAAAAGGTATTTTTTTTTAAATTTATATTTGTATATATTAAAGACATTAACGTAAATAAAAAAAATACACCAATTAAACAATACTTCAAAATTATCATCATGTATCAATATCGGCTGGTTTTAAGAGTTGATATAATTTTTTTTTATTGTATGGGAAGCATATGGACCACCTGATGGTAAGTGGTCACCAATGCCCATAGACCATCCATAGTTAGCCATCGCTTACATCGCCAATGCGTCACCAACCTTGGGAACTAAGATGTTATGTCCCTTACCTGTAATTACACTGGCTCACTCACCCTTCAAACCGGAACACAACAATACAAAGTGCTGCTGTCTTGTGGTAGAATATAACAATTTAAATTGTGGTTACTGTATAATTTTAACGAGAATCCTATTACATATCCCATTTCTTAAACCCTCAAGCAAAATCCCTTTTTTGTTCAGAAGGTCCCCAGAGAAGTAACAGAAAACCCTCAGTTCAATAATTTATTGAGTATAATGCAAACATTATCATGCTCTCCTATAAACTAAGGAAAAGCTAAGTTCATAGAGATGGTTGTTACATTCAAACTCCGGATGACACAGGATATTTATTATATGTAATATGTATAAGAAAAAATTAAAAATATGTTATTGAGTTAAGTTTTCCTAAGCTAAGCAAAATGTAGTCGGAAAATATAGTTTGATTCATAAAATAACGAAATAAATTTAAATTTTAAAATTCAAAGTTTTCAGTTTTTTTATTCTGTTTTTGAACACGTAATAGTAGTCGTGTCGTTATTACGTCATACGGCTGTGTAAACTAAAAATTCTCAACTGTCAACTGATATATTGTAGGCTTTGTAATTATTTTATTTTCGTTACAACATTGTTTTACATAGCCAACTGATGTCATGCTCATGACCACAGAGTTTTCAGCGTTTTCGTCAAATAACGCGCGAAATTTGGAAATGTAAAATTTAAATAAAATGCTTTTACATGGCACTTATCGATTGAATAAAAATTTTTATGGTTTATCTGCACTATAAATTTTATTTATTTTATTTTTAAGTCCTTATTGCACACAATTTACAAACATTGTATAATAGATAAGGTGGTACATAAGATATGCAAAGGCGGCCTTATCACTTACAGTGATCCCTTACAGGCAACCTCCATAAAAACGAAACATATTTACGTTTTTAGGCGGGAAAATCAATCGGGCGTAGTGTGCAATCAACTTATAATTTAAAAAATGTAACTGAGAAACTTTTCAAAAATGGATGTAGTAATTCACTATTGTTTGGTTATAGGACTTCATATAAATAAAACGGACCTATGGAGATACGGAAAATACAACAATGAAAATAAACTAACTAGGTATTGATAAATTATATATAATTGGTAAATTAACTGGCGATAAGGCCGCCAGATGATCTTGTACATTTTCCTGTCGTGCTCATCTATAAGAAGTCACTTCTCTCGCTCGTAAAATGTTGGAAGCTGTCTCACGGTGACATGGGATTTTGATGCTTAAATCCTTGAAATGCTATATTTATTATAGCCAATGTTGCATATCACTTGTTGACATTTCACGTTTGTATTCTGCGTTGAGTTTGATCTTATAGACTAGCTTTGAGAGTTTTCTTTGTCTTCTAGTATATGTATAAATATATATATTTGATTAATAAAATCGTTTCTATCAAAATTACTAAAATCAAAATAATATAAATTATTCAAGAGTATAAGCACTTATGAATCATTATTTTCACGATTGATTAATCGCAAAAATAGCCGAAACCGATTATAGATTCCTTTCAAAAACTAACACAAAACTAAGAGATTACTTTTTGAGAATTAAAAACATATATTAATTATTATTTTAATTAGTAACTGCTCTTAAATGTCTCACAACAAGAGTTCTGCTTTTGAGAAGAAGGTTAGCAAACACACGTATCAGAATTTCACCCGAGACACTAACCTCACAATGGTTATAAGTATATATATGTATAGATTAAGCACATGAAAAACTGGATTTCAACCTGTTATCGTCGGTGAATATCCACAAGCTCTATCAGCTGGACTATTATGGTTCTAAATTTAGTCATCTTTAATTTACTCACACCTTAATTAAGACTCAGATATCGGGATTAAACTTAATAAAATTAATTGACTCGCTGATGTTAAAAATAAACGAAAAAAACAAAAATCTCACAAAGAAATAAGTGTTCTGAAAGCTTGAGATCCACTTTCAAAGCGATGGAGACTATTTCATTATAAATCGTCACTCTTGTTACATTGCGTTTCGTTAAATACTTGAAATTAATTAAAATATAACGGAATTGCTTGTTCTATCCAACAGTGGAAATAAGGAGTGTTAATTTTTTTGTTTGTAAACACTGAATCACTGAAATTCATCGTTTTATTTTCTCTTGCGGAGCGTGTAGACTTGATTATAAATTATTTTATGTGTAAGAGCGTTTAGTAAAAACTAATAATAGTTATTTTTACATAAAATTGGTAGTTAGTTTGTCATAATAATAATAAGGTCCTCCAGACCGATTTCGGCCACGGCGGCCAATCTCAAGAGAGATTAGCCAGCTGCGCAAGACATATTATAGTGCAAAAGTGTGTGCGCAAATACAAGGTGCACTCACTATTCCCTAGCTCTCACAATCCGATGGTACGGCAATCCGACACGACCGGGAAGAGTTCAGGCGCAGGACCAGCGGCTTAGCGTGCTTTCCGAGGTACGGGAGTGTACACACTTACAACTTCCAGACTCCGGGCTGCTACTGAGAATTTTCTGAGAGAAAAACCCAATAACTATTTACTGGCCCGACCTGGGATTGGAACCCAGGATCACCGGATCTGCGGCCTTATATCTAGCCACTAGACCAACGAGGTAGTCGGTCATATGAGCCACGTGACCGTAAGTGATCACTATCTTTTCTCTACTCAACTAAAATTTCATGACAATCAATAAAGTAATTAAGACGTGAAAGCGTAACAAAGAAATCAATTACAAAAAAAACAACAAATGCAAAACTTTTGTAAATTAGTATGATATAAGAACTCGCCATACGTCTTTCTTGCATCCTCGAACGAACACTAATTGTAGTAAAAACTCGTTTTCCCCAGTACGTGTTGCAAATCAACCTATTCTAAAATGAAAATGTACCTTTATTTATTTACGGCATCTTAAGGAACAGTTTGCAGGAAATCGTAATTGCTAATTGATACATCACTTACAAACTATTTAACACACTCAAACATACTGTGTACTGATTTGACATTCTTTCGAATGTCAAATGTGTCAAAATGAATGTCAAAAATTTGACATTCTTTCGAATGTCAAATCAGTAATGAGTTTAATAACTCTTTCTAGAGTACAATTAGTATTTAACTAAATAGCAAATCAACGTATAAGGCCGTAAACTTAAATGTTTTAATTATCATTAGCATAGTGTGTTATATAAGCCGAGATGGCCCAGTGGTTAGAACGCGTGAATCTTAACCGATGATCATGGGTTCAAACCCGGGTAAGCACCACTGAATTTCATGTGCTTAATTTGTGATTATAATTCATCTCGTGCTTGACGGTGAAGGAAAACATCGTGAGGAAACCTGCATGTGTCAAATTTCACTGAAATTCTGTCACATGTGTATTCCAGCAACCCGCATGTGAGCAGCGTGGAATAAGCTCCAAACCTTCTCCTCAAAAGAGGAGAAGAGGCCTTAGCCCAGCAGTGGGACATTCACAGGCTGTTACTGTAGAGTGTTATTTGTATTAGTATAAATTTAATTCTAATGATTATCACTTAGAGATGCAAGTTCAACATTTTTACGAAAGACTAAACTTTTTTTTTAAAATGAAAATTTTTCTAACGGATTTCTCCTTAGCCCATTGCACAATTATTTTGCAAAACATAACCATTAATGGTTTCCTTTCTTATCAATGCATTTATGCATTTCCTTTTAAAAAGGCAAAACATTTTTCAGGGCCATAATTAGTGTCATTAATCCTGACACTAAAGACCATTTTCCTTCGACAATGGGTTGAAAGTTACACCCGAATGTAATTGAATTTAAACCATATAGTACCAAAAATAGAGTGCATTTTGTAAATGTTTTTCCACTGTAAAAATGAACCGGTTATGCGAGTCGAGATAATCGCTGTAATGACGTTGAAGTATTTTGATAAGAACTTCAGCTGAAGTTTAAAATTTCCTTCGTTGACATAGTTTCCGAACGATGTGTTTGTCAAGAAAAGTTATTATTAAGATATTTTCGCGTATGTTTTAAATATGGAATGATCTCTTTATGCCCGGGAGTGTATTTTTTGAAATTATTTTATGTATATTCAGGAGAAAGTAAATATATTAGACTTTTGATTTATTTCGTAGTCACCTTTGTCATGTTTTACAACATTTTTAAATTTGGAAATTGACAATAATTTAAAAATAAACATTAACGGTCTTACTTATAAATGTTGTTTAGTTAAGCATTTCTTGCTCTTTCTGGCATTATTGATTTGCCATTAAATAGAAGAAGACACAGCATTGCTTAACTTACGAGTATCACCCGCTAAGCAAGTGCGCATTAATAATTATTTATTCAAACGTAATAGTAACTCTAAGTTAAGTAAGAGTTGGATATTAAATTACACTTATCAAAATAATCTAATGATTTTAGTCATAATTAATTTCTTTAAACTTTATTTTGGCAGATATTTCGTAAACGTTTTAGCTGGGTATAAGACCTAAGCTTCGCTATCATTAAAGAGGAGGTGTATAGATTCGGGTACAACAAATAAAGAAAATATATGTTTACAGTATATATTTCTGTTTTTTTTTTGTTTTGCTTTTTGTCAATTAGAGATTATTTATTTTTTTAATATTATGTTAGCCTATAATAATTGTTTATATATAAAGTCGAGATGGCCCAGTGGTAAGAACACGTGACTCTTAATCGATGATCGTGGGTTCAAACCCGAGCAAGCACCACTGAATTTCATGTGCTTGATTTGTTATTATAATTCATCTCGTGCTTGATGGTGAAGGAAAACATCGTGAGGAAACCTGCATGTGTCAAATTTCACTGAAATTTTGTCACATGTGTATTCCACCAATCCGCATTGGAGCAGCGTGGTGGTATAAGCTCCAAAACCTTCTTCTCAAAAGAGGAGAAGAGGCCTTAGCCCAGCAGTGGGACATTCACAGGCTGTTACTTTACTTTACTTTTTTATATATTTTCTTACAACATTTTTATATATGCAATTAGAAAAATGTTTTTCTAAATGTATAATGTTAGCTTCCTATTTGATAAAAAAATAAAAATAATAAAATATTGTCGGTAACCGCGACTATGTTTGTACCGAAGATAATTCCTCAATATTTTTATTAATTTATTTTGAACAATTAATACATATCATAAACAATATATACGACAGTAACTGCAGTAATATTAAACTGTGTCATAGCTACTAACACTCTAATTCGACGCCATATTTATTAATCATGTGTTCAATGTAAAGATAAAAAAAAAATAACAAAAATGTAAAATGGAATATACCATAATAAGGTCCTCCAGACCGATTTCGCAGGTGTGTGCGCAAACACAGATGCACTCTCTTTTCCTTAGCTCTCATAATCCGATGGGACGGCAATCCGACACGACCGGAAAGAGTTCAGGCGCAGGACCAACGGCTTAACGTGCTTTCCGAGGCACGGGAGTGTACACACTTCCAACTTCCAGACTCCGGGCTGCTACTGAGAATTTTCTGACAGAAAAACCCAATAACTATTTATTGGCCCGACCTGGGAATTGAACCCAGAACCACCGGGTCTGCGGCCTTATATCTAGCCACTTTTTTTTTTTTTTTTTTTTTTTTTTTTCACATAGTGGAAACCTTCAAGAAGGTACCCAACTCTCTTGGGGGAGAGACCGGGTTATGTGGGATTCTTACCCACTTCTCGGCCTTTTGGCTAAGATCAAAGTATATCTAGCCACTAGACCAACGAGGCAGGCATACCATAATATTACCTGCTCTGCTCTGTTTCAGCGTCTGCGTTAAGCGTTATTGCTTCTTATCCATATGTCGTAGCATGATATTATATTAATAACTTAATAAATGTTCTATGTAATCTGAGGTTAGCTCGTTCAAACAAACAAACAAACTTCAACTTTATAGTATTTTTCACGAAACCCGTTAATATAAGATGAATTTATTTTTCATCATCAAATAAAACTGTATAATTTTGTTATCTTGGCCGTAAACTTAGCACTAGTCGATGAAATAGAAAAGGCAATTGAATGTATTAAAAAAAAAAAACCTAACGAAACCTTTATATAGCTTGCAGACGAATTTCAATCTAAAGAAATATTAGCGGACACAAATTGAATAAGATTTGCATTCATCCTAATAGGTCTTTCTTTGGATAAAGTAGGATTCTGACGTACGGTTTATTGGATAAAAGCTAATGCTGATTGATCGAAAAAGTTTTCATTCGAATGATGAAGATGATTATTAGTTTGAATTAACGCGTATTATTTTGGTCATTGTGTTTCAGTAATGAACTAAACTTTGAGTGATTCTAGACACTAGTAATTGTTGTGATGTCTTCATATTTTTAACGTAATGATGTCGATGGATGTTAATGTGGTAATAATCTGGTTTTAGAATTCTTATTCTTCTTTCTTTTCAATCTGAATACTTTGGATGAAACCACTGGCGCTTTGATTGTTGCTATTTTAATGACGGTTTGAATTAACTCATATATTTGAAGATATTCGCGCTTCGATATATTTGGAGAAAACGGATGCTTTAAATAATTTGACAACTTTGGATGTATGAATGTTTTTGATCACTTTAGATGTTTCTGTGTGATGTGTATTTGATAATGCTGACTGTAACATTATATATGAAGCTGACTGTATACAAAGGAAGCAATGAAATATTTTCTAAATATATATAAGAATTACCTAATTGGATGCCCCCGCCCTTTCTCCTGCCTGAGACCAAAATCTAGGTAAGCACTGGTAAGCAGTAAGATTAGTGTAATCTAAGATGTAATTGGTTCACATCGGTTAAACTGCATAAAAGTGGATAGCAAGTTTTGTTGAAATTTTCAGTAGAAACGTAAATGAATTTGTTTAAAATGTCTATCGTGAGTTGAGTTATTGTCAATAATCGTTTTTATTATTAAGCAGCGTTAAAAATTAATAACCGAAGAATATTACTAGATGTATAAATTAATGATGTGCGGCCTGTCTCATGAGAGATTAACCACGTGTGCAGGAATTATCAAAGTGCACAAATCATTATGTTCAAATTTCGACCGCTGGCTGAAAACAATTAAAAAAAAAAACAACCTACAATCGAAAATATTTGTGTTACGAAGTTACGAACATTCTCATCATAATAACGGATCTTAAATACGAGGAAAGATAGTTATTTTTATTAGTTCAATGACTGTAGTCTTTCGATTAGCTTTGTTACTTAAATGTCGAACCAATAAAATGTTTATAGAGTCATAGTCGACATTAGATAAGGCTGATGTCTATTTTCTTTTAATGAAGTACATGTAATGTGGTTTTCTGTAAAGCGTTTTGTTATAGCATTGGATGCGGTTCACGGCATATGCTTAGGCACAAATAGCCTTTTATTTATAGTGATAGTATTAACCCCAATAGCTCTATGAACTTTTCAGTCGTTATATTAAGAGATATAATTCCGTGTTTATTCATTTGTTTTTTTGTCGCTAAGCTATAATGGTGTCAAGTAGAGTAGTATGTATATTTTCTTTTATCGCGTATCGGAAGTCAGACGAGCGAAACTACGCAAATTGTCATGACCATCGTTGGAAACGTTATCTTTGTATGTTGGCTACCTGTATTATTACAGAGACAAAGGTTCAACTGATCGCGCAAATTAAAAAAACAACAATACGAAGCATTGCTGTTTTAAAATGATAATTGAGCTTACCTCATACAGATGGGTCGGCACGGAGAGCGATTCAATTGACTTGATTCAACAGAGCGAATTGTTTTTTTCTTTATTTTAAAATACTATTTTTTTATCATTGTTATTTTACTTTAAAGTCCAAATGCAAGGAATTGTATACTCTGCCATGGTTTGGAGGTTATTCCACCACGCCGCTCGAATGCAGGTTGGTGTTTACCAATGTGTTGGTGTTCTGCCTGGGGTCGAACCCGTGATCTTCGTATAAGTTTCAAGTGTTATATCAACTAGGCCATAACAATTAATTTACTTGCTAAGCAAATTAACATTTCAAATTTGTGGTAAATTTTGATGGTCATGATGATGATGCTCAACGGTTGATGATAAACTGTCCATATTATCAAGAGTATATTTTCAGTTACCAATAAATACCCAGAAAGGTATGCCTATCAAAAGCGTAATTCTATTAAATTTCCTGTCTTTTATAACA
The DNA here is from genome assembly GCA_905220585.2 of Nymphalis polychloros. NCBI lineage: Eukaryota > Metazoa > Arthropoda > Insecta > Lepidoptera > Nymphalidae > Nymphalis > Nymphalis polychloros. The sequence continues at coordinate 2,310,486 of HG992264.1, read as the reverse complement.
CGTGTTAACGTCTAAGCAGACAAAGAATTTTATATGCGAATATAAAGGTTGTAAAGGTGATGAAACTGTATCAATACAAGCACTTTGACTTATATGCAATTTTATCTCCTCTCTTGGAATAAAACGATTATAGTCCAGGATTTGATGTGAAAATTTCATATTTTAACAGATTAATGTTCATTTTATATTATCTTTTGAAACTTGATTTAATGGCAGAAGTAATAAAGTCATGTAAATAGAATTTCAGCCCAATAAATACATAACACTAATTTTATGCAAATTGACTATTTCAAGTACGAATTATGAAGTTACAAATCAAGCTACGGGGTCAGAGTGTTGATTTTAATAAAACGAAAACACAAGAAACTTATTAGTTATAGAATATCTAAAATACTTTAGTGTAAAACATGACTTCGTCGAAAATTGTTTCCAAGTCAAAATATTATGCTTCATTCAAGTTGGCTCCTACTTTTGAATCATTTAGCAAGATTTAAAATGATCACCGGTTCGGAATGTTGATGATGTTGAATATTTGCTAATACGAGTATGTATTATATACATTTATTACAAAGTAATTACTTTATAACTGCAATACCTCCTATGTTCTTAATTTCATGTTAATTTTTTTTTATCTTATATCTATTTATCTATTATATATTATTCTTTTATGACAGTTATTTTACAATCACCTCTTAAACTATATGATGAATACGATTGGAATAAAGTGTTTGGAGTGCAATGTTCGAAATGAAGGATTGTCACTTAACTGCGACTGTAAAATGCTTAATATAGTTTTCTTAACTATTTACTAGACTCAATCAGCTTAGGGTTACCAACTGATCTGATTTTGTAGGATACGTCCTGATTTTTTTATGTATTTGTTTAGTGTGTAAAAGAAAACCCTGTCCGACCCGTGAAGTGGTTATTAGGTATCGTGAGTTGGTTCTATTTATGTAATCATTTTTAAAATACTAACTGTATATAGTGAAGAGCGTTTAGGGTTACCATAATTATGTTACATTTGATTTTATAGAATATTCTAGTTATATATTTAGTTTAAATATATGGTTGTTATATTAAGTCAAAAACTGGATTTAACAATAATAGACGCAAACACGGTTTCCGGGAATGATAATATTGATATTGTAGTAGCGTGCTCGAGTTTTTTTGGTTGAAATCACAGAAGATTCCAACTCCGCAAAGTCAATAAACCTTTCCTGGGGGAAGATATTCGTTTCTATAACAAAAAAATCGTTTTTCCTTTTATAAATTTGAAAATGACATAACGCGTAACTCAATCTAAGATGATATAAGTTGGTGTATTTTTTGTTGATTTTCAAGCAGTATACATATATAGATAAATAGATTTAACTGTATAACATAAAAATATTATTGAGAAATAGTAACTACAGAGTTCCTTGTCGGTTCTTTTCTATATAATCTTCATTGCAAACCCGTGATAGTTTTTTTATATAGGGTTTTCCATTAAGGGCGCTTGATCGTGCAGAACTTCCATCGTAGCGTGTGCTGTGTGGCACGTAGCGCCGTCCTGTTGAAACCACATGTTGTCCAGATCCATATTCTCGATTTCAGGCCGAAAGAAGTTGGTTATCATCGACCGGTATCGCTCACCATTGACGGTGACGGCCACACCATTATCGTTTTCGAAAAAATACGGACCAATCACGCCTCCGGCCCAAAATCCGCACCAAACAGTCACTTTCTGCGGGTGCATTGCCACTTGGTGAACCTCGTGTGGATTGGTCTCGTCCCAAATACGGCAATTTTGCTTGTTGACATAGCCATTCATCCAAAAATGCGCCTCGTCGCTGAAGATGATTTTTTTGCCAAAATCGGCGTCAACTTCCAACTGCTCTAATGCCCAGTCAGCGAACACACGGCGCTGTCTATGGTCATTAACCTTGAGCTCTTGGGTCAGCTGGATCTTGTACGGGTGCAGGCTCAAGTCACAACGCAAAATTCGCCAAGTTGTCGTCTGCGAAAGGCCGAGTTCCTGTGCGCGACGCGGAATTGACTGCCGCGGGTTTTCGAAGACACTGTCGCGCACAGCGGCGATATTCTCGGCAGATCTCGCGTTACGTTGACGCACGGGAACCGGCTGATTGTTAACTGACCCGGTTGACTCGAATTTGTCCACCAATCGACGGATAGTCGACTCGGCAGGACGATCATCGCGACCGTAAAACGGGCGAAGTGCGCGGAACGTTGCTCGAACTGAAGACCCATTTTCATAAAACAATTTTATGATTTGCACGTGCTGCTCGACACTGTAACCTGCCACGGTGATTTGGGAGGACGGAATGAATATAACACACTGCATTTGACAGCTGTCACTCAAACAACATGGCCGCAATCAGCTGTCAAAGTTCAAGCGTCCCTATTGGAAAACCCTATACAAAGGTGGCCACCCGATTGTAAAATATATTATCTATCCCTTACATCGCCAATGGGTCACTAATCTTGGGAGCTAAGATGTTATGTCCTTCGTGCCGGCTGTTTTACGACAGAGTATCTGGTAAGTAGGTGGTACCAACCCAGTGGAGCATGCACAAGGCCTTACCACCAGTAGTACAGTACAGTAGCTGCCTATGAATGTCCCACTGCTGGACTCAGGCATCTTTTCCTATTTTTGAGGAGAAGGTTTTAGAGCTTATTCCACCACGCTGCTCCAATGCCAGTTGATGGAATACATATGTGACAGAATTTCAGTGGAATTTTAACACATGCTGGTTCCCTCACGATGTTTTCCTTCACCGTCAAGCACGAGTTGAATTATAAATCACAAATGAAGCACTAAAAATTCATTGGTGCTTGCCCGTGTTTGAACTCACGATCATCGGTTAAGATTCACGCGTTCTTACCACTGGGCCATCTCGGCCTACCACCAAGTAAAATTTAATATTACAGAATAAAGAAGTGATTATATTTTAATTTAACGCCAAAACCCCGAAGCCAAATAAAATAACTTATATTGAAGCAATTTTTCAAGTGTTGGGAATAAAATAAAGTGCGTCCAATCAGTGTGCCAGAAGTCTTCGGACCAGTTGTAATCTTAGAGTTAGTGACTCCCACGGGAATGTTTTTAACAAAGTCGCGACGGTAGAGTCACATTCTATAAACAACAGTATCATATATAACATTAACAAAACTTAGCCGAGCCTGTTGGCGAGGTTAGTAGACACTTGCCTGTCGCGCCGTAGGTCGTGGGTTCGATTCCCAGACAGAACACATATTTGTGTGCATGAAAATGTCTGTTTGTCCTGAGTCTGGGTGTAATTATCTATATAAGTATTTATTTACCAAAGAAAAGTAGTATATGTAGTATATCAGTTGTCTGGTTTCCATTGTACGAGCTCTGCTTAGTTTGGGATCAGATGGCCTTGTGTGAATAATGTCTCATGTGTGTAAGGATATTATTATTATTAAAGTAACAAATATTGTATAAACACAAGAAATAAAGATAAACTTGTAACACCAAGTTTCTGCTTCCGCATAATTATTAAACACTTCTTGGAGCAAAGTATTTGACTTTATAATAAAACACTCGTCCGCGTGTTGGAGGGTGGACAGGTAGTAAATAGTGGGGTAGTATCTCCTTGGGGTTCAAGCTGGCTTTATATAGGATTTTCCAATAGGGACGCTTGAACTTTGACAGCTGATTGCGGCCATGTTGTTTGAGTGACAGCTGTCAAATGCAGTGTGTTATATTCATTCCGTCCTCCCAAACCACCGTGGCAGGTTACAGTGTCGAGCAGCATGTGCAAATTATAAAATTGTTTTATGAAAATGGGTCTTCAGTTCGAGCAACGTTCCGCGCACTTCGCCCGTTTTACGGTCGCGATGAATGTCCTGCCGAGTCGACTATCCGTCGATTGGTGGACAAATTCGAGTCAACCGGGTCAGTTAACAATCAGCCGGTTCCCGTGCGTCAACGTAACGCGAGATCTGCCGAGAATATCGCCGATGTGCGCGACAGTGTCCTCGAAAACCCGCGGCAGTCAATTCCGCGTCGCGCACAGGAACTCGGCCTTTCGCAGACGACAACTTGGCGAATTTTGCGTTGTGACTTGAGCCTGCACCCGTACAAGATCCAGCTGACCCAAGAGCTCAAGGTTAATGACCATAGACAGCGCCGTGTGTTCGCTGACTGGGCATTAGAGCAGTTGGAAGTTGACGCCGATTTTGGCAAAAAAATCATCTTCAGCGACGAGGCGCATTTTTGGATGAATGGCTATGTCAACAAGCAAAATTGCCGTATTTGGGACGAGACCAATCCACACGAGGTTCACCAAGTGGCAATGCACCCGCAGAAAGTGACTGTTTGGTGCGGATTTTGGGCCGGAGGCGTGATTGGTCCGTATTTTTTCGAAAACGATAATGGTGTGGCCGTCACCGTCAATGGTGAGCGATACCGGTCGATGATAACAAACTTCTTTTGGCCTGAAATCGAGAATATGGATCTGGACAACATGTGGTTTCAACAGGACGGCGCTACGTGCCACACAGCACACGCTACGATGGAAGTTCTGCACGATCAAGCGCCCTTAATGGAAAACCCTATACCAAATTTTATCAAAATCGGTTCAGTCAGCTTCGCCGGGAAAGCGTAACAGACAGATAGACAGAATTACTTTTACATTTATTATATTAGTATCGATCATGCAGATGCTATTTATGATTTCGAAGTTTACAAAGGGTCTTGTCACTGGCTACTACAAAAAAAAGGATGCAACGTAACAGCCTGTGATTGTCTAAGTGGGCTGGGCTAAGGCCTCCTCTCCTTTTTTTGGGGAAAAGGTATGGAGCTTATTCCTCCACGCTGCTCCTATGCTGGTTGGTGGAACATATATGTGGCAGAACTTCAGTGAAATCTTCAGACACATGCAACCTCACGATGTTTTCATTCACCGTTAAGCACGGGTTAAAAACAGAAATTAAGCACACAATTCATTTGTTCTTGCCCAAGTTGGAACCCACGATCATCGGTTAAGATTCACGCGTTCTAACATCTAGCCATCTCTGCATATACAAAGTGATATATATATAGTCCATGGTACATGTACGTACAGATTACTTTTGTACATTGCTAATCTAAGTACAGTCGTAAATAATAATAATGGATCAATATTTCAAAAACAGAACAGCATTGGAAAGAACTAATATTATTACAAAGGCCACGAAGGAATAGAAGAATCTGCAACCGTTAGAGTAACATCGAGCTTGGAGATTAAATTCTATGACGTCACAATATCAGAGGAAAATATTTAAGCTATTATAATAGTTACGTTAAATATATATAGAGGCGATAATAGCCTGTAGTAAATGTGTAAGTTTCATGTCGATATGAGACATATGGAAATTTTTACATACCGAGTAAGTATTAAAGGTCGACCGTTTTGTTTTCAAATGTTATTTTTAACTTGGAATCTATTCGTTTTTGATATAAAATAGTTTTAGAGTTTACGGTTTTTTGTATTAGCTTTGTATAGTAAAGAACTCTATTGAATAGATAGTCAAGACTTTTTCTATAAAAGATAACTTTAAGGTGAATATAGATAGATAATTTTTCAACGATAACAAGCCATTTTACATGGAGAATAGCCTACGCAGTATATATTATAGTGATTTATTGTGCGCAAACACAGCTCCATTCTTTATTCCGTGACTAAGCGTTACTCTCATAATTTACCTTGTGGGATTACTGCAAGCCCATCTGGGTAGATATCGCCAACCCAACATTCTACCGTCATTAAGCAAAACGTATTATTGTTGTTGTGTGTGTACCAACGTTTATGTACGGTTACCATTTACCATCAGATTGCCCATTTGATAGTCTGACTACCTATTGCAATAAAATATAAACAAAAGAAACAATGCAAGTATTAACTAGAAAAATGTTGTCCATACACTTAGCTAAGATATTTTAAATTTTAACGCGATTGAAATTAAATCAAACCCGTGACTCTCAAGCTTTTTAATCTAGACTGAGCCAGAGGGTCGACATTAAAATGTACGATACATACTAACAACATTGAATCACATTGAAATAGATTCATTAAACGCATGTCAACCCACACCGCTTTAAATATATCTGATATAATTTTATCTCATTGCAATTTCATAATAGTATCTCTAAGTATAGTCCCTATTAATTACACTAATTATAATATACATTTTATTTTATTGTATTATGTATCAAAACTGATAAGTGGATACTATCATGGACATTGGCATTTTATTTAATATTATGTGGTGGTGACCATCTAACATTAGGTTGTCCAATTGCCCGGCTGCCTACCTAAATTATAAAATACTAAAAATCAACAACAACAGTATTGATTAAGTAAAATAAACATTACAAGCCTGATTTAAACCGTTATACTAAATTATGAATGAATGTATCTAGTTTAGATTTTTCTTTAAATGTATTTCTTAATATGTATTCTTGTTTTAGAAGTTTTATTCAATAGATTGATATATAAACGTAAATCGTCCAGTTTCGCCCTATAAAATTAATATAAAATTTAGCCAGCGTGTTTGACATCTAACTCAAAATGAATGAGCGCCATCTTTTGAAATAAATTGGAACATATTTATCAGCATTGAACTATAATGTTATAATAAATTAAAATTTTTCATAATTGTCAATTAAAACAAAGCTCACCACGGTACTTCCCCGATATGCCTGACGCTTATCATTTCTACGATTTATTTTGTAAATGTCAGGTCCGCCGTTGATATCTGTAAAAAAATCGAATAAAAAATATTTCTAAAAGGTTAATAGCAAATTGAAAGAGGAATTCCACGAAACACGACATTGGACGTCTATTTGGCTAGATTAGAGTTCAACATCAAAGCATTGGAGCTCAGCCAACTTGTCATACTTCTGTTTTTAAAGGTGGATCTACACTCTCGCTAAAGTCAATTAGATGAGCGATATCGAATATATTTGCCGAGATTCGTGGAGCTTTCAAATACTCCCTTGGGTAGGATTTATTTTCAAATTTATATTTATATTGATCATAATTGACGTAGAGCCTATAGAGGCTCAGTGGCTAGAAGACGTGAATCGTAATGGAAGATTGTGAATTCATATCCACGCAAGCACTAATGTATTACATGTCATTCTCAAGGTTGAATAAAAACGTACAGAATCCTGCTTGTGTTGGATGAAGATGTGCCACATGTGTATGTAATTTTTATTTGGTTTGCCAACTGTGGTACTGTGGTACTGGTGGTGGTGTTACTCCTATGGTGTTTCAGTGTCCTCTAACCGCGGCTCTGACTTTTGCTCTGACCAGGCAGATATTGGTTTTTATTTAGCTGGTACATATATAATATTGTTAAACATATAACAATCAATGAATTATTTACATGAAATCCTTAAATATATACAAATCAAAATTAAAAATATCCACTGTACGAATCGTGACCGCGTGGAATCGTGGCAAAAAATATTAATACTGAAAATGAATACTTATATTGATTGAGGATTGTATATATTTCATATCGGTTGTAATTTTTTTTCTGTTTAATGTTTATGTTTTGTAATTGTATTATGATTTCATTCATCAGTTCGTAAAATTCATTTGAAGAATAGTTTGCAGATGATACGTTTAGATACGAGAGAAGAATGAAATGTTTTCCCCTTTTTTGGGCTTGAACCTTTTTGTAACACGAAAGAGCAATACTTTTTATTTATTTCGCTTTGCATTCTGAATGAGCTAGTGTAGTTCTATGCACAATTTATATATGTACTTAATTTCTTGCATTGTTCTCATAGAAGTTGTTATGTCTTATTTGTGGATAAATATATATTTAATCAGACAATGGACGTCATCTTATATAGACATGTCGTTTGCCGTCACTGCATATTGTTGTAACCCGAAAGGGAGCCAATTTTATATAAAAAAATTGGGGCAGTATTATATATAATTCCCTCTCGAGTAGTCTCATGTCTCGCCGAGAGTGTGCACGCGTTATAAAAGAATTATTAAGACCTCTATGATTAATCGCATAACAGCGATTATTTACGCAGCTTTAGAGATGGCAATCGAGAGAAATGGTTGCTCAGTATTTTTTTTATGATATATTTATTGATAGTATAGAAATGACCGGCTCGTATCGGATGTTTGTGACGAGGAAAATGTAGATAAGTATCTAACTGATGCTCTTGGAGATTATATGTGAATTATTGTTTTTACTGTGACATACATTAGTTTGAACGGAGATTGTTCTAGCTTTTTAGGGTCGCCATACGAAATGTTGATGGCCTGGATAAAAAAGCGGGAAATCTAGTAAATTTATTTGAAGCACTTAGTAAAAAGTTTTTCTCATAATTGCCGTAATCTTATTTTTGGGCAATTTATACCGAATAATTGCAGGTTAGTTTCATTAAGTTGACTTACTAGTTAGTCAACCATAATAATTAGAATTCTGCGCTTTGCAATGACGTGTGATTCAGCGTAATTACAAGTACAATTAATTTATTAATACATCCAAAGCACTCTCGGCACGATCACACTAGTAACTTCTTAAGGAACTGTTAACATGTTATGCAATACCGTGTGCTCACAAAGCTTGTTCACTCTGCTTAATTGCTTAGCAAGTGAGGAATTGTATTGCTACCTTAAATTATATTAAATATATAATTATTATTAATTTTCTGTTACATGCAAATTTGAACGTACTCAAATGTGTCAATTGCGTTCGTTGAAAGTGAAGTATGAATTATAATTAGTGATGCTATATAATTTAAAACAGAGACCGGGTGTAAGTGCTATGTTAAGGTGGCTTTCCACGGTGCATCAGTGCGGGCTATCTGCGTCCGTCCGTAATATCACGCACCGTGGGAAATCACCTTTAGGTGTATTGTAACTTCCTTGTTGATCCAGTGGTTATTTATAAGGCTGCAGATCTCGAAGTCCTGGGTTCAAACCTCAGGTCTGACCATTTGCGAGTTGTTAGGAATTTCTGTCATATTATTCTGAACTACCGTCATCATCATCATCTCATCATCAGCCGCAAAACGTCCACTGCTGTGCAATGTACCATGAATATCTATATAAGTATGTATTTACAAAATAAAAGTAGTATATGTAGTATATCAGTTGTCTGGTTTCCATTGTACAAGCTCTGCTTAGTTTGGGATCAGATGGTCGTGTGTGAATAATGTCCCAGGATATTATTATTATTATATTATTGTGAATACAAAAAACAAATACAGTTTTACACTCCTGTGTCATATGAAAATAACATAAAGGTGTTGGTCATGCACCTGACCTGTCTCCGATCATGAGACGATGAAAGTCAGATTATAGAGAGAGAAGAGAGTGTGCATCTGTGTTCGCGTGCACACTTATGCGCTAAAAATGTCATGCAAATATCTTTTATATTTATATAAATTCTGTTCAAAATTGTATTATTAGACGAGCTTTATTTATTTTTCTCTGTAGACATTTAATAAACAATAGTTGATTGATTAAAAGTAAATACAAATAACATATTATATTGAAGAAACATAATACAATGTTAGTTCAGATTTATTAATCTATATTAATATTATAAGTGCGTTAAAGTAGAAAGTGGTGCTGTTTTATTTATAGTATAGGTAGGCTGACGACCATATGGGCCACCTGATGGTAAGTGGTCACCAACGCCCATAGACATTGGCATTGTAAGAGATGTTAACCATCGCGTGCATTGGCGATGTCTATGGGCGTTGGTGACCACTTACCATCAGGTGGCCCATATGCTCGTCAGCCTAGCTATGCAATAAAAAAAAATGTCCCTTGTGCCTGTAACTACACTGGCTCACTCACCCTTCAAACCGGAACACAACAATACCAAGTATTGCTGTTTTGCGATAGAATATCTGATGAGTGGGTGGTACCTACTCAGACGAGCTTGCACAAAGCTCTACCACCAAGTATAGTGCTGTCTGTATGTTACCCTGTAGAGGCTTAACCACTGAACCAAGTTTTGATGAAATTTTATGAAGCAAGTTTGGCCACGGAACGACATAGGTTACCTAGTTCTTTTCAAAATACAATTTTTTTTTTTATTCAATTAGACTGTTACAAGTATTTATGAATCGTCAAACTTACCACCGGTTCGGAATGTAGATTCTACCGAGAAGAAATGGCAGAAAACTCAGTTGTAACTCTTTTTTTTATAAGTAACTTTATAAGTAACCTGTCCATAACATGCGGGCGAAGCTGTGGGCGAAAACTAGTATTGATTATAATAAAAATATTGGGAGTTAGTTTTTGACAGAAATAATACCTTGTCCAATAAAGATGGGGTGGTTTTATTGCCACCACTGGTCACAGAGGGGTGATTCGTTTTTAGTGTGTGGTAAAAATCGCGCTAACATTCACACAATCTTGATACGTCCAGGAGCTATTTTTAATTTTGATCTGTTTACATATAAATTGTAATTATACACATTAATTTATGTTAATAAATAGATATCATAACTTGTTTCATGTCCCCAGATCGAGCGGTTGAAATAAGATGTCAATTTTTTTTAATAACTTAAAAAATAAACAATTTGGGTAACAGAGCCACTTACAGCTACCAATCTAAACCATCCGACAAATCCGACTATACCATAAACAATATTATGTACATACATGTAATAACAGTATTTTTATATGTAAAGAAAATAATTATATACGAACGCTTTCCTTAAGTTTATGCCGCGTTATCGATTCACAGTTGCCAAATTTAAAAAAAGAATAAGATTTATATTTTTTAAATTAAATTGTGAACAAGAATAAGATGTTTTACATTAGAAATACAGATAAATTAAAAAGTATTTGAAAGTTTTTTTTGTGATTTTCAGAATTATTTAGAAATACGCTAGTAAGTCTTTATTTATTCCTAAATACTCAAACAAATATACATAAACAAACATTGTTCTTTTACTAAAAAAATTATGAGAGACCTCTCCAAGAAACTGGTCCACACTTCTGGTGACCCAAGAGCTGGCGCTTATTTAGCCCAAAGGCTGAGTCTAGCGGTGCAGAGGCAATAGTGCCAGCGTCTTGGGTACAATGCCACAGAACAATCTTTTAGACGGCGTGTTTTTTTCTTTAAAATTTTAATGGGTATCTTATTTTATTTTTTAATTTAGTTTAGGTTTAGACTATAATAATAAATATGTTATATAAATTTAATATTAGATAACATTGTTATATACACATATCTTTAATGTAAATACATAACTTGCAAATCTACAGATGAAATGGCAGAAGATACCAATGGCACTCCTATTCATCATAGTTTAATTGTAGTTTAATAATAATCATGTTACTAAATTACGTCGTATAGCAAAACATAAGTGTTACTGTTTAATTATCAAGTCAGTTTCCACATGATGTTTATCTGTTATGCCAGTATTATTTATAGTACTGCCTCGTTGTTAGGGTTCCGTAATCAAAGGATAAAACGGGACTCTATTACTAAGACTCCGCTGTCCGTCTGTCACCAGGCTGTATCTCATGAACCGTGATAGTTATACAGTTGAAATTTTCACAGATGATGTATTTCTGTTGCCGCTATAACAACAAATACTAAAAAAAGTTTTTATAGATAATGGTACGGAACCCTATGTGCGCGAGTCCGACTCGCACTTGTTCTAGTTATCGGAGGTTCTAAGCTCAAATCCCCAGTCAAGCCGTTAATATATATAATAATATATATTATTATATATAATATATATATTTTATATATATTATTTATGGTTATTATATCTCCGTTCGTGTAGGTTTGCCGTCCTATCGGATTATGAGAGTGAAGGTGGCCAACGTGGCCGTAATCGTCCAGGGGAACATTACTATATATGACAGAATTTTCTCAGACACATGCTTGGAGAAAATTTTCTCCAACGCTAAACATGAATTATAAACACAAATCAAGTACATCAAAACTCAATTCGGGGTACCCAGACCCACGTGAATCCTAGTGTCTATCTCTGTTTTTTTCATAATTGTTTCTCAACACTTTGACCCAACCAGTTAGTTGAACCAGCAATCCATGTGAACTGCTGCCTTATAAGTTAGTCACAAGATCAACGAAGCAGTTCGGCCATCTGTGCAGTAGAATGCACTTCAAGTCTTTTCCTTAATAGCAGCTTCCTACTTTGACCAGCTTAGGGACATATACGCACTTTAAATATAATATTACTATAAAATAAAAATAAAAAATCTGTATGAGCGTCAAAATAATATAAATATTTATTGTCTGCATGACGCAGCGTCTCTAGTAAATTAAAAAAAAAACAACAAAAATCTATTTAAAAAAAATTGTAAGTTACACTAAAAACTAACATTTTCTTCGACGTTTTAATTTTAAACAAAAGGAAATGTAAATCGGGCGAGATTTCAACCGAGTGACAGACGGGCGGACAGTTGACATTATTAGTTGAGATTAGGAAGTAATGGAGTCGTTTTTAAACTAAAATAATTAATGTCAGACGAACGCGTCATTCCATACAACTGTCTTAATTATACGGCTATTTTGAGATATTCAACTCTGCTAAAGGTCAAATGTTTGATACTAAAGCTTTGTTTACATTGGAAACAAAAGGAGCATTCCTATTTAAATGTATTCATTTTAAATTTACTTCCAAACCTTCTCCTTTACAGGAGTCTGGGCATAAGCCCAGCTGTGGGACTGTTAATAGGTTCTTCGTCTTTGACTGCGATTTTATAATTAATCGATAGGTGGATTGAGAGTAAAGTATTAAGCCGAGATGACCCAGTGGTTAGAACGTGTGAATACGTATAGTAACCGATGATAGTGGGTTCAAACCCGGGCAAGCACCACTCAATTTATATGTGCTTAATTTACTAAATTGTGTTTATTATACATCTCATGTTCGGCGGTGAAGGAAAAAATCGTGAGGAAACTTGCATGTGTCTTATTTCACGAAAAGTCTGTCACATGTGTATTCCACCAACAAATTGGAGTAGCGTGGTGGAATAAGCTCCAAACTTTCTCCTCAAAAAAAGGGAGGGGAGGCCTTAGCTTAGCAGTGGGAGATTCACAGGCTGTTACTTTACTTTTTAAGATATTAAGGACGCGTCAAGTTAACGCACATAATATTGCATGAGCGAGAAGAAATATATGACATAGAGAAAGAGAGATATATTTGAGTTTCACTTTACGTAGAAAATAAATATCTCAATTAATTAACAAACAATGTCTAATAGGATTACGGAAGCGTCTTAACTTTCCAACCGACGTCAATAAAAATCGGACATGACGAATGAATTCAATTAAATTTATTTTAGCAGTCAGCAAGTAAGAGTTTAATATTTTGAATTATTATTCTAAAATGAAAATAGTTAATCTTACCGCAGACATCGCTTTAAAGCGATAAAGCGTTTGTTAAATTGTTTTATATATTGAAGTTCTTAAAGGCTTAACCATATATTAATTGTTATAATTTCTACAACACGCTGTTTTTAATTTCCAGAACATTTGTATAATAGTACAACAAACAATAACGCAGTGCATATGATAACATTGTTCACGGTAATAATGCTCCAGACATACTCCTCAAGGGGACAGTAGGTTATATTAGCACAGCAGACGGTAGAAGCAGATAAAAGTATTCAGGGTTTTATGTCAAGAAGTCCACAATATCGGCCCAAGGCTATGTTACGAACATCGCAACACTCATCTGTACTCTCGCAAGATATGTAAAGTACGTTGGTCCTGTGCTGATCTTTAAACGATGCTTTTCTTGTGTAGTTATAAACATGTGAAAATCCAGAGGTGCTATAAATTTAAACAGAGACTTTGTAAACATTTTCGGTAACGTACTTGTACCATACCTTCATGACTACCCACATTATGTTATTGGACGTGACAAGCAAATTAATATAGTCAACAATTAACATCGTCTCGCTCACTTGAGACGGCATCACTAATTCATTTCGTTGCCAAAACATCGATCAAAATGTTATCGCCTCGTGAACGACTTGGCTCTCAATTTTAAGCTGAATTCATCTCTATTCATTACAATTTATTTAGAATATTGAAAGAAAATTGTCACTTCTGGATTTCTTATTAGTGTAGAGTTAAAAGTTGCGGTATATAATATAATAGTATATATGTAAGATAATAGTATTTTATTCGTTTTATTCCAATTATATACTAAATTTGATAATAATTTAATTATTAATATTACCCATTTTTTGTTTTATTTTTTAATATTTAAATTTTAATTCTAATTATATTTTGAAACTTCTGTAATTAAGAAGACACTTGATTTATATAACTTGTTGTTGTTGTTGTTGTACTCCTTGTTGGTTTTGATATTTTAATAAATAAATATATATGATACAAGATGTTAATTCTGATATGATCAGCGTTGAATTGAAAGCTTTCGAAATTAGAAATTAATGATTAGATATTTTATAAAATTTTAAGATGTATTAGTGTTTATTTATATAAAGAGCTGAGATTCTTTAGTTGATAGAATAGATATGTCGATCTTAATCGAAAGCTTCTGATACCAACCTGGATAAGAACTATCTACTAACTATATTTTTAATTAATAGTTATAATATAATAATTATTCATTTCGTATCTGTTGGCGAAGGACATCACCGCGAGGACTTTCGCACGTAGCACGTAGTTCATATGTGTGCGTTGGAGAAGACGTTCGAACTCTACTCGTTGAGAGAGAAGAATAGTTTAGAGCCTTTGCCAGTAATAACATTATGAACTTAATATTTGTGATGTTTTAAATTTTACTTAGGATTGTGTTTACTTGGTGGTAGAGCTTTGTGCAAGCTCGTCTGGGTAGGTACCACCCACTCATCAGATATTTATTTATTTATTTATTTATTTAAGGACCACTAGTAGCTACTACATGTTTTAATGACAAATGTAACACAATTAAATGAAAATAGTTAACATGTGAAGCTTTTTAAAGTAGCCACAACAATTATTCTACCGCGAAACAACAGTACTTGCTGTTGTTGTGTTCCGGTTTGAAGGGTGAGTGAGCCAGTGTAATTATAGGCACCAAGGACATAACATCTTAGTTCCCAAGGTTGGTGGCGCATTGGAGATGTAAGCGATGGTTAACACGTCTTACAATACCAATGTCTATGGGAGTTGGTTACCACTTACCATCAGGTGGCCCATAAGCTCGTCCGCCTACCAATAATATTAAAAAAAAACAACATAAATTGAAAATTGTTCATGATACACATTTCATCAGAATTTATTTCAGACATTATTAATGCTTCAATGAAAATTAAAGAGTTTGTAACTTCTGGTCGTCTTTTCGACCGTATTTCGAGTTATTAGAAAGTTCCATCATTAGGTATATAAAGTTTTTATTGAGTTTGATCATTTAGTATTAAATAAACTTTATAACAAGCTACGCGCGTTGTCATCCGCGTTAAGCGTGAGTAAGCCAGCGCCCACGTATGTGATCACTTACAACCAGGAGTTCCATTTTCTAGTCCGCCCAACTATAGGGTTTTCCATTAAGGGCGCTTGATCTTTGAAATGCAAAAAAAAATACATGTAGGAGAGATATTTGCGAAATTTTTCGCGAATATCTCTGTCGGGGTCTATCGACCCCATTATGTATGGAATATGACATCATTCAAATGACCGCCACGGCTTCGGTTGGTGGCGCGCACACGAAAGGTCCAATTTTCGATGACTCTGGCGCACAAATCGGGCTGTATTTGATCGATGGCGTGGCGTATGTTGACTTTGAGGGCATCGGTGGTTTGCGGCTTGTTGGCATAGACCTGCGACTTAAGAAAACCCCACAAGAAAAAGTCCAGCGGGGTCAAATCGCACGATCTCGGTGGCCAGTTCACGTCGCCTCCGCGCGAGATGACCATGTCCAGAAATTGCTCGTGCAGAACCTCCATCGTAGCGTGTGCTGTGTGGCACGTAGCGCCGCCCTGTTGAAACCACATGTTGTCCAGATCCATATTATCGATTTCAGGCCAAAAGAAGTTGGTTATAATCGACCGGTATCGCTCACCATTGACGGTGACGGCCACACCATTATCGTTTTCGAAAAAATACGGACCAATCACGCCTCCGGCCCAAAATCCGCACCAAACAGTCACTTTCTGCGGGTACATTGCCACTTGGTGAACCTCGTGTGGATTGGTCTCGTCCCAAATACGGCAATTTTGCTTGTTGACATAACCATTCATCCAAAAATGCGCCTCGTCGCTGAAGATGATTTTTTTGCCAAAATCGGCGTCAACTTCCAACTGCTCTAATGCCCAGTCAGCGAACACACGGCGCTGTCTATGGTCATTAACCTTGAGCTCTTGGGTCAGCTGGATCTTGTACGGGTGCAGGCTCAAGTCACAACGCAAAATTCGCCAAGTTGTCGTCTGCGAAAGGCCGAGTTCCTGTGCGCGACGCGGAATTGACTGCCGCGGGTTTTCGAGGACACTGTCGCGCACAGCGGCGATATTCTCGGCAGATCTCGCGTTACGTTGACGCACGGGAACCGGCTGATTGTTAACTGACCCGGTTGACTCGAATTTGTCCACCAATCGACGAATAGTCGACTCGGCAGGACGATCATCGCGACCGTAAAACGGGCGAAGTGCGCGGAACGTTGCTCGAACTGAAGACCCATTTTCATAAAACAATTTTATGATTTGCACGTGCTGCTCGACACTGTAACCTGCCATGGTGGTTTAGGAGGACGGAATGAATATAACACACTGCATTTGACAGCTGTCACTCAAACAACATGGCCGCAATCAGCTGTCAAAGTTCAAGCGTCCCTATTGGAAAACCCCATATAATAAATAAAACGTACGTGTAAACACGTATATATCAATCTACACAATTTAGTAAAATAATATATAAAAAAACACTAAGATTTAAAATATTGTATACAAAAATAATCTGAAGCTTATTTATATGTATTTCATATAAAAAAAGGAGGACTTATATAAAAATTCTATATAAAAAAACATAACTCTCATATTCTCACTCAGTTTTGTACCTGAGACAATACGATATAAGGTCCTTGTTCTGTAAATAAAATTAGTATCTATCAAAATTAATACACATATATATATATATAATATACATAATATGTTGTAGGTTTATTTATTTAAGATAGTTACACCATCGACTTATCACTAAACACTTAAAATTAACAAATTAAACAGGTACTCATACGAGGTGATACGTCTTTAAAGGCGTAAATAACATTAACCATTGTAACAAAAAAATATAAACCAAACTAACCAATATAAAAAAAGAATTAAATCCAATTTTAACTACTAATACAACAGAATTAATCAAATTAAAAAGAAAAAGAAACAATAACATTATTATAATATATTTAGATAACAAATAATAAAACCAAAACTAGTACTTATATTATATATATATTTGTATGAGATCGATTAATGAGATCTTTCGCAAGTTTAACAAAAAATTTTTTGTTATTAAAAAAGATGTCGATATCGCCATAAGATGACAGGTAATTGTACGAATTCATGAGTACGAATTTATAAGTAATTTTTATCGTCATTTTACGCCTATAGACATTGGCATTGTAAGAGATGTTAACCATCGCTTACATCGCCAATGCACCACCAACCTTGGGAACTAAGATGTTATATCCTTGTGCCTGTAATTACACTGGCTCACTCACCCTTCAAACCGGAGCACAATAATAGCAAGAACTGCTAGGCCAGACGAGCTTGCACAAAGCCCTACCACCAAGTAAACTGCCTGGCTCTCTCACACTTCAAACCAGATCTCAAGAATATACTAAGTATTCTTGTTTGATTGTTAAATTATATTATGTTAAATATATATGATAAGCGGGTGGTAGTCACAGTAATATATATTATTTATTATATTAAATGCAAAGCTACCACCGGTTCGGAATGTATATCTTGTGGGTAATTTGTAATTAATTATTTTAAATGAATACCAAATGATTATCTTAAAATAAAATCTTATAGTTTTTTAAATTAAGATAAAAGGTTTATGATAAAATACGTACAATTGCGTTATTTAAATAAAATGCTCCAGAGAGAGCCACTGGCGAAAAGATTAACATTTAAGTATAAATAAACCATTCTTTTATAAAATAGAGACTAAGTTTCTATGACAATCTTGCGTGGGATTGTGGGAAATTAGAGCATGCTTAGAGAATATCATTTACAAAGTATGATTGGAATTCGCTATACATTATTGAGTGACTAAAATTTATTTATTTTTAAATATTTGTTGACATACATCAATAAAGTAAGAGTATAGTTTTCATCTCCTTTTAATGACCTTTTTTTAGCCTATTCAGTGAGGTCGCTCTGATGTACATGTGGCAGAATTTTATCCAACACATGTAGGTATGGTCGTAATATTTTCTTATATATTTATAGTGGTAGAGTTTTGTGCAAGGCTGTCTGTGTCCCTCAGCAATATTTAGTATTGTTGTGTTCCGGTTTGAAGGGTGAGTGAGTAAGGCACTACGCCACACAAGCACAAAGATACGTGATATAAAATTTGCAAGAATTTGTACCTAGTTACGATAGCTACATTCTGAATCTTGTCGTTGAATGGCATGCCATTTTTTTTATTTAGAAATATCAGAAATAGTTAATAATATAATCATAGTAGATTTAAGATTGATCTTTAATACATTCATTGCCTTATTCTAGATTTATGTTCTAGTACACTTAGGTTGAAAAATGAGTATATAAATATTTACTCCCAATGCTTTTAATGTAATGCCAATACTAATATACAGTACAGTCAGCGTCAAAAATATCAAAAAGTATAAAATGTCGTTGCTCCAGCACTGGAACTCTTTCTGCTCGTGGTGGAATCCCATCGTTGAGAGTGAGAGAATAGAGATCGCACATGTGTTTGCTCACACACACTTGTGCAGTATAACATTTGTCGCGCAGATGGCAGTTTTTTTATTATTATTATATCTTGCTGTCCACAGACGTGCCCGTATTTATTGTATCGTTTACATAATCTGTATTTAAGTTATTATCGTTCCGCTATGTCAAAAGTTTAAAAAAAGATTTGACAAACACGAGAAAAACAAACAAAAAAATTAAGATGATAGTTGTTTTTTTCTTTTTACTATATATTCGCTTTTCTTATAAAGACAGTTATATTAATTGTGAAATGTTTTTTAATTACAAATGAAGAGTAAAACTAATTAATAAAAAAATAATATTTTAACATAAATGTTTAGGAATTTTCGACGCTGACTGTATGTTTGTCTAACGAGGAGTCATAAGATTATACAAATCCCTTAGATTTGATGGACATACTAACCATAAAATCTTGTATCGTACCGACTACTTCATGTTTATTAGCTAAGTTTACTGTGACGAATAAATAAAATATTTTTCGTTTATATTTATCTGTCATAAAATATCTTATTGTAACCGCTAATGAAAGAAAAACCGGCCGATATTCGATGTTTAAGATCTTATAGCGTTACTAAACTCATGGTTGAATTTGAACAACGTTTCTTTATACTGTTACTTGGTGGTGGGTGAGTATCACCCATTTATCATACATTTATCATACATTTATCATACATTTACTTGGTGGTAGTGTAACTGCCGGCACAGGGGACATAACATCTTGGTTTCCCAGGGTTGGTGGCGCGTTGGCGATGTAAACGATGGTTAACATCTCTTACAATGCCAGTGTCTATGAACGTTGGTGTCCACTTACCATCAGGTGGCCCATATGCTCGTCCGTCTTCTTATGCAATAAAAAAAAACATTCTACTGGTTTATAGGTTATACTTCAGGTTTGAAGTGTGAGTAACCCAGTGTAACTACAGACACAAAGGGCATATCTTAGTTTCCAAAGTAGTTTTTTATATAAAGTAGACAAGCGGAGGAGCAAATGCACCGCCTGATGGTAAATGGTCACCATCACCTTTCACATCGGCACATTAAGAAATATTAACCATCCACCACCCACTTATCTTGTATCCTACCGCTAAATATGTTGTTGTGTTTCAATTCGACGTGTGAGTGAGCTAGTGTAAGTATATAATAGCTTTTGATAAATTCATATCACGTCTTAATGTATATGCCGAGGGCTCAGTGGTTAGAACGCGCGAATCTTAACCGATGATCGTGGGTTCAAACCTGGGCAAGCACCACTGAATTACATGTGCTTGATTTGTATTTAAAATTCATCTCGTACTTGAAGGTGAAGGAAAACATCGTGAGGAAACGCATGTGTCTTATTTCATTGAAATTCTGCCACATGTGTATTCCACTAACTCCTATTGGAGCAGCGTGGTGGAATAAGCTCCAAACTCAAAAAAGGAGAGGAGGCCTTAGTCAATAAATGGTAGTACATTCACAGGCTGTTACATACTTTACTTAATATATATATAATGTCAAATCATGGATTATCATGAACATAATAATATAATTAATTACGACCCATAATTGGATTTATGCGTTGTGTCTAAAAATATATCGTTAGGAAAAAATAACGATACAGATTTGGTATGAATATTAATGTCATAGTCTTATATAATACGCTTATTGTTTTATCCCTTCGGGGATGAATCTCTTTCGTCAATTTGTCTGTTATCGATATAATTGAAATTTGAAATATCTTTTTTTTATTAAATCTAAATGCAGTTGTATGTAACAGTGGATAAAAGTAATTTTACTTGTTTGATTATATGTAAGTTAGAATGATAATCAAATATTGTAGTTTATGAGTTATGTGATTGTTTTGTTGGTTCTTTTAAATGATACATAGACATTTTGGAACAACGGCGTTTCTTTTTTTTTTTATTGAATAGGACGAGCATATAGGCCACCTGATGGTAAGTGGTCATCTACGCCCGCAGACATTGGTATTGGAAGAAATGTTAACTATCGCTTACATCGCCAATGCGCCCCAATCTTGGGAACTAAGATGTTATGTCCCTTGTGCCTGTTAATTGTTCTTTCCGATGTATATGATTGATGGAGATTATTTACCGCCTGCTTTCCTATATTTATATTTAAATAAAACAGTATTGGGAACTGAGATTTTACGCTTCTTAAGCATGTAGTTACGCTGACTCATTCACGCTTCAAACCGAAACACTACGATACCAAGTATTGCTGTCTGGATACCTATCTAGACGGGCTTACACATTAATATTTATTTAATATTAAACTTGAATTAACTTTTGAGATATATTCAAAAAATAAAAGACTAAAATTACAAATGTTAATTACTAGCCATAAATAATTGTCCGCAAGTGTACACAGCCTACAGAGTAACGCACTTAGCGCCACTGTTAACATAACCCGGCTTAGACGAAATCAATATTACGAATCCATTACGTCACTATTAACTTAATGCTTAATTCGTATACTCGATAGTTTTATATAAAACCTTTGT
This sequence comes from Nymphalis polychloros, assembly GCA_905220585.2. Taxonomy (NCBI): domain Eukaryota; kingdom Metazoa; phylum Arthropoda; class Insecta; order Lepidoptera; family Nymphalidae; genus Nymphalis; species Nymphalis polychloros. The sequence continues at coordinate 2,289,045 of HG992264.1, read as the reverse complement.
TTTAATGAAACTTCATAATCGTTAAATGCCAAGATGGCCAAGTAATTATTTCAGTGATAGTAATTTGATATTTTACCGCGAATATATTTTTTTCACAAACATAACCATCTCCAATTTATATTACTCTGTGAAAATGAAAGAAAGACTTAAGATAATAGAATTTATCGTTTTCAAGATATTTTCCTTTCACTAACAAGCATAGAATAAATAGTAATTAAATATATGAACATTTAATAGTACTTGGCCAGAGGTTGAACCCGTGACCATCGGTTGAGATTAACTCGCTCTAACCATTGGGACATCAGCAATACAATAACGATTCGTTATATAAAGCGACCGGGGCATACGTTGTATATATAAAATCTATTCAGACAGATCTACAAAGATCTGTATATCGGTTTTACAATATATTTAAATATTTCTTTGCAAAGTATCGCAAAGAGACATTATTCTTTGCACGTCACGAAGTTCTCCAATATAAAGCTGACGTCGTATAACAATTTAAAACGGAAATGACCGAAGGGAAAGTTTACGACTGTCAATTACAAAAGTTTTCATCGTTTGAAGTTTTATTTATTACATGTTAAACAAGTTTTAACGTACATTATACTTTTATAAAATGATTTGTTGTAAAATATATTGTAAGATATTTGAGTAACTGGCCGTAAACTAACTTGGTGGGCCAATCGTTGGCCAAGCAAGTTACTCTATACATATTATTTTAAAATCACAATTACAGCCTTGAAATGTTTCATCGCCGGAAATACTTATTTCTTGTTACGGAAGCCTTGGAAATTATTTAACAACACTGCTCTATGTATGTATGTGAACTGCGAAAGCACGTGTTAGAATTGCGTTCGACAGGTGCTCGTTGCTTCGCGATGTTTTCCCTCACCGCAGAAAACAAATTTCAGCACTTTAATCTTACATTTTATGTGTAGGCATTTTTAAAGTTTATCTTAATCTGTGATTAGGTGGATACTAACTGAATATCGCAGATTCAAATGCGAGCAAGCACTGACTTTTGAGATGAAAAGCCGAGATGACCCAGTGGTTAGAACGCGTGAATCTTAACCTATGACTACAGGTTCAAACCCAGGCAAGCACCACTGTATTTTCACGTGCTTAATTCATCACAATTGCGTAATTCACCTCGTGATCAACTTCAAAACTTCTCTTCAAAGTATATGCCTTTTCCCAGCTGTGCGATATTCACAGGCTGTTACATTACCAAGTTTTGATGAGCGTGGTTTCTAAGTAGAAGGAGAGGATTGTTCAGCGGTGACATTTACACTCAGTTACTTTAATTTCATTTTATTGTTTAATAATTTATTTTTCCTTACACCGAGCGAGTGTAATCAGTTTTTAATTAAAAGTCGGGCAGTCGGTTTGTAGCGAGCCTGGAATGTTCTGAATTGGATTTAAATTTAATTAAGTGCAAGAGAATCCTGGATGATCAGAACAGATGCAACTGCAATTAAGTATCTTTTAAAGACCAAAATTCAACCTTTTAATAAGCGATATTGATACTTATAGCCTTCATTGTAACCATTATTATGTTCAATATTGCATGCCAAGAAGTTTCGTTACGACATTGCATGATCGAGTTGACGTGTAGTTTTAAAGTTAACCTTTATTTAACTTTGGTAGTATGTTAATTTTATTTTATGATATTGGAAAATAATGTGCGTTTTATTGCAATTATTTAATGTATTGCTTAGGACTTTTTGTAATTGGGAGTGAATTGTCAAAATCGAAATTTAAATATATATTTTTTTTTCAATTAGACATAAGTTAGACGTACTAGCACTTTTGAATAGGCAATTTTAAATAAGCAAAGCAACCACTGATTTAGAATGTAAAGTCTATTGAGAACAGGGGATCAATTCTGCTTATTGTCCCTTTATTGCAATCGAATCGGAGCGTTATCGTTGCCGTTTATCGATTTTCCTATTTTTTAATTATTTACCATTGATATAAAAGCTTAGAATGAAGTTTGGTTTTGTCATTATTGTATATGGTGACATTATATCGGTTTGCTTCAGATCCGAATAGATATAGAATAGTCAAAATTGGGCTGGCATTGAATCGGGAACGTATCGATATCGTTATAAATAGATTAGTAGAATTGCGCCCCTGGATCATACACTCAGTGATTACTATTTTTATATAATTAAATAACATAGGTATTAATAAAACACAATTATATTTATTTTTCCTGCTTCAATTAACACATACCAATTCCATGCTTTGTTTATAATCTTGTTTTTGTATTGATTGATAAAAATGGTAGAGTCTGTAAATGTCTCACTACTGGGCTAAGGCTCCTCTCCGTTTGCGGAGATAGCGTAAGAGTTTATTCAATTTCGCATCTAAATTGGGAGTTGGTGGATTCGCATGTGGAAGATTTTCACCTGACATGCACAAATCTAAATTAGTCACGTGAAATTCAGTAGTGCTCCTGTTTGAACTCGTAATCTTTTATTAAGATTCACGTGTTCCAACCACTGAACTCTCGGTATTAACATAATCAAATCCAATTTATTAATTTTCAAAGTTAAAATTGATTGGTGAATATATTATATATCCTCATACTTGTAACTGATTAAAAAAACTAGAGTTCAATGAACTTTATGTACGTATTATTACTATTGACAGGAATTTAAATCAAACTAACCAAATGTTTATTCAACATGAAAACAAAAAGCATTCGAGAATTTTAATTGGCTACAATATTATTAATATACTTGAAAATAAATACGTATTATCACGGCATGTCGAATGAGTTTACTTTTAATAATTCTATTGAAATATACATACATCCGGGCTCAAGAAACTTTATTGTTTCCTAAAAATTTATATTCACTTACACGAAAATTGACAGGCTAAAAGAATTATTTTAGAATGTTTATGCAATCACGTGCTAAACAAGAGTAAAATATATTTTAGAAGTAACTGACTTCAAACGGGTAGGACAAATAAAAAAGTTACTGGCTGTTCTATTGAAAAATTAATTATCAGAAGCAATCGGAGTCTGGAAGTTATAAAGCATGTATATTCTCGTGCCTTGGATATCACGTAAAGCCGTTGGTCCTGCGTGTGAAGTATTTCCTTTTTGTTGTATTTGTTATCCCATTGGATTACGAGAGAAAGGGAGAAAGTGCACATGCATCTACTCACACATTTGTACGCTATAATATATGTAGTTGGCAAGCTTTTCTTAAGAATAATATGGTCGAAATCGGTCACGGGATCATCACACATGTGGTAAAACTTTGTCAGCTTATTTTCCTTACTGTTATTTAAGTATATAATATTAAATAAGATATTTCATTATTCCATATACCCCTTTCTAAGTTCTACCAATCTCCCGTTCAAAGTTTCTGTATATCAGTTTTAGTTTTACCAGAGTTCAGAAAAGTACCCGGATCGGCGATTCTCTTGCGGAGTACAATACTATGTTGGATATCTATACTACTATAAATCTATTGGTTCTGTCTGTACATTGGTTTTGTCAACTCATTTTGTGATAAATAATCGTTTTATGATGCAGTGATTCACATTATACTATTTTTTTCATTTTTGTTTGTCTGTCTGGATGTCTTCTTATAACTCAAGAACGGCTTGACCAATCTTGATGAAAATTGGCAGCCCAAAGCAAAAAACCCTACGGTATCTTATGAAAATTAATTTTAAATCGTTAATTACGTATTTCTTTCTTTACCAGTGGCCATATGTGTATGTGTGTGTGTGCGTGTGTGTTATCATAGTAATAAAATAATTATTTTTAATAATTATACGCAGGTGAAGCCTCGTGTCACAGCTAGTTTCTTATAAATATACAACACAAATACAAACTAAGTATAACAATAATAAATTTATTTATTCTCTAATTACGTAGGGCTGCCGTTGAGGATGCAGAATGAAACCGAACGAATTTAACTTATACGTTTATTTAAGTAATTAAATTTAACAATTAATTATTTCTAATTTATAATACGTGACAGTCTGTTCGATGTCAGAACAAAAAGTGAAGTTCTGTAGTCTGAATTACATATTTATAACGAAATCGGTGAATCACTGGATGGTCCCCACGGTATGGTAATTCTTGGTAGCGCTCGATGTTCGGGAGGTCTTGCGAAACAAAGCAGCGACGCTGGCAACAGGTGGTAGCTTCAAGGAATGCATGGTGTGATTATTTCTCACGGTATGGTAATTCTTGGTAGCGCTCGATGTTCGGGAGGTCTTGCGATTATTTCTTAACACTCTCGCACAGACATTGTTTACATTTTTTTTTAATCTTAATATTTAATATACTTGTATGTAGGCAGGAGCCCAAACTAGGTTGTCCTGTACTAAAGGTCTCCTGGCTCCCCCTCTTGGGTTAGGAATAATTCATTTATTGAATTTTATAGTAAAAAGGAGAAAGACTAAAGCTTTTACAATATTATTTCTAGTAATAAGTATTTATGCTAATATAAATCAAAAGCTAATGTATCCGTGTAAATATGCGTGTGTGTGTGTTCGTGAGTGTGTGTGTTCGTGAGTGTGTGTGCAAATATATAATTATATTCTAATAGCTTAGAACTATTAGCCGTCTCGGAACTACGTTGAGAATATATGTACATGATCCTTCATATCCGTGTGATTTTAATTGACCAATATATATAAGGTCCTCCAGACCGATTTCGGCCACGGCGGCCAATCTCAAGAGAGATTAGCCAACTGCGCAGGAGATATTATAGTGCACAAGTGTGTGCGCAAACACAGGTGCACTCTCTTTTCCTTAGCTCTCATAATCCGATGGGACGGTAATCCGACTCGACCGGAAAGAGTTTAGGCGCAGGACCAACGGCTTAACGTGCTTTCCGAGGCACGGGAGTGTAAACACTTTCAACTTCCAAACTCCGAGCTGCTACTGAGAATTTTCTGACAGAAAAACCCAATAACTATTTATTGGCCCGACCTGGGAATTGAACCCAGGACCGCCGGATCTGCAGCCTTATATCTAGCCACTAGACCAACGAGGTAGTCGTTTACCAACACTTGGTGTTTAAATACGAAAAAAATAAATTTGAAATTAAATTACGATAACAATATTATAATGGATTATAATATTGTTTCAATTTAACTTAAGCTTTACCCAAATAGTTCAACATCGATTTAGCAATTACTCCACAAACGTTTGCAAATAATTGAATTCAAATTCTTTACATTTTCAATTTGTTTTTTTCGTGTTTATACAAATTCTCGCTCGCAAGTGTATCTGCAGTTGTCGTGCACTCGGTTCTCTTTGAACCGCGACTTTATTCAAGTCGTATAATAGAACAAAAGCACTGGAACATTTCACTAGAAATAGAGTTACAGTTATGAGTTTTTTTTTTCAAACTTATCTTTTAAAGAAATGTATTTTAATGCCGCACACATTAATTCCGTAGAAATTGACTCTTAAATTACTTTTTTCTAACTTGTTCGAACCAATGTCTAGGTTATAATTATATAGCTCCTGAGGTTCTGCATTCAAACCCTGGGCAAGGCAAATATTAAATGACTGGCTTTATCTGTCTAGATATTCCTAGCAGAAATCTGGAAGTTGGCAGAGCTTAAAATCACGTCTCGGAAAGTACGTAAAATCTTTCGACTGATTTTTGATTTTGGTCCATTTGTGTCGTGCATAGGATTGTGAGAATGAAGGTTTAGGTGCACTCTACCTATGTTTGCACACATACTTGTGCAAACTAATATGTTCTGCGCAGTTGGCTAGTCTCTCTTGTTGGCCGTCATCACCGAAATCGATCAGGAAGACATCATAACTTTTTTAATTTGAATTCTACCAGAACGATTACTATTTTTATAATTTGAATGTAGCTATTGTTTAATTCTTATTCAAGATCTGACAAGAAAATCCCGCTGTGTTTCTTTCAACGGGTCTAAGGTCAGCGTATTCTCGTTTCCGAACCGATGGTAGTTTTTATTTGACAATCAATAAGTGTAATGTTTCTATGTATACAGGATTTTGAATTTGTTATCCAAGGGAGTAATAATCTATGTACCTCATCTACATGTTAAATTGGGGTCGAATTTTTTCTACGCATTTTATATTGCCTTTTAGAAAGGTCTTAGAGAACATTTAAGGATGTGAAATGTTAGGCACGATTTTGACCCCTGCGGTCTAGTTGTAAGGAAAAAATACATTAAAAAGGGTTATTATTTAAAAAAAAAAAAACAAGCGTCATAGGACGCCTCGCAGATGTTAAATATAGACTATTGTAATTGAATTTTTTATAATTAAAGATGTTCATTAAATAAAAATGGAATAAAATAAAAACAAAAAGTTTCGTTAATGAAATCAATATCTTTCTCTTACTATTATTATATTACGTATAATATTTTATGGCCGAAGTAAAACATCAATTAAAAAGAAATAATTAATCACAAAATTACGAATTTAACGACATTTTATCAAGACACGAAAAGAACAATTTTAATTGCTAATTATGCGATAAAAATCAAATCGTTATATTACACTGACAGATACCTACGCGCCAAAATTATAAAAAATAGTTGTCTGTAAAGTCGGTTTTCGGACGATAATTTTACGTGATAATGTCATAAGAAAACAATGATGAATACTCGGACGTATCGGCCGATGGAGTGAAGATAGATGCGTCACAAGCTTAGGCCGATCGTGCCTCTCTATCGCTTGTTCCGCGCTCTCGCTTGCGCCTTCGGCTCAGGCGGAACGTTACAATGAGTCATGCATTTTCGTGCGTGCAGCTGGCGTTCACCGATTTATAAGGTGTTATCACGTAAAAAAAAGAAGCCCGTGACAGCTACGATGTAAATCCTGTCAGTGCTATTGTTCACAGATAATTAATAACAATATAATTATATATACGCCACAAACATGCATGATGGCCTAAGAGAGCGTCATGACGTTTGCCGTCATGGCACCCGAGTCAGTCATACCCTCGAGGCGCACCAATAAATGTTTTATATCACATACCGTTTAGTAAATACGCAACTGCATTAATTTCTCAAAACAATGTTGAGTAATGCAATGCTGCTTTCAATGTAAATTATATTTATGAGATCGTTTATCAATAAAATTAATCGAGGGTATACTATGCTATCCCGTGGTTGTTATCGTATTGTGAACTCTAAAACTAATTACTGTTTAAGCGTGATTTACGCTGCTGTAATATAACTGAACCCGAGTTGGTTATACGAACTTGCCAAAATTGTTTTTTAATGTCTGTATTAGAAATTTAAAATATATTAAGTTTTTTTATATGAAAAGCATTTAAAATACACACACAATCTATTATGTATTGTATCATTAATGATTATAAGCATATTAATTCTTCGATCCTTTATCGATCTGATGGTCTCCGATGTGGATGCACCGTTGGGGAATTTCGCTTTCAAATCCCCAGCTCCAGAATGAAATTTTGTCACAGATCATCTTCTACATAATGCTATTTTGGTGGTGTTTTTTTTTTTCTATTTTAATAGGTGTAGTGTAGTGCAAATACAAATGACTGATGTGGCTTCCTAAAATAAAAAAATAATGTTCAAATTTAAATTAAATTTTAAAATATTGCAAACTTATTTTATACTATTTTATGAATATAAATCAAAAACGTCATCTATGTGAGGATAGTTAAAGCAATTGATGTCCTTATATATTCCCATTCTCAATAACAACGTTAATATACTTAGTTCTTTATTGTCCCTGCTGATTTCGTTACCGAGTAACAATGGGAGGCAGCCCTTATATAGGTCACTGGTAGAGTCAGCATATTTAAATTAAATCAATATTATTAGTTTCAAAAAACTTTACAACGCAATAATACTTTTTTAAGTAAATTATCCTTTAGTTTCTAAATAGCAATTTCGGCAAGTCATTTAGACTTCAAATGCAGGTCATTGGTCGGTGACAGCTGATGACGTAATAGCTGACCAATGAGCGTTCAATACTTTGATGTTGTCATAACGCTTTGATGCTTTCAAGGCTAAAGTACTGCACCGATTTTTATGAAATTAAGTATGAACTTGAATCAAAGAAAGGACAAGAACTACTTTCTATATCTATAGGGTTTTCCATTAAGGGCGCTTGCTCGTGCAGAACTTCCATCGTAGCGCGTGCTGTGTGGCACGTAGCGCCGTCCTGTTGAAACCACATGTTGTCCAGATCCATATTCTCGATTTCAGGCCAAAAGAAGTTGGTTATCATCGACCGGTATCGCTCACCATTGACGGTGACGGCCACACCATTATCGTTTTCGAAAAAATACGGACCAATCACGCCTCCGGCCCAAAATCCGCACCAAACAGTCACTTTCTGCGGGTGCATTGCCACTTGGTGAACCTCGTGTGGATTGGTCTCGTCCCAAATACGGCAATTTTGCTTGTTGACATAGCCATTCATCCAAAAATGCGCCTCGTCGCTGAAGATGATTTTTTTGCCAAAATCGGCGTCAACTTCCAACTGCTCTAATGCCCAGTCAGCGAACACACGGCGCTGTCTATGGTCATTAACCTTGAGCTCTTGGGTCAGCTGGATCTTGTACGGGTGCAGGCTCAAGTCACAACGCAAAATTCGCCAAGTTGTCGTCTGCGAAAGGCCGAGTTCCTGTGCGCGACGCGGAATTGACTGCCGCGGGTTTTCGAGGACACTGTCGCGCACAGCGGCGATATTCTCGGCAGATCTCGCGTTACGTTGACGCACGGGAACCGGCTGATTGTTAACTGACCCGGTTGACTCGAATTTGTCCACCAATCGACGGATAGTCGACTCGGCAGGACGATCATCGCGACCGTAAAACGGGCGAAGTGCGCGGAACGTTGCTCGAACTGAAGACCCATTTTCATAAAACAATTTTATGATTTGCACGTGCTGCTCGACACTGTAACCTGCCATGGTGGTTTGGGAGGACGGAATGAATATAACACACTGCATTTGACAGCTGTCACTCAAACAACATGGCCGCAATCAGCTGTCAAAGTTCAAGCGTCCCTATTGGAAAACCCCTTAGTACCTGACAATCCCCGCAACACATGAGCAAAGCCGCAGGTGAATACTAGTCTATCTATCTATTTATATAAAAATCTCGTCTCATAGTTTTAGTGTTTATACTCCTCCGAATCGGCTTGACCGATTTTGATGGAATTTTATATGTATATTCTGTAGGTATGAGAATAGGTTTATAACTAATTTTTATAACCCTAAGTGTTAAGGGTGGCTCACCCCAAAAAATTTTTTAATTTTTTTTAAAAATTTTTTTTTATTTTTTATTATGTGGCATTAAAAAATACATACAACCCTAAATTTTCACCCTTCTAGCATCAACCCCTATTTTTTAATAGAGATATTAGTAATTCAATCATTTTCAACCTCGGTCGATAACTGGATCAACTAAATTTATTGCAGTGCTGTAATTATTGTTATTATTAATTATTAATATTAAGAGTATTTCTACTGTATTATTCTTAACGAAAAATATTGTGAAAGGTAAGTTAAATAACAATAATGTGTGTGTACTTACGTACATGCGTTAGACCTATTATAATAAAAAAAAAACAAATAACGGGCCAACTTTTTCAAAATGGTCTATATCGTAGTGTGGGACCATTGTACGAGACGCATGAGCACATAGAAAACGTAGACAAAACCTAAAAATATAATAAAAAATGTGCGATCGGGGAGGAACGAAGTTCTTTGCGATATTTTTTTTAACTTAAAACGTGTTTAAAAATGTAGATTTTTAATGATTATATTTGTCACACTCCCGTGCCACGAAAGGCACGTAAAGCCGTTAGTCCTGCTTCTTATCTGAACTTTTAGCGTTCGTGTCGGTTAACCGTCCTATCGGATTATGAGAGTGCACCTGTGTTTACGCACACACTTTTGCACTATAATACGTCCTGCGTAGTTGGCAAATCTTTCTTGAGATTGGCCGTCGCGGTCGAAATAGGTCAGGAGGAAATTATTCTTCGGAGTGTACTGCGTGGGGCCTCAGAAGCATACCATGGCGACGATAGTCGGTGGAGATCTCTCGCTGCCGAGCGTGATTAACGCCATGTTAGAAATGGTCTCTTTCTGCGAGAATGTCATGTCGCAAAAGGAGGCCGCGGAGCGGCAGCGCGAGGAAAATGCCTCCGCTGATTCGATCCGTCGAAGAAGACCGGGGAGAAGGCGTAGGCGCTATGCGCACCTTAACAGCCACCGGGGCTAAGGGGGTTCCCTGTATCTGGGAACTCCGTGGTGTCTCGGTAGCATGCGCAAGCGATCCCGTGGCGCCCCCCCGACTAGACAGAGAGGATACCGCTGGTTTTTTAGTGGGTATTCCGGCACCTTCAGCGCCGGTGAACCCCACATACCACATACTTCATGTGGGTGAAACGCGTTAATGCATTTTTCCAGCGAAAAAAAGGAGGAAATTGTTCCTACTTTTTTATCACACCAAAAAGCGTTGCCCATGCTACTTTTATTATGATTTTAATGCAAAAGTGTAAAGTAAGAATTAAAATTGATAAATTTCATTTAATACTTCATTTTCAATCATACACTTTCTTAAAATTATTTTGTCTATAAATATGTACAACATAATGATAGTTTATATACTGGGTATATATAGATTACATTAATATGAAATATATTTTTATTACTGTGTTAAAGTGTATTTAATTAATATAACAAACTTAACAATAATGCCAAAGCGTTGAAAATTGTTGAATAAAATTCGTTTTAACAACTTCTACACTATGAAGTTGGGAATTGGTATAATTGGGTAAAATACGTAATTAAATTCAATAAATACAATTACAAATTGTAACGTATTAAAAATAATTAATTTAACTAGCAAATTGCGTACCAGCTTCGTTAGAAAATATATGAATAATCTACACAAATAAATAAAATTGAGGTGTCTGGCCGTGGTTTAAAACTGCCACTTTTTGAGTTAATATGGCTATATTTTTTTATAGGATAGATAGGTGGTGGTAGCTTATGGGCCACCTGATGGTAAGTGGTCACCAACGCTCTTAGACATTAGTAGTGTAAGAAATGTTAACCATTGCTTACATCGCCAATGCGCCACCAACCTTGGGAACTAAGTTATGTCCCTTGTGCCTCTAATTATACTGACTCACTCACCCTTCAAACCGGAACACAACAATAGCAAGTACTGCTGTTTTGCGGTAGAATATCTGATGAGGAGGTGGTACCTACCCAGACGAGTTTACACAAAGCTCTACCACCAAGTGCCATTTGTGATTTACCAAACCAAAACTACCAGACCACTGCTGTTACATTATTAATATATTACATAGAATTTAATCAAGTTAAAAACAAGAGCTTAGTTTGTTAGTATTCAGTAAAAAAATCAATGAAAAATATTTAATGTATATCAACCAATCAACGCCGTTGCTTTAACAAATTTCTTCAAGTTCGCCAATCGCATATTAGATGTATACTGTGTCATTGTACCCTTTAAATCTCACCGGTCCATCTTACACCATAAATCACGAAGGTACACAAGCCGATAGATTTGTACAAATATTGGCTGAATTTATTGGTTTTTTGTGGGTTCCGAGGGGTTGACATGTTTATGTTCTTCTGTAACGGATAAATACACTGACGTGTTGACTGATCCTTCTAGGAAAAAAAATGTCAATAAATTAAATCAAATCAATTCAAGGGCACTATAAGAGCACTGGAATCGTGATAATACAGTATTGAATTAAATGTAAAGCTACCACCGGTTAGGAATGTAGATTCTATGGACAAGAACCGGCAAGAAACTCAGTAGTTAATCAAATACTTACATAAATTTTACATAAATGATATTTATGTAAAACGTTTTCATAAATATAATTAAAACGAATAATAATAATGTCTTCCAGACCGATTTCGGTCACGGCGGTCAATCTCAAGAGAGATTAGCCAACTGCGCAGGAGATATTATAGTGCACAAGTGTGTGTGCAAACACACAGGTGCACTCACTATTTCCTAGCTCTCATAATCCGATGGGACGGTAACCCGACACGACCGGAAAGAGTTCAAGCGCAGGTCCAACGGGTTTCAAGCTTTCCCACGGGAGTGTACACATTGCCAACTTCCAGACTCCGGGCTGCTACTGAGAATTTTCTGACAGAAAAACTAAATAACTATTTATTTGCCCGACCTGGGAATTGAACCCAGGACCACCGGGTCCGCGGCCTTATATCTAGCCACCAAACCAACGAGGCAGTTAATTATAATTAAAACGAATACACACAAACTGATATACTGTGTTTGTGTGCGTATATTATACGAATCCTTACTAATATATATATTAGTAAAGATTATATATTATATATATAAATATAAATATTTATATATACATTATGCGAAAATGGGTTTGTTTGGTTGTTATACAAGTTGTGCATACACGTTGTCAGAGTTACAGAAAAGGATATAGAGTACATTGTTATATATTACGTAAAGTTTTCTTTAACGTAAAATATTAATGTATAAAATGTATTAGTTTTAAGTATAAAGGCAGACATGTATTTGTCATAATTATACTAAATTCAGATATTTCAAGATCGTATTCTGTAAGCTTCGAGTTTGTTCTTTCTGAATAGTTAAATAGGCAAGCAATTTCTCTTTTACCCAGATATAAATGTCTACATACGTCAACGTAGTTACACGTCGATTACTTATATAAGCCCGTAATAAAAAGTGACTTTTGTGTCAAAAATTATAACAGTGGGCTAAGATTGACGTTCCATCAGATTATGAGTGCGAGAGTACTGAGAACTATAATATATTGGCAATCGGCTAGTCTCTGTAGGAAATGACTGCTGTACCAGAAATCGGAACCAAATCCCCATCATCATCATAATCAGTCTGAAGGTTTACATTGGGTCAAAAATACTATATACTTTCGATATACATATCACATCTGTACATCTATATGTTTTATTTTCGTTGCTAAAATTAAATATATACTCACGTAATTTATAAAAGAAAAAATATGGAAATTTTAGCGTCAGAAATAATCATTCCCGACGATCCGTACAACAGTCCAATTCGTCTCAGTCGGAGCGTATTTTTAATGTTGTCTCGTGAAATGAACTAATCAATCTGTGTATATTGTTTCAGATCACGAAAAGAATTCCTTTGACGTCAGAACTCAAGCTAAACTGAATTGCCAAAGAAGTCGAAAGAAAAATGTGAAGCTCACATGTCCACCCACACTCTTGCACGCACATGATTTCAATAGCCAATTTCACGCACACGAATACCCAAACACCGTTACAGTATAACGCTAATACATACAAAAATGCCACACAAAACCGCGACAATACCGAAAACTTATTCGAAAGATTCGAATTTCAAAATGTTACGTTCCAAAATAACTCGTTATCGAATTCAACGTTCGAAATGTCCAATAACTTCACCGAGTACGCTGAGATACCTTATTATATAAAGGCGACGTCGATGACGTTTTGCATAGTGATAATGTGCTTGGGCGTGATAGGCAACGTGATGGTGCCTATAGTGATATTAAAGACTAAGGACATGAGGAACTCCACGAACATTTTCCTGGTTAACTTAAGTATAGCTGATCTGATGGTGTTGCTCGTCTGTACGCCGACTGTGCTCGTTGAGGTCAACTCGAAGCCCGAGACATGGGTGCTGGGGAAGGAATTGTGTAAGTATATTTTGTATTTCATGTTAGATATGGCAATAACAACAGACAGACATATGGACTATATATGTATATATATATATACTATCTACTGGTAGCTTTGTGCAAGCTCGTCTGGGTAGGTACCACCCACTCATCAGATATTCTACTGCAAAACAGCAGTACTTGATATTGTTGTACTCCGGTTTGAAGGGTGAGTGAGCCAGTGTAATTACAGGCACAAGGTACATAATATTTTAGTTTTCAAGGTTGGTGGCGCATTGGCGATATAAGCGATGGTTAAAAATTCTTAAAATACCAATGACTATGGGCTTTGGTGACCCCTTACCATCAGGTGGCCCATATGCTCGTCCGCCTACGTATTCTATAAAATTAAATACATAAAATATAGGGTTTTCCATTAAGGGCGCTTGATCTTTGAAATGCAAAAAAAAAATACATGTAGGAGAGATATTTGCGATTTTTTTTTTATGTATTTATGTATGGAATATGACATCATTCAAATGACCGCCACGGCTTCGGTTGGTGGCGCGCACACGAAAGGTCCAATTTTATATGACTCTGGCGCACAAATCGGGCTGTATTTGATCGATGGCGTGGCGTATGTTGACTTTGAGGGCATCGGTGGTTTGCGGCTTGTTGGCATAGACCTGCGACTTAAGAAAACCCCACAAGAAAAAGTCCAGCGGGGTCAAATCGCACGATCTCGGTGGCCAGTTCACGTCGCCTCCGCGCGAGATGACCATGTCCAGAAATTGCTCGTGCAGAACTTCCATCGTAGCGTGTGCTGTGTGGCACGTAGCGCCGTCCTGTTGAAACCACATGTTGTCCAGATCCATATTCTCGATTTCAGGCCAAAAGAAGTTGGTTATCATCGACCGGTATCGCTCACCATTGACGGTGACGGCCACACCATTATCGTTTTCGAAAAAATACGGACCAATCACGCCTCCGGCCCAAAATCCGCACCAAACAGTCACTTTCTGCGGGTGCATTGCCACTTGGTGAACCTCGTGTGGATTGGTCTCGTCCCAAATACGGCAATTTTGCTTGTTGACATAGCCATTCATCCAAAAATGCGCCTCGTCGCTGAAGATGATTTTTTTGCCAAAATCGGCGTCAACTTCCAACTGCTCTAATGCCCAGTCAGCGAACACACGGCGCTGTCTATGGTCATTAACCTTGAGCTCTTGGGTCAGCTGGATCTTGTACGGGTGCAGGCTCAAGTCACAACGCAAAATTCGCCAAGTTGTCGTCTGCGAAAGGCCGAGTTCCTGTGCGCGACGCGGAATTGACTGCCGCGGGTTTTCGAGGACACTGTCGCGCACAGCGGCGATATTCTCGGCAGATCTCGCGTTACGTTGACGCACGGGAACCGGCTGATTGTTAACTGACCCGGTTGACTCGAATTTGTTCACCAATCGACGGATAGTCGACTCGGCAGGACGATCATCGCGACCGTAAAACGGGCGAAGTGCGCGGAACGTTGCTCGAACTGAAGACCCATTTTCATAAAACAATTTTATGATTTGCACGTGCTGCTCGACACTGTAACCTGCCATGGTGGTTTGGGAGGACGGAATGAATATAACACACTGCATTTGACAGCTGTCACTCAAACAACATGGCCGCAATCAGCTGTCAAAGTTCAAGCGTCCCTATTGGAAAACCCTATAGTATGTAAGTATATAATACTATGGTTTTTATGGTGGTTGGTTGGTTGTAGACTAATTTTGGTTCAATTACAGCAATACAAAAATTTTATGTTTGAGAAGAATATCTTATAAGTGTGGTACCTACAAAGTACCGCCAAAATAAAACACAATATGGCCATTAAATCATGCATTCGACTAAATCAATGCACAGACGTGTAATCCTTAACAGTGTGAATAATCCTTAGGCGAGTTCTATCCATACGCAATGACCTTACAACTCTACCTTTCAATTGTGTTTTTCTTTAACAGAAAATGTTGATTAACTACTAATCCAAAGTATTTATTTATCAAAGCTCCACAAAAAGCTAAGAAGTCGATTTCACGTTAATATATTAGTTTAACTAAAATACTTTTATACTTAACATCATAATACTAAAATAATTAAACGAGTACGAAGTCACGATGCTGTAATGGTTGTTTGTTCAGGTGGTAACGTGTTTATTTTTGTAAAATTCTCGTGTTTGTGATGGAAAACATCGTGAAAAACCTGTATGAGTCAAAGATAATATTAAAAATGTGTATCCACTACTGAGAGATCATCCATATGTGGAATATTTATGTGCTGTTAAATGTAGCTTGTTTAATAATACCGTTTGTACGTGTATTGAAATAAATTATATATTGCCACGTGATGGTAAGCATCGAAACACCACCCAAAAACATTGGCACTGTAAAGCTACAGCCTGTGAATGTCCCACAGCTCGACTAAGGTCTATGCGGGTTGGTGGATACAGTGACAGATTTTCGTCCGCCACGTGCAAGTTTCCTCACGTACTCCTTCACCGCCGAGCACGAAATTAGGCACATGAAACAACACATGTGCATGTTTAATACTATTGTACTTACTATCGTATACATTGTTTGTGATATGTATTAATTGTTCAATATATATAAATAAAAATAAAAGTACTAAATAACTACGAAAATTCAGTGGTGCCTGCCCGGGTTAAAAATCAGACTATATATATATGACGAGACGATATATATGACGAGTGGGTGGTACATACTGAGTACTAAGTCAATAAAATTACGAAAAAAATCCAGCCAGTGTCGTCACAAACTTTTTTTTTTAAATTTAACTCCTATATAGAGAGTGCCTAAATATTAAAGTGATCATGATAAGTCATTGACACGTGCCTTGACATTGACATTTCATTCGAGTTCACACTGAGTTATGACTGAGTTACGTCGAATAGCGTGAATACGTTATTGACGATTTATATTCAATTTTGCATTTTTTTTTTGCTTTATAATAAAATTTAGTATTGCGTCGGTTATAATTCACGAGATCGATGCTCGTGTGTTGCATACTGATTAAGATTTTCATACGCGTTGAAATGTTTTAATATCATCTATATATAAAGAATGACTCCTTGGTCCAGTGGCTAGATGTAAGGTCGCAGACCCAGAGGTCCTAGGTTCAATTCTCAGGTCGGGGTTAGTAAAAATGTTATTGGGATTTTCAGTCAGAAAATTCTCAGTAGCAGCCCGGAGCCTGGAAGTTGGAAGTGTTTACACTCCCGTGCCTCGGAAAGCACGTAAAGCCGTTGGTTCTGCGCCTGAACTCTTTCCGGTCGTGTCGGATTGCCGTCCCATCGGATTATAAGAGCTAGGGAATAGTGAGTGCACCTGTGTTTGCGCACACACTTGTGCACTATAATATCTCCTGCACAGTTGGCTAATCTCTCTTGAGATTGGCCGCCGTGGCCGAAATCGGCCTGAAGGACATTATTATATAACAGTATAACTGACTGACCGACATATCAACGCACAGTCGAAACTACTATACTAGCACCATGAAAATTTGCTTACAGTTCCTTTTACGTAGAAGGCAAATTTGCATTTGTCTTTTGCGCACTGAGCTAGCACTAAAGAAGGATTCTTGAAAATATAAGGTTCATTACCTTAGGGGTTATATTTTCTTTTTGAAAGAAAGCCTTTATTTTTGAAAGAGTTGTGGGAATCGTTTTATAATGAAACAATTCTGAATCAAGACGCGAGCGAAGGCTCGGGTAAAGTGCTTGTTCTGAATATTTGGTGGTAGAAGTGTGTGAACAACGTGTAATAAATAAAATAAACTAAATAAATGTAATAATTCGCCTACATCACTCCCCTCCAGAGGCCGTGTCTACGGACGATAATAATCTGGAAAGTGAACTTTCCTTCCAGAACGAGTAGTTCTTATGGGGGGACTATGGTGTCGTGGCTGAATATGTAGTTCAACGTCGGGCGGTGGTATGTGCTGTGGCAAATCGTCGGACAGTATATAGGCCGGCTTAAGGCGGTCAATCGATACCGTCACGACTTTGCCTTTTAAATTTATTTTAAAAGTTTTAGCACCTCTGCTTATAACTTTATGTGGACCTGTGTATGCGGGTTGTAAAGAACCACGCAGCGCGTCTTCCCTAAGGAATACGTGGCTGCATGTGGTAAGGTCTTTAAAAATGAAGGTCTTACGTGTGGAGTGATGCTGTGTTGGGACTGGACGTAGCTTCTCGGCAAAGGACTTCATACGAGCGGAAAAATCGGTAATGTCGGTAGTGTAGCCTGCGACATTATGGCCGAAAAATTCGCCAGGTAAGCGCAATGGCTCGCCGTATACCAGTTCCGCCGATGAAGCCTGGAGGTCTTCTTTGAAGGAACTCCTTATGCCGAGAAGAACTAGGGGAAGTGACTCAACCCAATTGCTATCTCCGTGACAAATGATAGCTGCTTTTAGCTGCCGGTGAAAGCGTTCAACTAAGCCGTTGCACTGAGGGTGGTAAGCGGTTGTCCTGCGATGCTGAAATCCGATAGATTTAGCTAATTGCTCGAACAGGGCTGATTCGAACTGTCTTCCGCGATCGGTGACTATGTCAGTAGGGCAACCAAATCGGGAGAACCAGCAGGACACTAACGCTTTAGCCACGGTTTCAGCAGTGATATCGGCTATGGGTACAGCTTCCGGCCATCGCGTGAAGCGATCGACGGCTGTCAAACAGTACCGATAACCACTGGCTGGAGGTAATGGTCCGATCAGGTCTATATGGACATGTTTGAATCGCGCTGAAGGTAAAGCAAGTGTACCTACCCGTGAGGTCACGTGACGGCTTATCTTCGTACGCTGGCAGGTCAAACATGCCTTAGACCATTGACGGCAGTTCTTGCGCATGAGTGGCCAAACGAAGCGTTGTGCAACGAGCTTAGTTGAGGCTGTAGAACCGGGGTGGCTAAGGGAGTGCAGACTATCAAAAATTTGTCGACGGAGGTTTATGGGGACAAAAGGCCTGGGAGTCGGTGTACTGACGTCGCAGTACAATTCAGTACGACTACCGGGTATTGTCATTTTTATAAGACGAAGTGATGTGTCGCCTTTAAGGGTGTCAGCCAGACCAGGGTCTGTGGCTTGGTACCTGGCAAGGACTTCTAAATCGACCGGCATCTGCAATTCGTCGACTCGGGAAAGAGTGTCGGCAACGACGTTATCTTTGCCCGCAATGTGTCGTATGTCGGTCGTGAACTGCGAGATGAAGTCCAAGTGTCTATACTGACGGGGACTGCAGCTACTTTTCCTTTCATGGAAAGCGTAGCAGAGAGGCTTGTGGTCAGTATAGACAGTGAAGTGGTTAGCCTCTAGCATGTGTCGGAAGTACCTAATACTCTGGTATATTGCAAGAAGCTCGCGATCATAGGGAGAGTATTTGGTCTGCGATGGGCTCAACTTGCGTGAGAAAAATGCTAGAGGCTGCCAAGCGCCGTCCTGAAGTTGCTGGAGGACGCCACCTATCGCCGTATCAGAGGCGTCAGTGACCAGTCCTAACTTTGCATCAGGGTTTGGATGGGCTAAGAGTGCTGCTTGGCAAAGGCTGTCTTTGCAGCTCTCAAAAGCTTTGAGAGAATCTCCCTCTATGACGACCGGGTGGGAAGCTTTAACGGATCCGGTCAGTAAGGCGTTCAGAGGAGCTTGAATTTTGGCGGCATTAGGCACAAAACGTCTATAATAATTAATCATGCCTAAGAAACGACGAAGCTCTCTGACGGTTTTCGGGACAGGAAATTCCGAAATGGCCTTGACCTTGCTATCCAGGGGCTTGGTACCATTTTCAGAAATATGATACCCAAGAAATGTTACCTCAGAGGCACCGAAGACACATTTGGCGGTATTCACCAGTACGCCGTAGTCTTGCATACGGGTAAAAAGTTGCCGCAAGTGGTCCTCGTGCTCTTCCTGGGTCCTGGAAAAGACTAGAAAGTCATCAAGGTAAGGATAGCAAAAGTCAAGTCCACGCGTCAGTTCGTCTACGAACCTTTGAAAGGTCTGACCGGCATTCCTTAATCCGAACGTCATGACGGGAAATTCGTATAGACCGAATGGAGTTGTAATGGCGGTCTTGGGTATATCTTCCTCGGCAACTGGAATCTGGTTATAAGCTTTCACTAAATCGATGACTGAAAAATACTTACAACCAGACAAGTTGTGAGAAAAATCGTGTATGTGGCGTATGGGGTACTTATCAGGTATGGTCCTGGCATTCAATAGCCTGTAATCGCCACAGGGACGCCAACCGTTGTCCTTCTTGGATACGAGGTGAAGTGGCGACGCCCAAGGACTGTCGGAAGGACGAGCGGTGCCGTTCGCCAACATCGCTTCAAACTCGTGTTTAGCGATTTTTAATTTTTCGGGGGCTAGCCTCCTAGGAGAACACGACACTGGTGGACCTGGTGTAGTGCGAATGTGGTGTTTAGTGTGGTGTTTGACTACACCCGTAGTACCGGCGGGACGGGTAATATCTGGAAATTCCGATAAAATATTATGATAAAGACTATCACCGCCAGTCGTTACTTTAACGCTCGTTACAAGATTATGCGATTTATCTATAGAAGCTACAGTGCTAATATTAGTCAAACTATCTATTAATTTGCGATTACTAATGTCAACAACGAGTCGGTAATGACACAGAAAATCGACTCCGATTATGGCTTTGGTTACGTCAGCTACAATAAATCGCCATGGAAAATTACGACGTAAACCAATATTTAAAGTTAAATTTATATAACCATAAGTATCTATAGCTGAGCCGTTAGCGGCGCTCAGTTGGAATGATGTCTTATAACGACGTTCACTAATTGCACTAACTGGGTATACACAAATATCACTACCAGTATCTACTAAAAATTGTCTTTTGGTACCGTGATCTGAGATGAAGAGGCGACCCGTCGAACTCCCGCAATCGTTAGTCGCCATTACCGATTGCTTGGAGCGTTTCCCGATGTGAAGTCGCAGGGCTTGATGCAGTTACTAGCTTTGACGCCGTATTTACTATGGTACCAGCAAAGAGGGTACCGACGATGACACGAGTCAGACCTGCGTGATCGAGATCGACTACGTCGTCTTCCGTTACCACGGCCGCGTTCTCTGGATCGTGATCGCTGATTGACCTTAGCTGTGAGAGCGCTGACCTGTCTCGTCAACTCAGCAACTTGTTTCGTCAACAGTTCAATAGGCGTTGAAGAAGATGTTGCCGCTACTTGGCGGGTGGGTGCCGCGATGTCATGTATTCTGTCCGCAAGCTCCGCTATAGCATCGAGTGTTAGCGTTGGTTGAGATGCGATAATTGGTTGCATCTCCGTTGGCAAACGACTTGTCCAAATTGTTCGAATGAAATCCTCAGGGATGTTGGGTCCAGCCAAATGTTGAAGGTGGCGAAGAAATTGAGAAGGTTTGCGATTGCCGAGCTGCTCGTGTGTCAGGAGCTGTTTAACATTATTTTCTCGAGACACCGATAGACGTTTAATTAGTTCGGTTTTTAGACGCTTATTAGACTTCGGCAGCGTAATTTCTATCTAAGTTCGCCAAAATGTTGTAAAATTTTGTTGCGTCATCCGTGATCGATAATAATTTAAACTGACTTTCCACCTGTGCAAACCATATTGCAGGCTTCTCTGGCCAGAAAGGTGGTGTCTTGAATTGTGCAGAAGCAAGTGTGAGGGTAGGAGCATCCGTGCATTCCAACTCAACGCGCTCCATCTTCTTAACGCGGCGCGGTCGCGTATTCACTTGCGAAGCGTGTGAATCACTGTCGCTACTCATCTTCTAAATAAGCGATCACGTCGGGGTCACCAGTTTGGTGGTAGAAGTGTGTGAACAACGTGTAATAAATAAAATAAACTAAATAAATGTAATAATTCGCCTACAAATAAATGACCAAAATGTTGAGAGGTGTCAACGACCTTTAATAAAGGAGTTTACACGATCAGCGATTTTTTTAATTTTTTTATTATGAATGCTATGAGCTATCTTTGCCCGTTGTAAATAGATTTTAATATTTTATTTCATTGAACATGTAGTCAAAATCGAATTTTGTCAGAGTTAGTCAAATATTGGTTTCTGTTTTGTTTTGTAAGATTTTTTTATAAAGCCCACTAATGGCCTTTTGGCGAGGCGTTATTAAATATATATATCATTTTCCGTACATACATACCGAATTTATTTACAAAAATTTAACTCCAAGCATTCATACACATATATATTTTCGCATACATTAAATATTATTATTATTTTTATATTTCGACTTAAAGACGGCGTGCATAAATTCATAGTTTTAGTACTTAAAAATAAACATTAACTTATAAAAGAATAAAAACTGGTTGAATAGGAAATAGGAAAAATAATGGCGTTTCTTCTTAAACGGTGTTAAGAAGAAACGCCAAACTCTACACTACAACACTAATACTCTAGTGCGAATAAAGTATGTATATAAAAAAATACATGTTTAAAAATAAAGCTTGTCCAATAAAATTATGGCACTAATTAACACGAAAAATATGAGATTTAAATTTAGAATCGTCACAAAAGAGTAAATGGTTGAATTCATTATTAATCAATAGCTAGTATAAGAAAAAAACCGGCCAAGTGCGAGTCGGACTCGCGCGCGAAGGGTTCCGTACCATTATCTATACAAAAAGGCAAAAAAATAATGTCAGTTGTATGGGAGCCTTTAAATATTTGTTTTATTTTAATTTAAGTATTTATTTATAAGTGCATAATATATAACTAAATATTCTGTGAATATTTCAAGCGTCTACCTGTCGCCGTTATCAATATCGAAAAAACAAGCAAAAATATCGTAGTTTGTTGTATGGGAGCCCTCTTAAATATTTATTTTTTTCTGTTTTTTAGTATTTGTTGTTATAGCGGCAACAGAAATACATCATCTGTGAAAATGTCAACTGTCTAACTATCACGGTTCATGAGATACAGCCTGGCGACAGACGGACAGACAGGACAGCGGAGTCTTAGTAATAGGGTCCCGTTTTACCTTTTGGGTACGGAACCCTAAAAAACGTTTTCAAATAAAATTCCATTAAAGCCATAAAATGTTTATCCTGTATCTCACCCTTAGGGATGGTATCCCTTCTACAAATTTAAATTAAACAGAAAGTATAACCCTTTTAAACAAAAAAATAATATTCTAAATTAAATTCCAAAAGATAATAAAAAACTTACAACCCAATTGAGAAACTTTTTTTTTTAGTAAGTTAGTGAAAATATGCAGACAAATCAAACTGACAGACAAGATGAAATAACAGATACGACAAAGGCACGGACGACACCTCTGTGAACTTTGTTAGACTTTACTAGAACTTTATTAGACAGACGAAACAAAACCTAAAATAATTAAAATTTGTTGTTCCATCAAGGATCGCAATTGGATCGTTGTATTTGTAGAATAGGAAAAAGTTGAAACGTAAACGATTATGTTACGATTCGATTGCGATAATGTGATAATTTGTTAGTAGAATCGACCCCAGATATTTGTATTACTAATCCAGAGCCCAACTTCAATAAAACCTCAGAACGATATAATTTGAAATAAGAATCGAGTACTTGCGTCGTTTACTCGATTTAGTATTTTCCGCAGCCCCTTAACGTAATATACAATGGCAGCAAACATTTCCTTTGACGATATTTCGAAATCGGCTTAATCAAAAGCAAAATTCGAACAGTAAACTTTTTAAACGGAACTCGTAAAACAGTTCCTTCGCGTCTTTATTTCAGCTTTAAAAACAAAATATACTTACGTTTACTCTCAATTAAGAACTGTTATGCTTTTTATTGGAGTTCTGACCACCCCAATATAATCTGTATTACAGACTGTAATACGAGCAAATATTCTTATATTTTCATACAATTATAGTTCTTATTGCACGTGAATAAGGTATGATTTCCCTGATAAATAATATAATAATATGAGTTCTTTTTGTATTAAAATAATAATTTCAAAAATCGATTTATTCTTGATTCCGCGATGGAATTCGAAAGGCCACGGAACGAGCGATTTTATGACATTTCAAAGAACTTAACACAATTAAAAATCGACGATGAATACTTTTATTAGTCATCATAAACAATTATACCAGTATATTGGAACATTAATGAAAGGTCCATATAAAAGGCTTATGAAGATATAAGTAAGAGTAATAGTAATAATAATAATCATTATAAAAATACTTTAACGATTAAAGTAAAAGCATTACTTAACTCAAAATTACGGCAATGAAAATCGTTATACTATAATAAAATTCGAAGTTTAATTAGATGCTTATAATTTTTTAAAGTTCTATAAATTTAATAATTTATTGAATGATACAATTTAAATGATAAAACTGAGCCGATCACATGTTTAATATTTCAACTTCAATTAACAACTTATACTTAAAGTAACTTTAAAATACATTATAATTTATTTTGAATTTTAAATTTTTGTTGAAGATCAATATGGAGAGTTTATTTTGAAATATATTATTAGTTAGTATATTAGTTTTTATTTTTAGTTTTTCGGTTCAATTCAGCATTGGTTTGAACAATTTAAGAAAAAACTAATTGCTTCAAAATATGTTGTACGTAAATGTTATTTAAAATTATGTTATTACTTCTTTTATTTTCTTCATCTTATATCAATCTTATTTCATTTTTTTTTCAATCCTACATAATATTCTGAATGCTGGCTGAAAAAAATAATACTATATTGCATGCTATAAAAATATGTTACGTGCTTAATGATGAATTGAATAAATCGGCTTTAATAAATACGACATAAAATTATTGACACATAATTCAATTTTGTTTAAATAATTGTGAACAAAATAAGCTATGACAGGTAGCTTATAACACCGCTTCATTTATGACCACACTTTAAACTCCTTAAACACGATCACATATTAATATTCAAGGACACTGCTAAATAACAGATATAAAGGAGCATTTATAATCAGCCTTATGTCAATCTTCAAAAGGTTACAATTCCTTTGTGGAAATAATATATACGTTTGTAACACGCGACCCAATTAAAAATATTAAAGTTTTAGCGAATTTCTGTAAATTTGAAGTATTTAAATAAAGAATAATTTGAGAGGATCCTTTAAATATTTTTTTTTATTGTTTATCCGTGATTGTGATGAAGGTAAATTGGTCTGTGTCGAAATATTCCTATCGTTATTGATAAAAATATATTTGTTTTTAAATATCGATTGTAAATTGTATATTTCTTTATTGCACAAAACGAAGATACATAAACATAATACTATTTTTTTTAACTTTTTTTTAAATAGTAGGTTCCTGGAAGTTTTCACTGTAAGTGATAAGGTCGCCTTTGCTTTATGAACTACTTTTTCTTATATATACTGTTTGTATATTGTGTAATAAGACGTAATAAATAAATTAATTAATATTAACTAAATAAAAACATAGAATATAGAATTATGAAGCCGTCTGGTAAATTATCCTTTTTTGGTCTTATCTTTAGGAGACACAGGCGAATAAAGGAACTGATGGTTCGTGGTACCGATGTATATCCGCCCATAGACATTTGCTATTCCTCATACCATAAATAAGCTAGACATTTTGGGCTCCAAGATATTATATGATAATTAAGATACAAAAAGAAACAGTTCTTTATTAAATAATAATTCGAAAATAGAAGGCAGTGCAGTAAAGCTATTCTTTAAGAACGAACTTCAAACTCACCGCAGAAAACGGTCGTGAAATGTCAGAAAGTTATATGCGAAATTGACCATAATAAATATAACATTCCAAGAATACACGCATCAAAATAGTATATCACTATAAGTCTGTTACTACATTTCATGGGTGAGTAATGAAGTTAGTCCTTACAGATTAGCAATGCTGTTCTAACCACTTGGCCCTCTCCAAATCAAATAACCGTCTGTACGATTTTAAAGTGCTCTTAATAAACACAAACAGAACAGATGTGACATTTTAGTTTCGGCACAGAACTATTCGACTAATGAGCGAACGCTTCGATCGAATTTCGCTTAACAGCGATATTAAATTTCGCGAGCTAGCTACCAAATTGTTTTGGCAAGATTCGGACTGTCAAAGAGCAATTTCATTTCAAGTGTTTAAATCGTTTAGATGACAGATATGAAAGACATTTTGAATCATTTTAAAATAAGAATATTTGTTACAGTTATTAATTTCATTTTGAATTTCGAATGTTATTACTTTTTAGAATGATACATACATAGTCTGTTTGTTCTGTTGGTACAATTGAATAATTTTGAAGCTGTTACAGGCATTTTTGAATCATCAATTAATAATTCTAAAAATAACAATGGACAATAAACTTAATAGTTACTCATTTAGCAGTTAAATTACGTACACTAGTTAATGATATAAAAGTTAAATATATACGATTATATTTTGTAAAAAAAAAAATAGTAATCAGAATAATTGATTGATTTGTTAAAAAATCTGTTATTAAAAAGTTCTGGTAACATAATTAAGGTAAATTACCTAAGTATTAACTTAAGTAGATATTCTATGCTAAGCAGCAATACTTAGGATTGTAAAATTAGGTTAATATTTTAACAGCGCTAATATCTAAGCGTAGATCACTTTCCCTCAGGTGGCCCAATTGTCCGCCAAACCATTTTAAAAAAGTCCCTCTGGACCTTGCCGCGTCCCAGGATCCTTCCTGCGCCCATAATAATACTTAACTAATTTATTTATTTGTTAAATACACACTTACAACACACATATAAAGCATAACATACATACGTATATCGTGTCAATTACAAGTGTAGCACTTCCAGTTTTATAAATTAAAGGTGCCAAAAGATCATCAGTAATTTCTTTTAAATGTTAAAATTAAACTATAAATTAATATCATTGCTATAATAAAAATAATTAAAATTTATGCCATATTTAATATTTTATTTTATACTTTGCCCTAAGGTCCTTATCTATGGGCGGTTAGTGGTAGGTGGCACATAAGTTTTCCTACATTTAGTTGATAAAATTGGTACAAATTATACACTCAACATTTTTAGTATAATTAATTATAATTGTACCATATCTGTGTATATGTTATATGATAGTGAATAGAGCCTCGTTCAGGAGTTAACATAATACGTCTGTACACAATATTCTGATACCAGCTTTCAAGTCGTGTGGGACAGTTGGAACTAGTTCAAAATATATATTCTATAATATTCTTTGCCTCTTCTATAGTACTGAAACATTAAAATATTAAATTTCATTTATATTTTTTACATGTTTTTAGCTATATTTTTCTTATGTCGAAAATTTTCGAAAAGGAGTTTTATTAATTATTAACGGAATTTTCATTAGGAATTATTTCTGTTTTTAAATGATTTCGAAAAAAGAATATCTCAGTTAGTCTGTATGTGCTTATATTTTTTATGTATATTGGTTGGGTATAACTTTTTTTTATTATATAGCCTTGGGCTTAGTGTAGTTGTAAGTCGGTCCTTTCTCAAATTTTTTGGTCTTGTAAATTACTAAATTCTTGAAGCGACATTCGGGCAAATTTTGTGAAGTCAGATATTATTATTTTTTATTTTATTTTAGTCAATATTATCTTAAATACAATAGTCTTGTTTTATATAATAACAATATTATAAATATTCTTCTGAAATTTATATAATGGAGGTTTCTTATACTTGTGTTGTATTTGTTACTGTTACCATTGGAAAAGGCTTTAATATATTATTCATTGTATTTCTGTACTCATAATCGATGAACAAGCAAATGAGTGTCAAGGTACTTACGAGAATGGATGTGTAAATAACAAATCTTACTCTGACGTCATCTGACGTTTGACATCTTACGCGTACTCGTCTGACATTCGAAGTCTCAGGGGCCAATTAAGATGTTTACACATACGAAAGAGACTTCCTAGGTCTTACTTTGCACTTCCTAGGTTTAACTTGTGCAAGCTCGTCTGGGTAGGTACCACCCACTCATTAGATATTCTATCGGAAAACAACAGTACTTTGTATTGTTGTGTTCCGGTTTGAAGGGTGAGTGAGCCAGTGTAATTGCAGACACAAGGGACATAACATCTTAGTTCCCAAGGTTGGTGGCGCATTGGCGATGTAAGCGATGGTTAACATTTCTTACAATGCCATTGGCTATGGGCGTTGTTATCATCAAGTGGTCCATATGCTCGTCCGCCTACGTATACACTAATAATAAAAAAGGCTAGTCTGAATTTGAACTACTGTCTTTCGGTTAACATCGTATAGTTCACATACTATCCATTGAATCATCTATTTTCTCTAACATTTCGTCGTAAGATATAAATGGCTTCAATTTTAAATGTAGTTAGCTAAGTTTTAGAGGACTTAAACATCTCAACTCGACTTTAAAAGATTTACAGTGGTAATACTTTTGGGATATCAGGCATTTCCTGCTCACATACTATTTTCTTCTATTTTATTTATATTGTTTAGATTTATGTGTAATTGTTTAAGCTTAAATTAAATCAAATAATTCTTTTTTCAAGTAGACTTATAAGCACCGGTTCGGAATGTAGATTTTACCGAGAAGAAGCGCCAAGAAACTTATTAGTAGCATAACATTAAATTGGGACTAAAGAACATATGTTTTGGGTTATTTTAATATTATGATCTCTTATCGCGTTGGAGCACTCTTGGTCTGAATGAATAATGTTCTGCGGGTAAATCGAGAAAATGTGGTTTCCGTGAAGCTGACCAGCGCCGAGGTACGTTAATGGTATTCGTTATTTAACCTACAGATACAAACTACACGTGAAACCCGCTCGTTTGTAACATTAAGACACAATTGAAACAATTAAAATTGATATACATATATTATAAAAATAATATTACTTGTGCTAATGTTTATAAAGATGCCTCTTACGGTGCGTGATTCTGCAGATAATTAATGCACGGACTATGACCACGGACAGCCACGCACCGCACCGAGGCTCGTATCAGTCTGTATCGGTCTTGAAATTCAAAGCCGTTTTGTTATTCCAAAATGCGAAATGAAAGAGAACGCTATATTGCTGTCGCTACGGCCCTACGGACTCCCAGAGGATCAGACGCGAAGTACGGACTTGTCTGCGTTTTCACAGATGAAACTTTTCCCACGGTACGTCCGTGCGGGCTGGTCGGCGTCCGTCCATTAAATCATGCACCGTGCAAGGCCCTTATATGTAGATAATAATAATAATGTCTTCCAGACCGGGTCTGCGGCCTTACATCTCGCCACTAGACCAACGAGGCAGATGTAGATAAATAATATATAAATGAGTCGTTCATAAATAATCATACAATCATTCTTTAATTCATAAGTACTGGAGTTTATGATGATATCAAAAATATATATAAAGGTGGCAAAGATTCGAATTGAGATGTAAATAATGCGCGTATATAAGAGACTTTAGCTTGAAGACTTCAACTTACTAAATTGTCAAAGCGTTGTCAGCTTTCTGACTATACCGGATAACATAATTTTACGCTATGAGCTCGGGAATTAAACGATCGCCTCCAGGCCGTTTTAAATACAAATATGAATAATTATATTCTTAATGATGACTGTTGAAAGGAAAGAAAAATCGCGCTGAGTTTTGCGCTGGTTCTTCTCAGATATTTCTTTCCGAATATATATTTTTTGCTTCGTTGGTCTAGTGGCTAGATATAAGGCCGCAGACTCGGTGGTCCTGGGTACAATTTCCAGGTCGGGCCAATAAATAGTTATTGGGTTTTTCTGTCAGAAAATTCTCAGTAGCAGCCTGGAAGTTGGAAGTGTGTACACTCACGTGCCTCGGAAAGCACGTTAAGCCATTGGTCCTGCGTCTGAACTCTTTCCGGTCGTGTTGGATTGCCGTCCCATCGGATTATGAGAGCTAAGGAATAGAGAGTGCACCTGTGATTGCGCACACACTTGTGCACTATAATATCTCCTGCGCAGTCGGCCGAAATCGGTCTGGAGGGCCTTAGTTTTTTTTAATAAAGTCCGATGATTGATTATCTATACAAAAGTGATGTTGTGTAACGAGATGAATTATACCGAGATATCTAAAAAACATAATAAAATAATCTACGTAATGAAAGGAATAAACATGTATGTTCTTGATTTTTTGTCAATAGAACCAAGAGTGTAATCAAAATTACTGTTCAAAGCGGTTTACTTAGACTGGTTTAAAATTCAGTTGCATAAATTAACCCACAGTATTCTACACTATTTAGTAATATAAAATGAGAAACTCTTATTTATTTGTTGGCTTGAACGGTTTGACTCAAATTTTCTTTTTATATATACATACATATATGTATGATGCATAGGTGTTTTCACCTAGGCACTTCTTGTAAACTATAACGTGAAGTAATGAAAAATAATATTTATTTACATTAAAACCTTAAATAAATACAAATAAAAATTAAAAATAATTACCGTGCAAATCGTGACCGCGTGGAATGGTAGCAAGAATGCTACCATTTCCCCTTTGAAACATGAAGTTGAATAATATAATGTTAAATTAAAGTACAAGCTTGTACAAGCTTATATCATAGATTTACTGTATGGAAAACTCATATATGCTAGCATAATTTAACTAGCCGTCTTCTGTTTAATTTCATATGTTATATTTTGAAGTATTTTTTATTCCCATCCGACTAGTGGTTTGACCTCGAAACTAGGTTAACTGATTAACGGAGTTAAGAAACGTTCCTCACTCCTAAAGAGATCAAGGGTCACCCTTAAGGGCTTTAAAGTTGAGTATTTTAGGTTCAGCAGCGATGTATCAGATTTTATCAGACTAATAATTTAAATGTAAAAGTGATACTGTTAGTTTAGAACGTTTTACATACTAAGTCGAACGCAATGAAATTTTAACATTACGATAGTCTGGGACTTGGATAAGGGTGTAGCTTACATATTGAATCTGAGAAAATCAATTTGACAAATATGAAGTCGCGGGTGACACCTTACGGAACGAGCAATTACATTATCTTTAAATTCATTTTAATTCTATCTTAGCGTTAATAAAGAGTTAGACTCAGAGCCCCGAGTATCAGGTTACGATTTCGCTACGCAATAAATTTCAAAAAATAAATAATTTTTTATATTTAAATATTTTTAAAAAGAGATTTAAAAAAAATAAAAATAACTGTAAACTGTAAAAAATCTATTAGCTAATTCGGAACTTAAATAATACATGCCGCCTCTCACGATATATCGTCTACCCCCTCCACGCGGCCGTAACGCTTTTTCCTGACAGAAAAATCCTGATACCCCCCGTCTATATAGAAGTTTCACTTCAAAAAGATTATTGAGGTCGGCCACCTTACAGAACGAACAAAAAAAAATACAGAAACACACTTTTGGATTCATAAAAGTAGTTAGAATAGACATCCTATATCTTATGTATTTCTTAGTCAATACTCGTTATTAAATTTCTTAAGTGATACTTGTTCATTCTGTTTAACGAAGTCTTTCTTGATTTTTTTATAGTTCTCATTTGTTATCAGATAATTTGTTGCTATAAATTCATTATATTATTTAATCATATTGATTACATTTGTGTGTGTAATTTATTAGTATATTTTCTTAATAGTTTAATCGTCTTTGTTTGTTTTGATTAGCGTAAACTTTGACTGGTAGAGAATGCCTAGAGAGTTTTGCCTTTGGGCTGTTCCAACTAAACAATTTTGTTGTTCAATAAGGTTTTTAATAAGTAATAAAATATCTTGGGACATTATTTACACCAAATCATCTGATCACAAACTAAGCGAAGCTTGTACTATGGAAACCAGACAACTGATATACCACATATACTACTTTTCTTTTGTAAACACATACTTATATAGATAATTACATCCAGGCTCAGGACAAACAGTTCATGCAAACAAATGTCTTTCCTGGATGGAAATCGAACCCATGACCTGTGGCGCGAACGGCAAGCATCTACCAACCACGCCAACCGGCTCGTCGATGTATTCGATGTAACGAAGATCTTTCTGAATATTCAATACTGTATATATTCTGAATGTCTGTAAATCTGTTTGAGATTTATTTACTTAAAAGATGGTTAGACTATTTTACATTTAAGATAACCCATACACGTTTACTTAAGTATATTTTCACTAGAGAGTCGGTCTTCCTGACTGACGTGAAACCAGTCTGACTACGAGCCTCGAGGTTTTTCTCTTTACCCGGGCAATTCCTCACCATTCATCATTTATTCTGACCTATAAGGCCCTTTACACGACCAGAAACCGTTCAGACGCAAGACCAACGGTTTTGAAAAGCACTGCAGGACACACTTCCAACTTCGACTCGGCGCTGCTAATGAGAATCTTCGATAAAAAACTTTTTATCGGACCGACCTGGAGTTTGAACCAGGGACCTCTGAGACCCTATATCTAGCCACTACACTAACGAGGCAGTCAAGATATAAATATTCAATTTTAGAAAATTCTAGTTAAAAAGCTTGCCTATTATTTTATCTATAAACATTAGGTTGAAATGCGGGCCTAATTTATAGATACGTCATTAACTCTGTATTCATTTTTAATCCTAATTATGCTGGTAGTGTCTGATGAAACAATGTCATTATTTTCTAAGTATAAACATAGAAATTTATTAAAAATAATTTTATAAATAGGTAGAGCTTTGTGTAATCTAGTCTAGGTAGGTACAACCCACTCCGGTTTGAAGGTTGAGTAAGCCAGTGTAACTACAAGGACAAGAGACATACCTCTTCGTTCCCAAGGTTGGCGTATTGGCGATGTAAGGTATGCTTAATATTACTTATACCGTCTATGGACGGTGGTGACCCCTTCACATCAGGTGGCTTAGCCCGTCTGCCTACCTATAATATAAAATAATACAAACCAATTTAAATTCGACTTTGACGTCACAGTTTTTGTCAATATCGAAATACGTGGCGAAAGAAACATTCACGAACTTATCGTAGCCCCGTTTGTGACGAGGCTGATACAGCCGAAATAGTCACATCTCGTCGGCTCCGCTTTGTTTTCTCAAGACAATGCGACAATACCAAATAGAGTATGCGAATTTCACTTTATTTATTTATTTTATTTCATTATTTATCTATGTACAATAATTCCAAAAGAAATTAAAAGCTACCCCCTTTCTTTTTTAAAGCAAAATATGTACTTGGCTGTTAAAAATCTAATTAGTGGTGTAGACGTGTGGGCGTCACATAAACAAGTTCACTTTCGTATTTATAATATTAGTAAGAATTTTAGCTATAATGGCTTACACATATAAGATAGATATATGCTGTCGTGGATTTTTAGAATTAAATAATTAATAATTGAAAGAGATATATTTCCACCATACAGGAGTATAATAATGTTACAGGAGTAACTCTTGTGCTTTTTAGAGTGCACGACAGAGTAGCTCGCAGATAGGAATAATTTTTTCGAGTTAAGTGACAACTATTGTTATATTTTGCCCAATTTACATAATAGCTTTATAAATTATAGGCTATATGTAATTCTGATGCATGAGCTATATTATTGTAAAGTTTCATTAAAATCCATTCAGTAGTTTTTGCGTGAAAGAGTAACAAACATCCATACATCCATACAAACTTTCCGGTTTATAATATAAGTAGGAATTAGGTTTCGACAGTACCTAAAAACCAGTAGCACATAAATACACATAAATTATAAATAATTTCAAAAGCGGAAAATAAAATTTAAGTCCTAAAATGCAGGATTGGGTGCAGTTGTTACAATTTTGAAACTTTTAAATTTGGAATGTATAATTTCTAATCTAAAATGTATATTTTTTTACAATATAATTTTTCTTTTTCAGGCCTAGCAGTTCCATTTGTGGAGCTGACGGTGGCGCACGCTTCAGTACTTACAATCCTGGCGATAAGCTTCGAAAGATACTATGCTATATGTGAGCCGCTCCGAGCCGGATACGTCTGCACGAAAACTCGTGCCACGCTTATATGTGCATTGGCGTGGTTCTTCGCAGCCTTATTCACTAGGTTAGTTTGCACCTTGTTTTAATTACATAAAATATAAATGCAACATAAGGCTTGCAGCTTTAATCGTTTGCAAGACTTGAAATAGTGATCATCTACGTGTGGTAGAGCTATTCCTGGTTTGTCCTATCTTGTAAGATATGTGTAGGCTACAGCTAAGGTATATCTAGGTACCATTAATACTCAGTTATTCTAACAATAAAGCTATATACTATAATAATAGTCAGTGAGCTAGTGTTATTACAAACGAAAAGGTCGAAACACCTTAGATACAATGTCGTTTTTACCCTATGGCCAGGAAGGAGATGGAGGCAAGTGCCCGGGGTGGGAGCTTTTGGAGCATTCATAATATTTATCCAGGTTTTGATACTTTTCGATTTGATTTTTCTAAAGGATATTGAAGAACCTACCTAATAAACTTATTTACTTGGTGGCAGGGATTTATGCAAACTCGTCTGGGTTGGTACTATCCACTCACTAGATATCCAAAACAGCATTACTTAAAATTCGTTACGGCTTAGAAGCCTTAGTCGGCAGCACATTTGATGCCATATACTTTTAACCATGTGGAGATGAACACACATCATCAAGTGGCCAGTTTACTCATTGTCCGATTACATAAAATTTTATTAGAACGCCACAACATTATTTTCGTTTACATAACTTGAGTTCCTATTTTGCATATTTTTAATACTAATTTCCGTAGCGCTGCCAGCATATTAGGGTGATACGGGCAGGTATTAAGTTAAAATGTAGCCTGTCCTTTAGGGTTAAATTATGCTTCATACCAAATTTCATTAAAATCGGTTTAGTAAGTTTTTTATTTAGTGTTTATAAGTCATGGCGTAGTTGATGAATGAAAACGTCGTGAGGAAACCTGCCCGTCTCCGCCAAATTTTAATTCTCCAATCCGAATTGGAACAGCATGGTGTAATCTCCAACCTTTTTTCTCAGTCTTCGTCTAGTAATGAGAAATGATCTTAACTTTCTTTAAGAGTATTGAGGCAATACCATCTAGCACAATTTTTAAATATAATACACAAAACGAAAGTGATTTTAGCAATTTTACAAATGCTCCGTCGAGATTACTCCATAAGGATAGAAATTGAAAGCGCTTCAGCGAACAAAAGATTTCGAGAGCATTATGTATGCTTGTAACAAAATTGTCGACATTACATCACTACGCGTATAAGAGAAATGAGTAATGACACGCAGATGACACGTGGTAGGGTTCCGTAGAGTTATTACATACATGTACTATACTACATTGATTTATTTAATACTTTATCGTAAAACAAAAATGAAAAACACGCTCGCTGAAAAACACACACACAGATTTGATACATTGAAATTGGTGGTCAATTTAAGAAAACCTATTAATAAATATGGAGTAAATAATCAAATAAATAGAGTTTCACTAATAAGATAAATATACAAAGTATATAGTGCTCTCTATCTACTGTACACCGACGGTGGAGAGGCATGACGACATGCAGTACCTAGGTGTGCAAAAGTTTATTCATACTCCTGGGTATGTATAGATGGCCTTTTTCAACCACAACAGGAATAAACCCAAACAAACAACTTTGACACCGACTTAATGCGATATCATTGGTCATCGGTATCAATTGACGCGATATCATTGGTCGAGATCTGTAATAATCTATGATATTCACTATGGACTCCCGAAAAGATGGCGTTTTCAATGACCGCGAAGTTGTAATCGGAACTTCGAAAGTTAAATTAATTGTGGTTATAACTAGTTAATTGGAATCGTGTTGCATTATAAATAAGGGTAAATTAATCAAGAACTGTTTATAGTGCATAATACAGCAGAACGATTAATAATATCGCATGTAATTTGTAAATCTACGGTGTGTTTACCTTTTTTCGTATTCCGATTGGAATAGTGTATACATAAAATAACTTTTCATAATATGAAGTTGACATATTATAATAAATACCTTACGGTAACCAAGTCTTTATTTACTAATAATTTATTTTTAAGCAAAATTCAAGCTAACCAATTCATATTTCCATTCGAGAATGCTCAAAATCAAGGCACATATGTACCAAATCTAAAGAGATCAAATACCAACAATTGCATCGAATTGCAACAACAAATCAAGAGTTTCCAAACTTGGCAACACCGAAATCACAACTTGGCCACGGTCACCGTCCAAGTTTTAATTGTGTTTTCCGATTTCCAACTTTACATACAATTCTAAATAGTTTTAAACCACAGCTGTACTTGCTGCGATTTTGTTTAGTGGTGCTAGGTGTTCTGACAAGTTACCAGTTCGTTTACTGTTGATTATAAATATTTGTAATAATGATTAAAGTCTATGTCAGTCTCTCTGTTTATCGTAGACTATATTGATTTTATGGTGATGTTGAAAAGTCTATACAAATATTTATTCTTAGTATGAATTACATATAAAAAGTATTTATTTAGATTATGTCCTAAATAAAAGGTTATTATTCTGCTGTATTGGCTTAAGAATAAGCCAAAATATTCGTTGCTTAATAGTCCATGAATTTTAGCACTAAGAATGCGTTCGCTCTACATTAAATTCCGCTACTCGATGTTTCGAATGTCTAAAAATTTTGGACTATAATATCAATTTATTTTATTGAATACGCCTCTTTAGTTTATCTAATCGTAAGAGAACTTTTAAAATGATAGCCTTATTTTATATTTTCAATAGCTTCAGCTTTCCTTTAGAAATCTGTGCGTGTTGACTCTGGATGTCACCACCTAACTGTGACTTCCATCGCGAACGAATAAATTTGACAACTCTTCTTTTTCGCACATCAAAAAAAATGGAATTCTTTACCAACACACTTGCTTCCCACCTCGTATAACTTGGGTTCAGGTGGGATCAGGTGAAGTGGAGTAATTTGCCTTCCCGAATTTATAAAAAATGCTTCGTTATCCTAGCATTTATGTATCGTATTTTTATATTTTAATTTAGATAAATAAAAAAAAAAATGATTACCACTCTTGGATTTTAATTCTACCACTCGTACATACGTTTAACTATTCGTTATTATATTGCGTATTTAGAATAATTTTCTTTTAAAATCTTTGCGTGCAGCTGTTTCTGGCCTTTTAGTCTGAAAGTCTAAGTAATTAAAACACCATTATAACCGCAAACAGCTTGCCGTTTTAAATTTGTGAGCTTGTTGGAATATAGATAAAATGTTTCTATTTATCTATACTACTATATAAATCTAGAACTATACTAATCATATACTATATAAGATCGGTAAACCCTACGGTATCTTATGAAAATTTATTTCAAATCGTTAATTACGTTTTTTTTTTCAAGTAGCCATATGTGTGTTTGCGTGTGTGTTATTATAGTAATAAAATAATTTATTATATTTTTATTAAACGCGGGTGAAGCCGCGGGCCACAGCTAGTATCATATAATGCTACGGAGCAATTCTTGTGCATAAATATATATTTTGTTTCTCTCGGTAACGAATCGAACGATTTCGTTCAAATTATTTATTTAGAAAAGGTTTTGCTTTTCAAGTTTATCTATTTAGGAATTTCATGAAAAAACACAATATAAAAGATTTAAAAAAAAAAATATTTTTAACAATATTTTTATTTTCTAATCTTTTAAATTAAATTAGATAATATTTTTATTTTCTAATCATTATTATTAATGTCGAGCGAAATTCGATCGCCCAGGTACTAATAAAAATGATGAAATAGTTAACGAGTGAATATTTTAAGAGTAAGTCATATTTAATTTTTTTAAATATTTTAATATAATAATAATAATGTCCTCCAGACCGATTTCGGCCACGGCGGCCAATCTCAAGAGAGATTAGCCAACTGCGCAGGAGATATTATGGTGCACAAGTGTGTGCGCGCAAAAACAGGTGCACTCACTATTCCCTAGCTCTCATAATCCGATGGGACGACAATCCGACACGACTGGAAAGAGATCAGGCGCAGGACCAACGGCTTAACGTGCTTTCCGAGGCACGGGAGTGTACACACTTCCAACTTTCAGACTCCGGGCTGTTACTGAGAATTTTCTGATAGAAAAACTCAATAGCAATTTATTGGCCCGACCTGGGAATTGAACCCAGGACCACCGGGTCTGCGGCCATATATCTAGCCACTAGACCAACGAGGCAGTCAGATCAGAATTTAGTATAATATATCTCTGTCTATAGTCCTAACTGCTATAATTACCCTCTAAGCCGGGACACAGAAATACCGAGATTTTTTAACGGTAAAATAATTAATGAGAAGCCACCCAAACGGTCCTAAGCAAAGCTCTTACACCAGCTTGATTGATTGACACATTGAAACAGATTAATTTATTTGTCTCTACATTTTTTTACACTAAATTTTGTCAAACTCCAACCATATAATTATCGTACTTTAAGTTATGTTATAAGTTTTTCACAGCTTAAAATCAACTCCGTAGGAATTTTTTTTATATTTCCCGGGATAGCAAATGACTCTACTCCACCTGATGGTAAGTGGTAGTAGAGTCCAAACGCGACGACGGCTAGTACAGTCGGGAAGAATGATCTGCACTAGCCGCCCCCGCCTTGCCGGCCCGCAAGATGCCTCTTCACGCCTCGTTTGAAGGAAAGGATAAGAGTGGGTGGTCATCATTCATCATTTTAAATTCAATAGAAGCTCAAAAAATAACTTAGAATTAATAATCAAAGTTAATAAAATTTTGCGAGCGAGTTTAACATCGTTTCGTTCATTGATCCTCTGAATACTGAAGGCTGAAGCGTAAACAGCGTCCATGATATAATTGAAACAATCAAATATCAACAGTTGATACCGCTTTACTGATATCAAAAAGCAATTTATTTGAATAAACAAAACTTACCAATTGCAAAGGCGACTGCCGATACTTTGTAAGTGAAATTTAATTATTTGCAAAATTGTTTTTACGTTTTTTTTTTTAATTAATTTCCGCCCGCGAATCTCTTAATTGTAAACTCGTTTTCTATACTAGCAACAACGTGATCGCAAACGTACCAGGAGACCAATTCTACTAAAATAATCAACATATTATCGGAATCGAATCGAAACATAATCGTTGACGTTTAGCTTTTTACTAATACAACGATTCAGTTGCGATTTTCGATTCGTCCTGGATGAAACGTCAAAAGTTAATAATTAAGTGTGACTTTGACATGGTAACATCATATAGATTCGGTTTAATGAGGAATAGTCGAAACTGGATTGGAATCGAATCGAGAACGTTAATAAACGTTATACAGTAGTGGAATTGACCTCCTGATCCTTATAACAGCATAATTTATTATTGTATAATTATTGTTAACTATAAACATTGTTTTAAGGAAATTGGTCTAGTGCCTGACTTAACTAGAATTCTATAAAAAAATAATTAATTACTTCAATTAATACATTTTATTGTTACAATCGTTATCAACTAATCTTATATTTTAATATGAAAGAGCATTTAATATATAATATAAAAGATATAATCAATTATTATAATTAGAATATAAATCATATTAATTGAATTTGTTTTCTTATTATGGCTCACGATTGACCCATGGTTGGATCACGTGATCTTAATCGATGATTGCGGGTTCATATCCGGTCAAGCTCTACAGTACTCATTCCTTATTTCGTGTTTATAATTCATCTCGTTGATGAAAGAAAACGTTCCTAAACTTGAAGTTTTTAATGAAATTCAACCACTTGTGTCCATCAACCCGCATTAGAGAAACGTGTCTCCAGACCTTTCTTAAAATGATAGGAGATTTTAGCCCAGCAGTGGGATATTAATAGACCTACATATTAATGTATTTTCATTTATTTACGTTGTTAACCAGTTCATATTACAGTTTAAACTTTTAAACTCAATAAATCCAACATCAATCGTTCTATACATGATACTACTACTCCAAAGAGTTTTCAATACTTCAAGTGCTACATTACACAGACTAGCTATGGACAGACGCTTTATGAAATATATTTTTTTTTATTAAAAGAAAAAAAATAATCTTATAATAAATTTATACTTAAAGTCGGCAGAATAGTTTTACTCAATCGCTACAAAGGGAAATACAAGCAGATCCGACATGGATATTTTGAGTTGAACCTCTTAAGAGGCAATGTCTGATTTTAGCTTCTCTGGCTCATTTGATTGGTCTAAATTATATATCAAAGATGGTGTTGCCATACACAAAAAAATAAACGATTTATTCTATAACAAAGAATAACTATATATGTACATAATTATGTTCGCAGTATAAAATAGGTACTCAAATCACCATTTTCAGGGTAATTACTCTCAAAGCATTATGAATTTAATGTACCGTTCAAGGGTTAATCCTTAAATAGTGAGGCGTGAATGAGGTAGTAGGGAGATGAACGATCATTTGTTATTTCATTACGATAACAAATCTCTATGCTCTAATTATTTTATGGCATTTCGTATTGCTCATAAATACTTTTTAAATATGGCTGACTGCCTCGTTGGTCTGGTCTAGTCATTAAATAATTTTTATCAAAATAATTTGATGAAGGTTATTATGATAAAAAAATTGGATAAGCAACATGCTTTGTGGTAGAGCTTTGTACAAGCTCGTCTGGGTAGGTACCACCAACTCATCAGATATTCTACCGCAAAACAGCAGTACTTGGTATTGTTGTGTTCCGGTTTGAAGGGTGAGTGAGCCAGTGTAATTACAGGCACCAGGGACATAACATCTTAGTTCCCAAGGTTGGTGGCGCATTGGATGTTAGCGATGATTATCGTCTCTTACAATGCCAATGTCTATGGGCGTTGGTGATCACTTGCCATCAGGTGGCCCGAAAGCTCGTCCGCTTACCTATACTATAAAAAAAGCGTGTTTTTTTTTCTTTTTTTTATGACGTGATGGTAACTATGCTATATTTGCAGAGACTATGCAGAGATTACTCGATATACTCATAGTAAATAGTATTAGTAACCGACAGACGTTGTCCTGCCTGTATAGTTGTCATGCCGATAATTTTTTTTTTATGTAAGAGGAGGCAAACGAGCTGATGCCTCACCTGATGGAAAGTGACTGCCACCGCCCATGAACATCTGCAACATCCGAGGACTTGCAGGTGCGTTGCCGGCCTTTGAGGAAAGAGTACGCTCCCTTCTTCAAGGTTGCAATGTTATATCGGTCCGGAAAATAAATTTGAATTTAGAAGTTGATATGCTACAGCGTAATTTACTCAGATACAAAATAGTGGACATAAAATCTTCTTCATGAAAAACTACATAAGTTATATGTCCCATGTTCATTGTTATTTGTTAAATTGTGTCGAAGTTAAGCTGATATTTCAATATCAATTTTTAAATTACTATCCTCAACACGGGTTACTCAAATAACAGATGAAGGTTAGTGAGTCCCAGTCACCTAATAAAATAAAAGCAAAACCAACATTTTCAGGTAATGCTACTTTTAATGTTATGTCTTAGTACATAAGCTTATCAGTTTGTAATCTACGTATTAACTTAAATATGTTTGTGTTTATATGACTATATACTGATATTATATAGATTATATTAACGATATTTTCTTATACCCCGTGTGATTTGGATGGGTAGTTGCCAATATCTCTCCCTGTAAGAATTTATTTACTAGGTAATATTGTTTTGCGAAAAAAAACAATGTCTCCAGCAATGGGATCTATTTTTTTCAAGCAAATAAATTA
The DNA here is from genome assembly GCA_905220585.2 of Nymphalis polychloros. Classification (NCBI taxonomy): domain Eukaryota; kingdom Metazoa; phylum Arthropoda; class Insecta; order Lepidoptera; family Nymphalidae; genus Nymphalis; species Nymphalis polychloros. The sequence goes on along the minus strand of HG992264.1, from coordinate 2,247,619 downwards.
TGTACTGATATGTCATTGTTATCGAACGAGTTCTTCTCAATAGCGGCAACGATTCGTATCATATATGTGATATATAATACTCCAATTATTTATGAGAACAAACAGTAGGTATCAGATGTAATAAAGTTGTGCCAAAGTCAGATTAAATGATCTACAAGTTAAAAAAAGAGTATTTAATAAAATTGATTTTAAAGGAATACATTTAAATTTGAAATTATAAGTTGTATTCGTGCATTTCAATAACATTTCTACGACAAAAAAGTTTTTCCAATTTCGAATTTCGAAAATCTTTTTCGAATAATATTTGACATTCTGCAAAAGCGTAATAATATTTACTCTGTGTAAACTCGTCGACTCGTTACTCTCCGTGATATTGGTTCGGTCCGTAAATAATAGATGGCGCTACTTGTAATGTGCTTCTTATAGAATGTTCGCCCATATTGCATCGGCACATTGGCACATTTTTCTCTTGAACAAATGGCTGAGAATAAATTGCTTCCTATTGAATTTTCAGTCATCTCAACATTGCGTACTATACTGATATCATTTATCTTGTCTTATAGTAAAAATAAACATAACTTATGGGTTAGTTAATGTTTTAAAAAAACACGGGAAATATTTTAGGCTTATCACTGATTTCTTTTGCATTTTTTGAAGATAGTAAAGTATACCATAGTCCACATTTATAAATAGCATATTGGCTCAATTACCTAAGGAATCACCGACCTGGATAAATGTGTATTAGGATACATTTATAGAAATAATTAATTAATTTTATCATTACTTTGGTTGTTAAATTGCATGGGTAGATTCCATCCTCCCACACTTACCATTATTTTACCACCCATCAGTGCTTTATCTACCCATGCATGAATGGAAATGCATATTTATAAATAATATAATTACAGGCACAAGATTTATTATTACAATGCGTAGATTAATTTAACAAATTAAAAAAAAAATACTAAAACCTGTTTATTATTTAAACGTAGTTAGTTAATAAATAAATATGTTTCTTCAATATGAATGAAAGAGTTTAGTGTATCGATAGAACGTAATCACAAAACTTTTACATCAGCGACAGTAAAAGTGACCTGCAATGTGTGTGTCACACTTCACCTTTAAACAGACTCGGTGGAAGTGTTGATGGAAATTTGTTCTTCATAATAATTCCAGGAATATGAAATACGGACATGTTCTAAAAAGCTTTGAATATTTAACCGAAAAAAAAACCCTTTGTGAAGCAAGGTTCGTACATACTTTGGTATATATGGCTTATGTACGGTATGCTTATATGTCTTCGGGGCACAGTTTTGTTTACCACAAGCTTCTTTGCACAATTCTTCTAATTTAAATATTTATTTATGTACCACACCTGCCATTTACATTTAAAAACTTAATCAACATTTTTCTGTCTTTATTTTCTTTATTTTTTTTTTTGCGGTTTTAATCTCATTTAATTAAATGTATTTACATTTAGATGTGTACAAGATTTAGATGTATTTCACGACGATATGATCTCATCTACTAAAATACATAATTATGTATTTCATTATATAAATAGCTCTTAAGTAACATTATTCTATCTGTCATACATTAATAGATGAGATTATTACGTCATTAATAGATTAAAATGGGGCACGTTTTTTATTGGCATTTTTCTTCTTTTCAGTCCAATCCTGGCAATAGCTGAGATGCACACCGTGACGAGACAAGACGGAACTTCTTACCAATGTCTCACTCAGGCTGTCACTTTCTGGCAAATCACATTCTTCGTCATGGTCATCATATTTCTCTATCTCCTTCCTCTAATCATCCTCATTGTTCTGTATACGGTTATAGCTAAAAATTTAATATCAGCCGCTTCGAAAGTAGTTCTTAATAAGACTGTAGATCCTTATAATACTAGAGCGAGAAAGCAAGTTATCTTGATGCTTGGTACCGTAGTTCTATGCTTCTTCCTCTGTTTAATGCCGTATAGAGTACTCGCTCTTTGGATTATTATAACTCCATCCGAACTATCAGACAATATTAGCCCAGAAAAATGGTATAATTTACTTTATTTTTCTAGAATTATGCTGTATATAAACTCCGCTATTAATCCTATCTTGTATAACCTTATGTCTTCTAAATTCCGTATTGGCTTTTGTAAAGTATGCATCTGTTATAAGAGATCATCGGAAAGAACGCAAAATAGACGAGCTCATAGAACAGTAACAAATGGTTCCACTACTAGCAGCAGTTTATCGAGAACAACGAATAGTCTTAAAAAGCTGTTCACACATAGAAGTAGCTTAGATAGAAGTGACACAGAAGCAGACAGCAAAGACGATAAGGAAGGAACGGTTAAAACCAACGGATTTTTCGATAGAATGTTTACGAACAAACGATTTATTCGACAGCAATCGGCACCAGTTTGTTCCAATCCAAAAACGAAAGTCTTTACTAGAATGAAAAGTGAAGGCAGTATGCTTGAATCAGAAGATAAGAACAGAGAGTTCGGTGATACCGCAAAATTTATAGGACATTCCAATATTAGTGGTAAAAATAGGTTGGATATTGAATTGGAACAGTCCACTCGTAACCACGGATCGCTGAGGCGTAGTGTTTTAATAAATAGTGCAAAAGCGAGGAGTGTGGAGGGCGACCCTAATAAAAAGTTTGTGTCTTACCAAAAGATAAAAGTTGATTGCGTCGTCGGCTTCCAAAAGTCTAAGAGTGTGGATTATGATTTTCCAGAGAGTTTTGTGTGATTGATATAGTTTTGTATGGAGAAATTTATCGTGTGAAGTTTATTCATAAAATTGTTGAATAAGACAAAATGGGATTTAACGAAGTTTTGCTTTCATATACGAACAGTTTTTTCATGATAGTTATTGTGTGGACCAAACGAACTTTGAACGTGAACTATTGAATATTAGTTGAAATGTTAGTTTTTGGATTTTTAAGCCATTGCTGTGCCAAAAAAGTTTTATATATGTTTAATTAAAGATTAGGTAAATTTAACGAATGATTTGTAAATAAAATATTTATTCTTAGATAATTATTGTCTAGTTTTAAAGCCTGATGTAATGCCTAAATTTAAATATACAAATGTATGTAATGTTATGAGAATAAATAATTTTATTATGAGCAATATCAAGATTTTCTTCAGGCAACTTCTTTTAGGTAAGTAAATATAATATTAACATGTTTTATCTTTACATGTATTTTCCTTTTATAGTCTCACAAAGGAGCTGAGGGGTGGCCCAGTCGTTAGAATACGTGATATTAACCGCAAATTACGATTAGGGTTCCCGAACCACCACTAAATTTTCATGTTCTTAATTAATATCAATAATAATTCTCGTGCTCGTGAAAAAAGCATCGTGAGAAAACGAGCACAGCGGATGGAATTCTAATATATACCCGTATTGAAGTAGCATTGTGGAATAGGCTCCATGTCTTTTTGTTGCAGCCTTATCCCAGCAGTAATACGCTGTTACTTTACATATAAAAAAAGAAAATTAAACTATTATTGTAAATAATAATTGATAAATTTCGAACACTCTTAGAAAATCAATTAATGTAATTTTGTCTTGACAACCAATATGATATGCGTAATCGGAAATTACGGTAATTCATGAACAACTTCTATAACGGAACATATACTTGTAAAGTCAATATTTATATGACATATAAGTGGTTCGGGAACAGAACCGTCGACTGAATAGACATTAAACGCAGGCTTCCCCATTTCCGCACCAAAATATTTGCTTTGTTTGAATGCCATTCAAAAACATTAAATTACTATTTTAATATTTATTTATTTTACTAGTACAATCGACAGCAAACACAATATTATATCAAAAACAAAATATTACATTTTGAAACGATCTAGTGGTAGCCTCAGCATGCATTATCAGCATATATTACACAACAAATATTAGTTAAATAATTAACCTTAATGAGTCACATATTTACTTTAAACCATTCAAAATATATTCAAGTAAATGCCTGCATTACATTGGTTTGCAAATTCCCATTTTGTTAGGTTACGTGAAGCTTATAATTTATGATGATATTCTACCGCAAAACTTAGTATTATTGTGTTCCGGTTTGAAGGGCGAGTGAGCCAGTGTAATTACAGGCATAAGGGACATGACATCTCAGATCCCAAGTTTGTTGGCATATTGGCGATGTAAGTGATGGTTGAGGAAACCTGCATAAGTCGGAAGAAAATCTACCACCGACTACAACAGCGTGGTGGAAAGTCCGAGCCTTGTCTTTAAAAGGAGATGAGGATTTAACCCAACACTGGGACGTACACAGGCTGAACACAAGTGACAGAATTTCACATTCAGGTTTCCTGACGATTTTTTCCTTCATCGCCGAGCACGAGATTAATTATTATAATAAATACAAATTAATCATTAATACAATTATTAAAATAAATACATGAAAATATAATATTGCTTGTTTCGGCTTAAAATACCGAATGTCCTGAATGTCGTTCTTTTACCTGTCAACTTAAATGTGACGGTCATCCAAATGAAAGTATCGAGCTAAGTACTATTACAAATATAGATGACACTCGGTATATTGCTTCCTAAAATAACATTCAACTTCACTTATATCTTTATATATATCTTTCGTATATTTTATAATACGATTTTACATTGAATAAAATATTGTTAAATTTATTTTGCATAATGAAGTATGAGAATTAATAGATGATCGAAGTTGCTATGGCTATTCATTTAAGGAATCTTTACTTACAAGGAGGAAGAAAAGAACGAAAGAAAAAAAGCAAACTTTATAGTTAATTTTCGTAATAATGATTAAACATTGATAACTTAACGAATTCTATACAAATCTAAATTTAAAACAGCTAAGAATTGTAACAAAAGTCAAACTATACTTTACTCATCTACGATCTCACGAGCTCTTTTGTCATTTTACAAATTTAATTTAATTTTAATATAAAGCTACCACCGGTTCTGAATGTAGATTCTACCGATAAGAACTGACAAGAAATTCAGTATTTTTTTTTTAATAAAAAAAATTTACTTGTAATGTAATTGTAATCAAATATATCCTCTATGAACATCAACGAATACTAACTCTCAAGCTCTTCTAGCATTTATATAATCTCGTACACTATAAGTCTTATATATTAAAAATAAATTAACACGATTATTAAATTTAGTTATTGGTAAAGGTAGTAAAAATCTTACACAAGTAATTTTGTAATCTATTGGTAAATGTAAAATCAGGATTCAAGATCGGGATGGTTGGCCTTCTTTGGAGGCCTCTTCTTCTTTGGGGAGGCTTTCGTCCAGCAGTGGACGGCGATAGGCTGAAAAAAAAAAAAAAGAAATGTAAAATCGGTATACTAAATAAACACAAACAATTATTATAGCATCGCGGTCGCAATTAATAATCGTACACATTCTTATATTTAAATTCGATTCGTAAAGACTACCGCCCGCATCGTATAACATATAAGTCGCATTGTTTAAGATACGCGAAATAATGGCTCCCGTTTTATTTATCACACATTGTTCGACAAAACTGAACTGGCTATTTCGTGCGACTTGACCTGAAACGTTTGCGACCTGAATTAGCTCGGCGATATTAAATTTGAATAGCTATCACAAGTAGGTGGAAGTTGCATCGCTCTGTAGACTGATGTCACTGTATTTTTGGGGGTTGTGCTTTAGAAATATATAATAAGTTCTTTATAAAATCACCTTGTTAATAGTATAGATTTATAATAAAATGTAGTATGCTGGATCATATTGTTTCCGGAACCAAAACTGTGGTTTTTTTTTCAATAGTTGGACAGACTGGCCAATGGGAAATTTGATGGCAAATCTATTGTCGTTTGGTGGTAAAGTTTGTGATGACTCGTACCTACCCAGAGAGGATGCAAAGGAAGGAAAAGGGTGTAAAGTTCCTCATCCACCATTGAAAAGGGAGGATCCTCCGACCAGACCAGACCAGAGGTCAATGTACCAAAACCTATGTACCAAATTTTACCTGTATAGACTCAGCACCTAGTTCTGGCTATGTATTGATTTTATCAGTCAGGTGAATTTGTGCTTTTTTAAGTAAAGATTGTTTTATCAAATACTAACAAAACAAATAATTCTTAAACGCTGTATAAGTAACAAAACTTTATTAAAATACATTCTTTATAATTATCAGGAAATTATTGATCTCTTAATTAATATATGTCTTTACTAAATACTTCAATGTACAAACATACAGTGTTCAACATTTTACTATAGTTTCTTTTATGTAAGTAGCCAAATTTAAAAATTAAACTTACTTTAAGTCCAAATACAGTGGAAAATGCAATTATATCGGCTTCAGACATGACCTTTCATATTAATTTCACTATAATTCAATCGATTATCCATAATGTGCCACTTACTGCGTCACTCCGAGACAATTGTTATTAACAGTTACGTAATAATGTATGTATATATAATGTAGTGTATATACAAATATAAATCTTCTCTGGTCTGAGATATTTGTTTCCCAGCGTAGTTTTACTCGGTGGTAGAGCTTTGTGCAAGCTCGTTTGGGTAGGTACCACCCACTCATCAGATATTCTACCGCAAAACAGCAGTACTTTGTATTGTTGTGTTCCGGTTTGAAGGGTGAGTGAGCCAGTGTAATTACAGGCACAAGGGACATAACATCTTAGTTCCCAAGGTTGGCGGCGCATTGGCAATGTAGGTGATGGTTAACATTTCTTACAATGCCATTGTCTATGGGCGTTGGTGACCACTTACCATCAGGTGGCCCATATGCTCGTCCGCCAACATATACAATAAAAAAAAAAAAAAGTAGTAGTAGCGAAGTAGTAGAAGAATTGACGATCAATGAGTAAGTGTATGTCTATAACAATTAATAAAATTTAAGTGGCTGTCTATGATTTCAAAATAACTGCCTTTTTTGAGTTTATATGGGTCTATTTGTGAGTTACCGAAATCAAAATAACATGTTTTTTTTATTTAAGTTTACTGCTACTACTTAAATATTATGTATCATGTTTAATTTTAATAGTCTTTACGATACGACTTATTGTTCGTTTTTTAAGGATTTTCGTCACAAGCTGAACTTCACGCTAGCCAAGCTGCGGGCTTTGCTGATATTGAATCAATATTTCGATTTTAACATAAATAAATATTTATTTATTTATTTATTTAATAGGAAGCCAACGTTGCATACAATATTAAACATGGTCTTATAAGTAACTTATATATAAAGAACAAAAAATAAAAACATATTGTATGCCCCACTTAAAGGCTAACTCAGCATGCATAATCACACAGACGTTCCTTGTTACATTTACTTATTAAAATGAACTTACACTACCAATAAAAAAAAGAAAAAATACTAACTATTAAATAACAAAAAAAAAAGGGAAAAATAACAATAATTGTTTAAATAAGAAGGAATGAGTATATAACCGCGATATGAACACTAAGACAAAAAATTTTTTTTAATTTTAGTTTTAAATGACACAAATATATGATATATATTATTTAACTTGTCTCGTTAATTAGTTTGTGTATTGCGTGAGACGTTCATCGATCTGTCTTCGAGTTATGTCGGTTATTATCGTTTTACTATATATGTCAAAGTTATATAATATGCTTAAAAGAATCATTAGGTGCAAAGTTGATATGTATTGATATTTTTTATACAAAATGGGCAGGTTGAAGGGCAAATGGGTCACCCGATGGTAAGTGGACATTGGCTTTGTAAGAAATATAAACGATTATACGTAGTGGCAACGTATCCATCACCCTTGGGAAAATAAACCAAAAATTAAATAAATAAAGAAGCGATCAATGTACTGATTAGAAACTGTATGCGATAAAGATGCATATGATCTAATAACTGGGAAATCTCGGCTTATATATCAATTATAAATACTTTTCTCATAGTAAGTATAATAAGTATTATGACCAAGGGATCAAATGAATAACCAGAATATTTATTTAAATTTGATTATGCTAAATTGAACGCGTCATAAAATAGAATGTTTTTTTGAAAGTTCTTTAAAAAGCAAAGACTTTTTCTTTTTGTGTTAGGTGGTAGTAATGTTATTCAACTGAATTTTATTTTATATGAAGTATAATAATATACCCGCGAATTAATTAGTGAAGTTTGTGTTATTGCACCCACAGATTAAAAAAGTTACAGATACATGATATTTTTACATACATCTCTCTTTTAAAAAAAGTATAACGCTAATTAAATTAATTTTTATATAAAACCTCTTTAACATGAGTGATATTTTTCATAAAGTATAAAAAATTTTTGTTATTCATTAGGCTGTTCACTGATGCTGCGTTTTGCGATACCGCGGTAACAGTGGCAAGCGTTGCTGTGTGTAAAAATGAAAAGGTCATGTAATATCACAGTAACAACAACAACAACAACAATTAACAGACTTATACAGGCTATATATATACAAACTGTGCCACAAAAAACACCGCTGCCTCTGTAAGACGCTTTTGTGGCACTTAACAGATGTTGAGCTTGGCCTAACGAATCGTAATACCACGTCATCAACCGAAAGCGGACCTGCAGTTCAAACGTATTTCCCTTTCAAAAGTCATATTGCTCTTATAATGTATGTCAACTATTATTGTAGTCTGACACTAGTCATGATTAAATGTCAAAAGTCAAAAACGTATTCAGGCAGCGGCCGGACATTCGTTATTATTTTAGGCGGAGACGTAACAGGCGTCGCGGCTGCGCTTCTTTTGACCGTTTTGTAATCTATCTAAGACACTATGTTCTTTATATCATCCATTATATTATCTGTTTATCATCTCAAAGTGTTACTTCTGTGTTCACATAAATAAACAAATAAAATGCATTTATCCTGCTCAGAATATTTACGACGGTAGCCAAAGGGGTCAGCATAGTAATCTCGGCTTACGATAGATTGCCAATACCGAATAAATAAAGTCATAAAATTTGTTTGCTTACAAGAAAAAACATAAAACAATGATTTGTGGAATCATTTGAACATAAAAAAATTGAATTATTCGCAATTTTCGAACAATACATTGTTTAGATCTTATAAAGAACGATCCAAGATACTGTATAATTATGTTATCTGAATAAACTACCAGAAATTTGACTCCAAACAAATACATTAATAATATTTGATTATGACCTGACCGATTTTACAGCCATGGAAGCCATTCTCAAGGGAGACTAAGCGTCTGTGCAAGACATATTATAGGGCAGGCATGTCTGCTTTAAAACTAGTGCACTGTCTATTGCCTCACTCTCATGCGCCTGAACTCTTTCGGGTCGTGTCGGTTTAACTGTCCGAATGGACAAGACAGTGGAAAGAGTTCAGGCGCAGCACCAACGAATTTACATGCTTCGCACTTCTCATCGGGATGATAATAAGGTCAATAGGTACAACATCTAATATATATGTTTTAAAACAATACATTTCTCGCTAAGAAGCATTAAATATTTTACAAGTTCTAGTTGTAAAGTAATTTCATAGCTTGTTCAAGAATCTCTCCAACATAAATTTGTATTTTTTTCCAATAAAAGGCGGAATGGAATTATATAAGAGATTGTGCCAGTTTTTTGTGTGTTATATAGTAATTATTAAAAATGATTTTAGGTAGAACTGAGATATTTATTAGACTGGTATAAGAATTCGACTGTCCTCCCGTGCTTTGTGTTCTGCGCTTGATCTATACCACGTCTTGTCAGATTGAGATCGGACTAATAGATTGAGGCGATAAAGATGGTATCTGTGTTTGCGCAAACATTTGTAAACTATAATATATTATATTTAGTCGGCTTACCGCCATTGAGAAACAATCAATCAAATATTTATTTTTTATTTTCATTTGGGAAAAGTACATTCAAAACTGTATCATTAAAATATTATATCTAAAAATATAATTAGAGCAGAACAAATATATTACATATGTGCAGAAATGGCCCAGTGGTAAGAATGCGTGAATCTTAACCAATGGTCGTGGGTTCAAACCCGGGCAAGACCAACTGAATTTCATGTGCTTAATTTGTGATTATAATATGCGTGCTTGACGGTGAAGGAAAACATTGTGAGGAAAATTCTGTCACATGTGTATTCTACCATACCCGCATTGGAGCAGCGTGGTGGAGTAAGCTCCAAACTTTCTCCTCAAAAGAGGACAAGAGGCCTTAGTCCAGCAGTGGGACAGTCACAGGCTGTTACTGTACTGTATTGTAAATATATTACAAATAACTTAATATAATTTAAATAAAAACCATGAAAGTAGGGGAAATTTAAAAATTAAATATCTAGGTTATATGGTTCTAACACAAACTTCCTAAATTTTGAGATTGATTCCGTAAATATTTCTATACTGGAAAATTTAGTGTTACATTCCTTACAAAATCTATATATAAAATAATTTCGCGCATAATTAGTTTTTAATAATGGCAAACTAAACAGAACCTTGATTCGTGTTCGTACATTAGGACACCTGATATGTATTCAAGTAAGCTTTTCGAATCGTCATGTTACATATTGAATTAAATGTAAACCTACCTCCGGTTCGGACTGAAGATTCTACCGAACCGGTAAGAAACTCGGAACTGGAACAATTCATACTTTTAATCACAGTCAATTAAATTAAATTAAATTAATGATAAGCCGCGATCGTAAATCAGTAAGAAGAAGTTTCGTTTTCAATGTTCGCGTCCGAAGAAATATTAACTAATATTATAAACGCGAATGTGAGTTTGTTTGTTTGTTGCGTTTTCACGTTTAAACCACTAAACCGATTCCAAAGATTCTTTCACTAACGTAAAGCTTCATTATCAGCGAGTAACATTGACTATATTTTGTCCCCGTATTCCCACAGGAACGGGAACTACGCGGGTGAAACCGCGGGCAAAACGCTAGTACTAAGTATCCTAAACTCGTTAATATGTCTCCATCTGCAGCGCTTATATTCCGCACGCCTCTGTTCCGTTGCAATTTAATATCAGAAAACACAATATTACAAAAGTAAAGCTATAATCGGTGAAAGAATTGTTAGGTAGACTATATCTGGTACACACGAGAATCAGAGAACCACTTCACTTATGCTCAGAACCAAATGGTCCATATATTACATTATTTTATTTTATCAAATAGATAGCCAACGTATTTAGAAAAACATTTGTTGTATAAATATGGTGTAACAAAATATATAATCAATTATAGGCTGATTTAACATTAAAAAACAAAACAAAAAATACATCTAATAATATGTGTAGTATGGCTGGTGCAAATTTAGACAAGGTCCCGTGTTGTCTCAAGATGGTATTGGTACGAGTCGTTACCAAGAATCTAAGAAAATCATTTGAGTCAAACGATATCTTTTTATCTCTTGAATTGATAACTTTAACGAAATTCGTCAATCATGAATCGATATTTTTTTATATTATAGGCCCCATGTGTCTGTAGCTACACTGGCTCACTAATGCTATAACCGGAACACAACTATATTAAATATTAATTGGGTGGTTTCTAACTAGACGTAGTTGGTAGTATGTCTTATCTCTCATTTATAATTTATGATAGAAATACGCGTACAGATAAGTTCGCTTAGACAATATTATTTATAAATCAGTGAAAAGTATACGTTAAATCGATAGTGTACACCGGTCCTTAAATTTATTACATAACCTAATTGTCGTAGATAATGCCATGTATGTGATTAAGCAGCGTAATTAATTGAGATATTCCATTTGGCAATACTATTTTGTATATATATAAAATATAAGTTGGATTTCAATTGGCCAACCCAAAAGATGCATGGAAGCAAGTCCTTTTAATGCTCGGTACTGTCGTTCTGTCCTTCTTCATATGTCTTCTACCGTTCAAAGCTCTCACTCTTTGGATCATAGTGTTCCCACCGGTACAATAAGGTGAATAAAATTTTATGAATGTAGATAACATTTAAATACATGGGTGAAAAAACAATATACACACACGCAGAACTGCATACATACAGAAATTATATATTTCATTATTAATATTTTATTTTATTCACACTCTCACACACACACAAAACACACCGATACACACACACACAAAACACACACACGCGCACGCGCACGCACACGCAAACACACACACACACACAAACATCGCACAAAAACTATCACGCACTCCCGGCACACACATTCATAAAATCGCTATCTTATTGTTCCTTTTTGTAAATACAACTATTGTTATTTGTATTAAGCCTCAAAAAACTAATATATACATGTATGTAGCTCCACGCTTACTGCTAACCCATTTCTGGGGGTTGGTAAATTGCTATCCTTAACACAGGTTATTTAAATAACCCATGAAGGATAGTGAGTTCCAGTCACCAAATAAATTAAAAGCAAAACTAAAACTTTTAGTAAATGCTACTTAAATGCTTTAGTAATATAGGATTATTATTAATGAAAACTCCTTACTTTTTCAAATTGTTATGTTTATTAAGAGCTGCATGCATATAATATACAACAGCGATATCTTTCATTTATGTTGATGGTTACTAGAAAATCTCATCATTATCATCATCATCTCCCGTATGTTGTTTCGTTAATTTAAGTGCAACAAAGAATGCTATAATATTATCATCACCTATAAAGTATTTTCCCTACTTTATTAATTAACATTTTGCATTAAATGATTGATTGCACAACAATTGGATGACGTATCAAGCGTGAAATCAGTGCTGCGAATATGAGTTTTAAACAAATTCGATAGTTTATTTTTTAATTATTGTGTTAGTAGGCGGACGAGCATATGGGCCACCTGATGGTAAGTGGTCACCAACGCCCATAGACAATGGCCTTGTAAGAAATGTAATAAGCATCGCTTACATCGCCAATGCGCCACCAATCTTGGGAACTAAGATATTATGTCCCTTGTGCCTGTAATTACACTGGCTCACTCACCCATCAAACCGGAACACAACAGTACAAAGTACTGCTGTTTCGCGGTAGAATATCTGATGAGTCAATAACCTACCCAGACGAGCTTGCACAAAGCTCTACCACCGAGTAGTATAAAGATCTACTCGTAAATTGAACGTGATTTTTGGATAATATACAATATTTTGTTATATTAGTAAAATTGTATATTTAAATTTAAATGTTAATAAAATAACTAAGCATATATATATTTGTACTGCCACATATTTTACCACTGTTATTTAATATGAATTGCTCATTTTATAAGTGAACTGTAAGGCTATTCATGAGTAATACAGTTCTGCCACCAATCCGCATTGGATCAGCGTGGTGGAATAAGCTCCAAAACCTTCTTCTCAAAAGAGAAGAAGAGGCCTTAGCCTAGCAGTGGGATATTCACAGGCTGTTACAGTTCTTTAACCTGAAACAGTTGGTCAGACTGACAAATAGGCCACCTGATAGTTTTTTGCTACTGCCTTAGATAGACATTGGCACTTGAGATATAATATAAACGAGATGTGAGATTTATGACTTATATCGACAACGCACCTTCAACTTTGGAAACTAAGATGTTATGACCCATGGACTTGTAGTTACAGTGGCATACACACCCTTTACAGTTGACCACAATAATACTAAGTAATTTCTGTTCGAAGCCAAAACACATACAAAAAAGCTCGTAGTATATTTTCAAATTCAATGAAACTTAATTGAAATGATCAGCGCGGAGAAATTTCGAAGGTACAACACGATGCTAATGTGTATTGTACGTAATTTTCAATCGTTAAAGGTAGCTTGTAATGAATACGCTCACCAATAAACACACGTTTGTTTTACATACATTTGCAAATTGATTCGATGCAATAGAAAAAGCTCGTGAGGGCATGATACGATTTCTTAGAAGAAATACTTTTAAAATAAAACGTACTAGAAAATACAGCTTTTAGCCATAATTGTTTTGTGCAATGCAATACGTAAAAGTAAACCATAAAGTAACAGCCTATAATTGTCCCACTGCTGGGCTTCTTCTCCATTAGAGAAGGTTAGAAGCTAATTCCACCATGCTGAATCTTTCAATCCAAAGGGATTGAAAGATACAAATGTGGCAGATTTTCATCTAACCACCACTTGTTGTAACCACTGGGACATTTCGGCTCAATTAAATACATAATTTTATGTAATTGTATAATTAGAGTTAATTAATAACCCAAGCGTTTTCTATTTTCTTTTAGTTTTGACGTAAACGTTAAGGCAATATATAAGTTATTCCTTCCCTGGTTATAATGTAAAAAATTGTAGATTATTTAACTTTAATAAAAATATTTATTTATTTTTTAAACTTCGAATAAGATAAATATGACAAGGAACAAATATATAGGATAATATAATGCTTGAAAAAAGGTATTTAACCGAAGGTATCCTTACTATAATACATTGCAGGAGTTTTAGGTTGTAAGTCACAGGTTATATATTTTAAGTAATCATGTAATTAAAATATTTATTTATAGGTGCAAAGGAAATAATATTATAGGCCTAATTTGATATATTAATTTAAAGTTGTTAGAAATTATTATAATTTTTGTGTTTACATACGTTAAATGTATATAATACTTTATGTTAATAATAAATAATTTCATGTTATATACTTATATTTTTTGTTCCGCAGTCCAATCTTGGGAGTGGCCACATTCACCTACGAGCGTTACAACGACGGCACAGAAGTACCTGTCTGCCTCACTCAAGCCGACACCTTCTGGTCAGCATTATTCTTCATCCTGATCATCGCAATCTTCTTCATCATCCCACTTGGAGTTCTTCTCGTCCTCTACAGCGTTATCGCGAAAAATCTCATGGAGAACCCCGTTATTATTGCTCAAAACACGAAGAATACGAACAATGCTGGTAACGTTCTTCGATACAGGAAACAAGTCATTTTAATGCTCGGTACTGTCGTTCTTTCCTTCTTTATATGTCTTCTACCGTTCAAAGCTCTCACTCTTTGGATCATAGTGTTCCCACCGGAGACCATATTATCATTAGGTATAGACGGCTATTATATTCTTCTATATTTTTGTAGAGTTATGCTGTATTTGAATTCAGCGATTAATCCAATATTATATAACTTGATGTCATCTAAATTCAGAGAGGGTTTCGTTAAGCTACTTAAGATTAATAAGCTGATGAGATGCAGCAGAAATTTAAGAGAAAATATGCAAAGGAGAGACACGTTTAACACCACAACTTCCACAGGTTTCTCGAGTAGTCAAAACCAATCCGATTCATTTTGGAGGAGATACAGTAACAGAGCATCTTCGCAAAAGTATTTCGTTAATAGAGATAGTAAAAAAATTAAAGAAGGAAAAGATATTTTCGATACAAAAGTTCAACAAGTCAAAGTAGGTGAAATTATAAATGTCGAAAACACTAGACGTAACAGTATGAAATTTATATCAGCTCTTAATGAATTGAACGATACATTGGGTGACATCATTGAAGTTGATAATGGGAAATGTAATAATAATAAAATTGCTAATGGTATTAACGATGTACAAGTAGAAGTCCATGGTGATACCGCTGACGAAGATAAAGTCAGTATAACAGAGAACAATAAACAGATACAAATATTAAATCTAGATGTTAAGACTAACAATGTATATTCCGTAACGTTGGACGTTAGCGAGCGAGGCGATGGGAACAGGTTCGTTTGCGTGCCTGCGCAAGAGAGTAAAAATATATTTGTATACGACTTTAAAAGTAATGAGAGTTTTGTGTAAACGTAGCGTTTTGTATATTGTAATTTAGTGGTGCGTTTGGCTTCGAGCCAATTAAATCAATGCATTTAGTTAATAATAGATTAATATTATCGAAAACTACGTTGTACGTTCCTATAGATTCCAATTTTTATACATCGATATGAATAATATATGACAATAGCGTGTATTTGTAGAAAAACAAATGTATTGTAAAATTCTATAGATTATGTATTTAGTAATATATTTTGTTCTGTCCAAAATTATTATGAAATTGTAATCAACACTGCCTTCTTTATGTGCTACGTTAAATAAATGTTAAACCTTTTTTATTACATATTCGTTTTATTCGTGTACTTCCTTCGTTAATTCGAATACAAAAAAAAAAAAAAACAACGATCCAAATATAAATCGTATCAATAGTTTCGTTAAAATAATATCGAATACAAGAAAGCGGATTATAGTTCCCAATAGAACCAATCACGAGAGAAAATGTCGTGACAGAAGTTGTTCAAGTTATGTTATGAGTAAAACTACAAACAATTTTACGACACCACGATCCTTGTAAACTTCAGTCAGTAAACTACATTCAACAGGGATATAAATTCAATATAAATTTAGCTCATGTTTTAACATATTGAATCTGTGTCATCGATCTTTGTTACATATGAGAACTAAAAATAGATCATATTTATGATTCGAGTATAACATAAAACTATTTCTTTTATATCAAATAAATGTGATTTTGCACTTTTCTGTTTACATTCAATCGATTTATTTGGGTGTATAAAAGTAAAAGTTCTAGATTTTATAAAAATACATTTTAAAAGAATGTTTAGTAGAAATTGAAGCATAATAAATGTCCTGCGCTGGAGGATGGTTATACCGGCAAGTACCACTATTTTCATATGTATATAATTCATCTTGTAAAGCTCTCGGTGGTGAAGGAATGTTCTGAGGAAGAAAGGAGTGTCAGTTGAAATTATGCCACATGTAGCCACATAATTCCGTATTGGAGCTACATGGTGAAATGTTCTAAGCATTTTCCTTAATAGGGGAGGAGTTGCAATATCAAAAACTCTTTGCTTATTGGGAGCTCGCCTGTGTATTATTTCTAATATTATTTGTTATTGTCTTACTTTTTTTTAATTATATATGTTAGATGTTTAAGCAGTACCCAAACAAGCTGACAAGGCTTATGTGTACCAAGAACAAAGATAAATATTAATAATTTTTTTTGGATTAAATAAATAAAAATATACTAATTCTTAGACCAGAAGACAGAAATTTACAGACTTAGTACTTTGAATAATATAAATTCGTGTATTCCAATTATATTTATACAAAACTAAAGCACTAAAGATAGGTTATGATTGAGGTACAGCTATGCAAATGCATTTCTCACACTAATTCTGGACGTGTCCTCGGAATTTTTATGAGGTCGAGCCTCAACTTTAAATGTCACAGCGAGAGGACAAACAAAATTGAATTTTCTGCTCCATGAGTCGTGGAATGCGCGGTATCTTATAATCTTCGGTCCTTGTTTCCACCTATGCTATGTGAAATTATTATAATTATTAAATATTTTCTTCATATCCAAAATGTTTTGTAAGGCCTCATCTTTTCTTGAGGAGACGTTGTCGTGATTATGTGGTTAGTAATGTAGAGGAATTTATCCAAGAAATACCTGTTTCTAGACAATATTTCTTGCAATTATGGCACCTCTGATGAGTGGGACCACCCACTCATCAGATATTCTACCGCAAAACAGCAGTACTTTGTATTGTTGTGTTCCGGTTTGAAGGGTGAGCGAGCCAGTGTAATTGGTTGGTGGCGCATTGGCAATGTAAGTGATGGTTAACATTTCTTACAATGCCATTGTCTATGGGCGTTGTTGACCACTTACCATCACGTGGCCCATATGCTCGTCCGCCTACCTATACAATAAAAAAAAAGCCTAAATAGTAACATACAATTTTGGTAACCTTATCGCTACATAGCGATCTCTTCCAGGCAACCGACGGTGTAAGGAATAACCCATAGGATATGAAGTAGGTGGTGCAGTAATAACAAAATAAAATACCATTATAATAATAATCTATACCAAAAACAAACTAATAAATACATGTTAATATCAAAATAAAATACACATAT
The DNA here is from genome assembly GCA_905220585.2 of Nymphalis polychloros. Lineage (NCBI taxonomy): Eukaryota > Metazoa > Arthropoda > Insecta > Lepidoptera > Nymphalidae > Nymphalis > Nymphalis polychloros. The sequence goes on along the minus strand of HG992264.1, from coordinate 2,229,731 downwards.
AATTTATCGATATATAAATTAAATATAATAAGTATTTAGTTTGCACATTACTTTTAGCTAAATAGCTTATTTTTATGCCATGTTAATAAGCCTCCGTGGCGCAATCGGCTAGCGCGTTCGGCTGTTAACCGAAAGGTTGGTGGTTCGAGCCCACCCGGGGGCGGTTATAATTTTGTAAGAGCAAATAATAAATAAATCAATATATGTAATTATCGATTATTACAATAATATTTAGTTTAAGATGACGATCATAGATCATAGATGATGATGATCATAGATCTATACATAAAATTTAATTTTCTTCCTGCAAATATACTATTGCCGAACAAATTCTCTCCACTTCAGGGACTATGTATACGGTCTCACGACAGGATCAGAGGAAACTTTGAAATTGCTTCTGTAGCTAAATAAAAAAATCAATGATACCTTTGCGAATTTCTACACAATCATTCGCGTTTTTAGATAATACTAATTACTTCTATGTGATATGATAAATTGAAAATAGTTAGACAAATAGCAAAAATCTGTCAAATCTAAATATACTTTATTCAAATAGGTACATGTTTCACAATTCCATTACATTCCTTAAAATCGTCTTCTTAATCAAAATATTAAGTGAAATTATTTCAGCACTGCCGGTTCATCTCCGGTTTGGGAATTTTCTATTTTAAATTGGTAGTAACTTTTACATTGACTGTCAAAAGGTTTGTGTAACACTTATATTGAGTAAATGATTTCGGTGATAGAAGCCTTAGTTGAGCCTAGATGGGCTTTTTAGAAACATAATAATTGATAAAATCGAAACGTGCAAATGAGTCAGTTAAAATGGACGTTAAGACAAAATCGCAAGCATGTCGTGTCGATAATATCTTAATGTGGACGTTGTAACAGTAATATCCGATAGAGCTAAGGATAAAAACGTGATATCATTTAACTACTTTCTTTTAGATATATTTCTTGAACTAACACGATACATGCCTTCGTTCGTAGTTTGAAAGTTAAAATAAAACATAATTGTTTAATTGGTGGTAGCTCTTCTAGGTAGTGACCTCATATTCATCATCAATTCTACCGCCGAACAGTAAAACTTTGTGTCGTTATATTCCGATATTCAGTACAAATAAAGTGGAATGGCTCCTCTATCAAGGCGCTGTCATCTCATATCTTTTATTCCACATTCTTGTAACTACGTTATTTTATTTGTATATGTATATGAACTCCTCGAAATACCACTGCTAATAATCGCCTGTAGGCGATGGTAACATTTACCATCAACTGGTTTAGTCACTCTTCTGTCTTCCTTATATATAAATTAAAAATACGTTGCCGATGTAATAACTTGTTATTACAAATTCTTCTCGGCTCAATAATGCCGTAAGACTACACCATATATCTATCCAAGTTCACGTATTTAATATATAATTTGTACTTAATACCCTCCCCCCCATTAAATGCAGATTGGCTATAATCTGTCAACGTCAGCGTGGGACAAACAACCCTGGAAAATTTCCATAACTCGAGTAGAACTATAGTTGATTTCCTTTTCTAAGTGAAATTGGTTTTGTTGATCTTCAAGCCCAAAGTCGACTCAATTTCTGACGTTTTAAAGGGAAAATTTTCATTAAATACCCTTCTTCTCTTTTTGGAAACTGTGACAGTTATATCGAAATTAATTTGATAAACGTTATCAAATTTCAAACAGGACGTCCAGCTGTCAGTTCGCTTTCGTCTGAGTCGTCCAAATTCGGAATTTAAATTAGTTTTCTCAAATACTTAATTGATATTTTAAATTGAATATGTCATATCTGTTCTGCTCTTGGTTTGGAAAAATTGAAAATATGGAGACGCACCGCCGGCAATATGAATCGGATAACCTGACAGTTAAAATTGATTGTTTAAATATGTAATCAATCATTTACGTTTCTGATTTGATATTTACATGATATACAATATATTATTTAATACTTTTGAAACACAAATTACACATTTGTACATTAAATTGATATAGTTTGACGAGTCAGAGCGCAAGAGCGTCCTGAATTATTTATATTTTTCGTTATTTATGAAGAATATTTTTTGTCCTGTAAAATCAAAAACTTCTCAATTGATTATTATTTCCATAATCGAAGACTAATTAAAAGCAGTCGTGGAGGTCTATACTATTGAAATAATATCACCCTATATTTTACTAATATGTCAACGCCTCATATAATATGAAGGGGTAAGGCTTGAAGCCTATTCGAGAACACTGTCATGACGTGGCAGAATTTCATACGAAGCTGCTATCTACCTCGCAAAGTATATTAAAACTTCTTGGATTTGAACTCGCGTTTTCCTCTTGATTAAATTTATACTAATACAAATAACACTCTACAGTAACAGCCTGTGAATGTCCCACAGCTGGGCTAAGACCTCTTCTCCTTTTTGAGGAGAAGGTTTGGAGCTGATTCAGTCATATTTCAATGAAATTACCCACTAGCAGGCTACCTCGCGATGTTTTTCTTCACCGTCAAGCATGAGATGAATTAAAACACAAATTAAGCACATGAAAATTTATTGGTACTTGCTCGGGTTTGAACCCCACGATCATCCGTTAAGATTTACGCGTTCTTACCACTAGGCCATCTCGGCTTATTTTCTCTTAAGAATAATCTTAATCCACCTTATATTCAATGACTCTTTTTATATCCAATGAGCGATCTTGACTCTTTTTTATATAAAAGCAGATATTTTATTTCTTATTTTTTTGCATTCAAGAAACGAATATTATTTTTCCATACACATTAAAACGATATCTTGTGTACGCTCCATTGTCGTTCCGCCTTGAACCATAAAATAAGGTTATGATTATAATTTAAATGGAACAAAAGCTTACATTCTCTTGTATGGATCACGTACAGTGACGCGAGGGGAACAGCCTTTTAAATAAGACCCGATTTCCACGAGAACGTGACGACGTAATATCATTCAAGTACAATGAGACTTTTAGTTGGAACAGAATTGACACTATTTAGCTAAATCTGACCAAATTGTCGTATAGTTTTTGGGGTGAATTTGGGGAGCCATTTGTTTAGAAATACTGATTTAATATTATTATGTACACAAAAATATACATACACACATAGAATAATAACGCTTAGAAGGTGTGGAGGCCGAAGCGGATTGAAGCCATTCAATTCCACCCAAATAGGTGGAATACATTTGACGTCACGTCAGCCGTCATGATAAAGTGTCATAGTAAACAGCTTGCGCAATTTATTAAAAAATGACTTACTGTGTTGAAAAAAGGGTGTCACAACACTACTCATAAAAAATAAGGCTAAGAAAATCACATTTCACACGTAAGTACTATTTGAGAGCTTATAATTTCAGGTAAATATTCATCACATCAAAACATAAAAATTATTTGTAAACAAAATACGTCATTACAATAAAAATGTTGTCAGGTATGGAAAAAATATTTACCACGAGTGCTTAATATTTTAAATAATTAAAATTTTATCTTTTTTAAATTAGGTATAAAATATTATCTGTTCATATAATAATACATATTTTTAATTTTCTTTATAATTATACATAAAATAAAAGCAACACAAAAAACGAAATAATTATAATAATAACAGCTAAAATTTAATAAATAATATTACAATTAAATAAATTAAATGCAATTAAATATATTTGATAATTGAAATAATATCAATTTCCTCACTTTATTGGGGAAATGTCGATTCACTTGTCTATATAATTCGGCCGTATGTGTGCGTGTCGGTGAATGTAATTACGTGACATTTACGCACACATTAATTCTAAGGTAGCTTAAATTTTCAGCGAAACTGTATGACACTATATTTTATTCATACACATACATAAAACTATAAAAGTAAGTAAAATGTACATGCATGTATGCATAATAAATATATGCCGAATTATATTATATATAGTATAAACATAAAAATAATATTTTATATTAACATTTAGCATCCAGAAGTGAAAACTGATTTTATAAGAACCTCGAATTGGTCTATTCATAAATAGAACATCAAATCATATAAATTAATGTAAATTACTCACTCAATTACTCTTTAAATCCCAATAATACATTCGAACACATCACAAATCACAAGTCGCGACAATAATGAATTGATTACTTTACCTTTATGTGCACTAACAAGATGGCGGCGGTTTTAAACTAGCGCGCTTTTTTTACAACGCTGGTAAAAAAAAAATCCTCTCATACAACTCCTAGCTGTACAATAATTACATATGTCATAAGACGACAAATCAAGGGACTTTCTGACAAATTATGCTCTCGTAGACGAGTCTTGAAAGTAATGTTAGAGGCAGGTTATCTCATATTTTCGGGTACTTTGTTCCAAAATCGGACATACACAATGTGAAATTTTAATTAGCATTGTATTCGAGTTTTAAATTTAACTCAATAATTGTAGATAATATAACGTTCCCAATTCAATTCCAATCCAACTTTCAATATTATATGTCGATTCCGATCGGAATGAATATGAATAAAGTTAACATAAATTATGTTAAAACCAAACTTAATTTTTAACTTATATGCCAGTACTCGATAATTAAATTGAAGAATAGGAAAACGGAGAAACGTCAACGATCAAGCTTCGATTCGATCGCGATAAAGTGACAATTTGTTAGTAGAATTGGCTCCCAGATTTCGTATACATTATCTTATTGTTCAAATAACTATCTTCGCGAACTATTGACGAAAACAAAACACAAGCGTGAGGTCACGATAAAAAGTCGTCGCTATCGGATAGAAACATCTAACATAACTTATGACACGTCAGAGCATTCGTAATAAACTAACTACATAAACACGTGTTGTACATATGTGCTAAAACTTTGTGAATACGATATTATATAACGTCAATAATATCATATCAGCGTGATGATGCTTTCATTGAATAAAGCAAGATTAAGTCTTTTAACAAATTTCGGTTTTTAGTATAAGTTTTGTTAGCGATGCTTTGATGGCCTAATAGATAGGAAGGCGGACAAGCAAATGGGCAACCTGAAGGTAAATCGCTCATAGACATTGGCGCTGTAAGAAATATTAAATTTTCCTTACATCGCCAATGCGCCACCAACCTTGGGAACTTAGTAGTTACACTGGCTCACTCACCCTTCAAACCAGGACACAACATTACTAAGTATTGCTATTTCGCGATAGGATAAGTGATGATTGGGGTGGAACCTGCCCAGATGGACTTGCACAAGATCCTACCACCAAATCCTTCAACCACCAAAAGATATAACCCATTCTACGAAGTACATGAATCATTATATAAACGGTACTCGTAGTAAGAATCGTTACGTTAAAATTACACTTTTTTTTCCTTTGACTGTCCCGTGTACTTAAGATGTCACGTAGATTGTCACGTGTGGAGTTAACAGTCTGTTTAGCATTACGACATATTGTGATATAAAAGCAGAAAGTGTAACATTACAATATACATATATTATAATATATTTTTATCTGTCTTGTTAGATGTTATGCATATTTTGCATATATGAGGCATGACTGCCTCGTTGGTCTAGTGGTTAGATATAAGACACGCATACACGGTGGTCCTGGGTTCAATTCTCAAGTCGGGTAAATAAATAGTTATTGGGTTTTTCTGTCAGAAAAAAATCTCAGTAGCAGCCCGGAGTGTGTACATTCCCGTGCCTCGGAAAGCACGTTAAACCGTTGCTCCTGCGCCTGAACTCTTTCCGGTCGTGTCGGATTGCCGTCCCATCGGATTATGAGAGCTAGGGAAGGGAGAGTGCACCTGTGTTTACAGCTTTAAATGGTTTTGTTATATTCAGGTTTGAAAGGTGAATAAGTCAGTCAAACTTCAGTGATGTTAGTTCCCAAGGTTGGTGGCGCATGGGCGATGTAAGGAATGATTAATATTTCTTATGGCGCCAATGTTGTTGACCACTTACTATCATGTGGTCCATTTGACAATCCGCTTCCCTATAATTTGAATATAATGTTAATGAACGAGCTGTCTAATAATCAAATATAAATAACTCGGACTTATATATAGTTAATATGTCAATATACAGCGTGTAACAAAATTCGTGTCCGACCCGTGAAGTGGTTATTAGGTGTCGTGTGTCGGTTCTATTTATGTTATCATTTTTAAAATACTAAGCAAAAAGATTAATCCCGGATTTTTTTTTAAATTAAATGACGAAAATTTCATGGCAACACAGGTGCGGGCAATAGGGCTCGATAGCTCTTACCTTTCGGGTAGCACACGAGGTCACGACCTCAGTAGTCCACGTTTTTACCACCAACAGTGTCGTTAAACACAATTAATATATTTTTTTAAAGGATTTTTTTTGCTTATTATTTTAAAAAATATTACATAAATAGAACATGACACGATACCTAATAACCACTTCACGGGTCGGACACGAATTTTGTTACACCCTATATATCGTATTAATGATAGATAGAAGCAGTGGTGAATCTATTCAATTTAAATACCAAGAAAAAGCTGAAATACTGAAAATTAATAATCTATGTCCGTTTGGTTCCCATTTCTCATTATTACGTTTTAATTCTTCGTAAATAAACAGGGGTATGTATATATTTTAAGAAAAAATAGTTGACAGTCAAAATATAATATTAGACTAATAACGAATGTGTTTTTGTAAGTGTCCCACTAATACGATGAAAATAAAAATGTCCATTCGGTATTTCATTAGTAGTCTTTTTTCACGCATTGGCGTGCCAGCCACCGCCATTATACACTGAGATTCAATTTAAGAGTGCCTAGTGATGTACACGTGTTGCTATCGACAAATATAATAGTCGGTAATTGGGTGTTGCGGTATATATGAGGATATGATTTTAATGATAATGAAATATACAATCTACTACTCCGGTAATTAAATTAATATTATTGCTATATTAATACTATTCCATAATTTAATGTACACACAGTGTTACGAGAATTTATGTGCCTCAAAACTCAAATCTGAATCACGGGACAAAATTAACATCTAAGTGAGTTCGAATCCGTTCGTAAGATCGTTAAGCAAAAGACGTCGGAAAGTTGAAAGATTAATAATTGCAATTAAGTAATTGAGTTTTAAAGGCAAATACAAACTATTACGTAAGTATATACATATGTTTATATAATATACAGAGAGCGTGTATACAATAAATAGATTCCGTCCGTCAATTACACCTATATCCTTATGCTTAGAATTTAATATTCATAATTGTTGCCTTAAAATTGTAATTTTTAATATTATACAAATTGCAATGTCTATAAAATAATTTTAGGAACCAAATTCTTATACACGTACAAAGAAATGATTAGTTAAACATATTTTTTCTTTCTGTCATTATTGGTTTGACAGACGTCAAAGCAAGCGCCGAGCTTTTATTGTTTATATATATGTTTTTTTTATAATATCCAAATAACGCATTTGAACACATCACAAATCATAAGTCGCGACAACAATGAGTGAATTACCTACTTTACCTTTCTGTGCACTCACAAGATGGCGGCGGTTTTACATTAGCGCGATTCTTTTTTTAACAACGCTGTTGTATGGACCAATGTGTCTCGTAACTATATATTATGTGGTAAAACTATATACTAAGTTCAATAATAATAACTGATAAATGATAACAATTTTTACACAGTCGATATAAATGCTCATCCCTATTACAAAGAGGTCAATGTAATTCCTCGGCCTGGGCTATTTTTCTCAATCAGCAAGCTTTCCCGCTTAATAATACCAGTAGAATAGTTCCGCGATAATACACTTATAGCGTGATTGATAATCCTCATTTTAAAATAACGACTTGTACTTATAAAATGGAGTACTTTCATCTATTATCATTAATGATGAGTTTAGCGTGTCTTCTTTCATAATTTCGAGTGTTTTTTTTTGTATATATTTTTCTTTGAATGATCTTTTTCTAAAGATTTTTTGAGTTTATATAAATAATAAACTTATCGTTTCTTAGGGTTTTCGATAGGAAGCGTTGATCGAAGAGGATGATTATGTGTTTAAAAACGCAGAAACACCACTTTTTTACAAGTTTTATGTGGTTAGTCGGTGTTTATTAAAAGAGGAATCGTAATTTCTTGGATGGGCTTGGATGAAAATCTGTGTAGTGATCATCCATCAAGCCATAGAGCGGTGGGGTGAAATAAGCAACAGCAGCTTTCGATTTACAAGCTTTCTTATTCACATGTCATAGTTCATAGTCCCTTTAGTACTTTTGTTCAAAATTTTACTTGGACCTCTTTGCAAGCCGATCTGGGTATGAGCCAAATATCAATACTTATTATTGTTGTGTTCCGGTTTGAAGGGTGAGTGAGCCAAACTAACTACAGACACAAGGGAAATGACATCTTAATTCCCAAGGTTAGTGGTGTGGATGTGAGACATATTTAATATTTCTAACAGTGCCAATATGTGGTGTCCATTTACCATCAGGTAGACCATCTCCGCCCGCCAACCTATTTTATAAAAATAAGTTAATACGTAAACGTGTACTTACTTTCGCATATATAATATTAGTGGGAAGGATGGTAAATTATGTTAAATTGATACTTTTTTGATGTTATCGTTTAACGGCCTTATTCATAAACGTTGCTTAGTTACTGTTTAGCTAAACACTGATTTGTCTCTTTCTGTCATTATTGATTTGACATATGAAAGAAGAAGACAAAATATTGTTTAACTAATCACCAGTTAAATAAAGTTTATGAATAAGGCGGTAAGTGTCTAATTTAAAAAAAAAATTTTTTTTTAAATTAATCTTGTATCTGACGTGATTTAAAGTCGTTAGAAAAAGTTTAAACTTTCTAAAGTAAGTTTCAAAAAGGCAAAACAAAAAACTTTTCATATATCTAACAAGTATTAAATATTTACAATTGTATATTTTTCATAAGTTTAGTTGAAACTTTGAATAGTCTTACATACAGACAAAATAAATAACACTCATTAGTTTGAAATGTATTGAAATTTTGTAAGAAAAACTTCGAACTAACCGCAGTACACAATCGCGAAACGATATATACGACACTTACTATAATAGTATTTAAAAGATACACGGATCAATATTAGACGATATAGCCAATTGGTTAGAACACGTGAATCTTAACCGCTATCGTAGGTTCTAACCTGGTCGAGCACCACTGAATTTTCATGTGCTTCATTTGTGTTTATATCTCACGGCGAAGGAAAACATCGTGAGGATACCTGCATGTATATAATTTCAGTGAAATTCTGCCACATGTGTATTCCACCAATCCGCATTGGAGCAGAATGGTGGAATTAGCTTCCAACCTTCTCCACAAAGGTAAGGAGGCCTTAGCCCAGCAGTGAGACATTTACAGGCTGTTACTTACGGATCAAAATACCGTATCACCGTAAGTCGATTTACAACATTTTATGTTCGCATTGAGTGTCACACTTGTTTCTTAAGAGAGTTTGCAGGATTAAATCGTCTAAGTTTGAACAAGGGTCAATTACAAAAAGATAAGATTTTACAACTGCAATTGTTGGCAATAAACACGAAGAGACCAACTTGAGTCGTTACCTATTGATTACATACCCTTAAAGACATTTTATTATGTACCGAATGTCTCTGAAAGTTGTGTTGAAAGTGATTTTAAGTTTTAGTTTCTACATACACACTAATAAAAGGGTTTCTGTGGATAAAAGTAGATGAATATATAATTTAGCTCTACGAAATGATTGATTTTTTGAGCTTAGAAGTGTAAGTCACGCTGTGAATTTTCAAACATTAGATAACTCGTGGTACCGTTGTGCAGGGCTGGGTCGCAGTCGGGGTGCACACCATTGTCACCCGTTATTTTACCGCCAAACAACAATACGTTGCATTGTTACGTTCCGTTTTAATTATTTACTTACACACTAATGTAATTACACTCAAAAAAAAACTCGTTTGCCTTATCAAAATAAATTTTTAAAATAGATAAACCCTTATAAATGTGAACTATTTATTCAAATATCTTATTTATGTAATTGAAAGTCGTATTAATTTACAATTTGGTTATTTTATTTCTGTTAACTAAGATCGACTAATCACTAAACACTTGTAAAATACATTTCATCTTAATGTACCGTGTTATTTGCTTTTGCAGGTAAACACAACATTTATACATCTTATTATACATTATAAATATTACACCCTCATGATTTTCTCACATTAATATTAAAAATATTTTTTTTATTGTACATATTAATACATTTATCTCTACTTTTAATTTTCTTTTCATTTTTCATATTATAAAATTGTGAAATGTGGCCTTACTTTAGTACTAAGTAATAAATGTGTATCAACCATTTCTGTAACGCTGTTGATTACAAGTAAATGAATAAAATGACATGATTTATACGTTACAGTCCTACACTTAGTATGTCATAACGATTTAAAATGAAATATTTTTATTAAATTGTATCATTATTTATTATAATCTTAATTATGTCTTCTTGACAGCTTTCAGTCACGAAGGATTTTCTCATAGGAGACTAGCTGCACAAATGCACATGTGTTATTATAGTGCACAAGTGTGTTTACAAATCAGGTACATACTAAAATTTCTGTCTAATAATAAATGGACGGCAATCCGACTCGATAGAAGAGATATCAAGTGGGATGGTTTACCGTGCTTTCGGAAGCATGGAAGTGTAAACGATATCAACTTTCAGATTTAGAGCTGTTACTATGATTTCTCGATAGAAAATCTGAATATATTTTTATCCGGCCCAGGTTTGACGCAAGCCTTCTCTGCTTTACTGTCCGATAATAATGATGAAACACAATGAAAGTTAATTCGTGAAATAAACGTGCAATAAATTTCGACATGAATAAAAAAAATTACAATCACACGAAACACAGGGGAGTTACACTGGCTCACGTACACACAGGAGAGGGGCTTAGACAGTGGAGATTAAATAAAAATATTTAAAAAATAACGTTGAGTTTAATTCAAGTCGATCCAGTTGTTAACTTTCGTGTTATACGCGAATAGACATACCGGCAAGATTAAAAAAGAAAAATTTATAGCCGTACCAATAATGTTGTCAACGCGGATATTATGAACAGATTTTTCAAACATTATGTTCCAACGTAACCCATTATTTAACGTTAAATCTGAGTTGTTTCGTGAAAACACTTCGTTATATCAAAGAAATATTGTCTTTACTAATAATATCCTGGGACACATATTCACACAAGGCTATCTGATCCCAAACTAAGCAGAGCTCGTACTATGGAAACCAGACAACTAATATACTACATATACTACTCTTCTTTTGTAAATACATACTTATATAGATAATTACACCGAGACTCAGGACAAACAGGCATGATCATGCACACAAATGTCTGTCCTGGGTGGGAGTCGAACTCGCGACCTGCGGCGCGAAAGCCACCACGCCAACCGGCTCGTCAAATAAAGCTGAAAACATAAAGATAAGATATGTGGCTTAATGAATTACCTAATTCCCCATTTATCGTTCACGACAGCCGCTAAATCTTCACCAACAAATAGTGTGTATACGAAATCAGTCCTCGACGATAAATAACCATCGTTAGCAGTGAATATTATTTATGGCCGAGCTAATTTTAACGAGGGAATGTTAAAATGAGGGAATTTTCTGTGGTTCGACGTTTTTTTTTTCGTAAAAATATATATCTTTAAATTGGTGATAGAGTTCAAGATATATTCGAGCAAGCTTGCGGTAGGTACCACTCAATACATCTACTAGCGCCAAACATCAATATTTAATTTTAATATTGTTGTGTTCTGATTTAGTTACGCAAGTCAGTGGCTGCAGATACAAGGGTCATCTTAAATCCTAAGGATGGTGCATTGGTAATGTAAGGGATGGTTTTTTACAGCTATGCAGTGATGATCACTTACTTTTAGGTTGACCATTTGTCAGTCTAAAAATCTAATAAAAAAATTTGAACTTCTTTGGAAGTGATTAGAGTAATCAAGATCGAATGGTGATGGCAACGTTTCTATGTGTTACGTCAGTCGGCAGTAGCATGAAGTCTAATAGATATGGCACGTTAAACAGCAATCAAGGTGCTACCTGCTCTTAAAGTTTCTCCTACCATGGGATATAAGATACTTGTAAATACATTGCCTTACTCACCTTTTAAACTGGAAGATGGTAACACAGGGTATGTTGGAAGAATTGGTGAGTGGTACTCATAGATGGGTAAAAATATAACGTACAACGGGTAAAAATTTAACGTAAATTAGTATTCGGTAAAAGATTAAACGTAAGACAGTTACAGTTTGTTCAAACTGCAACATTTTTCTTACTGAGAGAGTTTTATACCAGAAAAGTCCGATCCGGATCAGTTAAAGAGGAATTTACATGTAAATAACCATTCTTAATTATCAAACCATTTAAATGGATAAGGATTAATAATATCATGATACATAATATGTCATCTCTGTTCGATACCACCGTATTTGAAATTAATTTAACTGTTATTTTGGCTTAACACTAATAGTAAGGCATACACCATCCCGGACTTTTTGTGAGCAATCAGGAGTACTATTAATATATATATAGAACACTTTTTTATATACGTCAATAGTTTTCGCAGTGCATTAAATAATGAATTTTATAGGCAACAATTTCATACCTTGGGTTGTTCAATTTTAGGTAGAGATTTATAATTTTTTTGAAAATATAATATAGCCTATGTTACTCGGTAAATATGTAGCTGTCTAATGATGAAAGAATTTTTAAAATCGGTCCAGTAGTTTTTCAATTAAACCGTAACAAACAAATAAACAAAAACTCAAATCTTTCCTCTTTATAATTATTAGTATACAATGTAATTTTGATTTGAAATTTATTATCTGTGAACAGAAACACAATTATTAATATAACACATTTATATATTTTATGTATTTCAAAGCTGACTTGTAATGAAAAAGTGTTGTCAGCTTAAAATAATTATAATATATTTCGACTTTATTTCATGGAAACAATAAACGCTTTGGTAAATAATGAGAGTTCTACAAGCTATTCCCACGCGATCATGTCACAAAAACGAATTAGTAAATGTAAATTATTATTGAAAATTTTATAATAAAAACAACAAAGGAGAGTTTCAAAGTATACATGTCATATAACATAAATAACATAATGTTTTTACGTTTGTTTAAAATTAAACAAAAATAATTATATTTCATAAAAGCGTTTACAGCGATCGTCAATTTCGTCTTGTCGTTTTTATAACGATCTTAATCTCTTTTATATTTTGTATACTCGATGAAATATTGTCAATGGATTTATTTACTGTTTCTTACGAAATATGTTTAATCTGTAATGTAAATATTACAGATTAAACATAAAACCAGTTAAATAAAATATAATTTCTATTACATATTATTACAAATGTCGCATCTATTCAAACTTGCACATACCATAAACAATTTAAGATAATTACTTGAAATAATTTTATTACAACCTTATTTCAATTTATTGTCCATAAACAAGAAAAGTATAAAGTTTTTGATTCACTTACTGAAGGTATTAAATAATAACATTATAACTTCAATAAAGTTTTAATTGGTTTTATAATGGTATCATGGGTAGTGTAATAAAATTTGTTTATATGATAATGAAGTATTTAATTATTAAGAACCATTATATAAATTTCGATTAAATAATTTTTATAACCATGAAGAGTTAAATTAAAATTATCACTGTATATAATTTTAACTTTTACGCCCGCATCACAATACGTAAAGGTATATAAGCTTATGTACTATGTAGATGAATAGATATTTGTAGTGTGTTTAGGATTACGCCACGTTATTTACCAGACGGCTTGAGGTCAAGGCGATAGATTGAAAATCCGGCGAACTATCCTAATAATAAATCACTTAAGAGTGCGTAGTAATCACTCAAGCTTATTTATAATGAGTCCTCTATAACAATACTAGTCAATCGTCCCGGCTTCGCATGGGGAGATAAGAACAAAAATGTATTTTGGACAGCATTTGCGCAAAATTCGTTCTTTGTGAGTGTCTACGTCGGGGAAGGAGTAACTGTGACAAATTTCATTTCAATCGGGCGTAATTCAATCGGTTAATTATTAAACTTACAAAAGCGTAATTTTAGTTATTTCAAATTAATTTATTGTAAGTTTGTTGATTACACAAATAAATAAGACAAATTACTTAACAAGACTCATTTTATATAGAGATATTACGTAGATGATAAAAAAGCATAGAGCTAGTAGATACCTATTTATTTATTTATTAATTATTAACAATGAAATATTCATGTTTACTTATTGACTTTCAGGCTAGATATATATAAATCCAGGCGCTTTGATGGCCGATGGAGCCGACACGTGCTAGAGTGGAGACCACTCTTACGCAACAGTGTGGCGAGGTAGACCGACGATTTAAAAAAGGTGGCAGGTGCGGGATGCCTGCGGGCTGCCCAAGGTAAGGATGGTTGGCGTTCTATGGGGGAGGCTTTCGTCCAGCAGTGGACGGCAAAAGGCTGAAAAAAAAAGAGTTTCTTGGCCATTAATCTGGGTGGATCCATTCCGAACCGAGGGTAACTGTATATCTATAAAAATAAATTAAATCGAAGTATCTGTCTGTGATTTCAAAATAACTGTCTCTTTTTATGTTAATGTGGCTATTTGTAAGGCACCAGATCCAAAGCCAAATTCTTTTTTAATTTTAGTTTACCGCTGCCTTAGTACATACGTATTAAATATTTTGTATCATGTACAATTTAAATAGTCATTATGTACATAAAATGGCGGATTTTTAAGAATTTTGTTCAAAGTGAATACCACCCTGATGAAGCCACGGGTTTTACTAGTTTTACATAATTCTATAAAATTACTAAGTGCACGTAGAGGCGTACTTGACTACACTATATTTTCATTTGATTATTATAAATAATTCCAAGGAATCTGCCTTTCATTAGCAATAGCATTCTTTACCACCATATCCACGTGGTCATGATTTTTGCAATATATATTTTTTATCACAGAATTTTTTATTATTTCAAACGTAAACGTAAACTTTATTATTTCAAACGTAAAGTTGATATATTATTAATATTCAAGCAAATATAAATCATATTTATTGCAGACAAAGCAACGGCTTCTTAAATAAGATTGTAACACCAATTCTAATATGAATTATCGCAAGTTTTTTTCCTCGCAACCCTCTCAAAGTTAGTTCAATATAATTTTATTGGCGCACATTTTTGCCGCTAAATTTTTCCAACACTTTTTTTATTATTAGACAAGTTTGAGTCATCGCTGTTCAGTCTACGTTTGACCTCTTTGTATTTAAGAAAATAACATCTTAAGGAGACTAATGTACATAAAAAAAAAATGTCTTATGATGTATCACATTTTCGTTTTCTATGGTTAAATGTAGCTGGAAGAAGTAAGGGATATTGAATAAAATAATTGATTATTGTATTTTTTTAATATAAATATAAAAAGAGCAGCTTCACAGCTTTTATAAAGATAGAATAAAGAATACATTCAAAACATAAAAACTACATCTTATTAAATGAAAATAGCTTTGATATGATTGAGTTCAATACCTTATATAAAAGAGATTTTTTTTTATATTCCAAATTTAAATTTATCGAATATTTTCGAATTTCTTTCATTATAGCTTAAATATGACATTATGAAACTTTACAGAAAAATAAATATATTTTATTTTTTTATTTTTTATTTTTATTCTCATAATGTTAATATTTGTATTTTTTTATTTGGAATTAAAATCATAAAACTAAAATTGACGTCCTCATATAAATAGAATATTCCAGAAAAATATCTACAAGAAGCGTAAATCTTGGTAATACTTATTCTATTACAGACAGACGCCAGATTTTATATACGTTGGTAAGATTTTAGTACATAGTCAGGTGTCCTCAATGCTCGTGGTTTAGTGATGGATTGTCTCAAATTAATCAGTATTCTAACTCGCAGCCGACTCGATTCTTTCAAAAAATCTTAGAATATCGATTTTTGTAAGACCAATATAGAATACATTCTGATACATTAAAAAAATTATAAAAAAAAACTTATTATTTAATTATTATATTTATATTATGTAGCCAGTGACGAAGTTATCATAAGGCAAAACGGTGCGTTACAACTTATTGACGGTGCGTTATTACCTATCCTATACAAAAGCCAAGTTTTTCTTGAAAGAAAAAAATAATATTTACTTGATTCGATTGATAACGATACATCGAATCAACTCAACATATTATACGAGATATCATATTCGCGTTAGCCAGTCCAACACTTCTTAGTTTACGAGGCGTCTTTGATTCCAGCTCGTGAAAAGATGGCGATCAACCAAGATTGCTATCGTTTACGACGTTTGAGGTGAATCACTGTGGTATTATATTTTGATTAAACATTTTACCCGTCGCACCGCATCAACGAAACTTTGTGCTGTTCATTATTGTGTATGTAAATATCTACTTAAAAACTATTTTAAGATATTCGGTCATTATGGTACGCTTGGAAGATGTGAAATATTCAAATTGAAGGAAAATTAATTAATATGAAGAAAAATAAATAAAAACAATATGACTTTAATAAAATAAGCGAATTATATGTCTTTGCCTTTTGGTCTTGTTTATCTAACAATCCATACATTTACGTTTTAATTATGACAAAGGTGTAAAATCTGTTAAAGACCCTACTCACAGGTAGTCTAATGGCCTACTGTCAATTATTAAGATGAAATCATAGACAACATAGTACTCTTTTAATTATTTGACACATTTCTAACCTATTGTATAATCTATATCTAAGCCAAAACATAATAATAAATCAACAACTATATTTATCGTTTGCATTTTTAAAAGAGAAACTCATCAAAAATATCAATAACATAATTTACTAAAATAAAACAAATACCGCACGCGTCGAGCGAGTCAAATTTTCCTACCAAAGATAAGCGCAAACTGTGACAAAAAAATATTTCCTTAGAATGAGCGCTTTGTAATAAAATACTCCTAAATATGTAAACATTCAATACAGACAGCTTAAATATATACTCGGTGGTAGAGCTTTGTGCAAGCTCGTCTAGGTAGGTATCACCCACTCATCAGATACACTACCGCAAAACAGCAGTATTGTTGTGTTCCAGTTTGAAGGGTGAGTGAGCCAGTGTAATTACAGGAACAAGGGACATAATATCTTAGTTCCCAATGTTGGTGGCGCATTGGCTATGTAGGCGATGGTTAACATTTTCTACAATGCCATTGTCTATTCCTTACCATCAGGTGGCCCATATGTAATAAGTAATTTCTGATTAGTACCACGCACAAGCGGAGAGAGAGGCGGCAGAGATGGTTTACGATGGCATATAAGAGCCGTCATATCGTCATACAGGCTTGTGCTCGGAGGTGAAGGATAATATCGTGACTAAACATACATGCTTCTGATTACATTCTGATACAAAATCTATCATTGGAGTAGTAATGGAATGAGTTCTCTTATCTATGTTATTATACTTAATTGTTATGACGTTTCGCGTTGTCGATTGTAGTTTTACAAAAGTAAAGTAAAGTAACAGCCTGTGAATGTCCAGCTGCTAGGCTAAGGCCTCCTCTCCTTTTTTGAGGAGACGGTTTGGAGCTTATTCCAACACGCGGTTCCAATGCGGGTTGGTGGAATACACATGTGGCAGATTTTTATTGAAATTAGAAACATGCAGGTTTCCTCACGATGTTTTCCTTCACCGTCAAGCATGAGATGTATTATAATCACAAATTAAGCACATGTAATTTAGTGGTGCTTGCCTGGGTTTAAACCCATGATCATCGGTTAAGATTCACGCCTTACGCGTTCTTACCACTGGGCCATCTCGGCTTACCTTACGAGTTTTACAAGCTTGAGTATAAAATATTCTTGTGATCTAGATTATGTGTAGATTTTAAGGTGCGTTTTCTTTGTAAGTATCAATGGAATTAATGATAGATCGAATGAAGCAAGGCAATTATGTTCATGAAAAATTAATTACCAATAAATCTGCGATTCAATCGAAGCGTTTACTCCTTAAAAAAGTTTATACCTCAAGATCTGAGACCCAGTCAAAAGTTCATAAAACGTAAATACATTTACGACACAATAAATTTGTATGTTCAATACACCTTGACCGGGAAGTAAAAAAATATATATGGTTCTTGTGATCATCGTCCACCGAATATGATAAGCGTTTCAAAAGATTTATTATTAGAATTGGAATTTAAAAGTGAATGTGAGTTTGTTTGTTACGCTTTTATTACTTAACTGCTCAACCGATTGTCATGAAATTGTGTATACATGTTATCAAGGATACAAAAAAGGCCGGTGACCTATTCACCTTTTTTTTATAATTCCCGCAAGATGCCTCTTCGCACCTGTTTGAAGGGATCCAGGTCATAAGAGGAGGTAAACACGTGTGCTGGTACAGAATTCCATGTTTTGGAGGTGCGACAAAGAAAAAAGTTGCCAAATTTCTTCGTGCGCGATGGAATTGATTTAATAATTAGGCGTTGACATCGAGAGCCAGCACGCGTAGACTTATGAAGGAAAGGAGAAGCAAGAATGAAGGAGAATAATTCCTCCACACTTACTAAAACTTAGAGAAGACTACGGGTGGAAGGTAGTCTTATAGACTGACGACATGGAAAAGTTATGTAACCTATAATTATGAATCTGTATTAGATGTATGATCTGTATTTTACGGGTTTTTATTTGTAAAACTAGCTCGGCTTCTCACGTGTAGAATAAGAGTCTAAATAGAACGTTTATATTTAAGGAACCACATAATATAGGATAAAAGAAAATATATGTTTTTTTAACCTTCTTGAGCGTAACACAACTCATCAAATTTTCATCACAATGCTATCAAAGGAAACTACATAAGACAAAGATACACACAATTCCTTGATATTTTCATTTATATTGATAGATAAAATTAAACAAGCTATCAGCTTTTTTATTTACTGTCCGGTTTGATAAACTGAAACGTGTTCCAGTTAACAAAGATCCTAATAACAAAGACCCAGCATTGAAGAGTATCAGGTCAAGACCGAATTCATATTGAGGATTGAGCGGTTTTAATCGTGCCGCAGGTCCAAGTTCAATTTATCTGCGGTTAGTTTGCCAACTAATCACGCTTAAGGAATTTCGGCCGATGTATTATTCCAGGGTATTTGTAGCTAACGGATACTGTGTATCCCACGATTCAACATTTCGTGTTTAAATAATAATAATAATATCCTGGGACATTATACACACACGGCACTCTCATCCCAAACTAAGCAGAGCTTGTTGGTTTCCATTAACCAGACAACTGATATACTACATGTACTACTTTTCTTTTGTAAATACATACATACACAGATAATTACATTCAGGCATGTTTATCGACACAAATGTCTGTCCTGGTTGGGAATCGAACCCACGACCTGCGGCGCGAAAGCCAGGTATTTACCAACCACGCCAACGGGCTCGTCATTACTGTTACTTTATACTTTATTACACGTGCTTACTTCATACTTTAGTACACCAAGAAGATAAAAAAAATTACAAAAAATGAATACAACCTAATTATGAGTAGCATGCAACTTTGGCAACCTCATCGCTATATAGCGATAAGGTCCAGACAACCAACGGTTGCCGGTTGTCCGAATAGAAAATTATAAAAACGAGAGCTATATTATAGCTAGTCTAGCTTGATATCAAAGGTCGAACGCCCTTATGTAAGATGACTTAGCTAAAAGCAATCGTAAATGGAACGTCAATATTTTTTCACCTAAGTTATGGAGTTTTCGGATTATGGCCAGATTACAGCTATAAATAGTACCAATAAGTTGATTTTTATAGATAAAATTTAGCACGCCAAGTCTGAGAAGTTACGGCCACAGATTATCGGATATAAGTACTTATTTTATTCATCAAGCATAATTTCTCTAACCAATTTCGTTAATAATTTTCATAACCAAAGCCATTAAAACTTTTACGTACGAATAGTTTTGCCACTTGTTGTTATTTTTCTAGTTATGTATTGGCTATATTACTAAGAAATAAACTACAAGCCGCCTAAAGAGAAGGCAGACTATTGCCCAGCAGTGGGATATATACAGGCTGTTAAATTTACAACAAATATCGCAACATAAAATTCATGCAATTTTAATCCATAAATAATTCGATATTAGACTCAGCGGAAACGGTTCTCATAATTATAATAACATTTTATTTAAAGTCATTGTAATCTAAATTAACTAATCAGAGTCACTTAATAACATTTTCAGTGTAAATAATGATAAGGGGTGCCAGCAGTAATTGTAAATTACGTATATAAGGATATTACAAATATGCAGATTTTTCAGTTCCACAATATTGACAATAATCTCATTAAATACGAATAGTACATATTTATCTCTAGACTGCCTCGTTGGTCTAGTGGCTAGATATAAGGCCGCAGACCCGGTGGTCCTGGGTTCAATTCCCAGGTCGGGCCAGTAAATAGTTATTGGGTTTATCTGTCAGAAAAATCTCAGTGGCAGCCCGGAGTCTGGAAGTTGGAAGTGTGTACACTCCCGTGCCTCGGAAGGCACGTAAAGCCGTTGGTCCTGCGCCTGAACTCTTTCCGGTCGTGTCGGATTGCCGTCCCATCGAATTATGAGCGCTAGGGAATAGTGAGTGCACCTGTGTGATGCGCACACACATGTGCACTATATCTCCTGCGCAGTTGGCTAATCTCTCTTGAGATTGGCCGCCGTGGCCGAAATCGGTCAGGAGGACGTTACGTTACCTATTTATACAGATATTCTAATAAGAGCTGATTGTGTTATATAATTTATTTACATACATTAACAAATTATATGCCCATAAAAATTAAAAATAGCAAAACATCTATGTGGTACCAAGGTAATATATTTCTGCTTAAACAATGAATTAGTTTAAATGGTTGGAACATTGCTAACAACACTTGACGGTAGGCCTTCGTGCAAGCTCGACTGGGTACCACATCACATGTTCTATCGTCAAACAACAGTACATCGTATTGTTGTATTCCAGATTGAACATAACACCTCAGTTTCCTAGGATGGTGGTGCGTTGACTATGAGAGTGATTGACAATTATACTTCTTAAAGTGCCATTGTGATCATCCGTGCCGTTAGGTGACCCATTCGCCATTCTGCGTACATATTTAAAATCTATACATATAATAAATCTGTAACTGGTCGATGTCTGTACATGGAAGATAAATGAGTAAAACTTTTATCGGGGGTTTTTATAAACACAATAGAACCCAAAACAATGATTAATAAATTTTTTGTCTGTTTGTCTGTTTGTCTGTTTGTCTGTTTGTCTGTTTGTCTGTGCGTTTGTGCACGCTAATCTTAAAAACGGCTTAACGGATTTGAGTGCGGTTTTCACTAATGTATTGTGGCTAACTTCACTTAACATTTAGTGTTTGTTTTATTTCAATCGGTTCATAAATAATAAAGTTATGTCAATTTAAAGATACACGTAGAACATTTATTAAAAAATGGTTATGGTCAAACTGAAAAGAGATTAAATATTACATGTAATATACACTTTTGCTTATGATTTATCCTATATTTTGTCCTATAATTTTTAATCTCTTTATTTATTTATTAAAAGTTTAGTATCACTACTAAAAATCAATAAATTATTATCTGTAGGAAAAGTACGCGCACCTGTTAGTTGTCAAAATCAAAAAGTTTTGTAAACAATTTCGTGTTTTCAGTAGCTTCGTGTGTTGTTTTTGCATAAATACTAATATTGCATATATATTGTGTGTATCTTTATGATCTTATCTTATATCTTTCATAACAGTACGCTTTAAGACTGCGTGTGAGCAAGTCAGTTAACTCAGTGACAATAATTAATACGTAAATAGTATATAGGTGTATAAACAAAGCCTAAAAAACAACTATAACAATAATACATGGTTTTAGAAGTGCTTGCTTTAAACATAAACGTGGTATATCACTTCTTAAAACTTTAAATAGGTAAAATTTTTTCGTAAATTCGTGTTTCCTGTCAAAAGTTTTAAGACGGCAGATAAAAATTCAAACGTTTTACCTACCGAATGTTTTTCTAAACAACGAAATAAATAACAATTTAACGCGGAAAAAATGGCAACCATATTTTGAACTATATTTATTAGCCTCTGGATATATATAAGGAGTATTAGCCACTGGTTATGTATAAGAAGTGTAAATAGAGAGAAATAGCAATTTTGTTACACTCGATTGGTTGAAAAGGTGTCGAAATGTTCAATTCATTCAACATTAAAATAACAGAAATTACTTTAGAAGACCTCATTAGTAAATGTAACAAGTATTTCGAACCAAGGAAAAATTTAACTATGGCCTGACATGTATTTTTTATGAGAAAACAAAGCAAACACGAAAATATAACCAACTTTATTACGAGTCTAGAAAATTTCAGTTTAAAATGCGATTTCGTTGAATTAATAGTCATTGGTCAGTGATAAATTTACAGCGAATATGTGTTAGAGTAGCTCGCCAAACATCAAAGATTATTACAACGGTCTGATCTGTCACTAAAGAAAGCTATAGAGATAGCTAAAATAGTAGTGATCAAACAACAAAATACGGAGCACATAAATAAAAGCACTGAGACGTCGTCATCACCGTCATCATCTAATGAATATCAAGTGATGAAGGGGGAGTAAAAGGGTTAAACAACACACAGTACAGAATAGAGAAGATGTGCATATTCCTACGAAGTCAGACGGGCAATTAATTAAGAAGAGAACAAAATTGTGAAACGTGGTTATATTTGCCTCATCCCAATATAAACCGAATAAAAGTATATTGTAATCTCTCAGCTTAATTCAATTGGTCTTTGGCTACATCAAGCTTGCGACAGCATAATCATGAATAGGAAGAAGTAGATCTGTGCGAGCATATAATATATAATTAAGTGTACTCAGATATTGATATTATATATTTAAAAAAAAATCACTGCAAAAATAACATAAATAAGATAAAAATAGTAATGTATTAAATGTATTAATTTATATAAAATGAATGTACCAACCCATCTTAATATTCAATATTTAAGTTTGTTATAAATTTTGTACTGTAGTCATATTCTTGCTTGCCTTTTAATTGTATTTGGTTAAAAAATATATAAATGATATATATATCATTTATTTATTGCATTTTATTGGCCTTACTCAATGTAATAATGCTTAAGCTATGTGATTTTATTTATATTTTGTTTTTGTTAAATTTGTGTTTTCATTAAGTAATTAAGTATATTTGATTATAAAAAAATATATATCTTACTACACCTTTACTGATTATGATGGTTTAGCTGTTTGATTTTATATATGTTTTGATTATTTTAATGATTGTGTAATTATTGTTGGTGGAAACTTAGCTAATGTATGTATATATTTATATAT
The DNA here is from genome assembly GCA_905220585.2 of Nymphalis polychloros. Lineage (NCBI taxonomy): Eukaryota > Metazoa > Arthropoda > Insecta > Lepidoptera > Nymphalidae > Nymphalis > Nymphalis polychloros. Next base: position 2,206,212 of record HG992264.1, on the reverse strand, counting down.
ATATATATGCTATAAGTGTCATCTCTTTTTTAACACTTAACCTACCAGAGCGGTCAAATAACTGCTTTTGAAACTTTAATTAAAATTGTTATATAGCTGCTTTTGTTTGTATATTATATATTTTTTCTACATAAAATGGCCGCTTAAGCAGCTTATTCAGATGTGTGTCAAGTTCAATGGAAAACATTTGTTTTAATTCCCTTTTTTTGTTTAATTAAATTAGTAGCCTTGGTTAAGTCTGATTTTATTTAGTCTCTGACAGAAGAAACTTTTCCTTTATACTTTATATTGTACACATAAAATAACATAAATCTATAACAAAAACGAATTAATTAATAAATTATCCATACATATAAATAAAATTGAAGTTTCTGTCTGTTATTTCAAAATAACTGCCTGTTTTAAAGGTTATATGGCTATTTACGATTTACCAAAACCAAAGCAATCATTTTTTTAATTTTTTTACTGTCTGCATGTCTGTATCTTTTAATCGTCTAAAAATTGAAAAAACCGAATTATTATAAGAACTATTTCAAGATTCCGTTTAGCCTTTATTTCATCAAAATTAGTTGAGTCTATCAAAAGTTATAAAAATACGTATTTTTGTTGATATCTATTCACATAATATTATTACTCTTCCTAACTGATTCATTAACGCAGAGCCTAAACTGCGGGGGTTAGAAACTTGAAATTTTGGCAGTTGATACATTTTATAACACCCACTAAGATAGGATTTTTGGAAATTCTACCCCTAAAGAGTTGAACGATTGTTTAGAAACCCGTCATTTTTAAAGTTAGAAGCATGAAATTTAATGAACAAGCTTAAAAATAAATAAAAATGTATTTAGCGTTTTTGAAAATCTAAATCTGAGAGGGTAAAAAAGGGTGTAGCGACATCTATCTCGCCACATATGAAAACTAAAAAAACTGACGTATCCTACATCGCGATATTAAAGTTATCCGAGCGATTGAACATATATACAAGAACCCGACAACAGCCGTCGGGCAGTAGCCCACCAGACGAACACCCGTCTGGTCGGAGGATCCTCCCTTTTCAATGGTCGACACCAAACTGGTGACCCCGAGCATGAACGTCAACGCAGCCTTCGCAAAAACTACGTCATCGTGACGTCATCATCACTTCCTCAAGATTTCGAGCAGCGAGTCATACAGCCAGCCAGCATCCACGACTACTACGGGTATCCTGACCACCAGCATGCAGCGAACGCGCATTCCTGGTCATCACCCACAGTCTTCTCAGCGACTTTGGCACAGCACACTGCACTTCGGCCGGTCAGCAAGCAGAGACGCACTTCTCTCCTGGTCGACGCAGCAGCCAGCCACTACGCAGCACTGCACCACTCCGACTCACTGGAGCATTTGCAGCATCACCCCGACTCACTGGGGCATCACCGCAGACAGTTCCGACTCACCGTGAACTATGCGGCATCTGGTTCCGACTCACTGGAACATTCCACTGGCCCGGCAAACATCACAAGACATATAGGACGACTCAACCTGCTATCGACCTCCGGTCTCGGAGGGGAGTGATGTAGCGACATCTATCTCGCCACATATGAAAACTAAAAAAACTGACGTATCCTACATCGCGATATTAAAGTTATCCGAGCGATTGAACATATATACAAGAACCCGACAACAGCCGTCGGGCAGTAGCCCACCAGACGAACACCCGTCTGGTCGGAGGATCCTCCCTTTTCAATGGTCGACACCAAAAGGGGTTGAAAGTTTGTATGGGGATTCCGTCACTTTTGGTGTAAGAAGAATGATATTTAGTATTAAAGCTATGCATACGTATTTCGTCGTTTTTAGAAATTTAACTCCAAACGGGAGAAACGGGGTAAAAGCATTAGTATAAAAATTAAAAAAAATAGAAATATACTATTTGTGTTTTTTGATTGAATTAATAAACATGAATTTCAAAGTTTTTAGAAACTTTTATTTTTGTTTGGAAGAGTTGGGTGCAAATAATGAAATTCAAAATACGCAATATCTTATATCAATATCTCTTAGGGAGAAATATACGAACTTCACTATGTTAGTGATGTTTGGATAAAGAAAACATACTCCATTATTGCCATATGTACCACTTAATTGGTATTCCCTAAGCTTATATTATTGTAAAGTTTCATTGAAATCCATTCAATAGTTTATGCGTGAAAGAGTAACAAACGTCCATACATCCATACAAACTTTCGCGTTTATTATATTAGTAGGAAGTAGGATTATTATATGCCCTGTACTGAACACACATACACTATACTGGATGGGCGAATAAATCGATTGGTAAATGTTTATATCTTATTGATTAAAAAATGTACGAGATAAAATCCTTATTTTACCCGTACGAAGTCGGGACGGGCAGCTAATTACTCGCTGATAACGTATCTTTCTGTAGGTAAAAAAGGTTTTTAAAAACAGTACAGCAGTTTTTTAGTTTATTCGCTACAAACAAACATACAAAAAATCTATTTTTACTTATTTATAATATTAGTATAGATAAAGACCACGCGCGAGCGAAGCTGCGGGCAACAGCTAGTTATAAATATAAAGCATTATTTCATAGATCGTCTACATCACCACAAAATAATTGTGGGTTTTTTTTTAATGTTGTTTGCACATAAATCTATCGATATTAATTACTTCCTTGAATTTGACTTAAGATAAGATGTAACTTGTGTATTAAATACAGTCATAGCCGTTTGAAAATATTTATGGACAAAATTCAAATTCTACAAATTTCCGTTCAAGTTTCCGTCCGCCAGAAAGCGTCCGGTTTTTCTCCGAAAACTCCGCTTAATTAGCTGTAAATTTTAAAATGTTAACATTAATATTAATATATTACTTTTATCAACGGATAAATCTCAATCTAATAAAATTTATTTAAAAAAAGGCATATTATAATTTACGAAACTATATAAATGATAAAATAATGTGAATTTAATATTCGTTAATTTTCATACAAGATACTTAAATTTAATTATAAATTATTATTACATGTAAATGATTAATGAAAATGAGTACCTACTGAATTTCTTGACGGTTCTCAGTATAATCTACATTCGGAACCAATGTAAGCCGGTTTCGAATAAAGTTTGTTTTATTTTTGACTAAGCACAGTCTTAACATTACATGTTATCACGTCTGGTTTCCAATATAATTACACGAAAAGTTTTGTGTTCCAGAATAGTAATACTTTCAAATAGTAATCAATACGCATTTAATGCCTTACTGTGTAGTGGTTAACTTGTATTTCTTTAAATCCTCACTAAGCTATTACATACAAGTGAGCTTAATATTAACTTGGTAGTCGGGCTTCGTGTATGCATGTCTAGGTATTTATTTTGTCCCATTTATAACATATTTACCGCCAAACAGCAGTATTTAATATTGTTGCGTACCGGTTTAAAGGGTTAGTGTGTCAGTGTATTTAAAGGCACAAGGGATATATTATATATATTATCAGGTAGCCCATTTGCCAGTCTGCTTACCTGTTTTAAATTAAGTCTTAATAATTCTATGGTATACAGGCCGCATAGATATACGCCAGACGTAGACGCTGAACCTTTTAGCCTTTATCATACCTTTTATTTATTTTCTTTTTTTAACGCTGGAAAGTCTCATTGGGGGGGTATGTGGGTCTCACCGTATGTCCAGGGTGCTGAGTGCAACCCGGTCATCGGGATACCCTCTCAAAAACCTGCGGTACCCTTTCCGTCTTAACGGGAGCCACGGGATCGCTTGCGCATGCTACCGTGACGCTCCGATGGCCGGCATGCCTATGCGGGCCTCCATTCACTAGGGAGGAATCCCAGAGCACTGGGAGCCCCCCTACAGCCTTTATCATACCTCTCCTAACATAATATTTACGCTTAACTTAGTGGGGATAGTGTGCTTATTAGTAACTTTCTTAAATGTACGGAATAGTATTTTACTCGGTGGTAGAGCTTTGTGCAAGCTCGTCTGGGTAGGTACCACCCACTCGTCAGTTATTCTACCACAAAACAGCAGTACTTGGTATCGTTGTGTTCCGGTTTGAACGGTGAATGAGCCAGTGTAATTACAGGCATAAGGGACATTTTTTTTTTTTTTTTTTTTTTTTTATTGTATAGGTTGGCGGACGAGCATATGGGCCACCTGATGGTAAGTGGTCACCAACGCCCATAGACAATGGCGTTGTAAGAAATGTTAACCATCACTTACATTGCCAATGCGCCACCAACCTTGGAAACTAAGATGTTATGTCCCTTGTTGACATAAAATCTTAGTTCCCAAGGTTGGTGGCGCATTGGCGATGTAAGCAATGGTTAACATTTCTTACAATGCCATTGTCTATGGGCATTGGTGACCACTTACCATCAGGTGGCCAACACGTCTGCCTTCCTATTCAATAAAAAAAAAGTATTCAATCACTTAATTTTTCAATAGACGTGCCAGAAGTTAGGGATTAGTCTCATCGCACCTAAAGAAGTTTCACTTCGAAAAACATTAACAAAAAATATAATCAATGTTTAATCAAAATTTTTCATGCCCTATAATACGAAATTCTTAACGATAACTTTTCAACTTTTAACTTACATTACGAGGATCTTAAATGTAACTACGTCGTGGAGAGTGGAAATGTGAGCCTTATGAACGCATAATTTAGAATTATATTCGACGAAAATCACGCGAACTTTTGAGAAACACAGCTTTAAGACACTCCAGTGTATATATTAGGATAATTATTTTAACATGATCATAAGCTCTTAGAAGGTTTTGAAGAATACTTGTTGAAGATATTTTTGTTTAAACATATTTGTGAGTTCTTTACATTTGTATATGATAATAATGATTATTGAACCGAATTTGGCCATTGTAGCCATCTCAATGGACTAGAAAATGGGCCACCTGATGGTAAGTGGTCACTACCGCAAGTAGACATTGGTAAGAAATATTAACCGTTCCATACATCGCCAATGCGTCACCAACACTGGGAACTAAGATGTTATGTCCCTTGTGCCTGTAATTACACTGGCTCACTCACCCTTCAAACCGAAACGCAACAACCTAATTATTGCTGTTTAGCGGTAGAATATCTGATAAGTACAGGCGGTAGATGATACATCTGAATACAGGAAACAGTTATACAAGTTATCTAGTGTTTGAAAACAGGTGATTCATAGCCATTGGGTTGGGCTATTTTCGCTCTCACTATTAGAACGCGCTTAACGTTTCAGGTAATTCTGTAATATCATTAATGCTATTAATGATATTATATAGTCAAGATGGCCCAGTGATTAGAACGCGTGAATCTTAACCGATGATCGTTCAAACCCGGGCAAGCACCATTGAATTGTCATGTAATTCTTCTCGTGCTTGACGGTGAAGGAAAACATCGCGAGGAAACCTGCATGTGTCTAATTTCACTGAAATTCTGCCACATGTGAATTCCACCAACCCACACTGGAGTAGCGTGGTGAATAAGTTCCAAAACCTTCTCCTCAAAAAGGAGAAGAGGCCTTAGCCCAGCAGTGAGACATTCACAGGCTGTTACTGTATTAATGAGAGAAAGCTTAAGAACAAAACATTTAAATTTAAAATTTTAATCAATGTTAAAATAATAAAAAAAAAGTTGATAATAAAATAATAAATGCGTTTCAGTAATTATGAAAACAGTAAATGATTTTAAAACAATATAAAATTATAAGCACTTAATACGTTTTGATTTTAATTATTCTACTGAATTAAACTTATTTTACTGCTTATTTGTATTCTGAAAGATGTTCATGCCTCATTTGAAAGGTCGTAACTCCTTTACGAAGTTAAATGGTTTCAATTTTAAAATACGATTATGTATAAGAAGGGTTACAAAGTTTTGGCAAATTAACTAGGACATTTCATATGAGGTATATAATGAGGCTTAATGATATAATAATACAAATAGCATGACAGGTGTATATAAATATGTAAAGTATTTAAGAAAAATATTTTATTCTATTTTAGTTATTGATTGAGGTCATGGCACTTTAGGATAACATTGGTCTAGTGCAGGGATGCTCAACCTTTTTCTTATAGGTGCTACAAACACGTGTCAGTCATGGTGTCGCGGGCCGCAAATATTTATCGCATATATTTTAACATCATAATCATTTCATGACGTTTCAAACACTTTGCAGTGTCCGCCACAGGCAGTTGTTTAATTAAAATTATTTAGGTGTTAATAAAAACCTTTGAAATTTAAAATAGTTCAAAATAAAGTAACATCAAGCTATCAACTGCATGATCAAATGCCAGGACGGTTAAAAAATATTGGGTTATAGTATTACGTATATATCGAGCGTAAATTATAATTCAATTTTTGTATTAGTACGTACCTTTTCATTTTCTGCTTAAGTGCTATAACTCTAACTTTTAGGGATAAGGGTTTTGAAGTTAAAGCAATTATATTCCTGGCAGAGAACGTCTCATAGTGAAATCGTACTTAACATAATGTTTTTCTTAAATATTAATAGATATAACAGTATAAGTATCACAATTTACTATTTATTATTTTTAATATCGTTAAGCATGTGAGATCTTTATAAATCTAATTTAAACAAAATATCATATATCGTTATTTCGACGACAGTCGTTCAGTTCTCATTTTATATAAAGCGCGGGAAAGACTAATTTTGAAGTGATAGCTTCTTATGGGAGGGTAAACCGCTTCGTAACGTAACGCGTTACGGTGCCACTATTACCGACGCGGACTGTTTTAGCTGAGAGCTACCAACCTAACGCCATCTAGCGTATACAGATAGTACTTATAATATTTTTTTTTTTTTTTTTTTATTGTATAGGTAGGCGGACGAGCATATGGGCCACCTGTTGGTAAGTGGTCACCAATGCCCATAGACAATGGCATTGTAAGAAATGTTAACCATCGCTTACATCGAAATAAGAGTAAAACCATCAAAACATTATGTTTCTTATTCATTGGAGGCATATTAATAGTAGCTATGCTTATTAGCAAAATGCCGCAGTAAAATGTTCTCTCTTGTCTGCAATTATACTGGCTCGCTCGCCCTTTTAACCGGAACACAACAATACTAATTAGTATAACCGGTACTTACTCAGACAGGCACATAGCCCTACCATCAATTAAAATAAATAATTAAGACAAATAATTCGAAATATTAATTTGTACAATAAATGAAATCATAACGAGAAACGTAAATATTTTAAATATAGCTCGCAGTTTATACGCAAATTATCGTAATAATTTAAAGAGCTCGCGGGATGTGTGTCCCGAAAATGTAGGCGCCATATTCATAAACAATATGCGCAAATCATAAGAAACGGCGATGTGATAAAAAAAATACAATTAACTAATTTTCAATTAGTTAATTGATTTATTAATGCCCTATTTTTCTCTATTTTTTTATGTTTCTGAGTGTTATTGCGATTTGAAAATTATATTGTGTGTTAGGATTTCTAAGTGTTTTTTTTTAATCTCTATAAAAGTTAAAATAAACGTTGACATACAACAGATAAAGTGCTGACAAGTGAAAAACAACTCAAAATATATTATATGTTATGTATTGTCGGTTTGTCTGAAGTCAGATCTAGACCCTTATTTCATTTTCGTCATAGTAAATGTACACACTGCCTTCTCACCGCCTTCAAAAAAGTTTTACTTTAAAAAATATATAATCTGTGTAATCGCGTTTTCCCGCCTTTCGTTAATGACATAAGACAGCAATGGCGGACGGCGAAGACGTAAGCGTTTCATAAACAAAAGTTTTATTTTTATCGCATTAATGCAACGTATTATGCTTATTGCATACAATGATACACGAATACTTCATCCGTTGCTTTTATTATGGCTTAAAAACAAACCACTCCAAACCTATGATTAAACCTATTCCGGTTTCACTTACATAATAAAATTAAAATATATCATGATGTATAAAAACGAGTAGATTTTTTTATATATATAAGAGGGGGCAAACGAGCTGGAGGCTCACCTGATGGAAAGTGACTACCACCGCCCATGGACATCTGCAACATCCGAGGACTTGCAGGTGCATTGCCGGCCTTTGAGGAAAGAGTACGCTCTCTTCTTAAAGGTTTTTATTAAATAAATTTCTTAGTTTCTTGCCGATTCTTCTCTGTGGAATCTACATTCAGAACCTGTGGCGTTCAGCTTAAAACGACGATTTAAAAGAGTTTTTCGGAGACTACTTACAGAGTATATTTTGATTTTAACCAGTTATAAAGTTCAATGGATGAAAATAGAGAATTGTGGAAAGTAGAGAGGCCTTTGCCCAGCAGTGGGACACACTGCTGGGCATTGCAGGCTGATAATAATAATATTCAAGGCATTTTTTATTTTATTACATGAATATAGTGACTAAATTCGCTTTATTAAAAGGTTACCTTAGGTTATAGTTTGTCGGAAGGGACGATAGTACTATATTTTTATCATTTAAAGGCAGTCTACAGCCTCTGTACGAGATAACGAAACCTATGTAAAATTGGTGTTATAGGTATATGTAAGCCTGAATAATATTTGATTTAGAGGTAGATTGTGTCATGTAAAAGGATGATCAAAGTCTATTATACTCCCAACAATTTGATTTTTATTTTTCTTCTTAGACATTCATCTTTTGTGAGTTATTATTGTTTTTTTATCAATTAAATAAGTGGATGTCCAAATGGACCACCTCACGATTAGTGTAATTGTAGATGTAATTACAGGCAGAGATATGACTTTGACCTTAGTTGGTGGTTTATATAAAGAATGTCTTCTATTTTTTAAAGTCCCATTAAACATATGCATATATGTAACGGGACCCCGGGAAGCCGGACTCGAATCTAATAGCTGATTCGTGAATTCGTTAGTACGGGAATTCTTGGTGGGCGCTATACTTCAGGAAACGTTAAAATAACTGGACAGCAATGTTGTCTTTTGTTACAATTTTAATTATACAAACACTTATTACTTGTACAATTGGGTATTACACTAATAATTAGCGATTTGGAGCCAATGGGTTTGCGAATGATAACTGCGTACAACCGCTGTCAACAAGTCCATCATTGACATGACGTTCGCCATGACAAACACAACTCCATTCGGTGTTATCCGCTCTAATGAACTAACCAGAATAATTTACCAACTAAAAAATTAACAAAATTGTTTATAACTCTCAAAATTAACTGATTTTCATTATTTAATATTGTCTCGCGCCGTTATATTTATTAATATGTATGGACGGGAAACCGTTGCATGCGGGTAGCACAAGACTGGTCAACGTGGAAATCCTTGGGAGAGGCCTTTGTCCAGCAGTGGACGTATTCCAGCTGATATGGTGATGGTATTGATTATGATATGTAATATACGGACGTAACTTATTTGTTCTATTTGCTTGGCAACCATCTTTTCTAAAAGAAAAGCTTTGCACAAAAGTTATTATCACAATTATAGTATTGTAAAGTCTAATGATAATGCTTCCAATAGTTTTGTTAACTTCAAAATTAGGAATTCATAAAGTTAGATAAAAATAAACAATATCATCTTAACTCTGGCTGTAGGGGAACCCCTACAGCCTTAATAACAATTTGACCTTTGCTTGTTTAGATTCCAAAGGTATATTCAAATTAATCGTTACAATAACTTTAAACACAACTCATAAATTATTTAAAAATTAAAAATCTGTTACCATTTAAACACAAACACAAACTTTAAGCTCAAACTTTAAAACTATTTAAAATTTTAATTAATTGTAATGTAGCGAGAACAACGGAAAGTTTAAATATTCACAATAAATCAAAATAATTATTCATTTATTATTAATTTCTAGTTTATTAAACATATGAAAAATAAAATATTACTATTTAATTTTTATTGATAAAAAATATTGTTTCATACTAACTAATAATATAGCAATTAGCTTTCGTAATTAATAAATGCTAGGTAGGCTTCCTACTAAAAAAAAAGAAGCATGTATTAACATACATATGCTTACTAAATATATTTTATGTGTCTTCAGGAAAATATTAAATTATGAAATTCCAATGCTATTATATTGTTAATTTAAGAAGCATTTATTTATCATTGGTATTTAATATATTTTAACATCCATCCATTTTTTTTAAATTAAATAGTGATTTACTACAGCAGAACACGACTTTATAAAAATGTTGATTATTTTATAAAGTTAAAACATGACTGGATCGTTGGTCTAGTGGCTAGTTTGTGAGGCCGTAGACCCCGAGGTACAAGGTTTATACTTCAAGCCAATAAAAAGTTATTAGGTTTTTTTTTATTTTTTTATATTTCTATGATTTAAATAATTATTTTAAAAATAAGATCCATAAACACATAGATATCGACCTATTTAAATATTTTTACAACAGCAACAAAAATTAAAACATTTAAAACAGTCTTTTAGAGTGTTATAAATTGGTCAATGCCTGTTTTCTTTACTATACATTTATAGCTCTCACTTGATTGTATAATTATTATCAACAGCTCATCTTTGTGCTATGGTATATTATTACGCTATAAGTGTCATATCATTGTATGTTTTCCTAAGAAATAAATAAATTCATAGCAACAGCCTGGGGCCCGGAAATTGGCAGGGATTACATTTTCGTACCTCGAAAAGCGCGCAAACAGCCTCAACCTCTAGATTCATTTTTCAAACACACTTTTGCACTACAATGTGTAATCCTATTTTGATTTTAGTTACATGTTATATAAAGTTACATGTTATATAATATGTTAACTGTTGGATTACCAAATAATTATTATTATTATCAGCCTGGTGTGTCCCACAGCTGGACAAAGGCCTCTCTACTTTCTTTCCACAATTCCCTATTTTCTGCCATATTAAACCAATCTTTCTGATAGGAGTCCAGCTCGTCTCGCCATCTTCGTCGAGGCCTGCTGCGATGTCGTTGGCCATTACGAGGTACCAATTTGGTTGTTGATTTGGGCCGGAGATCATCTGACATTCGACAGATGTCGTGTCCAGTTCCATTTCAACGTCGCAGCTTTATGAGTGACATCGATGATTCCAGTTTTCAAGCGGATCGCAGTATTCCTAACTCGGTCTGATAATTTGTTACCAAGAATACTACGCTCCATTGTCATTTGGCAAACTGCGAGTGCGGACCTCTGTTGGAGTAAATAAAAAAATATTTTATACAACGTTACTGTCTGGTATCCCTCGAGTCCGCTGTCGAAACCGCTCAGGACGAGTGTTCTTCCAATTAAGCTTAGTATAAAAACATTTATATATAAATATATTATGTTATAGTTATATCGTACGAATCGTTTACGTATAGTAGTTTATTTGTATACAAATCGTTATTTAATTTGCGTTGTTTGGTCAAAAACAGCTACCAAAAGTTCAAAGCTGCGGTAAATATTATCCAACGTACGTGTTGATGGAAAACATCGCCCGCAACCCATCAATCAGCCATCAATCAAACGGGGATGTATTTTGGTTCCAGTTTATTAGTCTAGTTTTGTTCAGTTATTTGTGGATTTCATTTGTAACGAAGCTATATAAACAACTAGCTGTACCCGGTTTCATCCGCGTATAATTAATAAAAATATAATGAATAAAAATCAGCCTAGAACTTTCCTCAATAAAAGGACTATACAACACAAAAAGATTTTTTAAATTCGAACCAGTAATTCCTGAGATTATCCAGATCAAACACAAACTCTTCAGCTTTATATATTAGTAAGTATTGATGAATAATATCGTTGCAGTTATGTTACGTTTAGTTAGCTTGTGTTGACTTTTATGTACTCGTTTTCGCCCGTAGTTTCCCTTGAGTGTTTGGGCGAAACAAGTAGGTATTAGGTATATAAAGCCGCCTATGTTATTCGTAGCTACTTATACAATAATATTATGTACTGAAATCTTCTCCAAAATGCGCTGCATGTTTTTGAATAAGTTTTATGTACGTATATTTAGGTTTGCTATTTTTTACAGTTAGACATTAAAAACCCGGCCAAGTGCGAGTCGGACTCGCGCACGAAGGGTTCCGTACCATTATCTATAAAAACGGCAACAAAATTATGTCTGTTGTATGGGAGTTGTATTTGTTGTTATAACGGCAACAAAAATACATTATCTGTGAACATTTCAACTGTCTAACTATTCATTAGATACAGCCTGGAGACTAACGGACAGACTGACGGACGGACGGCCGGACAGCGGAGTCTTAGTAATAGTGTTCCCGTTTTACCCTTTGGGTACAAGATTTACTGGCAATATATTCCATTATCTTTATATATTTCATTCTATATATAGATTACTTACTAGACACATGTTTTCATAAAACCGATATATACAAATAAATTCGAACATTAAAACGGACTGGTGCTTGCGTATTTAAACCTATGAGAGCTTGGACCTGAAACATCTTGGCTCGATATAATTTATATTGGTAATAAATTCGATTCCTGTTTACAGACTTCTCACACCTCGAACGTTAACTGTTAATAATCGTAAAAGTTCGTTCATTCTTAGCACTTCGCACTTTCGAATCGCGAACAATTCAAAGTTCATTAACCAACAAAATTAAAAAGCAAGAAACGTCTAGTCGATTAAGACGTTGAAATTACATCTACATTTAAAAGGATAATGATTACAAGCACTTTACAGATCGAGACATGTAATGTAATAGTGGACAGAGAGACACGCAATCAAAATTTATTATAGTCAAACACGAAACGACGATTCTATTCATACGTTTTTACTAATATTTTATTTATGAAAATTTCTCTGTACTAAATTAATCTGTGTTATGTCCTGTTTGATATACAAATAATTTGGAACGAGAGAATGGTTGAAGTCCTGATTAAACAGATGGTACGAAATTGAAATGAAAAGCTTTAGTTGCGTGACAGGGACAGAATGATATATCAAAAATATGAATGAAAGAGAAAAATGATGTTCGTTGAAATAAGAGTTTTTTAATGAAATGGTTTTTACAAATAAAATAATAACGGATCACAAGCTATTATAGATCAAGTATAGCAGAATAATAATAATAATAGAAGAATCTGTATGTGAAATACGGTCTTCTGGTTAGAGGCTTAACCCCGATAATGCAATACAGAATTTTCGAGTGGTTAAATATGTGTCGAAAGAAAATCTGCCACATATGTATCCAAAAACAGACATTAGAGTAGCGCAGTGCATTAGGCGTCATACCTTCTCTATAAAATACTTTAGCCCAGCTGTGGGACAGTTACATAATACATACCATTAATACTTTTTTAATTTATTATATTTCATAAATGTGTGTTACTCGGTGGTAGAGGTTTATGCAAGCTCGTCTGGGTAGGTACCATCAGACATTCTACCGCAAAACAGCAATACTTAGTGTTGGTGTGTACCGGTTTCAAGGGTTTGTGAGCCAGTGTAATGAGAGGCACAAGGGACATAACATAACATCTTAGTTCCCAAGGTTGGTGGCGCGTTGGCGATGTAAGCGATGGTTAACATCTCTTACAATATCAATGTCTATTTGCGTTGGTGACCACTTACCATCAGGTGGCCTATATTATTGTCCGCTATAAAAAAATATAAAATAAATAAATATGTAATCAAATCAAATCACAACAATTTTATTCAAATAATTCTAGATGAACTTTTGAATCGTAAATCTCTACAGCTAATTGAAGTAAAGAAATACATAACCTATTTCAATAGCGACGTAATTAAGTAAAATATATATGTACATTATCAAATTAGGGATACAAGGATGATTGTATAGTGTTAATAAACAGCACGTGTTCTTGAAGCTAACGTTATCGTCCCTTGGGTTCTGCCAAATGTTGTCGTTGATTTAAGACGACCATGTAACACGTTCACACAGACATACTGAAAGGCACATTGATAGGTATCTAAAAATATCATTTATAGCCAAAACCGAGACGGCTTAGTGGTCAATCTTAAACGATTACAGGTTCAAATCTGGGTAAGCTCCAATAAGGTTTGATCTCTTTAATTTGTTGTTGTTTTTATTCATCTCGTGCTCAGCGAAGGAAAATTGTTGTAATATGTAATAATGTACGTAAGACGTATAGGGTTTTCCATTAAGGGCGCTTGATCTTTGAAATGCAAAAAAAAATACATGTAGGAGAGATATTTGCGAAAATTTTTTTTTTATTTGGAAGGTCTATCGACCCCATTATGTATGGAATATGACATCATTCAAATGACCGCCACGGCTTCGGTTGGTGGCGCGCACACGAAAGGTCCAATTTTCGATGACTCTGGCGCACAAATCGGGCTGTATTTGATCGATGGCGTGGCGTATGTTGACTTTGAGGGCATCGGTGGTTTGCGGCTTGTTGGCATAGACCTGCGACTTAAGAAAACCCCACAAGAAAAAGTCCAGCGGGGTCAAATCGCACGATCTCGGTGGCCAGTTCACGTCGCCTCCGCGCGAGATGACCATGTCCAGAAATTGCTCGTGCAGAACTTCCATCGTAGCGTGTGCTGTGTGGCACGTAGCGCCGTCCTGTTGAAACCACATGTTGTCCAGATCCATATTCTCGATTTCAGGCCAAAAGAAGTTGGTTATCATCGACCGGTATCGCTCACCATTGACGGTGACGGCCACACCATTATCGTTTTCGAAAAAATACGGACCAATCACGCCTCCGGCCCAAAATCCGCACCAAACAGTCACTTTCTGCGGGTGCATTGCCACTTGGTGAACCTCGTGTGGATTGGTCTCGTCCCAAATACGGCAATTTTGCTTGTTGACATAGCCATTCATCCAAAAATGCGCCTCGTCGCTGAAGATGATTTTTTTGCCAAAATCGGCGTCAACTTCCAACTGCTCTAATGCCCAGTCAGCGAACACACGGCGCTGTCTATGGTCATTAACCTTGAGCTCTTGGGTCAGCTGGATCTTGTACGGGTGCAGGCTCAAGTCACAACGCAAAATTCGCCAAGTTGTCGTCTGCGAAAGGCCGAGTTCCTGTGCGCGACGCGGAATTGACTGCCGCGGGTTTTCGAGGACACTGTCGCGCACAGCGGCGATATTCTCGGCAGATCTCGCGTTACGTTGACACACGGGAACCGGCTGATTGTTAACTGACCCGGTTGACTCGAATTTGTCCACCAATCGACGGATAGTCGACTCGGCAGGACGATCATCGCGACCGTAAAACGGGCGAAGTGCGCGGAACGTTGCTCGAACTGAAGACCCATTTTCATAAAACAATTTTATGATTTGCACGTGCTGCTCGACACTGTAACCTGCCATGGTGGTTTGGGAGGACGGAATGAATATAACACACTGCATTTGACAGCTGTCACTCAAACAACATGGCCGCAATCAGCTGTCAAAGTTCAAGCGTCCCTATTGGAAAACCCCTTATATAAGTAGGGCAGATGTAAAGCTTTCCAATGACCGCGTACGCGTCTTTAAGTGACATAAATTATAATTACTAATTCTGATTGATTTTATTTGATTTTGTATTATTCAGTAGAACATAAAATAAAAATATTGTGTGTAAGCTAACTTATACTTTATATACAAAACTCAAAAGAATAAAATTTACTATATTTATATAAACTTATATATAAGTAGTTAAGACCTGAAAGCGTAACGAACAGATAGACAAACTCACTATCGCGTTTATAATATTAGGAGAATGTGTCGCGCTTTATCTTGTGAAAGATTGCTTATTAGACAACTGTCATTTAGGTCCGTGTCTGTGACGGAAACCAAAAAACAAAACAACACGAATGTTCCGCGTCGTATATTCATTGTGCGTTGTTCATTGTATTGAAAATTAAAGGAAACTAGAATTAATTCACTTTTCCAAGTTCTACATGACAAAGAGCCGTCTCGGGACTTCTTTTATTTGATGGAATTTATGAATATGTAATTTCATTACTCTGAAAATATTCACAGAGATGGTGTGAACTTTGTCACCGTCATTAGTATTAACAGTGTGTGTTAGATTAATCAAAATTGTCACTTCGAAATAAGCAATAAGTAAATAAACAATCAATCACTTTGTTATACTATTACTAACATTATATTAATAATAATATAATAGTATCCTGGGACATTATTCGCACACGGCCATCTGATCTCAAACTAAGCAGAACTTGTTCTATGGAAATCAGACAACTTATATGCTATATATAATACTTGACTTTTGTAAATAGATACTTATATAGATAATTACACCCAGACACAAGACAAACAGATATGTTCATGTACACAAATGTCTG
The DNA here is from genome assembly GCA_905220585.2 of Nymphalis polychloros. Taxonomy (NCBI): domain Eukaryota; kingdom Metazoa; phylum Arthropoda; class Insecta; order Lepidoptera; family Nymphalidae; genus Nymphalis; species Nymphalis polychloros. Next base: position 2,189,944 of record HG992264.1, on the reverse strand, counting down.
TCCTGGGTGGGAATCGAACCCACGACCTGTGGCGCGAAAGCCAGGTATCTACCAAACAAGCCAACGGGCTCGTCGAATTAAAAATTAATTATATTATATTATCTTTATATACATATATTATATATATTTACGAAGATAAAATACGTATATGAACTCCTGGAGGGCTGAAGTGGTTTTGTTGAAATTATGTGTGTTTTTGAGTAGGTCTGAATTGCTTAGACCCGATAGGTAGTGCTGTCCCAGTATTTCTTACCAAAAAAATTAAATAAATAATATTTCACATTTTTTCTGTGACGAGCAGCTAGCGTGCGGTGGTAAAGCATGACGATTCAAAATTATTATTATACTTTCGTCACTCTATATGTATATAAATATTTCGATTTGAATATATTGCACCGATGCGTCCCGATGCGTCCCGCATCAGAAATCGTCATTACAAAATATTTGAAAGTATCTATCTACTTAAAGTTTCTAGTAATTATATTATTACTCTTCTTCCGCGTGTGAGTAGTATAGATTAGTAGAGATAAGCTACAGGTGTTATCTCTATATTATCTCTACCTCTGACAACGTTTTTTTTTATAGCATAGGTAGGCGGACCAGCGTATGGGCCACCTGATGTTAAGTGGTCACCAACACCCATAGACATTGGCATTGTAAGAGATGTTAACCATCGCTTACATCGCCAATGCACCACCAATCTTGGGAATTAAGATGGTATGTCCCTTGTGTCTGTAATTACACTGGCTCACTCACCCTTCAAACCGAAACACAACAATACCAAGTACTGCTGTTTCACGGTAAAATATCTGATGAGTGGGTGGTACCTACCCAGACGAGCTTGCACAAAGCTCTACCACATGTGACAAAATCATGTTGATCGGTCGAGTAGTTAACGAAAAATTGTACAAACTGGCTTTTGCATTAAAAATATTACTTAGTATTCAGTCTGAAAAAACAAAAGAAAAACATTCGTTTTGTTTCTGACACGAAAAAAATGATTCTGTTTATTATTACTGGAATCTAATTACGGATGCTTGGTCTTGGTTTTCATCACAGAATTCATACTTTAATTTAAAAGGCAATTTGTCATGTCTTATTTCAATTAAAGTATACGTCTAATGGTCAATTCCACTATGGATTTATTCAATACTATGTATACCATACGGTTAAGGAGATAAAGCGTATTTACTGCTACTGGTGTATGTTAACTGTGTATGATTAATTTTATTTCATTACTTAATATATATAGAAGCGAAATACCACACATAATGAGTTCTAAACTATTCGTCCGATTGACTTGAAATTTTTCAAAGTTACTCCTTCTCCGATGGAGACGGTCACTAAGAACGGATTTTACGCAAATCCAAAATACATTGTCCTTCTTATCTACCCGTGCGTAGCCGGGACGATTAGTTAGTTACTTATATATAACCAAATTTCTAATAATGAAATAAATACAGTTTTTTTTTTAGATTATTATTTGTATGCATTTGTGTTCTGCAGCATGCTTAAGAGACAGTACACCACAGAAAGTGCTGTACTGTCTCTTCAGCATGCTGTCACATACTATGCACGGCGACGGACTCCAGTTTATGCCTGTTTCCTGGACCTGTCGAAAGCATTTGACCTGGTTTCATATGACATCTTATGGAGAAAACTCAAAAAATAAACGTACTACCGGAACTGGCCGATATTTTTAAGTATTTTTATAGAAACCAGGTCAATAACGTGCGATGGGCTGGTGTCTTACCACGTCCGTCCGTTGGAGTGCGGGGTGAGGCAGGCGGGATTAAGCTCACCAACGCTCTTTAATCTATATATTAATGAGTTACTTGAGCAGCTCAGCAGTACTAGAGTCGGCTGTTTCATTGATGCGGTATGTTATAATAACATTAGTTACGCCGATGATATGGTGCTGTTGAGTGCGTCAATTTGTGGCCTCAGAAAACTGGTGGTTCTCTGTGAATCCTATGCGGGAAGACATTGATTGATTTATAATGCCAAGAAAAGCGTAATTATGGTCTTTGAGGCTGGAGATAAAGCGCCAAACGAGGTTCCATCCATTTTACTGAATGGTACTGCACTTCAAAGAGTGTTACAATTTAAATATCTTGGGCATATTTTAACTCCCAGCCTTAAAGACGATACAGACATTGAAAGGGAACGGAGAGCGTTGTCAATGAGAGCAAATATGTTGGCTCGTAGGTTTGCGCGTTGTTCAAGTAATGTTAAAATTATCTTATTTAGAGCTTACTGTACAACTTTTTACACATGTTAGCTATGGGCCAGATACTCTCAAAAATCTTACAATGCTCTCCGTGTTCAGTATAACAATGCTTTTAGGATGCTAATGGGGCTGCCACGCTTTTGTAGTGCATCAGGGATGTTCGCAGAAGCGCGGGTTGATTACTTTTCTACTATAATGCGAAAGAGATGCGGCTCCCTGGTGCGTAGGCTGCAAGGCAGTACCAACAGTATCCTTAAAATGATTGCGAGTAGGCTGGACTGTACGTACGTGGGTCATTGTTGTGCCATTTCATATGAAAGATTGCGGTAATGTATATAATATGTAATTAATTTTAATTGATAATATTAGCTTTTAATAAATGAATTATTATTATTATTATTTAAAATAAATAAGTCTTGTAATGAACGCTGTTGATGTTAAAAAATAAATAATGAGCTAGTACATGATAGAATTGAAACAATTTTGCGTTAGTATTGTTTCTATTAAAAGTAAGATAAAGAAATAACGCCTAAATACGAGCTTTGAACTGAGCTTTCTTCGCGTTAAAACATAAGATAAAATTATATTATAGGGAAATAGGAGCCCCGTACAATAGTCTTGACGGATGGCTCCTTGTGTGTGGCAGCGCACTATTTAATGCCTATTTGTCTTAAGTTAGTGTCTGGGAAGTGCCATTACGCTGTGTCGGTGACATCAATTCGCACATTAGCTTAGTAATAGAAAATTAAAGCATTCTTACGCAAACATGCTATTTGTCTGAATTAATTTTCATATAATGCTGTTTACTTTAAATTTATTTATGTACATGAAATTAAATGCCAATCACTATTATTACTTGTAGACATAAAAATCGTGAATAAATATTAAATTCGTTCATTTTGATATAATCTATACTTATAAATGAGGAGACGTGATATGGACGTGCATATCACGTCATCAATATCATCAATGAATAGGAAATACAAATTGAACAAAAACTAAATTTGTTATTGATATAAAGCCTCTCTTGACAATAACTATTGAACCACTCAAAATAATCACGTATCCACGACTGACCTAAAAGCTGAAATTGAAAAATATACGCCGCATTTTAAACCTTATTCTCTTGACACAAGAATCAATACTGTATATAAAAAAATGATCCAAAATATAAAAATATCAAACTGGACCTTAAGTTGAAGTGATAAGGGTTATGAGCGAACACGTCTGAGTAACAGTGATGTGGAATGAGATGATAACGTCCAAATTGTCTAACCCTAATCATTTGCGGGTCTCCAAATCTATTGACACCTAGTATCAAGTTTGTTACTTAGTAAGGGTTCATTCACATTACTATAAACTAACATAAGGCGATGCTAAAGCAATATAAATAAGTTTATTGATAAATTTGATTATTTCAGATTTCATCAGATATAATCTATACTTATAAAAAACATAAACGGTTGTCTGTAGTCTGTTTACGGACGATAATTTTACGTGATAACATCATAAGAAAACATTGATGAATACTCGGACGCATCGGCCGTTGGAGTGGAAGAGAGAGATGCGTCATAAGCCAAACGCTTAGGCCGATCGTGCTTCTCTGTCGCTTGTTCCGCGCTTTCGCTTGCGCGCTCGGCTCAGGCGGAACGTGACAATGAGTCATGCTTTTTCGTGCGTGCAGCCGGCGTTCATCGATTTATAAGCCGTTATCATGTCAATAATAAGGTGACTTTGAAACGCGTAACCGAAAACACAACTTATGTTATATACTGAAATTTTTATACCAGAAGATGCAACGTGTTTCGAAGAAGGTGCTTAATTTCGACTAATGACACGCGTGAATTTCATCCTCGTGTAATTGGTTATTATGAAACGAAAAATAGAGAAAATCAAAGAACAAACTTATTATAACGGTTTTTAGTTATTATGTCGACTTTAACATGCATGCTTTAGTTTTCAATAATAAGTAGCATAAGAGAACAAATGTATAACATAACCAGTATTAACCAGTTTTATCCAGTTTATAAAACGTCAAATTATAAATTAATGGTTCGAATTCGAGACGGGACATCAAAAAGTTATTGCGATATTATCGTATTATAGCAGTGACGAAATTAAGAGTGCACCTGTGTTTGCTTATACATAATATTTAAATGGTAAAGTCTAGAGTTAAAACGTCTTAAAATGGCTTAAAAAAATAAATTGCTGGTAAGACTGGTAATATTACCTTTGTGACGTCATTAGTACCACTTTTTTAACCTACTCAAGTGAAACGATGTGAGAAAAACTATCGGTCTGAATAAGCACAATACTTTTAATGGATACATAGCTTTAGAAATAGGCCTAGAAATTGGATATCCAGATTAGGAAATTGTATGAGCTCACTTTAGACACGTAAGAGATGAATACTATTTACTGCCATAATGTATTTTCTACTCATTTAAAATCGGACGTATTATCTCCAAATTTAATTACACATTTTAAGCAATTTATAACGATGCAGACTTGCTTGTCTGCCTGAGTTGGTACGTGCCACACAACAGTTCTTCAGAGCAATCTATCTTGGAAGATAAGTTTAAAAATGTTGGTTTTAATGTTGGACATAGTATACTTATTTAAAAGTATTCGATGATACGCTTTTAAATTTGGAACATAACTTTTATATAATTCGGATTAATTATCCTACTCTTTGGGTGCAGACTGTTACAATTACAAAAATCATAACAGAAGCCTAATAGACCTGACACATATAGACGAGTATTTGTCCATACATGACAATGAAAAGCTAAAAACATCGACTAAAGCCTGACACCTGGCTTAGGTCAGAAAGGTGAGTGAACTAAGTTGAACCGAGGGACATAACAGCTAAGATCTCGTCGTTTGCTATGCATGTGCTATGTAAATACGAACAAAATTGTTATTAAGCAAACAATATCGGACTCCATTTATGAGTGAGAGCATTACATGGAATTTTTACTAGATTTTATTTAATTTGACGTATTAATATATTTGAACTGAATTTTAAACGAGTTCTACTCGACAAATTGATATGAAAAAAAATCCTACGCTCTTGGTTCTTATGGCATTGTTTTGTTTAATCTGTTGTTGTTTGTTGACAAATGAAAGGTTTAAAATGTTATTTATTTTTTATTAAAATAACGCCTAACTTGACATCAATTCCATCGCGCACGAAGAAATTTGGCAACTCTTTTCTTTGTCGCACCTCCAAAACATGGAATTCTTTACCAGCACACGTGTTCACCTCCTCTTATGACCTGGGTTCCTTCAAACGAGGCGTGAAAACGAGGCATCTTGCGGGCCGGCAAGGCGGGGGCGGCTAGAGCAAGTCATTCGTCCTGACTGCACTAGCCGTCGTCGCGTTTGGACTCTACTACCACTTACCATCAGGTGGAGTAGAGTCATTTGCCATGCCGGGTAATATAACAAAAAAAAAATTACATTAAAGCCTTAAATATATACAAATAAATAAACTAAAAAAATAGTTACTGTACAAATAGTAATTCAGTTTTTTAAAGGATAGGCTTTATTTCACCTGCCTTTGTACCAATTATACTTAAAATAAATAAATCGCCTTCTAAACAGGACAGTTTAGAGTTAGATAGAATTAAGAAGAAAGTATTCACATTTGCGATGCACATAAATACGAATCAGTATTGGTGAATTGTTTGGTTTAGTGGTATCTGCTCTGTATCCTATCACGAGTTATAACTAATTCAGAAAAACCTAAGTATGATAATACTAAATCTCCATTAAGATGTTATCGTGGGCCGGTCGTAAAAAGTCGTCCGAATCGGAAAGTGCTCCACTTCAAATGATAATAAAAGACAAATGAAGATCCGTTAGGACATTCCGTAATAGCACTTAAACTTGAAAAGTAGTCGCCCATTTTATTTCTAAACTAGTTTCCCGCATTTCCTCTTGTAGTTCTTAACCATTATTATCAAAGGAATTGTAGATCACTAAGCCAATTTAAATAATGCCGAGATACACTAGGTTTAGGTAGGTAGGTATCTTACCTGCTACAATAATGCTCTGATCTGCTATTCTTCTACACTAATGAAAAAAACTCGAAACTAAATTTCAGAACATATATGTAAATAATAAAAATTAAAAAAAATATAAATCGTGTAATAATATTTTGTATAATATTAATACTTCGTGTTATACAAATAACACGGCAAGTTTATTTATGTACTTATAAAATTATTCTGAATATAATTTCCAAATATAAAACACATCAGAACATTATACTGTAAGCTTGAATTTTAATAGAAATAGTTTTGAGTTCAAAACGTTAAAGAATGATAGCTTTTACTAAGTTTTCTTTACCAAAAAGATCGCATGTCGACCAGTATCTCATAAGCGCATCCGCCGGAAAATGCCCTAAGTCCCGGCTTGATGACAATATAAGGACAAAATCATGAAATAAAGTTGGATCTTTGTTAGATTATCAGATACGACTTCTGTATCAGACGCTGATTAGTATAAGTATTGCATATGTTAATAATATGCAAAACGCAGTGGTGTTGTAGTGTGGTTGTGTGTGTGTGCGCAAACATAGGTGCACTCACGATTCCCTAGCTCTCATAATCCGATGGGACGGTAATCCGACACGACCGGAAAGAGTTCAGGCGCAGGACCAACGGCTTTACGTGCTTTCCGAGGCACGGGAGTGCACACACTTCCAACTTCCAGAGTCCGGGCTGCTACTGAGAATATTCTAACAGAAAAACCCAATAACCATTTATTGGCCCGACCTGGAAATTGAACCCAGGACCACCGGGTCTGCGGCCTTATATCTAGCCACCAGACCAACGAGGCAGTCTTAGTTAAGATATACACGTTCTAATCCCTGGGCCAAATTATAACTGCGTGTGACGACGTTATTGCTATCTTGGTCACACTAATGCTACGTGAAGCTTTTTTATAGATGGAAATCATCATACGCCTCTTCCATGTTGCTATCCGATCATGGCTCGATGGAGTTCTCATGAAAGTGACGACGGGTAAACGCTCCGTGAAGCAAATTTCAAATTTCAGGAGCAAATTAAGTAAATTAAAAGCTAGTAAAGCTAGTTTTGCTTTTCCATAATTGCTTATTTTTTTGAACAATAACCGTTTTCCCACTTCATTCTTGAACTTATAAAGGTTTGCGACTGTAGTTCTGAAGCTCAGAATGTCTCTTAAGTGTTACGTGCAACAAAATATCAACGTTTAATGTTTCTACTTTAAGGTTTAATACAGACACTAACACGGGATATCGTTTCGGAATGAAAAATGTCGGAAAATGTGAAAACGCTCGGTGAAAGATTTATCTAGCGTATATACTAAATGTTGCTGAAATTAGTTCTGTCTTAGTTTTATTAAATAAGATTGTATATTTAATATTCCCAAAAATATAAGGTAAGTAGCTTTTTGGTGGTAGGGATATATACAAACCTGTCTGGTTAAGTACCATCCTCTCAAAATATATTCTTGCGCCTAGCAGTCCTTAGTATTCTTGTGTTTCGGCTTGAAGGGTGAGAAAATCAGTGTGACTATAGGCACAAGGGACATAACATCTAAATTGCCCAGGGTTGGCAGTGCATTTGCGATGTAAGAAACTGTTAATATTTCTTACAGCACTAATGCTTATAGTGATGACCACTTACCATCAGGTTGCTTATTTGCCCATTTACTTACCCATTATATAAAAAGCCTCGTTGGTCTAGTGGCTATATATAAGGCCGCAGACCCAGTGGTCCTGGGTTCAATTCCCAGGTCGGGCCAATAAAAAGTTATTGGGTTTTTTTGTCAGATAATCCTCAGTAGCAGCCCGAAGTCTAGAAGTTGGAAGTGTGTACACTCCCGTGCCTCGGAAAGCACGTAAAGGCGTTGGTCCTGCGCCTGAACTCTTTCCGGTCGTGTCGGATTGCCGTCTCATTGAATTATGAGAGTTAGGGAATAGAGAGTGCACCTGTGTTTGCGCACACACTTGTGCACTATAATATCTCCTGCGCAGTTGGCTAATCTCTCTTGAGATGGGCCGCCGTAGCCGTGATGTTGGAGGACATTACTATTAAATAAAAAAAGCTTGTCTATGTTTTTAGTTAGGTATTTGTGACTAACTACATGGATTTATGTAAATTCCAAGTTCAGGATAAACAGTGTGAACTTCTATATTCTGGATTTTCTGCGTTCTGGAAAAACCCAATTACTTTAATGTCCCGCCCGTGGTTTGAACTCAGATCCTCGGGATTGCGGCCACAGCCATTGTAACCACTAGAGGCACCTCTATAGTTACCTTATCTCAGTATGAATTATAAGATATCGGTCTTGACTTGTTCGCAATTTGTATTTATCTTTTGTTTGTTTCACAGTTTTAATTAAAAACAGCCACAAATGAAATCAAGTGCAAGTTGAATTTCTCCTACGAACTTCCGATTCCGACAAATTGTTTAAAAGATTAATGCGCGGTTTTAAATATTTATGAAGTTTTTGATTATACACCATTTAACATTTATACTTAAACATTGTTAGAAAAAATATATGCTATGTTTGTAGGATTCGGAAAAACTGGTTATAAATATATTTCAAAAAAATCCGGCAGGCTACTCAGAAGTTCCTCTATCTAGCTTAATAAATTACGTAATTATTTACATTGAAACCTAGAAATCCTGCATGAATGACAATAAATACTTCTGATCCTTGTGTGTTGAGTAAATGCGAAAGTGAGTTTGTATATTTCTTACGCTTTCACGTCTAAGCTGCTCAACCATTCATCATAAAATGACGCATTTACCATACCCCCCGCCACACCTTCCGGTCACAAAACATCACCCCCGTAATAGTATATAAGTAAAAGTAAAAGTAGCCTGTGAATGTCCCACTGCTGGGCTAAGGCCTCTTCTCCTCTTTTTCTGAGAAGAAGGTTTTGGAGGTTATTCCACCACGCTGCTCCAATGCGGATTGGTGGAATACACATGTGACAGAATTTCAGTTAAATTTGACACATGCAGGTTTCCTCACGATGTTTTCCTTCACCGTCAAGCACGAGATGAATTATAATCACAAATTAAGCACATGAAATTCAGTGGTGCTAGCCCGGGTTTGAACCCACGATCATCGGTTAAGATTCACGCGTTCTTACCACTGGCCCACCTATTAATAACCTACTTTTGGAGGTATAACGTACCTATTATGTGAATGCTTGAAACTAAATAAATAACGCTTTTTATTATTCGTGTAATATAACATTCTAATAGTAAAGGCGACAGTTTTTTTATCAAACAATTATTTTGAAAAGTTCTGATGCTTGTACGATCCTTAATGCGGTCATAGTAGTTACAGGTAAAGTCTTCTGTGGATCATTGTAAGACCACGGTTTTATGACAAACCAGATTTGGGGCTCGTCAGCTTCGTTCGTGATGTGACACGACACACCAAACCGCGCGTCAATCACTGAATGGCAAAGCCATAAATCTAGGTGAGCAGTTGCAGTGAGCAGATATCAAAATGATTACGTATTCAAAGTCATGTACATATCTAATCAAATACCAAATCATAAATAATATGATCTCTAGTAAAAATTATTATCATTTAGGTTATATAAAAGTGCAGAGAAAAGATTTTTCTCATACATTTTTTGCCCTGTAACTCCGTTTCTTATATAAAATTAATAATATACACCATGTAGTAAATGAAACAAAGCCGATGTGCGACACACATCGACCATAATTTATTACAGCTATTTATCACAATGGCCCACTCATTTTCACCCTTCCCCACCTAATGCGTAACTAAAATAAATCCTCCATTAATTAAATAAATCAGATGTATTTTGCCCTAGATTGAAAAAAATATACCGATCATTACATATTTGTTAATCAGCCTCACTGCCTCGTTGGTCCAGTGGCTACATGCGAGGCCGCGGACACGGTGGTCCTGTGCATGTCCTGCGCAATTGGCTAATCTCTCATGAGATTGGCCGCCGTGACCGAAATCGGTCTGGAGGACCATCATTTGTTTATTGAGAATATTTCATAAACAATATTTTAGAAGTTAGATTAGCGAAATAGTATTAAGCTTAACCACTTTTTTTACAGCAGACCTTTGTGCAGACTCTATAATCAAATGATTGAATTGTACCAAATACGCTTGCAAGTTGCAACTGACTTTTCAGTTTCTGAAACACTGGTCAAAGTCAGATTTACTAATCTGTCTAAATACGGAACGCTCATTGGCCGCCTATTGTGTCATCGGTTGCCACCGACCAATGAAAATTCAGATGAAAGGCAAATTTTCATTAGCATTTCAGAAAATGGAGGTTAGTATTTAATCGTCCGTAACGTGTATACCCAATGTTCTTGGATATAAATTACCACAAATATGAATTTAATTTAAATTTATAATACGGATTGTGTGAACGCAAATTCGTGCACAGATAAGGTATGACATATTGTTTTAATTTTAATTTTTTAATGAAGGAGAATGATAGGAAGAAATGGTATGGCTTTAACATGGAGCCTTGATCCGACATATTTACCAAAAGTTACCTCAGAACCTAAACCTCGGGCTTAATTGTACATTAATGTAAAGGTACTTATTATTATTATTTATGTAAGTATAAAATAAGGTCATAATAGCCAAAGGCTTACATAATTCGGAATGATACTCTACAAGTTTGTTGAAACTTGTTAATCTACTTCAATCTTACAAAGTCCGTTAGATCTCACAAATCAAGAGTAGTTTTAAATTTACTTATTCGAGTGTAAAATTAATTAAAAGTAGCAAAAGTCCTTATTACAGACTAATTTACTTCGTGGATGTGGTATTGACAAATTTGACAAAATGGCTGCCAATCATAGATTAAGGAATTAAAAATTAGATAGAACTAACTATGGAAAAAAGAATATAATGTTCGAAGGAGTGCAAATTTACAATAAGTTATTCGACGAAATTATAAACATCTTATCAAATATATACAAAGTAACTATTAGTTAATATTATGGTCTCACCGCTATGCGTTGCTTTGTTAGTTTTTCTAGCATACGTTATTATTACTTTTATATTACTACCTTCATATTTTTTAAATTTCAACTACTTATTTACTGTATCCGAGACACTATTTTTACCTATATTATCGTATAAAATCTTTCATTTTAAGTGTTTTTTTTTAATAATGATAATATGGGAAAATAAATGTCTTTACATCGAAAAATTTTACGCTCGAGTGAACTATTTTAGCAATTTCCAGTAAACTATTTTAACTATATCCACTTAACTATTTTCTGAAAGAGGTTAACTTCAAAATCTTTATTTAATAAAATTCTACAGTTTTTTTTTAATAATATTTTACCTTTTTTACTAACAATGTTGTAATGCTTTGTTCCGGTTTAAATGATGAGTCTGTCAGTATAATTACATGCTAAAGGGATATAACATCTTTGATCCCATTATCAGCAAGAAGTTTCAAATATCTAACAATATTTAATATCTATCATGACATATATATGTCATGTATATAAATTTTAAAATAATTTTGGATTTATTATCGGTTATTGAATACACTGACTGATAATAATATTTATTATTACTAAATTGCTGCATGATTATAAAAAAAACACTCTATTTTCAATTTAAATTCTTACTGCTATAAAGTAAAAATATTTAATGGTCTGAAGTTAAAAAACAAATAGTCGAGATTGTTAGCATTGCTGTACAAACAGCTGGGACATTCGGATTGGACAATGTCCACATTTTAGATTTTCCGTTAATTGCTATCTAGAATTGAGACGGGCTTAAAACTAGTTTTAGTTGCGTTAGTTTATTTTCCAGCACGAGCGGAGTGAGACTTATATTTTAAAAGAAAATAATGTGTTAAGTCTTACTTTCGTGAACTTTGAACGGAGAAATTATTCTATATAATGAATGAATGTTTACTTTGCTATGTTAATTCAATTCGGTAATAGAATGTTTGTATATTTGTGTTTGTTTTTCAAATGTTTTTCCAGTTTTAATAGACGTTAAAAACTACTCGTAAAACCTCTAGCAGCAGCACTGGCCTAGAGGCCCTGCCAGCCAGTGGGCCCCACTCGGCCAAAAATAATATAATTTTACTCTAACTGCGTTGGAATTTTGGGGCCTCAAATGTCAAAGTGCCTAGGGTTTTTATATCTCCAAAAGTCCAAGCCAGGCAGTGCGTCTCTGTTTTTGTTTTTTTTTATTTTATTATTTTAGCATTTGAGCCACCTGATGGGAAGTGGTAACCAACGCCCAAAGACAATGGCATTATAAGAAATGTTAACCATCACTTACATCGCCAATGCACCACCAACCTTGGGAACTAAGATGGTATGTCCCTTGTGCCTGTAATTACACTGGCTCGCTCACCCTTCAAATCGGAACACAACAATACAAAGTACTGCTACTTTGCGGTAGAATATCTCATGAGTGGGTGGTACCTATCCAGACGAGCTAGCACAAAGCTCTACCACCGAGTAAAAGTGTAAGAACAAACTCGAAAGTCGACGCACAACGAGCCTGACATATCAGAAAGTTATTCACGACATTGATTATGATAACTATGTATAACATTTAAGATAACTACCCATCCAATTTACTTGGTGGTAGGGCTCTGTGCCCGCCTGGGTACTACACATCATAAGATATTCTATCGTATTCTGGTTAGAAGGGTAAGTGAGCCAATGCTTTAGTTCCTTGTCTTACAGCGCCTGTGTATGGATGGTGAGGTGGTGACCACTTACCAACAGGTAGCATTTGCCAGTCTGCCTATCTACATGAAATGAAATAATAAACTATGATATTTACTTTGTAACTCTCGGCTTGTATTTACAGCTTAAATCTCTATTCCCAGGGCTTTTACTAAGGAATTTCCGTTAGCGAAAATTAATTAGGTATTTAAAATTATCCGATTTTAAAGCAATATATTTTGTAACAGAGTTTTAGACTGTAATAAATGTGTCATCTATAAGCTATCGAGATGCTTCGCTAATAGCCTTAGATAACCCGTTTAGTTAAACGCTTTAAGGCTCAGTTTACTGAAGCAAGGATATTTTTAATCTTTACGATACGACTAGCGTACGACATCTTATTTCTTAGTTATTTCAGTAACAACCTGTGAATGTCCCACTGCTGGGCAATGTCCAGCAACAAACTGTGAATGTCCACTTTTGAGGAGAAGGTTTGGAGCTTATTCCACCACGATGTTCCAATGCGGATTAGTGGAATAAACATGTAACAGAATTTCAGTGAAATTTGACACATGCATGTTTCCTCACGATGTTTGCCTTCACCGTCAAGCACGACATGAATTATAATCACTAATTAAGCACATGAAAATTCAGTGGCGCTTGCCCGGATTTAAACCCACGATCATCGGTTAATAGTCACGCGTCCTTACCTCATATCAGTCAAGCGTGTTCTATTTTATATATCAATACTCTATACTAAAGAATACAACGTAGGTAGCTTGGAGATAGGGAGGAACCGGGTGTAAAGTTCCTCATCCACCATTGAAAAGGGAGGATCCTCCGACCAGACGGGTGTTGGTCTGGTGGGCTACCGCCCGACGGTTGTTGTCGGGTTCTTGTATATATTATCAAGTAAAAGAAATACCATGAACTTCCGGAACCAGTCTTGCTGTCTAAAGAACTGATTATTACGTAAAACAGGCTACGCGATGCTACGTTAAGCGATAATATGGTTATGTGTGTCATCACGGCTTGTTAAGGACCTATTAATCTATAAATAACACATGAGTTTCAGGAAATAGCTACTTAGGAACATCACCGATCCGTTGCCCTTTATCATTGTGGAGCGTGAATTTCGCTTGGCGCCGCTTAGTCGATTCATCCTGAATAAATTATACTGTATTGTATGAATATACTAGCGTTTTGTCCGCTGTTTCACCCGCGTAGTTCCCGTTCTCGTGGGAATACGGGAATAAAAGGTACTCGCCTATGTTACGCTGATAATGTAGCTGTACATTATCAGCGTAACATTTCCGTAGAGCCTCCTCTTGGCTCGTCGGACCACTGTCTTGTCCGGAGTACAGTGCCGATTACACGCACCTCACGGCCTCGGTTCGTGGGATGTCGCCGTGTGTGGCACTACAGGTTAGCGGACTGGGATGGGATGCGGTCCTTCTTTGCATCCTACCCATGGGGGCGGATTTGTTTCTCGCCGGATGATCCAGATGTCGTTGCTGACTCGGTCGCCGATGTGGTGTTTCAGGGTATGGAACTCTTCATTCCGTACTCTGCAATACCTATCGGCGGCAGATCCCGGCCCTGGTTTGGTCACTTCTGCAAAACGGCGTCACGCCGAAAGGTAGAATGCTATCAAGCCTGGGCTGAAGCATCGGCATCTCGTGATGTAAATACCAGCGCACTTAAAAAGGAATACAACTCTGCCTCCAGATCTTTCAAAAGCGTTATTGCCAAGGCGAAATCGGAGCACATTGGCAGGATTGGCGAGAGATTGGTGCGTCTTCCTTCGGGAACACGCGCATTTTGGTCTCTCGCTAAGGCTGTCTTAGGGAATTTCTGTCAGCCCTCTCTTCCATCTCTGCACAGGAGCGATGACTCGTTGGCCCATACTGCGAAGGAGAAAGCCGACCTTTTGGGATCTCTCTTCGCGTCCAACTCGACTCTTGATGATCAAGGAAAGACACCACCGACAATCTTGCGGTGTGATACCGTGATGTCGGAAATTAAATTCCGGCAGAGTGCAGTTCGTAAAGCACTTCTTTCCTTGGACATCCATAAGTCGAGTGGGCCCGATGGCATTCCTCCGATCGTGCTGCGTGCTTGTGCTCCCGAGTTGGCACCGGTCTTAACGCGTCTTTTCCGCCACTCTTACACATTAGGCGTAGTCCCGAATTCTTGGAAGACTGCTTTGGTGCATCCGATCCCTAAAAAGGGCAATCGCTCTGATCCAACAAATTATAGGCCTATTGCTATCACCTCCTTGTTCTCCAAGATAATGGAGTCCATTATTAACCGCCAGCTCCTGCGGTACCTAGAGGAGCACCAGCTGATTAGTGACCGCCAGTACGGCTTCCGTCGGGGTCGCTCAGCTGGTGATCTTCTAGTTTACCTTACTCACAGATGGGCTACAGCGGTTGAGTCCAAGGGGGAAGCATTAGCAGTCAGTCTGGACATAGCGAAAGCCTTCGATCGGGTATGGCATAAAGCGCTTCTCACGAAGCTTCCTTCCTACGGGCTTCCCGATAAATTATGCAAGTGGATCACCAGCTTTTTGGCAGATCGGAGCATCAAGGTCGTTGTCGACGGTGCATGCTCTGACTTAAAATTCGTCAATTCTGGTGTTCCACAAGGCTGCGTTCTTTCACCTACTCTGTTTCTTCTGCATATCAATGATATGTTACAAATCAGTAACATTCACTGCTATGCGGATGACAGCACTGTAGACGTCCTTTACACCGGCCGTGCTAATATTTCTCGGGAACACGTCGATGAGTGTCGGAATAAACTTGTGTCTGAAGTCGAGACCTTGTTAGCCAAAGTCTCGGACTGGGGCCGACTAAACTTGGTCCAATTCAACCCCAATAAGACTCAAGTTTGCGCGTTAACCGCTAAAAAGTCTCCTTTTGTCATATCCCCTCATTTCGAGAATACTCCCCTCCATCCCACAGCCAGTATCGGGATACTTGGCGTTGAGATTTCGAACGTTGTTCAGTTCCGCGGTCAATTGGAAGTTAAAGCCAAACTGGCTTCCAAAAAGCTTGGAGTGCTCAACAAGGCAAGACTTCACGTCGGCCCATCGCCTAAAACTTTACAAGGCGCAAATTCGGCCCCACATGGAGTACTGCTCTCACCTCTGGGCGGGAGCTCCCCAGTACCAGCTTCTTCCTTTTGACCGCATACAACGTAGAGCAGTTCGAATTGTCGACGATCAAGCTATTACCGACCGGCTTGATACTTTGGATTTGCGTAGAGATGTTGGGTCACTCTGCATACTCTATCGTATATATCACGGGGAGTGTTCTGAGGAGTTGTTTGGTTTAGTCCCGGCCGCTGAATTTCACCACCGGACATCACGCCAGAACTCAAAATTCCATCCTCACCACCTCGATGTCTGGAAATCCACAACAGCGCGTTTCCTAAGGCATTTTCTGCCTCGCACAATCACTCGGTGGAACCAGCTTTCGCCGGCGACTTTTCCGAACCGATATGACATAAAAACCTTCAAGAAGAGAGCGTACTCTTTCCTCAAAGGCCGGCAACGCACCTGCAAGTCCTCAGATGTTGCAGATGTCCATGGGCGGTGGTAGTCACTTTACATCAGGTGGGCCTCCTGCTAGTTTGCCCCCTCTTACATAAAAAAAAAAAAAAAAAAAACATTGATGAAAGAATTGGGTGTAAGTGGTTTAGGCGCGAAAGCATAACAAACAAACAAACTCACATTCGCATTTATAACATTAGTAAGGATGTGCACTTCAAGTAATTTATAATATCAGTATTAATTAAACGCAGTGCTAAGTATTTTACAATAATTAATAAGCTAGCTATAATGAAGGACACAGCAAACTAAATGTTATAATTATTCGTGTTCCGAATTTGTCCTTACAGAATATAAAACATAGCGATTTTATAATCTTTATAGAATAGCTCTAGTCTTGCTTATTCAGCCTACTGCTAGTCGGACACCGGAAGAACGCCTAGGTCTACATTAATTCTTCTAAGGTGCCTCGCTAGTCAATGCCACCCATTTCGCGAAACATAATTTTTTTAAAGACTAAAATGAAATTAAAAAGATTCTTCTTATTTTTTTATTTTAATTCATCGACAAATGGTAAAGCTGTTTTATTATTATTCTATTTTTGATTTTATAAATAACTTACCTCTATGAATTATAGGAAATAATAATAATAGGAAATTTTGTTGCCTGTTTCAGAATAATATAGATTATAATAATGGCTGTCTCATTTGTCTTTTTTTTATAGTTGTATTTCTTTTGCGTACAAGAGACAGATCCTGAACGTTTGCTTTCTTTCTTTCTTTAATTTGAACAGCGGATTTAGATGAACTGATTGAATATTTCAAAAATATGTTATATGTTACAAATGATTAGCACAATTTTAAGCGCTTAAAACTGTAATGATAACTAACTTACTTTATTTTTACCTAGGTTAAATTGAGACATTCCAAACCAAAAAGATTATATCTACGTATACATTTTTCATTTAACAGATTACACAAATAAATTAAGTAGCAAGTCAATTAAGCTCCAAGCTAAGTTCAGATGTCTTTTTTTGCATTGTAAAACGGTTACCAAATTCATATTTCTTTGTTTAGGAATAAGACATTTTTATTATAGATAATTTAATTCCATTATGACTTACTACTATAGATTATCTTATACGACACGAAGTCTAAACGAAAACTTCTGACTGCTTTGCGATTAGAAATTTATATCTGAGTGTTGGTTTTAGGTACGAAAGTGAATTAGTAAAATCTATTATTTATATAACACTGTTTTAAAGGTAATAAAGAACAATGAATTCTTATTTTAATTGCTGAGATGGTTCAGGATAATTCTTTCACACGGAAGAACCTATCCTGAAGTTAGTCGAAACAAGATACTTTTTTGTAGACCAAAATGTTTATTTTTAAGCTAAAGCTCTTATAAATTGCGGAAATCAGTCAATTATTATTTTAATCAGGGCAACGTAATTAATGAAGTATGTACTTAACCTCTTTTTCTTTAACAACCTGATCAACAGATCATTAATTATTATAATCTACGCAAAAGGCAAACAAGTTCTAATCACGAACTGAATGAATATTGTAACTTATTAAATGCTGATCCTGATTGACTTTCAACGCTCAGTCAAGACTACTGAGTCTAGAAAGTTCGCCTTTCATATCCACGTATGGAAAATCTGTTTAACGTAAGCATTTTTGAAGCAAGCAAGGAAATGGAAGGGGTAGTTTGTATGAATTTTGCTCGGGACGGGTAGCTGATCTAAAATCAAGGTATCAGAACAAAATTAAATGTCTATAAGACAGCATTTTATTATGATTTTGCGTCAGCTTTTTGCCATTTAACAATTTACTTTGTAGAATTATTCTACAAAATAATAAAGAACAAACTCGAAACTCACCGCAGAAATCGGTCGTGAAAAGTCCGGAAATGCAACATTGACCATAATTACTATAACATTCCAAAAATATACGCATCAAAATAGTATATCACCACAGTTGGTTGTTAAAATTTTACGGGTGAGTAATGAAGCGCACTACTGTTCTCGATTATGTATCTTTATTGATACACACTGTAAACTCTATTCCATTTAACTAATTATATCAACTTTAATTGTATTGCCAACGTTTGAAAATTACGGAACATCGTCGGCATAGATCTTGAACAGTGTTGTTGTCAATTCAAGATCAAAGTTGTTTATATTATATGTATCTTTATTTCTCCTTCAATAATGAACCCATCCTGGAATAGGATATAATGTCCTCCAGACCGATTTCGGATACGGCGGCCAATCTCAAGAGATTAGCCAACTGCGCAGGACATATTGTAGTACACAAGTGTGTGCGCAAACACAGGTGCACTCTCTATTCCCTCATTTTCATAATCCGATGGGACGGCACGATCGGAGAGTTAAGGCGCAGACGGTTTTATGAGCTTTCCGAGGCACGGGGAGTGTACGGACTTCTAACTTCGAAGCCGCGGGCAACAGCTAGTCATTATACATTTATCATGATAAATTAAAGCTTAAAGATTAATAAGCAATACACTTTCTTTTTACAAATATATATCCAGTGCCAGATCGTCTACTCTCAAATGTGCCGTTTATATACATATACAGCGTGTAACAAAATTCGTGTCTGACCCGTGAAGTGGTTATTAGGTATCGTGTGTCGGTTCTATTTATGTTATAATTTTTAAAATACTAAGCATTTAACAATTTGCTTTAATATGGCTATAAATATATAGCATTTTTAAATTAGCTACCCAGAATAGAAATTATAATAAAGAATTAATTGTAGTTGGTACCTTAACTAGTGGTTAACCATATAAAAAACATATACAATATATGCATTCTATTTTTTTATTAAATTATACTTCAGACATAATTAGGAATCAAATAAAACATATTTAATAAAAAATCTTTGTTTCAATTTGAGATATTAACTTTGGACATTTTGTGTAGTGAAAAACAACAAAAAAAATTTAGCTTTATTCTAACTTGTAGTTTTGAAAATGCTTATAATTCAGAGAAAAATAACTAAATAAAAAAATGTAACCATTTTAACATTTCTCCTTCATTCATATGGTCATATGATATAAAATAATTAAATAACCAAACTTTCATACAATATTTTGCATTTCCCTTAACCTAATAACAATATACATATTTTTGTCACTGTTTTAATTTAACTGATTTAATTTGAATATATTGTGACATGTCTTTTTACAGGATGTAACAAAAACCCTTTTCGACCCGAAACCCCTTCGACGTGAACTCTAAGCAAAAATGTAGTTTACTTAAATAACGAAAATTACATGGCAACACAGGCACGGCAACAGCGCTTAATAGCTCTTACCTATCGGGTAGCTAGGACACGAGGTCATGACCTCGGTGGTCCATGAAATTTTCGTCGTTTACAATTGAAAATGACAATTAATATTTTTATGGGTAATATTTTTTTTTAGAATTTTATACAAATTTAATTAAAATTGTTTATTTATATAAACTAGCAACCTCACAACACAAACTTCCCTAATACACATGAACCATTCCATATATAAAAGTCCAAAATAGTACATAAGTAAATAGTGCCCCAAAGAAACCATTGGTTAAGACACTCTGTCTCGATACATAGTATTTATGCCAATTTGGGCCAGTTTTTATCAAGAACATAGCCCACAGACTGACAACTGCAAATACGTAGAAGGCAAAACCGTTGAGTCCAGTTAGCCCAAGAATCCCTGAAAACCAAAAAATAATTTATGTAGTCAACACCACCATAAATATATGTTATAATATAAAATTAAAGTAAAAGGCATTTATGTTATAAAAGTATTGTAGAAACGTACATAGAAAAATCAAGACATTCATATGGGATCGCAATTTAATTTATATGCAAAATATTACTAATAAGCTACATCACTACGCTGATGAAGTTTTAACTTTTTAAAGTAAAACAATCGTAATTACCAGCCGTGGATCCTGATAATGCGGCCATAGAAGTTCGACAGTATTCTACCACTACAACATTGTTTCTGAGTGCAGCTTCACTATAAACTACTGGTTCCAGTTTTGGATCTTTTGCTTTAGTTGACGACATGTTATAGTGCTAAAGAAATTAAATAGTTCAAGTGTTCCAGTACGATAATTATAATTCTTCAGTTTAATAATTGATATAGTGTAAGCAAAATATTAATTGTCACACTCACAAGTCACAAGTTGAAACTGACAAATCTTTTGTCAAATAAATTATGACAACGACTTGATTCACTCGATTGTTGCCCAGAGTAATATCATAAAGAAATTAAAAATAATTATTGTGAATTCAAAAAGTTTATTGTTGTATGTACTGTGCCGCAATTGCTACGGTGTATTAACTCAAATGTGTTTTAAATGGTGGGTTACAATTTTCTAATTTTAATAAAACAATTTAAAATGTTGACCATATCATAAAGCAAATTTTAATATATAAAAATATAAAAATATCTTACTTAATATTTACTTATTTTAAAGTTTTTTATTTAATTCAACTTTGTTATTGCATTTGTAGGTACATTTTTAAAAAGATAACTAAATAATTATAACATGCCAATGAACTTTTTTGTATGTGTGTGTAAAATTAGAATACATATAACATACCGAATAAACGCCGATGACACACACATTCAAACTATTTTCATGGTGGTTTTCGCGGCACTAAGCGTCGTTGAACTTAATTTCTTTTGAATAATATAGATCAAGTGATAATAGTTATTTATTGTTGTTTTGAAGTTAAGGTAATAATTATTGACGTTAGTAGAAATATCTTTAATCACTTATCAAGAGAGCGTTTAACTTTTTTGAGAATATTGAAATTGTGATGGCGTGTGGATGACGGCTATGGTTGAACCCTAGTCGTATCTAAATAGGACTTTGGTCGTTTAATATTTAGGCGTTGTGTGTTTATAATAAATTTTCCTGGACCTGTGTGATATTCTCTTTGTAAAATAGTGACAAAGTCATTTTTATATGTGAAAAGTGTTCCGTAAAAAAGAAAATTAAGTTTTCGATTCTATAGCTCAGCTATTCTCTGTAGGAGAACGTATCTTATATTTCGCTTTTGTGCACAATATGGCAATTGTAACAAAGACCTTTTAACATGACTAGATAGATTGTTATGTACAGTTTTTTATTAAATTAATGGTTTAACACAAAATAAAGGATTCTATTTTTGCGAAAAAAAATTTGACTAACCTAGTTGAATGAATGAATAACTTTATTTCGATTTTTTTGTTTCAGTGTTGGGACCTAGATTATTTCTAAGTGTCTGAAGTCGTTTATTGTTTATTGACATTGCGTTTACATTTTTTATATTGACATAGCCATGGTGATATAGAAATAATTAGCGAATATTAATACCGACATTTTCGAATTAACATTGATAGCATTACGTCAGTGATCAGCGGTCGAATGAGTTATTGTTGGGATACAAAATGGAGGAATCTGAGGACAACATGAGCTCAGAAGACATAAGGTATGATGATAGTCCTTTAACTGCCCGAGTTAAGCCAAAAAAACGATCATTAGTTGAACGCGAATTGGAAACTAATTTAACGGCGAGAGTAACTTCACCTATAACAAATTCTGATTTAAGCAGCACCAGTCGTTATGGCAGAGCTCGCAGAATTAAAACTGATAATGAATTTTGCGATAATGAGAAAACGCTAACTAAAAATACTAAATCTCCGAACCCTAAGCTGGAGAAATCGCCTAATACTATACAGTCCCCTGTCTATAAAATGCATGCTTCCAATTCTCCGATCAGAATTGAAACACCAAAGCATTCAGAAAACTCGGACTTGGATAATACAATAGAGAGTATATATACTGAAAACATTTCTTTGAGTCGTTTTGGTTCTGAAGAAAAATGTAAATCATCAACAAAGAAACATCCTAAAGTATACATACGAAAAGACCTTATACAAACTAAAGATAAAGACTCCGATGATACTGTTGTTCTGATAAAAAATATGTTTTCTCCGAGTAATAGTAAAAAAACATCCAATTATTTAAATAGCTTAGATGATACCGAGAAGTATAATTTACACACCACAAAAAAAGCATCGAATGGTCATTTAAATTCTGTTGTAAAAACATTAGATTTTGGTGGAAATAAGAAAAAAAAGAATGTCGAGTTAAAGATGGGTTTTTCTAAAAGTGAATTGTTTGAAATGGAGGCCAAGAGTGAGTACCAAGTCGGTGACATGGCTTGGGCGAGGATGGGGACGTATCCTTTTTGGCCATGTATTGTAACTAGAGATCCGTTAAGTGAAATGTTTGTTAAGAAAAAACGTAAGTATTTCTTTTTCAAGACTATTCTCTGTAGGAAAATTATGCAATGTATATCATAATTTTTTATGAAACATATTAACTTAAAAATATAATTAAAAAAAGAAATATTTTTTCAAATAACATGAATTAGCCTGTATTATTAAAATTAGAGTAGGAATTAAAATATATGTTAATTCAAAATAATGCAATACTGTCATTTAAAATTATAATTCTCGAAAGGTCTTCCAGCATTGTTATTTTATATTTCAAATCAATTCTTGGACATATAAATTCTTGTGACAATAATATTTATAATAAAATGATATTATAAACAAAGTTTGTATGCTATTTCAGTGTTTGGACGTATTGAGCGGCATGTCTTACATGTGACATTCTTTGGTGACAACGGGCGCCGCGGCTGGATCGTGGATAGCATGTTGAGGAAGTTCCTTGGCCAGCTCGAGTTTGAAGCAGCACGCATAAATTTCACACCTGAGGTTTACCTTTTTTAAAAACAGTAATATTAACCCATGTTTATTTTAGTATCCCTTTTAAATTATTTCAGGGCCCATTTTAGTTACTAGTACATAATACAATTTTCTATTTTATATTATGATGTCAGAATGAAATTTGAATTTAAAAAGTAAAGGTGAAAGCTAAGATATTCTGAAGTTATTATGAAATGCTTTTTTTTTCATTTTTTGTTTAATGTATAATGTATAATTATCGCTACAATTTTGAATAAATATTTCTATATCACAAAGAATATATAAATAGAATGTAAATAAAAAAATGATCAAGTAATATAATTTTATGTTTAATAGTTTCTGTAACTTTTTTTATTCAGGCTAAAAAGAAGGATCCCAGGCTATACTCTGCTTTCTTCATATCAGATAAAAAATTATCATCATGGCAAGTATCAGTCGAAGAAGCAGAGTCACTGTTAAGAGAGCCAAAAAGATTAAGAATCGATATCTTAAATGATATGCTTGAAAAATCTCGAGTAGTCAAAGGTACTCCCAAACAAGAAAAAAGTAAGAAAATTACCAGAACAAATAGTGATGTATCCTTAAGTGAAAGTTTGTATGATACACTATTTTCTGAAGATGACTCTAGAACAAATGATTCAGAAAGATCGAGAAGTAAAAGCAGAAATAGATCCTTAAATGTGTCAGAGGTTGTAACCGCTTGTCTTGACAATATGGCTGCTAAAACAGGCATAACTAAGATCCAAAGACAATCACACATGGATAGGTGGCTGCAGAAAGCCAAGTCAAAAACCCCTGAAAAAACTCATCTCAAATCTCACTGTAGTAAAACGAATAGTGCCAAAACAAAAAAAAAGCTACCTCGAGAATCACAATCAAAAATGGTTCGACGCTTTCGAAAATCCAGCCTCGAATCTCAATCTGAAATTGAAAATAAATCGACTTCACATCAAAATGAACATAATTATAGTCAACATTATTGTGAGCGTAATAGTCCTGTCATTTTAGATGATGTCGAAATCGAATATGAGAATGCGGAAATATTTACAACAGATTCAGTTGAACCTGGTTCCGGCATAGGTATTATTTCTAAAGTTGAAACTCTTTGTCATAAGGAACCTACTGATAAAAATGAAGATACGATAATGGCAGTTGTTAGTGATGGAATTGTTATTTCTAAAGCAAATGTTGAAAATGAAATTGGTAATCAAATCACTGAACAATTAGATAGTACAAGTTATTTGTCCAGTGACATACAAATAGATTCAACTTCAGAACAAGAACTCGAAAATTCAAAAACAATAAAAAACATAGAAGTAGAAAAACAAAGCCAAACTGAAGTTGTAAATGCTGAAGTGATTGAAATTGATGACAATACTAATGAAGTTATAAATGAAAGTTCATTAGAAAGTGCAATTGTTAAAAATAAGGAATTTATTATAGAAGTTAAGTGTGGTGAACCAAGTAATAATGTTTTAAGTACAGATGGGGGTGAAGAATGCATGGAAGTGAGTGACTTGCATACAGATATTGAATCTAATAATATGAATGAAATACTTAATAATGAATTAAAATTAATTAATACCTTTTGTATTTCTTCAAGAGTCAACGACCCCAAAGTTATCAATGAAGAATGCAGTACAAATACAAATAATTTACAACAAAACGATCTAAAAAAAAATTTAAAGAAGAAACAAGCTGAAAATAGAAATCGGAACAAAGAACTATCGAAAGTGTTTAAAGTTATTGATTCGAAAAAAGATAAAATTAATGTAGAAAGTGTGAGTGAAAACTTTATGGAAATCTCAAAATTAAACAATATAAGTGTAAATGTCGACAATAATGTTGCCCATGAGAAAATTGAAGATAATTGTACTCGAGAAGGTGTAAATAATAAGGAAAGATCTAATGATATAGTTGAAGCAGCTGAAGAAAGTGAATTAGTTATGTTTGAAATAAAAAACCAATTAGTTAACAATAAAGAAATAATAGAAAATGGCCTGTGTGATGATAAACATGTTCTATCAGATAACGAAGTGGATGGACCTTCTGCTATTCCTACTACTACTACTATTCCAAAATTCAAAAACCCAATAAAATATAAATTATCTCTTAATAGGTCTGCTGAAAAAATTAGTGACCCAATTTTAAATATATCGGACACATTTGAAAAAAAAACTAAAAATGCTAATGTAGTCAAAACATCATCTAGTGAAAATAAAGCAAAAAATGTTCACTACAAAAACTGTTTAATCTCTGACGATAATATTATAAGCTTAGATTCCGTTAGTAGTTTAGAACTTGTAACGTTAGAAGGTACAATCATAACACAAAATGGTTTTATTGACCATGATAATTTTCAAACTGTGGAAAATGTGAAACTTGTCTCTAGCGCAGATCCAGAAACAAATGACGTTACAGAGTTTAATTCAAATAATCACAAAGATGAAATGGATTTTCAAGTTAGAGACAAAAATAAAGATAGTATGGATGTTTCTAATTATGTGATACAGCCACTACAAACGGATAGTGATTCTATTAAATGGAATGGATATCATGAAACAAATAAAATTATAGAAAACATTGATATAGCCAAAAAATCGGAACAAAACAAAAGTGATGTTAAAAAAAATACCCATAATGAAGACGATTTTTTTATTGACACCAATTTTAGAGATGATAATGAAGAGATATCGCCATATGAGTTAGAAATAAATACTTGTATATCTGTATCTAATGATGTAATTGAAAGAAACGATTCAGATGTTTATGACAAAACTGAACTAGAAACATATGTAAAAGAACCAGATAGTATGTTAGAAATGCCAGAGGACAGTGACGTTTCACTAGGTAAAAAAAAACAACGCATGAAAGATAAACAAGAAAATAAAAAAAAATTTGAAGAACCAGACTTTTTAAAGTATTTAGAACTAAGACAAGATGCAGTAATGGACGAACATCCAGAACTTTCCCTAGAGGATATCACCAAATATCTGTATAACACATGGCTCTATGAAGAGAATTTGAAAACGGACACAAAGAAAGCAGATGACATGGATCAAGCAAATTTAGTCAAAGGTCTAAACCAAGACAAGATTCTTCTAAAGAAGACTCGTAAGAAGACTAAAGTCGACAAAGAAAAAGATAAAGAACAAAGCTTTGAGAAAGAAGAAAATGTCCAAAAAGAAAAATCTAAACGAAGGATTATACGACCATATTATAAAGAAGATTTTTCGGATGCAGAAGATGAAGTCGAATATTTTGACATCTTTAAAATAAAACAAAAAGCACCAAAGTCTATAGACAATTTGAATGAACCAGTTATAACTGAAAACTACCAAAATGATTTCACGAGCAATGAATATGAAGAAGAAATGGGACAAGATGAAATTGATCAAGTAGAAGAATATTTTAGACAACTAACTGCGCCGAAGCCTAATTTATTTAAAGGTTTAATAAGGGAAAAGGTTTGTGAAATCTGTGAAAGAGTTGGCAATCTTGTGAAATGTAAAGGATGTCATTGTATGTTTCACGCAGATTGTGATAAAAAACAGACAGAGATCATCGAAGTAACTGCACCTATTAAAGGGGGAAGGAAAAAGAAGAAGAAAAGAGGAAGGAAAGCAAAAGAAGATATAAACGGCTTAGATTCTGAAAGTCAGAGTGACGAAAAATCTCAGGATGCAAATGTTTCCGACGAAATCCAAAATACGTCCATTGATGAAGAAGAATCTCATATAATAGCTGACGCGGACATATTCGAAGCGCAGCTCTCTGCCAAAATGAAAGAAATCCTTGAAACGCCAGATGAATTGGATTATGATTCGTATTCGAACGATGAAAACGATTGGAGTGACATTGATGTTGGTGAATGCAAAATTGTAGACGTAAAACCTCGTCGAAAAGATCAAGAAGAAAATATTGATTGTTCAGATTTTAAATGCTATAACTGTTTAAAATACGATATACCAATTTGTTTTGTTTGTAAATCATCTATCTCTCCTAAAGATAAAGCAGAACATAGACAGCGGTGTCAAGTAGCGCACTGTCAAAAGTACTATCATCTAGAATGTTTGGACCACTGGCCACAAACGCAATTCAACGCGGGCGAACTTTCTAGAACGAATAAAAGTAATGAATACTGTGAGGCATTGTCGTGTCCGAGACATGTGTGTCATACATGTGTCTGTGATGATCCTAGAGGGTGCAAAACGAGGTTTAGTGGGGATAAGCTAGCTAGATGCATCAGATGTCCTGCTACATACCATACATTCACCAAATGTCTTCCAGCGGGCACACAGATTTTAACTGGCTCTCATATTATTTGTCCCAGGCATTATGAGCATAGGTGAGGGTCATTTTTTTGTTTTTTATTTTCTACCTTATTGTAAGTGGTTATATTGACCTATATATATTAACGGCCTTATTTATAAACGTTGCTTAGTTACTGGTTAGTAAAACACTGATTTGTCTCTTTCTGTCATTATTGATTTGACATACGAAAGAAGAAGACAAAATATTGTTTAACTAATCACCAGTTAAATAAAGTTTATGAATAAGGCGGTAAGTTTACAACTTTTTCTATCATGGGGTGTAGATTGTTATGTCTGTTATTGTCGACTAGTTTCCGTCGAGGTTCGTTAGGTACAAGGTAGGGACAACATGTATGCTACAAAATTACATCATGATTATTTCAGTAATTAAGACGTAACACGCAAACGAACAAACTCACTTTCGCATTTATAGTATTAGTAAGGATAACAGTAGATGTGTATTTTTGATTTGTTTTTTTTTTTTTTCAAATTGTCTTCACACGGAAAATTGTTATATTTACCTCTAAATATTTAGTGTACAATTTTTTTCAACCATTAAATGTGTTGTTTCGTACAAATATACAACTCGTTCTAACACTGACGAAAATTTATCTAAAAGGTATATAAGTATAATATTACTTTTACGAGGATTCGACATGTTCAATTGTTTATGTTAAATAAAATTTAAAATACTCTTAATAAAGATTAATCTAATCTCAAAAAAAATAATTAAAATATCATCATATTTTAATGTTTCAGGCCCGGTAAAGTCCCTTGTCACGTGAATACTGGCTGGTGTTTCATATGCGCTTTGGGTGGTTCGTTGATATGCTGCGAGTACTGTCCCACATCATTCCACGCTGAGTGCCTTAATATTAAACCACCTGAAGGTAACTCTACATTATATACAGAGACGCTAAACCTTGCATCTTCTATTTATTAATTATAAACATACACAGAACCTTGTCAATTTAATTAAATTATTATTATTGTCTTAACTTATAAATGCTTAAATATCTATACATTTTATATTCTGTTCCGTATGTTATGCTGTATTTCTATAATTCTAAAGTAGACAATTCGTTAATTAATTAATGGGTATGTTTTACTTATTTAACAAAGTGTCTTCTTCTTTCGGATGTGAAATCAATAATGACAGAAAGAGACACAATCTGTGTACAACAGAGCACCCGTTTATAATTTGTATTATAAGACCGTTAATCTCCACAGATTATGTGTTTGTTCCTCTGTTTAACTTAATTTCTCACGAGTATGTAAAAAAAAATTGTAACAATATATGTACATTTCTTAGGTGGTTACATGTGTGAAGACTGTGAAACTGGACGGTTGCCGTTGTACGGTGAAATGGTGTGGGTGAAATTGGGACACTATAGGTGAGTTTATTATTTATTATTATTTTATTTACTTAACACTTTATTGTATGTTTGTTTATAAATATAGACAGGGCTAAATGGGCCACTAGATGATAAGTGGTTATCAGCGGCCATAGACATGGACCGCGCTGTAAGAAATATTTCTTCTTCTTACATCGCCATTATGCCAACAACATGGAAAACTAAGATGTGACTGATGTTCCTTGTCCTCAAATGAAACACACCAATGTTGTTGCTTTTTAAAATTTTTGTATTTCATTTATTTTAATCTATTTATTATTATTAGTGGCAGAATCTGATGAAAGGGTGGTATCTACCCAGATGGGCTAGCAGAAAACCTTGCCACCAAGTAAAAGTTATCACGCCATGGAAGCGTCCTTAAAGTGTAATCACACCGGCTCACTCGCACTTTAAATCGAAACAGCAATAAAAGTATTAATGTTCAGTGGTACAGTTATTCACTATTGTAAATTGAACAAAATTAAAATAAAAACTATTTTATGGAAAATATATTCTATTACTATTGTTATAAAATCGAATCTCTCTTGCAGATGGTGGCCGGGTATAATTCTACACCCGTCAGAAATACCACATAACATATTAGCAGTTAAGCACTCCCAAGGAGAGTTTGTGGTACGTTTCTTCGGACAGTACGATCACTATTGGGTGAATAGGGGACGCGTGTTTCCGTTTCAAGAAGGTGAGGATGTACAGTGGTGGTCATATAATTAGAAACACTTCTTACGAATAAAGAAAGTATAACTTCAACGTATAAATGTTCGTAAAAAATATACAAATGATAAATCATTGAACATATTGTTGTCCTATTTATTGTTTAATTTCTTATCTTACATAATGTCAAGGACCGTTGGTAGTGTTTCTAATTATACGACCACCACTGTATATGTGTAATTTTTTATTTTTTTTATGTTCAAAGTTTACAGCCTGGTAAATGCAGTTCCAATCTAACTCATATTGTTCTAATTAATTATGTAAAAACGTTTTCTTATGTAATGTTTTTGATGTAAAAAGATAATTCAGTGTTTAATTGTATTTGAATAAAGATTGATCTCAACATCTTATTTTGTAATTATGACATTGTTCTGTTAAGTAAGTGATGTGTGATGTTAATCTAGTTTTTTTTTTTTTGTTTTAGGTGATTCTGGGAAAGTGTCCAGTCAGAAGTCGAAAATAGATGCAGATTTCACAATGGCGATGGAGCACGCTCAAAGGGCATGCGAAATACTTAAAAGTAAGAAATAAATTGATTACAAATCATAAATTCATGTTTGTGTCTATGTCTTAAATATTTTTCTATTTATTTAAATAGTTGTTGACTTTGATGTTTCGGGCAATAAGTTCTTATACATATTTTTTTTATTGACTGCCTCGTTGGTCTTGTGGGTTAGCTAGTCTTGGGCTCAAATACCAGGTCGGGCCAATAAAATGTTTTGAGATTTTCTGCCGAAAATTCAAAGTAGCAGCTCGTAGCCTGGAAGTGTTTGCACACACACTTGGGCACAATAATATCTCTCTTGAGATTGGCCGCTGTGGCCGAAATCGGTCAGGAGGACCATTATTATTATTTTTTTATTATTATACATTATATATGTATAAATATGTGCTTTAATTTTAATTTGTATATTAATTTTAAAACATTTATTTTTGTTAATATTGTGTTTACATCAAATATTATGTAAATAAATCAAAATTCAAGAGATAATTGCATTGCTTTGTGTGGATATTCTTTAATTGTATATCTTAAAAAAAGGTTAGTGTAGTGTTGCCTTACTAATGTTTTAAATGCGAAAGTCTCCTGTTTCTTAATGCTATTTGAATGTTGGTTCTAGCTGGACGGATTCTAATTAAATTTGCCATAGAAGTCCATTATGCTAATAAAGTAACAGCCTGTGAATGTCCCACTGCTGGGCTAAGGCCTCTTCTCCTCTTTTGAGAAGAAGGTTTTGGAGCTTATTCCACCACGCTGCTCCAATGCGGATTGGTGGAATACACATGTGACAGAATTTCAGTGAAATTTGACACATGCAGGTTTCCTCACGATGTTTTCTTTCACCGTCAAGCATGAGATGAATTATAATCACAAATTAAGCACATGAAATTCAGTGGTGCTTGCCCTGGTTTGAACCCACGATCATCGGTTAAGATTCACGCGTTCTTACCACTGGGCCATCTCGGCTTACCTGTTGTTAACAACAAACACCTTAGTCAGTCGCTGATTTACACTAAAATCAGATGGACAACAGTGTGAATGAAGTATGATGGTCTAATGGAATTTTCGTTCACCGATCGTTGACTCGAGATTGTATGCCAGTGATCATTGTAGGACATTGTTTAGGCTGAACCAAGAAATGTCGTTTTCTCTTCGTCGCTTTCTTTTATGAATATATTTGTTGGTATATTGTTATTGTTAGAGATGGAATGACGTATCATAAACAAAATAGTTAAAATTTAATCAAATTTATAATTTAATTTTAATTTCCAGCCGCATCGCCCAACGACGAGGAGTCGATCGACATAGCGTCGTCCCTGCTGCCGCCGCACTACGTGAAGCTGCGCGTCAACAAGCCGTGCGGGTCGCTGTGTGGGAGGAAGATAGACATAGAGGAGAGCTCGCTCACTCAGTGCGAGTGCGACCCCGACGACGCGGACCCGTGCGGGCTCTACACGCAGTGTCTCAATAGGTTATACGCCATCTATATATGTTCTTGGTTACTGAAAGAAATCAGTATGTGCTTATCTTGTTTGGCGGCAGAATATTTGATGAATGGGTTGTACCCACCTAAGCAGATGTTCTAGCGCAACTGACTACAACTGAAACAGCAGTACTTTGTATTGTTGTGTTCCGGTTTGAAGGGTGAGTGAGCCAGTGTAATTACGGGCACAAGGGACATAACAACTCAGTTCTCAAGGTTGGTGGCGTATTGGCGATGTTAGCGATTGTTAACATTTCTTACAATGCCATTGTCTATGGTCGTTGCTGACCACTTACCATCAGATGGCACAAATGCTCGTCCGCTTACCTATACAATAAATTAAAAAAAAGCAGCCTTTCTTAAATGTACCATCAGGTTACTATTATATCGTACTCATGTACATTGCCGACTTTGTGATGTTATGTTATTAAATTAGATTTTAGATGAAATTAAAAAAAAATCGTCGGATGTTAATACACATTCTGGCACAAGTGTCGTAATGGTCGAAGTTATACATTTATTTTTGGACAAGCTCTCATTCGCCAAGTCTGGTGTGTAACAAATAAGGAACTAATTCCAATTAGATACTCCAGACCGATTTCGGTCACGGCGGGCAATCTCAAGAGAGATTAGTCAAATGCGTAGGAGATATTATAGTGCACAAGTGAGTGCGCAAACACAGGTGCACTCACTATTCCCTAGCTCTCATAATCCGATGAACGGCAATCGGACACGACCGGAAAGATCACGCAGGACCAACAGCTTAACGTGCTCTCCGAGGCACGGGAGTGTACACACTTCTAACTTCCGGACTCCGGGCTGGCCAACTATTAATAGATATTGCTTAACAATGAGCACTCTACCAACATAATTGATTATGACGTAGGATAGTATGTAGTGTATAAACTATGAAGACACTACTAAGATGTTTCGATATAGAAATCATAATACAAATCGTGTTTTCGTGTTACAGAATGCTACTGACCGAGTGCGGACCGACGTGTCGAGCAGGGGATCGTTGCAATAACAGAGCGTTCGAGAAACGTCTGTACCCGAAGATGACACCCTACCGGACACCCCACAGGGGATGGGGGTTGAAGACACTCGTCGATATTAAAGCAGGTATTGCATATAATTGATGTGACGCTTGTTATTATTTGCAATTAGCGTTTTATTTTAATTTTTTGTACAATCTTTAATCGGATTTTACGGTCTGCTTAATTGCTTGGAACATTGAAGAAGTATTGAGAAATGAGAAGATGCATACTAGTTAAAAAATAACTATAATTTTTTTAATGAAGATATAAGTGAAGATCTACAGTGAATACAACTTCGAATGATAGCAGTTTAAACTTTTTTGTTAAAATATATTAGAATTTAGAAACATTACGTGTTTTTTTTAAAATGTAATTCCATGGTTCTCGTATGGCTTGGTTATGGTGGTCCATGGGTGACTCACCATCATATTTACATATCTATAAATAGAAAATAATGATTTATAATTAATTGTATATTAAATAGAAGTATCGTTGTTTCTTTCAAGGTCAATTCGTCATCGAGTACGTTGGTGAGCTGATCGATGAAGACGAATTCCAGCGGCGCATGCGCAGGAAACACGAGGTCCGAGACGAGAACTTTTATTTCTTGACATTGGACAAGGAGAGGATGATTGATGCCGGTCCGAAAGGGAACTTTGCAAGGTTAGTGACCTTGAGGTTGAAAGATTGATGTTGCTTGATTGATTTAATATATTTAAGTAACCAGTGCAATCTAATTAAGTTTGTTTTCATTCAATATTCTCATAAATGATTATTTATCTCTTTTTTTTTTTACAGTAGTTAGTTTAATACTATCCATTCTCAAAGATTATAATATTCGAACAGGATTTTTTGAGTAATAAGGGTTTATTCCGATCTGTGGTTCGGACCCGTAAAGATCGTTATGTTTTTCTGTTATGAAAATGCACCCGTTGCACACGTATGCACAGGGTCAAGTAATGTTATGATAGAGAGAGATAGATTACGTATTGAATTAAATTTTAAATTTAAAAAAAATGTTCTTGGCTGTACACAGGATTACGTTTGCCTATTAGTAATTTAGATGTTTTACTATTTTCAAACACTAGATGTCGTCTTTTGTTTCTCCTTTCAAATTGTTTGATTGGACAAACTCTTTTAAAAACAAAACTTTTGAAACAAATACATTTTTCAGTCTAAACTAGAGAAATCATGTTTTGTTAATACTTCATGATCTCTAATAGTATGTATTTGTAATTGTGAAATCAATATTTTCCTTTGAGAATCGCCATAAACTTTATATACATAAGGTCCTGCAGACCGATTTCGGCCACGGCGGCCAATCTCAAGAGAGATTAGCCAACTGCGCAGGAGATATTATAGTGCACAAGTGTATGCGCAAACACAGGTGCACTCTCTTTTCCTTAGCTCTCATAATCCGATGGGACGGCAATTCGACACGACAGGAAAGAGTTCAGACGCAGGATCAACGGCTTAACGTGCTTTCCGAGGCGCGGGAGTGTACACACTTACAACTTCCGGATTCGGGGCTGCTACTGAGAATTATCTGAAAGAAAAACCGAATAACTTTTTATTGGCCTGACCTGGGAATTGAACCCAGGACCACCGGGTCTGCGTCCTTATATCTAGCCAAATTTTTTTTTTTTTCGCTGGGAAATCTCCTTACGCGGGGGTGTATTTGGGGCTCGCCATATGTCCTGGGCACCGAGTGTGCCCCGGTCATCGGAATACCCACTAAAAACCCAGCGGTACCCTTCCCGTCTTAACGGGAGCGCCACGGGATCGCTTGCGCATGCTACCGTGACGCTCCGACTTATATCTAGCCACGAGACCAACGAAAAAAAAAAAAAACCAAATTATTTATACATAATATATATCTTTAAATGAAAGTTACTATAAATATGAGATTAGTAATATAACTTCGATACCGTTTAACTTTGATTTGATTACCATGATATACCATATCATGGTGAAGGTTTTTATATCGAATTGTTGTAACTCGCCGCTAGATGGCGTCGCAGCACGTCAGCTTGTATACCGTTGAAACGATAGCGATGCCAATTGCTATATATGTACAGGGCAACACGCCTGCCTGGTTTTAATAGTAAGCTATAAATAAATCGACTTCGCGAATGTCGTACAATCGCCAAGGTATATAATATGTTTCAGGTTCATGAACCATTCCTGCGAGCCGAATTGTGAGACGCAGAAATGGACGGTGCTGGGTGATATACGCGTCGGTCTGTTTGCGCTTTACGACATACCTGCTGTGAGTATGGTTGTTGTACTAGCGTCCGCCGGCGGGGCTGTCTCCAACGCATAGTAAAAGAAAAAAAGTAACAGCCTGAGAATGTCCCACTGCTGGGCTAAGGCCTCTTCTCCTTTTTTTTTTTGAGGAGAAGGTTTGGAGCTTATCCCACCACGCTGCTCCAATGCGGGTTGGTGGAACACACATGTGGCAGAATTTGAGTGAAATTTGACACGTGCAGGTTTCCTCGCGATGTTTTCCTTCACCGTCAAGCACGATATTAATTATAATCACAAATTAAGCACATGAAAATTCAGTGGTTGAGATTCACGCGTTCTAGCCACTGGGCCATCTCGGCTTTTAAGAATACGAAAAAATTTAATTATTATCTTCATTTACAGAATAGCGAACTGACGTTCAACTACAATTTAGAATCAGCCGGTATTGAGAAGAAGAGATGTATGTGTGGTGCGAAGCGTTGTTCGGGATATATAGGAGCTAAGCCGAAACAGGTATAAATACACAATTATTATATAAAACGATATGACTTCAATTAATTATAGCGTTTAATCGTCATAGTAAAATGTGATATGTTTCGTATTTAACTTGTAAGATATAACAGTATCATTCAACAGATTAAAAAGAAATTGTGCACGCATTTCGTGTGTTTTTTTTTTTCATAGGATAGGTAGCATATGGGCCACTTGATGGTAAGTGGTCACCAACGCCCATAGACATTGGCGTAAGAAACGTTTACCATCACTTACATCGTAAATGCGTCACCAACCTTGGGAACTAAGTTGTTACGTCCCTTGTGCCTGTAATTACACTGGCTCACCCATCAGGTATTCTACCGACCTACAAAACAGCAGTACTTGGTATTGTTGTGTTCCGGATTGAAGGGTGACTGAGCCAGTGTAATTACAGACACAAGGGATATAACATCGTAGTTCCCAAGGTTGGTGGCGCATTGGCGCATTGGCGATGTTTATTTTAAAGAAATGTACAATGCCACTGTCTATGGGTGACCACAAACCATTAAGTGGCCCACATGCTCGTCCGCTTATCTATATTAAAAAAAAAGGCTGTAATGTACTAAACTTTATTTGTTTTAGTATCTAATTATATATATTGCATCACGCAAACGCGATTTTTAATTTAGTTTCTTGACATTATTACTTATATTTTTACAATTACTTATTTATTACATAACATAATTATAATATAACTACAGCTACTAAAATGTTATGTATGTAGTAAAGATTTTTTTTTTATTATTTGATATAATGTATGCAAAATGGCCACCTGATGGTAAGTGATCGTCACCGCTCATAGACATTGAGAAATAATAACCATCCATTACATTGTCTATGTCCACTAACCTTGGAAACTATGATGGTCGTTTGTGTCTGTAGTTACACGGGCTAACAGATGGGTTTGTATAAAATTTTACCGCAACGTAAAATAAAAAAAGAAGCCGCCATGGCCCAGTTGTAAGAACGCGTGAATCTTAACCGATGATCGTGGATTCAAACCCGGGCAAGCATCACTGAATTTCATGTGCTTAATTTGTGATTATAATTAATCTCGTGCTTGACGGTGAAGGAAAACATCGTGAGGAAACCGGCACGTATCAAATTTCACTGAAATTCCGTCACATGTGTATTCCACCAACCCGCATTGGAGCAGCGTGTCGGAATAAGCTCCAAACCTTCTCCTCAAAAGAGGTGAAGAGGCCTTAGCCCAGCAGTGGGACATTCACAGGCTGTTACTTTTATAAATAAAACATGACACTCATAAAACTGAATAATTTTCTATGCAGGATGATCAACCAAAGAAATCTAAGATAACAACGAAGCGTACGTACAAAAAGCGTAAACAGATCGAGGACTCGCCATCGACCAGCCGGACGAAACCGAAAAACAGAGTCGGGAGACCGAATAAGCCAAGAGAATTGACGGAAATAGAAAAGGATCTGCTGATAATAAAGAACGCGACGAGTGGAATATCTAGCGACTCAGAATGCAGCGGAAGGCTCAGTAGTATTGATAGTTCAAGAGATGCCAAAGCTTTGAAGAGGAAACGAACGAATGTGTCGACGGAGGAAGTACCCTCGTCCCCGAGTACGAAACGGATGAAGAGTGAACAGAAATCGAGCGAATTAGAATGATTGAGTTTTGTTCGAAATCATGTTAATAGTTTCGTTTGTACGTTGAGAATTATGAATTTTATTTACTTGTAAATAATTAGTTATCGCTTTACATATCAGCTGCTATGAATAAATATGTATTCGAAGTTTGGTCGTATTTTTATTATTATTTCATTAGTGGTCACCAACGCCCATAGACGATGGCATTGTAAGAAATGTTAATCATCGCTTACATCGCCAATGCGCCACCAAACTTGGGAACTAAGATGTTATGTCACTTGTGCCTGTAATTACACTGGCTCACTCACCCTTCACACCGGAACACAACAATACAAAGTACTGCTGTTTTGCGGTAGAATATCTGATGAGTGGGTGGTACCTACCCAGATGAGCTTGCACAAAGCTTACCACCGAGTAAACCTGTTAATGATAGTCTGAAAAAAAAAAAACGAAGTATTGCTCTTTTGCGGTAGAATATCTGATGAGTGGGTGGTACCTATCCGGACGAGCTTGCACGAAGCTCGTAAAACATTGACGTAACAATTGCTTATAGGATTGTCTTAGTATGTATATTATATATTTGACTAATTATATGTGTAGTTGTGTACGCTATCTATGAATAGGGCCTAGGCCGGTTGCCCTTAAGGTAGGTTTACATTGATCCAACTTTTTTTTTTTTTTAACACAGGCGCCAGGTTTCGTAATTGTAGATAAAAACCTACAGGTAAAGTCTGCCAGCAACGATTCATATAAAATCGAACTTCACGTGCTTAAAAGTAATTTATCAACTCCAATCAAATTTATTACTTTTTTATAACGTGGCATAGATTAAAAATATAATAACCCTATGTGAGTAGAGCTTGATGTTTTTTCGTGAATACGAAAAATAAAAGTTACCCTTGTTACAACTTTCAATCTAATATACTTAAGATTAAGCTCCTCCAGACCGATTGCGGCCACGGCGGCAATCTCAAGCGAGATTAGCCAACTGCGCAGGAGATATTATAGAGCACAAGTGTGTGCGCAAACACAGGTGCAGCCTCTTTTCCTTAGCTCTAATAATCCGACGGGATGGCAATCCGACACGACCGGAAAGAGTTCAGGCGCAGGACCAACGGATTAACGTGCTTTCCGAGGCACGGGAGTGTACACACTTCCAACTTCCAGACTCCGGGCTGCTACTGAGAATTTTCTGACAGAAAGACCCAATAACTATTTATTGGCCCGACGATTGGAATTGAACCCAGGACCACCGTTTCTGCGGCCTTAATCTAGTCACTAGACCAACGAGGCAGTCAACATAATAAACTTAAAGATTCATTAAATAAAATACTTTTCTTGTTTCTCGATACGAGAGTCGAACTCTCTTGAATTAAATTATCAAGACTGGTATATACACGGATTGCTTTGTTTGTTTATTTAAATAAACATGTAATGTTTAAAAACCTTTAATGTTTATCCTTTAATGTTTTCAATTTATATTGTTAAAGTAGATATTGTGTTATATACAGTGGTGGTCATATAATTAGAAACACTTCTTATGAATAAAGAAAGTATAAATTCAACGTAAAAATGTTCGTAAAAAATATACACATTCAATAATTAATAATCATGCAATAATATAGCCACTCAAATAAAAAACTCATTAAATGCATAAAATATAAAACATATCTTACGTTTAGTTAAAAAATGAGTCTTACACATGTAGGAGTTTATTTTCTGTTACTGGCCGGTTGGACGCCTAATTAGAAACATTTTAAAAAAGCATCCGTAGCTCGTTCTTTTTTTGAAATTGGAGAATAACAATTACTTTTCTATTATTTTGGCGACAATTCAAAATTTTATCTGAATATTATTTTGTTCAAAATGGGCAAAAATAAAAGTAGTGACGCGTCAACTAGGCAAATCATTGTTAATTTACATAAAGATCATAAGTGGGCGTACAGAGCTGAGCATTTAAATTGTTCTGTTAAAAAGTTTTTAATGCAATTGATCATTATAAAACACATGGAACTGTTGAAAATGTTCTTAGAAAGGCTCGGCCAAGAAAATCCTCTCCCAGAGAAGATACGCTAATCGTTCGTGTTGCTAAAAAAGACCCAAGTAAAGGCTCCAACCAGATTAAAAATAAAGTTTTTTCGCCTGATGACCCGAGAAACATCTCGTCAAGACTGATACGCCGAAGATTAGTGGAAGCTAAATTGTTTGGAAGAATCTCTCGAAAGGTACCTTCATACCAAGCAACACCGAGAGAGGCGATTATTATTCGCTAAAAAATATGTTAATTGGACGGTACGAGAATGGAAAAAAGTGGTATTTTCAGATGAAACAAAAATAAATATGGTAAATTCCGATGGAAAGCGCTATGTTAGACGTTCTGTAAACAATGCTTTTAATTATAAATACACAAGGAGTATAGTCAAGCACGGTGACGGAACAATGGATCAATGGCAATACAAAAATATCTTAGAGCACACAATGATTCCCTACTCGGGCGATCATTTGCCTATAACCTGCTTATATACCTGCCATCTTTCAGCATGACAATGACCCTAAACACACGGCCAATAGCGTCAAATGTTTCCTTAGCGAACAGCGTAAATCCGTTTTAGACTGGCCAGCAAATAGTCTGGATTTAAACCCGATAGAAAATTTCTGATATATTGTTAAAAAGAAAGTCTCAAACAAACGTAACACCAGTCAAAACGAACTATATGAAGCATTTGTTGAAGCATGGAATTCAATCCCCCTAGAAAAATGTATGAAATTGATTGAATCAATGCCACGTCGTTGCAGTGCTGTTATTGAAAATAAGGGATACGCCACTAAATATTAATTATAACTATTGGTAGGCTGTGGATAGTAGCTATTTCGTAAATAACAATACTAATTACTAATACTTAAAAAAATATTGTTTTTATATTTTTTGTTGTTGTTTCTAATTTGTTGATCATTCAAATTCAATTCAAATTCATATTTCTTTATTCAATATAGAAGCGTTACACTTGCTTATTGATCGTCATAAATCTACCACCGGTTCGGAAATAAACACCTCAGACCTGAGAAGAACCGGCGAAAGAAACTCAGCGGGTTTTTTTTAAGCGATAAGCTTAAACAATTATAATTAATTTACATTATAATATTATTTTTATTTGAAAAAGCCTGGATGCGATCGTTTCATTCCCAAGGTGTGCAATCATCTAAGAAGTCATTGATTGCGTAATATCCTTTAGCACATAAGCGTTCCTTAACAATTCTTTTAAATTTCACAATTGAATATTTTTGAACGCTCTCTGGGATACTGTTGAAGAAGCGTATACATTGTCCCATAAAAGACTTACTAACCCTGTGTAATCTAGTAATAGTGGTTGTAAGTTTATACTTGTTCCTGGTGTAAACAGTATGTATGTCACAATTTCTGGGAAAATCTTGCGGTGTTCGTTTGTGATACCTTGATTTACTTTATTTTCTGTTTTTGAAGTGATAACCTTTTATGGGACGGTAAGCCGCTTCGTAACGTAACGCGTTACGGTGCCACTCTATCTGGCTTCCCTTTCTTTCTCGCATACGGCAGCAGTATGTACGCTTCTCCTCTCTCCCTTTATTATTTATTTATACTATTTTATTACCGACGCGGATTGCTTTACCTGAGAGTTACTAACCTAACGCCATCTAGCGTATACAGATAGTACTTATAATAATTTAGTAACTCTCAAGTACTAATTTAAATTATATTTAGTAATAAATATTATCACTTCTGTCGAGCGTCCCGAGACGCACACGTTTTTTTTACTTCGTTTTTCCCTATTCACCCACCCTTCCTTTTTCACTGTTTATGGCCTCCTGGTAAACTCCTGGTAACTTTAAAATCACTGCCTTCCAATCAATTTTTATCCTTTTCCTATACTTACGCACAAGTGAAGCCGCGGGCAATAGCTAGTTAAATGTATAGTATCGAAAAACGAAAAGAAATATATATATATATAACATAATTCGTTATATCTTATTCATTATCCGTAACATGTACAGTTTTTATTAATAAGCCATTACACTAAAAAAATATGATACATACGAATACAGGCAGAGATTTAATCTTTCAATTATCATAATTTTACAGACTATCATTAACAGTTAGCTAAAGTTTCAGCCAATTCAACTGAACAGTTGCAGGATTTTCATCGGATAAATTTTCGACGTGATTCATTATCATAACTTTATTACTTATTAACCGAAAATAACACAAACACAAAATTTCAAGTGAAGTTTGCCACAATACGTTAGTTAAAACTGCTCTCCAATCAGTAATCAGTAAGATTAGCGCGGACAAACGCAAAGACAAACAGACAAAAAATCTATCAATCATTGTTTTGAGTGCTATTGCGTTGATAAAGGCCCCCGATAATTGTTTTACTCAGATATCATCCATGTACAGACAGCGGTCAGTTACATTTTTATTACATGTAAGTATAGATGAGGCATTCATAATTTGTTCAATAAATATAGGTACATAGTTACGTTTTGATAACATTTACTGAATAATTGAGGTTTCTCTCATAAGCTATTGTGGCATGAAATTATGTTAAGGTAAATAGTTGATAATACAAGAAATATGTTCGTACAAGTTAGATATTTGTGTGAAGCCTCAAGATTTTCATTGCCTTGGGTTATCGTGAAGGTTCGAACGTGCTTATATACAATATTTGATAATTATTCAATTATATTGTACGCGCAGTGATGTTGGCAGCTTAGTATACAAATGTATATTAACTAGCATTTCCCCGCGGTTTCACTCGCATAGTTCTCGTTCCCGAAGGAATACGGGTATAAAATTTAGCCTTTGCTACTCGCTGATAATGTAGCTTTCCATTGGTGAACGAATTTTGAGCACCGGTTTAGTGGTTTAGGCGTGTAAGCGTAACAAACAAACAAACAAACTCTAATTAGCATTTATAATTTTAGTTAGGATACTAGTTAACGCCCGCGTGTTGGCAGGGACGTATAAGATATAGAAAAAAACTATCAATCCTTCGGGTTCAAGCTTAAATTAAATAAAAAAATAATAATATTTTTTTTTATTGCATAGGAATGCGGGCGAGCATATGGCCACCTGATGGTAAGTGGTCACCAACGCCCATAGACATTGGCATTGTAATATATGTTAACCACCGCTTGCATCGACAATGCGCCACCAACCTTGGGAACTAAGATGTTATGTCCCTTGTGCCTGTAATTACACTGGCTCACTCACCCTTCAAACCGGAACACAATAGCGAGTACTGCTGTTTTGCGGTAGAATATCTGATGAGTGGATGGTACCAACCCAGACGAGCTTGCACAAAGTCCTACCACCAAGTAAATAATAATAATATTAATTAATTTCATATAAATTTCATCAAAATCAGTTCAGCGATATAAAGGTGAAAGATTAACAGACAACGTTAGTTTAGTCTTAATAATATGACTATAGATAGAACTAACCACTGCCTCGTTGGTCTAGTGGCTAGTTATAAGGCCGCAGACCCGGTGGTCCTGGGTTCAAGTCCCAGGTCGGGCCAATAAATAGTTATTGTGTTTTTCTGACAGAAAATTCTCAGTAGCAGCCCGGAGTCTGGAAGTTGGAAGTGTGTACATTC
Source organism: Nymphalis polychloros (assembly GCA_905220585.2). Lineage (NCBI taxonomy): Eukaryota > Metazoa > Arthropoda > Insecta > Lepidoptera > Nymphalidae > Nymphalis > Nymphalis polychloros. The sequence continues at coordinate 2,147,175 of HG992264.1, read as the reverse complement.
CCGTGCCTCGGAAAGCACGTTAAGCCTGGTCCTGCGCCTGAACTCTTTCCGGTCGTGTCGGATTGCCGTCCCATCGGATTATGAGAGCTAAGGAAAAGAGGGTGCACCTGTGTTTGCGCATACACTTGTGCACTATAATATCTCCTGCGCAGTTGGCTAATCTCTCTTGAGATTGGCCGCCGTGGCCGAAATCGGTCTGGAGGACATTATTATTATTATAGATAGAACTGGTTTTGTAATAATTATAAGAATATTACGTGTAAAACCGCAAAATGTAAAAACAAGTCGATATATAATAGAAATTTATATTACTGCTCTCTTATTAAAATGATGTCGTATTAAATATAATTTCGCCGACGTTTTTGCGTTACAACAATTTCGCAATATAATGTCAAAATTGCTTTCGTCTATATGAAAATTTAAATTCAAAAGGTTATAATGTAAAGGTGGGTTTCCATTGAATGACTCAATTTTTTACAAATAACTTTCGTTAGCATTACGTTCATATCGATTTAAAATTGAAGATAATTAAAAAATCTTGCCAATTATCCTTTCGAGAAGACTCGGTTTTACTTATTTAGTTATTTATGTAGTTTTATTAAATTCAACTCATTACAATTATTGTTTTTGATATAGATGTATTTTTAATTTAAAATCTGTTCGTCTGCCAATAGTAGTGATTTGTATTGTTATTTTTTTTTCAAGTTTATCGTCAAAGTTTTAAACCACGGAGCCCAATATGTATCTTGTGTCTGTAATTACGCTTTCTCGTCAATCCAACCGAATACAGCAATATAAAGTATTGTTTCGCCCAGAGGGAGAATAAATTTAAATCATTCTGATTTAGAAATATTACAAAACTTTTATAGAACAAATTAATTCGTGAAATTTTAAACGTTATAATTTCTGTTACATTTATTTATCTAAATAGTATGGAGCTTGTATTAAAACATTCATTTTATGTATATATTTAAAATGTGTATTTCATTTGAGAAACATAGTATCTAGTGAGTTTATTGACGTTTCTTCTCGAAAGAATCAACATTCTAAATGCGTATTTTGATGAATAAGTCATCTGGACTCTATAACGTCAAATGCAAACCTATTTCTATTACAAATAAATACTGGCATACTAATTGTGATGGTGCCTGGTAATAAGCATGCAAAAAATAAATTAAAAATAAAATACATAAGGCTCAGACAACACGTCTGTGGGGATACAAATACAATAAAAATAAAAGTGGTGTGGCCTTCACATTCAATCTTATTATTAATCATGTAATAACGTCTACATAATTCTTTAAAACGACATTAACTTTAAAGAATATTTCGATTTTGAATCATTGAAACACAGGCTCTTAAACACATAATTAAGATATTTTTTGTTATCCGTAGCATGGCTCGTTTATTAATTATTTTATTGCCAAGAATGCGTCACGCATTATACCGTTTAAATGGGCATACATTAAGTGATAATATAAAAAAAAATTCAATCCCAAACAATAAGCTTACATTCCCTTTAGACACCCACATAGGTTTCTATGTGCACTTTTTAGGGGTTAAGTTTAACGTTCCTCGAAATAGTTTTTGTTAGAAAAAAAAAAAACGTGTGCGTCTCCGGACGCTCGACAGTAGTGATAATATTTATTATTAATTATAATATATTAAATATATTTTAAATTAGTACTTGAGAGTTGCTAAATTATTATAAGTACTATCTGTATACGCTAGATGGCGTTAGGTTGGTAACTCTCAGGTAAAGCAGTCCGCGTCGCTCATAGTGGCGCCGTGACGCGTTACGCTACGAAGCGGTTTACCCTCCCATAAGAAGTTATCACTTCAAAAATACAAGTATGAATTCAGCGGCTTAGTGAATAATTTCAGAGTACCTAACAGAGTAATACAATCCCGGAGTTGCGCATTTATAATATTAGTATCAGTATATAAATAATGAATATCATCAAGGAAAGATTCGATTTCCGACGCGGCGTTTTTCGTTTTTATTTATTATCTATTTCCCCAACAAGAAATGAAAATATTTTCGAGCCAAACAATGAAAATATCAATCACGGTTTTTTCTCAGATATTTATTATGTTTTTCCTAGAGGCGATGAATTTTAATGAGTTCTTTTTTTCAAATTTAGAATGCCTGGCAATTCGGTTGCTACGGCCATTTCCAATTGCGCAGGGCTATTATAGTACTAAAGTGTAAAAAACCTCGACACGATCTCGCAGCCCCTCCGATCTTTCTTTAAGACGGTCATCGCAGTGGTTTTTAGATGGTACCGTCTTCAGTGGCATCTTTACTTTCCGTGGGCATCTTTACCTAAGCATTCCCTATACTAGTTTCCATTGAATATTTTTTTATATGTGGAAGTAGGCGCAATTTTAGTTCATGTTTCATATATAAACATTGCAAAAAAGTCAATGAAAAAGGTCTAGAGTGGATTTATGCGAAATCGGGACAGACAATATAAACATTTTTTTAAATACTCAAGGGCAGACTCTGACTTTTCTGCCCTTCACCTATATTTCATCTGTGCCTCTGACATTTTAACTTAAGTAATTAAACCTTAGAAAAAGACATACCGCGGAAATGGTACATACATTTTTAATAAAATCACTTGAATTGAATACGTGTTTTTTTTTTAAATATAACAAATACTTAATAAAGATAGACAGCATGTAATAATTACCAGATTGCGTATATGATATACAAATATCTAACCACGGAATAATTAAAACTGACAACAGTAAATTAGTGTTAGTGTCGTTAACTGTTTTTCATCTTTTAGTCGAATGTACGGCTTACAATAATGACTAAACGCTTATGTAATTTTTTTTATGGCATACGGAGGCGTGCGAGCATGAGGGCCAGCCACCAGATGGTAAGTGGTCACCAATAGACAATGGCATTTTAAGAGATGTTAATCATAGCTTACATCGCAAATGCGCCACCAACTTTAGAAACTAAGATGTTATGTCCCTTGTGCCTGTAATTGCACTGGCTCACTCACCCTTCAAACCGGAACACAACAATACAAAGTACTGCTGTTTTGCGGTAGAATATCTGATGAGTGGGTGGTACCTACCCAGACGAGCTAGCACAAAGCCCTACCACCAAGTACTACCTAAGTACCACCAAGTATTTACTTAGTTAAAAAAAAAGTTTAAATGAAGGATATAAAGAAACCTTATTTTTTTAAGTTAATTCATGTTTATAAACTAGTATAACAATTGTCTTATTATTGTGGTCACCAATGACGTTAGATGTTAAAAGTGAATTAAAATAAATAATAAAAAAACAAAAGACAAGCCCTTAGATTTACTAATAAATGTATAATCTATATATATAAAAATCTCGTGTCATCAGTTAGTGTTTATACTCCTCCGAAACAACTTGACCGATTTTGATGAAATTTTATATTCTGTAGGTCTGAGAATAGGTTTATAACTAATTTTATACCCCTAAGCGTTAAAGGTGCCTCGCACGAAAACAATTTTTTCAATTTTTGGACAAATTCTTTTTTATTGTTTTTTTTTATGTAAGAGGTGGCAAACGAGCTGGAGGCTCACCTGATGGAAAGTGACTACCACGGCCCATTGACATCTGCAACATCTGAGGACTTGCAGGTGCGTTGCCGGCCTTTAAATGTGGCGTTAAAAATACATACAACCCTAAATTTTCACCCTTCTACCATCAACCCTTTTTTTAAAAGTGATATTAGTATCTAATTCAATCATTTTCAACCTCGGTCGATAACTCGATCAATTAACACTTGATCGGTTATCCCCGTCAGGGTCTATTGTTGTCACTTCTCACCATCTACGCAGCATGGAGTAGGGATGGGAGCGTTCTCCTGTCTCCCTTGCAATAAGCTGTATCTCATTTCTTACACAGTTTTCGGAAAAAAATCGGCCGTCATTATTATTCTAGCTGCCCGTCCCGACTTCGTACGGGTAAAATAAGGATTTTATCCCGTGCATTTTTTAATTAATAAGATATAAACATTCACTCATACAGTACAGTGTATGTGTGTTCGGTACAGGGCATATAATAATAATGCATAAAGTAAAGTACAACATGCTCTACATATTTTTTCATTTATTGGAACAAAGTTCTTTTTCTACCGCAAAGTAGAGTGACCTGGCAGAAATTGTCATGTAACAAAAAAGCGTTGTCCTCCAAGCGACCTTTCTCCTCTTTCTTTCTTACTGATTCTTTCTATTCTAGCAGTTGTATGTGTATGTATGTGTGTGCAAATATTCAGATTTGACATTAAGGATTGTGTGCGGCCAATGAGATAACCTCAATTCTATACAAATGTAAATATAATTTGAACTCTTTTTTTTAAACTTATAATTCGCTATTTTATATTTAATTTTGAATAAATTACTATTTTCCCCTATTCTCTTATTTCCTATATTCCCCGTCCAGGAAGTAATACAGCGTGAGGAAATCTGCATGTGGACATTCTGCCACATGTGTATTCCACCGATCCGCATTGGAGCAGTGTGAAGGAATAAGCTCCAAAACTTCTCCTCAAAAAAAGGAGAGAAGGCCTTAGCCAACCAGTAGGACATTCACAGGCTGTTACTACATATACCACAGACACGTTTGAGAGTAGAGAGCGGTGCTGGAATGTCATGCCGCTTGCTGTCATGGCATACGACTAGGTCTTACCTCCAAAGCACGTCAATATATGTTTAACATAATATATTATTTTATTTAAATCAAGTCGTCGCATTTCCTCAATAAATTCTTATTCTGTTGATCACTCTATCATATTATGTCGCACACATAGACAAGGGAACGTAAAATCACTTTATGGCATGTAGGAGACTAGTTGCTCGGTGTAGTTGTATTAAGGTAAATTTAGTTCTGATTGACTTATAAATGATGAGAGATTGGAAATCTATACCACCGATAATCATCTATACTACTATATAAATATATTGGTTCTGTCTGTACATTTTTGTTCACCTAATTTTGTGATAAATAACCGTTTTATGATGCAGTGATTCACATTATACTATTTTATTCATTTTTGTCTGTCTGTCTGTAAGTCTTCTTATAACTCAAGAACAAATTTATTATACGATTTGTGCATGTAATTGAACTATGTGCGTATGTGTGTGTTGTCAAGACAATAGAAATACAATTTATCTGTCAGGGATTCCATATACATCCCTGATTGACAGATAAAAATATCCTTACCTTTTTTGGTGATAGGGCAATGTGCAAGCCCGCCTGTGTATGTACCCAATCATTACATATTTTACCGCCGAACACAATATTTAGTATTGTTGTGTTCTGGAGTGGGGAGGGTGAGCCTGTTTAACCACAGGCATACTAACATCTTAGTTCACGAGGGCCCATTTATCAGGGGTTTTTATTAATTTTATCACCTTTGCTTGTATTGTAATATTGAGTCACTAGAATTCACTCGGTGGCAAAGCTTTGTGCAAGCTCTTCTGGGTAGGTACCACCCATTCATCAGATATTCTACCGCAAAACAGCAGTACTTTAAATTGTTGTGTTCCGGTTTGAAGGGCGAGTGAGCCAGTGTTATTACAGGCACAAGGGACATAACATCTTAGTTCCCAATGTTGGTGGCGCATTGGATATGTAAGCGATGGTTTACATTTCTTACAATGCCATTGTCTATGAGCGTTGGTGACCACTTACCATCAGGTGGCCCATATGCTCGTCCGCCTACCTAGAAAATAAAAAAAAAGACATTTCATAGGTGATGAAAATGAGGTAGACTATAACTTAAGGTAAATTAATTTCAACGTAACAAAGTTTTCATGAAGCTAGAGATGTCTCAGCGCTGCGAGTCTCATTTAATTTACATACATTTTGTGAAATCTTTGCTACTATCTAGCGGTTAGAGTTAGTTCATTGTTTTTAGTAAAATCAAAATACACTCTAAGTAGGTTTTTATAAGCACTTTCCAAATTTTCATGAAGGACAGTCACTGAAATTACATTACAAGTGGACGGACTAAAGGTTCACCTGATGAGTGGTCGCCAATCAATAGGCAGTGGTGCTGTAAATATTATCTATTCCTTAAATCGCCAATGCATCACCAACCTTGAGAACTAAGATGTTCTCTGCTTTGCGTGTTTAGCTGGCTCACTCACACTTCAAACTGAAACACAGCAATGCTTTTTACTGTTTGGCCGTAGAATATGTGATAAGTGGGTGGTACCTACTTAGACGGATTTGCACTAAGGCCTACCACGAAGTGGATTGAAAAATACGTCCAATTAGCATATTATGTAACATGTCGCACTACACAGGCCCAAGGGCGATGACTTTTTCGTTCCAAAACTTGATGGCATATTGACGATATGAAGGGATTGTTAATAATTTTTACAGTAATAATGTCTATAGGTCGTGGCGCCCCCTTACCATCGTGTGGCCCATTTGCCAGCCATCCATCCATTGCCAGTATTTGTATCATGGGCTTAATGTTGAAAAATTGAATACAGATTTAGAATTTGACATTGATATATTAATCTAAAGCCTGAAAATGTTGAACTATAATTCAGTAGAATTTATTGTATCGTTTATCCCGTTTAAAGTGTCGGCTTTCTTGTTAAAAGTGAAGAAGAATGTGACTATTAGTGTCATCGTGGTTGCTTTTCAAAGTGATAGATTTCTCTGTTTTGTTGGTCGAAAAGAAATGTAATTGGTTAAGGGAATTGTAACTTATGTAAGCGTGTCTTTCAACGTTGCTAGTAAAATTTTTCAATATTACTCCGAAGATAATTTTTTATTTAAAAATAAACATATTAAAAGATAAAAAGATGAACACCACGGAACATAAACGGGCCAGATTTTTTTTCATAATAAATCTGCTATAGTATTTTCACTTGAATCAGAGCAGCGTGATGGAGTGAGCTCCAAACCTTCTCCTCGAAAAGGGGAAGACACGTTGTCAGTGGGACATTTACAGTTGAGGCGAGATAGCTGGGCCATATTTATTAAAACCTTCTTTTTCCTCTTAATAACCCTCTAAGCGTAAAGCTTGTGTTGAGATTGGGGACGACAGCCCAAAGGATCAAGACCGAACCTGCGACTTATTACATCGCTTGGCAAACCATTGCGCTATTAACGTTTAATATTATATAAAGTATTCGAAGGTATGTTTAACACAGCAAGTATTTCACGACAAAGGTGTTAGCTTATCCACCTCCCGGCCTCATTACTATGTGTTCAACGGTCGGAGTGAAAAGCGGACTGCGGTTGAAGTCTCGTTAACGACGGGAGATTAACTCTTGTCTTTTTCATTAAATTTATAAGGTAGCTTAGCCCCGAAGTCCGCAAGGGTAGAATTAGGGTCTATATAAAACGTAAACATTGGAGGACAAATATACAATATAAAATGTTTGTTGACGTGTAAACAACATAATGCTCGGAAGACCGTAGAAGCTAACTAAGACTTCAGACGAGTAAGCGTAAGATTTTGAGCGTCAGATGACGTCAGCGTATGATTTGTTATAAGAAGTCATCTTTTGTGTCCTAACTACAGGCTCATTCATTCAAACCATAACACAAAAACACTGAATGTTGCTGTGGGAGAATATCTGATGAGTAGTTGGTACCTATTCACACGGGCTCGCAAAAAGCCCCACCACCAAATAAATACGTTATCTTTACTCTACAATATTATATATTATTCGTAGACTACCTAAATAACAAGTCAATGATTTTTCCTATACTATATCCACGGTACTGGTATGTGTTTATATTAATAACAGTCCTACAGACCGATCCGATTACAGATCGATTAGCCAACTGCGCAGGAGATATTATAGTGCACAAGTGTGTGCGCAAACACGGGTGCACTCTCTCTTCCCTAATTCTCATAATCCGATGGAACGGCAATCCGATAAGAGTTCAGGCGCAGCACCAACGGCTTTACGTGCTTTCCAAGGCACGGGAGTGTACACACTTTCAACTTTCAGACTGCGGGCTGCTACTGAAAATTTTCGACAGAAAATCCCGAGACTAGCTTCCACGGGCGAAGTGCATCCATAGCACCGGGAGGGCTATTATGTAAGAACAAACTCGAAACTCACCGCAGAAAACGTTCGTGATGTGAGAAAATGATATGCGAGATTCACACAATAACTATAACACTTCAGGATTACACGTTTCAAAATAGTATATCAGGGCCATTCCGTAGATTCATGCAAAAAGCATTACCAGACAAATTAAATCATGAACAATTAAAAAAAAAATATTTTTTTTGCCCATCGAATTTTAATAATTAGTTTTCTTTAAAAATACGAAAACCTGCTTGTAAAATGGTGATCACCATCAGACGGTTGTCAACATTTCTCAGGTGAGTAATTGAGTCCTTACGGAATAACACTGCAGTTGTTATATTTAGATCTTATGAATGTAATATTTTTTTATTTTATTGTATAGGTAGGCGAACGAGCATATGGTAAGTGGCCACCTGATGGTAAGTGGTCACCAACGCCCATAGACATTGGCATTGTAAGAAATGTTAACTATCGCCTACATCGCCAATGCGCCACCAACCCTAGGAACTACGATGTTATGTCCCTTGTGCCTGTAATTACACTGGCTCACTTACCCTTCAAACCGGAACACAACAATACAAAGTACTGCTGTTTAGCGGTAGAATATCTGATGGGTGGGTGGTAGCTACCCAGACGAGCTTGCACAAAGCTCTACCACAGAGTCTCATGAATGTAATAAATAATTGAATGAAACCGCAGAATTGTACAATACTGTTGCTTTCTAATTGAAATATATTTCATTAAAGTTAATTCGCTAATGATTAGACAAATATCTAATCAACAAAATTAAAGCATTGTTCAATCTCTCAAGTTGTTAAAAATTCTGTTTGAACTTATAGTTTTTTTATTACATCAAAGAGTGTGTTCAAAGATCTTCTGTGTTTTTACAGTAAGTACATTATAAAAGGCATTGACTAGTAAATGTATTTATTATTTTTAAACTTAAATAAAAATACTTTAACAAGTTACTTTTATATTTAATTTAATCTTGTAAAATGTTTCAAAAGTGCTCACTAGAGCCTATTTTTTTTTTTTTTTTTTTATATTTATATGATAGTAAGATTATTTATTCGGGTGATAAATAATATTAATGATTGACAATGAAAGTGTGACGGGTCAAAGAACGCAAGTTATTCTTTTTATAATATATAATAATAATATCCTGGGACTTTATTCACACAAAGCCATCTGATCCCAAACTAAGCAGAGCTTGTACTATGGAAACCAGACAACTGATATACTTACATAGACTACTTTTCTTTTGTAAATAAATACTTATATAGATAATTACACCCAGACTCAGTACAAACAGACATGTTCATGCACACAAATGTCTGTCCTCGGTGGAAATCGAACCCACGACCTGCGGCGTGAAATAGTATCTTACCAACCACACCAACAGGCTACTCGAATGCAGTATATTTTGATTTAATTGATAAGTAATTCTTGCAGTGTGTAAAATTTAAGAAAGTTATCAAAGTAAATGTAACCTATTTAACAAAAAAATTAGACTTGACATCTTAAATCCTACTTTAGATTGCAAATGAATGTGCTTAATAATTTGTGTTTATAATTCATTCAAATTCAACAATATGTCAAAACATCAAACGGACGGCATTGGAGCAGCGTGGTGCAGCTGTAAGCTTTCACCTCAAAACGACATTACAGGATTTACAGGCTGTCACTTACTGAAACTTTGAAAGAAAACATTATATTGCAATTGGAGGAAAAATTGCTACACATACGTTATTATTATATTAATATATTTGGTATCGAATGCACCGAATTTAACGCGAATAATGATAAATCTTGTTGAAATTTGCAGACGTTTTCAAGATAACATTTCATATGATTACGGAGTTCTGTATGTATTACATAAAAAGGGACCATTACTCGTATACAAACTTCTATGGCTTGAAACTTTTATATCGAAAGGTTATACCAAAAAAATTTATTCAGCATTTGACATAGTACATGTATATTGATATGGAGCTGAATTAGATTTATATTGAAATGCTACGCATTTGCTTTCGCATTTTTACTTTCGCGTAGAACGAAAAAAGACAATCGTACAAAACAAACATTAAACTCAGAACTTAGAGAATTTAAAGGAAAAATTAATATTTTTTATTCCAAAGTTTGTATGTATAAGCATTTATGTATTAGTTTTATATATGTAAGTAGTTAAATAATCGTTTTCGCGATAACTGGCCTCCGAAATCAAATTCCGTAACTCCTCCCTCTATACGTATATGTACTAAATGTAATGAAATATCGAAATAATTAAGTATTAAAATTGAGACTCTTGCTAGTCGTCCGATAACCGGATGAATAAAATAAATTAATCGTCCGCTAAAATGAATATAGGTGTCCATCAAAACATTAGTATCTTGCCTTTTCTAACGGGTAATCATTTTTAAAACTAACAATTAATGTTTCATAAGTTTAAACGGTCAAAACGGCATGTTCAGATTATTATTTTTGTTTTTATGTTTTATGTTTTATACAAGTGAACATGGACCGATTCGGTTCAGGCATTCGATGTGCTTTAAAAGTAACCTAACATAACCTAACCTGCATGACTGCCCTAGAATTTTAAGTGTAATAGGCGAATCGAGAGAAACAGCAGAAGTGAAGTAATTTTTCGTATTTAACCCATTTTAGCGGACGATTATTTATTTTATTCATCCGATAATCGGACGACTAGACACTTGGTAAAATTAAATTACGTGATATAATTCACGAATGTGATTTGCGTATTAATGCATATTATAATCTGTAATTTTTGAACGTAATTGTTAAATATGTATATTTGTATATCGTAAATGTATCTACAAATAAATAAATACTCTCAGAAAAGAATAAGAAACTGAACCTTTAAAATCCACTTAAGCACACACAGGCACGTAAAACACAAGACAGTGTTTAAATAATATTTTACATTACAACAGTAATGCCAGCATCAAAAAGCGAACCCTTAAGGAGCGCTCGTTACAACGGTCGCCCGCTAACAACTGTGAGGTCAAGAGCAACAATTCAAATTGTGAACGCGTTCCACAATCAAAAGTGACGGTAAACAAGAAATAGGTTCATTTGTTAGATTTTTTTTTTATTATGAATAAATGCCAGACATTTCATAAATATCTCATAATCCACATACGGGAATGAGGACAGAGAAATTATTCCCCTACCTTTATATATGCAATTATTATTAACAAAAAATAAATATATCAGCCAGTCAGTAACGGCCTGTGAATGTCCCACTGCTGGGCTAAGGCCTAGTCTCCTCTTTTTGAGGAGAAGGTTTGGAGCTTATTCCACCACGCCGCTCCAATGCGGGTTATTGAAATACATATGTGACAGAATTTCAATGAAATTTGACACGTGGAGGTTTCCGCACGATGTTTGCCGTCAAGCACAAAATGAATTATAATCACAAATTAAGCACATGAAATTCAGTGGTGCTTCTCGGGTTTGAACCCACGATCATCGGTTAAGATTCACGCATTTTTACTACAAGGCCATCTCGGTTTACGATTCGGCTAAATAAATCTTAAAATTTATTTATTTACATAAAGCTCTTGCAAGTACTTAATTCCTTTTCAAGCGTTACCTACCATCAATTTCGAATGTGTCTTCTGAAATGAATCAGCTTGCAGCGTGTTTGAATTAGCTTTAGTCGAGCAGTGGGACATTCAGCGTTCACTTCACACATACTTTACATTTTTAATTTTACAAGGAAGGTGGGTAATTTTGTATGAAAAAAATAGTAAGGCCAACACAAATGTAACTTATTATTATAAAGACAAATTTATTTTAATTAAAACGATAAAATCATAGACATGTTCAAACAACTGTTTTACATTGACTATTTGTATGATATAAGCTGTAAAAATAATATTTAAACCAATCATAAATCAAGAATTACATTCATATTGTCTATTGTTGAAAATTATCTCAATTAGGTAAATACTGGGACAAAGCAATAGTCTTAGACCTGATTTATAAACGTCGCTTAACCACTGTTGAGTTGAAAACTAAATTATCTCTTTCCTTCATCATTGATTTGACATTCGAAAGAAGAAGACAGCATTGTTTAACGAATCACTCCCTAAATAACGTATAAAACAAAAGGCGTTAGCTGTTAAAATATTTTTGCTTAGCGACTGCTTAGTTAAAGCCCGTTGTGTCTCTTTCTGCCTATATTAATTTGGTATTCGCGTCTCCTACGCAGCATTGTTTAACAAATTAGTCGCTTAATAACAGTTATAAATAAGGTCGTTAGCTGTTAAAATAGTTTTTCTTTAGTGTGTTGCTTAGATAATGCTTGTTTTGTCTCTTTCTGTTGTTATTGATTTGACATTCTAAAGAAGGAGACAAGACAAGTTTGCTTGTTAAAACACAGCTGTATTTCGATTATAGACAAACACATACAGTTAAGACATAATTTCATTCACTCAACCAATATTAATGTAAAGCAGTTTTAATTTTTAATTCTCGGTAACTTGGTTAATTTTATATTAACATTTTAAAGTGATTAACGTCGTAATTGAAGCAACTTTCAAATATTAAAAGTAAATTTTACCACAATTTGAATAAGTGTTACCATTATTCATTTGTGATTCGTTTATTGCCTGTGGAAATAAAGAAAAGAAAGTGATGTTCTTTTTTTAATTTTTCACTTTACTACAACAGTATTTTTTTTTTTTTTAATGTTATTAGATGGAGAGGCAAATGTATCACCACACCAGATGAGCAGAAATCGATGGTAGCGCTTTGTGCAAGCCCGCTTGGATAGCTAGGGGTGACCGGGGCTAAAAGTTCCGATTTTTAGTTAACCTCAAAACTTGTTACGAAAACTTTATTTTAGAGTTCATACAATACGATCAAAATCAACTTACGTATGTTTCTTTGATATGAAGGCAGTTACTTGGGTAAGTTTTTGTAAGATTTTTTTGTTATTAAATTTTTAATGCCTGAAGGCGGAGCATAGTGCCTGATTTGGGGCAAGTTATTAACAAGTTAGTAACTATAATTTGTACTAAATATTTTTTTGTCTATTTAGTAATTAACATCTTATCAATTAACTTGCACCTAATTAGCCTAGAAAATTAGTTCAGTCTTCAATAATATTGCCTTATCTCAGTCTGAAAACATTGCCGTCATAGGCAGAAAAAATATATACTCATAATCAATTATCAGAAGATATATCAGAATCACAGTTCGAGTATAGGTTAATAACTTTTGATTCGATTGAAAAAGGCCTAGGTAAGGCCAAGGTAGGAACTTGTCGACATTTATTCATTTATTGATTCTTCTATTCTCCATTCTTTTCCAGAACGTAAATTAGAGTAACTGTCATAGCACACTAGACAATATTACCTTCCCTTTACTTCTGCCTTTTCCATTTCCTTGCTTTGTTTTACCTTTTCCTTTCCATATAACTTTTATCTCTTTTTCATTGTTAATGCTCACTTTCCTTTTCTTGCTCTGCTCTTCTGATAAATCTTGTTTTTCTGGAGTATCAGTTAAAACAGTGGAGCGGGCCAGCTTTTATATTTTCATGCCAAGATGGTGGAATGTTGCAAGCATTGAATTTCAGTGCACATTCGTACGCTGTTTGACTTCGTCTGGCAGAAGACCGAAGAAAATTGAAGCACATTTCAATAAATATTCTGCTAATTTTCTTCCTGTTCTTTAGTAAAGACTAATCTTACTTTTTTATAACCAACAGCGATATAATCTACTCCATACCTTATCTTTTTGACAAATCTGTACAAAGTCATATGTCAAATATCTAATTCTATTAATAGTTTTTATTTTCCTTATATCTTTGACAACCGCATCTGCTGCTTTTTGCATTAACTCCTATGACACAGGAACTCGTGATGATTTTTGGGTATGAATACACATTCTACAAAAGAAAAAATATATGTATTCTATTATTGGTAAAGGTGAATTGGCAAGATGTTCCGAGGTCACAATTTGCCCTCGAATAAAGGAAAATCTAGCCCCAATCACATGTGTTAAAAAAAAAAACAAGGTAAAGGTTAGGCTACGAAACATACGTCATTTATGCATAGTGCATTTGAATGTTAAATGAATCCTTACATAACACAAAAACACAAAAGGCTAATTCTTGAAATTCGTAAGATAGACCAAAAATGCCAAATACGAAAATATTTACTTACGTGGACCAGCGATACATCTACTGCCGTTCTAATATTCCGGGCACCACTGGCGTACTTGAGACGGCTGCCATCGATGCGCTGTGGCATTTCATTTCACGACGTGTTTACTTAATATTATTATCACTTTTACTCGCAGAGTTATTTCAAACGGAACAACTTACCTCGGTAACTTTTAGCCCCGGTCTCCCCTACCACCCACTCATCATATTTTCCACACAGAAATATGTGCCTTAGTATATTATTGTGTTCCGATTGGGAAAACGAATGACCCGGTGAAACATCAGGGACAAGAGACATAACACCTTAGATTTCAAGGTTGGTTACCACCAACCTTGGCGTTATGGCACCATTGGCGTTATGGGAATGTGACGTTGTGTGGCCTACCACCATTTCCCTGTCTGCCTATATAATACAATAAAAAAAAATTACCTTAATGTTATTTTTTGTATCAGTCGTGTCGGGGCTTTGTGATATAATACTTTTAACGAACATACATTCGTATGCCATATGAAGTAAGTATGGTAACATTCGTGTATTATATATCACGACCACATTGCCATAATTTTGTAACTGTTCACGATTATTAAGAAATAGAAGAATACTAAAAGTAAAAAAATGATTTTACTTACAGTGAAAAACATATAAAAATAAATAAAAAAGTAAAGTAACAGTAAATATCCCACTGCTGGGTCCTTTCAAATAAAAGGAGGCACAAGGGACATAACATCTTAGTTCCCGAGGTTGGTGGCGCATTGGCGATGTAAGCGATGGTTAACATTTCTTTTAATGCCAATGTTTTTGGGCATTGGTGACCACTTACCATCAGGTGGTTAAAATGGTAACTGAGTAATGATTAGAAAAAAAGTCAAATCAAAAAGACACAGAAAATGTTTAACAATTATGAAACCCGCCTAAGCTGCTATAAGACTTGTTGCCCCGGGCACGCGTCCCCTTGGCCATAGATTATATACGCCACTGTTTAGACATATATACTTACTTTATATTAACCGTGTTGGTCTAGTAGGCGTGAATCTTAACCGATGTTCGTGGAATCAAACCCAAGCAAGCACTACTGAATTACCATGAGCTTAATTTGTGCTTATAAATCACCTCGTGCTTGACGCTGAAGGAAATCTGCATATGTCTAATTTCACTGAAACTCTGCCACATGTGTATTCCACCAACTCGCATTGGGGCAGCGGCCTTAGCTCAGCAGTGGGACACTCGCAGACTGTTGCTTTATATACTTACGAAAATTCCAAAATAGCGACACTAAAAACCTCAATGTATGCCTCAATACTTTGTTTTCCAACTTAATCACTTTCAAAATGAAACCAGTGACGTTCAATGCAATTGTTATAACGTTAAAAATAAGTGCGTACCACACGAATATGTTTATGATGATGGATTTTGACTGCAAAAATAAGAAAACATATTACACGAAGTAATTTTTTTATACATAATTAATGTAGTTTTTATTAAATTTTAACGATAGTGGATTTAGACTTGGTGGTAGGGCTTTGTGCAAGCTCGTCGGGGTACGTACCAAAAAACAGCAGTACTTGGTATTGTTGTGTTCCGGTTTGAAGGGTGAGTGAACTAGTGTAATGACAGGCACAAGGGACATAACATGTTAGTTCCCAAGCTAGATGTAAGCGATGGTTGACATCTTTTACAATGCCAATGTATATGGACGTTGGTGACCACTTACCATCAGGTGACCCATATGCTCGTCCGACTACCTATGGTATATAAAAAAAAACTTAACAGGCATGAAACAAGTGAAGTGTCAGTCATCAATACTTCACTCAATGCCAACTTTTTTTAAAATATGTATTAAAAACACAGATCGCAGTGTCGCACACTTGTTATTAATATTCTAAAATTGTTGAGCAAAACGTATATTAAGCAATTCTTGAATATGACTATAATAATCGAACGCCATATTGGATGTCTGATGACGTCATATTTGTAATCAATTGAGATGTTGAATGATAAAGTTTAAGACATTATTAACATTATTAAGATATTATTTCTTCCTTAATATTATTCTATATATGTTATAGTGGTACCCAAGACATCCACTTACCATCACTACACCCAATAATAGGATGCCACACGCTAACATCAGAAAAGCAGCAGTACACGAATATATCAATTTGCTGTAGTAGAAAATTGAACTATTTTTATCCGGTATTATATCAGTCATCATTTTATTCGCAGACTCAATTTGTAGCGCTGCCCAGATCTGTTAAAATTATTCAAATACATTAAAATTGAAAAGGTTTAATTAAATATTTTAAAGTGTAACCCGCAAACGCCACTTCTGACAGACCTGAGAAAAATATATTCGTAGACGTTTCCAATTAAACTCAATGTAATGTTTAATTGTAATTGGTTACATAATCTTTGCCTCCATGTGCAGAAAACAGGAACAGTTAGGTACCCTATTTCTGTATCCCTGACAACGTGCATGTGAAGCTTCATCATACACACATATATATAAATTAGATAAACAAATTACCCCACCCACTATCGCATTTATAATATAAGTAAGGATTCAATAACGAAGATATACTTCGTTTTTTTTATAGTGAAAAATGGTAAGTGGTCCCGACCGCTAATTGACATTAACCATTGTTTACAACGATGCGTTACTAATTTTAGAAACCAAGATATTATGACCTGTGTGTCTGCAGTGACAGACACTCAATCGTTCTTTCAATTAGAACACAATAATAGTATTGCTGCTTGGCGCTATACTATGTGATAACTGAATGCCTCGTTGGTCTCAGATAGTACGAAAAGCCGTTGGTCCTGCGCCTAAACTATTTGCGGTCGTGTCGGATTGCCATCCCATCGGATTATGAGAGTGATTCAACAGACAGTGCACCTGTGTTTGCGCACACACTTGTGAACTATAATATGTCGTGCGTGTTGGCTAATCTCTCTTGAAATTGGCCGACGTGGGCGAAATCGGTCTGGAGGATTATTATTAATGTATGATATGTGGTAAGATACCTGCCCAGACGGGCTTACACAAAGCCCTACCCAGATAATGATAAGAAATATAACGATATATCTCACTAAAGTGATCGTTCCTATAAGAATGGTTGCTATTTTTAAGGGTACACAGCCACAGCACTTCGCTTTATACCCGACAGCGTCAAGTGGCGAACGCCCTATCGTCTTCATATCAAGGGTATCTTCTATTGAATACGGGCATTGGCAGATGTTGAACCTAATGTACATGTAATAGATTTAAAAAAAACATTAATAAATAAGGCATGTTATATACAAGACCACAAGCATGTTACATAAAAGGCAAACCTACTGCGGGTAAAGGAACCCCTATGCAAAATTTTTAGAAATTACGTATAATATATAAGTATATTTGTTTTATACATGAGTTATGCAAACGGGCGAATAGGCCACCTGATAAGTGGCCACCATCGCACATAGCACATCTCTACCGACACCTTTAACTTAAATTAAAAAAAAAAAGTGAAATCTGATATAAATATAACCTAGTAACTAGTACATAGCAGTATATTGTTAATTTTTTGCTGTGTATCGTACGAGGGGAAATGTAACCTTTCATAGAAAACAGAAAATTATGAATTGATTATTGGGGAAGCTCTACCATCAGACTGCTTCACTGCTTTGGTAGATGAACATGATATAACCGAATTTTCGATACATACAGATTACGATTCATCACTACTAGGAATTTACTGGTTCTAATATATGCTCGGTCCGAAAACCAAATTAATATATTGTCATATACTTGCAAATAACATATAACAAATACATACGTATTACGTAAAAGTTCTCATATAAAGCCAGTTTGTATCACTAGGACTATATTATAAAAAAAGAAGCATAACATTATGTAATGAAAATATAAACTTACTGTTTTAAAAAGCACATTTTTCGTTATCGGTCGATGTAAAATCAACATATCTTGAATTCACTCGATTAACGAATTATATTATTAGTAGATGTTTCGCATTTTTATGAGGGCGATAATATATAAAACTTATTATTTTGTATATATGTCAAATGTATATTATCTTATCTAACAGAATTGGCATTTAGATTTATTCAACGCGAAAGGTTATTCAAAAGAAGGTTTTATTGTCTTTAGAAAATAAAATATCAATAATTGTGCAGAATATTATGTGCCTTAGTCATAATCTGTCTATGGTCATTTGTAATATTTTTAAAATTTAAATTTAAAACTAGACAAAGAAATATTTAAATATGGCAACTCTAAGAATACATTTAGCTATAATCCTAATAAACAGTGGACGAAGCCGCGAGGCGCAGATGGACTTATAATAAAATAGATACCTTTTGGCAACAGAAAGATAATACTGAAACAGTTTACACAATGGACTCTTCGTAATAATTCAAAAACTAATTTAACTTATTCTTAAGCTGATTTGCACCAATTTATATTTAATCTCATTTTCTTAAGCCTTAACTTTTTGTGTTTCTTATAGTTACTCAGTGTTATAGATACTCGGCGAACGAGCATATGGGCCACCTGATGGTAAGCGGTCACCAACGCCCATAGACAATGGCATTGTAACAAATGTTAACCATCGTTGCATCGCCAATGCGCCACCAACCTTCGAAACTAAGATGTTATGTCCCTTGTGCCTGTAATTACACTGGCTCAGTCACCCTTCAAACCGGAACACAACAATACAAAGTACTGCTGTTTTGCGGTAGAGTATCTGATGAGTGGGTGGTACCTACCCACAAAGCCCTACCACCGAGTGAAATAAAGCCAGTTTACAATTATTATATTTCTCCTTTATATATCCGCATGCATTATCGTATAACAACCATTACCTTCTTACTGTCAATTTCAAAATTACAATATCACATTCTAAATCCTAACTAATATGTAATAATGTGTTCTTTTGTTTGTTACGCTTCCACGCCTAACCCACTAAACCGAGTTTAAAAATTATTTTACCAATGAAAAACGACATTATCAGCGAGTAACATAGGCTACATTTTGTCCCCGGATTGCCACGGGAACGGGGACTATGTGGGTGAAACCGCGGGTAAAACGGTAGTTTTTATATAAAGCAAAGTCTTAGTCTAACCAAGAAGTCATTATTACATTAATAAAAAATAGTAGTTGAATAACTGGGAGAATTTTATACAACCTATAATTATTCGTTATAATTATTTACAAATCTGTTAATTTAAATATTGTTATCACAACAAATAATAGAAATGCTATTGGAATATTCTCGAATGCTTTGTATTCCTCCTGTTCACAAATGCACATAAAATTTAAACCGCGATAGTGTTTAAGCTTGTAGTCTTTTAAAGAAGTTGTTAAACGCCTAGAGCTCTCATAAAAGTTTAGTGTTCGCTAAACACGGCTGTTTAAATATGCCTGAAGCGGAAACGCCACGTATTAGCGGTATAGAAAGATGTCACACAGTGACGTCACTTGAAATGAGAGCCCACTTGACCTGCATTAGACAGGGCTGGTTACGAATTTTGACGGTTTTATCACTTAACTACGATTTTTTTTTATAAACTACGATTTTTTTAATAAAATCGTAGGGTGTTAGGTCGACCACTTGATGGTAAGTGGTCACCACCACCAGTTAGTTACAACGCCACCACCAACCGTGAACTAAGATGTCTTGTCCCCTGTGCCTGCAGTTAGACTGGTTCACTCACTATTCGAACCGAAAAACACTAACCGCCTTATTCATAAACTTTATTTAACTGGTGATTAGTTAAACAACAGTTTGTCTTCTTCTTTCGTATGTAAAATCAATAATGACAGAAAGAGACAAACCAGTGTTTAGCTAAACAGTAACTAAGCAACGTTTATGAATAAGACCGTAAGTATACATAGCCCGATGGGCTTGCACAAAGGCCGACTACCAAGTTACTAAGATTGAGAAAGATTTTACGGGTATGAAAATTTTCTAAGTAAGAAAAATGTCGCGATTCGAAGAAACTGCAACTGTCCTGCGTTAGTCTATTAACAAATACTAATTTACGTATTTACGTTCAATAATAGTTTTTAAATTTTCGCGGACGAAGATTCTCATATAAAAATATTATAACCAAATTTCATTAATCAAATGCTTTTTTTTGCAGTGGATGTGGAAGTTTTATTTACTTCTATCTTCTATGCTTGTATTCATGACACGGTGATGCGTCATTTCATAATCATCGGTTGAGTTAAGACGTAAAAACGAAACAATCAAAGTCACTTTCACGTGTATAGTATTATTTATTTATTTAAAGACTTTATTGACCACCACAAAGTAAACGGAACAAAAGGCGGACTTAATGCCTGAAGGCATTCTCTACCAGTCAACCTTTAGGTCAAACGGAAATCCATGAAGGCGGTAATTAATAATTAACAATATACAATAATACACATACTTATATATCAACCTATAAAATAAATAAACATATACACGAGATGGCCCAGTGGTAAGAAGGCGTGAATCTTAACCGATGATCATGGGTTCAAACCCGGCAAGAACCACTGAATTTCATGAGCTTAATTTGTGATTATAATTCATCTCGAGCTTGTCGGTGAAGCAAAACGTCGCGAGGAAACCTGCATGTGTCAAATTTCACTGAAATTCTGTCACAAGTGTATTTTGGAGCAGCGTGGTGGAATAAACTCCAAACCTTCTCACGAAAAAAGAGGAAAAGAGGCCTTAGCCCAGCAGCGGGACATTCACATGCACATATAGTACCTTCAAAATAAATATCGATCTATAATATATATAGTAAAAACATATAAATAATAGTGCATTATAGATGTCATGAGAACTAGGGGAGAAGTTAATAAAACTTTCTGAAAATATGTATGTGCTCACGTAGACTAGTCTTAAAAGTAAATTTAGATTAGCTTTCCTTATATATTCGGGTAGTTTGTTCCATAATAATCGGACAGCTTGAACGGAGTAGTAATCAATTAAAAACGTAATTAACATTCCTCGTCTTATTGCATCTACTGGTGACAGGTTCATTTTTCGCCCAGAAGACCGGAATTGCAATTCAAAGAGGAAATGCTGCTAGCTTCTCGATTTTCTACAGTAGATATTTTTAATTATAATGCATTTATAGTATAATACTATTATATAATATAAATATCATTATTAATAAAAAATATATAATGAATAAATTGCATTATTTCGTTGCTGACTATCTTCAGTACTCATTCTTATTTATGAAATTGAATATAATATGTAGATTGTTTCTGAAACTGTTGTAACTGAAATTCACTCTTATATGTATTGTAATAGAACTAACCACTGCCTCGTTGGTCTAGTGGCTAGTTATAAGGCCGCAGACTCGGTGGTCCTGAGCTCAATTCCCAGGTCGGGCCAATAAATAGTTATTGGGTTTTTCTGTCAGAAAATTCTCAGTAGCTGCCCGGAGTCTGGAAGTTGGAAGTGTGTACATTCCCGTGCCTCGGAAAGCACGGGAATGTACATATATATGTATTGTTAATATTTTTTTAGGATCTTTGAAATTATAAATTTTCATTTATATTTTAAAGCTCCAAATTAAATATATTTCGAGACGACGTATATTTCGGTATTTAATAGACGCGGCGGTGATCGCAACTGCCTGACTTGAAAATTGCACCGTGCGGGTTGCTAAGCCGCCCATCGTAGGACCGATCGCGCCACCTATTCCTGCTCTGCTCATCGCTACCTTAAACTCGCGTATAAATACGTATAATTAAAATGATTGTAACGTTAAATGAACACAAATGGATCTTATGACAGTAATAAATTTAAATTCATGCCTTGAAACGCTTGTTGGACGATTTCCAGGAAGATAAAAGAACATTTGGATAATTTAGGGTCCAGTGTAATGTCGTAGGATATTAATGCCGCATCAGATATGAACATTTTTCTTTTTCATTCAATCTTTTTTTCTCTCTTTATTTCTTTGGATTGAGTGCATAAATATGCTT
The DNA here is from genome assembly GCA_905220585.2 of Nymphalis polychloros. NCBI lineage: Eukaryota > Metazoa > Arthropoda > Insecta > Lepidoptera > Nymphalidae > Nymphalis > Nymphalis polychloros. The sequence continues at coordinate 2,124,936 of HG992264.1, read as the reverse complement.
TCATCTGTTACACGTTTGTTAAATAAAAATATAATATTCAAACAATATTATCGTAAATAAACAAATTGTTACTTCGGAAAACAATACGTCAGTAATCGTCACTTTTAGCCTCCGATTGCAACGCTGTGTAAATAATATCATTAATTCTTTCAACTTTGAAGGTTTTATCACACTTGAAATAAGTATAAAAATGAATTTATATATGTAATACGACGGTACTTTATAAGCCTTAGCTTAAATTGTATGTCGCAATTTGCAATACATTTTCATCGCAAGGTAATTTTGAATGAGCTTGAGGTAAAATAACATGATAGCTTGGTTTTAGAAAATAAAAAACGAGTAGAGACTAACGAGAAGAAAATAAAATAAGTAATTCTATTTTATGATGAAATTTACTTTGAATACTTTTCCTTTTTTCATTGAGAACAATTAAGGCCAAAAAAAACACTGCCTTTAAAAAAACTCATACTTCATCTTTGTGACAGCCCTGCTGTTTTGTTCATGAAGTATTGACGAAGACGCTTTGTTTTCTTCGGCTAATCAGCCCTTAAAATAGATCAACGATCTATCTCCTTGAAATACATACACCTAGCTGTATTATTGTTGCTATATGTCTGTTGTCTTGCTTATTAAAATATCTACTACGTGGGCATTGTCATAGATCTATCCGATATAGATCCTACACACACGTAGCCCTGTGGCATACTGTCAGTATCTAATCAAATACATTACGGTGAAACCAAAGACAACGTATCAGTTTATATGAGACTGCTTCGTTGGTCTAGTGGCTAGATATAAGGCCGCTGACCCGGTGGTCCTGGGTTCAATCCTCAGGTCGGTAATAAAAAGTTATTGGGTTTTTCTGTCAGAAAATTCTCAGTATCAGCCCGGAGTCTGGAAGTGTGTACACTCCCGTGCCTCGGAAAGCTCGTAAAGCCGTTGGTCCTGCGCCTGAACTAATTTCGGTCGTGTCGGATTGCCGTCCCATCGGATTATGAGAGCTAGGGAAGAGAGAGTGCACATGGGTTGGTGCACACACTTGTGCACTATAATATCTCCTGCGCAGTTGGCTAATCTCTATTGAGATTGGTCGCCGTGACCGAAATCGGTCTGGAGGACATTATATATATTTTTAATTATTTGTCATATTTGTATTTAAATGCAAATATTAACTTTTGTTTTAAAAATAGAAGTAGATTACTAATTAACGAAAGTAAGTCTTTATGATCTAATTAAAAGTTAAGTTTTTTTTTAAAGATTCGTTGATTATTATTAAAGGTTTTCATAAATATTGATTTTTCTTAGACTTTTTTTAAGGTAATTGAGGTTATGACTAGAGATAAAAATTAATGGGAAAGTAAACTACACTCAATTGTATCTGGTATTGAATGGCAACCTATGATGGCTAACCAAAGCAGAATTATTGTAAGTTGAAATAAAATTTAAAGAAAGAATCAGTAGATGTTTTTTAAATATCAATGAACATGTAATAATCGATATTTAATAAAGATTTTGACTTTGAAAAACAATTGGAGCATATATATTTAAGTAGTGTCTGCCCGCGGTTTAGTGCGCGGTAGTAGGGCAGACGTTAGGTACCCTATGACGTTATCTGTACCTCGACAATGTTGTCGAGCATGTTTGCATTATATTTTCATAATGAACGCTTGGGTAGTTAACACGTGAAAGTTTTACAAACAAACTCACTTAGTTCTATGTAATAATTTTTTAAACGATATATACTTATTAAGGAATATTTGTAGAACGGTTGCTCTCAATTGAATTTGAAATTAACTCTTATTTCATTCGAACAATCAATTAAAATTTAATGTTAAAATAAGCAATAAATAATATCAAAAATGTGTTTTATTATAGAGATATAAAAACTATAACCAAAACTTCCACAGATGTGAACCACCGATACCCCATTATATCGGCGAATCGGAGTGCACTCGACAAATTCGAGCGTTCGATAAAATATTCGAAGTGCCGACTCTTATAACGCTGCTATTAAACCAGATATATATTAAAATTAAATTGAAAATTTATTTACGTAGCTTCTTTGATTTTTGCCCATAAATGACACGGCCAGGGTGAACGACCGGCTTAGTCTTATTATTAAGAATTTTGAATTGACGTTCCAGTCCAATAAGGATGCAAATAATTATATCGTAATTAGTCTTGAATTAATGCACCAATGAGAGGTCGGAAAGGTTTTCAAATGTAAAGAAAGCATCACTATACATGCACTAATAGTAATAATATTGACTATGGTAGCTGCTTAATTGGTTGCCAGTAATAACACTGCTGCAATATTGTTCAGCTGTTGTGAAAATGCGTTTCTGATAGGTCCGTGCGTTACTAACGGAGGTGTGTCTAATTTGACCATCAATAAGTATGCTTCCAGCATTACAATTATGTTGTCGAATGAAGTATTTTGATTACAATTTATACTAAATGTTATAATTTAAATAAAACAATAATATCATATTAAATCTATACTACGCTGTGTTACGTTATATCAATCGTTTATTTTTTTAACTGACAGACATCAGGAACGCGTTCTATCAACGTACGGACTTTAATAAGAGTATTTGTAGTGGTGTAGGTTAAGCACCACGACATTTATCTACACTCTACAGAGCGCTCTGGGCGCACTGTAGAGTGTAGCTGTAACACTTGTTCTTTAAAAGAACAAGTGTTACAAGTACGTCAAAGATAAAAAAGGCCCTTGCTAAGTGTGTTGTATAATTACGTTTAAGCACATTACGAATATTTGATTTTCTTAACAAATTCTCTCTCTTGTTATCTATTCTAATCTAGGAATACTTACGGCAGGGTTAGGGGGCTAGGTGCTGAGTGTGGGCCCTGCAGGCTCCAGCGGCGACAGTCGGTTTGATCACCCTCGTCAGCGAGAGATGCTTCTCTGTATTCCAGGAGTCCAACTAGGATTGGAGGCCCGCATAGGCGGGCCAACCGTCGTTGCGTCACGGTAGTCTGCGCAAGCGATCAGTGAAGGTACCGCTGGTGTTTTAGTGGGTACTCCGCTGCACTGGACGTTCGCCGGCATACATGCTCCCCGGTTCATGTGAGGCAAACGCGGATTAAAAACCCCAACCAAACCAAATTAATTATATTGGCTTATCACTCGTTTCGATTCGATATGATCGAACCGAAACCGAGATAATGAATTGACTTCCAAAAACAGAACTCATTCCAATAAATTCCAAAAGCGGAAAAAATATAAACGTATTCTACACCTCTAAATGTATACAGCTCTTTATCTTGACCTCATATAATAACTTGTATAAAGCACATGTTTTCAATAGTTTGTTGAGCTTTCAAACTTCTCGAAACGGATTTTAATCCAATCGCCGTATACAAACCACTGCGGTCCGACCGGGCTTATTATGTAACTCCGATGAAATATTACTTCGTACTTTACCTAATTTAAAATATTACGTTCATATTTTGCTGTATATGTTTGAGTCGTGGAGAGACTTTGCGAAATATGATGGCGTAATTTGATCATAAAATATATTTAAAGTAGCTGTCCGTTCCGACTTCATACGGTTACAATAAGGAGCCAAACCCGTGCTTTTTTAATCAATTAGACACATAAATGAAAATAAACGTTCGCTAGCTTTTGGACGGGTAAATGGACCACCTGATGGTAAGTGGTCATCACCGTCCACGGGTATTGGCACCGTTAGAAATATTAACCATTTCTTACATTGTCAATGCGTATGCGTAATGAGTATTGCTATTTGACGGTGGTACCAACCCAGAAGGCTTGCCCAAAGCTCTGCCACCAATTGTAACTGTTGCAAAATCTAGTGAGATTTTTGCCAGTTATTTTCATTAAAATATTTGCCACATCAATAATATATTGAATTCATTTTATTTGCTTTAAACATAATATACATGTTTAGTCACTATGACACTTATGACATGCAAATATTTTAACTTAAATTGACTATTAAAATATACTATGTATATAACTATGAATTTAAATATTAAAAGGCATTAAATTTCATTACATTACATTATTAAGGTGCGCCACCAACCTTGGGAATTGAGAGGTTATGTCCCATGTACCTATAATTACACTGGCTCACTCACCCTTCAAACCGGAACACAACAATACCAAATTCTGCTGTTTTGCTGTAGAATATCTGATGAGTGGGTGGTACCTACCCAGATGAGCTTGCACAAAGCCGTACCATCAGTAAATTATTTTACCATAAAATTACAAATCAAGACATAATATTATAGTTTAAAAAGCACTTATAAAAAAAGTACTCGTACAGACTTTAATGAATGAAGCTGAATTAACTTTAAAATATTTAAAGAAGAGAAGAAAGAAATTAATTAAAAATATATTTAAAGAGAATAGCTAATTAGTTATTATATTTGTACTTCGGTTATAATGAAATTTATTTTTTTAATTGGAATATCTTTGAAATTTTAAAAAGAGATTTAATTTAACTACTGATTTATTACTGAAATAATTAAAGTTGTCTCTTTAAAGTGTCATTTCATTTAAATATTTTTTTATTTTAATTAAATTACATTAAGAGAAAGGACAATTTTTTTAATTATTGTCTCTATAATCTGTATTATAGTGAAAGCGAATATTAAGCTGACATCGACAATTTTTCGTAATTGTGCAATATATCTACTCAAATACCTTTTATACACTGGGTTAAGTAGTTACTTGGTGGTAGGGCTTTGTGCAAGCTCGTCTAGGTAGGTACCACCGACTCATCAGATATTCTACCGCAAAAAAGCAGTACTTGTATTGTTAAGTTCCGGTTTGCAGGGGGAGTGAACCAGTGTAATAATTAGCACAAGGGACATAATATCTTAGTTCCCGAGGTTCGTGCACCTTGGGAATGAACCGATCGCCTCCAGGATATTGAAAATAAAAATAAAAAAACTGTCATTGTATAAAATTGTCTGTATAGTAAAAATGAGATTAAAAAAAATCCCGCTGAGTTTCTTTCGCCGGTTCTTCTCAGGTCTGAGGTGTTTATTTCCGAACCGGTGGTAGATTTATGACAATCAATAAGTAAGTGTAATGCTTGAATATTGAATAAAGATTTTCGACATTGACTTTGGTGACGCACTGGTGATGTAAGCGATGGTTGACATTGCTCACAATGCCAATGTCTATGGGCGTTGGTGACCACTAACCATCAGGTGGCCCATATGCTCGCCCGCCTATCTATTCTATAAAAATATATATATATATATCCAGTCCCTAAAGTAATAAAGAACAAGAACCATTACATCTATTAGCATTAGTCTCAGTATCAACAAGACGTCGATTAATGAATCGTCTAACGTATTTCATTGATAGGAAGATGTAGATGCAAGTTATAAAGTCATTATAAGTTTGAAGCTGCAGTGCAGTCATTAGATAATTACTTAGGGCCTTATTCATAAACGTTGCTTAGTTACTGATTAGCTAAACACTGATTTGTCTCGTTCTGACATTATTGATTTGACATACGAAAGACGAAGACAAAATATTGTTTAACTAATCACCAGTTAAATAAAGTTTATGAATAAGGCGGTTAGAGTTTTAGCCACGGCCGTTTATACATTTCAGATGTTACGTTCAAAGCTAGACCGATAAGCAGTTTGTCAAATTGCTATTACAAATTGAAAACAGTGTAAACGTTTTGGCAGTGTATTTACAGTTTTAATTGTAAAGTGTTCAGAAGTAAGAACGCGTGAATTTTGAGCAAAGATTGCGGGATCAAACACGTACAAGTATCAATCTACAATCAATAATCTTAGGTAATAACTGATAAAAAATCACTAAACCGTTTTACATAAAACTTATAACACAAGATAAAGTAAGATTTTTGGAGTAATGTTGCAAAAATTGTAATCAAAAATATTACACCCCGTCTTATTGCCTCTACTGGTGACAGGAGGGCTGGTTCATTTTTCGCCCAGAGAATCAGAATTTCGATTCAAAGGGGAAACGCTGCTAGCATTCTTGCAACCATTCTTCACGATCACGATTTGTACAGTAACTGTTTTTTAAGTTTTATTTGTATTTATTTAATGTAAATAAATATTTATAACTTGGAAAAAAAAAGATGATGCATATTTTTTACAACTACATCCCGTTATATTGTAGGGACCTGGATGTCTGCTAATGAATTTTCTTAGTCTTTACGAACATTTTTTCCATCAGTCTCAGAGACAGACATGAATAAATGGTTTTATAGCCTTTTTTACAAAGCGGTTGCCACTAATTTCGTGAACCGAATCGAATCACTGATACCCATGAATATGCAGCATTAGAAAATTATATAAGAAAATCGTTACTAGTTCCTTAAAAAACTACGCCATGTGAATTGAAACATAAATTTTCGCTATGATATGGTCCCGATATAAGCTATAGATGGGGCAAATTATTCTTGTACTAACGTTTTACCCGCTTAGTTGCCGTTACCTTGCGTTACGTTACGGGATAAATACGGGATACAAAATATAGACTATGTTACTCGCAGATTGGAAGATAATAATTTCAAAAAACAAACATTGACAACATTGTCGGTAATAAAAAAAATTGTGAAAAAAAATATACATATATTTCAGAATGACCAAATGTACTTTTCCATAAACATACACACGCACAAGCAGGCACACACACGCGCAAAATTACTCACGCACGGACGTAATTTATTTTGTATTACGGCAATGGCATACTTTATCAAGCATATCAAAGTTTATGTGCAAAAAATTAATAGTAATATTAATAAATAATTTCAATAGCTGTAAGCTCCGTAAGGCTATATAAACGACAAAGCCAATTTTTGATGACAACCAACCAAATATGGATGACAAAATCAATATTTGTAAATCTTTATAATTTATACACACAGCTACATGTTAAGTATAGATTAATCAAGAACCAAAGCTAAAATGTAGTTAAGTAAGTTAGCTATTATTATCATTTAATCCTGCCCGATTTGAGCTACAGTGGACATTTGATTCGATAGTGTAATACTTTTATCGTCTTTACTTCAACTACACTACTTCGAACATACTCCAGCTGCACTAAAATAATCAGACCCCGCAAGTTGTTCTAGACATTTTAATTCATTTATTAAGGCAGGCTAGGCAAAACAAAAATAAATATACTTTTGTTTTTTAGTCAGAAATATTAATCGGACGTATTATGCGGTCAACTTATAAACTTAATAAAAATATGTAACATACCAACATACATACTCTTATATATATACATATACCCTTATATCTAAATACATACATAGATGTATTTTATGAAATCTACCGGGTTCTAAGTTGTTGACAAATTAAATCCACGGTCCCGCTTAAGATTTTATGTTTCATGATTTCAATATATTATACGCAATAACTGGCGTAGTAATTTGTGTCCGTTGGGAGAACCTTTGGGTCTTGAAGTTCAATCCAGTGGTTAATTCCTTTGTCTAATAGGAGTTTAACTCCTGTGGGTTTGTTTTTATATTATAAAGAGAATATTAAATTAAAAAATATATTACAAAAACTCGATTGTAATATGTTAAATCGAGTGTAATATACTTTACGATATTTAAAATAATAAATATATGGCCAGGTGATGCAGTAATAACAAAATAAAATAACAATAATAATCTAGAACATGTATGTGTGAATACTTATTATGAAGTTTTTTTTTTTTTTATTGTATAGATTGGCGGACGAGCTTATGGGCCACCTGGTGGTAAGTGGTCACCAACGCCCATAGACAATGGCATTGTAAGAAATGTTAACCATCACTTACATTGCCAATGCGCCACCAACCTTGGGAACTAAGATGTTATGTCCCTTGTGCCTGTAATTACACTGGCTCACTCACCCTTCAAACCGGAACACAACAATACAAAGTACTGCTGTTTTGCGGTAGAATATCCGATGAGTGGGTGGTACCTACCCAGACGAGCTTGCACAAAGCTCTACCACCGAGTTATAAAAGTTTAAGTTATAAAAACAGTTCGCTTGTGTTTCCTTTAATATAATTCTTATTAGATCTTATTATTATACTACCCATTATTATGGGCCAAAGATTTGCAAATGGCCTTCCGAAATAGGAAAGGGACCAATAAATTTTTTTTTGTAAATTATTTAATTATTTCCGGATCAAGTTATAGTACAAAGCAGCAAGATAAGAAACAATATTGTTGATAAGATATTAATAATTGGAAGTATCATTTGCTGTGAATACTCCACGTATTATATTAAACGCGGAATATTTTTTATACGCTTTATATTAACTAAACCAGGTAATATAACGAATTGTTATGAATGTGATCTTCGAACTCAAGTGCATCGGAATATCTGATTAGGTAATTTGTGATTTTACACGAGGATCATTAGCTAATGAAATTATTGACAAACTGTAAAACACGTTGCGAAAAGCCTACTTACATTAACATGACTTATGCGAACAGCTACTGGTGCAAAATGTAAAGCAACTTTAATTAATTCTGAATTTAAAAACGAAAGCGCTTTTTATTGTTTAGGAATAAAAAAACCAGCCAGCATTTTAATAAAAAAATTTAATGGCAATTATGTTTAATTATTGCTCTTTTTAAGTATTTAGTTCATTAAAGTAAAAAAAAGTACTTTTAATTTTTCAAACTTACTGCACCATAAGGCTCGTGCAGGCTTGCAGCGCACCGAACCTGCGCCGAACAAACTTACCGCAACGAGCCAGTCCCGTAGCCTTTCCTGTGGAGTGCGCACGTCAGTGCTCCCCTTAATCCGCCATTACGAATTACAAAAATTTTAAAAAGTATTTTTCGCGCGAAATTAAGGTGTACAGTAGTGACAGTGACGGTTGGATTGTTATTTAGTGTTTATTAGTATATAGGAAACTTTGGAAGTATCATCAAAACTTAAGTAAGTAACTACTAATTATGTTTTATTACATTTAGTTTCAGAAGATTTTTTTTTTTAATTTTATTATTTATAAAATAAATAATAATTTTATTTTTTATAAATTTTCGTAATACGTACTACAGCTGTTGCTCGTGGAATAAAAAGTTAAAGGAATAAAGCGAAAACCCTTAAAAAAATTAATTTTAACTGTATTAGTGTTCCTTTATAGAAAAAAAATATTTCATACAATAATAATAACAATTATTCAAAATAGAATACAAATTAAAAAAAAACAAAAATCTTTTATAAATTAGTAAGTCAATTTCAGAGAAAAAAAAATATTTTGAATCATTATAAAATGTTTTTTTTTATTCTATTAAGCTGTAAGCATTACAAATTTTAAATACATTTTTAGAACTATGTTGAGCATATAATAATTATATTTCATCGTTTCACGCACGCTACGTCTTCATAAAACGTTAATAAAGATTTACAGCCAGTAACGATGTTATTATTAGGCTGTTTATTGTTCATTTATGGTACTTTATCACATTGCTAATATGTAACGTAATTTCAGGTAACGTATGTACATAGAAGCATTGATGATAAATGCTGGCTGTTTTTGTTTTTTTTTTTTAATTTAACAGTTACAACCTTTTGTTATTCTTATTTTTTGAATAATTAATACATTAGTAACTTATAAATAGTCTTGAATGGTTTTTTAATCAATACTTTTGAATTAATGATGCGTTCTTTATTAATTTTTTTTACATCGTTACGGGAACTTTTTTTTTGCTTTGAATGTTGTATAAATAGAAAAAATTAGATAATCGTCCCAGATTCGCACGGGTAGAGAAGGAGAAAAATGTATTTTGGATATGATTAGCGTAAAATACGTTCTTAGTGAGCGTCTACGTCGGAGAAGGAACAACTGTGACAAATTTCAAGTCAATCGGCGGATAGTTTAAGAGATCTCGTGATGTGTGGTATTTCGCTTACACATTTAATGAGCTGTTAAGAATGATTTAAGATGCAATAATACATTCTAACTTAAACGATATATCGTTTTACAAATTAACTTCAGATTAAATTATCTTTATTTTAATAGTAAAATAATAAACGACACAGGGCAGCGTGATAGCTGAATGGTTTTATTATTACAATGTTTATTTAAGATAAAACTTAAGGTTAAGGTAAATTTGTATTAGAAAACGCGTAAGGTAAATTCCGTCTCATTATTAAATGCGTTTAGATTTTCTTGTAATATAATATGATTTGTCAGGTTCTTATATATGTAGTTATATATTGATAAGAAAGAGACAAAAATATATTCTTTTATGTAATTATTAAGATAAATTTTATTTCTTGAAATCATGTTTCTTTTATTTTTTTATTAGTAAATATAATGAATATAAAATAAATATGATATAGTATGTTTATTTGATTAATAAACTTATTAAATTGATATGGCTCATACAATATAGTACATAACAAAACAAAAATACTCCCAAAAATATAAACGGATTAGGGAGTTGAATGAGGGAAAAATTCACTGATAATACGAGTACTTATATTCGCAAAGTTTGGAAATTTTCTAGTGTACTTCTAGTTTTATAAAAAATCGAAACGGATGCACGTTAATCAAATCCCACGGGATAAATGTGAGTGGATTAGAGTTCAGTGGATTGTTCTTTGACAGAGCAAACATGACATTCGGTAGGTTGATTTCTTAACTGTATAAAAAATCGCGTCGAATTAATTTTAAGGAAATTACTCCCACGAGGGTGAAAGTTGATATTAGGTGCTAGGAAGTAATTATAACGATTCGATGGCTCCATTTAATCAATACCTTAGTTTTAGTATGTAGTCACAATTGACTTATTTTTTCAGTTATTTGAAAACTATGCATTGCTTGGGAATTAGGGTCTAACCTTTAAATCAAACTTGATTATTTACTGTTCATTATTCACTGTTGATTAATTTAATGAGTATGCATAAATACTTGTTGTAATGATGGTAGAGCTCTGTGTAAGCTCGTTTGGCTAGGATTAACTTCTAAGCAGCAATACTAAGTATTATTACGTTACAGTTTGAAGGGTGAGTGAGCCAGTGTAAAGACAGGCACAAGGGACATGACATCTTAGTTTCCAAAATTGGTGGCGCATTGGCGATATAAGAGATATTTAATATTTCTTAGAGCCGATGTCAACGGGCGATGGTGACTGCTTAACATCAGGTGGTCCATTTCTCGTTTTGCCTACATATTTTTATTTAAAAAGAAAGAAATCAATTTTACGAGATACGAATTTAAAAAAATGAATAATCCGGTAGAAGTTCTTTAACAAATAAACGTATATTATTTAAACAGTATTTCATGGTCAGAAATACTAATATAATGTAATTCGACATCAAGTTCAATCCATAGACCTGACATCTTAGTTCAATTAATTTTTGTCTTTTTTATTATTTTCTATGTCTGAGTTCTATAGTTTTTCGTAGAATTCTGATTCTTGTTTTTTTGTGATTCTAATAAATAAAAAATACTTAGATAAGAGGGGGCAGGTTTGAGGTTTCCTTATCTGTACTGGCAACGTGTATGCAAAATGTCATGATGATCAGTTCAGAAGTTAAGGACGTGAACGGTTAACAGACAAACTCACATTCGCATTTATGATATTAGGAAGGAATGGAACTGCTTTTATTGTTATGGATTTAGTGATTACTAACAAAAAAGATCTTTATTTTTTAAACCAATTTTGTTTGCTACAATTACAACGATACATTTTATTTTTTTGCTCAAAGTGTGTTCTGTTCAGTACACTTAAGTTTTAAAAGAGATTACTTAGTCATTAGCTAATCCAGTTCAAAGAGTAAGCCTCGCTATTTAGGGGCAATGGCGTCTTGAATACAATGTTGAATTTTTATACTCGATTAGATGCCGTACTGACTTCGTACGCGTGTATTATGATTGCCAGTGACGAGCCAGTTGGCGTGTTTGGTAGATACTCGCCACAGGTCGCGGGTTCGATTCCCACCCAGGACAGACATTTGTGTGCTTGAACATTCTGTTTGTCCTGAGTCTGGATGTAATTATCTATATTAATATGTATTTACAAAAGAAAAGTAGTATGTGTAGTATATCGGTTGTCTGGTTTCCATAGTACAAACTCTGCTTAGTTTGGAATCAGATTGCCTTGTGTGAATAATGTCCCGGGATATCATTATTATTATTATTATGTTATTGTTAAATATATATTTCTGTAAGCCACTATAATAGTGTTATGTGTACCTGTTGCATCTGGTTGTCTACGTTCACTATTCGTATGTGACGTAATCATATTCACAAGGAATTATTATGAATGATTTCTGGTTAATAGTAATAGTTTATTCCGAAATCATTCTTTATCATTAATTATAAGCTATTGTTTTAAGCCGCGGTTAACTGGAAAAAAGCTGGAAAAAGCTTCCAAAAAGCTTGGAGTGCTCAACAAGGCGACAGTACTTCACGTCGGCCTATCGCCTAAATCTTTACAAGGCGCAAATTCGGCCCCACATGGAGTACTGCTTTCACCTCTGGGCGGGAGCTCCCCAGTACCATCTTCTTTTTGACCGCATTCGACGTAGAGCAGTTCGAATTGTCGACGATCAAGCTATTACCGACCGGCTTGATCCTTTGGATTTGCGTAGAGATGTTGGGTCACTCTGCATCCTCTATCGCATATATCACGGGGAGTGTTCTGAGGAGTTGTTTGGCTTAGTCCCAGCCGCTGAATTTAACCACCGGACATCGCGCCAGTACTCAAAATTCCAACGTCACCACCCCGATGTCTGGAAATCCACAACAGCGCGTTTCCTAAGGCATTTCCTGCCTCGCACAATCACTCTGTGGAACCAGCTTTCGCCGGCGACTTTTCCGAACCGATATGACATTGCAACCTTCAAGAAGAGAACGTACTCTTTCCTCAAAGGCCGGCAACGCACCTGCAAGTCCTCGGATGTTGCAGATGTCCATGGGCGGTGGTAGTCACTTTCCATCAGGTGAGCCTCCTGCTCGTTTGCCTCATCTAAAATAAAATAAAGAATCCGCTCACAGCTTGATCACGTTCGTCTGATAACAATATAAACAGTCCTTGCTTTAACTTTAGTTGTAAATGTAATCACAGTGTCGTCTGAAACTTTATATCACTTCATTAACAGCGGACAAAAATTAATCAAGAGAATAAAACTTTTACGATTTAATCTCATTTTGTTACTTTTACGATTTAATTTCACGATGATTACTTTTACTGCTCAGTTATTTGATCCTGATTTGTTATCTAAATAAGAATTGAGGCTACCTGACAGTCTTTATGTAACAATGCTAGCTCTGATTTTAATAGACTGGATTTAGTCCGTGGCTTAACTTACATATGTGTGTGTGGGGGAGATTGTGTTTTGTCACGTATTAAGTAGTCTATATCCTTTAAAACGTGTATACAAAATTTTATTATTATCGATTGAGTAGTTAAGACGGCTAAGACGACAATCCTTTGCATAGCATTATTATATACAATAAATATTCAAAAACTCTATTAATTTTTTTAACTATAGGTTATTTTATGTACATGTATTGCGTATATGTATATGTTTGTACATATTTGTATGAACGTCTATTACTGGAGTACCAACCTGGATTCTATTTTAGGTCTCCCTTTGATTACTTTGAAAGAAATTGCTAATTAATGCACGCACGAAAAAGCATGACTCATTGTCACGTTCCGCTCGAGCCGAGCGCGCAAGCGAGAGCGTGGAAGTATTCATCAATGTTTTCTTATGACGTTATCACTAAAATTCTCGTCCGTAAACCGACTTTACAGACATTCTTTTTGTGTTTTTTTTTCAGGAATAGATAATTTAACACAAACAACTAAACCTTATCTAAATACAAAGCCAAATCGTTAGACCCATTTCCGCGATACGTAATATATGTGTATATATGTGTAAGTCGTGAGGGATTAATGTGATATTGTTCTCAATTTAAGGTCACACCGTTTCTCGTATTAGATATGGAGAAACTCAATGTTCGAGATAGCGTTACTATAGATAAAATTGGTATACCGTGGGTAGTTAGACGTATCGGGTCACACGTGTCAATTGTAGCTGGAAAGTTGTTATACAAAAAAGTTAAAAAACGAATTTGAATGAACACGTTCTGACGTTTCGATTAATATTTGTTATTTTTATCTTTTCTGTAAAAGCATAGAGTTTCGCTTCATAATGGGAATTAGGTTCAACAGAGATAACGTGAAAGCATTCGAAATATAAAAAAGTTTTTTTTGGAACGAAGATCTTTTATTCGGCTTATAGTAGAGTGAAAGGGCAGTTGCCCAAGGTCACGTCATATAACGAAATAGCGTTCATACTGTGACTACCAAATGATACAAAATGCGATGCGTTGGGCGTTCGAATTTAGGAGGTCGAGGAGGTTGAGGTGCATTTTGATGTGACAAAAATACAGTACTATAATAAATTAAAATCTACAAAAAAATAAATAAAGAAAAACAAACGGAATTGATCAACAGAAAGGGAATGTTTTATTATAATAACGGTAGACCAAGCACAGCCCACTCAGCAAATATTGAGGTAGCTTGCTTGGGAAGTGTTAATTCACCCACCATATCATGTAGCCCACATCTTGAATCAAATGTGAAAAGAATATGATTCAAAATGTCTTAAATTCGTAAATACAATAAAAATACGAAAACTCTTTTTCTTCAAAAAGTAAGTAAACTTTTTCTTTAAAAACTTCAATTATAATTATATGTACACATTAATCAAGTTTTTATAAAGGAATTGATTGTATCAAACATTTCTAAACAAACATCCGCGTCGTTATAAGGTTAAGGTCCTCCAGACCGATTTCGGCCACGGCGGCCAATCTCAAGAGAGATTAGCCAACTGCGCAGGAGATATTATAGTGCACAAGTGTGTGCGCAAACACAGGTGCACTTTCTTTTCCTTAGCTCTCATAATCCGATGGGACAGCAATCCGACACGACCGGAAAGAGTTCAGGCGCAGGACCAACGGCTTTACGTGCTTTCCGAGGCAAGGGAGTGTACACAATTCCAACTTCCAGACTCCGGGCTGCTACTGAAAATTTTCTGACAGGAAAACCCAATAACTATTTATTGGCCCGACCTGGGAATTGAACCCAGGACCAGCGGGTCTGCGGCCTTATATCTAGCCACTAGACCAACGAGGCAGTCATTATACTCATGCATACATATGTTGTTAACATAGTGTCATCCGTGCGAAGCTCGACAGGACCGCTAGCCCGTTAAAATAACATTGGGTTGTTGTGCTTACTCTGTTAAATTTACGCGGCTCAAGCATTTTACGTACATTCATTATCTGACGAAAGGGTCAGTGTACTCAAATATCATATCATAGCTTGCTTGAAGCAAATATTTGGACAAATATAGCTATAATTTATTTTCTAGGCAGTATGAATATTTAAATCTTAGATAATTACTTAGTCTAGTAGCTATACAATTGAATACCAGGAATCAGGATAAATAAAAAAAAAGAGTTTTTCGATCAAGGATTACTTAGTAGAGTAGCTAAATTGAATATAACGTCCCGGGACAAAAATAAAAATACCGCTCTGTTGTTTATTATTATTTGTGGTTAATAAAGAGTAGAGTTTGGTTGGCCAGTGGTTATACGACAATCTTAACTTGAAAATGCGGGTTTGAGCCCTTTTTGAAGGAAAATATCGCGAGAAATCTAGCCGCATTGGAGCCGCAGCGTAGTGGAATAAGCTCCAAACATTCTACCAAAATGGATAAGACGCTATAGTCCAGCGGTGGGACATTAACAGGTTGTCTCTTTAACTTTTACGGGTTTTAATTAAAGAGTACGTAAGTAAGTAGCTGCATGATAATAATAAGATAGGTTCTTCAAGTTCCTTTAGAAAAGGAAAAGTAAAACTGTTAAATCTGAAAGGTGGCTGGGCTGCCGCCACTATAAGACTTGACGCTCCGGACATGCTCTTGGCCATAAGGTAAATACGCCACTGGTTATAAGATATTTGCGTAAAATGTAGCCGGCTTGAGTATCTAAGCCTTAAATATTTGTATGAGTTATTTCGTTCATTTCCTACAGCTAAGCCGAAGACACATTTTCTTTCAAAAATAATGTAATAAAATATAATAGAATATGCTTTTTTGTACACCAAAAGAGTTACAGAAACATATAGTTTTAAACACAAACAAAAAACTATGAATGTACAAAAGGTCTTATCGCTAAAAGAGCGATCTCTTCCAGACAACCTTTGGGTGAAGGACTTGAGATAAATAAAGTGAGGCGGTATACAGATCGATTTTACTGTGACTCGTTGGTCTAGTGGCTAGATATAAGGCCGCAGACCCGGTGGTCCTGGGTTCAATAACCCAGGTCGGGCCATTAAATAGTTATTGGGTTTTTCTGTCAGAAAATTCTCAATAGCAGCCCGGAGTCTGGAAGTTGGAAGTGTGTACACTCCCTTGCCTCGGAAAGCACGTAAAGCCGTTGGTCCTACGCCTGAACTCTTTCCGGTCGTGTCAGATTACCGTCCCATCGGATTACGAGAGCTAGGGAATAATGAGTGCACCTGTGTTTGCGCACACACTTGTGCACTATAATATCTCCTGCGCCAACTGCGCTGCGCTAATCTCTCTTGAGATTGGCCGCCATGACCGAAATCGGTCTGGAGGATATTATTATTATTATTTATTAAATTAATATATATAGTATATATGGATCTTAAGCCATTACAAATATATAAGTTAAAATAATGCTTAAAGAGAAGAAGTAGAAGAAGAATAACTTACAAAGTAATACTACCTAATAATGGATTTATAAGACGTGGCTGCAGTTTTCTATACTTAATCGGCTAGACTCTTTGATCAGGCGATCGCTCAATCGACTTCGGAGTGAGATGTTTAAAAACTTTTATTATAAAATAAATGAACATTGAAAACAGTAAAACGCGAAGGGGGTCTTACTACTTATGTTGTATGAAATATCAAACAGGATAAATACATTATTGTTAGATGATCTATATTAACATTATAAACGCGAAAATAACTCTGTCAGTATGGCTTTCATGGTTTAACTACTGAATCGAATTTCATGAAATTTACACCTACCCCCTTACACAACCCCCCACCCGCCCCTAACAAGCGGGCGAAGACTATTAATATTATGTGATTACTTTGATAATTTTTGTCGGTATCACTCAAAGTTAAATATTACATGTATGGTACTTCCATGTTATTTGTGTGCCTTAATTACGAGAATATTGTGAAATAAAAAAAAAAAGTTTGAAACATAACCAATTAGAATATATCTTTGAAACATATATATACATCTTATACTAACTCTTACATTTGTGGCCAATCGAATTAAACATTTTACACGTTTATTAAGACAATTTTACGTAAATCGACTTCTCAGAATCAATTCGAAAAACACGTAAAAAATTATTAGGTTTTTTCTTATTTTTTTTTTCTTAAATATGCTCGCTACGTCACAGGCAAAGATCACAAAGATATCAGGTTTATTTATTAATACGTAGCGCTTTTCACGTATCAGAGTATCGTGTTGAACGTACGAAGGATATTAATCACGTCACGATACTAGAATGAAAGCAAAAAGTAAATGGTACAAATGATTAACGGATAATGTTTCTTTAATGTAACGGCTGTAAATATATCTCTCAATACTGACTTAATTCATTTATAACATAGACGCTAGTATACACAAGAATATGAAATTTAAAGTTACGTCATAAATTGACGACGTCATAATTGATGCTAGTGAAACTGCGAAGTGCATTTATTAATATAATAATATTATATGCCAAAACCATCTCAGAAACACGCTGCATCTTGAGTGAGGTTATTAAAATTGTATTAAATGTATCATTTATTGATATAGGTATAAGCTTATAAGATTTTAATTCACTTTAAAACTAAATTCATCATAATCTTTAGACAGTTTATAGTCTGAATAGATTTATTGAACTAACCGTCTCTATAATTATTTTCTGTCAAAACTCGTTTCCGGTTAAAACTGCTTTTGACCGCCAAAATTAAATTAGGTTAGTTTTAGGAATATTTCTATAAGTGTATTCGTATGTATTATATCAGTATAAGGACCAAACGGTCATATAAAAGCCATCTACTAATTGAGAGGCTTACAGAAATAAATTTATCTTTGTTAGTCAAAAATCATTTTGACTACGAAATTGTTATAAATATGAAAATTGAAAAAAGTTCTCAGTAACTCTATTTTGGTTTGTATATGTGCCAAGAGGTTTTTGTTATATATTAAAGACTCAAGGGATCAACCTTAGAACTAAATAAGTTTTCATCTCCAAACAGATCGATTACCGGCCAGAGCATCAATCATCTACCGGTGATGCTGCGTAAATTATGTGATACTTCTGAGCCAACATTATAACATATAAAACTTATTAGTTTACATTCTTACATGACTGTTTTTCTTCTTTGATAAATAAAATGATAATTTATTTAGGTACATTTAATTTTCATTATTATTAAAGGTAGAACGAAAATATATTCATAAAAATACATGAGGTCTAAATAGAGGGTAAAATTTACGAGCACTTTACATATGTGCTTGAAACAGCTTTCAAGCCTTTTTCAATCGCCGTGAATAGCTTATGAAGAAATATAAAGATTTATATATAGCTTTGGCGATGTAAGCGATGGTTAACATATCTTACAATGCCAATGTATATGGGCGCTGGTGACCACTTACCATCAGGTGGCCCATATGCAAGTCCACCTACCTATTCTATAAAAAAAAAAAAACAACATAGGAGTTACATTTCTGTTCGTACAAAATCAGCCCTTTTCACAATCAGATATACTTAAGTCGTTTTTAATTTGTCAAATAAATAAAAGTACTCGTAATTATATCCACCGAATATTAGTACTTTTACTCATAAATGTCGGAAGTTATGACAGTGATTAATAGCGGAATCACAAAGCGTGGTTCTGTGACAGAATGTTAGCATCATTGCGAACGGATATTACAGTTATAATGTGTAAGGTGTACGTAATGAGTTAGTTGTCGAAATTGTTATATTCGCAAATTTTCATGGTAGGGTTTTGTGCTGTGTCTTCTTCTTTCTAATGTTAAAACTATAATGTAAAAAAGAGAGAAATCAATGTTCTAAACACCCGCTTAAAAACACATGTAAGTGGTTTAAGGTTCTTGTTTCAAAGTTACTTTAGATTATTTTCTTTTCTTGGTGTTAGCGCTTTGTGAAAGTCCATCTGGAGAGGTACCGCTCACTCATCACATATTCATAAAATATTCCATCGCCAAACAGCAATACTTTGTGTTGTTATATTTCAGTTTTAATGGTGAGTTAGCCAGTAACTAACGGCACAAGGGACAGCATCTTTGTTCTCAAGATTGGTAGCGTATTACTGGTGGGCTTTGTGTAATTACTGTGAGCCAGTGTTTTAACAGGCACAAGGGACATAACACCTTAGTTCCCAACGCTAATCTTAACTTACCATAAGCATACCGTTTCAATAAAATAAAAATACCATTAGGCTCATTTGCCAGTCTGCATATTTCAATAAAAATATTTAAAGTATTATTATTTATCATATGTATAAAACGAAAATGAACGTTAGTTTCTATATCGGCCGCTAGACGTCACTTCTACAACTGTCAGATCTCAAGAGCACAGATTATATGTATGTTAAATTATCTCTACCCTTGCCGCCGCTTGCAATTTATTCATATATGCTTTCACATAAAATCAGTTCCAGCATTGAGTTCCTTGAAGATTCAAACATAAGCCACGTTAATATTCTCATGCGCTTTCAATATGACTGTCGGAATTATTAGCTTGAAATTATACGCTTTTAATGTGTCTCTATGTACTTTGAAAACATAAATTATCTCCATCGTAACTTTAAAAATAATAATGAAAGTTGAGAGGTGTTGGACATTGTTGGAAAGAAATTCCTTTTGCTATATTATGACAAATAAGAAATTAATATAATTAAGATAATCTTACATTGACAAGATATTTTCCTCAAGAATCTTAGCCCAGCTGCGGGACAATTCATCAGCTGATGTCCTTTATTAGTAAATAATATACAAAAAAACAACGCGTTGCACTCCGGGAGTGCCGGCAGAAGTGAAAACTTGAATATTAACGTTGTGCATTTTTGATATTGTGGAATGATTAGGGAAAAATTTTGCTCGAATTGCTTTAATTATCAGTACTTTTACTATCATTTATGTGATAAAATACAATATTCATTTATTGTGCTATCGTATGACAATTAATATTACATTACAAATTTAACACTTTAAAATTCGTCTTACGAATTTTCAATCAGGGTCACGTGATCTGACGCGAGCTTAACATTTTTTAACCATTACAAAAAAGTGCAAAACGCCGCTAAAAAGTTTTCACTTAAAAAAAAATCTTGACAGATATCTTACACTTAATTCAGCCTAGCTCTCATTGGATATCTGGAGTGTGACGTGCTACGGTGGCAAAATAAAAAGAAATAGATACCTAACCAAACAAGCTTGCAAATAACCATCATTAAAAAGCTCCAGTCAGATATTTGCTTTCGATTTTTAAATGGACTCTGGAAATAAGTAAGTAATAATTTGAACGAGCTTGCAAATGAAACCAATTGTGTATTTCTGGTAATATCACAAAAACCTGTTATAAAGGCGATCATTTATGTATGTCAAAAATAAAAAAGGACCTACATGACCTGCTCCTTAGAATATATATTTTTTTAAATATTAAAATGAATTGTGATAAGATTTTGATGATGTATGCTGCATAGGCTAGGAAAGCTGTATATCTATTCTTCATTAAAAACTTTTTATGTAGATCCTAGCTAGGTAACTAGTTATAAAAGATATGATTTTAATTATGTTTGATGACATATAACGCTTAAGTTAATGTGACCTATTATTAATGTAATTAAAAACAATTCATATGGCACTAAACAAGGCAGGTTTGTATATAACCATTAATAGAAGACCTCTAGTCGCACATATGTATTCGAACCCTAAATGGACCATGAAACAAACTAACTTATAATTTGGACAAGATGGCGGATTTATACAAAATGGCACTTAGCAAATATAGTGTCAAATACTTATCGTTACACTCGCAATCACGTTGATGAATATTTACGTTTGAAGTCATTTGGGAATCAACTTAGTAGTCATTTATTTATTTGAACTTTATGAATTATACAACAGCCTTTTATGTATTCTGAGTAAATCAACCATTAGACCGAGCAGATTTCTAAGACGGTATACAGTAAATAGAGATTCATATTTACTTCAATTATTGTCATACTACAACGAACACAATAAAAATACCATACATGAAGCAAATTTCGTCGAGACTGCACTAAAATACTGTTTAGACATAAAACTACTTTATATATTTATATATAGAGTTAAAAAACCCTCATAATATTAACATAACAAGAAGTCTACATTCGCAGTGTGATTAAAGAGTAGGAAACAGACACCTTATCTTAACTCGAGGGTGTCGTAAGTCTAAAGGAATTTCTTTAAGTCGCATCCTCCTATCGAGCATCAAAGCACCATTCGTATGTTGAGAACTTTGTAGCAAAACCATTCAATACTAAATGGAAATACAGTAATAGTGGCACTCAAGTTACTGTGAATATAACTTTGCTAAACAATATTATAGTAATAAAAAAAAGACATTTATTTATTATTATTTTTATTTTTTTACACTTGGCCAGAGCTTGTACTATGGAATCCAGATAACCGATGTACTACATATACCAATTTTATTTTGTAAATACATACTTATATAGATAATTACACCCAGACTCAGGACAAACAGACATATTCATGCACACAAATGTCTGTCCTGAGTGGGTATCGAACCCACGACCTACGGCGCGGATGGCAGGTATCTACCAACTACGACAATCGGCTCGTCAAAATTTTATTAAAAAAGTATGTCAATTTCAAATTTTTATTAAGAAAACTATGTTCTTATTTTTTTTTATTGCATAGCAAGGCGGACTAGCATTTGGGTCACCTGATGGTAAGTGGTCACGAACGCCCATAGATATTAGCATTGTAAGAGATGTTAACCATCGCTTACATCGCCAATGCGCCACCAGCCTTGGGAACTAAGATGTTATGTCCCTTGTGCCTGTTGTTACAGTGTCTCACTCACCCTTCAAACCCAAACACAACAATAGCAAGTATTGCTGTTTTACGGTAGAATATTTGATGAGTGGGTGGTACCTACCCAGATGAGCTTGCACAAAGCCCTACCACCAAGTAAAAGTATTTATTTAATTTGAAGTATTCAATTCTATGTCTTTGTTTAATCTCTGAACGAATAAGTAGCTTATATTTAACCCTTCACAAGTGTGTGACTGCGGAAGGAAGCCAATCTTTTATATAGCTATTAAAATTCCACAGGATTTCATCACCTTAATTATTATCAGATGTTTATCTCAAGCTGAAAATGATAAGCCAGATTTGACAGTAATTAAAACAATCAACGCTTTTATACAAACGAGATTGTATGTAATTCGTGATAATGACGTATATATTTATATATATAATACATAAAATGATGATATAATTACATAACTTAACAAGTATTATATACATAAATAAAATACTTTTGTCGATAAGGTTTTAATTGAATGGCCTAGTGGTTAGAACGCGTGAATCTTAACCAATGATCGTGGGTTCAAACTCGGGTATGCACCACTGAATTTTCACGTGCTTAATTTGTATTTATAATTCATCTCGTGCTAAACGGTGAAGGAAAATATCGCGAGGAAACCTGCAGGTGTCTAATTTCACTTAAATTCTGCCACATGTGAATTCCACCAACCCGCACTGGAGCAGCGTGGTTGAATAACCTTCACCTCAAAAAGGAAAGGTAGGCTTAGCCCAGCAGTCGGACATACACAGGCTGTTACTGATAAGGTTTTTTTTATGAAATCATATATCAATAAGTCGCTTTGAGTTTTTAATCCCCGACTATTTAAGTATTTTATATTTTTTTTAATACGTTATAAAACTATTAAAGTTACTTGGCGGTAGAACTTCGTGCAAGCTCGTCTGGATAGGCACCACCCACACATCAGATATTCTACCGCAAAACAGTAGTACTTGGTATTGTTGTGTTCCAGTTTGAAGGGTGAGTGAGCCAGTGTAATTACAGGCACAAGGGACATAACAACTTAGTTCCCAAGGTTGGTGGCGCATTGGCGATGTAAGCGATGGTTAGCATATTTTACAATGCTAATGTCTATGGGCGTTGGTGACCACTTACCATCAGGTGGCCCATATGATCGTCCGCTTACCTATAATATAAAAAAAACAGTAATCTATGGCTTATTTGCTTCGCTTTATGGTAGGTACTTATATATAGTAAGTTATGTAAGAGTAAGTTAGCTATTGCTCTAGGTAGGCACATTTTTTTCAATATATAGCTAAATTAACTTTTTTAATCAAGAAAAATGCTTTGGAATTATTAAGATTTCATTTTATAAAGTTTAGTAACGTACTACAATAAAATCGAGTGAAAACTATTTTCATTTTTGCGATACACAGACTCTACGTACAAAGTTTACACTCTTATGCTCGCGTTTGACACAAAAGCGGCTCGACCGACCTATTTTCTCTCTAATTACACATAAATTATATTTCATAAAATATAAAATACTGGTATCGCGTGCGACTCCGTACACACATACATACATATACATCCTAACTAATATTATAAATGGGAAAGTGGGTTTATTTGTTTGTATGTTACGCTTTCAAGCCTAAACCATTAAGCCGATTTTAAAAATTCTTTCACCAATTGAAAGCTACTTTATCAGCGGCTAACATAGGCTACATTTTGTCCCCGTATTCCCATGGGAACGGGAACTAGGCGGGTGAAACCACGGGAAAAACGCTAGTACATAATAAGTGAAACCTTCCGGCGTTCGTGTTAAAATACAACGTGCTGACCATGAGTGTGTTTGAACAAGAATGGTGCCGACTTGTGGGCGAGTAATACGACTTTATCCTTATAAGCCTCGTATTAACACTGTACTTAACTTAAACCCAACCCGAGAAGATGTCCTTTAAGTATTTTCTTATGTTATAGGACCTCCTGATGGTAAGTACAGTACAGTAACAGAATGTCCCACTGCTGGGCTGAGGCCTCCTCTCCTCTTTTTAGGAGAAGGTTTTGGAGCTTATTCCACCACGCTGCTCCAATACGCGTTGGTGGAATACACATATGCCAGAATTTCAGTAAAATTAGACACATGCAGGTTTCCTCACGATGTATCCTTCGCCGTCAAGCAGGAGGTGAAATATAATCACAAATTAAGCACATGAAATTCTGTGGTGCTTGCCCGGGTTTGAACCCACGATCATCGGTTAAGATTCACGAGTTCTTACCACTGGGCCATCTCGGCCTATCTCGGCATCTATTGGTAACGTAAGAAATATTAACCTTTCCTTGTATGGCCAATGCGCCACCAACCTTGGAAACTAAGATGTTATGACTTGTGCCTGCAGTTACACTTTCTCACTAATTCTTCAAACCACCTGCACGTCAGATATTCTACCGCTGTTTAGCGCTGTTTAGCGGTAGAATATCCGATAAGTGAAGTGGAGTGGATTCTATAAGTATCTACCCAGGCGGGCTTATTAGGTAGTTTAAAATATATTGTTGTATTTTTTTATGTTTTTATATTTTTTGTATTGTTGTATTGTTGTATTTTTGTATTGTTGTTTTTTTTATATTTTGTATCTCTCTGTTGTTAATAACCCGAAAAAGACGATTAGGGCAACTGTAATGTTTTTTTCGGTATGTAAAAAAAAGCAAATAAGTAAATAAATTATAATATTCAAATTAAAAACTACTGTCATTGTTTCTGTATAAGACGCCTCAGCTATTATTTTTGAATACATTCAATTAATCATCGGCTTATTTATATTTTCAACATACTTTGGATTTCATAACCCAATTATTTCAGGGGTCACTTAAAACAATTTTATACAAATGTATAAAAAATATGAGTAATTTGATATAAGTAATAAAAAAACCTTAGCCCACTGCTGGGCTAAGGTTTGTAGTTAATTCCACCACACTGCTCCAGTTATATATTTAAGCTATAGTATAATTAATTGAAATACATATAAATGCAATGTTTAATATAGATATACGACGGTTAGGAGTTAAAATCGACTGCCTAGGCTTACACACACATTTGTTAGATATACAATAGTGAAACTTTATACAAATTTAAAATAACTATGCTTGAAGTTGTTGAAACAAATCTGCATTTTTTTAATAGTTGACAAGTTGATAACATTAATATAAATGGCCCACTATGAAGCAAAGGTGTGATGACTATCTTGTATAGATTCTCACTGCAAATATTTGTTCTTTTTTACTTTGTAATAGTGCTTTGTGCCCGTCTGGGTAGAGGTACCATATATATTAAAAATGAAATTAAAATTCTAAAATATTAATTATGTTACATGTTTTGATAAGATTCTTAAAATACTTTAGCGAACGAAAAATAATACCATGTCAACTTATATCGCATTTCACTGTCTGCCATTTCACGATCGAATTCTACGTCGAGATTTGAGTTTACTATTTCAGAATAGCATCCAGTAACACTGGTAACTTAAGAACCTCTTGATTTAGATTATAATTATATCAAATGCCTCGTTGGTCTAGTGGTCTAAATATAAGGCCGCAGACCCGGTGGCCCTGGGTTCAATTCTCAGTAGCCCGGAGTCTGGAAGTTGGGAGTGTGTACACTCTCGTGCCTCGGCACGTAAAGCCGTTGGTCCTGCGCCTGAACTCTTTCCGGTCGTGTCGGATTGCCGTCCCATCGGATTATGAAAGCTAAGGAATAGAGAGAGCACCTGTGTTTGCGCACACACTAGTGTACTATAATATCTCCTGCGCAGTTGGCAAATCTCTCTTGAGATTGGCCGCTGTGGCCGAAATCAGTCAGGAGGACCATTGTGTATTAAATCCACGACAGCGCGATTTTTAAGACATTTCCTGGCTCGCACAACCACTCTGTGGAACCAGCTTTCGCCGGTGACTTTTCCGAACCGAACCGATATGACATAGCAACCTTCAAGAAAAGAGTGTACTCTTTCCTCAAAGGCCTGCAACGCACCTGCAAACCCTCGGGTGTTGCAGATGTCCATGGGCGGTGGTAGTCACTTTCCATCAAGTGAACAATCGAGCAGATTGTCCGCTCTTACATAAAAAAAAATATAAGTTCTCAACACCATTAACCTCCTTTGTTTTGTTGTCGGTAATAGTCATAAAGTATTATTACAATTTCTGAGTTTCTTATTATTGTTGACAATACCCACATTATACGAAAGGTCAGGGAGTTAAGTGGGCGACCTATTATTTCACGACCACTTTTACTTAACACTACAATATTTATACACAAACACACACGCAATTATACAATTATATATAAACAGTATATTGAGCCCGATTGATTAGAACGCGTGATTGAATAGATTGAATATTTGTTTTAAGTTCATCTTGATCTCGGTGGTCAAGGAAAACATTGTGAGGGAAGCTGCATGTGTCTAGTTTTACTGAAATTCTATCACATAGGTATCCATCCACCAACCAACATAGGTGCGCGGTGGAATAAGCTCCAAGCCTTATCCTCGAAACGAGAGGAGGCTAAAGTGGACTTTTAGTATAGTACTACGAGGATTTTTATATAGTATCCTATTAATGGTCGTGCGCCGGTTGGCGTGATTGGTAGATATTTGACTTTATCGTACCTTTCGCGCCGTAGGTCATGGGTTCGATTCCCACCCAGCACAGACATTTGTGTGCATGAACATGTCTGTTTGTCCTGAGTCTGCGTGTAATTATCTATATACGTATGTATTTACAAAAGAAAAGTAGTATATGTAGTATATCAGTTGTCTGGTTTCCATAGTACGAGCTCTGCTTAGTTTGGGATCAGACAGCCGGTTGTGAATAATGCCCCAGGATATTATTATTATATTATAATGTATATGTACGAGTATCTATTTTATACTATACTTATATACTTATTTCATGGTGAGATATCACATTTAAGTATTATTTAAGTAACGAGTAAAAGACATGCATATCACATGCATGATCATATATCACTACCCTACACTATACAGGATGACTGGTGAATTACTATCGATACTTGAGGACGTGATATTTGACGATCATATATGACAAAATAAAAATTAATATAACATAAATATTAATAAACTTCTAAGTAAAGTTAACCAAAAGTTATGTAATTAATTACGCATCGTGTGAACACCCTAGCTGCGTTATCGACACAAAACAGTTATGTAGGTAGGTACATTTAGTTATCGCGCGGTAGTTTACCTACATCCAAACGCCGCGCGCCGCCGCGTGTTAACAGGGTAGCAGGCTACCTTAGATAAACAAAAATGATCCAATTCCCTTCATACTTTAATCCTGGCTCAGGCAAAAATACCAAGATATTTCATTCGTTTAAGCAACCAATTTATTGACTAGGTAAATGGTGTGAACTTGACACAAAAAATAATATGAACTGTTTACCTATCTTGGTATTTCCGGCGTATTTAAAAATGGAATCATACTTATTTACAACAATTGTCAATCATTAAACTACCTATTTACCTACATAACTACACTAACCTTAACAAATGTTCAAAGTGAGCTCCTTCTCGTGTGATACACAGTTCGGCACGTTTACGCATATTGTCTTTCACACGATTTAATACGAATGGGTCACTTTTAATAGTTTCGAAAGCACTAGTGATTTTTAATTTCAACTCCTCTCTGTTGACATACTCTGTAGCATACACAAGACGTTTTACCTCCCCCCATAAATAGAAGTCCAGTGGAGTGAGATCTGGAGAGCGAGCTGGCCATGGCACAGGCCCTCCGCGCCCTATCCAGCGATCTCCAAACGTATTGTTTAAGTACTCACGTACCTGCGTCTGATAGTGCGCGGGTGCTCCGTCGTGTTGATAAAATAAGTTTTGGAGATTGCTCAGTGGTACATAATCGAGCATGTCATTCACCGCACTGTTTAAAATGTCTAAGTATGACACAGCATTGAGTCTTCCTTCGATGAAATACGGCCCTAACAAACAGTTATTTAAAACACCAGCCCACACGTTAACACTAAACCTGTGTTGATAAGCGTCCTGTCGCGTAACGTATGGATTGGAATGACTCCACCAATGTTCATTGTGTACGTTAAAAATACCTAACTTAGTAAACGTAGCTTCGTCCGTGAACAATATGTTTTTGTCCAAGTATTCTGCATTTGTGTATTGATAAGCCATACTTAATTACTAATAAGTAATAACGGGTCACACGCACACACGACAGATTAGGTATACGCGTAAGAACGATCGCTAGGCGCGCGCGCGGGAAGACGGACGTACAGACCTTACGGCGGCGCTCGCCCGACTAACGCCACGGGGCGGGGGTTGGGAGTAGCGACACACGCGTGCGGCGGCGTGGTGTTGTATCAGCACGCCGCCGCACGCGCCGCCGGCAAGGCTGGGAACGTGTCCACACTTTATTTATTTATACGGAAATTTGGTCAAAAATTAAGTACCTATTTTTTTTTACATAATTCGAATGAGAATCATGTACCGAGTATTCTCCTTAAATATTGATAGTAATTAACCAGTCATCCTGTATATTTAGTATACTAGCTGTGCCCGAGGTTTCACCCGAGTATAATTAATAAAAATTAGCCTAGAACCTTCCTCGATAAAAGGACTATACGACACAAAAATAATTTTTAAATTCGAACCATTAGTTC
Source organism: Nymphalis polychloros (assembly GCA_905220585.2). Taxonomy (NCBI): domain Eukaryota; kingdom Metazoa; phylum Arthropoda; class Insecta; order Lepidoptera; family Nymphalidae; genus Nymphalis; species Nymphalis polychloros. The sequence continues at coordinate 2,096,106 of HG992264.1, read as the reverse complement.
ATGAGATTAGCCGGATCAAACAAACAAACTCTTCAGCTTAATATATTAGTATAGATTATATATTTATGTTTTTCACATGTACCTATCATATTCGATTTTGTATATATTTATAATTAGTACATATTTATCGACTGTCTCGTTGGTCTAGTAGCTAGATATAATTGGGTGGTCCTGGGTTCAACTCCTAGGTCGGACCAATAAAAAGTTATTGGGTTTTTCCGTCAGAAAAATTCTCAGTAGCAGCCCGGAGAGTTTGAAGTGTGTACACTCCCGTGCCTCGGAAAGCACGTAAAGCCGTTGGTCCATCGCCTGAAATCTTTCCGGTTGTGTCGGATTGCCGTCCCATCGGGTTATGAGAGTTAAGGAACTTGTGTTTGCGTACACAATTGTGCACTATAATATCTCCTGCGCAGTTGGCTAACCTCTCTTAAGATTGGCCGCCGTGACCGAAATCGGTCTGAAGGACATTATTACATATTTACATTTTTTATCATCTGCCCATTTCTGTCACGGTAGGTTTCTAACTGTAAGGTCTGAAAGAAATCGCTACTAAGCGATAAGGCCGCCTTATTGTACCAACATACTTTGTGTATAAGTACTATTTTTTAGGTCTGGTGTACAAAAGAGCATCTGATAGTGCAACAATGTTATTTTTTGCCGTACATTTATTTATTTATTATTATATTAATATGTTTTATGACGTTAGTAGTGTATTAAATCGCGCTATCGCTATGTTGTCTTATATAAGGTGTAAATAAAAGGTGAAATTGTGTTTTCTTTAATATACCTAGTTTTATATTTAAGTTATACCATAATAATAATAATAATATCCTGGGATTATTCACACACGGCCATCTAATCCCAAACTAAGCAGAGCTCGTACTATGGAAACCAGACAATTGATATACTACATATACTACTTATCTTTTGTAAATGGATTCTTATATAGATAATTTATAAAAATATATTTATTCATATATGTATTGATATGTTGTATTTTATATAAATGTATATATGTATTATGTATATTTATATATATGTATGTATATATAATGCACTCGCCCGTTATGTCCTGCTAGCATCTTAATACAGGGTTGTCTGGAAGAGATCACTACTTGAGTGATAAGACCGCCCCTTGCATGCATCATCCTTCCTTAGCTTCTATGTTTTTTATTTTTTTCTTTATTATTTGTATCTGACTTGTTTTGTTTTTTTCCTTGTGAGTGTGCAATAAAGTTATTTATTATTATTATTATTATAATTACACACAGACTCAGGACAAACAGACATGTTCATGCACACAAATGTCTGTCCTGGGTGGGAATCGAACCCACGACCTGCGGCGCGAAAGGCACGTATCTACCAATCTCGCTAACAGGCTCGTCGTCGTGTACCATAATGAGTTGTTTTTCATTTGCACAACTGGGAATAAAGTCTATAAAGTTTTGTGAATATTGTAAATAAAATTCAATTAATATGGATTTTTGCTTATTGAATTCAGGATCTTGTTCTAAAATCAAAAATAGTACATACTCTAGGGATTATGTATTGCCTTTGCTGTGTTAGAAACTTGATGTACTAAGTTTATCTCGATCGTTTGGGCTGTATATAATTTTAGCGGTAAAATAACGCTTATTTGTCGGGGAGCAAGAACACTTTTAATAGTTTTTCTTTGCAGCAATAGTATAAGGAATAGTGATGCTCGTTGTTCTAGTCCTCTAGTGGCTGAATCCCACCTAACCCGGTGCCTCCCCCTAAGGGAGCCGGGTACCTTTTTGAAGATTTCCACAGCGTGAAAAAAAGTCATCTAGTGGCTAGTAGAGATCCTGTGCTCAAATCCCAGGTCGGACCAATAAACAGTTATTGGATTGTTGCGTCGAAAATTTTTAGTCCGGAGTCTGGAAGTTGGAAGTGTGTACACTCCCGTGCCCATCGGATTGTTAGAGGTAGTTAAAAGAGAGTGCACCTGTGTTTGCGCACACACTTGTTCACTGTAACATCCTGCGCAGTTGGCTAATCTCTCTTGAGATTGGCCGCCGTTGCCGAATTCAGTCCAGAGGACATTATTATTATAAGGAATAGATCATACTAACGAATAACGCGACATAATGATATTATAACAATCAATATATTGCGAACTTGTTGTAAATCTACGATCATGCTGTAATGAATTATTAATTATAAAGATTGATTCAATTTATTCTAATGTTGTTTGTATCTACCAACGTGCATTGGATCATAATAGTAATATTTGTGGATTATTTTGTACCGCTCGGACTACTGAGTGCGATGGAAGCATTATATAAAAATATTTGAAGCTAAAACTTTTATGAAGAACGTGAAATGAAAAAAAAAACAATCTTTCAAAAGACTTACGGCGCTGTTACTCATCGAACTTTGTGATTAAATTTATATTGAAATACTTCATTAAGCATTTCAATGGGCGCAATAAATAATTAACAATGTTTTATCCACTGGTATGTTTGAATTTTAAGCGAAATAATTCTGAAAAAGGAATTTGTAATATTTGCATAATTGAACACGTCGTTTGCATGGTAATTTGACAACGACAAATATCATGCATTTTTCTTTTTTATGTTTAATAGAGGTATTGTTTTGTGAAGGTCTGGTTACTATTACCTCTTCATTTATTAAATTACATCTTTAGATTCTATATAATCAAAGCCACAACGAACAATAAATATGAAATATCCTGGTTTGAGTCCCTTAATTAATATTACTAAGAAAATTTGCGCACCCGCCTTTCTGAAAAGTAAAATTCAAAATTTCTTCATTGCGTATTTGCCAATAGTATCTACAAAAGTATTCTCAAGATAGAAAACCAACTTTATGTCTTACAAAAGTTATATCAAGACATCTTCAACTTAATATATTTATTTTACTTTCATTATTCGTATATAACCAAGGTACCAGAACTAGGCATCCCAAATCCGATCCATTTGATTCTGATGATAGAACTCCCGAATTTTGTTACATCTTGTATAGTCAATACCCTTTTTATAGACATAACAAACTATGTTCATACCGTATCGGTAAAGCGTCTCCAGATTTAGGACATGCCGACATGTCTTGGCAAGTGAAATCGTTATTAATTAAATTGCAAGCCATTAGCGCTCTTCCTTACGACGAATTTCTAATTCGATAGACGATATATCTCCAGACATTGAAGAGGCGAATATAGAAGGCCATCAGCTCGGCGCTCCTTGCTGAACCTTAGTGTTCGATTATTAGCAGACACTAAAGACTTTTTTCCAACGAATATCTAAGCTCTAGTCAAAGCGAGTTATTTATTTGTTGTATAACACACATATAAAGCATTTACAAATGAACTTATAAAACAATAATATCAAATCATGTCAATTACAAGTGTAGCACTTCCAGATTCATAAACTAAAAGTAAAAAAATATTTACTTATTTATTTATTTAATCGATACACCACAGTATTTGAAATATGGCACTTAAAACAAGAATACGATAAAATAACAGATACAATTTCAAACACTTAATAGGTATATACAGCATTAATAGTTACGTTAAAATATCATAAGTAAATTAGAAATGTGCGTGAAGACAGTGTAGTCAAAGCTAATTTGATTGATAATATTTTGTTTACTAATTGGGTTTCATTCCACTGGTTTATTTTGATCGCCCCGATCTACGTAATTTCTATATTTATTACTGCACGTCTATTTGGCGAAATTATGTGTGTTGGTTTGTACCACTAAAAGTAAAATTTAATCATATAAAGTAACGGTTCGAAACTCCTTCAGCCTACTTGATTAAAGTGCATTTTGATTATAATATTGATCACTTAAACTGTATTATAACATATTAAGGTCGCATGTTCCAGGCTTATAAGTTACATACGTTACTTAGGTTATTGATTTTGTAAAAATTATAACTTATTATAAAATTATAAAAATTGTGCGGTCGGGGGACCCCCGTCAGGAACGAAGTTCTGTGCGATATTTATTCGGCTCAAACCGTGTTTTAAAATGTAGATTTCAATTGATTATATTACTGTATTTTTATCACACCCAAGAGCACCTCAACCTCATTTACGTCGACCTCTTATATTTGAACGCCAAACGCATCGCATTTTGTAGCATTTGTTAGGCACAGCATGAACGCTATTTCGTTATATGACGTGACTTTGGGCCATTTCACTCTACTGTAAGCCGCGTAAAAGAACTTCGTTCCAAAAAGAATATTAATATAATAAATTGAAATCATATACTTAAATACATTTTAGTTTCTTGCAAAGAAGTGTTACATTCGTGCCTCGGAAAATATGTAACGGCATTGTTCAAGGGTCAGATTGCTGTCCCATATAGCGAGAGTGAGGTAAGATTTTAATATAATATTTGTGGTGTTAACTATACCTTATGATTGACCACCGTAGTGTTAATTAATGCAGAATTATAAAATTAATATAATTCTATATATAATGGTAGTATTTTATATACATATAACAGGTTTCCTTACGATGTTATCCTATATCTCCGAGCACGAGTTAATAATCACTAATAATGCAATGAAATATTTTAAGCTTGCTCATTAGTGGCGATAGCGATCATGCCTCATTTTAATCGCGTATTCTATTCACGAAGCCTTTAAATTAATTTATTTTTACATGTATTCTGCGTTATATTTTACTTTTTTCGTTTATTTTTAAAACAGTAATTACTTAACGAAGCGTTCACATTGTGTTGCTGGTCACTGAGAGTATTTTTGTTTGATTTTACGCTAAAAAAAGCATTTTTTGTTCCATTTATAATTAGCTTTAACGTAATCATTGAACTAATAATGGAAATATGGTATATTTTATCTTTTTATAATCTACTCGCCGTCCGTCCTGACTTCGTAGGGGTGAAATATGTAGGTACGTTTTTTTGTTCTCTTGAAAAACAAACCGGGTTAAATCTAAACAAACCAGTGACAAACAGCTGTACTTGTTATTGTTGTGTTCCGGTTTGAAGGGGGAGTGAGCCAGTGTAATTACAGGCACAAGGGACATAGCATCTTTGTTCCCAAGGTTGGTGGCGCATTGGCGATGTAAGCGATTGTTAACATTTCTTACAATGCCAATGTCTATGAGCGTTGATAACCATTTACCATCAGGTGGCCCATATGCTCGTCCACCTAATCTATATAAATATATATATTAACGTTTGGTTGGTTCGATTTACTTACAAGCGGCAGAAAGATGATAGCGAATATGAAAATTGAAAAAAAGAAAAAAAGGTTTATTTTTAAAACGTCACTCAATCTTTTACAATTCGATGCAATCGAAGTCTTAAGCGTGGAACGGAATTGCACAATTAAGTGAAGGCTACATGAAATCGCGTGTAAGGCAATGATCACAAATGTAACATAGAAATTAACTACAACAGAAATGCAGTTAGCGTTAAATTTTATTGATATGGGTGTTTATTTTCATATGATGACTTTGCTTAGTTATAACTGTGTTCGATACATAAAGCAAAATAATGCAAGCATTATTAAATAGTTTGAAGTGAATTGCACTTCATACTATTTAACTCACGGAAGCCGATGTGGACCAGTGGTAAGAACGCGTGAATCTTAACCGATGCACCGAGCACCACTTAATTTCATGTGCTTAATTTGTGATTATAATTCATCTCGTGCTTGTCGGTGAAGGAAGACATCGTGAGGAAATCTGCATGTGTCCAATTTCACTGAAATTCTGTCACATGTGTATTCCACCAACCCGCATTGGAGCAGTGTGGTAGAATAAGCTCCAAAACTTCTCCTCAAAAAGAGGAGGAGGCCTTAGCCCAGCAGTGGGACATTCACAGGCTGTGTTACTGTTACTGTTGTACTGAATTTCACTTCATTTGATATAAATTAATGCACGTGTACCTTTGCCCTATTTTATGCAGGCTTTAAAGACTTAGTAAAATATCCAGCTTTAATATTGCAGTTAGACTTGGAAGACCCCTTGAGTACATAGAGATTAAGACCTTTTTCGAAAGCCTCAAAAAGATGGAAGACTCTTCTTGCTTTATGCTGTCGAGGATGAAACTGACGTTGAATTTCTTATTACATAATTTAATTCTAACTAATATTGTAAATGCGAAAGTCAGTTTGTGTGTTACGCCTAAACCACTAATTTAAAAATTATTTCAGAGTAACATAGGCTACATTTTGTCCCCGTATTCCCGCGGGAACGGAAAGTACGCGGGTGAAACCGCGAGCATAACGCTAGTGCTGAATAAACAAGGCAGTATAATTAAAGCTAATGAGAAAGATAAAGTAGGATGATTAATATAAGTAAGTAAATTTAAACAATTAAAAGGAATGCGGGATTTTGCATAATTAAACAATACTTGTTGCGTTTGCAAATATAAACAAAGAAAAGCGCAATGAGTGCGCTTTACGTTAGCTCAATTCTCTTGTTGGTTTAGCTACATTATACTTCAGTTTATAAGTGTCTCGGTTCGAATCCATAGAGTGCTACAGAATTTAGCTGCAGTGACTTGATCCTTGCTAATATTATAAAAGCGATAATGTATTCATTGCAAGTATGTTTATTTGTTTGTTACACGTTCACGTCTTAACTGCATTTGCATTTACGTTGTCAGGGATACATAAATAGACATAGGGTACCTAACACTCTCTCCCTCATACGCGAGAACTAGTTCATTTACAACGGTGACATTTTTGGACCAACAAAGCTGACATAGGTCACAGAGTTAGCTCATTAAATGCAGTATGGTGAAGTAGCAATTTGCTACTTCGTTCGAAAAGCTGACAAACGATGAGAAAAACAAGTCATCGAATGGAGACTGTACTCAGAAAAGAGATCATAAGATACCATTGAACTAACTAATTTGACTAATAAAATCGGCAGGAAACCGTAGGATATAGGCAAAAGGCCATTTGATATATTTTACACCTTACCTGGTGGTTGCTTAGTCTACTAGAATTTTTGATAAAAAAAAACCATTAAAATGTACATACAAAAATGTAGGTGTAATTGTGATACGAACTGTGAAATGCAGGAAGTTATAGAGAAATCAAACGTTTGGTCAAAATTCAATAACGATGCAATCATAAGCGCTGAAAATTGATGTTTGACCGATTCCACGAAATCTATCTATCTATTTATCTATAATCATATCTTTCAGTCGATGTACAACATAATTTTCTAGTTGAAGTAAGATATGGTGTGTCATTGAATATTGAATATCGTATACAATTTTCTTTATATATTTATTAAGAATATTGTATTGTGATGTTTTCAGATACGTCTAACGGATACGTGAAACGTATCTAGTAGTGTTTATTGAGCTTATTGACAATATATGTATTTTCTAACCCCTTAGTCTCCAGTATTAAATGTTTAATACATAATTTAATGTTAATTAGTAAAATACTTTTACTTAGATCTACTTGGTGGTGGGTGGTAGGGTAACACTTGGTTTGGGAGAATTTAGCATAATTGTATGTAAGGAATGGTCAATATTTCTTACAGTGCCAATTCACTTGGTGGTAGACCTTTGTGCAAGCTCGTCTGGGTAGGAAGCATCCACTCATCAGATAATATACCGAAAAAATTATAGATTACGGTGAGCATTTACCATCAGGTAACTCAGTATATCAATCTATTTAAAATAATAAAAATAAGATAACTCACTAGGTCTAATTTAAAGAGCCTTCTTAAATGCGTCAATTAGTTATGTATTAAATTGACAGCTAACTTTCTCTCATTTACAACATTGTATTTGATTCATAGCTCCCTAACCGCTCATCAGACTGGAATTTTTCCCACACAGTCATTCCCTGAGGGACTATTCTTCTAGTAAAGTAGTCTAGATAATAATTCGAGGCAAAAAATATTCGTTCATATTTCATCTAAATTCATTCATACGTTGGTGTTCGTGGTTAACCGGTGTGTAATACATTTAAAATAGAACCGCCGAGTATGTACTGCTGGTCGGATGGCTTTATTGTTCAGACATTTTTAATTAATTAAGTACTTACAAAATAAATAGTTATAACGCGATGTAAAATACAACTAGCGACATTACCGAAACAGCATTACTTGGTAATGTTGTGTTCCGGCTTAGAGTGAGTGAGCCAGTGTAATTACAGGCACAAGGGACATAACATCTCAGATACCAAGATTGGTGGCGCATTGGCGACGTTTCTTTTTTAAGATATACACTGCCTATGGGTGTTGGTGACCACTTACCATCAGATGGCTCATATGTTCGAACGCCTACCTATACTATAAAAAAAAAACTTAATATAAGTAAGATAATTGTTACTCGATTGTGGTTATAATATTGATCACAGAGAAAAGTATGACTTACAATATTATACACTTTGTTTGTTTAAGTAGAGCAATTTTAATACAGTTTTTTTTAAATATATCTCTCTAAGACAGACGAGCAAATGAACTACCTGATTGTAAGAACTTTCGCGCATAGATATTGTCTGTTTTTACACCGTCATGCTTCACATGCCATAGATTTTGATACGTCATACTCTTGCATCTGTATACTGGATCTATTCCCCTGTAACCGAAACCAGAATATCGAATTAAAGTTCATAAGGAAATTCACTTCAAGGCCTACTTAAGCCAAATTTTTTTATACATTAGGCAGGTGGTCGAGCATATGGGCCACCTGATGGTAAGTGGTCACCAGCGCATAGACATTAGCATTGTAAGAGAAGTTAACCATCGCTTGCATCGCCAATGCGCCACCACCCTTGGGAACTAAGATGTTATGTCCCTTGTGCCTGTAATTACACTGGCTCAGTCACCCTTCAAACCGGAACACAACAATACCAAGTACTATTGTTTTGCGGTAGAATATCTGATGAGTGGGTGGTACCTACCCAGACGAGCTTGCACAAAGACCTACCACCAAGTAACAAACAAACAAGTAGCCCAACAACCGATAAATATTTTCTGTATCTATTTTTAAAAAACCTTTTATTGAAAATATCAAGATGTCGATTATCGTTACAATTGAAGACATGATTGGATGAAAGTGTTGTTTAACATTTTTTAAATTTTATTTATGTCATTGTCATTATTTGTCCAAATGACATATTGGAAAAGACAAAGTTTATCTACTTTAAATATCATAAGTGATATCTTTTTTTATTTTATTGTTAAGAATCAATCTGTTAATACAAAATGTGCAATTTGGAAATAAATATAAAATTTGATAGTATTTTCGATTCACCATTTTAGCGTTATTGGCTTACACATAAAAGATAGATATGATGTCACGGACATTTTTGTAGAACTATATATATAAGAGATATATTTTCACTATACGTTATATTCGTGTAACTCTTACGGTTTTTGCAGCGCATGCCAGAATGGCTTGCAAATAGGTGAAATTTTCCGACTTTTGTGACACTTATTGTTATATTTTGGCCAATTTACTTAATCGCTTTATAAATTATAGCCTATATGTTATTCTGATGTATGAGATATATTATTGTAAAGTTTCATTAAAATCCATTCTATAGTTTTTGCGTGAAAGAGTAACAAACGTCCATATACAAACTTTCGCGTTTATTATATTAGTAGGAAGTAGGATTATTATATGCCCTGTACTGAAGACACATACACTGTACTGTATGGGCGAATAGATCGATTGGTGAATGTTTATATCTCATATTGATTAAAAAAATCACAGGATAAAATCCTTATTTTACCCGTACGAAGTCGGATATAGGGCAACGCTTTTTGGTGTGATAGAAAAGTAAGAACAATTTCCGCCTTTTTTTTCGATGGAAAAATGCATTTACGCCTTTCCCCCACATGAAGTGGGGGGTATGTATCCTCTCCGTCTGGTCGGGGGGCGCCATGGGATCGCTTGTGCATGCTACCGTGATGCGCCGGGGTTCCCGGATACAGGGAACCCACTTAGCCGTGGCTGTTAAGATGCGCATAGCGCCTACGCCTTTTTCCCGGTCTTCTTTGACGGATCGAATCAGCGGAGGCATTTTCCTCGCGCTGCCGCTCCTTGGCCTACTTTTGCAACATGACACTCTCGCAGACCATTTCGAACCAGCACCATGCGTGCTGCATACATGGTGCTGATCTGCATCAGCACCATGGCGTTAGTTACGCTCGGCAGCGAGAGATCTCCACCGATTATCGCCGCCAGGGTATGCCTCTGAGGCTCCACGCAGCCCACTCCGTAGAATAATTTCCTCCTGACCGATTTCGACCACAATGGCCAATCTCAAGAAACATTTGCCAACTACGCAGGACGTATTATAGTGCAAAAGTGTGTGCGTAAACACTCTCATAATCCGATAGGACGGTAAACCGACGCGAACGGTAAAAGTTCAGGTAAGAGGCAGCCTCGGTGTCTATACGCCGGTGTGGTGCGCTCCATGGCGCTGTACGGTGCACCTATTTGGGTGGACGCTCTCACCGCTCAGAACAAGGCCCTTTTGCGGAGACCACAGAGGGTCATAGCGGTGAGGGCGATACGTGGTTACCGTACGGTGACATGGACGGCAGCTACACTTTTTGCGGGCGATCCGCCCTGGGAACTCCAGGCGGAGGTGCTAACAGAAGTGTACCGGTTTCGGGTGGAAGCCAGAGCGAGTGGCGGCCGTCCAGGATCCGCGGAGGTGGGACGAATCAGGGCTTTAGCCCAGCAAGCCCTGATTCGTAGATGGGAGGAGGACCTGAGGTCCCCATCAGCAGGTCTAGCGACAGTGGAGGCGATTCGGCCCCACTTGAGTCGCTGGTTAAGGAAAAGTGGCACACTTACGTTTAGGCTGACGCAGGTGCTTACCGGACATGGCTGTTTCGGTAAGTACCTGCACAAGATAGCGAGGCAGGAGGCATCACCCTCCTGCCACGAGTGTGGTGCGCCGCTGGACACGGCGCACCACACCCTGACAGAGTGTGCTGCGTGGGGGCCTCAGAGGCATTCCTTGGCGGCGATAGTCGGCGGAGATCTCTCGCTGCCGAGCGTGATTGATACCATGCTCAACAGCGAGAGGTGCTGGTTGGAAATGGTCTCCTTCTGCGAGAGTGTCATGTCGCAGAAGGAGGCCGCGGAGCGACAGCGTGAGGAAAGTGCCTCCGCTGATTCGGTCCGTCAAAGACGACCGGGGAGGAGACGTAGGCGCTATGCGCACCTTCTCCCCCCGCCTTAATAGCCGCCTGGGCTAAGTGGGTTCCCTGTATCCGGGAACCCCCTTAGAAATGGAGGCCCGCATAGGCGAGCCGACCGTCGGGGCGTCCCCCCCCTCTTCATGTGGGGAACACGTAAAGGCGTTTTTCCAGCGAAAAAAAAAAAAAAAGAAAAAAAAACGTAAAAGGCAGCCTTACCGTACCTTTCACAATATTTTTCCTTAAGAATAATACACTAGAAATACTCTTAATATTAATAATAATAATAATTACAGCACTGCAAATTTATAATAAATTTAGTTGAGAATTACACGAAAATGATAAAATGATAATTAAACATCACTACTGCGATCGATGTACAAACAATAATAATCGCCGATTTTTTTCCGAAAACTGTGTAAGAAATGAGATACAGCTTATTGCAAGAGAAACAGGAGAAAGCTCCCATCCCTACTCCGTGCTGCTTACATGGTGAGAAGTGACACCAATAGACCGCTGACGGGGATAACTGATCAAGTGTTAATTGATCCAGTTAGTGACCGAGGTTGAAAATGATTGAATTACTAATATTACTATTAAAAAATAGGGGTTGATGGTAGAAGGGTGAATATTTACGATTGTATGTATTTTTAATGCCACATAATAAAAAAATAGAAATAAAAGAATTTGTCCAAAAAATGAAAAAAAATTCTTTCGGGTGTGCCACCCTTAACACTTAGGGGTATAAAAATAGTTATAAACATATTATTAGACCTACAGAACATTCCTATAAAATTTCATCAAAATCGGTCAAGCCGTTTCGGAGGAGTAAAAACACTAAAACGTGTATGTGTGTGACACGAGATTTTTATATATAATATAGAGATATGCTTGGAATTTAAACTATTGACGTGAAAAGCTAGAATTTTATGTTCATGTATAGAATAAACTAATGCTGAAATAAGCGGAAAAACATAACGTTTTTGAAATGTACGAGTTACTGCGGTACTTAAATCATTCGTATCCCCGAAAACGCATACATAAATTAAAAAAACCATTTGGAGCTAGCCAGACTCGTGGAGAGGGTTCCGTGCGTTTCCTGTGACGATTTTGCAGGCATGATTTTCGTTTAGGTTTTCCAGATAAAAACGAAAGAGACGGTATATTCAGTACTTTTTTTAAATAAACATTTAGTTTCAAATATTTTCGTAATTTTTTTCTAATATATATTTTTTTTAAATTTGGTTTGTCACATGTATATATATGTCGGAGAAGCCTCGTAATCGTTGACATCGACATTAGTGGTTGCGGGCTTAGTTGGCGTCATCAGGGTAAAGTACAAGCACGAAACACAACCATCACGGTTTTACAGTGTTTTAATTAACAAAACAAATTAATTAATTAACGCTTTAACGAGTAACAACACCGATCAGCGGGTTCAGGGCACCGATCCGACTATAACAGACGAATCCACTTCAACGATCCAACTCCATCCGTTGCTTTCCTCCGAATGTGTCACACAAACTGTATACCTCTCCAAAGTCAAGATGGCGCCTCGACCCCACTCGAGGCACATGCCTTGCTCTGATTGGTGGTTACGTGAAATCCAATATTCATACCTTTCATTAAATGATTAAGGTTTTTAACTTCTAGAAAAATGTAACAAATTAAGAATTCTTAAAGTAATTAAAATGTAAACAAATAATATTGTATGCAAACATCAATCAACCCGACTCATAGCTTCCTCCGAATTATATATTCCGAATTTGAAAATAACTTCTAAAAATAAATGAATACTTAAGTTATATGTCTGTAAACGGGGTTACGTAACTCTGAAAACCCCAAATTCAATATATTTTCTTCTAAAATATTTTCGTTAAAAACGGACACAAGAGGTCTTCTGTCTCTGTTTATACATGATTTAAATGCCTGAAATGTTTTTACATATTGATAACGGCTTAAAATGTTTTCCAGGGCCTGGCGTTTAACACTGCTAACTGCCTAAATCCAGTTTGCCACAGTTACAGTAACAAATTTTGTTTATTTGAACCCATTACTCGAAATCTATAACCATGTAAGTGAGCCACTAGACCACCTTTATTATAGTTAACGGCATTTTAGTTCACAAATAATCAGAATATTCTAGCATTATCCCAAATTGATAGTGTGAAGACAATAATTTCACGTGTAAATAGGATCGTGAATAATTAATTTTATCTGAAAACCATTACGTGGATTTACAACATCCATAATGTCAGTAACGAGCGCTCACTCGAGCACCTGTTGGTGACCGAATGTTCTAGAGGAACATTGATTTAATGAGATTGATGTGGAGTTAGTTTGAGGTTTTTTTAATGGTCGAGTATCGAATACGTTCAACGTGAACTTTGGATATTACGTAAACAGGCTTACAATGTTAAATCGGATCATTTAACTAAAAATGTTTAAAGAAAAGTTGCTCTGAATTATATTTTCCTTTATATATATCCTGTCGATGCCATATCATGTCGAAAGAATATCGTTAACTAGCTACCTAAATTTTTTTGCCCTGTATGTTCATTCTTTGCATCTTTGCAATTTTTAAAACCGGTACACCATTTATATAGGATTTGTAACCGATGGTTGTCCTCGAAACGGATCAGAGGGAATCTTATCTTCGTCTACTTATGAGTCGCCTCCTGCACTCCTAAGTTGTGACAAGTCATTATACGATCGCGGTAGTGAAAGCTTAGCCTAACTATCTCACTAACCGCAAAAGAAGTCTTAAACCAGTAGAGGGACACTAAACGATAAATGACTTATCAATAATGTACCTTCAGATCTTTGTTATAAAATGTCAAATGTCATTTTTTTTTATTGTATAGATTGGCGGACAAGCATTTGGGCCACCTGATGGTATGTGGTCACCAACGCCCATAGACAATGGCATTGTAAGAAATGTTAACCATCGCTTACATCACCAATGCGCCACCAACCTTGGGAATTAAGATGTTATGTCCCTTGTGCCTGTAATTACACTGGCTCACTCACCCTTAAAACCGGAACACAACAATACAAAGTACTGCTGTTTTGCGGTAGAATATTTGATGAATGGGTGGTACCTACCCAGACGAGCTTGCACAAAGCTCTACCACCGAGTAGTGTGTTGAATGTGTTTTAAATATTAAGCTTAAATTAAAAATAAAAATGTTTAAGTTCACTATAAGTGTTTATCACATATACCGATCTGTAGTGTGTGTAAAATATTAAATTGTAATTACATATATATGGTTTTGTAATATGTATGTAATGGTTTGTAAGAGATTACAGTGGTACAGTAACAGCCTGTGAATGTCCCATAGCTTAGCGAAGGCCTCCTCTCGTTTTTGAGGAGAAGTTTTGGAGCTTATTCCACCACGCTGCTCCAATGCGGGTTGGTGGAATACACATGTGGCAGAATTTCAGTGAAATTAGACAGATGCAGGTTTCCTCACGATGTTTTCCTTTACCGTCAAGCACCAGATGAAGTATTAATACAAATTAAGCACGTGAATATTCAGTGATGCTTGCCCGGGCTTTAATCCACGATCATCGGTTAAGATTCTCGTTTTCTACCCACTGGGCCATCTCGGCTTTGTAAGAGATTAGTGTCTACAATTTCTTAAATTAATATATATTGTTACATTTCTTCTATTGTTTAAATGTATAGATTTGTTTTGAAGACTCAAGATAGCACAGGTTTAAGTCATACTGGGTTTGGGTTGCTATTATTATTTTAAATATATGTATTGCTATTTAAATTGATAAATAAATATATTTTTTTTACTAGCTCATTCAATTTGATCTTAAAATATATTTTTATTATAATGTTGTATAGTTTAGATAGAATTTATTCGTGTAAAACAAAATACTTTTACGCAAATTACTGTTATTTTTCGAGGCGTCCTACACAATTATATGTTCCCGTAATTAACGTTACTCGCTGGCTAATTAATTAAGACGGGGTTCCTGTAATTTCATATTAGGCTACTTAGTCTTCTAGTCAATGTATTTTCTGTGCACTTAGCTTTGCGCAATACTAACGATACTTAGATACGTCACTCTTTATTTTTTATTTTTTATAATATAGGTTGGCGGACGAGCTTATGGCCACCTGATGGTAAGTGGTCACCAACACCCAAAGACTTGCATTGAACACTTCTTAAAAAAAAACATCGCCACCATCCTTGGGAATTAAAATGTTATGTCCCTTATGCCTGTAATTACACTAGCTCACTCACCCTTCAAACCGGAACACAACAATACCAAGTTCTGCTGTTTTGCGGTAGAATATCTGATGAGTGGGTGGTACCTACACAGACGAGCATGCACAGCTTTACCACCGAGTAAATTGTGTTCATTATAAAAACAGTATTAAAAGGGAAAAATATATAAACTATGCATATCCTTATTAATTTCAGTGACCTCTATTGAGGTTCAAGATTGCCAAATGTCAGGTGCATAATTATAGTGTGCAGTGGTAAAATTGACATTTCTTTATTTAATTGGAAAATGCATTTACACGATTCCTGCAAATAAAGTGGTGAGATATATAGGATTCATCGGCGCCGATCGTGCTGGAATACCCACTAAAAACTAGCAGTTGCCCCGTACGTCTCTTCGGGGGATCGCTTACGCATACTACCATGACGCTCTGACGGTTGGCCATATCAGGTCTGAAGGTATTTAACCCAAAAACTTCTTTTTTTCGGTTCAATTATAGTATTATAATAATTTAATAAAGAATATATAAATATATATAAATATAATTTTTAAAAATATATTTAAATATGTTTACAATAAATACAAAAAATTCAATCAAATATTTTAAATGATACTGTAATATGTTATCTGTTTTTTATTCTTAGAACAATAATAAATTTCACGATATTGGTTTTATAAAAGAAAAACATAAAATATAACCTTTCCTTTGTACTTTTTAACGGTAATACAAGATAAACAAAACACGATTCGCTTATGTAACGACTAAAGGGAACGATCTCAAGTGATTTACCCCTGGGAATTGGTTTTACGTAAAATAAATTTTGGCTCATTGAAAGGGTACAACCTGCAACGAGGCGTCAGGTGGGTCTTAATCAGATGTGCTATTTATAAAAGAAAAAGGTTATTTTCAACATGGTAAATACGAGGCTCAGTGGTTAGAACGTGTGAATCTGAACCGATGTTTCCGGGTTCAAAACCATGCATACTAAATTTTCATGTACTTAAAATGTGTTTTTTATTTATCTCGTGCTCGGCGAACATAATATGTCAATGAACTTAATTATACGCGTGGAATAAGTTTCTAACTTTCCTCAAAGTTAATTAAAAGAAAAATCCTTCTTTTAATTAACTTTGTATAGAAGCAGTATAATTTCACGACTCTGTCTTCTTCTATCGAATGAAAAATTTCAAATGACAGAGAGAGAGATAAAACAACGAGCATTCACTCGTTATACGACGTTTTTAGTAATATCCTAATGGATATATAATATAAAATAAAATTGTTAATTAAATATTTAAAACTTAAAACATTTTCTACTTTCTAGCCATTCACATAGACGTCAGATAGGTTTCAAACAAAAGTTTGCTTAATTATTATTGCTTGAATAATTACAAAAAAAAATATTCTTTATACAGAAAATCAAAATTACGGAAAATGATACTTGATTTTTCCAGTTGGTTTATACAGTAACTTTTTTTTATTTCGATTTGTACATATCAAGTTAAGCCCTCGATTGTAAATATTTGTTGTTTGTGTGTAATCGAACTTTTCCTCGTATTATTGGAATCGACTTTAATCCCAAGTAATCCATAACTGGACATTTTATAAAAACTCAGTTTTATATGAAAATTGAAAAACAGTTTCTTTAATCTTTATATGAGTAAATGTTTTTGTGTGGGCGTTGACTATTACAGTGTTATTGTCGTTTATAAGTCGGTTTTTAATTTCTTCACTAAAAATAAATTAATGATTAGTGGATTTAATTTAAATTTGTGAAATTAAAATTACATAATCATTATAAAAGCCTGTTTGTATAATGTTTCTTTTTCTTAACAACAAACAATTTTCAAATATTTATCTTATGGAATATTTGACAGTGAAACAACTTTTTTTTTAATTTAATTTTTATATTTTACTATAAAATATCAAAATAAAAAAAAAAATTATTAAAAAAAAGGGCATCACTTTAAAAAAGATACATACTTGAGACAAATTGAGGTTATGTTACATGCGCTACACGCACGCTACGAACCGCTACATGATCGCTACGAGTTTTATACTCATGCATTGTACGTTGTATTATGTTTTATACAATATTGTTATTATATTATTTTAAAAGAAATACATTCTGGCTACAAAACCTTATATTATTTATATACAATATATAATAATTTATTCCGTTTGCAGTTGAAACGCTTGGACTTTGTAATAGTGCAAAAAATTTCATCCAAAATATTACACCCCGTCTTATTGCCTCTACTGGTGACAGGAGGGCTGGTTCATTTTTCGCCCAGAGAATCGGAATTACGATTCAAAGGGGAAATGCTGCTAGCATTCTTGCCACCATGCCACGCGGTTACGATTTGTATAGTAAATATTTTTAATTTGTATTTATTGTAACTCGGTGGTAGAGCTTTCTGCAAGATCGTCTGGGTAGAATCCCACCACCATCCACTCATCAGATATTCTAGCAGTACTTTGTATTGTTGTGTTCCGGTTTGAAGGGTGAGTGAGCCAGTGTAAATACAGGCACAAGGGACATTGTCTATGGGCCTTGGTGACCACTTACCATCAGGTGGCTCATAAGTTCGTCCGTCCTATAAAATAAAATAAAAAATAAAATATTTAAGGTTTTAATGTAATTACTTCTGTACCAATAAATATGTACATTATTGTGAGCTAAAAAAAATAAATATAATTGTATTCTCCGTAATAAGTTATGTTTATGTTCTGCTATAATTCTGTAATGTTTTTCGGGTTAATTTTGTATTGTTATTCTTTAATTTCATTGTAACTGATATACATTTGTAATTAAAAACATAAAAAATAATAAAAAATTTGGTTCGGATATAAAACCAGACAAAGTCCAGGAAATTTTCAAAGCCAGCCAGTACTCTGGGAATTGGCAGTTTTTATACACGTAAAACCGTTGTTCATGCACCTGAAAGCTTTCCGCTGCATTGGACAGCTGGAATGTATTTCCTGAGAATAGCTGCCGTAGGCGATATTGGTTAAGAAAACATCAACAGTTTTACCAAAAATAGTCTTTTTTAGAAATGAAAACATCTACATGTAGAATTGGCCTAACTTGTATACGTTGTCTAGCGAGTGATTAGTTAAATAATGCTATCTTCTTCTTCCAAATATCAAATCGATAATGACAGAAAGAGATAAATCAGTGTTTAAATAAACAGCCGTATTGTGGCCGAATATATATGCGTATGTTATATAAGGTACTCCAGACCGATTTCGGCCACGGCGGCCAATCTCAAGAGATTAGCCAACTGCGCAGGAGATATTATAGTGCACAAGTGTGTGCGTAAACACAGGTGCGCTCTCTTTTCCTTAGGTCTAATAATCCGATGGGACGGCAATCCGACACGACCGGAAAGAGTTTAGGCGTAGGACCAACGGCTTAACGTGCTTTCCGAGGCACGGGAGTGTACACACTTCCAACTTCCAGACTCCGGGCTGCTACTGAGATTTTTCTGACAGAAAAACCCAATAACTATTTATTGGCCCGACCTGGGAATTGAACCCAGGACCACCGGGTCTGCGGCCTTGTATCTAGCCACTAGAACAACGAGGCGTATGTTATACAAAGTATTGCACATAACTTATTTCAAGTTATATATTATATTCGATACGTATATCCTTTAAATAACAAAAAACTAAAAAATTACAACAAAATGTATTAAGTATACATACATAAGTGCACATACGTGTGAGCACGAGTGAGTTTCGTGAACTGCAAGTCAAAACAAACTTTTTAAAAAGCTTTTATTTAATCCAAGTATTAAAACGAGTAAAATTGAGAGAGCTAGATTATTATCACATCAAACCTGTGTGGAAAATTTCACCTCAAACGCTTGTTGAACTAGTTTAAAACTCAATTGCATGTTACCCACACATACTACTTGAAGTTGAATAAAAGCTTATAAAATGAGGAAGCAAAACAATAAAATATATTACGAGACATATTTTGTACTAGTACTCGGTATGCCTTTGTGTAAGCACGTACGAGTATTCTGGCTGGGTAGCCTGTCTTATTATGATTCTGTTCCGGTTTGATGTGTGTGTGAAAACATTTATAGTTCTAAATGGTGGTGGCGCATTGATGACGTAAATAATGTTTAAAATTCATTACAGTGAGAATGTCTATGGGTGATAATGATCGCATACTAACAGATGCCTCGTTTTCCTGTATACCTATATTAAGTACCTTATTAGTGGTAGGTGTTCTGGTTGAGCGCTGATTAAGATACAATAAAATACAAGTTAATACATTTATTTATATACAAGAAATATTTAAAATAATGTGATATTCTATGAATGTTATTCCTGTGCTAGGTGAGTGTTTTTTACTTGGAGCTTATTCTACCACGCTGTACGAAAGCCGATTGGATTTTTCACGACGTTTTCCTTCAACTTCAGGTATGAAACAAATTATAACCATTGGCTAGGTACGTACTGATACAGTGATGCATTTACCTACTCTATGTGACATATCTTAGAAAACTCTGTGGAAACTAAACATAATATAGTTATGTATGTAAAAATATACGTGTTTATATTATTTGTACGTTTTTTAGGAATACTAAAAAAAAAAAAAAAAAATAAACACGCAATTCTATTTTTAAAATATTATAAAAGTATTTTTATTGGTACATCATTATTAATAGTTGTTATATTTATTTACATTGTTTTTTTTTTTTGTAAAATGACATTTGTAAAATGACATGAACGCAATTCTTTTATTTAAAGATACACTTGAAACTAACCACAAAACATGATATTGAATTGTCTAAAAGTGATTTGCGATATTGAATTCAATAATAACATTTAAAAGATACACGGATCAAAATAGCGTATCACTATACTCCTATATCCTAAGGAAAAAAGATGCATCTAACATTTTTCAAAATTGACTTTTTCCCATATTTGGAATCCAGTATTTTTTCGATTATTTTTAGACTTATAGAACCTTAGTAATAAGTCAGTAAGAAAAGACAAATTATAATAAAATAATTTTCTTTCACTAAGAAATGTAGTATTTTAATGGAATTTTAATTAATTGTAAATATTACTGTACTCTTTGATACCGCATAATTAGAAAATATTACGAGAAGCTTACGCAGCAGTTGAGCTTGCAATCTAAATTAAGCCGTAAGCTAAAAGTAACTTAAGGCATAAATGAAATTGTTTTAATTTGATTGTAATATTATAAATGTATTCGATTTGTTTAGGTTAACTTAGTA
Source organism: Nymphalis polychloros (assembly GCA_905220585.2). Classification (NCBI taxonomy): domain Eukaryota; kingdom Metazoa; phylum Arthropoda; class Insecta; order Lepidoptera; family Nymphalidae; genus Nymphalis; species Nymphalis polychloros. The sequence goes on along the minus strand of HG992264.1, from coordinate 2,075,461 downwards.
CTAATTAATTGAAATTAGATCTGATCTGACATCGGAGGTTACTGTACTTATATCAACACGAACACGTAAATCGATATTTCAATATCAGTGTATGAAGATTAAAGCCGAGATGGCTCAGTGGTAAGAACGCATGAATCTTAACCGATGATCGTAAGTTCAAACCCGGGCAATCACCACTCTGTGAATTTCATGTGCTTAATTTGTGTTTTTAATTCATCTCGTGCTTGAGGTTGAAGGAAAACACCGCGAGGAAACCTACATGTTTCAAATTACACTGAAATTCTGTCACATGTGTATTGGAACAGCGTGGTAGAAGAAACTCCATCTTAACCGTAACCGTCTTAAAAAAAGGAGAGGCCTTATTGTGTTGTATGAAAATGAATTATGTACTTGAAATACGATGAAGAAGTTTTAGATGAATATTCCAATTTTAAATTTAATTTAATTCTTACTTTGACCCGCGACCAAATCTTTTTTCAATTTCATACGGAACCTTATTTACATTTCTAATCCGGATTTATCTGGATCTATGCAATTAAAACGATATATCTCTTTATCTTTTTCGATTGAACAAGTACAGCTGTAAGCTATAAATAATTATGTACTAATAAAAATACTTTTATGATATTTTAAAAATAGAATTGTGTGTTTGTTTCTCTTTAATACTTTATTATAAAATATATATTCACCAAAATGTATTGATAGAATTAGCTCAAAATCTTCACATCAGTACAGAAGGCGGATATACGGACGGATGACGGATGATATACTTATCATCTCTCACATCCCTAATGCGCGACCAACCTTGGTAACTAAGATGTTATGTCTCTTGTGCCTGGAGTGACACTGGCTCACATACTTTATCAACCGAACACAACATTACTAAGGATTTTCTTTTTTATTTATTTAAAGAGTTTGGTCACACAAATGACTATGACGCTCTATACGTCTTCCTTAACCGGAAAACTGGGCTTGAGACATGATGATTTGAATCATGTTACTCTCAAACCCAGTCTTATTAAGAGCCTTGGTACCAGCGGACAAAGAAAATACCAGGACGCAGTTTAATCCCCCAACTTCTCTAATAACACAATGAGACATAAATATTTCATTACGTAATGATTCGTTCCGGATACATTCAATTACAATACGATATACATATTCGATCTTATCACATTCCTCACAATTAGGGGAGTTAGTCTAACAATACTAAGCATTGCTGTTGACATTAATATGTGATGACCTACGGCTTGCAGAAAGCTCTATCACCAAGTAAGCACATAATTTTGTTGGGCAATACATTTCATAATTACATAAATAAAATATAAAGTAACATTTTTTACAAATCTCACAGCACACTAGTCTGGCAAAATTCCAACATTGCATAATTTATTTACGCAGAATTCTTTTCGGTGTCGGAGAATCTGGATGTCTAATAAAAAATTTACAATACTGGCATCGGGGTTTCGTGTCAGAGATTTTACATGAAAGCTTTACATTAAACAACAAGAAGAAAAAAAGGTGCGTAGGTAACTGACGAAAAATTCCAATCAAATAGCATACAACGAACAAAATACAGAATACACGTATGAAACAAAATAAAAAACACCTTTCAATTTTAGCAATTCGAATTGCTTCGATCTTTAAAAGTACTAACTAACGTTTTTAAATTATCAATGATTAAACAAAATCCATTGACAAACGAACAGAGCTATCTAGTTGAAGTGGTAATGGACAGGTCTCGTCTTTCGAGCGTCTAACCTATCGGAAAGAAGTCATCGAATTAAGACTATAACAGTGACAGACAAAATAGAGTTATATCTAACATTAGACTTGGGCTTTTAATGGTTGATGGATGGAAGTTCAACAAAAATTGATTCTGTTTTGTGAAGTTGCTTTGGGTGTAGCAGTATTTTTAATCTGATACATAGTTCGTTTAAGGATGACATGAGGTATTAAAGCACCGATAAATATCGAAGGCGGGCATACAACTTTCATCTTAATGGAAGGCAATTATTCATGCGTAGAACCGTAATGGGCTGTTTATATAAATATATGTATATATATAGTCACAGGGGCGGATATTTTCTTTATATAAAAACAGCAAACTTCCGAAGCACACAATTAATTCGTATTATTATAGTTCGATTACTATAATAATTTATTATTTACTTTAATTACCACACACTTGCACAATTATAACATTTATTATGATTACGATGCAGCATGTGCAATTGTGAAACGGGCAACTGCTGTTGAACGAAAGACCCTCCGCTTTGTCGAGCGCTGCATTTTATAGGGTTATAGTGGTGTAACACCCCCCCAGTTGCACGTGCTTCTTTTAAAAACGAGGTGGCGGCGCCGTCACATATGTAGATAAAGTCAACATTATACTTAAAAATAATAACCTAATTTATGTGTAGGTGGTTCACCAAATAGTTTGGGTTTAAATCGTTAAGCACCACTCAATTTTTGTGTTTCTAATTTGCATTTATAAGTCATCGTCTTGCCGGTGAAGGAAAACAGACAATTTGCAATTAAATAAAATCTGTCATTTATGTATTTAAACAGCTCGGTGGAATAAGTTCCACCCCTTCTCAAGAGGTAAAAGCGATTGCTCAGTGATTACAATAAATTATAGTTCTGATTCGAAAAAAAAAGAACGTTTGCGTCTCGGGACGCTCGACAGAAGTGATAATATTTATTATTAAATATAATTTAAGTTAGTAGTTGAGAATTGCTAAATTATTATAAGTACTATCTGTATACGCTAGATGGCGTTAGGTTCGTTACTCTCAGGTAAAGCAGTCCGCGTTGGTAATAGCGGCACCGTAACACGTTACGTTACGAAGCGGTTTACCCTCCCATTAGAAGTTAACACTTCAAAAACATTAAATTGATTAATAGTGTTTCGTTTCAAAATCCACGTGTTGTTTTTAAACAATTATTATTAGATATGGTGTGATTACATTTAAAATGAAAAAAAAAACATTTTGGTTTTTATGTTAACATAGATTAAAAATGTAACATTATTGATAGACTCGTATAAAATGGGTATATTTATTTAATGAATGAAAGATAATAACTAATTACTAATTTAATATTATTTTGTCTATATTTTTTTGTTATAAATAAAATATTAGTATTTTCTTTTTGATATTGACATGTACCTTTTCGTAAAGTTCAGCACTACTTTATTTTATAGTTATAATATCGATACAGCTACAACACTAAAGAAATTGAAATGATCATCTGTCGTCTGTGCCTGAATCACACGTACATTATTGAGTAGGTTTCGCCAAGGACAGTCTTCAGCGGCCCTAGACAGTTCATCTAGGTCAAAATCGAAGTTATTTTGGAAATAATAAAGAAAACTCATCTTCATATTTATAGTTTCTGCATATAAAATTAGTAACCGAATTAATTTGACATTCTCTATTCGACTTTCGGAATTTATTATAATTGATGTTCGATTTTTGAAAGGCGATTTTTACTTTTTTTATACTTTGCCGTCACTGGAGTTCGGTTTGTTTATTAGAGGGTTATGTGTGTTTGTTTATGATTATAGATATATGGGATTGTTACACAAGTAAGCCACTAGACCAACAAAATTGACATGATCTATTACATTTAATTAATATCATAAAACAAACTTACGATCTTTATGTCAACACCAAACGATCAAGGAAATGTACTAACACAAGACTGCAGGCTGTTTTTAATTGTTCAATTCTATGCGCTTGTTGACTGAAGCTCAGAATTTAACGGCTTCTGATATCATTAACTGCAGTTCCCTAGTTTTAAGCTCCTCCAATGGTATTAGCGTGGAATTTGAAAAGTTTTTGCTACTTAAGAAAGGTATATTTGCTTTGGCCTTTATTTAATTTCTTACTACTGAAGAGGATTCCTTTATTACTTGAAAATAATATTGCGACTGTATTGTCAGTTGTAATTGATGTCAAAACTTTTTACATCTCAGAAGCGTCTATCGTGGTAAGGTTGTCTTATTCATCTTATGATCATCATTTACGGATGTAATTCAGAAAAAAAAAGAAACAAAAATTTGTATTACGATATTCTCAGTAACTTCTCGGTTAGAATGTCGGCTGCGTGTTCATTCACGTGTCTTAAATAAAAAGTGAGAATATGGATAACCTAGTCGTTTCGGATGGCTATACCATTAGATTACGAGAGTTTATGATTTTGCTAGGCTTTGCTTTGTAGTTACATAAATAAATGCCTGCCTCGTTGGTCTAGTGGCTAGATATAAGGCCGCAGACCCGGTGGTCCTGGGTTCAATTCCCAGGTCGGGCCAATAAAAAGTTATTGGGTTTTTCTGTCAGAAAATTCTCAGTAGCAGCCCGGAGTCTGGAAGTTGGAAGTGTGTACTCCTGTGCCTCGGAAAGCACGTTAAGCCGTTGGTCCTGCGCCTGAACTCTTTCCGGTCGTGTCGGATTGCCGTCCCATCGGATTATGAGAGCTAAGGAAAAGAGAGTGCACCTGTGAGCTAAGGAAAAGAGAGTGCACCTATAATATGTCCTGCGCAGTTGGCTTATCTCTCTTGAGATTGGCCGCCGTGGCCGAAATCGGTCTGGAGGACCTTACATAAATAAATGTCTGTATTTGAAATTAATATTATTATTATAAGTGTAAAGTTAAGAATTAAACTTCCTAAAATAAAGCAGCAATCAAGTGAGGCACTTATGTCGATACGACATATGCTTCAGAAACCGTTTTTGAACTCGCTCAATTCTGTCTACATGTATCCTGTAATAAGGTGCCCAGATTATACAACAGTATTCAAGTCTACAACGAAAAAAGCTGTCAAAAAGTTTTGTTATAGTCGAAGGTCTCTTAAATTCATCTCGTGTTTGACGGTGAAGGAAAAGCATCGTGAGGAAACCTGCATGTGTCAAATTTCATTGAAATTCTGTCACATGTGTATTCCACCAACCCGCATTGGAGCAGCGTGGTGGAATAAGCTCCAAACCTTCTCTCCAAAAGAGTAGAGGCCTTAGGCCAGCTGTGGGACATTCACAGGCTGTTACTGTATTATAATTATATTATGCCGGTGATTATATTATGCCGGTGATTTACTCGGTGGTAGAGCTTTGTGCAAGCTCGTCTGGGTAGGTACCACCCACTCATCAGACATTCTACCGCAAAACAGCAGTACTTTGTATTGTTGTGTTCCGGTTTGAAGGGTGAGTGAGCCAGTGTTATTACAGGCACAAGGGACATAACATCTTAGTTCCCAAGGTCGGCGGCGCATTGGCGATGTAAGCGATGGTTAACATTTCTTACAATGTCATTGTCTATGGGCGTTGGTGACCACTTTCCATCAGGTGGCCCACATGCTCGTCCGCCTACCTATACAATAAAAAAAAAAAAAAAATTTAATTTATATTTATAAACCACCAAACAGCTATACTTAGTAATATAATAATCGTTGATTTTATACAAGATTAGTAGTACTGTAATTGTATTGAATGAATATATTAGTGCAAAAGTGTAAGTGTAGGTGGCAACTTGAACAAACATCTTGATTTTAAAGGGTGAGGGACCTATTTTCGTTTCCGGCGTGACTATGAAATATAGATTGATTATGTTTTTTATAAAATAATATTGTCATTCTTAAGTATAAACCAGGTGTTAAGTACAATCCAGGGGGCGAAGAGCTACACTTTGTAATTCCATTTTCCATTTTAAAGGATGAGTTTAAGTAATTACAAGCAGGAGCGACTCAAGGTATTATTAATTCTTACAATACTGATGTAGGCAATGAGAACATTCAACGACTTGGATGGTACGTTCTCATTGTCATAATTGTAAATACAAAAATAAATGACTTATTCCAATATTTTATAATTTTTTATATATATCCTCTTTGATATTCGATTTCTATCTACTAGATTATGTCTGCCTTTAATTACAAATATAAGTACTACTTTTTTTAATCTGCATTTTGTTCATATGGTCAACTAGATTTTATATAAAACTTCTTTGGTTAAATACTCGACATCTATCTTCTATATGGTGTTAAAATAAGGTAATAACTTCATCATCAACAATGAATTATTCATAAAAGTAAACAGCCATGTAGTCGAGACATGTCGTTCGAGTCTAACTTTGTTTTATGGGCACGAACGGCAATTTTTTATCCATCCCTTCCGGAACCTTCACAAGAACCAGTGGCCCGTTTGGGTTCGTTCAGCTGAGCGTGAATACGGAACCCAACATGAATCCCCTTTTGATTTCTTTTTAATCATCTCGTTGAATAATGAATCATCGTTTGACGTCTTTATGTGGAATTTTGTTGGGAATATAAATTAATATCATGAATTTATTCTTAGCAAGCAAGATCTTTAGATGTATTAATTAATATTCTAATTATAAAATATTTTATTTTAAGTAATTTCAACGATATTTTAGTCCATGATCCAAAGATAAAATGTAGTATTAAGTAAGGAGAAACTAGAAACTAATCGCATGAAATGATCGATAATGCGACATTGAGTATAATTATAGCATTTGAAGTACATTATAATAGCGTATAGTGAATTTTTACATAATAACACAGCTGTATTTTAAGATGTATTAAAGTTTCGGTGGTGATGAATACATACAAACAGGTGCCCTATTTGTCTGTCCACCTACGTTTAGTATAAAAAAAAGTAAAGTAACAGCCTATTAAAGTCCCACTGCTGGGTTAAGGCCTGTTCTCGTTTCGAGGATAATGTTTGGAGCTTATTCCACCACGCTGCTTTAATACCCCAAGCCTTATAATCCCACGTGTATACCTTGCCTTTTCAATCCGTGTATCAAAAATATAAAAGTGAGTTCATATTCAACAAAACCATTCAAAGTATTTGCAACGGCGAGAATTTTGACATTGATGTATTTTTCTATTCAGTCTGGTTGAAATGCTTGTTCAATCCATTTTAACGGAGTAACTTATGTATTTTTATTAAACACTGTTTCTATTTAAATCAAACATTGCTTGTAAGGATTGTGTTTGTTTACAGTTAAAACAACATTACCATAATACGTTCTATTATTACCAGTACTATAGAGTAATTACTGATATTGCGCAGTAGATATATAGCATACGCATAGATATAACGCAAAGGCTTTAAATTTTTTCCAAATTCAACATTTTTTTACTATAATAGTTAGTACAATTTGTTTTTTTTATAAAATAGGTAGGCGGACAAGCATATGGGTCATCTCATGGAAAATGGTCACCAACGCTCACAGACATTAGCATTGTAAGACACGTTAACCATGGCTTACAATCGCCAATGTGCCACCTACCTTGGGAACTAAGATGTTATGTCCCTTGTGCCTGTAATTACACTGGCTCACTCACCCTTCAAACCGGAACACAACAACACAAAGTACTGCTGTTTTGCGGTAGAATATCTGATGAGTGGGTGGTACCTACCCAGACGAGCTTGCACAAAGACCTACCACAATAAACTCCAAATCTTTCTATTAACAATTTATAGAATTATTTTGTTTTAATATTATCGTAGTTAGTTTTGATATTCTGTAAGAACTTACTTCTTGGTTCTCGTTCGTGGATGTTGAAAGCTTAGTTACGGTGCTACACCACTTTGATGGGACATTATCCTTTAAAGTTGTATGTATTACTGTCGATATCGCGTACAACTTTTAGATATTTCAAGATCGCGTTCTATCATAAAGTCATAATTCTTGTTCTATTATCCGTTTTCCTATTGTTTATTTTATAACATAAAAAGTATTTTGTTTCTTTACAGAGTTGATAGCGACGGCATGGAGCTAATGTTAATATTTAATTATTTTTTTTATTACATTTTTATGCAAACATGTCAATTGGACCGTGGTGTGTAAAAATGTTCGAAAGTTGGGAGTGACACAGCTTTTAATCCGGAGTTGCAAGTTCGATTCCCTTCCGAATCTGGCTGTATTATATATAAAAGTACATATTATGAATTTATATATGTCTTTAAAAGTATATATACGAGTGTATCTGTGATCTGTTATTTATAACATAGTCATGATGTTGCCGGCCTTAAGAACATATGACATTTCTGAAAAAAATACTAAGTAAGAGAAATATTTCGTTGCTACAGTACTATTACAAACTATATAATAAATGTAAATGTAATTCTGCAATAAGTGAGGATCCTCAGGGATAGCCGAAAGGCTGATTGGGCTTGGTTAGTGTAAAGGTTGAATAAACCACAAACAAAGTCACAGGAACAGCAACCCTCTGTTACCAATAAGTAAATTAGCGTGCGACCCTACCTATTTGTATCATATTGATTTTCGTCGCCGTCCCTTTTAGATAAAATTACTGAAATAGAATGAAATTGAATAAATCACACACACAAACGCAGGCATACATATATACGTAGATATACACATTTTAGAGTCTGGACATCATAGCTAGCTAATAATAATAATAATCCTTGTAGCCGTCGTCGCGTTTGGACTGTACTACCATTGGCGTAGTAGAGTCATTTGCCCTCCGCAGGCATTCATATATACGTAACTATACACATTTTAGAGCCTGGATATCATAGCTAGCTAATAATAAAAATAATAATCCTTGTAGCCAGGCATACATACACATACACGTCCACACATTCACTAACTCATACACAACCACACATACACATAGTTTCTTAAGATAAACTTGTTAAAGCTTGTTTTAAACATTATTGATATTGCTTATAACTTTAAATGATACAAAAGGTTTATACAAAGCCATGTTTAATACAGGTTATTCTTAAAAACTAGCTACGATGACCAGACTGTAAAATGATTTTGTTAGCTTAAATTGTTGCATCGTATTGGGTATTTCTTGTCTAGACTAAATAAATCTCTCCAATTCTCACATCACTTTCATCAATAGTAAATAATGTTATTCTAGAATAATCTACCTTCGGTGTTAAATCTTCAAAAATCTAGTGCTTGCCCCAATAGTTTGCGGGCTGTGCGTTGATAATTCATTCAGTATGTCAGTAATTATTTTTTATATAGAATCGGTAGGATGAACATATGGGTCACATGATGTTAAGTAGACACCAACGCTCTGAGACATTGGCATTGTAAGAAATGTTAACCATTGTTTACATCGTCAATGCGCCACCAACTTTGGCAACTAACTTGTGCCTGTAATTACACTGGCTCACTCACCCTTCAAACCGGAACACAACAATACAAAGTACTGCTGCCTTGCGGTACAATATCTGATGGGGTGGTTTGAACATAACATTTTTTTTACATACGACCTTTTGCACTTGCAGTAACAATATATATTCCGAAAAAAAAAAAACTCATAATCCGTACTTTGCTTAAAAATGAGTTCGAAGGGATTATCATGTAAAGGTCCTCATAAAATCCTAAAGCAGGTATTATGTCCAGAACTTCGAACATTAACAATAAAATGTCAGTGGTCTTTATCCGTGGATTATTTTTGCGTATGGTAGAAGTCAAAGACTTGGTCTTGATATAGATTGTTTTTACTTAACCAGTATTCGCTCGCGGCTTAAGAATAAAGCAGCCTTTGTACATTTTTGGAGTTCAAGCTTGCTTCAAACGAAATTTTATCAAAATTGGTTCAGTGGGTTAGCCTTGAAAGCATTACAGATAAAAAAAATCCCGCTTATAATATTAGTATAGATAGGTGTCAATGCGCTATCAACTTCGGGAATGAAGTTGTTATGTCCCTTGTGCTTGTTGCAAGCTATTATTTGTTTCGGTATGAAGGTCGGAGCCTACGTACAAAGCGCTTCGAATCCACCATTATCATTCGCACTGCTAAAGTGTGGAATACTTTGCCTGAGTCTGTATTTCCCGATAGGTACAACGTTGGTGTCTCCAAATCAAGAGTTAACAGGTATCTTCTAGGCAAGCGTGCTACTTCGTAGACCGTGTCTACGCTTAACATCAGGCAAGACAACGGTCAAACGCTAGCCTATAATGGGTAAAAAAAAGAAGTAATATTGGTAGGGGTAGAATATGTGATGAGTACCTACCTACCTACTACTTGGAGGTCAGGCTACTTGGTGGTACCTACCACCTCCAAGTAGGCTTATAATTCCATTTAAATAATCAATAAGACATTATTAATGAAGCCCCGATACAATTCCAGAACACCACTTACTTTTATGTGCTTTAACTGTAATTGGTTGTGAAGGTCAGCATCGTGGGGATGCTTGAAATAAAACTCAACGACATACCCACTATTCTACAGTGGACATATATTAACTATATATTTGCACTCATATATCGATTAAATTATTATTAAAAAAATAATAATATTATATGCCCTTGGACCACACTCGTAGGTGAAAGCTTACTCTGCGGCGAAACCTTTTATTATTTTAATCAAGGTATGTCGCGTCATTATGTAATGAAAATATTTTCGCGTTGGATTAAAAGACCCATCTGTACATTTCGCTTCCGTGTTATAATGGGGGCCTTTACGAAGTGATTTGGAGACGGAATGGCTTCGTTTCCTTGCTTATTTTTTAAGGAAAATATACAGTTGATTATTAGTTATATAAATGTTAGAGGACGAAGGCCTAGAAATAATAATAATAATACTTTATTGTTATCCATTACATACATATTCTACAAAAAATATAGCCCTGACTCCTGAACTGGTGTTACCCGTGTGTCAGAAGTCAGTTCCTTCCCATTAAATTATTACATACCTATTATTACAATACAAATTGCCTTATTACTAATTTAATTAAGAAATGTTTAGATTTGCCTAAAATATTTAGTAACCTAGAAATAGATTCTTATGAAGTCTTATAATTGATGTATTTTGGTGATTTCTTTTTTGACCTGAAATAGCCAAGCGCAGCTCGAACTGCTTAACATGCATTCAAAGATTCACGATAAAATATTTCCAAAATCACTAAATATATAAAGGACCAATTATATACACAATTTAATTTAATTTGTTCATGATAAAGTAAAAAATCGATACGGTTCCGTACAATTATAATTCTTCTAGTGAAATTATAATCTAAGGATAAGATTAACCCCGCATTATATATATACTACAAAGTACATACGCAGATAACGCTCATAAAGCAAAGGGGTCGGACAATCGATAATCGTAAAGTGATTCAACAATGCTTTGTAATATCTTACTTAAAATAAAATGTGAAAAACATAAAAATTAAGTTCACATAATATAAACTTATATAACGATACACATATGTGCATAAGTTAATATAATATAGGAAAAGTAATTCATACTTTAAAATTGTTTTCACAGAGTTCTACTTGAATACATAAATAGCAGATATTTTATAATATAATTTCGTTTATTCGACTCATACTTGGTGGTTTGTGGTGGCTTTCTGCAAGCTCGTCTGGGTAGGTACTCCCCCCTCGTCAGATATTCTACCACAAAACAGCAGTACTTGGTATTGTTGTGTTCCGGTTTGAAGGGTGAGTGAGCCAATGTAATTACAGGCACAAGGGACATAACATAATAGTTCCCAAGGTTGGTGGCGCATTTGGCGAAGCGATGGTTAACATCTCTTACAATGCCAATGTCTATGGGCGTTGGTGACCACTTACTATCCGGTGGCCCATATGCGGGTCCGCCAACCTTTGCAATTAAATAATAAATATTGAAAATTGTGTTTTAGATGAAATATGCAAAATATATCTCATCATTCTTTATTGTTTAATTAATGTGTGGCTTCAAGAGCTTTCGAGAGCTTTGTTGTTGTAACGAGTTTCATTATTACTCACTCTGCACTAAAGTGCTATCCATATATTGAACTAATATGATCAAAAACGTTGCGATCAAGTCCCAAGCTGGCCATTATTGATCAAATCTCTTTGTGAAATCGTTGAATTTCAGCTCTTTCGACATTCTGACATGCCTGTACAACAATAATGCTATTGTTTAAAATATCATGCTTCGAATTACATTCAATATTAATTAATTATGTTGGAATAATCAGAAGCTGATAATTGTTATCAATTGAACAACAGAGCTTTCATGTAATTACAATTAAATAGCTCCGAATTAACACGAATAACAATGTATAATATTAGTGTTTTCAAATACCAAAATATAAACTCATTTGAATTATGTTTAAAAAATTGTTTGTAAAAAAATCATGTTTGATAACGGAATACAAGCAAAATGTCCTAACCCCGATTTCCTCATTATATTTAACCATGACGAAATGTATAATTAATGCAGAGCCACCATTCGCTTGTCCGAAATTGTAACCCGATTATGTAGTTACTTAAATATATACTTAAAAAAATGTGTGTATGTGTTGTCCACGTTCCACGTCATGTTTACTTCCCAGAAAAAAAAAAACACTATTAATAAAGAATTAAAAAGTATATCCAACAACAGATTTGAATAATATTTTTACCGCATATTGCTGTGTTCGATTTGAAGGTTAAGTGAGCCAGTGTAATTACAAAAAAAGTCATTACCTATATGAGATTAGATGTAAAACTACGAGTTCCGAACGTAGAATCAAATTATATAGGTTTAATTAAATACAATTAAAACATTTATCCTGTATTACAATCAAATAAAATAAAAATACTTTAGTCAACATGGAGGCATACAGTTATTGATAGTCAAATTAGAAACTAACACGTCTTTATCATAATATATATTATATATTATCTATATGGAGTAGTACATGATGTTTTACTATTAATCTATGTATTATTTAAATTATATTATAATAAGATGCATACTCAACAGACATTTTATCATTAAAGGTATTAAACGTCAGAGTAATCTCACCCCAATCTTGCCTAACTCCCGATGGAGAGCTAACTTCCTACGCATTCTTAAATTATTCTAATCAAGTTAAAAGGGTCAACAACTGCGTCAAAAGTCAATGTTAGAATATATTCCACAGAGTATTATTGATTGTCGAAAAATTGATAATTAAATAAAAAACAAGACCTGAAGAAAACCGGTGTAGTCAGAATAGTTTTATTTTGTCCAAATTAATTTATTTTTATATAAATACAATATACAACAGCGGTGATTGTATAGAATTGAATCTTCAATCATCGTTTAAGATTCGTGTTCCAATTACTGGACAATTGGTTACATATTTAATTTATTATGATAGTAAGATTTAAAAAAAAATCCGTTAAAAAGTGAAAAAGGATGGTTATGCCTTTTTATTGATGGATATTTCAAAAAATGGAACAGCGACTAATAATGTCTTAAGATCTGTCAAACTGTAATCAAGTACTTATTTATATCAAACTAGTAAGAGCGTTGTCTTGTCACACAGTTATAGAAGATGACGTATGTTATACATAGTGGCAAATTTAATCAAAGTGGATAGCATAAAACCATATGTGTTTGTGTAATTGAAAAACTACCTGTACGTATTTACTTTAAAAAGACGCGATGGCCCAGTGGTAAGAATGCGAGTCAAGAGAAAATATATTATTTGAGCAAAAACCATGGTTATTTATTATAATCGAGATAGAAGCAAATTATGACAGATGGTCAACAGTTTCGCTCATCGCAAATATTTATATAGGTTACAGGGGTGGGTCGCAGTTTTCTGTATTCGTGTTTGAGTTTTGTAGGTATCCGTAACCCTACTAGGGGTATCGTGGTGTGGAGTTCATAAATTAGTTAATATGCACAACAAAGTATAAATATCGTTGTTTGACAATCTGCCTACCTAGGCTAGACTGTCAGATAGGTCATCCAATGGTTAGTGTTAACTACTACTATAAAGCCGAGATGGCCTAGTGCTAAGAACGCGTGAATCTTAACCGATGATCGTGGGTTCAAACCCGGGCAAGGACCACTGAATTTCATGTGCTTAATTTGCGATTATAATTCATCTAGTGCTTGACGGTGAAAGAAAACAACGTGAGGAAACCTGCATGTAACAAATGAAACTCTGTCACATGTGTCTTCCAACTACCCACATAGGAGCAGCGTGGTGGAATAAGCTCCAAACCTTCTCCTCAAAAAGAGGAGTAGGGGCACATTCCAGCAGTGGGACATTCACAGGATGTAACTGCATACAATAGTTGAAATATATAACTGGAGCAGTGTGGTGGAATTAACTCCAAGCCTTAGGCGTCTTTTTTTTTAAACTTATATCAAAATACTCATATTTTTTAAACATTTGTATAAAATTGTTTTAAGTGATCCTTGAAAGCGGAGAAGAGGCCATAACCAGAAGTGGGACTTTTACAGGCTGTTGATCTGTTAACATTCACGGCAATCGATGAGTGTCGATGTCTATTCATCTCAAAAAGATACACCAACATCCAATTTATATAGGGTTTTCCATTAAGGGCGCTTGATCGTGCAGAACTTCCATCGTAGCGTGTGCTGTGTGGCACGTAGCGCCGTTCTGTTGAAACCACATGTTGTCCAGATCCATATTCTCGATTTCAGGCCAAAAGAAGTTGGTTATCATCGACCGGTATCGCTCACCATTGACGGTGACGGCCACACCATTATCGTTTTCGAAAAAATACGGACCAATCACGCCTCCGGCCCAAAATCCGCACCAAACAGTCACTTTCTGCGGGTGCATTGCCACTTGGTGAACCTGGTGTGGATTGGTCTCGTCCCAAATACGGCAATTTTGCTTGTTGACATAGCCATTCATCCAAAAATGCGCCTCGTCGCTGAAGATGATTTTTTTGCCAAAATCGGCGTCAACTTCCAACTGCTCTAATGCCCAGTCAGCGAACACACGGCGCTGTCTATGGTCATTAACCTTGAGCTCTTGGGTCAGCTGGATCTTGTACGGGTGCAGGCTCAAGTCACAACGCAAAATTCGCCAAGTTGTCGTCTGCGAAAGGCCGAGTTCCTGTGCGCGACGCGGAATTGACTGCCGCGGGTTTTCGAGGACACTGTCGCGCACAGCGGCGATATTCTCGGCAGATCTCGCGTTACGTTGACGCACGGGAACCGGCTGATTGTTAACTGACCCGAATCGAATTTGTCCACCAATCGACGGATAGTCGACTCGGCCGGACGATCATCGCGACCGTAAAACGGGCGAAGTGCGCGGAACGTTGCTCGAACTGAAGACCCATTTTCATAAAACAATTTTATGATTTGCACGTGTTGCTCGACACTGTAACCTGCCATGGTGATTTGGGAGGACGGAATAAATATAACACACAGCTGTCACTCAAACAACATGGCCGCAATCAGCTGTCAAAGTTCAAGCGTCCCTATTGGAAAACCCTATATATTACATAATATCATTAGTGTTATCGTTTTTGAAAAACAATCGTTCTCTGATGTTGTTCTATTTTTTGAAATGATTGATTAAGAGTAAATATTTGACCATTAAGCACTACCAGAAACTTGAGCCTTTTTTCTTTTGTAATTGCTCAATTTATATCGAGTTTGAACGATTCCAAATGGATACAATTAAATGATATTTAAATAAACACAAATCTAAAAGATTTCGACAATAATTGAAATGTGATGTTTATTATTCATTGTAACCGTTTGTTTTGTTTTGGATAAAAGAATTGAGATCGAAAATAGAATTCAATTAGAATTTAATCAAAAACGAGCAACAAACCAATAAGGCTTTCTTAAATGAAAAAAATAGAAAATCAGGTGTACTATTATTTTCTATTATTGAAAGTAAAAATGTATATAATTAATAGCGGGCCCGGCAGCCGCCTGGCGTACAGACATATTTTCATTTGGCTACCGCCAGCAACGCCATCTACCGGGACCAGTTTCAAACCCAAAATACATTGGCAGTGTAAGAAATGTTAACTATCGCTTACATCGCCAATGCGCCAACAATCTTGGGAACTAAGATGAGTACCCACTCATCAGATATTTCACCTACCAAGATGAGCTTGCACTAAACTTAATTACTACATATACAATTATATGTAATAAAATATTCATTCAAATCAATAACAACTACCATTACTCGGTGGTAGAGCTTTGTGCAAGCTCGTCTGGGTAGGTACCACCCACTCATCAGATATTTTACCGCAAAACAGCAGTACTTTGTGTTGTTGTGTTCCGGTTTGAAGGGTGAGTGAGCCAGTGTAATTACAGGCACAAGGGACATAACATCTTAGTTCCCAAGGTTGGTGGCGCAGTGGTGATGTTTTTTTTTTTTTAAGAAATATACAAATCATTGTCTATGGGCGTTGGTGACCACTTACCATCAGGTGGCCCACATGCTCGTCCATATAACCTACACAATAAAAAAAAAAAAAACATTATTTCAAATATTCATAATATTAAATTTATTAATAAAGAGACGATATATCAGAATATATGAACAATTTATTTTACTCTGTATTAAAAATCATTTTTTAAAACATTTGTTACACGATATTCAATCGTATTTTCATTTTTGTTACCGAATAATAAAACTTTTCAAAAAATATTCGTAATTACGAAATACCCCTCCTCGAAAAGTTTTTGTAACTTCTGTCCATTAACGAAGTCTCTCGGGGTTGATCTTTTTTTTTGCGGACTAAATTTTTGTTCGGTTTTGTACATTTTGAATTGGGGTAAACTTTGAATTGGGGTGATAATATTAATTCAAAAACATCCACTAAATTAGGATAAATATCAAAAAACTAACAACTTCTCATAACGTCATTTTTACTTCATAGTGATAGCTGGTTTTGTACAGTTCGATTTTGGTTTCAAATTCTAAATACCTATGCTCCATGTTGCTTTATCCCGATCCGAAGACGAGACCCTGAGACTAAGTCTATACGTAAATATGACTTATCACGTTAGACAATTTGCTCATATGTCTTCCTAAAATTAAACATTTTGTTAAACTGAATAATTAATTCCATCAGCATTTAATACCTGACAAACCCATAAGTGAACGGTAAACCAGCCTACCGACAAAAACAATAATCAAAGTCTAATAAAAGGTTTTTCATGCATCTATTCGCTTTATAACAAATTGCGACGTTCCCAAGAATATGATTGTAAAAACTCTTTTTTTTTTTATTGTATAGGTTGGCGGACGAGCATATGGGCCACCTGATGGTAAGTGGTTACCAACGCCCATAGACAATGTCATTGTAAGAAATGTTAATCATCGCTTACATCGCCAATGTGCCACCGGCCTTGGGAACTAAGATGTTTTATGTCCTTTGTGCCTGTAACTACACTGGCTCACTCACCCTTCAAACCGGAACACAACAATAGCAAGTACGGCTGTTTTGCGGTAGAATATCTGATGAGTGGGTGGTACCTACCCAGACGAGCTTGCACAAAGCTCTACCACCAAGTACTACTGGAATCTAGATTATTTCCAAAAATTCAACCAATTCTAAATGACTATTTAACTGTAACGTTTGTAACCATATGGGCTATAACTCGATCGATACGACTAGTAATCTAACTATATATTTTCAATCTACAAACACATATAAATAGCAAAAAATACGCGTAATTATCGTTAATATTTTCAATTAACAATACATATAAAAATGTTGTTTTTTTATAATTTTAATATTGGATTCTTTTTTGTCTTATATTCATTAGTTAATGATTAATTACATATATTTTTTTTTTGTTTTTTATTATAAATAGATTTTATCATATAGATTTTTCCATACATTTATGTCTGCAATGTTTGTTTGTCCTGAATAAATGTTTTCTTGTTCTTATTCTTCATAAAAAACTCTAGTACAAGTTGATATATAATTCTATTTAAATTTCTTCAGAGTTTCAAGCGTAAGTAGAGAGTGCATGACATCGACTAAATCTTGTTTTTATTTACGACGTGTCAGGAACAAACAGACTGCATTTAAATTTAAATTATAGTCTGACTCGTAAAGTGCTTGAATTCACTTAAAATGGAGTGATCATTGCGACTGCGTCTGCCTTCTGTTTTACTATCTCGGTGGATGGAACTCGAGGTCTTACTTTTGCCTTTTTATATGAGGAATGGAATTATAAAAAATGTTAACCTGACAATATTAACTGAATTTAAATAACGCTTTTTGTCTTATCTCGAGGGTCCCGAAAGATTTATTTTATTTTATTATTCTTTATTGCACACACAACGAAAACATAACAAATACAAAGAACAAGTTTTACATAATATAGTATGCAAAGGCGGCCTTATCACTTACAGTGATCTCTTCCAGGCAACCTCTATAGTAAAGACATATTGTTGTTAGCCAGGAGAATTGATCTCGCATAGTGTGCGAACAATTTATACATAAAATTAATTAAATATTTATAAACTTAATAAAATATATAATATGACACAAATACTCCTATATATATAATCATACATATACACTTATACATACATATTTATATTTATATATATATACATACATATATTTATATAGTAAATACATACTTATATTGATAAATAATAATTATGTAAACGACTCTTAAAAGTATTAACGGATTCAGCTTGACGAATGTCACTAGGCAAGGAATTCCATAGTCTGACAGCTTTTACAGTAAATGAACTGTTATATATTTTGGTGTGACTCAGCGGCATCAGCAATTTATTGTCTTGCTCGGAGCGTAGATTGATTGGTGTATGAGAACTAAGAAAGGTGAACCGCTCTTTAAGGTAAGTTGGAGTTTGAGGATGGTAGAGTATGGTGTAAAGTAAGGACAGAACATGCATATTTCGACGCAACCGTATTGGCAGCCATTTTAATGCTTTACGATGCTGGGAGATATGATCGTATTTGCGTAAACCAAATATGAAGCGAATACACATGTTCTGCAAGCGTTCTAATTTATCTAACAGCTCCTCAGAAAGATCCAGATATACCAAGTCGGCATAGTCCAATAGGGGCAATAGCAGAGAGTTGGCTAAGGTGAATTTGGTTTTATACGGCATAAGATTTTTCCAGCGCCTGAGAGAGCCAATGGTGGCGAAAATTTTACGACTCACCTCTGCCACTTGAGGGACCCAAGAAAGCGACTTATCTATAATTAACAAAGATCTTGAAGATAGTTTTTAGTAAAAAATTCCTTTAATAAGTAACAGCCTGTGAATGTCCCACTGCTCGGCTGAGGCTCTTCTCCTCTTTTGAGAAGAAGATTTTGGGGCTTATTCCACCACGCTGCTCCAATGCGGATTGGTGAAATACACATGGGACAGAATTTCAGTGAAATTTGACACATGCAGGTTTCCTCACGATGTTTCCTTCCTTCACCGTCAAGCACGAGATGAATTATAATCACAAATTAAGCACATGAAATTCAGTGGTGCTTGCCCGGGTTTGAACCCACGATCATCGGTTAAGATTCACGCGTCCATATCACTGGGCAATCTCGGCTTTTTAAAAAAATGCAACAAATAGATCCCAAGGGAATCTCCGGGATGAAAGTCTACCGCACTCTCCGAACCATAGACTAAAGATTGTGTCGATACATTGCTCACACAAACTTTCGTATTTTAATATAGCATGGATAGCATTATTTACTTAGTTTTAGAAAGACTGACTGGCAAATAGACCACGCACACGATCAAACAGGAACACAGGAATGATATAAATGTGTTGGTTATATCCACTGCGACTTTTTTACGGCACACGAAGTCCTATCATTATATATAAATTATTATAAATATATCTATTATCTATTATATCTATCTAACTTATTACATGTTTTATTAATTATTATTATAAATAATTAAAAAAGCCAGTCAAATAATTAAAAAAAAAAAAACAGAAAAGTTCTTAAATAAGCAAAAACGCTCAAGATATTTTCCTTCGTCCAGTAAAAGCGGAAACGTCACGACACTTGCATCAGAATAAATTGAAACATCTGACACAACCATTAGTTTTAATAAGACTCTTACTTAGAACCGTACTTTTTATATTTTAATAAAACCCGCTGTGTACATTAGCCATGAGCTTAGGTTTTTTAGAAGGACAGTTATGATTTATTTGTTCAAAGTGAATTAACATTGTTAAACCAATTAATGCTAACAATAATAATAATTTTATATTATTTAGTATTAATCTCATTAGAATAAAGTAAAAAAAAAAAACAATTTTATATTATATTTATGAATCTTAATGGTCTTGCAATTGAAGTTTATAACATTTTTAATTAAAGGTATTTTTTTTTCGATATCATTTTTTATTATTCGAAAAAAAAAACACAGTACGTTTGTAACAGACAATAGCACGTTTTGAAATAATATTTACATATGTTGCTGACTCTGCACTTCAAAACAATATTTACTTTAATAATAATATTTAAATAGAACTATCCGTTTGTTAATTCAATTACACGCTTTCCGCTTGTTGATTCACAAACATTTTATTAATAGCTATGCATATTTCAGAGATAATTATATACTGTTTATTTTATAACGAAAATAAATATTTATAAATGAACTGAGAGATAACAATATTAGGAAAACTGATAAGCGAAGGATTTATTGGCATCGTTTTGTATATCTTTGATAATACCTAATATAATATTGGATCATATTAATTACTATCAAATACTAATTTTACTTGGTGGTTGCTTTGTGCAAGTAACTCATCATATATTCTACTAGCAATTGTATTGTTGTGTTCCGGTTTAAAGGGTGAGTGAGCCAGTGTAATTACAGGCACAAGAGACATAACATCTTGGTTCCGAAGGTTGGTGGCGCATTGGCGATGTAAGGAATGGTTAATATTTGTTATAGTGTCAATGTTCCATCAGGTAGACTATTTTCAGTCTGTGTTGGCAGATATTTCAATAAAAAGTGCTTAAAAAATAAATTAATAAATCTTTATTTCGATTGTTACTCAGCTAGATTTTCGAAAGTATTATTTACTTTGTTTTTCATCGAAATTATGAAGTTGTAATTCTTATTTCCAATCACGTTTAAAATGAATATGTTACTAATTTTGAAATATTATAAACGTAATATTTTGTAAAACGAAAACACTAAATGCGTGAAGAGCATGAGGTAAAGTGGGCGTGTTCACAGAGCCTTAAAGTCAAGTTTTCACTTCATTACTCTAATGATTACCTATACTTCCATATGCATGAACAGCTCCTGTGATGGTTCTTAATGCAGATAACACACGTTGTTAATTAATAATAACCACGAAAGAGCAAAAAATATATCGAAAAAATGGTCTATATAATTTATTTTTCACAGGCTGTTTCTATTTTTACATTACTCTTTACGGGCTGTTCTAGTGTGGGCTGCATACATTTTGTCCGTCACATGAAGGCTTCCACCCACAAACTTACCACCAAGTACACGTTAATATATTTTTCATATTAGAAAGAAAATAGACTTATCCAGTAGACATAAAGCATTAGTTCTTTGTCGAAGTATGGAATTTTACCAATTATTTGAGAAAACTTAGTAATTCGATTGAATAATACGATAAATAATGTAAGATAACATCTTCCTTCGTACAATCTCGAACTCCTAACTGATGGCATACCTAGGGGAATTATATTTCGTTTACCGAACTTATTTACTTCATAACTTTTGGATAAATATTATTTATGATCCTACTTATTTATAATACTATTAATTCGGTCCGACTGAGCGGTAACAGTATAAAGTTTTTTGATTAAATATTTTTACGAATTATGGTCGGCAGTAAACATTTTATAATCCTCATAAGCTTTAAAGTAATAACGAAGTAATATGTGAAGAATGCTACTTTTAAAAACTTACTAAGAAGAAATAAGAAGCATATCTGCTTATATGGATCAAGGTACTCTTATCTATTTGTTATAAACATAAATATTAGGTCCTTATATATGAAATTGGCGTTTTGTACGAAAGGAATATAAAGTCAATTTTTTTTTTTTGTAAAATATATTTAATTTTCGAAATATGCATCGTTGTTATCTATGCACTTTTTCCATCTCATAGGTAGTTCATTGATCCCTTTACTAAAAAAAAACCATGGGGCGAGAATCAATAAACTCTTTGAAGGCGGTTTGGACTGCCGCATCGGAGTTGAATTTTTATATAAGAAATTCTCCAAGAGAGTATGGTGGATGGCGCAGACATTCCAATTGTAACTCATCTAACTTAGTGGTTGTTTGTTGTGCAGTGTGTGGTCTTGCGTTGTCGTGAAGCAGCAGTGGCCTAGAGCGACTGACCAATCCCGGTTGTTTAGCAGATAGTTCTTCCTTCCTGCCGTAATCGTTTGGCCAGATTTTAGAAAGCTGTAGTGAAGGAAATTTCTGAGTCAATTTTCATTTAGGGCAGGATTTGGCTGGGTCTCCAGGGTTCAGCCATTGCGATGAGCGCTTCCAATTATCTAACAGTATCCACTTTTCATCACAAGTAATGATTCGATTTGAAATCCCTTCATTATTGTGTCGGTTGAGCAAAATAACACAGCAGTCGACGCGTGTTTGCAAGTTCGATTCACTCAATTCATGAGGTACCCATTGTTCAAGTTTTTTTACTTACCCGATTTGCTTCAAGTGGATTAATACAGTTTTATCACTTATCCCGAAGCCTGCAGCTATCTCTGAAGTGCTTTGTGATGGATCCGCTTCCACAATAGCCTTTAATTCTTCATTTTCCACTTTGGTTTCCGGCCGTCTACGGGGTTGCTTTTGAAGGTCGAAATTTTCAGAACGAAAACGTTGAAACCAAAAACGCACCGTGCCTTCTTTTGCGACACCAGCGCCGTACACATCATTAATCCTTCGAGCTGTTTCTGCAGCACTGGTGCCACGGTAGAACTCGTACTCGTAAATATACCGATATTTCATGTTTTCCATAGTGCAGTAATAAGCGACGCCAATGAAAAAAAAAAAGACTGTTTTCAAAACTCAAGCGTACCAGCTAAATTAATTTATAAATTTAAATTTGTAAATCTTAACCAAAGAGGAGATATTTCAGATCAAAGTGGTCAGTACGACAAAACGCTAATTTCATATGTAAGGACCTAATAATAAATTGATCTTTTGGACTTTTGTTGGTCTGAACTGAAATTTATCACAAAGCTACTTATATAATAAGTAAATAGTAACCTCGTAAATATCCCGCTGTTGGGCATGAATTCCTCTCATCTGTTAAAAATGGATTGGAGCTTGTTTCAATACGGTGTGTCAAATGATTGACATGTGTTAGAATTTTTGGGACATTGAGGCATCTTGACTTCTTATATTGAAATAACCGTTGATCATGTTCTGGTTGATTCGGTCGTGGCTTACAATCTAAAGGAAGAAAAACCAACGATGCAGGGTCCACCAAAGATAACTGTCTATTCCTTTGTTCTTAATACAAAGATAACGCAAAGTGACACGAGATAAGACATTTTACCAGGACGAAGTTGGTAGTGTTAACCCTCTACTGAAATCACTTAAAACTGTTGATGCCTAATCTGACATAAGAATCGCATTGTAATTGTTGATATTTTGTGAAATCAAGCTAGGTGTAGGCGTCGACATAACTCGATATAAAATAAAGGGTCAATAGTGTCTTCCGACTAAACAAAGGAAATTCAAATTCAATTATTCCGGAGACATACTACACGTATTCTAAATTTAAATATACTTATTCAAAAATCATGTCCTTCCCTAATATTAAAGTGTGAATTGTAATTATCTTTAATCGTGCACGATTTGATAAATTACGCAAATTATAAGGTTTTGTGACGTGGTTTGTGGCTAATGAACGAAGTGAGGAACGTTTGACAGACTCGTGTTTTACATGAATAATCATTTAGAGAATTTTCGTGATGAATTAATATCGTTTTGTAGGAGAATTTTAAGCTGTTACTATGCAATTATTATAATTTTGAAACGTGTTTACAAACCAACCCGTAATGGGTACAAGATCCAAATTTTCCAAATTAAAGGCTGTGGTTTTATTTTATGTTTATAGACATACCAGCTCAAAACTTGGCAAGAGTTTTCCTTGCTTTAAATAAATGTTTACGGAGCGGATTTCACGGAAATCAACTCCAGACAGGGGGTAGATTAGAAGGGGTGATGTCTTTGAACTGATAACACAAACTTGAACACAACTGTACAAATTTATGATATCACTGCAGTATTTGCTCATCATTACAATTCAATAAAAAATTTAATCAACTTAGTTTGAAAAATATTTAACCAATTAAACAAAATAATGAATTTAAGTTGTGTGTGTTACTTAAACAGCAAATGGTATTCAGACTCGTCTTCAGTTATTTCAAGCGATGTTTGATGACCTTGAAACGTGTTTATTTTATTTTAATAGAATCTTCAACAAGGAATACACAGTCTTAAATACATTATAATAATAAAATATAATGTCCTCCAGACCGATTTCAGCCGTGGTGGTCAATCTCAAGAGAGATTAGCCAACTGGGCAGGAGATATTAAAGTGCACAAGTGTGTGTGCAAGCACAGGTACACTCTCTCTTCCCTAGCTCTCATAATTGGATCCGACACAACCAGAAAGAGTTCAGGCGCAGGACCAACAGCTTAACGTGCTTTCCGAGGCACGGGAGTGTACACACTTCCAACTTCCAGACGCCGGGCTGCTACTGAGGACTGCGATTCAAAGAACTATTATAGTGGTGGTTTACTTGGTGGTAGAGCTTTGTGCAAGCTCGTCTGGGTAGGTACCACCCACTCATCAGATATTCTACCGCAAAACAGCAGTACTTGTTATTGTTGTGTTCCGGTTTGAAGGGTGAGTGAGCCAGTGTAATTATAGGCAATGTGTAATAACATCTTATTTCCCAAGGAGGGTGGCGCATTGACGATGTAAGCGATGGTTAACATTCCATACAATGCCATTGTCTATGGGCGATGAAGACCACTTACCATCAGGTGGCCCATATGCTCGTCCGCCTTCCCATATAATAAAAAAAAGTGTTATATACAAAGGTATCGTCCAGAATGAATTATGGCTTAGGCAGCAGATATAGTGCATAAACATAAAAAAAAACTTTTATAATCCTATATTAAAATATATATGTTAATCCAGATTAATTTTATTTTCCAAACAAATTTTACAAATATTGAATCGTCATACTTGCATTTAGAATCTCACTAAGACTTCAACAGTTCAACTCAATGAAGAAGTCCAATGAACTATATATTATTAATAAATACGTAATTGTGATCATTAATCCTATAATTAAAATTGTTATGCATTAAGCGTACAGATAATAAAGTTAATCCAAATTATACATAAACATCAAAGGCTCGTCTGGAGATACAATTATCTACAGAAAAAGAAAACAGTTTTATTTAAAAATCTATTATAAATTATGTGAGTCTAAATACATTTCTCATAAAGATCATTTTTAGTTTACACAGAAGAATGTATTATAAACTAGTGCCCTGTGGCTTCACCCGCGTATAATTAGTAAAAATATAATAAATTATTTTATTACTATAATAACACACACGCGCGCACACACACACACACATATAGCTACTGTTAGTTATTAATTTTCATAAGATACCGTAGGGCTTACCGTTCTTATATATGGCCTAACATTTGCGCCATCACATGTTCTTTGTGTGTACCAATTTTCATCAAGATTGGTCAAACCGTTCTTGAGTTATAAGAAGACATACAGACAGATAGACAAACAGACAGGCAGACCGACAAAATGAAGAAAATAGTATAATGTGAATGTGACTGCATCATAAAACGATATTTATCACAAAATTAGGTGAAAAAAAAAAAATTACAGACAGAGCCAATAGATTAAAGTTTTCATTTGTTTCAAATTACACTACTATCTAATTATATTTCTAAAAATTTAATCTTGCTTATATAACTTAGATAGATATTTTATTGAATAAAATAATTTAAGCTTAATTTTACATAAACAATTTATATTATGATAAAATGAATGTTATATTATGTTGAATATGTCATTTAATTCTTGATATAAATTTTGGGCCATCAAAACCACAGATGTCGGGCAACGAAGACAAATAGCGAAGGTAACTAGTGGCACCATCAATAATATTATCTGTGGAAAAGTTCAGTTTAAATTGTTTTAATTTACATGAATATCATAGCACACTACTAGATATATATAAACAGGCCCCTATTTCCCACTGGGTACTCTGGGCACTTGCCCAGGGCCTCTTCGATTACCCCTAGTCCCAGCCAGATCACCAAACGATAACCCATATTTATTACCGAAAAATAATATTTGACTGTCACGGTCAAAGGGGCCTCATTATCCTAATGTATCCAGGGCTCGCAACAGGTTAATGACGACCTTGTATATAAATATTTTTAACGATGTACAAACCCACCCACCCACTCATCATATATTCTACCGCTAAGCTACCGAGATTAGTGGTACAATGATGATCTATGGAATGGTAAATATTTCATACAGTGCCAATGGTTGGTGGTGGCACGGGTGTACGTGCCACCAATCTACTTTCCCGTGTGTCCCCGTGCCCGTCTACTTTTTTATAAAAAATAAAACTAGTTTCTTATGCTACTTAAAAGTAAAAAAAATCGCATAAAATTCTGAGAAATATCCCTCTATTTAAATTGGACGTGGTCACCCTACAAATTGAAGCTCAGAACACACCTGTACCCTTATTGATCTATGTAATTACTTGGCTTAGTCAACTACCATGGGCTATTGCGAGAGCAGCGCAGACATACATAGAATAATAAACGCAACCTTAAATGCCTTTTAGAAACCACTGAAATATCATACGCAGGCTAACCGAAATTCTTCAAGCACACTTAATATACCGAACTATTTATTTAGTCGGTAGATACTTTCGTATTCGTGAAAGGTACCGTTATTATATACAGTTATTGTTTAAGCAATGCTCTGTCTTTTTCTTGTAAATGTCATCTCAATAATGTCAGAAAGAGATAAGTTAGTGTTTATCTGAACAGCCGCTAAGTAACGTTTATAGGTAAGGCAAGTTCCAAAGGTTGGTGGCGCATTGTATGTTAGGAATAATATTTATTTCAGTGTCAATATCTGTGGGCGTTGATGACCACTTATCATCTGGTTACCTATTTGCCAATCTGCCTTTTTTATGCCGCTCAGTTTCTTTGGCCGCTGAGGTTCTTCTCAAGCCAGGGTATAATACCAACTACGATAAAATTTCTTATTTGACTATCAATAAATGGAATGGAATGGAATGAAATTAATTATGATTTTAATTTATGATACACAATAAAGTTTGTCTAACTATCTTGTCTAATGTCAAGAGTTAAACGAATTATTTGTTTTCGATGTAAGGAATTCGTACTGAGTGGATTTAATCGCTATTCGTATTGGAAAAGTTTCAACCACCGAGTAAGTTGATCCGGCATTTATCAATAGATTTTGTTAGCTTATAACTTCTTATGTAACAGTTAATTTACAGGTAATTTACATATATTTATATAAAGATATTGGTATATATAAAAATAATTGACTGAATATATAGGGCTGGCGGTGATCACTTAGCATCAAGTGGCCAGTTCGCTTTCCTATAATATAAAAAAAACACCTCGAAGCAATTTAAGAATAACTTAAAGTCGAAATATTTTAAAATCTTCAAGTCGTTAGGTGATCTGTATCTGATCTGTTTTAGTTAATTTTAATTTAATATTTTAGTTATATTTTCTAATGACCTAAAAAGTAGATGAAATTTGACTGACTTAAAAATGACATGACTCAAAAATCCAATCACTACGTAACCTGTAATCTATATATAGTTTTTAGGGTACTGTGTTTTTTTTTACCCGTTATATGGCTAGCGTTTGACCGTTGTCTTGCCTGATGTTAAGCATAGACACGGTCTACGATGTAGCACGCTTGCCTAGAGATACCTGTTAACTCTTGATTTTAAGACACCAACGTTGTACCTATCGGGAAATACAGACTCAGGCAAAGTATTCCACACTTTAGCAGTGCGAATGATAGTAGTAAGGTCCTCTAGACCGATATCGGCCACGGCGGCCAATCTCAAGAGAGATTAGCCAACTGCGTAGGACATATTATAGTGCACAAGTGTGTGCGCAAACACAGGTGCACTCTCTTTTCCTTAGCTCTCAAAATCCGATGGGACGGCAATCCGACACGACCGGAAAGAGTTCAGGCGCAGGACCAACGGCTTAACGGTACACACTTCCAACTTCCAGACTCCGGGCTGCTACTGAGATTTTTCTGACAGAAAAACCTAATAACTATTTATTGGCCCGACTTGGGAATTGAACCCAGGACCACCGGGTCTGCGGCCTTATATCTAGCCACTAGACCAACGAGGCAGTCAGGCGAATGATAAAGGTGGATTCGAAGCACTTCGTACGTAGGCGGGGAATTTTCACTGTGTACCTATGGCGCTTTGGTCGTGTTTGCCTGGCCGTTCGATAGTAAAAGGGGGCGTGCGGAATTAATTCGTGTAATTCACACACATTGCACATTCTCAGAAATGTACCCGATAGAAAACTGATAGTGACGCAAATACACGTCGATGTTCTAGACTTTGGAGCCTAGACTCGATCAAAGTGGCACGCCTCTCAATCAACTCTAAAGCCTAAAGGTGGTACTTAGCTCAGCCGTCCCAAATGTGAGAGCAGTACTCCATACTTGACCTCACTTGTGCTTTGTATAAGCTGAGCAGTTGTTCTGGAGTCAAGTAACGTCTCACCTTGGAGCATACTAAGCTTTCGAGCGGCTATTTGGGCTTTGGCATCAATAAAAGAGCCGAAATTTAGAGTCGACGTGAGAGTAACGCCAAGAAGATCAAGGTGGTACTTCTGTACCCAAAGGGTAAAACGAGAACCCTATTACTAACACTCCGCTGGCCGTCCGTCCGTCCGTCCGTCCGTCCGTCCGTCCGTCCGTCTGTTCGTCTATCCATCTGTCACCAGGCTATATCTCATGAATCGTGATAGTTAGACAGTTGAAACTTTCACAGATGATGTATTTCTGTAGCCACTATAACAACAACTACAAAGTAAAATAAATATTTAAGTGGGGCTTCCATACAACAGACATGATTTTTTTTTGCAATTTTTATAGATAATGGTACGGAACCATTCGTGCGCGAGTACGACTCTTTACACAAAAACAGCAATACTTGCTATTGTTGTGTTTAGGTTTAAAGGGTGAGTGAGCCAGTGTAATTCCAGGCACAAGGGACATAACATCTTAGTTCCCAAGGTTGGTGGCGCATTGGCGATGTAGGTGATGGTTAACATCTCTTACAATGCCATTGTCTATGGGCGTTCGTGACTTACCTTCCTATGCCATACAAAAACGGTACCTCCCAGTCATCACATATTTTACTTCCAAACAATAATACTTAGTATTGTTGCGCTCCATTTTGTAGGATGAGTGAGCTAGTGTAACTATAGGCGCAAAGGATATGACATCTTAGTTCCCAAAGTTGTTGGCGCACTATTGTTGTAAGGTGTTGTTAATGATTCTCACAGCACCAATGTCAGCGTCTATGAAAATGTATTATTCGAAAAAATAATCTCTAGACACATTGTAAAAAGTAGGATATCTTTACAAGTCTACGAGTATTACCGATTCTACGTGAAGTCTTCTCGATATGTACCTTCTATGAAACCCGGATGAGCGACGACACGATAAAAGATTTATTTTTTTTAAATAAAAAGAATCTCCACTAATTTCTTATATTTGTTCTTGTTTATATGGTAACATATTATTTTAATACAGTTAATTCGTGTTGATAGTGATTATGTTTTGAAAAAATAAAAGTATTTATCTATTGCTTGTTCCATAAATCACTGTTATTTTATTTTTTTTATTTATTTTAATTCTCAATTAATTATTTTTATTCAAATTCTTTTTCTTCAAGCCCATCTGCATTGAAACAATGATAAACAATTTGATATTGAGGTGAAGTTACTGCTCAACATATGCGTGTGTTTATAGAGTAGTTACTGGCTTATTTAGAGGTTTAATATATGGCTAAGGCTTCCGATGTCCTGGGTTCAAGATTGTCAGTAGCAGTAAGGAGTCTGGAAGTTAGACACCCCCGTGCCTCGGAAAGTATGTTAAGCCACATGAGCTACAAGTCGTTATTCCACCTGTTTTATACCTACGTAGACACTCATTCCGCCCGTGTCAAACTAGGATGAGTTATCTGTATTTTATTAAAAATAAACAACATACAATCATAAATTGAGAAAAACAATCGAAGAAATCTCTAAATCTCGTAAGCTTTAAGGGGTGTCAAACTCAAGTGAAAGACAGGCCCTTCAATACAAGCGGTATTTACGCGGCCTATATAACCTTTGTGTATTTTGTAAAGACGAAACGACCCAGTGTTTAAAAAACGTGAATCTAAACCGAAGATAACGGGTTCAATTTGTATGTTCTTAATTCGTGTTTATTTCGTTCTCGATAGCGAAAGTACATCTTGAGGAATCCTATAATATGTCTGATGAAAATCAGACAAGCGTGAGCAGTGCGCAGCGTGATGGTATACGTTCCAAATCTCTTCCTTATTATCCGAGGAAACCTTAGCCCAGCTCACGAACAATAATAAGCCGATATTTATATAACATACAAAATTAGTAATTAAAAGTAATATACAAAATTAGTGATAAATATGGTAAAAAAAATCTAAAGGTATATTTTTATATTTATCGAACAAATATCTAATGCGTATTCTTATAAATTCTTATTTGTAAAATGAGACCAGAAAACTATAT
This sequence comes from Nymphalis polychloros, assembly GCA_905220585.2. Classification (NCBI taxonomy): domain Eukaryota; kingdom Metazoa; phylum Arthropoda; class Insecta; order Lepidoptera; family Nymphalidae; genus Nymphalis; species Nymphalis polychloros. The sequence goes on along the minus strand of HG992264.1, from coordinate 2,044,832 downwards.
ACTCGTATTACGAATAAGACACATTAGTCGTTGTCCTGCCTGTGTATATGTCGATAGATAGATTATAATCTAACGAAAAATAACGCATTATTTTTCGGTATAAATTGTAAGCAGTATGTTCACAGTCTATCGACAGCTTATAATCATGCGAGATGTATTATAATGTAACGATATTTACAATTTTGCGGTGACAATTGTCATGATAATCGATTAAGCCATATAAAAGTGCTGCAACTAGAGCGTATTACATTAAATGGTAATATGAAATCTTTCTCCAGCAATATATATTCACTAGCCGTGCCAGCGGTTTCACCCGCGTATAATTAATAAAAATATAATGAATAAAAATCAGCTTAGAACCTTCTCGACTATACAACACAAAAATAATTTTTAGTAGTTCCTGAGATTATCCGGATCAAACACACAAACTCTTCAGCTTTATATATTAGTATAGATATATACATATGTATGTTCCAAGTTGTATGGTGAATGGTCAAACAGTGTCGAAGTCTATTAGTCTTTAACAGATATATCAACATCAATTTATATATCAACATAGAGTGTATTGAATGACTGATTGAATTTGAATGGTAAATTTAGCCGTTAATAAATTACGTTGACCAAAACGTCTAAATCATAAAATCCTTTGAAAAAACTCTTCAAGGACTTTCGACGGATATCCGGTCTTAATGAATCGGAAAAGGATGATGAAATATAATTTAAGATAGTCTTAGATTCTTTTTCATCTCCTCGTTTGAAATTGAGCCGATTCAATAAAGTTTAATCCGCGGACATTTTCAGTGGATCATTTGATTTTTATTTCAATTTATGCTTCGGAATTCTATCTATATACTAATATTATAAATGCTAAGGTAACTCTGTCTTTTACGCTTTCGCGGTTAGAACACTGAACCGATTTTGATGAAATTTGGTATGAAGCAAGGACATACGCTACTGTTTTTTATTACAACCCCTACATCCATATCAACAGCATCTACCATTACCTAACAATCGGGCGAACACTGGTAACAATTTTATTCACTTTACTCGTAAAATAATTGTTTGTCTTAATATATTTTTTAAATAAAGCTATTAATCAAGTAACAGATAATATTGTTTAAAAACAAAAATATCCATTATTTAATTTTAACAATTTCATTATTGTTGTTAAAGCAAAAAGCTAATTGCAGAGTATCAAATTACTTACGAATATTTTATACATGCTATTAACGCAATGCAAGATGTTTAAAATTTAGATTTTGTTTATTAGTATGAATTGTATCCTAATATAAAAATAGATTAGTATAAAAAAGCAGGTGATTAAAGGAAAATGAAACGATACAATTATTTATACTAGAACGGAAATTGCTATTACGAGAAAAGGTTGTTATATTTCCTATATTGTTATTATTATTAAGCAAATTGCTACAAAAGTAGAACAAATGTAGCGAATTAATGTCAGTCACAAATAATATGATAAGAAATTGGAGGGCCATAGACATAACTTTGCTCATAAAGAAAATCCGTTTGATATATAGGAAAAAATTGATAAACTTACCAAACAGTTATTATCTGAACTGGCTTAACATTGTGACGATCTTATCACAAAATGTAAAAAGTAAAACTTTTTCCAATGAGCCGTCGACAACCCTAAATTGAGCACGTACAAAGAAATCACTTTTCAAACAACTTTCCCTTTTGCAGGTAACGAGCGAGGCACAATGGGAGGGCGAATTAAGGCGGGTCCGTACACAGTGGCCCCTTTTACCTTAACAAAAGAGATAAACATAACTTAAAGGATCAAAACTGAACAAAATGTGAAAACATGAGAGTTGACATCGATATCATATTAAGCGATACGCCACAGAACCTGACCCTCGACTTCAGAGATCTATCAACATCAATGTATCTAACGGATTCTTACGTCAACAAGAGTCTCGAGATAAACGAGACGATCAATGATTTGGTCTACTCGAATCAGTTCGAGGATGACCCAATCATCGTGTTCTTCATCATACTGAAATGTATCATCATGCTGTTCATAATACTGGCCGCGATATTTGGCAATCTACTTGTCATCGTGTCGGTCATGAGACATAGGAAATTGAGAGTGATCACCAACTATTTTGTCGTATCCCTGGCATTGGCAGATATGTTGGTTGCAATATGGGCTATGTGCTTCAACTTTAGCGTCGAAATCACCAATGGACAATGGCTTTTTGGATACTTCATGTGTGACGTCTGGAACTCTCTGGACGTTTATTTTTCATCAGCATCAATATTGCATTTGTGTTGCATAAGCGTGGACAGATACTATGCCATTGTTCAACCTTTGGACTACCCACTGATTATGACTACCAGCAAGCTAGGCATCATGTTGGCGGTGGTGTGGTGCAGCCCTGCGTTGGTTTCGTTTCTACCAATATTTATGGGATGGTACACGACGCTTGAACATCTGGACTTTCGAAAAAGACACCCAAAAGTGTGCAGTTTCACGGTGAACAGAGTGTACGCAGTGATATCCAGCAGTGTCAGTTTTTGGATTCCGGGTGTGATAATGCTCTACATGTACTATCGGATATATGTGGAGGCAGATCGTCAAGAGCGGATGCTTTACAGGTGAGAATAAAATTAAACTACCTGATTTATAGGAAATATAAATCATATAGACAATAGCTTTGCTAACGATTCACACTCACACAATACTATTTTTAGATATACATCTTCATGTTTACTCGGGTTATAACGTATTCCTTTAAGTTTATTAAAAATCTATGCAGTTATATTCACTTGCTGAATGAGCAAAATGCACATTCTTCTTTTATCTCGATAGTATTGTTCACTTATCTCGAAAAATAATATTACATAAATTCCCCGTTTTTTCTGCTCAGGGGTAAAATTATTAAGGAAAATTGGGTGAATTTCACTAAAGTCCAAAGGTCCAATTTGTTGATGTATTATAATTGAAACTGTATAAACAATTACCATGATTTTGTGTAACAAGTTTGTTGGGTAGAATTTCAATAGGCAATCGGGCATAGCCAGCGGTTTATTGACTTTACGATTTGCAATTTTTTAGTTTGAATTTAGTTCCATAAATATTTCAAATAGCAAATATAATATTTAACTGCTTAATAATATTTGTTAAGCTAACTAACGTTATTTTGTATTAATCTATCTAGGCCCCGCAATCATTTTTTTGTTCACATTATCAAAAAAAGAGGTTTTAATAATTAACTAATCAAAATTATTTTTATTATAACTATAATTTACATACCAAACTTTGATTGTAGTTTCCCACATATATATGGAAATATTTAAGAGTAAGCATTTGATATATACTTTGTGCATGCGTTCGTTTCGTTTTTAGATTTTCCTGTTTGTCAACTTACCTTCGAAATGCGTATATTTATTCAAATAAATCCCATTACTTTAGCAAAATCTGAATATATTTGATAAAGGGATAAACAAATGATTCGAACAAATAATCCAGTAAACGAATTGTTCGTTTGGAATAACATTGGATATTCTTGAATGATATTCTATTAAAAAGGTATATGGAACAGATTAAAAATTATGATAAATATTGCCTCTACTGGTGACAGGAGGGCTGGTTCATTTTTCGCCCAGAGAATCGGAATTGCGATTCAAAGGGGAAATGCTGCTAGCATTCTTGCCACCATTCCACGCGGTCACGATTTGTATAGTAAATATTTTTAATTTTTATTTGTATTTATTTAAGGTTTTAATGTAATTATTTAAATTAAATTTTTCAATATATATATATATATATATATATATATTTGTATATATATATATATATATATTTGTATATATATATATATATACAGTCAACATAATTGCATTTCGATGAATATATGATTTGAAAACTTTGTAATCAAATAAATTAATATTTGAGTTGAGATGGGCCAATGGTTATAACAAATCTTAAACGATTATCGCGGGTTCAAACCCTGGCAAGCACCACTGAATTTTGATGTAGTTAATTTTTGTTTTTATTCATCTCATGCTCGGTGGTGAAGGAAAATATCTTGAGTGAAACAAATCTACATTGGATTAGCTTGCTGGAATAAGCTCCAAACCATCGCCTCAAAAGAAGACTAGGCCTTATACTATTGCTTTACAGTGAATATTTGTATATATAAACTCACACACTTCATCCTCTCTTTTTCTTGTTGTTGCTTTATTTATATTATGGTTGCTATATATCTACTCGGTGGTAGAGCTTTGTGCAAGCTCGTCTGGGTAGGTACCACCCACTCATCAGATATTCTACCGCAAAACAGCAGTACTTTGTATTGTTGTGTTCCGGTTTGAAGGGTGAGTGAGCCAGTGTAATTACAGGCACAAGGGACATAACATCTTAGTTCCCAAGGTTGGTGGCGCATTGGCAATGTAAGTGATGGTTAACATTTCTTACAATGCCATTGTCTATGGGCGTTGGTGACCACTTACCATCAGGTGGCCCATATGCTCGTCCGCCAACCTATACAATAAAAAAAAAAAATAAAAAAAAAAATAAAAAAAAAAAAAAAAAAAAAAAATAAAATAAAAAATATTATTACATAATTCTTCTTTTAATTTGACGTTCACTCCTCTGCATTGTCGAGACTAATTTCTAACTTTCTCGTACCTCAACTATAGCGCCAGTACGGTCAAGTCTTCTTGGTAGTAGGGTGCAAGTCTGTCTAGACTTCACCCATATAATTTATTCTACCACCTACTTGCAATAGTTTCCAACTACTCAATTAACTACATATGTCATGAAAAATGGCGGCACATTCCCGATCTTTGAAGTGATAACTTCTTATGGGAGGGTAAACCGCTTCGTAACGTAACGCGTTACGATGCCACTATTACCGACGCGGACTGCTTTACCTGAGAGTTACCAACCTAACGCCATCAGATAGTACTTATAATAATTTAGCAACTCTCAAGTACTAATTTAAATTATATTTAATATATTATAATTAATAATTAATATTATCACTTCTGTCGAGCGTCGGGACGCTCACGTTTTTTTTTTATTGTATAGGTAGGTGGACGTTCATATGGGCCACCTGATGGTAAGTGGTCACCAACGTCCATAGACAAAGGCATTGTAACCATCTCACATCGTCAATGTGACACCAATCTTGGGAACTAAGGTGTTATGTCCCTTGTGCCTGTACACTGGCTCACTCACCACCGAGTAAAATTTTCTATTGTGTCCATATTAAGGAGCGATGGTTACTACTGACTATCGAGGTGCCTATTTGCTTAAGTTTATATGTCTAAATTAAATTGAAAAATCAAATCGTTATTGGCTAATCTTGGCATTTCTAATTTAACAATATATCACCTAATATATGGAACCATTTGCACAAACAGGTTATTTTTTACTGAACTTCGATCTTGACATATGTGAAAAAAATTAAAAGTATACATTGCAATATTGGATAGTAAAATTTGCAATATTAATTTCACTAAAACAAATTATAGTTTCCTGTAGTTTTAGGCCATTCAAAGCTATTCAAAACAGAGAACAATAATTATTTAAACAATTTGTAGAATTTCAAGGTATTTTCGATATAATTAAACTAAACAAAGACAGACCGTGTAAACGTATGGAGCTCTTTGATGTTTTGTGGAACTGTGGAACTGACGCCTGTGGTTACCGATGTTGGAATATTGGTATGTTGGGTGAATAATTGTATCGGTTTCCTGTCAAAGCCTTCTACAATGTTTGATCCAATAAATTAGATTTACTCTATTATTTATTGGTAATTTTTATTGGTATTGTAAAATTTAGAGATATGAGTAAGCCAACGTAATCGGAAAGAAAATTATGGTTCCTCTTTTGTGGTAAACGCTAGCAACGCTGTAAGGCTTTAATATATTATAAGCAAATACTAAGTATACGTATATATTTAGAGATTTTCATAACATCATATATATATGTATGTACATATTTAGCATCTAGAAGCAAAACTGATTATATAAGGTCTCGAATTGGCATTTTTTAAAATAGAAGACTTGGTGGTAGGGCTTTGTGCAAGCTCGTCTGGGTAGGTACCACCCACTCATCAGATATTCTACCGCAAAACAGCAGTACTTTGTATTGTTGTGTTCCGGTTTGAAGGGTGAGTGAGCCAGTGTAATTACAGGCACAAGGGACATAACATCTTAGTTCCCAAGGTTGGTGGCGCATTGGCGATGTAAGCGATGGTAACATCTCTTACAATGCCAATGTCTATGGGCGTTGGTGACCACTTACCATCAGGTGGCCCATATGCTCGTCCGCCTACCTATGAAACAAAAAAAAAAATCAAAACCGTTGATGTAACTTAGTCATAAAAATGAACATTTTAACACACAAATCACAAGTCACGCCTATAATGAATTAATTATTTCACCTGTCTGTCCGTCATTAAAATGGCGGTTTCAAACAAGCGCCTTTTTTTAACAACGCTTACATATTATATAATAAATTTTATTGAGTATAATTATATTTTTCATGTAAATAAGTAACAAGAATAATAAATATAAATTTTAATAGGAATACAATAGTTTATAATTTACAATTTATTTATAATATGTATTCATTGGCGACTAACTAACGGTGTTATATATTAAAGATAAAAATTAAAACGTAAAAAGATCAAATTCTAGACTTTTCAAGGCAAGAACAGTAATATTTTAAAACTAGTCAAACCCTCAGCTTCAACAGTTTGTTACCAAAATCCTTTAAAATCGGCCACTTTAATATACGTATTTAAATTATATAATAAATATAAAATATTTAAATTAATAAGTAGCAACGGCAGTCTAAAATAAAAAAAAATATGTTTGGGCTTAGTAATAATAATTAGCTTATTCGCAATTGTGATAGAAACTTTTTGGAGAACTTCCAAAAAGGGTCTGAACCCGCAAAGAACTCCAATACGTATTTGCTTAATCAAAATGAAAATCATCTTTTTTGATTTCGGCTCATTCGAGCACTTGAATCGACATTTTACAACTTTTTACAAGATTAAATTGAATTGAATACCATTTACATACGGTATATATAATATTATTCATGTGACTGCCTCGTTGGTCTAGTGGGTAGATATAAGACCGCAGACCCGGTGGTCCTGGGTTCAATTCCCAGGTCGGGCCGATAAATAGTTATTGGGTTTTTCTGTCAGCAAAATCTCAGTGGCAGCCCAGAGTCTGGAAGTTGGAAGTGTGTACACTCCCATGCCTCGGAAAGGACGTAAAGCCGTTGGTCCTGCGCCTGAACTCTTTCCGGTCGTGTCGGATTGCCGTCCCATCGGATTATGAGAGCTAGGGAATAGTGAGTGCACCTGTGTTTGCGCACACACTTCTGCACTATAATATCTCCTGCGCAGTTGGCTAATTTCTCTTGAGATTGCCGTGGCCGAAATCGGTCTAGAGAACGTTATTATTTATGTATTGTATATAATACATGCTAGCGAACAAAGCCCACTAACTTGGATCCGACAAGTGGACGGAAACACTTATTTGCTGTTTGCAATTTGCTAATATAATCAAATAAGTGTGGACACGTCGCGGTGTGCGGACGAATGATGCAAATCGCGAACGTGCTAAGTGAATATCCGTTATTGAATATGTCACATAGATTTCAACACTCAAAAATACATAAATATTTATGTAATTTTCAAAATTTGTCAATCATTGATCACGTCGCAACGAATACCTGTAATTTTCATACGTTTTGGACGTTTTCTTTAGACTTTTTTTATAGCATAGGTAGGCGGACAAGCATATGGGCCACCTGATGGTTAGAGATCCCCAACGCCCTAGACTGCCAATAGACATTGGCATTGTAAGAAATGTTAACCGTCGCTTACATCGCCAATGCGCCACCAACCTACGATCTTATGTCCCTTGTGCCTGTAATTACACTGGCTCACTAACCCTTCTAACCGGTACACAACAATACAAAGTACTGCTGTTTTGCGGTAGAATATCTGATGAGTGGGTGGTACCTACCCAGACGAGCTTGCACAAAGCTCTACTACCAAGTAAAACTTTTAATAAGAAAAATGATTGCTTACAGTTTTAAAAATTATTGAATACAGTTTTATACAAAGGCTAGAAATCATCTGACATTGTTAAATACTCAATCGACCTTGGGAATTTAAAATAAAGGTTTTTGGCAGATCACCAATATTTGCGTTCGAATGGTGCATTGCTTCAAATATATCTTGTATAGATTCGATGTTTCTCTTTACATTTACCAATACTACTGACTCACTGAAATTCAAAGCTCATGTTATCAAGTATTTATACGTGAGTTAAGTATATAATATATTTTTTTTATAAAAAGATAGGCAAACGCGCGAAGACATTGGCTTTAATAAATATTAATCATTTCTTCCATCGCTTAAACACCACCAAGCTTACAGTTATACTGACGTATTCACCGTTCAAACCGAAGCACAACGAAGTATTGCTGTTTGGCGGTAGCATATTCATTGAGTGGATGGTACCTAAACGGTCTCACACAAAGCCCGACCACCAAGTAAATATTTTTTTGTATTTTTTTATATAAGAGGGGGCAAACGAGCAGGAGGCTCACCTGATGGAAAGTGACTACCACCATCCATGGTCACCTGAAACATCTGAGGGCTTGTAGGTGCGTTGCCGGGCAGAGTACGCTCTTTTCTTGAAGGTTACAATGTCATATCGGTTTGGAAAAATCGCCGGATCATTATTCGAGTAGTGTTATTACAGAAATATCAACTGCACTAACCGCTGCGAAATATTTTTTCGAATTTAACATAATTGTGGCGTGCTGTTTATTTTCTTATAATTCCCTGTTATATAACTTTCTTTAAAGTCACAAAAGTTTGAACGTCTTATTGTATAAAATATCTCGTTTAAAATAACAAGAGCTAAGTTTTAATTTATGAGTGAGTAGCATGAGAATTAACACTTGACATGTTTTGTATAGAATTGATATTCATTTTAACAAAGACTTCGAATAGAGAGGAGATTTTCTTGTTCATATAATTTATTAAAGGAAACATTTATTTATATATTATACTAGGTGGTAATACTGGTGGTACCACCCCAAGATGGGCACCAAGGTACCACCCACTCATCAGATATTCTACCACTAAACAGCATTACTACCTATAACATAATAAATATATGTAATTACTATATGAGAATTATTTATATTGAACTAATTATAATTGAATTATATTAAATATCTATTTTATATAAAAGAATAACTGTCTGAATGACTTATCAACGGACAGTCCAAATGACAAAATAGGTACAAAATTTGCATATGGTTCCTTTCACATAGTAGATTAGCAAAAGTTTCCATTAAGATTTTCGATAAATTAATGGAGTACTTATAAAGGAGATGAAAGTTTATTTCACTTTTAAACGAAGACCTATGGACATATGTATATTATGAGACAATGTTCCGACAACACACTCAATATATAAATACAAGCTTGAAGTCAAGAGGAAGCCTAAATTTGCAATGTAGACGGCGCACTAATAGGATTTTGTTTAAATTGAATTCGTTGTGTTGTCCCACCTCCCTATTCTTCAACCTCGCCGGTTTATTCTTCTCGAAAACTGATTATTTTCAGTTGCGAGATAAAGAAAAACAGCTAATATTATGATAATATATGTTTTTTTTATATTCAAATTTATTGCGTTAAATTAGTAATGTTATGGATTATTACTCCATAGCTAAGATCCAAGGGTTTCAAATGTAAGGCACAAATAAGTAATTAGGAATTAGGTAAGAATACTTGCAATATTTCTCTGATTAAATATAGTCGAAAGTGGGACAAAAATATAATATACGTAAAACATATTAAATGATTACCAGCTCAAAATTATTTTCGAATTTAATATTTCTGTCTTATGACAGACCTGAGAAATACTGTCGAAAAAAATTCAACGGGAAATTATTTTATTTATTTTGCTTACTGTAATTGCTGTATAATTTATTATTTGAAACGGCGTGGTTTGTTCGTGTAATCAGATTTTCGATTTCTATCAGACACATGCAGTTTTCTTCAATACGATTTCTTTGAAGAAAAACGATGCATTTGACTGTATTTTTTCAATTATGAACAAACATTGTCAAATATTTTGGTTAGCCGTGCCTTTGGTATTTTTTTTTTATTCGAACTGCAACACAATTTAATTTACAGATTAAAAATTGATGGAAATTTGGTATTAAAATGAAATATCAATATAAGATACGTTGATATCGACGGGTAGGGTTCGATAAAAAACACCGAGAATCTATGCCACGAGCTTGAAATTTAAAACCTCAGCACGCTTAGCCTAGATTTAGCTTCGATTTAAGCCTATGACCGAGGAGAGCATTGCGAAAATCTGACACTTACTTTTCATATAATCGTTGTAGCTCATAGACGTAGACTTTGCCCTTTACATATATGAAAATGAAATGTTTCGTTTTTAAAGAAACTTATGTAATCTAACTTTCCTGTTTACCCCTACAATTAAGCGTAAGCTATTGTGCTATTGGCTTCAAATCTAAAATTTATTTATGTATTTGATAACACAATATAATGTGGGGTTAGTTTGATTACTCTGACGCCAAGTAGGTCGGAATAGATCGGAAACACAATGAAAAAAGGACAATGGAAAGCTCAATTCTTTCTGGTTGTGCTGCAAGAGAGTATGTAATTCCAAACCTAAAACTTCTGATTTAACATAGCTAAATTGAAAAATGAATAAAAAGTTTTTAAGCTTAAGGTCACTTAAGCCATATTGACACTCAAAGCAGTATATTCATATGAGGCTTATGAGTAAGAGTTTAGGAATGATTTATGACGAGATTATTTCTAGAGCGGATAATTATACATTTAATCTCCAAAGTCAATCAAATAAAATGACATTTAATGTCGTAAACAAAGATATTTTTGAACATTTATTTATTCCATCAGGCCAGCATTGCAAAGCCCACAATGTATTCTCAAACACCGCATTTTTTACGCTGGAAAAACGCATTACGCATTTCCCCTACGGGAACAGTGGGGGGTATGTGGGGCTCGCTGGTGTCCAAAGTGCCGAATGCGCCCCGAACATCGGAATACCCACTAAAAAACAGCGGTACCCTTCTGGTCTTAACGAGGAGTGTCACGGGATTGCAGGCGCGTGGTAGCATGACTTATGTAAATATTACACGAAGTGTTACTTTACTTATAGATAATCATTATCGACTCTAATTATAAACGTTTTAGTTAAACACAAATTTCTCTCTTTCTGTCATTATTGGTTTGACATTCGAAAGAAGAAGACGCATCATTGCTTAACTAATAACTCACTCAACAACTTAGTAAGTAAAGTGCATAAAAGTAACAGAGCTTAAATCAAATTTAATGAATTAAATTTAATAAAAACCATAAAAAATATATATAGACAAAATTATAAACAGTACAGTACAGTAAAGTAACAGATTGTGAATGTCCCACTGCTGGGCCAAGGCCTCTTTTCCTATTTTTGAGGAAAAGGCTTGGAGCTTATTCCACCAGGCTGCTCCAATGCGGGTTGGTGGAATACATATGTGACAGATAAGTGAAATTTGACACGTGCAGGTTTCTTCACGATATTTTCCTTCACCGTTAAGCACGAGATGAATTATAATCACGAATTAAGCACATGAAATTCAGTGGTACTTGCCCGGATTTGAACCCTCGATCCGCGACGATTTAAGCGTTCTTACCACTGGGCCATCTCGGCTTTATTAATTAAATAATAAACAATAGCTCTGAATCATATGAAATTAGGTGATCATATGAAAATTGGAATCTCTCCAAATTTCAGAGATGTTTTAAAATAGTTTAATCAATACAATAAGGTTAGGCTTTAGTTATATTAGTATGTAGGTGAAGGTTTCGTTAATCACTTATGAATAATTTCAATTCGGTGAACATGGAAATTTTAAATTAATTTCATACGAAGTGATTACATTTAGAACCAACTAATCCCAATTAATAGTTTCATTTCTGAACTGTATTTCATCATATATAGAAATATATATCGATTTTAACGTAAAGGTTTAAGACATGTCTTTCCAAAAAAAGAACAAAGTCCACTTAACTTAGGAAATACCATTGAATATAAGTACTATACCATAACTTATAAGTCAACGTTTTGTGCCAGTAAGTATCTTTTTTTTTTAAATATATTAATTGAATCTGCATTATATATGTAGGTGTAACAAAATTCTTAGTATTTTCAAAATTATTACATAAATACACACGACACGACACACGATACCTAATAACCACTTCACGGGTCGGACACGAATTTTGTTACACGCTGTATATCTTTTGGTAATGAATTGTAAGGTTGTGCTCCTTCAAATAATATAGTTTTTGTGCCATACTTAGTTCGGATTTTGTAATGATGTGTGAGATTAATATACTTTAACACTTATTGACGTATTACTAAAAAATCATTGTATTCACTTTATTATAATTCGCTTCAGCTTCAGGATTACAACTTCAATTGACAACCGTAATAATTGTTATACATATATAAAGGCAGGACAATGTCCGCACTTTGTGTCTGAGCGTGCTTCTTGGAGGCCCCTGGCGGTGATAGTCGGCAGAGATATCATGTTAAAAAAACAGGCGAATTACCCGATATAACATTAATATTTTTATAGAATAGGTAAGACGGGGATATGGGCCACCTTCTTGGCAGAATGAAAATTTAATGAATATAAAATCATGACTGAATTTACATTACAACTAGTCAATGTTTCAAGTTTCAATCATCAAATATTTTTTGCGAGATATCATGACTAAGAAACACTAACTTGCTTGTACATTCGTACATACAAACACAAATACACAAACACTTAACTACATTTTTTCTTCAGTTGGAACTCTGCGAACCTCGTAAAAAAATAACCTTCTCAGAATTATTTTTTATACTTTTAATCGTTATCGTTTAGATTTTGAATTGATTTAAAAAAGTTAAGATGTGTATAGATGAACGTTGTGTTAATATAAGAAAATCTTATCAACAGGAGCAAAGTAGCAGCATTACTCTTGGACAAACACTTGCAAATCAATGGGATATCGGTAGGCGATGTGATGAGGGAACGCCAGAGTATTCAGATGCAGCCGATGGCGAGTAACAAAATGAAGAGAGAGAGGAAAGCGGCCCGAACTCTTGGGATCATCATGAGCGCGTTCTTGGCTTGCTGGCTACCGTTTTTCTTATGGTAAGCAAGAATGTATTGATTTTTTTTTATGTAAGAGGAGGCAAACGAGCAGGAGGCTCACCTGACGGAAAGTGACTACCACCGCCAATGGACACCTGCAACACCCGAGGGCTTGATACGAACGAGATAATTTGTATGAGTAAGTAATTTATAAGGTAATCGTAAGTGTTTCTAGTTGAATGGCAAATTCAATCGGTAAAAGTAAAGGCGCAGGACCATCCTTATGAGCTTTCCGAGGCACGAGAATAAATATTGCTAACTTCCTAACTACTAAGAGTAGGATTGAGAGCTTTGTTCTACTTAAACCCTTTTTTGCCAGAACCAGGGCTTAAACTCATGACCTCGGGTCGGTAGCCTTATAAACCAGTTACTAATGAAATGAAGCGGTTTGCACTTCAATAAAAAAAAATCTTGAACAATTATTTCAAGTACAACAAAATTATTCCTTCCTGTATTTTGTGAAAACAATTTCTGATTCACTGTTAGCTAAGTTTTTACATTAAAATATAACTTCAACTCAGCAAAGTTTCAGAATCTAGAATGACAAATCTAAAAGTTATTCAAAATCAAAATATTCAAGTTGACAATTTTAGAAATACTTTGGAATTGTTATTTTAGTAAATTAGATTTATATTTACAATTTGAATTTCAATTATTTGCTATGAAAATGGCAATATTCATTGAACATTCGCATATTATAAAAGTCATGTTGATTTCACAAACACGGTATTTAGTAAACAAAGATGGTATTACGTCATTGTTAAGTCCATTCAAAGCAAAATCATTTTTCATGTGATCATCACAGTGAGGGAATAGAGAGTGCATCTATGTTTGCGCACACATCATGCGTATCATAATATGTCATATCATAACATGTCCTGCACAGTAATCTTTCTGAGATAGCTCGCCGCATTCTAAATCGGTCAGATGGATTTTTTTTCCAATATAATCATTGATGTAGATCTTTTCCTACCAGGTACATAATAACTGCTCTCTGTGGTGAGTCATGTCCATCACCGCCACCAGTGGTGGCTGCAGTCTTCTGGGTGGGATACTTCAACTCAGCACTGAACCCATTAATTTATGCGTATTTCAACAGGGATTTCCGAGCCGCATTCAGGAAGACATTGGACTCATGTTGCAGGTGAGACACCAGTTCAATAATATTATGTGAAATACTTTGAACTTGGATACTATTATAAAACTTCAACTTATAGCCTCTAATGTCTTAAGAGAGCTAGGTTACTTTTCAAAAACCTAACCAAAAACTTGCGTTTCAACAGGGAAAATATGCTATATAGCATTATCACCACCATCAGTGGCCTTGATTTATACAGTTCTTATCATATTATGTCACTAAAAAACTACAGAAAACGGGCCTCACCTCCAAATTTATTCATTTTGAAATAATATGTTATTCTACACATTTTTCCAAGTAATATATATATATAGGTGGTCTCTATTAGTTTAGGAGATATATGGTTCAGAGACAAAGATGGACAGAGAAAAATTAAAAGGTATGCTTGAGTTTTGAGCCGAAATTTGACAACCAGGTATATTTGTATAACTTTATATCTAAGATATTTAATTACATAAAAAAATATTAACATTGAGAACTTAAATAAGTAAACTCAAATCAAAATGATATATCGCATGCTAGGGACCTGATTATTTAGTTAGTAAAGCTAGAACCAGAGCAAAATAATAAAAAAACTTCATTAAATGTTCATAACTTATCGTAATAAATACAGGCCTTACTTATTAACGTTGCTTAGCGAAAAGAGTTCAGGCGTCGGCTTGTATTTTCCGAAGTAAAGGAATGCAGACACTTCCAACTTCCACACAACGGGCCGCAACTGAGATTTTTTCACAGTAATACCCAATTACTTTTTATATTTATATTCATTTTAATCTTATTGAATATCTTACTCAGTACTTGTTGCCACCAGGTCAATATGTGGTAACTTCGGTCGCCGCTACTGCCACCAGATGCAGCGTCGCGACCACCACTCCAACGCATCATCAGACATCCACATGAACAACTGCATCAAGTCGACATCGGCTGACGTACTTCGAGCACACCAGCCGTCATGTTCAAGACCTGAAGATATTAATATTGAAAGTTAATTTAATTGGTAGAACGAGATGGTTGTGAGCTTTGACGTGTGTTTTTTTTTTAAATTATCAAACGGGTAAACGAACGACGACATTTATGTTTAATTTTTTTTTTTTTGTTGACAATATCTTAGAGGTACATGTGATGACATCAGGCCGATTGTGTTTTCTTAATGTTATATATAAGGAGGTAGATGGACAAATGGGACAAATGTGATTTTAAGTGAAAATCGCTACCCATGGACATTGGATAAGATTCTGTTGGTTTCATACGTTATTCCTCATATTTGTAAATATAGTAGCACCCTTCAAAGGAACAGCAATACAAAGTAAGGATGTTTCGCGGTACTAGTGAGTGATCTGTGTCTACACGATATTGCACATAGACCTCTCTTTACTTTTAATGAAGAATATGGTCCGTTCCAAATCATCACGTAGCATTACTTTGGTTTCGGCTAAATGTTTTTTTTCAAATTTATTTCCATTTTTTGGGAGCATAGGTTTTGTGCTCTTCCGTTTGATTGCATATTCCCCATTCACCATATAATCTTCATAAACGCATGTATAAGAAACAATAACGGAGAAGACCTAACTTCAACTATTTCGAGGACATAGTGGCACCTAATGCTGCTGACCCCAACGGCTCGAAATTCGATCGATCAAGCTGATAAACGTATTTTCATTTTTCTATCAAGACATTCTCAGTACCCCGAGTTACGAAGTTGGCAATGTTGTGTTTTATTCACACACTTAGGTATTGTAATAACATTGACTGCCTCGTTGGTCTAGTGGCTAGATATAAGGCCGCAGACCCGGTGGTCCTGGGTTCAATTGCCAGGTCGGGCTATTAAATAGTTATTGGGTTTTTCTGTCAGAAAATTCTCAGTAGCAGCCCGGAGTCTGGAAGTTGGAAATCTGTACAATCCCGTGCCTCGGAAAGCACGTAAAGCCGTTGGTTCTGCGCCTGAACTCTTTCCGGTCGTATTGGATTGCCGTCCCATTGGATGTACGAGTGCTAGAGAATAGTGAGTACACCTGTGTCTGCACACACTTGTGCACTATAATAACTCCTGCGCAGTTGGCTAACTTCTCCTGAGATTGACCGCCGTTACCGAAATCGGTCTGGAGGACATCAATAGGCTAAAAGCAAAAATAGAAGGCAAAGGAAATAGAGGCAAAAATGCTAAAAACGCTCGTCGGCCACTCGTGTAAGGCTACATTAAGACACTATGGGTTTGCTACATAAAAGTAAAAATATATAAACTTTCATAACTTTATCTAAGTCATTATCTTAAAGTTCTTTTGACTATGAATGTTATTTACGAATGATAATTAAACTCTTGAAAACTCAAACGAATCCTATTACCCGTAAAGTTATGTTAGGTCAAACTCATCTAAACTTTATATACACGAAATATGCCAAAACATATAAGTTATAATCGTTGACATTTGTGGCATATGTCGGCTTATTAACTTTTAACTGACTTTTTTCTGTGGTTTTATTACACAGAAATAATATTTAACTTTTTTATATTCCGAAAAAATAAATGCAAAAAATTGTACAGTCTATTTAAATATTTTTCTCGTTTCAATAATTTTTATGTAGAATTTTTTGCTACTTAATTTGCGAACCTAATTTATTAAAATTATAAATTGTTTATCCATAGAATAATAACGCTTAGAAGGATAGTTTCAAATATAGTTTCGCTCAAAATTGAAGCAACTTTAGAATTGATGTGTGCGTAAGTAATAAGAATACGTACACGTAACATCAACTTTAAGACACGTTCAAACACATTATGTTTTAACCATTAATGTGAAAAATGCACACCCAACAATACACGACAAATGCATATTACTTCACGATGTTTTCCTTCAACACCGAAATCGAGTCGAATTTTAAGCACAATTTAAGCACATTGAATCAGTGATTCTGTTTCTCTCTCTGTACGAAGACAGAAAAAGCGTTTGCAGGAATAAATTGATTTCAGTCTCAATCTTTTATCTATAGAATCGCCTGTCCTTATCGCTGACAAGAATAATCTAAGTGTTAGACTGGTTGTCCAGCGCGATGTTATCGCTATAATATTAAATGAATAGTTTCCCATTAATCAGAAAATGTCTTTAAACTTTACGAAATCTCTCTTATTTTAAATTTGCTAAGATCTGTTTAAAATTCTGAAAATAAGAATACTGAGCTATAAAATTATCACAAAATGTTAGATTTGTAATTTTAAAAATATATAAGAAAGCTTAGATTCAATCTACAAACATACATATTTAATTGTTTGTACCTTGGCTCAAGTAATAGTTCTTTTTTTTAAATTTTGTGTCGTCAGTAGAGCGTACTAAAACTAAAAAGGTAAAACCATATCTAAATATTAAATTTGATCGAAATTATTTCTTACATATACGAAATTTATATACAAAGGTTGTTCATTTAATTTATTATTATTATTATTGTGAGATATATTGATTTTGAGTTTTTTAAATCAATAATAATACGAATTAATGAACCACCAATTAATTACCACCGATTAATGAACCACTTGCTGGTAGGGCTTACTTGGTGGTAGGGCTTTGTGCCAGCTCGTCTGGGTAGGTACCACCCACTCATCAGATATTCTACCGCAAAACAGCAGTACTTGCTATTGTTGTGTTCCGGTTTGAAGGGTGAGTGAGCCAGTGTAATTACAAGCACAAGTGACATAACATCTTAGTTCCCAAGGTTGGTGGCGCATTGGCGATGTAAGCGACATCTCTTACAATGCCAATGTCTATGGGCGTTGGTGACCACTTACCATTAGGTGGCACATATGCTCGTCTGACTTCCTATGCAATAAAAAAGTACAAAGCTATAGTAGAACTACTTTATTATGATATTGTTTTACACTGGCAAACTTTAATATTGATTTATGGTTATATTTTGATGCTTAATTGTTAATGTTTGTTCCTAACGTCTTGAGCTTTTATGTATAGTTGTTTTAATTTTATGATCTTATTTTTTGTTGTAATATAATTTGCTTCCCAGATATAAATATTTTAAGTACAATTATAAACTATTTCTTCGCATTCAAGTTAACAAGATATACATAGCAAACATTTAAAGCACCCAGTGAGTATTCGGGTTTAATGTTAATTCTAAAAGGAGTTGAATTCAATCAATCTATTCACCAGCAAAGGGATATAAATTTTATGTCTATGAGAATAAGAGCTATTTCAGAATTAACGATTTTTTTCATCAAAGGTCCAAATAATTGATTCTCCAATTGAATATTTAAATATGGGTTTTCGATAAAGGTTTTTAGAAAAGGCATAATTGACACTATTGAGGTGAATTTTCTACCGTCAGGAGTAAAATTAGGCGTGTCATGTAAGTGAATTAAAATGTCATGTAAATGGAGAAAAAGCTTAGTGTAGTTGCGAGTCTCTACCTTGTTGGTCTAGTGGTTAACTTATAAGGCATTACATCCCGATGGTTTTCAAACCTAAGTCCTTGACTGGCTTTAAATTCTCAGTAGCAGTCCGGAGTCTACATTATTATCAATCCTATTTGGACTCTTTCCGTTCAAGTCCGATTTGTCATTTCACATTATTATGTGTAGTAGTAGATAATCCAGTGGTTAGAACGCGTGAATCTTGACCGCAATCTCAATAGCAGTCTCAATAACAGTCCAGAGTTGAAAATGGAAGTGTGTACACTCCCGTATCTGGTAAATCATGTCAAACCGCTGTCATGCACCTGAACTGTTCCCGGTCATGATGAATTGCCTTCCCATCGGATTTAAGAGTAAGGAGATAAAGAGAAACCTGTGTTTGCACACACACTATAATATGTCCAGCGCTAACTTTCGAGACAGGCCGCCGTACCGACCACAGTCGAATTCGGTCAGTAGGCCATGATCATACTCAATGGTATATTATTTCTGCTTGGTAAGCTCTGCAGTGTTAAAAATACTTACTAGTATTATAAATACGAAAGTTAGCTTGTGTGCTACTCTTTAACGTCTTAATTATATCGTCATGAAATTTTGATTATTTAAATTATTCAAAATTATTATTAAACTTATGAAGCAGTGAAAAGTAGTAGATGATATTTACTTTGTTTAGCATTTTCCGAATTGTGTAAAATAAATTCTTAATGGTTTTTTCTAAAGCAAAATTAAATATTAATGCTTCGTATTGATGTATTCTGGTTTTTTTATTGTATCGGTAGGCGGACGAACATATGGCCCACCTGATGGCAAATGGTCACCAATTAGACATTGGCATTGTAAGATATGTTACCCATCGCTTACATTGTCAATGCGCCACCAACCTTGGGAAATAAGATGTTATGTCCCTTGTGCCTGTAATTACAATGGCTCACTCACCCTTCGAACTGAAACACAACAATACAAAGTACTGCTGTTTTGCGGTAGAATATCTGATGAGTGGGTGGTACCTACCCAGACGAGCTTGCACAAAGCCCTACCACCGAGTAATTTTGGTTTGAAAGGAAGGTTAATATTCGTAATTACGGACATAATTAGTGTTACAGACTATGACATAAATAAACTTTTTGATTCATTAAAAAGGATTTATGTATAAGTTATGTTATCTGTTGATTATGTTTTAATTTAACACCACCAAGGAGTTCATATATAGTTGACGTGTGCTCTCCTGATTTCTAAATATTTGCGTGTTTAAGTTGCGTGCGAACTATAATAATTTAGACAACAAATATAAATAAAAACTTATTTTACTTATTATAATATGAAGCACGCACACTGCTCTGACAAGAAGATCAATTAAAGAGGTATAAACGAGTTAAAATATATTTTAATTTTGCATTTTTGGATAATATATTAAAGTATTAGAGGCAAGACTTTTCAAAAATTTTTAACTAAGTAAGTTAACGTAACCTTGTTAGTTGTTGAGTTACATATTCAAAAAGTTACACGTATATTTTCAAAGAACTTTGATTGATTTAAAAAAACAATTTCATCTGAATTAACTTTCAAATAGTATTTCATAAGTTTTTATAAAATTATTTACCTACCTATGTACATAAATCTATGTAGGTATTATTGATTGGAAATACGAGCGAAGTTTTTTGTGTTTTTAAAATACTTATATAATTACAATTGAAAGTGTTCAGATGCAGGGCCAGCGGTTTTACGCGCATTCCGAATCACGTTAAATAAATAACTTCCAGACACAAAGCTGCTACTGATCATTTCGCGACGAAAATCTCTAAATTTTTTTATTGGTTCGACCAGGAATTTGGACTCATGATTTCTTCCACATTGGAGCAGCACGGTGGAGCTTAAAAATATCTCCTCACGAGTAAAAACAAAGTGAAAATCGATTCGAATGAACGAAGGCAATGAATGATTTTTTTTTAATTTTAATAATCCAATGTGTAACTTTTTCGTCTTAGTGGTCTCAAAGGAAAATTATAATCGTTCTGAGTAATGATTAAATGTCAGATCGAGATTAAAACAAATTGCTGATTCAGGGGACGATTACGACCTTCCACGGAATATAAAATGTTTGAATGAAGTAATTAATGAAAGTAAAAATCACGGTATAATCATAATTAACGTTTAGCTTAACGTTGGTGTATTTGGGTTAAAACTTGTAATATTAATCCATCGCAACCGATTGGATGAAATTTTGCAAAATTGGCGCTGGTGACAACACAAGACTAATGATTGCAATATCACGGCTCATTTTAGATTTTTTTTTTTATATACTTACTATGTTTTGCCCGCGGTTTTTCCCGCGTAGATCCCGTTCCCGTGGAAATACCAGGACAAAATGTTATTCGCTGATAATGTGGCTTTCCATTGGTGAAATAATTTTTAAAATCGGTTAAGTGGCTTAGGTGTGATACCTTAACAAACAAACAAACTCACATTCGCATTTATAATATTAGTTAGGATTGATCATACTTTTAACGTTTAAAATTATATAAAAAGTTCATTACACTAAAATGGGTCGGTGGGTTCAGATATGGCAATATTAATCTATCACATGTAACTATCCTCACGATTTTATACAAGAATAATTATATGCAAATTAAGCACGTAGACCTCATACACAAATCTTAAACATTTAAAGCAAAAATATTATCCTCGTGGGCATTGTAGTCGAGTAAAAGCCATTTAACATGTTTTTAATTGACGTCCAAAACCATTATCGTGACACTCTGTTTTATTGCATACAATTCTGTTAATATTAATTCATAAACCGCGCTCTGCGGCGTCGCGTTTTGACATTTATTTTTCAATCATCGTTACACTACGTCATAACTATTACAATTTACGCGATGACGTCACGAGCAAATGTTGTATGTAATAATAATATCTGGGACGTTATTCACACAAGGCCATCTGAACCCAAACTAAGTAGAGCTCGTACTATGGAAACCATACAACTGATATACTTACATATACTACCTTCCTTTGTAAATATATACTTATACAGATAATTATACCCAGACTCAGGACAAATGGCATGTTCATGCACACAAATGTCTGTCCTGGGTGGGAATCAAACTCACGACCTGCAGCGTGAAAGGCTACAGACCACACCAATCGGCTTGTCGATGTATTTATTTTAGTGGCAGTTCTTTGTTCAACTCTGGATAAGTTCTGCTTATAAGCAGTTATTATCCTGTAAAACGTCTACTCATTATATTGCAGTTTTCCAACCAGGAATCAAAAATATATTCATCACCGATTCGGAAAGTAGATTCTATTCAGAATATCATGCAAGAAACTTATGTAATACATGAAAATCATAACAGTTTAATCGAGAAGTTTATACATCCCCTTTGAAAATCAACGAATGGGAGTACCCCAGCTTTTTATCATGCACTAGTTGCTCCTTCACCTTAAACGTTACTGCTCCGCTCCTTTTTTAAATCAGAACTTTATATTATGTAGTATATATATATATATATATAACTCACATAGGCCAGAGTTTGACCTTTGTCTTGTCTGATGTAAATCTGACTCTGTCTAGGATATAGCACGCTTACCTTGAAGAAACCAGAGTAAACATCTGGGTTTGAAGACATCAATGTTGTACCTAACAGGACGTACAGACACAGGCAAAGTATTCCACATTAAATGTGGATTCGAAGCGCTTCCTACGCTATATGACATAAAGAGATTATTTCAAATCAGGTTGGTGGATCATGAGATTAACTTGGTGAAACAGTCCTCGTCCTTCCAATCCGGATCCTTTTGATTTTATCTTATATAATATATTAAGCCAATTTTTATTTTGGTAAATGTAAAAAATAGCATCTCATATCCCATTGGCAGTGCATTGGCATTATAAGGAATGTATCAGAATGCCAATTAAGCAGATAATTATGTCCTACCATCGGGTAGAACGTGTTCCTTATAGCTGTTCCTCAACACGCATTGTAATGATCAAAAAATATTTAAATACACCTGGCATGAGATATATCTTTAATAGACAGCGCCGAACACACGGCGCTGTCTATGGTCATTAACCTTGAGCTCTTGGGTCAGCTGGATCTTGTACGGGTGCAGGTTCAAGTCACAACGCAAAATTCGCCAAGTTGTCGTCTGCGAAAGGCCGAGTTCCTGTGCGCGACGCGGAATTGACTGCCGCGGGTTTTCGAGGACACTGTCGCGCACAGCGGCGATATTCTCGGCAGATCTCGCGTTACGTTGACGCACGGGAACCGGCTGATTGTTAACTGACCCGGTTGACTCGAATTTGTCCACCAATCGACGGATAGTCGACTCGGCAGGACGATCATCGCGACCGTAAAACGGGCGAAGTGCGCGGAACGTTGCTCGAACTGAAGACCCATTTTCATAAAACAATTTTATGATTTGCACGTGCTGCTCGACACTGTAACCTGCCATGGTGGTTTGGGAGGACGGAATGAATATAACACACTGCATTTGACAGCTGTCACTCAAACAACATGGCCGCAATCAGCTGTCAAAGTTCAAGCGTCCCTATTGGAAAACCCTATATATAAGAGAAGTTAGATATCCATTGAATATAATCAATATAAAATTGAAAATTCACGATCGAATTCTATCGATTTTTAAATATAGGTGGACACCACCGCCAATAGAAATTGCCGCCGTAAGGATTATTAAGCAATCTTTATATCACGAATGCACCACCAACCTTGGGAACTAAGATGTTATGCCCCTTATGCCTGTAGTTACACTGGCTCACTCACTCTCAACCAGAACACAAACAAGTATTGCTGTTAGGTAGAATATATGACGAGTATCCAAAGCTCTACCATCAAGATTTTTACATTACGTTTTCTGAACATATGCGTTTCATATCTTCATGGGGACACAATCATTGTCTTCCTAATGATTGTGTCTCCATGTAATAATAGCTCTGAATTTTGTGTAAAAAATGATATCATTGATAAATAAAAAATATTTTCAAGATAGGTCGTAATGTAAAATCAATTGTATTTATGTAGTTGTGAAAAATGTAAATGTATATTATATTAACTATTTTTTTATTATATGTATAAAGTGTTTAATAGTTATTGTTTTATTTTTGTATTTCATTTCATTTCAAGTGAATTTTGTCGGTCTCCCATTAATCTTTCATTTATTTTTTTGTAATCAAATTTGTGTATTTTTATACCTTGTGTATACAATTATGTACGAATAAAAAATATTATAATAATATTATATAAATTTAGTAAATAGTAAATGTGACTTAAATATATAGTAGTGTCAAAAATATATAAATGTATGTAAAAATAATGTATTTGACTATTTTTAATTGGTATTAATTAATATAATAATGGAAATAATAATTAAAAATAGTCACAAAAAATATTAATTATATAAATCTCGACATATCTGTATGTTTTATTTATATTTAAAATGTCATAAGTAATATATTTATTAATAAAGAAAAAAAATATATGAAGCAATTAATATGTGCCATAATTTATTTTATGTGAAATTGTAAATTATTAAAATTTAATAAATTTATTTCTATTAAGATAAATATTATATGTATAGAATGTTTTAAATTAAATAATGTAATAGATAATTAATAAATATTAATTTGTCTGTAAATTGTTTTTACTATTTCAATTCTTCGCTTAATTATAAATTGTCAGCTCTTCGAAGTCCTTGACAATACTTTATTAGGTAGGTATCAATATATAAATTTATATATTGCATTTTTGTTTTAAATGCATATTAAACATTATGACGGACTACATCATATTTTAAAATATTGAGAATCAATAACACTATGTTCATAGTATTCAAATTATATTTTACTTTTATTAATACATTACTAAATATTTAACTAAAAAAATAAATTTATTTTATTTTATACTTTTTTAATTAATATTTTGTGTTCACACGAATATTGTAACATTTTTGACGATTGCTGTATTAAAAAAATAAAAAATAAAAAGTAAAGTTAATTGAAACATTCCGAAATAGCTAAGGATTTTATTTAGCAGTCAGCGAACGAATAATGTTCTAAATTTAAAAATTCTAAAAACAAAAGAAATACCAAATGCAATGTTTTCAATTGATTCATGTAAAAAGCATATCTGTGAATATTCTCGAACTATTTCAAATACGGAATCATAATGAAAAACTTTTTTTCAATTGCATTCACATTCTCGATTGTTCTGGAATTAACGATATTGCTATTGCCTCGCCTATTAATTAATATCTTCGTCTCGCTCTCGCGTACTGTTACACGTATATCGATTTCGCTCTCTCACAAGACTATCTAAGCAAATGAAATGAATGCGACATCATGCAAAATATTGTGAAACTGCGCTACGTGGCGCTATTTATGTGATGGACGATCGACTTTATGAGAATTCCGATTGTGGTAAATATTCCAATAAGTCTTGGTTCGAGAATTCTTTGGAATTTCCCACCGCGGCTCTTGAATAATTTTTATGACAACTATAGTATGTATAACGTCACTACGTCATAAACAAAATTAATAATGATTTATTAAAAATGAAAGTAGTAAATTTGTGATATTCTTAAAATTAATTCAATAGAATTAATAATGAATTTACGGTTAAAGTAAATGGTAATAAAAATGGTCCTTGTTTTGCTATTTATTAGCCACTTAAAAAGCTCGTGTGCACGTGCGGAAGTGAAATATTTATCACAAACTTTCACGTACATAGACGCTTTTCACGTAAATTTATCAAAGTAATTTTAAGAAAGAAGTTTTATAGAAAAGATAAATAAAACATCTCAATATCAATAGTTAAACAAAAATAATCACCTTTTGGTGATTTAATTTATTAGAGACTAGTGTTCAACCGCGGCTTCGCCTTCTTGTTAGGTAAGGGGGCGGGGTGTTGGTGGGAGGGGTTGTTATAAAAATGTAATCTATACATACCACATTTCATCAAAAGCGGTTCAGTTTCTAACCGTGAAAAGGTATTCATAAATTTAAAGCGGGAGAAATTGCGAAGCGTTGTTACTTATACACTTAAACCTTCTCCGATACGCGTTGCATCTTCTGTTATAAGTTCTATGTATATTGGTTTAGTTCTGTCAGTTAGGTATTACAAAAAAGTCAATTGATAATTAAATTTATATAAATTATATTATTTTTCATGATGAAGTTCTTGAATATACAATAACCTCATTATAAAACTTAGTCGATAAGTTTTGCTGAATTTAACGAATAAATCACTGAGAAGAAAATTGAGTTCATAAATCAAGCAAATCTTGCTAAGTTGTAACTTTGTTCCCTCCTTATTCAAACAATATCCGGTACTTCAACTTTATAGATCGTATGGTGTGTTTTATAACTTGATAGTGATCATTAATAAGTCTTAATATTAATTTATTAATATGTACTCAATATAACATATATTTAGCATCCAGAAATGAAAACTGATTTTATAAAAATCTCGATATGGCCTATTCAAAAATATAGCATCAAATCATATAAATTGATGTAAAATAGCCACTCAATTACTCTTTAAGTCCAAATACCACATTTGAACACATCACAAATCACAAGTCGCGACAATTATGAATTAATTACTTTACCTTTATGTGCACTAACAAGATGGCGGCGGTTTTTAAATTAGCGCGCTTCATTTTTATCGATGCTGTTGTACGTACTAACCTTTTTTTTTTTTGTCACTGGGAAAACGCTTTACGCGTTTCCCCCCCACGGGAACAGTGGGGGGGGTATGTGGTGCTCACCATATGTCCAAGGCCCCGAGTGTGCCCCGGTCATCGGAATACCCACTAAAAACCCAGCGGTACCCTTCCCGTCTTGACGGGAGCGCCACGGGATCGCTTGCGCATGCTACCGTGACTGTACGTACTTTTTTTTTTTTTTTTTGACGCTGGGAAAACGCATGACGCGTTTCCCCCCACGGGAACAGTGGGGGGGGTATGTGGGACTCGCCGTATGTCCAAGGCACCGAGTGTGCCCCGGTCATCGGAATACCCACTAAAAACCCAGCGGTACCCTTCCCGTCTTAACGGGAGCGCCACGGGATCGCTTGCGCATGCTACCGTGACGCTCCGACGAAGACTGTACGTACTAACCTAACCTAACTATATATAATAACTACTTCGATTTGACTCGATTAATCTGATTTTGCTGTCAAAAAAATTTCAGTAGCAGCTCAGTTTCTGGAAGTTGAAAGTGTGTACACTCTCATACCTCGGAAAGCATGATAAGCCGTTGGTCCTGCCCCTGAACTCTTTCCGATTTCAAATTATGTGTGTGAGGGAATAGAGAGTGCACCTGTGTTTGCTCACACACTTGTGTACTACAATGTGTCATTCACAGTTCGCCAATCTTTCTTGGCCGATTTCAGTCAAGTCAAAGCAAGTCAAGGCATCTTCATCATCATCACTATACTTATAATGAGAATACTTATAATAAGTTATATAATATTTATAATAGCTTATGAGACTACAAAGCACTATGTCTAAGATTACAATCTCGAATCTGGTCATTATATGGTTATATAGGTACAAGTTTTAGGCTTAGTGTCGATAAAAACAAACGCTTTAACGGAGTCTAACTTAATTGACGAAAGGTAGTAAGAGTAAGCTCATAGAAATTTCGCACGTGTTATCTGCGTGGAATACGAGTTCAAGGACACAACTTGACTCGCAAGTAAAACGACTCATCTGCACAAGCTTTTAAGGGAACTTCGCGTTTCAAGTATCAAAGTTCGGCGGTAGAATGGCTTGTACCCTACTTCCATCTATATTTTATTTTTTTACATGAATTTGAGAAATAATAATACGAAATTAATGTCAGCGAATAAAAAGTGATCGCTTCAAACATTTTCTTTGACACAAATCAAACCTTTTAAAGATCAAACGTCTGTATCAAACCCAATAAATTGCTGTTAATAGAATTGTTATAAATCGAAAAAAAAAAACATTTTCTAATATATTTCTTAGGATGTTAAATATACATTCATATTTTTTGTGAGATGAAGTTTGTTTCAAAAATATATTTGTAGATACAATTTTGCTTAATTGAAATGTTATTATTAATGATCAAAGTCACAAATCACTTTCTAACATTTGGTGTGACAAAAATACAATAATATAATCAATTAAAATCTACATTTTAAAACACGCTTTGAGTCGAAAAAATATCGCAAAGAAGTGCGTTTCTGACGGGAGTCCCTCGAACGTACAATTTTTAATATTGAAGCATTACACTTAACTATTAATTTATTAAAAATTAATCAACGTTTTGGAAAAAACCCACAGAGCTAAGAAGATCCGGCGACAGAATTTCGGTGTAATTTTTTTATAAATCGAATATTTATAGTTTTTTTTTTTAAAACGGCCTGTCATTCCCGAGGCTAAACAAAGTAGACGTTACAGAATAGAAAGGGAATGTCATTAAGGCGATTCGATTATCAGCTTGAAAAGAAAACTTTGATCTCGTAGTGTTCCACGAACCAATAAAGTTTTTCTTTTAGGCGGATAATTAAGGCTAAGGCATTTAAAATTTAATTACTTTTATAGTTACCGATATTGAAACGATTTATTTTATTTACAGATAGTTTCTTTAGAATTAGCCAAATGCATTTTACAATATAGATAAAAAAAATAATTACATGTACAAAATACTTTTACAGGCAAGTGCAGTGTTATTATAAACAAAAACCAGAAAAAAACCCGGACAGATAACTTGAGTTGATTTTTTAAATTATATATTGTACTATGAATTGAAGATAGAACCGTATTCCAATAAGAAGCGGACATAAGCAATTATATAAAAGGATAACGGATTTCTCATTTTTATGAATCCTTACTAATCCTTAACAAGATCGAATATTCGATCGTTGCAAAAATATTCAAATTTCATTTAAGCTACTTTTATTAATTTAAAATAGACAGTTAAATGGGCCTCATGGTAAGTGTTCACCACCATAGACATTGGCACCGTATGATATATTAATAATCCCTGCCATCGTCGATGAGCTATCAATCTTGGGAACTAAAATGTTATGTCCCTTGTTTTTTTTATTGTATACGTAGGTGGACGAGCGTATGGGCCACCTGATGGTAAGTGGTCACCAACGATTGTCTATGGGGACAATGACATTGTAAGAAATGTTAACCATCGCTCACATCGCCAATGCGCTACCAACCTTGGGAACTAAGATGTTATATCCCTTGTGCCTGTAATTACACTGGATCACTCACCCTTCAAACCGGAACATACCAATACTAAGTATTGCTGATTAGCCGGAGATTAATGAGTGGGTCGTAACTACCCAGATGGGTTTGCACAAAGCACTATCACTATAAGGTCCTCCAGACCGATTTCGGCCACGGCGGCCAATCTCAAGAGAGATTAGCCAACTGCGCAGGATATATTATAGTGCACAAGTGTGTGCGCAAACACAGGTGCACTCCCTTTTCCTTAGCTCTCATAATCCGATGGGACGGCAATCCGACACAACCGGATAGAGTTCAGGCGCAGGACCAACGGCTTAACGTGCTTTCCGAGGCACGGGAGTGTACACACTTCCAACTTCCAGACTCCGGGCTGCTACTGAGAAATTTCTGACAGAAAAACCCAATAACTATTTATTGGCCCGACCTGGGAATTGAACCCAGGACCACCGGGTCTGCGGCCTTATATCTAACCACTAGACCAACGAGGCAGGCTATCACTATTATACTATAGATGAAACTTAGTGTACCAGCATATATGAACTTGAAACATGAATATTATCTTGCTGTCTAATTAAATCTGTCATTTATGTAATTCTATTAATAATGAATCTTATGTCTATAAAAGTTTGCAAAAGGATTTGTACATTTGTATCAAGATATATGTTTAAAAAGAGGACAAGATTTGTATGTACTATTTAAATCCTTCTAGAAATGTTAATACTATCAAATTTCTCCACTCCCTACACTGTGTAATCTCCTGAAATAGGTGTGTTATTTTGTTGACATTCACGCAGATTCAATTCAGAACTTTAGAAAGTATGTAGATATGTAGCTGAATAATAAATAGTTAAGAGTATCACTTTTTAGATACATATATATATATATTTTATTCCTTTTTTAAGTTTATTTTTTGTGTTTATGCAATTTTACTCGCATATTGTGTTTACTTTTATAGATCTCTACACTTAGATAATAAGTTGATAATGTTATAAGTGTAAGTGATTGTAAGTAAATGTAATAAATAAAATAAAAAACACTGTACTTGGAATAAACAGTTTATTCCAAGTTCGACGGTGGAACGGCATTAAACCACTCCGAGTGAGTCGTTACATTTTGTTCGCTGATGCTCAAGACTCCACATATCCTCCATTACCAACTTTAATAAAACATTCTTCAAAACGCCAGATGGGCAGTAAATCAACCGATTACGGAAGCCTCGCTCAAAGTACAAGTACTTTTTGCCGCGAATATCAGCGAAATATTGAAAAATGTTCCACGTACGAGCAATCTCGGTTGACTTCGCTCATCATACTATTATAATAAAGGTCAGTTTTGCTTGTTTCTTTTATATTTATAATCTTATTGATAAATAACTTTTGATAGGATAGACTTTTTTAATTATCAGCATTATCATCATCATAGCCAATTGTAGTCCATTGCTGTGCCTTCTTGACAGGTTTTGAAGGTAATTCCACCACTGTTCCAATGCAGGTTTAGCAGATATTCATCCGACATATGAATGTTTCCTTACTATGTTTTTATTCACTGTCGAGCACGAGATAAATCATCACATGCAATCTTAGTATATAATTATGTGTATTTTTTTTCTTAAGAAATCAAATTTATCTCACTCAGATGATCGGTACAAAGGAGAAACAAAAATGTGCTATCATGCTGTTTGTTAATTTTAATCTGAAGTAGATATACCGACATCAACTTTTATAGTAAAATAATTCCTTAAAAAAATAACTCCAAACTATTCTGAATCTATCGCTTTAAGATTAATAAAAATATATTTTCTAATCTCACACAAATTTTCTTTAAGGTATATTTCTTACCACAATTGCTACAACCTTGTAAAAGATTATTGCTCGTTATTTCCAAGGTTAGGTATTACGGTATGTAATGAAAATGTCTTGTATATCATACTTATAAATAAAGTTTTTTTGTTTGTTTATATCCACGAAATTATGAATACACATTGTCAGAATACTTACATTACTTATATATGACCGCCTCGTTGGTCTAGTGGCTAGATATAAGGCCGCAGACACGGTGATCCTGGGTTCAATTCCCAGGTCGGGCCAATAAATAGTTATTGGGTTTTTCTGTCAGAAAATTCTCAGTAGCAGCCCGGAGTCTGGAAGTTGGAAGTGTGTACAATCCCGTGCCTCGGAAAGCACGTAAAGCCGTTGGTCGTGCGCCTGAACTCGCCTGGTCGTGTCGGATTGCCGTCCCATCGGATTATGAGAGAGACGAAATCGGTCAGGAGGACGTTACTTATATTAAGTAAAAAATATTATTATATGTTAATTAGTTTATGTTATGTGATAATAGATGGCGTAAGTATTGAATTAAATCGCGCCATAGTTTGTTATATTTGAATTACATAGAAGAGATTATTGTTTTGTATAATTTAAGCAGAATTAAAGTGTTCGTCTGGAAGAATTGGTGTCATTGTAGCATAGTGTACCAGAGTTGGATATTTTGTTATATCATAGGTAGGTGGATGTGCATATTATTACCTGATGATTACCTTTGAGATTTACCTGATGGTAAATGTTCTCGAACGCCTATAGATATTGGCATAGTAAGAGATGTTAACCAACGCTGACATCGCCAATGCGCCACCAACCTTGGGAACTAAGATGTTATATGTCCCTGGTACCTGTAATTACTCTGGCTCACTTACCCTTCAAACCGGAACACAACCATACCAAGTACTGCTGTTTTGCGGTAGAATATCTGATGAGTGGATGGGTGGTATCTGCCCAGACGAGCCTGCACAAAGCTTTACTAATATATGATGGTGCCGTTTTCGTGTTGTCTTCCTCCACTTACTCACTCACTAAGCGTGAAATTAAGCGCATGTAAGTTCAATTGTGCTCGTTCGGACCTACAGTCTTCAGTTAGTTCTTTTGTTCTCATAACTGGACAATTTCGGTTCTTTTCAGTTTTCTTTTAACGCCGTCAAAATTACAATCACATTTTTGGAACATTATTATCCTTGTAAAATGGAATAGTACTCAAGTCACTATGAAGCAAAGCTTAAAATTTTATATTTGTAACTTGTATTTTTATAAATAAAAAAATTGGGTCTTTAATTATCACATTTTATTATATCACCGTATTTAAAACAAATCTTATATTTAACCGTGTGAAGTCAGGTAACTAATGTTATCAATATTTATATACTGTAGAACGTAGTAGCTGGACGGCTCCCCGATGTAAATCGGACGGATTAAGGAAACGATGTTATCAAGGATGATATTACACCGGCGTGAGATGGAGAAAATCGAGGATTATTTTTGACAATAAAGCTTTATAGCATTTTGGGTACGTTCTCGTTCCTTTATAGCTAGCTGTATTATATAATTTAAATTAAGAATGTATATATATTTTTAAAGAATTAATTATAAGCTTATAACGGATGAAAGGTCGTTCAGTAACGTTACAAGTCAATAGAAATTAAGTTAAATACGCGCACGTGTGTGTAGGCTTGCATGCATGTGTGGGTCTATAAGTGCGAGCTTGTGTGAATGCGTGTGTATATTTTGTTGCTTGTTTTGTGTATAGGAATATTGAATGCTTAACAAAAGCGTCAGTAGGGGTCTATAAATATGTTTAAGTTAGACTGGCAAATGGGCCACCTGATGGTAAGCGTGGTGACCACTTGGGAACTAAAATGTTATGCTATTCATAAAAAAAGATGATTCGAATGATCCGAAAACAAAACAGATATATATAAGCTTTAATATATAAACATATTGTGCGGTCGGGGAACCCCCAGGTCAGGAAAAAAGTGCTATGTGATATTTTTTCGACTTAAACCGTGTCTTAAAATGTAGATTTCAATTGATTATATTACTGTATTTTTGACACATAAAGATATATAATACATGTTTATAATATTAACTTGCTTGTGTCGGATACCAAATGAGTATTCCGTATTCTCCACAAGTCGAGAGGAAGCCCAAGCCCAGCAGTGGGACATTTACAAGTTGATATATTATATTATTATACTATATACACAAATATATTGAATGTCTAGTTTGAGTTATAACACAAATAATCAACTTTTAGGCACTATGAGAATTTCAAGGTTAATTTGTGTGTATCGTTTAAAAGCAATTATGTTGACGTAAAAAAAGAGAATTCTACTTTTACTGAATGCATTGGAACCAAATTCTATCTTATTGTTAGAGATGGCTACGTATTTCGGTGTGATAAGCGATCACAGCTCGTTAGTAGAACGGTAATACGATCTTGAAACACCCGCTATAAGTTAGTTAGTACACGCGATATGAGACAGACAAGACGAACATACACTGTTAGTGTAATTACTTATTAGGATTGTCTGTAAGCAATTCTGATCTCGCAAAGTTATACATTTCAGATATTGTTTGTTTGTTACGCTTTAAAGCGTTAACCCCTAAAACGATTTTAAAAATTCTTTCACCGATGGGTAGCTACGTTATCAGCGAGTAACATAGGCTACATTTTGTCCCCGTATTCCCATGGGAACGGAAACCGCGTACGAAACGCTAGTAATATTATAAATGCGAAATTAACGTTCTGTTACTATTTCACTGAACCGATTTTGATGAAATTTGGTATAAAGCAAATTTGAAACCTAAGGAAGGACATAGGCTACTTTTTTATAATAGCCCCTCCACCACCAATATGTCTGCCCCTTACATCACCAATTTCTATGGGCGCTGGTGACCACATAACATCAGGTCCATTTACGCGTCCACCTACCAACAACAAAAATCAATCTTCATAAAATTCAGCTGCTACTTTGAACAGGAATGGCATCATCAATTTAATCGCATGATAACACCTCTTTTATACAGCTAGCTACGAAAGAATATCCCGCGGTTTGTAAGGGGTTTTCCAATAGGGACGCTTGAACTTTGACAGCTGATTGCGGCCATGTTGTTTGAGTGACAGCTGTCAAATGCAGTGTGTTATATTCATTCCGTCCTCCCAAACCACCATGGCAGGTTACAGTGTCGAGCAGCACGTGCAAATCATAAAATTGTTTTATGAAAATGGGTCTTCAGTTCGAGCAACGTTCCGCGCACTTCGCCCGTTTTACGGTCGCGATGATCGTCCTGCCGAGTCGACTATCCGTCGATTGGTGGACAAATTCGAGTCAACCGGGTCAGTTAACAATCAGCCGGTTCCCGTGCGTCAACGTAACGCGAGATCTGCCGAGAATATCGCCGCTGTGCGCGACAGTGTCCTCGAAAACCCGCGGTAGTCAATTCCGCGTCGCGCACAGGAACTCGGCCTTTCGCAGACGACAACTTGGCGAATTTTGCGTTGTGACTTGAGCCTGCACCCGTACAAGATCCAGCTGACCCAAGAGCTCAAGGTTAATGACCATAGACAGCGCCGTGTGTTCGCTGACTGGGCATTAGAGCAGTTGGAAGTTGACGCCGATTTTGGCAAAAAAATCATCTTCAGCGACGAGGCGCATTTTTGGATGAATGGCTATGTCAACAAGCAAAATTGCCGTATTTGGGACGAGACCAATCCACACGAGGTTCACCAAGTGGCAATGCACCCGCAGAAAGTGACTGTTTGGTGCGGATTTTGGGCCGGAGGCGTGATTGGTCCGTATTTTTTCGAAAACGATAATGGTGTGGCCGTCACCGTCAATGGTGAGCGATACCGGTCGATGATAACCAACTTCTTTTGGCCTGAAATCGAGAATATGGATCTGGACAACATGTGGTTTCAACAGGACGGCGCTACGTGCCACACAGCACACGCTACGATGGAAGTTCTGCACGAGCAATTTCTGGACATGGTCATCTCGCGCGGAGGCGACGTGAACTGGCCACCGAGATCGTGCGATTTGACCCCGTTGGACTTTTTCTTGTGGGGTTTTCTTAAGTCGCAGGTCTATGCCAACAAGCCGCAAACCACCGATGCCCTCAAAGTCAACATACGCCACGCCATCGATCAAATACAGCCCGATTTGTGCGCCAGAGTCATCGAAAATTGGACCTTTCGTGTGCGCGCCACCAACCGAAGCCGTGGCGGTCATTTGAATGATGTCATATTCCATACATAATGGGGTCGATAGACCTTCCAAATAAAAAAAAAATTCGCAAATATCTCTCCTACATGTATTTTTTTTTGCATTTCAAAGATCAAGCGCCCTTAATGGAAAACCCTATATATACCAACGCAACAATAAGTTCCCTACGCCTCGATCTCGTGTCTCGACCCAACATTTTGTAAAATTTTATATTTGATATTAGTGAAAATTAATGAGCAAATTTAAATACCGACGACGAGCCGGTTGGCACTGCAGGTCGTGGGTTCGATTGCCACTCAAGACAGACATGTGTGTGCATGAACATGTCTGTTTGTCCTGAGTTTGGGTGTAATTATACATATAAATATGTATTTGTAATGTATCAGTTGTCTGGTTTCCATAGTACGAGCTCTGCTTAGTTTGGGATCAAATGGCCTTGTGTGAATTATGTTCCGGGATATTATTATCATTATTACTTATTTTATATGAAATTGAATCTTATGTTAATATAATTAAGATCCATTTTAGATTTTCGTTACATAACAAATATTTGTATAAAACATTAAACATATTTATAAAAACCCCGACATTTGAGGGTTCCAAATTTAAATTAAGATAATTATCTATAAATAATAAATGGCATTACTTATAAACCTTGCTTCTGTCCCTTTCTGACATATCGATTTGACATTCGAAAGAAGAAGGCAAAGCATTGTGTACTGTTATAAACCGTTAATAATTAATACGATTAATATTTTTTTAGTGATTGATTTGAAATAATGGATATTGAACAAATAATTTTATCCAATTAGTTTTGCTTTTTTTAGGTTTCAAACAAATTAATAGAATGTATTTTGTTTCTTAATTAAAAAATATCTCGTCTTACATTTAGTATAAAAAATATAGGATCACTATTTATCGAGACACCTTATATCTTAAAAGTTTTATGACTCTGACGTCATCCATTTTACATGAAAAATATTATATTTAACAAACCTCGTATGAATCATGGATAGTAGTTCTTGGGTGGTACAGTATAGTGATTTTTTCTCTTCTTTTAGAGGAGAAGGAGGACCTTATTCCACCACGCTGCTTGAATGCGAGTTGGTGGAATACGCGTGCGACAGAATTTCAGTGAAATTTGACATATGCAGGTTTTCTCATGAGGTTTTCCTTCACCGCCAAGCACGAGATGAATTATAATCACAAATTAAGCACATGAAATTCTGTGGTGCTTGAATCCACGATCATCGGCTAAGATGTCACGCGTTCCATTACTCGTAATTGTAAAGAATGAGATATTAAAACAAGTTTATTTCGCCGGTTCTTCTCAGGTATGAGATGTTCATTTCCGAATCAGTGGTAGATTTATGACAATCAATAAGTAAGTGTAACATTTCTATATTGAATAAAGATTTTTGATTTTGATTTTGAAAAAACAGCCCCTCCATTAAGGGGAAACGGGGAAATTTGCAGGCTCCCGTCTGCTAGTAATTATATAATTTTCATAAAGTTCAAACAACTTACGTTATCGTGACGTATACAAGATAACTGGGTCTAATCATGGGTCAGCAAAACTGACCTCTTGAATATTCGTTCGCCAACCGCAAAATGAAGATGTCATATTTAAATGGAAGGGCTGCCCGACTCAACGATAATGAGATCGATCCAGACCCTTTGATATTTTCTGAAGATTATAATGTATGATGAAAACGCATTTATTGAAGTAAACCGGAGTTATTGTATTTTTTTTAAATAACGTCTTCTCTCAATGAATGCAGAGCTTGTACTATGGAAACCAGACAACTGACATACTTCATATACTACTTTTTTTACTTTGTAAATACATACTTATATAGATAATTGCACTCAGACTCAGGACAAACAGACATGTTTATATACACA
Organism: Nymphalis polychloros; assembly: GCA_905220585.2. Taxonomy (NCBI): domain Eukaryota; kingdom Metazoa; phylum Arthropoda; class Insecta; order Lepidoptera; family Nymphalidae; genus Nymphalis; species Nymphalis polychloros. The sequence continues at coordinate 2,007,811 of HG992264.1, read as the reverse complement.
AATGTCTGTCCTGGAAATCGAACCCAGGACCTGCGGCGCAAAAGGCCACTCGCGCAATCTATCAACCACGCCAACCGGCTTGCCGATTTTCGTATTGATTTATGAAACACTTTACTTAACGTATTGCTTTTTGGACAAAGGATGTGTGATGAGTTAATAATTTTGCAAATTTTCAGCTCATTTGGTTGAAACATACTAACAGGTAAGGCTAATTAATTAAGAGATTGTAAAAACATTGTATCAGCCATTATGATATTGGGGTACTAAACATAATGATAAAACGCGTGAATCTTAACCGATGATCGTGGGTTCAAACCCGGGCAAGCACCACTGAATTTCATGTGCTTAATTTGTGATTATAATTTATCTCGTGCTTGACGGTGAAGGAAAGCCTCGTGAGGAAACCTGCATGTGTCAAATTTCACTGAAATTCTGACACACGCGTATTCCACCAACCCGCATTTGAGCAGCTTGGTGGAATAAGCTCCAAAACCTTCTCCTCAAAAATAGGAGAAGAGGTCTTAGCCCAGCAGTGAGACATTCACAGGCTATCACTGAGCTAAGGCAGTGTAACTATGGGCACAAGATGACAAGAGATATGACATCTTAATTTCGATGATTGGTGTTACATTGGCGATGTAAAGTATGGTTAATATTTCTTACAGTGCTAATGTCTATGGGTGATCGTGTCCTCTTAATTAAAAAAGTACAAATTATTTTTTTATTTGGTTTTCAAGGTAATATGGTTAAGATCAGAGTGGTTTATCAACTGTGCCATAATAAATAGCAATGACTTTTTGTGGATATCATCATTAAATCGTAAATAACAGTAACTGTTTCTGGATATCATCATTAATATTATAATAATATTTTTGTATATACCTGTATAATACACCGTGTATTACACTGGATTTACCTATTATCGTAATTTATTGTTGAATTTGTGAATATATTATGTCGATGTTGTTTTTTTTTATATAGATAAACAAGTAAAATATAGCGTCATAATCAAAAAGTCTTACTGCATTTAGTAATGCAAATAAATCTACCATAAGAAAACAATTCCATTCACATTAGTACATATTACAACAATATCTTGGAGCTACCAGCAGGTGCGTCTCGGTCTCAGAGGCATTTCGACCGAAACGATAAATTAATGTCGTGCCACGTCACCTGAAATATGAAATGGCTTTCTACTTGGGACGAATATTTAATAATCTATAACATACCAGCTCGTCCCGACTTATGGGTAAAATAATAATTTATTTAATCTTATTTACCTGGAACACGATCACGCCATAGGACCAATTTAAACCACCCATGGACTTATAACACTATTATAATATTTCAATATATGCAACATAGTAACTTGTCTACTCTTAGTGATTCCTTTAAGTTATACGCGGGTGAAACCACGGGCACAGCTAGTATAACATAATTACCATCACATGGCAGACAAAACACGTGTTTATTGCCATAATTAAAACAACTGTCGTATATCTATTTATTTATTTATTTAGGATCACCAACATGACAATACAATAACACTTAAAAATTAAAAGATTACAAGTTAATTGGTCTAATAGTAAGAGTTGCCATACTTATAGGTGACCACGACATTCACGAAAAATAACACTAAGCACCTAAAGTAGTAATGAAAGAAAATAACAAATTAATTTAACACAATTTGGTATAAAAAGTAAAAAAAAAAATAAAAGAAAAAGGGTATAAAATGAAATATAAGTGGTATCAATATTACGAACTTACTAGAAAAAAAAAACTATAATAATAAAACAAAGACCAATAAAGATCAGCTGTCGTGAGCCAACAGCGTACACCTTAAATAGTTCAACATAAGAGTCTTAAATTTAGCAAGCTTATTTGAAAATATATCGACATCTGACTTATTGTGTAATGAGTTATACTGTCTGACTAATCTATTAATTAAATATCAAACATAATCAATTCCTTATTAGGACTTTAAAAAATCAATCGAGAGGTAGATACGTAGATATTTTATTTACAAACAATAAGTATTGAACTGGACTGGACAAAATGTAAACACACTCGTAATTCTGTTAGACCCTATTTTTCTCGGACGCACTCTTAGTGTTGAATACTAGTTTTCGCTGATTTTACCCGCGAGTTAGGAGGGGAGCAGTATTAAAAAGCTACCTTTCAAATGTCATCAAAATCCGTTCAGCCGTGAACGCGTTACAGACACGGACTGATAAAAAGAGTTAAAAGATATTGTTCTAAACAAATTGTTTTACCACACGAGACTAATAAATTGAATGTTGGTTAGAACTTAACTTTAATACGGACAAGTACTGAATTAAAGCTTCTATAACTTAAACAATATCAAATAAAACCGATACAGACATAATCCTCTGATATATTAAGGTTCTCCAATGGGACCTTCAATTACAGATTATCGGATCCGATATCTGATATCGTTACGAGCAATGTGAAATTTGAGTGGTTCCGTGTAGCTTGATGTCATTGCTTGCGTCCCTAAGGAAATCATTATATCTTGAATCATTGATGAAAAAACAAACATTTATATACTTTGCTTATAAAAATAAGGCAAACAAAGTATATTACAAAGAACGTCTTACTAGATAACTCTCCGAAAAACTTCGGTTTGAAATAATACACGAATACCATTAGTGTGAACGGGTGTATTATACTCGGTGGTAGAGCTTTGTACAAGCTCGTCTGGGTAGGTACCACCCACTCATCAGATATTCTACCGCAAAACAGCAGTACTTGGTATTGATGTGTTCCGTTTTGAAGGGTGAGTGAGCCAGTATAATTACAGGCACAAGGGACATCTTAGTTCCCAAGGTTGGCGCATTGGCGATGTAAGCGATGGTTAACATATCTTACAATGCCGATGTCTATTGGCGTTGGTGACCACTTACCATCAGGTGGCCCATATGCTCGTCCGCCTACCTATGCTATAAGAAAATGGTATAAATATTATTTAAGTACCTACACTAAGACTGAATAATTATATTGATGATGGAACGGAAGGATTCACAATAATATCATCAAATAATTTGTTTTGTTTTTAGAACATCTGCAGGTGGTTATGTGGTAGTCATTTCATCAAAACTTTAGTTGATTAGCCGTGACAGAGTTACTAATAGACAGAGTTGCTTTCGCATTAATAATACTAATATCGATATTTTTAAAGTTAAAAGGAAGACGTCCGATCAAGTCGAGCGACGTAGGCGAAGTGAAATGATTTTACTGTTTGCCGTGCATTTTATACTCTCGAGAATGATGATTACTCTGGTGGGACAGAGACCGCTAACAATATATTAACTGTCAAAATGTTTGAAAACTGTTCTCAGGCTGGTAGGCAGTTAGGTTAAAATGTAAATTGTACATACATAGTAGGTGGACCCTCAGTAGACTCCACATTTCGATCAGCGAAGTTTCCACCGGTGTATTGACGTTTCAAAAGTTTTTTGTAAAAGTGCATTTGCCATCAACCCGCATTGGAGCAGCGTGGTGGAATTCGTTCAAACCTCAAGAACTTGCAGAAACCGATCATTAAATGTCAGAAAGTGATAAGTGGCATTGATTTTAATAAGTATTATCAACAACACGGTTTTTCACTTTTCAACATTTCAGAATTGAAATAGAGGGGAACAGAGATAATAGGATACGACGCAATGAGCTTAACTTCGGTCACGTGTTTTGAATTACACGCGATTTTATTTTATTCAGTTAACATCAACGACCATTTACCGTTAGGTGGTATGAGTTCACTTTATTCTGACAATTATTAGCGCAATGTTTTTCGGGTCTAGCGATGTAAAAGTCGCAGGTTCGATCCTGACCCGTCTATTGCCGTCTCCACTCTTATTACAAACTGCACGCTTAATAGGAGAGGTAAATCGGATTATTATTAATTCCTTATAATATATACAACGTGGTCCACAGGTGGCTGTAAAAAAAAAACTCACTAACTGCAAATTGTCGTCCCAAGAAGGTTTTATATAATAATTATAACGGAATAACGTAATTTTATATAAAAAATGTCGGTCTGAATTATTTTATTACGTCCCGGAGGTCTACGTATTATGAAAAACAACGCTGTATGAATATGCCTCGTAACGAAAAATATAAACACAAAACCCCAAGCACCATGTCTGGTACAGTCAACTACGAATTATGATTTAAAAAACTTATAAACAAATCTACATTTTATTATCCAATAAATTCATATAATTAATCATATCTTGTAGAGTCATCATCATTTAATAACATAACGAATCATCATTTAATAATAAAACGAAGAATAGGAAACGTAAAGTTTGTGATTTGTTATATCAGAATTCACTATTTTTTTTTTAAGTTAAAGATGTTTTTTTTGTTTTGCAATTCGATATTTTATTTTTTTTGGAATGTTTAAGTTAGCTTATCGATATACGTCGAAGGGAAACCTCTCGAAGTTGTAAGTGAATATACCTACCTAGGACAGGTTATACAAGTCGGTAGGAACAACTTCGAGAAGGAAGCCGATCAAAGAATTCGCTTGGGATGAGCAGCATTTGGCAACCTTCGTCAAGTCCTCACGTCTTCTATACCGCAATGTTTGAAGACGAAAGTCTTCAACCAATGCGTCTTACCTGTCAAGACATACGGTGCCGAAACGTGGATACTAACTGCGGGACTAGTCCACAAATTCAGTCGCTCAGCGTGCTATGGAGCGAGCTATGCTCGGAGTATCTTTGAAGGATAAGATCAGAAATGAGATTATCCGGAAAAGAACCGGAGTCACCGACATAGCTGGCAAAATTAGCAGGCTGAAGTGGCAGTTGGCTGGTCACGTGTGTCGTAGGACCGATGGCCGTTGGAGCAGACGAGTCCTAGAGTGGAGACCGCGGATCGGCAAACGCAGCGTAGGGCGCCCTCCAGCCAGGTGGACCGATGACATTAAGAAGGTGGTGGTGGGTACCGACTGGATGCGGAAGGCGGAGGACCGGGAGCTTTGGCGCACCTTGGGAGAGGCCTATGTTCAGCAGTGGACTACGATTGGCTGTTGATTGATTGATTGATAAGTTACCTTATAATTGTTTAATATATTTTGTTATCATATTTATATACATGCAATTAGACAAATATTATTCTGAATATATAACGTTAGATTCCTTTGATAAAATAAAATATACATAACGCTATATAGTTAGACATAGTTATATACACAAGTATAAATAATACTATATTGTAATTGATTCCGGCTTATTATATTAAACGTCCGTTACGATATACTATTTATTCTTAAATCTTCAAACGAAAGCATTTTATTTTGCTATTCGAGTTTCTCTCGATATCGTTAGCCATTAGATACAAGAGTCGTTATAACGGACTTAAACGAGGAACATTATTGACATCAAAATAGATAGATAATATTTTTTATCTGTTATTTCTTTTATTTAGACGTTCAAGATTATATTTATTGTCTGTAATATTGAGAGGGTTTGTTAGAAACTTAGATATGCAAACCCACCCTATTGAAGGAGCGTGATGAATATTTAAACCTTCTCCTCAATAGGACAGGCCTCAGCCCAGAGTGGGAAGTATAAAGCCTTTTATTTCCTTTAGTTGTGTCATTATGTATATATTTTTTCATATTTCCTTTACTATGAAAGTACAGATGGCCTATGGCTGAGCATATGGGTCACCTAATGGTAAGGGGTCACCAAGTCCCATAGACATTGGCATTGTAAGAAATGGGAATCCCAAATTTGGGAACTAAGATGTTATGTCCCTTGTGCCTGTAATTACACTGGCTCACTCACCCTTCAAACTGGATCACAACAATATTAATCTGTTTTGCGGTAGAATATCTGATGAGTGGGTTTGTGCAAGCTTGTCTGGGTAGATAAGCTTGCACAAAGCCCTACCTAAAGTACCACCAGTGAACCTTATGTGCTGAATTTGTGTTTGTAATTCATGTCGTCCTCGGCGGTGATAGAAAACGTGAGGAAATCTGCTTGTATCTTTGTATCCACCAAACCACATTCAGCAGTGTACTTACTAGATTAAGCTCCAAAGTCTTTTCCTCAAAGGGAATGGTTTTCTAAGGAGACCCTTAGACCAGCGCTGGGGCATTTATAGCTTGTTAGCTTTACTTCAATTACGAGTAAAACAGCTCTCTTAGCTCACACTACTATTCGATTCTCTGACTGAAGTAGAAAAAAAAAATACTTTCGAAAAATAAATTCTACTTCTGATGTATAAAAAAAAAGTCCTTATCACAGCATGAGTCAGGTGAAAGTATAACACAGGTGTAACCAGAAACCAGCATAGCATTGGAGAAGCGTGGAGAAATGTTCTTCAAACCTTCAAAAGAAGACCACAGTTCAACTTTGGGAAGTTACTATACTATTAAATTTTTTACTATTTATCTAAACTATGAAGATGTAAAACCAACATGAGAAAACTTACGTAATACGAAAAGACGATAAAAAACTTTCCTACTAGCGTTTCATCGTAAAACTTAATGTTGTCTTGAGTAGGCAACTGTTCACGTAAATTACGTTGCGCACTGCCTTCATTTGCAAGGCATTTCGGGCCCTAAATCATTGCGAATAAACATCAAAGTCCTGTGTAACAACTCAACATAAAAGCATGCAATTTTCCGAAAGCATATTACCGTATTCCATTACAGTCTCTGTAACTATTGCAATAAGATCTGAAATAGCGTATGCTAATGATATTTCATAATAAAATTAATAAGAATTAAACTGATTCTATAATAGACTCGGTTTTTTGAAAAAAGCGATATCTGTGTACGTGTACAATATACTAAGCAAGTAATTCAATTGGCGTAAAATATTAAAATCCGGGAAGCGGGGAATTGAGCGACTTGTGACTGAAATGAATTATTGGTACTGTACCAAGAATGCCACGAGCAACGGCGGCCGGCGACGCATAAACGTTAGACATCGCGACGTACGATAGAAATTTTCTAGGAATCGAAATGGCCTTTTCGCCGCGACATTGTCTTTTTTTTTTTATTGTATGATGTTCTGTAATAATAAGAACTTCATTATATTACAATCTAGCCTAAAGACTAATGAGTAATTTTTCTATAACTTAAATTGCTAAATAGAAATATAAACATAAGAATGCGTCCAACAACACTTTTCTTATTGTCTCTATTAAGGAGAAGTCATGTAATGTGATTTTAATTTTAATGTATCACTACACTATACTGAGATAACACTAATAAGCTAACTCAAAAGGCTTAGTCCTTTTTAGTCTTCTCACTGTGTTTGTACTGTCCAGAAGCCTCGACGTTAACGTGATGATGAAGTCATCGTTCTAATTAAATAAATTTAATTTCTCAATTATAAAATTTAAATAGAAAAGTCAATTTCGCGCGTTCTTGTATCAAAATTAAAGTAGCTCTTTCATTATTTATAGGATCTTAACTCTGCAGGGATGAACCACGGAATTGAATTGACAGCTCGCCCTCCCCGTGGTAAGCGTTTAGTAATGCGATTATTAAATAGGCTTATGGTCTAAAGGATGAGCGAATGCGAAATGAATATATTCACGCAAAGAAAATCATTATATAGAAACTCTTTTCTTAAGTCTTTGTCGAGTTATCGACTGACAGTTGTCAAATTTAAAAATAAAGGATCTTGACAGACAGACAGACGGACAGATGGACGGACGGACGGACAACAAAGTGATCCTATAAGGGTTCCATTTTTTCCATGTGAGGTACGGAACCCTAAAAATAAAATGATTTATAATTTTGATATGTATTACGAATAAGAACAAAATTAAAAAATTCACACTAAATAAAGTCTTTTAACGTTTTATACGCTTTATTTATTCCTAAATATTCAAAAAGCTATATAGAAACAAACTTTATATTGATTTTAGTTACCTTTACTTAAAGATATAAAACTGTATATTGTAAGATTCAATCAGATTGTAATATACAATATAAGTTGTAATAATGAATTATTATTAAACAAGATTAAATATTTCTGAAGCGTATTTATCATTTCTTAAATTAAAAAATTATAAGATACATTTTTAATCTGGCAATTGGAACATTGGCAGATTCTAATGGCGGGAAATTGACTCACTAGCGTTATTATTCTATGGATTCACTTTTAATTCGTCTTACGGGCATTGCGTAACGATACTTTATAATTGCGAATAATGTAAGGATTTATTTCTTTAAAACCTCATTTTATTTCTGAGTTGGGATCAAGTTCTTTCAATATTTCCGAATACTTGCAAGGTTAGTCGAAAAATTGTGAGTCATGACGTCACACTTAATGTTACATTCATAATAAATAATGGTGATTCGGTATTGTCAAAATAAATAACGCTGTCGACGAAATTCGAATTAATAGTACCTGTCATATTGGATTTCAGTTATCGAGTTGTGTGAGAGCCTGAAACTAGCTTAGTAAATGTGTTAGGATAATGGCTTAATGGAGCATCCATTTTTGTGAGCGTTGCTGCCATGGTTACTATGGAATGCTATGTGTGAACGAAAGTAACAGTGACTAAGCATTTTTTTTTCTATGCATTGATTTATCCCTTTCTGTCATTATTAATTTTACATTAGAAAGATACTTACTGTCTTTTACACGGCAGTGAACTTTCTACCTCTCTGCCTGTTTACAAAAAAAAACTGGGGCCGAATTCTACTAAGCTATAACGATTACGATACGTTTCCGATTCAAATCCGATCCAAACTTGACTATACTCTATTTATTCGGATCGGAACCGAACCGATATGATGTTAACATATACCGTTACGTCAAAACTAAACTTAATTCTTAACTTTTATGCCAATAGTGGAGATTAAATTCAAGAATATGAAAACGGATAAAGGGCAAGAATCATACTTCGATTCGATTACGATAAAGTGGCAATTTGTTAGTAGAATTGGCCCCCTTTACATAAAAAGATTTAACATAATAATGATAATACAATTGAAATAGTTATATAACTAACTACTAAATTGTAAAACCAATTCAAAACTTTAAAAAGCACTCTAATTTATTACATGTAATTTTTAATTGTAGATTCTTATTTTATTTTTCTTCTCAGGTGTGTTTTTTTAAAACAACTGCTTAGGATTTTCAGTCAACTTTGATCCTTGGTAGCTTTGTGCAAGCCCGTCTGAGTATGTACCACATGTACATATTCTCTGTGTTCTTGAAGGCTGAGTGAGCCAGTGTAACTAAAACATAAAACGGTAACAAACTCACATTTCCATTTATAATAATAGATAGAATCATATTAAGAAATAATAAATATAAAATAAAATCGTTGCTGTAAATTTTAATTTCTTGGAACGGAAGTTAATGTATAAACAATTACCAGAATCACAATATTAAATATTTGCTTTACAATTAAATTATTTCGATATAATTGTAAATTAACCACAACGATAATACAAGAAAATGAACGCAAGCGGTTGGGTTCATTTTGATAGCGTGCTTACATAATGTGTATGGTATCACAGTTAGCGTGTCGAGTTTGATCTATACTAATATTATAAAGAGAGAAGATTTGATAGAAAGTGCTTGTGCAAAAACAGATGCACTAATTGCTCACTCTCATAATCGGAAAGGCAATCCGACACGACCGGAATGTGTTCAGGCGCAGGACCGACGGCTTTAAGTGCTTTCCGAGGCACGGAAGTTTATACACTTCTATCCAAATTACAATATGATAAAAATAATTATTAAAAGATAGGAATAATACTGTGTGTCGAACAAACTTGATCGTAGAGCTTTGTGCAAGCTCGTCTTGGTGGGTACCACCCACTCATCAGATATTCTACCGTAAGACAGCAGTACAGTGAGCCAGTGTAATTACAGGCACAAGATACATAACATCTTAATTCCCAAGGTTGGTGGCGCATTGGCGATGTTTTTTTTAAAGAAATGTACAATGCCACTGTCTACATATACTATAAACTGCCTCGTTGGTCTAGTGGCTAGATATAAGGGCACAGAACCGGTGGTCCTGAGTTAAATTCCCAGGTCGGGCCAATAAATTGTTATTGGGTTTTTCTGTCAGAAAATTCTTAGTAGCAGCCCGGAGTCTGGAAGTTGGAAGTGCGTACACTCCCGTGCCTCAGAAAGCACGTTAAGCCGTTGGTCCTGCGCCTGAACTCTTTCCGGTCGTGTCGGATTGCCGTCCCATCGGATTATGAGAGCTAGGGAAAAGAGAGTGCACCTGTGTTTGCGCACACACTTGTGCACTACAATATCTCCTGCGCAGTTGGCTAATCTCTCTTGAGATTGGCCGCCGTGGCCGAAATCAGCCTGGAGGACCTTATACTATAAACAAAATTGACATAAAGTTTAAGAATGTCCAAAAATTAATCTTTATATTTAGAGAAAAAACTAACGATGCAATCATTGTGTTTATTACTACTTCGTGTAGAAAAAGATTTGTACTACGACGTCCATTTAAAGAATACACTCTGATTACAAAAATACTCACGAAATTAATATATTCTTAGGGAGGAAGTGAAATGACAAATTAAAGAAGAAATAATTAACATGACATTTTATCAAAACACGAAAGGAACAATCGAAATTAGCTAATTATGCAATAAAGATCATTTACAGATCCTATCAGTCTCACACGACAGATAACAATTACGCGCGTAAAAAGCATAATAAAAATATATTATAGTATATATGAAATAGATCGCTTTTAGTAAAGACGCACCGTATCTTCAAATACTCCAATAACGAAGCGAATCGCATACTTTGTAATTTCAAATGTAAATTTCTTTCCAATATTGCAACATAATAATAATTTCTCGTAATCAGCAAGAACCGAACTGAATTAGGTCAATTACTGTGATTAAATTATTATATTAAGGAGGTAATAACAACTCGAAATTATTCCAATTTATATTAAAGTATTATTAAAATATCTCTATTTAAAACTGTTTTTTTATATATACTGTATATTAGCACATCTTTACTAGCTGGTAGGTATTTGTGCAAGCCCAAGTTCCAACTCGTTGATCACTTATTCTACCGCCACCCAACAATGCTTGTTGCAATGCTGTGTTCCGGTTCGAAGGGTGATTGAGCCAATGTAACTATAAGCATACATCTTAGTTCCCAAGGTTGGTGACGCATCGGCGATGCAAGGATTGGTTAATGTTTCTTACTAGCACTGACCGAGGTTTCACCCGCGTATAATTAATAAAAATATAATGAATAAAAATTAGTCTAGAACCTTCCTCGATAAAAAGACTATACAACACAAAAATAATTTTTAAATTCGAACTAGTAGTTCCTGAGATTAGCCGGATCAAACAAATAAACTCTTCAGCTTTATATATTAGTATAGATAGCTCTAATATATCTTGGCGCCAACATACCATCAGTTGGCCTATTTGCGCGTCCGCCTACCTTTATTGTAAAATACCTTTATAAGAAAAATAGAGAATATTCTTTTAATTTATATTATAAAAATAAGTCACGATGCTTAATATACGTAATAAGATTAAAATGGTTCCATTCATTCCTTTTAAAATTACAATAAAAACATGTGATTGTATTTAAATTAACAAGCATTATTAATAAAAGAGTATTTAGTTTTTAATTAAGCTACTATTGTTTTCAATATAAGTATTCGTTCCGGTTTTTTATTATTAAATTACTTTTAAATGTACTCCTTCGTGTTATTTGCATTAGCCATACGGAGAAAATAACTCATTCTATATATTTTATTTAAAGATAATAATTTTACAATATTTTCTATCTCCGATCCGAAATAAATATAAATAAAATAACGGATCATGGACCGTCTGGCGATGTAAAAGGTCGATCATAATCGATTGGGCATTGTCAATCCCACAAAGACAGGTTTTACGCGTAAATAGACTTTATATATGTCACTATAAAATTATAAATAGCGAGATTATAAGCTGTCGAAAGATTATGAACCGTAACATATTGCTTATAATTTAACGCATTATTTTTCGGTTGATTATAATCTATCGGGATCGGGAGGGAATTTTCTAAAATTAATATGAAAAATAGCTTGAAATGTGACATTGACTATGGACTATGTAACTATAATATCATAACTGTTGCTTTTAAATTAATTATACATTAATACAATAGATCCAGAAAGACAAAAGAAAAAATACTGAGGTGACAAAAACTAAAATAATAATAATAATAATACTGTCTATCGAAATGAATTGAGAAATGGCATGCGACGGAACTCACCTTGCGCGCCGTGTACAATACTATTAAATTATACGCGAGTAAGTTACAATCTCGCGAGATAAATTATAATCTAACGGTATTACGGTAAAATATATGTACATATCATTTTATTTGCAGGACAATCAGCCTCACGTTATTTCCGAAGAACAGAAGTACACACTTCAAACTTCCACACTACTACTGCCGGGATTTTTTCGGCAGAAAACCCCAATATATTTTAATAGCCACGACCCGGTCTCCAAACCCAGGACTCTACGAACTTATAGTCTAGCCACTGGCGGACATCATCGTCCATCTACATACATACGTCAAATACGTAAAATATATATAAAAAGCCGGGATGACCAGGAATCTTAACCGATGACGGTGGGTACCCGGGCAAGTACCACCGAATTTCATGTGCTTAATTTATGAATATAATTCATCTCATGCTTGACGGTGAAGGAAAACATCGTGAGGAAACCTGCATGTGTCAAATTGCATCTGAAATTCGGTCATATGTGTATTCCACCAACCCATATTGGAGCAGCGTGGTAGAATAAGCTCAAACCTTCTCCTCAAAAGAGGAGAAGAGGCCTTAGCCCAGCAGTGGGACATTCACAGGCTGTTACTGTACGTAAAATATAAACAAAATCTTCTATAATGTGAAAGAAAAGCGTTTAAAAGCAGCCACAAGAACATACATACATTTAAATATGTAAATCCCTTCCAATGTAAAAACTCATCAAAACTTTTTAAAAAGATCTCTTAGTGTATCTGCTGATAAAACATTTGCACAGAGAAGATAAAAGAGTCGATATTTAAATAAAAACATCTTTTAAAACTGTCTAAAGGTATATCTTTGAATCAAACGCCGAGATCAAAGCTTAGATGTTACATTAGTACCGAAGTGTTATCTTTCATTAAAACGAGTGACAATATAAAAATAGTGTTCATTTCCACTAAACCTCGAGAGAGTTAACGTTGGAAAAACAAAAAATAAATCTGTCGATAGACTTGGTTCACATTAAAGTGAATAGCGATAGCGATTTTCATTTAAATATATGTCGGCGAAAATAATAAAAAGACATTAGTTTGACTTTTATCGAGGCAAAGTGCGCGATTGGGCGGCATATGGCGCGGCAGTTCGCACTAACGGAACGTCGGGGCCGGCGCAAGTCGACAGCGAAGAGTTCCCTGTCGACACACATTGGGTGCACACGCATTCCTCCGACGGATCGTTTGCCTCTCATGATTTAATCTAGTTATTGTGAACCAAATTAAATTGTATAATCATTGTCTTTTTATAATTTCACAATCTTGTTTCCTCATTAATCGAAAGTGTTACCATATCTGATGCGGAAGATAACTGTAATCTTGGCTATTTTCCTACATATATATTTTGCTTGGTTTATATATTTGTGAAACGTTATGGAACACGTGATTGTAAGTTCGCATAGGACACTAGCACTATAGTAAAGAGAATCAATTCTAATATTATAAATGTATCTCTATCGGTATGTCTGTTTATCCGTCAAGCTTTAACAGCCAAATCATTTAACCGATTTTGATGAAATTTGACATGAAGCAAGCTTGAATGCCATAGAAGGCTACTTTTTAATAGTGAGCTATTGACTGACCAAAAAAACGTGGGCGAACCCGCGGTCGAAAACTAGTATCACATGCATATAATGCCGTATCCCGCAGTGTTATGCAAGCAGTAGTATACTGGCTTACTCGCCGTATAAATTCGCATAGCAATATTATCGAGCCGTGATGATCCAGTTGCTGGAACAAATAAAGCTAAATCGTAGTTTTCGGGTTCAAGCCCAGACAATACTACCGAGTTTTCTTCTGATTATAACTGATCTCGTGATAAAGGCTGAAATTATATCACTTATGTTGTACATGGTCATGGTAAAATTACTTTCAAATCTCAACAGGAGAGGGAAGTGCAACAAATTTAACAACACGTTCAACAATGTGACCAATCAGAGTCAACAACACGTTGACTCTGATTGGTCACAATAACGCAGGCTTACTTTTAGCCAGCACTTTTAAGATTCGGAATCGCAATGAAATTATGAAATGTTTCTAATACTGTTAACTTTTTAATTATATTTAATTTTTCCTCTCCCGCTTCCGCTCGTACGATAAGCCCGCTTTGCTTGAAGTATACCACAGAAAGTCCACAAGTGTAGGAATTTATTACAACAAATTGCTGTATAAGATCTTTTTATCTCAAGTCTCGGGGTCTTGAATAAGCGAGTTGAAGTTACGCTTTTAAATGGCTTCTAGAAATCTTATTTATTTAAACTTGAATCAGATGAGGAATGCGACACAAAGTTTCCATCCGCAAATTTATATTAAGTTTTACCAAGTTTCTTATTAAGTACACAAATCATCTTCGAAGTTTTAAGTTTTCTTATATAATAATAATAATAACATGAATGTATTATTGTTATTATTATAAAAGAAAACGCTTACGTCTACTTTTTTATTGTATAGGTAGGCGGACGAGCATATGGACCACCTGATGATAGGTCACCAACGCCCACAGACAATAGCATTGTAAGAAATGTTAACCATCGCTTACATCACCAATGCGCCACCAACCTTGGGAACTAAGATGTTATGTCCCTTGTGCCTGTAATTACACTGGCTCACTCACCCTTCAAACCGAAACACAAGAATACAAAGTACCGCTGTTTTGCGGTAGAATATCTGATGAGTGGGTGGTACCTACCCAGACGATTTTACAAATTAATTAATTACTTACAAATTAAATACATTCATAAAAAGTACTTTACTAAGTCAAAGTCAAAATGTATTTTATTAACATAGGATTTCACAAGCAGTATTGAATTACTTATTGAATTACAGACGAGCCGGTTGGCTTGGTTGGATATTGCCTTTCGCGCCGCAGGTCGTGGGTTCGATTACCACCCAGGACATACATTTCTGTGCATAAACATGTCTGAGTCTGTCCTGAGTCTGGGTGTAATTATCTATATAAGTATGTATTTACAAAAGAAAAGTAGTATATGTAGTATATCAGATGTCTGGTTTCCATAGTTAAGGCCCTGCTTAGTTTGGGCTCAGATGAGCCTCTGTGTATAATGTCCCAGGAATTTAAATTTTAACATAAAGCTACCACTGGTTCGAAATGTAATTTCTAAAATTACATGCAAAAAATATACATAAACCATATTTATATATCCTGTATAACCATCAACCAATACTAACTCGAAGCTCTTCTATCATTTTTATAACCCAAGCTTACTAGATACTAAACTAACAAACACTATTTATATATATTGAGCCGAGATGGCCGCTCGTCGGTTCAAACCCGGGCAAGCACCACTGAATTACGTGTGCTTCATTTGTGATTATAATTCATCTCGTGCTTGTCAGTGAAGGAAAACATCGTGAGGATGAAGGAAGGCACATGCAACCTGCATATGTCGAATTTCACAAAAATTCTATCACATATGTATTCCACCAATCCGCATTCGAGCAGCGTGGTGGAACAAGCTCCAAACCTTCTCCTCTAAAGAGAAGAGGAGGCAGCCCACCAGTAGGACATTCAAAGGCTGTTACTGTATACATACATATGTTAGACAGTAAATAATCGTAATTAAATATAGTGTTAGTTTTGTTCAAAATCATTGTATTGAGAACACTCGACTATGCCGCATGTGTACACTGAGCGTGTCGGACGAACTAATAATATTAAACATACGAAATCCCTCGGCTTCTGCAACACATAGTATATACATACATACATACATAGTCTTTGCATGAATAAAGATTTGTAGCCAGCTGAGAATTACGCTCCGGCGGGAGAGACTAGACAGCCCGGGGTCAGGTTACAGATTGAAAAACACGGATTATCCTAGCCGAATCTAGCAGCACCAATTTCTTATTTTGGCAAGTGAGCTAGCGTGCTTAGCGCGTGGGGCTGACCGAGATCAAACCACTTTTATTGACTTCGATGACCGCTTAATATAAACCGTAATCTTGTCGAAAGACATAAAATGAATGATTCATTATATTCTAAATATTTTAATAACTAAATTGCGTATCACGGAGTGTTTGTAACGTAATTACTTTAGCTTCGAGTCAATCATCTCGATAATAAGTGTCGGAATAACAAGAAGCTTAGAGAACAAAAAAGAAGTCCACTGGATCCGGTATTTTATATTACAACGTGTTTGCTAACTACTTTGTTAAATGTACTAGCTGCGCCGCGCGGCTTTTCCCGTGATGAACGTGACTGCTCCGCAATGTCAGGGATTCGAATCGTAGCTTGTTTTTTTTTATAATATTGGAAGGCGAACGGGCTAATGGACCATAAAAATATCTGATGACTGATCCTAGCTAGACGGGTTAAGTATAATATAATGATGTTATTAAGCATATAACCTCTCCTCAATAACTTGTAAAACTATATATTAAAGTTTTAAATAAATAAAAAAATGTGCGGTCAGAAACGAAGTTCTATGCGATATTTTTTCGATTCAAAACGTGTTTTAAAATGTAGATTTTATTTGATTATATTACTGGATTTATGTCACACAAAAAAGTGCCTCAACCTCCTTTATGCCACTCTCTAATCAAAGAATAAGAAACGATTTAAATTTATAAATTCAATTAACAATTTTTATAATAAAAGAAAACCCCATTTTAAGGAATTTACAAAAATTCGAATATTAATTTAGTAAATTACCAAGAATTTAGCTCCAATTAAACAAAATTTATGATGGGGATTGTGACAATAGCCCGTTCGAACCTGGGAGTGCCGTGCGGCTCGAAAGCCACAGCGCTAATGGTCCTTATATGGTTTTGTATTACTTTTATACATATTTTTGTTTTTGTATTCTTAAGAACATAAAAATATGAAAAACAGGAAAATATTTTAAGTAAAATTATTTCTTTTAATTGAGTTTATTATATTTAAGTATTTAACGATTAATATCGATACTCAGTTACGATGACTCAGTCACGATAATCAGTTAAGATTCATGCGTTCTAACCACTGGGCCATCTCGGCTTATAAAATTAAAGAATTTCTTTTAAATTTTCATTTGTAAATATTTATATAAGTGTGAAGTTTAATGTGAATCGAACGATAAACATCAAAGGATATCTTAAGTATATCACGTAGGATCGGAAAAGTCGATCCGAAGCAATTACGTGGCTCAAGAAACCTCCTGTGTGGAGAATGAAATTACCAATGATGCGTGAAAACTAAACAAGACATTTTTGGAACAAAGTTCTTTTACGCGGCTTACACTAGAGTGAAATGGCAATGGCTCAAGGTCACGTGAGTAACGAAATAGCGTTCATACTTTACCTAACAAATGCTACAAAATGCGATGCGTTCGAATTGAAGAGGTCGATATAAAGGTGGTTGAGGTGCTTTTCGGTGCGACAAAAATACAGTAATATAATCAATTAAAATCTACATTTTAAAACACGGTTTGAGTCGAAAAAGTATTCGCACTGAACTTCGTTCCTGACGGGGGTCCCCCGATCGCACAATTTTTTACAACATGATATAAGATCTTTATACAAATGACAAGTTAAAAAATATAAACCACCAACTTCAAAAACAGCAGAAATATGCACTGAAAAGGGAATACGATTTTAACCGAATTAAGTTACTTCAAAAGGCTTAACAAGTGTAACAAAAATATATGAAGTCGGTGCCAAGCCCTTGACGATTTTTGAACTTTTTATTATTTAGTATAGCCATAGAAGCGTGTTGTAATATGAATTACGCTAACATTTTTGATCAAAGTAAATGCAATATAGCAATTTTTGTTTTTTTTTTTTTTGTTAGGAATCCAACTCTGCACGCAAATTTAGTTTCTTATTTTTGAGTACAATCATAAATAACTTAAATATAAAAATTGCATACCTCACTTATAGGCTAACTTAACATGTACAGGAAAAACAACAAAAAAAATACTACATTCTTTGTAAATAAAAAAAAACGCTATTTTAAAACATTGTCAATTAAATTAATTAAAGTAAATAAACAAAATTATGGGCTTACTTTGTCATCTATACATATAATGAGGGGAAATGTGTATTGTCTTGCATCTTCTTTATTTGTCGAGTGTATTTCTTTGCCAAATGTATGCTTTTTCATGTAGAGTAAAAATATTAATCTTCTTGTAATTTAGAACCAAGTTAATTACTGGGATAACATTCGTAGTGATCTATCCGAATGCATCTTACTGAAAGCAACGTGTTTTCACCAAAATTAAAACCTGACGCCCCGTCACCGCGAGTGAAATCCAGTATTAATGTATGTAATGTACATTAATACTGGATTAAACCTTTTTTAAACCTTTTTAAATATATAAACTTTCAAATTTATAATAGGAAAAATTGTTCAAATAGTTTTTTTTTTAATATTGTTATCTCTTCTAGTCAACGATATCCATACTACAGCCTGAATTGGTACTCCATCCGTAGCTTTGTGAAGTGTCCTGTAGTATATTTATACGAAACAGCCCTAAATGAAAGTGCCCGATAGACCGTGACGGTACGATTTTGACGCCTCTTCGATAATCGAAGGGAATTCACTCGATTAAATTTCTTGAACTCGATTTAAGCAATTATTCGATTGTATAACACTTGAACGATAATAAATGTAATGGTTAAAAATAAATGCTTTTTGTACGAATACATTTTGAACAGGAGAAAGATCAAGAACAGGATCATGGGGTTTCCGTGTTCATCGAGGCGTAGAAGTGTACTACTACTACAATAGTATTATACATATACTATACGATTTATAATTATATAACTTATAAAAATATGATATTTAAGCAATGACTTTAAATAACTAAGAACTAAAAATATTATTTCAATGTAATGTTTCTTTTTAATAGAATATGTAGTGCAGTCGACCAAATGCTTCCTAATGGTAAATGGTCACATTCGCCCATAGACGTTGGCGCTGTAAGAAATTTTAACCATTCCTTACATTGTCATTGCGCCACCATAATTGGGAATTAAGATGTTATGTCCTGTTAAACTGGCTCACTCACCCTTCAAACCGGAAAACAACAATACCGAGTGCTGCTGTTTTGCGGTAGAATATCTGATGAGTGGGTGATACCCATCTAAGCGAGCTTGCACAAATTCCACTAAGTATTGTGATTAAATAATTTGTGGTGTCAACATTAAAACTTGTAACTTGAGGGTGGAAGGCAATCGTCTACTGATCCCTGGGTAAGAGACATTATCATTTGAATCTATGTTGTTTTTTATATAAAATTAATTGCTTTGTTTTACCTTAAATATAATTTTTAAACTAAATTAATTATTTACCCACTATATAAGCATATATTCTGGTTAGTCAATTTAAAATAAATCATCTTTCTTATATAACCATTTATAATAACCATTATTTTTAAAATATATTTTTTTTTATCATATCAGCTGATAACCGATTAAGAAAGAAATGTCTGTTGTCCTTCCGAGAATACTAAGAATTGCTTTCATTCTATTGTTGAACAGAATTTAATACCAGTATCTAGGGCATCTAGAATGACGTATCTATTTGTATCCAGACCTTAGTGTTAGATTGAAATATATTTCAATGGGCTATTTTAAAATTTCTTCAGTATAGAAATAGCAAGACATTTCGCGACCGGTTTATCTTGACGTGAGAGTTTTAAATAGAGCTTGAATTTGGACTTATTTGATTGCTTTGAAGCAACCTTTTGGGATCAAAATAAATATGAATCAATCTTTCACAAATGCAACGGATTTAATTTCGAATATAACAAATATCTTATGATTTATTTTTGTACACATCACGTCATTGACAACTAAATTTATTATATAAAAGAATAAAGCTAGAACTATAACATCGAACCCTTTTTAAGTATAGTTTTATATTAATAATTAATGCTATTTTATTTATTTTACAAAGAACAATTATAAATAACAATTTTTATTATTATATTCTAACACTAAAATAAAATAAAAAAATAAATAAAAAATATACTACACAATAAAATTTTAAAGTAAAAACCTGTGGCATTGTACTCAAGGCGCTGGCACTATTGCCTCTCTGCACCGCTAGACTCAGCCTTTGGGCTAACTAAGCGCCAGCTCTTGGGTCACCAGAAGTGTGGACCAGTTTCTTAGAGAGGTCTTTTATAATTATTTTAATATCAGATGACAATGGACCTAATGTTTCAAAACCCAGCCCCGCAAATTCATATTCGTTTGATAATAGTGAATATTTGCGTCACTTGAGTATTTGAGCAGCTTCAGCGGTTGCACTGGCTTTACGAGACGTATTCTTAATATGATATACTGCCAGCGTATCTAAGCAAGTTGCTTCCCACACAAGAACACGTCCCATCGTCCATGGCACTAATGTTGCTCCATCAGGTCTCTTGCCATCATCTCTGCATAAACCGTTCGGTTCTAATGTAGCAGGAATCGATGCTGTGGCCAAAGCCCGACAGAGAATGTCATTCAGAGGTCCATCGCCATGGACCTCTGAATCGCCATGGAATGCATTTCGCATTTATGCCTTTTACGGCAGCTGAGTCCCTGATGTCCAAAATGAGGCTCGCACACCTTCAAACCCTAACGAAGGCATACGGCGATGCGTATCGTTGCTCGATCAAGTACTGCCCCTAGATTTTGGGAAGGGAGATCCTGAAGCCAGTGGCCTGACTCTCTCAAACTTTTAAATTAATTATTAAATATAACAAATCATGATATTAATTGAAAAAAATTCTTAGCACAAGCAAATATAAGTTTCATTTTCAAAAAAAACTTCTAAAATCCTATTTAAACAACTTCCCTATTCCTCGAAAATAATATATAATGTATGTAAAATGCAAGCCTGGAGTTGACAGACAGACATATCATAAGACTTTATATCAAACACCGAATAAATTAGAATAAAATATTGAATCGCAGAATGTAAAATTATTTATTTTAAAATCTTGTAAACATTTTATAAAATTTCATACATTTAAAATGGCCTTAAAAAGCAAAAATAATTTGTTCTTACTTTGTTGTTAAAATTCTATTACACTTAAAGTAACATAAGTTAGTAAGTTTTAAGTAATAAATTTAATTGCTTAAAGCTGTCTGCCTAGACTTTGCAAAGGTTCAAAGTTTATACACATGTAAAGTGAGTTCATTTGGTGGTAGGACTTTGCGCAAGTCAATCTGGGTTGGTACCACTCACACAAACTAACGCCAAACAGCAATATAGTGTTCCGATTTAACGGGTGAATGACCTATTGTTATTAAAGATACAAATCACAATTCATTCGTTTCCAAAGTTGGTGCACAAAGCTCTACCACCGAGTGGTATATATATTATTTAATCGTCCCGCACGGGTAGTTAAGATAAAAAATGTATTTTGGATAGAATTTGCGTAAAATACTTTCTTAGTGAGCCTCTACGACAAATTTCAAGTCAATTGGAAGGATAGCTTAGGAGATCTCGTGATGAGTTGTATTTCGCTTATATTGTTTATGTATTCTATTATATATATATCTTGTTTCGCAGCACATTTCTCAGAGCAAGATGAAATCCGATTAGATAACTCAAGAAAGTATTTTCCTATTAAATTTACCTCGAACTGCATCTCCAAGTTTAGATTGCATAAGTTTTATTTATCCATCATTATATATCTAGATCATAATCCAACATTTCGAAGTAAATTGCCCAGTATACAGAACAAGAGCGTTTCAATCGAAAATCGCAGGTTCGAATGCAAATAATATTAAAATGCTTGTGTTTACAGTACAGTAACAGCCTGTAAATGTTCCACTACCGGGCTAAGGCCTCTTCTCCTCTTTTTGAAAAGAAAGTTTGAAGCTTATTCCACCATGCTACTCCAGTGTGAGTTGGTGAAATACACATGTGGAATTTCAGTGAAATTAGACAAATGCAGGTTTTCCTCATGTTTTCCTTCACCGTTAAGCGCGAGATGAATTATAATCACAAAATAAGCACATGACATTCAGTGGTGCTTGCCCGAGCTTGAACCAACGATCATCGATTAAGATTCACGCGTTCTTACCACTGGGCCATCTCGGCCTATGTGCTTGTGTTTATTTCATCATATTATTTCAATTCATTATCATCATAGAGAAGAAAATCTTGTGATAAAATTATGTCTTATATAATTATGCCCCATGTATATCCCTACATTGAAATAAAAATAAAATACGTTTTTTTTATCAGTTCTTATACCATTTATCAGATTAATTTGAAACTTTGTCGCATACGTCTGCTGTTGTATAATTAATTTTGATAAATAATTATTTTTATATTTTATCTAGGTATTTTAACATTTTTATAAACAAAAGTAGACTAAGATCGTTGGTAGAACGGAACGTAAAACGCCACATAATGTATAAACATCTCCGCAAATTTATTACCTAGGACCGCTGGAGCGCGTAATTAGATGTAGAGTTAGCATAAAAATCTTTATTTAAATAAATTAAACTTATGGTATAATTTAGGTTCTAAATTTTAGTTAAAAATATTACTCATTATTAATTCTTTTAAGTTTTCATTTAAATAAAGATCGACAAAGGAATCGTTATTTTAATTTTAATTTTTCTTACAGATGTGTTTGCTCAAAATATATCCTAAATAATATGCATCCGTCATCATATTATTACTAATGATAGTATTGAGATAAAAATTTCGAAATTTATATACCGTAAATAAATATAAGGGATTTCTTATGCGTAGAGAGACAGAAGAAGAAGGCCATCTTCGAACTATTAGTAGATTTTGCGTAAAACAATAATAAAAACGCATCTATCCATATATCGCGGTTATAATATTGGTAGGATTTGATCTTAACAGTGATAACTAGCCAGTAGATAACGCATATGGGACAAAGACTGCAGTTTTTTTGTAGTAGCATAGCTGTGACCTTCGAATGAAATACATTCTTGAGTTAGCATCACTGACATTCACAATTTTTTTTCCAACACTACCGTTTATGTCATATTTAATGTGATACAACATGTTCGCGTGATATTGCTTAGACTACAAAATTAAAAGCATACAATATC
This sequence comes from Nymphalis polychloros, assembly GCA_905220585.2. NCBI lineage: Eukaryota > Metazoa > Arthropoda > Insecta > Lepidoptera > Nymphalidae > Nymphalis > Nymphalis polychloros. Next base: position 1,984,481 of record HG992264.1, on the reverse strand, counting down.
GCATAACAACTCTCTGCGACTACGAAGTAGCGTTTACAAAATAATATATGAAATAAAACATTTCGCATTTATGCCTTTTTCAGGAAATAAATTTGTGTTAAATTAAGAATGGGGTTTTGTTTAAATTGCTATTTAACGTATCACTCACTCAGTACTGGTAGATAAGCTTCAATATCTTTCGTTGTTGTGTTTCGGTTATAAAGTTAAGTGAGTCATAAGTACCGACAGAAGGAACATGACGTGTTAAATCCAAAAGTTTGCAAAACATTTATAATATAAGAAATTATTATAGTTCTTTTCTTTTTTTTGGAACGAAATTCTTTTATACGGCCTACAATATAGTGAAATGGCAGTGGTCCAAGGTCACGCCATACAACGAAATAGCGTTCACACTGTGCCTACAAAGCTACAAAAGGCGGTGCGCTTGAGTTCGAATTGAGGAGGTCGATATAAAAGAGGTTGAGGTGCTTTTTAGTGTGACAAAAATACATTTTAAAACACGGTTTGAGTTAAATATCACACAGAATTTTGTTCCTGACGGGGATCCCCCGACCACACAATTTTTATTATAGTATAAGTACGACAGGACGAGCCTGGACCACCCGATGTTAAGTGGTTACTAACGCCTATAAACATTGGCATTGTAAATAATGTTAACCATCGCTTACATCGCCAATGCGCCACCAACCTTGGGAACTAAGATTTTATGTCCCTTGTGCCTGTAATTACACTGGCTCACTCACCCTTTAAGCCGGAACACAACAATACTAAGTACTGCTATTTTCCGGTAGAATATCTGATGAGTGGGTGGTCCTTATTCAGACGAGCTTGCACAAAACTCTACCACTAGTAAATAAAATAATAAATTCGTATTGTGTAAATTTATGTTAACGTACATATATAGTAAGAATCCGTTATGTACGTGTTCATTTGACTTATATATTGGCTATATATCACTTAAATATAATATTAGTTTTAAATTATCTTTAATTTTCTCTTTATTAATATATTATGTATACCATTTCAGTTTTAAATAAAGTTACTTAAATTAAATTATTCGAAATTTACAAAATTCGATTATTTATTAAAATTTACTGTTGAAAGTATTATAACACAATTGAATTTATTATAAAGTCAAATCATCCACAGACATAAAATACTTAATTCAATAACCTTAACAAAGATTAAGACCACATATAACAAAAGATATTTTTGGCACAAATCCAAACGAGTAAGGAGAAAATTATAAGACAAAAACGAAATAGTTATTTCTCACAAAAGAGATCTCGTTCCGAAGACACGAGAAACGTCATCCCGATAACTTTCTTGTTGCAATCTATTTCGCAATAAAATTATAACAAATTAATTGAAAATAGAAATATTTTTTTGTAGAAGATATAAAAAGATTTTTAATATTTTCTACAAAGGCAAGATTAATACTAAAAGCATTTTTTACCAGAACACTTAAATGCTTAAGACAGAATACTAGTAGGCGTGCATTAACCACAGTATTAATAAAAAATATGTTATTTAAAGATAAAATTATTTATGTTTAAATTCGAGTGTGCAATATTTATTTAAATAACTTATCATATATAATTAAGGAATCTTATAATATTAAAATACATATAAGAAAAAATCATACTACTTGGTGGTAGGGCCATGTGCAAGACTATAGGTGTAAGAACCTACCACACAGGCACAAGGGATATAATATCTTAGTTTATAATATCTTAGTATACGAGATACAATTTCTAATAGAGCCAATGTTTATGAGCTTCACGTACCATCGAGCCATGATGATTAGCCAGTTCACCAAAATATTTAAAAAAAAACCTAAATGCTTTGAGTTGTGCAAGATCATTTGCGAAGATGATTATTTCGTCGAAGAAAATTAAGATTCAACTGAGAATAGCTGTTAACGATCCCACCACTTCATGGTATAGTAATTAAATTGAATTTTATAATATATAATAGAAAAATATAACAAATTTATTCACAAAAAAGAATTAAATAATACCAAAAAATAATGTTCAAATGAATAAAAACAAACTCTAGTAAGTTTTAATAGGTATAAATAATATGTCGCCTTTTATTTTTTTGCAGTCGGTACCAACACGTCTCATTAAAAGTGATCACGACCGCATGAAATGTACCCACGCATGTCGCGGAACACTGGAACATGATCGAGTTACTATATTCAATAAATAGAATTAGGTATCTTGAAACGACTTCCTACCTTAACTCTATACTATAGAATGTATACCGTCAAAGTTAATATTATTGTAAAGATAAAATACTGACAGCAATACAAGGCGACTAAGTTTAAAACTGGTTTTAACTGCTTAGTTGGTCCAATAACTTAATATAAGGCCACAGATCACTAGGTCCTGTGTACACACCCCGGGGTCATTAAACGTTATTTTTTTAACGCTATTATTTCATTAAAATTGATCCATAGTATTCACCTCGTCTTATTGCCTCTACTGGTATAAGGAGGGCTGGTTCATTTTTCGCCCAGAGAATCGGAATTACGATTCAAAGGTTCCCCTTTGAATTTCCATTTCCATGCTGCTAGCATTCTTGCCACCATTTCACGCGGTCACGATTTGTACAGTAATTATTTTTAATTTTAATTTGTATTTATTTAAGGTTTTAATGTAAATAAATGATTATATAAAAAAAAAATTACAATCATGTCCATTTAATCACTTGATCCATGTATACACTAGGGAACTAGTGGTGGATTAAGTACGAAACGTTATCCTAAAGAAAAAAGGAGACCTCTGCCCAGTTGTGGAATACTCACAGGCAGTTACTTTTTATTTTATTACAATATACAGCTTCAGGCGAAACTTTATAACGGCTTATAATATTATTAACTAGCAATAACGTTCAGGATTATGTGTACATTAGAAGTAGTCATAGTTGTCACAATTTAGATAGTATGATTTTTTTATGGCATATGGACCACCTGGTGGTAAGTGGTCACCAACATACAGTGGGCCCATATACAGTGGTATTGAACATTTCTTTAAAAAAAAACATCGCCAATGCGCCAACAACCTTGGGAACTAAGATGTTATGTCCCTTCAAACCGAAACACAACAATACCAAGTACTGCTGTTTTGCGGTAGAATATCTGATGAGTGGGTGGTACCTACCCAGACGAGCTTACACAAAGCTCTACCACCAAGTAAATTGTTATATTAATAATGCAAATACTCTACCACCAAGTTAATTGTTATATTAATAATGCCAAGATAGAATTATCGAAGGTCTCTAAATCAGTTATGGTTATTTGAATGCAAATTCTAGAGATAGTCGTTGGAGCTATTGTACTCTACAGACTTACGACTATTTTGTCGTGAAGTCGTTCAACACTCTTAGTATATATATTAACTATAATATACAGTTTCGTACTCTAAGATAAAAAAAAAGTTACGATGGCAAAGAAGAACGGTATAAATACGAATTGCTTGCGAGACCACTCCAAGCAAGTATGTAGAACTATATTGTGTTAAGTGTTGGAGTTTATAAAAAATTAACATTTCTAAAATACAAAAAAAAAAGAAAAATAAAGAATAATTTAAAAGAAAATAATAAACTAATTATTTAAAAAAATGCACTTATTATATGAAACACACTTATTATAAGCCATGAAAATGTATAAAGAAAACTTTACATTAACTCAAAGGCCTTATACCTTAGGCCAAAAAACTTATATGTCCATTATTATGCGGTAAATAAAAGGTAATCATTTCAGTAAGTAGACTGTGGAGTATTTCTATGGCCCGTCGCATCGACATTCATGGAAACAAAGTCTGTGGATTTTTTTTTTAAAAATATACAAATTATTGATGTGTAAAAATCTTAGCGCTCGGTTCAGGGTAGGGGACTGATACTTCGAGCATTAGCCGAGTGAGCGTAAGATTTCGAACGTCAGATGTCGTTAGCGTAAGATTTCAAGTGCCATGTGACGTCAACGTAAGTTTTGTTATTTACAAAATTACCGTAAGTATCTTGGCACTCGTAATATTATTCGATTGTCGCACGTCTATGTCTTTTCAATTCTAGGGAGCCACTCTATATTTTGAATTGTAAATTGCTATAAGCGTATAATTTCATCGACGTATTAGTCAGGTGAGATATTAACAATTGTTTACAGGCTTTTATGCATAATTTGAACTTCAAAATTGTCTACAGATAACTTAATGATAAAATGTAATTTAAAATATTAGCTTAATAATGTAACTTATTATTATATCACAAAATGTATTTATACCCTAGATTTTTTACAATTTTAAGATTCTGACGGCAGAAATTGTATTTCAAGAGCGAGCTAACTGTACAGATCATATTATAGTGCACAAGTGTGTGTGCTCAAACACAGATGCACTTTGTACAAAAGGATATATATATGTAAAAATGAAGTCTGAATTTAAAATTGCAAAAACTAGATACCTTTATTTTATAAAGTTACAATGAAAACATGAAAGTCATTAATTAATATACATTTATAGATCCTTCACAATTAATAACGAAGCTACCGAGAAATGTATGTTAAAATTTCAAAATATTTTACAATTAATTATATCATTAAGTTCTTTAAAAATAAAAAAATACATTTTTGACAAGTAACTTAATTTTATTAAAAGGTTTATAATATGTACTACGTAATTGAATAATTTTAAACGTTGTTAAGTGTATATATCTTGTACTTCTTAATTCACGGTAATAGAAAATGCAATAATTAAAATATTGTTACGATTTATTTTATAGGTGTTTAATAAATACAGCATATAATATGATAAATATAAATTTAGTTTATTTTATTTAACATAAATATAAATAGCTCAAAAAGATTAAAGTAAATATTTGTTCAATATATAAATAACGCTACAGACTTATATAGTCGTTTCGTTTCGATGCGAAACGGAAAGTTGAAAACAATCTAAAATTCAACTTATTTAATTATTTGTTCGAATATTATCGCTAAATCACTTTTTTGTTATTACTTTTTTTATTGTATAGGTAGGCGGGCGAGCATGTGGGCCACCTGATGGTAAGTGGTCACCAACCCCCGTAGACAATGGCATTGTAAGAAATGTTAACCATCGCTTACATCGCCAATGCACCGCCAATCTTGGGAACTAAGATGTTATGTCCTTTGTGCCTGTAATTATACTGGCTCACTCACCCTTCAAAACTGAACATAACAATACAAAGTACTGCTGTTTTATGGTAGAATATCTGATGAGTGTGTGGTACCTACCCAGACGAGCGTGCACAAAGCTCTACCACCGAGTAAATTACAACGTACTAGCTTATTACGTATATTATCAATATAATATACTAAACTGGCTTTCGTCCACAACTTTGGCCGTATATGGAAGGTAGTTGTTAGTTATAGAAAAGTTATATATTGTAAAATATATTATATCCTACGTAAAACTTTATTAAGTGTAATTTAAAATTAAAAACTGGCTACTTCAGTCAGATAATATAAATCGTACTAACACACTCACATACGCATACAAACAAAAAATTTTTTACATTTCACGTATTCTTTAACTTTAATTTGTTATAATACTTACTACGTATTTTATAAATTTATATAAAAGTAAATGAAAATATTAACTAAAAGATAGAGCAAACTGTAAACTTCAGTCCACTGATTGTAATAATATTGTGTATATGAAATTAAAAAAAAAGTTAAGTTAATAACCTCGAACAGACAAGATACCCAATTTAGAAGAATAAAAATTGTCACAGATTATAACGTCAAACGTCAAAGTCGTCGTGGCTTTGTACGATGTTTTTGAATTAATAAATTTTCAGTGAGTTTTTATTAAACATACAAAATGAAGTACATGGACAAATTGCCCACAGTGATCAGCTGTTGCTTCTGCTGTTTCCTTAGAGCTGGAACGGTCATGATAGCTATATTCTCATTCGTAAGTAGATCAGTTAAAATGTCTTTATTTTTCGTTCTTAGTAATATTTCCGAGTCAGAGTTTTCTTAAGACTAATTTATCACTGTTACATGTGTATCTAACAATCTGAAGCACCGAGGTGGAATACGCACCAAAACTTTTTTTAAAAAAGGAGGCCTTTGCACACGAATGCGACGCTTATGAGGTTTTCATATTAAGTTAATAATTAATGATATCCTCCTCTGGCATTTAAAAATATCCAAACAATAGTCTAACCTCTCACTCTTACAACACAATGTGCTGTGTGTGTGTGTTACGTGGTCACCGCGGTACGAATGTGTAATTCACTGCCAACTTTCAGAATCTACTACCGCTAAACATCAAAAGTCATATTTTTGAAAACTTTTGCATATATCATATCTATTTTTCACCCGTGGCTTTGTCAGGAGCTTTAGGTGTCGCATGCCCTTTTCTGTATGCATGATAAGGTGTAAGCTAAAGTCATAAACATTGTGATATTGTGTTCATGATAATCGGTTGAGTAAAGAAGTGAAAGCGTTACAAAATAGAAAAAAACTCACTTTCATATTTATAATATTTTAGACAACTCGAAATATGACTGCCTCGTTGGTCTAGTGGCTACATGTAAGGCCGCAGACACGGTGGTCCTAGGTTCAAATCCCAGGTCGGGCCAAAATGTTATTGAGATTTTCTGTCGAAAATTCTCAGTAGCAGCCCGGAGTGTGGAAATTGGAAGTGTGTACACTCCCATGCCTCGGGAAGAACGTAAAACCGTTGGCCCTGCGCCTGAACTCTTTCGGGACGGATTGCCGTCCCATCGGGTTATGAGAGTTAGGGAATAGAGAGTGCACCTGTGTTTGCGCACACACTTATGCACTATAACATATCCTGCGCAGTTAGCTAATCTCTCTTGAGATTGGCCGCCGTGGCCGAAATCGGTCTGGAGACCGATTATTATATTATTAATTATATATTAGACGGTATCTAGACGAGCGATCGAAGTATTTTATTATTAATAACCTTATATTAAATACTTTCAGGATAATAACAATAGTACAAAGTTCAATATCACTTAGATTTTAGCTAGACACTCGGAAATAAGGAATATAGCTTAGGGCGCTGTGGTTATAGTATATTTGTTTGTGAAAAAATGCGCTTTTTTCAAGAAATATACCTACTGTGCAAACTTGAAACGCAAACCTTAATAAATACAAAATTCGAGCCAAATCATTAGTCGTTCGTTTCTGAGTAACGAATTACGTTTATATGTAAGATGTAGAACACTGTGGTGAACCATAACTCTCAAGCGTCATTATTATTATTATCCATCGCTATTTTATTACAAAATCGTCAAGCAACTCAATTATTAAAGATATAATATTAAATATTTTATCCAAATAATAACATAATATTAAATCAATAATTAACATTTTTTCTATATTGAAATATCTAACGAAATTAATAGGAATCGTATATCATAAAACATAGGCTGTTAGATGCGCCGATATATAAGCATACGTATAGAAAATGTTTTGTGAATTTGTCTTTAATTAATATACGTCTGATATGAATTGCACTGACTTTTGAATTATTTTTACCTTTACCCCAGCTCCGACGACTGTAGCCTTCAACTTGATCGGATGAACGTAACGTGAACGAGAAGACGAATAAAAATATTTATAATATAGTTCTACACGTTCGGGCTTCGCTCGGGTAGAATACGGATCACATAAAATGTTTATACTGTACACATAACTGTATTGGATTATGATTGCAGCGCACACTAGTAAAGCTCGCAGCCATTATATTTTCCGACATCTTTAATAGGCATAGCCATGTGTCAGCCAATTTACAAAAACATTAATGAATTGTACACAAAAACCTTTGTATCAAAAAAAATCCTCTCACTTTTGAGGAGAAGGTTTGAAACTTATTCCACCACGCTTCTCCAATACAGATCGGATACACGTGTTGCAGAATTTTAATGAAATTAGACAAATGCAAGTTTCCTCATGATGTATATTCACCACTGAGTACGAGATGAATTATATATGCAAATTAAACATATGAAAATTTAGTGCTGCTTGCAGTGGCAGATTTACCAGCAGGCTGAGTAGGCTTCAACCTAGGGCGGCAGATTTTTGGGGCGGCAAATTTGGGGACCAAATATATATATATATTTTTTTTATTATATAGCTAGGCGGGCGAGCATTTAGCCCACCTGATGGTAAGTGGTTACCAACACCCATAGACAATGGCATTGTAAGAAATGTTAACCATCGCATACATCGCCAATGCGCCACCAACCTTGGGCACTAAGATGTTATGTCCCCTGTGCCTGTAATTACACTGGCCCCCTTCAAACCGGAACACAACAATACAAAATACTGCTGTTTTGCGGTAGAATATCTGATGAGTGGGTGGTACCTATCCAGACGAGCTTGCACAAAGCCAACCAAGTACAACCACCAACCACCAAGTAAAAAAAAAGTACTTTGTGGCCAACGAAACATTTCTCATTCATTTCTCAGTCATTTTTGACAAATTTAAGCAAGGACAAATACTGATTAAAAATGTTGACTTATATAAGAATATAATTAGAACATTGTCTTCAACAGATATCGGGTCTGATCTTCGCGCCAAATGTAAGCCATACGAAGGGTTTCTGGAACATAGATCCAGTTCTATCTTACCACAGTGCAGCTACGGAACACACCGTTCAGTTCATTTTAGGAGTTGTTTCAATCATGCTTTGCATAGTCAGCGTGATGCTGCTAGTTGGAGCCATTTGCGTTAGTAATAATATATATATTTAGCATCCAGAAGTGAAAACTGATTTTATAAGAACCTCGAATTGGTCTATTTATAAATAGAACACAAAATCATATAAATTGATGTAAATTACTCACTCAATTACTCTTTAAATTCAAATAACACATTTGAACATATTACAAGTCATAAGTCGCGCCAATAATTAATTAATTACTTTAACTTTATGTGCACTAAAAAAATGGCGGCGGTTAAAATTGGCGCGCTTCCTTCTTTTTTTTTTAATAATACTGTTGTATGGTCCAAGGGGTCTCCTAACTATATAACCTCTTTTTGTGAATCTGAAACACATTTTAAAAATGGAACCCCATTTAAGGCCTCTGAATTAACCTCTAAGGAAAGTTCTTTCTATGGGGCTTAGTTGAAAAAGCGTAATAAAATACAACAAAAAAAAAAACGACACACACTACTTAAAATAGAATCTACGGGTGAAGTTTTATTTAATAAAAATATGTCTAACGACACATTGTTTCCCCCTATAACTTACAGTCTATGGTAAATAAGAACTTTTAAACGTCGCTTATATATTATATATATATTATAATTATATATATTGTCCTATTCAGAAATAAGAAGAGGAATCAAAATGTAAATCGAAAATTAAATCAGCCTTTATTATATTTATTTATATCGATATTTATATTGAATTTTTATTTATATCGAATAGTTAGACAATAAGTTTTGAAATGCTGTGTACATCTATAATTGACACTCATATCAGATGTAGTAACAGCCTTAAGTTGTTAATTTATAAGTGCTTAATATGCGTGATGTTGATGCACCTTTTAAAATAAAATAAAAATAAAATATTTATTATCTATGTTGACATTTTTCCAGAATATTCCAATGCTAATACTGATATACCAGTGGGGCGCTGTTTTTTACAGTGCAACAGTTTTCCTGCTGTTATTCATTCTGGCTGTGTTCTGTTTTTTTGTGCATTCGAATTGTGTACTGGCCGGTGCTTCTCTGTGTGGGCTGATGGTGTGTGAAGTATTGGGTAAATATAAGTTTATATATTTTCTATGTAATTTATATATTCTTTACTAAGCACATCAGTTTAACAATAGTCAAACATGATGTTTTACCTCAATACAATGCATTCTGTGAATCAATTTAATTTAATTGGTGGTGGGGCTTTGTGCACGCTCGTCTGGGTAGGTACTTATACTTGGTATTGTTGTGTTCCGGTTTGAAGGGTGAGTGAACCAGCGTAATTGCAAGCACAAGGGACATAACATCTCAGTTACGTCTTCGTAAATAAATAATATTCTTAGTAAATAAATATTCGTCTGTTTTATTTTTAATTACCACAGACTTGATAAGAAACTAAAGTGACAGATGATATTATTATATTTATCTTTTTCAGTTACAATTTATTTCCTAATCGTCGCAAACAGCCTACGAATGTCTCTAAAGTATTTAGCGAACGATGATATCTTGTACTAGCAACAGAGAGAGCAACACGACTTATTTATTACTGCGAAAGAGCCTCTAAAGTGGTTTTACGGTATATTTGCTTTGTTTGAACCAATAAAATGTTTAGAGTGGTTCTTCATTTTGCTTTTATTCTCCTTTTTGTTTAAGACTACTAAAAATACACGGATTATAATCTGAGATTCAATCGCTATCCTTGAATTCTCAATCATACTATTATTATAGGATTTCTTCACAAAGTTTTATTTTGGTAGATTTAGTGTTTTGTGGTTTATTATAATTATAGGATAAGCCAGTATATATTTATATGAAATTATAATATTTAAATATTTGTTGATAAAAAATACTAAATTAAGAAAGTATACTAACATAACTATAGCCCGTCAGTTGCTGCTTTACTGCTCAGCAAAGGTCTCTTATTGAAGAAAAGGTGGATGAGCTAAAATCACCACGCAGCTATTTAAATATCGTATGTTTTCCTTGAATAAGCAAATTAAAACTTTATTCTCGAACTAAGCTAAAAATCAGATGGCAGATTTTAATACGAAAAAAGAAAAAGGGTTAAATTAAAAAAAAAATGCTGCAAATTAATCGCAACGTTTGTTAAGCAGTTATTCGACTGTGTGTTTACAAAAAAATATCATGTTGCCAATAGCCTATTAGTGTAAGTAGAGCCGGTGGTACCAGCTGTTACCGCTAATTGCTTTATAGTAACATCACTATAAGACTCACTCAACACATCTGGGTGAACGAGGCCTAGAAAATTAAGCTCATCTGTTTGTGGGTGATGTTGGAAATTATTGGTTCACAATTGAGCGTCTAGGACTTGGAATTTTAAGATAATGGATACGTCATTATTAGTAATAATTAATCAGTATAATATTAACTACCGGGCCAAAGCCTTCTCTCCACTTACGGAGAAGATTAGAGCTTTCGACACGCTGTTTAACAGATTAGATACATATATGACAGACTTTCATTCGATACATGCAGGTCTCCAATGGTTGTCGGTTCTGCGACATGTGTGACCAGCCCACTGCCACTTCAGCTTACACAAGTTTTGACAAACGGAGCGTAGGGCGCCCTCCTGCTAGGTGGAGTGACGATATACACCAAGTGGCTGGCAGCGGATGGAAATTGAGAGCTGAAGATCGAGCTCATTGGAATGCCATTGGAGAGACCTATGTCCAACAGTGGACGAAAAATGGTTGATGATGGTGATGATGATGACATGCAGGTTTCCTCGCGGCGTGTACTTTCAACTATGAACACGAGATGAATTATAATCTTCGGTTAAGATTGACTTGCTCTAACAATTGCGCTAACTCTTTTCTTTCATCTAAATTATTTGTATAATTCGAAGATTAGTACACTTGAATGATCAATCACCTAAGCCGCATTCAGATATAGCTATAAATTATATCATAAAAATAAATATATAACTACATATATTTTCCTACGAATCCTGTCTCAATTCGTATATTTAATTGATCTTTGACAAAATTGACGAATTATTGTCAAGAATAAAGTTGCTAGTAGTATTAATAAATTTTCAATTTAATATAACTATAATTCAACCGATTTCAATCCAAGATTTTAGCATAAACTATAAACTTCTGTACGATAAAAATTGAAACAAATTGTATGAAATCGACGAGCCGGTTGGCGTGGTTGGTAGATTTGCCTTTTTGCCTTTGATTGGCCTTTCGCGCCGCAGGTCGTGGGTTCGATTCCCACCTAGGACAGACATTTGTCTGCATGAACATGTCTGTTTGTCCTGAGTCTGGGTGTAATTATCTATTATAAGTATGTATTTACGAAAGAAAACTAGTATATGTAGTATATCAGTTGTCTGGTTTCCATAGTACGAGCTCTGCTTAGTTTGGGATCAGATGGCCGTGTGTGAATAATGTCCCAGGATATTATTATATTATATTATTATGAAAACAGCTCCGAAGATGACAATATTAAAAAAGCGTTAAGTTGAGTCCAGTTTACGATTTCGTAATAATATTCAAATGAACAAGGCTGATATAAAATGCGACTATTCGAAAATAGCGTAACTGTAAGGACTATTCTGTAAGAACAAACTTGAAACTCACAGCAAGGTCGTGAAATGTCAGAAAGTGTTATGCGATATTGACCATAATAATACAACATTTCAAGAATTCACGCATCAAAATAGTATGTCGCCGTAAGTCAGTCGTCAACATTACATGGGTGACTTTAATGAGTTGTGCAAATATTCTAGGCAAAATATATTAAAAGAAACATCTACCTATAAATTTTGTTTAAGAGTTATTAGTTAAACGATGCTGGGTGTGTCAAAAGAGTTTTTTTTCAGTGTTAAGCTAAACACATGCTCAACAACGATCAGCAGTAGGCCCTGTTATTTGTTTGTTTAATGATAATTTTTCAACCATCCTGTTATCACATCGAAATTGAGAAAGACTCCTTAATCAAATTTAATAATACTCTTATTAGTTATTTATAATGAATGCAGTCCATTATTATTGTGAGTTGTGATTGGAATTAAAGCCTTTTTAGACTTGTAATCCAGTGTTTACATACATCACAATAAACCAAGGATAATTTAAATGATATAATCTGTAAATCTACTGTGTGTTATAAGCCTTATATCATTATGATAACGTCACGTAGTAAACTACACGTCTCATTTATTTACTATTTATAAACAATATATATTTTCAATGTAATTAAATTATAATTTGTTTTGAGGAATCAAAATGTGTGATATTTTTCCCGATGTGGAAAATTGTTGTTTGGTGATATCTTTACGAATTGGTATGCTGTTGATATCGGTGTTGGCAATTGTAAGTTATGTACTAATATTATTTATATACTTACATTCAACGTTTATATTGAAGGACACACATAAAGAGTTAAGAGCCAAGAATTCTTAAATTCCTTCACAATCGGATCAGTGTTTTGATGGTAGAGCTTTGTGCAAGCTCGTCTGGGTAGGTACCATCCACTCATCAGATATTCTACCGCAAAACAGCATTACTTTGTATTGTTGTGTTCCGGTGTGACGGGTGATTGAGCCAGTATAATTACAGGCACAAGGGACATAACATCCTAGCTCCAATAGTCGCCAATGCGCCACCAACCTTAGGTGGCCCATTGGCAATGTAAGCGATCGTTAACATTTCTTACAATGCGTCTATGGGCGTTGGTGACCACTTAACATCAGGTGGCCCACATGCTCGTCCGCCTACCTATACAATAAAAAAAAAACTCATAGATGGCAAAAATAATTTCTTTTTTTTAATTAATATTATAGATTATTTCAGCAAAAAAACTGTTACACATAGATTATTGTATTTAAAGAGAGTATAGGAAGGAAGTGCTGTATGCTAAGTAAAAAGTCGTATTTAAAATCGTTTTTCCATACATCAATGCCGTAAAATTCCAGTAATGGATTAACGAAGAATCCTGATTTAATTTCGGCTACACTACCCATAAGACGAGACCTGTCATTAAGGTGCATTAAGTTGGTCAGTGCATATCTCTGAAATCAGTCGCTCAGTCACAGCCACGTTATGGTATCTCAATCGACTTCGAAATTTTCTTCCCATCAAGACTAAGATTTTACTTGTGCATGCTTTGGTCTTTCTTATAATTGATTATGCAGACGTATGTTATTACGGCCTCAACGACGGTCAAGTTTATTCATCTGAATTCATCTGAATAAACTTGACCGTCTCTTAAATAACTCTTTGCGCTTCATCTTCTGTCTTCGTAAGTTCGACCATATTTCTCAATATCGCGATAAATGAAAATAGTTTACAATTCGACAATATAGAGACATCCGATTACTATGTTATAATATTACTATATTATTATTATACTACTATATATTATATTATTATTAGTATACTATATTATTATTATTAGTATACTATATTATTATTATATTATTATTATGTGCGGTTTGCATTATTGGCGACGTAAAGGTCACCCACACCCTCGAGCCTTTACAATTGCGTCGAGAGATAGCGGCACTGAGCGCTTTCTACCGATTGTATCACGGCGAGTGCTCAGAGAAATTATTCTCCCTCATTCTTGCTTCCCCTTTCCTTCAGAAGTCCACGCGTGCTGGCTCTCGATGTCACCGCCTAACTGTGACATCAATTCCATCACGCACGAAGAAATTTGGCAACTCTTTTCTTTGTCGCACCTCCAAAACATGGAATTCTTTACCAGCACATGTGTTCCTCTCCTCTTATGACCTGGGTTCCTGTGCAAGTCATTCTTCCTGACTGCACTAGCCGTCGTCTCGTTTGGACTCTACTACCACTTACCATCAGGTGGAGTAGAGAAATTGGCCCTACCGGGTATTATAAAAAAAAAATCTTCTCTTTTCTCTATTCTCTTTGACCCTCTCTCCTGATTATTTGAAAGGGAATTTCAAATTTCGGTGTGATAATCACAATCGCCAGTTACGTTCTAAGGATTCTTACCTTCTTTCTGTTCCTATTCATACTTCCGGTTTCGTTTCTAATTCTTACTCCGTTCAAGCTGTCCGATTATGGAACAAAGTACCCGAACATATAAGAAAAGCTACCTCTAAATTTACTTTTAAGACTCGCTCTACGTGAGCACATTTTGCCAGAAAGTTCCTAAGCCCCTAGTTCTCATGACATCTATAATGCACTATTATTTATATGTTTATACTACAGATATTTTAGATCGATATTAATTTCGTAGATATTATCTATACTAATATATAAAGCTGAAGAGTTTGTTTGATCCGGCTAATCTCAGGAACCATTGGTTCGAATTTAAAAATTGTTTTTGTGTTGTATAATCCTTTTATCGAGGAAAGTTCTAGGCTGATTTTTATTAATAACTAGCGGGTGTAACCGCGGGCACAGCTAGTATGTGTATATGTATGTGTACATGTTTATTTATTCTATAGTTTTATATATATGTATATTTTGTGTACAATTAATTATTAATTACCGCCTTCATGGGTTTCTGTTTGACCTAAAGGTTGACTGGCAGTGAATGCATTCAGGCATTAAATCCGCCTTTTGTTCCACTTACTTTATGGTGCTCGATAAAGCCTTTAAATAAATAAAATAAGCAAGACGTGCCTAATACAGGAGATTTAATATAAATTGTATTGTATCACTTGGTGGTAGGTCTTTGAGGCAGCACCACCACAGTACATACCACCCACTTATCATATACCCTACCACAAATCAGCAATACTTTTGTTGTGTTCCTGTTTGAAGGTCAGAGCGAGCATTACTACAAGGTTAATGGTTAATATTTCAATTTTTTCAGATGACAGGTGTAGTTGGTTTAAGTGCTGTTGAACAAAGGTCACACATAAACTACCAAAAGGTTCAAGAAGCTTCTCATATCACAAGTAAGTTCCATTAATACTTACTAAATATGTACCTAATTACTTTTTAAAATTTTGCTATTTTTAACAAAATAATTTTAAAATAAGTATTTTTAATAATTTATTTTTTATAATTACCATTTAACTAACTTAATTAAAATTCTAGAAATAATACAATTTATAGACCAAAAGACAAAGTTTTTTTTTAAATTTTGTAATGGTAATATTAATCGCAATAAACGCGAAACCATTGAAGAAAATAACTTGAACTTAAAAAATAAATTTCCGTTGTTTTGAGTGTCACTATCATTATTATCAGCGCATCGAAATTCATATGTATAGCAAAGCTTACATCGATCTGAGGTATGGACTAAACGAAACTTTATCCTTAGTTTTTGGCGTCACCATCTGGTAGCCCATTTGGTCGTCTGGCTTCGTAAAATAAATTTAAAAAAATCTTACAAAAAAACCACTTATAACTAGGGGACACCCGGGTTTGAACCGGGGACCTCTCGATCTGCAGTCGAATGCTCTACCACTGAGCTATATCCCCATGATAAATCACATCAAAAACACAGACAATATCTTATCTAAATAAATGTAGATAAAACAAACTTATCAGTGACAGTTAATTAAAAAAATATATTAATTGATAATGATTTGATAAAACAAAAAATCTATTACCTCGTTTTAAAAAGTTGAATAGTTAAACATTGATATGTCTCTTTCATTCATTATTGATTTGAAATAAGAAAGACAAAGACTAATAAAAAAACCGTTGCTTAAGTTATTACTTAAACAATATTTATCGGTTTTTGTCTTCAATGGAGTCTGGCTGATACTTTTATTTGACTGGAAGCAGATATGTGGGGCTGTTAGCCGAGTTCCATAGTACCGACTAAAAACAAGCGGTGCAGTCTTCGCCGATATGACTTAAGAACATACCATTATAACGTCAGGGACGCAAATTATAGAAACAATTTTAAAAACAATCTGCATCAGGTCATCGACCCCTCCTGGATTAGATGAGGTCGATGACCTTTAAACAACCCACGCGTCTTTATCGTATGCGTATATATTATGTCATCGGAATCTATGACACATAATAAAAATTGCATTTTTTATTAATGGAATATAATCGAAATTGTTATGACTACATTTATTAAAATAAATATGATAACAATAAAGTTATATGTGTTACTGCCTCGTTAGTCTAGTGGCTAGATATAAGGCCGCAGACCCGGAGGTCCTGGGTTCAATTCCCAGGTCGGGCCAATAAATAGTTATTGGGTTTTTCTGTCAGAAAAATGTCAGTAGCAGCCCGGAGACTGGAAGTTGGAAGTGTGTACACTTCCGTGCCTCGGAAAGCACGTTAAGCCGTTGGTCCTGCGCCTGAACTCTTTCCGGTCGTGTTGGATTGCCGTCCCATCGGATTATGAGAGCTAAGGAAAAGAGAGTGCACCTGTGTTTGCGCACACACTTGTGCACTATAATATCTCCTGCGCAGTTGGCTAATCTCTCTTGAGATTGGCCGCCGTGGCCGAAATCGGTCTGGAGGACCTTACATGTGTTATACACACTCAGCCTTTATTGTGTGTATTACAAAACAAAATTAAAAACAGCTAGAGAACAAATCATTACCGCCTGGAATTACGTCAAGAATAATAATAATCACAATTCCGATTCTCTGAATGTAGAGTGAATCTTACCTTCTAGTAAAGAATATGCGGTAATCGTATATGATTTGGCTACCTCTCATGTCGGACACACTTTATGTACCTATTTTATAAGTTAAGGAATGCTCACATGTCAAAATGGTCTAACAATGAAGAATAATATATATCTGCTTCTTCTTAACGTGTCGTCTCCTTACGAAGGTTGAAAATCACTGCATTGACTATCTAATATAAATATATATTTTTTATTGTAACAATCATCGGGGATATAGCTCAGTGGTAGAGCATTCGACTGCAGATCGAGAGGTCCCCGGTTCAAACCCGGGTGTCCCCTAAATCAAGTTTTTTTTTATATAAATACTTACATTTCTTTCTTTTTCTTATAAATTTAATTAATAATAATTTAAAGAAATTAATTAGTAATATTGAGAAGTTACGATTTTACAATCTTTGTATATTGCTGATGCAATTCTCATCATGTCGATGAAAGCACGTCGATGCGTCATACAAATATAATTAATATATATTTCAATAAACTGACAACAAAGTACATAAGTATTATTTATATTAATGTAAATAAATAAATAAAAAGGCTTTAATTTCCTACTCTTACATTCTTTTATGTTACAAGTGTACTGTTTTAATACACTTAGCTATACATATATTTGTATTCTATAAATATGATATATATAATAATAATAATAATAAGGTCCTCCAGACCGGTTTCGGTCACGGCGGCCAATCTCAAGAGAGATTAGCCAACTGCGCAGGACATATTATAGTGCACAAGTGTGTGCGCAAACACAGGTGCACTCTCTTTTCCTTTGCTCTCATAATTCGATGGGACGGCAATCCGACACGACCGGAAAGAGTTTAGGCGCAGGACCAACGGCTTAACGTGCTTTCCGAGGCACGGGAGTGTACACACTTCCAACTTCCAGACTCCGGCTACTGAGCCGGACAGAAAAACCCAATAACTATTTATTGGCCCGACCTGGGAATTGAACCCAGGACCACCGGGTCTGCGGCCTTATATCTAGCCACTAGACCAACGAGGCAGTCATATATATATATATATATATTATATATATATATATATATATTATATTACCCATACATACATACACACATTATAAATACACTTTTTTTTTGTAATAATTATGAATATTAACTATCTTAGCTTTATAATTTAGTTTCGCTAAGTATTATCTGCAGGAACCCCATATTGGGTAAAGGCCTCCTCCAAATATATTAATATAATATATTAATAATATCCAGGGACATTATTCACACAAGGCCATCTGATCCCAAACTAAGCACTAAGCTCGTACTATGGAAACCAGACAACTGATATACTACAAATACTACTTTTCTTTTGTAAATACATAATGGTCCTCCAGACCGATTTCGGCCACGGCGGCCAATCTCAAGGGAGGGAGCCAACTGCACAGGACATATTGTATTACACAAGTGTGAACGCAAAGACAGATGCATTAATTTCAAACTCTCGTAATCAGATGGGACGAAAAACCCGTACGACCGGAAAGGGTTCAGGCGCAGCACCAACGGTTTCACAAATTTCCGAGGCACGGGTGTGTAAAGAATTTATGATGAGCGGGTGGTTCCTACCCAAAACGAAGTTAAAGTTAAAAATTTCTTGTATGTTACGCGATATCTATCTCGATCAACAAAATATAGAACCGCTTACTATAATTATTATATTTATTCTTTAAATAAATTAGTGTGGTATCATTTATATTCAAAGAAGTAATTGTACTCGTGGGTGCAATAAAGGCGATACTAGGGGCAATCGTCATTTGTTTCTCGATATAGATCTGTCTCATTTGAGTAGTGTGTTTGGCCATTTCAAATAAAAATACAATTCTGATCTTGTATATTGCGTGTAATTGTAAAGGATGAGATATAAAACAAATCCCGCTTAGTTACTTTCGCCAGTTCTTATCAGATCTGAGGTGTTTATTTCCGAAACGGTGGTAGATTTATGACAATCAATATAAGTAAGTGTAACGTTTCTATATCGAATAAAGATTAATGAAAAGAATGAACCAACTCATTTTAATTTACAAACTTTAATTATAGTATATACTTACATATATTAACTATTTAAACATTGTTTAATGACTGTGTAGTTAAATAGAGATTTATTTCTTTCTATTAGTATTGATTTGACATACGAAAGAATGAGACACAGCATTGTTTAACTAATCACCAGTTAAGCAACGTTTATCTGTTTTAAAAAATTACGTTGAAACATGTTTAAAATAAGAACAACATATAAAATGATTGCTTTTGAAATGTTTACAATAACTAATGAAATAGCTGATTAGGTATATAATCGATGACCGTTAAAGACGAAGACTAAGCACGTTTTTTAGATACATAAGACTCTGTACATACTTTATAGTTTTTATTTAATAATATATTTATGATTCAACATGATTCATAACGGGGATATAGCTCAGTGGTAGAGCATTCGACTGCAGATCGAGAGGTCCCCGGTTCAAACCCGGGTGTCCCCTATATACTTTTTTAATGTATTTTAATTAACGATTTCGATATTAAAATAAAACGATAAGTATTTTTAGCAGCAGTTTTAATGTTGAAATTAAATTTTATTTTAGTATTTATTTTTATTTAGTGAACAATTAAAAATAAGTTCATAAGTGTTACTTATAACTTTTTAAAATTCTATATTTTCATGAATAATAAATATGATAATTCATTTGTTTGTATTATTATTAGATTTTATTTAATCCTGTTAGATTTCGATACAAAAGTGATAATAAAAGCGTATTCAAATAAAGAATTCTTTACTTTTTTTAATTCTGATATTATTCTTATTTTTTATTCATGACGTAATATGCTCGAGAGAATTGCTAATGCTCTGACTATTTGTTCTTTTAAGAATCAATAATAACAGAATAAGGTTAAGAATCTTATATTACAAAGTTTCCGAGATGGCACAATACGTCGAACATAGAGTTGGTACCAATCATACACCTCCAAAAAGCTATATTAATTGTTACTGTTGAATTCCGTTTTGAAGGATAAGGAACATCTTAGTTACTAAGATTGGTGTCGCATTGACAATGTAAGGCATGATTAATATTTGTTATAGTGGTCTAAGCACATCATATACGGGTGAATCTGCGGACAAATATTAAGGGGTAATGTTGTTTTGATTTTAATTCCTTAGAACCTGAAGATGCAATGAACAAGCTCGGTGTGCTCGTCTCCACAGGGATCAGCGTGATGTCATATCTGTTCATGATTACTGGTCTCTGCTTATTGTATGGTACTTTAGCGGTGAGTCGAATTTAGTATTTAATCAAGCAGATTTAAAAAAAAAAATATTTGAGAGGAACCAAAGACAAAATTAAAGGGTATTAAAACTCTTATATTGGATTTAAATTTAAAAAAAATAACTATATTGACTAATCTGAACAAATAAATAAAATTGAAAACTATGATTTCAAATCGGCTGCCTCTTTTTATCATCATCATCATCATCATCAAATCGTACAACAGCCAATCGTAGTCCACTGCTGAACACAGGCCTCTCCCAAGGTGCGTCAAAGCTCCCGGTCATCTATATAATACTAAGTTTAAAAAAAGAAATTGGCAATCTAAATTGAATATAAAATAATATCAGTGAATTGAATTTATTCTGAAACGGTAAAATATTTTTAACAATTTTCTGCTTCTTCAAATTCACGTTCCTTTGAAAATTAGTCGCTAAATTTCGAACCAATAAACTTGATCGTTCAAATCTTTGATAACTCTAAAGAGAAATTCAAATTTGGTCTACAAGTATATTTACGTTTTCTCAGAACATAGTCAAAGTATTACCTCATCAATTACCTCTGAAATTATCTTTATAAAAAGTTTGAAGACGACTCCATATGTAACAAACATATCAATATATTATAAGTAAAAGAATTGTATTTATATAAATTATAAGTATGGTAATATCCTGTAAGTTTTCATTAGTCATGTCATCTTCTCTCATTTTGGGGAGAAGGTTTGAAGCCTAAAGCTGCTCGAATGCGTGCGGTGGTTACAGATGTGGCAGATTTTCAACCGACACGTCCTTTTCCTCGCGATGTTTTCCTTCACCACCAAGGACGAGATGAATAATAAACACAAATTTAAAGCACATGACACATGAAATTCAATGGTGCTTCCCCGGGTTTGAACTTACAATTATTAATAAGATTTTCGTGCTCCAACCGCTGGGCCAACTATATAGTACAATTTATAAAGAGTTGTTTGAAAAACTACTAAAACGATTGTCTTAAACGTCAAGTTATGTTGGTTATACTAAATTTGGTTATATTTCGTATATTTTCTGAGATATAGTTAAATCTGTGCGTATAGGCTGAGAGAAGGATGCTTAGTAGAATGCTTGCCAAGATTCGAACTCACGTTCTAAATTTAAATGTCAAGATTTTGGCAAGATCTATCTCCTGGACTATCTCAGCTGTGTATTAGTCTTAAACAAATATACATATATTTTTTAATACATATATTATAGCGTCACGCACTGACTTCCTAATAAGCACTAAATAGATAGACATAAAATTTATTAACTTTGTATTTGAATTGTTGGAAAACACTACTGAGACTTGCTGGTTCTTCCCGGTAGAATCTGCATTCCGAACTTAATAATCCTCTTAAGTGTCGATTCAAAAGTACTTATAAAAGCCAACTTGGATGAAGTATATTATGATTATGTAACGCGGACTTTTCTTTAGAAATGTTTTAAAGTCACAATTTCATAAAACATTATTTCCATTTAAATTTATTGTATAAGATAGCGAAGGAAGCTCTCACGTGGCAAGTGCCGATCTAATCGACAAATATCGCATCAGTACAGGGTTGGAATTCGTAGAATAATTATACTATTTGTACCATTATTTCATAGTGTGTATGTAGTATTGTAATGCCACTATACTACGCGAAAATACCATAATTTTATCTAGGCCGACCGATTTGTTTTATGTATTATATAATGCTGTTTATTTAAAAAACAAAGATGATATCACGTTAAAAAGACTGAAATAACTAAAAAAAAAGGTCATCCATATTACCCTTCACTGGAAAATTATAAACGGGCCACAGCTACAAGTGCAGTAACAGTATAAACATCAAATGTAGTATAATTTTGGCAAAATTGTATTATTTTATTTGAAATGAAGCATTATTTTTTTGTACCTGATTCCAACTCTGCATCAGTAGCTAGGTTGCACAAAATATACGTAAAAAACTTAAAACCCAGTCTTTTATATTATATACTAGCTATCTGCAAGTTCGTCTGGGTAGGTACCACCCACTCATCAGATATTCTACCGCAATACAGCAGTACTTTGTATTGTTGTGTTCTGGTTTGAAGGGTGAGTGAGCCAGTGTAATTACACATACATACGTAATTACACAAGGGACATAACATCTTAGTTCCCAAGGTTGGTGGCGCATTAGTGATGTAAGCGATGATTAACATTTCTTACAGTGCCAATGTCTATGGGCGTTGGGGACCACTTATCATCAGGTGGCCCATATGCTCGTCCGCCTACCTAAACAATAAAAAAAAAAAAATCCGACCTAGCTTCGCATGGGTCAAATAAAGGTCTAAATAAAATGTTTACGAGTATATCACAGTATACAATATAACTATTGGTTTACGTGGTGAACGAAGGTAGAGCTCTCAGTCGCCATGTTTTCCTAAATCAGTGCATGCTATATACATACAGACATATTTCGCTATATGTTTGTGTTATACTGAGAGTTCATTATAACTATGTGTTTTTGGAACGAAGTTCTTTTACGCGGCTTACAGTAGAGTGAAATAGCAGCGGCCCAAGGTCACGTGAGTAACGAAATAGCGTTCATACTGTGCCTACCAAATGCTAAAAGAGGTTGAGGTTCTTTTTGGTGTGACAAAAAAACAGTAATATAATCAATTCATATCTAAATTTTAAAACATGGTTAGAGTCTTTTGGTTAGAAAAATATCGCACAGAACTTCGTTCCCGTCGGGGGTCCCCACGACCGCACAATTTATTTTATTTTACTTTAATTTTATTTGTCTTTAATTATAAATGTTTTCGATAACCATATAAACGTAATTTAACCTCGACAGACTTTTGTTCTTGCCAATTTTGTAATTATTAATAATTAATCATTAATAATTCTCCAGGATGAAGAGGGAGTCGTCCAAATCTTCGTCTGGGTGACTTTTTTTAACGTCATCCTCGGTTTCATCATGGTGGTGGCCACGGCATTTGAGTGCCTCGTGAAAGATAGTTGCATATTGAGCGGACTGGATTGGCTGTCAGCTTCCGCTTTACTGGTTTTAGTCGTTTGCTATTTGTTCTGTGAGATTATTTTCTATTTCTATCTCATATTGTTTTAACAATAAATATATAATAATAGTCCTCCAGACCGATTTCGACCGCGGTGGCCAATTTCAAGAGAGATTAGCCAACTTCGCAGGACATATTATAGTGCACAAGTGTGTGCGCAAACACAGGTGCACTCTCTATTCCCTAGCTCTCATAATCCGATGGATCGGCAATCCGACACGACCGGAAAGAAAGTTCAGGCGCAGGACCAACGGCTTTACGTGCTTTCCGAGGCACGGGAGTGTACCACACTTCCGACTTCCAGACTCCGTGCTGTTACTGAGAATTTTGGACAGAAAATCTCAATAACATTTTTTTGGCCCGACCTGGGAATATGTATGTATATGAGAAATAAGCATATTGCTGTTGTTCTAAATAGATCAATTTAAAAAATAAGCTTAACTTCGCTGTAGCTTTACTTGGTCATAAGGATAAATCATTAGTGTGCAGAAATATAATACCTTATATATTTATATATAAGCGAAACAAAAGTCATCACGAGATCTCCTAAACTATGCGCCCCATTGAATTGAAATTTGTCACAGTTACTTCTTCCCCGACGTAGACGCTCACTAAGAATGGATTTTACCCAAATCCTATCGAAAATACATTTTTCTTCTTATATACCCGTGCGAAGCCGGGTCGATTAGTTTCAAATAAAAATAATTATATTTTCATTTCAGTGTGGATATATTTTATCTGTGTCGCCAATAGTTACGTCATGGGTGTTTATGCCTAATTTGGAATTCCAGAAATCGTATGATTGAAAATAATAATCTGGAATTCGAATGGCGTTTGTGTATACTACTAATTTATTTATAGGTTGGTAATTTTTGAAGTGACAACTTCTTATGGGATCCCCCCCATCCCAACCGCTTCGTAACGTAACGCGTTACGATGCCACTATTACCGACGCGGACTGCTTTACCTGAGAGCTACCAACCTAACGCCATCTAGCGTATACAGATAGTACTTATAATAATTTAGCAACTCTCAAGTACTAATTCAAATTATATTTATTAATAAATATTATCACTTCTGTTGAGCGTTTTTTTTACTTAATAATTAATATAAAAGGTAATATGTTAATGATGTATAGTATTATATAAATATATTTTAATACCAAGTTATAAGGTATGTTGTGATGTCAATTTCTTTCCTAATTAATGTAATTATTAAATCATTTACTTCATTTCTCATATTATACATTAGAACGAGTGCTGTAAAGACGTATCATACAATCTTTAAGTGAGTAATAACTGTGTTTAATTAATAATTACTCAGAGGATAGCAAGTCTCTATTGTTTAAGATTCATTGAGATTGTCCGCTGTCGTAGCTAAAATTCGGTTTAAAGGTGTAATTGGATCGTTATAATCTGTTGAATATTAATTAACAAACTGCGTACAAATATAGAAAATTAATTACAAAATTATAAATACAGCTTATAAGTGTTTTTTTATGTGTAAACATGTTAGCGCTCGGTACACGGTAGGCTAACTGGTAAGTGGTCACCAACGCCCATAGACAGTGGCATTGGAAGATTTGTTAACCATCGCTTACATCGCCAAAGCGCCACCAACCTTGAGAACTAAGATGTTATGTCCCTTGTGCCTGTAATTACACTGGCTCACTCACCCTTCAAACCGGAACACAACAATACCAATTAATGCTGTTTTGCGGTAGAATATCTGACGAGTCGGTGGTACCTACCCAGGTGAGCTTGTAGAAAGCCCTTCCACAACGTAAATTCCTATGAATCCCTTGACCACCATTTTTCCTCTTATCTCGGATCGTTCATAATTTTAAATAATTTCCAGCTATATAGAACGTGGCATAATAACAAGAATGCGACCGTATTTCGTGGTCCAACTAGGAAGTGAGCAATGACGTCACGATTGAACGTGGTTTGAAGAAATAATCTAAACGCGTGCCGCGTCATATCGAATATTGATCACGAATTTTGAATTTGTATTGAGATTGTGATCTCAATTTATCTTTAAAACAATGATTTAATATATTAAAGGCCTGAAGGTAATGGAAATCTTCTGGTCGCTTCTTGTAAGTTTTTTTTTTTTTTGTAAATCGTTTTAATATTGTGAATGTGAAAGTGAGTTAGTATATTTGTTGGTTTGTTTGTCACATCTTAACTGCTCAGCGGATAATCGTGAAACTTTGTGTACACGTTTTCAGGAATACAGAAAAGGATACCGAACACCTACAAGCCCTACCCCTCGCGAGCGAAACTGTGGTTGGAAACTAACTGGATATAGTTGAGTAACTCTTTGTAAATGACTCGATTATGTGTTATTCCGCCATTGCTCCAGTTGGTTGGTCTTTACGCATCTGGCTGATTTTTTTAGCTGACAGTTGCAGGTCTGATTTTCACGATATTTTTCTTTACTAAATCAATTATATGCCATAAATTGTAAACAACAATTTAACACATTAAAAATGTACGTCCTTACTTCAAAACATTGCTTGCTGTTTAGTTAAACACTGATTTATCTGTCTCTGTCATTATTGATTTCACCATCGAAACAAGATTCGTCATTGTAATTTTTTTTTTTTAATTTAATCAATTTTGTTTTCTTTTAATATGAATTTAGAATTAGACTATAATATAATAGATAACTATAGAAACTATTAGCTGAGTCATACTTTTACTTGCATTATTCGTAAATATAAATTTTTTATCGCCTGATGCAATATTGTACCAATATTATTGCACCATCCTATAACGTCAATAAGAATAAAATTCCATTACGTA
Source organism: Nymphalis polychloros (assembly GCA_905220585.2). Taxonomy (NCBI): domain Eukaryota; kingdom Metazoa; phylum Arthropoda; class Insecta; order Lepidoptera; family Nymphalidae; genus Nymphalis; species Nymphalis polychloros. Next base: position 1,958,019 of record HG992264.1, on the reverse strand, counting down.
TAACATGTCGTCAAATCACTGTGTTGCTTTTGCCTGATTACAGGGACTTTGAAGTTGCCGACTATTGGTGGATCCCAACGGTCTGTGCGCTCGCAACACGCTCGCCACGGCGCGTTGACAACAGCTAACGTAAAATTAAAGGCAGCTTAAACTAAAATTTAGATTTATCTATTTAACTGTGGCTATTATTAAACGTAGTAAGACCGATTAAATTTTTGAGAAGTCAAAGTAAGCTTTTAGGGAAATACTTATTAAGTTTTCATATCTTATCAATTGTTTGTAATCTAACTTACTGGTGTCAGGTGTACAGCTGAGTTTGTTGTTTTACAATGTTGCATTCTTCATCACAAAATTACTGACTCGAAGTTCAACCTGCATAGTTAATTATTTACTTGCATTCTCTCGAACTTCGAACTTTCCAGTCAGTTTACATGTACTCGATAGATAAATTATAGAAAGATACTTTATAACATTACAAATTAAATCTTGGATGAAATAGATTTTCATATATTAATATTTTATATCAAAGCTAGACCTTATCGGGAAATAATTTATATAGTAAAGTCATCATATTCACTTTTCTTGTCTTTCTATTGTTCTTTTACGTTCGTAGTCATTTTTACAATTTTTTGTATTGGATAAATGTATTTTTTTTTTATTTATTATAAATTAAAATTGTAATAAAAATGTTTTATTTTTTAATTGATCGGTTGTTCTTACTTATAGAAATATTTAAATTTGTTTTAGTATCATAATTTTGTTCGAGTATGTACGACTTAATAGGTATTTGTCGTGAAATATCAGATTGTACTGTTGGGAGAACAAAAGAGCGATTGTATGGCTTTGAAAAACGTTATCGGGCCAGCTATTGCTGTTTCTAAATTTCTGATCAGAGACAGAAAAACTAGGCTATAGATGTTTTTGTTCAACTGTCGTCTGTCATCATCGAGAGCCAGATTATAATATCTGATTCAACAAAGCGTAGGCTATAAACGGGACTAAATCAATGTTCGAGTACATCTAAAGAATTTTTGTTATCGTACCGTGAAACTATGTCAAGGAAAAGGGAGAAATTTCCGTTTAACCTTTAGGAAGTTGTAATAAATTATATATAAGCTAGCTTTCACGGTGGGCACGGTGGGAATTAGACCTTTGACCTGTCTTGGGATTCAAGCTTTCTCCATACAATTTCATCAAAATCGGTCTAGTGGTTTAGTCATGGAAATAACAGACAGACAAAGTTACTTTAAAAAAAGCGAAAGCGAACCAAAAGGCATAGTGAGTAGAATATGTTACAAATTTTTACTTATTTTCTAATGACAGATATATTATAAAATGTATCACAAAGTAAATCCGATCAAATAGAATAATTACAATTAATTAAGTTACATTATTTATCACGTCGGGGTCACCAGTTTGGAGTTGAGTGGAATAAGGTGTAAGGTTCCTCATCCACCATTGAAAAGGGAGGATCTCCGACCAGACGGGTGTTGGTCTGGTGGGCTACTGCCCGACGGTTGTTGTCGGGTTCTTGTATATATGTTCAATCGCTCGGATAACTTTAATATCGCGATGTAGGATACGTCAGTTTTTAGTTTTCGTATGTGGCCAGATAGATGTCGCTACAAATTATATAAATTAAGATATAAAATACAATAATTAAATTAAGTTAGAATTAAATATCTAAATAGTTGCATGTCGTGCACATGTCGGATTAGCCATACAGCTATCGTTAATATTGCTGTTTCGAAGCTACTGACTAGAGACGCGCAATGCTTATGAAAGCACACTACACGCCTCAACGAACAGCCCTGAGGCGCTGAAGAAGCGAGGCAACCTCATCACCGCACTGATCTCATTATTATATCGGTCTCCGACATCGATTTATGGCCTAATATCAATTATCAAGTTTTCAATTACGCCACATTGTAAAAACAAATGCCGGATTTTATACATTTGTGATTATTTTTAATCTATTTTTCTCGATCTGATTGAAATTGTTTCGTTGCCTTGTTATTTTCTCTTTTGTCGAAATAATTGAAAATTTACATAATATTCATTAGACAAATATTTTTCTGAGTCTCGGGCTTAAATTTATTTTGAATAATGATGATAAAATATCTAAATAATATATTTTTATTTACAAAATGTAATTGAACTGTATTTATTGATAAGCTTAGCTTATGTTTTTTTATGTTCGTACCAATGTGTAATTAATAACAGGCAAAATTGAAACATAAAAATTAATGATTAATCAATATAAATCTTTATGTACACGCTATTTTCCGAAACTGCGGAACGGATTTTCATGTGGTTTTCACAGATTGATTAGGCTCAGCTAGGAGCAATATTAAGGCTTTGTTTCATTGAAATCGGATGACAGTGATAAGTTATCGTTATTTAATGTAATTTTAAATTTGACTCCTATACATATTATTTATCATGATCATCATCATCAGCCTTTCGTCGTCCATTGTTACGGACATAGGCCTCTCCAATGGCACGCCACTGAGCTCGATCTTCAGCTCTCAATATCCATCCGCTGCCAGCCACTTTGCGTATATCGTCACTCCACCTAGCCGGAGGGCGTCCTACACTACGTTTGCCGAAACGTGGTTTCCACTCCAGAACACGTCTACACACGGCTGTCGGTTCTGCGACAAATGTGTCCAGCCCACTGCCATTTCAGCTTGCTAATCCCTTGGGCTATGCCGATTACTTTGGTTCTCTTTCGGATTACCGCATTTGGGATTCGATCCTTCTGAAAACCCCCGAGCATAGCCCTCTCAATAGCTCGCTGAGCGACCTTAAAATGGTGGACCAAACTGTCACACTGTTAATGTCTACGTCTCGGCTCCGTAGGTCATAACTGGTAGGACGCACTCGTTGAAGACTTTTGCCTTCAAGCATTGCGGTATCCGAGACGAAAAGACTTGATCAAGTTTCCTATACGCTGCCCAGCCCAGTTGTACTCTTCTGCGTGCCTCCTTCTCGAAGTTGTTTCGACCCAACTGCAAAGTTTGCCCTAGGTAGACATATTCCTGAACAACTTCGAGAGGAACTACGTTAAGAACTATTGGTTCCGGATCAACGTGTCCATTGAACATTATCTTGGTTTTGTCCAAGTTCATCCGGAGACCAATTCGAGCAGAAGAATCAGCCAGGCTGCTCAGCATATACTGCATGTCCTGCACGGTTTCTGCCTTGATGACAATATCGTCCGCAAATCTCAAGTGTGAAAGGTACTCACCGTTTATGTTTATGCCCCGCCCTTCCCAGTGCAGCGTCTTGAATATATCCTGTAATGCATTAGTGAACAATTTCGGGGAAATGACATTCCCTTGTCTCACTCCTCGATGCAAGAGAATAGGGTCAGACTGCTGATTCTGTACTTGGACGGTCATAATAGCAGCGTCATGCATACCTTTCAGCACTTGGTTATATCGCCAATCGATTTGGCACCGTTGTAAGGACTCCAGAACAGACCAGGTCTCAATAGAGTCAAAAGCCTTCTCATAGCCCACAAATGCTAAGCACAGGGGCTGATTATACTCCTCCGTCTTCTGTATAATCTGCCGCACTGTGTGAATGTGGTCTATGGTTCCGTATCCTCTTCGAAACCCGGCCTGTTCTGGGGGCTGAAACTCGTCAAGTCTACGCGCGAGACGATTCGTGATTACCCTGGAAAACAGCTTATAGACATGGCTCAAGAGGGAAATAGGTCGGTAGTTCTTCAATAAGGTTATGTCTCCTTATTTGAAGAATAACACCGCAATACTCTTGCTCCATGCCTTTGGAGTTCTCCCCGAAAAGATGACAGAATTTATTATGCGTTGGAGCTGCGCTAGTAGAGATTTTCCAGCTGCTTTTAATAGCTCCGTTGTAATTCCATATTCCCCAGGGGCTTTTCCATTTTTTAGCTGTCCCAAAGCCATCACGATTTCGTCTTGGCTGACTTCTGGCAGCTCTTCTGTGAAGTAGGTTGGGGTGGCTCTAGGATCTTTAGGGTCGGCTTGGGGACGAGGCACTTCTGACGTGTATAGTTTACCGTAGAAGTCCTGCACTTCCTTCAAAATCTCGAGCTTAGAAGCGACGACTGTTCCCTTTGAAGTGGTCAACTTCGTCAGATGGCTTCGGCCTAGTTATTGAGCGAAGACTTTTGACCCCTGGTTTCGCTCGATCTTTCTTTTATATAATCAGCGAACCGGTTTTCCAGTTTTAACTGAAATGTATTAGACTGAACCGGTTGGAGCAGATTTGGCCGGAGCATAGACCTCATCAGAAGAGCGCGCTCAAGATTATAGTCAATATTTAGAGTGCCTCTTACAAGTCGGTGATCACTTCCTGTATTAAACCTTGTGATCACAGAGACATCTCTAAATATTCGCTTCTTGTCCGTCACGATGAAGTCAATCTCGTTTCTAATCACAGCGTCAGGGCTTCGCCACGTCCACTTCCGTTGAGGCTGTTTCTTAAAGAAAGAGTTCATCAAAAATAGCCCCTTTTTCTCAAGAAAGTTGACAAGCATTTGCCCCCTATGATTCCTGCTTCCAAATCCGTGTTGTCCTACTACCGTTTGACTGCTAGTTTGTACTCCCACTTTAGCGTTGAAGTCCCCCATGACAACATTGAAGTGGACATTTTGGGTGGTGTGCAATCCCTTAGAAATGTCTTCATACATTTCTTCCACTTCATCATCCGAGTGTGTCGAAGTCGGTGCATATACTTGGATAACCTTGAGGCTATACCTCTTGGTGAGTCTGATCACCAAGATATATTCTACCCTTGCCGACACACTGGAGATTTCTAAGATGTTGTCAGAGAGAGCCTTGTGGACCAAGAAGCCGACGCCACCATGGGATGGTTGGTTTCCCTCTCTGAAGTACATAAGATGGCCTGATGGTTATACCGCCATTAGTCGGTTGCCAGAGCCTCGTTTGTTGACCGGCAGGATGCACCACGTGCAGGTGAGGTTGGCTTGGAGCAGTTAGATGTAGGTGTCCCTTACATCCCAATATTATTTATCAAAAAGCAACAATGAATAAGCTTATAAAAAAGAGTGTCGGCGATAAAAAAAGAGTAAATAAAAAAGCGTTTTCTTTAAATCATCGTAATAAGACCGACTTTCAGGCGGACGAAGCGACTAGTCACCAGCTATCTTATAATATTAGTCCAATGAACGATAAACGTTTAATATAACCAAAAACAGTCTAAAGATTAATTTTTATATTTTTCTACAAGCTTAAAACGTAGTAACTTGATTAGCTAGTATCAAATAGCTTCGCCAGTTAATAGGAAAGTTTGCTTGAGAATATTACCGTAATGGATGATTCATGGACTTACACATTAATGGTATTACATCTTCGTATTACGAAGATATTTTTGGTATTGAAGTTGACATGTTATATAAAGCTATATATAATACGAGTGTATATAAGCTATTCTAAATAAAATTAAATAAATTTATAATAATTTGATAGGTGTATTAATAATTCTCATACTCTGATGAATCATAGAAGTGTAATGTACTACCAAATTCGTATCTCCCATCCGAGAATTTCTTGACAGAAAAACACAATATACTTTATTTGCCTATCGATGATTTGAACCTAAGAATATGAAGCTATTATGAGAATAAATATATTTTTGTTGAGTTGTAATAACATTAATATGTAGGACGAATTCTAATGAACATTAGTGACATGAGAAGGTAATTATGACGTAGTGTTGTTTTGCAAAGAAGGTGCGAGATTTATATGTTGGTTAAGATCGCATTAAAACCTCAGAATGGTTGACAAATATTTATTATAATGACCGCGCACTCACATATATATATACAGATTTACAGTGTCGTAATATTTCTATCATTTGCTGGGCAATTACTACTTCTCGCAGGTGCACAATTTCCTTCATATCTGATGGATTCTCTCTAGTCAATTCGTCAACGATCTCAAGCATCATGGCGACGGCACAGAAGTAATAGTACAGTCCAGTACAGTTAAATAATTCTGTTTGAAGCCGGTGGAATATCTTGTCAAGTATATTTATGGAATATAAGAAAAAATAGTTTTACAAATATAAACGATAAAAAAGTTAAACCTGGACATGGTTTCAACGCCCTTCGAAGTAAATTAAAGAATTCCACAGAGTACAACAAAAAAATACGAGGCGTGAAAAAAAAGATTAAGCAATAAAAGTTTGTTTCTTTATTTATATCCAGTTTCCTCTGTATTTTCCACAAAATCGTTGAAAAGGCATTTTCACACGAAAAAAGTCAAACTGTAAAGACATGTAATGTATGAAGTTAATTATTTATATATCTAATATTAAAACTTAAAAAACCAACAAGTCGCTTGGAGTGGACACGTGGCAGAGATAAAACCCCTTTGCGTCAGATTGCTGACAACGTTACACATAGAAACGTGATCACGTGACAAATCGTATACATATGTCGTTTCCATACACTTCGGCCTTCCTACAATGAAATCGACAATCGCTACGTGAGTTTATTTCGGCATAACTTCTTTGTAAAAATATTATATACTAATTCCCATGAGTTCTCTTGCGTGTTGCGTCTTTGACGTTTCTTTTGGTCTAATTTTTGGTCTTGTTTAGTACCAAATGTTCTTTTTTTGGCCATGAAAGTGTAACAGACAGACAGAGCTACTTTCACATTTATATTATTGGTATAGGCACCCAAACCGAAATTCGTATAAAATACCAAATTCATAAATTTCCAAATACGGTTAATAATTAATGATACAATCATTAAGTTGAGTAAAGTGTATGATTGTATAGATAAAACTAGACGTATCAAAGCATCCTAGTCCAATATTCATGACCGTTCGTTCGGTCTTGAATCGATAAATTCATTATAAATGGTGGAGACATTGTAACTAGTTTCCGCTAATAGTTTTAGACACAGTGAACATAGCCGGAGTTAAGATTTTTAGTGATAGAGGCTTTGCGCAAGTTCTGGGTAGATACGACCCTCTCATCAGATATTCTACTGCAAAACAGCAGTACTTGGTATTGTTGTATTTCAGTTTGAAGGCTGAGCCAGTCAATGTAATTACAGGCCCAAAGTTGGTGGCGCATTGGCGATGTAAGCGATGCTTAACATTTTAATGCCAATGTCTATGGACGTTGGTAACCACTTACCATCAGACCCATATGTTCGTCCGCCTACCTATTCTATATAAAATATTATAATGCACAAGTGTGAATGTATTCACAAGTATTCACTCATTGTGGTCTAGGCCCGACGAATCAGCAAAATGATTATACAATTTGTGTTGATAATAACACATGCGTGTGATTTTCAACTGACACGTCATGTCTCCAGACAATTTTTCCCTTAAATATGAGATTGATTACAATTTATAATGAAGTATGAATCCGTATTAGACTTTTTTTAATTGAAGATCCAATCTTCTTCAATTAACGATGAAGCGCTATCATGGTGGCGGACGCTCATCTTATTTGCAAGTGTAATTATTTATAAATGACATTATATAAGAAAGGGATGTTTATAGTCGAACAGAGATTACAAGTCTTGCGGTATAGGCGGCCACGATGTGCAAGCGATGCAGACGAAGCGTTCCATTTTCTTTTTCTTAATAATGACTCGCTTGCCTATTGTTAGAATACAATAACCTAGGAGTATATTACCTGTTCATTTTAAAGAACCTTAGAGCTACCTAGTCAATAACGAACGATGAGAGAGATATTTTTATAAAACCATTCACAACAATTTCAAAGATTCATAGTTTTTCTAGGCTTAAAATACGTAACACTAATTCCAAATAATTTGTGATTTATGTACTACAAAAACACACTCATTATAATGATATGACATTGACTATAATAATTATAACATTTAAGGGACAAAAAATTGTGAAAATGAGTAAAAACACAATGGTATTCAAACTTTTCTTTAGCAAACGGTTTTGATAGATTTATTTAGTGAACGCATGTTTGATTTATTTATTAAAAATTTTCTAGACAATCTTATATTTTAATTTAATGATACGCTTGATCTGATATGAAGATTAAATCAGTAACTGTTTACGCCGAACTACTATCTGGGGATGCCATTATACAGTAACTGAAGAAAGGCGCGAAGACTGAAGAAAGACGCGTGATAATAACTACAATTGCTCGGAAGATAATTTCCTTCTAAGAAAAACTTATAAAACGTGAACACAACACAGAGGAGATTTATTTTCCGTATCTATGAAGGAAATAAGTAACAGAAGCTATCCGTTGTACAGTCGTCTTCATAAAAAGTGAAGGAGTTCTATTTTATTATTAATAACGGCGAGCTGGTGTCAAACGACTACGAATTAGGTTGAATTAACGGAATCGAACGATAGTCGAATAATTTGTTCTAGGGGATTTACCGATTCTGATTGATGCATGTGTATGGACAATAAAAGTTATTTTTTTTTTATTAAGAAAGTATTATTTGTAGTGTTTGTAGTCCGTGATGTTAGTCGGTTCTATCGGGACTAACGATACCTGATAACCAGTTCACGGGTCGGACAGGGTTTTTGTTACACCCTGTATGGGTAAGGTTTTAGGTAAAAAATAGAATATGCACTTTGTTAGACTTTTTTTCAACAAAATTCAGTGGTTTAACCGTTTATAAGCGTAACAGACAGACGGTTAATTTCGCATATATAATATTAGTATTCACATATAGATGTCGTCAGATAAATATACATAAAAAATCCGTATCCTTCGAATTTCGATTAAATTTTTTCATCACAAAAATATAAAGTACAAACGCAAATAGAAATACGAGGCATATTTTCCATATCCGTAAAGTTGGTGAAGAGGAAATGAGAGGCTGGCTTCCTTTACACATCTAAAGTATTAATTCATTGTTATTTCTCCGACCCACTTCAGTTGTACCGTTTTACTATTACCGTTGTATTATTTACATTTCCTTTAAAATGTTCTTTGTACGTCTTATATTTGTGTTAGTCCGAATTCGAAATTCGTATCGTTTATGTAAAAACACGGTTTATGTATTATTGCTGTAATATAATTATATTATTATTGCTACTATCAAAAAAAAATGATTTTTTAATACTGGCAACATGGTATAGTTTATAGTTAATAGTATAGGGTAAAGTTTTTTGGTAAATATTTATTCCAAATTTTTATGACGTTTTTTTATCAATAATGAAGAAAAAAATTAATAAACCCGATTCCGTTCTGGCATCAACATCGAGTCCTAACACTCATTGTTCTTTTACATCTTTTTTGTTTTATTTTTAATTCCTGTAATGTAAACGAGCACTTAGTTCGGGTTGGGGTACCCGAATGATCACACATAAAATTCTAGGTTATAAAGTCATGTAGGTTAGGTTATGTTAGGTTACTTTTAAGCACATCACAGAACCGAAAAAGGCTCATATTTCTTTTTCTGAAAATAATTATTATTGTTAAAAAATTAAATCGTTTTTGTCTTATTTTTAATTTTTTTCATGTTCGAAGGGGGAAGCCCTACTCAATATTGCATGAAATATCATTTGTTATTGATAAAAAATAAGTCATAAAAATTTTAAGTCATTTATGGCAAAAGCCGCGATTGTAAATGTTTACCTTGTTTTTTTTATACAAGTAATGTAAGTGCTGAATTTTAGCAAATTTTCTAGATTACTTAGTTAAAATACCTGATGTACATTCGAAATCGATAGCCGATTTACGAACTGATTTGGCTTTAGCACAGACTGTATCTGCAAATAATTGGATCTTTGGATAAAATACCCTGTCTTATATAAATTCGTGTTAGGGAGAGAGGTTAAAATTAGCCTATATCCGTCCTTGGGTTTCAAGCTTTATTCCTAATTTTACTAAAATCGGTTCAGTCGTTTAGCCTTGAAAGCGTAACAGACAGACAGTGTTACTGTTACATTTCCTCTTCATATTAAATATATATATAAACAAAAAGGCGTATAAATAATCAGAACTACCGGAAAATCAAAAAGTTCCAACAAATATAAGACGATTTGATTACAAGTTAACAGCAATAAAAACAAAAATACGAAACTCTTATGAACTCAACGAACTATTTCAAAGATATTTTTCCTCCAATCGCTCGTCAAATGTCTACAAACAAACATTTATTTGTACTCACCAAAAACCCTTATTTCGTTTGTATAGAGTTCAGTTTTACTTGTTCATTTATTTAACGATTGAATCCCAATGATCAATGCTTCAAAAGCTCTCACTCGTGGTTTGTATGATGATTGTAATGTAGCGGTTTTAGAATTTGCTTTTTTATTCGATGCACTGAATAATATTGATACATTTTTATGTCAATATTTGTTTCGATACATACAAAAAAGTTTTTGATAATATCTATAATGATAAAATCGTTTGTCCTAACAGACTATCAAAATATTGTACCTGCTTACCGATGAATACGGACGGACAAACTGACTATCTAATAGTAATTAGTCACCATCATCCATAGATATTTGTGTTATAAGAAACATTAACTATTATTTACATCCTTGGGAACTGAGATCCTTTGGCATTTGTGTCTGTTATTACACTGGCTCACTCAACCTTCAAATCGGAACACAACAGTGATGATGACGTAAACTTGATGATTGGTTGATATTTCTACCCAGGCGACAGGCGGGCTTGCTTAAAGCAACAATTTTTAGTATTATACAAATTATTGTTTTAAGTAACATAAAATATGTGTTTTCTAAAGATTGAGACCTTAAAAATGTATGTTGGGGCCGTCTTGAAATGTCGCGCATTTTATATTGAGTCTAAATGTATTTATAAATAGATTTAAGTCTATATGTTATATATGTAAGTTAAGTACTGCTGATGATCCTTAAATAAATAAATAATATATTAAGTACTTGAAGTATAAACAAAAAACTTCACGGAAAAGCACAAGCTAATATCTTAAATTGAACCACTCTTGTTCGTAAAAGCCAACTCGAGGTTTCCAACTTTGCGCGAATGTATGTATGGAACTAACACGGCAATATATCCTCTAAAAGCTTATTTCCTGAGGACATTCCGGCTTCTGAACGAAACGTGTATCGAGTTCATATAGTTGGTACGTCTGGTTAAATTAAGGCGAATAAATGCTGAAAATTTTGAAAGTTTACGTTAAAATACAGTACAGTTATAGACACTCAAAACTTACATTCTTATTAGGAAAATAATTACTCAAGAGATACACTCCCAATTACACTTTCAAAAGAAAACACATACACACTACACAAGGAGACGAAATAAATTAGAGTTGCCAAAAATTAGAACTAACTATGGAAGAAAGATTATAATGTTCGAAGGAGTGCAAATTTACAATAAGTTACTCGACGAAATTATAAAAAGTGAAAGTTCAACTATCTTCAAGAATCGCCTTATCAAATATATACAAAGTAACTATTAGTGAATGTGGTCTCACCGCTATGCGTTGCTTTGCTAGTTTTTATAATTATTTTTTCTAAAACTACCTTCATTTTTTTTAATTTTTAACTTCTTATTTACTGTATCCGAGACACTATTTTTTTAAACTATATTAACATATAGAATTGTTATTTTCTCATTTTAAGTGAATATTATTTTGTATTCTTTAGGAGAAATAAATGTTTTTAAACCGAAACCAAAAATTGTATGTTTTTTTTATTACTTATTTCTTCTTTTATTAAGTTCATAACGGATATTGAATGGTAACATAAACAATTTTGATCAAACTTAAATGATTCCTTAATAACACGCGACATTGGATTCGCAATTGTCTTGGCGACAAAAATTACAATTAAGAAAGATTAATTATGATGCAAGTATTAATACTACCAGTCAAGGTAAAAAATATTTAGTTGGAGGTAATGCTTTCAGGAAGCCAATGTATCTCCAGACACAAGTGATATAACTTCGTAGTTCATGTATACGAGTATGATGCATGATGCAAATAAATAAATGAATTTGCAAAAAAAATTCGCGCGTTCTTACCACTAGACCATCTCGGCTTTATAGTAGTAGTGAACACTAACCATTGGATGACCCATTGACAGTCTAGCCTAGGTAGGCAGACTGTCAAACAAGGATAGTTATCTTTTGTTGTGACTTTGTATGCTTAAATTATTTATTTAAATAGATTAAGAAATTTTACGAACTCCACACCACGATACCCCCAGTAGGGTTACGGTTACCTACAAAACACAAACACGAATACAGAAAACCGCGACCCACCCCTGTAACCTATATAAATATTTGCGATGAGCCTAACTGTTGACCATCTGTCATAATTTGCTTCTATCTCGATGATAATAAATAACCATGGTTTTTGCTCAAATAATATATTTTCTCTTGACGTAATATTTTTTTTTATTATATAGGTTAGCGAACGGACAAATGAACCGCCTGATGCTCTTAGACATTGGTACCGAATGAAACATTAACCACACATTTGTGCAAGCTCTTCTGAGTAGGTACTAACCACTCATCAGATATTCTACCGGAAAACAGCAGTGAGCCAGTGTAATTACAGGCACAAGGGACATAACATCTCAGTTCCCAAGGTTGGCGCATTGGCGATGTAAGCGATGATTAACATTTCTTACAATGACATTGGCTTTGGGCGTTGGTGTCGACTTACCATCAAGTGGCAAATATGCTCGTCCGCCTACCTATACAATAAAAAAAAAACCTGACATCGCCAATATGCCACCAACCTTGGTAACTAAGATGTTATTTCTTGTGCCTGAATTTCACTGGCTCACTTAACAAGAACACAAAAGTATTTGTAATAATATCTATTGCTGTTTGTACAATTTTTAATGTGTGGTACCTACTCGAACGTCAAAAAGCCCTCCCAACAATAATAATCATGTATTATTAAAAAAATGTGCCCCTTTTCAAACTTAGAGAAGTGTACGACCTGGTCATAGTTTAAGCGTACGAAGATAGTGAAGATAAGAATTTCAATCTCAACCTCAAGATCAATTTTGAAAATTATGATATTTGGTTGACCACTACTGATTATAAATAAACATTTATCATCAAACTATCAATCAATCAATCATTAAACTATTAATATATCCATATTATTGTTTTTATATTCCATTTCGTTTACATAACTAGACACAATAACAATATGTTACAATAGGTGGATTTTCATTTATAAGGATTCAAGCATTTATAAGCATTTATAAATATATATAATATTTAAACATCATAATTTGAATCGAAGACGTGATGAAGGTGATAAGTCATAAATTTGTATTTTTATAGAAATTAACATCAAAGTTTCAATTCTTATTGACGTTATAACGTCTTATAAATAGATGAACGCCGGCTGCACGCACGAAAAAGCATGACTCATTGTCACGTTCCGCCTGAGCCGAGCGCGCAAGCGATAGCGCGGAACAAGCGATAGAGAGGCACGATCGGCCTTAGCGTTCGGCTTGTGACGCATCTATCTCTCTTCCACTCCATCGGCCGATGCGTCCGAGTATTCATCAATGTTTTCTTATGACGTTATCACGTAAAATTATCGTCCGTAAACCGACTTTATTTTGCGAATAGGTTTAGTTATATAACCCCTTATTCAGTCGGAACATCGTTCAAAAATACTGTAATAGTATTGTATTATTAATAAAGATATGATCAAGGATGTTTGTAGTGCATAACCAGTGCAGACCAGCTATTAGCAGATCCTATAGAAAATGTTAATCTAAGGTTTGTTATCTTTACGCCGTCGATTGGAATAAGCTATTGCTGTTTGTAACTGAAAATATGTTTTTTTTTAAACAAACAAAGGAACCACACAAGTACTGTTGGTATTGAACCTGACTGCAAATACCTTCCGAATGCGGTAGGTGTTCGCCCTGACTGCGCAACGATGTACAACGCTTTCGCGTTGTAAACTAAAATCAATCACTTATCTCTAAGGCCATAAATAATTAAATAATAATATATAATAATATGTATAAAATTACTTAACTATGCAGTATTTCGTTTTGATATTCAGATTATTTTTTGAAATAAAAATAAAATGCTAATTATAACTAGGGGACACCCGGGTTTGAACCGGGGACCTCTCGATCTGCAGTCGAATGCTCTACCACTGAGCTATATCCCCGTTGTGAATGATGTTGAATTATCAAAATATTAAAAAATATATAATGTTATATATTCTTGTAAGAAATCCGATTTGCATCGATGATGCAATAATTATGTTATAATTTATTAGTCATAATATGAGATAGACCACGTAATAGGTTTTCGATGAAAAGACAACGCAAGAGTAGGTAAAAAGTTAGGGCCTGAAAATGAGGCCCCCTCTTCTCTGGAGGCGAAGACTTAGAGCTTATACAACCACGCTACTCCAATGCGGATTGGTAGATCATGCAATACATGCAAGTTGCTTTAGTATGTTTTATATTTTTAATTATATGCCTAACCTAACATTGTAAACATATGAATACATATTTTTTAACTTACATTAAAATATATTTTTATATACTATTGATTTTTTTTTATTCATTTTTATTTTAATATTGACTTTTCATTATAAAAATTATCTTTTTAAAAAATAGCTATGGTACAAATCATGACCATGTAGAATGGCGGCAAGAATGCTGGCAACATTTCCCCTGTAAATTGCAATTCCGATGCTCTGGGCGAAAAGTAAACCAGCCTGTCACCTGTAGAGATAATAAGACGGGATGTTGGTTGGTGCGTTTTTCTTATTCTACCGCAAAGCAGCAGTATGTTTTATTGTTGTGTTCCGGTTTGAAGGGTGAGTGAGCCAGTGTAATAACAGGCACAAGGGACATAACATCTTAGTTCCCAAAGTTGGTGGCGCATTGGCGATGTAAGCGATTGTTAACATTTCTTACAATTCCATTGTCTATGAGCGTTGGGAACGACTTACCATCAGGTGGCCCATATGCTCGTCCGCCTACCTATACAATAAAAAAGTAATACATTGTGATTCCCTCGTGACGGTTTAGCCGTCTATTAGCGTCGACCGACCGACCAAGGCGTCCTGTGTAGTTAAATCTCAAGAGTGATTAGGAAACTGCACAGAACATATAGTGTTCAAATTTGTGTGCAAGAACAGATGATGGCGATGATGAGAAGGATAAACAAATGACTAGATGAAAGTAAATTTCTTAGTTTTTATTTATACTCGAAATGGTGACAGTTATTAACACAAAAACAGATTAAATAGTTATATTTAAATATAGTCTAGGGCTCGCATTGGCCATTTTTTGTAAGTCCTTCTTATATTTATTCTGAAAAACATATATGGCTTCAGTTAACATTTTAATAATTCAATGACAATCATAACGGGGATATAGCTCAGTGGTAGAGCATTCGACTGCAGATCGAGAGGTCCCCGGTTCAAACCCGGGTGTCCCCTTAGTTGTATGGTTCTTTTTTAAGTTTTTTTTTTTGCTGTTTTTTCAAGATTCGTGCAAGATCCACTATGATTCATTTTCAAATAATTATAGTTAAATATGAATAATAAAACAATTAAGATAACATTGTTTTAAAGCAATATAATAAAATTTCAAACTCAGACGTTGAACATGGCCGATAGCTCCGCGCGAAGTTTTCAAACAAGACCCGAAGGTCGGATCCGTATATTCTCAAAGTGGCACTCGGATCTAAATTGCACTGTACAAACAACTGCCGTCTGTTTCTAGTTACCAAGTTAAGAACGGGCACGTTAATTTATTCAAATGTTTCTTTAATATTTTTCGAAATAAAATTTATTAAACTTTTTATATCGAACATTTTCTTTATAGCCTACTAGCTTAATTCAGGCTGAATTTATCCTGAATTAAGCTAGTAATAACTGTCAACCAGCGATATTCAGTATTCTTGTTTTCCTCTTTTGGAGTGAATGAGAAAGTAATAACAATAATAATGGTGATGAGTGAGAAAGTATTACGACAGGAACACGGTGGTGACTACATAGACAAGTGACCTTAATTTTCTTATTTACTTTAATTCATTAATGGTTTTGTGTAAATTGTTTCAACAAGAGAAGCTCAGCAAGCTCGCCAGCTATTTATTTCTACAGCTAATATTGCTATAGCACTGACACACAAGAGCAAAATAAAATCCATAATTCGCAAAATACTGCTACAGTAACACATGCATTGAATACCAGCGTTGGGTTTTAACCCAACATAAAAGCTGAATGGTACACCTTTTCAGGACACGTCACGGTTGCAGACGTCGCAATAAGGTAAGATGTGTGTGTGTATGTGTATGTTTATAAATTTGTTGTTTTTTTTTGTAATTTTAATGTAGTTCTTTTTGTTGTTTTCTTATAGTCATTAGTTAATGTTTAATTTTCTTTTGTTCTTATTGGAACGAAGTTTCTTATGGGGCGTTGCGGAGGGGTACCCTAGCCAGCATAAAACGATAAAAAAAAGCGTAAGATTTTTATGTATAGTCTATGCATGATGGCTATACAGTGTCTAATGTATAGTCTACGGGATGACTGTTATTTTAGTTACCATAAAGCTATAGTTTCTATGATAGAACATGATTAGTCTTAATTATTATTATTCATGTAAATAGCTGTTCCTTTATATATTTTTTATTAATCATTGTAAACAAAATAAAGGTGTTAAGATACTTTTGCAAAAGTAGTTTATTTTTATTTTTAATCATAATAAAAAATAAATCATAATAAAAAATGTATTCCCGAATAATTATTTCCTTTATACCTCGAATAGAACTTGAAATTAATATTTTTATAATAAGGAACTTCGTTCCTATCTGGTGTCCCATGACACCACATGGTTTTTTTATATATTGTATTTTTCAATATATTGTATCGTTCAATTATTTTAATTTTTATGTTAGCAGTGTTTGTTTGACTTGTCATTTCCATAACACATAATTTAACCATTGTTTACTGGTTGCAGAATAAAACTTGATAGAAAGTCCGTCTCACTTATTCCACCGTGCTAATTCAATCCGGGTTGGTGAATACACATATAGCAGATATTTTTTATTAATTGATAAATGCAATTTTTAAATATTAAGCCGAGATTTAATTAGCCCAGTCAGCCCAGTGGTTAGAACGCGAAAACCACTGAATTTCCATGTACTTAATTTGTGATTATAATCAGTCTCGTGCTTGACGGTTAAGGTAAACATTGCGAGGAAACCTACATGTGTCTAATAACACTGAAATTCTGCCATATGTGTATTCCACCAACCTACATTGAAAGCAGCGTGGAAGAATCCAAACCTTCTCCTCAAAAAAAGGAGGCCTTAGCCCAGCAATGGGACATTCATAGGCTGTTACTGTACTGTAACTATAGTTTTTTTCACGGTATATTCTCTTACCAAAAAAAGGTTCTCCAGACCGATTTCGGCCACGGCGGCCAATCTCAAGAAAGATTAGCCAACTACGCAGGAGATATTATAATGCACAAGTGTGTGCGCAAACACATGTGCACTCTCTTTTCCTTAGCTCTGATAATCCGATGGGACGGCAATCCGACACGACCGGAAAAAGTTCAGGCGCAGGACCAACGGCTTAACGTGCTTTCCGAGGCACGGGAGTGTACACACTTCCAACTTCCAGATTCAGGGCTGCTACTGAGAATTTTTCTGACAGAAAAACCCAATAACTATTTATTGGCTCGACCTGGCGATTCAACCCAGGACCACCGGGTCTGCAGCCTTATATCTAGCCACAAGACCAACGAGGCAGTCATTCTCTTACCGCTAAACATTGGATGAATCAACCACGAACTGCTTAATCGTAGATTCTTATATGGGTAACACTATAAATATGTTTCGTGTATTTTAAATAAAATATTGACATCGATCCTCAGTACGGTTTAGTCTCGTATTATATTTATAGCGAGCGGACCCCTTGTCTACGACGCATACGATCCAATTTTGTACTTTACCATAGATAACATAAAGTTTAGAAATGAATGACTCACTTTGGAAATGACTGTTTGGAATGAATGGCTATTAAAATTGCTTTTGGTTTATTATTTAGAATGACCGTTTACTAAAACGGATTGTGCAAATCGATTGAATTTAATCTCAATTTTATTATTATTAATGACTAATTAGATATTCTACCGCTAAACAGCGATAATCAGTATTCTAATTTTCCTGTTTGAAGTGAGTGAGAAAGTAATAATAATAATAATGACGATGAGTGAGAAAGTATTACAACAGGCACACGGTGGTGACAATATACCAGATGACGCATTTGATCAACTACCCATTTTATTTAAAAAAATACTGTATATATAGATAACTTTGGTAACAATTATCTGCACTAAGGATGTTAACACACATATGCGACTATGCGCGTCCAATTCTAAATTTAAAAACGTTAAACAATAAAACTTTAATATCCTTAAACTGTCTCAGAAAACCCAAAAAATCAATATTTATTTGGCTTTTGAATATAATTATATAAATAATAATTTGCCACTTCTATTTTTTTTCAAGTCTTTGACATAATTTTCCAATCCATTGATATCTGGTCTCCGAGGACCTCCTATAGGTACAGATCGATCATCACCTCAAAAATGTGCTTATGTTAAATATAATAATAGTTACATAACTAAGCACTCAAGTATATATATAATTTATTTTTATTTATTCTAAGGTCAATCCACAGATGTATTCTTCCGTCTTGGATTATATTCGTGTTTTTTAATTTGTATAATATAAATATATTACAGCTAACAAAATAAAAAGTATATCATTTATACTTGCTTATGTTAGTAGATACTTACTAAAATATTATATTATTCTAGTTAAATAAAATACGCTTAAAAGCGTAATCTTAAAGTTCGTACAGAAAAATCAACAAACTCAGTAAGTTTTAATGAACCAATCCAGGATTAGAATAAAAAGGTAATTACTATAAATAATAATAATAATAGTAGGTACTCCAGACCGATTTCGGCCACGGCGCCAAACTCAAGAGAGATTAGCCAACTGCGCAGGAGATATTATTATAGTGCACAAGTGTGTGCGCCAACACAGGTGCACTCTCTTTTCCTTAGCTCTCATAATTCGATGGGACGGCAATCCGACACGACCGGAAAGAGTTCAGGTGCAGGACCAACGGCTTAACGTGGTTTACGAGGCACGGGTGTACACACTTCCAACTTCCACATTCCGGGCTGCTACTGGGAATTTTCTGACAGAAAAACCCAATAACTATTTGTTGGTCTGACCTGGGAATTGAACCCAGGACCACCGGGTCTGCGGCCTTATATCTAGCAACGACTGCCTCGTTGGTCTAGTGGTCTAGTGGCTATAAATAATAATTCCCCACTTAACCCTTGAACTTAAGATATATCGTGTACCTGGACATTTACTAAATTATTACGTTTTATAAATTTTAAATACTTATCAAAAGAAAATCTGGTAGATAACTAGCAAACGGAGACGGCTTGCCCAGCAGTGAAATATTTGAAGGCTATGAAAGAGATGACATGGACAGGCCAGCCAAATATATCAATGGTTGAACTTTTACCGTCAGCATTAAAAGAAATACATAAATGTTACGTATACACGTATAATTAATATAATATAATTATATATATAATATATTTTAAAACGTATAACGTATAAATAATTTATTTTAAAACTTAAAAAAAACAATTCAACTTAGCTTATTAAAACATAAAACTCCAGTGAACAAACATACCACGTGCAATCAAAATGATAAACAACAAACCGATATATCAGAGCGAACTCTCAATATGTAAAAAATATTTACGAGAACAATGTGTAGTCGCACAGGTAACAGAAAATAATTTTCCGATCCATTGGCGCGGCCGTCAGCCGCCCCCCGGGGTGTGAACGAGCCGTAATTTACCTAAGTGGATATTCTAGGCTCGAACACATTTGTGACGTCATAACTTTGTAAATATATGTTACAAGTTTTAACGCTGAATAACTCATTTATTGAAAATAGATAGGCAAGCGAGCAAATGGACCATTATCACTGCCTTTAGACATTGGAACTTTATAAAAGAACTAGATGTGCCCCGAGGCTTCACCCGCGTATAATTAAAACAAATATACACACACACACATATGGCTACTGGTAAAGAAATACGTAATTACCGATTTGAAATTAATTTTCATAAGATACCGTAGGGTTTACCGATCTTATATATGGCCTAACATTTGCGCCATCACATGTTCTTTGTGTGTACCAATTTTCATCAAGATTGGTCAAGCCGTTCTTGAGTCATAAGAAGACATACAGACAGACAGACAAAAATGAAAAAAATAGTATAATGTGAATCACTGCATCATAAGACACAATTTGTCACAAAATTAGGTGAAAAAAAATGTACAGACAGAGCCACTAGATTTTTTTTTTTTTATAGCTTGGATTGGCGGACGGTAAGTCTGTACTGATGAGTACTGATGGTAAGTGGTCACCAACGCCCATAAACATTGGTAATGTAAGAAATGTTAACCATCGCTTACATTGCCAATGCGCCACCAACCTTGGGAACTAAGATGTTATGTCTCTTGTGCCTGTAATTACACTGGCTCACTCACCCTTCAAACCGGAACACAACAGTACCAAGTACTGCTGTGTAGTAGTATAGATAACTATTTCTATAATCGCCAATGCGCCGCCAGCTTTAATATCTAAGATCACGTCTTGCACCTGTACTGACTGACATTCAGTCATAATAATGCCTTCTATTGTTGTTTGGAGGTCGAATTCGTGATGAGTGGTTGATACCTACCCAAACGGGCTTTCACGAAAACTTACCACCGATAACTGTTCCTGCACGTGTTAATATTGCATAGAATGCTACTTATACATTAAATAACCGAGTAAATTGTGTTATACACAACGTTCAATGTACAAATCGCGTTACTTCTGCTCTTATTAGAGTTATATCAATCATCTATGCCTTAATATACCCAAAAGATCAAGTAAATATGTATATGAGAGTAAAATCGATCGCACAAATTTATTATAATAATTGACGAGATTGGCGTGATTAGTAGATACTTGCCTTTCGCGCCGCAGGGCGACATATTTCGACATAATTATGTCTATCCACAAACACACATTGGTGCACGTGATGAAAGATTATTGCAGTTGGATGAAAACTGTTTACGTACTGTTCCTGCTTTAAATGTTCTTTAAAAATATAGTACGGCTTACTAGAATTAATGGATTATTAACAAAATTATACAATTACCCACCATCGTAAAATTCAATCCGTTTATGCTTTGCACGGCGACACTTGTATTACATTCCGTACACACGAAATATTATATAAAAATAAAGGTTAAATTATAAGTAAACGTCGGTGGTTCCCGGTGAACGTATTTGCGGTCACAGATGTGTTCTAGGGCAAAATTATTTATGCTTTTAATAAAGCAAACATAATAAAAAATCAGATATAATAAATACACCAAAATTTATTGCATATTTACCGCACTACTTATCCCGGCCTCTTATCGTATATTTTTACCTTTTAAAATTAGTTTGTTTGTTACGCTTTCACGTCTTAATTACTTACCAAATTATCATGAAATTTTCATACACGTTGTCAGTATAGAAAAGGACACAGTGGTCAATTCTACTAAGAAATTGTCAATTCATCGCAATTGAATCGAAGCGTGATCGTTGTCGTTTATCCGTTTTCCTATTAATTTAATCAATTAACTACTATAGCCATAAAACTTGTCAACATATTCGGCCCCAGGTCTAGAACGTTATTCAAATCGATTTCGATAAATACTTCTTCTTTTCAGAATAACAAGTATTTTTTGCAAATATTTCCCATCGAAAAGCTTGTTTGAAAAGAAAATGCTGTATCACTGGATCTTTTCTTGTATTGAAAATAAGAATACTTGGAAATTTAGAATTCCAAGAATATTCGAACTCATCTCGACTTACTCGTTCCAGATGTTAACTGGACCACAGTGTTGTATTGAATTTCATTGTTAAAGTTGCCTTTGTATGCACATGTTGATAAAATTACCCACAGCTTATTAATTAAGCGGAGAGTTCTAGTACAGTACAGCCTGTTACTATCTCACTTAAAGATAAAGATTTGTAGCTTATTCCACCACGCTATTCCAATAAGGCTTGGTGGATATTTGATAGATTTCATACGAAATATGAAGATCTACACCGTCGACTAAGAGAAGTATTATAAATATAAACCCACAATCTTCGGTTAAGATCCGCGTGTTAAAACCACTGAGCCTTTAACCACTAATTTATTAAAAATAATCTTATTAATGTTGAATTACTTTGAATACAATATTTCCTTTAATGTATGTTTTAAAATAAAACGTTTGTGACGCTTTACTTCCGTGATTTTTATTATATTTCTATAAATGATTATCTTATTTAAATCATTTTGGTATGCAGAGTGAATTTTTCAAAAGTACCCGATTATATTAGAAAAGCTAGCTCTAAATTTACTTTTAAGACTCATCTACCTTAGCACATAATATATTTTGTATTATGAGTACATTGTCAATTATTGACACTAATTTGAGCTACCCGTCCCGGTTTCGGATAAAATAATTGTCTACACATTTATATCGTAATACAACTGTATTCGTTTACGCAGCGCGTGGTAGTAAAACTCATCTTCAACAAACATCGTTATATTTCAACCAATTTACACAAACATGAATTACACACTCAATCGTTCATGATTTTTTTTTTATAGCACAGGTAGGCGGATTAGCATATGGGCCTCCTGATGGTAAGTGGTCACCAACGCCCATAGACATTGGCATTGTAACAGATGTTAGCCATTACATCGCCAATGCCAATTTTGGGAACTAAGATGATATGCCCCATGTGCCTGTAATTACACTGGCTCCCGCACCCTACAAGCAGGAACACAACAATACAAAGTACTGCAGTTTTGCGGTAGTATATCTGATGAGTGGGTGCCTACTTGAGCTAGCACAAGGCTCTACCGAACGAAATTACCGATCGGAATTTCATACCATTGAAAACAGTATGAAATTTCGATCGGTGATTTTGAGTGTACTAATAGCGTTTCGGATATAGACAGACAGACAGTCACGGTGAGACTCTGTTATAAAATACGTAGTGATAAGCTTTATTATTACCTATCCATACTAATATTATATATGCAAAAGTTTATTTTTTTATTTAATTGTTATCATAATTTTTGCATACATTTCGTCAGGGGTGTAGAAAATGACGAAATATACTTGCTCCGCTCCTGTGTGAAGAAGGGAACTAGTTATCCAATAAATTAGACTAGCCTTACAATAAATAACGTATTTTATCCGCGAAAAATAAATGTTTTAAGAGAATAAATAATCAAGAATATTTTTTAAGAAATAATTTTTGTTCTTAAATTATTATAACGAAACGATGAAATTAATACACAATTAGCGTTTTGTCGTAATAAGATCATTAATAAATTTAAATGGCGACCACAAAGGCTTCATGTTACAGAATTTTCTAAGAAGCTTAATTAAAGTAATTAATGAATTGCTCAATGAAATGATGAATATTATTGAAACAAACTAACTTATACTCATTGAGATAATGTTTAAAGACAAACCCATTGGATCTTTGGTTTGATTTACGATGTCACTAGATTTATTAAACAGCTGTGACTCCAGCCTCATCCGTGTTGGTTTAATGACACATATGGATAATGCAGCTGGGTTGCGCTTTTTCTTTAGGTTAGATTTAGTTTCGTATTATTTTTTAAATATAATATGTTACTTCTGACTAAAATAGCTTATAAATGGTGAAATTATTACCGAAATCAATTCAGTGGGTACATAATTTATCACTTGCAAATAAATCCCTCTTTATAAGACGAAAGATACTCTTTATAATATTATATTATATTATTATTTGTATTGGTATAGATTAAAATATTAAACGCTGCTCAGCAAATTAACAGTATAACGAACTTCGATTTCAAAGCCTTTTGAGTTTACCATTACAGTCGACCTATTTTGCATCCAGTTACATTTTCGGGAGTTTTTTTTTCAAAGACATGGTAGCGTGTGAATGCGACATGTAGCTTGAAAGCGGAACTGTGTCCATTTAAACGGGACGTTAGGCAATGCACGTCTCAAAATTCTTTGTCGCCGCATGCGAGTTTCTTAAGAAATAAATAAAATTCTACCAATAGATATTTCACATCAAGAATTTGTCTTATCTGTCTGAGAAAAGGGCTAAGTGATCATTCTGCCACGCTTTTGATTAGTCCCGGATGCCGAATTACACCACCGGACATCGTGCCAGAATTCGAAATTTCATCCTCACCATCTCGACCTCCACCTCTGGAAATCCACAACAGCGTGATTTTTAAGGCATTTCCTGCCTTGCACAATCACTCTGTGGAAACAGCTTTCGCCGGCGATTTTTCCTGACCGACATGACAAGAGCGTACTTATTCCTTAAAGACCGGCAACGTATCTGCAAGCTCTCAGGTGTTGCAGATGTCCATGGGCGTTGGTAGTCATCCATCCATCAGCCATCGGGTGAGCGTCTTGCTCGTTTGCCCCTCTAATAAAAAACAAAAAACGCTTCTCCAATGCGGGATGGTGGATACACATTTTGCAGAATTTATGCAACACGTCCGGGATTTCCTACAGTTAATCCGTTCACCGTCGAGCACGAGATGAATCATAGTCACAAATCTAATCATACAATACCTAGTTAATATCAACTGCCTTGTTGGTCTAGTGGCTAGATATAAGGCCGTAGACCTGGACGTGGTCCTGGGTTCAGTTCCCAGGTCGGGCCAATAAATAGTTATTGGGTTTTTCTGTCAGAAAATTCTCAGTAGCAGCCCGGAGTCTGGAAGTTGGAAGTGTGTACACTTCCTCGCCTCGGAAAGCACGTAAAGAAGTTGGCCTGTGCCTGAACTCTTTCCGGTCGTGTCGGATTATGAGAGCTAGGGAATAGTAAGTGCATCTGTGTTTGCGCACACACTTGTGCACTATAATATCTCCTGCGCAGTTGGCTAATCTCTTGAGATTGGCCGCCATGACCGGAATCGGTCTGGAGGACATTATTATTATTAATATCAATTTAGACCAAAAAATATTCAAGTTGTCCTATAATTTATAATTTAATTTTCATAAAAAGCTCAAAACTTTATCTTTTTTTATTTATTACAAAACGTGCACTAACGCTCAGTCCAACCTTATCTGTTGTCATAAATTTAAACGCGACTATCCCCTCGTTTTTTTTTCGTCTAACGTTATAACAGGTTTGATCCTGCCTATTTTGTTTCATTCGCTTGTTAGTCGTATTTTTAAATAAATAGCCTTACGGTTTATTTTTTTTTTATTGTATAGCTAGGACGAGTATGTATGCCACCTGATGGTAAGTGGTCACCAACGCCCATAGAAAATGGCATTGTAAGAAATGTTAACCATCGCTTATATCGCCAATGCGCCAACCAATGGTGACACATGCCGTGGCGACACGCCAACAGTCTGTCTGACCCGCAGCTATAGATGTTTCACATCAAAAAAGGTAGTATAAACGTTAAAACGTAATCGATAAGAGTTGGATGGAATAATTAAAATTATCAATAAACCTTTAAACGGTACATTGCAGTAACTATCCACTTCCCACAGCTGGGCTGGTGAATCTATAAGTCACGGTTTCGTCACGATGTTTATTTGAACCCAAACTATATATAAAATAATATAATATACAATACACTGTTTGCATGAAGCCGTATCACCAAGTAAACCTTGCTTACACGTATGAACGCTAGAAGCATTTAGTTTCATGTTTAAAAACAATATTTTTCATATGATCTTACGAGTATAAACCACGAGCTTCGGTATACAATAAAATTTTTATTTATAGATAAATAAAGTATATATTTATATACATTTAGATTTTATTGTTTATAAACAAAATGTAAACTCTTTGTACTCGAAACTCAAGGGACCGAACATTTGTTATCGTGATAGAGAGACCTTTATATGGAGTGAAGAAAGAATAACAACCAAATTCACAATAATAATTTTTAATATGTATTTATTAAAATAGGTAATCAAATTATTCTTAAAACATATAGTAACTTTGCCTGACGTTTTTTACTTTGTCAGTACTTGTTTTGTATTATCTTATGTATTTTATTCATCTCTTGATAAGTGGTGGAATCGTCTTGATTAAACTAAATAAAAAAATATATAATAAATAAAAAAAAATCTATTAACTTAGCGGCATCAGGTGCTTGTTGAATATTTGGTAGTGGTTCAGAATAATTTATTTGATCATCTTCTTCATCTTCATTCAGTTTTTCCTTACTTTTTGACACTAAATTAAGAATTTGTACATCAGTAAGTGAACCGGTTGTGGCCCGGATCTTCGTCTATACTTTCGTATTTTTGTAGATCTTCGTTAAAATTTTCTGGTATGTTGAACTGTTTTATCCATTCATTCAGTGGTAGATTATCTTCACTATCAAACTGATTCTTTTCTACTGTTTGACCATTACATACGTTAATTTTACCGTAGGTAATTTCGTGACGGTGCTTGAATTTTCCGAGCCAACCTTCTGATGCTTTAAAGTCAATTACGCCAAGTTGTCGGCAAACTTCTCAACCTTGGCTTTAACAATTGGACCCGAGATAGGTACATAATTCTGTTGGTGATTGTTGAACCACGATAACATTGCTTGATCTAATTCTTCGAATTTTGACTTACTTAATTTTTTAAGAGACTCTCCTCCTCCTCCATTGCCGCTTGCAGAATTATTTCCTTGTTTTTCCAAATGGTAGCAACAGTAGATTGACTTAGTCCGAAACGTCTTCCAACATCACTTTACTTTTCTCCTTTTTCAATCACACGTAGCACACAAACTTTTTCGTCAACACATAACGCTTTTCTTTTACTGGCCATGTTAACAGTTTCAAAGTTGGCTTACGACTGATAATAAGACAGGTACCTGGTGTGTTTAATCCGAAACCGTCATTTCCGAGCAAACCAAGCGTAATAATGCACGTGTTCAAGGCAATTAACAATAACAAAAGCAAGACGGCTGTTTACGACCTCAGAAGGTTCGGGGCGTCAAAGGCTTAGTCGGCGTCTTTTGTAACCTGATAAGATAACATAAACAATAATACCGATAATGAATATATACTGTGTCTAAATATGAAAACATTTCTTCGTAATAGTGATTGGCTGCTGCGCTATAAAGAGTTTATCAATGTGTGAGTTTTAAGGTAAACCAACCAAATTGTGTTCACTTCTACGTTATAGTTTATCGTTATAAAGAATAACGTTATAAAGAGTTTACACTGTGTAATAAAACGCCTGCTTGCTCGATACGGACTCCCCCCCGTTCACTTTAATATATGCAAAATCTTAACCACGATATTCCTTAAAACTTACATTATACTAAAAATGGATGAAAAACTTACAAGGGCTCAACATGTATTCACTATAAAATACCTAGTTTAAATAACACTTCGGAAACAATAAGCTACACGTTAGAACACCCAGCATTGTTCCAGTAAGCTGTCCCTCTCATCAGCATTCTGTCTCGCTCGCACAACGGATATTGTGGCACTCGCATCCATGGCCTTAGCCTAGAACAATAGCACAGCTATGAGTAGAAACTGAAATGTGGATACTATCCTAATATTATACGATATTTTAGTAATTAATTTAGTAACAGCTTAATTGACATTAAATTATTTAAGATTACAGTAAATAGTTTAATTCTCATCGGTTTCCTATTAGAGGTATTTTCGTATTTAGGTCGAGACCTAATAATGGGATCCATAAGAAAATCATCGAATTCTTAAATGTGTGTAGACATCTGAACGAAATAAAGGCAAGTTAATTTTTACCATGTCTACCAATTTTGACGAATATTTTGCTATATAAAAGACACACAAAAAAGGCACAGAGCTTGATTTCAACAGACAGTTGACAGATTAACAATATATACTATAGATTTTTTGAATAAGGAATGCTTAGTAAGTGGTGTTATGTTATACGCAAAGTGGCTGTGTGGTGAATTGAGAGCTCAGTGGCGTGCCATTAGAGAAGCCTATGTTCAGCAATGGACAAGAACAGAATGATTCTAAAATAATTTTAAAATAATACAAATGTTCGTTTCATTATATAAATAGATGTTAGTTTATTTAACTCACTTCGAAGAAGAAGGCACAACTTAAAAAAAAAACTTTAATTAAATTCGGTATGTATATAAAATTAAACGATATATATTTATTATGACACTCTTTTGTTCTCCAGAAGGCTTTTCATTTATATTATATATAAACAAACAATATATCACTTATTAACATAAAAACATATAGTCGTGACACCTCAACGTAAACAGAGCATTATCGCCATTGTTTAAAAGCTTTTAGAGTTGAAAATTAGTTTATAAAACTTTGAGTACACTGGAGAATAGTTCCCTCGAAGATAAAAAGTTTTGCGTGCGACAGTGAAGGAAGTAACATGCCTTTACGTATATACTTCGACTTGATAAAATTAATTTAAATAATTTAGCTTTTAAACAAAATTGTGCCTTATTGAAATATGAGCAGGATTTATATTAGCTTGATTTCAACACAGACATTCTATGTGATATTTTTGACAGAATAAACTCATAATTACCGTATAACGTATATATTTTTTTTGTTTTTTGAGTCATCTCACTTTTCGAATGACGTGTCTACTGTCTACGTGGCTCTGGATGTGTTCGGTTTGAAGAGCGCTTCTGTTCTTAGCATACTATAATCTATAAATTTACGGCATTTTTTATAAACGTTTGGTTAAAAATAAGCGGCTAAGCAACGTTAATAATATACCCTATCTAATTATACTTATTTTGCTATATCCAGTGGCGTAGCATAGGTCACTAGCACCCGGCGCGGATTCCAAATTTGCCGCCCTCTTATTTTTGCAATTTATTATAAAAAAATTGGGGCATGGTAAAAAGGGTTACTCTAAAAAAAAGATTTAAAATTCGGTGATAACATTACATTTTATTCCACAGATAAACAGACATGACTACATGACAGAGTTGGTAGAAGGTAGAATATCAATCAGAATGGAGAAAAAAAAAAGCAAGGGGACATATTTATATAAAATAACATAGAAACGAAACGGGTTTCCTAAATAATATTTATTAAGAAACCTTGCATCACCCATGCATAGAATACTATACCTGGATATATATGGTAACAACAAAAAAAATTACGAAAAAGGCCCTGAAAAAAAATTTTTTTTTCTCTTTCCTGTGATATGCCGCCCCCGGCAAAGTGTCCGGTGCGGACCGCAGCCTCCGATGATCGAAATTAGATGATAGAATTATAATTGAAGATTTCATTTTTCCATTTATTTTTTTATGTTTGTCTTTTAATAATAAATACCGAACAAAGAAGAAATACGGTTGATAAACAGGAAAAAGGGTATTCAATTATTTCGTCTTAACCTTTTCAAATACGATATTTTTCTTATTAATAGATGAAACGCCAACCATGAAATAAACCGTTTACCGTAAGAAGTAAGTTTGATGTTTATTTAGGGTTTTTTTATAAGGTAATTTGGTGGGCCGATGTTAAGTGATCACTTCCACCCATAAACATTGGCGCTTTAAGAAATAATAACCCTTCCTTACATAATTCGTTACCAACCTTAGGACCGAAAATGTGCCTTGTGCCTGTACTTTCATTGCCTCGTGTATCCTTTAAACTGGAGCACTACAGTAAATATTGCTGTTTAGCGGTAGTATGATGAGTGAGACCTACCGGGCTTGTACAAGCCCTACCACCAAATAAAAAATTAACTTAGATAAACACGTATGTATGTATTGGATTCATACTCATATGCTGTAACAAATAAAGTATTGCTTTATTCTAGTTTACCATTCATCGTGACGCAGATTGATCGGTTTTATATCGAAAAATATCGGGAATTCCCCGATAATTAATTCTTAAAGTGAAACCGAAATACTACATCAACACTCCGTAGTTTATATTGCTTTAGTTCTGTTTACAATTAGTATAATAATTTAACATATGCGTCGATATCGTATCTCCACATGCCGGAAATTCCTCGATAATTATCGCTAATGAAAACGGAACATTTCATTATATAATAATATTATGAACACTTGGTGGTAGGGCTTTGCTCTTAGCTCTTCTAGGTAGATACAACCCTCTCATCATATATTCTACCGCAAAACAGCAATACTTTGTATTGTTGTGTTTAGGTTTGAAGCGTGAGCCAATGTAATTACAGGTACATATTTTAATCACAAGGTTGGTAAGCGATGGTTAATATTTCTCACAATGCCAACGTCTATGTGATGGTGACCACTTACCATCAGGTGGCCTATTAGCTCGTCCGCCTCTTTAAAGAAAACCACTCAAAGTTTATGTACCCTTGACATCGTTGTTTAGTTGAACATAAATTTATTTTCTCTAAAAAACTATTCGAGCTAAAAACTTTGATCAGTAAACATTTCCTAAATTCTAAACAGTTAGGAAAGTCCCTCGCCCAAATAATTATCTGTTTTAAATTAGAGTCGGGTAACCACACTTTTGAGCGAGAGGAGACTAAAGAGACCGTTCGAATTAACCGTTTATGTTAATTATTACTCACTTCTTTGTTATTAATACTCATCATGTTTCTTTATATATATTTTTTGTACAAACATGCCACATAACAGAATAATTATGCTCCACTACTTGGAAATACCTCCTCCCCTTGTGAAAGCAGGTTGGGACACATGTGGCACATATTCACGTCATGCGAAATTAATTATAAGCACTAATTGAGCACATGTACCTAAACGCAATGTGGCTGGCTTGAACCCGCAATCTTCAGTTTAGTTGTACGTGTTGTAACCACTGTGCCACCTAGACACAGCCATTTTCTTACAATGAAAGAGTTTGTCCTCTAAGTTATTTCATTATGCTTGGTGACTGTAGTGAACACAGACGAGAGTTGAGTATCTTAAAACTACTCCTGTTGTATTGTACGAGTTTTAAGCCGCTGTATGTTTTAACACTAGTTTGTAAAGAAATATAAGATACTTTATTTCAAAGCGACTGTGTCATGATATGAAAATTAACTGTAACTACAAACTCACGTTATGGAAATTAATTCTTTGGTACAGTTCACAGACTAAAGCTAAAAGCAATTGAGCGTGCAGATTATTATAAAAAGATCAAGGAGCTTAAATAAAGGAGCTTAGATAAATAGGGATGTTTTTAATAAAATGTAGTTTTATATATTAAAAAATATATTATTTCGTCTTATAATATATGTTATAGTAGGTACAGGCTTTGTGCAAAGGTGATGGCGCGTTGGTAATGAATGGTTAATATTTATAAAGTGCCAATGTTTATTGGCGGTTGCGACCACTTACCATCAGGTGGTCAATTGGGCAGTGACGGATTCAATAAGGATTTACATAAAGCGGTTATATTGGAAAATTTTAAAGAAAAACATTTTGTATTCTGAATCAGAATGTCTTCGTGGTCTTACTTAAATAATTCATAAAATTTTCTCCACAATTGGATGTCTGCTTTAGAAATGCATAACGGACAAAAATACAAACCTTCATTTTTATATAGATAACAAAACTGGACTAGATTGTATTGTCACTTGTACTAGACGTGTATGCAAAATTTTAGTTCATACGGTTGGGTGCAACTATATTAGAATTCAGCTGCAAGACTCGCTCATACAACGGTTTATACAGAAGCATGCAAATACGAGAAAATGGTTAGAAACTTAGTATTCAATTTAACAAAATGTATAATGTTATACCTCGGTAACGAGAAATGGCGATGATTGAATATGTCACAAAACAATTAATATACCCAGTATATTTATAGTGTGGAACAGTAATTATATTAATTAAACGGTACAAAGCAAGATAAAACGGTTAATCCGTTTGATCTTCTGATATGACTTTCGCCTAAACTACATTTTGGATTACAATTAAACTGTGTTGTTTAAAATTACGAAATAACTCAATCGAATTTCTATACCCGTCATTTGATACTTAATATAATATTATTTTTACGCCTCATTTTCATTCCAAAATCAGAATGAGAGTTTTTTTTTTTTTTTTTTGAACCAATATGACATTGAAACCTTTAAGAAAAGAGTTCTCATTTCGCAAACGCCGGCAAGGCACCTGCAAGCCCTCGGGTGTTGCAGATGTCCATGGGCGGTGGTAGTCATTTTCATTTTCACGCTGGCTTGCCCCATCATACGTAAAAAAAAAATATCGGATGTATAAAACCCTAATCATTATTAAAATTTAAATCCCACATAGGAGATGTAGGTTTTTCTAAAACACAGACATTCCTTTTGATTAAAACGTCTTTATTGCTAAGTCCAACCATAAAAGTTATACCTAATTAGCAACGCGAATAATTATGATTGTAACTACTTGTTTTTTTTTATAGCATAAGTAAGTGCACGAGCATATGGGCCACCTAATGGTATGTGGTCACCAACGCCCATAGAAATTGGCTTACATCGCCAATGCGCCTTAGGAACTAAGATGTTATGTCCCTTGTGCCTGTATTTACACTGTTTTGTTGCCGATATAGAGACAGATTTAATCACAATTACAAAAAAAAAAAAAAGAAAAATTACAATTTATCATTCATTATATCATTACAAAAAGCCACTGAGGTTTGTCTTGCATGCTATTAATGTCAGCATCGATGTTTACTTCTACCTATTACACTATAAATTATTGAAAGGCCATAACAACAATAAAATTAAGCTTGTTATGATGTTAAGAAGAAACTACGCGGGTACATTTTAATATCGTATTTAATTACCATCATTTATAAAGTAAGTTTTTAACTTTTGTTTTATGTTTTTATTAGTAATAGATTTTTTTAATTTCAATGTTCAATTCTGGTATGGTATTTATTTATAGGCGCGTCTTGGTGCTTCCAAATGCGTTATACTTGTGCCATCAAACGCTTACACTGTATATATTGTTATATATTATTATAATAATAAGAAAAATAACCATACTATCAATTTCAATTTCAAGTACTCATCTCGTGACGGCCATTTTTTTAAAATGTAAACTTAACCAGGACGTAACGTGCGCTTTAGTAGTTTCCGTTATTTGGCACATGAAACAAATTTCGAGTTAACAAAGATGAACGACTCGTAAATAAGTTATACAACATTGGTAGAACGTACGTCGGTAATATAAGTGGTGGGTACGTGAGCTGAAATAGAAAATTTCATTTGAAAAATATTTCCGTCCCGTATAAGCTAACGTTCGAAAATACGGCATATGTTATTTTACAAATTTTATAGATAAATATTTTACGCTTGAACGATTCACATGAAACCATGAAACTTTTACATTTTGATAGCTGAGAGTTTCGATGTACATGTTTTCGACAGCAATACAATCAATCTAATCTTAAATATTTTAGATTTAATATATAAAAAATTAAATTCATCTTGTATGTCGTAGATTATAGATTACTTTATTATAAATTCTGATAAAAAAATAATTAGAGCTTTATTCCAGTTCGGAACGGTTAACATTTTAAAGCAATTACAAATACTAATAGACAAAGAGCTTGGTATAAAATTTATACACTATGTTCTGGGGTCAAATTCTAACCGAAGATATCAAGGACAGTTCGGAATACATTCGTATGAGCTATTAAGATATTAAGCGAATGAGAACTTAAATTAATCCTGTTTGTGGCGAATGAAATTCTCCACGTGTATCTGCCAATTAAAATCCGCCTGAGAAGTGTGCGGAGCGGACAAAGCTAAACCATCTCAGAAAGAAGAAATGGTCTTAGCCTAGCAGAGCGAATTTTCTAAGTTTGTTTTTTTATTCTTACAAAGGTAATAATTGCATTTTTCTCCGCGATCTCTTTGTGGAGTTTTATAAGCCCGGGCAATTTGCCAAACGATACCAATATTTAAGGGATTTATTGGTATTTTCCACATGTTTGTGGATGTTTCAAATCGAATAAATTTAATAGTAATTTATGTTATTTAACAATAATTTTGTTTGGATTTAATGGTTTGTTATAGCTTTTATTTGAATTCATCCCTTACATCGCGAATAAGCCAACCTTGGAAACTAAGATGTTACGTCCCTTGTGCCAGTCACAATGGCTCGCCCATCTTTCAAACTGGAACACAAGAATACTAACTACTGCTATTTGGGGATAGAACAAGTGATGAGTGGGTATAGGGGCCATTACGGGTATATACCAGGCCTGTACGGTCTGGGCTTGCACAGAAATAATTACACACGACGTCCTGCCTGTTTTTATATACCAATTATGTGATGGCGCTCAGTTGAAACTTATGGAAGTTGTTATAAAATGTGGATTGAATAAAAACCTTCTCCATGAAGAATACATGTATGCGTCATCGTGTCATCGTGTTCGGTCAAACGTGTCTAAGAATGTTAACTCAAACTGACCGAATATACATATATATAAGACTCACTAACCACCCCGTCAATAATTCAATTAACTTAAATATTTAGGAAAGCAGACGAGCAATATTACCACCTGATAGTAAGTGGTCTCCAGGGACAGATTCCAGAGCCACCAAGTATTAAACCTCTTTATACACAGTCAACACTAACCACTATCTAAGATGAAATATCAAATAACTGTAATACTGCATTTCATATATACCTCACTCATAGTTCCCACTAGCAAAGCAACTATTTAGCGGTATAATAAGCGATTAGGGAACGGATGGTACCTAGTAATGTCATGAGAGGTAATATCAGAGGCTCAAGCAAAGCTCTACACCAATAGAATACATTCTGAACTTGTTCGTAGTCCCATATCAAGTACGTCGAATTGGATCTGAGCACTTAGAGATAACGTGTAAAAGATATTAGCTCCGTGAATACGTTACAAATTGATGTAATGTGACGCGCAGGTACACGCGACTAATATCAGATTTACGTGTACTGAATATTCACTTGAAAAAAAGGGACCTTTGATAAGCGTATGAATATTTCGTACGATTCAATATTTTTGCCAACGTTATGAGTTTCGGAGATCGCATGTCGAAAAGGTTCGTACAATGACATGACTGTATTTGTGTAATAGAATTAAATGCTATGTTTATCTTGATATTTCTTTGAATATATTAGTGTAGAAAAAATAACTATGTATCAATCTAATATCTATTATTTTATAGTGAAGTTATTTATAAAAGAATACTTCTATTAATGGATGAGATTTTAGAGTTTAGTTCTATTAATATTATTATTTAGCTACATAATACCTAATTATATTTAAGAGTTTCAATTCTTATATTGAAAGATTTAAGGTGTATGTTGTTGGTTCATAAGGACTGATCTCTGTTTTAAAACTTGTTTATATTTTATTATTATATAGTTTCGAGTAGTGTTGTAATACTTATATTTTGTATTATACTTTCAATTTCTTTGTTTTTGAAGTGATAACTTCTTATGGGAGGGTAACCCGCTTCGTAACGTAACGCGTTACGGTGCCACTATTACCGACGCGGACTGCCTTACCTGATAGTTACCACGTCATCTAGCGTATACAGATAGTACTTATAATAATTTAGTAACTCTCAAGTACTAATTTAAATTATATTTAATATATTATAATTAATAATAAATATTATCACTTCTGTCGAGCGTCCCGAGACGCACACGTTTTTTTTATGTTATTTTCTTTCATTATTATTTTGATGCTTAATGTCTTTTTTGCATGTCGTCCTTACTTATGGGTATGGTAACTTTTACACTTTAGATCTATTAATTTGTAAATTTTTAATCTGTAATTATTACTGTGTGTCATGCTGGTAATTATAAATAAATAAATAAACAATATATGTAGTCTTAATAAAACCACGGTCGTATACAAAGGTCTTGCAACTTCAGTATGGGGTACGTTGACATACTGATGCTGTTAAGTTCAATTTACGGCCGCCAGAGGCATGACAATTCGCATAATAATTATCCCGAGCATTTTTTCAAATCCAAACAAAACAGTTAAATAACAAAACAAAAATAAAAAATCCGCAAAACACAATACTTGGGAGAGAAAAATATCAGCTTCGATAGCAGCGACGTAGTACCTCAAACGGATGGTATTGCGAATTAGCAGTTGTTACAAACTCGCACCTCATCTCTCACTACTGAAATTGGACTCAGTTGCCAGACCTGTGTATACGACCGTGAATAAAACTTTTGCTGGTTCTTTGATTTCCAACAACTATATGTCATCTTGTCATCTTCAATTGGCTTTTACAACGAAGTGAATGAACCTTTAATCTATTGAAATAACATGTCGTTTTTCATCCTTGTAATGATTATTACAAATGCTAAATCATTCTTCACACAGTAATTCATCGATCGATGAACATGATATACAGGGTTATTTGTAACGACCTAGCAACCTCGCAGGACTAGATAGCTAACATCATAAGCAACAACTTTTGTTCTACGACTTTTGATAATTTGTTAGATTTTATTTTCATACAAAAATAAGTATTAATTTAATTTCCCGCTCGAACGTTTACAAATCTACGCGTATCCCAAAGATCAACGCGTCGCGTCGTCCTGTCGTTTATGAATGAAATATAGACCTACAAATTTCACGACATTACGACAAACAAACAAACAAACTTGTCATATTTTTTTTACAAATAATCCTGTATCCGACGCAATAATTGCTAGGTAAGAATAAATACTACTATTATACCAGAATAATAAACGGGGACGAAGTATAAACAATATGCGATTACATATTAATTTTAGCAATTTTACTATAGAAATTTCGAAGAAAAGCGAAACTTGAATTCACAGTGAATTACTTCAACTTAAGAACGATATTGTATTAACAGACATCGGATCAAATAGTTCTGTTAAATAGATTTAAACAATGCGAACAATCTTTCCATTAAACCGTATCATTAAAAGTCAGGCTACATAGCCGTCTTTGTAAACTGGTGTGTAACGTAACAAATACAATTTAGTCGCAATCTTGTCAAAATCGTTTTCTAAACGCATTACGTAGGCAAAGGCAATAGGGTACCGATTCAATCGCGCCGGTTTCTGAACGTGCGTTGAATGTCAAACGCGCGCTTTGAGCAAAACGTAATGTATTGTATACTCTGTGCTTGAATTACTTTTTTAAATATTTTAGTATGTCGGCAAAGGTGGGTTTACACTGGTTCGCTTGAATGACCCATAGAATTACGCTAAATAACCATTTCAAGAAGTATACATTTGATCTTTGGAGCAAAGATTGGGTTTTGGATAGCAAACAAATTTAGAAAGGACTTATCCTTTACAAATAACGTTCTATACTAAAGTAGGTATATTATGTATATGTTTATTGAATCAAGACTCACTATATTTAGTTAATATTGTATTTCAAACAAATATATATATATATATATATGACATAAATACTTTTTTATATAGACCAAAGGATTTGATTTAATTAATTTTAAGTATTTTTTTGTGATTTGTTAATGCTTTATTTTAGGGATTTATGATCATATAATTATTTAAATGATTACATTATAATAATTAGAAAGTTGAGCTAAATTAATATGTTCAAATGTAATATCTAGCCTTGTGTGAATAATGTTTGGAACAAGGCCATGATCCCAAACTAAGCAGAACTCATAATATGGAAACCAGATAACTGATATACTACATATTATACTTCTTTTCTTTTTTAAATACTTACTTATATAGATAATTACACCCAGACTAAGGACAAACATATATGTTAATGCAAACAAATGTCTGTCCTGGGTGGGAATAGAACGCACGGCCTGCGGCGTAAAAGGCAAGTTTCTAACAACCACGCCAAACGGTTCGACATATATATATTTACATAGAAAAAAATCTGCTAAAATGTAACCGTTTCAACTTCGCCGTAGTCGGAAAATTATTATTAAGAATAAATTTGTTAACGTTCCTTCGCTCGGGAACTGTCATTTTCGATTTACTTTGACAACGTTCCATGCCATTCCTATAGCGCGCGGACTATATTAGATACATTTCCTCGACAATCAATAAAAACTGTATTTTTTATAGCATTGGTGGACGAGCGTATGGGTTACCTGATAGTAAGTGGTCACCAACGTCCAAAAACATTGGCATTGTAAGAGATGTTAACCATCGTTTACATCGCCAATGCGCCACCAACCTTGGGAACTAAGATGTTATGTCCCTTGTGCCTGTAATTACACTGGCTCACTTACCCTTCAAACCGGAACACAACAATACCAAGTACTGCTGTTTTGCGGTTAGAATATGGTATATCAAAACAATTTATATGGAATTTTAACAACAGATCCATTTGCAATATTAAAGAGCCAAGTTAACAAGCCAGTAACTTCTGAAAGGAATTTTATAATTATTATCATTTTACAGACTATCATTCGGGTAGCTAAAGTTTCAACCAATTCAACTCAACAGTTATTTTATAACGTGTTTATCGAAAAAGTGCTCGACGTCGATTCTTTAAATTCTCATTTTTTTATTTATGTTATAATATACAAATAAAACAAAAGTTTTGAATGAAGTTTGCAATATATAAGTGAAAACCGCACACAAATCAGTTATAAGATAAGCGCACACAAACGCACAGATAGCCTACATTTTAAGTTCGACCTGTAGCAATACATCGGTGAAAACCGCATTCAATTCTGTGCAGTAGTTTTTGCGTGACGCGAGTATAGAGGTACAGACAGACAGACAGAAACTCTACAAACTGTTGTTTGGGCTTCTGTTGCTTTAATAAAGACCACTACAGTAGTTTTCTTCCAATATATTTAATGTACAGACATCGGCTTGTTACAATTTCATTATATGTAGTGATAGTCTCTGCCCGCGTTTGAGGAGCGAAGAGTCACTTGTTGATATTATGCATTTATTTTTAATGATTTTGTTCTTGTATTGCGGTGTGTTTACACACAAATATTATTCTATTACATTATATTCTAACATAATTAAAGTATCGCTTAGTTACTGAGTGCATTAACAACTAAGCCAGTATAGCTGTGAATACTTTTTGAATCGAAACTTCTTTGGATGATTTACTGATGGTAGAGCTTTGTGCAAGCTCGTCTGGGTAGGTACCACCCACTCATCAGATATTCTACCGCAAAACAGCAGTACTTTGTATTGTTGTGTTCCGGGTGGAAGGGTGGGTGGGTGCTACTGGCTAGTGCACGAGGGACATAACATCTTAGATCTCAAGGCTGGTGGCGCATTGGCGAAGCGCTGGTTAACATCTCTTGCCAATGTCTATGAGCGTTGACGACCACTTACCATCAAGTGGCCAATATGCTTGTCCGCCTATAAAAAATGTGATATAAGTAAAATTTTAAAATTGAATGTAATGTTTTTAATACAAGGAATTATATGGGTTTTAAAACGAACAAACGTGTTTGTCATTGTCTTAAGGCAAAAATAATACGAAATGTTAAAAAATCAGATTAGGTTTTATTCGAGAATATTACAATAAAAGATACAAAATATAAATATTAGTTACAGTTGAAAGATAATTACAAAAGACTTAACTTAATGGCACTAACAATTAAAACACAAGAAAAAAAACACATTGGGCATTTTTAGTAGAAAAATTTGCAGTATACACCGAAATGTTCCTCTTTTTAATATATGACAATAAAAAAGACTCAATACTTTAAAATAAATTTAAAATTTTTAAGTAGATTTTCAATAATTATTAATACACAATTCATCTGATTCAGTTAATACAAGAGATTCGTTACGAGCCAGATTTTAATCAACTCCATAAATATAACGTTTTATATAAAGGTATATAACTGCTTATATATTTAACGCTAAAATTCAGCCTTATCACTTAACTAAGACTTAGAAACTATAAATAAAACATACTGTACCCTATTCCAACCACAAGAGGAGTAAAGAGATGTAAGCTATTATGATATTGAATTGACGCGATATCATTGGTCGATAACTTGAATAATCTGTTTTTTTTTTTTATAATAATAATTTCCTGGAACATTTCACACACGGCCATCTGATTCCAAACTAAGCAGAGCTTGTACAATGGAAACCAGACAACTGATATACATATACTACTTTTCTTTTGTAAATACATACTTATATAGATAATTACACCCAGACTCAGAACAAACAGACATGTTCATGCACACAAATGTCTGTCCTGGGTGGGAATCGAACCCAAGACTACCAAACACGCCAACCGGCTCGTCAATTGACTATGGACTCGCGAGAAAGTGGGGTTTTTAAGGGAGTTGTAATCGGAACTTTTGGAAGTTAAATCAAAGTGGTTATAACTAGTTACGTGGTATAGTCTTGTATTAAATAAAGGTAACATAAAGTACTTGGTGGTAGGGCTGTGTGCAAGCTCGTCTTGGTATGTACCACCCATTTATCTGATATTCTACCGCAAAACAGCAGTACTTGGTATTGCTGTATTCCGGTTTGAAGGGTGTGTGAGCCAGTGTAATAACAGGTGCAAGGGGCATAACATCTTAGTTCCCAAGGTTGGTGGCGCATTGTCGATGTAAGCGATGGTTAACATCTCTTACAATACCAATGTCTATTGGGCGTTGGTGACCACTCACCATCAGGTGCATAATACAGCATAACCATTAGCAAATCGCATGGAATATGTTATCTAATGTTTGTTTAGCTTTACTCCTTCTTCGATTGGAATATCGTTTACAGTTCTCAACTATAATTTTCTAATGGACGGATATTTGAGTTTATTTCATTTGAGCATTCATTTATCACTTCTGAATAAACGTGAGCAATAAAATTATTATCGATATATATATAAATGGAAGTCATTTTGTAATTTTTAGGCTTCTGGTAAGTGTGCTGTCCTGTAGATACACAATCATGGTCATACCTTTTTTTATTATAAAGTTTGACGTTCTACGTGATCTCGAGTTGTCTGGGAGCACCTTTACCGTATGTGTTAATGTAGTGTGTTCCCAGCATTATAGTATAAATGAGGGTAGACGACGAAAATTGGTGCAGTCGACTCGTGACCACGGCAAGTACATGTTGCATTGTCGGATAAAATAGCAAACAAATAACCCGGGTAAAGGTTTAACGATCAAATTAATAATGAGTTTATATTAATTTATAGGGAATTCATTAATTAAATTTCGTTAATATTTGTTGTCATTAGGATTATTCTGTAAGGAAAAACTCGATATACACTTAATAGGTTTCACATCTGTCACGTATACTCAGCTACACATACTTCAATAATGTATCTATTATGTATGTTTTAAGTCTACATATATATATATGAATCAAATTCAAATAAATTTTCGTTTACATTGTGCTCATAATTTTTTTAATCTATAATTTATTAAATTGTTGTAAAATTTGTGTTTTAATACTTACATAATACTATTTCTCAAGATAACTCTTTGTAAATATATAATGGAACAAAACGTACTAAAAAAAAATTGTTTAGATATTGTAAAAATTGTTATTTTGTAAATACAATTAACCAAAAAATATTATTTAGTAAAGTTTCGAAGTTTATAGATATTTTTAACGAAACTTTAATGGCAGGCCATAACTCGACACGGTAAACGGCAAAAATTAAGAAGTTGTGTATGTCCAAATCGCAATTACTAAACAAAGGGTTAACTAAACTTGATTGGTTGACAAGGTCGGTTGTGCTGAAAACTGCAGATTGTTAAATAAATAATATAGAGGATTGCCAATCTAATATAAAAAAGTTTATAATATTAAGACAAATCACTGTGTGATTTGTGTTAGCTGAACTTTTATCTTAACAGACATAATTCACAGCGCTGACGTTCTGTAGGCAATAAAAAGGCGCGAAAATAAAATTTAGTTTTTTTATTGCAAATGGCTTCTAATTGAAGAAAATGATATTTTTACTTGAACCCAAATTCGTTTAGAGATTGTTACTACACTAATATCGAGTATAGTTAAATGCATTATATTTTGTAAATTATTTATTCGGAACTAACTTACTTTTCAATTAACCGTCATAATTCCTTTGAAATTATTCCCGTTCATTCGTATTACGAACTATAAAAACATCTAGTGCTTAGTTTATACTTCCAGGTCCATAGAATATAATAATACACATATAAGAATACTGCATAGATTACAATAATTCATACTTATCGAATTAAAAATGTACACTATCTTTACTTATACAACAATCGATATGTCGATAGTTGGACTGCATCACTATTTAACATTTGAAGACATAAGTGGAA
Source organism: Nymphalis polychloros (assembly GCA_905220585.2). Lineage (NCBI taxonomy): Eukaryota > Metazoa > Arthropoda > Insecta > Lepidoptera > Nymphalidae > Nymphalis > Nymphalis polychloros. Next base: position 1,915,715 of record HG992264.1, on the reverse strand, counting down.
CGTATTGTGAAACAAAAAAAAATGATTTATGAAATATGTCAAATGTCTTCATGAGTATTTATCTTTCTCTGTGTTCCATTATGGTGGAAGTTGACAAACGGTACTTAAAATTAATCTTGCATTACATAATATTTTGAAATAAAAACTCTCAAGTTAAAAGCAACATAGAAATTCATTTTTGCAATTTTTATTGTACAATATATTTACTATCCATGTGTGCGTGGAATGTCCTTTTGTGGTTTCTTCATTTATAGTTTATAGATGCGACACAACACCACCATCCACTTATGTCATCACTTACTCTATTAATACAACATGATCGCCCCATTCACCTTCTCTTCCAAGGCTGGCGCGATGGTATCGACGTCCCGCCCGTCCGAAGCGGCTATTAGGATACATACATTATTTATAAATGCTGTTATTGTCGCCGCTACTACGAGCCTGAAATAAAAAAAAAAAAATCAATCACTTTTCAATTATCCAATTAGTTCAGCTGTCCTGTCTATCAGAGATATGGTCGTAATTATCTTGCTGCTGAACATATGCCTTATTTTTCTTAAAATGTTGATGTCTACTTTATTGTTTTTGATTGCAGCGGCTATTCTCGACGGAGAATAGCTGATTAGATGGATACTATAGCGTCCAAGGGTGAGTGGAACCTTTTGCATTTTTAAAGTGCGCGATATTAGGGGCGGATGCCGTATCGGTCGGCGACGTCAGCGTTACATTCTCTATCATTTTGTATTTTCGTACGACAAGAGTAGCTTCGCATCTCAATACCGACACAGACTGACACGCACCGTTGGCAGAGCCCCGGTATGGTGGCTGAGAATAGCCGTGACAGATATGAGTCGAGAGAACACCATAACCTTTAAACGTTTGTATTATGAAATACAATCAACAAATGTATGATATTCTAAATATCATATATTTGAAATAACTAGTGTTCGCTCAGTGGTCGATATTTGACCATAACCATAATTGAAATTTTTAAGATGTGTGAACATTTTTTTCTAATCTTATTTCCAATTTTTTCCATTGATAAAACTCGTCAATCACTACCAAAGAAAAAACCGGTTGCCACACAGAGGATGTTATTGCATTATATATACTTCATAAAAGCCAAGTTGGCCCAGTAGTAAGAACACGTGAATCTTAAACGATGATCGTGGGTTCAAACCCGGGCAAGCCACTGAATTTCATGTGCATAATTTGTGATTATAATTCATCTCGTGCTTAACGGTGAAGGAAAACATCGTGAGGAAACCTGCATGTGTCAAATTTCACTGGAATTCTGTCACATGTGTATTCCACTAACCCGCATTGGAGTAGCGTGGTGGAATAAGCTCCAAGCCTTCTCCTCAAAAAAGGAGAAGAGGCCTTAGCCCAGCGGTGGGACATTCACAGGCTGTTACTAAACTTTATAAAGGTGAAACTTTAATAATATTACCAGAAAGAAAGCCCCAAGTCAGCTGTCATGTCCGAAGTCCACGTGTTCGCTAAATCTTCATCTGACATGACATTGTGCTGCAATCTGAGGAAGAACTCCGTCAACCATACTGCTATTGCGCCCAACGTGAAAAGAACTGGAAGTACAACGTCATTTTTCAATGTAAATATATTATATTATTTATGGCGGAGCTCTTGGTATTTACGTCGTGCATTTTGGCTACGTCAATCAACATCATCGAATTTTCGAACAGTGTGCGCTTTCTAAGATTTTTTACGGTGAGTGAGTGACGTTTTTTTTTTTTTTATTGTATAGGAAGGCGGACGAGCATTTGGGCCACCTGATGGTAAGTGGTCACCAAAGCCCATAGAAAATGGCATTGTAAGAAATGTTAACCATCGCTTACATCGCCAATGCGCCGCCAACCTTGGGAACTAAGATATTATGTCCCTTGTGCCTGTAATTACACTGGCTCACTCACCCTTCAAACCGGAACACAACAATATAAAGTACTGTTGTTTTGCGGTAGAATATCTGATGAGTGGGTGGTACCTACCCAGTCGAGCTTGCACAAAGCTCTACCACCGAGTAAAACCTCACGTCACCTCTTTTCAGACCAGAACATTCTTATGCGATTGGTCAAGCCTGAAATATTATAGCCTTCGCAAGTTCTAAAGCTAATAAGGTCTTATTTTATTCTTCCGAAAATTTTGCTTGCTGGTAGAAACTAGCCATCGAACATAGGGCTCTTCCATGACTGTTTTAGTAGGTACTTAATAATAATTCGTATACGAGAATTAGCCAAGTCAGACTTTAGGCTTCAATATATTATCCTAAGTTATAAGAAGAAATGATATTTGAAGTTGTTATAAAATATTTTATATCGTTATAAATAAATTTCAGGACTGACCATTGAACTTGGCACCCATTTAGATTTCACTTCTTTTGACGTTGTAGTCAACAGCCAAGGCATATATGATAATATTGAACTTGGCTCTCGTTTCACATTCATGTTTTTGATGGGTTAAATTTATGTACAACTATTTTTTAATTAAAATTATAAACAATAATTATTTACGACGCTATTGACTTTTGACAAGAGACGAGATACATAATAAATTGGTAACAGCTTGGATATGACTTCAGGTATTTTTATTTTTAAGTCTTAAATAAAATAAAAAAACGTGTACAAACTCACCGATAGCACTATTACATAAAAGCAAAGGTCGTGGCGAGCAACGACTCCTTGCAGCGGATCCCAATGCGGCCAAGACGCAGGCTCCAGCGGAGGCAGCCAACGCCACCGCCAACTGTGCCGCGGTACCGCACCACGCCCAACGTCGAGCTGGATGATTACCAGCTTTTACTGAAACGATAAAACAGAATTAATAGTAATAAAACATATATTTGTTTTATTACTATTAATTGTTCCTGACCTTTGTTCATCATTTGAAACGAATGATAAAAAAAACAAATACGTTAAAATACTTACAGCTAAAATCATAATTCCTCCATCCATAGGCGAAATTCAATGCCTTGTGACCTTCAAACAGTCCAAAGCTGATTCTTCCCTCGGATTCCGTTGGATTCGACAATCTTCTAGCTCTCGCGTCCACCCAGTGCGTGGTACCCAAAGACGCGACAATCAACGCTATACACAGACACGATCCGAAGAATGTCGCGAAAATCATCGATCGCTTAAATAAATTTAACTTCATTGTTACCGTTTCGAGCCACTTTCTTACTAATACAAGCGGTTACCCCTAGATGGCGTTATGTCACATTTCTTCAAACGCTGTTTATGTCTCGTTTTCTCGTTAGCGTATTTACGAGACGGCGATATACATTGTTGCTTTTCATAACAGTGTTTTCATTCCCATGGTGAAAAAGAAAATCTGAAACAATCAAAGAAAATTATTTGTACAGTTACGTTATTGCCATTCAAAGTCAAGGTATTGTTTTCGTACGATTAGAATTGTCGATAATTATATCTGACTATAGCTTATTCCAACAACTATGGAGTAAAGTCAGAGAAACACCCTTGACATTTAATTGATTGGTAGAGCTTTGTGCAAGCTCGTCTGGGTAGGTACCACTCACTCATCAGATATTCTACCGCAAAACAGCAGTACTTGGTATTGTTGTGTTCCGGTTTGAAGGGTGAGTGAGCCAGTGTTATTACAGGCACAAGGGGCATAACATCTTAGTTCCCAAGGTTGGTGGCGCATTGGCGATGTAAGCTGTAGCGACATCTATCTCGCCTCATACGAAAACTTAAAAGTGACGTATCCATCGCGATATTATATGCGATGTAGGAAACGTATATAAGCTATGGTTAACATCTCTTACAATGCCAATGTTTATGGGCGTTGGTGACAGTTACAGTTAACAGTGGTCACGAGCGTATAGGCCACCTAATGCTAAGTGTACCATCAGGTGGTCAATATGGTCGTCCGCCTACCTATGCTATAAAAATTATGCTATAAATATTGATCGAGATCTTCAATAATCTGTGATATACATTATGGATTTGCGAAAAAATTACGTGTTGAGTATAGGCGAAGTTTTCAAGTTAACTTAAGTGTATATGAGTAGTTAAAGTGGAGTATAAGTAATATATATTATAAATAAATATATATTATATCAAAAATTGATTGTAGTGATAATATAGCACGGCTATTAGCAAATCGCATTCAATATGAAAATCTAAGGATCGTTTTATTTTATCGAAAGACACATATACAGTGGTGGTCATATAATTAGAAACACTTCTTATTAATAAAGAAAGTATAACTTCGACGTAAAAATGTTCGTAAAAAATATACACATTCAATAATTAATAATCATGCAATAATATAGCCACTCAAATAAAAAACTCATTAAATCCATAAAATATAAAACATATCTTACTTTTAATTACAAAATGAGTCTTACACATGTAGGAGTTTATTTTCTGTTACTGGCCGCTTGGACGCCTAATTAGAAACATTTAAAAAAAGAATCCATAGCTCGTTCTTTTTTTTAAATTGGAGAATAACATTTCTTTTTCTATTATTTTGGCGGCAATTCAAAATTTAATCTGAATTTTATTTTGTTCAAAATGGCAAAAACTTGTGACGCGTCAACTAGGCAAATAATTGTTAATTTACATAAAGATCATAAGTGGGCGTACAGAAGAATAGCTGAGCATTTAAATTGTTCTGTTAAGAAAGTTTTTAATGCCATTGATCATTATAAAACACATGGAACTATTCTGAAAATGTTCTTAGAAAGGCTCGGCCAAGAAAAACTTACAGAGAAGACACGCTAGTCGTTCGTGTCGCTAAAAAAGACCCAAGTAAAGGCTCCAACCAGATTAAAAATGGAGTTTTTTCGCCTGATGACCCGAGAAACATCTCGTCAAGTCTCACTGATACGCCGAAGATTAGTGGAAGCTACATTGTTTGGAAGAATATCTCGAAAGGTACCGCTTCTAACTAAGCAACACCGTGAGAAGCGATTATTATTCGCTAAAAGATATGTTAATTGGACGGTACGAGAATGAAAGAAATGTGTTATTTTCAGATGAAATAAAAATAGATATGGTAAATTCCGAAGGACAGCGCTATGTTAGACGTCCAGTAAACAATGCTTTTAATTGTAAATACACCAGGAGTATAGTCAAGCACGGTGGCGATAATATTAAAGTTTAGTGGTGTTTTCCGGATGTGGAGTTGGACCCGTTCGGAATATTGAAGGTGCAATGGATCAATGGCAATACAAAAATATCTTAGAGCACACAATGATTCTCTACTCGGACGATCATTTGCCTGTAACCTGGATCTTTCAGCATGACAATGACCCTAAACACACGGCCAATAGCGTCAAATGTTTCCTTAGCGAACAGCGTATATCCGTTTTAGACTGGCCAGCAAATAGTCCGGATTTAAACCCGATAGAAAATCTCTGGTGTATTGTTAAAAAGAAAGTCTCAAACAAACGTAACACCAGTCAAAACGAACTATATGAAGCATTTGTTGAAGCATGGAATTCAATCCCCCTAGAAAAATGTATGAAATTGATTGAATCAATGCCACGTCGATGCAGTGCTGTTATTGAAAATGAGGGATACGCCACTAAATATTAATTATAGCTATTGGTAGGCTGTGGATAGTAGCTATTTCGTAAATAACAATACTAATTACTAATACTTAAAAAAATATTGCTTTTATACTTTTTTGTTGTTTCTAATTAGTTGACCATTATTGTTCGTACCTTAAAACTAATTTAAATGTTTGTACGTAATGTAATAATGAAACTGCGCTTGTGTAATGAGATTTATATTGTTTTTCTAATAAATGATAAATCGTTGAACATATTGTTGTCCGTTTTATGGTTAAATATTTCAAAATAAAAACGATTGCGGTGAAGTATCTTACATAATGTCAAGGACCGTTGGTAGTGTTTCTACTTATACGTCCACCACTGTATGTATGGATATTCGATAAAAAATATAGTGTGTATGAAAATTATTATTTTTTTTACAATTGTTTTTGAATGTTTCAACGCGTGAATATTTACTAATAATTATGATTTTTTTTTAATGCATCTTATGCTCAGCGTTGTATCTTATACCAGGTTGCAGGTTGTTGAAACACACGTGACAAAATTTTAGTGGAATTAGACACACGCAGGTCTCTTCACGATGTTCTCCTTTATCGTCGAACCAAAACGAATATTAAAATATAATTAAGCACGTGATAAATCAGTGGTGCTCGTCCAGGTTTGAACACGCAATCATCGTTTTAGTGCTTGTTCACGTTGACTCGCGGGCGCGGTCACGAAATATCAAACATACGACGTACTATCCAAGTGTTCACGTACAAAACGCACGTGCGGTCTAAGTAGCGAGCAAGCTAGCGACTGGCGCGCGCGGCGCGCTCGCGACAACATCAAACGCTTGAGATGTTTGTCTGTGTTCACGTCGAACTAGCGGCAGAGCGCGCGATCCACTCGCGACGTCAGGTAAGTTCAACCACTTTGAACTTGTCGCTAGAAACGATAGTACGTTTTCATCATGTCGTTCAATACGTAAGAGTTTATTAGTGCTATTCAGGCTAGAACAGTTGACAATCATCCTGGTATATCCGAAAAACCTTGAAGGATGTTCTTTTAAATTACTATATAAAGTATGAAATTTACCATACCGTTCTCTTTCTTTAATAATTTCGTTTTTTTTTTTTATATTTCCCTGGAGGGCAAATGACTCTACTCCACCTGATGGTAAGTGGTAGTAGAGTCCAAACGCGACGACGGCTAGTGCAGTCAGGTAGAATGACTTGGACTAGCCGCCCCCGCCTTGCCGGCCAGCAAGATACCTCTTCACGCCTCGTTTGAAGGAACCCAGGTCATAAGAGGAGGGGAACACGTGTGCTGGCAAAGAATTCCATGCTTTGGAGGTGCGACAAAGAAAAGAGTTGCCAAATTTCTTCCTACGCGATGGAATTGATGTCACAGTTAGGCGGTGACATCGAGAGCCAGCACGCGTAGACTTGTGAAGGAATGGGGAAACAGGAATGAGGGAGTATAATTCTTCTGAGCACTTGCCGTGATATAATCGGTAGAAAGCGCACAGTGCCGCTATCTCTCGACGCAATTGTAAAGGCTCGAGTGTTGGTGACCTTTACGTCGCCAATAATGCGAACCGCACGTCGCTGCAACCGATCCAAGGCCTCCAGTAAGTAATTAGCGGAGCCATCCCAGAGGTGCGAGCAATATTCGACACAAGACCGCACCTGTGTTTTATACAACAGGAGCAGTTGTTGTGGCGTGAAAAAACGCCGTACCTTGTTCAGAACTCCGAGTTTCCGTGAAGCTGTTTTTATAACAGCCTCTATGTGGTGCCCTTGATTGAGGTCGCACCGAACGTCAATTCCCAGTATGGCGACTTTGCTTTGCATCCCCAGCGTAGTGCCACAAAGGGAGGGAGGAGGGGAAAATGGTGACTTTTTCGTTGTGAGAGCGTATACCTGTGTTTTCTTGGCGTTAAACTCAACAAGATTGTCAGAGCCCCATTTGGCAATGAGTCCTAGCGTCCTATCGAGTTCAACAACAAGATCCCTCCGTCTCTCCTCGGTTTCCGCCCGCCCAGCTACTGCGCGTCCGTGGTATCCCCCGTGCACTGTACTATCATCTGCATAGCAATGTATGTTCCCAAGAGAGAGCATATCATTGACATGTAGAAGAAAGAGTGTGGGGGATAGCACAGACCCCTGGGGGACCCCAGCATTCACTACATGGAATTGTGAAGCGCAACCATCAACTAAAACGCGAAGGCTACGCTTGTGCACACCAATTCTAATTTTTATCATCCCCCACTTTAGGTATGTATATATTTTCGGTTAAAAATAAAAGATCGTCGTCCATATTTTCAACCTTTGACAACACATCATACTCGCGGAAGCTCGTGGCAGCCAATATGAACGCGAGCTCGCTACGTCTACCGCGCCCGCGCCCGCCACCGCGCCCGCGCCCGTTTCAGAGTCACGTTTTTATTTTATTTTATAGACAGGCGGAAGAGCAAGAACATAGACATTGGTGATGTAAGAAATAATTACCATTCCTAACCTACCTCCCAACTAAGATGTTATGTCCCTTGGTCCATTTCAGCATACATATACTATGAAGTATTATAAAACTGTATGAGGTATAACTATGAGCAATATTGTACACAGTTTCAACGAGTTTTACAATTCCTTCCAGTCGTGCCTTCATCACTGATAAATCACGTACTGTATAAATGGCTAATTTCATGATAAATTATTATATAAAAACGATGATAAAGAATAGCGATGAAGATGTCGCAAGACCAGATAAGTAACATGAAGAAATGTTCCTTTTTAAAATGGTTTCGTTATAAAATTATTAAGCCGAGATGGCCCAGTGATAAGAACGCGTGAATCTTAACCGATTATCGTGGGTTCAAACCCGGGCACCATTGAATTTAATGCGCTCAATTTGTGATTATAATTAATATCGTGCTTGATCGTGAGGAAACCGGCATGTGTCAAAATTAACTGAAATTCTGTCACATGTGTATTCCAACAATTCGTATTAGAGCAGCGTAGTGGATTAAGCTCCAAACCTTCTCCTCGAAAAGAGGAGAAGAGCCCAGCAGTGGGACATTCACAGGCTGTTACTGTAATAAAATTATTATTACTAAACGTATTTCTATTCAACTGAAAATACGTTCATAATAAACACAAACGTAATTCTTTCTTGTACATAAACATAAATAAAAACATAAGTATATGTAATAGACGTATTTACAAGAGAAAGCACAAGTTTTATTTAAAGATTATCTCACAAATAAAAAATAAAAAACTTGTAGCGAACAAAAGTATAATAGCTGTGAACACAAAATGTTACCGAGTGTAACGATATTTTAATTATGTAACATTTAGAAGAATTCGTAGAAAAATAAACCTTTTTTTAATTTTTTTTTATATAGAATAGTTAGATGAACGTGCATATGGACCACGTGATGTTAAGCATTAGATCAGGTGGATGTAGGTATCACAGTGAATGGTCAGATTATTAACAATATCCGTTATGCCGATGACACTGTACTTGCATCTACAATGGAAGAACTTTAGATCCTTGTTGATAAAATTAAATCTGTTAGTTCAACGTATGGTCTCAGTATCAACACCAAGAAAAATAAATATATGACAGTTTGCAAAATACCGCCTACTAACCCTTCTCTATTATGTAATGGACAGCCTTACAAAAAGTTAGCAAATACAAATATTTGGGATGATGGGTTGATGATACGGGAGACCACAGTCTTGAAATAAGGTGCCGCATGGAACAAACCCGTATTGCTTTCTTTAAGCTTAAGTCACTTCTGTGCAATAAAAAGCTAAACATCCAGCTTCGAGTACGATTAGCACGCTGTTACGTTTTCTCCATTCTCCTGTATGGCGTTGAAGCATGGACCCTCACAGAAACGAGCTGTAAGAAGATTGAAGCCTTCGAAATGTGGATATACAGGAGAATGTTAAGGGGGTTATCCTGGAGAGACAAAATAAAAAACGTAACAGTGCTAAGTCGAGTAAAAAAGAAACCAGAAGTTGTATATTTAGTAAAGAAAAGAAAGCTTGAATATCTCGGCCACATAATGAGAAACCAAAAATACGACCTACTACAACTCATCATACAGGGCAAGATCCAAGGAAAACGAAGTGTGGGTCGAAGAAGATCATCTTGGCTAAAAAACCTACGCCAATGGTTTGGAAAAAGCACTCGTTCCTTATTCAGAGTCGCGGCATCAAAGATAAAAGTTGCCCTTATGATCGCCGACCTTCGAAAGAAGATGGCACTTTAAGAAGAAGAAGATGTTAAGTGGTCACCAACGCCCATAGACAATGGCAATGTAAGAAATGTTAACCGTAGCTTACATCGCCCATGCGCCACCAACCTTGGGATCTAAGATGTCATATCCCTTGTGCCTGTAATTACACTGGCTCACTCACCCTTCAAACCGGAACACAACAATACCAAGTACTGATGTTTTACGGGAGAATATCTGATGAGTGGGTGGTTACCTACCCAGACGAGCTTACACAATGCTCTGCCACAACGCTATACCACTTAACTACTTATCCTTAACTGTACTTCCAAACTTCGGATAACAACTGATCCGACATACGAAACATCTTTAAGAATCCAAATAGAATGCCGTAGATTGTTTAAGGTCTCGACCAATGATATCGCGTCAATTCAATATCAAGGTCGTTTATTTAACTTTACTCCTCTTGTGATTGGAACATAAATATAAAACATGACGCTAAAAGCTACGGGGAAGCACCTGTAACGCTCGGTAGTAAAATCGCGCTGAAGAGCTGTTAAAAATAAAAACATTTTTTTTTTAATTTATGTATTCTCTTAATTAATAGAAGTAATAATACTTTTTACTTTTTATTTTTTAATTACTTTAATTAATCATTTATTTACATTAAAAACATAAATAAATACAAATAAAAATTAAAAATAGTTACTGTACAAATCGTGACCGCGTGATCGTTACTTAATTCCGAATATTTTCATCTCATCACCATTTCTTTGCTCTCGTCACAATCCATCAATTATTATAAAAATATGAGGTGTTACTATTATCTACACTTATATTATAAATGCTAAAGTAACTCTGTCCGTCTTTTTGCCTTTAACGCGTTCACGATGAAAACGCTGAATCAATTTTTAATAAAATTTGCTAATTCAACCTAACACCAGCACGTCTAACACACGGGGAAAATCACGAGTGAAAATTAGTACAATAAATTTGACCGACTCCAATTAAAGATACTGGATCTCCATTTATGTATAGATTCCAAAAATAAAATAATACGATTATGTTGATAATATATTTTACCAGCATTATTTATAACTGTACAATATTAGTTGATACAATGAGCATGTGTGCGTAAACGTGTACATACTTATGTGTGCCCGCATTTAATTTACATTATTATCTGTGAACTCAATTAATCTTAAACAGAAAATGTATTCACAGTCACTAAGAAGTATTTTTTCTGTTTTTAAATAGTTCATTTTATATCATCAGTCCTGTTATCCGAACATATTGTACTAAACATATTATATTGAAGTTTATTATATACTATAATATGGTAACTTATCTTCGCGGTCGATCGAATTACGAAGAATTTCGACTTTTATAGATCAGATATCTATAAGAGTCGAAATTCTTAATTAGTTAAAGCAGAGTTCAGTAGGGCTATTCTGTAAGAAACTCAACGCAAAAAAAGTCGTGAAATGTCAGAAAGTTATATGCGACATTGACCATAATAACTATAACATTTCAAGAATATAAGCATCAAAATAGTATATCACCATAAGTCGGTTATCAACATTTCACGGATGTGTAATGAAATGAGTTTTAACAGATTAGTACTAATATATTATGATACCTAGAGTCTGGTGGAAGGGTCTCCATTGGGACATTTAAAGGCTGTTAATTTTATAACCTAATCCAATCGAAGAGCGAGTAAAAATAAATAATCCTTATGATTAAATTAACGTATTCCATACGATTTGCTAATAACTCTGCTATTTATTACTTAATACAAACAGTTATTGATTAATATATCTTTATAATACAAAACTATTCCACTTGACTACTTATACACACATTAATTTTACTTTCAAAGTTCCAATAACACCTTCGCCGACGTTCAAGACGCCACGATGAATATCATATTCAATCTATATATATCTCCCGTGGTTGGAATAGTCGTAGTCGTAGTAGTAGAATAGGAAGTGTATAATTATACATAACGTGATTTGTTGAAGCACGTAGATTCCTCGTGTAGGTATCACGTTTTTGATCATATCGAGATAAAGTTGCTCATTTGATAGAGATTGTGACAAATTAATTCGTGTTTAAAAAACTGTTTATAAATTTTATAACGTTATTAATGCTGTCTAACATCAAAAGTTCGGTTCCGACTATCACTAACCGATCGGGTAAATAATACCAAGAATATTCACCAATACCACCCAATGAGACCACAAATGAGAGAATCGTTCAACAGGATTAATTTAGTAAAATTACATTGAAACATATTTCAATTCCTAAATTATTATGATACAATGTAAACTGATAAAACGGGCATACAATGTTTTAATGTAGTAACTTTCCATGATAACATTTTTGTTGATTACACGCACAATATATGAGGTTGTTTAATGTAACAGCCTGTTGTCCAGTCATTATCTACATTTGGAAAAGCAGAAGAAAAGCTTAAATTCGATTTGTCGACCAAAATGGCCTTGTGTATTCCGCCATCTTGAAAAAAGGGTTAAATTCCGATTTTTCATAATAACTCGGTTCGTGTTATCTCGTCGCGACGAGATGAATTATAAACACAAATTAAGCAAATAAAAATTCAGCGGTGCAGTGAAATTTGCCTGGGTTTGAACCCGCGATAACTACACCATTAAGATTCACGAGTTCTAGCCACTTGGTCATCGCGGCTCTATTGTCTGATTCTACTATCAGTTATTTATATAAGCAAATAAAATAAGAAGACTTACCCTTTGCTTGCTTTAGAAAAAAAAAAAAAACTTAAATCCCGATTAAATTAAGAAAACTTCGTAGTTATTGACAATTTTCCATAATAAAGAAATAGCCAAGAGACTATAATTTCAATCTGAAGGCGTGTTATCTATGAACGCACTGACTGTGTACTAAAATTTACTACGCAATCGTATTTTATTACATTTTTTAAATTTATGAACAATGTCAAAGTCCGTCAATCTACTGCGTAAATGATTCACGAGGAAAATAAACACAAATATATGACAGTAGAGCAGTAAAGCTTATGTCTATTTATTTAATTATAATGACGATAATAATAATTATGGTGTTACTATTTAAAATATTATGTATACCAATTGTTTTAATGAGTAATTATGATGGTTATGTCCTCCTGATCGACATCGGCCACGTTGGCCAAGGAGATCACAGCAATTCTGCGCGGTCTGCGCAGAGGCCGGCAAGCCCTCTGGGCACATGATGGGGGCGCGGGATTGCCACCCCCCCACCACGAAGGGAAAAGTGGTCCTCGGCACCCGGACCACTCCCACATCGGACGACGGAAGCCGCCAGGCACGTGAGGAAGCCAATAGCAACTCAAAATGAGCGCACGTACTATTGGCTTCCTACAAACGAACGTAAACCACTCCGCCGGAGCGCAGGACCTACTGCTGCAGTCCATGGCGGAGTGGCAGATAGACCTGGCGGTGGCCTGCGAGCCCTACTTCGTCCCTCCCCTGGCTCATTGGGTGGGGGATGTGGACGGAACGGTGGCGGTCCTCTCGAGGAGCGGAACGGGTCCCCCCCTCTCTCTCATCGAGAGGGGCTCGGGCTACGTTGTGGCGGGGTGGGGGGAGTACGCGGTCGTCGGAACGTACTTCTCCCCCAACCGCAGCCTCGCTGAGTTCGAGACGTATCTCGGCTCGGTCAGAGCTGCGGTGGCCAGGCAGTCGCCGAAACCTACCTTGGTTCTCGGCGACTTAAACGCGAAGTCGCGTGCCTTGGGCAACCCCGCTACGGATCCGCGAGGGAGGGCCGTCCAAGTCTGGGCGCTACTCTCCAGCCTGTCCCTACTTAATAAGGGGCAGGTTCACACCTGCGTGCGCCACAACGGGGGGTCCGTGGTGGACGTTTCGTTCGCCACCCCGGTGGTAGCACGTAGAGTGTCGAACTGGAGAGTAGAGGAAGAGGTGGAGACTCTGTCGGACCACCGCTATATCCGATTCGAGATCTCCACCTCTCGCAGGCCGGCGGAACCCCAGAGGGTGCCGACCACGCTGCCGAGGTGGTCTCTTGGCCAGTTAGACCGCGAACTGGTCAAGGAGGCTGCCATCGTGCAGCGGTGGGGTTCCGCGGGACGGGAAGAGGAGGGCGCCAGCGTCGAGGAGCTGGCGGGCCGCATGCGCAGCGCCCTCAAAGAGGTCTGCGATGCGGCCATGCCGAGGACCCGGCGCAGAGTTCCGCGCCGACAAGTCTACTGGTGGTCGCCCGAAATAGCCGAACTTCGGGCGACGTGCAGTCGGGCGCGGAGGGCCTACGTCCGCTGTCGCAGGCGCAACGGCCTCGACGCGGACCTGGAGGGGCAGCTCTTGGCCGCTTACCGCCAGCTGAAAAAAGATCTACAGCTGGCGATAAGTCGGGCCAAGGAGAAGGCGAGGGAGGAGCTGCTGGCGAGCCTCAACCGAGACCCATGGGGGCGGCCGTACCGAGGTGTGCGTGGAAAGTTCCGCACCCAAGCCGCCCCCGTGACGGAAACGCTGCCGCCGGAGCTCCTCCTGCGCCTGGTGGGGGAACTGTTTCCCCACCCAGGCGAGTTTGTCCCTCCACCTATGGCCCCCCGCTCCGTGATAGAGGACGCAGTGGCTCCACCACTGATCACGGAGCGGGAAATGGAGATGGCCCTCGGTCGCCTGAGGGCCAAAAAGACGGCGCCGGGTCCGGACGGTGTTCCATACCTAGGTGCAGGGCTTCGGGGGCTGTTCGACGAATGTCTGAACAGTGGACAGTTTCCGAAGCCTTGGAAACAAGGCATGTTGGTGCTGTTGCCGAAGGAGGGTCGACCACCCAGTTCCTCCTCGGCGTACAGGCCGATCGTGCTGCTGAACGAGACGGGCAAGTTGTTTGAGAAGATTCTCGCAGCCCGTCTCGTTCAGCACCTCGACGAGGTCGGTCCGGGTCTTTCAGAGGCTCAGTTCGGGTTCAGGGCGGGTCGTTCGACGGTCGACGCCCTGAGCGCCCTGAAGACTCGGACCACGGAAGCGGTGGCCCAGGGGCGAGTGGTCCTGGCGGTTTCGCTGGATGTGGCGAACGCCTTCAACAGTCTCCCATTCGAGACGATCAGGGAGGCACTCCGATACCATGGGGTGCCGACCTATCTGAGGAGACTGTTGGAGGCGTACCTCCAGGACCGAGAGGTCGTCTGGGCGGGGGGCGACGGCAGGTTGGTCCGGCGTCGGGTTGGCTGCGGCGTTCCACAGGGGTCGGTTCTCGGCCCAATTCTGTGGAACGTCGGCTTCGACTGGCTCCTGAGAGCCCCCGTCCTACCCGGTATGGGGGTGTTGTGCTATGCGGACGACACCCTCATCACCGCGACGGGGCGGGACTTTCGGGAGGCGGCTCGCCTGGCCGAGGTCGGAACGACCCTGACCGTGGACCGGATGGAGATGCTGGGCCTGAGGGTCTCTATATCCAAAACGGAGGCCCTCCTCTTCCACGGTCCGCGGAGAGGCCCCCCACGAGGGGCGAGTATCACCGTCCGGGCGTTGGAGCTTCGGGCAGCATTTCGTGCAGCTCGGCCCGAAGCTCGTCAATGCCGCCGCCGCCTTAGGCCGCCTCCTACCCAACGTGGGAGGACCGGGATCGCTATGCCGGCGCCTCTATGCCGGCGTAGTGAGGTCGATGGCACTGTACGGTGCCCCGATTTGGGTGGACGCACTCACCGCTTCCAACCGGGCCCTTCTGCGAAAACCGCAGAGGGTCATAGCGGTGAGGGCGATAAGGGGTTATCGTACGGTGTCGTGGACAGCGGCGACCCTCCTCGCGGGCGACCCGCCCTGGGAGCTCCAGGCGGAAGTGCTCGCGGAGGTGTACCGCTTCCGGGCCGAGGCGAGGGAACGCGGCGACCGTCCAGGGTCGGCGGAAGTCGGGCGGATCAGGGCTCTAGCCCAGCAAGCCCTGATAGCCCGATGGGAGGAGGACCTCGGGTCCCCCACGGCGGGCCTGGCGACAGTGGAGGCGGTACGTCCCCACTTGAGTCGCTGGGTCCGAAGGAACCGAGGCACGCTCTCGTTCAGGCTGACGCAGGTGCTTACCGGACACGGATGCTTCGGTAAGTACCTGCTCGAGATAGCGCGGCGGGAGGTGTCACCCTCCTGCCACGAGTGTGGTGCGCCATTCGACACGGCGCATCACACCCTGACGGAGTGTGCCGCGTGGGGGCCCCAGAGGCATTCCCTGGCGGCGGTTGTTGGCGGAGACCTCTCCTTGCCGAGCATCATCAACGCGATGCTCGGAAGCGAGGGGTGCTGGTCAGAGATGGTCTCCTTCTGCGAAAGTGTGATGTCGCAGAAGGAGGCCGCGGAGCGGGAGCGGGAGGAAGATGCCGCTGCGGACCCGCTCCGCCGCAGAAGACTGGGGAGAAGAAAGCGGCGCTTTGCGCACCTTCTCCCCCCACCACAATAGGCGCCGCCAGGACTAGGGGGGTTCCCAGTACCCTGGGATTCCTCCCTAGTGAATGGAGGCCCGCATAGGCGGGCCGGCCGTCGGAGCGTCACGGTAGCATGCGCAAGCGATCCCGTGGCGCTCCCGTTAAGACGGGAAGGGTACCGCTGGGTTTTTAGTGGGTATTCCGATGACCGGGGCACACTCGGTGCCTTGGACATACGGCGAGTCCCACATACCCCCCTCACTGTTCCCGTGGGGGGAAACGCGTCATGCGTTTTCCCAGCGTCAAAAAAAAAAAAAAAAAAGGAGATCACAGCAAACTGCGCAGGACATTATTAAAATGCGCGAGTGTGCGCGAACACAGGCGCACTCTATGCCGAAGGGACACCAATCTGACTGGAAAGAGTTTAGGCGCAGTACCAAAGGGCTTTACGTGTTTTCCGAGGCACGGGAGTGCATATACAACTTCCAGAGACCGGGCGTTAGAGAATTAGAGAAGTTTCATCGGACCGACCTGGAGTCTGAACCCAGGACCACGGGATCTGCGGTCTTATATCATAGACACTAAACAACGATGGAGTCAAGGTAATGGTCATGAGTAATTACACTGCTTAATGATAATATATTTCTACTAATTTATTATTATAATGCACCAAGAAACTTTCTAGAAAAGTTGCTATTACGATTCACTAATCGAAGGTCAAAAATGATCCTGTTCGATTTTTAAATATCAAATCTAACGCCATAACGATCGTGACATTAGTAAACTTTAAAATAAGAACATCGATCTTTCGTATCGTCTGTGCATCCTACGTGACATTGGGTACATAATCCGTTGCCATTTTAGTCGCAACTGAAAGTCTTTATGACTTAAAAACAATGATAAGCATTTTACAATCACCAATCAAAATATTTAAGGTTATAACTTGTTGAAATTATATGTTGGAGTCGTTGTGAAGTTACTTATCCCATTATCATACATATAAGAATTGTACATATAATATGACAATCACGGGGAGGAGTAAAGAAAAACCAACTTTGACATTGAATTAACGCGATATCATTAGTCGAGATTTTGAACAATATTTATAAAAAAAATGGCATTTTGAATGTCGGCAAAGTTGCTACCGAAATTTTGGAAGTAAAATTAAAATAGATAGGTTAAACACTTCAAAATTTGAAACCGAATAATCTCATACCCGTGTCATCTCTTCTATACGTGACATTGGCAGAATATTTTGCGCTCAAATAGCGTAGATACACGCCAGAAAGGGAAAAAAATTTATATCATTAGTACAGTGTTATAGTGTTGTATTATAAATAAAGATATATTAATCAAGCACGTTTGTAGTGTATAACAAAGCAGAGCTATTAGAAGTCGCATCGAATATATCAACCTAACTTTATATATTTATTTTATTTATGCTTTATTGTACACACTGAGTTACAGAAACATACAGTGAAGGAAAATATAATATTTTCATGGTAGCACAATCGGCGGTTTTATCGCTAAGAGTGATTTCTTCCAGACAACCTTTGGGAGAAGTACATGAGCTTAATAGTGCGACAGAGGTGTATCGATCAAATAATTTAAAAAAAATATTGTTTTATTTGGCATTCTTTATTTTAACTCCTGCGATTAGTATACGGTAAAGTATATAATATATATGACAGTTTCTTGTCATCCAAGTTCGTTTTTTCTTCAATTTAATCCGAATATTTATACTTTTGATTTGTTAAATAAAACAGCATATAAAATTCGTACTTTATGATGAAATAAAAATCTACTAACCAACGTTGGGAAGTACAGAATATGGACTTTATGGGTACACGAAATAGAAGAGCACATGCAACTCAATCCGTGACAAAACTCTTCGTTTAATCAGAAACGTTTCAAAAACGTTACATTAAAATTCAACCTCGTCATTGCGATTTTAAATATGACGGTTAATCTTTGACGGACTGTTACAGAATCGGATAAAGTAAACCAATTGACTAAGACTAGATTAAAATGTAGGCTCTAGGAAAAGGAAATGGCAGCTCCAGATATAGACGTAAAACTTATGCAAGTTTTTTTCTGATGTAAGTGGTACAAGTGCCGTGTTGAATTACGAATGCATAGTTGAATTATATATTACTCTGTCATATTCAAGCAAATTTTACGTTTACAGACGAACTTGCACAAAGCCCTACCACCAAGTAAAATCTTAAGTATATTTATAACTTTTAATCTGTTTAAAGGAGATAATAACCTGTGATCAAAGCGGTAGCACAATTAACCAAAACTTCTTAAATGCGATGCGTCCATTTGCGTTTTCTGCACTTGAATTAGAATTACCAATTATCTAAAACGCACATTTCACGAAACGATGAGCAATAATTTCTTTATAATATATTTGCACGTTTTAAACAAAAGCTTACATAGCGTGAAGTTATAAAGAATTTACATTGCATAGGTACGCCGAATGACGTGCATTTTTTTAAATAGATAGTCGGAAGAGCAAATATGCTACGTGATGGTAAATGATCACCATCATGCGCCACCAACCTTGGAAAAAAAAGATGTTATAACCATTGTGCCTGTAGTTACTTGCCTACACACTCTTCAAAACGACAAGCCAAAATACTAAGTATTGCTGTTTGGCGGTATAGTATGAAAAGAGTGGCAACAGAACAGACACAAAGCCCTACCAAGTAGACCGCTATACTCATAACATACAGTTTAAATCAGTATACTGAAATAGTATTGAAGGGTGAGTGAGTCAGTGTAATTACAGGCACAAGGGAATTAGCATCTCAGTTCCCAAGGTTGGTGGCGCATTGGCGCTGTAAGCGATGGATAACATTTCTTACAATGCCATTGTCTATGGGGTTTGGTGATTACTTAACATCGGGTGGCCCATATGCTCGTCCGCCTACATATACAATAAAAAAATAATAGAATATCACCATATCATTTTCCAAAATTTCACGGGTGTGATATGAATTGATCTCTTAATGGCACAGCAAAACACTAAAGCAAAATAATTCGTGCAGATATTAATAATATGAATTCAAATGCAAATTTAAATGCGCTCATAAATTATATACATGAATAAGCTGTTTTGAATTGCTAATTACGATTTTATTAAATATCGTTCTAATAACACGGTGACTTTGAATACGATCGCGTTTTATGTTCAAGACGATTAATTTAACTTACATAATTCACATCAAATGAAAACGTTCATTATATATGTATTATTAGATGTTCCAGACAACTCTGGTCTGCGTCATACTATGTTTTCCCATGATCTCGTAGTGTATGTCCTTATCCAGGTGTAACCACTTGGTGGTAGAGCTTTGTGCAAGCTCGTCTGGGTAGGTACCACCCACTCATAAGATATTCTACCGCAAAACAGCAGTACTTGCTATTGTTGTGTTCCGGTTTGAAGGGTGAGTGAGCCAGTGTAATTACAGGCACAAGGGATATGACATCTTAGTTCCCAAGGTTGGTGGCGCATGGGCGATGTAAGCTACGGTTAACATTTCTTACATTGCCATTGTCTATGGGCGTTGGTGACCACTTACCATCAGGTGGCCCATAAGCTCGTCCGCCTACCTATATAATAATAAATAAAAAAAACCTATTACGTCACGGTAGCATGCGCAAGCGATCCCGTTGCGCTCCTCGTTAAGACGGAAAGGGTACCGCTGGTATTTCAGTGGGTGTCCCGAAGTTCGGGGCGCACTCGGAGCCTTGGACACCAGCGAGTCTCACATACTGCCCCCCCCCACTATTCCCGTGTTAAAAGGTAACCTATTAGAGGAATTTCACGAGGATCGGTGCTTCGGTTTAGCTATGAGTAAGTTACATACAAATAGATGTTACACAGAGTAGCCTATGTCTTTCCCTGGGGATCAAGCTTGATTCATACTGAATATCATCAAAATCGTTTTAGCACAGATGGAATAAACAGAGCTACTTTCGCATTTATAATATTAACCTAATTTAAATTATAATCTCGTTGAAGTCAATATTCTGTGGTCCGGGTGAAAGTAAGCTTTCAATGATTTTCAGCCAACATTACTATATGTAACGATTCAGTGAAACGATACTGACGCATGTAGATTTTGCTGCCGTATATTATTTTATGTTTTTACATTAAAATTTTACTAATTAGTTGCTACATTCGCGTGTTACGTATGCAATTGAAAAAGTGACCTTCGGTTTAATTCATATGTATAATCTAACGAACTAACTGGGTTATTTCGATTTATTGCTATCTACGTGACCTAATTTCAGCCATTTCGGCTAATCTCGCTAACTGTATAGGAGATATTACAGTGTGCCAATACAGGTACGCTCTCTTCTTCCTCACTCCTACAGTCCGTTGCTTTAGCAATCTGACTGGGTTGCTCGGAGTTCAAGCAAGTTTGTATAACAGGCTGATATTTTGAATTTCTCGATTGAAAATCGAAATAGCTTGACTCTGGAACTTAGGGGGAACCCTAAACTTCTTTCGACATATAATTAAATAATTAAAGTACTAATTGTAACAGCAAATAAATATCAGAAGAATATCCACTTCAAATAGACCGTTCATGTGTTTACGACTTCACAAGCCTGTTATTAACATTCTTAAGTGATTGCACGGTGGCGGTGAGTGTGATTTCACCTTATAATTGATGAGAATGAGAGATAATCATTATTACTGGTGTAGATTCCAAGCAACTGTCAGTCAATCCCACTGTGATTTGACTAACGGTTGCTTTTTAGAAAAAAATAAGGGCTAACTTTATTTCTCAAATGAAATAATAGTTAATTACAAAATATTCGCATACTTAATTTTCTAAAGTAAGGCCCACTGAGATGTTCGCACATGGACAAAACTAACGGCCGAATACTAAAACGTCCCTCAAAGTTAAATGCTACTTAACATTGAGAAGCTCCTAAATTAGTATGCGAAATTTTAAATTAACGGCGTCTCAAATAATTAAGTTGCATTTAATATTTAAGTGACGTTTTACGTGATCATGACCTCGTATCGAGATGGCCCAGTGGTAAGAATGCGTGAATCTTAACCGATGATCGTGGATCAAACCCGGACAAGCACCACTAAATTTCATGTGCTAAATTTGTGATTATAATTCATCTCGTGCTTGACGGTGATGGAAGTCGACGGGAACATCGTGAGGAAACCTGCATGTGTCAAATTTCAAAGAAATTCTGTCACATGTGTATTCCATCAACCCGCATTGGAGCAGCGTGGTGAAATAAGCTCCAAACCTTCTCCTCAAAAAGAGGAGAAGAGGCCTTAGCCCAGCAGTGGGACACTTACGGGCTGTTACTTTACTTTTTTTACTTTATATGTATATGCATGCATGCATGACCCTTTTGTTCCTAATATATACCTTTAATATATATCTATGTACCACTCGTGACTTATTACCATTCAACATAAATCAAACTTAGTATGTATGCTATAGAATATCCGGGGGGATATATCCGGGGACATTATTCGCACAAGGCCATCTGATCCCAAACTAAGCAGAGCTTGTACAATGGAAACCAGACAACTGATATACTTACATATACTACTTTTTCTTTTATAAATACATATTTATATAGATAATTACACCCAGACTCAGGACAAACAGACATGTTCATGCACACAAATGTCTGTCCTGGGTGGGAATCGAACCCACGACCTGCGGCGTGAAAGGCAAGTGTCTTATCAACCACGCCAACCGGCTCGTAGAATATATTATGTAAATATATACCTATAATATTACTCAACATATTATATGTATTTATACATACCTCGAGAACATTGAATCGAACGCTGAGCTCATAAAACGTGACGATTTGTCATACTTTTCAACTCCAACAATTTTAAGGCACAATAGTTTCGAAACGAAAATGAAAAATTGAAAAAAAAAACTTTTAAATTATATTCAATATAATAATTTGGTAAAATATATAATTTTAAATAAAAATAACTCTATATCGATTATATTCAAAATTTAGTTGATCTTTCATCTGAGGAACATATTTCATCCGGTATATGTAAATTACTGACAGCCATCAATTAATAATTATGACTTTTACTTCTGTATAAAACTGATAAAATATGATTTAGTGGCACTTTATTATTATTCAATATACTGAACAAAAAATCGAAACAGCTATTCAACGAGGATATGATAGTTCGAGAAGTAGGCGAAAGTTTTAATGAATAGATAAAAATCAAACATTTCACATTCCTCGTTTGTGAAGAGGCCCTGGTACAGCATGTGTTCTGCCAGAGAGACAGTGAACGACGGTCAATTTCAAGAGAGATTAACCAACTGCGTAGGTCATATTACAGTGCACAAGTAACGCCACAATATATAATATACCGTACATACGACTACTGATCATTATTAGGGCTCCATACCCAAAGGGTAAAATCTCTAGTCTAACCCTATAGTAATAGGGTTAGACTCCGCTGTCCGTCCATCTGTCCGTCTGTCATCAGGCTGTATCTCATGAACCGTGATAGTTAAGTAGTTGAAATTTTCACAGATGATGTATTTCTTTTCGTTATAACAACAAATACTAAAAACAGAATAAAATAAATATTTAAGGGGGCTCCCATACAACAAACGTGACTATTTTGCTTGTTTTTGCTCGATATTAACGGCAACAGGTAGACGCTTGAAATATTCACAGAATATTTAGTTATATATTCACTTTAAAAATAAATAATTAAATTAAAATAAAACAAATATTTAAGAGGGGCTCCCATACAACAGACATGATTTTTTTGCCGTTTTCATAGATAATGGTTCGAAACCCTTCGTGCGCGTGTCCGACTCGCACTTGGCCGGTTTTTATATTTATCTCAACCCTTAAAGATATTCCTATCGAAAGTTCCAGAATCGTATACCCAAAATTAAAGGGACGTAACCTTGACAATTAGTCAGTACATTATACGCATGTACCCTCGAATGAGTTCATATATAAATCCCCTCGTAACGGCCAAGTCACGGCACGATGAGCACCGCTGGCCACCTGGCTTGTACTACGTTCACACTACATACGGCAGCTGTGAAGGTCATTACTAACTAATTTATGTATCCAAAAATTTTAAGCTATTGGCAATAAAAAACAAGTTTCGCCCTCCGTTTGTTAATGAGCCTTCGTTTACAAGCTTTTATGTAACACAGATGAGTTACATATAGCAGAATTATCTACGAGGCGTAATTCAGAAGCGACCATTGGAGTAAATATGAAAACGACAAATACTTTCACTGACTCCTACTATCCGTAAGCAAAACCGACGTCAATAAAAAGGAAAGATTGTCAAATTGGTTGTAATTTTTATGTTTGTTACCTCACAATTCCGTCTTTTATAAATCGATTTAGAAAATAGTTTTTTTGTTTGTATGGGAATTTCTTCGCCCTTTCTTCTCAGGTCTGAGGTGTTTATTTCCGAACCGGCGGTAGATTTATGACAATCAAAAGAAAAGTGTAACGCTTCTTATATCGAAAAAAATTGTTGACGTAAAAAAAATATTCTGCAAAAAAAATATATATATATATATAAATATAAAACAATAAATGAAATACATCGTTATTTTGAATAAGGTAACTGGGCATTAGACGTCGTAACCCTTCATCGAATTTACATAGAGCAATCTTTACATCAATTAACCCAAATATTTTAACGGTTAAGAGCACATTTTTTTATTATAGGCTATTAAGTATAAATTGGTAAGTAACAAATAACTATGATTCTATACAGTTAAGGGCAATACGATAAAGAGACTTCAATACGAGGTTTAAGCTAATAAACATTAATCGCATCGTAAAATATTACAACGTCGTCGACCAATAGCGAATACATTCTAAATTGTTATGGGACGAGTTTTTGTGTTTTCTATTTTATTGGAAGCTTCTAGGAGATCTGACGTAAGTTCAGATGTTGTGATATCTTTGTTACAAAGATAAACTAAGTAGACGTCTTAGGTATAATTGACAAAAACGCAAGTTTTGACAAAAAAAAAATATAAGATACTAATTAATTATTAGTGACGATTGAAACTCGGTAGCCTAGGTACTTAAATTTTAACAGAATTATGTCATAACCATTAAACTAATAAATCAATTAAGACTATTGGATACAATCTTAGCATAATAACATTCAAGCATTCAGTTCAAGGTGCTAATAGATTTGAGTATGATCACGTTTTACATGTTGTATTTAATTTTAATTGACTTAAAATGATATTGGGATTTTCTGTCCAAAAATCACAGCTTAGAGTTTGCAGTGTTGACAAATCACAAGAGAGATGAGAACAAACTGCGCAAAACATATTATAGTGCACAAGTGTGTGTGCAAACACAGTTACAATCACTATTCTCTAACTCTCATAACCCGATGGGATGGCAATCCGACACGACCGGAAAGAGTTCAGGCGCAGAACCAACGGCTTTACGTGCTTTCCGAGGCACGTGAGCGTACACACTTCCAACTTCCGGACTCCGAGCTGCTACTGAGAATTTTCGGCAGAAAATCTCAATAACATTTAATTGGAAATGATCCGACCTACGAGGCAGTCATACTCGTATAGAGTAAACATTTACAAATATGATTGTAAGCAGCTACATTGGTTATAGACTGACACAAATCAAGTCGCTTGTCCTATGCCCGACCTCACTGGTTGTGAGGTATTGCTGAGCCATAGAACTATGACAGTAGGGGAATAAAGATAGGCGAACATACGTACAGCCATTGTTACGGGCGTACCTTGCAGCAGTCAATGTTATAAGAGCGGAAAGACTTATGTAACTGCAGTTTTTATATATATATGAGTTACTAAGAGATATTGACAATGTCATGGTAATCGGTAATTTTGAAAGAAACAAAGAAAGACAATGAAAAATGTGTTGTGAATATGTTATCGCATGTTCGATCCTGATCACACAAGCTCAAAGTTAATTATATAATATAACCAACCTACTAATTAAAAAAAAAGAAACGAAATAAATAAAGGAGGGCCGAATACCTACTTATCTATTTAAGTATAGCGTAGTAGCGCAGTGGAATAAAGTGTGTTTATTCTACTGCGCTACTACGCTGAGATCTCGATTTGACATGTGCAGGATTCCTTACAATAACTTTACATTCTAACTGATTGAGTCTAACCTTATCTAATAAAATTATACAAATGGTAAGAATTCATTTCCATTTCATAAATAAAGTAATCGACAGACATTTTATAGATTTAGACGCAGATTAACAACGGTTATAACTAAATCGTATAATTCGTTAACTGTTAAGCTAACCATAAAAGATTACCAAGCGTATGTAATCGGTCATGCGTGAGCGTCCTAGTAGTCAACGTGAAATATTTTTTAATTTTATAATTTGGTTCTTTGTTTTTTTTAATGAATTAGACAGGCCTTTTTACATTTTAAGACAGATTGAACAAGATTATGTATACAATAAACGAGGTGGTTGAGTAGCCTTTAATATTCCGCACCAGTGGTTCCTTACGAAGTGAGCCTGCTACCATAAAGTTTATTTTGTGTGTGTATGTGTGTCTGTGTGTGTGTGTGCGTGTACTTTCTTTCGCTTCTCATATCTTGAGAACACATTATAATCAACTCGAAATATTATTCGGAGCATAAACATTAAGCATAGTTTAATTACATATATATTACAATATTCGTTGTATTGATTTCTAGTACAAATTGCTATTTAAAAAATATCTACATATAAAAGCGGATATTGATAATAATTTTATTAATTAAATGTTAGTAAAGGTGTCGAATTGAAAGCTAAAAGTGTGTGTAGATCGAAATGCGCCAAGACTGATTTTTTTAATTGATATTCGTAATTGCGTACAAGTTAATTGTTCGTGTATAAATAACCAGCTCTACATAATTACAGTGTAAAAAATCATTTGTCTGATCACA
Source organism: Nymphalis polychloros (assembly GCA_905220585.2). Taxonomy (NCBI): domain Eukaryota; kingdom Metazoa; phylum Arthropoda; class Insecta; order Lepidoptera; family Nymphalidae; genus Nymphalis; species Nymphalis polychloros. The sequence continues at coordinate 1,889,561 of HG992264.1, read as the reverse complement.
ATCGCGTGGAAATCAGTAGATTGATATTAATTGAGCTTAAAAAGATAATATTTTTCTTTTTAACGAATGACATAAATTGTCATAACTTTCTTTTCGCGGTAAAGTTTTCATTTGAATTGAACTGGTTTTTTTTTTGTTTAAGACTAATTACCTCCGAAACATGATCACTGTCAAAAATATATGTATTTCGTTTAATATATTACGTAATAGAGTACAAATATATAATGAATGTAAACAAGACCAATGTCATAGATATTAACATATTTAACAAGTTACCTAAGACATCGAATGGTCTTATGCAAAATAATACGAGTTATGTAGAGATTATAGATTTAGGTTATCATAAATTTCAATTTCTTTTGGATCTACTAGTATATCTATGTCGCGTGGCTTTAGCCATTTTTTGCTTTTTTACGATCGTATCCGGTCATATATTTAAATGTCGCTGTCATGCTTCGTATTCGCCTTCAGTAACTTCAAGGGTGTGGTGCGAGCTCGTGAGCTGTGGTACGATATCGTCTTTAATATAATATTATTACTATAATTAAATATTATACAAGAGCCGCAGCTGCAGCGATAGTTTCTCTTCCACTTTGTATTTTGGAATGACAAAATGGCTTCGTTCGTGAGTCTATAAATGGAAATATTTTTATTTGTAAAAGTCGGAGAAAAAGGATATTGGCGTTTGATTTTTTTGAGGTTATGAACTGCGTATTTGTAAATAGCCCATTATAGTAATCACTTATATGTACATCATCCAATGTCAGTATCAATGTCAATTTAAAGTCCAAAGTAGAGCTGACAGTGTGCAAACTCGACCGACCCGATTTTGTTTAATAGCGTTACAATATCGTAATGATTCTTAGCTATTTTTATTACGAATTTGATGCGATAGCGATGCGATATTAACATTTGACAACCAGTTTCATTTAACATAAAATACAGCGCATTTTAATCAAAACATAAGTAACCAGTCCACATCGATCTTTCGTTTAATTGAATCGATAGAGATAACTACTTGAACTCTACATCCCTATTTGTTTGGTTGTCATTTTGTTGGCAATTCGTATATCAGTTTAATAAACATAAATAGCTTCGGCTCTAACAAAAATGAGGATATATATTTAAAAAATCCGAAAAAATAACTTTTTTTTTGCTATAAATGAAATCTAAGGATGCCAAAAAAGTCCAGACATTGTCCTTTTGTGACAACATACTAGTATATTACAACCCATGATTAGCTTATTATGATCTTTCTACAGAATATCTTCAACGGAATCCGACACCGCTATTACATGAGAATGTACCACAGCTTCAGGCATCTCTTACATCATACTGTTGGTTGCAATCTCAATTTCTAGATCATAAAATTTAAGATTATTTTTATCGACACAATTGATTGAAATAGGATACTTATCTTATAAACGAAAAGGGATTACGTATTTTGATGTTTCAAATGTATGTTTGGATTTCTTGGTTATATTTATATTATAGATGATATTTTATTTTATAGATGTTATTAGAAAGAAAATTGTTGATTCGGGTCCATTTCATGACAAACAGCGACAATATGTAATATGTAAGACGTTTAGCCCGCGGTTTCACCAGCATAATTTCCGTTCCTATGGGAATAGCTTATGTTAATTGCTGATAAAGTAGCTTTCCATTGGTGAAAGAATTTTTTAAATTGGTTTAGTGGTTTCGGCTTGGAAGCATAACAAACAACCTCACCTTTGCATTTATAGTATTAGTTAGGATGTGTAACGGATAACCCAAAATCTTGAGATTTGTTTTTAATTCATAATAAGATGGACTGGCAAATAAGAGGTTACCACCGCTAGACAGTGGCGCTATCAAGAATGTTAATCATTATCACATCGCCAATGCACCACCGACCTTGTGAACTGAGAAGATACGTTCCTTGTGCCCACTCATTCATCAAACCGAAACACAACAATACAGTAGTGCTGTTTAGCGATAGGATAAGTGACGAGTGGTTTATACCACCAAGGGAAGTAGACGTCACCAGAAAACGATAGAAACAGAAGACAAATAATTATATAGTGTTGAAGTGTCAAACTAAAATGATACAAAAGGTATTAATTTATAATTTTAACTAACAATATTTTCAAAATGTATTCTGTTTTAAACAATAAGTATTTTTTATAATATCTCTATAAAAACTTTAAAGAAATCATCAGTTACGTAGGTACCTCATTATTTCTATTAAAATTATAATTAGCAAGGGTGGGAAATAGGTTTTTAATAACCTAATAAAACGTAAACTATTATCTTAAAACACACAAAGAAAGAAAGCGTAGTAATTTAGGAGTATAAAAATTATATAACGCAGTGTCTGTAAGATGTATATAAGACTAGCGATTTTTAACTTCACACGGGTTAATATAAGTAATTAAAATGTTCACCTCGAGTTATATAAAATGAATGAAATATTTGTTACACCGAAAAGTAATTATCACTGGCTTTTTAAAATCTTTTTAAGTAAAACAATACTACGATTTCTTAGCAGAAATATAGACCTAATAAAATTAGTCTTATTAAAACCTTAAAAAAATAAAACAATCGTCAGCTGACGCAGTACAGATTTGGTCGGGCGGTAGCGTTGCAAATACAAAAGTCGGCTGATGTTAACATACTTGATCTTCTATAGCTAATAAGCAAACCGACAAACAGTTGCGAAAGTAGTGGTGGGTTTGGCCGTTACCGGCGTATTATGACTTTAATTTTCATATTTTAACAAGTTCATGCGGCCAGCTGACGCATAATTCCAATATGCAGCTGACGGTTATTTTCCAGCTCAGTATGATGTTAACTATTGATGAAAAAAGTTTCAGCCGGCGTACTATTACCTTTTTTTCTTCTTTTCCCAACTTTCACACCCTTCCACAGCCACAGTATTATATACGCCAGCTGATGCTTGGTTCACTTATTAGTCATTCGAGTTCTATTGAAAATAACGGCAATCGATCTGTTTACAATCGCTACCAAAAATGCAACGCTACCTCCCGGACCATTATTGTTGATCCGTTGTCTGATCTCTCTCCGGGCATACCAAATTTTCCTCGGATCGGACAATTCAATTACCTATCTAAATAAAATTCTTGGCTTATGCTCGTGGCTTGAGCTCGGTCAGCATTCGGTCAGGACATTATTACAGTTTTAGAGCAGACCGATGTTTTTAGTGTAAATACTCCCGCCTGAAAGCGCGTAAAGCGGAATACCATTCCATTGGATTAAGAGTGAGGGATAGAGTGGACCTGTATTCGTGAGCACAATCGAACTCTTTAATTTTATAAAGTATGTAGACGGACAGACAAACGGGCTCGCATAAAGGCCTACCACCAAGTGTAAGTAGTAGTTGAAGTCCATTGATAATGACCGCCATGATAGAAATCGACAAGTAAAACATAAATCAACAATATTGTTAGATAGCGTCATTATTCTATATATCTATAATTTGTCATACTGTTATTTCGTCAACTTTACGAAAAGTATTGTCTTACTAACGGTCAAGTTATTTGATAACTGTGCAATGATTGGTCGTATGTGATATGACCCGGTTCGAATTTAGTGATTTGAATGTGACTTATGTATATATCTAATGCAATCATAGTCAATCTCGTCTTACGAAATTAAAATTACTCAGGATTAAGAAGATCCTCCAGAAGAAACTTGGCGTTTTTTTTAGTAATATATTCAACCGTATATACTAAAATGTCTTTGACCTAATGTAAGCGTATATCATTTCTAACATCTTCATGCATCTTTGAAATTACAGTTCAATATTTAATTTCCATTTAAACAATTCCTAATGTAATTGCTGAAGATTATTATTATTATGGCTAAATAGTTGATACTGTACTGTACAATAGTCATTAATGTCGTACTGATATGTAGAGTCTAATAACTTGGATTTTCATTTTTTAACCAACTACAAAACAGTATTTATCAATACGTCTGTATATGTTTTTTTTTTAATCGATTTATCTTGCTTTACTTTTATGTGAATACATTTTATATATAGACAATTTTTATATTGACGAGCCGGTTGGCGTGGTTGGTAAGGTACTTGCCTTACACGCCGCAGGTCGTGGGTTAGATTCACACCTAGGACAGACAAATGTGTGCATGAATGTGTAATTATCTATATAAGTATGTATATGAAAATTAGTATATGTAAGTATATCAATTGTCTGGTTTCCATAGTACGGGCTCTGCTTAGTTTGGGATCTGATGGCCTTGTGTGAATATTGTCCCAGGATACTATTATTATATCGAACAAAGTAACGTACAATCTCCTGACCCACTTGTTATAGTTATGCTATTATCTATTTATGATGAGTGCGGCCCAATGATTTTCTCTCCACCTACGTTGACATCATTAACCATATACAGATACATTGCTGATGTATCTAATTAAATAAACATGAAAAATAAACGTACTATGCATGTTAACCTACTCATCTTAAAACTAACAACGATAAAGTTAAATTTCATTTTGCACTTCAACACGCAAGTTTAAAGACAGTTTAAAGTTCATATGAAAAATACGCTTTTAATATTAGCACGATTAAATCACCGAGTAAAGTTATATCGGATTATAAATACAATTTTGTTAATTATACCGTTAAATATTAGTTTCTTAAGGACTAACATTTTAGGAAGTAATAAATATATAATTATACCTTAAATAAATACCTATTATTCTAAACCAAATCAAAATAAAAGTATGTCGTTATAAGGTGGACTTAGTGGAAGTGTATGTCTGTTAAGCTGAAAAGTTAAGAAAAATTTGCGTTTCTGTTCTAGGGTTACCTTTCTGTTTAAATAACTCTAACGATAAATCGAATTAAACACTAAAACACGAAGACATCAAACGAAAATTTAAATGAAAATAGAAATTATTATAACAACTTTAAAGATTAAAATAAATATTCATAAATCCGTCTTTCATTGTTCGTCACGAAATGAAATTATATCAATTGTGGTCGGCGAAATTTTACCGCTTTCATATTTAATAGAAGCGTAGCGATCGTTGAAAATCGTTCGTTTGAAATTACGATTTTCACTTTTAATTTTCGTGTCGGTGATTACGTAGAGGTCGAAGCGGAGAATAATGAGATAATGTATACCTTAGGAAGTGCTCACGAGAATTACTTTGTAACGGTTCTTTAAGTGATTCGAATTAGAACGAAAATATTCTTATTTACATATCGTGTTTGAATTACGTCTATTTTCATTGAGAACCGAAATGACTCAACGACCGGTTTGTTTGTACCGCATTGGTGAGATTTTTATCTTTTTCGACAATTGGTGCGCGGCATTGAAGGTAACAGTGATGATGACAGCTTATGCTCAAATCGGTAGTAAAGCTAATAAGCTCTAAACCCCTCTATAGAAAGAGGAGAGGAGACCTTTACCATATTTACAGGCATTAATAGGTGATGCCTTTGCCCAGAACTGAGGCATAAACAAACATGAGGTATCATTAAAAGCATCACATTACATATAGTTGTCCTTTTTCTATTTATTTAAGTTAACAAAGTCAGTACCTTCACAGATAATTTATTTTATTCCATTTTCAAAATTATCGTATTGATGATTGAGTATTAATATTTGAAAGCCTTTACCTTACTATATAATTTAAACTTACTTTTTAATTCCTATGGATAAATACTAAGCAATATTGCTTCTAAGTCTAACCCGTTCTACACTCGAAAGTAACCTACATAAAGTATTTTCCAATGAAATGTCATAATATCAACATTTCAAAAGGATGTAGGAAACTTAAATGCCTCTAATTTACATAAGGTATTAAATAACGAGTATATTCTCGATACTTTCGACGTTTCGCGTTTATAAACGCGTTATAAACGTTCGGTAAGTGTGTCAGACTCTAGTCACGGCGCTTTTGAGCCAGTTATTATCAACCAACTGACTGTTCGCGGCTAGAATTGCCATCAATCATAATATAATGATTAACGTTTTGCCGGAACGCATTATTATTATTTATTGCTGGCTGTACACATATTAAGATGCAACAACATCAATACTAATATTATAAATGCGAAAGTAACTCTATCTGTCTGTTACGCGTTCATGGTTAAGCCACTAAATCGATTTTGATGAAATTCAATATGAAGCTTACAACCCAAGGAAGGACATAGGTTTTATACCTAAGACCTTCCTAAGATGCGGGCGAAAAGTGGTTAGATAAACTACGCAAAGGTCTTATTGATTACAGCGATCTCTATCAGAAAACCTCGGTTTGGTCTAGCAAAGGGAGCATGGAATAGCTCACAATTGCCGTTAATAGTCTAATTTAACGTAAATAATTATTGAAACATACATATCATTCAGATAGTTGTAATCTACTGCTGGACATAGATTGGTCGCAAAGTGCAATAAAGCCCATGGTTCTCTGACTTCTCAACGTAGGAGGTGACCAGTCCACTGCCTGTTAGTTTGTCAATATTGCAATTAATAACGATAATGTAGGTTCTTCTTTGGATAATCTCTTTTTAATTTAACATAAATAGCTGTGCGACCTTCATGGACTAGTCTAGCGGTTAGTGTCCACATTTCGACAGCGTATGTCATAGCAGCAGCGAAATGTAGACAACCGACTTGTGACGACATTCGAGTTGGGGTACCTAGCTTTAACGTGTATGCGAAATTTCATTATGATCAATGATGACGTACAAACAAGCTCACTTATATTTTATTGGCAAGCACCACTGAATTTCATGTGCTTAATTTGTGATTATAATTCATCTCGTGCTTGACGGCGAAGGAAAACATCGTGAGGACACCTGCATGTGTCAAATTTCACTTAAATCCTGTCACATGTGTATTCCACCAACACGAATTGGAGCAGCGTGGTGGAATAAGCTCCAAACCTTCTCCTCAAATCCCAGCAGACATGATATCGTTTGGGACATTCACAGGCTGTAATAATGATAACAATGAAACATTCTGCTTAATTACAAAAATTCGACAATGAATAAACAATATGAAGCATTTACTGTTGTTTTCTTTCAATCGTTATTTCATATATTATAGGTTAGCGGACAGGGTAACAGGCTACCTGATGTTAAATGGTCACCAATGCCCATCGATAATAACGATGTAAGAAATATTAACCATTCCTACCATTAACATCGGCAATGCGCTATCAACCTTGGGAACGAAGATGTTATGGCCCTCGTGTCTGTGGTTACACTGGCTCACACAACTTTAATACCGGAACGCAACAATACTAAATATTACTGTTTAGTTATAGAATGTCTGATAAGTGGACGGTACCTACACAGACGGACACAAAACCCTACCGCCTAGAAAATACCTAGCATTAAAGAAAGAATATTGTTAATATATTCGATTACAGAAGTAGAATTCTAACTCAGTAGAAACTTCCAACAATCATAATGTGTAATTTCTCAGCCTTCTATATTATCTTTCAATTACTTAACAATATTGTTCATAATCATTTATTCATATACTAACAGGGCAACGGGACTATTACTCCTCGTTACAGATTATTTTATAACCTAGCGAAGATTACAGTACAACACCCACCTGATTAGAAATTAATTAATTAATTTTGTTCATACTCTATTTTGACTAAATATTACTTTGTATTTAACAGTGGCAGTGTTACTCTGACAAATGACGTCGTATATCACTCTAATGTTGACAGCCGATTTACGGTGACACGCTATTTTGATCCGTGTATTCTTCAAACGTTATAATGTCGCAAATCACTCTCAGACATTCCACAATCGTATTCCTTGAATTAAGTTAATATTATAAATATACTAGATGTGCCCCGCGGCTTCATCTGCGTATAATTAATAAAAATATAATAAATTATTGTATTACTATAATAACACACGCGCACACACACACACATGGCTACTGGTAAAGAAATGCGTAATTAACGATTTGAAATTAATTTTCATAAGATACCGTAGGGTTTACCGATCTTATATATTGCGCCATCACATATTCTTTGTGTGTACCAATTTTCATCAAGATTAGTCAAGCCGTTCTTAAGTTATAAGAAGACATACAGACAGACATACAAAAATGAAAAAAATAGTATAATGTGAATCACTGCATCATAAAACGATTATTTATCACAAAATTAGATGGAAAAAAATGTACAGACAGAACCAATAGATTTATATAGTAGAAAAGATTGAGATCCGTATTAAAAAAAATATATTATAAGCTACTTAAATAATAATCAATACAATTCAGAACTTTTTTATAAAAGATTGTGTTACGATAATCCGAAGCAGTTAAAAAAAAGAATGTGTTTGTCAATTTTATATTTTATTTAATTAAATTATATTTTGTTTTTTAGTTTATGTTGAACAAATGATATAATGAAATTGTGCAGTCGATTTGGAGGGCGTTAGAAACTACGACACAGTGCAATACTATAGTATAATTTGTTTATATGTATAATTTTGTTCAAAATAAAAAAATAACAAAACAAAAATAAAAATAAATAAGGCGTAGAATTACTGTTACAAGTACCTACTATATTATTTTACACGAAGTGTTTTCTTTGATTATAACGGAATAAAGGTTTAACATATTTCTAGAAAATCATTCTCAGAACAAACATACTTTATGGTGGTTTAACGTAGAATTGATTTGTTTTTTTCTGTTTTGTGTTGCCACCAAAAGAAGCAAAAGGTTGTATCTGTCTGTCACTTGTAAAATAATTTATCGAAAAATCGTTTAATTATTACTAATAATTGGTAATCATTAAAGGCTATTTATGCTATTTTAAATATTACATAACTTGTACATACGACCTTTTGTCCTAACAATAACGATATACATTTAGCTATAGTTGAGAATTACTTAACCAATACACATTATGTAAATCATATAAGTGTATTTCCGTAACAAATACGAGAGAATTGTAAGTTTAACCAGTGGTTTTACTGAACAATAGTGACGACGAACAAAGGCGACGATGTAATGTGACCACTGTTATGAAATCAAATGCGGAAAGGCGACTGGATGAGACAATTTTCAAAACACTAACGTATCGGTATTTACGAAATAATGATAGTTCTTTTATTACCGACAATACTATCTTTTTTTTTAATTTTATTAAAGCACCAAAGAGTTTTCAAGCTGTTAATTTGTTTTTTTAATTATATAAGAAATAAGACACGAGGACCCTGTGTTTTGGGTCTAATTAAATTCAACCATTGTCATATGTTTATTCAATAACTGGGAATAGAGAAGCATTGTTGATTAAGTTCCAAATTATCTTTGAGATGCCTTTGCCCAACAGTTCTTTTTAAATAATAATTGATTTAAAAAAAAGAACATTAATTTTGACAATTGTGATAAATGATAATAGAAATATTATCACACATTAAATTCGTAACAGTCACGTTTACGTAAGACAAAATTAAATTACCAAATGAAACTATTCAAGAACTATACAAAATATTATTATGATCATATTATGATACAGTTCTTTGCTATGGGAAAAAAAAGTACCGTACACATACTCCCATAACGAGTACAATCGAGCAATTAACTCGAGATGTTAATTTCTTTACGTGTTTTCATTTAATACTGCATTCCGTGAACAATTTCTCTCTTCACTTTCTAACACCCGAGTCCGTGACTCGATTATAATTTACTGGTAATACTCTGTATTCGTCCTCGCTTGATAGCCTACTTGTCTAACAATGGGGTATATCGTGATTCAAATTTTAATTAAATAGCATCATTTAATATCAGCTAAACCATATAATAGAGCTAAGGATTTTATGTTTCATAATTTTGAATTTCGAACATGCTATAAACCGCAGTAATATATCGTCTATTTGTTTTTTTTTTTGTCTATATCAAGACCATGCTTAGACTCCCACTGTAATAAATATTGACAATTCGTTACGTCAAATCGCCACTAATACCGGGAACTAGGATGTTAGGTTTCTTGTGTGTTATAAGTATCTACATATAATTCGAACTTGTACAACAAACCTGCTTACCTTTCGGCCGCTTTTCATTCATAGGTTTAAAGTATTTTTTTTCCGGTTGTAGATTATTTTATATTTAATGAAAATTTTTACATTGATTTTGAACTGTAACATTGTTTGGACATGCCACCCCACTAAATAATACTACCACTAGTAAAATAAATATTTGTCTGGCGTCTTAGTTAGTATCTTTGCCTTTTAAGTTTTTATTTAAAGAAAAAAGAGTTGTTATTCGCGATATTATAATAACCGTATTATATACGATTATTATTTATGAACAGTTTAAAATACCATATTAAATTTGAACACCAACTTATAACTCCAGACAGTCAAAGACAGATGATCGGACTCAACAAAATCTTTAAGCACAAATTCTACCTTTTTGATAAATCTAAACAAGTGAAGGTGTATTTTGTCTATAGCGATTTTTTTAGTAACGGCGTGTTCGTATCTTGTAACGTTATCTTCTTAAAAACTAATCAATTATATAAAGAAAATAATTTTTAAGAATCAATTTTAATCACAAGCTTGGAGAGGTACACAATGTGAGAACAATAGATTTTTTTTAAAACTGTAAAGTTTCCTATAGAAGCACAAAACAAAAACTATGAATATTAAACAAATGACATCATGTCTTATTTATATATATTATATACTTTTTGTATTTGGTCTTAACCTTTAAATTTAAACAACATTGCCATAGACAATATTAATAAATAACAGTTAAAAAATTACACATTTACTAATTAGCCTCAACTCTAGCGGCCTTTGAACTTACAGACTTTGTTTCTAAATTTAAACAATAGTCTTACCGTTACATTTTAAATACCTATGTATAATACTCATAATTGAAATTCTCATTTCAAATGTTCTGGTTGAATATGTAATATTAATTTTAATTATATTTTCATTTCACTCATATACTATGATAACTAAATGAGTTACTTTTTAAATATAATAATATAATATAATAACCTGGGACATTATTCATACAAGGCTATCTGATCCCAAACTAATCAGAGCTTGTACTATGGAAGCAAGACAACTGATATACTTACATATTATACAACTTTCCTTTTGTAAATACATACTTATATAGATAATTCACTCAGACACAGGACAAACAGACATGTTCATGCACACAAATGTCTGTCCTGGGTGGGAATCGAACCCACGACTAGCGATCCGAAAGGCAAGTATCTTACCAACCACACCACGAAAATCTCAAACAAATATTTGAATATATTATAATAATAAAAGAAGGAAAAGCAACTAGTTATTCCTCATGAACCAAATAAATAGATATCACATAAAAAAATATCAGAATTTTACTTGTTAGCTATATATATCTAGTTAAGAAACTGTTTCAAATTGTATCTTGATAATAGATGATTGCACCTTAGCTACTGTGGGATACTGTGCAATGATGAAGCAATGAAGACATTGTTTTTGTTCAAGATGTATTTACAACACCAATCATTTTATTATTTTGTAAGTTTAGTTGATAAAAACTTGAATTACAAATTAACATTTAGGTACAATAAACTCTTATTGTGTAACTGAGTAGAGTATATAATTAAATATTAAAGAAAGATATTTCTCCTATGTTAAGGCTCAATTTTAATGAATATAAGTTTGCTAATTCAAAGGGAAACAGATGCTAGTATTTTGGGATCTGAATAAATGGTTTATAAATATTCAATAAATAAATGGCTGATAATCACTTCCATTTTTGTAATTATTGTTTTAGTTAATAGTTTATATTTAATTTAATATTACGTATTACGTTGCCGTTTTTCATACGCATTTTATTTTAAGTATTATTATAAAATAATTTGAACTTTGGAAATTAAATTATTTATCGAGATGTTGTCGATTAACACCCGATAAAAATTATTGAACGTAAACGACAATAATTAGATATAAAATTAATTAGTTACCGGACTACAAAAATAGCTTATTGATGTGTGAAAAATGATAATAATTTTTATTGTTATTTAGCCTTGTTTGCGATAAAGAAAAAGAATGGGTGACATTCAAATAAAAACAAATAAAAGAAGTGGTTATCCTTCCCACTTACCTGTTAAATTAAGCGCTAATGATTCACGGCCTTGTTTCAAACTTCGAACAGGATATAAAACTTTTTAATTTTTAATCACAGGAACACAAACTTGACTGTCAACGCACCACTATATGTATTTTAGTCAAAATAATATATTTTTTAATTTAAAATTTAGTATTTAACTCGTAATCAACGACTTGCAAAAGTAGTTTCACTTATCTAGAAAACACCTTGCGTTTACAATATATACAACAGACACGAACTATCGTGGCGAATGCCATCACAGAATACAAAAGGTGAAATGACACACAACTGTCAAATTGACATCGTCAGAGTGTAACCCTCCTTTTTCATCTCTTTTTCACAGATTATAACTGCCCTAAAACATAAAAATTTAAAATAAATCATTGTTTTCTGAGAACTTAAGGGGTTATAGAAGGTTATAGAAACAATTCATAAAAAATATGATAATTTATTAAACATAATAACTTAGAATAAAATGAGATAATTATATTTTTCGCCGACTTCCAAAACTTTAAGAGCTCCATCAAACATATTGATCAGATTACTTATTTTTAAGTGGTCTTACACCAAATATATTTGTACCAACTCGAACAGTCGTAGCTCCTAATTCTATCTGAAATTTTAAACAATAACAACATCAATTATGTAATTGGGTAAAAATGGAAATAAAAAATTACCTAATGTAAAAAGATAAAAAATGTTTTGGTTGGTATAGTTTACAAAGTTCACAGTATTACCTAACCCTACTCTAACATATTATGCGTATTTAATATATTTAATCCATGTAGGTAATGATTTCAATGCAATAATCAAAGTGATATTCAAGCAATACCTGCCCCCATGTGATACTTACGGCGTGTTCAAAATCTGATGACATTCCCATAGATAATTCAACATTATTAATATCCAGGCCCAAATTCTCACACACTTCCTGTCTACATTTGACAAGAGTCAGGAAATCTGGGTTAGGCCCCTGAGACATGTCATAATCGTACTGACCAATTGTCATAAGGCCTTTGAAGTCTAAATCAGGACAATTCTTACGAACATGCTCAACAAGTTTGATCACTAGTGTTGGTTCCACTCCATTTTTAGCTGAAAATAGACAACATTTAAATAAAAAAACAAATTAATTCATAAGGCAGGTTTCCTTAGCTCTAGATTTTTACCATTCTAATAAAAAAAAATATATAAATATAACACAACCAAATAGCACTTGCAGAAAGAATGCACTTTTTACTTGGTGGTAGAGCTTTGTGCAAGCTCGTCTGGGTAGGTACCACCCACACATCAGTTATTCTACCGCAAAACAGCAGTATTTATTATTGTAGTGTTTCGGTTTGAAGGGTGAGTGAGCCAGTGTAATTACACTCACAAGGGACATAACATCTTAGTTCCCAAAGTTGGTGGCACATTGGCGATGTATCTCTCACAATGTCAATGTCTTTGGGTGTTGGTGACCACTTACCATCAGATGGCCCATATGCTCGTCCACCTACCTATGCTATAAAAAAAAGAGCACAACAATAGCTTTGTGTCATAAAGCTCCATTACCTTCTTCTCCACTAGTATTAACTTGTACCATTACATTTAACTTGCTCTCATCTTTTCTAATCTTTACCCATTGTTTATTTATATTATCAGCCAATTTCTCTGAATCAACAGTTTCCACTATATACAATTGAGGTGAATTAAGTAATTTATTTATTTTATTTGTTTGCAAGTGACCTATGAAATGCCACTTAATTTCTTTGCACTTTTCAAGTATCTGTGGATCACTAGCTTTTTCAGCCAGTTCATTGACATAATTTTCACCAAAATGTCGCTGGCCAGCTTCATATGCTTGTATGATTAGTGGCACTGGTTTAATTTTAGAAACTGCAACTAATTTTGGCGGGATTTGAGGTATATCCTGAAATTTATATAAATGTAGGTTAATTAAAAAAAATATAAAATAAATATTCAATCGATCTCTGGCGGTTTTAGGTTTTGCTGGAGGTTAATGTACAGTATATCGAATTTGTTACTTATTTATTTGTAAAGTTTTTGTTTTTTTTTTTTATAGCAAGTGTAAGTGATATTACGAAATAGCTTCCTCAACATTTACACAGAAAGTAGTAAACTTAAAACTTACTTTACTCCTTCTCACCACAGCAGCCTCTATTTGAGCTAAAACTGTTTTCAGACCGTACATAATGTCAACTTCGTCAGACTTTTCATCACTCATTATTTTTAAGTTTAAGCTACTCTTAAATGAAACGATGACGCTTGTTATCAATTCATATTTTCTTATCAAATCTAGTCAAAATCTTATTTATTGTCAACCTATAATTTTGACAGATAGTTTTGACTTTCAATCATTTTATGAAAAAGGATTAAGTCCTTTTCCATGTTTAAATCTCATTATTGTTGAATATTTATCAACGTTTCATATTCATACATGATGTTGTAATATAATTAATATTTTAGTTTATAAAATTTTATAAGGTTGTAATAAATGTATCTGTTTCTGAACATAAGAAAGAGCTAATGTTGCTATTGCCATTATTTGCGGATAACTCTTTGTTAATTAATTATTTCTCAAAATAGTTTTGTTTGAAAATTGGTTACAATAGTATTTCATTTGATAAGTACATATAAAAATACTGGAAAAATTTGACATTCCGATTAACATACAATAAATGTAAAAAAATAAGCTAATTTCATTTTCTATATACTTACAACAGTTAAATAAATCGCGAGTTATACTTTATGTAAATTGAAAACTAAAATATTATTTTTTGTTATTCTGCGATAATTTAATAATTTTTGAGGAAATTATGATTTTTTAAGTAGGTATCACTATTTGTAAACGTCAAGTTAACCGATTGATTTTCCCGTTTGTTTTGTTGCGTTTTTCTATTACGGAAATTCTAATTTTTAGCTTACCAATTTATATCTTCAATTATGACTAATTCGCCTTTCCCATCTATTTAGTGACGAAAAAGCAGTCATGAACGTATTAGAAAAGGCGGAGAAGGCGTTGGAATATTTAAAAAACACTGAAGGGCTTGTAAGGTAAGTAAGGCTTAATGTGGCCGTATTTTTATAATTGCAAAAAAAAATAAAAATTGAGAACGATAGATTATCAATTGCTTGCAACTATTTTTTGCAGCAGTATCTTTGAAGGATTTATATAGAAGAATTTTAAGACTTTTTAATAGATTTTGATATATTTTCTATGTCATGTTATTTCAACTTGGAATAAACTTGTTGTGTTAAATTAAGAATATTGCATTTTTCACAGAGGTCATGAGCTACAGGCTGCAGCAGGAACATTGGGGCGATGCTTAGGGGCACTAGGAAGCAGGCAAAACTGTGCTCGGCATTATGCTAATTTGCTGCATACAGCAATACCCACATTACTATCTTTAGCTAGTAATGAGAGTGTATGTATACAATTATATATATTTGACTTCTGTAAATGTTTGCCATATACACCACTTCTTTAATATTTGTAATACGGGCTGGTGAAAATCTAAACAAAATTATACATATATTATTTTAGCAAGAGACATATATTATCATCGGTGATGTTGATACCAAATTAGATATATATTAAAAATGATGGTATCAACAATTCTTAAATATTATCATTATTATTTTTATTAAAAAAATATATATAATGTCTTGTTAAATACGTAGCTAGTTTTTCACACTAAATTGTCGATATAAAACATGTTATTTAGTTAAGCATTAGTAAATTATTTAATATATTTTGTTCAAATAATTATTGTTAATCCTAATCAAATTTTATTTTATATGTCTACAATTTCATAAACAAATTCTATATTATGACTGGTACCTCTGTGATGTAGTGTAATGTAATGTGTTCAAATGTAATAATGAATTATTTTAATATTTAAATTAATGATTGGATTTAGGTTGGAATATTTGCATGTCATAGGTGTGGTGACTTAACATGTGTATTATGTTTAAAGCAAATAAATTATTATTATTATTATCTTATATTTATTTATATAATATTTGTTGTTAATACATTTATATATTAGGACTTTTTATATTGTACATTGTTACTTATTACAATGTGTAATGACTGTTTTATGGAGGGCAACCTGATGGTAAGTGGATGCCACCGCACATAGACTTTGGAATTGGGACCTAAGATTTTATGTACATTTTGCAAACATAGACAGGTCTGTATTTTTTTAACCTAAAATAAAATAAAATATATTTGTATGTAAGCTTAAAGAAGAACTAACTGTTACTTATATTATGTATACAGGCTGAATTGCGATTGCTTGGAGATGAGGCATTAAACAGAGCAGTAGCAGGTGGATTTGCATTTCATTCATACAAAACGAACATTGTTTTGCAAAACCAAATAGATACCAATAAAAATGCAAGGTAAGTGTTTTTGTTTTTGCCAGTAAATTATACAAAGTTATCATTGAGGCAGTAGACCTTTGATACCAAAAAAAAGTAGACAAGTAACGTAAGTAAAGTTACAAGTACAGCCTCCTAAGGTCGGGTTTATACGTGTGGTAACTTTCCTCATAATATTTTCCTTCACCGCCGAACAAGAGTGAATTATAAGTTTTAATTTTAAATAATGAGCTAAAGAAAATAAAAATCCAGTTGAGTTTCTTTCGCCAGTTATTCTCAGGTCTGAAGTGTTTATTTCCGAACCGGTGGTAGATTTATGACAATCAATAAGCAAGTGTAACACTTCTACATTGAATAAAGATTTTTGAATTTGAAGTTGAATTTGAATTCTATTCAGCAACACTGATATAGCATATTCTTTATAATGTATTTATAATTTATCTTAAGCTCGGACCCATTATATTTCCTTGATCATTTTGTGACTTTGTAGTTATACAGGGTTATTTGTAACGACCTCGCAGGACTAGATAGCTAACACCATAAGCAACAACTTTTGTTCCATGACTTTTGATAATTTGTTAGATTTTATTGTCATACTAAAATAAGTATTCATTTAATTTCCTGCTTGAACGTTTATAAATCTAAACGCATCGCAAAGATCGACGCGTCCACGTCGCGTCGTCCTGTCTTTTATGAATGAAATATAGACCTACAAATGTCTCGTCAGTACGACAAAAATGTTTTTTTTTAGATGGATAAGAGCAGCCCTGTCACGAATATGTCTCGGCGAGTGCTGGCTTCGACCAGGCGTTGGCAAGATTCGTTCACAAGCTCAGACACTGTTCCCTAAGCTCAGCCAAATTGTGAGACAGACGACGGAAATACAACTCATTGTAGAGGCATTAGAGAACAATTTACCTCGAATACTGAATGGTTTGGCTGAATATACTACAGATGAAGAAATATCAGGTTTATTTTGTTATTGTTAATTTTTTTTGGTTAAAATTATGGCTAAGGAATATTATTTTCTTACTAAGAAGTTTGATTTAACACTATTCAATAAGTACACTTTTTTATATAAAGCTTTATTTATTTAATAACTGGTCTGGATAATAAACCAGTCTGGATGTACGGCATAGTACTGTGGGGAAGTGCCAGTGAATCAAATATACAGATAATACAAAGATCACAGAACAACATATTAAGATCAATCGCTAAAGTCCCGTGGTTCACCAGAAACAGTGAAATCCATGACCACCTACAAATGACAACTGTCAAGGAGGAGATTAGAGCGACGGCAGCCAAGTACAAAAACAGACTGTCCAACCATCCTAACGAGCTAGCAACACACCTGTGCAGCCACGACTACAACAATAGGCTAAAACGACATGACATCCTAAAACTCGACCACCGCTACTAGAGCCATTAAAGAGGAGCGAATGTGCTCAATGGAGTACTCGCTCTACATGCCACAACACCTTCATCGCATCCGCTTATAGTCCTGGAGACTGATTGCAGATTAAATAAGGAAGAAAAAAATAAAAAATAATTAATTACTGGTTTATTTATAAAAGAGATACTATTTCTTTTTTTTTTAATTATTGTTCAGTTCATTTAAATTGATTTAAAATCATTATTCATCATTATTAAATGACGACACTCTTTGTTTTCTTCAAAAAACACACACAAACACGCACAGACATAAATAATTTTCATATTTAACTTAAGTTTAACTATAACATTCATGGTTGCATTAACATTGCATTAGAAAGCCTATTTTCATATTTAGAAATAATAGAAAATATTTAAAGATAATATTTTGTCATTATCTTAATCGGGATACCCTATAATGAGATATTAATGATAACAACAGATTTTCTGTTACTCACCGCCGAATGCAAGATTGATAAGAAAAAAAGAGATAGCCATATTTAAATTACAAATAACAGACTGTAAATAATAATTTAATTTTTTAAATTAAAAAGTTATAATTCTTTGTAGAATTGTCAAAGGCCCTGCTGACGCACGTGGAGAGCTCGGAGCCAGCTGTGCGTCGTGGTATCGCAAATTGTGTCGCACACTTGTGCTCGCACAGAGAACCTTTACTCACTAACATACTGTCTAAGACCTTTGGTAAGTTTCTCATTTTAACCAGATGGCAGATTTTACTTGGTGGTAGAACTTTGTGGTAGAACCCACTCATCAGATATTCTACCGCAAAACAGCAGTACTTTGTATTGTTGTGTTCCGGTGTGAAGGGTGAGTGAGCCAGTGTAATTACAGGCATAAGGGACATAACATCTTAGTTCCCTTAGTTGGAGGGTAAAATGGAAATAACAATAAAAGGCACTGACTCTTTGAACAATAATGCACTAGATACAAAATCCCATACAAAGGTTATCGTAAAACGAAAAAGAAATATACAATAATTTAAATTCAACCGTAAACGCAATGTTTAAGGTTGTATTCACAAAACTATGTACAAAAAGTAATTATTTATTACGACCTTTACTCGCTGGTCAATTTATATCAAAACAAATTCAACCTTATACGCATGTTTTAAAGTCGGAATTACAAAGTCCCAAAAAAAGCAATGACAAATAGAAACAAAAATTAAACAAGGTTATGATTGGACCACTAATAATTTGAAATAAGACCACAACCGTATTTGTGCTCTTATTTTTTGGGTTGCTTTTGAAGCACTTACTGGTAATCTAGATCAGAGGTACCCAGACTTATTTTTCTCGTAGACCACTTTTAAAATGTAGCAGCTAAAAACTAAGCTAAGCTTTTAATGCGGTGTAGCTAAATTTCTACCATATTCCCAAAACTCGACAAAAAATATGATTTTTCCTCCTGCAAACGAGCAGGAGCTCACATGATGGAAAGTGACTATCACCGCCCATGGACATCTGCGTTGCCGACCACAATAAATTGTAATAAGTGTAAATATACTCAATGTTATATGTGATAAGGTTCAAATTTGCTTAACAGAAACGCTGTGGCCGTTGGCGCAAGATGACTCAGTGGTTATCGGATGGTTTTGTGTCATCAAAGCTATATTTCAGATAAACGATATAACGAAGTTTCGAGAAAACGATCTGTTTAGTGTACAGGATTTTTTGGAGGTATTTTTGTGTAATTTTTATTTGATTTCTCAACGGTACTAATACATTTCTTCATTCTGTGCACATGATTGTGACAAAACACATGATTTTAAACTATAAAATCTTGCAAAGTACCCCTACTTATATCAATAGGATTTTTTTTAAATAAATTTCATAATTTGGATGTTGTAACAATTCCATGTTGGTCATGTGAACATTGAGTATAAGGTAAGAATATTTGGTGAACATTTTATTTTAACACAGGGCTCAGTGTGGCTTTACATTATCCGATACATGGAAGATTTTTGAAAATAGAACAGTATCTCAATTTTTTGGATAAACTTTATAATGTACTAGCTGTGCCCCGCGGTTTCACCCGCGTATAATTAATAAATAAAATTCCTCGATAAAAGGATCTATCCAACACAAAAATAATTTTTAAATTCGAACCAGTGGTTCCTGAGATTAGCCGGATCAAACAAACAAACTCTTCAGCTTTATATATCAGTATAGATAGCCTTGAGTTATATTTTATGTTGTTTAAGAAACATTGTGAATGTTTTTATCGTTATTCATATATTGAGAATAAATGTTATTTTTCTTTTTAACAAAATCAGACCCACACAATTTAATTTTTTTAGCTCTATCAGCTCTGTATCTACTACATCGAGCAGTCGACAACTGAACACAACATACAGAACACGGTTATAGAGTGTCTCTCCGTGTTGCTGTCGCAGGCCAAGGATGAATACAGACGGGCCTTGTTGGAAAAACATCCCAGGCCGGTGTGTCTCGATGACAGGCAGACTGAGAAAGGGCATCGAAGGAATATTAGTCAGTATCATTGAATATTTGCCTGTTTTAACTTATGTAAATATTATTGATGGTGTTGCCATAAACATCTTCTTTACTCTTCATAGAATCTTCGATCTCTTACATAATAGAAGATTTCGTCTCGAGTTGAAATCTCAATGATAAAAGTTATCACATGTTTTTGTTTAGAAATTCTAAGTATAATTCGTAAGATGTTAGCGTTTTCACTAACGGACCCCCCCCCCCCCAGGCTACAGCAGCGCCCGCTCGGCGCGCTCGGCGGCTCCGCTGGAGTGCAAGGACACGGAGCTGTGCTTCAGCGGTGCGCTGCAGCTGGGCAGCGTGCTGCAGCTGCACCGCCCCAGCGCCAGCACCGACGACCTCGCCATACAGGTCTGGTCAACTTTTTAGTAACTCTTAAAAAAAAACACTTCGTTGGTAGAATGAACGATAAGTGGGTCGAAGGTGACCTAAGGTAGGTACTACGATCTACCACCGAAAAGTAAGGCTTATTTGATTTTAACCTAGAATATTATTTTTAATCGACTTTAAAGATGGAAGAAGTTTGCAATTTGATATTTTTGTATGTCGTTTGATATATAAGCGATTATGAATAGATTCTAAAAGTTGTGTTCTATTCTCTTCATTCTAATGTCATCAATCTAAACAAGAAGTCATAACTACTTAGATTTTAGTAAAACTTATATACGGTATAATTTTAAATATAATTTGTAATATAAAACAAGGTTTAAAACAAGAAAAACTTACTCACTACGATATTTATATTAATAGTAAATAATTATTTCATAGACTCCGGATTCACCAGAAAGCGAGTCTGATATCCAAATGCCGGACGCGGAACAGCTATCCAAGGAGCTGTCAGAGAAGTTGCAAGATTACGAGGATGATGGGACTGATGATGATGTGATCATAACCCGTGATGGTGGCCTAAAGGTATGTAATTTTAATAAAAAATACTTACTTTAAACTTTTTGATTTGATATAAAATTTCAATATATTATTATTGTAGTATTGACTTCGTTAAGTGCGAGTAAGTTTTAAGGTCAACTTCGTGAGCAACGTTTGTGTGAAACTTTTCTGATACAGTCTGTCAAGTATGTTGTATATTTCTTCACGCTCACAGCTTACAATTATTTTAATTTTAATGTTGAATTAGTTATACGTATAAATAAGTGAATGTACTGTGAACTAATTTTATAAATCTGTAAAATCTGATGGTAAGTGGTCACCAACGCCCATATACATTGGCATTGTAAGGGATGTTAACCATCGGATATGTCGCCAATGCGCCACCAACCTTGGGAACTAAGATATTATGTCCCTTGTGCCTATTATTACACTGGTTCACTTATAGTTGAATTTAACTATCATAGGAAAAGTTAAGCAGCGATAAATCAAACTATATAGTTTTTACACACATATATTGTCACAAGCACAGAAGGGGTTCACAAGAAAGATATAGCGAAGGTACAGTGATAGCGTTTAAGTATGAAAATAGAACAACTAAGAAATATGAGAGGAATAAAGCGTAATAAGCAAAAGCGTTGTATAGCAATGAGTATCGAACGGTGCGCGCGCGGCCTCACGGCGTCGGTATCGGAAAACGACTGGCGAGCGGGGTAAAATCGATGTTGCACGACGATCCCGAGGCGCGCCCGAGCGCATCAGCTCGGCAGTGACGTCACGCATAGCGGTGCTTTAACCAACTATGCATGAAGCGAGTAATGCGTTTATTCAACGCTACATCAGCCCCCCCGGAGACCGTTAAGGTCGAAAAACGTCGGGAAAACATACTCTTCGACCTGATCGAGTACGGCGATCTTCATTACTTCTAACTGTATCCTCTATCTGTTTCATCCCAACTTCCGTGCGCGGCGCTTGGTCACTCAGTATGTACGCTGGTTTTAATCTGTCTATCGAAACGGTGGTAGGTTTCCCCCGAATGTCGATCTTGAAGAATTTGTCTCCTCGTTCGATGACGGTATATGGTCCAGCGTACGGTGCCTGTAAAGGCTTGCGAACGAAATCTTGCCGTATAAAAACTTGTAGAGTAGATCGCAAGTCCTTGCTGATGAAAACAGGAGTTCTGCCATGGTGAACAACTGGTGTAGGTTTAAGTTTCCGAATGTTTTCTCGTAGTCGTGCGAGAAAATCTGTGCAATCCACGATTTCAGTGGGACAGTTGTTGAAAAATGTGCCAGGTAATCGTAAGGGCTCTCCATACACTAGTTCAGCTGATGACGTGCTTATGTCCTCCTTCCATGCTGAACGAATTCCTAAAAGAACTAGCGGAAGTACTTCAACCCAGTTTTCGTCATTGTGGCATATTATCGCCGCCTTGAGTTGCCGATGGAACCGTTCGACCATTCCATTCGCAGCGGGATGGTATGCTGTGGTCTGTATATGATTGACACCTATCAGCTTCGAAAGTTCCTTAAATAAAAATGCCTCAAATTGTTTTCCTCGATCCGTTGTTATCTTCTCGGGACAGCCAAAACGTGAAATCCAACCAGCAACAAAAGCATTTGCCACTGTGTCAGCTTTGATGTCGGAGAGTGGTATTACCTCTGGCCAACGAGTGAATCTGTCCACGGCTGTAAGACAATACTTATACTCTTGTGAGGCTGGCAGAGGTCCGACTAGATCAATGTGTACATGGCTGAATCTGTTCGACGGAGGAACAAAATGCTGTACAGGAGATCGAGTGTGTCTGGAAACTTTCGAGCGTTGACATGACAGACAGTTACGAGTCCACTCGGCACAGTCCTTTTTAATATTAGGCCACACGTAGTTTTGCGTGACCAGTCTGGTTGTTGCTTTAACACCTGGGTGACTCAATCCGTGAAAGCAGTCGAACGCTTGTCGGCGGAATTCTGGAGTCAGATAAGGACGTGGTGATAAGCAGGACATATCGCAGTAAATCGTCTTACCGGAACCAGAAATGTCTAATCTCTGGAGGTCCAGACAAGAAGTATTGCTTCTTAAAATTCCTTGGAGCTCGTCGTCATTCGCTTGCGATAAAGCTAATGCGTCCAAGTCGATGGCGGTGGTAATTGCATCCGTGCGTGAGAGAGCATCGGCTACCACGTTGTCTTCACCTGCGACATATTTAATATTAGTTGTGAATTGCGACACAAAATCAAAATACCGAAATTGGCGGGGTGAGCAATTCTCTGAGGCCTTTCTGAACGCCGATACAATTGGTTTGTGATCGGTATATATGGTGAAGTCTTTCCCTTCTACCATATGACGGAAATGTTTAACACCTTCGTAGATCGCTAGTAGTTCTCTGTCGAATGGACTATATTTTCGCTGTGATCTACTGAGCTTTTTGGAGAAGAAAGCAAGCGGTTGCCACACGGAGTCTATTTCCTGCTGTAGTACAGCGCCGATCGCGTTGTCTGAAGCATCTGTCCACAGAGTTAATTCAGCTGTTGAATGCGGGTGTGCTAAAAGTGTGGCTTGAGCTAGACTTGCCTTACACGCTTCGAATGCCTTCTGAAGCTCGTTTGACCAAACAATAGGTGTACTGGCTTTGATAGCTGGACCAGACAGTAGCTCGTGCAATGGGGCTTGTATCCTTGCTGCGCTAGGAACAAAACGACGGTAAAAATTTGTCATACCCAGAAATCTTCGTAGTTCCCTGATGGTCTTGGGTTGCGAGAATTTTTGTATGGCTTCCACCTTTTGAGGATGCGGCCTCGTACCTTCTGCAGAGACGACGTACCCCAGAAACTCCACCTGTGGCTCCCCTAATACGGATTTCGAAGCGTTGATCACGACACCGTGGTCCTGTAAACGCTGAAAGATTTGCTTCAGGTGTTCACGGTGCTGCGTCTCGTCCTGAGAGGCCACAAGGATGTCATCAATATAAGGAAAACAGAAGTCTAAACCTTTGAGTATCTCATCTATAAAGCGTTGGAATGTTTGAGCAGCATTGCGTAGACCAAAACTCATATATGGAAACTCAAACATTCCGAACGGGGTAGTTATAGCAGTCTTAGGTATATCAGCAATGTTGATCTGATTATACGCCCGGATTAGGTCAATTTTACTAAACACTGTGCAGCCGGCAAGATTATGTGCTATATCACCTATATGGCGGACTGGGTATCGATCAGGTATTGTGCGCGCGTTAAGTGCACGGTAATCTCCGCATGGCCGCCACTCATTGTTTTTCTTTGGCACGAGATGAACGGGGACGACCACGGGCTATCGGATCGCCTTGCGATACCTACTCTTACCATATCCTCAAACTCCTTGATAGCAATCCGGAGTCTATCCGGTGCTAAACGACGAGGACGGCTGTATACAGGAGGTCCGGAAGTCGTGCGTATGTAGTGGAGTGTGTTGTGCTTGACCTCACGCGGAGACAGGTCTCCAGCGGGTCTAGTGAGATCCGGAAACTGTGAAAACAGGTCATGGTATCGCGAAGTACCTGTAAAAGATTTAATTTGGCACACAACATGTGATGCAGGTTTAGCAAGAGCACTTAGTGAAGTAATATTGTCTATTAAGCGATGGTGTCTAGCGTCCACAAGCAAATTATAATGCGATAAAAAGTCTATGCCTATAATATGTTTAGTGACGTCAGCTATGACAAAACGCCACGTAAAAGCACGCCTGAGTCCAAAGTCTAAGGAAAGGTTCACCCAGCCGAAAGTATTTATTGTGGACCCATTGGCTGCGAACAGCTGATAGTCTGTCTTTATACACTTCCTATCTCGAATATACTTATGTGGATATACACAAAGGTCAGAACCTGTATCTATTAAATACTGCACTTTAGTCTTACAGTCCGTTACGAAAACGCGGCCACCAGCTACACTATTACAGTCACGCGTTGCCGCCTTCACTGACTGCTTGGTTCGTTTCCCGAGTGAAACGAACACGGGGAGCGACACTTCGTCGACTGGTTGCCGAAACGCCGATGGTACCAGCAATGGCTCGAGCCAGCATTAGAGCGGCTCCGGGACCGTCGACGCCAGCGTGGAGAACGCGCTCGACTTCTCGAACGCGAGCGGGACCTGATGGATAGCTCCGCAACTTGCCGTGACAGGTCGTCGACTCGCTGAACAAGCTTTTCTATGAGTGTTGTCGGACATCCTGACGGTGTTGAAGTCGACGTCGATGCTGCTGCTACCTGAGGTTGCAGAGATACCTCGTGGATCTTATCTACAATTTGCGCCACCGTGTCGAGGGGGAGATCGGCTTGAGCTGCAATAATCGCCTGAACGTGACTAGGCAATCGGTTCGTCCACAGCGAGCGTATGAATTCGTCCGGTACATCAGCTCCAGCTAGGCTCCGCAGATGTCGAAGAAATTGAGAGGGTTTCCGATCTCCTAACTCTTCGTGGGTAAGTAATTGTCTTACCCTTTGCTCCTGTGACGCCGACAACCGCGAAATTAATTCTGTTTTTATTTTTTCGTATTTATTTTCTGCCGGCGGATTCGTGATTACATCTTTTACCTCGCATACATATTTGTAGTCTAAATTGGCGATAACGTGGTAGAACTTCGTGCCATCCGCCGTTATATTAGACAAGGCGAATTGTCCTTCTAATTGAACAAACCACAATGCCGGTTCGTTCGGCCAAAATGGTGGCACCTTGATGCCAACGCGGCACACTTCTTCCTTCGCGCCATTGTTTGCCATTTTAACTTATTACTGTTAATTGCAACGTACACAGTCTATAATAGTGCGAGTGTTCGTACGGGTCACCACTTATAGTTGAATTTAACTATCATAGGAAAAGTTAAGCAGTGATAAATCAAACTATATAGTTTTTACACACATATATTGTCACAAGCACAGAAGGGGTTCACAAGAAAGATATAGCGAAGGTACAGTGATAGCGTTTAAGTATGAAAATAGAACAACTAAGAAATATGAGAGGAATAAAGCGTAATAAGCAAAAGCGTTGTATAGCAATGAGTATCGAACGGTGCGCGCGCGGCCTCACGGCGTCGGTATCGGAAAACGACTGGCGAGCGGGGTAAAATCGATGTTGCACGACGATCCCGAGGCGCGCCCGAGCGCATCAGCTCGGCAGTGACGTCACGCATAGCGGTGCTTTAACCAACTATGCATGAAGCGAGTAATGCGTTTATTCAACGCTACACACTCACCCTTCAAACCGGAACACAACAATACAAAGTACTGTTGTTTTGCGGTAGAATATCTGATGAGTGTGTGGTACCTACCCAGACGAGCTTGTACAAAGCTCTACCACCAAGTAAAGTTTTCAAACGCAGTAGTTATATCATTTAAATGAGACGACTATATATACTGTTACGTGGAGTCGATTATGGAATTCAGAACTTAAAGCCTTGCATTTAAACATTGTTTAAAAGGTGACTAGTTAAACAATGCTGCATCTTCTTCCTTCAAATGATAAATCAATGATGGCAGAAAGGGAAACAATATGTATAATTAAGACCCTTAATGGTTACTAAAGTATAACATTTGACAGTCAAGAAACTAATGACTCTTGAATTTTAGTTTACTTAGTCTTTAGTATCGTTTTTTTTTTTCAGATAAATATTGGATCATCAACGGACGACGAGGTACGACTTAAATATTGCGCGAGACTTCTAACGTCAAAGTTTCTGCTCACTGGGAATAAAGGAGGAATTATATCCGATAGGTAAGTGAGATAAATATCCTGGGACATTATTCACACAAGGCCATCTGATCCCAAACTAAGCAGAGCTCGTACTATGGAAACCAGACAACTGATATACTACATATAATACTTTTCTTTTGTAAATACATACTTATATAGATAATTACACCCAGACTCAGGACAAACAGGCATGATCATGCACACAAATGTCTGTCCTGGGTGGGAATCGAACCCACGATCTGCGGCGCGAAAGGCAGGTATCTACCAACCACGCCAACCGGCCCGTCATTCAATTCAAATGAATTAAGTTAACCGAACACGACTTCTACATAATTTCATTATCTTAGATACATAAGAATATTATACAATAAGATGTCAAAAGGCATTCTTTGAATATTAGATATAATATATATATATAACACACACACACATGGCTACTGGTACAGAAATACTACGTGTATTTCTGTACCAGTATTAACGATTTGATATTAATTTTCATAAGATACTAATTTTCATAAGATACCGTAGAGTTTACCGATCTTATATATGGCCTAACATTTGCGCCATCACATGTTCTTTGTGTGTACCAATTTTCATCAAGATTAGTCAAGCCGTTCTTGAGTCATAAGAAGACATACAGACAGACAAAAATTAAAAAAATAGTATAATGTGAATCACTGCATCATAAAACGACAATTTCTCACAAAATTAGGTGAAAAAAATTTACAGACAGAGCCAATAGATTTATATAGTAGTATAGATGAGATTCTCCAGAGGAGTGGGGTCTGAAATTAGTCTCTTCTTATATTGTTTATTTATAATGAATACATGTGTTATATGTATGTATTAATATAATTATTTATTTATAATATGTCCCAATATGCGTCAAGTTATGTTAACATTATTGTATTCCTGTTTATTTACTAGACATCGACATTTTCAGCCATAAGTTAAGTTTTAAGAAACTTTAAATGAAAGCACTTAATAAGTTTAATTACCGGCCTTACACATAAATATTTCTAAACAATTGTTTAGTTAAACAATTTTTTATCTCTCTCTGTCATTATCAATTTAACACATGAAAGAAGAAGACACAGCATCGTTTAACTAATCACCCGCTAAACATCGTTTATAAGCAAGGACATATTTTATTATTGTGTTTAATGCCACTGTACTAATCTATTGTTGTCGTAAATTTTTTTTCTTTATTTTGTGAATGGCTACGGTTCTTATATAAATTAATTAGAAGATTCAAAACTTATCAAAATTAGCCTTTTTGTCCAAGAGAAACATGTACACAATTTTAATATTTAGCTGTCATTATGTATCATATATATTAGATATAATGGTTTTGTTTTCAGATTAGTCCGTGTGTCTGTGAAGTCTTCAGCACTATCCTGCCTCTCCGCGATACTGCAAGTGTATCCGCAAGCTATCACAATGTATGTGGATAAGGATGCTGACATCAAATTTCAGAACTACTCTGGTATGTTTTGTTATAATATCGTAAAGACTGTGCCGTGTGCACATAGTCATTCCGTTTGACCCTTGCGTAACCTATCTGTTCATGGACTCTGTGTCCACCAACGCTGAGCAAATTATAATTTATTATTTTTATTTATTTATTTATTCTCAAAAATGAAATACAAACTTAAATACAAATATAATATTCTCGCCAAACTAGAAGTTTGATGGCGAGACGCGCCCTTTTTTACACACAAATACCTAACATATTCATTCATTTATTTATTTATTTTACTATTATATTATATAATAATCCTATTATTTTTTATCTATAACATTGTCATTGAGAAACTGTTTTAGTTTTAATTTTAGATTTATTTTACTCATTTTAAGGGTTTGTTGCAATAAATTCTATTCTATTAAAAATTTTCGTAATAAAATAATATTATTCAGTGTATCGTTGTACTTCGGAATAAACAGTCGTCGACGAAATGTTATATCATTACCTACTCTTCCAATAAGACTATTTTGTGAAACGAATATCTTTCTCCTATGAAGGTTTTTCTTCTCTTTGCGGAGTCGGAAAGTCTAAAAATGTATAATATGTAATCTAGCAAGAGTAACGAATATTTGATAACAAGAAGTATTCGATGGTAGACAATTGTTTATAATTATTTTTTATTTATATATTTAAAATTTATTGTTCTAGCGTCTTCAGAAGGGACAGACTCGAATCCGGATCACATAAATGAATTTATAATCGAAAGAAATGTCTGTTACCAGGATTCCATAACGGAATCGTTGAGCCAGGAACTCTTGAACTGCAGCACAGAGAGCCCTTCCCAGATCATATTCAAAAAGGACAAATCCCTTGAGAAATCTACGGACAGCGAACTGAAGAGCTCCAAGGATGTCCAGAGCAATATCCTCGATAGCAAAGTCTTCGCCAAGGATTTAGTTGCTAGCGGTCTGAGTGCAGACAGCACTAATCCCAATATGACGAACAGTAATTTCACCACAAACTCAAATATGACGGGTAGTATAGATCATGTATCCACAGGATACCCAATGTCCAGCAGTGCTGACGTATTGTCATCAAGCATCGACTTAGACATGAAATTTGACCATTTCGGCGAATCGACGACGAATTTAGACACAATAGAACTAAAAGAGAGACGAGAAAAAAAAGAATTGAAACGAATGGAAGAAGTCGATAGTAGGGATGTACCGGATATCGATAATGATAACGATAAAACCGATTTCGAATACCAGCATATGTCCGATTTGTTTTTGCTACTGGAAAGTCATAATGATCCCCAAATAAGAGGCTTAGTCAGGGTCTGTATCGGGAACTACTTGGTAGCTGCTCTGGACCTGGCCCACGGTGATTACAATAGGTGGAGAGTTTATAGTCTACTATGTAAGGAAATCAGTGAATTTATTAGCGTGGAAAAGTTGATGGATATTGTTTTGAAAGTAAGTAAATAAAATATATTTTTGATATATTATGTAAATGGAAAGATAATGATCAAAACTTAGATAAAAATTTTTTTCCATTAAATCGCTTATTATATAATAATAAATAACATTACTGCTTGATGGTGAATTGACGAATCAATTGATGGTATACCTACAGATAAAGAAACATATATTTTTAAATTTTATTAGGGACTATCAGACGAGATTCACTCAACAGTGAACCACACACTCTCATCTCTGATTGGCCTGTCAGCGGCTCTAAGCCAGAGTGTTCACTGGTGCCTGCTGAGCGATGCATTGAACTCGCTCATCAGCGTGCAATACAACGGCTACTGGCTATGTCGAGTCAATCTAGCTAAGTTTTATGAAGCGCTTCCTTATCAAAAGTAAGTTGGAATTTTGTGTTACGAAATACCTTTAGTTTTTTGATGTATGTGTAAGCATCTTAACTGAGAATTTTAGCGTCAGATGACGTCAGCGTTTGCTAGTGTGCGTGAGATCGGTAACATGACGTCACATGTTATGTACGCATCAATTCTCGTGAATACTTCGGCACTCACACCATTTTTTTAAAACTTAATCATAAATGGAATAAATATATGAGTGTCGATACTGACCACTCTTGTCCTCCCCTCCATAGGAGAGGTAGGATAAAAATAGTCATTGGTATTTTTATTTTTGTTTACCAATATTAATTACATTTCAGACTTTTCACATTACATCCAGATTATTTATCTAGAAGTAAACTAGTAATGGACGCCTTACTTCATTTGCTAGCTGATCAAGATCAAAAGGTTCGAACTGCAGCGGCACAGGCGATAGCGAGGTAGGACATTTTTTTTAATAAGAGTTTCTAGATTTGTAGAAGAGAGGATTTTTTTGTGTTTGTCATATTTTTAATACAGACAGATTTAAGTAAATCAATTATTTTTAATTATTAAAAATTTATGATTTTCTGTGAAAATGTATTACACATACATTGCTACAAGTAACAAACGAATTACTCCTGCTAATCAAATGCATTGAGTCAGCCAAAAAAATTGTAAAGGAATGCTTGTGTGGTTATTATACAATATATACAATCGCCTCCTGGTTATTTTTTATTGAATTTAAAAATATTTAACAATTAACAAATCATTTAAAACAGCCGCCGAGTTTCTTTCGCCGAGACAAGCTCTGATCATTTTCTTTTCCGAACCGTTTGGTAGTTTTTAATTTGACAATCGATAAGTAAGTGCAATGCTTGCAATATTGAATAAATATATATATATATATATATATATATATATATATATTTGATTTTGACTACAAGTATCAAAACTACAACGTTTCATACTGACACACGGGTAACACCAGTTCAGGAGTCAGGGCTATATTTTTTGTAGAATATGTATGTAATGGATAACAATAAAGTATTATTATTATTATTCATATATCATCGGTCATTGTACGCATTCTTAATAAATACCAAATAATGTTAATAAATAAATTTATTTTAAAATTTCAGCATTGTACCAAAAATATATCCATCAAGACGATCCACACCCATCACAATGATGGCTCAAATGTCTAAAGAAAACAGTAAAATATTCACATTCGACACGCACAGACTAGCTTTGGACTTAGTCAGGGATATATATTTCTACAATGATCTACCTGAACAGTTGAAAGTCGGGAAAATTCTAGAAAATAATGACAGCTTGATGACGATCGTCGGCGATTTGGTCGGGAGATTGATGGCGTCGAATTGTAAGAGCTATTCAGTAAGTATGATAGTTTAACATGTTTACTTTGTTTGTATGCTATAGACCACAGATAACATACAATAATTACATAGACACTTCAGAATCTCTAATAACTTTATACTTAGCCGTATACATCAATACCACAACTAAGAATCACAATATTTATACAATCGAATCAATTACTTATTAAATAGAATATTGACTTCTTCTAAAATTGGATAGTTTACATTTTACACAAAATTATAATAAAAATATAAAAAATCACAACTCTTCTAATTATTTACTTTGTGCAAGCCCGTCTCAGTACGTTAAACCCACTCACCAGACTATTCTACGGCCACACGGAAATTAGTATTTTTGTGTTCCGGTCTGATGGGTGAGTAAGCTAATGAAACTAAAGGTACAAGGGACATGACATAGTTCCCAAGGTTGGTGGTGCATGGCGATTCAAGTCTTCTTCTTCTTCTTGTGCCTAGCGTTTTCCCGGCCTAGTAACGCTAGGGTCCGCTTTCCTGCATCTATTCCTCCACTTTGCCCGATCTAAAGCATCCTTCTTAGTGAGATTGTGCTCTCTCATATCCTAACAACATCGAGCCAGCGCTTCATGGGCCTGCCACGGGATCTAGGGCCTTCGACAACAAAGTCCAGGCATCGGTTTCCGACATAGTCTGGCGGTCTGCGGCTAATGTGGCCAAACCAACGCAGACGGCTTTCTTGCAACTTCTCCGCTATATCGCAAACGCCGAGGCTGCCACGGATGTACTCGTTACGGATGCGATCTAGTCGAGATTTAAGTAAGGGTTAATATATCTTACAGTGCCAATATCATCGACTGTTAGTTACCACTCACCATCAGGTGGCACATTTGCCTGTCCAAGTTGAAAGACACTGTTCATGTATATCTGTTTAATATTTATATCGTTTTATGTTTTTGTTGACAGTACTTTCGTGGGTCATAGGTAATTCCATTCCGATAAAGAAAATAAAATATTGGTATTTAAATTTTTGGAAACAAATGTTTCTTTGAAAATCATCTTGCATCAGCTTATGTTCTATAAAACATTTTCTTGTTAAGCAATAACATCTGGAGTTTAAGGTTATGCATAGCATAGCTACTTCTTATATCATATATTTATTTTCCATCACAATGGATCTTAACGGTCTATAAGTGCCTTGTCAAGCTATTTGTCGGGCTTTGAATTATTTCGTCCTTTTTCGGAATTTCGAGGATTGATCTCCTAGTCGTTGTCCTCTCTTGGTCCTTAGCATCAGCTCCGGTGCTGTGTGCTAGGTTAGTTTTCTTTTTTTTCAATGATTGTATGTTATCATTGGTATTATACCAAGTCGAAACAACCGCAAAAAGGTAATCAAAAATATCTTCTCACTAACATTGACATGAAAATATTAAATTTATCTCGAGATAACCGTAACTATTAGCCCATGAAACTCCCACCTTAACAAATACGTTTATAATAAACGTATAGAGTACGCGATCGGTCTTGTTAAGCAATAACATCTGGAGTTTAAGGCATATAGCAGAATATACCAAAAGACAGGAAGGTTTTCTGTCAATATTTAAAGTCTTTGCATTAGAATTTCATTTGGAATAAGAAATATGACAATTGTAGTGATTGATGCCATCGTTAACTGTTTATCCCTTTAGCAAGGATTACTCGAGACATTGAAATTGATATGCCGTAGCTGGTCACCATGGAAGAACACGGAGGCATATTCAAGTCAGGGCATATTGGGCTACTGTCTGGACAGCCTAGACTATTGCAACGGTAACGTCAATGTGAGGACAATGCTGCTCGACATATGTCGTTTGGTCTATCCAGGTATGTTACGATGATTTTTCTTTCTGGAATATTCTATTAATGCATCCAGGATATGCATAATGTTCTTAATTAGCTTTTATAGAAAAATTGCTTTGTTCTCAACTAATCAGAGTATTACTCGCAAACCGTAGAATTATAAGATAACCAGACAAACAGATGAATGAGTCTTTTAGACATGAAATTAATAATATCACATATCGTTTCATATATTTAAATTTTTTATTAATGTTTATAATTCATCTCGTGCTTGACGGTGAAGGGAAATAATGTGAGGAATCGTGCATGTATCTAATTTCACTGAAATTCTGCCACATGAGCATCCCACCAATTCTTTTTCCACCAAAAAAGGAGGCCTTAGCCCAGCAGTGGGACATTCACAGGCTGTTGCTGTAACTGTATATTTAAAAAATGCCAATTAAGGCATTTAATTAGTTATTTCTATAGAAATTAATTTCTGTTCAAATTTACTTTGCCGTTATTTAACCTGCATTCGTATTTAAATATACATAAATGTATATGACTTAAAATAGTATTAAAAGTAATTACTTATAATTGCAGTTGAAATCCACAATATAATGCGTAACAGGACGACCAACAGAGATATATTCGAACGCGATACGCAAGAGACGAAGGAGAAATGGCAACATTTGGATAATCAGAAAGTCGCTAATTTAGCCGAGAAGTTCCTTCAGGTTACATTGAAAATGTTGAACGTGCTCGTTCATTTGATAGAGGAAGTCAATCCTAATGTACATTTGAATAAGAGTGGGATTGCCTTACCCGGGAGCCCGGTTAGAAGGAAAACTCAAGGTCAGTATTTGTTTTTTTACTGTTCATCGCCTAATAATACAGCAGTAGTAGTTTGAAAATTAAATTTAGCGGTTTTTTTTTATATATACCAAAGGTCCTCCAGACCGGTTTTGGCCACGGCGGCCAATCTCAAGAGAGATTAACCAACTGTGCAGGAGATATTATAGTGCACAAGTGTGTGCGCAAACACAGATGCACTCTCTTTTCAAATAATCCGATGGGACGGCAATCCGATACGACCGGAAAGAGTTCAGGCGCAGGACCAACAGCTTAACGTGCTTTCCTAGGCACGGAAGTGTACACACTTCCAAATTCCAGACGCCGGGCTGCTACTTAGAATTTTGTGACAAAAAAATTCAATAACTATTTATTGGCCCGACCTGGGAATTGAACCCAGGACCACCGGGTCTGCGGCCTTATATCTAGCCACTAGAACAATGAGGCAGGCATACATACCTATCATATATACATACTACTAACTACATAGCAATACAATAATACGATTGTTATGGTAGTGTAACTATAACGCGGTAGTATGCGCAAGCGATCCCGTGACGACACCAGAATTGACGGCGAGGGTACCGCTGGTTGTAGTGGTTATTCCGGTGCACTGGAACTTCTAGGCGCTGGCAAGTCCCACTTAAACCATATACGGGAAACGCGTAGATGCGTTTTTCAAGCGAGATTTGAAAAGGATAATAATGCAAAGAATATTAGTTAGAAAAAACCGTTTTGTATAGTATTTTACATAAAGATTTTTAGTACTTGTTCTTTTAGAATCAATCCCAAGAAAGAATAGCATACCGTCAGAGTCGGACGATAAAGGATCTCTAAGAAAGAAACCGCACACGCCTGCGACGAGCCTTAAAGCGAACTTCGCTGGACATTTCTTCAACGACCCATTCTACATGAAGCTGTACGAGAATTTGAGGGCTACGTACTCTAATCATAAGGTATGTTTTCGTTTAGCAATATAGATACACGAACAGAATATAAGCAGGACGCACATTAAAATTACTAACTTATACAATTTTAAGCTAGATAACATTCCTAAGCATCTGTTCATTAAATAATACGAATACACTCATTTACTCTTTATGTAATAATCAATTAATTTATAAATTCAGAAATTATGACAATTAATTAATTAAGGATTACAAAATAACTGTAAAAAAATGTCATTTTATTTGTTAAATTAATTTAAAACCTATCCTTGATGGGCGTGTATGTGAAATCTCACGATGTTGTAGTGTGAAGACGTGAAAGGGTAACAAACAGACACTTTCGCCCTTATAATATTTAGTATATATAGAAAATAATTGACTGTTTGACCATTTGACTCCCTCGTTTGTCTAGTGGCTAGATATAAAGCCGCAGATCCGGTGGTCCAGGGTTCAATTCCCAGGTCGGGCCAATGAAAAGTTATTGGGATTTTTTGTCAGAAAATTCCGTAAAGCCGTTGGTCCTGCGCCTGAACTATTTCCGGTCGTGTCGGATTGCCGTCCCATCGGAGTATGAGAGCTAGGGAAGAGAGAGTGCACCCATGTTTTCGCACACACTTGTGCACTATAATATCTTCTTTTTTAAGGTATAGATTAGTGGACGAACATGTGGGCCACCTGATGGTAAGTGGTCACCAACGCCCATAGACAGTGGTTTGTATATTTCTTAAAAAAAAACAACATCACCACTGCGCCACCAACCTTGGGAACCAAGATGTTATGTCCCTTGTGCCTGTAATTACACTGGCTCACCTGTGCAGTTTTGGCTAATCTCTCTTGAGATTGGCTGCCGTGGCCGAAATCGGTCTGGAGTACGTTTAAATGACCATATTTGTTGATATAACTGAACGCATTGAAATATCAGTAGCGAGGTAGCCAGCGCTATTGGTTTTAGTGAGGTTTTACTCGATGTCGGCTCGTAAAAGAAAGTGATAGATTATAGAAGTAGTTAGAATATATAATATTAATTTTCAGATAAATCTAGAACCAAAGAGCAGTATATTTCACGAATTTCTCTCAACGACGCTCAACTGTCTAGCGATACAGCTCGAACTGTCAACTGAGAGGGAATTCGGGCCAGTCACCGAAGAGATCTTATACTACCTCAAAGTCTTAATGCCGCTCTGCCCAGACCAGACCGTCTACTGTGTGACTCAGCTGTTAAAGTGTCTGTTCGGTACGAACATGATAAACCAGTACTCAGATTTCATGAGTATCGCGACTAAGAATTTCACCGATGAAAGTCCGAGCTTCTTCCAAGATGTGATGTTGGTGAATTCCTTGAAGTTAATCGAGGATGATAAGAGCAGTATCAGCTCGAGTTCCAGCCAGAAACTATCGCTGGACAGCAAGAATCCGAGGATGATGGACGAGAGGCACCTCCTGATAATGATGGAGAATTTTTCAAAGAATCGCACGGACAGGAAGTGGAGTACTAATAAGAAGGAGCTGGAAAGGTACATTCGGTTGTTCGAGCCTGTTGTCATCCAGTCATTAAAGGTGAGTTTTTTTTAAAATAAATGTATGGTTTATTTTACCGGGATTTGAACTCGCGATATTCGCTTAAGATCAACGTGTAATGAATATTAATGTACATATTCCGTTTTTCTAAATTATTTATATACATAACATTAACACTGTGGCCTTGAATATATAAATCATGATCGCGTGTAACAGAGACATACAGCTAGTTTCGCATTTATAATATTAGTACAGATTAAAAATTCCGTTCACTCGATTTGTTTCACAGAGTTACACAATGCAGAACGATATACCGCTGCAGTGCACAGTACTCCGCCTGCTGTGCCAGCTGCTCGCCTTGCGTGTGAACTACTGCATGCTGGACAGCGACCAAGTCTTCATCGGATTCCTAATGAAGCAACTCGATCTCGTCGAGCAGCATGAAATACCGTATGTTTTTTTTTAAAATTATGTATGCGGTATACATAAGTAAGGCAAATGGGCCACCTGATGGTAAGTGGTTACCACCGCCCATAGATATTGGCAATGTAAGAAATATTGACCAATTCTTATATTAGGGGAACTAAGATGTTATGTCTCTAGTTCCTGCAGTTACATTGGCTCGCCCTCACTTCAAATTGGAGCAGAACAATACTTGTTGCTGTTTGGCGTTAGAATATCCGATTGGGTGGTATCAACCCAGACGGACTTGCACAAGGTCCTACCACCAAGTAAATCGTATCCATTTATCAACTGTTTTATGTCAATATATAATCAAAGACAATGCATTCGAAAATTTCGAAGCGATTTCGTACATCGCTTTAGTCTGAATTATTCAACACAATTGTTGATCACGTGGTATAACGAATACCAACGAGCAATCACAATCGTCTTCATTTCAAAGGAAAATTATTGCGACCCAAAATTAGTGAAGATTTTAAAGCATTATCGTTTTAATTTTTCATTACAGGAACTGTTGTGAGCTCGTCAACAGTATTCTGTTGTTTCTGGTGCAACTCTCCTCGTCGAAACATCACTCGAAACAAATAATTGAAATACCAAAGGTAAATTTTATCTTACCTTACAACACAAACTCGAACAAGGCGAACGCTTATTTAAAACAATAATTGCGTTCTTAGTTTAATATTACCTTACAAGGAAGACCCGTGTGTATGCTTCGCTTATGATAAGTGCTCTTGTGGCTCAGAGATGTATATTTTAAAAGAGAGAGATTTCAAATTGATTATCGGTGGATTAGTTAAGTGAAGCGTAAAAACCAGACAAAAACCTCACTTTCGCATATATCGTACTAGATTTCGCCCACGGCTCGTCCGCGTTTTAAGGTAAGAGGGGGGGGGGGGGGGCAAAAACTAGTATCAGGCTCAGTAATCCAAATCGGTTTAATGTTAGTGAAAGCGTAATATACTGACAGTTACTTTCACATTCGTAATATTAGTATAGCTAATCCATACTAAGTCTTAGTGTTTCATCTATTTTGGTAAGACAACGGTCATCACGAAGCAGAACTTAAAATTGTGTAAACTGACTGCATTCCTCCATACACAACGCAAGTGAAACCGATGTAGTTAATAATTATGTAGTGTCGTTATTACAGTTGATCCAACTATGCGACGGTCTGATGGCGTCCGGGGCTCAAGACGAGTGTATCGCTGGCTTGGAACCTGTCGCCGTTCGTGTGTTCAGTAACATGGGAGGTGAGTTCACCATACTTCAATCTGCAGTATTTTAATTGGAAGCTGGACTATTTATTTATTTTTATTTTTTATTTTTTTATTGTATAGGTAGGAGGACGAGCATATGGGCCACCTGATGGTAAGTGGTCACCAACGCCCATAGACAATGGCATTGTAAAAAATGTTAACCATCGCTTACATTGCCAATGCGCCACCAACCTTGGGAACTAAGATGTTATGTCCCTTGTGCCTGTAATTACACTGGCTCACTCACCCTTCAAACCGGAACGCAACAATACAAAGTACTGCTGTTTTGCGGTAGAATATCTGATGAGTGGGTGGTACCTACCCAGACGAGCTTGCACAAAGCTCTACCACCGAGTATATAATGCTTAATACATAATGTGTTAGGAGATAGGTTTAAGTTGAAGTAGAATGAGTTGGAATTCATCTAATTACGCAGTTCTTATGCGGTATGGCTGATATACCTGTGGCAAATTTTATTAAAGTTTTTATTTGAGCAGCGTGATGGAATATCCTCTCGACAAGGTTACATCTTCGTTCCCAAGATTGGTGGTTGGAATGGTTGATATTCCTTACATCGCCAAAGTCTAAGGCTGTGGTGACCACTTAACTTCAGGTGGCCCATTTGCCTACCTATAACATAAATACCTTCCCTTCCTCAAAATGCGAGTAAATAAATTATAAGCAAAAATGTAATAAATTAGTAAATCAAGTTGTACATACTTGCATTTGTATTCGCGACCATCATTTAATGTCTACGTGTATATGCAATATGCAATATCAAAATTAGCTTATTAAATGCAGTTATCATATGTGATGATATAATCTATGGCGGATGTTTTATCTGTGAAGGTGGCAGCACGTTGGGGAGGGCTCAGCAACAGGAGGCGCAGGCGACGAGAGAGGTTTTGTTTTATATGCTGCAGAAAACTATGCACCAGCCTAAGGTATGTCATGACATTAACTAGTGCTTAGATGCTATGTCCTTTGTCCCTGCAATTAAACTGTTTCACTCACCCTTCAAACCGGAACACAACAATAGTAAGTATTTCTATTCAAAGGTAGAATATGTAGAAAAGGACGAACCGGTTGGCGTGGTTGGTAACATACTTGCCTTTCACGCCGCAGGTCGTGGTTTCGATTCCCACCCAGGACAGACATTTGTTTGCATGAACATGTCTGTATGTTCTGAGTCTGGGTGTAATTATCTATATAAGTATTTATTTACAAAAGAAAAGTAGTCTATGTAAGTATATCAGTTGTCTGGTTTCCATAGTACAAGCTCTGCTTAATTTGGGATCAGATATTCTCAGGATATTATTATTATAAATATCTGATGAATGAGTGCTACCTAACCAGAAGGACTCCAAGTCCTGCAACCAAATTCTTTAATATATCATTATTTTATACATTATTATTGAAAAAAAAAACTATTTTTTATAACCCCTTTATTAATTGTACCTCTTACTATTGTTTGCATTTAATCGTATCCAAAATTTTGAATAATAATATTTTATTAATTTTATTCGATTTATTTGAGAATTTTATAATAATTGAATTCTTAATATCTGTTTTCTAATTGTAATTAATATTTTAATTTTAAAATTTTTTTTTTTTAATTTAAATGTTGATATATTTTGTAACACCTATAATTAAGGAGACACTCGATTTATATAACCTTATGTTTAAAGACTCCATTGCGTTTATTAGCGTACTTCTTGTTGGTGTTGATATCATAATAAATAAATAAATTTATAATTCAACTTACAAAATCGTTTCAGTGGTTTAGCCGTGAAAACGTAACAGACAGACAGGTTTACTTTCGAATTTATAATATTAGTATAGGGTTTTCCAATAGGGACGCTTGAACTTTGACAGCTGATTGCGGCCATGTTGTTTGAGTGACAGCTGTCAAATGCAGTGCGTTATATTCATTCCGTCCTTCCAAACCACCATGGCAGGTTACAGTGTCGAGCAGCACGTGCAAATCATAAAATTGTTTTATGAAAATGGGTCTTCAGTTCGAGCAACGTTCCGCGCACTTCGCCCGTTTTACGGTCGCGATGATCGTCCTGCCGAGTCGACTATCCGTCGATTGGTGGACAAATTCGAGTCAACCGGGTCAGTTAACAATCAGCCGGTTCCCGTGCGTCAACGTAACGCGAGATCTGCCGAGAATATCGCCGCTGTGCGCGACAGTGTCCTCGAAAACCCGCGGCAGTCAATTCCGCGTCGCGCACAGGAACTCGGCCTTTCGCAGACGACAACTTGGCGAATTTTGCGTTGTGACTTGAGCCTGCACCCGTACAAGATCCAGCTGACCCAAGAGCTCAAGGTTAATGACCATAGACAGCGCCGTGTGTTCGCTGACTGGGCATTAGAGCAGTTGGAAGTTGACGCCGATTTTGGCAAAAAAATCATCTTCAGCGACGAGGCGCATTTTTGGATGAATGGCTATGTCAACAAGCAAAATTGCCGTATTTGGGACGAGACCAATCCACACGAGGTTCACCAAGTGGCAATGCACCCGCAGAAAGTGACTGTTTGGTGCGGATTTTGGGCCGGAGGCGTGATTGGTCCGTATTTTTTCGAAAACGATAATGGTGTGGCCGTCACCGTCAATGGTGAGCGATACCGGTCGATGATAACCAACTTCTTTTGGCCTGAAATCGAGAATATGGATCTGGACAACATGTGGTTTCAACAGGACGGCGCTACGTGCCACACAGCACACGCTACGATGGAAGTTCTGCACGAGCAAGCGCCCTTAATGGAAAACCCTATATATATATAGACTTTCATATTAATGACAATTTTAATTATTATTATGTTTTTCTTACTTAGGTATTGAATCTAGTGTCATGTGTGCTGTCGCTGTCCCAAGAGCACCCAGAGAGCTACTACCGCTGGTCCGAGTTGGCGAGCGATACGTTGCTCAATCTCCTCAGCGAGAGGAGTGTCGAGTGCGACTCTATCCACGCGGTGGAGTCGTTGGAAACTCTGCTCCAGTCTCTGTATAGAGACGTGCTGCTGGAACAGACTCGTGTTGAGATAATCTTGAAGATACTGTTTAAAGCGCCGCTGGATCAAGTAAGTCTAATTACTGTTCCCATTATTGTTAACTTCCCTTTCATGATATTTTTTTTTTAAAGGGTAGTTAGACTTGTGCGACACCTGGTGGTAAGTCGTCACCACCACGAAAGTATGAAATATTAACAATTCTTTACATTTCTAATATGCCATCTATATTAATATTTCTAATCACAAATTATTGATGTACGTAAGTATAGAAATATTATTTTCCACCCGCGGGTTCTTCCTCGTGTATGTAAGGAGGAAAGGAACCTACGAAAAGTACGTACGTAAAATTTCATACTGATTGGTTGAGTAGTTAAGACGTGAAAGCGTAACAAACAAACAGATAAACAAACGAACTCACTTGCACATTTATAAAAATAATAAGGATACAAGAATTATGATAATTATGTTATTTTAATTACTTTTTTTTTCAGGAGACAACATCGAGGAAGCTAAAGCTTCGATACTTAACAATAATAATGGTATTGTTACGTAAAGTCCTCGTTCTTATACCGGAAAGCGAGATATTGCTAACGATTAATTATTTAAAATCGACTTGCATTTCGCCTCAATCGATATTTTTCAATGTGAAACCAAACGTCGATCCGTTAAACGTTCAAAATGTCAATGAGAACTGCGCAAACCTGTCCCCGGATGTGATTCTAGTTCGATTTCTTTTTAAAACGTTGACATATGCGATAATTGAAATGGAAGATTTTCAAGCGAATATCAACCTTGATGACGATGACGATAAAGATCAAAATCGATTGATGTACTCTGTATGTGTCAATATAATTATACAGGCTAAACATATGCTTCATTTGACGAGTGAGTAATCGCGATAAAAGATTATTATTATTATTTAATTAAGAGAGATATTTCTTTAAAATTTTGATATATACAGCGTGTAACAAAATTCGTGTCCGACCCGAATGGTTATTAGGTATCGTGTGTCGGTTCTATTTATGTAATAATTTTTAAAATACTAAGCAAAAAAATAACTTAAAAAAATATATTAATTGTGTTTAACGACACTGTTGATGGTAAAAACGTGGACTACTGAGGTCATGACCTCGTGTCTTAGCTACCCGATAGGTAAGAGCTCTCGAGCGCTGTTGCCCACACCTCTGTTGCCAAGTAATTTTCGTGATTTAATTAAAAAGAAATAATTCCGGGATAAATTTTTTGGAAGTTTAAGATCTGAGAAATTATTTTTCATTAGAAAAAATATTTTAATAAATCGATAAATATATTATTTTCATTATTACCTGCCAACAATGACAAAATATCTTAATATTTTCAGACGGCTGCCTTTTCCCTCTCACGGCTAAAACGGCTCAGACGATCCTACACAATGAGCAAAGCGGTCTGAACACAGGACTTTACAGTCCCGAGGAAAACATTCCATTGGACACGTTGAATTTGATATGTTTGAGATCAGCGCACCGACTGCCGCTGATTACTGTGCATTGGTCACATCTGTTGATAAGGTAAGCGCTACACATTCTAATACGATTAGTTTTCTTTTTATCTCATCTGATGGTATGTGGTCACTACTGTCATCTATGGGCGCTGTAAGAAATATTAACCACACCTTACATCGCCCATGCGCCACCAAATTTGGGAACTAAGATGTTATGTCCTTTATACTGTAGTTACACTGGCTCACTCATCCTTTAAACCAACGATGCTGGTAGTAGAATATGTGACGATTGGGTGGTATCAGACGAGTAAACCTTTCTGTATACGATTTCAGTCACAAGGGTAGTAAAGGCAAATAAATAACTCTAGGTCGAGATTTTAAATTTTAGGTCCTTGGAGTTTAAGCTTGCTCTGTACCGAATTTTATCAAAATTGATCGATTGGTGGTTGACCAAGCTTACACCACCTTGAAAACGTAACGGAAAAAAGTTATTTTCGCATTTATAATATTAGTTTTGGTTATAATAAACAATCGTAATTCGGGTTATATTTAATTTTACTTCGTAATACATCCCGTATAGTGTATTGGAACAGGGTGATGGAATAAATTTCAAAGCTTCCCCTCGAAAAGATGCATTTGTCTACCTGTGGGACATTTATGCTACTTTATTAATAGTACACAATCTATATTTCAGATTGAACTTCCTGTCCCATAAGTATTGGCACAAGCTGATCGGCTTCGCTCGCAACTTGCCGCTCAGTGCGGACAGCGGCGACACTGCGTTGCTGCGCGTCGACGTGCTGCAGACGGCCTGCGTCATGGCCTATTGTGAATACTTTGTAAGTATATTTTTCTTCCATTTTGTATTTTAAACTAGATTCGAATTAAATATGATAAAGCTCGGTGGAATAGACTCTTAACCTTCTCGTTGGGGGGAGATTAAGGCTCTCGCTCACTTGTGGGTCGTTTACCATCTCCTTTTTTTATCTTAAAAAAATATTTTAAGCAAATACATTAAAAGCAGTCGTTATAATTCAATAAAAAAGTAAATATTAAGCGTCAATAGCGCGATAATTTACGGGCCGGGTCGTCTAGTGATATAAAAGGCACAAGTCCTAACCTGACGCCTCGGATTACCGTCATCCCCACTCCTAACACGAGCTAAATTGAAGGGGTAAACAGGAATACTAGCTATTCCTTAAAAATGGGCATCGCTAGTATTCTTTAAAAAAAATAATAATAATAACGATATGAATGTCATAAATGCTCACTCGAAATAAGTCTTCGCTTGCGACTCCCAGCTAGATAACGGGCTATCGGAGGCGGTTCACCTGACGTGGCTGCTGGTGAACCGCGTGCACACGCTGGTGGCGCAGCTGGGCGAGGCGGTGGTGCGCGGGCTGCTGGCGCGCGTGCAGCGGGCGGCCGGCGCCTCCGCGCTGCTGCTGCAGGCCGTCGCCGCGCGCTGCCAGCCCTGCCTGCGGGTACGACTCCCGGGTACCGCCTGCCCGTCGTTACCTGCACGGGTTATACGTTCACTGTGACATTTAGAAATCAATGCTTACGAACAAATTGTCCAGCAGTATTGTTGCGTTCCGGCTTAGGAGGTGAGCGAGCCGGTCCGTCTGCGGGCACGGGGGACATGACATCTTAGTTCCCACGGTAGATGGCGCATTGGCGATGTAAGGGATGAATGTTTCTTGCAATGCCAAAGTCTATGGACGGTGGTGATCACTTACAATAAGATGGCGCACTTGTCGGTCCGCCTACCTAATACCATAAAAAAAACAGGCAGGTCTCCTGTGTTCGCACACTGCGCGGTTGGTCAGTTTCTTTTGAAAATGCCCGCCGCGTAT
Organism: Nymphalis polychloros; assembly: GCA_905220585.2. Lineage (NCBI taxonomy): Eukaryota > Metazoa > Arthropoda > Insecta > Lepidoptera > Nymphalidae > Nymphalis > Nymphalis polychloros. Next base: position 1,844,609 of record HG992264.1, on the reverse strand, counting down.
ACAGGCGAATCGATAACTTGTTTGCTTTCAACGGCTATAATTTAAATACCACTGTAAGGGTATCAAATAAAAGTAAATAGTGTGAGAGAATAGTCGACGTGATGATGAGTGACCTCGGGTCATTAAAATAGGCTCCGAGTAGTCATCGTTCAAAACATTAGTAGGGTAACACATTATGAGGTGTATGAAGAAAAAACAATATTTAATTTCCAGGATGAATTTGCGCTGAACACATACAAAATATTGTCCCAGTGTCATGAGAATCAGTCGGGAGCATTAGTATTTCTAATATGTCGAATTATTGGCAAGCTGGAACCAGCTATCGCTACTCGGTGAGTTATATTATTTAAAGAACAATTTCATATCTAAAAATAGTGTGATTGAGAAGCACTCAGGCACGCATTGACGCGCTTACAATAACAAACATTACTCTGACGTCATTTGACGTTTGAAATCTCACTTACAACCGAGCGCTAAGAAAATGTTAAATTTGCTAAAATGTGGATTTGACAAAGTTAGCGTATGCAAATGAAAAGTAATTTTACCTTACTGATAGTATAGTCTACGAGGCATTATTTAGAATAATAACGGACAGTAGTTTAAATGTATGAAGTTGACAAATAATCTTGTTTCAATAAACATCAATAAGATAATTTTACTAACTGTAATCAAAACGCACAAATCTCTCCCACTCGGTGGTAGAGCGTTGTGCAAGCTCGTCTGGGTAGGTACCAACCACTCATCACATAATTTACCGCAAAATAGCATTACTTGGTATTGTTGTGTCCAATTCAAGTTCGAAGGGTGGGTGAGCCAGTGTAATTACAGGCTCAAGGGACATAACATCTGAGTTCCCAAGGTTGGCGGCGTATTGGCGATGTAAGCGGTGGTTAACATTTCTTACAACGTCTATGAACGTTGGTGACCACTTACCATCAGGTGGGCCATACGCTCGCCCGCCTACCTATACTATAAAAAAAAAAAGAATCGTTATGTTAATATAGCAACCGGAATTAATTTGATACCAATTTATATTTATTTGTTACACCATACATACACTATTCGAACAAAAAGTTTTTTCTATCTGAAAGATTTTTGTATCTACCATAGATTATATTTTCTTACAGATTCGCAAAACTGGCAATAGACAGATGTAAGTCACTGAAGAGTATGTTACCAGAGATAATAAACTCTCAGCTTTCGAAAGAAGATGTTCAAGTTGCGCTTGAATTGTTGCAAAGGGACAGGGTTCATATCCGGTGAGAATTTTGCTATTATATTCTTTCCATTAAAATATATTTAAAAGGAATATTAAATAGTGCGTTCTGTGATAAGAGTGCGGAGAATATGCGTGCGTGAATATGTGTACGCGAATTATTTTGTTTTATTTGTACAATTGATTAGAGATCCCATCGTATAAGGAACCGATACCGCCAATTAAAATATATATATATATATATATATATATATATATATAATATTATATATATATATTATATATATAATACATAATATAAATATAATATATATAATATTCTAATTTAGTCGAGGTCTAAATAGTATAGACCAATTTGCAACATAATGTAGATATTAGCCATTAATTTTAATATCACATTAAATAATATTTTTCAGTTATTCAAATTTGGTAGTGGAATTAAACGCATTAGCATCCAGCGTGTTTGATCTGTCGCCGTTGGACCTCTCACAGGACAGGGCGATCAATCCTCATTACAACATCACCAGCAACGTAGACAGCTGCTGGTTACTTAACCAGGTCAAAAGCAGGTGGGTCGTTATTCCGGTTCAAATATACATTCAGTTTAGTTGAATTAATGATGATGATGTTCTCCGGACCGATTTCGGCCACGGCCGCCAAACTCAAGAAAGGTTAGGCTACTGCACAGAACATATTTATAGTGCACAAGTGTGTGCACAAACACAGGTGCACTCTCTATTGACTCAATCTCATAATTCGATGGAACGGCAATTCGACATGATCGGAAAGAGTTCAGGCGCAGGACCAACTTTACGTGCTCGTGTGGGGCACACACTTCCAACATCCAGATTCTGGGCTGCTATTGAGAATAATCGACAGAAAAACACATTAACCTTGTATCTAGCCAATAGTGATTAGCTTAGTGAGGCAGCAAGTCGTCTGTTTTAAATATTTAATTCGTTAAACTTTTCTATTCTGTGTAGTCTAACGCTCAAATACGTCTCATAGAAAATATTTTCCGTGGACTTGAAAGTTTTGCATGGATTTTCATAATATTATCTTTTTTTTTAATTTTTCTGAAAACATAAGACTAATAAATAAACAGTGACCTTGCCAAAATAGATAGATATATTTCAATCATGTCCGATGGACAGGTAATGTAAAGGACAATGTCGTTAGTGCCATTTATTACATACTTATCTTGTTTTTTTTGTGTTATAGATGCTGTCAAACGGATTGCAACATACCGAAAATACCGAAGTACAACGATTTGGCGCTACTCCTATCAAATCTTCCCCAAGAAGATCTAAAAGCCATCATGTCGTGTCCAGAGTTCGATAGGAAAATATTAAGTTCGTGTTTCAAAGTAGCCTGTGAAACATTCATAAGAGACTTCTATAATGCAATTTCAGAGCAGGAACTGAGAGAGTCAGAGATTGACTTAATAAGAGAACAGAGAGAGATGGAGATAGCTAAGGAAGAAATGTCTTCTTCCGTCGATAGCAATAAATTATACGTAGTCAATACACTACAAGTGTTCAAGAAGGGTGATGCTAAAGAGTCTAAATCCCAGTTCTTCATACCGATCATGGATAATGATGTCAAAGAAAAGTTTGGGAACTTGCAAATTTCGGAAGAGGAAACCGATATTTCGATACCAGAATTGTCTAAATTGTATCAAGTGTCCTTGATGACGTTAGACAAGTCATTGGCCGATGTTCTCAAACTTTTCCCAAAACAAAGTCGACCTTTGAGCCAATCGGAAAACTTTAATTTGAACGTCGAACAAACTATAGACAGATATACGAGGCGATGCCACCAAGTTTTCCAAGATAAATTATTCTATCAGGAATTTATAACAATACATACAGTATTGACAGGATTTTTAAAATCAGCTGACGCGATTTTGACCCTTATAGACGAAACTGACTGTGATTTAGTAGAAAAATGCGTTGATAATATAATTCCAAATTCGCTATCTAGAAATATAGCCGTGTTTTCCGTTGTATCGCTGCAATATATGTCTTTCTTGATAAAGAATAAGAAAATTGTCGAGGCTCCGATAAACGCTGATGTTTCATTTCGTGTGACGAACGTATCCACAGATTATGTAAGCGTGGATCACGTTATATTGGTCACCGTAGAGAATGTGTCAAAAGCTTTGACTTTTAAAGAAATTTGGTCGGAGTTGAACACTGAGAACAATTCTAATAGGACTCAATCAGCGATCAGTTGTCTGTACGCGATCGTTAAATATTTAGTTAAGGTAATATTTTTCTTATTTCAAATACAAATAATAGTCTTAATCTCTAATAGTACATTAATATATGTTAACCGTGTCATTATGATGCGGTTTTTTTATTTTTATTGTTTAGGTAGGCGGACGAGCATTTGGGCCACCTGATGGTAAGTGGTCACCAACACCCATAGACAATGGCATTGTAAGAAATTAACCATCGCTTACAACGCCAATGCGCCACCAACCTTGGGAACTAAGATGTTATGTCCCTTGTGCCTGTAATTACACTGGCTCACTCACCCTTCAAACCGGAACACAACAATACAAAGTACTGCCGTTTTGCGGTATCTGATGAGTGGGTGGTACCTACCCAGACGAGCCGCACAAAGCTCTACCATCGAGTTAGCAACGGCTGTCAATAAAAAGATGAAGTAGTTTATGTACATTAAATAACATTTAATGATAATGACACTGAGTAATAAAAGAGAAAAAAAAAACAAAAAAAAAAAAAAACGAGTAATAAAGAAAACTATATGGTTAGCATATATATACTAATATGTAAAGCTGAAGAGTTTGTTTGTTCCGGCTAATCTCAGGAACTACTGGTCCGAATTTAAAAAATATTTTTGTGTTGTATAGTCCTTTTATGGAGGAAGGTTCTAGGCTGATTTTTATTCATTATATTTTTATTAATTATACTCGGGTGAAACCGCGGGCACGGCTAGTTCTATTATAATTTTTTATGAATGTGTACAATATTTAAAATACTTGAATACAATACAAGGCTTTTGACTGCGTAATGCTGTCATTGTCGATAAAACAATCAATTAAAACCCACTAAGTACTACCAAAACCAAGTGTTGCCACTATATTACGTTTTACTATATATTCATTATTATTAAATTAGACTATTTATGATGTTGAAAATTATGATATGATATTATATGTAATAGCAATAGCAAAGTAATTCATCATATCCTTTTCAAGACATTTAATTATTTTTGTTTTTATATACAGGACAAAAAACCATTGATTCTAAAATCATATATGAAATTTCAAGACGACGGCCCACAACCCGATATAATAATCACGGGTAATAAGCTGGCAACATTGGTTGAATATTGGGAAGAAAATTTATATACAAAAACAAATAAAGGTATATTAGGGAGGAGGTATAAAATGGCAATTGAGAGTCTCCTTATAAGCTTGTCAAGGTAAGTGTCAGTTGTGTTATTAATTAAAACTTTTTTATTATCTACATTTTGTCGCCACTACCAAAATGTAGGTAAGATTAAATAATGTGGTTGAGAGAAACTGGTTTCATTATTCAATAGTAAAAAGTAAAATAAAATTATGTAAATATTTCACTTTTGGGCTATGCATGTCTTTTTTAGAGGAGCGGGTTTGAGGCTCAAGGTCACATGTGACAGATTTCCATTCGACACAGGCATTTACCACTGAGCAGAATTGAGAACACGCTCCGTATAAAATGCAATTCAATTAATCATCAGTAAAGACTTACGTATTTTAGTCACTCGACCATCTTGATTGTAGTAGATTTACGAGTATTATGTAGCAATTATGCTTAATATAAATACTTTGTAAATAACTTTTGAAATATAAATTAAAAATAAATTTTCAGGTTGGAGTTGGTGACCAACATAGCTCTCATACCACCTATAGCGTGGTCATACGTCGAGGTGAGGACGAAGAAGGAACACCTGGAAAAGATAGATATACCGTTGCAGCCCTTACAGGATATGGATATTTTGGAAGCGTTTTTGTTCAGGTAGGTTACGGGTAGCACTTGTTTTGACGATCCTCGGTTAAAATTTGTTTGTTTTGAAAACTTAACTGTCTCGACTTTTATATATTTTTTTAATTTTCAATGATGTGATGTCATGAATGAAAACATTTAATGAATATTTAATTGGCTTTGGGTTTTAAGCAGTGTAGAGTCCCTACTTTTAGATAGGCGGTCGGGCGTAAAATTCTGATATAGATACTTTTAATACATACACAGTGCTGATCTCATAAATGGTATCAGGACAGGATTGAACGATGTGTCTTTAAAAGTATTATTATTGTTATTCAAAGTTTGTCCAAACCCACCGGTCTAGTCGCTAGCACATACGAGCTCAGATCACGAGGTCTGGGTACGGAAATTCAGGGGCCATTAAAAAGTTTTGGTTTTTCCCCTCGTGAAACTGCGAGCAGCGGCCCGGAAGACGGGAGCGTTTCCGTGCCTCCGAAAGTCGTCGGTTGTCTATCTGAGGGATACGGCTGCGCCCGGTCTATCGTCCGAATGACGTATGATAATGAGAGACATAGAATAAAGTGTATATGTGATCACGCGCAGGGTGAACCTGGTGGGCTGGGCCACGAAGAAGCAGTTCGAGGAGGTGTGGGTGGGGCTGCTGGGCGCGCTGCAGGGCAACGGGCCGCACTGGGCCGTGAGCGGCCTGGGCCAGCTGCTGCTGGGCGCCGCGCGCGCGCGCCTGCGCCTGCCGCACGTGCCGCGCCGCCACCTGCCGCTGTCGCCCGGGTACGCACGCATTCTGACGCGCTTATATTCCGTTTCACACTGTTCTAGTTGGCGTTTAAATCGACACGTTGCAAGGTTCGTCTCGGGGTGTCCGTTATACCAAAATAAATAGCTATTCAATTGAGGCTTCGATTCGTATTTTTTGGTCGCAAGGCTTTATGCGAGCCACCTATCCTAGCGTAGGTACCGTCCACTCATCACATATCCCCTCGCCGTAATACATAGTATTCATGTATTCCGATTTGAAGAGAGTGAGCCAGTGTAGCAAAGTCACGAGGAACACAACATCTTCGTTCCCAAGATTGGTGGCGTATTACATGTATATATTATTATATATATATTTTATTGTATAGGTAGACGAGCATATGGGCCACCTGATGGTAAGTGGTCATCAACGCCCATAGACAATGGCATTGTAAGAAATGATAACCATCGCTTACATCGCCAATGCGCCACCAACCTTGGGAACTAAGATGTTATGTCCCTTGTGCTTGTAATTACACTGGCTCACTCACCCTTCAAACCGGAACACAAGAATACTAAGTAATGCTTTTTTGCGGTAAAATATCTGATGAGTGGGTGGAACCTACCCAGACGAGCTTGCACAGAGCTCTACCATCGAGTATGCCTTAAGATTATTTAAGATGTTCAATTAAAATTAAAATACCTTTCTTCTCTTTATTAGAATGCAAAGTCTACGAAACATTCTTATCGGTACATCAGCCTACTGTATATTCGAAGACGTGAACCTCGAACGAATACCGCTGATGAAGGACGGCGTCTGTGAGTTTCACTACGGGCAATTCAGTACGGACTATTTGAAATACGCTGCAGGTGAATTTAACATTTATTTTCTAAGTGATATTGTTCAGATTTGTGTAAACGGTTTTGGATAGTTATTTTTTCAATTACATTTTCTTTAAATATTTTTTATAATTTTTTGTGTATATTATTATTAATAAGTTATTTTAGATTAATTTAAATAAAATAGTACTTGAGTTAAGTATATAATAATTTTTTGATTAACAAAGTATGTAAAATATGCTCACAATTGTGTTTTAAAGATTGTAATATAGTTTAAGAGTATCCATCACTGATTGTTCGTGAAATTGTTTAAAGACATGACGGACGACGTATCGTATAAGGTCCGCAGAGAAGTTAAGCGTACGAGGAAGAACACGGGAATCGATGTGAACAGTTGCCTCCAGCTGTTGATGGATGTCGCCACCGATATGCTGGATCCGAAGGTAATTAACTCATATTTTAGTATCACCGTAATCGTTTGAAAGAGAGAATAATAAAAAGGTAATATTTTATATATAATCCATGTATCACGTCTGTATAGTTTCTCGGGTTCGGGCGCCGATTTAAAGCCGCCTATTACGATCGGCTGCGTACTATTGACGGGGACAGAGCGATTCATATCGAAAGCTTTCGTTTCAGACTCAAATTTTCTTCCTTTGAGATTTTTGCTTTTGTTTCCGCGCAGGCGGCGACCGGCGTGGCGGCGCGCGTGGCGCTGACGCGCAGCCTGTGCGGCGCGGCGGCGCTGCTGTCGGGCGGCGCGCAGTGGGCGCGGCTGGGCGCGCTGCTGGACGCGCCCGCGCACTGGCCCGCCGCCGCCGCCGCCGCGCTGCACGCGCTGGCGCACGCGCTGCCCGTGCTGCACGACCTGCGCGACCTGCGCCAGCGCCGGGTACGCGCCTGTGGCACCGGGGAGGCCCAACCGATGCGTTCCCCCCGAGGCTCCCACGATTCGTTGAGGACGTGACCTCTATGTCGGTTCATCGACATTTTAATTAAAAAAATTCGAATTATTCAATTTATAACTCTAGAAATTGGAATTTTCAGTACATATACGTTTAACGTCAACATTGAATATAATTTACTCGGTGGTAGAGCTTTGTGCAAGCTCGTCTGGGTAGGTACCACCCACTCATCAGATATTCTACCGCAAAACAGCAGTACTTGGTAATATTGTGTTCCGGTTTGAAGAATGAGTGAGCCAGTGTAATTACAGGCACAAGGGACATAATATCTTAGTTCCCAAGGTTGGTGACTCATTGGCGATGTAAGCATGGTTAACATTTCTTACAATGCCATTGTCTATGGGTGTTGGTGACCACTCACCATCAGGTGGTCCATACGCTCGTCCGTCAAACTAAACAATAAAAAAAAAAAAATGTAACCCCTGCGCGCGTCGGGGCGGTAACCGAGCGGTGATGCGCAGGAGGCGTCGTCGGTGCACGAGAAGCTGCTGCGCTCGCTGGGCGCGTCGTACGCGGCGCTGCGGCAGGCGGCGCTGCGCGGCTGGCTGCTGCAGCTCGGCGCCGCGCCGCCCGCCGCCGACTGCGTGGCCGCGCTGCGCCGCGCCGCCTGCGCGCACCTCGCCGCCGACGACAGGCAAGCGCACGCGCACGCACGCATACGCGTTGTTGACTAATATAATTTAATAAAAAACGTATCCCACATTTCACTCGCACTTCTACACGTGCACTTACATTTCCCATTCACATGCACATACAACCCACTACACGTTCATCTCACACACACGCGTAACATAATATTATTAAGTTTATATAAATAATAGTACGTAAGAACTGTGTAAACATATATTGAATGTTCGAACGCCGTCTCCCTTCCGGAGGTGGGCGCTAATGGCTGCGACACAGTCTATGACTTATGTAGCTGTTAACAATCACATTTGTTAATGTTAACTTTTAATATTCCAATAAATAAATAAAAATTATAAGTGGATGGTCAATTGGTAGTGGCTAAATTTAAGGCCGCAGACCCGGAAGGTCCTGGGTTCAAATACCAGGTCGAGTCGATAGAAGGTTATTCGAATTTAATATAACCTGCAACTGTCAATACATATTTAAAGATATAAGTGGAGGGCAAGTATCAAAAATCAAAAATAATATTTTTAAGTAATTGCAGTTCGATCTTAATTTCAAAATGTGAGAGGTGAAGGTAAGTTATTGGCGTAGTGATTTATAATTTTAATCGATGTAATAAATTTCATAAATAATATATTGATTTTAAAATGCGACATAACACAATTTATTTTTAACGTTTAAATTTTACATTCTTTCTCAGAATATCTCTCCATGAAAAGAGTCTATACTGGGCTGTGCTGTTCTCTTTGGTGGAAATCGGACATCCGGAGCTCATGAATATACCAGTTGACTTCATACTGTCTAACCCGAGACACTATTGTGCCGATTTAGTTGTTAAGGTAAGACTTGTAAATATTTAGTGTGTACCACCCATTCATATATTCAACCGCTAAACAGCGATATTTATTATTGTTGTGTTCCGATTTGAAGGATGAGTGAGCCAGTGTAACTACGGGCACAAAGGACATAACATCTTCGTTCCGAAAGTCGGTGGTGGATTGGGGATATAAGAAATGATAAATATTTCTTACATAACAAATGTCTTTGGGCGCTGGTGGGGATCATTTAACACCAGGTGACCCATTTGCACGTCCGCTTCCTAATACATAAAAAAAAATATCCCTGCATTTTATTCAAGCTTTTTCAATTAATATTTAACAATTAATTTAATATATAGTTATTATTCATTATTTACAATAAATTTGTAATGTACCAAGTTATTCTTTTTTAAAAGTTATCTAAGAATTCATTATTTTAAATAAAATTCAAATTCTAATTAGACGTCTTTCAATTTTCAGTAATATAATTTTGTACATCCCGTAACATTTCTTATTAAATAAATTTTTATTTAATACCATTTTTAAAACTATTAATTTTTATATTTTTAATTTAATTTTTCAGGGTATTACTTCGATCCTTCGTCGACAAGTGCTACCAAAAGACTTGAAGAACAATATAATTGAGAAGTTATTAGAGAACATGAACAAATGTTCAGAAAATCATGCCGTACAAATTGTAATGGTGCATCTGTTTTCAGGTACTGTGTTTTATTTATTTATGTTATAAACGCGAAGGCGAGTTTGTTTGTCTGTTATCCTTAAACGTCTTAACTATTCAAGCGATCATGAGTACTTGTGAAAGCCTATTTGAAAAAAAAATGATCATTTTCATCATGAAATTTTGCAAACATATTAGCAGAGCTTCAAATTTGCAATAAATTAACTTTAATATAACTAATTACAGCGGACAGCAAGCTCTTAAGCCCTAAGCTCGAATCGCACGTCTCGAACATGGATCCAGACATCCTAATGAGCTCGATGGAGCGAATAACATTACTCTACAAGGTGTTAAGGCAGTGCAAGCGCAGAGAAAATAAACAGATCATATCGTCAGCGCTGAAGTACTTCCTGAGGGAGACTCTACCGCCCGCGGCGACTCTGAGCAGAGTCGTGATAGATTACTTGGAGTGCTGCAAGGAGACCGAGAGGAAATGTATGGGGATGATGAGCGACAGAGACAGATGGATCGAGTGTTCCGTGTTTAATGCTGAAGTTGTTTTCGAGGTGAGTCTGTCCGAATCAAATTTTAAGCCAATTGATTTTTAGATTTCTCATCAAAATGTTGTTTTAATTTTAACTAGATTTAAAAAAGTCCGTTATATAAAGATAATTTGATTAGTAATTCAAGCTCCTTTTACTCTCAGTGACCGTAAATCGCTAATTGAGCCTCCTTTCGTATATCACTACTCAACAGATTATATATTTTGATTTACATATGTCGATACCGATAGAATATAAATAACAATAATAAGCTACAAATATTTCGGTTTCTTGTATTTCTGACAAAAAACATCTTAGCCTTTTGATGTGAGACAGCTGTTCGCCTTGCGGGACAAGACCGACTCGTATACCGGTAAACGGCTTGATGCTATCGTCTTCCCCTCTCAGCCGCCGCTTGTTTTACATTCCAATATATGTTGATGAATCTATACTAATATTGTAAACACTTTTCGTATTTATAAATCTGTTTGTCACTGAACCGATTTTGATGGAATTTGGCCTGAAGAAATCTTGAACACCACCAATTTCGGATGTATACTACTTTTATACCTAACACGTACACAACTCTCCCCCCACACCTCGTTTACACGTTCTTACAACGATTTTTTTATATAATTTAATATTTCATATGTCATTACGATTGCTAAAATCACAATTATTTATTGACGTCATGAATTATTTGAATTATCATAATTTAAAGATATAAATGATATAATGCTTAAGCAGAGTTTTTAATATTAAGAAAGATAGACAAAATATATCTTACTATTATAAATATGTTTGTCACACCATAGCTCCCAAATCATTGAGTTTAAATAAAACTTGCATTCGAAGTAGATAAGCAAAAGTATCTATATACCGAAATATCTCTGTTATGTACAAAATGCAAAATAAGTATACGCAACAATACGGGCTCGACTGTGGACTGTAGATAGTAAAGTGATTAGAAAAATCTCGTAAATATTAAAGGCTAGCAAAGTAGCTTAGTAAATAAGTGCTTAACATCAGGTGAGGCTCCTGCCAGACCCCCCCTCTTACATAGAAAAAGAATAACATAGTGCTAGGCAAAAGCTTCTTCCCCTTTTTCTCTTACATCTCTTTTTTAAAGAGATCTCATTCCGAATTTAATAATAAAGTGTTCCTTCAAACGAGGCGTTAAGAGGCAACTTGCTGGCCGGCAAGGGGGGGGCGCCTAGTTTAGATCATTTTTTGACTAGCCGGTTGGCGTGGTTCGTAAGATACTTGCCTTTCACGCCGCAGGTCGTGGATTCGATTCCCACCCAGGACAGACATTTGTCTGCATGAACATGTCTGTTTGTCCCGAGTCTGCGTCTAATTATCTATATGAGTATGTATGTATTTACAAAAGAAAAGTAGTATATGTAGTATATCAGTTGTCTGGTTTCATAGTACGGGCTCTGCTTAGTTTGGGATCAGATGGGCTTGTGTGAATAATGTCCCAGGATATTATTATTATTAATAAAAAAATCAGGCAATTAATCAAAGTGAGGATTTAAAAGTAATTAAGACATAATAAAATTATCCGCATTGGTATTAAAGGTAATCCAATACAGATTATATGAAAAAGTAAACATATTATTGTAATTAATAATAATTTATGATAAGATAAATATAAATCACACACACATCTTGATACTACAGATATGTACCTTGTTGATAAATAAAAGGGAAAATGCAACTTAATTTTTCTTACTTTGTTTTTTATTGTATAGGTAGGCGGACGAGCATATGGGTCACCTGATGGTATGTGGTCACCAACGCCCATAGATATTGGCATTGTAAGAGATGTTAACCATCGCTTACATCGCAAATCACCAAGCTTGGGAACTAAGATGTAATGTACTAAGATGTGATGATTCCTTGGATTCGATGATGGGTGGTACCTACCCAGACGAGCTTGCACAAAGCTCTACCACCGAGTAAATTATTATTGTGTATAAAGAATTGGAATAAAATTTGACAAATTTATCACAAATTTCTAAAACTGCATGCAGTGGAAGCAGTATTCATATAGCTTTAAGGTCGCCACACTTTCAAATGACATGAAATATAAACTAAAAAAAATCCATGACGATATGTAGTAGATCTAAATACCCAGTCGTTCGTTTTGTGTTTTTACTTTTATATACTCTATGATTTATACACATTGAATTATTTACTTGGTGGTAGAACTTACAACGCAAAACATCAGTACTGGTATTGTTGTGTTCCGGTTTTTTGAGGGTGAGTGAGCCAGTGTACTTACAGGCACGAGGGACATAACATCTTAGTTCCGAAGGTGTGTGGCGCATTGGCGATGTAAGCGATGGTTAACATTTCTTACACTGTCAATGTCTAAACGCGTTGGTGACCATTTACCATCAGGTGGGCCAAACGCTCAGCCTATAAAAAAAAAAATTACATGACTAATTATCTACAAAAATGAAGATGACGTATCTATATATGTATATTTAATAGAATGTAATTAATCCCATAATTGTTATAACGCTTATTTTAAGTATTACTCGCAATGTTAATCTTTTTGTTAAATTAAACATAAGAAATAGATTTGTGTAATTAAGTTCCAAGATTTCTTTCAAAGTTTCTATATCTAATATTGCAGTGATTTTTTGATGCAAAAAAGTTTTCTAATTCTTATTTTGATATTGAAGCAATCAGTTAATACTTCATACAAGTACTGATAATCAATTTTTTTTTTACAGGTATTTGAAACATCAGTTTCCCAAGATCAACTACCGGTGCTAAGCGGATGGATCTTCGAAGCGCTTTGTCACTTGCTAACTGGAAAAATATCACCCAAACTGTTGCCCTATTGCCTTCTAACATTACTAGTTTCGTCCAGTTCGAACCAGTTTATAAGATCAACAAATGCCTTGTCGTCTTACATACTTCGGTCTGGTTTTTATAAATCACCGGATAATGTTCAAAATTGGGGCATTTTTGAAGATTTCGTCGTAAATAGAGTGAAGATGTCGTTTTCGGATCGGAGACTTCTTTGCATAGTCGCGTTACATTCGAACTTCAATGCGAACCAATTGGAACGATTGAAGGAGCTATGTGAAGGGAACGAATGTTTGAACGATTTATTGGAATGTTTGATGGCAACCACTTAAATTAATCAAGTCAATCAAAGTGATATAGAATTTAACTTTGTTAAAATATTTTAAGAATAAGATTTTAAGGTTCAAATTCTTGATTATTTTTAATCGTTGAAGCAAGTAACATATAATGACATCATACATCAAGAATTAATACACCTTCCAAGGTCATAGACTCGCTGGTCTATTTGTGATTAGGCATAGATATATAGATGAAAAATATATATGTTATCAAATAAAAATTGGTGTGAGTGCCAAGGTACTCACGAGAATCGATGTGTAATAACAATTCTTATGCTGACGTCATTTGACGCCCGAAATCTTAAACTTACTCGTCTGACGCTCGAAATCTCAGCTACCGCGTACCGAGCGTTAAGTTTGCACGTTATAAATGTAATCTGTTACATAAGTTATTTATTGTCGAACATGTGCTTTTAGCTTATTGTGTCTTAATGTATTCTTATAAAATATTATATATGTACAGTAGAAACTCGATTAACCGGACTAATTGTTAGGTATTCGGATAATCGAGAATCCGGATAATCGAATGTACGAAGAAAATCGATTTTTGTGCATATGTACTACATAATGCTATGTGTTTATTAAAAACAACAAATACATAGCAACGAAAATCAATGTTTATTAAGAAATTATTATGAGATACATTTTCCAACATACGATGTCCTACCCACATTTCCACGTCTGCATTTTCTTCTGTTTCATCATCATCATTTAATATAATTGGTCGCGGTTCGTAGTCCGGATAATCGCGAATCCGTATAACTGACGGCCGGATGTCGAGTTTCTACTGTATTTTTTTTCCAATTCTCTCACAAATTTTCGTATACATTTTATTGTATAACTGTTCGTCTATTTCATTGCTACGTGCATTCATATTAATATTGACCACAATTCTTTAATTCGATACTTATATGACGTGTAATGCTATTGCTTCATCTACGCTGACGTTATAATTGTCACATCTGAAATAATGCCTATCTTATTAGTTAGTGAAGTTATTTCTACATTAAGTAGTGGATCAGCTGCGTGAAATGGTTCTTCGTTTTTATACGGTGCTGATTATGGAACATTGTCAAAGCTCCCAGCCTACAGTTTCTGAAACGCTAGTCAGTCATGTAGCCGCCATCAACTGCCAGTAACCAATATCTTTATAAAATGGTTCGGAATTAGTTGATTACTTTTATAAATCGGTTCAGATTTATTTCAATGGCATGAGAAGTAATGTTAAAGAAAAAATTTAAAAATATGAACAAAACTTGAATTTACATACTCTATGCGATATGATAATAGCTTAATTTCACTGTGTCACTTAACCTCTTAAATCCACTTTAACTTTCCTTTCGAACTGATAACAACATCGTCTACATACAAAACTATATTTTTTCAAACGTAAATAGTACCAAATATTAATTAGATCTCGACCAATGATGTTATGTCAACTCATGGTCAAAGTATTTACAATTATTTCTTCTACCATTGAAATCAGCTATTATAGTTAGTACGCAATTAACACGCTATACACCTTAAACGGAAAAACGATGTCTGAGTGAATAGTGAAACGAATTATTGTCGAATGCTTAATAACGTTATTAATGTTAAAATTCATTATGTAATTATTTTTTTTTAAATAAGTACTGACATTAGCGTGTATAGGAAATATGTTTTATAATATATATTTCATTTTAAACTTAATATTTCTTTTTCTTTACAGAACAAATCTTTAATAATTTTTTCGTGTCAGTTAATTCTTTATACGCCTGATTTTTTTTTTATTCATTAACTTCATGTAACTTCACGTTACCTCGTTTCTCTCTCAATCCTATGCAGTCTATAAAATGGACAGTAGTCGCAGAGGTGCGCTGCTGCGAGGACGTGTGTTCGTTTGCTCCGTAAAGCTATTTTTGTAAAATGTGCATAAACCCAAACAATGATAATGTCACATAAGTAAATTAAAATTGACATCATTATTAACTGTAGAAAAATTTGAAAGATTCGCGAGTTATATTTGTATCTCTCTCTGGTCGCTCCCTCATGGCTGAGGATCGTGGTCATCGACGGATATGGATGGTGTACACCTAGTGTGGATTATCTGCTTCCACCGATGCCTGTTCATCGCGTCTCTGGCGACCGAGCAAAACTTAATTGAAGATGGGCCTCTCGCTTGATCGCTCCATCTAGTTGGGGCCCGTCCCCGGGCTCGTTTTCCTTCCGTATTTCCAACAACGATCAGTTTTTCAAGGCTCTCATCACCCCTTCTCATTATGTGGCCAAAGTATGATATGATACGCTGCAGACAGATCGTGGAAAGGCGGGTTTGGACGTGAAGCTGCGAGAGGATCGATGCATTGGTGCGCTTGGCGGTCCAGGGTATCCTCAGCATGCGCCTCCAGCACCACATCTCGAATGCATCAATCCTCTGCCTTTCTTTGGCTCGTATCGTCCAGGTTTCTACACCATACAGGAATATGGGGAATATAAGAGCGCGTATTAGCCGGGTCTTGGTGGTGTTGGTAATACCCCTTTTCTTCCAGATGACGTTTAGTCGAGTCATCGCGTCCTTAGCCATACCAATACGCCTCTTTATCTCCGGTACACAGCTGCCATCGTTGTAGACTAGCGCGCCCAAGTACATGCAATGGTCTACAATGTCAACCCCTGGGATGATGTTCTTTGGTCTAGCCAATTTTTCGTCACGGTCAACCACCATTAGCTTCGTCTTGCTTCTATTTACTGTGAGACCCATGCGGTTGCTTTCGATTTCGAGTCTCTGAAACAGCTCCTGCATGTCTTCCATAGATGTTGTAACGAGGACAGTGTCGTCAGCATACCGTAGATTTGATATCCGCTTTCCTCCTATTGGAAATCCTTTGCTCCAATTTTCGAGCACATTGCGGATAATAGACTCCCCATAGATGTTGAAAAGTGCCGGAGATAGAATGCAGCCCTGTCGCACTCCTTTTTTGATTTCGAACATATTTGAACAGTAGGCTCCGATTCTGACAAAGGAGCGGTTCTGTACATATAGGCGTTGAATCAAGCCAATCAGATGTTCGGGAACTCCCATCTCACGTAGCACAGTCCACAGCTTATCCCATTGCACGCAGTCAAAGGCCTTAGTATAGTCTATGAAACACAAGATGACTGGGCAATTAAACTCTCTGCTCTTTTCGATGATTTGGCGGATGTTGAGAAGCTGTTCCCTTGTACCTTTGCCCTTCACAAAGCCAGCCTGTTCTTCTGGTATTTGGGTTCTAAGGAAGTGGTGGAGCCGCTGATTAATGATGTGCAGAA
Source organism: Nymphalis polychloros (assembly GCA_905220585.2). Lineage (NCBI taxonomy): Eukaryota > Metazoa > Arthropoda > Insecta > Lepidoptera > Nymphalidae > Nymphalis > Nymphalis polychloros. Next base: position 1,827,719 of record HG992264.1, on the reverse strand, counting down.
GGATTTTACTTGCATGAGAAATCAATGCTATGGTCCTATAATTGTCACACGTCTTAGTGGAACCTTTCTTATGTAGGGGGATGAACATTGATTCAGTCCACTCTGCCGGCCATTCTCCCGTATTCCACACATCATTACATATTTTCACCATTAGTGCTGTTCCTACTTCTCCCAAGTTCCTCAGCAGTTCGGCAGGGATGCCATCTTTGCCAGGCGCCTTTCCGCACTTGAGGGCTTTGATAGCGCTCTCCACTTCCGTGCGAAGAATGTTGGGTTCATCGGGTGACAGTTCCGCTCCCCAAGGTAATGGGTTTCCCGTATCATATAGAGCCGCACAATATCGCTTCCATCGTTCCAGAACCTGCGACGTGTCTGTCAGGAGTCCTCCGCTTTCGTCCACTATGGCGCAAGTTCTAATGCTTCGCACCCCAGATAGTTCTCTTACTTTGCGAAACAAGTCCCTGGTTTCGCTTCGTATGCTATGTTGTTCAAGCTCAATGCACATGCTGTTGATGTATGCATTGTAATCCTGGCGGCACCTTCTTTGGACTTCACGACTGAGCTCTGAGTACCGATCCCGGTCAGCAGCTGAACTTGTTCCTTTCTCTTTCAGCTCTCGTCGTTCCAGGATAATGCGGCTAGTGGCAGATGTTATGTAGTCCTTCATGTCTTGGCTCTTAATAACATGTTGAGTAGCAACCTGAGTGATCATTTGCTTTAAGAGACTCCATTGACTGTGTGTTGTGCCTTCAAAAGAAATGTTTGCGAACCGTTGGTTGAAGTCCTGTCTATAGCCAGCCAAATCTACTTTACGCAGATTAGGATTCGTTTTGGGCTTGACTATTTTCTTAAGACGAATCCGTATAGTTGCAGTTAGAAGTTGGTGGTCTGACCCACAATCAGCACCTGGATACGTAGTACAATTCATTATAGACGACCTCCACCGAGCTCCTATCAAAATGTAGTCGATCTGGTTTCGGTATCTATCGCCAGGAGAGACCCATGTATATAGCCGCCTAATATGATGGTGAAAGCACGTATTAGCAAGGCAATAACTTTCTTCATTGCAGAATTGAAGCAGACGTTCGCCTCGCTCGTTGCGTTCACCGATACCATATTTTCCAACTATTCGACGAAGGTGGTCCTCATCTGCAGTGTTGCCTACTTTTGCGTTAAAGTCCCCTATAATGACAGTAACTTCTCTCCTCGGAATTTCTCTAAGAGTCATCACTAATGTGCCGTAGAAGGATTCCGCCTCTTCTTCACTTGACTGGGCCGTTGGTGCATAAACTTGTACAATATTCAGAATACAAGGTGTGGCGTTAAGTCGTATAGTAATTATGCGGTCATTGACTGGTTTATACCCCAGCACGCATTTTTCGATTTTTGGTGGTACCACGAAAGCCACTCCTCTACTGCTGTCGTCATCTGGCCCCGAAAAGAACACTTTATTTCCATAAGTCGAGTAGAAATGCCCTTGTCCCCTCCAGTGTGTCTCGCTAATTCCTAGCAGCTGTATGTCTTTCCTTTGCATTTCATTTTCCACAATATTCAGTTTGCCCGGTTGTATAAAATAATATTAATTCTAAATATTTATTATTTATATAATATTTAAGCCACGCCCAACAACAATGGGCGTGGCTTAAATACCGAAACGTCAAGGGTCAACGGTGCTGTCAGCGTTTTAAAAGTTGACTAATCTGCTAAGTTATATTATTAACTCAATAAATACGCGTTAACGCAGCTGGAGTAGTAGCATTATAGATAATAGCAATACTGATTACTAAATTATATATAACACAGATTAAATAAGGTTTAAATAATAGAAACGAATATTTTTCAATAATATTTTATAAATTTAGTACAAAATGATTGTAATCTTTGAGGCCTTCGCCGTTATTAGTACTGTAGAAATATCAATAGTTCGCCTATATAGGATCTACCGGTCGATAATTTAGTCTGTTATATAAATGTAGTATGTGGATTTTTAATATTTATGTAAACTGAGTTTTAATGTAATAGACACAGAGTCTAAATCTGTAAAAGCTGTGCAGCTTCTGTAGGAAGTATTTTAAAGTCATATATTAGTATCTTAGTAATCGGCTGTTTTATCGTTTGTTTAATTAAATGCTTTAGATAAATAATATGAATTTAAGATGTCGATTTTTTTGTGCTTTATATAAATATTCATAGTTCTGATGGCTTTAGTGACCGTATGAGTTGGTTCATGGTATCTTCAGCTATTTTTGACACAAGTTTCATACTTATTAAAAAGATAAAATAAAAAAGTTAATGAAACTATATATTAATCACTATCTTATGGCGCTTATCGCAATATACGTTTGAAACTACAAGGTAACCAAATAAATTCCAAAACGTATTTTTGGATCTAAAAAGATTTATTCTTACAGGAGACGAATAATTTTTCCTGCAGTGGGACGATAATTGTGATATGTTGAATATAACGTTCAGAATTCAGTATTCTACTGCTTAATAATGGAATATCAAGGAAATCTATTTTTTTTTTCAATTCCGTGCGAAGATTATAAAAAAAAAAAAAACACATTGTATTTTTAAATATCACAAGAGAGTTGGCTTTTTATGTAACGACGTAAGTGCTCAGATAGAAGTTTTCATTAAAAAAAATATATATATACAAATTTATTTTTCATTCCAGTAAGTTAAACTTACGAACAGTTTAATTTATAATTACAATATTTAAAATTAAAGCAGGTAAAGAATTGACAATGAATAATTTAAATAAAGCAATTCAATTCTGGATCACAATTATGCTTATATCTTCTAAAGCAACAAATGTTTATAAGTTATTCTGAAAGGTGTGTAGTGAGGTCGACCCAGTCGTGTTTTTTTTTATAGCGTGCATGTGGGTCACCTGATGGTAAGTGGTCACCAACGCCCATAGACATTGGCATTGTAAGATGTTAACCAGCGCTTACATCGCCAATGCGCCACCAACCTTGGGAACTAAGATGTTATGTCCCTTGTGTTTGTAATTGCACTGGCTCACTCACCCTTCAAACCGGAACACAACAATACCAAGTACTGCTGTTTTGCGGTATATTATTTTGGTAGTAAAGTGCTAGAATATTGATGTTGTGTGTTGCCAGTACGGTATAAGATATAATACTGGTATTGTCCAAAGACACTTTAATTAACTTTTAGCTTCGCTTCGCGGTAGAAATTAGATAAATTCTAACCGAATGCAAAACGCTTTACCAACTTTGTCTAGAGGTTGTGAATTTTTTGGATAAAAAAAGTATGAAGTTATCAATATGTTTTATTAAGTATCTATTATAACATTAATATATTTTTCATTAATTCATTACATGCAGTCTACTTACCATATTGGGGTTTTTGTCAATATTATATATATCTTATATTAAGTAGGCTGATTGTCGCGTCAATGATCACAACCAACCATAGACATTGGCGCCGTAAGAAAAATTAACCATTATTTATAAGGAATGCCAATGCGCCAACCGTGCGAACGAAGATGTTATATCTCTCTTGCCTGTAGTTACACTGGCTCACTCGTCCTTCAAACCGGACAAAAATAATATTGCGCTTTTGCTGTAGAATATCTTATCTTGCACAAAATCAAATTTCAGCATCTAGTGAGAAGTAACTGTAAGTATCAAGTAAAATGTTATTTTTATCTGTTTCGACTTGTTCTAGTAAATCAGTCAAGTATAAGATGTGTACTATTATTTTTCTGTATTTTAATAAAGGACTTAATTTGACGTGATAACGTCTTATAAATTGATGAACGCCGGCTGCACGCACGAAAATGCATGACTCATTGTCACGTTCCACATGAACCGAACGCGCAAGCGAGAGCGCGGAACAAGCGATAGAGAGGCAAGATCGGCCTGAGTTCGGCTTGTGACGCATCTCTCTTCCACTCCATCGGCCGATGCATCCGATTATTCATCAATGTTTTCTTACGACGTTATCATATCGTAAAAATATCGTCCGTAAAGTGACTATTATTTTTTATGTCTTATATGAAAAAAGGATAATGTATTAATACGGGATTTGTGAAATTTATCAATGAGTCAACCAACATGATCAAAGAGGAAGGTACAACCAGTGACATTTTTTAAAAATTTTAATACTAATTGTAATATATATAATAATTGTTTTGGTATAATTTATTAACAAGATTAGTTTCATAGTGATCTCATTCAATGAATTATTATTAAAATAGATTAACATTCTTAGTAACGATTTTGAACTTTAATAATATAAAAATAGATATAGTTTTTCATTGTCAATAGTTTAATGAGTAACGAGAATACAGAGCATGGATTTATAGTCTTTGATATATTTTTAATCTGTTAATTAAAAATATATATAATAAAAAAATGTCGTCTGATCTTTGTATTAGTTATACAATGTCGTAGTAGCTTAATATTTTATTAAAGTATATATTTCGCTACAGATGGTCTTACTGCTGCTTAAAATTTATATAAATATATGTCGTTTTAAAAAATAAACAATTCGGTAGAAGAATAAGATTTTCCTTGATGTAATTATTTTATTGGTATTTTTCTATAATTTTAAATTTAAGTAATTTTATTCAATAATATTCAATATGATGATTATGAAATAAATAGGACTAAAAAACGAAGGGTAAACGGTAAAGTGTATATGGTTCGTAGTCAAAAGAAGTGAAGGTGCATATTTTTCTTTCCATCATTTTCACGTGAAAATTTGTATATTTTTTGTGGAATCGAATACAATATATTTATAAAGAAGCTTCCGCAGTAAACAGATAAAGAAAACAGTTTTTTTATTTTTTATTACCCGCATTTCCAGAAGTAAGAAACCCTTAATGCAGATAAATAATGAAGGAGTACGTAATTCAGCATTTGGTAGTATGACAGAAATGACCAGTAGGGGTGCGGTTCTGTAAAGAACAGTTCTGTTCGAAACACCGCAGAAAAAGGTCGTGAAATGTCAGAAAGCGATAAGCGATACTGACCATTATAATCATAAAATTTCAAGATAACACGGTGCTGCCGCGGAAAAAGCCGGAACGAACAAACGTAACAAATATTCTTCTCTTATTCAAAATTATATTTTTATTCCGTTTGCAGTTGAAACGCTTGGACCTTGGAGTAATAGTGCAAAAAATTTCATCCAAAATATTACACCCCGTCTTATTGCCTCTACTGGTGACAGGAGGGCTGGTTCATTTTTCGCCCAGAGAATCGGAATTGCGATTCAAAGGGGAAATGCTGCTAGCATTCTTGCCACCATTCCACGCGGTCACGATTTATATAGTAAATATTTTTAATTTTTATTTGTATTTAATTTAGATTTTAATGTAATTACTTCTGTACCAATAAATATGTATGTTCAATAGATAACACGCATCAAATAGTATATCACCATAAGTCGGTTGTCAGTTCTTACAGAATAGCACTGCGGTTCTACAGTTTTATTTCATACGCTACTAGCTGTTACCCGCGGCCTCGCTCGCGCTTAGTATACGTAAAGGATAAATGATCGTTTGGAACTCTGTGATTTTAAAGTAAGAACCAAAAGTCATTGAGAGTTTTTTTTTAATTTTAGATTGATGATTATTCCTTTAATAATCATCATTGAACTTACTGTGAATCTCTGTAGTTGGACTTTATCTGTAAATGAGCAAACGTACAAATATATTACTTTTATTATATCAAACACAGATTTAACAAAATTATTCAAGTCATTGAAAACTTGATTTATTTATAATTAAAAATCGAAGTATCTCTTCGTAAACGACGTTTCCTTGTGGGGCTAAAATTACTAAGTCACTCGGAGAGCTCACTTTAGAGCATGCAACATTAAAACGGTCCATATTTATTTTTTCTACGCAGTGGTAGAATTCGGAAAAGTACCTGGCTCCCTTCGGAATGGAACTGGGTTTGTATTAAAAACAATGCGATGGCCGCCTTCGACACGGATCGGAGAAGCAGCGGGATCGTGTTGATATAACCGTCCTGCTATGCTGTGCTGGCTCGGCATGGGGCGAAGGTAATCGCGTCCCCCACACTCCTCGCTAGTGTGATGGACAGCGCGAGTCCAACCCGGCTGCCGTCCTTCTCAGTCCCGTGTGAAATAGAACAAGCGAAGCCCTCGTCCTATGCATTCATGGCCTCAGGGTTACGCTCTATCCTTTAAGCCCAGGGAGTAAAGGCTGTGGGAGGACCGAGACGACGTCATTTCCGCCAAACATTACAGCCTACTCCCGTTCCCGCGCCGCCGTCTCTTTCTCGACTATAACAATAAACACAAGTATGTTTTGTATAACTTTAACCCTCAACTCAACGCATTTTGATCAAATAAGACTAAAGACTAACCGCCTTATTCATAAACTTTATTTAACTGGTGATTAGTTAAACAATATTTTGTCTTCTTCTTTCGTATGTCAAATCAATAATGACAGAAAGAGACAAATCAGTGTTTAACTAAACAGTAACTAAGCAACGTTTATGAATAAGGCCGTAAGACTAAACAGAACACTGAAATACATCTTATAATAATTCAGTTATTTCAATTGGTAATTTTTAGCCGTTCCAAAGATTAGTCTGGACAAACAGACAGACAGAGAGACAAAAAATTTAATGCCCGTTTTGGTTTCGGTAAAACGCAAAAAAGCTTTAACTTTAAAAGAGGCAGTTATATTAAAATCACAGACAGACAGTTCAATTTTATTTATATGTATAGATTGTATTTACATATTTTAAACAAATTAACTAAAAAATATAGCTTACTTACAGGATATCCTATTAAATGGAATGGTTAGGCATTTAGCCTAACCATTCCATTTAATTTTACATTTTAATTTAAACCGTCACATATTATGGACCTATAAATTTTCATATAGAAACGTATAAATACGACCGTAATATTTTATTTAGTTTTATTTCACATGAATAACGTGAAATAATTTATTGGATCATTCGTATTTGCTGTAGCGGGATATTCATCTACCCATTGTATGCACGTAAACGGATTACGTTGCACCGCTCAAAGCACAAAAGCAGATCATTATCCTTTGTCCAAGTATGGCGGTTATCGGAATAAGAACATTTGAAGCTCTTTATGGGAGATATTGTTTTTTAGTTTCCTTATAGTTGTCTCATTGTCTGTGATATTTATTAAGTCTATAACTTTGTTATTTATGATGTCTTATGTACATGTCTTATGTTATTATAAATTATAATAATAATTGAAGGCAAAGGATATGGTCCAATAATGGAATATGTAGGGCTAACTATATATTTTACTATTTTACTCGGTGGTAGAGCTTTGTGCTAGCTCGTCTGGGTAGGTACCACCCACTCATCAGATATTCTACTGTAAAACAGAAGTACTTTGTATTGTTGTGTTCCGGTTTGAAGGGTGAGTGAGCCAGTGTAATTAGAGGTACAAGGGACTTAACATCTTAGTTCCCAAGGTTGGTGGCGCATTGGCGATGTAAGCGATGATTAACATTTATTGCAATACCAATGTCTGTGGGCGTTGGTGACCACTTACCATCAGGCCCATATGCTCGTCCGCCTACCTATACAATAAAAAAAATATATTTTATATAAATAGTATATAATATACTTTTTTTTAATTTTTTTTTTATTGTATTGGTTACTTACTTGGGCATCGTGTTTTTGTATAGTCACATACAAACATCAAGTGATACTGTGATCAATGCGAGAAAATATCAAGTCACTTTTATGTTATATATGGACAAATGTATAATTTTTAACGGTGATAACTTTGTTTTGTGTGGGAATACACATGTGTATGATTTTGTTTAGTTGTTTAAGAATTATTGTCCTGCTAAACATGAATACTCTGAATAGTTGACTTCCATTGTAAAGAGCAGGTGTAACAAGATAATATATAAATAAAAAGTATAAATCTTAGGTATACTTATTAATTTTGTTGTGTGTTGTTCTGTATCGAGATTTTAACAAAATGATTCAGAATGTTGACGTAGTTCAATTATTTTATCATATGATAATCCGTTTTTATCAATGATAATTTTATATCATGATAATTATTAATCGAATGCTTCGAACTCTAATATTATCAGTCTTGTTACAAAATGGCGGCAACCCGTCGCGGCTACATATTCGGCGCGTTCGTGTCGAGTGTTCTGTGTGTAATTTTGATAATTGTGGCGATATCTAGTGACAGTTGGGTTAGTATATTTAATAAAAAACATTTATATGATGTTTTGATAGCAAAAATTGGGATTTTTCTGTCAAGGCAATATAAAATTATGCCCTGACCGATATTTCGGATTTTTCAAGAGTGATTATCCAACTAAGCAGGATGTATTGTAGTTGACAAGTGTGTGCGCAAACACAGATGCATTATCTATTCCCTTACTGTCATAATCCGATGGGACGACAATACGACACGACCGGAATGAATTCTAGCGCCGGACTAAGGTTTTACGTGCTTTTCGAGACTACATAAACCATCTTCGGTATTTCAGATCTTATTATTGTTCCATCTGGAGATTGGACCCACTGGATCTCGGGATCTGCGGTCTTATATCTAACCTAACGAGCAAGATAATATAAAAATAGCAGTACTAATAAATAAATGAGTTTTAACTAGGTTGAAGAATTATTTAAAATTATACGTTAAAAGCATTTATAATTTTTCATACAATTGATGGTGATGCGCTATATAGGAATTTTAAATCTCTTTCAAGTAGGTTTTATTAGATATAATATAATGAAACCAATATTTAATTGAACATTATTTTAAATTGTTACTTAATCTTTGATTAGAGAGAGCGTTAAATAAAGGAGGTAGAGGTGTGACAGTAATACAGTAATATAATCAATTAAAATCGACAATTTAAAACACGTTTTAAACCGAAAAAATATCACAAACAACTTCGTTCCTGACGGGGGTCCCCCAAACGCATAATTTCTTACTAAATATACTTTTCCTAAGAATAAAACGTCATAATCTGTGTAATTGTTAGGTAGAAGTTAGGTATTAACAATCGACGATTATCTCTAGTGTTATAAAAACTAATAAAAATTAAATTGCATCAAATAAAATACACACGCCAAGACGTTAAGCAGCATATAAACTGCACAATAGCAAATTCAATATAATAACTAAAATTGTAGTTTTGCGGCTTTAAACCGGTTGACGTATCGACGTCGAAACTGCAAACCGATGTCAAACATAGTAAGGTCTAATTCGGGTTCTAGCAACTGCACAACATTGTAATGCGCGCCGTGCAGTGGCGGCGCGAGAACTATTTATGTGGGGTTGTGGTGTTTTCCTAATGTATTTCAGAGTTATGGATATTACAAAATAGATAAAGTTTCAGTTTAAGCTCAATATACGTGCGTGCTTCCCTTGGGAAATTACCGTATAACCCCTTTTTTAAAGAACGCCTATGTAAAATACATAAGGCGTGCGTAGCATACATAATTCAGGATTGAGTTAGTGTATACTACTGGCATAGACTACAAATTAAAGATCTTATATTAGGTCCTTACAGATGAAATTGCCGTTTTCTACGGGAGGAATATAAAGTCAATTTTTTTTTTTGTAAAATATATTTAATTAATCATAGTATGCACCGTTGTTATCTATGCACTTTAGCCATCTCATTGGTAGTTCATTGATCCCTTTACTAAAAAAACTATGGGGGTGAGAATCAATAAACTCTTTGAAGGCGGTTTGAACTGCCGCATCGGAGTTGAATTTTTTTCCTTGTAAGAAGTTGTCCAAATTCCGGGAAAAATGGTAATCTGTTGGAGCAAGGTCCGGGAAGTACGGTGGATGTCGCAGAAATTCCAATTGTAGCTCATCTAACTTAGTGGTTGTTTGTTGTGCAGTGTGTGGTCTTGCGTTGTCGTGAAGCAGCAGGGGCCTAGAGCAATCTTGGTTGTTTAGCAGTTAGTTCTTCAGTTCAGTTATGTTCATGTTCATGGTTTGCAGTTGCTGACAATAGTATCTGCCGTAATCGTTACCGGCGCTAGTCCACCAAACACTCACAAGTAACTTTTTCTGAGTCAATTTTCGCTTAGGGCAGGATTTGGCTGGGTCTCCATGGTTCAGCCATTACGACGAGCGCTTCCGATTATCTTACAGTATCCACTTTTCATCACAAGTAATGATTCGATTTAAAATCCCTTCATTATTGTGTCGGTTGAGCAAAGTAACACAGCAGTCGACGCGTGTTTGCAAGTTCGATTCACTCAATTCATGAGGTACCCATCGTTCAAGTTTTTTTACTTTTCCGATTTGCTTTAAGTGGATTAATACAGTTTTATCACTTACCCGAAGCCTGCAGCTATCTCTGAAGTGCTTTGTGATGAATCCGCTTCCACAATAGCCTTTAATTCTTCATTTTCCACTTTGGTCTCCGGCCGTTCACGGGGTTGGTTCTGAAGTTCGAAATTTCCAGAACGAAAACGTTGAAACCAAAAATGTACCATGTTTTTTTTACGACACCAGCGCCGTACACATCATTAATCCTTCGAGCTGTTTCTGCAGCACTGGTACCACGGTAGAACTCGTGCTCGTAAATATACCGATATTTCATGTTTTCCATTGTGCAGTAATAAGCGACGCCAAAGAAAAAAATTACGAGTAAAAAACAAATGAATGACTGTTTTCAAAACTCAAATGTACCAGCTAAATTTATAAATTTGAATTCTTAACCAAAGAGGAGATATTTCAGATCAAAGTGGTACGACAAAACGCTAATATCTTATGTAAGGACCTAACATATCTATACATATAATAAATCTGTAACTGGTCGATGTCTGTACATGGAAGATAAATGAGTAAAACTTTTATCGGGGGTCTTTATAAACACAATAGAACCCAAAACAATGATTAATAATTTTTTTGTCTGTTTGTCTGTTTGTCTGTTTGTCTGTGCGTTTGTGCACGCTAATCTTAAAAACAGCTTAACGGATTTGAGTGCGGTTTTCACTAATGTATTGTGGCTAACTTCACTTAACATTTAGTGTTTGTTTTATTTCAATCGGTCCATAAATAATAAAGTTATGTCAATTTAAAGATACACGTAGAACATTTATTAAAAAATGGTTATGGTCAAACTGAAAAGAGATTAAATATTACATGAAATTTACACTTTTGCTTATGATTTATCCTATATTTTGTCCTATAATTTTTAATCTCTTTATTAATTTATTATAAGTTTAGTATCCCTACTAAAAATCAATAAATTATTATCTGTAGGAAAAGTACGCGCACCTGTTAGTTGTCAAAATCAAAAAGTTTTGTTAACAATTTCGTGTTTTCAGTAGCTTCGTGTGTTGTTTTTGCATAAAAACTAATATTGGATATATATTGTGTGTATCTTTATGATCTCATCTTATATCTTTCATAACAGTACGCTTTAAGACTGTGTGTGAGCATGTCAGTTAACTCAGTGACAATAATTAATACGTAATTAGTATATAGGTGTATAAACAAATCCTAAAAAACAACTATAACAATAATACACGGTTGTAGAAGTGCTTGCTTTAAACATAAACGTGGTATATCACTTCTTAAAACTTTAAATAGGTATAATTTTTTTCGTAAATTCGTGTTTCCTGTCAAAAGTTTTAAAACGGCAGATAAAAATTCAAACATTTTACCTACCGAAGGTTTTTCTAAACAACGAAATAAATAACAATTTAACGCGGAAAAAATGGCAACCATATTTTGAACTATATTTATTAGCCTCTGGATATATATAAGGAGTATTAGCCACTGGTTATGTATAAGAAGTGTAAATAGAGAAAAATAGCAATTTTGTTCAACATTAAAATAACAGAAATTACTTTAGAAGACCTCATTAATAAATGTAACAAGTATTTCGAACCGAGGAAAAATTTAACTATGGCCTGACATGTATTTTTTATGAGAAAACAAAGCAAACACGAAAATATAACCAACTTTATTACGAGTCTAGAAAATTACAGTTTAAAATGCGATTTCGTTGAATTAATAGTCATTGGTCAGTGATAAATTTACAGCGAATATGTGTTAGAGTAGCTCGCCAAACATCAAAGATTATTACAACGGTCTGAAGTCACTAAAGAAAGCTATAGAGGTAGCTAAAATAGTAGTGATCGAACAACAAAATACGGAGCACATAAATAAAAGCACTGAGACGTCGTCATCACCGTCATCATCTAATGAATATCAAGTGATGAAGGGGGAGTAAAAGGGTTAAACAACACACAGTATAGAATAGAGAAGATGTGCATATTCCTATGAAGTCAGACGGGCAACTAATTAAGAAGAGAACAAAATTGTGAAACGTGGTTATATTTGCCTCATCCCAATATAAACCGAATAAAAGTATTTTGTAATCTCTCAGCTTAATTCAATTGGTCTTTGGCTACATCAAGCTTGCGACAGCATAATCATGAATAGGAAGAAGTAGATCTGTGCGAGCATATAATATATAATTAAGTGTACTCAGATATTGATATTATATATTTAAAAAAAAATCACTGCAAAAATCACATAAATAAGTTAAAAATAATAATGTATTAAATGTATTAATTTATATAAAATGAATGTACCAACCCATCTTAATATTCAATATTTAAGTTTGTTATAAATTTTGTACTGTAGTCATATTCTTGCTTGCCTTTTAATTGTATTTGGTTAAAAAATATATAAATAATATATATATCATTTATTTATTGCATTTTATTGGCCTTACTCAATGTAATAATGCTTAAGCTATGTGATTTCATTTATATTTTGTTTTTGTTAAATTTGTGTTTTCATTAAGTAATTAATTATATTTGATTATAAAAAAATATATATCTTACTACACCTTTACTGATTATGATGGTTTAGCTGTTTGATTTTATATATGTTTTGATTATTTTAATGATTGTGTAATTATTGTTGGTGGAAACTTAGCTAATGTATGTATATATTTATATATATATATGCTATAAGTTTTCAGTCAGCTTTTGAAACTTTAATTAAAATTGTTATATAGCTGCTTTTGTTTGTATATTATATATTTTTTCTACATAAAATGGCCGCTTAAGCAGCTTATTCAGATGTGTGTCAAGTTCAATGGAAAACATTTGTTTTAATTCCCTTTTTTTGTTTAATTAAATTAGTAGCCTTGGTTAAGGGTCTTCTTTGACGTTCCGCCGCACGAAGTTTTACGTTTTTAGCGCTACTGTCGCAACTATCGAGGCTCGGGCACGGCACGCACACATATACGTATGCAGAGTGGGGTCGTCGCACTTTTTTTTCCTAAACTAAATTTTAACTTTATTGTCACTGATTTTGAAATGTTGTCAAATACATATCTATAGCGTTGAGGTGAGTAGTTTGGTATAAATAAACTTCTTGATGTCGTAATGTGGAATAATAAAAAAAAATTGACGAAAGACGAATGTGGAATGCTTTATTAAAAAACGGAACAAGTATATATACAAAAAGTGAAATAAAAATAGATCAATAGGAATACAAGAAAAACATTATATAAACATTATTGAAACAAACATTTTATGCTAAAATAATAAAAACAATATTATTATTACTGTAAAAATAAATGTTTTATTTTTTTAATTACTCAATATAAAAAAATATGTGAATAAATACATAAAATAATTAAACTTCTAAAGAAAAATATATAATTCCTGAATCGAAATATATATTTTACAACATTTATTCTACTATGAAATTCACTTTCTCTCTTTCTAACCAATTGGAATAAAGCGGAATAAAAAGGATAGCGGGAATTTTGCAGTTTGACTTTCGGTTTCTTGGTTCTGCTACGGAAATCTATTACACAATAATCGACCTCACTGATAAAGTACCTTAAGACTATATTTGCCTGAGCACGTTAGCTAATAAAATAAAAGGATAGCTAAGTTCTCAGGCGATTTGATGAGGCTAGGCATTACCGAATTCAGATATCTAAAATCGGATTTTGAAATCGATTTTTAAGTCTGAAATCGGATAAATATCAATTTGCAAAACCAATGATGACGATGAGGCATGAAAACGTTTCGTATATCCTCACTAGATAGCGCTTTGACGTAACAAAAAACTAAAAGAAACATTTTATGCTAAAATAATAAGAACAATATTATTATTACTGTAATAATAAATGTTTTATTTCTTTAATTACTCAATATAAAAAAAAATGTGAATAAATACATAAAATAATTAAACTTCTAAAGAAAAATGTTATAAAAATGTATAATCCCTGAATCGCGGTATTAAAGTTTTTAACGCAGCTTATTATATATACAAGCGTGGCGGTCTTCCAATTGGAAGTGTGTTCTTTAGTGTAATGCCACTACTGTTCTTAGATCACAATAACAAGGATTATGTACTTCGTTCTACGCATTTCCGCATTGAGTATTTCATTTCCCGCTGAGTTGAGAGTCAGTAATTTACTGACTAATGAGGGTTTGTTAGGTGGGCCATCACGCGTGTTTCGTTTTATGCATAAATGGGATTTGGTCATTTTTATTATTTAGTGTTCAAAACACTATTTATAAATACTTTGTTTAGTTTTACGTTATCAATGAAAATAAGAATAATTTGAATTTTTACGACAATAAATTTATTGCCTCAGTTGTTGTTTTACTGGCCAATATTATATAACTAGGAAATGGACGAAATAAGTAATTATATATATAAATATTTCAAAAAATTATATTTATTTATAAAAAAATTGCAATGTATATAATAATATATATGAGAGTGTTATAATTATGTAACTAGTTAGAATTTCAACTCGAGTTATTTTTTGTTTTTTTATCAAACTACAAAATATACAAAATATTATCAGTAAAAATATCGTATCAAATGATAAAACACTAAAAATACCAAAAAAAAAACAGAATACATAAGCCGGTGCGCGCCCTAAAATTTATGATGAACAGTCGGTGACAACTAAAACGTTCAAATAAATACTAAATACGCTATTTACGCACACATTGATTTTGTGTAAGTACACGGTTCGATCGCGATCTATCAATGCGGCGCAAACCGACGTGCTCTCACTTCGGAGGCGCGTGGCCGACTGGTTTGCGAGGATTATCGGCGACTCGCATAAGAAAACGCGTACAATTTCATTGTAATTTATTATAACAAAAAATAAGAAAATGTTTATTAAAAAATGAAGACTCCAGACGTTTCTTTATAGTTTTAACTTTATTATTTGATAAAATTCATTTCTAAATTCTCGACGATTACGATAATTTCGTCTCAATAAGGAAGTGCGATTTTACACGTTTTAGTGATTTTTCTGATTTTTTTTACACTTATCCATAAACATTATCTTAAATTCGAATGCTCTACACGTAAGTTAAATTCATTGGCTAACTGTGTGATTTATTTCAAGGTTGTGGAGCATCGCTTTCTATATAATTCTATCGAAATCCCGACCTTCGAATTTCAACAAACGTCAAAGAAGACCCTTAAGTCTGATTTTATTTAGTCTCTGACAGAAGAAACTTTTCCTTTATACTTTATATTGTACACATAAAATAACATAAATCTATAACAAAAACGAATTAATTAATAAATTATCCATACATATAAATAAAATTGAAGTTTCTGTCTGTTATTTCAAAATAACTGCCTGTTTTAAAGGTTATATGGCTATTTACGATTTACCAAAACCAAAGCAATCATTTTTTTTATTTTTTTACTGTCTGCATGTCTGTATCTTTTAATCGTCTAATAATTGAAAAAACCGAATTATTATAAGAACTATTTCAAGATTCCGTTTAGCCTTTATTTCATCAAAATTAGTTGAGTCTATCAAAAGTTATAAAAATACGTATTTTTGTTGATATCTATTCACATAATATTATTACTCTTCCTAACTGATTCATTAACGCAGAGCCTAAACTGCGGGGGTTAGAAACTTGAAATTTTGGCAGTTGATACATTTTATAACACCCACTAAGGTAGGATTTTTGGAAATTCTACCCCTAAAGAGTTGAACGATTGTTTAGAAACCAGTCATTTTTAAAGTTAGAAGCATGAAATTTAATGAACAAGCTTAAAAATAAATAAAAATGTATTTCAGCGTTTTTGAAAATCTAAATCTGAGAGGGTAAAAAAGGGGTTGAAAGTTTGTATGGGGATTCCGTCACTTTTGGTGTAAGAAGAATGATATTTAGTATTAAAGCTATGCATACGTATTTCGTCGTTTTTAGAAATTTAACTCCAAACGGGAGAAACGGGGTAAAAGCATTAGTATAAAAATTTTAAAAAATAGAAATATACTATTATATAAATAAATAGAATTAATAAACATGAATTTCAAAGTTTTTAGAAACTTTTATTTTTGTTTGGAAGAGTTGGGTGCAAGTAATGAAATTCAAAATACGCAATATCTTATATCAATATCTCTTAGGGAGAAATATACGAACTTCACTATGTTGGTGATGTTTGGATAAAAAAAACATATTCCATTATTGCCATATGTACCACTTAATTGGTATTCCCTAAGCTTATATTATTGTAAAGTTTCATTAAAATCCATTCAGTAGTTTATGCGTGAAAGAGTAACAACGTCCATACATCCATACAAACTTTCGAGTTTATTATATTAGTAGGAAGTAGGATTATTATATGCCCTGTACTGAACACACATACACTATTCTGGATGGGTATCTCGTCTGGGTAGGTACCACCTACTCATCAGATATTCTACCGCAAAACAGCAGTACTTGCTATTGTTGTATTTCGGTTTAAAGGGTAAGTGAGCCAGTGTAATTACATACAAGGGAAATAACATCTTAGTTCCCAAGATTGGTGGCGAATTGGTGATGTGAACGATGGTTAACTTCTCTTACAATGCCAATGTTTATGAGCGTTGGTGACCACTTACCATCAGGTGGTCCAAATGCTCGTCCGCCTTCTTATGCTATAAAAAATATGCTATACAATAAACGTAAGTTTCCAATACCTTTATCAATCGTGTCATGTTATTTAGGTTTATATTATACTAGCTAGGCCCGTGGTTTCACTCGCGTGTAATTAATAAAAATGTAATGAATAAAAATTAGCCTAAAACCTTCCTCGATATAAGGACTATACAACATAATAATAATTTTTAAATTCGAACCAATAGTTCCTGAGATTAACCGGATCAAACAAACAAACTCTTCAGCTTTATATATTAGTATAGATAGTTCAGCATATAGTTTTACTAGTTTCCGCCCTCGTCTTCACCCACATGTAATCAGGTAGTAAGGAAAACGAGTATGCAAAATTTAATTTGTGTTTAAACAAAACATCGCGAGGAAACATGCATGAGGTGGATGAAAATCTGCCATGTGTATCCATCAACCTGCATTGATTTGAAGTGGAGTAAGTTCGAAACCTTAAAAGGAGAGGTGGTCTTAGTCCAATAGTGGGGCTTTTACATGCTGTTACGTCACAGGATCTGCAGCCTTATATACTTGAAGACAGTTCAACGAGACAGTTAAATCCAATGTAAAAATACCCTGACTTGTTTCAGATAGTATCAACTACGTATGCCGATAATGACAGCCAAGATAGCAGCGTCAACTACGGACTCTTCGGAGGTCAATTCGTTCTATATATATTTGCGACACCATCATACAACAATCTCCATAGTAAGTTTTAACACAACAATGGCCGATAAAAAACAGGCTGAAATTTTAATTGAGATCATTGTTATTGTCATCATGGTCAAGAAATACACAGTAAGGACACCTAAGACCATGTCGATGACGCATATAAACTGAAGTTTACGGGTTCGAACACGATCGAGCACTGACTAATGATGTGCTTAATTTGTGTTCTTAATTCGTTCCGTAGTAAAGGAAAACATCCTAAGAAATTCTGCATAGTTATGTCGGATGACAGTCTTCAACGTGTGTATATACCAATTCTGATTGTGTGTTGGAATAGGTCCTAATAGCAGTGGAGAATTTTTACGTACAGCTAATTTATATAGTCTAAATAAACCTAGGCGCACGTTATAAGACCAGTGGAATATTGTTGTGGAATAAGCTTCGAAACCTTTTTCAAAAGTTCCAATGCTCCAATAATATTTTATCCCATTATTGTATGACAAAATATTAAAAAAAAAAATTGTTTATTTACAGTGACATGCTACATTGAAATACTAGAATAAGTCTAAGTTTAATATGTTTTGGAATACTATTTTATTGTTTAAGATCTGAATAAAAGGCTATTATTATTATTATTATTACAGTGACATGCATACCCGACATGAACGCGTGTGCAGTGAGCTGCAAAACAGAAGTCGAGGCGAGGATTGAAGAGGTGAAGATTTGTTATTGCATAGCAATTAACACCATCATAATATCTACATTTAAGTTTACCATATTTCGCTTGTCATAGTATTTATTTAAAGTCTGCACAATGGTTAAGCTGCACGTAAAAGGTTTTGTTAAAAATCTTGATTACACAAATTTTAGCACAAGAACAAAAATAAATTGAAATGTGCGCACACATAGTAGGAGTGAATCTTTATTATTATTACTTTTTTATTTCAATTTTTTTTTAAACTGATTTAAAAAAATGTTGATATCTGTAAAGTGCCATCTATTAGCTAATTCGGAACTTAAATAATACAGGCCGCCTCTCACCACGCGATATACCGTCTACCCCCTCCACGCGGCCGTAACGCTTTTTCGTGACAAAAAAATCCTAATAGACGGGGGCGTCTATATAGGAGTTTCACTTCAATAATAATGATGTATTTATGTCACCGACAGCGCTGGTGCGATGGAAACTCAATTAAAATAGAAGAAAAAACGATTGTATCTAGACGTAAAGTAGTTGGCCCAGTAGCATACATATGTCGTTGATACAAGTGCTTAAGGTCGAATATTATTATTCATATTGTATGTTTGTTAATTTTCTAGGTGCGCGCTCTAGCTCAGGGCTATAGACCGAACCAAGCCTGTGTTTCAGTAACGACCGTCAACACAACAGACCCTTGTAAGATAACTTATATTAAAAAAATATATATATATATTAACTCGTTGGTCTCTAAGATTACTGGTTCCGATGTCCTGGGTTCAAATCCCGGGTCGATAAATGTTTTTTGCCTGTGTCACGGAAAGCATGCAAAGCGGTTGATCTTAACTCTCTCGGCTCGTGGCAGATTGCATAGCATTATGAGAGTGAACAGAGATAATCTTTGATTGCAGTTATGTAACTTATTATCTCCTACGCAGCATATAATGCGAGTAAAATCCGATTTTTTCATTTTTCTAGTACAAGATCCGCCAGTAATGTCATTCGGTATATACGTGAGTACACTCGTGCTACTATTCCTGCAGCTCGTGTTGGCTGTGGTAACGGCCGGGCTGGCGCTGCTTAACGCTATGAAAAATCCTACGGAACCCATATTTGGATTACCTGGTAAGTTAATTTCTTTTAAGCTTAGCTTATTAATGTTATGTACGTAAATAAGTTATTAAAATTTTAAAAGCTACAGTTAATTGCCTCATTATCAAATCAAATCAATAAGACTTTTACAAGTTTTAATGTATTGTTGCGTTCATGACGACAAGAAAATCAGAAGTTACTTTTTTAAATATTTTAATTTTTGAAGTGATATCTTCTTATGGGAGGGTACCGCTACGTAACGTAACGCGTTACGGTGCCACTATTACCGACGCGGACTGCTTTACCTGAGAGTTACCAACCGAACGCCATCTAGCGTATATAGAGAGTACTTATAATAATTTAGTAACTCTCAAGTACTAATTTAAATTATATTAAATATATTATAATTGATACTAAATATTATCACTTCTGTCGAGCGTCCCGAGACGCACACGTTTTTTTTTTTATTTAAGGTTAAAATTTACGTTTTGTAAGCACTGCGAAATTTTGATTAAAATCTTACTTAATTATTAATTACTTATGTAATTTTCCTCCAGGTTGTGTATGGACGAATATAACGACCGCTATCGTTGGTCTCATAGTGATGATGATGTTTGGAATATATTGGGCCACGTCCGGTCTGAAAGAACATCTAGCCTTCTCCTACATAGCTTTAGGAAACCTGGAACCGACTCGAGGTCTAGGTTTTTCGTACTGGTATGTACTAGAAATATTTTTAGATTAACTTTTATCTTAATAAAATATATTTCTGCAACACAATTAGCTAAAATGTATTTCTAAATGGAATGGAGAATATTATAGACAGCACAACGTCTATAATATTCTTGGATTATGTTATATATTATATCTCTCTAGTCAAATTTAAATTTTACATAAAAAATATTTTGACCTAATTGTAGTTTTGATTATTTTATTTTTTTAAGATTTTTTATAATTAATTAGTTGGACGTAAATTATACATTA
Organism: Nymphalis polychloros; assembly: GCA_905220585.2. NCBI lineage: Eukaryota > Metazoa > Arthropoda > Insecta > Lepidoptera > Nymphalidae > Nymphalis > Nymphalis polychloros. The sequence goes on along the minus strand of HG992264.1, from coordinate 1,807,331 downwards.
ATTTAATTTAAACAAGGAAATTGAAGAAACATAATTAAATTAATAAAAAAAAAATATATAAACCAAAACTGGAACAGTCGGGTAGTCGGGTAATAAAATGAAAACAAATAATAAATAAATCCAATACATTAGGTCCTTACATGTGAAATTAGCTTTTTGTCGTACTGACCACTTTGATCTGAAATATCTCCTCTTTGGTTAAGAATTTCAAATTCAAATTTATAAATTCATTTAGCTGGTACATTTGAGTTTTGAAAACAGTCATTTACTTGTTTTTTCCTCGTTATTTTTTTCTTTGGCGTCGCTCATTACCGCACAATGGAAAAAATGAAATATCGGTATATTTACGAGTACGAATTCTACCGGGCCACCAGTGCTGCAGAAACAGCTCGACGGATTAATGATGTGTACGGCGCTGGTGTCGAAAAAGAAAGCACGGTACGTTTTTGGTTTCAACGTTTTCGTTCTGGAAATTTCGACCTTCAGAACCAACCCCGTGGACGGCCGGAGACCAAAGTGGAAAATGAAGAATTAAAGGCTATTGTGGAAGCGGATCCATCACAAAGCACTTCAGAAATAGCTGCAGGCTTCGGGGTAAGTGATAAAACTGTATTAATCCACTTGAAATCGGGATAGTAAAAAAATTTGAACGATGGGTACCTCATGAATTGAGTGAATCGAACTTGCAAAACACGCGTCGACTGCTGTGTTACTTTGCTCAACCGACACAATAATGAAGGGATTTTAAATCGAATTATTACTTGTGATGAAAAGTGGATACTGTACGATAATCGGAAGCGCTCGTCGCAATGACTGAACCCTGGAGACCCAGCCAAATCCTGCCCTAAACGAAAATTGACTCAGAAAAAGTTACTTGTCAGTGTTTGGTGAACTAGCGCCGGTGTCGTTCGCTATAGTTTTCTAAAATCTGGCCAAACGATTACGGCAGATATCTGATAAGAACTAGCTGCTAAACAACCGAGATTGGTCAATCGCTCTAGGCCACTGCTGCTTCACGACAACGCAAGACCACACACTGCACAACAAACAACCACTAAGTTAGATGAGCTACAATTGGAATTTCTGCGACATCCACCGTACTTCCCGGACCTTGCTCCAACAGATTACCATTTTTTCCGAAATTTGGACAACTTCTTACAAGGAAAAAAATTCAACTCCGATGCGGCAGTCCAAACCTCCTTCAAAAAGTTTATTGATTCTCGCCCCCATGGTTTTTTTAGTAAAGGGATCAATGAACTACCTATGAGATGGCAAAAGTGCATAGATAACAACGGTGCATACTTTGATAAAATAAATAGTATTTACAAAAAAAAAAAAATGACTTTATATTTCTCCCGTACAAAACGCCAATTTCATATGTAAGGACCTAATATAAACCAATTTGTCATTAACTCTCTTTCAAACATCTAATTAATTGATAATTTTATCCATTGCAATTACGCCTTGCACTTTGTTAAGTGTTACTCAATCATTGGAAGCTTTTACTGGTAATGATTTGTTAATATTTGATATTTATGATTTTTTTTTATGTACTGCTTGTTACATGAAAAAATAATCGGCTTTGGTTGTGAGAATCTTGAATTTCATTTGAGATGTGAATTATATTCCCCTACTACAAACATATTACGACATGAAAGGGGGAAATCGTGTGAATGAACACGTTAAATATTCTATGAGTCTTCCGAGAAAACGTTAAACGATACTACGACGTGAGCTGATGTTTTACATGTTTGCAATTTGGATATTAAAATCGTATTTAAACTAATAAATGTGAATAAGATTTTCTTGTAATGCGTAACTAAAAAAAACTACTAAGTTTTATATATACACTCGGCGTCAAAAAAATCGCACCTTTTGAAATTTTGACTTCAAGCGAATAATACTCTTAACTTATTTATTGTACCCTACCAAAATTAATATCATTTGAAAGCACAATTAATACACTTTAAAAACGCGTATCGTTCTTTTCTGTAAAAACAAAAATCACGAAACGTTAGGGTCTATAAAAAAAAAGTGCTGAAAAGCTCATTAGAGGACTCACTACTTGTGTCACCTTGGACACGAATAAAAGGGGGGGTAAAAATTAATTATGGGTCATTAGCTATCCAGACATCACAGAAGTCACACCTGAACAGCTCCAGTAAGAAAAAAACCCTGAAAAATGGATACCACGGCAGAAGAAGCAGCTCAAGTGGTAGCACTACTGCAATCAGGACTACGCCAAGTTGATATTGCTCGACAACTCAACATAAGCCGTTTCCGGGTGAAACGAGTATCCCAGCGATTCCAGGAGACTGGCTGGCTACATCAGGAAGCATGGATCCGGAAGACGACGTTGCACTTCCGACAGAGACGACCGCTATATTGTGTCGACGTCTTTGCGTAACCGATTCTCCAACGCTGTTGAGCTGCAACAGCAGCTCCGAACAGCTCGGAGGACGTCGGTGAGCATCTCCACAATAAGAAGAAGGCTGCGAGCGAAGAAAATCCAGGCCCGTAGGGCTGCTACTGGCCCCAAATTGACAGCAGAGCATAGGCCAGTCAGACTTCAGTTTGCCCGAGACCACGTGGATTGGACGTTCGACCAATGGAAGTCTGTCCTCTTCTCCGACGAGACTAGGGTATGCCTTTTCTGCAATGATAGGCGTAGAAGAGTGTACAGGAGGCAGGGAACGGTACTCACAGGCCTGCTTTGAAGAAACCGTCAGCTACAGAGGAGGATCCTGCATGTTCTGGGGTGGAATTTCAATCCAAGGAAAAACCGACCTTGTGTGCGTCTCCTGCACTGGAGGTGCACGTGGCCAGGGGTCCCTGACTGCTCATCGGTACATCACAGAGATACTGGAGGACCATGTGGTCCCGTATGCTGGTTTTGTCAGGCCTGAATTCACATTCATGCACGACAACGCCCACTCCCATACGGCACTCTTTGTTCGGGACTACCAGAATCAGGTTGGGATCCCCGTGATGCAGTGGCCAGCGAGAAGTCCTGACCTGAATCCCATAGAGCACCTTTGGGATGATCTGAAACGCCGGGTGCGGTCTCGTGATACTGCCCGTGCCACCCTTGAACAGCTTCGGGACACCGTCATCGAGGAGTGGAGTGACATTCCTCAAGAACGCATCGTGACGTTGGTGAGGTCAATGAAGGATCGCATGGAGGCTGTAATTAGGGCTAAGGGAGGTAACACTAGGTTCTAAGTTTAGTTTTAAGAATTTGTTTTACTGTATTTTTTAATTTTGTTATGTTTTTAGATTAATTAAATTAAGTAATTTTGGCGTGTTTTTCATTTTTTCATGAAGAATGTTTTTTATATGCTTAGTAATCACTATCACAGTTTTATTATTTAAAGGATTCAATAACCTTTAAAATGAGGCCCCACACTTATACCTTACCATAGATGAAATAGGGTTTATAGTTGCTTGAAGTCAAAATACCAAAAGGTGCGATTTTTTTGACGCTGAGTTTATAATATATCTTCTCCCCTCGCCCTCTGTTTTAAGGAGTAATTTTTATAAGACATTGCATTATGTGTATCATTATCGTTATACATAAAGGTCTATTTATACAACATTTAATGTTGAAATAGTTTTTATATATGTACTTAATTTTCGTACAACTCTTGAAGTGTTTTGTACACAACACCTTGGGAACCACTGGCTAACAGCATAATTTTAGCTCCGAAGGCTTGTTAACATATTTTTTCATTCCAGGATACTCATAGGATCAATCCTATGTTCAATACTAAATGTTGAGTTGATACAATTGAGGCGATACTTACTCGAAAGGGATCCACCGCCACCTACCATCAAGGTAGAAAATCATTCGGATGGTACCATATTCCTGTATTAAGATGTCGCAGGAGTAAGGTGTATTTATTGATGTTAATTGTTTTAACATTTCACGGATCCTGTGGGGTCAATTCTACTAATTTAGAACGGTTACGATACCTACGTTCCAGATTCAATTTCAATCCAACTTTAACTTAACTTTAACTTAATTGTTAACTTGTATATCAATACTGGATAATTGAATTAAAGAATTGGAAAAAAGGAGAAACGGCAACGACCACGCTCCGATTCGAATGCAATAAAGTGCCAATTTGTTAGTAGAATTGTCCTCCTCTTGTATAAAAAAAAACAGTATGGCAAATGCTCGACACCCTATTTCGATAAAAAAATAATAATAACGCATATTGAAGATTAGATTCGTTAGTTGAATGGAAAATGTGAGAATTCAAAATTGTCTAATAATTTACCGTATAGTCTATTCCAATCACAGAAGGATTATAACAATAAACTTTGAATTTAAAATTAACTGAATAAGTCGAAAAGTTTGTATAATTTAATAAATATACATAAATCAAGAACAATGTTGTAGTACCTGGATGACCGAACTTTGCTCGGTATTTCTTTTTTTTTTTTGGTAAATTGTGTTTTTTTTAAATTATATTTAAATACGAATTACGTACTGATGAAAAACACACATTGGCTGGTGTTACTTAACAACGCCATCTAGTGGAGTAGCTTTAGTTTTGTTGTGTCGTTAAAGCAGTTAGTAGCTCCCAATTAAAAAAAAATAGTATTATTATTCGCCAATAGATGTCAGGAAGAGTCATATTTTTCAGTTTAAGTTGATTATCGATAAAGTTGATTATTGAAAACAAGGATTAAACGACATTTTCTAAAAATGAATCCTGGCTAATCCATAATCCGCATGGAATTAACAATTTATTCCTTATACATTTTCGATTGGAATAGGTTAACAAATGGTGCATTGTAATAATCTACATAAGTGGGCTTTTACGATAATATTTTGTATAGTATTTTCGATTGTATATATTTAATTATTAAGCTCGATAATTTATTTATAATGCTTTTTTAATAAATTATTTTGTACGAAAATGTTTGCTTTATTGTTTATTGAAATCATTGCTGTTAAGATGTCTATCAGATATAACTCTGCAGTTTACTTGGTGGTTTAGTGTTACTGTAGTGTCTATTAATTTGTTTATTGTATTGTAACAGCCTGTTAATGTCCCACTGCTGGGGTTAAGGCCTCCTCTCCTTTTTTGAGGAGAAGATTTGGAATTTATTCCACCACGTTGTTCCAATGTGGGTTGGTGGAATACACATGTGGCAGAATTTCAGTGAAATTAGACACATGTATGTTTCCTCACGATGTTTTTCTTCACCGTCAAACACGATGAATTATAAACACAAATTAAGCACATGAAAATACAGTGGTGCTTGCCCGGGTTTGAACTCACGATCATCGGTTAAGATTCACGCGTTCTAACCCTAGGCCATCTCGGCTTTTTTTTCTACCGTTTATTAATTTGTTTTAATTGTAATTCATTTAAGAGATAAGCACGCCTTTTATACTTTGTTCTCTTTTGTCACTTTTTGTTTATTCCATATTATTAACTTTGATAAAAAATATTTATATGTAGTTTTTGTTATTGTAAGGCGTGAAATCTGTCTTCTTTACCAACAACAATTACAATTTTGTTGTTCATAAATAAAGAGTAAAATTTCATAACTGTCATCAAATCTGTTATCATGTATGAGAGAGTTGAATCATTTTGGTTCAAATGGTTGGTGTCAGGTGTAAGTCGAATGCATTCAGCTGTGCTGTGATGTATGTGGAACGGTAATGGATAGAATACGAAATGAAAATGTGGGGGGAAGCTTACGTATCATGCTTAAAAGAAAAGAGATGATATAGTGGTTAAACCTGTGAATTTTAACCGAAGATTACTGTTTCAAACTCAGACACTTATCTTTTAATTTATGTAAACGAAATACTAAATTCCAGTTTTATCATTAATTATTTGTAACGGATATTCTTTGTTGTTTTTTATTTATTTATTTATTTTAGACGGCTTAGTTTTACGAATTTAATAATGTAAAAATTCTTAAAAATGATTTTTATTTTTTATATAAAAAGTACGCTAGTAAAAGCTCTTTTGAATTGTCATATTGAATTAAATATGAGGTACGTAGTACCACTAACACGGTGGTACGCTACGTAATCTTATATTCATGAAACCAATAGTCGATTTAACTAAATCCTGTAAGTGTAATCTAAAAATGATTCGTTTCGCTTCTCTGTCATCCTACTACTCGTTATTCGTACCCTTCTGGTCCGTAAATAGCCAATGGTTTCTTTTTAATTATGCCTAGTAGTCCAGCACTAAAATAAAAAATAAAAAAATACTAACAATTGAAATACCGCAAGACAAGTGTCGTCTGTCATTCCTATTTCAAATAGATTTGATTTAAAATATAAAAAAATATATATTAAAGCGACACTCCAATTAGAGCCACAACGAAGGCTCTTAAATTATTGAAATCGTCGGAACTAAAAGAACTGAGCTACGATTTTAACCCACGAATAAAGAAAAAAAAAATGTACAGACAGCAAATTAAAATTAAATATATATTTTTTATACATTCATAAATTAAATGGTAGAATATTAAATTGTTGATTGACATTTCTTTTTTTTTCTTTTCTTTTTTTATTGTAGCCGAGCATGTGGGTCAATAACGCCCATAAACAATGACATTGTAAGAAATGTTAACCATCGCTTCCATCGCCAATGCGCCACCAACCTTGGGAACTAAGATGTTATGTTCCTTGTGCCTGTAATTACACTGGCTCAATCCCCCTTTCAAACCGGAACACAACAATACCAAGTACTGCTGTTTTGCGGTAGAATATCTGATGAGTGGGTGGTACCTACGCAGACGAGCTTGCACAACGCTTTACCACCGAGTAAGTTCTGGCTTCTGGCCGTCAAAATTGAAAGTATATCTTGTGTTATTGTTACTATTAGTCTTACATGGTATTTATCAGTTAGTTAACTGACGTAGTCCTCACGCGTAGCCTTGTTGTCGGACTGTCATTTATCATAATATAAATATGATGAGACTATAGATAATTTAGTACTTTTTAATGATTTGACATATTTCTAACGTAACTGATCTTTTATAATATTGATATTGTATCCAATTGGATTTTAGATGTTAATATTACGTTAACATCGGCTTATTTAATTAATTATGATAAAAATATAAGTGACTGTAGCGGCGGCGGTGAGGGGTTGAATAACCCTCGATGATGTTGAAGATACTTGATGAGTTATAAAGTTGGCGAAAATGAAAGATGTGTTGTGCTCTCAATAATATTGCGTGTAATACGATGGTCAGTATGCGAATGTACAAAGATCGAGGAGAGGGGGTATGGGAACAATATTTTAAAATTTAAAATTTAACCAATTGCGATCGGTAAATGGTATGACGTCTCAACGGTTGTGACGTTACTTAAACTTCTCGACCCTAGATGTCGCTAACTGTCTACTTCGATAGCAATTATGAACAGTGACCAATCGTTATAGAATTGTAATTGGAATAAAATGCATTATAATAAGTTTGTGTGTTTGTGGAAAGTAAAGTAGATTCAAAAAATATTTTAGTATTATTTTGAAGGCACACATATACTTTGAAATTCGAATCAGTTATTTTAGAAAAAATAAGAGCTACTACACAAACTCATAGCGTGTTGTATGATGCCGGCCTATTAGTGTGTGGGCGAATGGATCACTTGGCAAACGTGTACATCTCTTGGTTTTAAAATACGAGGGATGGAATCCTTTCTTCACTCGTACGAAGTCGGGACGGGCAGCTAGTTATATCTTAAAACATAACTAGGCCTAAAAACTAGGGTAACTAATTTTAAAATTAGTTATAAATTTAAATAATATCGACTTTTAAAGAGTTTTAGAGATCAATTTCATATTTATTTATGCAGATTTGTACTACTAGAATAATTGTTAAATTAAATTGAATAGAGTACGTACTAATTTCTCATTTTACGTCACATCAAGTATTACAGTGGGTGTCATCGAATATAGTTCACGGCTATGTGTGGCTATATGTTTATATTAACAGTAATATAAATAATTTGTATTAATTATAATACTTATATTTTTTATAATTATTACTAATTAATGTTTTTGCTGTCTGTATCGACTGCGATATCATTTCATTACATTAAAGCTATTAGTCCGTTCTTATCCGGATCACAGAGAGTACTTCTAATTTGTGATAGCAATTGAGATTTCTATGGGAGTCGTTTTTTTAAAACCTTTTAATATGTCAGTAGTAGAATGAAAGAAACGTGTATTGTGGAGATCGTGAGCAGAGATTAATGATCTTAATTGCCTATTAAGTGGTTTAATGACTATTTATTAGGTACTTGACAAAATCTTTCTATAATAATAATAACTAATACAAGCGCGTTACGAAGAAGTTTTTAAACTATAATATGATTACATAAGTAGGGGCGCGCCGCCGACTCGCTTTAAAATTGACGTGACAAGCGTGAACTGAATGTTCTTGTAATAAAAATTGGATTTAATAAATACTTGAAGTCCACATTTACATATCTTTCGTGAAAATCCACTATTTCTCATATTTGCATCCAAGTTTATTTTATAATAAGCTTTGCGAACCAGAACTGTGTATTTATTTTTTTATTTCTTATATGAAATGTCAACGTAAGTTTTGTCACTTTGGTCGCTAAATCAAATTAGCTAGACAAATATTGTCACATGTTTACGCTTACAACGCTACAACTAATAATATATTATTAAAAGGTAAAATTATTTCATTCTATATATATCTATACTACTATATAACTCTATTGGCTCTGTCTGTAATTTTTTTTTTCACCTAATTTTGTATAAGAAATCGTCTTATGATGCAGTGATTCACATTATACTGTTTTTTTCATTATTGTCTGTCTGTCTGTCTGTATGTATGTCTTCTTATAACTCAAGAATGGCTTGACCAATCTTAATGAAAATTGGTACACACAAAGAATATGTGATGGCGCAAATGATAGGCCATATATAAGATCGGTTAACCCTACGGTATCTTATGAAAATTAATATCAAATCGTTAATTACGTATTTTTTTACCAGTAGCCATATGTGTATTTAAGTGTGTCTGTGTGTGCGTGCGTGTGTGTTATTATAGTAATAAAATAATTTATTATATTTTTATTATTTATACGCGGGTGAAGCCGCGGGCCACACCTAGTGTATATGTAGCAACATTTATCTCGCCACATATGAAAACTAAAAACTAAAACTAACGTATCCTACATCGCGATATTAAAGTTATCCGAGCGATTGAACATATATACAAGAACCCGACAACAACCGTCGGACGGTAGCCCACCAGACCAACACCCGTCTGGTCGGAGGGTCCTCCCTTTTCTATGGTGGATGAGGAACTTTACACCCTGTTCCTCCCAACACCAAACTGGTGACCCCGACGTGATATATAGTTTGGTCCTTGGTTAGTATATACATATATATGATAGACATATTATCATAAAATAGTATCATATGTAATATTTTAATTAAAAAAGTAAAAGCTGGAAATGAAATTTTCTTTCTGTTACTTCAATCTGATTAGAAGTATATTCAGACGATTCAAACCGTTTTCAACTGAGCAGTTGATCAATTGAATAAAAAATCCTATAGAATTTGAACCAACTCGAAGTTCGTTGCAAATTGTAAAATCTGTAAAACTATTCGTCTCTTATTCCAAATTAAATTTTTGCCGAGTTCAGTTCAAAATTGGATTTAAAAAAAATTATGCAAAAAAAATTTAAAAGATTTAACGTCCCATCTTATTACTTCAACTAGTGACAGGAGAGCGTTCGTATTTCATTGAAACAGAATTGCGATTCGACGGGGAAACACTCTAAGCATTACTACCAAAATTCTGTGCTATTTTTTTCAGGTTATATGAGCGATTTCAGGAGATATGATTAAAAAGCTTAAAATAAACCATTAACCGTATTCCCAAAAAAAACGAATTTTGAATTTTACTTATACTTACAAATACTAATATTAAATTAGTTAAATCAATTGTAAATAAAAAAAAATATATTTACATAAATATAAAAATATAAATATAAATTTGTATATTAAGAATTCAATGATAATTTTTTAATGATAGAGCACTTTCGCCGTGTACAAGGATTGGTTTGAGATTTGCTGTTTTTGTTTTAACAATTTAACTATTTTGCTCAATTTAAGTAGTAGGTAATACTAACAATGTCTGGTTAAAGAATTGAATACTATTTCTCTCAATATTTTATCTTTTTCAGCAATCATCAAGCACACACAATGTAGTAAATTTAAATTATTGTCACTGATGATCAGATCTGATGATCAGATCAGATTAATGTAGTAGCAAGCTATTGGCTTCTTATTAGCTAATCTGTGAACGCCGAGGCCTCCCTGTGAGCTATTTTTCTCACCTATGACTTGGTATATTTTCATGACTAAAAACATCAAAAGACAAGGCCTTATCTATAGATCCACGAATCATCAAACTAACTAAAACTTTGTAAATTTACCAGAGATGGTTCATCAGCACCTCTTATAGATTGATAAATCATACAAATAATTTGTAAAACTTTAGATAATTTAATCCATAGTTAAGATTCAAAGATAATTATCATCTGTAAATTTTTCGATTTGAAATTCTAGAAGTTCTCCGTTGAAGTTGGTTTCTATCGAAAGCCGATTAGATCCGCATTAAGGATTTATCTTGGGAATTTTCGATTCTATCTAGATTCCAACCGATGCTGAGTACATTTTAAGCACGTGTAACTCCTGTTCAATCTACGAGAGATTACTTAAAATTAAAGGATATTAAACGACCGATATTAATTCGTCTTCGTCTGACATTTCGAAGTTAAGTCGCTTTTTGTTTTGTAATCTGTAATAAGTGTTTTTTTTTTGTTGTAATTTGAGATGAGTCGAGGTGCCATAAATAATAAAAAAGTTGATCTTAATCTTTAGCTCGAATTCTTTGGAATATTTACTAACTTAACTTTAGTATAATTGTTTACATAATAATGGCAGTTCACAAGGCGTGCCGACCGTATTGTGTGTTATCTTTTTGAACACCTCAATTTGTTGTGAACACGTTTATGTGTTATACAGAAAATAATATAAACAGCTAATTTTTTTGTTTCCAATTCTCAGTTTATAGTGACAGAAGTATATAAGACAAATAATGTTTGCGGTAGTCGTCCAAATCCGGTACGCTTATTATCATTGCATCAAAACGGAAGAACGTTATTTAAGTTTTTTTAATAAACAAAAGTTTTAACTTATTTGTGCTATCTGTTTAGTCCATGTTTGGATGCTACTTAGTCAAACAAAACACAATCGACACGTGAAAACGCTACCATATCAATATGCCAAGTAAAAGTTTGATTATTCATGCCACTCAGCTGTCATCTTGAAAAACTTCTTAACTAACATCGAAGCCACTGGCGAACATTAGTATAACATAATTTTCTGCAAAAATATTTATCTGTGATAAAATCAAATACCATCTTTATAATGCTTATCAACACGAGAGTTTGTAGAGTATCCGCGACCCATTCGAATGGTTACATGCAAAATAGATGGTTGTCGGATATAACTTCTGGCTGTGGTTCAAGTATATATATATTTTTTTATTTTCAAAATGATTTTGTTTTATATAATAGGTAGGCTGACGAGCAAATAGGCCACCTGATGGTAAGTGGTCAGCAATGCTAATAGACTTTGATCATCGTAAGAAATCTTAACCATCGCTTACATCGCAAATACGCCTCCAACCTTGAGAACTAAGATGTTATGTCCCATGTGCCTATAATTACACTGGCTCACACACCCTTAAAACCGGAATATAACAATACCAAGTACTGCTGTTTTGCGGTAGAATATCTGATAAGTGGTTAGTACCTACCCAGACGAGCTTGCAAAAAGCTCTACCACCAGTAATGATGATGTATACAATTATTAATTTAAGTTAATAAAATCTTAAGTGCGTTTGCTAGTAATGAGCATGCATAGTTATTACATATTGGAATCGCTGTTTATGAAGCTAGGAAAAGGAAAATTTATATAGTAAGTATCTTATTTGGTTAGTATGTGGAGAAATTTCCTGTTTGCATCTAGTATACTTAGTTTAGCCTTGAATTATAACAACATATGTGATTAATTGATTATAAAATTCATAATTCGTTGTCAACGCGATACGTTGGACAATTACCAAGCTCTTATATTTAACTTATTTAGTTAATATATAAATTTGATTAAATATGATTCCAGTTTATGGTTTAATAGTTTAATTATTTCTAGAAAAAACAAAGTTCACTGATATGAGATAAATATATAAATTCTTCTTCTTTGTCATAGTTTCCTCAATAATGACGATCACGACCATATATGATATAAATAGAATACAATATAAGTTGTAGTGACGTAGACAATTTGATTTATTTAGTAATTAATCAAAGGGAAATTTGTATCTTTATATATTTGTATATATATGATTAATAAAATAGTGTAAATACTGAATTTTTTAGTTGCTCAAAAAGAGGTTAAATGATGAATCAAAATTTCTTGTAAAAGGTTATTTGAATAAAGTATATTTTTGATTTTGATTTTTTTTTGTAATATTTTTAAATGCTTTAACTTCTGTCAGTTTGTATCTTGTACTACAGGCGATGTGACAAAATTCACCCACTTCCAAACTTAGTCCATATAATTTGGTCCGTCATCAATCATCTCGGATGCAAATGTCGTCCGGTCTTAGTGACGTGACGTCGACAAAATTACTTGACGGCCGTCTACTTTAATATAATAGGCTTATTATGTAATTAAAACTAACTGTGTGTAATGAACAAGGACGAGGTGATCTTTAACAAAATTTATATACGTCAAGATAACCATCATGACAAGTGAATACTTTTTTGTTTAGTAATTGTTTTTTTCATTTTTCTTAGAGATAGGCGGAGGAGCATATTGGCTACCTTATGGGTAAGGTCACCAATGCCCATAGACATTGTAAGAAATGTTAACTATCGTTTACATCGCCAATGCACCACCAACCTAGGTAACTAATATGTTATGTCTCATGTGCCTATAATTACACTGGCTCACACACCCTTCAAACCGGAACACGACAGTACCAAGCTTTGCGGTAGAATATCTGATGACTGGATGGTACCTACCCATCTGCTGCTCCCTGCTGGATGGTACTTCGAGCTTGTATCATGGGGTAAACTCGTAAAGGCGTTTATCCAGCGAGAAAAAAATAAAAAGAAAACACATGATTGGGCTTACGATATATTTGAATAAACGTTTAAAATAATATGCATGTAATAGAGCAGATAGACCGTTTGGTTCGATACATATGACGTCATATTATTTGTAAATATTATGCCATTATTTTAAAAGAATGTCACTACCGTATGAACTCCTAATTTTGCGCAAACAAAGCTGAGGACGGATAGTTATTATATAAGGCAAACTACTTTGTATTTTTAAGCATGATCTATTGTAGTTTTTGCTCCTGTAGTATCCGTTTCCGGGAGTAGTGTGCGTATGGGTGTGTGTGACATCGCTACATGATGAGGTGCTTATATGCTTGTCCCGTTTCATTCATCTTACGTTTTTTTTTCATTCTACATATACCTATCTGTTATGTATATTTATGTATAATGATGTGGTCATTTATGTGAAAATGGCTCTGCTCTTTTTATAACTGCCGGGAAGTCAAATGTCTCTACTCCATCTGATGGTAAGTGGTAGTAAAGTCCAATCGCGACGATGGCCAGTACAGTCGGGAGGAGTGCACTAACCGCCCCCGTCTTGCCGGCCTGCAAGATGCCTTTTCACGCCTCGTTTGAAGGAACACAGGTTATAGGAGGGAATACCTGAGCTGGTATTGAACTCCATTTTTTGGAAGTGTGACCAAGAAAGCAGTTGCCAATTTTATTCGTGCGCGGTGGAATTGATTTCACACTTAGGTGGTGTCATCGAGAGCTAGCACGCGTAGAATTTTGAAGGAAGCAGGAATTAGGGTGAATAATTCCTCAGAGCACTCGCCGTGATACAGTCTCTACAGTGTGTCTGTTGCGCTAGAGCACTGAACCGAATTTGGTGAAATTTGATATGAAGTAATTGAATCTCTAGTAACGACTACATTTCTAAGCCTAATATCTCCAAGACAACCCTAATCGCGGGCGAGGCGAGGGTGAAAACTAGTATTATATGGTAATTATTATATCAATTAATGTAATTTCATTGGCAGCCATTAACACGGCACAGAGTAATATTATAAAGCCCCGCACACAGTCAGCTTCTCGAAAACCATGATCTCTGTTCTTTAGGGTCCACCCACCAATTACATACAATACCGGCTACATACTGCTCTCCCAGAACCACACGGCTTGATAGTTTGCGTTTCATTCGCGCTAAGCTAACAGATCGATACGTGTAAAATAGAGACTTTGTCGTATAGTTGCAGAATGTTTTGAGCACAAGGGACATTAGTTTGTCCAATAAAAGCAGAATGTATACGTAGCTGTCCCGGTCGACTCACAAAGGGTAATAAATGTATTATAATTCTACTATAAAGCGTTCTACATTTTGGAAATGAAATTGTAAAGTCAAGGCAATTTTTATTATATGGTTATCTATGTATAATACATAATATATAGGTATGTACCATTAGTACATAAAATGTTATATAATAATACTTTTGCTAAAATGTGTAAGAGTTATTTTTTAGTTTTTGTTGGTCTTATGTACAAAAAGATGAAGTTTATATATTTTGATTACCTCGTTAGTCAAGTGGTTAGCTTATCTTTCCGCCCTTGGACATTCTGGGGGCTATGGATACGAGGGTCGGTCAGCAGCCCCGTCAGTTAGGACAGAGGTGTCAGAACGCGAAAGCGAGTCCCTTCCGAGTGTGCTCGAGGCGAAGCGGCGGAAACACTGTATGGCTCTAACGGCCTCTCCGAGAATAACGGTACGTACGTAAACGCTTCGTAGGAGCAATGCTACCGGTCCTCGAAGCCTGATAAGACGAAAGCGACAAGTCACCTTCCGACTTACGCAGGTAATGGCCGGTCATGGTTATTTTGGAAAATATCTGTGTAAGATCATACGCAAAGCGACGACGAAGTGTCACCACTATGAAGCGGACTGGAACACCTCCTAGCATTCGATTTAGGCGTGTCCCGCATGAAGCGCGCAGTGACGGATCCTGGCTCGGAGGAGGACGGTAGCTGGGATAGATTCGAACTCACTAGCGAGGAGTGCGGGGTGGTGGCTGTAGATTACGGACGCCCTCTGCGAAAAGCTCCGCCAAACCACGAGCGACCACCTTTCTGAAGGTTTTCACTGCGTGAACAAAAAGGCTTATACTTAGACACTTCAGTCAATACAGAGTTAGCTAACTCTTCATGCACTAGCTGCTTCCTCAAAAGGTTAAAAATGAAGCTTATAACTAAGAAAGAATTGAAAATCTTTATTTCCTTCCTTTTTCGTCGTATTTTTTTTGTTGTTAAATCCTGTTTTCTCTTTGGCTTTCTATGTTTAGTTATCTGCAAAAAATAAAAATAAACATTTAACATACATTCTAAACTCCATACATAAATGAGATTACTGAATTGCCTTTAAACTTTTTTTCGCATAATCACGCTCAGACTAAAGATCATCTTTTCATCTTTCGCTTTGGATTTTCAGAAAAATGCCTTCAAGCGGTATTTCAAGTAATACTTCATGTATAGACTTCATCTTGTTACAGTTTTATAACATGTATAGAAAATTGGATCTCAACTGAAGAGGGTTCTTGGTGTGGGTAATGCATCTTGTCATAGCGTAGATATATGCCTTTGGAATTCTATTATAGCGGGATGTGGGAGCTGATAGAGTGTATATTACAATTCCAATGGAGTTCCGTAATAGATTTTAGGGATCCGTTGTCGAATTATTGTTTGAAAAATGAAAATGTTATGATTTATAGTTAAATTCTCAAATAACTTTACAATAGTGCAAAAGACTGTCCGGAAACAGATGAAATATCTTTTCTCTCACTCTCATAATCCAATGGGATGGCAATCCAATATTTAGATTAAGGAATAACTTTAGTATTTATCCGACATATAAGTAAATTAATAGAAAGAAAACTTAATTAAGTATGTTAGTATAGTTAAGTCTTCTGGTTGTTTTTTTCTAGAACAGACCTCGTCATTCGTAACAGCAGCTAATGGTATTAAATTAATGTTGCTCTTTCATGTTCTTCTTCTTCTTCAAATGGCTCTCCGACTAGCGAAGGTTGGCAGTCAGATTCGACTAGTTCTTCTTCCTTTCTCATCAGTTTTCGGATGTTGCACAGCTTTTTTCTACAACCAACAGCTCTCCTTCATCATCTACAACTGGTTAAAATGACAAAGTTAAATTTGGTTTTTTGAACCTACAATTTAATAGGAAACTAAAATAGAATGCACTCAATGCATTAAAGTCTACTGCATCCTCACATAAAGCGGGGTCTTTGCCAATGCCACGAGGCTTTATCAAATTCCAGACCTGTTTATGGTCTGAATTGTCAATTGTATCATGGATATATCGTCGCTTCGCATCGTGACACGAGGTCACAACGAGTACGAAGCAACTTCAAACGGTCCAAGTTTATCTGTGAGAAATTTTCTGTGTATGGATTTTGCCTTGACGAGCATAGCTATGTTTTAATGATTGAAGTAATCGAAGGGTTTGAGAAGCTTACTCTTTGAGAAAATGATTTTCAAACAAATTTATCATTAAATTCATGCATTTTTGTCTGACATACATTCAGATACTGAGTCGGCTTTACCAATAAGATTATTTTTTATAAGTAATTGTAGCCTGTTTAGAAGCAACTCAAGTAAGTAAAAAAGAAAATAAATAAATAATTAAACATTTCTGTCGTTGTATAAACACTCGTAGTAATAAAGCAAATCCTTTATAAAATAAATGTTCAATCACTAACACTTTAACTATTAAAAAACACATTTATGGGAAAATACACAAAGGCAGTCTTATCGCTAAAAGACCAATCTCTTCCAGATAACCTTTGGGAATAACATAGGACATACTAACTGATGTTAAAATGTCATACACACAAAGCTAATCTAAGTGTCTTTGTCTGTGTCATGCGAAAAAATCCACATTTATAGCGTACCTAACATATCAGCAGATAGGTATGGGATGTTTGTTTGTATAGTGACAAAGTTATACATTCTCTCTCTTTCACTCGAGGTAAACTCAACCGGGCCTAGATGAAAGGTAGTAGCTTAGTAATAGCATCTTAGGGAGCTTATTAGGTGTAATTTTATATACAAAGGTACACATGTTAAATAGTCAAAGCTTGATATTAATTGGTATATTGTATCTTAAATTAATTGGACTTTTTTGTCTCCAAAAATGGATTCTCTTATTTGGAGAAGTGTACCCTTGTATCCTTTTTATTAAGGTAAGTCTTTGAGTGCGATTACGACAGCAACTTCACTATCAAAAGACTATAAAAAAACCTGCGCCCTCATTTTATTGTCATGTTTACACGAAGGTAGGGCTTTGCACGCTCGCCAATTCATCACATTTTTTTTTTAATGTTTAGGTAGGCGGACGAGCATATGGGCCACCTGATGGTAAGTGGCCACCAACGCCCATAGACAATGGCATTGTAAGAAATGTTAACCATCGCTTACATCGCCAATGCGCCACCAATCTTGGGAACTAAGATGTAATTACACTGGCTCATTCAACCTTCAAACCGGAACACAACATTACAAAATACTGCTGTTTTGCGGGAGAATATCTGATGAGTGGGTGGTACCTACCCAGACGAGCATGCACCAAGCCCTATCACTGACATACTGCCCACATATTCTACTGCCAAACAGCAATAAATAGTTGTGTTATGGTTCAATCCTAGTGAGCCAGTGTAATATTGGTGCTGCAATGACTATGTAAGGGATGGTTAATATTTTTTTCATTGCCCGTGCTTATGGCTATGACCGCTGACCATTAGGTTGTACATACGGCTGTCTGGCTACGCATAAAAAAAAATCGAAACAAAGTCACATCATGAAGGCTGTGTTAAATATAATGAAATATAATCGTTACTTATGTTTGTACAAATAATAAAATAGTGAATGACGTACAAAACCAGCAGACTCTTCTGTTGTCTCCAGTTTTCTAAAGAATTTTCATTTTCAATTTAATAACACAAAGGAAAAGGAAGTTGGATTTTTTAATTCATTTGCAAAAGTAGAACAATAGTGTAAAGATTTTTTCTAGGAACTGTTGTCTTCAGCGATCTAGCCTATCTAGGGGTAAAAACTAGAGTGACCAAGCTACGATCGGAGTACGGGATTACGGTAGGTGTGTATTTAATAAGGCATTACACCATAAAACTAGACTATTCACTTTACGCTAGCAACGAGTCCTAAGTTATTTTGGTCATATTGCCCGGAGACAAATAGACAATCTAGATAAACTGGTTGTAGCAGGGAAGGTCGAAGGGAAAAGATCACGCGGTCGATTACCTACCCGCTGGTCCGACCAGATTAAAAATCTAACGGGACTCAATATTCCTACTGCCCTGAGACAAGCCGAGGACAGAGTGGTGTGGAGGAAGCTAGTTGACACATCGGTGAAAGCATTTCAGGACAAGCACGACCTTCAGTAATGAAGCACAAGAAGAAGAATACACCATAAAATGGTAATACATACTAGGCAATACTTGCTGTTGTTTACCTGAACACTCATGCCATTACATTTTTCCTAACGATTACCTCAATAATCGGGACATCCAGTTGGGTGCCATAGTTAAGTTTATATAGTACAAAAATGGTAACTGCAGTGATGAAATAATCAGTTTATTTAAAAAAATCTATGAGCCAGAATTGTATGAAAGAAATACGTTAAACTTTGTACTATACACTATATACATACATACCTTTACTAGATTTGTAATCGAGTCGTGTCTGTTTGTAAATAATTGAATAAAAGAAAAGTGAGAAATCTTGTGTTCTTTTGACACATAATTTGAAATTATATAAATAGATTCTGATAAAACTTAATTTGTTAATAGCGTTTATTGAGAGATATAACTGTTCATAAAAAAAAACATATTTACGTTAAATTCCATCTTAAAAATTAACAATTCATATAAAGTAGGATTTGTCCTTAGGTAATAAATCGTGTGGTTACTCAGCTAAATAAATCGCTGGAGAGTACAAGTATTTACAATAATATTGTTCGCTATTATTTCTTTGTATCTTTTTCTATGAGTGAAAAGGTTTCATAACAGACTAGCTGTGCCATCCTGTTTCACTTGCGTTATATTTGGACTACAAATATGAACGCCGGCGGCATTTATAGGGCAATGGTTTACAGTGCTTAGCGATGTAAAATGTACAACACGTGTTAGCTTAATTAGAGAGGTAAATAGAAATTTTCACTTGCTAGTACTTTTTTTAAATACCTCCATAGTTTTTATCAAAATTAAACATAATAATAATAACAATATCTTCCAAACCGATTTCGGCCACGACGGCCAATCTCAAGAAAGATTAACTGCGCAGGAGATATTATGTGCACAAGTATGTGCGCAAACACAGGTGCTATCTCTCTTCCCTAGCTCTCATAATCCGATGGGACGGCAATCCGACACGACAGGAAAGAGTTCAAGCGCATGTTTAATATATGCAAGAAATAAATAATATATAAAGGTTAAAATAAAAAATACATAATATTAATTAGTATAGTATAGGAAATAACTACATATTACAAGTGGTCACTTTCTATCTGCCACTATATAATTAAACCACTACTTTCCACGTGATAAAGTTACCAATCATGGTATCTAAGGCGGTATGTTATTTTTACCTAATAACACTGGCTCATTCACACCTTAATCAAACACAGCAATGCTAAGTGATACTGTTTGGCGGTAGAATAATTGATGAGCTGGTACCCACTCAGGCAACAAAGCCTTACAACTTTCCAAATCAAAGAAGTGCTTCGAAAATTCAGTGAAACGAAGGGAATTCTAATCAAAGCGAATGAATGTTAAATAATGCATTATTCTGTTTTCGCTATTGAAATAGCGCGGTGACATCGATGACATCGATGTTTTAGAAGTGTTATTTTAAGAAATTTCCTATTCGATTTCTCTGTTTTTCAATCGTGGAATTGTCAATTGAATAAAACGTGGAATATGTTAATTAAGCACAATAATAATATTTCAATTAATTAAATAATCAATTTTTGTACATATATATTGTATATCTCAGAAAATGCTCTAAGATTTTGGTTTTTAAGTTTATCATATATCTTGAAAGAAATTTAAAAATAGAAACATATAACAAATTAGCGATTATCGTGACTCGGTCACTCAGGTTAATTAAATTCATTAATCATGAGCACAAAATCTTTTCCTAAAAATGAGAGGTGCTACGCTACTTACTACTTATCCAAAATTGTTCGACAAAGATGTCACATCCAATCCACGTGTACAAAACAAGTGCTTACAAGTTTATTGTTACACTTGTAACAATTGAGCACTGTAGCGTATTGTTACATATGAAACAATTGAGCTCTTGTTTCAATTCAAGTCTTGGTGCTTAATTACTGTTATCCATTTCCAATGCTACCGTTTTGTTAAATCTCGAATAGGGTTTTGTTTGCGCCTTAACTTTAATGATTATTTACTGAGTAACAGTTTGTAAATGTCCCACTGCTGGAGCTGATCCCACGCTGCTCCAAAGTGGTTTGGTGGGTATATAATATGTGGTAGAATTTCAGCTGACACAACACAAATACACATGGAATCCGGATTTTAACATGCTGTTTTGGATGTATGAATGTAGACTGGCTATGAATGCTTGAAATTTCAAGTAAAAAATTGATAAAGTTGATATATACCAATGAAATACTTGATAGTATGTAAAAATAAAATCTTATAATGTAAGAATGTATTGAATGAATGAATAAATATTTCCTAGACTGTTTTTTTTTGAAAATGAGTTTGACATTTAGAATTTTAATCAGCAACACGTAGTAATATTGTGCATATTGTTATTTAGTTAAGTATTAGTAAATCATTTAATACATATATTTAGTTCAAATAATTATTGTTAATCCTAATCAAATTTTATTTTATATGTCTACAATTTCATACACAAGTTGTATATTATGACTTGTACCTCTATGATGTAGTGTAATGTAATTAATGAAATGTAATAATGAGTTATTTTAATATTTAAATCAATGATTGGTTTAGGTTGGAATATTTGCATGCCATAGGTGTGGTGACTAAACATGTGTATTATGTTTAAAGCAAATAAAATTACTATTATTATTCTTATGGCTTTGTGCAAGCCCGTCTGGGTAAGTACCACCCACTCATTCGACATTGTAACGCTAAACAGCCGTACTTAGTATCGTTTTCTTTTTCAGTTTAAAATTTGAGCAAGCTCTTATTCCTTCATATATAAAAAATTACAAACGAATTGAGACTCTATTCTTTTGAAGTCTGTTCAAAAACAGATGAATATCGCGTCTTCTAGAATATTCTCTTGTATTCGAAATCATTGTTCCTAACAATATTACTTTTATATAACAAATATATATGAATTCAATCTCTTTACTTTGTGGGAAGGATCTTACAATTCAATCCGCTTGGTAATAAAGCTTTAACTTGATATATATGCTAATTTTTGTCCCAGAATACCCTGAAACTGTAAGTCCATTCCGACCTCACGGCTGTACCTCCATTACTTGGCGCGTGAAACCATCCCTTATCCGTTAAAGGACCCTTCTATTTGTCTTGTTCCACATACGACCGGTATAAAATATAATGCCATAAAAAAAAATCATTTCGTAAATAGAAATGTCCACAGACTTGGTCAGTATATTCTATAGTTTTGTTTGTCTTTCTGTGACATACTTATGTATAATATAATATTGTGTTATAGTCGGGCAAATGGGTCACCGCCATAGACATTGGCGATGTAAGATAATGTATTTACCAATCCTTATATCGTTAATACGCCAACAATATTGGGAACTACGATCAGTGGCGTAACAATAGAGTACCAGAACTGGCAAAATACCGCGGGTCCCCGACCCGACGTGGGCCTCCGCAGAGGCGGTTCAACACGCTTCGAGTTCGGAAGCAACTTAATATTTTTAACAAAATATAGTAAAATTTAAAAAATATATATTATTACGTAAAATCAATTAGAGTTTGACACTACTAAAGACCATATACAAATTCAAAAAAGTTATTAAGATTTCAAAGCATTCATATAAGTCGCGCTACATTGGTGGTCCGGACGAGATAATGATGTATTCTGTCTATTGAAAATTCAGTGGCTTGAGCTTTAACCTTTTATAATCTTATTGATATTTGCTGAAACGAATACTCAAATAAAAACTTTATTAATAAATATCTTGTTGATGGTATTGTCATTTCATTAAAATTATGTAACATGTAAGCTTTTGAAAATATAATATATTTTACTAAAATGCACACAATATAAGTAATACTGTTGGGTGACTACTTTATATTTAAGTGATTTAAAAATGCAGTATGGTGATTTTTACTGGGAGGGCCCCATGTAATGAATTTGCCATGGGCCGCAGTTGGTATAGTTACGCCCCTGCGCCTGTTCTATGAACACCTTCTCCTCCCGCCGTAAGTGTCGCCGGGGTTAGGAGTCTCCATACCCTGAGAACCCCCTAGGATTTGGTGGCCCGCAGAGGTGGGCTTACCGTCAGGACGTCACGGTAGTATGCGCAAGCGATCCCGTGACGTCCCCCGAAAAGATAGAGTGGGTATCGCTGGTTTCTTAGTGGGTATTCCAGCGCCTTTAGCGCCGAGCCCCACATACCCCCCCACATCATGTGGGGGAAACGGGTTAAGGCGTTTTTGCAGAGAAAAAAAAATTACGCATTGTATAGTATCGCTACATAAGTGAACTATTTGTCTTTATTGGAAATTTTCTAAATCTATATGAGTAATAATATTTTAGTATTATTTTCAGCTGGTGTTAAGTGAATCGTACCTGTTTGGATAGTCTGAGCGTAGGAGTATCCACTTGTGGTTATGTCGTGCGAAAGTATAACATTTGTAACAGACGAATAAACGAGATAAAACTTTATTTGTAATCTCTGTATACTGTCATATATTGTAATTAACAACACACTCATACATAGAACTCGCGTAGGCACTCCACACGCACGTGTTGCACGATCCGATTTAATTTACATTTTTGTATTTTATTTATATTTTTATTTTTGTTTTATGTCTTGACGAATAAAAAATAGTTTCATTCTGTCACATATGACTTATCCTAAGACGGTACGCACACGTTTTCAATAAAAAAAAAACATCATCAATCATTTCGTGAAATATAGTTCAACGAAAAATATTGTAAAATATAATTAAATTACGGTTATAAAGTGAATGTGAATTTTTGTCAAATAAAATCGCTCTGAAAAACCGAAACCTTGCTCATTGACGCGTGTCGTACAAATTCTGATAGCTCTTTGAAATCTCGAATAGAATCGTTGTGGATGGTTAAGCATCACGCACAGAGTATAAACCGTCGTGGAAATTCAGACAGACCAACTTTCGCAATTATAATATTATATGAAAAATTAAGTATAGTTTTCTATATAATAATGAGGATAAGGAGTTATACAAATTTAACATAATTTATTTTAAAAGCAATTTTTTTTCTCTATTTACTTATAAAAAAAAATTGTTAGAATTGTTAGTTTTTTACCTGAGTCATTCGCTGTCGGCTGTTCGTCACATCCACGAGGAAAGCTCTTTTTCGCGACGCAAAACGACAACGTGTATAATTAAATATTTTTATATACATAATAATACATACATCCTTTACGGCTGGACTCAATTTGATTATAGTAAAAAAGTTGAAATCGTGTCGGCTAAGCTTATACCATTTTTATGATAGTAACTGATCTGTGTTCGTTTAATGATTGGAAAAAATGTACGTTTTAAGCGCATATATATGCATGTATGTACGTACATGTATGAATCCGAATATATTGCCTGAAAATGTTCCGTTTTCGATTTACATAGGAATACTATTTTTATTACATTTGAATTAGATATTTTTTTTAAAATTTATTATAGCGTATTCGAATCTGTCTGTCCACTTAGAGAAAATTTAACCGAGAATCTTTAATTAATCAAGGAAAACGGAAATTATTCATTAAGTGTGTAGACATTCGTAATATAATAATTAATTTCAACGACAACGAAACAAGTTAATTATGAAGATGTAAACATCTAAAAATCTTAAAAAAGTACTAAATTATCTATCTCATACTAATATTTGATCACACTATCAATATAACTATGAAAGGTCTATTTCAGTTAACTCATTGATAATTATAATTAACACGTAAATAGGTGTAAACAGTGTGCAGTTAAATCAACAAGGCAAAATGAATGAATAATAAAAGTTTCGTTAAATCAAAATTAACAGAGCATATATTTCTTTGATTTTCATTTTGTTTTGTGGAACATTAAACATAAAATAAATAAAATTATTGCATCACACACAAAACGTCCTTAATCAATAGTTATACGAGATTCGTAAAAGTTTTACTCAATTTAGGCTGTTTTCGTTAAATCTCTTGTTAAAAAAAATGTGCGGTCGGGGGATCCCCGTCAGGAACGAAGTTCTGTGCGACATCTTTTCGACTCAGACCGTGTTTAAAATGTAGATTTTATATTACTGTATTTTTACACGCCGAAAAGTACCGCAACCTCCTAAATTCGAAGCGTTTGGATTGGTAGGCACAGTATGAACGCTATTTCTTCGTTATATGACGTCACGGCCACCGCTATTTCACTCTACTGTAAGCCGCGCAAAAGAATTTCGTTCCAATATATTTTCCAATTATTGATCCTATATATAGTTTAAACATACATTCATGATATAAACATTCGTTTATTTATTTTTGTCTCAATGGATTCTGTATAATAAAACGATATAAAATTGTTACATTATAAATTACTGTCTAAATAGAGTGTAAGTATTGCTTAATAAAGGTTGTATCAGACTGTTTATAAAAAAAGCAGTGATAAAAAATGACATCAATTAAATTGTATCATATCACTTCAGAATTATAAATTGAGGCTAAAATTATTAGTGTGGTGCTCTTACTGTATTATTTAATATTAATATCTATTTAAATAAAAAAAGTCAGTAAATTACCATTTTAAATTATTTCTTTGCATGAAAAACTTGTAATTAAGATACATTACTAATTTAACAAATACAACTACGTCATGGCGATCATGAAAATATTCCTTTTCAGTCTAAACTACTTGTTATATATTTGATGGCGAATATAGAACGCAGAACCATGGTTGCAAATCGTGGGTCGAGACAGTAAAAAGCTCCTGAGTTTTTGTTGCAATCAATTCTCAATAGCGGCTAGTGCGTCAGTTGGCTGTTAGATTCCCGTGCAATATACAGACAAAGCACGATGAATCGTCGACGTCGTTCACATCGGATCGCTGTCTCTTCAAATTATTAGAGTGAGAATAGAATGCGCAATCATTCAATAATATAATAATAAATTTATTTATTCTTTCCCATGCAACAATTGTGTTTACATTTTTTTTTATATCTTAATAATAAATATAATATCATATATAATATCACCTTTCCAATTCAGTCCTATCACCATGGGAGAATTAAAAAAACATATGCTGAGCATCAAATCGGATGCAATTGGTTGTGATGGAATTAGTCGAAAACTGATACTTCTTTCCCTTAACAGTATTCTACCTACTTTATGCCATATATTTAACTATTCTTTATCAAATGGTTCCTTTCCTTCTGTATGGCGTAAAGCTCTTGTTATTCCTATTCCTAAAGTTTCCAATCCTTTGCTGCCTTCTCATTTTAGACCTATTTCTATTCTTCCATTTCTTTCAAAAGTTTTAGAGCGTGTTGTTCATTTTCAATTAAACCAGTTCCTCACTATCAATAAAATTCTGTGCCCTTTTTAATCTGGGTTCAGATTAGGCCATAGCACAGTTACAGCTCTCGTTAAGGTATGTGACGATATTCGCTATGGTATTGATAACAAGTCTGTAACTGTACTAGCTCTCCTTGACTTTTCAAATGCCTTTAATAACATTGACTATGACATATGCTTAGCAATCCTAAGATCTTTAAACATTGATAATACAGCCATTGATTGGTTTCGGTCGTATCTGTTTAATAGACAGCAATGCATAATGGTTAATAGTGAATATTCATCTTATTTAGATGTTCCTTCCGGTGTCCCACAAGGTGGTGTACTCTCTCCTCTCCTGTTCTCTATATTCATTAATACACTCTCTTCGCTCATTTCTTCCTCCTATCATCTATATGCTGATGATCTACAGATTTACGTTACCGCTCCCTTAGACGGTATCGATGAGGCTGTTGCAACTTTGAATCATGACTTGGCTAAGATATCTGAATGGTGTAAGTCTTACAGTCTCCTAGTAAACCCAAGGAAGTCGCGGGTGGTTATGTTTGGTAGTCCTAAGCTTCTGTTGAGGGTTCAAAGTAAACATCTACCTCCAATCTTATTCGAAGGCAAAACATTACATCTGCAAGAGACTGCTAGAAATCTTGGACTACTCCTTGATGCCTCCTTTTCCTGGGTACCTCAGGTTGCAGAAATGAGCCGTAAGATTTTTGCTATTATTGGTTTCTTAAGGCGATGGAAAAACCTGCTGCCTATCAAGGCTAAGATCAGCTTAGCTAATTCTTTCCTTTTGCCCATATTGGACTATGCTGATGTCTGCTACATGGATTTGAATGAAGACCTACTGAATAAATTAGAACGGCTTCAAAATGTAGCCATAAGATTTATCTTCGGTCTACGAAAATTTGATCATGTTTCTCAGTATCGGTCTCAGCTACAGTGGCTGCCAATAAGATTTCGAAGAAATCTGCACGCCTTATCCCTTCTCTACTCTGTCCTGTATATCGATTACACACCATCGTACCTCAAAGAACGCTTCAAATTCCTTGGATATGACAGCACACACAACCTGCGTTCTTCGGAGGATAATAAACTTATCATTCCCTGCAGCCGGACACAAAGCTACAGTAACTCTTTTACCATTAAAACTATTAAGCTATGGAATGCACTACCTACGGATATTCGGCAGTCGAACTCACTGAATATATTTAAACATCGCTTAAAAAAATATTATTTATCACTGTCTAAATAAATCATGTATATGTATGTATGTATGTATGTATGTATGTATGTATATATATGTATGTGTATGTATGGATGTGTATATGCGTTTATATATGTATGTATATTTTTAGGTATATATATGTATGTATATATATATATATATGTAATAGTATGTAGTTTATACTGATCTATATTTAATTTTTTATATTTTGTTTATATGTATGTGTTTATTAAAAATTTTTCTTATTAAAATATCTCCTTTTCAAGTTTGCACTTACCTGCTCTCTTACAAAGCTCTGTTCAACAAAGGTTGTCTGTGAGAGATCGCTATAAGCGATAAGACCGCCTTTGCACATCATTATTTCTGATCGTCTGTTTCTTTTCTCTTATGATATGTATATGTTGTTGTGCAATAAAGTGTTAAATAAATAAATAAATAAATAATACTTGCATGTGGAACGCAGGAGCACAAACAAGATTGCCCTGTACTAAGGGTCTCCTGGCTCCCCTTCTTGGTTTAGGAACTATTTATTTATTCAATCATCAAAGCTAACTGTTTATATATTTTTTTAAAGTATAAGTAGGCGGACGAGCTTATGGACCACCTGATGGTAAGTGGTCATCAACGCCCATGGAATGGCATTGTACATATCATAAAAAAAAATTATTGTTTGCGAATAGAATATAAGGCAGCTGCCATTATACATATGACAGGATGAGGTCATTGTACGCCTGAACAAACTGTATAACGTATAATTAAGAATCAATTTCAAAATACTTTTACAAATTTATATAATCGTATTATAAATAACTAGCATAATATTGTCACCGCTAGAATCAAATAATGTAAATATGATATAATATTTCAATATTGGATATTTGTAGGCCATATAAAACAGTTGCTTTAAAAACGTGTGCGTCTCGGAACGCTCGACAGAAGTGATAATATTTATTATTAGTTATAATATATTAAATATAATTTAAATTAGTACTTGAGAGTTGCTAAATTATTATAAGTACTATCTGTATACGCTAGATGGCGTTAGGTTGGTAACTCTCAGGTAAAGCAGTCCGCGTCGGTAATAGTGGCACCGTAACGCGTTACGTTACAAAGCGGTTTACCCTCCCATAAGAAGTTATCACTTCAAAAACAATCATCAATCATCATCATCAACAGCCAATCGTAGTCCACTGCTGAACATAGGCCTCTCCCAAGGTACGCCAAAGCTCCCGGTCCTCCGCCATCAAAAAAACAATAATAAATTTATATTTCACAATATATGCATATACATTTATATAATTAAGGTTAAATAGTTGTTGTATTGTAGTAATGTCTGTATTGTGTTCGTTTAATACGCTGCGATTTAAAAAGTTCAGTATGAATGTGTCTTAATCTCCTTGTAAATACACGTACGCCGAAATTTACATTTACATCAGAACAATTGTTTCAATTAAATGGGATTTCAGAGCGCCCTTGTTATTCATGCAAGATATTACAAATCGCGTTTGTTTTTTCATTAATAAAGCTCACCATTTAATTTTATACCTTCTTTAATTTATACTTATGTTTATATACGAAGAAACATATCTTGTTGTTTTGGAAAAACCTTCTTGGTCGTACAAATAACATTGTTAAGATTGATAGTCTATTAAGCGTACGAGAATGACAGCTACAAAGGAGTATGCAATGGCACGCAGCTCACGCCATTCATATTAAAGAAAAAATTTAGATTGACTCTTTTAGGCTAATAGCGTACTAGCGGCTAGGCCGCAGCGGCCAGGTCGCGGCAGCCATCGAGATAGATACATTAGTATGAAATCGCCATAGAACACGCGCACCTGGCCGCACGCGGCCAGCGGCCAAACCAAGCCGCAGCGGCCAGCGAGATCGAAGCGACGCATTTGCGGCCCGTGTTCAGTCGCTGGCCGCTGCGGCCACTGATATCAATTGCCTTGTAGATAAAACAGCAATGTGCGCTCACTGGCCGCGGTGGCCGCACGTCTTGTGGAACAACAGCGTGATTTGTGATCATCGTGATGTCGTTCGACACGGAAAGGTTTGTAACCGAGATTGAGACGAGGAGGGCGTTGTGGGACATGTCCTGTGAAGACTAAATAAAATAAAATAATAATATGTCGGAATAAGTATAAAATAATCCCTTTGTATGCCTTTCGCGTAGCAAGGGTTGAACCCTATATTTTTTCCTTTTGTTTTTCCGCTTCTTACTTGAAAGACACACAAGCACTGCTATTTCCTCAACGTCCATTTTGAAGCGCGGTGTATGTGCAATTGACGATTGTAGCCGCGGTATTGGCCGCGTTGCAAATCGCAACCATTGCGGCCGAGCCGCTCGTCATGGCCGCGCTCTCAGTTCGCTAGTGCGCTATTGCTCTTACACCAACGACGCTCGCTGTCATCGCATACAATTTTTCTCAATTTTTATTACTCCATATTGTTCGCTAGTCACGATTCTAAATGTAATATCGTATAAATGCATACAATTTATTACGTTGAAATCGCAGTTTTACTTCTACATACAAATTCACGAAGTCATCATTCAACATCCATGAAGCCACATTCTATCCGCCATAGTCAATAAACATCTCACCAAAGTGACATAACTATTCGAATTATACATAAGCTTAAAGGACAAACATACAATCTTGAAGAATGACCTGCTTTTAGGGTAGCCAACACAATTTCAAGTTACACTAAAATCTATCCAGCAGCAGTTAAAACAGATAAGCAATTTTTGTTATAAAAGTAAAGACTAAAATGAAACTATTTAATATTTTCAGGTCATATTTCATTTACTTACAACCCATTACAGTTTTATTATTACATTATGTAAATGTATCATCATACGATTCTAGTCTTTACTGCTTAGTAAGAGAATC
The DNA here is from genome assembly GCA_905220585.2 of Nymphalis polychloros. Taxonomy (NCBI): domain Eukaryota; kingdom Metazoa; phylum Arthropoda; class Insecta; order Lepidoptera; family Nymphalidae; genus Nymphalis; species Nymphalis polychloros. The sequence goes on along the minus strand of HG992264.1, from coordinate 1,777,245 downwards.
TATTTTACAATAATTGTCACGAAGTCCGATTTCCCGAAGCCTAAATCAAAATGATTTACAACATTACCAAGACGCTTGAATCAAGCGAAAACGATGCAATTAATATTGCTTACAGCGGACGACACCTTCCGTAATATTCTGTTAATTACCGCTTTTGAATTTTAATTGATAACATAAATTAAATTTTCATTTTATATAACTCAATAACCAAAAGACGCTTCAATAACTAAGTTGTTTTTCATTAAAATTGTTCAGAGGTATAAGTTTTTATTATATCGCCCAAAGATATTGACGCTATAAGAAATATTGAATATTCCTTTTATCGCTAAACAAACTAAGATGTTATGTCTCTTTCTTGTAGTTACACTGACTCACTCATACCCAAACAACAATATAAAGTATTGCTGTTTGGTGGTAGGAAGATATTCTAAGATGATTTTGTGCAAGCTCGTCTGGGTAGATACCACCCACTCATCAGATATTCTACCGCAAAACAGCAGTACCTGGTATTTTTGTGTTCCGGTTTGAAAGGTGAGTGAGGCAGTGTAATTACAGGCACAAGGGACGTAACATCTTAGTTCCCAAGGTTGGTGGCGCATTGGTGATGTGAGCGATGCTTAACATCTCTTAAAAAGGCCAATGTCTATGGGCGTTGGTGACCACTTACCATCAGGTGGTCCATATGCAAAAAATGGCTGTGAGGATATCTGTGATATAAACATTGCTTCTTAGGTCTAGTGGCTATTTAATGAAGTTGTAGATTCCGAAATCCTGAGGTCACGGGTTTGAATATTGATTTGATTTTATAGAGTTTTTTTTGTGAAACAAATGTTGTGACAGATCATTTGTTGCAACCGTTAGAAAATTATCAGTATTACATTCCAGTGAGAATGTAAATTATAATATTAGATCTTGTGTTGTTAGCTGGTATCCTTTGAGAAAGATCATGTTGGCCGAATTCAATTAGGAGGACATAACATAACCTACTTATTCGTCCTTATTGCGTTTAAATGCCATGCGTTGCAATTTTGACCTTTATATTTTTCTTTCACCGCAACCAAAGAGGTATTCTAAAACAACGAAAATGAAGACTTATTCTTCTTATATATCTTGAGATAACGGTAATAATAACCAAGAAACAGGCTTGGGAGACTAAGCTCTGAATTAAGCTCCTTGAATACAATTTTAAGAAAGTGTAATTGGAACATTAAGACGAATTAAAAGAGATTTTGTTCAGGAAATTATGGCATAAAATGCTTCAAGTATTGTTGTATCCAATGAGATATTCAAATAGATTAAATACATACTATAAGTACAAAAAAAAAGCCGAGATGGCCCAGTGTTAAGAACGCGTGAATCTTAACCGATGATCGTGGGTTCAAACCCGGGCAAGCACCACTGAATTTCATGTGCTTAATTTGTGATTATAATTCATCTCGTGCTTGACGGTGAAGGAAAACATCGTGAGGAAACCTGCATGAGTCAAATTTCACTGAAATTCTGTCACATGTATATTCCACCAATCCGCATTGGAGCAGCGTGGTGGAATAAGCTCCAAAAACCTTCTTCTCAAAAGAGGAGAAGAGGCCTTAGCCCAGCAGTGGGCCATTCACAGGCTGTTACTTTTACTTTTTTACAAGCGCTTCACGGCTTCGTTCGTATTGCTTAATTACCAATGTCCATATTTATTTCTTCAAAAAAGAAAGGATCTTCATATAAAATTTCGTACCCTTTATAACAAGTACCTTAGGCGTTAAATTTTCAAAAAGCCTTCCTTAGGAGTAACCCGTAAAAGGGGATTCCTTTTATATAAAAATTTTCATGGTGCTAGCCCAATCAGTTCGGGCTGTGCTTTAATAGGTCAGTCAGTCAATCAGTTAGTCAAACTAGTGGTTTTAGTGAGTATTCCGGCGCCTTCAGTGCCGGCGAGCCCCACCGTTACCACATACATATACGAATTCTTTGAACAAACATAAACTTGTAACTTACATAACCCGACTACATGAGGCAATGTATTTGAGTAGTGAATTTGTGGGACTATATGTTTGAGCCTGGACAATCTTACAAAATGATCTCAGAAAACATTAGTAAAATAATTAATTTCAATGGGTGGTGGTGACCACTTACTATCAGGTGGCTAATTCGTTAGTACGCCTATCTAGTTCAAATAAAAAATAAAAGCTTTTATCCTTTTTATTATATTAGGTCTGATATATTTCTCTCGATCAATAAGCAAGTTCAACGCTCCAATATTGAATAAGGACTTTGTTAAAATATTAGTATTTAAAAATAAAATAAACAGATTGAATTCGCTTGCATACATTAAGTGATCGAAATTAAACAAAGCTCCAATATTTCTACTCTAGACATTAATTTATTATATATTTAAACTAAGAGTATTCAGTCCACTTATATTATATAAGTGAAATAGACACCATCGAGTAATTATTTTACAGAGACCTAACTCTTATGTATTAGTGATAAGTACCAATTTAGAATGAAACAAATTATGAACTGTATTCGAATTTCTAAAGCTTGTAATCTAGTGATTAACAATGACACAAATTCGGATACGCTACATGAGAATTTATATATTCATGGTATACATATGTAATGTAATTAATATAATATATAGTATGGTGGTGGTCATATAATTAGAAACACTTCTTATGAATAAAGAAAGTATAACTTCAACGTACAAATGTTCGTAAAAAATATACACATTCAATAACTACTAATCATACAATAATATAGCCACTCAAATAAAAAACTCATTAAATGCATAAAAATTAAACATATCTTACTTTTAATTACAAAATGAGTCTTACACATGTAGGAGTTTATTTGTTTATTATACTGGCCGCTTGGACGCCTAATTAGAAACATTTACAAAAAGCATCCGTAGCTCGTTCTTTTTTGAAATTGGAGAATAACATTTTTTTTTCTATTATTTTGGCGGCAATTCAAAATTTAATCGGTATTTTATTTTATTCAAAATGGGCAAAAATAAAAGTAGTGACGCGTCAACTAGGCAAATCATTGTTAATTTACATATAGATCGTAAGTGGACGTACAGAAGAATAGCTGAGCATTTAAATTGTTCTGTTAAGAAAGTTTTTAATGCAATTGATCATTATAAAACACATGGAACTGTTGAAAATGTTCTTAGAAAGGCTCGACCAAGAAAATCTTCTCCCAGAGAAGATACGCTAATCGTTCGTGTCGCTAAAAAATACCCAAGTAAAGGCTCCAACCAGATTAAAAATGAAGTTTTTTCGCCTGATCACCCGAGAAACATCTCGTCAAGACTGATACGCCGAAGATTAGTGGAAGCTACATTGTTTGGAAGAATCTCTCAAAAGGTACCGCTTCTTACCAAGCAACATGGAGAGAAGCGATTCGCTAAAAAATATGTTAATTGGACGGTACGAGAATGGAAAAAAGTGTTATTTTCAGATGAAACAAAAATAATTATGGTAGATTCCGATGGAAAGCGCTATGTTAGACGCCCTGTAAACAATGCTTTTAATTATAAATACACAAGGAGTATAGTCAAGCTCGGTGGCGGTACAATGGATCAATGGCAATACAAAAATATCTTAGAGCACACAATGATTCCCTACTCGGACGATCATTTGCCTAAAACCTGGATCTTTCAGCATGACAACGACCCTAAACACACGGCCAATAGCGTCAAATGTTTCCTTAGCGAACAGCGTATATCCGTTTTAGACTGGTCAGCAAATAGTCCGGATTTAAACCCTATAGAAAATCTCTGGTATATTGTTAAAAAGAAAGTCTCAAACAAACGTAACACCAGTCAAAACGAACTATATGAAGCATTTGTTGAAGCATGGAATTCAATCCCCCTAGAAAAATGTATGAAATTGATTGAATCAATGCCACGTCGATGCAGTGCTGTTATTGAAAAAAAGGGATACGCCACTAAATATTAATTATAACTATTGGTAGGCTGAGGATAGTAGCTATTTCGTAAATAACAATACTAATGACTAATACTTAAAAAAAAAATTGTTCTTTATATTTTTTTTTGTTGTTTCTAATTACTTGACCATTATTGTTCATACCTTAAAACTGATTTAAATGTTTGTCCGTAATGTAATATTGAAACTGCACTTGTGTAATGGGATTTATATTGTTTTTCTAATAAATGATAAATCGTTGAACATATTGTTGTCCTATTTATGGTTAAATTTCAAAATAAAAACGTTTGCAGTGAAGTGTCTTACATAATGTCAAGGACCGTGGGTAGTGTTTCTAATTATACGACCATAACTGTATATATAATTTTTTATTGTATAGATAGGCGCACGAGCATTTGGACAAGTGGTCACCAACGCCCATAGACAATGGCATAGTAAGAAATGTTAACCATCGCTTACATCGCCAATGCGCCACCAACCTTGGGAACTAATATGTTATATCCCTTGTGCCTGTAATTACACTGGTTCTCACTCTTAAAACCGGATCACAACAAAGAACTGCTATTTTGCGGAAGAAAGGAAAGTATATATTAATGAGAATAATGAAACTTTATTGCACTCAATTATAAAAAAGAAAATGTCTCGATTTACAAGACAAAAAACAACAACAAAAAACCATACAAGAGACAATGGCGGTTTTATCGCTAATAGCAACAGCTCAAAAGCAACCTGAGCGTAGTTTAATGATATACTTTATAGAATGTTTTAGGACTTTTGTTAAAAGAAAATATTTATGTAATGTGTTCAGAATAAGCCGTGATAAAATAAGCGCAGCTGTGAATTGAAAATTCCCGCCCCTTAGCCTCTCCTTAAAGGCTGACTTACTTTTAAATCATTAATTATTATATATTACTAAGCCAACAGTGAAGTACACTAAGCGAGTCGCTTGTTTAGTTAATAACAGCTAGTAAATGATTACAACACTGCTAAGTAAAGGAGAAGATTTGCACTTTATTCAACGCTGTTCCAATACTTGCTTGGTTGCACTCATGTGGTAGAATTTCCGGCCAAGTACAGGCTTTTTGGACACGAGATGGCTAAGTGGCTACAACGCGTGAATCTTAACCGATGATCGTGGGTTCAAACCCAGACAAGAACTACTGAATTACATGTGCTTAATTTGTGTTTATAATTCATCTCGTACTTGACGGTGAAGGAAAGCATCGTGAGGAAACCTGCATGAGTCGAATTTCGCTCAAATTCTGCCACATGTGTATTTGCCAACCCGCATTGGAGCAGCGTGGTGGAATAAGCTGCAAACCTTCTCTTCAAAAAAAAAAAAGAAGAGGCCTTAACTCAGTAGCGGGACATTCACATGCTGTTACTTTACTACAGGTTTTTTGAATAACAATTTAATATTCATGTATTCCAGCGTCTAGGCCATTTCGATTCTCAACACGTTTAATTAAAAGTTTAATAATAATAAAAGAAAGGAATTTATTTAACCAAATGGCCTGTGATGATCGAATTCCTTAATCGGTCTTTTAAGAGCTCGACAGTGAAGGAAACTTAATAGCATTAAACATGATTGCATCGTAAACATGTATTAACTTCTTCATTCGTTAATTTTAAATGTATCTTCAAATAAAGCCATCGTTTTTCGTAGTGAGATGAAAATTATCTTTTTTTTACGAAAAGTCGAGTTTATTTTATCAATTATTCTAAACCTTTTTCAATTCTTTAAAACTTTATCAATTAGCATTTTTCTTATTGATGGTAAATAATAAAATATTAGGATTGTTATTCTATAAGAGCTTATGGTTATGCGTTTGTTTAAATGTTGTAATCATAGTCGATATAAAAAAGCCGAGATGTTCCAGTGGTAAGAACGCGTGAATCTTAACCGACGATCGTGGGTTCAAGCCAGGGCAAGCACCACTGAATTTCTTGTGCTTAATTTGTGATTATAATTCATCTCGTGCCTGACGGTGAAGGAAAACATCGTGAGGAAACCTGCATGTGTCAAAATTTTCATTGAAATTCTGTCGCAGCTGCATTGGAGCAGCGTGGTGGAATAAGCTCCAAACCTTCTCCTCAAAAGAGGAGAAGAGGCCTTAGCCCAGCAGTAGGACATTCACAGGCTGTTACTGATAGTCGCTATAATGAACTAGAGAAATAAATCGTGATTTTTTATGTATTTCGAAATACATTTACATACATATAAACTCAAAAACGTAAAACATCGTCTTGATAAAAGTCAAATAGCAATTCAAAGTTTCATTGGGTTTCGCTTAAGCGGTAAGCGAATCTACGGGTAAAGGTAAGTTACTTCACGTTCACGGAGCGTTGTTGCGTTGGTGTTGCAGATTAACTTTAATTACTGTCTTCCAGTTTATAAAACAAACTTTATCTGTATTTTTACAACGTGTATGCAAAATTTCATAATGATTTTATATATAGACGGACGAGTATATGGGCTACCTGATGGTAAGTGGTCACCAATGCCAATTTACATGCCAATAGGCATTGGTGACTACCTCGTTGGTCTAGTGGCTAGATATAATGCCGTAGACCCGGTGGTCCTGGGTGAAATTCCCAGGTCGGGCCGATAAATAGTTATTGGGTTTTTCTGTCAGAAAGTTCTCAGTAGCAGCCTGGAGTCTGGAAGTTGGAAGTGTGTCTGTGTACACTCCCGTGCCTCGGAAAGCACGTTAAGCCGTTGGTCTTGCGCCTGAACTCTTTCCGCTCGTGTCGGATTGCCGTCCCATCGGATTATGAGACCTAAGGAAAAGAGAGTGCACCTGTGTTTGCGCACACACTTGTGCACTATAATATCTCCTGCGCAGTTGGCTAATCTCTCTTGAGATTGGCCGCCGTGGCCGAAATCGGTCTGGAGGACCTTATTATACATTGGCATTTTAAGCAATGTTAACCATCGCATACATCGCCAATGTGTCACCAACCTTGGGAACTAAGATGTTATGTCCCTTGTGCCTGTAATTACACTGGCTCACATTTCAAACCGGAACACAACAATACCGAGTACTGCTGTTTTGCGGTAGAATATCTTATGAGTGGGTGGCTTGCACCCCTACCACCAGTAAATCGACTTAGTAGTTAAAACGTGAAAGCGTGACAAACAAACAAACTAAATAACTTTCGAATCTCTAATATTAGTAAGAATAATTATTTAAAATAATTATATAATCTGATATAATATTTAATGTAATATATTATGTATATAAACCGATAGATTACCCTATAAATACATAGATATTTAATTTCTAATTCTGTTTATTTCAGCATCTCTAAATTTAAGCTTTTGCAATCAAATAATTTTTCCTAATGCCCGAGAATAAGATGAAAATGTTCCCATAATTCACGATTTCGCTAAATTTAACGCAAAAGGAATGCTTCGAGAAAATTTATGTGTTAGCAAACATCTTGATTTTTCTTGAATATTTCTTCATACTGGCGATTACGTCATTCATATATTCGTTGGTCTAGTGAGCAATTTGTAATTCTTGAGGTCCTGGATTCCCTGGGCCCTGGATTAGGCCAAGGATTGTAGGTTTTTCTGTCAAGAAAATGTCAACAGTTCTTATGTATTATTTATTACTAAGTTCATATACAGGATTATTTGTAACGACCCAGCAACCTCGTAGGACTAGATAGCTAACACCATAAGCAACAACTTTTGTTCTACGACTTTTGATAATTTGTTAGATTTTATTTTCATACAAAAATAAGTATTAATTCAATTCCGTCGTTACAAATAATAATCCTGTATATTTTAAGCTGAATTAATAATAATGAACTACTGAATTTCTTATTCGTTCGTTTTCCCTTTCTTAAGTATAATCTTTGTTTCTCAGATGAGTAGTTAAACACTGCTGTGTCTTCTTTCGAATTTCAAATTAATGATGACAACTGAAATTTCTCTTTCTGTCATGATTTATTTGAAATTTGTAAGAAGAATACATAATTGTTTAACTAAACAATCGCTAAGCAACATTTAAATGTAAGTCCGTACATGTTTGAAAATGTTTTTTTATAATACGTGATAAATATGTGAATTTTTATGCCTGGTACATAAATAAAATCTTAACTAATATTATAAATGCGAAAATGAGTTTGTTGTTTGTTACTTGCTTGCCATCAAAGGATAATAAAGATTTTAATAATTTCTTCTCCTTTGATGGAAACCTACATTATCAGCGAATAACATAAGCTACATTTTGTCCCCGTATTCTCACGGGAACGGGAACTGCGGAAACAGCGGCCAAAACGCTAGTAATGTATAATATGTTTACTAAATAATAAATAGATTTATTGATATAATCAACAATTCGGTGGTAGTTATTTATGGTACTTTTTACTTGGTAATTTGTTTTCAATAAATAAATGAATGTCCTAATGACAATATAATATATTTGTCCTTTTCTTACTTAGCAGGATTCGCTGTACTTGACAGAGACAAATCGTGATTTTCAATCAGTCTGTCGTAGAGAATGTAATCGGACTCAACAATGTTCATTAATTACTTTCTTGCTCAATGTATTTTCATTTAGGGAGCTTTTACCTTGATATGTATATTCTGTTATAATTTTGTGATTATGTTCGGATTCCTATATTCATCAATAGATGGCGTTTTTCACTTAGTGTTCGTTTTTTATAGAATACGTAGGCGGACGAGCAAATGGGCCACCTAAGGGTAAGTGGTCATCGCCGCCCATAGATATTGACATTGAAAGAAATGTTAAACTTTGCTTACATCATCCACCAACCTTATGAACTTTTTTTTTATATTACGCGGGAAAATATTTCCTCAGAGCACTGTACTGATACAGTCGATAGAAAGCGCCGAGCGCCGCTATCTGTCGACGCAATTGTAAAGGTTCAAGGGTGTTTGTGTCCTTTAATGCGAACCGCGCGTCGCTACAACCGATCCAAGGCCTTCAGTAAGTACTTATCGGAGCCATCCCAAAGGTGCGGGCAATATTCAACGCAAGACCGCACCTGCCGCTATGTCTCTTGTGCCTGTAATTACATTCTTCTTTCTGGATTACACTTGAATGGTTTGGTTAAATACCTGTGGAAGGTGTTATGTCCCCTGTGCTACGATGCCCAAGTCTCAGGAGGTGCCGCAGAAGTTGTTGCCTGAGGTACCTTACTTGGTACCGCAGGCACTCTCTCGCTGCGTCGCCACTTAGGATTCGGGGTTATTTTTTATAGAGGTTTTCTTCCTCGCAGCCCAGCCGGTCAAGGCAAGACCCTCGGTCACACAGAACGCCGCGAGACATGTCCACAACGCCTCTGTGAGATTACGATCTGGGGACGGTGGAACGGTAAATAAATTTACCATCGCCTGCCCGGCAGCAGTTAGAGTGCATACCGAGCCCGTCACATCCTCTTCTATCTCTTTTCAGAAGGAAGAAAGAACTCCTCCCTAAATGCCATAGAACCGCTCGCACAGTCTACTCTGCTAATCAGAGACATACCAGTAGCGACCCCGTGACATCATCGTCGCGTCAGTCGTTAGCCGTGGTCGACAAGCACTCCGAGAAGATCTCGGAATGCTTGTCGACCCCGTTGCCCAGAGTGCACAACGTGGAGGTGACTGACCTGCACCCTAAATCCCTGCCCCCTAGTTGATCTTGATCTTGACCTTGTTGGCAGATTAATAAAATAATAAACAGAAAGAGTGGAAAGGTTTTTCTAATACTTGTACCATGGATGTGTTTTAGTTTGGAGCATGGAAACGTTTTATTTAACACTTCTATTATATTTCTTTTCTCACGTTTTGTTATATTGTATAATTCGTACATTAATCGACCAAATATTTAGTCAATAGTAATTATTACCACAGTACCGGTCCGTGCAAGTGGGAGCCTGGTAATCTGTAAAACAGTTATCACTAGTATGGATACCAGTCTCTCACAAAGGAATGTAAACAATGTTAACGGTATAACACTACTTATTAAACAAATTACCTGTATTTTCCTTTGTGATGAGAAAAATAAATAATCATTTCATTTCTTTCATTTCAGTTTAACATACTTTTTATGTTATTTTTATTATAGCTGAGATAAGCCGACAAAATCCAATAAACTTGTATTCTTTTAACATATAACTCATTTTTATTACATTTTAGTCACCTTGAATTTAAGCATTGGGTTCGCTGAGATCAAGCCGGATATAAGAGATATAATATACAGGATGTTCGTGAGGAGGGAGACAAGGGGGTTTAACGCACTTGAGTTATATAACCAGCATTTTCTTTTTGAATAGACAATTTTTTTAGGCATAAAATTCATAATACCGCTGGTGTAGGCTGTTGGATTCATAATCCATACGATGTATATATTTAGATAACACGAACAAACCACAAAAACAAATGAAACACATCTTGCGATAATAAAGACTATTGACATCTAATAATATTAATTTCATGAATGGTGGGGTCTAGTCTTATGAAATGAGTGCTGGTAGTAATGCAGTAACATGAGACTGTGTTTGGTGATTTTCTGGCAATATATGCACGGAATCAAGACCACGAGGATAAACTAGTATTACATGAAAAATAATTATATTAGTTTACTCATTAAAGCCTGTAACAAGCCTTAACTTTTTAATTAAGTAACAAATGTTAAAGTTTGTAATGAGCCTTAACTTTTAAACGAAGTCACGTTTGCCGACATAATATGGTTCGACTAATTCTGTGAATGTTGAGTTTTCAATGTTTATTTCTAAATGAGTTTTAAAGTTTATGTTACGAGTTTTATTGAAGTTCGTGCGTGGATATCGCTGGATTACGCTCGTTGGTTTAACGATTTCGACGAATGATATAACTAAACTAAGTAATAATTGGTGTAGATTTTTTTTATAGCAAAAGTTTTCAAATGGACATAAGTTACAATTGCATATTATTTATTTGTTGAGCTTAATAAAATCCGGCTCGAAGGACCATTTTTTTACTAATAGAACTAAAGTATCATTCATTTGATTTTAAGAGTTATGTATTAATAGCTATTGATAATTCCTGTTACTAATGATTTTCATCCATGAGATTCCAAGTGGTTGAATACCTCGTACCTTGGGTACTTGTTAAATCCTATACATCAATATAAGGTATCGCGTTCGCGATTGGATAATAGCAAGTGCGTACTTAGACTGGCATTCATTTGATGTTTCCGCTGATAAGAATCTTGTAATTATTGCTGCAATTTCTTGTTACGAAAGCTACGTTTCTAAAGTGTATTCCCTCGTCTGTGGATCGTGTTCGTACCTTGTTAATTAAACTCAAGCTTTCACACATAAGTGTCGTCTGAGCCTAGAAGTATGTGCTGTGACACCCAAGGACTGCGTATACGTACTTTGATAGTTCTTTGCTATTAAAGTTTAACAATGTTGGCGAATTAAATTAAATAATTCGTGCTATTTCAGTGTGGTTTTTTATTCATTTTTAATGTATTATCACAATATATATATTTAAGGTATATATTTTTTTATTGATAAGAACAGATTGGACTCATCTGTCCCCAATATTTAATTTCATCTTATGACGTCATTACACACATCCCACGTAATAGTCGTGGATACTTGTTTTTTTAACAAGCTTTTTAGAAGATATTGTTGCTTGGTGGTAGATATATGATTAGTGGGTGGAGTATATACGAGCACAAATCCCTACATATATAATACATTATGCCCTTGCCTTTGAGATTTGCCACTGTAGTCGAAATATAGCCAAGAAGACTAGTAAAAGTATTATATAAGATTATGTACGTGAAAAAATAATTAAAAATAAAAATAATTGATCCTTGAGTCATGTTTAACAGCGGGATAGAATGTAATAAAACTTGGTATCATGATCGCTATATAACATTAACTGGCTCGTTTTCCTAGTGGCTTGCTTGTGAGGCTGCAGATCCTGAGGTTCTGGATTCAAATCTTAGGTTGGGATATGAAAACAATATTGGATATTCTATTAAGAAACTCTGTGTGTCTTTGAGTCTGGAAGTTCATGGTGTTTATTTACATTACGTTGGTTTATAAAAGTGCTTGGCTTACGGAACCACATGTGCTATTCTTTTATATATATAGATGTACAATTAGCATCCAAAATTGTCAAGTCTTATATAACCTCGAATTAGTCTCAATAAAAATAGAGCACCAAATCATACAATTTGATGTAAATTACTTGAGTAATTACTTTTAAAAATGAAAATAACACAATTGAACACTTTTAACAAATCACAAGTCGTGCTAATAATGAATTAAGGACCTTACCTCTCTGTCCATTAACAACATGGCGGCTTGAGAATACCGCCCGTTCTTTTTACAACGCTTTTGTAAGGATTAACTAATCTCTTAACTTACTATATTTTAGATAGTTCGTCAAAATAAAGTTATAATAATAATAATAATATCCTGGAACATTATTCACACACGGCCATCTGATCCCACACTAAGCAGAGCTTGTACTATGAAAACCAGACAACTGATATACTTACATAGACTACTTTTCTTTTGTAAATAAATACTTATAAAGTTAAAGCGCATATCTAAATGTAATTTGTTTACTTTATTATATAGTACGGCTTTACATTTAAGTGTACAATTTACATTTACCTTTATTTACTAAAGCATCGCTACAAAACATTTGATATCATTTATGGAGATCAAAGTGATTTATCAGACGTGTGATTGGAAATTTACCATCAAGCAACATTGAACCTTCTATCTGTAAGATAAGGTACGTTTTCCATTGTCGAAATACACTTTTAGGGAATCTAGTTTTCCGCGGAATATCACTTACCGTGTTAATGACTAGAAGTAGTGAAATTTTGGAGACGTTATATTTTATTATGAACTTTGGCAGGATTTTATTCTGAAAATATAAATAAGACAGACAATATGACACGTGTTGGGACAGTACTATCTATAAACTTTGACAGTGTAAGAAACATTAAAATATGCTTTGTCCCTTGTGCCTGTAAATTACACTCTGAGGGAGTCGAATGGAGTGTAATCAAGTTTCAGTGTGTATATGTGCCCCTCCTGACCGATGCCAGCGAAAACACATGCCCTCTCTATTCTATCACTCTCATAATCTGATGGAACAGCAATCTATCACTACCGGAAGGATCAGGCGCAGGAGGCACGGGATTGTACAAATTTTCAAATTTCAAACTCTGGGCTATTAAGATTTTTGCAGACATTTTATCTGCCATATATCAATTTCACAAAAAATATACAAATACTTCATTGCTAGTGTTAGTGAGATTTGTCGGTACATATCAAGATTACACGAAGATTACACGAACATACCACAAACACTAACATCAAGTAAAGTTCAAGTAGTATATTACGTCAACTAGACAGATTATTCTTTATTGAATTTCTTAAAATATTGGACTTAATTACATACCTTGATCATGATATATTATTTGTTCGTTCTTCCCAGCGGTAATAGCCGGGTCAGAGTAATAAAAAGCAACGAGTTTTTTTTCTGTCAAGAACTTCTTTATGATGTTTCCGTAGTTTTGAATTTGGTAGTTACGAAGCACTTCTGGTGCAAAGCATTAAGAGAAAATCTTAAATTATTTATAATATTATTCCATCCGTTCTGCTCATCGCGATGACGTCGTACGCGAGTGTATGTGATACCGGTCGAGTGTAGTCGAGTATTACATAATATGCGTTTGTACACACTTAAGCACTATATTAATTAATGCGCAGTTGGTTAGTGTTGAATGGTAGATGTTAATTTGATTAGGAGATTTTTTTATAGCATAGGCATGCGGACTAGCATATGGGCCAACTGATGGTAGGTGATCACCAACGCCCATAGACATTGCCATTGTAAGAGATGTTAACCATCGCTTACATCGCCAATGCGTCACCAGCCTTGGGAACTAAGATATTATGTCCCTTGTGCCTGTAATTACACTGGCTCACTCACCCTTCAAATCGGAACAGCAATACCAACCAAGTGCTGCTGTTTTGCGGTAGAATATCTGATGAGTGGATGGTATCTACCCAGACGAGCTTGCACAAAGCTCTACCATCAAGTATCATCTAGTACCATCAAGTAAGAGTTTATCAGATTATTTTATTTCTCAGCTGAAAAAACATTTTATTCGTAACTCCACTCCACAAAGTGATATAGACAAAATTGCTTTCAATAAATTACACAATAAATTATTCCATCCATTCACACTTAACGGCTTAACGGCTTAAGCATTTGTTAACCAATACGAGAGTGTTGATTATTGTATATTACCCAATTAAGGAGACGAATTTATTGAATTGTAATTATGTTTGTTTATGTCAATTTTTAACGTGAAACCGCTTAAATTATTTCGTGGCTATAATTCGAATTTGGTAACTTTGTATATATAAATTGAAGTACAAATTGTAGGCAAAAGTATCGCTTTAAATCTGCAAAAAGCAATTATCTGAATGAAAAATAGAACCGACTCCAAATTTAATTCGAGCCCATAAATATTTCATCCCCAATTTTTTCACGTTTTATTTATTAAGACGCCAACGTTGTGTACTAAAAAATATATAAATTAATGCGTATTTAAAAGTAGTGTTACAAAGCATACAATAATTATAGGGAAACTAAACACGCAAAAAAAACGTTGTTGCTCACTTAATTTTTGAATTTACTGACTATAATTATTATAATGCTAAACATTATAATATAACCTAAACATACAACAACAACAACAAGAAACCTAACTATGAATAAATAAATCAGAACGAGAAAGAATCACTAAGTTAAATGTCTCCACTAGAATATTAATTAAAGTGAACATGAATGTGTATATTTTTTAAAAAACATTGTAATCATTTTACCCAAACGAAGTCTGGCACAGATAATGAATAATGTCCTAAGACTGCTATCGGCTTTTCCAAAAGAGATCGTTAGAATCTAAGAAATATTATATTGTTCGGTTGATTGGGATAAATATAATACTTGAATGGCCGGCGCGGTATTCTCAACGTCACGATATTGATTATATAATATTAAGCAATTTATTTATATAACTATTTTCATTAAAAGCAAGTTAACACCGAATCTACATAATATGTATATAAAGGGTTCAGGGTGCGGCGTTGCGTTTCAAATTTCGGGAAATTATTATCGTACTAGCTAATCGTCCCGACTTCGCATGGGTTGATAGAGATTGAGGGGGCATAAGAAGATAAATGTATTTTGAATTTGGTTTGCGTAATATCTGTTCGTAGTGAATACGTCGGGGAAATTGTAACTGTGACAAATTTGAAGTCAATCGAACGGATAGATTAGGAGGTCTCGTGATGAGTGGTATTTCGCTTATATACAGGCTGTAACAAAATTCGTGTCCGACCCGTGAAGTGGTTATTAGGTATCGCGTGTCGGTTCTATTTATGTAATAATTTTTAAAATACTAAGCAAAAAAATTTATTAATTGTATTTAACGTCACTGTTGATGGTAAAAACGTGGACTACTGAGGTCATGACCTCGTGTCTTAGCTACCCGATAGGTAAGAGCTATCGAGCGCTATTGCCCGCATCTGTGTTGCAAAGTAATTTTCGTCATTTAATCAAAATTATTACATAAATAGAACCGACACACGATACCTAATAACCAATTCACGGGTCGGACACGAATTTTGTTACACGCTGTATATGTATAGATTTATATATGAAATCGGAAAAACGTTGAAACGAGCCATTACGCACGTAAATTATTTATTTACTAGACTAATAAATTACAGACATAAAGAACATTTTATATTCTACGGTTGGCGGTGAATTTTCTATGAGTTCAGTGTTTATGGGCGAAGATCACCTTCGTAATGTCACTAAGCAGGGGGTTACATTATATATAAAGTATTCGGTTGTAAATTGTTTTTTATAAGTATTTAGTTTCACTTTTAAATTCAGAATATTTTGATCACGACTGTAGCACCATGAAGTTTTGACAACAAAAAAATATTAAAAATACTAATATACTAACAATTTGCCTCCATGCACGAGTACATAACGCTTTAACTAAAAACTTTAAAAATAATGTTGTTAGGTATATTGGAAGAATTATTTATAATGAGATTTTATACAATGATTGGTATTAAAAATATTTAAACACCTGTAACAGATATATTCAAAACTAGCTGCGCCGCGCTTCACCCGCGTATAATTAATAAAAACATAATACATTATTTTATTATTATAATAACACACACGCGCACGCACACAAACACATACACACACACCCATACACACACACCCATACACACACACATATGGCTACTGGTAAATAAATACGTAATTAACGATTTGAAATTAATTTTCATAAGATACCGTAGGGTTTACCGATCTTATATATAGCCTAAAATGTTAGGTTAGGCTTCACATGCTCTAAGTGTGTACCAATTTTCATCAAGATTGGTCAAGCCGTTCTTGAGTTATAAGAAGACATACAGACAGACAAAAATGAAAAAATAATATAATGTGAATCACTGCATCATAAAACGACTATTTATCACAAAATTAGGTGAAAAAAAAATTGTACAGACAGAACCAATAGATTTATATAATAGTATAGACGAATAAAACAAAAAAATATATATACATACGCCTGCGTGTTACACATGTAAGATATAAAAAGTAGCCTGTCTTATATCGGTGTTCAAGTTTGTTTTATACAAAATTTCATCAAAATCCGCTTAGTGGTTTAACCGTAAAAGACAGATCGACAGGCTTTCGCATTTATAATTTTAATATAAATTGAAACATCCGAATTTGTGCCAGCCTACTATTTGTAGGCTAAAAATAACAAACATCATATAGAACATAACATAAAGTTTTCGTCTAAATAAATAATACATTAACGTACTATAATTTATATATCATTTATTTATTTATTTATTTATTTAAAACTTTTTTGCCCACCACATTGTGTAGTTTGACAAAAGGCGGACTTAATGCCTAAAGGCATTCTCTACCAGTCAACCTTTAGGCTAAGCGGAAATTCGTGAAGGCGGTAATTGATTTTGAAAAATATAGATACATACAAATATAACGACAAAAAATAAAATAAAATACAGAGTTATTATATATATATATGTGAACAATATATACATATATATATATACATATATATATATATATATATATATATACATATACATACATATATACACATATATATACACATACATACATACATACACACATACATACATACATACACATACATACATCCATACACACACACATACATACAAATATACATATAAATAATAATGCATTATAGATGTCAGAGATGAAGAGAACTAGGAGTTTTCTGACAAGATATGCTCACGGAGACGAGTCTTGAAAGTAAGTTTAGAGGTGGCTTTCCTTATATGCTCAGGTAATTTGTTCCATAATCGGACAGCTTGAACGGAGTAAGAATTAGAAACGAAACCAGAAGAATGAATAGGAACAGAAAGAAGGTAAGAATCGTTAGAGCGTAGCTGACGATTGTGATTATCACGCAAAAATTTGAACCTGTCTTTCAGATAATTAGGAGAGAGAGGGTCAAAGAGAATAGAGAAAAGAGAAGACAGTAATCGGAAGTCTCTACGTTGTCGAATAGTAAACCATTTTAATTTGTCACGATACTGAGAAATATGATCGAACTTACGAAGACAGAAGATGAAGCGCAAAGAGTTATTTAAGAGACGGTCAAGTTTATTCCGATGAATTTCGTTAAGGTCGGAATAACATACGTCTGCATAATCGATTATGGGAAAGACCAAAGCGTGCACAAGTAATATCTTAGTCTTGATGGGAAGGAAATTTCGATCATTCCCATAGCCAAATAAATGCAAATTAATGTATATATCCGCTTTATAATTGTAGGAAATCGGATTATTATTCAATTATCATTTATTTACAAATAGAATATATTATTTTGGATACCAACCTCGGATTTGTGGTATTAGGGACGAGGATCTCGACCAATTCCAACACTGTCTAGTAAAATAGTGCGGACGATACATTTGTGTGTGTGTGTGTGTATGTAAATAATGAAATTAGTTTATTGTGTCTATAACATAACTAGCGTGTTATTCGCGGCTTCACTCGCGTGAAAAATATCAGAATATCTAAATACCAATTTGATTTGCTCGTTCTTCAAAAATGAAGGATTTTCATATAAAATTTCAACCCGTTTTTCATTTAGGATTTTATTGGTATTTTCAATAACCCTTCCTTAGTGTTAACCTATTGTGTACAAGGAATCTGTATTCAAGTTTTCATGCTAGCCCCAGAAGTTTGGGTGTTTCGTTGACATATCAGTCAGTTACTCTTTCATTTATAATATATTTAGCATCCAGAAGTGAAAACTGATTTTATAAAAACCACGAATTGGTCTATTCAAAAATAGAACATCAAAACATGCAAATTGATGCAAATTACTCACTCAATTAATCTTTAAATCCAAATATTATCATATTTGAACACATCACAAATAACAAGTCACGCCAATAATGGATTAATTACTTTAAATTTATGTGCACTAACAAGATGGCGGCGGTTTGAAATTAGCGCGTTTCTTTTTTTTTACCAGCGCTGTTGTATGGACCAAGGAGTCCCCTACCTGTATATAATATAAGCAAAAATATAATAAAAACATCGATAGTTTAATTAAGTCTTAATACGAATAATTTAATTTCTATTCAATTAAAAAAATACTAGTAGGTACGTCTTGTGTTCGGAGACCTTATATTATTTGTTAGCACTGGCAGTCAATTAAAACAGTCAAAGAAGGATAGGATTGCGTAGAACGTTCGCAAAATATAAAATATAGAAAAATAACACTAAGATTGGACAATGTTTTAATGGAAACAATATATTATTTAAGGAAATACGCTGGTTTTTAGTAAAAGGAAATGATTATGAAGCTTCTATAATTATGTATCTGGAAATCCGCAGTTGAGCGTGGACGGCAGAGCAGTGGAGGCCTTTGTATGCTACCAGTTAACATTTAGAACATTCTAGTCCTTTTCTTTATAACGATAATGATATACTTTTGTAAACCAAGACAAAAACATTTGTAAATAACAAAAGGCGACCGAGTCTTTACGGAGAGGCATCTTCAAAGCAACGTTTGAAAAAAAAAACCTATTATTAATATTAGTCTCTAAGATTGTACATATATAGCTCAATAGAAACCGTTTGTCTGTCATATTGAACAGATTTATCAAAAGTGTGAGCAATAGTAAAGATACACAAAAATGCTTTTTTTATTTTTGTCTGTCTCCATATGTCACGCTAATCACCAAAACTGCTACACGGATTTTCTTACGAAAATTGAATGCGAGTCAAGCAAGTTAATATATTTTATAAATAATTTTAAATTCGTCTTCTAAGAATTATAATACGAAAGTTTTGTGATTTGTCCAATAAACCGTCGCTCACACGGACCAATTCCGGGGACCAACTAATACGGAATAAAGTGTAATTTGTAAGCGTTAACTTTGATGTAGTATAATCGAATTGTATAATATTTCGATATATACATAGCGATGTAAGTCCACTGAATCGCGCTTACATTGGGTAGCTTAAAAATAGTAATCTTATGATGTGGAAACAAGATGTTTGTGACATAGCATGGTACTTCGTGTAGGAGCGCTTCCCACCTCACCGACTTCGTCCTGAGCCGAGGTGTGATCTCACAGGATACACCCTCAGGAGGGACGTCAAGCGGAGCCCAAGATGGCTCAAATTTCAAGGTGGAGTCTAGTACTCGCCCCAACGCCCGGTGATGCTGTTAACGCCAGTAGGGCCAACAGCATAAACACATTCAGAAAAAAAAGAAAGTTATTTGTCAACTATATTACCCAACAAAAATCGATTTACAGTTTATGTAGCATACCGTGGGTCTCCCAGATTATTAATGTTTTATTTATATCTTGCCAAGCTGGATAAGAATGATATATGGTCGAAGCATCGAAAGATGTCCCCTGATTGTATTAATCGATATAATCTTGATTTATAGAGATGGACTCGGAACAACTTAGCCGAGACAAAGACCATACTCTTGTGGTTAGAACTCGTGAATCAACCGATGATCGTGGGTTCAACCCGGTCTAGCACCACTAAATTTTCATGTGCTTAATTTGTGTTTATTATTCATTTCGTGCTTGACGGACTGATGGTGAAGGAAAACATCGTGAGGAAACCTGCATATGTCTAATTTCACTAATATTCTGCCACATGTGTGTGGCAGCCAACCCGCATTAGAGCAGCGTGGTGGAATAAGCTCCAAACCTTCTCCTCAAAAAGGAGAGGCCTCAGCCCAGCAATGGGACATTCACAGGCTGTTAATGTTACTTGGAACACGTGAATCTTATTTAATATGGAGTTCAAGCGAAGTAAATTATCATGTGCTTTCATTATGTATGTTAGTTAGTCCACAGGGTAAGAAAACATAATTAGATGAGTCACCCAATAGTTCGCCTAATTTGATAAAAAAAACTTCAAAAACCAGGATCAACTACTTTTATAGTGCGACAGTTAAAGAGATAGATACGATTTCACATGATAATTCGTAAGTGCTTTTAAGAGCCGAGTGAAGTATATTTTTAGACCATTCATTCATTTATTTCTTTGCTATCATTACCGCCTACCTCATATCCTATGAGTAAGTTCCTTATGCCTGGAAGATATCCCTCTGTAGCAATAAGGTCATCAAAGTTGTTATGTTAATTGGGTTATTTATATTACTTGGTGGTTGTGCAAGCTCGTTTGGGTAGGTAACACCCACTCATCAGATATTCTACCGAAAAATAGCAGTACTTGGTATTGTTGTGTTCCGGTTTGAAGGGTGTGTGAGTCAGTGAAATTACAGGTAAAAGGGACATAATATCTTAGTTTCCAAGGTTGATGGCGCATTGGCGATGTAAGCGATGGTTAACATCTCTTACAATGCCAATGTCTATAGGCGTTGGTGACCACTTACCATCAGATGGCCCATATGCTAGTCCGCCTACATATACAATAAAAAAAATGTATAAAAATACGAAACATAGTTAATTAACTTTATTAATATATGAATGTGAAAAATGTACGTTTTTAATTAAAAAGCTGCGTATGGTGAACATGAAGGAGCTAATTGGACGGATGAACACGTGACCCCATTCAATGAATCGTCCTTACAGAAGCTGCGTCCGCTGAACGGGGAAAGGCGGCTTAAGCCAACGTGCCGATTAAGTATTGAACCTTTGTAATTAATGTGTATAACTGCAGTGTTTCTTAAAGTTGTGATTAATTTTAATAATGATATAGATAACAGTCTGGATTGAGACATAAAAATTGCTTGAAACGCCAAAATATTTACCGCCTTATATACGTTGTGAACCAACTATTGACTTATGTTATAAAAAAAGGTTGTATCTATGTATATAGTTTTGTGGTGAACAATAAAGTATGTTCTATATATCAATCTAATATCCATCGAAGCTTTATAGACTAAAGCATCCAGTGGAAAATTAGCATCTTCTAAAGCTACGCTTCATGTGACTTTCGCAGATTTGTTCGCAATCTATTAGGCATTTACATATTTTTTGCTAAAGAAAAATGCACGTTAATATATGAGTATAAAGTTCAATTTATATTGCCATAACAATTTTGAGAGAGAAATAATTCAGTTATCTGTTTTACCTAATAGGAAATAAACGATTGGACCCAAAACTTTAGATAAAGCTTGGGCCAATCCTTAAAGTTATTTTAAATAATATTTGTTAGGAATTTGAAAGAAAAGTTTAAAAATAGATTTTAATTTGTTTACGAATGTTATATTTGTATACATTTATTGGATTTTTATTTTAAATGTTACGAACCGATTGGCGTGATAGGTTAGATATTTTCTTTTCACGCCGCAGGTCGTGGGTTCGATTCACACCCAGGACAGACATTTGTGTGCGTGAACATGTCTGTTTGTTCAGAGTCTGGGTGTAATTATCTATATAAGTATGTATTTACAAAAGAAACGTAGTATATGTAAGTATATCAGTTGTCTGGTTTCCATAGTACAAGCTCTGCTTAGTTTGGGATCAGAGGGCCTTGTGTGAATAATCTCCCAGGATATTATTATTATTATATAGGTTGCTTAATAAATCACCTGATGGTAAGTAGTAACTACTGCTTATAAACATTGGCACTGTAAGAAATATTACCCATCCCTTGCATCACTAATACACCACTAATCTTGGCGACTATGATATCTCTTATGGACGTTTTTATACTGACTCACTCACCCTTCAAAATGAACCACAACAGTACTAAATATCACAATATGCTGCGGTAGAATATTAGAGAAGTTGGTGTTATCAACCATAGTTTTTAAAAATACTATCAACTAATATGAAATTAATTTTACAATTCTGGTCATTTGGGGGCACCCAACACCCCTACTTTGTACTTAAAATATGTCATTATGAAAAATCTTGAAAATAATTGTGTTACTTCTATTTCGAGGGATTTTTATTCCTACCCAATTTATACTATAATATTTTTCAAAGCTTCATTATACTGGATCCGAATTCTTTAGCATGGAATTAATATATTTTTCTTAATTATTTTTCTTGTCTAGAAATCTTCGTAAAATTTTTTATAAGCAAATACTATTTCAGTATCGTTTTACCGAGAATACGAAATTGTTCGAGACTAAATTTAAATTATAATTCTAAACGAACAAAAAAAAAAATAGTAACTTAAAATATTTTTCTTTAACCAGAATTTTTGAAATAAATTCATTTACACTTTTTGAAAGAGGATCTCATTTCTCTACGTTTGAATAACCAAGATTTTATTTAGGCATCATCGTAGTCTGCTCTTATAATATTCAATAGAGGAATGTTTTGCTATCGGCTTGTACTTTTTCTTGCATTAAAATTAATTTAAGTATGTACTTAATGAATTGAAAAAAAATATACTAGTTGGTTTTAATTATGAGGCTTATAATAAAGCTGGGCCAATAATAATTGGTCCGGACGCTTTCCTAGTAAGTTGGCTTATATATATTCTTAAAATTGTCTCTATATAATTTTTATGCTGTTGATTATGTAAAAATTGTTTTGGCCAAATAAAAAACAAGCCACGTATTTTATATTAAATAATAATAATAATAATATCCTGGGACATTATTCACACACGGCCATCTGACCCCAAACTAAGCAGAGCTTGTACTATGGAAACCAGACAACTGATATACTACATATAATACTTCTCTTTTGTAAATAAATACTTATATAGACAATTACACCCAGACTCAGGACATACAGACATGTTCATGCACACAAATGTCTGTCATGGGTGGGAATCGAACCCACGACCTGCGGCGTGAAAGGCAAGTATCTTACCAACCACGCCAACCGGCTCGTCAATAAACTATAATTATGTATTAGCTTTCACTTTAGCTCGATAATTTATTTATCAAAAGATATAATTAAGGTGTTTTTATTTACTTAAATTTTATTTTATTGTAAATTTAAGTTCCATTATGAATTATTGATGTTAATCAAATTGATAATTTACGAACAAGTACGCGATTATATACAGTTATAAATCGTTTTACAAGATAAAATTTAATGTAAATCATTGGTTAGAAAGTATATTCTATCGAGAAATGAAACAAACACAGTAATATAAAATCAACATAATATTAGGTCCTTACATATGAAATTAGCGTTTTGTCGTACTGATCAATTTGATCTGAAATATCTCCTCTTTGGCGAAGAATTCCAAATTCAAATTTATAAATTCATTTAGCTGGTACATTTGAGTTTTGAAAACAGTCATTCATTTGTTTTTTCCTCATTATTTTTTTCTTTGGCGTCGCTTATTACCGTACAATGGAAAACATGAAATATCGGTATATTTACGAGTACGAGCTCTACCGTGGCACCAGCGCTGCAGAACCAACACCAGATGGCAACAGAGCACGGTACGTTTTTGGTTTCAACGTTTCCGTTCTGGAAATTTCGACCTTCAGAACTAACCCCGTGGACGGCCGGAGACCAAAGTGGAAAATGAAGAATTAAAGGCTATTGTGGAAGCGGATACATCACAAAGCACTTCAGAGATAGCTGCAGGCTTCGGGGTAAGTGATAAAACTGTATTAATCCACTTGAAGCAAATCGTGAAAGTAAAAAAACTTGAACGATAGGTACCTCATGAATTGAGTGAATCGAACTTGCAAACACGCGTCGACTGCTGTGTTACTTTACTCAACCGACACAATAATGAAGGGATAATAAGGGATTTTAAATCGAATCATTACTTGTGATGAAAAGCGGATACTGTACGATAATCGGAAGCGCTCGTCGCAATGGCTGAACCCTAGAGACCCAGCCAAATCCTGCTCTAAACGAAAACTGACTAAGAAAAAGTTACTTGTGAGTGTTTGGTGGACTAGAGCCGGTGTCGTTCACTACAGCTTTCTAAAATCTGGCCAAACGATTATGGCAGATATCTATTGTCAGCAACTGCAAACCATGAAGGAAGAACTAGCTGCTAAACAACCCAGATTGGTCAATCGCTCTAGGCCACACACTGCATAA
Source organism: Nymphalis polychloros (assembly GCA_905220585.2). Taxonomy (NCBI): domain Eukaryota; kingdom Metazoa; phylum Arthropoda; class Insecta; order Lepidoptera; family Nymphalidae; genus Nymphalis; species Nymphalis polychloros. The sequence goes on along the minus strand of HG992264.1, from coordinate 1,752,691 downwards.
CAAATAACCACTAACTTAGATAAGGCAATTGGAATGTCTGCGACATCCACCGTACTCCCCGGACCTTGCTCTAACAGATTACCATTTTTTCCGGAATTTGGACAACTTCGTACAAGGAAAAAAATTCAACTCCGACGCGGCAGCATTCCAACCCTCCTTCAAAGAGTTTATTGATTCTCGCCCCATGGTTTTTTTAGTAAAAGGTTCAATGAACTACCTATGAGATGGCAAAAGTGCATAGATAACAATGGTGCATACTTTAATTAATTAAATATATTTTACAAAAAAAAAATGACTATATTCCTCCGTACAAAACATATTCGCCAATTTCATATGTAAGGACCTAATATTATACACTTAATTTTATGTATCCTCTATGAAAATCAACTATGCTAACTCCAAGCTGTTTCATCATTTACAAGAACATGAAATTCACGCTATTAGTTTATACTATACTAATATTATAAATGCGAAAGTCACTGTCTGTCTGTTACGCTATCACGGCTATACCGTACGGCTGAACCGATTTTGATGAAATTTAATATGAGGCAAGCTTGAACCCCAAGGGGCAAATACTAGTAATATTAAATATAACTATTCCGAAAGCATTGCATCCTCTGATATAAGTTTGATGTTCAGGGTTACCTGGTAGTACTGTACTAATTAAAAAATAAAACCACCGAATATGTACTGCTGACCAGATAGCTTTATTGTTCAGTCAATTTAAATTTAAGGCCAAGACTTATTAAGTACTTACAAAAATAAATAGTTATAGCGCGATGTAAAATACAACTAGCACCATCTATTAGTGAAAAGAAAAATCAAAATTGGCATAATGTAATTTGATCTTGAACATAAATATATATATTGGTTGAGTTTTTTTTAAATATTAACTGAAAATATTTGCAGTAATGACAATATAAAATGCTTAGAAAACTGCGATAACTTTATTCTTAGATTTTTTTTCTCTTAAACGTCGATCCGCTTAAACCCACGGACACAAACGAGCCGACTTCGGATTTATAAAGCATTTATGTCAATCCCTCGAGATTCTGACACCAGTGATATGATTATCCCTTTTTTCCAAGCAATATTTATTGTCTTAAGCCGACTTCGAAAAAGGTTATAATTTTAACGTATACATTTTAGATTACGTTACAAATTTTTTTTTATATGGCAAGCTTAAAAAATTTTTGACGGCATAGTAATATTTAATTCCATCCTCACCACCTCGATGTCTGGAAATCCACAACAGCGCGATTTTCAAAGCATTTCCTGCCTCGCACAACCACACGGTGGGACCAGCTTTCGCCGGCGACTTTTCCAAACCGATATGACATTGCAACCTTCAAGAAAAGAGCGTACTCCTTTCTTAAATGCCGGCAACGCACCTGCAAGCCCTCGGCTGTTGCAGATGTCCATGGGTGGTGGTAGTCACTTTCCATCAGGTGAGCCTCCTGCTCGTTAGCCCTTACATAAAAAAGTCAGGTCTACTGTTAATATTGAAAATTGTGTGTGACCCTTTAACATTGATCAGGCTTGATCGATTTTGATGATGTCAATTATGTTATCATCTTGATGTGTTTCAACATATTTTTCTTTAACATAACCTCAACTTGTTATTGTTTATAATATAATACCTATACAATCGCTACTGTGTATTATTATTTATTTATTTAACACTTTATTGCACAACAATATATAAATAACACAAGAGTTAAAGGAAACAGTCTATCAACAAAAAAAAATGGTGCGCAAAGGCGGTCTTATCGCTTATAGCGATCTCTCGAAGACAACCTTTGTTGGAAGGAGCTTTGTAAGAGAACAGGTTAGTGCAAATTTGATAAGGAGATATTTTAATAAGAACAATTTTAATAAAACACATACAGAATATAAAATTAAATATAGATAATTATAAATGTTTAATTTAATGATTATGTTTAATTTGTGTTTATAATTATTCATCTCGCGCTCGATACTATAAGCAAACAAGAGGAAGATTTCATTATGATATTAGAAGACTTCTAACATCAGAACTCCAGCTGCTGTTACTAAGAACTTCTCGACGGAAAACCTAAACAGCTTATTATTGGCTACACTTATAAAATGCTAAATCTCGCCTATAATTCGTGTCCAATGCTCAAGTAAAATTGGCACTACGAAGCATTGATACGACAGCTGTTCAGAAATAATATTATTAAAAAGTTATTGCTCTCTCGTTTATTTTATAATCAGTTCTCCAAAGGTTGCCTGAAAGAAACCACTGCTTTAATGATAAGGCTTCCTGTTGTATCTCATATTTTGTAAATATAAATGTATATTTTAGTTTTCTAAAAGTCTTGGTGTGCAATGAAGAGTATATAAATAATAATTAAAAATGTAATTTCGTTAATCTAATAAAAAATAATGTTAATCATGAAAGGCTAATTTATTATTACAATGCAGTTGATACGCGCGTTAGTCAATCAATTCTCTCATGAACATATTGATAAGCTATACAAAATCTCCAAAAGTATATTTTTAAAATTTAAAAGTATATATCGTAATATAAGTCCATATATATCTATTTTTACGTCATTTATAAAATGATAATTGTCAATTTGACTATAATAAGATTTATACCAATTGTAACATAACTCTAATTCACAAAGCCAGTAAGTTAATGCTGTCTATCTTAATGCAGCTAAGTAAAGATAGTAGCTAAATATCTCAGTGCGGTTGTTCCAGCTCGAGCCGTCAAACAGTAATTAATGGATTTTCAATTCACACCATACATAATATATTTTTCTCTCGCCCAAGCGTAAGTAACATTCTATGTATAGACATCTTTCTCTCATTTAATTTATCCCTTAACTTGAGTTATTATCTTTTCTAAATTTTTATAACAAATAATATGTCGCATACTTTGTTCGTGTGATATTCTAACTTTTTGGTTTGTATTACGTATTTGATTATGATTATTGTCGTTATATGATAGTTTGCAAGATTTATAATATAAACCATTGAAAAGTAGATAACTAAATGGCAAATATCGTTTGATGTCAAAGCAAATTTTGTTTCCACGAAAATAATTCAAACAGTCATTGCAAATAAAGTTAAATACCGAATGAGTTGAATTGCATTTATTGAGTGGGAAAAATATAATATATAGTTTGGGCGGACTAAGTCACTTGGTGTAAGGACTATTGTCCACCTTTCATCAGATATTCTACCGTTAAACAGCAATGTTTAGTTGGGTTCCGGTTGGAAGTGTAAGTGATACAGGCGCAAGGGACATTACATCTTAGTTCTGACTACTACATCTTAGTTGACTGCCTCGTTGGTCCAGTGGCTAGATATAAGGCCGCAGACCCGGTGGTCCTGGGTTCAATTCCCAGGTCGGGCCAATAAATAGTTATTGGGTTTTTCTGTCAGAAAATTCTCAGTAGCAGCCCGAAGTCTGGAAGTTGGAAGTGTGTACACTCCCGTGCCACGGAAAGCACGTTAAGCCGTTGGTCCTGCGCCTGAACTCTTTCCGGTCGTGTCGGATTACCATCCCATCGGATTATGAGAGCTAAGGAAAAGAGAGTGCACCTGTGTTTGCGCACACACTTGTGCACTATAATATGTCCTGCGCAGTTGGCTAATCTCTCTTGAGATTGGCCGCCGTGACCGAAATCGGTCTGGAGGACCTTATTACATCTTACTTCCCAATATTAGTTAATATTCCTCAAATCGCCCATGTCTATGGGCGGTGGAGATATATTTCGTCAAAAAAAGTTTATTATGCATTCTTCAGACAAAACAAATAATATAATTTTAACTTAAGTCTCACTCTACATAATTCTAGATTACTAATTATGTAGCTTCATATGAAATCACTTCGTTAAATCTTCTCTCTGTGTTATGAACCCTATTGTCGACGTACAATTGACCTTTATGAGCTGAAAGGGTAAAATTACGATCCATTCAGTCCTTTATTACAAGATAACAGGATCATATCTCGGGGCTGGTCATCTTCCTGTTTATGTATATATAACTCGGAGAACTTGATATAGGATTAATACAATCTAATCTAATAAAAAAAAGTAAAGGAACAGCCTTTGAATGTCCCACAGCTGAGCGCAGGCCTCTTCCATTGGGGAAAAGTTGTGGAGTTTTTCATCACTCTGATCCAATGCTGATGTTGCAGAATTTTAGTGAAATTTGAAACTTGCAACAAATTAAGTACATGAAAATTCTGCGTTTTGCCTGTGCTTGCACCCTCGACTATTAGTTAAGATTCACGTGTTTTAACAACTGGGCCATCTCAGCATTTAAATCAATTTTAGCTTAAATTATATAATGCATATTATCAAAAAATAATACAACCAAAGAATACTCTTTATAGCAGGATAAAATATTATAAATAACGTATAATATAAAAGCCGATAAATATCCCATTGCTTTAATTCAGGATTCACATTTGGCAGAATTTAATGCGACACACACTCAGTCTTCGCGATGATTTATTTAAATGAATTATAAACAGAAATTAAGAACATGAAAACGCAGTGATGTTGGTTCATGTTTGAATCCGCAGTATTTTTTTATAGAGTAGGTAGGTAGACGGGCTAATGGGCCACCTGATGGTAAATGGTTACCGCCGCCAACATAAAATGGCAATATAAGAAATATTAACCATCCATTACATCGCGAATGCGCCATTAATCATGGGAACTAATATGTTATATCCCTCATGTATTTACACGGGCTCACTCACCCTTCAAACCGAAACACAATAATACTAAGTTTAGCTGTTTTACGGTAGAATATCTCCCCAGGTGGTATCTCCCCAGGTGAGCTAGCACGAAGCGCTACTACGAAGTAAATCATCATGTAAATGATTAATACAAATTGAAACGCAGAGTAATCTAAAACGTTCCTATATTTTAACGAGATATTAACTTTCAATTAAACCCTAAAAAGCCTGCGGTCTTGAATTCGATGAATGAAATTTTAACGTTGAAATTATACTAACAGTGAATTATCAAGGTATTTAATCATTATACATCGTGGTAAATGTATAAAGACAAATCATAGGTTATATCGTTAAAAGTAATAGTGTAAATTTGTAAGTATGTGTTGGTTGGTATAATCTTGCAACTTATGTCATTTTTAGGCAGTTCTTTCCAATCAAGTAAGTTGATTTCATACATACTGGTGCTTGTCACAATATAATCGTGGTTTATTTTAAACTAAAATTGAGTTTAAAGGTTGCTTTATGATGTAGGAAATAAACTCGTATTAAAATTCATTTCGTAACGGCGAAAGAAAATAATGCCAAGAACACCTCATGCATCGATTATGAGTCTAGTTTGATTGAAGTAACGTTTGGTGAATAATTCATCGTCTTAATAACAAGTCTTTCACGTCATAATTATCAGCATCATTGATATGCACTATAATATGTAGATGTCTCACAGTTGGGCAAAGGCTGTCCGTTTGAGAAAAAGGTTAGAATGGAAGATGCTATTCGACAACCTCAAACAATGGGGATGGTGGACATACATATAGTAGATTTTTATCTAACAAATAAACGTTTTCTCACGCTGTAATCCATCGGACATGAGATGAATTATAATCACAAATGAAACAAATGAATATTCAGTGGTGCATATTGTGGGTTGAACCCACAATCTTCGGTGAAGTTGTACGTGTACTAACTTTTGGAACAGCTCTCTCTCATAAAGATATCAATAAGAACTAGTTGGAAAGAAATTAATAATACATTCTGTATTTCGTATATCATCATGATATATGGCAGATTCCATTCTCTGAACTATATATACAAAGAAACATAATAATAATAGTTCTCCAGCCCGATTTTGGCCATGGCGGCCAATCTCATGAGAGATTAGACAACTGTGCAGGAGATATTATAGTACACAAGTGTGTGCGCAAACACAGGTGCACTCTCTCTGGGAATGCTCTCATAATCGGATGGGACGGAAATCCGACACGATCGGAAAGAGTTCAGGCGCAGGACCAACGGCTTACGTGCTTTCCGAGGCATTGTAAACACTTCCAACTTCCAGACTTCGGGCTGCTACTGAGAATTTTCTGACAGAAAAACCCAATAACTATTTATTGGCCCGACCTGGGAATTGAACCCAGGGCCACAGCGTCTGCGGCCTTATATCGAGCCACTAGACCAACGGGGCAAATTAAGCACATATAACCCCAATATAGTTGTGAAATTATAATTAACATTCATTAATCTGCGCGTTTTTTATATTAAAACATAAATTTGAGAGTTTATTATTAATGTAATTAGTTTCACTGCTATGAATTAAATACAACGAAACAGCGTTCCCGAGAGTGTATGCTTACCGGAAATGTTGGTAATAGCTGAAACGGTAGAGATTAAGTTAAAACTACAAATTCAAACTTGAAGAGGAGGAATTATGAAGGCTAAAATATTGGAGAGTAAAGAAACGAAGATTTTGTTACAATTGATATGCTGCCTATGCTTGTGAGCATAATTTAGCCATTGAATTGAGATGTAAGCTATATCTATATATATATAATTACCATTCACCACGAGCCATCCATCCACCATTTCCTAAGCTATCCGCCGATGTACTTGAAATTTGTCAAACTCCTTCCCCGATGTAGACGCTCACTAAGAACGGATTTTACGCAAGTCACATCCAAAATATTTTTTTCTACTTATATACAGAAGCCGAGATGGCCTAGTGGTAAGAACGCGCGAATCTTAACCGATGATCGTGGGTTCAAACCCGGGCAATCACCACTGGTTTTCATGTGCTTATTTTGTGATTATAATTAACTCGTGCTAGACGGTGAAGAAAAACATCGCGAGGAAACCTGCATGTGTCAAATTTCACTGAAATCCTATCACAAGTGTATTCCACCAACCCGCATTGGAGCAGCGTGGTGAAATAAGCTCGAAGCCTTCTCAAGAAGAGGAGAAGAGGCCTTAGCCCAACAGTGGGACATTCACAGGCTTATACCGTGTGAAACCGGAACGATTAGTTAGGTTAATATATATGTGTATTAAATGCTATATACAGCGTGTAACAAAATTCGTATCCGACCTGTGAAGTGGTTATTAGGTATCGTGTGTTGGTTCTATTTATGTAATAATTTTTGAAATAATAAGCAAAAAATTTATACCGGTTTTTTTTTTTGTTTAATTAATTTTACTCGGTGGCAGAGCTTTGTGACTCGGTGGCAGAGCTTTGTGCAAGCTCGTCTGGGTAGGTACCACCCACTCATCAGATATTCTACCGCAAAACAGCAGTACTTTGTATTGTTGTGTTCCGGTTTGAAGGGTGAGTGAGCCAGTGTAATCACAGGCACAAGGGACATAACATCTTAGTTCCCAAGGTTGGTGGCGCATGGGCAATGTAAGCGACGGTTAACATTTCTTACAATGCCATTGTCTATGGGCGTTGGTGACCACTTACTATCAGGTGGCCCATACGCTCGTCCGCCTACCTATACAATAAAAAAAAAAAAAAAAAAAATGACGAAACACAGGTGCTGGCAATAGCGCTCGATAGCTCTTACCTATCGGGTAGCTAAGACACGAGGTCATGACCTCAGTAGTCCACGTTTTTACCACCAACAGTGTCGTTAAACACAATTAATATACTTTTTAAGTAATTTTTTTGCTTAGTATTTTAAAAATTATTACATAAATAGAACCGACGCACGATACCTAATAACCACTTCACGGGTCGGACACGAATTTTGTTACACGCTGTAGTATAGCTATTGAGCATAACTATATACTATTTGGTGTTGACCATTGAAAAGGGAGGATCCTCCGACCAGACCGGTGTTAGTCTGGTGGGCTACTGCCCGACATACTGTACATAAATATCTCAGTATCTGGACCCGATGGCTTGCCCCCTATTTTTTTGCGGATGTGTCGAATCTCTCTTTCCTTTCCCATTTATTTATTAATCCACAAATATCTATGCAGTGGCGAAATTCCGCAGCGGTGGAAACAAAGTTTTGTAGTACCTGTTTTAAAATCGGGCGATAAGAACAATTTTAAAAACTAAAGACCCATAACGTTATGTATAATTGCTAAAGTCTTTGAAAAAAATATTTATGATTGTGTTTTTCCCATATTAAGACCCACTATAATTCCCCAACAGCATGGTTTCATAAACAAAAAATCTACAGAGTCCAAATTATCTCAATTTGTACACCATGTAACTAAGGCACTCGATCAAGGTTTCCAGGTGGACGTTGTGTATACCGACTGCTCAAAAGCCTTTGATAAAATTTGTCACAACACCCTCATTTGTAAAATTGAAGAATTCGCTATACACGGCGACCTCCTCCGCTGGTTCACTTCCTATCTTAGGGATCGAAGCCAAGCCGTTACAGTTAAGGGTTTTTGCTCTACTTTCGTCCCGGTTTCCTCAGGTGTACCCCAGGGATCTCATCTCGGGTCGCTTCTTTTTAATTTATTCATCAATGATATTATTGCATTGTTTAGGCACGCTTCAATTCTTCTTTATGCTGATGATATGAAAGTTTATAAAATAATTAATAAACCATCTGACTGCAACTTACTACAACGTGAATATTGCAATAATAACTTCTTACAACTGAATGCTAAAAAATGTCAAGTAATTTCATTTTCCCGCAAAAAAATACTGCTTTCTTCAAATATATCTTAAATGATTATTGTATAGAACGGGTCTCCGGGGTGAGAGATTTGGGTGTGAACCTTGATTCTAAGTTAACCTTTAATTTACATTATAGGTATGTGACTGCAAAAGCCTATCGCCTGCTTGGTTTTGTGCTCAGTCAGTAAGGATTTTAAATATATATCAACTTTAGTCCTTCTTTTTAATTCACTCGTTTGATCAGTGTTGGAATATGGTTCGGTCATTTGGAAACCTCACTATAAAGTCAACATCCAAGAGATAGAGAAAGTTCAGCATAATTTTTTAAAGCATTTAAGGTTCAAATGCTCTGCTATTGGTCAAGATGTTTCTGATTTAGTTTCGCTGGAAAAACGTCGTAGTAAGAAGGATCAGATATTTTGATTAAATTGCTTCACAACGTTCTCCATTCATCCTTGGTTGCATTGGTTTCCGATGTCCTAGACAACTTTCGCGAAACAAGTCTTTATTTAATTTACCTGTCACACGTACTAAGTATGCACATAATACCTTTATTTATCGATCGTGTAGCAAGTACAATAAATACTTTGATTCTATTGATTATTTTAATGGTTCAATTCAAAATGTTATTATTAAATAAATGAAATGTCCTAATGCCATATTATAATTTTTGTTATTATTTTTGCCTTTGTATATTTTTGTGGTTTTGTGTACATATTTTTATATTTCTTTATTTATTTGTTTATTATTAATAATTTAATCTTTATTAATTGAATGCTAGTCGCTGTTAGTATGTAAGTTGTAATTTCACACTTCTTTTTTTCTTTTGCTCAATGTTTTATCTTTCTATTTTATTTAAATGTGTTTATTTGTAGTGTTTGTTTCCTTAACGAAATAAAATAAAATAAACTTGTAGAGAGAATTAAGTATTCTCTCTACAAATTAAAATGATTTATTGGATATGCGGTATAGTCCAGTAATATTAACATAACATAGCTTATATTTTAATTACAACACGCGTTTGGACGTGTGAGTATTTGTTTGTGTGTGCGTGTTTAATTTGTACGTTTGTATAAAATGGTGACATTATGTATGATAAACAACAACTATGCTAGCATTATTAAGCTCTGTATGCGTTACCGGATGGTAAATTGTTTGTATAAATTAGTTTTAATATAGATTACTTTTTTAATCCGAAAATAAGATTATTATTTTATACAATGCTATAAAATAATAATCATTTTACATAGTCGTTACATAGCGTTGAATGCAACTCTATGTAATATCTTCACTGTGATCATCTATATAACATCTTAACATGTCGTTAACAAGTTTATTCCTTCAAGACATAAAATATAACTTAAGCATAACCCTGCATAGACATGGGTACTTTAAGAATAATTGACCATTCGTTACATCGCCAATGCGCCACCAACTTTTGGAACTAAGATGTTATGTCCCTTGTGTCTGTAACTACACTATAGTACCCGGACAAACTTGCTTCAATCCTGCGTAAAAAATCGTGTATTATCACATTTACGTGTGAATCTTACAGTGATTATTTTGTATTAATATTAGTGGTACAACACGGTCGCTCCTGAATTAAAGCTCCTGCCCGTCAATGAAGTAAATAATTAATACCATCATATCAAAAACTTTTACTGTAACGCTGTGAAGTTAGCCGAGTTCTCAATGAAGTCAAAATTAGTTCGAAGCTATTAAAACTATAAATATTTAAACCCGATTTCAAGTAACGCTATTAATAAAACTTCGTCTATAGTTAAGTTACGAAGTTTTACTAACATAGTTTTTAACTTCGCTGTAAGTTTATCTTCGAGGAGGAATTTTCTGTAAACTTTATTGCTGCAATGATTAAGGGTTTCTGATATATTTTATATTAGTTCACACAGCGTGTGAACGGCTTTCGCTACATCCATTGGGTGTTATGTGCACAACAGTTCTTGTGAGACGGTAGATTAGAAGTTTATATTTGAACAGATTATCTTGGTCAATGTACGAAAGTTGATTCAAGGGTTTTGATGAAACACGTTATTATCAATATGACTCCGAAGTGGATCACGAGAGGCACTCATGAATGACTAGACTGCAAGGTTTAACATTAGACGATTTCATGTAAGAGAAGGGAAAACGGGCAAGAGGCTTACTTGATTGGAAAAAAGCTACCACCGCCCAAGGACACCGCGCGTGGTGAGGCTGGTCTTTAAGGAATGAATAGGCTTGCCTTGATGGTTTTTATGTCATGTTGGTTCAGAAAAATCGTCGATGAAAACTGGTTCTACAGAGTGGTTGTATGTAGTAGGAAATAGCTTAGGCAAATAGACATTTTTAATCAATCTGATTGTTTACGTCAAACTAATATTGGGGAATCATACGGTAAATGTAACAAAGAAATTGCTTTTCACTGTTCACACAACTATAATTCTTATTTGATCACCTTAGAATGATCACTTCTCGACTATATGTACGCAGTAGCGAATCTAGACAGCGCTATCTATCGCTACTGAGTAATATTAAACGTCATTATGCATTGTTTGTCTTTAAAACGTCATTATACACTATTTCTCTTTTAAACAATTCCTATTCCTGTCTCTAGAACAAATAATTTCTGTTTTGATAAATGAAAAATAATTCTAAAAGTCACACTTTTTATTGCTTTCGCAGCTGACAGGAAGGCTAGTTCATTTGTCAATCAGAGAATCGGAATTGCGATTCAACGGGGAAATGTTGCTAGCATTCTTGTTAGTTGCGCTTCGTCATTTGAACAGTTGCTATTATTTTATCCGAGTTGTATTATTCTTTAAGTTTGACATTTTTATTTATTTGTCAATATATTATATTGATAACTAGGTTATATAAAGTTATAAGTACTAATTAATTATTTGATTGGTGACCTTTTTTTAAATCAATTTTAAAGAAGTCCCCCCACGATCCCTTCTCGACACCCTATATTTATTATTGTTTTTTTATTATTTATTATTATTGTTATTGAAATTCTAGTACAAGAAAACTTCAATTAGTGTCACTGAAACTGTTGAAATAATATGTTTATTTAATAGGATAAATAAGTGACAACGACATTTATGTCCCCAGAGAAGTCTTATCATTCAAAGTGTCACGATAAAATATTACTCTCATAACTCTTTCCGTGTCTTTGTAATCGGTTAAATAATGGATGTATGTTGAGTGAAATCCGTCTGCGAGGTACCATATTCTCCACTCTATTGCACTCGCTCGCTTAAGACTGAAATATTACACGGAACTGAAAGACGGTCATTTTAAAATAATGCCGCTATATTTCTGAGGGTAAATAACGCTCTTAGAAAAATGTGATACATATTTTCTGTGAAATGATTACGTAATTTCCATATTACGTACAAGAAACTTAGGTTTTTTTAAATATAGTACTGGAGTTCATCGATAGAGCTCATAACTCGATGGTGGATGTTCAAGCCGGACTAGGTAGGTATCACCCATCATACGGTTGACGGTTGAAGAATTTATTTTAAAAAAAAGTATTTAATTAATTGAGAAAAAAATACTTACATGCTTAAATAAATATTATATAAACAAAAAAAAAAAAAAATTGTATTACTTTTTCTTTTATTATGGTTTTTGAATTTTATTCTTAAATTTTAGTTAGCTTAGTAGTAGTTTAACATAAAAAGTTTTGTTGTTTGTTTTTTGTTTTAGTTTTAGTTCTTTAAGCCCTTAGCAATCATTTACTCGGTGGTAGAGTTATGTGCACTCGGTAGTAGAGTTATGTGCAAGCTCGTCTGGGTAGGTACCACCCTATCATCAGATATTCTACCGCAAAACAGCAGTACTTTGTATTGTTGTGTTCCGGTTTGAAGGGTGAGTGAGCCAGTGTAATTACAGGCACAAGGGACATAGCATCTTAGTTCCCAAGGTTGGTGGCGCATTGGCGATGTAAGTGATGGTTAACATTTCTTACAATGCCATTGTTTATGGGCGTTGGTGACCACTTACCATCAGGTGGCCAATAAGCTAGTCCGCCTTCCTATTAAAAAAAAAAATAAATAAATAAAAATTACTTTGTATACGCTCTATATTTTTTACTAGACTACTTTACATCACGAAATATACATATGTACTTGTTTGCACTGTTATTAGGCTATTGTAACATTCATCGTATTATGTACGACCTATTCGAGTTAATTTTTTTACTAATTGTTCTGTAATTTTCTCTGTAAGTGATTTAAATGTAAATATTTTGAGAAAATAAATGTCTCCAACCATAAGTCGTATAATTTTAAATATGTAAAGCCTTTAATTATAATTTTACTATAATAGCTGTGACTTAATTACATAAGATGGATGCTGTGGTATCCTGTAACTGTGTTATAGAAACTAGATAGCAATTAACCTTTAGCCAATTTACAAATTATCATCAGAAATTCTACCGGCAAACAGCATTATTTAATATTGTTGTGTACGGTTTTATTCAAACCGTTCTGCTTTATTTGTTCAAGGTGATTATGAGACGTAAATGTTGCGCTGTGTCTAATCGGGCTTCGTGTAAGCTTTGTAAACCATTAAATCAATTTATATAATTGCAAGCCGAGTTGGCCCAATAGTGAGAACGCGTGAATCTTAACCGATGATCGTGGGTTCTAACCCGTAAGCACCACTGAATTTTCATGTGCTCGGCGGTGAAGGAAAACAGTGTTATGGAACCTGTATCTAATTTCACTGAAATTCTGCCACATGTGTATTCCACCAAACCGACATTTTCGTATATTTTTTCTTTATTGATTACTGGTCATAGAAAACATGTCTGCAATAGAAAATGGGGAAGTTCAATTTAATATGTTAATGGTAACATTATGCATTGTGTAGGTATAAATGTCAAATAAATGAGCGGCCATTGCTTTTATAAATCCTATTATGACAGTGTTGCCAAAGATAAGAACGTAAATATTGATTAATTTTTATAATCTTAGTCGAGTAAATACCAACACTACAACTACGTCATTAATAGTATAAGGTTTGTAGTGGTAATAAATCTTATTTTTTTTTTTTTACTGCTATTGCCGCTACAAGCAGCTGACACTTCAAAGCGTAATTGTTCGTACGCGACCTGACTGTCTTCTTATACAAACAAAATCCCATTTTAAACTGGGTAGCATTGGCTTATGGTCTAACATGTTTGTATGTGGTTGTGTCCAATATTAAAAATAATTTTGGACATGATTTATATTGTTTTCTTAATATGAACTATTAGAAGTTCGCCCGCGACTTCATCCGTGAAAATTTAAAAACTATTATTTAACGTAAAAACGTAAAATTAGCATTTGTAAATAGACTAAACGCAGAACATTTGCAGTTTGTTAAAACCGTGTCACCTTTCTTATTTACAGAATTTTTATACCCGTCATAACTTCTAAACGAAAAATTCGACCCTCATAATTTAAAGTTAAATTTACACGTACATAATCAACCTTAATTATCAAACCATTTAAATGGATAAATATTCATATCATGATACCAATATCACCACTATTCGATTCTACCCGTATTTGAGCTTAATAATTTAAACAAAAACTGTTATTGTGGTTTAACTATAATAGTTAGGCATAAACCATCGTGGACTATTTTATATATCATCAACAGTTTTCGCAGCGCACGCAAAATAATGACTTTTATAGGTAACATTTCGATACCTACATTGTTCCATTTAAGGTAGGGATCTCAATATTTTTGATAAGAAAATATAGCCCATGCTACTCAGGAAAGATGTAGCTTTCTAATGGTGAAATTAATTAAACGGTGAAAATTAAAATCGGTCGAGTAGTTTTTGAGTTGAATCGTAACAAGCAAATAAACAAAAAATCTAATCTTTCCTCTTTATAATATTAGTATAGATGTATGTACACGATTATTTTTTGTATTTTTAAAATTAACTTGTGTTAGAGTCTCATTTCTTAATTATATTGCTTAACTATTTTTATTGTGTTTTGGGAGTTCTCAATTGATCTTGGTATTTTCGCTGTGAAACTGGGTGGTAAGGCCGACTCGTGTGCCGGGACGGCAAACGGCATTAGCCTTTGTTATGCCTCTGCTGCCCTTTCCTACTTCCTTGAGGATGCATAACACGTATACTATATACTTTGTTGTTATAAATAATAATGATCAATCAATCAACAGCCAATCGTAGTCCACTGCAGAATATAGGCCTCTCCCAAGGTGCGCCAAAGCTCCTGGTCCTCCGCCTTCCGCATCCAGTCGGTACCCGCCAGCTTCTTAAGGTCATCGGTCCACCTGGCTGGGGGGCGCTCTACGCGTCGCCCTATAATAATGATAATAAAAAATATATATTTTATTAGAGAACCTATGTTCATACCAATTTTACTCCATATTTATTTATTGTTGTACTCTTTAAACATAAATTATTTCAATAATATGGTAATGTTTTACATCTGCTAAGTGCCCCATTTTTTTGTTAAGATTATAAGAATAAACGTTATATTCTTTGAAGATAGCCTAATTTCAATTTAGTTAACAATCCCTAATTATAAAGCGAAATTGGAAGACGAGAATATTCATAATTGAAGTATTATTTTATTCCTAGAAATTTCCCCGTCAATCATTGATAAATACAAATGTAGCCTAAATATTATGTAGTCTATATAATATATTCAATTCAAACAAAATCTTATATATCACATTCGAAATTATTATTATATATAAATATCTTTAGTTATTCTATTAATAATATTTTTAACATCCTGTAGCAAACATACGAGCGAGCGTTGAATAACGCGAAAAACATACGATGATTTGAAATGCCTTCTCCTATACATCTTGTTACACACGGGACTTTCAAGTGAGCTATAATTATATTAGCTTGTTATTAATTAATCTTATGGAAATGCTTACAATAACTAGGGCAATATTGACATGGGCATACCTGGCATTAGGTAAATATGTATATAACCGGTAATAACTGCTTTGACCGGTTAAAAGTAGTTTTTGCATACGATCGCATTCGTATAAAATAGAATAAGAATTTGAATTATATAATATACATAATATTCGAAATATATAAATAAATTTAGATATATGTATATATTATAGGTCGTTCCGAGCATTCAGTTGTTTTTGTGGAAAGAAAGTAGAGACTCGAATTCGAGATTTAAATTAAATTGAGATTGGTTGAAAAAAAAGCCGAGATGGCCCAGTGGTAAGAAAGCTTGAATCTTAACCGATGATCGTGGTTTCAAACCCGGGCAAGCACTACTGAATTTCGTGTGCGTAATGTGTGATTATAATTCATCTCGTGCTTGACGGTGAAGGAAAACATCGTGAGAAAACCTGCATGTGTCAAATTTCACGGAAATTCTGCCACCACCATGTGTATTCCACCAACCAGCATTGGAGCAGCGTGGTGGAATAAGCTTCAAACTTTCTCCTTAAAAAGAGGAGAAGAGGCCTTAGCCCAGCAGTGGGACAATTAGTGGCTGTTACTGTACTGTACTGTTGTCGCTCCTGGTGTTCTTCTTTTTCAATGAGGAAACTAATTTAGAGCTCAGAGGTTGAATGGTGGGGATGAGAACTATTCCCTTTCATTTAAACCTTCCTCGTCATAAGTGGATGCTTTAAATCGGTCTTTCCTTATCACTCATATTTGGAGAAGACTAAGGACTGCTTTATGTTACTCCAAAGCAATCTTATTAATGTTGTGCGCCAGAGCGCAATCGTGGTATACCCAAGGGACTCTTCGTTGAAATATGGCGTTGAAAGGTTTAGCTGGTGTTTACTCGGTAACTGAGTCCGATTTCCTTTATCATAATAGTGGTGAAGCATTAAGCTTTTTACAGAGTAACCGAAAAAAAGATAGGATAATTACTTACAGTGTAATTATAGGCACATAAGATCTTAGTTCCCAAGGTTGGTAGCGTATTAGCGATGTAAGCGATGAATAACATTTCTTACAATCCCATTGTATATAGGCGTTGGAGACCATCAGGAGACCCATTTGCTCGTCCGGCTACCTATCCTATAAAAAAAAGTTTGTTTCTTATAATTAGCTTAAAATAATCCATTGTATTGACATTGGCGCAGTTCAGATTCACAGAAACCACAAATTAACGAGACAAACTTTTAGGCGATAACTTATTTAAAGAATTGTTAAAAAGTCTAAATATTACCATAAGTATATTTTGCCCTCAAGTAATGCTGATTTATTCAAAACTCTGGAACCTTCAAAAGTTTGACAAGCATATAGAATATCAAAGAAATACAATACCCTATAAAATATTAAATTTCCGAACAGAACTGCCTCGTTGGACTAGTGGCTTATGAAGTTACAGATTCTGAGGTCCTGAGTTCATTATCGCGGTAGCAAAAAATTTATGGGATTTGTATCTTAAGTAATTCTCAGTAGCAGTCCAGCGTTCAAGTATATCGCCAATGCATCATCAACCTTGGGAACTGAGATGTTATGTCCATCGTACATTAAGGTCCTCCAGACCGATTTCGGCCACGGCGGCCAATCTCAAGAGATTAGCCAACTGCGCAGGAGATATTATTAGTGCACAAGTGTGTGCGCAAACGCAGGTGCACTCTCTTTTCCTTAGCTCTCACAATCCGACACGACCGGCAAGAGTTCAGGCGCAGGACCAACGGCTTAACGTGCTTTCCGAGGCACGGGAGTGTACATACTTCCAACTTCCAGACTACGGGCTGGCACTGAGAATTTTCTGACAGAAAAACCCAATAACTATTTATTGGCCCGACCTGGGAATTGAACCCAGGATCACCGAGTCTGCGGCCTTATATCTAGCCACTAGACCAACGAGGCATCGTACATACAGTTACACTGGCTCATTCGCCATTCAAAACGGAACAACAATACTAAGTACTGCTGTTTTGCGGTAGAATATCTGATGAGCGGGTATCCTATATAGTGTTTAAGTTCTAGTTCCCAAATTAGGAATGTACCTGATAATAAGTGCATGTAGAATGTAGGCTTATAATAAAATGAAATATTTTATTCAATATACTCGTAGACGCCGAGCTATAAACATTTGTTTTAATTAACCCTCTCAACAATAGTAAATCATATAAATAAATAAACAGATATAAGACACATCGCATGTATCCAGGCGAGCCTGCATAAAGCCCTTCCACCAAGTAAGTGAACAATTGTTGTTATTACGTACATATTTGTGCACATAGTCATAGAAATGAATGTTTGGACTGATATGGTCATTTCCTCCTAAAAATTTCTTATTTCTCTCATGATAATTCTTATAAAGTTGCATTGGACATAAATATATGATCAAATAGATTGCTAATAAAATTTTTTCTCCTGTGTATAAATTCAACTTCTACATCTACCGTTATTATTTTTGAAAAAAGAACAAATTTTCGCAATTTAATATGAAGCAAAAACCCACTGTGTTTGCTATGTACAAAAAGCATTCGAAATATTGGAAATGTTCGAAACATTTCCGTTAGTATTGTAAATTCGAAATGTCGACAGTCGACTTCTGTAATCAAACGACAATAACAAACAGCACTTTAAATGCATAGCATTTTTGACAATGTTTTTTTATTTATCTTACCTCTTGGCTTAGTGCATTAATAATTCGATTTTCAAAATTTCAAATAACGAAGTGTTTTCTGATATATCAGTTTATTTTAAGTCTTGGTTAACTAAGAACGTTTGATAGTCTATAATGCGTTTAACTGCCTCGTTGTTCTAGTTTCTAACTTTAAACCAGAATCCGAGGTCCTGGATTCAATCACCTGGTCGAGCCATTAAAGGTTTATTCCGTCGAAAAGTTCTAGAGAGTCGAAGCTGACGCGCCCGTGCCCAGATTTCCGATTCTGTCGATTTTTTCGCCCCATACGATTATGAGAGTAAGGGATTAGAAGTGCATCTGTTATTAGAATGCAGTTGTGAACAGAAGGATATCCATGCGTTATGTTGGTGATTCTTTTTTTTTTTTTTTTTCTATTTTTATATGTTATAGGTAGGCGGACGAGTATATGGGCCACCTGATGGAAAGTGGTCACCAACGCTCATAAGCAATGGCATTGTAAGAAATATTAACCATTGCTTATATCGCCAATGCGCCACCAACCTTGGGAACTAAGATGTTATGTCCCTTGTGCCTGTAATTACACTGGTTCACTCACCCTTCAAACTGGAACACGACAATACCAAGCACTGCTGTTTCGCGGTAGAATATCTAATGAGTGGGTGGTACCTACCCAGACCAGCTTGCACAAAGCTCTACCACCAAGTAAACTATAATATGATAAGTTGATTTATTGAATCGTTTATCAACAAAGGCATGCTCAATAGTATAATGGATTATTCTATTGTGAACTATCGTAGTGTATAAAGGAAAAGACAGAACTCTGTCAACATATTTATCATGTAACCTGAAACGCTATCATATATATCATTTTGAGAACAACACGAGAGCAATATAGGATATATTCGTATGTATATTGGTTAACCGTATTATACTCATGTGAATACACACCTTAATCCATGCGACAAGCAATAATAGGCTTTAAATCAAACACGTACGAACGCATTATAATCAATATTGCTTACACGTGTATAGTCATACTTCATCACTGTACATTGAAATTAAAGGAATAGTAAAGCTTATGATACGTATTGCTAATATAATAAGGTCGATTTTGTAATGCGTTTATGTTTCGGGAATGCACATTGTATGTTAAGCATTCGGTGCACGTGTTAGTGGGACAAGGGTGTAAGTAATAAATGGTTAGTGCAGACTTGCGACTTTTTGTGAATAAATTGAATTACCATTAAGCTCAGTAGATAGCCGAAAGAACGAGATATATATCAACATATAAAAACTCAGTTGTGCTCGGTGGGCTCGAACCCAAAATCTTAGGTTAAGCCTCACGTGTTCTAACCATTGGGCCATCTCAGCTATAATATATAACTGTATAAAAATATAATTCAAAACAAATGCCTATTTAACTGTAAAACTTTCATAGTTGTTATCCGATTTTATTCAGAGTTGTATTAATCTATATGACATTATATTAATTTAAATGTAGTTTTAAACTTTGTTGCGTAATATTTTCATAGAGTACCTATATGCCCTGAATAAAACAAGCTCGATGTGAGTTATGTAAAAACTTTAGGTAATAAATTATATCCTTTTACTATGGCGTATAACAGGAACTGCCTCGTTGGTCTAGTTGCTAGATATATGGCCCCACCTAACAAGGTCCTGGGATCGAACCCCGGGTCAAGCATGTAAAACTTTATAATTTTTTTTTGTCGAAAAATTCTCCGTAACAAATCGGAGTCAGGTTGTTTAGGTTAGGTAGGCGAGTATATGGGCAACCTAATGGTAAGTGGTCACCAACGCCCTTAGACATTGGCAGTGTAAGAAATGTTAAATATCGCTTACATCCTAGGACATTATTAACAGAAAGCCATCTGATCCCAAACTAAGCAGAGCTCGTACTATGGAAACCAGACAACTGATATACTACATATACTAGTTTTCTTTTGTAAATACATACTTATATAGATAATTACACGCAGACAGGACAAACAGATATGTACAATGTTCATGCACACAAATGTCTGTCCTGGGTGGGAATCAAACCCACGAACTGCGCCGCGAAAGCCAAGCAAGTGTCTACCAACCACGCCAACCGGGTAGTCGTCATATCGGCATGAAAACGTTCCCGGATAGACAAGTTTGCAGGTCGAATAATTATTTGTGAAGATTAATTAATTATTCAATGTCAAACTAAGACAGTCACAACTAATTTCGTAGTTTTAAAACATTGCTTGTACGGTTCTTAAGTTGGTATAAATACGGGTGCTAGATAGAACTCGATTCATTCTTGCTTGAGTTGTCGAAGCGTGCAGTCCTTTCGCGTAATGTCACTGAATTAAAGTATTTTAATAATAATCAGTTGAAGTTTTTCTACTATAACTATTGGTGGCTTATTGTGACGTTGAATTTGCTGACGTCACATTTGATTTTGAAATAAGAACTAAATATAATGAAAAAGCCGAGACAGCTCAAATACAATACGTGAATGTTAACGAAATGATTCTTATAGCTTAACTAGCTGTGCCCCGCGGTTTCACCCGCGTATAATTAATAAAAATATAATAAATTATTTTATTACTATAATAACACACACGCGCTCATACACACACCCAGACACCGACACACACACTCACATACACATACATATATGGCTACTGGTAAAGAAATACGTAATTAACGATTTGAAATTAATTTTGATAAGATACCGTAGGGTTTACTGATCTTATATATGGCCTATCATTTGCGCCATCACATGTTCTTTGTGTGTACCAATTTTCATCAAGATTGGTCAAGCCGGTCTTGTGTTATAAGAAGACATACAGACAAACAGACAGACATACAGACAAAAATGAAAAAAATAGTGTAATGTGAATCACTGTATCATAAAACGATTATTTATCACAAAATTAGGTGGACAAAAAATGTAGAGCCAACAGATTTATATAGTAGCATAGATTTGTATTTATAATTAAGGAAAATCTTTTAAGGAAGCCACCCCAAAGAGCGAGTAGCGATTAGCCAGGAATGAGAATATTAACAGACTTACTGCTTATATTTAAAAAAAAACCGTCGTTATTTAATCGCAAGTCTATGTCATCTACATAAATCAGCATTAAGACTAGACAGGTAGCGCCACAATTTATATTAAATAGCTTATTGACTTTGATCGATATTCATAGATTTAAATGACGAGCGAACTACGTCTACTATTTTAACAAACATTTACAGTTATTATATTTAAATAAATAAAATCCTGGGACATTATTCACACACGGCCATCTGATTCCAAGCTAAGCAGAGCTCGTACTATGGAAACCAGACAAATGATATACTACATATACTACTTTTCATTTGTAAATACATACTTATATAGATAATTACACCCAGACTCAGGACAAACAGACATGTTCATGCACACAAATGTCTGTCCTGGGTGGGAATCGAACCTGCGGCGAGAAAAGCAGATATCTACCAATCACGCCAACCGCCTCGTCGAATACATTTACATACTAATATTTATAATATCAAATGTTTACATATTTGCTATTAAATAACAGAGCAAGGACTTCGACATTTGAGTTCTCCCATTCTTCGACGAGATCTTGAATTATCTATGGTATGAATTATGGAGTGGTGGAATTAACAATTTTATACAGCGTGTAAGAAAATTCACACACCGTTGTACAACCGTACAACGGTGTTCCAAGCTCTGAAGTTTTGTCTTAGCTACCCGATAGGTAAGAGCTATCGAGCGCTATTGTAGCCATGTAATTTTCGTCATTTAATTAAAAAAAAAACCGGGATAAATTTTACCGACACACTATACCTAATAACCACTTCACGGGTCAGACACGAATTTTGTTACATCCTGTATGTCGACGAAGCTACCGTCGGAACTTCGACGAACTTAGAAATAAGTGGAATAGTGTTGTATTATAAACATAAATTAATCAAGAATTGTTTGTTTCAAAATATAGCAGAGGTATTACAAATCATATAAATATAATTAGTAATATTATGTACTTTCTGTAGAATTAATTAATTTAACGAATATGGATTTAAATTTAATAGTAAATAATTTATGTACCTACTACATAAAGAAATAACGATACTTATTACAATGGTTTTATTGATTTGATGCATGTATAAAAATTCAATAATTTTAAAATATAATTTGACTTAAACAATTTAAATAATCTACAAAGGCAAAGGCAGTAGATACGAATGCAACAATTATCGGGGTATAAAGTTGATGTGCTATACAATGAAGCTGTATGAGCGAATCATGGACGGTCGATTAAGACAGGAGAGCTCCTTATCAACCAACCACTATGGTTTCGTCCCAGGCTTATCAACTGTGGATCCGATGTTCACTGTGAGCATGATTGTCCAAGAGTTCAGAGCTAAGAACAAACCGCTATACCTTGCGTTCTTAGACATGGAAAAGGCATTCGATCGCGTACCTCGAGCAACAATCTGGTGGAGCCTTCGTAAGAAAAACATCCCAGAAAGGTATGTCGACATCGTAACCGACATGTACAAGGACGTAAGATCGGTTATCAGGACAACAGTAGGGCAGACCAAACCGATAGTAGTTACCGAAGGGGTACATCAAGGCTCAGTACTGAGCCCATATCTGTTTTGTTTAGTGATGGACGCCCTCACTGAAAATGCGCAGTCACTGGCACCTTGGACATTTATCTATGCCGATGATGTAGCGATATGTTCGACAACCCGTAGCGACCTTAAGCATGCCTTGGAACAATGGAAGCGCCAGTTACAAAAAGGTGGCTTGCTACTGAGTGTTTCGAAGACTCAATACATGGTTTGCAACGACCCAGTTTCAGTACATCGACCTCTCATCATCGATGGTCAACAAGTCACTAAGTGTGAAGAATATAAATACTTGGGTTCTATATTGCACTCTTCCGGAAATGTAGACGTAAACATTCAACATCGTATAGCAGCGGCCTGGCTTAAGTGGCGGGAAGTGACTGGCGTAACCTGTGACAGACGAATGCCTGTAAAACTCAAGGGCTTAGTTTATAAGAGCATGATCAGGCCGGTCCTAACATATGGCAGCGAAACTTGGGCCATAACACAGCGCCAAACCTATGCCATCCAAGTCACGGAGATGAAAATGCTTCGGTGGATGTGCGGAGTGACGAGACTCGACAAAATCCGCAACGAGTACGTCCGCGGCAGTCTCGGTGTTCGCGACATTGCCGACAAGTTGCAAGAGAGCAGGCTACGTTGGTATGGGCACGTAAAAAGAAGACCTCCTGAATATGTGGGTAATATTGTGGCCAATCTTAACATCATGGGGTCTAGACCGCGAGGGCGACCAAAGACGAGATGGACGGATGTGGTCAAGAAAGATCTAAGTTCCTGCAATGTCTCCGACGAGGACGCGTCCGATAGAGCGAAGTGGAGGAGAAAAATCAGAAAGGCAGACCCCACCATCAGATGGGAATAATAAATGCCAAGGAGAGAGAGAGAATTTAAATAAAACTTTTGAAATTACTTGTGACACTTCCAGCTTAAGTAAATATTTTATTCATTCATTTAATACTTCATTGCAAAACATAAAATATATATTCTACAAAAGACGGACTTAATGCTAAAAGCACTTTTTACCAGCGAGGCTTAGAAAGCGCAGGAAAGAGCAGGCTGGTGTGCAAAAGAAAAAAGAATTAAATACATTTTACAACGATGTCATATTTTGAGATCAGATCTAGCAAGAGTTGTTTGTGTGTTTATAAATAGATGTTGTCCCAATTATTACGAGTAATTTTACCCGTCGTCATCGTACCCGTCACACAGAACTATTTTATACTCCTAAAGTACATACAAATTATGCACGTAATTCTATTCTTAGCCGTATAGTCAACACATATAATAAGTTTTATTCAGAAATAGATTTGTTCAACATGTCAAAAACAACTAAAAAAAACACTCAAAAGTAAAGATGCAGTTAGTTAAAACACACATACACACAAACACACACACACACACACACAACAATTCTCAGTCAATTAGATTCTCAACTAATTTTTTTGCAAATTCCCAAAAGATATGACCTCTAGTTTGTAAAAAAAGAAAATATTGTTAGGTGTTCAACTTTTAATACTAAATTCGTGGGTAGATTTATTGTCAGCGCCCTATAAAAGCAGCGCGAGTAACGTACGCGGAGCATTATTCTTCTGCAATTCGGTCGTAAGCGATAGCTCTGTCTGTTTATTATTGATTCCTTTCTTCTATTTTTGTGTGTACATTGTACATATAAATATAAGTTTACTTTATTGTTGTATAGTGGTTTTGATTAATCTTTTTAAGAAACCTATTTCCATTGACATTTCTAAGAATATATATTTAAGAACAAATGGTGTAATCCTATTTTGGTTTTAAGTAATTGTTATATTATATTTTAAGTAAAAAGATGTGTATCGTAACTGTTGGATTATCTAATAAAAAAATTTAAAAAAAAAATTAAGATTTTGTACTGATATTCAATTCTGTCACTTTATCGCAATCGAATCAAGCCGTAATCGTTACCGTTTATCCGTTTTCCTATTATTTAATCTAATTGAAAGACTTGGCGTTAAAGTTAATAATTAAGTTAGGCTTTGACGACATGTGTCGTAATCGTTATAGATTATTAGAATTGGTCCCCAGTACTGTGGCAATGCGCCCTACACTGCGAACAATTTCTAGTAAGTATTTGTTCAATTATTTCGCAATATTTCTAAGACAACTGCTTCGAATTGTAAGTGTAATATTAATGTATTTTTTTATTTATTCATCTATATTTCAAAGTTGAAGTTGACGAGAAAATAAAGTATTTAAACGTGAATCTTTTTAATTTGTTTTATTTAAAATATTACACAAATATTTTATTATTTACAAATTTCAATGAATATAAATCACAAATGCCAAGCAATAAATCGTTTCTTTTAATACATACAAAAAACTCGATAGTAAAAGTAACAAAATACTAAATTTTTTATTTTATTTTATTTTTATTTTTTTTTTATTATTTTTTTTTTTTTTTTTTTTATTTATTATTATCCAAATACATAGACTAACAATTAAACAAAATAAGAGCATTATAAAAACCACAGAGGTTTGACATTAATGCCCATCTGTGCTTATTTAGAGCTATAACTATATATATATAACAAAAGAAACAGGTACATATTAATTGAGTTTAAAACAAGAGAAAAAAGAAAAAAAAACAACAAATATGTTTATATTATTAACTAACCGTTGAACAAGTCCTACTAAACGGTTGCAATAGTAATAGTAGTATTGTTAAATAAATAAGATTGACATTAAGACGAAATAGATGTAATAAATAAAATAAAATAAAATGTGCAATCGAAATGATCAATGCTAAATAGAAACTATGCAAGTACTTGTGGTTTAGGTATATAAACACGTAATTTGGCCGGCAAGCTTAATTTTTTATTGATCTAAGGAATTTAGAAAGTATTCCTTTAGTTTTTTCTTATAATTTTTATTATTTATATTTAATGTTAAACTGGCGGGTAGTTCGTTTATAAGACGGGGAATAATGTAATTCGTTGTTCTTTCGCCGTACGTGTTGTTAGCTGTTTCAACCCGTAATCAGTTTGCCGTTATCGCTCGAGTGTGTACAGGATGTTCAATTCTTTTATGAAGTTTGTTATTAAAAAATTCTTCTTTAAGTATTGTGTACTTAAATAGCAGCTGAATCGGTAGGGCTTTACAATGTTTGAAAATGCCTAGTTCGTTGCTAATATACTTTCTTTTAATAGATTCTGATACTATTGTTTTTAGAATTTTTAACTGTAGTTTATAAATATTAGAAAGATGGGTGTTATAAGTACGACCATAACTACTTAAGCCGTATTGTATGTATGATTGTGCAAAGGAGTTATATAACATTAATTTAATTTTGAACGGAATACGTCGGTTGAGAATGATTATATTTGCGAGAAATTGTTTTAGTTTTTTAGTGACGTATTGTATATGATGGATCCAGTTAAATTTGTTATCAATTGTAAGTCCGAGATATGTGTAGTTGTCAACTAGTTCAATAGTAGGACATTTGCAATTGATAGGACCCGGAGTGTGTAGGCAAGTGTGATCATGAGCTGTAATTTGTTTTAATGGTGTGAATTTTAAATAAGGTGATCTTATGTGAAGTAATTTTGTTTTCATCGCATTCAATACTAAACCCGCATCATGGCACCACATTGTTAACGTATTAAAATCATTCTGCAATAGGCTACATAACTTATTTGTATCTCGATTTGCAATCAGTAAACAAGTATCGTCTGCAAATTGATAACAAGTACAGTAGTCTATAAACTTGCTCATATCGTTGACGTATGACAAAAAGTGCAAGGGGCCTATAACGGAGCCTTGCGCTGTGCCTTCACTAGCTGCTACGACATCACTATCAGCATCCCCAATTCTGACAGTGAATGTGCGGTTACGGAGATAGTCTGCACACCAAGTAAGAAGGGGCCCACGTATGCCACAGCTATCTAGCTTGTCCAATAAGTATGAATGATTTAATGTATCAAAGGCTCGAGAAAAGTCAATGAACAGGGCTAAAACATGTTTTTTATTATTAAGGTGTCCGTTTATTTCGTTCGTAAATTTAGAAAGTAGGTTGGTTGTACCTTTACCTTGCTGAAAACCAAATTGATTACTGTAGATGACGTTGTTATTTCTATAAAACGTATGAATTTGCTCACAAACATATTTTTCTACTATTTTGTCCACCGTTGACAGTAGTTTAATAGGTCGATAATTAGCGAAAGCGTTCCGTTTACCGTTTTTAAATATTGGTCTAACACATCCTATTTTTAGACTATCAGGATAGGTGCCTTTTTTAATAGAATGGTTTACTAAGTTGGCTATCGCCACTGATATATCTTTGCCCAACATTTTAATATGACTGACCTTTATGTAATCTCCACCAGGCGCTTTATTAGAATTTAGGGTTTGGATAATTTTATAAATTTTTTCACTGGACGCTTTTTTGAAGAACATTGATGACTGTACGGGCTTTGTATACGAACTTACATCTAACAATTTTATATTACAGTTTGGAATCATAGATTTTACTGTTTTATTAAATTCATTCGCAAATCCATCTGCAATAGCTTTATTAGTAAGTCTCTGTGACTCAAAAGCTTTCAATATAACTTCATCAATAGAAAGTATTACACGACCTATCATCTCATTGATTATACTAAAAAATTTTCTAGAGTTATGAAAGTTTACCTGAATACGGTCAGCATAATATGCATTTCTACGATATTCCAGAACTTTATATGATTTGTTACGCGCTTTGTTATAGTCTAATCGTAGCCTCGCGTCATTTGGGTTTCTTTTCCATAAACTAAACAATTCATCCCGTTTATCGCATAGCCTTTTAACATTTTCATTCATCCATGGAACCCGGATCTGTCGTTTCAAATTAACATTGTAAGTATACTTTATACGGGCCTTATCACGTGCTTCCTTAAAAG
This sequence comes from Nymphalis polychloros, assembly GCA_905220585.2. Lineage (NCBI taxonomy): Eukaryota > Metazoa > Arthropoda > Insecta > Lepidoptera > Nymphalidae > Nymphalis > Nymphalis polychloros. Next base: position 1,724,929 of record HG992264.1, on the reverse strand, counting down.
AATTTTTAATAAAATCATAAATGTTATTGGGACAATACATACTATTAGTTTGTTTCCAATCTACTTTGTTTAATTCATTATATAAAACATTATAATCGTACTTCACTTTTGAGACTGCCTGTATTTGGTTTGACGCAGCGTCGCTTAGGCAGGTAAATATAATAGCTCGATGGTCTGCCAGTACGAGATCTATCGCTGCAGAGTACGGTTCTAATGTGGGAAATCTTGCAAAAATATGGTCAATACAAGATTTCGTTACAACGTTATTTCTTAATTCAATTCTAGTGTAATCTGAGATTCCACACAATAAGCCGCCCTCACTCAGTGTATCTGTATATGTATTTGTGTATGAATTAATGCTTTTTAGGTCTATATTTACGTCTCCAACAAACAGTAAGTTACTGTTATTATTAAATTGTGAAACGTACTTGCGTAGTTCCCTTACAAAAATACTTTTATTTGTGGACGGTGGTCTATAGATTGCACATACAACTACGTCTTGGTGATGATCTATCTTAAGTACACCAGTAAAGTTTTCAAATGTTATACTTTTAAATTGAATAGGCGTGAATTTGATATAGTTTTTTACGTAAACAATAATACCTCCACCTTTTTTGTTTATTCGAAGTTCTGAGTACATTTTATAGCCTGGTATATTATACAATTGACTTATATTATCCGATATTCCTGCCTCTGTAACAACTATCATATCTAATGGGAAAGAACAGTTATGTACTACTTGCAGTAAATTCGTAAAATTTTTAATAAGTGATCTAATATTTATATGCAGGCATGAGAAGTTGAGATTATTATATGAGGGTAAATGCTGAAAAAAATGATTAATCGACTTACAGTTGTGAATTTCATTGATTTGAACCATAATGAGCCGTAGTTATTATATAAGAAAGAAAAAGAGATAAAAAACTACTTTAGTAGATTCTTTTAGTAGTTTTGTTTCACAATAGAGTCAATATCTTGTACGCTTCTGATGTAAAAGATTTTACTATTATTTTCTCTCCTAGCGCATACCTTCCCGTCTTTACACCACACAAATTGAAAGGAGTCCCGTAGTTGTTGCTTTGCATTATATAGGAGGGTTTTGTTGTATTTAGTTAGGGCCTCTCTTACTATTAAGCGCTTGTCAGCCTTGTCTTTTGTGGCACTAGGTATCACTTGTCCCACGGAAATACCTTTATCTTTGCTAGAAGCTATCCATTTGTTCCGTGCCATTCTAGTCTTTAATTCAACTAAGATAGTGTCTTTACCTTTGGCCAAGGGGTAGGCTGACTGAATATCATTCTTATCTACATCAATTTTGGAGGCAATAGTAGTCAGTATATTGTTTAGTTCTTGTGTAGGAACCTCCGGTAGGCCAACGATCTCAATTGATGTGGATAAAGTAGTTTGTTCTGTCTGTCTAAATCCTTGTTCTAGCACCGCAACTCGTAGTTCCAGGTTTTTGTTTTTATTTTGTAGATCTTGATTTTTGAGTTCAAGAGTTTTAATTTTACTGTCTTGGTTATTGATTGATTTTTCCATGGTAGTAATTTGATCACTCAGAAATTCTAATGATGATTCCAAGCCGCTAATTTCCTCACGGAGTGTTTTTTTTATTTCACGAGTTATGTCCTGGATTAATTTACGTGAATCAATGACAGGGTTTGTTTGGATGGAATTACCTGTGTCAGATTCCTCATCTGCGTCATCGTCTGGTATTATAAAAGATGATCTGCGGGTCACGTTATGTAAGCAATCCTCACAGCTCCACTCAATAGCCGGAGAATTTCTCAATATATAATTATTTTCAAATACATGAAGATTCAGACTAAGCGGTGATAGAGTCGGCGAAAAGTGACTCTCGGGATTGCAACGCTACGTTATACAATTCTGTTTCGACAAAATGTAATGCCATTATCCGAAATTACTACAGAGAATAGTATTTATGATCTAGTATGTTTAACAGAAAAAATACAGACCGGGCCAGAGTTAAGACACAAAAATCTGAACGATTGGTTGCTGATTTTTTTCATTTATTCTTTGTCTCATTCGTTTAGCACACCGACGGCAATTTCATAACTAATTGTGTGAAAACTATAAATTATAAATCTGTATAAATATCATTTATAGAAACGTAATCAAACTTTTTCGTTACCAATTTAAGCTTAAATTTATTATACAACTAGCGTTTTGCTCACTGTTCACCCACGTAGTTCCTTTTCCTGTAGGAATACGGGGACAAAATGTAACCTATGTTACTCGTTGATAATGTAGCTTTCCATTGGTGAAAGAATTTTTTAAATCGGTTTAGTGGTTTAGGCGTGTAAGCGTAACAAAAAATCAAACAAAGTCACATTCGCATTTGTAATATTAATTAGGATTCTTGCAATGGTCTGATATCATTGATTTTAACAGTAACTAAAAACATAAATAATTTAAAGGCATCCATCCATGTAATAATATGATTATTTACATAAATTAATAGAACGTGCTTATAATTCATCTCGTGCTCTTCGCTAAAAGAAAACATCGTGAGGACACCAACTTACAATGGAGCAGCATGGTGAAATAACCTTCAAAATCTTAAAGTAGGCCTTAGCCCAGCACTGGGACATTTTTAAGCTATAATATTGCCACCAAGTAAAGCTACCGAAATATTCTTAATTTTGTATTAAAATTAAAATTCAATATTTAAAATATGTCGTTTAACTATAACTACACTTACGTTATGTCAAGAACATGAAGACATTTGATCGTCTCGTTTACGGAAAACCTACTCGTTGGTTCACTTAACTTCAAGTAAGCTATAGACTATACAAAGCTATAGAGCTGTCAGTTAACGATAAAGTAGATCACTAGAAAAGGTTTTATTGATAGAACCTCTAGCAGTTTCATAGACATTGTAATATAGGAATTGAATTGAAATAATTAAAAATATATTAAGATTTAAAAATACAATAGCTTACCCTTCGAATAATGAATATTATTATCGATTAAAAAAAAAATAAAGAATTTTTATAATGATAGCGCGGCTTAATTATTATTTTATGTGTTTTATTGCTTCATTAGTTTAGTGGCTAGCTTAATATAACAATACAATTTATTTAGATCATTAGAAATACAACATGGACAATTTATATCGATAATAACTACAGTAGTATTACACAGTGTGCAGGTAATAATATCCATCTCAAAAAGACACAACCAATTATGTACAGAATTAAAAGATTGATCATACAATTCAAATCAAATCCCAGATAAGGCCAGTGTAGTGTGAGCACGTAAAGCTACAAATATTTCCCATCGTATCGGATTTAATATCGGATTATTAAAGCGAGTGTACACATGTATGTATGTGTTTGCGTAGTTAGATAGTCTCTATTACAGTACAGTACAGTACAGACTGACAGGTATACCTGAAATCAGGCAAGGTGACGTCATCGCGTTATTTTGTCTATTCATCACATAAATGTTAAGCTTCAATATGGTAGAATATAAAATCAACAAAATCCATACATTGAAATTGGTTTATAAATAAAAAAAATATTATAATATTATAATAGCATTACACGAATGAATAATTTCTTAAAGTGACTACCGTCCAAATATCAATCAACTTGCCGCTGGAATTTCTCTAATCGTACACTAAGATTTTTCGAGCGTTTGACAAAAAGTATGTTTGTCTGTTTTATTATTTTAATTATGGACGAATACTATAATACCTTGATTTGAGTAAAAGACATCGTTATTCGATAATCGCTACGTCTGCAGCAATCCTAGGCCTCTTGGCACACGATCCTGGACGGGCGTTGGAGCTTCGGGCAGCATTTCGTGCAACTCGGCCCGAAGCTCGTCAATGCCGCCGCCGCCTTAGGCCGCCTCCTACCAAACGTGGGAGGACCGGAATCGCTATGCCGGCGCCTCTATGCTGGCGTAGTGAGGTCGATGGCACTGTACGGTGCCCCGATTTGGGTGGACGCACTCACCGCTTCAAACCGGGCCCTCCTGCGAAAACCGCAGAGGGTCATAGCGGTGAGGGCGATTAGGGGTTATCGTACGGTGTCGTGGACAGCGGCGACCCTCCTCGCGGGCGATCCGCCCTGGGAGCTCCAGGCGGAAGTGCTCGCGAAGGTGTACCGCTTTCGGGCCGAGGCGAGGGAACGCGGCGACCGTCCAGGGTCGGCGGAAATCGGGCGGATCAGGGCTCTAGCCCAGCAAGCCCTGATCACCCGATGGGAGGAGGACCTCAGGTCCCCCACGGCGGGCCTGGCGACAGTGGCGGCGGTACGTCCCCACTTGAGTCGCTGGGTCCGAAGGAAACGAGGCACGCTCTCGTTCAGGCTGACGCAGGTGCTTACCGGACACGGATGCTTCGGTAAGTACCTGCACGAGATAGCGCGGCGGGAGGTGTCACCCTCCTGCCACGAGTGTGGTGCGCCATTCGACACGGCGCATCACACCCTGACGGAGTGTGCCGCGTGGGGGCCCCAGAGGCATTCCCTGGCGGCGGTTGTTGGCGGAGACCTCTCCTTGCCGAGCATCATCAATGCGATGCTCGGAAGCGAGGGGTGCTGGTCAGAGATGGTCTCCTTCTGCGAAAGTGTGATGTCGCAGAAGGAGGCCGCGGAGCGGGAGCGGGAGGAAGATGCCGCTGCAGACCCGCTCCGCCGCAAAAGACTGGGGAGAAGAAAGCGGCGCTTTGCGCACCTTCTCCCCCCGCCACAATAGGCGCCGCCGGGACTAGGGGGGTTCCCAGTACCCTGGGATCCCTCCCTAGTGAATGGAGGCCCGCATAGGCGGGCCGGCCGTCGGAGCGTCACGGTAGCATGCGCAAGCGATCCCGTGGCGCTCCCGTTAAGACGGGAAGGGTACCGCTGGGTTTTTAGTGGGTATTCCGATGACCGGGGCACACTCGGTGCCTTGGACATATGGCGAGCCCCACATACCCCCCCCACTATTCCCGTGGGGGGAAACGCGTCACGCGTTTTCCCAGCGTCAAAAAAAAAAAAAAAAAAAAAAGGCCTCTTGGCACACATCGAGTGGACATCGCCAGCCATTGAGGCCTATAAACCAGATAAGCGTTAAAATTGATCGGTAGTACAATCTTTTGGTAGAAGGGGACTCTAGGAGATTGAAGCTTGAATTAAAACAACTTATTTTTATTAATAAACACTTGTGTATACTTGGGTTTACAAATCTATTGGCACTCCAAGTAATAATTCTTTCCCTTTTTATTCATCAAAATACACAGTATGTCGGAAACTCGGTACCAAATATTAACACTATAAATAATAGTTAAAATACACTTATATTATTTGTATACACTGTTAGTATTCACATACATTTCAATAATTATCATCCTCATTAATTTCCGAAATACTTAAATTATTGTAACTTTTAACGATTTCATTATATTAACATTAGCCTTGGTGATGCAAAGCCACGAGTCTATTCCTTACAATAAACCAGCAAAACGCGCCTAGAGAAGAGTTCACTTCAAAAAAAAAAAAATCTAACAGTTGCAATTGTCCCAATAATCGTTAGAACTTAAATATTATTCTATGACGCTGCTCTAATGCGAGTTAGTGGATATATGTATACAACAACCAAATAGTTTAAGCCCGCGGCTTTGTTCGTATGGGGGTGAGGTGGTAGGTATAAAAAAGTAAAATATGTCCTCAGGGTTCAAGCTTGTTTCATACCGAATTTCCTCAGAACCGGTTCAGTGGTTCAGCCGTGAAAGAGCGACAGACTGAGTTACTTTCACTTTCATATTCGTATAAATGGTAAGACCATATACGCACTACACAAGAGGGCACGAACACATAGAACTTGGGAAGAAATAAATATAATAATCATACATAATATAATAAAATTTATTATCCGAATACGTAAGGCAAGCGGGAAGATTATACCTTGATATAAAGTAGTGTTCGCTCAGTGCGAAATTTAAAACGACCATTTCTTAAAAATGTCTTTTAATATGAACGTTGTTACTCTGCAACTTTATAAAAAAAAAATCTACTCTTACTTCCACTTTTCTATAGCTCCCAAATAAAAAAAAAGGTTGACAAACAGAGGAGACAAATTTTTGAATTTTTTTTGTCAATGTATATTTATATAAAGATTCCGTGTCGGTTAGTGAAGCCACTGGTGCGCAGGAGCGAGCTGCAATATACATTGTTCATTCGTCGTTCGTTCCATTGACGTCACACGAGTGAGGTCATAAATCTAGTTTACATAATAGACGTCGAGCGAGTGCATCCGTCATCATTCAACCTTCAAACCGGAACACAACAATACCAAGTACTAACTGTTTTGCGGTAGAATATGTATTTGATGAGTGGGTAGTACCTACCCAAACGATAACTATCACCAAGAGATAACTGCTTTCTATTAATATACTTATAAAGTATATTAATTTGATCTATAAACAAGTTTAGTTGTATGATATATGTGCTTAGACTTGTTGCTCCAATGGCTAGCTTATTAGAGACTTTAATGTTTTGAGTTTAAGCCCCGATTAGTGTGAATGCTATAGGGTTTACAGTCGCCATATTGGAGATCAACCAAGAGTCTGGATGTTCTTACAATCCCGTGGAAAGCACGTAAGGCAGTTGGTCTTTGGCCTGAACTCTTTCTGGTCACGTCAGATTATTCTTCTCATTACTAGTGTTTTTGACGCACACATTTGTGCTCTATAATATATCTGTGCATAATCATCTGCACAGATATATTAGTATCTCTTGATAATGGTCGCGATGTCAGGATCTTGGGATGCCTTGACATCGATCACGAGGTTATCTTCATATACATGCTTATGTATGTTTATATGTGTGAATGAACATGATTTACCTAAAGATATAAATTTATTTACTTAAAAGATATGAGTTTTAGTTTTATGGAGCCCATTTAACATTTATTGAATAACATTTTTACTTTGCCCTAAAACTCGTCCATGAAACGATAGTCTATATATATTTTTACATTTTTTAAAATAGAAAATGAACGTTGCCTTTTGATCCGTATGCGTTTTTATATCACTCACCCGATTGATTCGAACTTTGATGTTGTTGTTGACACTTGTGTGCAAGAGCAGTTCCATTTGAGTCAGGGGAACACATAGACGAGCTTCCAGCTGGGATCATCCAATTCAATTCTAATAGTATAGGGTTTTCCAATAGGGACGCTTGAACTTTGACAGCTGATTGCGGCCATTTTGTTTGAGTGACAGCTGTCAAATGCAGTGTGTTATATTCATTCCGTCCTCCCAAACCACCATAGCAGGTTACAGTGTCGAGCAGCACGTGCAAATCATAAAATTGTTTTATGAAAATGGGTCTTCAGTTCGAGCAACGTTCCGCGCACTTCGCCTGTTTTACGGTCGCGATGATCGTCCTGCCGAGTCGACTATCCGTCGATTGGTGGACAAATTCGAGTCAACCGGGTCAGTTAACAATCAGCCGGTTCCCGTGCGTCAACGTAACGCGAGATCTGCCGAGAATATCGCCGCTGTGCGCGACAGTGTCCTCGAAAACCCGCGGCAGTCAATTCCGCGTCGCGCACAGGAACTCGGCCTTTCGCAGACGACAACTTGGCGAATTTTGCGTTGTGACTTGAGCCTGCACCCGTACAAGATCCAGCTGACCCAAGAGCTCAAGGTTAATGACCATAGACAGCGCCGTGTGTTCGCTGACTGGGCATTAGAGCAGTTGGAAGTTGACGCCGATTTTGGCAAAAAAATCATCTTCAGCGACGAGGCGCATTTTTGGATGAATGGCTATGTCAACAAGCAAAATTGCCGTATTTGGGACGAGACCAATCCACACGAGGTTCACCAAGTGGCAATGCACCCGCAGAAAGTGACTGTTTGGTGCGGATTTTGGGCCGGAGGCGTGATTGGTCCGTATTTTTTCGAAAACGATAATGGTGTGGCCGTCTCCGTCAATGGTGAGCGATACCGGTCTATGATAACCAACTTCTTTTGGCCTGAAATCGAGAATATGGATCTGGACAACATGTGGTTTCAACAGGACGGCGCTACGTGCCACACAGCACACGCTACGATGGAAGTTCTGCACGAGCAAGCGCCCTTAATGGAAAACCCTATATATAGTAAATACAAATTTAAATAGTATTTTATTGTTTTACTTCAAAATTATTTACTCAATTAATATTATTCATAAATTAGATTAGAGAAAATATCAGTGGTTTACTGGCCCAGAAGGGAGTCATTAACCCATGACCTCTTATACCTGGATCCGCCCTTGCTGGGTCCGCCCAATCTCAAGCCAATAGCCAACATTTTTGGATTGAATCACTAAATAATTAATTTGTCACTTTTTCTTTTTTTATTTTGTTTACACGTTCCACGTTGAGTGAAAGATGCAAAATGAAAGCAAACGGAACCGTCTGATTCCATCTTACAGTAAGTATTAGACTTTACCTCTTGCATAGGGTTTTGTGCAAACCCATGTGGATTGGTAGGGTAAGTTGATAGCGCATTGGTGATGTAAGGAATAGTTATCATTTCTTAAAGCGTCAATATCCACTAACCACCTGCCTGTGCTATAAGTAAAACCCTTTGATTGAAGGTTCTAGAATACACACAACCACATAACACTTAGCTTCGTAAAAATAATATTCACAGTTAAAGTTTAAATTACATTAAAATCTGTAATTATGAAATCCTTTTATATGTATTTGGTCATTTACTGAACATGTTTCGGTTTTTTTATCTGATTTCGGAATTGCAACATACATAACATGCTCACATCAACCGAAATGCGACTCTATTTCATGTACTTACGGATCATTCTTCAATAATATTAAAAGTGATGTATTATTTTGTCAATGAAACAGAATAAGTGATATGTGAAATGGATTTTCCGACATACTCTTGGGAATGAAGACAGTTTATACAGGAATTTATATTTCTTGATACTGTAAAAATATATTGTGGAAATACTTTGATAATATATTGCTTTATTTTTATTTTTTATAATAGCTATATAAGAACTTTTCAACCAAGGCTTCCGCTGCTTATGATATCAAATCTTAGGTAAACGTTTGTTGCAATAAAAAAAAAAGATATTTTTTTATAATTACTAATGAAAGCTATACAGTAACAATAACAGCCTGTGGATGTCCCACTGCTGGGCTAAGGCATCTTCTCCTCTTATGAGGAGAAGGTTTGGAGCTTATTCCACCACGCTGCCCCAATGCGGATTGCTGGAATACACATGTGACAGAATTTCAGTGAAATTTGTCACATGCAGGTTTCCTCACGATGTTTTCATCCACCGTCAAGCACGATATGAATAATAATCACAAATTAAGCACATGAAATTCAGTAGTGCTTGCCCGGGTTTGAACCCACGATCGGTTAAGATCTACGCTGAAACGTGAAACGCTATGTATTGTTGTTTTACAACCTATTTTGTTTTATGGGAGCACCCGCGTTTTTGTAAGAGTATGTCTGTATATGTGTATGCAATTGCGTGCTATGTATGGATTTTAATAATATAATGTGACAATGATTTAAGTTTAGTTTTTATTTTATAAAGTTACAATAGTCTTAATTTAAGAACTGCTCAGTTTCTTCATAATCAAGATCCCTGAGCCATTCTTTAATTGTGTTTTTTTTAAGCGCAAACAGGAGTTACTAATTTCTTGACATTTATATATCAGCTGTTAGTCGATTTGGATTCAATTATTAGCAGTCCATTTTCAAACCAGTATGAACTGGTTTTGTTGATGATGGTAAAGTTCGACTGGACGTATCCTTGCATTCTTATCAAAATATAAGTTCGTTAATTGTATTGCATCATTTGCTTCTGTATTTTTTAAATTAACTGCTGATTTTGTTCCTAGTTGAAGAATGAGTATAAGGGGGCCTTATACTCATTCCAAACTGGTGTTGCTTGATGACTTAAAAGTACTTCTATTTGAATAGAAATATCGAAATGGTCAGGCTGAAGGATATGATATGATACTAGTTTATGTACTATATAGTAAGGTCCTCCAGACCGATTTTGGTCACGACGGCCAATCTCAAGAGAGATTAGCCTACTGCGCAGGGGATATTATAGTGCACAAGTGTGTGCGCAAACACTGGTGCACTTTCTTTTCCTTAGCTCTCATAATCCGATGGGACGCCAATCCGACACGACCAGAAAGAGTTCAGGCGCAGGAGCAACGGCTTAACGTGCTTTCCGAGGCACGGGAGTATACACGCTTCCAACTTCCATACTCCGGGCTGCTACTGAGAATTTTCTGACGGAAAAACCCAATAACTATTTATTGGCCCGACCTGGGAATTGAACCCAGGACCACCGGGTCTGCACCCTTATATCTAGCCACTAGACCAACGATGTACTATATGTACTGCTTATCTGTATATAGGAAAAATATGCTTGCTATAATAAACCGATTTTTTACAATACAGCTAAAGTAAGCTCATCGCTTATGCGTCCTAACATATATAAGGTCCTCCAGACCGATTTCGGTCACGGCGGCCAATCTCAAGAGAGATTAGCCAACTGCGCAGGACATATTATAGTGCACAAGTGTGTGCGCAAACACAGGCGCACTCTCTTTTCCTTAGCTCTAATAATCCGATGGGACGGCAATCCGACACGACCGGAAAGAGTTCAGGCGCAGGACCAACGGCTTAACGTGCTTTCCGAGGCACGGGAGTGTACACACTTCCAACTTCCATACTCCGGGCTGCTACTGAGAATTTTCTGACGGAAAAACCCAATAACTATTTATTGGCCCGACCTGGGAATTGAACCCAGGACCACCGGGTCTGCACCCTTATATCTAGCCACTAGACCAACGATGTACTATATGTACTGCTTATCTGTATATAGGAAAAATATGCTTGCTATAATAAACCGATTTTTTACAATACAGCTAAAGTAAGCTCATCGCTTATGCGTCCTAACATATATAAGGTCCTCCAGACCGATTTCGGTCACGGCGGCCAATCTCAAGAGAGATTAGCCAACTGCGCAGGACATATTATAGTGCACAAGTGTGTGCGCAAACACAGGCGCACTCTCTTTTCCTTAGCTCTAATAATCCGATGGGACGGCAATCCGACACGACCGGAAAGAGTTCAGGCGCAGGACCAACGGCTTAACGTGCTTTCCGAGGCACGGGAGTGTACACACTTCCAACTTCCAGACTCCGGGCTGCTACTGAGAATTTTCTGACAGAAAAACCCAATAACTATTTATTGGCCCGACCTGGGAATTGAACCCAGGACCACCGGGTCTGCGGCCTTATATCTAGCCACTAGACCAACGAGGCAGTCAACCTAACATATATATTAGTGTTTTAACCGCACGGGTATAGTCTTGAATTTGTATGTAATTAAATCCTTCAGGTACCCTTATGTAATGATCTAGGAAAACATAAGCATTACATTACTGGGTTTAATAGAAAAATATCAGTCGTGTCAATATTTTGCCTAATTTTATATGAAAATCTTTAAGTACTATATTTATATATTAACTAGCTGCCCGACCCGACTTCGTACGGGTAAAATAAGGATTTTATCCCGTGCATTTTTTTATTAATAAGATATAAACATTCGCCCATACAGTACAGTGTATGTGTGTTCGGTACAGGGCATATAATAATAATACATAAAGTAAAGTATAACGTGCTCTACATATTTTTTCATTTATTGGAACAAAGATATTTTACTACTGCAAAGTAGAGTGACCTGTCAGAAATTATCATGTAACAAAAAAGCGTTGTCCTCCAAGCGACGTTTCCCCTCTTTCTTTCTTACTGATTCTTTCTATTCTAGCGGTTGTATGTGTAAGTGAGCAAATTTTCAGATTTTACAATAAGGATTGTGTGCGGCCAATGAGATAACCTCAATTCTATACAAATGTAAATATAATTTGAACTCTTTTTTTAACGTATAAACCGCTATTTTAAATTTAATTTTGAATAAATTACTATTTTCCTAAAGTATTAAATGAAATTTATCAATTTTAATTCTTACTTTACATTTTCGCATTAAAATCATAATAAAAATAACATGGGCAACACTTTTTGGTATGATAAAAAGTAGGAACAATTTCCTCCTTTTTCGCTGGGAAAATGCATTTACGCGTCTCCCCCACATGAAGTGAGGGGTATGTGGGGCTCACCGGCGCTGAAGGTGCCGGAATGCCCACTAAAAAAACAGCGGTATCCTCTCCGTCTAGTCGGGGGGCACCATGGGATCGTTTGCTTATGCTACCATGACGCCCCGGAGTTCCCAGATACAGGGAACCCTCTTAGCCCCGGTGGGTGTTAAGGTGCGCATAGCGCCTACGACGTCTCCCCGGTCTTCTTCGACTCTCCTCTCCTTTTGCGACATGACACTCTCGCAGAATGAGACCATTTCCAACATGGCGTTAATCACGCTCGGCAGCGAGAGATCTCCACCGACTATCGTCGCCAGGGTATGCCACTGAGGCCCCACGCAGCACACTCCTAAGAATAATTTCCTCCTGACCGATTTCGACCGCAATGGCCAATCTCAAGAAAGATTTGCCAACTACGCAGGATGTATTATAGTGCAAAAGTGTGTGCGTAAACACAGGTGCACTCTCATAATCCGATAGGACGGTAAACCGACGCGAACGGTAAAAGTTCAGGTAAGAAGCAGGACCAACGGCTTTACGTGCCTTTCGTGGCACGGGAGTGTGACAAATAAACAGAAATATAATCATTAAAAATCTACATTTTAAAACGCGTTTTAAGTTAAAAAAAATATCGCAAAGAACTCCGTTCCTCCCAGGGGTCCCCCGATCGCACATTTTTTATTATATTTTTAGGTTCTGTCTACGTTTTCTATGTGCTCATGCTCTTCGTACAATGGTCCCACACTATGATATAGACCTTTTTGAAAAAGTTGGCTCGTTATTTGTTTTTTTTTTTAATTATAATAACGCATATACATAAGTACACACACATTTTTAATAACAGCACTACAAATTTATAATAAATTTAGTTGAGAATTACATGGAAATGATAAAATGATAATTGTAAAGGTCACTAATGCGATCGATGTACAAACAATAATAATGTCAGATTTTTTTCCGAAAACTGTGTAAGAAATGAGATACAGCTTATTGCAAGAGAGACAGGAGAACGCTCCCATCCCTACTCCGTGCTGCTTACATGGTGAGAAGTGACACCAAAAGACCCCTGACGGGGATAACTGATCTAGTGTTAATTAATCCAGTTATCGACCGAGGTTGAAAATGATTGTTTTACTAATATCTCTATTAAAAAATAGGGGTTGATGGTAGAAAGGTGAAAATTTAGGGTTATATGTATTTTTTAATGACATAAAGAAAAAATAAAAATAAAAGAATACGACGAAAAAACGAAAAAATAAATAAAATTAGTTATAAACCTATTCTCATACCTACAGAATACACATATACAATTTCATCAAAATCGGTCTAGCCGTTTCGGAGGAGTATAAACACTAACACTGTGACACGAGATTTTTATATATATAGAGATAATAATGTTATATTTTTTTTTCATAAATGGAATGAGTAGAACATAAATTTTCTTAGCACGAATTTACTTAGGTATTGAATTAATAACAAAGCAGCCGAACTAGACTTGCGCAAAAGCTGTCAGCGCCTTATCCTTGCGGTATTTTATTTATAAATTTTGAGTATATTATCAGAATCATTAAAGTAAATAATTAAAATAAAACGAAAAATAATCAAGTTAATTATAAAATTGAAGTTTCAAATTGGAGACTAGTCCATAACGCAAGAGATATTGGAGTGTACTAGCTGTGCCCCGCGGCTTCATCCGCGTATAATTAATAAAAATATAATAAATTATTTTATTACTATAATAACACACACGCGCACGATGAAAATAGTATAATGTGAATCACTGCATCATAAAACGACAATTTATCACAAAATTAGATGAAAAAAAAAATTACAGACAGAGCCAATAGATTTATTTAGTAGTATAGATATGCGCGCCAATACACGACCACTTTCCATAAAACTAATAAGAAAGAAGATAAATCAAGATCAAAGTGTAGACTTTACTTGACTTTAAAGCTTTACGATTTACTTGCTTTCCGAGATACAGGACACATTATCAACATTTAAGCTCTAAGCTGCGTTTCAGAATTCGAATCTAAACCTCTAGATTCCAGATCGACAATTGTTCCAATTTAACAAAAATATACCGAAAATACTTTCACAATTAATTTCAAAAATGGAACGGATTAGATTGTTAAGCGTCTTCATTTATTAAAAAAAGATAAATTTCCCTTTGGTTTATTTGATGACGTAAAACTGATAAAAAATATCGTGTTTAATTTGTAGCGCAGCTGCGAAACGTTATTTGTTTTCACTTCGAAATATGAAATTTATGTCATAAATTGTTTTGCTTACGCAATAACGGCACGAGGGATTCCAATACGACAATGTATTTAATACAAACCTTGTAAGCTCTTTATTTGGATGTCTTTAGGTATTTTGCGAGAAACCAATAAAGTAATAGCGTTTAAACATCCCACTGCTGGGCTAAGGCCTTCTCTCCTTTTTTTTTTTTTGAGGAGAAGGCTTGGAGCTTATTCCTTCACGCTGCACCAATGTGGGTTGGTGGATTACACATGTGGAAAAATTTCAGTGAAATTAGACACGTCATGCAGGTTTCTTCACGATGTTTTCCTTCACCGACAAGAACACAAATTAAGCACAGCTACAATATTTGGAGAATCTGACGAATATTTACAGTGCTTAAATTGTTATAGAAATATATTCAAGTTCACAAACAAATGCGAGCTGCTTTATAATTTTGTAACTTTGCTTAGATAAACATTTGATTTATAGATTTCTCTACCAGCGCTTAACTTATTCGAAACAACGATGTAGTATTTAAATTACAAGTAGTTCGTTTTAGTTTGATAAACGTTTATAATTAATTCTGTGCCTGGATTATTTTTGGTTTAATCATCTATATTATAAACGATTCATTTGACTTGGCTGACTGAATACGACACCTGAATAAAACCTAAGAAAGTGAGTTAAAGTCCAACCATACAATTGAGTCATAGTGCGCTTAATTTATATTTATACTTAACTTCGGTGATGGAATACGTGAGAAAACTTGCACGTGACAGTTGTGATTTTGCCACGTGTGTATTTTCAAAACTAGCAAAGGAATAGCGCGGTAGAGCAGTCTTCGAACTTAGTGTTTAACAGGAGAAATTTTATACATTTAAATTTTATACAAGTGATAACATTTGAAGTAGTTAAATAGAGTGTACTTTAAATACCATAATTCTTATATAGACGCATTGATCAAGTATTAATCAAGTAGTCTGCGTCTGCAAAATGAAAAAAATGCTCTGTTAAGGAAGTCAAATCAAAAATTGTTTCCTTGCTCGCTTATTTAAATTATGACTCAAATGAAAAGCTATCTTCACTGAGCTAAGGAAGTTATTAAAATATATGCAAAGTTGCTTTCTTAAATACTAAACGGGTACCCACGATACACCTTGTGTGGGCCACCAAGTGACAATTAAAACAGATGTTGAAGTTGTCCTTCGTTTAATAAGCACTATTTATTTTTATTTTAAATTAATGCTTATTATAAAAATGTAAAGAAATATGTCATTATATGATTCCATGAAAAATAACTGTATTTAAGCCCCAGAGGTAAAAATTTTAGATGATTACAAAACATCTAAACTCGGGATTACGTGGTTAAACCTGCGGATTCCAGTTTTATTACTCTCAGCGAAAACTAGTTCAACAAAAAGTTTGCACAAGGTCGCAAACTTAGAAACACAAAAACGAGATTCTCTTTGGTTTAAATTCACCAACGTGACTTGGTTCTCGATTACCTCCTCCTCGATGTCCTCCTGATCGATTCGATCGCCCGTGGAAAATTTCAAAACAGACTAGCGGTGCAGGACCTTCTAACAGTAAGTTTAAGTTGAAATTACACATCCTGTCCAGCTTCAAAGTCCAATAAGTCAGCCAGGATACTCCCCACCAGCATAAATAAAATATATCAAAAACAAACAGTTTTTTTAATATAGCAGATTAACACTTATCAATAATCTCGTTTTAGTTATAAATATATTATAATATATTTTATACCAAATGATTTCACTGCAATATTTTGTACAAGGTAGATGTTTTTCTACTCGATTAGAAGATTCGAGGTAATAGAAGAATCATGTAACAATTTTTATCCCGAGTTTATGCTTCGCGAAGGTTATTATCGAAAAACGATATCAAAAATTTATGATAGTAAGTACCTTTGAAATTCTCGTTTATTCTTCGTAGTTATAACGTTTGTAACTTACCGCTCGCTGGCTTTGCACTGACGCAATAAGTTTTATATCGAGATATATCAATGAACCAATATAGTCCAGCAAATAAAACACGTGGATCGTATTTGAAGATTACAGCTTCAAAACTAGACAAGCTCTTCTTTTGTGCAATCGCACTGGTTATTTTGATATTTATAACGGCATATATACATGGGCAAGAAACTCACATATCCCGGCTTACCAAAGGTTGAGTTGAGTTCACGAATGGTTGACTCAAAAGATAGTCGGGTTGACGAATGGGCTCTTATAAGCCCTTTTAAGTCAACATGTTACAGAAGTTTATTCCGAGAAGAAACTCAGTACTTACATATGTAACACAACGGTATATGGCTACTGTATAATTAAATATGACGAGCCGGTTGGTGTGATTGGTAGATATATGACTTTATCGTGCCTTTCGCGCCGCAGGTCGTGGGTTCGATTCCCACCCAGGACAGACATTTGTGTGCATGAACATGTCTGTTTGTCCTGAGTCTGGGTGTAATTATCTATACAAAAGAAAAGTAGTATATGTAGTAGATCAGTTGTCTGGTTTCCATAGTACAAGCTCTGCTTAGTTTGGGATCAGATAGCCGTGTGTGAATAATGTCCCAGGATATTATTATTATTATTATTATTATTATATATGTTATGGAAATCAATCACTACGAAAGAAACACACACAATAAAGATACATGGAGTTCTTTATTGCCTACTTATTCTTGTATTGTGTATTCTTAAACAAACCAAATACATTATATTAGTTTTATATAGAAATTTAATATTTATTTAATGATAACATATACTTGAATATTATAGCGTTGTGCATTTTTGATATTTTGGAATGATTAGGGAAAAATTTTGCTCGAATTGCTTTAATTATCAGTATAAAAGTACTATCATTTATGTGATAAAATACAATATTCATTTATTGCGCTATCGTACACAAACATGACAATTTATATTATATTAAAAATTTTAACACTTCAAAATCCGTCTTACGAATTTTCAATCAGGGTCACGTGGCCTGACGCGATTTTAACATTTTTTACCCAACACAAAAAAGTGCACAACACCGCTAAAGAAGTTTTCGCTTCAAATATAGTACGATAGTTTATATACATAAATGTAAAAGTACGACCACGAATAGGACATGCTCCTTTTATGTCGTCTTTGTTTTCTTCATTAATTTATGCCAATTATTTTTATACGTATCATTTTACTTGAATACATGCTTCTTGTTAATTTTTTATTTTATTTTTTACTGTCGGTATGATTAAAAAACTAAACAAGATTTATATAATTGCACGATGAGTTCGTCTATAATTACGATGTATGGTATTAGTAACGATCATTATAAAAGTACTAACATTTATCAACGATCTTCCTATAAAATAAATAACAAAAAAATATCTTATTCAAATGCGAGTACTACTTTACTCGATGGTAGAACTTTGTGCTAGCTCGTCTGGGTAGGTTGCTAAAGGGTTATTTCTTACAATGCCATTGTTTATGGGGGTTTGGTGACCACTTACCATCGGGTGGCCTATATACTCGTCCGCGTACCTATACAATAAAAAAAGAGTACGAGCTGTTTGCTAAAAAGAATCTGAATAACCAAGTCTATAAAATCAGATGATACTGCGATCGTCTACTATTACCATATATTCACGTTTTATGGATCTTTCATATCATGGTAATGGGGGTCGGTTATATATTTTAGGACGCAAACTAATCTCTGATTAAAAGACTACCAATTGAAGTTTTGCATTAGATAATCGTGATGAAAAATTATCATGTTTTCTTTGATGACACTGCATTAATTGTTGAACATGTACAAAACAATCTAAAATAGGTGTAATATAAAGTAAGATAAAAATCATGAATTTAAAAATGTATAACGACATCTATCTCGTCACATATAAAAACTAAAAACTGACGATTCCTACATCGCGATATTAATGTTATCCGAGCGATTGAACATATATACAAGAACCCGACAACAACCGTTGGGCAGTAGCCCACCAGACCAACACCCGTCTGGTCGGAGGATCCTCCCTTTTCAATGGTGGATGAGGATTTTACACCCTGTTCCTCACAACACCAAAAATGATTAAAAAAATCCAACCCAAAAACTTTTTACCCAAAATAAACTCTGCAAATATAGGCTCTTGCTTGGTGTCTTAGATAAATTTAATTTAATTAAGTGCTTAAACTTTACATTAATATCAATCGAAACATTCGCAAAATTCGTAAATGAGCATTGAAACCCTTTATGTACAATGAGTCCAATTCCTTAAAGGTGTATGTGTAAAGGGCCACAAAACAGACCTATTCTACGTATTGATGACGAAAGGTTTTACCGCAAGAGTAAGGCTTTTAGAGTACCCTTGTGAATGTCTTTTAGCGTCCCAGCTGAGGTTAAGTGTTCGACCTGATGTTAAATCGTTTAACGACGAGGAAATGAAAGTTCATGTCATTATTTTATTATGAGTACGTTCCTTTCAACTTTGTAATGTACTTAATTATGAGGTTTTCAATAAATACTGATTTTATTTTAGTGTCCTAATCTTAGTCGATGTTACTTGCACGTGGGATATAATATCTTAGTTCCGAGGGGGGCGCAATGACGATGTAAGAGATTCACTCGGTGGTAGAGTTTGTGCAAGCTCGTCTGGGTAGGTACTCAGATATTCTACCGCAAAATAGCAGTACTTAGTATTGTTGTATTCCGGTTTGAAGGGTGAGTGAGCCAGTGTAATTACAGGCTCAAGGGACATAACATCTTAGTTCCCAAGGTTGGTGGCGCATTGGCGATGTAAGCAATGGTTAACATTTTTTACAATGCCAATAGTCAGTCATTGGCGTTGATGACCACTTACCATCAGGTGGCTGATATGCTCGTCCGCCTACCTATAAAATAAAAAAAAGATCAATGTTACTCGCAGTGCATAATATGTCTATGGGTGGTAACTACTTACCACCAGGTGGCCCATCGGCGAATATATTTCAAATAAAAAAAATGTATCGTCATCAACCCGAAAGTTATAAGGCGAAGTTAAATAAAAGCTTGCAAGAAAAAAAGATTTTCCATTTATAAAAAAAGGATCCAATATTTTCACGAAAGTAAAGGTAAAAAATTATTGGGCAGACGTGTGTTATTTTTCCTTAAGCTGTCGATAGTAAAAGGGGTTTACATTATGATGTTAGTAAATTTTAATATTCGCCACCAAAGCTCCGTTGCCGACGTAAAACATACGATATGCTGAACCAGGGGAATTATGAAATGACTGTCATATATAACTTTACCTATTAAAACTTATGCAAGTGTAAGGTTTGGCTTATGAGCTTGTTAGTGAATTGGCCGTGATTTGGCATCTCTTACATTAGAAATTGAAAAGTCTCATCCTATGTTTTTAGTATTGATTTCTTAAAAGCACACAGCCAATTTTCTTAAGTTGGTTTTCTTATCTACCAATCAATGTAGGTATCTTATATGTTTTTTGAATCGTCGTTTAGTTTACAAAAATACTAATCAAAATTGCGATCGATATATTTGAATATTTCGTTATAATTTGAGTTTTGACGATAATAATAATATACCTTTTTTTAAATCAGATTTAATCTTTTTTATGTGGGTGTGTGTGTGTGTAATTCTAATGTGTTCGATTTTAAAAGTTTAATTTTCAACGAATTCTTTTAGCCAATCTAATTAAGCCCGATAAGAGCTGAATAGAAAAATGTCATCTGAATATTTTGTCTTATATTTTAATAATAATAATTAAATGCTTTAAAGCGCCCTTTCGCTTGATTGCTTTAAGTTTCTCTATTTCAGAAATATAAAATAGTTCGCTTTCAAATCGTTGTACAAAAGTTTTTTAGTAATTGCTTCCTCGTGCTGAGCGTAATTGTAACTTTTGTAAACTTTCAATTCATTGAAAAGCCTAGTATGCGCGCTGTATTTTAAATGGTATGGTCGAATGAAAACATGAAAATATTTTTTTTTTTTTATTTTCATATAAAATTGATGCTTGTTCTTGTTCGTACATTACAACGCATCGTTCATGTAAATGAGTTACAACCTTTTACCTAGATTTTTTTCAAACGTTTTTAGAATAATGTTATAATACATTCGGACGTACTAGTTTGAATTTCAAAACGGTAATTTTGATTTGCAGAAATAGTTAGAGGATATATATTGATCAGTTGGTGGTAAGGCTTTGTGCAGTACTGGGTAGGTACCACCCACATGATATAAGGTCCTCCAGACCGATTTCGGCCACGGCGGCAAATCTCAAGGGAGATTAGCCAACTGTATATTATAGTGCACAAGTGTGTGCGCAAACACGGGTACACTCTCTTTTCCTTAGCTCTCATAATCCGATGGGACGGCAATCCGACACGACCGGAAAGAGTTCAGGCGCAGGACCAACGGCTTAACGGCTTAACCCACATGATATATTCTATCGCAAGACATCAATACTTAGTACTGTTGTAAATGTCTTAATGTTGGACTAAGGTGTCATTTTGAGGAGAAGGTTTGGAGCTTATGATACTACGCCGCTCAATTACGGGTTATTGCGTGGTTCCGGATACACATTCAGTAGATTTTCATCCGACATATATTTTTCTTCACTGCTGAGAGAAAAAAAAAAAAGGTTTTGAACCCCTAGACTATCTCGACGAGCGAAATTGACGAGCCGTATGGCGTGATTGGTAGATATGTGATCGTGTCGTTCACGCTGCAGGTCGTGGGTTCGATTCCTAACCAGGACAGGACATTTATGTGCATGAACATGTCTGTTTGTCCTGAGTCTGGGTGTAATTATCTATATAAGTATGTATTTACAAAAGAAAAGTAGTATATGTAGTATATCAGTTGTCTGGTTTCCATAGTACAAGCTCTGCTTAGTTTGGGATGAGATGGCCGTGTGTGAATAATGTCCCAGGATATTTTTATATTATTATCTCGTTTAGAAGACGACATTAAAGAAGACATTGTTGAAAACAAATGACTATTGGTAATATTCAAATCAACGTCCTTTTCCACACAAATATAAATTAGCATAACTTCAATGCCACACGTCTTACCATCGTTACATTGACGAGTCCACGTACATCCGAAAAAGCTGCCTTTCCGATTTTTCGTTCCGAAATCTGTCTGAAAAGCCCGTTGGGAAGGAAATAGAATTTATTGTACGCATCGCGATTTCGACATACTAGTCTCCAGTGCATTGATTATTTTTATTTATTATTATAAATGTAAAAAAAAATATATAATTGGTGCGATACTGATTTTCTTTCGAATAAACAATTGATATATAATAAATTAAGATTAAGGTATTACTATTTTTTTAAATGTACGGTAACCATTAAAATAAAGACAAAACGCTTTATCTCATAATTGTTTTTATACTTGTGATATAGTGCATACTTGCTGATGTTTTATTATATTTAGCTTGGCTGCCTCGTTGGTCTAGTGTAAGGCCGAAGACCCCGTGGGCCCGGGTTCAAATACCAGGTCGGGCTAATGAAATTTTATTGAGATTTTCTGTCGAAAACTCTCAGTAGCAACCCGGAGTCTGGAAGTTCGAAGTGTATACACTCCTGTGGCTCGGAAAGCACGTATAGCCGTTGGAACTGCGCCTGAACTCTTTCCGGTCGTATCGGATTGCCGTCCCATCGGGTTATGAGAGTTAGGGAATAGAGAGTGCATCTGTGTTTGCGCACACACTTGTGCACTATAATTTGTCCTGCGCAGTTGGCTAATCTCTCTTGAGATTGGCCGCTGTGGTCGAAATCGATCTCGAGGACTATATAATTAGCTTATTGATGTTATGTACTTACAGTTTACGAGACAATATTCGAAGTAAATATAAGTTTAGTTCCTAATTTACATCAGTCTCAACTATGAATAATTTATTTTTGGCACGTATTACAAACAAATTACATATTTTTGTTGCAAATTCATCCACCTAGAATTTGCCATTCTCAGAATTCGTTAGTGGTTCAAATGCTGCGTAGCATTTCCATACGATCAAGGAAATATAAGCTGGATTACGATTTATATCTATTAAATAATTCATATATATACATAATATTAGTATGTTAATAAGTAAAGCGAGTGCGTCCTACCAGTTATGACCTACTGAGCCGAGACGTGGACACTGACAGTGCGTTTGGTCCACCATCTTAAGGTCGCTCAGCGAGCTATGGCGAGGGCTATGCTCGGGGTTTCTCTGAAGGATCGAATCCCAAATGCGGTGATCCGACAGAGAACCAAAGCTATCGACATAGCCTAAAGGATTAGCAAGCTGAAATGGCAGTGGGCTGGACATATGTGTCGCAGAACCGACAACCGTTGGTGTAGACGTACTCTGGAGTGGAGACCACGTTCCGGCAAACGTAGCGTAGGACGCCCTCTGGCTAGGTGGAGTGACGATATACGCAAAGTGGCTGGCAGCGGATGGATATTGAGAGGTGAAGATCGAGCTCAGTGGCGTGCCATTGGAGAGGTCTATGTCCAACAGTGGACGAAGAAAGAAATATATATATATATATATTATAGAAATATACCCTAGGGTAATCAAAGAATACGAAAATTTATCAGAAGTAAAAACCTCGTTGTTGAAGTATAGATTTAAATAATTTATTTAAAAATAGAATGCAACATTATATTAGTGGCCAGGCGTATCTGAAAATTGTTGACTAAAGCACACATCGCTGCAAAAAACTTTAAAGTAAATAACTGGTGAAAATCCTTTGTACTGAAACAATCAGTAGTTTGTTGACTTTGCAATGTTGACAATATTACATAGTTCATCATATTGAGTTTCTGTGATAACGTTATAGCCTTGGGCCATATCTAAACTAGAGTTGTTTTTTTTTTAAATATATATTCAATAATTTGAATAAAGAATATACTCGGTGGTAGAGCTTGCTGCAAGCTCGTCTGGGTAGGTACCACCCACTCATCAGATATTCTACCGCAAAACAGCAGTATTTGGTATTGTTGTGTTCCGGTTTGAAGGGTGAGTGAGACAGTGTAATTACAGGCATAAGGGACATAACATGGGCGCAGTGACGATGTTGTTTTTATTTAAGAAATGTACAAACCACTGTCTATGGTCGTTGGTGACCACTTATCATCAGGTGACCCATATAATCGTCCACTAACCTGCACTATAAAAAAAAAGAATATCAATGCTATTCTATTCTATATTTATTGTCAAGGTAACCCAGTGGTAGGATATGTGGAGCTTAAGCAAATATAGCAGGTTCAAAATTTCCATTTCGGCAACTGCCAATGGCTTGTCACGTACTAAATTTTTATTTATTAAATTATGTACGAGTAGATCTCAAAAGGGTATTGAGTAAATTCATTATATAATCTACTATCTCTATGTTTATCTTCAACGCCTCGCTGGTCTACTTATAAGGATTAATAATCCTTATAAGTAGACCAGCGAGGATTAATAATCGTTATAAGGCTGCCAGTATGAAGGAGTTTGTATATTCTATTTTCCTATCAATTTATTCCTTATCTATCCGGAGTTAGGTAGTTGATTTTTCGCCGTCGTAGCCAATATTCAATCCCCGAAAACTCACGGAACAGCGGAAGTTGCTGAATAAGCTCGAAACTTTCTCCTTAAATAACAGAATGGGTATTTGTGTAGTAGTGTAGCATTTAGGGGATAATGCTAGTTTCTTTACACAACGGAAGTGTAGTAGTGTATGGCCTTTTTTATCGCTATAAAAACGCATGACGCGTTTGGCTCGACGAGAATAGTGAGGGGTATGTGGAGCTCGCAGTGTCCAGGGCGCCGAGTGCGCCCCGTTCATCGGGACACCCACTAAAAAACCAGCGGTACCCTTCCCGTCTTAATAGGGAGCGCCACGGGAACGCTTGCGCATGCTACCATGACACTCCGACGGCCAGCCTATGCGGGCCTCCATGAAGTAGTGTATTCTTCTATATCACCATAATCATAAAGTTGTCTATTGTAAAATAATTTCTACCGAGGCTGGCGATTATAGTTTCAAAACACCAATTTACTGTCACACAATTTTATTTTTAAATAATTTCACACATCAATCACATTTTCAAATCACTTCATTAAATCACAATACAATTATAGCACGGTCTTCTTCCACTAATAGTAGTTCTTAGTTATATCGCAATTACACATTATAAACGTCGCGACGAAGTTGCCTTCGGGCAGCGTAACGACAAACTGATCTCGAAATACGTTTGAGACCCTTTTTATACACTTTATTTTATACATAAAAATGTGGATACATCGAATTTTTCTTACACTATTCCAACCACAAGAGGAGCAAAGATTATCAACATTGAAATTGAATTGACGCGGTATCATTGGTCGCTTAAATAATTTATTATTTTTCGGATTCATGAATGACGTCTTGATAGTTGTTATCGAAACTTTGAAAGTAAAATTATATTGGATATAAGTACTTACTTAGTTGTGGAGATACCTTTATATACCAGGTGTGTCTTATCTTTAATTTATAAAGGCAGGCATTTAGTAGGCAGTATCACAATCTATGTTTCACGATAAAAAAGTTTTGATATCATAGATCATATCCAGATGACTCCTTCATTGTTTCGGATGGTGTGCGCTGGTCAGTGGACTTTAAAGGAATGAAATAATGATGATTAATTAATTCACTGTCAGGCTTAGTATAAATAAATGTTAAAGGAAGTTGCTGCACTCAGTCAAAAGACGTTTCACTGATAAAATTGCTTCAAGCATTTTTAACGTGGTACGTTAAGCTCCGTTCTTACTTTAAAAAAATACGAGTTCCAGTTAATGACACATTCACTTGATGTTATTCTAGAGATCAGTGACGTCACGGATCTTATAAATTCTGCTATAGGCTCTGAAAACTACAATCAAGGATAAGTAATTAAAATACTCAAATGTATTTTTAGTGTTTATTATAACTGTGACGCAATATCTACAATACGACATACAATACTGCAACAAGATCGAAATTTAAAAACAGTTATGATAACTAACATACAGAAGTAAGCTTAATGCGATTGAATTATTGCTTTTAATTTTCTTATTATGGTTTTTTTTTTTACATTATATACAATTTTAAATAGAATTCCTACTACTCTCATATTACTTATTGCTATTGGTATTAAGCATATCATTGATAAATGTATAACTACTTATATATCTAAAACATGAACGAAGATTTTATAGAAGCTATAAAATTAAACTCGATTTATAAAAAGATTTATATTTGCTCAGCTTTCAATATTAAACAATAGTATTTACGTTTAATTCACTAGTTATTTATAATACGCTGTATATATGTGTTTATTTGTTATATAACAAAATTCAGGTACTGGAAATAATGATGATTAAAAAGAAACTTATATTTATATGGCATATCGGAGTAGAACTTTAAAAGAGGTTTTATACCATTTTTAAATACGGTCTATCACTGCCATCTAATAATAACCTTATAAAATAGTATCATGTATTTTTTTTTTATTTGTTTGGTCAAATATGTTGTGTTATATATCGGCAACATTTGATTTGTTACAAATAAAATTTATCAGGATCGTGAGTGACATGATATGATCGCCAGATTTTTATTCAATATTATACATTTTTATCGAACAATTTTTCTATCAATGTGTATGTAATCAAAAAGTTTACTGTCGTAGATATACAATGAATGCAGATTAATATATATTTATAATTTTTAAGGTAAGTTTTTTCTAAATGATTAAATTCTACTTCTTTTTAACATTGAAAGCCAAATTGTTGAGCTATAAACATAGATGTTGTGTTTTCATTGGTTTTAATTATAGGCAAAGGTCGTTTCGACAACTGTACCCGTTCTGAACGAGATCTCTTAACTTAAATCTTTGACATTACTTAAATACATGAATACGTCTTTCCCATTACATGTTGCTTAGCCTGTGGTTGGTTAAAAAATTGTAAAAGGGCAATTTTCAACCAATCACAATCATTCGAATTTCAAATCAATGAAATAGCAAGAAAACATTGGTTAAAAAATTGTAAAAGGGCAATTTTTAACCAATCACAATCATTGGAATTTCAAATCAATGAAACAGCAAGAAAACAGTCTTAATCATGTAATCAACTTCAATATGTTAGGCGGTTCTTTATTATTTTATTACAGTGTGAACACTTCCCAAGCTGTTATATCGAGTCCTAAGCCCAAAGGTTGTCTGGAAGTGATCGATTTCTTAGCGATAAGATCGCCTTTGTACATCTATCTTTATATACTCGTAGTGTACCATAAAGAATATTTTTTATTGAGAGATACAAAGAGATAGCGATATGGATATTGCTATCTCTTTCTTACTGTCCCGTCAAATTGGTTTAACTTAGAGATTTTTTGTAACAGAGCCGGTATCAATTTAAACTACGGTCGAGATAACACAAGTTATTAAACAGTATGACCTTTCAATACCAATGTGGTGTCAACTATGGAGCTTATATCTGATAATCCCTTGCCTTTAATTATAACAGTTGAGTCACACCGCATTAAATCTCAGTATATGACCTTTAAAAAATTACCTCAACAAAAATTATACCGGAATTTCAGTAAGCATTTGCTTATATATAACTATGTACATCCAATTAAGACACTATATATAACTTAATTTTTACGTATTCGTTTTCCCCTTTGCAAATAAATAATCTTAAATTTAACTACTACTACTACAAATAATATATACTAATCTAATATAAAAACGAAGAAATCTAGTCTAACTATATCACAACATATATTTTCAAAGTCTCTCTCTACATTATATAACTATATAATCTTACAGCATCCACTATACATGTTCATATATAGCCTACAATTTTGTATTTTAAAAGATTCAGTTGTGTTTGCAGTTATATAATATCAAAATTAAACAACAAAACATTAATATTTCATTGCTAAAATCTTTAGATTTAAACGATATTTAGAATTTAAAATACAAAATTTTGAGTTAAATAATTAGAATATTTATAAATAAATAATCTTAACGGCTATGTATAATTTGTTAAGCGATTAGATTAAATCAAATAAAACGTTATTATTAAACAGTTAACAGAATTACTGAAGCGAATATATATTACTTTTATTTATAAGAGCACGTGATATCGCATGTTAATCGACAGTTAAGCCACAGTTAACGTCATTTCGGTCACTCGAGTTCCGTGACCGATGGATTAATTGGATTGAACGAACATTTTTCTTTTTATTTCAATTACTTATCTGATGTTTTTGTGAACGAACGGTAAACGCAATTTTGTTCGTGTGATTTAAAAATGATTTTCAAATACGATATTTTTTTATTGTAAATAATTAATGATAAATTTAAGCTTTAAGCCGGTGTAAGCTTTTACGTTATGTAAAATTATTCAAACTTGCTTATAAGAACTTACGTTCATTACGTATTTGATTTTGATATACTTTACAAATGTGTGTGTGTGTGTGTGTTTAAAATAAAAATAAATGCCATATTTCTATCAAGTTGAATGACACTGAATTAATTAGAAATGTACTTAATAATATATAACATTTGATATATAGTTACAGAGGTTACGTATGATTTATCTAAGTAGTACATAAGATGAATTTCTAAACGTTTTTACAATTAAAACTTTCTGTAACAGTGGACGCCTATAGACGTCATAACAATTGCTTAACCAGTGTCCTGGGTGTCCTTGAGTGTTAAACGATCTCTTCTATCTGTTATAAGATCTACAAAGCCCGACAGACGTTTTTCTGTCTATGTATATATAAACCAATTATCAACGGTTGAACTGTATTTCAGTTGATGTTCTGAAAGTTGATAGCATAATTTTAGAATAAAATCTTATGTGTAAGCCTTCATGATAATCAGTACAGTCTGTCAAAGTCAAATTTATTGATCTTAAGCATAACATTATACCAACATCAATTATTATTTATTATTATTATTTAGAAAAATATACTAAACATTGAAATTAATATGAATATTAATTAATGCTTATTACGATAATGCAGTCGGAAATTACAGCGAGCAATGCGCCAATCGGTCAACAGTACTTGTATATATCGAAAATTAAAAACAAGCGAATGTGTATCATATTCATATGTTACATAAAGACCAATCAGCCTTATGAAATGAACACATAGCAGATTACAACGATGAAAATTAATAATCTAATAATTTGGCAAATGTTGTACCAAACATTGGCTCAATTTTATGTCCAATATAATGGTTCAGTTTAATCTTTAGTTTGCTAAAAAAATATTATGAAATCGATACTTATAAAATTGTTTATACTGGCCTGGGTTTATATCAACCTTGTTGATCAACGCACTGTCAACACTATAATGTCAAGAAAGCTAAATCCGGAACGTTACTTTGTTTTACAATGTAAGTATCTCCCAATTCAGGATTTAAGTAATAGAGCTACTGCATAATATTCACTTAAAATTAAAATACATTTTCTCTTTTCTGTTACCTACCATATCAACTATTCAATTTAAATATCCAAACTAAATATTTTTTTTTCTATTATTTGTTAATTAGTATTTCCAAATAATAGTTAGAAATGCTTTCGTAAGCTTTTTAGTAGGCAAGAATCCCACGTAAGTTTTTGCCTAGCAGTGACGAATCGCGCTTAATAATAGATATATTTTTTAAATTCAGTATTTAGATAATATTATATATATAAAAGAAAGAATGACTGCCATATCAAAGCACATACCAAACTAAGTTTTATAACAACAATATTTGAAAGTCATAGACAACAATGTACACAACAAATTACTTTAACCAAAACCAAAGTACCTTAAATGTAAAAAACAACAAATATAGTCTTAATTCTAATTTCAAATCCTTACATTATTGCCAAGTTATATAATAATACTCAATAAATTTACAATAAATATGATGTTAAATTTATACAGAATTATATTTAATTTATAATAATAACTAACATTTTATACAACAGTATATTATAATTTAAAAAAAATCGAATTGTAAGTATGGCTTGCTATACACGTATACCTACTTTTATACACGTGACGTCTACGAGTGTGACATTTTTGTATGTGGATATGTTTCCGGATAACTGTTAGGGTCAGGGTTTATACATTTATAGTCAGATTGTATCTGACTATAATTGTTATAAATTATTGACAAGTTATATACTGCTGACATTTTCTTTAAATACTACTGACCAATTAAATTATAGGCAGAGCTTTACTGTAACATGTGAATAATGTTAAAATATAAAGCCTTGAAAATGGTTTACATCCTTTATCCACTTAGTAAAATTTACCTCTTAAGGGGGTTAAATGGAAGATGTAAGTTTGTATGAAAATTTATCATTTCTGAAGAGATATCTCATCTGACGCATGGTTAGTAAATTATATAAACATTTAATATTTCATTCGAATAGTCGATTCAAATATCATATAAATAATAATAAAATAATATTTTAATACTTAACTCCTAGTACTATGTATCATAATGTATTGAAACTTATTTTGAATAACCTATTTTTACGCTAAAAAAACGCCAACAAAATCTAGTGAGTGTATAGCAAGCCTTATCTAGAGACATGAGTTTTAATACAATAACAAACTATTTACAACGAGTTAAACATTTAGTTAAGATGACTGACTAATAAAATTATTGCTTTTATGAATATTATATTCATTATCGAATAGTTGGATTTATATAGATTTCTCATATCTTATCTCAAACCAGGACTTGCAATAGAAGTAACGTATTCATTTAAATACCAAATCAAGATGGCGATTAAGATGACGTTACGTTCTAAGTATTGTATTTTTTTTCAAAATTCGTTGTGGTTGTATTTGTTAAACTGGATATATTTGCTGGACTATATATTTTTGAAGTGATAACTCCTTATGAGAGGGTAAACCGCTTCGTAACTTAACGCGTTACGGCGCCACTATTACCGAGGCTGACTGCTTTACCTGAGAGTTACCAACCTAACGCCATCTAACGTATACAGATAGTACTTATAATGATTTAGCAACTCTCAAGTACTAATTTAAATTATATTTAATATATTATAATTAATAATAAATATTATCACTTCTGTCGAACGTCCCGAGACGCACATGTTTTTTTTTTAGTTTTTACCAATTTATTGATACTACATAACATTAACGATATTGCATATTATGAAAAACAGTATTTTTTTATTAATTCTAACAAATAAATAGTCCCCATATAGAAATGATTCAAGTAATTTTTATACATTTAAAATTGAGGACTTATTGCTTCTATCAAACGAATGATGCCGTACCAGTGTCTTTCCAACAGCTGAAACAGCAAGGCAGAGCACACATGAGCGTGTTTTTAAACGCGTCTCGGAAGTCGCGGTTAAAATACGCATAAATTAACGGGTTCAGTGCGGAGTTGAAATAACCAATCCAGAATAAAACTCCGACGACGACCGAAGGCGTGTCGCACGGCTCACCGCACACGTTTGTTGTGACGTACCTGTGAATAAAATAAGTGAGTAAAGGAAATTAAAAAAATAAAATTATCTGTCTTGACAGACACACGCATGTGAGCTCATATACCGATCTCACGCACACATTAGCGCCCTTACAATGACAAATCTTACACTGACGTCATCTGACGCTCGAACTCTCAATTAACCTCTACTCTATACCGAGTGTGAGAAGATAAACAATAATCCAGGGATTTCAAGTAATAATTCAAAGTATTATAAGAAACATTACGATGCATAAAAAAATAGTTATCTCTATATTTACAAAGCATAAGTAATTTTTAAGAAGTTAAAAGTTGTCGCTATACTTGCCAAAGGAAAAATGGTAGCCAGCACAATAAGAATGCACCGACTATGATGCCTAGAGTGCGGGCAGCTTTATGTTCAGCACGCCACGACTTCCCTGCCGCCCGTAACGATGCACCTGTCGGGAATAAGTTGCGAATATTTAATTTCTTTTAGCACCGTGAACTTTTCGAAAGTTAGGACCAAGAGAAAATTAAAAAAAAACAAGTTACATCTTATCCATTATAAGATAAAATAATATTAAAATTTCTCAGTCTCAGCTCTCTAGTATGATCCATTTTTTATCCAACTAAAAACGCACTTTACTAAAAGAATTGATGACTCCCATTGGGAGCCAGTTGAAATGCATTAGGGATTTGAACGACACTTTCTTGAACTATAAATCAATGTTATTGGGCGTATGATTTTATAAGATTTATATCATAGTATCTTAAGGGAAATATGAAAATTATAATTTATAAGCAATGTTTATAAAGATGTATGTAGAAGTAGAAATAGAGAAATTTTTATTTGTCTCAAGGTTGCAGAGCTTGCATACTTTAGATAAAGACGTATAAGCCAAAGTGATCTATTGCACAAAACATATATTCATGTAAGATCATTGAATATAATATATATAAGAATTAGTACTGACTTTTAGTTCATTTTGTGTTAATAGTTCACATAATACATAGTTCTAAGGAAAATTAAAATGTAATGCTGTCCCAAGTGTGTAATATACAACCAAACCCGACTGGAGTATTGTGGTGAAATAATCAACCCTTCTCTCTCTCTCGCTACTAAATGCGATGCGTTCGAATTTAGGAAGTCGATATAAAGGAGTTTGAAGTGCTTTTTGGTGTGACAAAAATACAGTTTCAACTAAAATCTACATTTTAAAACACGGTTTGAGTCGAGAAAATATTGTACAGAACTTCGTTCCTGACGAGGGTCCCCGAGCGCACAATCTTTTTTCTTTTGGCGTGTATCTTCGCTAAAATCATAACTTACTGTTTGTTTATATCAAATGTCATTGTGACAGCTTGTGTCAAAGAAATGAAAAAGTCTATCAGTCATATATATTGTCGGTTGAATCGCGAGATAGTCAATACATATGCAAATTGAAGTGCGATGCAGTTTTATGATTCCGTACAGAGATATACATTCATATTTTTAGGTACCGATTTCCGTGTAGATTGTTAAAGTTCAAGGGTCTTTCTTTTTTGGTTTTAAATTATCTTGAAAATATTTATTTAATGTTTTTCTTGTTATATTACTGATTGTTATGTAAGAGCAATACTTTGCGTCATATATACTTTTATGTACGTCTCATTTCAAATATAGGATGTATTTACTTTTTACGTAAATATTAATATTCTGTATCAAAAATATGCTTGGATCAGATATTTTGTAGCGATCAATAAATAAATAGAAAATTTACGTTCCTAATAAAGATACCCGTTGCTGTTGACGGCGAGAGACGGTTAACTTGTTTATTAAATGTAAAATTGTCTAATAAAAATAATATACTTCGACATTCTTGCCTTCGCGACATTTGCTGCGATATTCAATTGCAAACTCCTCAATCTTTAAAACTTAAATTGTATGAAAATATTTGGTGTTATCATTAGACATAAATGTTCACGAAATTACATACGTTCTTAATCTTTGCAGCTCTCGAAAATCACGAAAGAAGGTTACACTTTCTCAAAGGGAATTCATATTTTAGATCACATAAAAATATGCCCAGTACCAAATTTGGTGTTCCATTATCAACTCTAACATAGTATGGTGTTAGAGTTGAACTTCAGTTGAACGTTATCCTTGAAGGGTAAGCATTGATCAGTCAGAATATTGGTATTCATTTGGTCGGATAGAATCAGTTTGTCAGTTTCTGTAATCCAAACGAACCGTACAAACTTTGTATTATATGTAATAATATAGTAATACTATGTAACTTGAAAAGTATTTTCTCCATCTCAAAGTTCGAATATTTGGTTTATTTAAACGGTAGTGGAAATATATATATGCACTTATAAATACCTGATGATAGGGCTTTGTCAGATGCGTTACTATCAAATACGAACAATATGTGCTGTTATGTTTGAAGGATGATTGAGTCAGTGTAATATCATCTTCGATTACTTGGTGGATAGCGTATTGATAGTGTAAAAGTGGCTTATACTTGTATCTACAGACGAATATCGAAGTCTATGTCCGATCCGGTAAATAACTAGCTTCTTGGTTTTCATAAAAAAATTGGTCTCTTTTGATGTGTTATCTTTGTTTACTAATATGTGAGTCCATTTTTGGAGTCAACAATGTTCCTCCTATAGCTTATTGATATTTGGTGATGATTATGAATGGATATTTTATATAATCGTGTACATTTAATTTGAAATGTTTTCATGACGGATTATTCATCTCTCTATTCAAAGTCAAGCAGAGATGTGAGATAGATGACCCTATAGATATGATGCGTTATTTTAAATTATATTCACTACTGAATGAGATGGCCCAGTGGTAAGAACGCGCGAATCTTAACCGATGATCGTGGGTGCAAACCCGGGCAAGCACCACTGAATTTCATGTGCTTGATTTGTGATTATAATTCATCTCGTGCTTACCGGTGAAGGAAAACATCGTGAAGAAACCTGCATGTGTCAAATTTCACTGAAATTCTGCCACATGTGTATTCCACCAATCCGCATTGGAGCAGCGTGGTGGAATAAGCTCCAAAACATTCTTCTCAAAGAGGAGAAGAGGCCTTAGCCCAGCAGGGGGACATTCACAGGCTGTTACTTTACTTTACTTTTACTGAATAACGCCATGCCGTACGAATATAACTTCACAAATTCGCTATAACTTTTTCTTTGTCTCTTGTATTGTCTTGGATCGTCTGTGATTTTACGTGCTGACGAGCCATAAGCCTAGCTCACGAATTAAAACGTCGCAAACATGTTGCTTCAAAAAACCCTCAACAAAAACGGGTTGGCTCGCCCATGTCTTAGAAGCGAGCTGGCAATAAGACCGCTGTTATCTTTATCAAGCTTATGACTCTTCATTTCTTCTGTTGCGTGCCAGTTTTTGAAATATCCTTGGTGTTTCTTATTTTCTTTCAGTTAAAATTTAAAGCATGAATATGTATTATGCGAATATTTCTATAACAGTTTAATTTAGATAAATCAAATACTTTGACTTGATAACCAAGTAATAAAATATTATAAATTTTGACAGAATTTTTAAAAATTACGGTTTTTGGCAAATGGGTTGAATTTAAATTTGTTTTAATTGTATAGGAAGGCGGACGTGCATTTGGGCCTCCTGATGGTAAGTGGTCACCAACGCCCATAGAAAATGGCATATTAAGAAATGATAACCATCGCTTACAGCGCCGCCAACCTTGGGAACTAAGACGTTGCATGTGCCTGTAATTACAATTAAACATATTAATTCATTTTCTACTTGATTGTATTCTGATCAACAAAAGAAAATATTATATACGTAACGTAGACACACAATTATTAGCCGGAATCTAAAATATGTAGGAAGGAGCATAATAAATCAAGTGTTTGTGTAGTTTCATATAAATTAAAATACTCATTACTATTAAAATACATTAATATTTACATACATATATCAGATCAATCAAGATATCTACATTTATAAAGAGATAATAATCGAGTAACTATACTCCAACAAATATCAAAGAGCTATTTATCTGATGTTAAAATGTCAGGGATTCATTCTCATCGCTCGATGTTACTGCTATCTTTATTTATAATCTTTCATTACTCGCTGAATGTGTTTTACAGTAACAACGCGATCTCTGGTAATTTTCAAATCTGTGTAAATGTTTTGAAAGATAAACTGTATTTTAAATCGAATTGAGCCTTTAATAGACATAATGTACTTTTTTCAGATGATTAAATATCACTTTGTAAGTATCTTTTTCAGTTGATTATTATAATTGTTTAGTGATAAATTTGCGTAACTATTTGGCGTAAAAATGTCTTAAGAATTTATTTTTTCTATGTATATAAGAATTATTTACATTAAGGCATTAAGTGTAAATAAAACAATTGCAATAGATATTGTACAGAATAATAATAATAAATTGGCCGAAATCGATCAAGAGGGCTAATGGTCCTTGGATTGGATTTCGGCCACGGCGGTCAATCTCAAGAGGGATAAGCCAACTGCGCCGGAGATATTATAGTGCACAAGTGTATGCGCAAACACAAGTACACTCTTCCATCCCCAACTCTAATAACCCGATGGGACGGCAATCAGACACGACTGGAAAGAGTTCAGGAGCAGGACCAACGGCTTTACGTGCTTTCCGGGGCACGGGAGTGTACACACTTCCAACTTCCAGACTCCGGGCTGCTACTGAGAATTTTCGATAGAAAATCTCAATAGCATTTTATTGGCCCGACCTGGGGTTTGAACCGAGGACCACCGTATCTGCGGCCTTACATATAGCCTCTAGATCAACGAGGCTGAATATGATCCCGTAGAATGGTGGCAAGAAAGAATAATAAATATTTATACAGATAAAATATTTACCTTGTGAATTCAGTTCGGTTGCTGCTTTTGCTAATTCTCTATTCGCCACGGCTGACGTACAGCTGGGCCTCCATCCAGGAGGTGGCTGTCCACTTGACGATCTCTTGTTGGAACCACCAGAGCAATATCCAGAACTAGCAGTATCACAGCTTATATTCACCGATTTTCTCGGACTGGCTTCCTTACTTGGACAAATATCGCCCAAAGCCATCACAACTTCTCCAAATTCTGTCTCCTCTGGACCAACTTCCGTAAAGGTGCTGTAGTTTGGACTTATATCCGAAGGTCTTCTGTCAGGATGTAGATAATGAGAATGGTGTGCACTGTGCGATGTATGTTTCATATGGACAGAATTGAGCAAAATATTTGATGAAGTCCTTGTCAATGCTTCTCTTTGCCTAATTGCTTCTCTGAATATCTTACAATACATTGATATCATGACAACACTTGGTATCCAAAAGGAAACGCTCGACGATATTAGGGCGTAGACCATATTTGTTTTGAACATACAGACATCCGGATGCGCTTTGCGTAATTGACGATGCTGTTCTGTTGTGTACCATCCCATAAATATAGGAACAAAGCTTATGAATGCAGGCCACAGCCAGACGTTTGCGAGCATAAAGCAGACTGTTCTGTGCGTCATGGTCACTGGATATTCCAAGGGTCGAACGATTGCATAATATCTGTCGACGGATATGCAACACAAATGTAGGATGGAGGCGCTCGAGAAATACACGTCAAGGGAATTAAAGATATCACAGACAAGTGGCCCAAAGAGCCAAGTATCAGTTAGTTCGGCACTAGCGTTGAAAGTCATTGCGCACAACGCGACCAGCATATCGGCAACTGCGAGACTGACGACGTAGTAGTTAGTGATGACGCGAAGCTTGCGATGACGGTGGACAGATATGATTACGAGAGCATTCCCAAGGAGTGCCCCAAGGATGATTGTGATAAAGACGAGCCCCTTGAGGATGAGGGAAATCGTGTGCCAGGTTTCGGGCGCGGCAGGCGGCAGCGTTGAGTGGAGCTCATGGAGTAACGCTGGCTCCGTGCCGCGCCCGCGTGCATCTACCTCCCCTCGAAGAGCGCCATCTGTCGACAACACAAAAACTTAGGGACATTATACTCACCCTACATTTCTTAAAATATAATAATTTAAAACGCTGTATAGTGTATAAATACTTCACATTAAGAAGTATTTATACCCTGAATAATATAGTAGCTTTAATACAATAAAACAAGATAATTAAAAAGAAGTTAAGTAATATTATCATAAGTGTAAATAAACATTATACGGACGTCTAAAGTTTCATAAACCGGCAAATAATAAGATACTTATAAAATAACTCACAAAGGAAACTCAAATTTCATGTAGAGCAAGTTTTAATGAGGGTCGCCTGGGGAATGTAGACACTCGTCAAAATGATCTTGGGTTTATGCATAAGAAAAATTATAAAGATACAGATAGCCTCTTATTTTAGTTACATTTTTAATTTATCTATGCTCTTTTATACTTGTTTTAATTAAGAGTGGATTTAATTTCTTTTCTTTTCTGCATTCACTGAAAAGATAAATGTCATAATTCGAGTATTAATATTTATTACAAATTGCTAATCTTCATTGATATATACAGTATAATGTTAATTAGACATAATATTATTTATATTTTTATAAAACATAACCAACTTATTCCATATTTCGCTGAATATAAATCTTATACGTAAAATTTAGGTCATGATGTATCAATTTTCTGAAAAAAAATAATTTCGTCTGAATCGTAGCGTATGTCAGTCCACACGTACATTATAAAGACATTATGCTAGACGCGCTTGAAGTCTCTGTTAGGTTTATGGTAATGCCATAATATAATTATATTTTGTATAATTTTTTCAAGTTTCTTTTTATTGCTCATTATTTATTAAGACGTTATAGTTTTGTTATCAACAACAAATATGATACACATTCTGACGCGGCTACGTGACTTAGCTTAAAAATATGTATAATGTATAATATTTCCTTATAAATAATTGCAAGATGCTTAAATTTATATACAAAACAACATTATACAAGGAAGTAAAATATAATTTTAAGAAATATTTTGCTAAATTATTTTATACTGTGTACAACTTTTCTGGTCCTTCGAGCCCGATTTGCATATTTTTTCACCTACAACACAAAGCTACCCAAGCGCTAACCGTTAGTGAATTGGTTACTTTTACAACTTATTTCTATGGTATTTTTTACCTACAATGCTCCCAAAAAGCTCACTATTCGACCGCAAAGCTTTCAAAAACTTTGAGAGCTTTTAATCCTGATAAAGTGCTGCGAGTTTTTAGACCGGAGTTTTACTTATTTTACGCCAATAGTCAAGTTTGGGATATGCCAGCAAAAAGATAAACCGTTATACCTAAACGAGAATATTTTTAGGGGTTTCCCCTTTAGATTGTATAAAAAATATTTTAAATTAAATAAAGTTTAGAAGTGAAATGTTAAATTTAGTATTGGATTGCTGTTCCGGTTACTAGGGTAAGTGGCAATCTGTGTAATGCCTTTCATGGTTGCAGACTAAATAGTTAGTCGAACTTTTATTGCATTGTAATGATAAAATTATTGCATGGATTTAAGAATTATTATATATATAATAAGAAATAGA
The DNA here is from genome assembly GCA_905220585.2 of Nymphalis polychloros. NCBI lineage: Eukaryota > Metazoa > Arthropoda > Insecta > Lepidoptera > Nymphalidae > Nymphalis > Nymphalis polychloros. The sequence continues at coordinate 1,686,498 of HG992264.1, read as the reverse complement.
ACATTTTTCTCAGTAAAATTTTACAAATACAAAATCAACACAACAAAGCGACAGAAACTCATAAATATTATAACAATGATGTTATATGTTTATTATGTACTGAATTTGTCGTTTAAAAAAATCGTATTTAATAAATAATTTATATATTCTATTCAAATTTACAATCATGAAATAATCTGAAATAAACAATAATTAAGTTCATATTTAATTTTTAGTTTTACATAATATTAAAATTAAATATATTAATTGTATATATTTATTTAATAAATTTTATAAAATACCATTTAAAATAACTTAAGAACCAATATAATATCCATTCATTCATTCAATTCCATTATTTCAATTTAGAAAGATCATGGACGATAATCTCCTTTATGATTGGAAAATTGATAAACGATATACCCGTAAGTATTGCAAGCCGCTATTGACAATAATTTACTAATTAACAAGGTATGTTGCCAATATTTTACCAAACGTAATACCTGGCACGTATTACCCATGTTATTAAACGCATGTTATTCATTACACGAAGTGTTCTTTTGTCTATCAAGCTGCAGAATGTGATTAATAACAATCTGTCAAAATGTTCCGCTGAAAGCGCTTGAGGAAAAAAGGCTAATCTACCAAACTGTTGGATGCACAGTAGGTATACTCTTTTTATTTTTGTATATACGTATTGATAGTTTGCATTTGGAGTTGGGTGGATTTGTGAGTGCGCGACGTAATTATTATGGACATTTTATATAATGAATTGGTATGGAGTATCGATTATCGATTTTTGCTGTTGAATATATTTCCTTTTTGTTTGCGGTCTCTTTAATAATAATAATAATATATGATGATAATAATTGACTGCCTCGTTGGTCTAGTGGCTAGATATAAGGCCGCATACTCGGTGGTCCTGGGTTCAATTCCCAGGTCGGGCCAATAAATAGTTATTGGGGTTTTCTGTTAGAAAATTCTCAGTAGCAGCCCGGATACTGGAAGTTGGAAGTATGTACCGTGCCTCGGAAAGCACGTTAAGCCGTTGGTCCTGCTCCTGAACTCTATCCGGTCGTGTCGGATTGCCGTCCCATCGGATTATGAGAGCTAAGGAAAAGAGAGTGCACCTGTGTTTGCGCACACACTTGTGCACTATAATATCTCCTGCGCAGTTGGCTAATCTCTTGAGATTGGCCGCCGTGACCGAAATCGGTCTGGAGGACCTTATTAATAATAATAATATCCTGGGACATTATTCACACACGGCTATCTGATCCCAAACTAAGCAGAGCCTGTACTATGGAAACCAGACAACTGATATACTATATACATATACTACTTTTCTTTTGTAAATACATACTTATATAGAAAATTACGTCCAGACTCAGGACAAACAGACATGTTCATGCACACAAATGTCTGTCCTGGGTGGGAATCGAATCCACGACCTGCTGCGCGAAAGGCAGGTATCTACCAACCACGCCAACCGGCCTTGTAATTATTAATATAAAATACAAAATGATATAAATTGAACGCTTTGTTAACTTTAAATTCGATTTTGCAGGTTTATATAGGAAACAATGGCGTAAAAATACCTTGTTTATCATATAAATTGTGTAGTAGTGTATACATATAAATATGGGGCTACGAAAGTTCCAAAAGACTAAAAATAATAAATATAAATATTTACGTTACTGAAATAAATATTTAGTTATGATTTACATCGCATAGCTTCTAGTATAGTGCAAGCATAACGATGCACGAACGACACGAGTCACCGCGTCAGCAATTGCGTCACCCAGCAATCGGACACTTTTGTTTTTCATAGTTTCAAGTAAATTATGTGGAAACATATTTGTAATTAAATCTGATTGTAACATCGCGTTACATCAGACGTCCTTTCTGTTAATTAGTTTATAATGTAATTGTAAAATTTAATTCTGATGGTAACAATGCGTTACATCAGACATCCTTTATATTAATTAGTTAATTTTTAAGTAAATAATGTAATTATAAATTTATTCTAATTGTAACATCGAGGTACTTTAGACACCTTTTGTATTAATTAGTTTAACTTTAAATAAATAATTTTATAAGTTAATTTCGGTATTTTCTTGGGTCCTTCGGTTGTGTCCTTCTTAACTAATGTAAAATTTATTAATTCGATCCCGTCATTAAGTGCTATATAATGTAACTAATGTAATTAGTTTACTCGGTGGTAGAGCTTTGTGCAAGCTCGTCTGGGTAGGTACCACCCACTCATCAGATATTCTACCGCAAAACAGCAGTACTTGGTACTGTTGTGTTCCGGTTTGAAGGTTGAGTGAGCCAGTGTAATTACAGGCACAAGGGACATAACATCTTAGTTCCCAAGGTTGGTGGCGCATTGGCAATGTGAGCGATGGTTAACATTTCTTACACTGCCAATGTCTATGGGCGTTGGTGACCACTTACCATCAGGTGGCCAATATGCTCGCCCGCCAACCTATAAAATAAAAAAAAATAGTTAGTACAATTGCTATGTTTTCACTTGGTGGTAGGGCTATATTTAAGACCTAGTTACCTGTCTCTAGACGCGTGCTGCCGCCAAAGAGCAATACTTAGTATATTTCCGGTAGGACGTGTGAGTGAATCTCGATGATAAGGATTTCCATGGAATGTGCTTGATATATTACAGTGCATTTCTTACTGCGATTAGAGATAGGATATAGCAGGATAAAGCGCATGGAATTATGCACACTCCCACGAACCGACACCTTATTTAATAACAAAACAAATTTTGTTAAACTTGCGAAAGATCTCATTAATCGATCTCATAGTGTATAAGTACTAGTTTTGGTTTTATAATTTGTTATATAAAAATGTTATAATAATTTTGTTGTTTTTTTTTCTTTTTAATTTGATCACTTGGTGGTAGAGCTTTGTGCAAGCTCGTCTGGGTAGGTACCACCCACTCATCAGATATTCTACCGCAAAACAGCAGTACTTGGTACTGTTGTGTTCCGGTTTGAAGGGTGAGTGAGCCAGTGTAATTACAGGCACAAGGGACATAACATCTTAGTTCCCAAGGTTGGTGGCGCATTGGCAATGTGAGCGATGGTTAACATTTCTTACACTGCAAGGTGGCCGCCAAATTATACCATAAAAAAAACTGTTGTATTAGTAAAGATTGGATTTGAAATTTTTTATATAGGTTAGTTTGGTTTATACTATTTTTATTATAATGGTTAATGTTGAATACGTCCTTAAGGACGTATCATTTCGTAAGGGTACCCGTTTAAGTTGTTAATTTTAAGTGTTTAGTGATTGTGTTGATGGTGTAACTATCTCAATAAATAAATAAATAAACATTAACAAACAGGCATTAACGAAAAGCCGAGATGGCCCAATGTTAAGAACGCGTGAATCTTAACCGATGATCGTGGGTTCAAACACGGGCAAGCACCACTGAATTTCATGTACTTAACTTGTGATTATAATTCATCTCGTGCTTGACGGTGAAGGAAAACATCGTGAGGAAACCTGCATGTGACAAATTTCACTGAAATTCTGTCACATGTGTATTCCACCAATACGCATTGGAGCAGCGTGGTCGAATAAGCTCCAAAACCTTCTTCTCAAAAGAGGAGAAGAGACCTTAGCCCAGCAGTGGGATGTTCACAAGCTGTTACTTTAAACAGGTTGAACGTATATTAGCTAAGCTTGTAGTTATATAAACTAGAAACATTGTTGCCTATTGACTAAGTTCAGAGTTGAATTGAGTCAAGATTGACAAGATAATCGAAAGAGTCATTTCATAAGTGGTTGCAATTACGATGACGTACTCCTGACCCATTTCGGCCTCGTTGGTAATTCTTAATTCAGAACATATGATATATTATTTGCAGGATACATAATACGTTAGTGCATAAGCACAGGACAGAGCAGCAAGCACAGATGTATGATTATTAACTCAAAATCAAATAGTATAACAAATCAAATAGACCGGAAAAGTTCACCCAAAGAATGTGCACCGACGATTTTAAAACTCCAAACAGCTATTGAGAATTTCGTAAATTTACATATTTTTTTTAATTGCAAGACGTTTGAATCCTACCTAGCCTAGCTTTCTAATAATTTAGCCTCTAGATTATTGAAGTAGTTTGTTGTTATTAGTATGGAGTACACACGAAGGGACTTGAGCTGTATTTAAAGTCATGGTGTACAGGAAATCTGCTCGGGCTTGTATTTAGTGAATAGTAATTTTTCTCATGACATTTTAACTTTCCAACTTCTTGATAATACTTGGAATCGATCACACGCCCTGAATTAATAATCATGTTCATAACTACTCAAAGTCTTGTCGACTTATTTAACAAAATAGATCACCACAAAAAAAAGCCTTTATATAACATTTCAATTGTGTATTGATTGAAATTCACGGCTTCTAATTAGGCCAATTGCAATTATGTGCGTTGGTACAATGTTATATAATGTGGAAAAAAACTCCAAATTTACGGAATACTTGTTTTTTGTTATAGCATAGGTAGGCGGACGAGCATATGGGCCACCTGATGGTAAGTGGTCACAAACGCCAATAGATAGTGGCTTGTACACTTCTTAAAAAAAACATCGCCACTGCACCACCAACCTTGGGCACTAAGATGTTATATCCCTTGTGTCTGTAATTATACTGGCTCACTCACACTTCAAACCGGAACACAACAATACTAATTACTGCTGTTTTGCGGTAGAATATCTGATGACCGGGTCATGGGTAGTACCTACCCAGATGAGCTTGCACAAAGCTCTAACACCAAGTAATTTATTATGATATCTATAATAAAATGTAACTTATCAATTTGTAATACAAGTTTGATATTGATTTCGATACGGAAAATATTTTACGTTTTTCGAATATCGAATGAGGTCTGATAGTTTTCGATCCTTATAAAAGATAGGATTGGTTGCCGTAAAAATTGGGTACAGTGTATTTTTACTGGAGAATCATTTTTTTCCATCTTGTATTATATTTGATAATATATATCTATGAATGCTATAGTTTTGTAAAGTTCTTTTTTTATTTTTTTTCATTATTAATATAATAATATTTCATTATAAGACTTGAAGTAGAATTTTATTCTGATACAATTCAAATTCTTTAGAGAAGTAAAAGTTTGGTGTATTTTAAAATAAATAATTACGAAATCAGAAAAATCTTGTAAGAACAATCTTGATAAGCTCTTTATGTGAAACACGCTACAAATGTCATAATGTGATATACGAAATTGACTTTAACAATCATGACATTTAAAGAATACACGTATCAAAATAGCGTATCACATAGTTGATTGATTTTTTATTGTTTCGTCTTTTTAAGTTTTTTGTATTCCATTCTATTGTACGTCCAGTATTCTTAGGCTTCTTTAAATTTGAAATAGTTCTATTGTTCTTAAATATTTTCGAATTTCGAATGAAACAATCGACTCTAGTTTATTTTCCTTTTTAAATTGAAGACCGATTGACTTACTATAAAATTTGTTGGTAAAAACTGCTAAGCTTTTTTCATTTGTGTTATTGTTGTGTTTTCTTTTTTAGAACCGGTTATAATTATCACTATTTATATAGTGCTTCAAAATTAAATAAACGAATCGATTTCATTTGAATTAATATGGGAAATAAAGTATTATCTTACGAAAAAACTGACCGACAAAATTTTGCATGTACACTTAAAATATAAAAATAAAAACTAATCAATAAAAAGCACCAATCACCAAAATGAAAAAAATTGTAGTAAGTTCCACGTATTATAACAATGGATTGTAAAATGTATTGTTAATGCCACCGAAAACTGCTTTTGTTTCGTTAAAATATTTAAGTAATTTGTACCAACATAAATTCATTGATGAATGGATACACGTTTAATTGGTATAATTGTTAAGTTACCGAATGAACAATTATATTGAATCGCTTTACATTCAGAGTTTAACGATTAAAATAAATTATTGACGAATTTTCTTGTGCTTTAAATTAAATACAATATTAAATTGTTTATTGAAATATACAGCTTTACTTATAAATGTTTTTAAAGAGTAATTAGTTAAATAATACTCTGTCTTCTTCTTTCAAATGTCAAACTAATGGATAGAAAGAGAGAAATCTGTATTAAAATAAACCCCTGCTATAAAGTTTTTTTTTAACTTTATATATAATATTCGTAATTAGTAGTTTAAAAAGGTTGCCTGTAAATGTGATAGACAGAGTGGCAATATTTGAAGCTCATATACAGCCTGTAGCTATAACGTACACAAAAATTCATTTTAAATATATTTACTTTGAATATATTTAAATTTAGTCTCAAAATTTAATTAAATATATATTGGCTCATAAAGTATGCGTGTCGTCTTTGTTACAATTGTTTGAAACGGCGTAGCGCTGCTACGAATATTGTAGCAGTGAATAGCTACGAATTAACGTAGCGCTACGCCATTGAACAACTATTAAACACATATATTTTAACAGAACTGCAAATAGTCCAGAATTAGTTTCGTTAGTTCACTTGTATCGATATTTTTAGTTGATTTGAAATATATTTTGCTATTGAAATTAGGTTTTGTTGCCTTTATTATAGTGTATTTGGTGATTATTTTTTTGTAACTGGTTATTGTGGAGATAACATATATTATTTTCGAGATGTTTTTGTGGACTTCGTGTCACGGAGGATGTGAGAGAGACTTATTATTGTGACGACGATTTAATTGTATGCGTATTTTGTAATAAATCAATTTTGAAATGTATTCCAATAAAAGTGACGCCGTGTTATATTTTGAAGTGATAATTTCTTATGGGAGGGTAAACCGCTTCGTAACGTAACGCGTTACGGTGCCGCTATTACCAACGCGGACTGCTTTACCTGAGAGTTACCAACCTAACGCCATCTAGCGTATACAGATAGTACTTATAATAATTTAGCAACTCTCAAGTACTAATTTAAATTATATTTAATATATTCTAATTAATAATAAATATTATCACTTCTGTCGAGCGTCCCGAGACGCACACGTTTTTTTAATAAAAGTTTTTCCACCATTACTCAAAGATCTACAAACGGACATAATTTGTTATAAGAGACGAATATTTGCACCGTTTGTTCGATTCAGCTTTTTCCGCGGCGGCTTCAGCCTTTAATATTGTTTTTCTGATATGAGAAAGGGCCAATATGTCAACGTGTATATATCCGATAACTATGAACATACGAGTATGTCTATTGTGCTTATATAGATTAAGAGATCAAAGTTATCAATATCCAATATGGACGGTATAATTAAATTAAAATATTATGGAGATGTTGTTAGTAATTAGTTATAACTTATATTCAAGTTTCTAGTAATAATCGAATTAATAAATTGGTTACATTGCTAAGATGATTGAAAATTAGTCTCTCAAAGGTTGAAATATTATAAGTTGAAAGATATTACGATATATTTTGGAATAGATCAACCTTTATCAAGATCATAGAATACAAGTTCAATGACCTTCAACTTTCTTACTACAATTAATGACCTTCAGATTGTATGATCATCGCTTAAGATTACTTCAGATAGCACTGGTTATTACTAAATTCCGATAAATATAGCCGAGATGGCCCAGTGGTAAGAACGCGTGAATCTTAACCGATGATCGTGGGTTCAAACCCGGGCAAGCGCCACTGAATTTCATGTACTTAATTTGTGATTATAATTTATCTCGTGCTCAACGGTGAAGGAAAACATCGTGAGGAAACCTGCATGTGTCAAATTTCACTGAAATTCTGTCACATGTGTATTCCACCAACCCGCATTGGAGCAGCGTGGTGGAATAAGCTCCAAACCTTCTCCACAAATAGGGTAGAAGAGGCCTTTGCCCAGCAGTGGGACATTCACAGGCGGTTACTGTATTACTAAATGCACAATATATGTATGAATATCATAAACTTTATATATTATTATACTATTATATATAACATTCAGCCCGGTATACTAATATATTACTATGCAGGATAGTTATATCGAATTGGAATACTAAACTTTCAGTTGATGTAAGGGCTTTGTGCAAGCCCGTCTTTGTACGAACCACCCATTCATTATTCTCCTGCCAAGCAGCAATGCTTTAGTATTGTTGTGTTCCGGTTTGAAGGGTGAGTGAATCAGTGTAATTATTGACACAAGGGACGTCTTAGTTCCCAAGGTTTGTAGCAGATTGTCGATATAATATGTTGAATATGTTTTACTTGGTGGTAGAGCTTTGTGGGTAGCAATGGGTACCAAGCTCGTCTAGGTAGGTACCAACCACTCATCAGATATTCTTCCGCTAAACAGTAGTACTTGGTACTGTTGTGTTCCGGTTTGAAGAGTGAGTGAGCCAGTGTAATTACAGGCACAAGGGACATAACATCTTAGTTCCCAAGGTTGGTGGCGCATTGGAGATGTAAGCGATGGTTAGCGTCTCTTACACTGCCAATGTTTATGGGCGTTGGTGACCACTTACCATCAGGTGGCCCATATGCTCGTCCGCCTAACTATGCTATAATATATATATATATATATATATATATATATATATATATATATATATAAAGGTTGATTAATATGTTTTACAATGCCAATGTCCATCGACGTTGGTAACCATTTAACATCAGGCCACTTGCCAGTCTATCTACCTAATACAATAAAAAAAATGTTTTTTTCGGTAACATTTGACGGCTCGACGTTTCAAAATACTTAAAAGTCTGTTTTATTAAATACACGAAACGAAAATGTAACAACATGTATAAAAATGAAAATTTAATTAGGTTAGTCATCAATGAATTAATAAAGAAACGAATTTCCGAATACTCCTGAATTGTTTCATTCAAGCAAATTAAATATTTTGTAACTTTTATCACAATGCCTCGTTATGCAACAGATCTCTGGCTCGATCATGGCACAGTGCCAAGTGCGAGTTAGTTAGTGACCTTCCGCTTCCGAATCAATATGTTACAAATTTATCGTTGAGTTGATAATCGATTTGATTCTACTGGCAGATTTGATAACAAATTTTTATGCATAAAGCAAGTATACTGGTTACGATTTATTAAAAATAGCTTGATGATCTTAATGGCTATACGAAGGTTAAACTATTGTATGTTAATTGTTTTATATAAAAAAATATTTTACTATTCAGTCTATTTCATTGTTTTTTTAATTAATAAGAGCTTTACTTTTTGTTCTTAAATGTATTCTTGAAAGTTTTAAAATATTCGCATCATAAATTTTAAAGTTAACTACAATGACAAAAATTTGTATAATAAGCTTATTTGGTAGCAGGATTTTGTTCGATCAACCAAGCAGCAATACTTGTTATGGTTTTATTCCGGTTTTGAGGATAAGTTAGCCAGTGTAAGCCATGCACAAAGTACCCAACTTAGGTCCCAAGATCTTTGGCGATATGTGCCATGGGCAACATGGGGTCAATTATAGATGTTGTCTACGTACAGTCGCGAGCCATGTTAATTCGTTTTGAAGTTCAGCATGTTCGCTTTTATGTAAACACAAAACAGTACTGCGGTATTTGAAGTCGGTAAAGTTTTGAAATGTGTTTCTCGGAAATGTCAAGAAAGATAATATCGCTGTCGTAAAAGTACAGAATGAAGGTCAAAATTTTCGTATTTTAGTGATGAAAATTAGAAGCGATGGAAAGAAAATATTTTACGTTTAATACTATCAATAATTATAGGCTAGAAAAATATTATTAAGTACATATATATTTTTTTTAGTTAATCAATTTTAACTAAATATAGTAGCCTGTGAATGTCCCACTGCTGGGCTAAAGCCTCTTCTCCTCTTTTGAGAAGAAGGTTTTGGAGCTTATTCCACTACGCTGCTCCAATGCGGATTGGTGGAATACACATGTGACAGAATATCAGCGAAAATTTGACACATGCAGGTTTCCTCACGATGTTTTCCTTCACCGTCAAGCACGAGATGAATTATAATCACAAATTAAGCACATGAAATCCAGTGGTGCTTGCCCGGGTTTGAACCTACGATTATCAGTTAAGATTCACGCGTTCTTACCACTGGGCCATCTCGGCTAACGAAATATAATTTAACTAATTTAAGGTAGTATGCGTTTATTATTCTTAAAGTCTTATTATTATTCTTAATTTAAATGTTTAATTAAATTCAATTTGATTGTAAAAATCTATTGTTCTCTCTACATTCGCGGCGCGAAATCCGTGAAGCCATCTGCACTTGGTTTCGCGACCTCGGCGTTTTCCGGTCGCTGTCGGCTTTAGTCCCGCGACAAAGGGTTCACGCTGCGTTAAATTGTTTTACTCTGAACGAAACGGTGAACGTTGCGAGTATAGATGGCTATATGTTTCTCGCAAAGACCCATATCGACCTAAAGTTCGCGACCGCAATTCACAGGTGAGTGTAGAACCGCCTTATGTTGACAGGTGTTAGTAATTAGTGGATTATATTATATTACTAACAACACAAAATCGTAATTAACTCAACAATTTAAATAACGATATACTGGTATAGTATATCTTTCCTACAGTCTGTGAATGTCCCACTGCTGGGCTAAGGCCTCCTCTCCTCTTTTGAGGAGAAGGTTTTGGAGCTTACTCCACTACGCTACTCCAATGCGGGTTGGTGGAATACACATGTGGCAGAATGTCAGTGAAATTAGACACATGCAGGTTTCCTCACGATGGTTTCCTTCACCGTCAAGCACGACATGAATTATAATCCCAAATTATGCACGTGAAATTCAGTGGTGGTTGTCCTGGTTCGAGCCCACGATCATCGGTTAAAATTTACGCGTTCTTACCACTGGGCCATCTTTGCTTAAATATACTCGTATATATTTAATTAATTTCCGAGTGCGGCTTCACATGCACCTGAGGGAGAGATAGTTTTTAGAGACCGTATTATATTATTATGTTTCTTATACCTCTGATAGCGTGTGTGCTAAATTTAATGATGTTCGGTTTTGTAGTTAAAACTTGAAAGAACAACAGACAAACAAAGAAATAAAAAACCTCTCTTTCACATTTTTTTATTGCATAGGTAGGCGGACGAGCATATGGGCCACCTAATGGTAAGTGGTCACCAACGCCCATAGACAGTGGCATTGTAAGAAATGTTAACCATCGCTTACATTGCCAATGCGCCACCAACCTTGGGAACTAAGATGTTATGTCCCTTGCGCCTGTAATTACACTGGCTCACTCACCCTTCACACCGGAACACAACAATACAAAGTATTGCTGTTTTGCGGTAGAATATCTGACGAGTGGGTGGTACATAGCCAGACGAGCTTGCACAAAGCTCTACCACAGAGTTCACATTTAGTTAAGATCATTTATTATGAATAAAATAAAAACTATTTACAATATAAATTTTTCACGTTAACCTAGAGACTATTTTAAATCAAGCCCATCACCATTTTAGTCTGAATTGCAAAATTAAAACTGTTTGTTATGTTTTAACTCGTTGCTCGTCCGGACTTAATGAATTTCAACTATAAGAGATGGAAATGGTGGAGCCATTTCTACCTCTTAAAGTTGAAGTTCCCAAAAATCCTTTCAAATAGCGGTCAATCCCAAACAGATTAGTCAACTACACAGGACATATTACAGCGTGTGCGCAATCACAGGTACATTAATAAGAAACTCTCAGAATCCGATGAGACGATAATCAGACACGACCAGAAAGAGTTCAGGTGTATGACGAACGGCTTTACGTGTTTAAGAATCCTTTCATAGCAGAGGCTAAAATTCTCAAATAAACCTATGTTTCAAAATTTAGCAATTATAATCCATTTTATAAGTGAAGATAAAGAAAACGGTCCATTACTCTCGACTGCCACACTCCCTGGGGATAAGATTACTAGGAATACCTGGTATCAAGATATTACTGATTATAGTATTTTTCCACTCTTCTTATTAGCTGTCATCCATTTACTAGTAGACTAAGTAGAAACGAGATAAGCTCAACTGACAAGAATTATTATAGTAATTTTCGCAAAGCAAGGCAGTTCGTACCAATAAGCCATTCCCGGGATATAAATTTATACACATAAGCCCCAGAATAGCTTAAACCGAGACATTAAAATTGTTTAAGTGGGATAACCCATTAATCTTTAAAGCGATGGGTAACATCTCCTAGAATGCCAATATTTGTGGGCCTTGGTGACCACTTACTATCAGGTGGTCCATATGCTCGTTTACCTACTTGTGCTAAAAAAAAATTGAAACTTAAAAAACTTTTTAATCATATATTTTTTTGATTTCCTGTAAGCGAAAATAATCTGTCAGCTTATATGGTCACTGATATAATTTGTTCATATTGAAATCGATATGTAACAATACCCAGCGTTTATGCAGAGTATTGAAACAATAGACAACTAATTCGTTTACAATAATTAATCGACAGTCTTGGAATTTGAAAAATAGTTATTCTTCAATAAGTATTGTGAGATACCGAGAACTTTCTAATGCATATTATATAAATGTTAGTTAAAACTTGTATTCGGTCAAAAATATTTTTGAACTGGAAACTTGTTCAGAAGTACTTTTCACTAATGATACGCGGTTTTATGTTTGTGAGCGTTTTATCTAGACAATTTTTATTACAATATGTACAGAGATATAACTTACAGACAGGGTAGTTAATTTTTTTTTTATGTATAAAAATATGTAGACGAGACACAGGGACGCCTGATGGTAAATGGTTTTATTACACCTGATGGATTTTATTACCATTTTATCATTTTCCTCTCAAACGTAAAATTAATATAAGCAAAAATCGTGAGCTATGATAGCCCAGTGGTTAGATTAGGTGAATCTTAACCGATGATTCCAAGTTGAAAAACAGGCAAGCAAAACTAAATTTTGTGCTCAATTTGTGTCTGTAATCATCATGAAGGAAAATATCTTAAGGAAACTTGCATGTGGCGTATGAAAATCTACCATGTGTATCCACCAACCATTGAAGTGTGGTGGAGTAAGCTCCAAACTTTCTCCTCAAAAAAGACAACATGCTTTAGTCCAGCAGTGGGCATTTAAATTTGCAGACAGTTTTCTCAGATATTAAATACTTAAGAAAAGGTCATTATTATTTTATTGAATAAATAAATTCTATTTAAATATCTCAACCAACATTAAGCTTTGTACATTTATATATACACAAAGTGAAGTGAAAAGTCACTTAATTCCCCCAGTAACTTAAACAAATGAAACAAATAAATGAAAATGATAAACAACTGTATCAAAATTGTTAAATGAATGTTCGCGTCACGATTCCGACGTTTCGTTTCATTAAGAATTCTACAAAGAGGTCGTTCAAAACGAAGGTTTTATTTGCTTGAATTCAATTTCGAATTAGAACACGCCTAAACAAGTCTTATATTCAATGATGTGTGCTTTGATTTTTTCTTAAATATATACATAAAATGACGTTCGTATTCAGCTACAGTGGTCATCCTTATTGACGATTATATAGTACGAAAGTGTGCCCACACACGCAATCGATCACGCAAAAGTTCTATAACGAAGGGACATTATTCTCATTATTCAATAGATTTTAGATCCAGCAACGTTAAACGGTGATTTTAAGATGTCCACATATTTTCAGAGGTTTTCATATAAATACATGACATTGGATTTCAACCACTACCATTCTCAAAACGTATTAAGTGGTCATGTAGTTAAATAAAATACAAATGATTTTTTAGTTACTAAGTATGTAAACAATGTATTTAGTAATAAGTGACTAGTTAAAATTTAGCGTCCAACTAAACTTATAGATTAGAAATGTTTCCATTTTACTGTTTTTTATTTTTTGTTAGAGATGTTAGTATTTGTGGTCGTGACAAAAACTCGTTTGGGCAAACATGATTTGGTAATTTTTTGTGTTTTTTCAGCTACCATATGATTATAATAAATAAAAAACATTAAAAATATGCGAGGAGAAGATTTGGAGCTTATTCCTAACCTTCTTCTCACAAAGAGGAGAAGAGGCCTTAGCTCAGCAGTGGGATATTCAAAGTCTGTTACTTATTAAAAATATATAAAGAAAATTCTGTTCTTATAAAAAATAATGTTATATATTTTTATCGTAGATTGGCCGTCGTGGCCGAAATCGGTCTGGAGGATTATTTTTATTAGTATTAGATGACGTTATCATTATCAAGATCAAATTATCAATACAACTTTCATGACATTTTTAAATAATTTAGGAAATATTTTTAAAATATAATAGTATGCTCGTATATATCAAACGAATTACACGAGGAAAATGAACTGAAGGGTTTGAGCGCCCTTGCTGTTTTTCTCAAAAGGCGTACGTTTTTGTTGAATATATTTTCGGGTAGTTAAATTAGTTTTCAAGTTTTGTCGAACTAAACATTCCGGTTTGCAAGGCTTTCCCGAATAGAACGAGTTCAGGAGAACCAGACGTTCATTGACCTATTTATCGTTCTTATTGTGTTCCCTCGGTATTTCTTATTAATTTATATTACTATAGACGCCGGTTTACTTATATTTTTAATATTATGTTTTAAGCGAGATGCGACTTAACAAATATATACATTTCCAGTGTGTTTATACTTAGATTTATTATTTTGTACGGTTAGCGAAGATAAACCGAAATAAATTAAAAAATAGTTGTCATTTTTTGTGTATTTTAAGATTAAGTTCTAAATTCAACATAAAATATCTTGTAAGTTGTTGTGAGTTCGAATCTAAATAGAAAATGTATTAGTAATAGACTTTTAATACAACAATTTAAAAAAAAAATAACAAACTCACTAGAAATACATATTAACAGTAATTGGCTAATTTCATTGTGAGCAACCTTAAAGTCAATACCAAAATCACTTCAAAAGTAACAGAAGATGCACTAAAACGTGTAGAAGAATAACTTGTTTTTTTTATGATAGGTTTTATATGCCTTACCTAACCGTCTGAATTCTGTGCACATCGGTAACAGCCTGTGAATATCTCACTGCTGGACTTCTCTCCTTTTCGAGGATAAGGTTTGGAGCTCATTCCACCACGCTGCTCCAATGCGGGTTGGTGGAATACACATGCGACAGAATTTTAGTGAAATCAGACACATGCAGATTTCCTAACGATGTTTTCCTTCACCTTCAAGCACGAGATGAATTATAAAACGAATTAAGCTCATGAAAATTCAGTGGTTGCTACCCGGGCTTGAACCCACGATTAAGATGCTCGCGTCTAACCACTGGGTCATCTCACATCAATACGTTTATAATAAAACATTAATATTATGCTTTGAAATTTCATTTTTGAAAATAACTTCTGTTATTCAAATCTGTCGCACTGATTTTCTTTCTAATTCCTCCAACGCTGAGTTTGTAAAGCTTTACAGCTTACCCCCCATTGACACAAGAAAAGCAATCACTAAAAAGTCATTTAAGTACAAGGTTAAACGAATGCTGCAACGAACACAACAATCTCTGTTTATACAATCTCTTCCCGCGCTTAGATTGTAGAGCTGAGTCCAGTTTTTCTCTTGTAATTATAAAAATGTTTTTACTGTTACCGTAATTATATTGAAGTCTGTATTGTTTGCTTATTATATTAAGGTGCATTTTCAATTTCAGTATTTATGGGATTCGATATCTTTATAAATGAAATTAAGATTTTCTGTTGCACAATATATTTTACTATACTTTTTGATCATGAGTTACCATAGACGGTACTTAAATTTACAATTAGTGTTGACAGATTACAAAAACATTTACTTATTTTAATATGTTACATAAAATTATATATATTTAACAGTACATATCATCATATTATCTATACTACTACATAAATCTATTGGTTTTGTCTGTACATTTTTTTTTCACCTAATTTTTTGATAAATAATCGTTTTATGATGCATTGATTCACATTATACTATTTTTTTCATTTTTGTCTGTCTGTCTATCTGTCTATCTGTATGTCTTCTTATAACTCAAGAACGGCATAGGTAGGCGGATGAGCATATGGGCCACATGATGGTAAGTGGTCACCAACGCCCATAGACATTGGCATTGTAAGATATGTTAACCAATACAAAGTACTGCTGTTTTGCGGTAGAATATCTGATGAGTGGTTGGTACCTACCCAGACGAGCTTACACAAAGCTCTACCACCAAGTAAGTACATTTTTTTAGTCAAGATAACAAGAAGCGATCACAACAAGCGTAATAAATTATTGGATATTTATAGAAAAAATACTTTATCTTATTTAGGGTTTTCCAATAGGGACGCTTGAACTTTGACAGCTGATTGCGGCCATGTTGTTTGAGTGACAGCTGTCAAATGCAGTGTGTTATATTCACTCCGTCCTCCCAAACCACCATGGCAGGTTACAGTGTCGAGCAGCACGTGCAAATCATAAAATTGTTTTATGAAAATGGGTCTTCAGTTCGAGCAACGTTCCGCGCACTTCGCCCGTTTTACGGTCGCGATGATCGTCCTGCCGAGTCGACTATCCGTCGATTGGTGGACAAATTCGAGTCAACCGGGTCAGTTAACAATCAGCCGGTTCCCGTGCGTCAACGTAACGCGAGATCTGCCGAGAATATCGCCGCTGTGCGCGACAGTGTCCTCGAAAACCCGCGGCAGTCAATTCCGCGTCGCGCACAGGAACTCGGCCTTTCGCAGACGACAACTTGGCGAATTTTGCGTTGTGACTTGAGCCTGCACCCGTACAAGATCCAGCTGACCCAAGAGCTCAAGGTTAATGACCATAGACAGCGCCGTGTGTTCGCTGACTGGGCATTAGAGCAGTTGGAAGTTGACGCCGATTTTGGCAAAAAAATCATCTTCAGCGACGAGGCGCATTTTTGGATGAATGGCTATGTCAACAAGCAAAATTGCCGTATTTGGGACGAGACCAATCCACACGAGGTTCACCAAGTGGCAATGCACCCGCAGAAAGTGACTGTTTGGTGCGGATTTTGGGCCGGAGGCGTGATTGGTCCGTATTTTTTCGAAAACGATAATGGTGTGGCCGTCACCGTCAATGGTGAGCGATACCGGTCGATGATAACCAACTTCTTTTGGCCTGAAATCGAGAATATGGATCTGGACAACATGTGGTTTCAACAGGACGGCGCTACGTGCCACACAGCACACGCTACGATGGAAGTTCTGCACGATCAAGCGCCCTTAATGGAAAACCCTATATTAGTTGGTACCAATATATAAATTCACAATATCTAGCAGCGATATAACGCAGGTGAAACCACAAGACAATCTTTTACGTGTATATTATTGGAAACTGTTGTTCTGTAATCTTTAAAGTCTAAAAATATATCACGGATAAAAAAGTTTTTTTTCGTTTTACAACTTTTGATTTTTTACTTTGGGTAGAGTGTGCTTCGAACTATTTTATTAAATAAAATCAAATTATTCCTCATATAAAAATATTCAAAGAAATCTTGTAGCGGACAATTATAATTATTTCAGCAAAGTGTATGTACCAAATACCACTCAACTCATCTATAAAAATGATACATGCTCATAAAATATCAATTTAGAGTAATATACAAAAAAGTATTTGTTTAATGTTCTTTTTAGTAATTAAGTTTGTGTATGTACTTTAGTTAAACAATCGCAAAGCAAGGCAGTTCGTACCAATAAGCCATTCCCAGGATATAAATTTATATACTTAAGCCCCAGAATAGCTTAAACCGAGACATTAAAATTGTTTAAGTGGGATACCCATTAATCTTTAAAGGTTCATACGGCTTAAAACATTAAACCAACATTTGATATTAAATAAAATAATTAAAATGAAAGTATAAAGAAACATTATACCTATATAAATATATTAATTTATTACTTTGTGGTAGAGCTTTGTGCAAGCTCGTCTGGATAGGTACTACCCACTCATCAGATGTACTCTAGTTAAACAACGTGAGTTAGCAGGTAAGGTAAAATAAAATGAAAACTATTATCCCATAAGGATTTTCTCCACGAAATCCCGAACCACAGGCGTTGCAAGCATTTTCTTAATGATCCTGACGACCAAACTACTCTTGACAACTTAAACTTGTTAGGATGTACTCTCACAGACAACCCACAAAATTTCCGTTGTCGGAGACAAAGTCCCAAGTTCATTACAACGCTGAGGCATGCGCACTTCAAGACGAAATATTCTAGAAAGAAATTGTCCACCAATTCGAATAAAGTATTCAACCAAGGATTGGCATCACAAGGTACTCTTAGATAAGTCTGTTCCATAATAAGAAGTATCAGTGTTATATATGCTAGCACGTATGTCTCAATGTTGGCCAAAGGTAACTTGTTCTTTGATGAACAATAAGACGAAGCTTATGTCACCACTTTGCAATTAGATTTATATGTGTCAGACTGTCAGAAGAAAGCGACAAAAATGTCCCAGAAGCTAAATAAAAAAAAAATTAAAGGAACTTTTGTGTGCTAAAGATTTATAATTAATATTATCAATTAATGAATTTATGGATGGTGGAAAGCACACCTTGGAAATGAGACGATCGCCGATTTTGAATTTGAATTCGAATTTGTCAGTCTTATCCAACTAATTATGCAATTTTTTTCATGATATTTGCTTCACCGTCCAGTGCGAGAAAAGTTATATGCACACATAAAACTTGTACTGTGTACTCGGCCACATCGATTTGAGCTCTTATTTAATATTAGAGCCATAAGAGCCCATATGTGACTATTACTAACCTTCTCTTATTTGTGATACTGTCAAAATTGTAAAGATCGAAAATGTCACACCGTACGAAAATATCTTATTACATCATATCTACGTAAACAAAAATAATTCTGCAAGTAGTCAAAGTTTTGGAAGCGATGTTTCACGAATATTTATAGTGTATTGATTTTATACGTAATAAGTATATTGACTTGGCAGAGCCGAAGGTCATTATCTAATCCGTTTTTGGCACAATGCCATGGACGCGAGCCAGAGGTCTGTTGTGCAACGGGTCACGGTTAATGCCAGTATAGAGCTCGTGCTACTTAATATGTTACTGAAAGCCTTTGTGTTTATTCAAAATCCAGTGCGTGTTATCCTTTATAAAATGTATATCGTTTAGGTAAATCAAAAATGCAATCGTCACAGGACGCTCAGCAGACGTGAAATATCGGAATATTACACATACTGGCAAATGAAACACCTGATGGTAATTTGACATTACAACCCATAGACATTGGTGCTGTGAATATTAACCATTCCTTACATCACCAATGCATCGCCAACCTTGGGAACTAAGATGCTATGTCCTTTGTGCCTGTAATTACACTGGCTCACTCACTTTTCCACACGGAACAAATTAATACTAAGTTTCGCTATAGAACATAGGATGTGGTAACGACCCATATATAAAAGATAAATAAAAACATAGAGCGAGACTTTATGTTTTTATATATCTCTAGACTCTAAAATCAAGAATAAATTTTTATTATTATTTTAAAAATAAATGAAAAATAAAAAACAAATTGCGTGATTTATCAATATTTAGTAAATTTTATGTTTAGCTAAACAAATTTATCTAACACTTCTACGAACAATTTTCATCACGATAATTATATTCAATGATGATATTTGATAAATGTGTAGAAAGTAGGTCACATATTAAATAAAATGATCATCAACTAATACTTTACTATATATAAATTTAATCATTTAACTAATTAAGTGTTACTAATTAAGTCAATCAATTATTATCAAACGCCTAAAACAGTTTTGTGTGATAAATCAATCAAAGTACGTAAATGAATTATAAATTGTACAAGCACTAATTTATAATAAAGAATAATATTGTGATAACGAATTTTTTCAGATCATCTACAGAACTAAAGAACAAATAGGGCTTCGTGCCAGGGTAGAGCCAAGATCGGCTCGTTATCACAGGGGCTTCTGATTGCGTTAGCCTTTGGCATACCTGGCATTTAGAATGTCACCAGATGTGGAAATAAATACGAGACTTCAGTTTGAAATTTTGAACCTTCTAGTGCTCAAAATAACGTCCACCCCGAGGGAGTCTCCTTTACGCTTCTAGAATAATATGTTACCTATTTGGAAAATATGATCCGATCACTATATAATATAACAATACTAAAAGTAATAGGGCGACTATTTTGTCATGTTCATCTCATTCAATTCTCTATCATTTAATTCTCAAAAATATCTCCACAAAACGTTCAGAGCTGTGTGGTCAAATAAACTCCAAAATATTATTCTTAGGAAAAAACTTGTACTCATCGTCAGTAGTGAGTTATTTACGGATTATAACCTTATTTATAGAATAGGTGGAAGAGCTTTGTACTCGGTGGTAGAGCTTTGCACTCGGTGGTAGCGCTTTGTGCAAGCTCGTCTGGGTAGACCCACTCATCAGATATTCTACCGCAAAACAGCAGTACTTTGTATTGCTGTGGTTCGCTTTGAAGGGTGAGTGAGCCAGTAATTACAGGCACAAGGGACTTAACATCTTAGTTCCCATGGTTGGTGGCGCATTGGCGATGTAAGCGATGATTAACATTTCTTACAATGCCATTGTCTATGGGCATTGGTGACCACTTACCATCAGGTGGACCAGACTCTCGTCCGCCTATGTTATAAAAAAAAATTAAACCAAAGAACATATTGAACAAATATGAGATTTAGAATGTTACTAGTTTTTGGAAGGCTTGGCGCGTACTAAAACTGTAACAACAGAAGAGATCACGTTTCTTTCGTCCTAAGTATCCACTGATGGTAATCAGGTAGCCCAAATGCTCGCCCGCCTACCTATACAATTAAAAAAATGTATAAAAATACGAAACATAGTTAATTAACTGTATTAATGTCCTGTAGGAAGGCATACACGAGAGCGGATGTACAGCGCGTTGTACAGATTGGTCATGATCTTGTTTCGCATCCTAGGGGCTCCCGTAGCTTCTGGCATCTGACCAAATCTGTGCAAAACAATTTTTGCCAACCTTCGCTGCCACCGCTCAGGAATCCGGACGGATCACTAGCTCACAGTCCGCAGGAGAAAGCCGCGGACTGTGAACTTTGTGGATAATTCTGTGATCGATGAGTGCAGCGCGCTGCCACCTTCAATACTTTCATGTGGCCACACGATGCCTGACATCAAAATCAGGCAGCGTGATGTGCGTGCAGAGCTGCAATCACTCGATGTACGGAAAGCTAGCGGTTCCGATGGAATACCAGCCATGGTGCTGATGAAGTGTGCAGCGGAGCTGTGTTGACGCGCCTGTTTCAGCTGTCTCTTTCTACAGGATGTGTGCCAGATTCTTGGAGTAAAGCTAATGTGCAAGCGGTTCCCAAAAAAGTGGATCGATCTGACCCAGCAAATTATCGGCCAATAGCTATTACCTCAGTACTTTGTAAGGTGATGGAACGAATCTTAAACAACCAACTGATCCATTATCTAGAAGATCACTGTCTAATTAATGATCATCAGTACGGGTTTCGACCGAAACGATCGACACGTAATCTTCTAGCGTACGTAACACACCTATGGGGTGAAGCTATCGACAAGCGTGGGGAATCGTTGGCTGTCAGCCTCGATATCTCCAAGGCTTTCGACAGGGTCTGGCACAGAAGTCTTCTCTCCAAGCTGCCGGAATACGGTCTACCAAGCGTAGCCTTCGTATTTTAGTTGATGGTTGCGCTTCACAATTCCATGTAGTCAATGCTGGGGTCCCCCAGGGGTCTGTGCTATCCCCCACACTCTTTCTTCTGCATATCAATGATATGCTCTCTCTTGGGAATATACATTACTATGCAGATGATAGTACAGTGCACGGGGGATACCACGGACGCGCAGTAGCTGGGCAGGCGGAAACCGAGGAGAGACGGAGGGATCTTGTTGTTGAACTCGATAGGATGTTAGAACTCATTGTCAAATGGGGCTCTGACAATCTTGTTGAGTTTAACGCCAAGAAAACACAGGTATGCGCTCTCACGGCAAAAACGTCACCATTTTCCCCTCCTCCCTCCCTCTGTGGCACTAGCTGGAGATGCAAAGCAAAGTCGCCATACTGGGAATTGACGTTTGGTGCGACCTCAATGCAAGGGACCACATCGAGGCTGTTATAAAAACAGCTTCACGAAAACTCGGAGTCCTGAACAAGGTGCGACGTTTTTTCACGCCACAACAACTTCTCCTGTTGTATAAAACACAGGTGCACTCTTGCGTCGAATATTGCTCGCACCTCTGGGATGGCTCCGCTAAGTACTTACTGGAGGCCTTGGATCGGTTGCAGCGACGTGCGGTTCGCATTATTGGCGACGTAAAGGTCACCAATACCCTCGAGCCTTTACAATTGTGTCGAGAGATAGCTGCACTGAGCGCTTCCTACCGATTGTATCACGGCGAGTGCTCAGAGGAATTATTCTCCCTCATTCCTGCTTCCCCATTCCTTCACAAGTCTACGCGTGCTGGCTCTTGATGTCACCGCCTAACTGTGACATCAATTCCATCGCACACGAAGAAATTTGGCAACTCTTTTATTTGTTGCACCTCCAAAACATGGAATTCTTTATCAGCACACGTGTTCCCCTCCTCTTATGACCTGGGTTCCTTCAAACGAGGCGTGAAGAGGCATCTTGCGGGCCGGAAAGGCGGGGGCGGCTAGTGCAAGTCATTCTTCCTGACTGCACTAGCCATCGTCGCGTTTGGACTCTACTACCACTTACCATCAAGTGGAGTAGAGCCCTCCCGGGTAAAATAAAAAAAAAAGAATGTGAAAAATGTACGTTTTTAATTAAAAAGCTGCTTAAAAATTATGGTAAACATGAAGAAGCTAATTACACGGATGAACACGTGACCCCATTCACTGTATCGTCCTTACAGAAACTGCGTCCGCTGCGAACGGGGAACGGCGGCTTAAACAAACGTGCCGATTAAATATTAGAGTAGGCAATATGGTTAAGCCTTTGTAATTAATGTGTAAAACTGCAGTGTTTCTTAAAGCTGTGATTAATTTTAATAATGATATAGATAACAGAGTGGATTGAGACATAAAAATTTACGTACTTTTATACGTTGTGAAGCAACTATTTAGCTAAACTGATATCTCTTTCTGTCATAATTGATTTGTCATTTGAAAGAAGGAGACAACATATCTTAACCAATCCTTCTTTAATATTTGATTTACTTAAACTATATTTAATAAGGTGTAAACAACATTGGCATGGTTTAAATTTAAAAAGTTACGTCTCTTGTAAAAGTATTTTATCGAGGAATGTGTTGATGATTCCATTAAATTCAAATGTATTTTCTAGTTCACTGGTCACTAAAGGTTTTAATATTGTTTTATCATATTATAGATAATTTATCAACGTATATCTTATTGCCTAACTTCAGTGAAATTTGACACATGCAGGTATCCTAACGATGTTTTCCTTCACCGTCAAGCACGAGATGAATTATAATCACAAATTAAGCACATGAAATTCAGAGGTGCTTGCCCGGGTTTGAACACACGATCATCGGTTAAGATTCACGCGTTATTACCACTGGGCCATCTCGGCTTTACGAGATGTATGTCTTCAATGTGTACTGTCTTAAATAAACTTTTATTTCTTACATAATATTATCATCACAGGATAAATTAACACAAGAAGAGGATTACGTTTACATTACACAAGCAGTATACAAACTACACTAGTGATATCCAAGCTCAACTAGTTATGTCAAAACTTAACCGGTTATATCCAGAATTAATCGTGGTGCAACTTGAATGGACTTTGCACAATGGAGTCCAGACTTTAGATTGATATTTCTCTCAGTGTTCAATATTTAACACTACAACTTTTAGCTCTTCCGGGTATAAGTTTCTTCTTTGTTCTGGATTAAAGGATGTGTGCTCATAATTTCCTGGAATTACTTATCATTTGTTGATATCTATATGACAATTGTTGATCAACCTTTGTTGATATCTATATGACAATTGTTGATTAACCTTTGTTGATATCTACATGACAATTGTTGATCAACCTTTGTTATAAAATTGTGATACAGTACAGGATAAAGTATTACCTTAGCAGTTAACGTTCACTGTTGGTCAAATCTCATCTGCATTCAAAGAAAATGGCTAGAGCATAACGCGTGGAACTTTCGATTATAAGCCGCAATATTTCTATCTCTTTTACGGACAATTTTTAAACAAAGTATATGAGTTGAAAAAAAAATTTATTGCATAGAAGTTTATTTGACTGGCTCATTGGCGCAGTTAACAGTTACCCCGCCTACCGCTCCGGGTCCAGAGTCTGGATGTATCGTATTTAATATGTATAATAGTACGCATTATATTTAAACATTTTATTAAAATTGAAAATCTACTTAACATTACGACGGGATCCTAATTTTATATAAAAAAATAATAATTATCCTACTAATTGTGTATTTTATAAACAATATTATTTCTTTGTTTTTCTTAGTTAACTAATTATAATATTTATAATAACAATTGAGCATTCAACTAATTAAACAGGTGTAATAGCAACTTTAACATAGTTAGAACGCCCGTATACCCGACGAGCAATTCAAGTCTATTTGAGTTTAGTTCAGTTGCTTATCTTCTCATGTATGAACTGATCATTAGGATTTGATACTTATGTTATATTAGAAAAAAAAAAAATTAATTTGGAACTCAAGTGTAAACAGCGAATCAGGTAAATGTTTGAAGAGATTTAAAAAATACAATATACGATTTTAACTGACTGATTTAATAAATGATAACAAATCCTTTACTCGGTGGTAGAGCTTTGTGCAAGCTCGTCTGGGTAGATACAACCCACTCATCAGATATTCTACCGCAAAACAGCTGTACTTGGTATTGTTGTGTTCCGGTTTGAAGGGTGAGTGAGCCAGTGTAATAACTGGAACAAGGGACATAACATCTTACTTCCCAAGGTTGATGTCGCATTGTGCGATGTACGCGATGGTTAACATTTCTTACAATGCCGATGTCTATGGGCGTTGGTGACCACTTACCATCAGGTAGCTCGTCCGCCTACCTACACAATAAAAAAACAATATATTGTGCAAATAAATCTTTATAGATTAATGGTCTTACTTATTAACGTTGCTTTAAAGCTATTTAGTTTAACACTGATATCTCCTGTCTGTCGTTATTCGTTTGACATTCGAAATACAGCATTGTTTAACTTATCAATCGTTAAGCAGTTTCTAGATAAGGCCGTTAATACAATACAAAAATAAACGTAATTATACAAATGAAACTCAAATAGAAAGTGATTAGACAATGAGTTTCCAAACACACACTCTCATATAGCTGATTTTTATTTATAAACTGACAACCGAAAACACTTCATAACTTTCCTCTCGTATTTAACTTAGGAAGTAAATTTTCAGAAAGCTCTCTTAGTTTTAAATAAGGAACACTTATTCAAATTCGTTTGCTTCTAGACTAGCTGGCTTAAGCTTTGCTTTGCATGTCAGTTATGTAATAAATGTATTTAGACGAAATGCTTTTTGGTACAAAATAAATTTGGCCGTCGTTGAAAACAGGAGGTAGAGAGGGAGGTAGAGAGGGGCCCGGTTGTTTAAAAAACATCGAAATTGATGTTTATTGAAAGTATTTATTGGTTTTAAAATATAAAAAAAATATATAAATATATTTTGTAAAATAAATATAAAGATAGTTTTGTTAATTAATAAAAATATTATATTATTATAATATAATATATAAAGCATCGCAGTGTGCAGTATACGCGCATCGCATACATAAGAAAGTCAACAACAGTGAGTGGACATGACGGCTTAAGAGAGCATCATGTCGCTTGGCCATCGCAGAACTTTTAGTGGGTAAGAATCCCACATAACCCGGGTCATCCCCTAAGTGAGCCGGGTACCTTCCTGATGGTTTCCATTGCGTGAAAAAAAAAGCGTCATGCCGCCTGCCGTCTCGGCACACGAGTCGGCCTTATTCCCTAAGCGATCCAATAGTTTTAAAAATAACAAGAAGCATGTAACGAACAGGTAAGTAACTCAGTATTTATTAGCTAGCCGTACAAAAACCACCATAAATTTACAAGTTTCTTTCTTTTTACTAATGAATTAAAGAAAAAATCAAGTTAAATAAATAAGTATTATATGAATTGGTTTAAAATGAAGTTCAAAATTAACATAAGCAATTCTATTTATAGACGAAAGATTATTCAAAAATAGTTTAACACAAGGCTTCGTAACGGCCTTGCACGCTACGCCCTTGATAACTTTCACCTTGACTTACCAATGCCTAATACACCGATTTAAAGTTTCGTTTAATAATATTTTGAACACGCTTTTTACATACACGCGACAAAATGTTCTTAAGAACTGGATATATAATTTTTTTTGTAGGTAAGCAGACTCGTTCATGAGCCACTATATGATAAGTGGTAAAAAAAACAAACAAATAAAGTATTTGTTATCATTATTCATTAATATTGTTTTATTTAGCATTACAATCAAAATTTTAAATTTTCTTCAATTTCTCTTTGAAAATTTTATAATTTTCTTCATAGTAAATTTGGTTAAGTATAACTCCCACAGCTTACACAGAACTGATTAATTATTTTACGTTCGGAGCGTCATTAACAATAGTTGCAAGTCTGATTATTCTGTCCAATCAGGGCTCGGGTGGTAACTCATCCCCACCCAACCTCAACCGTTGAGGAACGGACGGTGGCGAGGAAGCATTGTTAAAAGAGACATTGCTCGGTGAAGACGGGGAGGCGAAGATAACCACAAACCTACTACTCGTAATTAATTTAAGTTGCATTGTATAGTGAAGTCCAGAAATTGTATATAACACTAAATATATACAATAAAATAAAATTTTAAATACATATATTTTGTTTTAAAAAAGTAATAACTTCTTATTTTAATATTTGTTTTATTTATTTAATCTTTTATTTAATGTTTTTAGCTTGTAAATATTATTATAAATATTATAAATATTATTATTGATCATGTTTTAAGTTAAAATAAGACTTTTAAATGTAACTCTTGTTGGTTATTCTTAAAAAATAATAAGTACAATTCAACACAAATAATCAATTTGTTAAAAATAATAATTTCAACAAAACTTAACATACGCTTTAAATTAAAACTTAAAAATATGAAATAGCAATAAATTGAGCCTTCCGTCGGCCCATCACTTATATCCACATGCCCATACCATGCTAATCTATTAACATTACCGTCATTACTTTATATAAAATAAATTAAACGAAATTCATAGGAAAACATAAACGAAAACTCATTTAAATTATTAAATAAAAGTCACAATTCGTATGTAAGTATCATTGCACGGACAATATTGCAACGTTTTCATTTATCAATTAGGCGCGTACACAATATTACGCTTATGTAATTATTTTAGGCAGTATGCGTCATAGACAGCATTAGCATAGTTTAAATATATGTATTCTACTCCATTAGAATATGTATTCTTATGTTGACTTCAGTTTAGTTTTATACTGAAAATAGATGCTTAGGTAAACAGCATAATACCGTACAAAATACAAAAGTTACTTTCAAATGTTGTATTGTTTATTTTTTATTGTATAGGTAGGCGGACGAGCATTTGGGCTAAGTGGTCACCAAAGCCCATAGATAATGGCATTGTAAGAAATGTTAATTATCGCTTACATCGCCAATGCGCCACCAACCTTGAAAACTAAGATGTTATGTCCCTTGTGCCTATAATTGACTCACTCACCTTTCAACCCGGAACACAACAATACAAAGTACTGCTGTTTTGCGATCGAATTTTATTTTGCAATGAGTGGGTGGTACCTACTCAGATGAGCTTGCACAAAGCTCTACCACCGAGTGAAATTCAAATAAATTAATGGCCTAGTGGGTTATGAAGTCAAGTCGTTCGTCAAAAAATTCTAATTTAAATCGAGTCCTTTTTATGATTTGCGACGGTTGAAATTTAAGTTAATTAAATATATTTTTATATTAGCTTAGAATTAATTCCATGCATTCGAGTCGAGAGTGAGATTGCAAGGTATTTTTATCGTGCTTATATAACGATGTAATTCTATTGCTTATATTCTTTTTATCGTTTATAAACTTAATAAATGTTTATCAATAAAACTACATAAGTATGTATTTACTATATTAGTATATATATATGTATGTATGTATGTATAAGTGTATAGGTATGTATATATAGGGTTTTCCATTAAGGGCGCTTGATCGTGCAGAACTTCCATCGTAGCGTGTGCTGTGTGGCACGTAGCGCCTTCCTGTTGAAACCACATGTTGTCCAGATCCATATTCTCGATTTCAGGCCAAAAGAAGTTGGTTATCATCGACCGGTATCGCTCACCATTGACGGTGACGGCCACACCATTATCGTTTTCGAAAAAATACGGACCAATCACGCCTCCGGCCCAAAATCCGCACCAAACAGTCACTTTCTGCGGGTGCATTGCCACTTGGTGAACCTCGTGTGGATTGGTCTCGTCCCAAATACGGCAATTTTGCTTGTTGACATAGCCATTCATCCAAAAATGCGCCTCGTCGCTGAAGATGATTTTTTTGCCAAAATCGGCGTCAACTTCCAACTGCTCTAATGCCCAGTCAGCGAACACACGGCGCTGTCTATGGTCATTAACCTTGAGCTCTTGGATCAGCTGGATCTTGTACGGGTGCAGGCTCAAGTCACAACGCAAAATTCGCCAAGTTGTCGTCTGCGAAAGGGCGAGTTCCTGTGCGCGACGCGGAATTGACTGCCGCGGGTTTTCGAGGACACTGTCGCGCACAGCGGCGATATTCTCGGCAGATCTCGCGTTACGTTGACGCACGGGAACCGGCTGATTGTTAACTGACCCGGTTGACTCGAATTTGTCCACCAATCGACGGATAGTCGACTCGGCAGGACGATCATCGCGACCGTAAAACGGGCGAAGTGCGCGGAACGTTGCTCGAACTGAAGACCCATTTTCATAAAACAATTTTATGATTTGCACGTGCTGCTCGACACTGTAACCTGCCATGGTGGTTTGGGAGGACGGAATGAATATAACAAACTGCATTTGACAGCTGTCACTCAAACAACATGGCCGCAATCAGCTGTCAAAGTTCAAGCGTCCCTATTGGAAAACCCTATATAAGACTGCCTCGTTCGTCTAGTGGCTAGATATAAGGCCGCAGACCCGGTGGTTCTGGATTCTCAGGTCGGGTAAATAAATAGTTATTGGGTTTTTCTGTCAGAAAATTCTCAGTAGCAACCCGGAGTCTGGAAGGTGGAAGTGTGTACTCTCCCATGCCTCGGAAAGCACGTTAAACCGTTGGTCCTGTGCCTGAACTCTTTCCGGTCGTTTCGGATTGCCGCCCCATCGCATTATGAGAGCTGATGAAAAGACAATGCACCTTTGTTTGCGCACACACTTATGCCCTATAATATAATATTAATTTCATTTTATATATTAAAACATTAATTAATAAGCACGGCTTATTGTTAGCAGATAAACGTGAAATTTAACTGAAATTGTGGGTTCAAATCCAGGCATGTGCCACTTAAATGAGCTGTGCTTAATTGGTGCTTAAGGTTAATCTCATTGTGATTGAACCTAATTGTTGCTGATTAGCAATAAGATACTTGCAGGCTGTTTCATTACCTATTACAATTTATCGAACACTAATTAAGATAATTAAGGTAAGTTTTAGTATAAAATACACTCGACTTGAGTCTTTTTTACAACAGAGTTATTCTTGGAATGTTCTAAACACGAAATTCCTTTGACAATCAATACGAACACAGCTGTTATCGACTGTGACCCTGAATTTACTTCTTAAAGAAGGAAAGAGGAAAAACTTTGTTATATTTTTACTTTATGTCAAACAAAATTGAACTTTAAGTTCGTGTAATACGGTTTTAATTTAGTAAATTTTACATGTAATTTGTCATCAGCAGAGTAGAAAAGAACAAGATTTATTGTGTTCATGATTATCCAACTGCGAATGAAGAGGGTACGTGTCGGGTGTCTTAAAGTGAGGTGATTTGTTACAGAAATGATATACGACATATAGAAAAGTATAATTTGATGAATTTGTGGTTAAGGCAATAATAACAATGTAAAAAACAGCTATTATTATTATTACTTTTGTGATTTTGCTGTGATATAATTTTCGTTTAGTATATGTTGGTAGTCTGGCACATGATCGTCACTCTTCATAGATAATGCAGCTGTAAATATTTCCTTATATCGCCAATGCGTTGTTGACTTTGGAAACTAATATGTCATGTTCCTTGTGTCTATATTTATTGACTCACGCAAACTTACTTGGTGGTAGAGCTTTGTGCAAGCTCGTCTGGGTAGGTACCACCCACTCATCAGATATTCTACCGCAGAACAGCAGTACTTGTTAATGTTGTGTTTCGGTTTGAAGGGTGAGTGAGCCAGTGTAATTACAAGCACAAGGGACATAACATCTTAGTTCTCAAAGTTGGTGGCGCATTGGCGATGTAAGCAATGGTTAACATTTCTTACAATGCTATTGTCTATGGGCGTTGGTGATCACTTACCATCAGGTGGCCCATACGCACGTCCGCCTTCCTATACAATAAAAAAAAAACTTTAAACTAGAATACAAGAATACTTAATATTAGTATTGATTGACGGTGAAAATGGGAACAGTATGTTTCGTGTTCTCAGACGGACTTGAACAAAACCATGCACCAAGTAAAAGTGTTTTTTTGTATATCATTTTTCTCTTGCTAGCGGAAAGATAAATTGCCGTTAATATGCCTTGAAGTAGGGTTCTGGAAATAGTCAATTCATCAGCAAAACTTCAACACACATGCCGAGCATTATTTTCTTAATAACGCAACCGATAATCCACTTAGTGACTCAATGAATTTCAATAATAATTGTACATTTAATTTAAGTCAACATTTTAATCTAATTTTTTTTTTTTAAATGTAAATTGAGGCAAACAAACAAAATGCTCACCTGAACGAAAGGTGACTACAACTGCAATTTATGTAACACAATATTCAAGAGACATATCTTGAGAAGAAGCCTGAAATATAACTGTGGGATCTCGAAGCAAGTCTCTATTTCAATATCTAAAATATACAAATATATGTCAGAATGTATAATTCAGGTTATACGAGAGGGGGATTGTTCTTAATATTAACTGAAATAGAACTTCGGTGGGTTTGGTATAAGCCACTCATCACATAATATATCGCCAAGCAACAATTGGTATTGTTGTGTTTCGGTAGAAAGACCGAGGAAGCCAGTGTAACTATGGCACAAGGGAAATAACATATTACATTCAATTTCACCATACATTCAATTTCACCATACATTACAACATATTACATTTTATTTCAATATCACCTCTATTTGATTCCACCGTATTTGAACTTAATATAATATCATCGCGGACGTTTTTGTGAGCAATCATGAGTACTATTAGTATATAGAACACTTTTTTTATATACCGTCAATAGTTTTCGCAGCGCACGCCAAATAATGACTTTTACAGGTAGCAATTTGATACCTTGGGTTACATTGTTCCTTTTTAGGTAGTGACCTCAATTTTTTTTTAAAACATAATGTAGCCTATGTTATTTGGTAAAGACGTAGCTTTTTAATGGCGAAAGATTTTTTTTTAATCAGTCCTGTAGTTTTTGAGTTAAATCGTAACAAACAAACAAACAAAAAAACAAATCTTTCCTCTTTATAATATTAGTATAGATTCGTCTGTGTTAGTGCATTTTAAAAAGTGTGATCATTTATTGATTTCCTTACGAAATATGAGTTGCATGTCAATATAATATATGATTTAATATATTTAATAAGTAAGTGTAATGACGTTGTCTCTGACTGTTCAAATCGGTTAAATAGCTAAATAGTAAAAGTAGCTTTACACGGAATCGTCATGTAAAATGACGATTATAAATATTGTAAGATATAAACATTGTATATCATCTATATACTTTTATGTAAGTCTATATACAATTGTTCCATATTCGTGAACTAATTTTTACCAATATACAGCGTGTAACAAAATTCGTGTCCGACCCGTGAAGTGATTATTAGGTATCGTGTATCGGTTCTATTTATGTAATAATTTTTAAAATACTAAGAAAAAAGTTATCCCGGATTTTTTTTTAAATTAAATGACGAAAATTACTTGGCAACACATGTGCGGGCCATAGCGCTCGATAGCTCTTACCTATCGGGTAGCTAAGACACGAGGTCATGACCTCAGTAGTCCACGTTTTTACCACCAACAGTGTCGTTAAACACAATTAATATATTTTTTAAGTAATTTTTTTTTGCTTAGTATTTTAAAAATTATTACATAAATAAAACCGACACACGATACCTAATAACCATTTCACGGGTCGGACACGAATTTTGTTACACCTTTATATGATGCATTGCACAATTAGAAAAATTATGGGGCTGCGTCCTCTTCTTTTGAATGCCAAATCAATAATGGCAGAAAGAGAAAGAAATATGGTCTAACTAAACAGCCACCAATTAACGTTTATAATTAACTATTTTTTTATAATTTCAATATAAGAAATTAATACCCAGGAGGCAAGTGTTCAATTCCCATGGTTTAATGCTATCTATGAACTCACTAGTTGTACAACGTTTGTACAAAATCTTTTTTTTTTATTTGACAACATCATCGCTTCGTTCATCAATTTATTCTATAACTGCGAGACAAATAATGCTTATAAAGTTATTTGCATACAGGAACTACCAAATGCTATAGAAACTATTAAAGCACGTCCGCTATTGACTTACTGAAACCTTCGGATACTACCTACCCAAAATATTTGTCATGTATATGAGATTGTCGTTTGTTGAAACTCGTGTACTGTTTTGTATAATTTTTGGTAATTTTCCAGCGCTGTTGTTATGGTAATATGTTCTAAGGATATTGCTTAATAATAATAATAATTCACTTGAATGCACACCACAATAATTATAGTAAGCAAATATAACAAGAAATTGTTATATCAAAAAGGCGACCTTATCGCTAAAGAGCGATCGTTCCAACAACCTTAGGGCAGAAATTTGTTGAATTTTCTGTTAAATGTTGACGAACTTCTGCCACGATGATATTAGTTAGGCATTTAATATACTTGTACATTGCATCGTTAAAGTCGAAATTTGTTTGTTTTTAAAAATAGTATTTAAACAAATATATATAACGTTTAAAAATATTTTTTTAATCAAATTCCACACAAAAGTAGAATATAAGGTATATTAAAACAACAAACATTTTTAAAACACCATTAATAAGCCGAACAAAGACGAATAGGAACGACCAAATTAACTTGTGACACAATAATTCTAAATTTTTATTTGTGCAAACGAAAATAACCTTTAAATCTTAGCAACCAGTGTTGATTATTCTAGCCAGTATTCCATAGAAATAAACGAAACACATAGCTTTTACTATTTAAGTTAAAATTAAAATTCGTACCGGCATAGTCCCCGGAGATAAATTAAAAATGATGCCACGAGGCGTTTATGTTTTGTTTGGTCTTAAAATGCAATCTCTGCTCACATTGCAATATATACTTACATTTATACATAATATACCGTGTAATTTTATATATATATATTTTTTAATATATTTATGAAATCGCTACTAAGCGATTAGGCCGCCTTATTGTATGTACTAAACAAGAATTTTATGATAAGCACTTCTGTTGTTATCTTTTATGTATGTGGCTTATAATAAAGATTATATATAATTGTATTGAATAGGTAAATATTATACATATTCAGTGGTGGTCATATAATTAGAAACACTTCTTATGAATAAAGAAAGTATAACTTCAACGTATAAATGTTCGTAAAAAATATACACATTCAATAATTAATAATCATGCAATAATATAGCCACTCAAATAAAAAACTTATTAAATGCATAAAATATAAAACATATCTTACTTTTAATTACAAAATGAGTCTTACACATGTAGGAGTTTATTTTCTGTTACTGGCCGCTTAGACACCTAATTAGAAACATTTTAAAAAAGCATCCATATCTCATTATTTTTTTGAAATTGGAGAATAACATTTCTTTCTTGGGTTTTTCTATTATTTTGGCGGCAATTCAAAATTTAATTTGAATTTTATTTTGTTTAAAATGGGCAAAAATAAAAGTAGTGACGCGTCAACTAGGCAAATCATTGTTAATTTACATATAGATCATAAGTGAGCGTACAGAAGAATAGCTGAGCATTTAAATTGTTCTGTTAAGAAAGTTTTTAATGCAATTGATCATTATAAATCACATGGAACTGTTGAAATTGTTCTTAGAAAGGCTCGGCCAAGAAAATTCTCTCCCAGAGAAGGCACGCTAATCGTTCGTGTTGCTAAAAAAGACCAAAGTAAAGGATCCAACCAGATTTAAAAAAAAATTTTTGATGACCCGAGAAACATGTCGGCAAAACTGATACGCCGAGATTAGTGGAAGGTAAATTATTTGGAAGAATCTCTCGAAAGGTACTGCTTCTTACCAAGCAATACCGAGAGGAGCGATTATTATTCGCTAAAAAATATGTTGATTGGACGGTACGAGAATGGGAAAAAGATGTTATTTTCAGATGAAACAAAAATAAATATGGTAAATTCCGATGGAAAGCGCTATGTTAGATGCCCTGTAAACAATGCTTTTAATTATAAATACACAAAGAGTATAGTCAAGCACGGTGGCGGTACAATGGATCAATGGCAATACAAAAATATCTTAGAGCACACAATGATTCCCTACTCGGACGATCATTTGCCTATAACCTAGATCTTTCAGCATGACAATGACCCTAAACACACGGCCAATAGCGTCAAATGTTTCCTTAGCGAACAGCGTATATCAGTTTTAGACTGGCCAGCAATTAGTCCGGATTTAAGCCCGATAGAAAATCTCTGGTATATTGTTAAAAATAAAGTCTCAAACAAATGTACCACCAGTCAAAACGAACTATATGAAGCATTTGTTGAAGCATGGAATTCAATCCCCCTTGAAAAATATATGAAATTGATTGAATCAATGCCACGTCGTTGCAGTGTTGTTATTGAAAATAAGGGATACGGCACTAAATATTAACTATAACAATTAGTAGGCTGTGGATAGTAGCTATTTCGTGAATAACATTACTAATACTTTAAAAAATATTGTTTTTTATACTTTTTTGTTGTTGTTTCTAATTAGTTGACCATTATTGTTCATACCTTAAAACTGATTTAAATGTTTGTCCGTAATGTAATATTGAAACTTCACTTGCGTAATGGGTTTTATATTGTTTTTCTAATAAATGATAAATCGTTGGACATAATGTTGTCCTATTTATTGTTTAATTTCAAAATAAAAACGATTGCGGTGAAGTATTTTACATAATGTCAAGGACCGTTGGTAGTGTTTCTAATTAAACGACCACCACTGTATATTAAATAATAGGTAGGCGGACGAGCATAAGGGCCACTTGATGGTAAGTGGTCACCTACGCCCATAGACATTGGTATTGTAAAAAATGTTAACCACCGCTTACATCGCCAATGCCCCACCAATCTTGGAAACTAAGATGTCACTTGTGCCTGTGATTACACTGGCTCACTCACCCTTCAAACCAGAACACAATAATAACAACTACTGCTGTTTTGCGGTAGAATATCTGATAAGTCCGAGATTGCACAAAGCTCTACCACCAATAAAAAAATTTTTGCCTTGAACTGTATTGCGTAATACAATTTATAAAGTAACTAGCTGTTTCGCGCGGCTTCACCCGCGTATAATTAATAAAAATATAATAAATTATTTTATTACTATAATAACACACACAAACACACACACACACACACACACACACACACACACATGGCTAATGGTAAAGAAGGATTACGTAATTAAGGATTTGCAATTAATTTTCATAAGATACCGTAGGGTTTACCGATCTTATATATGGCCTATCATTTGCGCCATCACGGGTGCTTTGTGTGTACCAATTTTCATCAAGATTGGTCAAGCCGTTCTTGAGTTATAAGAAGACATACAGACAAATAGACAGACAGACAAAAATGAAAAAAATAGTATAATGTGAATCACTGCATCATAAAACATTTATTTATCACAAAATTAGGTGAAAAAAAAATGTACACACAGAACAATAGATTTATATAGTAGTATTGATATGAAAGGTGTTTCATGTTAGACTAATTGCTTGCTAACAATTGCCTCTGTGTGTAACTAAGATATGACAGAGCATTATACCAATTAGTCTAATTCAAACTTATACACTCGCATATCGCGTCAAGCAATACCTCCGATGCCAGTCTACGCGCCAGTCAGTTTATTGCGACAAAACACAAACAGACAAACAAACAAAACTTTACTATGCATAACAAACATACTAATAAATAAACTCCCATACGTTTTCATAATATTAGGAATAATTATTAATCTGTCTATCAATATCTAATGTTATATATACTTGGTGGTAGGGTTTTGTGCAAATTCACCCACCACTGTTTGACGCTGGAACGACGATAAAGGGTGTTTTCCTCCTCGATAAACTAAGACTTAGGATCTTAGTTATTATTTTTATTTGAGGAAATTAAGTAAATAATAATCATTGTTAAATACACTTTACTTAGAATGAGTTAGTAAACACAGATTATATAAATAAATAAATGAAGTTATATTAATTGAAGTTAGATTAAAATAAAATTAAGTAAAGTAACTGCTTGTTCACCACTACCTGGCATGATTTCGTGTCATAGATTAATTATTGAGATCAATTATTGCAGTATTGCAATATTGCAGGTTAAAACCTGTATGTTTTTTTTATATATTGAAAACAAATAGTAAACACTTTGTGCAAGCTCGTCTGGGTAGGTACCACCCACTCATCAGATATTCTACCGCAAAACAGCTTTACTTTGTATTGTTGTGTTCCGGTTTGAAGGGTGAGTGAGCCAGTGTAATTACAGGCACAAGGGACATAACATCTTGGTTCCCAGGGATGGTGGCGCATTGGCGATGTAAGCGATGGTTAACATTTCTTACAATGCCATTGTCTATAGGCGTTGGTGACCACTTACCATCGGGTGGCCCAAATGCTAGCCTACCTATACAATAAAATAAAAAACAGCCTCTTATAACAAATAAATACATTTACGAGAATTTTCATAATCAAATATATATAGTCGATAAAATTCTTTCCCGAGCACTTTTATTAAAATGTTTGCTTTGTATCTTTTTAATTTAGATCAAAAAGTTTTGGAGATATTACAATATACTTGAAACGAAGTTAAGCGTAAAGGGATATTAACAATGGATTTTATGTCGTGGGCTGAGAAAGTATTTGGTACAATACTGATCGTATTATTTATCTACCAGTACATATATACATATTTATATGTATGAACTATATATACTTGACTTGCTGGCAACATCGGCTGTATGAACATCACGTTTTTACATATTTTCTTCTCTCAGGGGTTGAGGTGCCTCAGTGAATGTATCTGTCTCTATATGAAATAGCTACGTAGTCTGCTAACTTAAAGTGATCGATTAAATATTTCACCAATAATAATATAATAATATCCTGGGACATTATTCACACAAGGCCATCTGATCCCAAACTAAGCAGAGCTTGTACTATGGAAACCAGACAACTGATATACTTACGTATACTGTTTTTCTTTTGTAAAAACATACTTATATTGTTAAATACACCCAGACTCAGGACAAACAGACATGTTCATACACATAAATGTCTGTCCTGGGTGGGTATCGAACCCACGACCTGCGGCGTGAAAGGCAAGTATCTTAGTAACCACGCTATGATTATGATGGAAGAGAATGAATGCTGAATGAATGCATTATTCGGTGGTGAAAACATCGTTTAGGGTCCTGCATCTGCAAAAACTGCAATATGTGTGTGTGTGTGTAATTAACCCTTATCGAAGTAGCGTAATAAAATAGAAAGCCCTTTTCCTCAAAAGAGATGAGGGCTTAGCCAAGTGAAAAATTGAGAGGCTGTCACAGACTTAATGTAACAATGTAAAAGTACAGAACATAAAAATGTTGCCTTTAATATACTTTTTGGCAGCATGCTCATGTTTGAGTGTTCTGTTACAATTTCCATACTGTCTGAAAGAAGGTTTAAAAAATGTAAAAATACGGTAGTTATAGTATACAGATTCTTGCTATGCATAAAAAAAGAACATCTCCGATTTATTGTAATAATAACGAATGAAAAAACGGTACCCTAAAACGAGACGCCGAAGTATCATCATAAGCGTTTCAATTTAACAATTTTCGGTAAAACGTCCTAAAAACGAATCACATTAGATCAGAGCCTTCTCAAAGGCTATTTGGTCAAATCGTCTTAATCTTGACTGTTAAATTATTTACCCAATCGAACGAACATTATCGTTGACCTTTAATCGGATTTTGTTACGAGTGTGAGATAAAGGTTCGTAACATTCAATTTGATGGTTCGTTTGATATTTCTAACAATTTTCATTGATAATGTCAAAAGAAATTTTATGGGGATAAATATTTGAATATGCTTCGGTTAAGTAGGCTTTTAAAGGCAATTTAGACGCATCATTTCACAATCAGGTGATTGAAACGTGACGTTACCACTTACGTCCTAATAATCTGCTGAAAAACCACGACAATTATTTTTATGTAAATCATTAAACTTACACAGCATAAACATTAAATGTTAAGTTTTTCAATCCAGTACTAATAAACGACGCTAATTGACAGCTTCGATGTTTTTGATTATAAAGTAAATTTTTTGATATCTCTGCTGAACTATTGGCTTAAAATTAGAAGCAATTGCTGTCGGCCAATAGGAATGAAGGAAATACCAAGTACTTAGACTAATTCCAGAGATTGGTCAAGTCTAGTAAAATACATAGAACTGTAAAAAACAAATAGGTAACTTAGCTTCATTCTATAAATAAAATAATTATATCTATAACCACACCTTGAAATATACGAACTTGGATAACATAATGTTTAGAGGCGTGTTGAAATATGTTCTCATAAAGTACCAGTAAGTGGACTCTAAGGATTAAACATGCGAATTCAAAGCAATGGGTTGAATGTTGCAACAGCGTATACGATATTACAATGTTAAATTTAGTTTTAAGTGTAAATATTTGTGTTTTTTTTGTCTCTTACTTACTTTATTATTTTACAATTTATAATATTATATTTAGTTTTCTTTTTTTAAAGTTATTTTTTAATTGTTTTTCATTTTTAAACTTTTTTTCTATCATTTTTGAAGTGATAACTTCTTATGGGAGGGTAAACCGCTTCGTAGCGTAACGCGTTACGGTGCCGTCTTACCGACGCGGACTGCTTTACCTGAGGGTTACCAACCTAACGCCATCTAGCGTATACAGATAGTACTTATAATAATTTAGCAACTCTCAAGTACTAATTTAAATTATATTTAATATATTTTAATTAATAATAGATATTATCACTTCAATCGAGCATCCCGAGACGCACACGTTTGTTTTTTATCTCAGTATATTTTGTCTGCAATTTGTGCTGATTCAAATAAACTTTTCTTTCGTTCGTTCGTTCTTTCAATTAACTAATAAAATAACTAGGATAGTGTCTTCTTAATTGGAAAGCATAATAGGTTTGATTAAGCAACCAAATAGTTTCACTGGAATATTTAGGTAACCTTATTCTTATGTGAGATTTTTGAGACGTACCCACGTAAATTTTTTTTTATATGTCGGCGGACGAGCATGTATGCTACCTGATGGTAAGCGGTCACCAACGCCCATAGACAATGGCCTTGTAAGAAATGTTAACCATCGCTTACATCACCAATGCGCCAACCAACCTTGGGAACTAAGATGTTATGTCCCTTGTGCCTGTAATTACACTGGCTCACTCACCCTTCAAACCGTAACACAACAATACCAAGTTTAGATGTCCAAGCGACTTTTACTTGCATAAATATATAGTGATTACATGGTCTTCAATAACAGTATTTTGTTTAATAGAACGTGATGTTTGAATATAATTTCAGACGGATCAAGTGAACGTAGATTGATATCAAGTGGGCGGTATGATGCTTAATCGAGTGTGTTACCGATCATTTGGATTAGGTTTACTAGATTATATATCTGTTACAATCAATACGTACTATTAGATTGCTTCGGTGGCTCTTAAAATACCAACTGGCTTGTAAGACCACGAGGTGGTGATTTCAAAATGGTTACAAAAGTTGGAGAAGACTTGCTTAATTATTAATTATCGCCTTCATGGATTTCTGTTTGACCTAAGGGTTGACTGGCAGAGAATGCCTTCAGGCATTAAGTCCGTCTTTTGTTACATCTACTTTGTGGTGGTCAATAAAGTCGTTAAATAAATAAATAAGACTTGTATTGGCGTGCAAATATCTCCTGCAAATATTGCTAGTCTCGCTTAAGTATGGCTGCGGTGGCCGAATTCAGTAAGAGAGACATTATAATAAAAATATATTATTATCGTGACTTGTTAATTTATTTAATTGAATTAGATATGAAAAAAACATTTTAAATGATTTCTTGGTCCTTATTTAATCTGGGTTGTATACGTATTTCCCAAAACACTTTTGTTACACCATCGGAGGCGTGTTTTCATATCCGCTATTCGTATGCTCACCATCATGAAAACGGAATAAGCATCCTGCATCAGAATAGAATAATTATATTAAAGACTAGGGGCTAATACGCCACTGAATGCGTCGAGAAACACTAAATAAATTAAAGTTAAAAAGTTTAAATTAAAAATAAATAGAGACACTTAAACTCTCAACAAAAATAGTAGTTTAATTCTTTTTGAAATTGTACATTAACAAGAATAATCACAACATCGGATTAATTATATTTAGAACTCAAACTATGCAACGTGTTTACAGAGATTTTTTGTAAGTCTCAATACGACTTTGCTAAAACTAATTTTGAGTTGTAATTGGATAAAGAAAGCAATTATAAAAATAGACTAAATCCCTTGTCACGAGGGACGAGAAGGGCAATTACTTCAATTAGAATTGTTTTATCCTAGTTCCCTAGTTCGTCTTCTAACATTAAGTAGATTAGACTACAAGATTCGAAGCCTTTGACAAAACCTTAAGTAATCTACAATTCCATTTTCTGGAAAGAAAACTTCGCTGCTTAATTTTTTGATTTAATTATTATCTCCGATATTAATGAATCACGTCTCAATTCGATTCTTCGTGAAGTGAAATCATTAATAATATATCGTGATAATTGTAATGTTGCTTGATAGATATTTGGTTCATTTTTTTAAAAAGAATATGTAAGTGGACTGGTCAGCGGGCCACCTGAATGTAAGTGGTCAGCATCACACATATACGGAGGCATTGTGAGAAATATTAACCATTCGATTGCGAATGCGCCAGCAGCCTCGGTAACTAAAATGTTTTATCACTCCTGCAGACACTGAGTCACTTATCCTTCAAACTGGAATACAACGATACTAAGTGTAACTGTTTTGTGCAGAATATCTGACGAGTGGTATCTACCCAGACGAGAAAGCCCTAGAACAAATCTGACACATAAAGATTAAATATGTCTATGTAAGCCATAGAAATGTGGCTATTGTACACGTGAAACATTAACGAATATTCAGTATCAGTAACAGCCTGTGAATGTCCCACTGCTGGTCTAAGGCCTCTTCTCCTCTTTTGAGGAGAAGGTTTGGAGCTTATTCCACCACGCTGCTCCAATGAATTTCAATGAATGTTTTGACACTTGCAGCTTTCCTCACGATGTTTTTCTTCGCCGTCAAGCACGAGATGAATTATGATCACAAATTAAGCACGTGAAATTAAGTGGTGCTTGCCCGGGTTTGAACCCACGATAATCGGTTAAGATTCTCGCGTTCTTACCTTAATATTGTGGATGTAAATTGGCACATGTGTAGTCCGCAAAAAGGATTTAGAAATATCGAAAAACAATCAGAATTATGCGATAGCATATATCGAAATTTATAATCTTAATAAGCAGTTGTAACTATCAAGTACAAATAATAAAACACTATGTTACCTACAAAGGCAAAACAGTTACACTACGACTAAAGCAAATAAAACAATATATGACTGAAAAATGTCTGTTAACAAAGGGAAGTTATCGCTAAAGAGTGATCACTATATACGAATAAAAAAGTGTGCGGTGAGATATATCAGTCTGATGGGTGCCACGTTTGAGCAAAACATTTTTAACATAAAAAAGATTTTTTTTATAGAATAGGTTAGGTAGGACGAGCATATGGGCCACCTGATGGTAAGTGGTCACCAACGCCCATAGACAATGGCATTGTATGAAATGTTAACCATAGCTTACATCGCCAATGCGCCACCAACCTTGGGAACTAAGATGTTATGTCTCTTGTGCCTGTAATTACACTAGCTCACTCACCCTTCAAACCGGAACACAACAATACAAAGTACTGCTGTTTTGCGGTAGAATTTCTGATGAGTGGATAGTACCTACCCAGACGAGTTTGCACAAAGCCCACTCCTGTCATATTATATTGATTTTCAGGCGCTTTATTTTTCGTTTTTTAAATATATTTAGTAATATCCGTACCCTATATTTAAATGAATTATTTTAATTGAATTATTAAATTACAGAATTAAAGCAATATTATTGCATTATCTTTGATCGCAGTGATAAATAATTTTGATGCATATTTATATGACAATAAAGCTTAAATTAGTTTGAATTAAATGTTGATAAATATTAATTACAACTCGGCATATTTTGATATAACAATAGTATGCGGTGCAGATAAATATTTATTATTACTGAACAAACACATTTTATAATAACAATTACTAATAATAACTCTTCATTTATCTGCCTATATAGTAAGTAGATTTTGATTAAAAGTTATCCTTAAATGTTAACAAATTCAAAACATTTATACGAGTAATTAAGATAAGGATCTATGTTCTGCGTTCGACTTATATACTTAATGGCTACATTACGTAGCTGACTCAGTCTATATACCAGGTACTTTTGTATAAATACTAACAATATATACAAATTATATAAGTGTATTATAACTATTTTTTATTTAAATTAAGCTGTATTAATTTTTTTACCGAGCTTGCGATATAAAAATAAAATAAATAAAAATTGTTT
Organism: Nymphalis polychloros; assembly: GCA_905220585.2. NCBI lineage: Eukaryota > Metazoa > Arthropoda > Insecta > Lepidoptera > Nymphalidae > Nymphalis > Nymphalis polychloros. The sequence goes on along the minus strand of HG992264.1, from coordinate 1,643,293 downwards.
ATTTCTGTAACTTATACTTAGATACAACAGATACAGCTAGGGAGCTCCTTTTAAGTAATGGAATTAACTTGTGTTAGGAGTCCCCGCTCTTCCACAAACGGAAACAAGTACATCAAGGTAAAAACAATGAAAAAGTAACATTATTACAATTTAAGAATCGTTTAAAAAGGTAACATATAACTTCAACGTAGTTTTATTCATATAACGCGCGTGTATGTTTGCGAGTGTGTGTGTGTGTGTGTGTGTGTATGTGTGTGTGTGTGTGTGTGATAGTCAGTTGTACTATTAGTTTTTAAATAATTATGTAATTATTTCCATTAATTTTTCAGTTTCATAGTAATCCAATTTTTTTAACCAGTCTTTTAACGTTTTTTTGCAATTATATGTGTTCATACCATAAATGTTCACTTTACGGTTTATTTTAGTGTATAGATAAGTAGCTTGTCTTCTAAATTGTTTTCTAGTAAAACTACTTTTTGCAGGGGGAAATGTGCAGAGTAATTTAATATCCTTACGTCTTTTAGTTAATACTTTAGGGTCAAATTTAATGGACTTGTGTAATTTTACGATGGAGAGTAAGATATATAGTTTTCTCACTGACAGAAGGTTTCCATATTCGTAAAGTTCGGTAGTTGGGAATCTGTAGGACTTAAAGTACATCACCTTTAAAAGAGATCTTTGCACTCTTTCCAGTTCCAAAAATTTTGTTTTTGAAGTCCCACCCCAAATCGGAATACAATAGGATAAGACTGATTGTGCCAAGGCCATATATACTTTATTTAACAAGTCCTTATTAGCAACGTGTCGCAAGTTCTTAAAAACCCAGGTAAGTTTTCGCATTCTGTTAGACACTAAATTAAGTTGAGCATACCAGTTTAAATTTTGATCGACCATAATACCAAGATACTTTGTTTTATCTACCTTAGATATAAGCGGACATTTACAAGGTAGAGAAAGTTTATAATCACATTTATGTATCCTGATACTGTAGTCATCATTTGGCTGCGTCGAATTGCGTATAGAAAAACATATATAGTTTGTTTTTGTTGTGTTTAGCGTAAGAAGACTATCATTTAGCCATTCCGAAACTTGAATTAGCCCTAAGTTTGCGTGTTTGTAAACATCGTCCCAAGTATTGCCACAGAAAACTATTGCAGTGTCATCGGCGTAAGAGAAGACCTGACCTGAATCAATTTCTAATTTACAGAGGTCATTTAGATATATAAGAAAGAGGGTTGGACCCAAAACACTCCCCTGCGGGACGCCATAGGTGACATTTGCATCCTCACTAATATGTTGCCCAATTTTTACGCACTGTACGCGATCATTTAAATAAGATCTTAAAAGATTAAGTGGAGTACCACGAATTCCAATTCGTTCTAACTTGTGTACAAGTATAGGAATAGAGACTGTGTAGACTGATATAATAATAATATAATAAAAAGGAATACAATTTTGGACTTTGAGTGCCAATAGATGTGGATATTGAACAAATATATTGAACAGTTTCAAGTTTTCCCTGCCGTTTTTTTTTATTATAGTACCAATGTACGGGTGTTTGTTCGTTTTTCAATTTCTTAATAAAAAAAAAATTAGGTCACACAACTTTACTTAAACGAGAATAAAAATACGTTTTCATTTTTATGCCTGAATGAGCACTCAAGTCGTGCCTAGTTCTCTCAACCATATTTCTACACTAGACTTTGATCTAGGATTTTCTTGTTCAATTCTAAATTTAAATTTATATATTCTGGATAAATCTTATCTTATATATTTTTTGTTTTATTTAAATCAGTTTACTAAGCTATTAATATATAATATTGTTTTGGGTTCGGGTTGAGTAAGACTTCGAGATCGAATTTAAGTGCAACGTCCAAAGAGTTTTGTGCTATGGCTTTGTTGTAGGTACCACCGACTCATCACTTATACCAAAATTATTTTTTTCTATAATAATTATAATTATATTATTAATAAATGTTTATTTATATGTCATCTGTTCTGTATACGTAGAGAAAACTTTGTACCTCTTTTCAAGTTATATTGCGCGAACGGAGTTCTGTTAGATTTGGAATAGTACATATAGAGAAAGAGTGCAGACTAAAAAGTTTATTATATACCTATGTTACAAATACTTTACATAAAATAAAATTTAATACTTCATTACAGACTTTGTTTACGGTCTAATAATGATCCTCCAGAACGATTTCGGCCACAGCGGCGAATCTCATGAGAGATAAGCCAACTGCACAGGATATATTATAGTGCACAAGTGTGTACGCAAACACATGTGCACTCTCTATTCCCTACTTCTTATAACCCGATGGGACGGCAGTCCGACACGACCGGAAAGAGTTCAGGTGCAGGACCAACGGATAAACGTGCTTTCTGAGGCACGGGAGTGTACACACTTCCAACTTCCAGACTCCGAGCTGCTACTGAGAATTTTCGACAATCTCAATAACATTTTATTGGCCCGACCTGGGATTTGAACCCAGGACCACTGTTTCCGCGGCCTTACATGTAGCCACTGGACCAACGAGGCAGTCGGTCTAATGCCAATTACATCAAACACATTTTTGACACTTCGTGAGATTTTTTTTGCCGTCGTACCAACCAAGTTGTGCCAAGCCAAACTTCATTTTTCCTATCTTTCGTTTTTTTTTTTCAAGTAACAATAAAGCAAAGAAAATAAAGTTATATACCTTAGCTTTTATCGAATGTGTATATCAAGTATGACTTTCAGAATTAACTTTTATTAGTATTGAATTACGGTCGAATTTCGATCAATGGGCAGCCACTAGTATAAATAAATAAAAGGCTTCATTACGAGTACTTTCACGTGAACTCGACCAAAATGAGATGCAAACTTTAGGGAAATTAGCCATTTGATAGTCAACGGTGACATTATCTCATTCATATTCACAAAACAAAATGCAATCATCATTATTTACGTCATCGATGGCATTTGTGATACGAATCAGTTCAGTCCCATGTGACTGCAATTAATTGGTGAACTAATCTTCAATGTGGGATGCATTTGTATGGGACAAAACGTTGCTATTTAGTAGTTAAGTAATCGGTAATTAGATATCAACCCAGTAGAGTAGTGGCAAAAGGGGGGGGGGTCTATTGAAGTACGGAGTTAGAGGAAGGAGGAAATAATGGTGTGGTAGTTTTAAAATTACTACTTAGCCTCGTAAGCTTTTTCTTACAACTTTAGTTGTTAAACTTTTTAAATTAAATGGCAACACGTTTTCTTGAGACCTTTAGAAGTTTTGGCGTATTCCCTTTAATGGTTCTAATGTTTAATGAAGTGTGGATGAACAATCAAGCACATGACTCTGTGGAACCAGTTTTCGTCAAGGACTTATCTGAACACATATAACTTACAAACTTTTAAGAATATAATCTACTCATTCATGTATTTAAATTGCCGGCAACGCATCTGCAAGCCCTAAGATGTTGCAGGTGTCCATGGGTGGAGGTAGTCATTTCAGGTGAGCCTCCTGCACATTTGACCCCTTAAAGTTAACTGAGCTTCGGTTATCCACTTATTCTAACCACACTAGTCACCACAGACGTATTTATGCAAGATTTCACAATTTTCAAGTAGCTAGAACAAAATGACTTAGAATCTCAGCTTGAACGGTTCCATATTAAATGGACCGTGCAAATTGTTAGCTAATAGCAAACATCGGGCAATCGGCAGAACGCTTTATAAATACTAAACTATTTTGTTCAGCATTTACGACTAAAATGGTATTGTTCAGTGAGTGAACTACGAATATAACATTGTATTAAGAATATGTTGTTGAAATTGTTATTTACAATATGTATTAGCCGTTGTATATTTAGAAAAACACCGGTGGCAATTAAAAGACGTTCCCGTACAGTGGTTGCGAATATAATGAATGACAGCTTACCTGCCCCGTCACAATATTACAATCGCCTGATGAAAAGTTGAAGCAATTATATAGAAGTTTACAATTGCCATTACAGATATGGCAGGATGAGGTAATTGTACGTGGGAAATTCATTTTTTATAATATAAATTCGTATTAGTGAGACGGAATTTTGGAGTGTTTACACTTTTGTGCCTCAGAAAGCTCTTAAGGCCGTTGCTCAAAGCGTTTTGATTCGGACGTATTTCACCGGGTTATGAGAGCGTGGAAATAGAGAGTGCACTTGTATTTGCGCACACACTTCTGCTCTATAATATGCCCTGCGCTGTTGAGTAGATGAAATCGATTAGGAAAACATAATTATTATCACTGGCATCAGCATAATATGATAGGAAAGTAGAAAGTCATTTGTATATAAATTAACGTATGTATTTGTTGCTCGGTTGAATCTTTGTTCGGATATTATTCGGTGGAATTATTTTCAAACTGTATTTGATAATTTTGTAATGTATATGTAAGGTAACGAAAGTAAGATCTCTTATTAGTGATAAAGATAGATCCTTACCGGTCCTTCTATAAATAATCTATATTACGGAACCGTGGTAGGTTAACATTTAATTTATTCATGTTAAAAGACGATTCGAAGTTCGAAGTGATTGTAAGAGCCTACTTGAATAATAATAATTATTGTATATTTTGGATTTGATTTATGAAGCAGTCATCAAAACTTCGCGCCTGCTACTTTTCGATAATTTAATTATCAATATAGCATAAAGGGACATAACATCTTAGTACCAAAGGTTAGTGGCGCATTGACGATGTAAGCGCTGGTTAACATCTCTTACAATGCCAATGTCTATGGGCGTTGGTGACCACTTACCATCAAGTGACCCATACGTTCGTCCGCCTGCCTATGCTATAAAAAAATGGTTTAATGGTTTAGCCTTGAAAACGTAACAGACAGGGCAGTTATTTTCGCGTTTTTAGTATTAGTATAGATAATATTGCTTATATCCGAGTTGGAACAGTGAAATCTTAACCAAGGGAGCTAAATTTTTACCTGCTTAATATTTGTGCTCAAATATTTCTCGTCGGTGAAGCAAAATATAGTAAGAATAATTGCGGATAATGTGTCGGATGAAAATCTGCCACATGTATGCAACCTGCATTGCACAAAGATGGTGGAATAAGTTCCAAACCTTCTCGTCAGGAAAGGAGGCCTAAGCCGATCAGTGAAACATTTACAGTCGGTTATTGATATATTTGGTCTCAACATAACATTTTTCTTGTAATATGACATCCGTACCTTACATATACATTTAAAAATAAATTATGCGATCGGGGGATCCCCGTCAGGAACGAAGTTCTTTGCGATATATTTTAGACTCAAAACTTGTTTTAAAATGTAGATTTTATTTGATTATACTACTGTATTTTAGTCACAGCAAAAAGCGCCTGAAGCTCCTTGAGGTCACTCTCTAATCAAACATTAAGAAACGATCTCCATAAGCGCTCGCTCAGTATTGATTTCGAACGCCCAACGCATCACATTTTCTTGCATTTGGTTGGCACGATGTGTGAACGCTATTTCGTTATATGACATGACCTTGGTCCACTGCCATTTATCTCTACTAAACGTCGTGTGAAAGAACTTCGTTCCAAGAACCAATATACAAATTGATAGCCTGTAAATACCACTAAAGCCAATATTTCAGCTTACAGAACGCATACATACATAAAACATGGGATATATTTTTATTCTATATAATTCAAAAATCCCAAAGGACACATTGTATCCTTAAATCAAATATCCACAAGAACAGACGTAACTGAAGCGAAACATACTTGAAATTATAATAGTTTATAGACTTTCCATTTGACCATCCGCCATTGTATTCCATATTCAAAAAGAAAATGAAAAGAAAAAGTATAATAATTTTTTTGTTAAGGTTTGACAAGACTACAAATGCATCTCATCGCCGATCATTGTTCATGCGATTCAGCTGGTCTTACAACTTTTTAATGTTGTGCAACTAGCGGGTTGATTTCTGGCCAAACGTGCTGAAGGATAATATAACAATTAGAAATGTTATTAAAAAAATCGACCCCTATTGAATTTTATTCAAAAACATTAATAGCTAGCGTCACTCGGGATGTTATAGGAATTTTAACGATACTCCAAACTACATCCAAATCTGTTCAGGCATTATAATTTTGAAAACATAACACTAATTTTTGGTGAGTCATGTTCAAAATGGGGAGGATTCCCATCGCATATTGGGCACTACCTAATAACTAATAGAAAAAAATCAACCTAAGAAATATTACTCTGATATTAAGATGTATGTTTCGTAACCATTTGAAAACTAACGTTGACAATTACGTCGGTTCGTTTTGACATAGGTCAATTCTTATATTCATACATTCATACAAACAAATACAGCTCAGTATCACGGTAAAATAATACCCATTTCCCAGACGAGAGGCTTACAGAAATAAAACTAATCTGACCTTTGTCATACGTCAAAAGTGTTTTGTCCTTGTTACCAGTCAAACTTAATTTGATTAGAAAATATATCTGACTGAAATGCAAATATTGCTTTTTGAAGTGATAACTTCTTATGAGAGGGTAAACCGCTTCGTAATGTAACGCGTTACGGCGCCACTACGTCTGGCTTCCCTTTCTCTCACGCATACCGCAGCAGTAGGCGGGCTCCTCCTCTCTCACTTTATTATATATTTATACTATTTTATTACCAACGCGGACTGCTTTATCTGAGAGTTACCAACCTAACGCCATCTGGCGTATACAGATAGTACTTATGATAATTTAGCAACTCTCAAGTACTAATTTAAATTATATTTAATATAATAAATATGATCATTTCATCAAGTTTTTTTTTTGTGATGTTCTGCCCGATTTCAATCACGGTAAATATATTTATGAGGAAATAGCCAACTACGAGGTGCGTTGCCAGTATTGTCAGAAGTTACAAAGCAAAAAGTATTATGTATGTTTTTATAAATATGATAAAATAAATAAAAGATATATATTTATTTTAAGAGAGAAAAAACGATTGATTTGAAAAAATGAATTGTATGTTACACAACATACACTTCATTTTGTCTTCGAAGGTAAAGGAAATATAGAACGAGTGTCGGAAAAATTCTGACACATTGTATTCTCTGTGGAGCGATTAAGAGAAAAGGAAGTCGCCCAGCGGTAGAAAATTGGAATTGTATTAATAACTCAATTGACACTTGAATTAAGAAAAAGTACTATTTTGTAAAGTACGTTTAATTCTATAAGCAATTAAAACGAATATAAGTATTATATTATTACAGGTGGCCCATAGCTCGTCCACCAACATATACAATAAAAAAAAAGATGTATGTATATATGAATGAGAAATATGATTAGATATTATGAAGAAAAGACAACATTTGACAGAGTAATATCTGTCTATGCTAAATATATATACTAACTGTTGGTTTATTTGTTTGTTTGTTACGCTTTCACGTCTTAACTCAACCGATTGTCATTTCAGATTCTAGTATACAATAAATAAATAAATATCACGGTACATAATTCACACAGGACCATCTGATCCCAAACTAAGCAGAGCATGCACTATGGAAACCAGACAACTGATACACTACATAATATAATACTTTTCTGTAAATACATACTTATATAGATAATTATACGCAGACTCAGGCCAAACAGACATGTTCATGCACACAAATGACTGTCCTGGTTGGGAATCGAGCCCACAATCTGTGGCGCAAAAGGCAAGTATGTACCAACCTCTGACTGCCTCGTTGGTCTAGTGGCTAGATATTAGGCTGCAGACCCGGTGGTCCTGGGTTCAATTCCCAGGTCGGGCCAATAAATAGTTATTGAGTTTTTCTGTCAGAAAATGCTCAGTAGCAGCCCGGAGTCTGGAAGGTGGAAGTGTGAACACTCCCGTGCCTCGGAAAGCACGTTATGCCGTTGGTCCAGCGCCTGAACTCTTTCCGGTCGTGTCGGATTGCCGTCCCATCGGATTATGAGAGCTAAGGAAAAGAGAGTGCACCTGTGTTTGCGCACACACTTGTGCACTATAATATCTCCTGCGCAGTTGGCTAATCTCTCTTGAGATTGGCCGCCGTGGATGAAATCGGTCTGGAGGACCTTATGTACCAACCAGGCCAAGCTGCTCGTCGATAATAATATTAAGATTAATTATTGGTAGGTATTAACGCCGTTAGTTCTAACTGTATTTGTCAATAAAATATCAAAAAAAAAAAAAAATTGAAGTGTCGCAAAGCAGATCTTGTTGAAGTAAAAAACGATCTGACTAAACAAAACAATTAACTAAAATACCTCTCCGTTAGTTTGTCTCAGACAACAGCAATCTCCTTAGAAATAAAACGATTTATCTTATTGTTTTAATTAAATTATTTCGAGTTTCAAACAAATTTATGTTCGAAATACACAATGGAATCAATGTTCGATAGTTGAGACAATGGGTACACTAATTATGTAATAGAACAAAAATGTATAAATGCTTAACAATATATATATATTTTTTTTTTATTTTATTAGCAGCGGCCTAGCAACAAGACCTTTAAAAATACCTTTGGTTAATAATTCATGTATACAAAAATTTAAACCGTCACAAAATTAAAAAAAAAATGTTTAGGCTCAATCTTTGAACGATTACTCGTATTTCCTTCACATGAATTTAACTTCGAACATGTTTTCCACCTGGACAGAAGGAAACGTTTAACTGGAGATTTTCTGTCACAGAAAGCGTATGAGATAAGCATATTCATATGTGATATCTATACTACTATATAAATCTAATGGCTCTGTCTGTATATTTTTTTTTCACCTAATTTTGTGATAAATAATCATTTTATGATGCAGTGATTCACATTATACTATTTTTTCATTTTTGTCTGTCTCTCTGTCTGTCTGTATGTATTCTTATAACTCAAGAACGGCTTGACCAATCTTGATGAAAATTGGTACACACAAAGAACATGTGATGGCGCTAATGTTAGGCCATATATAAGATCGGTAAACCCTACGGTATTTTATGAAAATTAATTTCAAATCGTTAATTACGTATTTCTTTACCAGTAACCATATGTGTGTGTGTGTGTTAGTGATTCGTGCGATCTATAACCTAGGAGCTAAGGAATCCCTAAGACAGAAATTTAAAGAAATTAAACATTACAATGAAGTATACAAACTATTTTAATTTGTTTAAATTTGTCGCAGCTGCATCATGGCAGATTTGATTTATCCCTTGCTAAGCTTTTTGTTTCTATACATGTATTTAATATATGCGTGTGTAGCCATATGTGTGTGTGTGTGTGTGTGTGTGTGTGTGTGCGTGTGTGTGTATGTTTTATTTTGAATTTAGAACAATGGCTATTATAAATTGCAATATTAAAAACATGAAACGATTGAGGATTTTTTTTTAATTTAATTAAGAACAGAATAATTTAAAAAAATGCAATATTTACAAATAAGTTATTTAAAATATATATCAATCGTTAGCAATGTGGGTTACGTCTTCACTGACACAGATTTGCATATGTAGGTAACCTAGGACTGAGCGACGCTTGTATTTCGTTCTACTCGATTAAGCATATAAATATAGAAAAAGAAATGTATGAAAAAAGTTACCGCTATGTTCCATGTTCGAAGAATAGATAACATTTTTATATGCTTTCATTTAATTTCTACGAATTTACAAATGAAATTCAAATATGGAATATTTGTAGACCAAATAATTTGTAAAGTACACAATGGTTTTTATGTATTGCATTTTTTGTTTCGAAATATCTTAGTTTAATATTTAAAATATCAAAAACTGTTGATCATTCGATTAAAAAATAAATTTTATTCAACGCTTTAAAAGAAAAAAAAATAAATTATTCGAGTAAATTCGTTAAAATGGTAAAATGTACCTCAGAACGCTTTTTTTGGTACAATAATCGTTATGCCAACACAAAAATAGACTATATTATATTTAAAAAAAAAAATTTAAAAAAAATCATAGGGAAAAAGAATTTCAACATATTAAGTACTTTAATTACCTTCCAAGCCGTAGAATACACTCGCATTACCTCTCACTATGATATTGTACGTTTGCTTGTCAGACAAAAACTTATCCACTCTTTACATAACAATTTACACGTAGAACAGTATACAGTACTCACTCATTACCGTAATATTTACGACTTTATGTTATAGAAAGTACTTTGCGTAGACGTGCTACGCGCTCGATCTACGAGATAATACTGCCGTAGCTATGAAGCTACGAACCGTCTACGGACTCTATATTGGTTGTCACTATCCCTTTTTAACTCATTACATTCCATATATTTTTCTCAGTCTATAAATACGGTATCTCAATACAGTAGATGTAGAATGTTTGCTGAGGGCTTCAGTTGGAATCATTGTTGCCGTTTTGGCGTTAAGAATTTTCTTTTGTTGAGCGTGTGATTTCTGTGACGGGTTAAGATGGGCTATTTGATGTCTCGACTTATTGCCTCTTTAGGCTATATTGATATATTATTTGCTATAAAAAAACTTTAGAGTCTAATAAAGTAATATTATTAAAGGATCTTATTTTTACGACGTATTAGGATACAAAATCGTGTAAAGTTTTTATTTGAAGTATTTATTATATATATTATGAACTATTTTTTTTTTTCGATATAACGGTTAAATGTCAGTGATTTTAAAATCTTAAAAACATTTTTACATTTTGCAAAAAATAAATTATAGTGATTGGTATCAGTATGATACTTATTATCTTATAATGTTAAATGAGCAAATCTTGTATAAAAAAATATTTCGTGTACCTCAGAAACGGCACTAACTTACTCAAACGGCGATTATTACTCAAATTTTGTACTTATATATTGTATTATATAAATTTTAAGAAAAATCCAGTTTTAGAAAAAATAAAAATATTATTAGAGCTGTTCGCTGGTCGCTCAGATAATGGACACAGATAACATATTGCTTACTTTCCTTTCTTTCGCCGGTTCTTCTCAGCGCCGGGTGGTTTTTTTTCCGTACCGTAGTAGTTTCTAGTCTGACAATCAATAAGAAAGTGTAATGCTTCAATATTGAATAAAGTAATTTGAATTTGAATTACACTATTTGTTCACGTTTACCAATTGCATAATTGTATTTTGTTGCTTGTGTATTTAGAGTTGACCAATATAGGTAATGTATGAAGGTATGTATGTCTCAATACAAGTTACAATTCTATATTAAGAGTTGACCTCGAAATCTTTCATATCATTTTGTTCAAAATTAAAATATGGAATCTTACCTCGAAAATAATCTTTTTGGCAACATCGCAAGACGATGAAAAATATTCACTTATAAAAAAGCCACATTTGCGCAATATTTCATAAAGCTCATGTGATGGTACTGTAGCTCTCTCTCGCTTGTATATATTATGTTTGTACTATGTATCACTAACATAGCTGAAACGGCTAGAGAGGCATTTGATTGCTATCAATCATTATGTTTTTATTTTTATACGAACAAATACTGACCGAAACTTTTTACTCGGTGCAAAAAATGTTTTCACAATTTTCAAATGAGATAATTCTCAAAATTTACTACATATTAAAAAAAACTTTAGATTTAATTGTTGTTATGGCAGGCTTATAATATCAAATAGTGAAACACTAAAGAATCAGAGTAGAATTTTCTTCGTGGTACCATCCACTTATCAGATATTCTACCGCAAAACAGCAGGACTTGGTATTGTTGTGTTCTGGTTTGAAGGGTGAGTGAGCCAGCGTAATTATGCCTATAATTACGCTGGCTCACTCACGCTGGCTTACAGGGACATAATATCTTAGTTCCCAAGGTTGGAGGCGCATTGGCGATGTAAGCGATGGTTAACATTTACAATGCCAATGTCCATTGGTGGCCCAGATGCTCGTCTGCCTACCTATACAAAAAAAATAGCTTGTAGTTGGAAATCTATCATAGTTAAAATATCGGTTTATGATACTTTAAATTGGTTACATATTTTAAAATTGTTTAATAAATCAAGCCATTACTTCGAATAATAATTGTAAAATAGTCTGAAGTTAAATAAAAAACATTGACCTCCGTTATAATGAAACGGGACAGTTTTATTCTGAAAAGATTTATGTTTTTATTTTATTACGCATATAATTGTATACGTGCACGATTGCTAATGAAATATTCGAAGGTTTAATGTCAAGTGGCTCTTTTAATAAAAAACGAGTCCCGTAATTATCTTTAGATCAATTTGTAGGAAAGAGATAGAGGTAGAGTTATTGGACGTTAGCCCTTATTTATTAGGTTATTTAAAATTTAATGTTCCTAAATTTTGTTAGCTTAAGCATGCTCTTTTTGATTTGTCTTATACAAAATCTAAATATGCCAAAAATAATATCATTCATCGATCGTGTAAAGTTTATAATGAAAAATTTGGAAACATTGATAAATCTTCATATGTTAAGTTTTAAAAATAATATTATTGAAGTACGGAATCAGTGAATGTCAATCTGTTTTTTTCTTTTTTTGATTTTTTAATATTCCTTTAATTAAATTTGTTTTGCTTTGTATTTAATTTTTTTTTTGTAATAATTTTCTCTGTGCTTCTTATTTGAATTGTATATTAGTTGAAACTTGATTGGTTTATGTGTTATTTTATTATTTTTATTGTATCTGTGTAACTGAAATATTTATTTCGCGAAAATTAAATAAATAAATTAAATAAAGAGCTGTAGGGCTATTCTGTAAGAACAAACTCAAACTCACCTCAGAAATCGGTCGTGAAATGTCAGAAAGTTATATGCGACATTGACATTGAAAGTCAAATCTTCCTTGGGGTTCATTCTTTCAGCTTGCTTCATTCCGAATTTCATCAGAGTTACTTTCGTATTTATTACACATATAATATATAATATTTTTTAAGCTGAACGTGATCGACCAAGGGGCAATTTATATTTGTTGCAATCACGGGAATAAGAACGGATTTAAAATTAATTGATAAATGATAGGAAGAAACAAGAGTGTTTATTTTAGAACAAGCTGCATACTGCGTCTGCTTTCATCTTAAATGAATATTATTCATCATAAAGAGAAACAGTATTTGAATTGAAGAAGATTATTTTTGGAGTGTGTCTTTAGTCGCGATTAAGTGAAAATTTCAAAGTCAAGTTTTTTGTTTCAGCGTTTTTATGTCTAACGTTTCTGATGTAGATTGTAGATGTAGAGTTTTCGTCATCTGTTATGTAATTGTTGAATTGATTTTGGCGCATGACCATTGAATTAGATTGTACATACTAGCGATTCGACCTGACTTTGTATGGCTAAAGTATTTTTTGTTTCAAAAAATCTCAATACCGGATGCGCCTACGAATGGTAACTCGAACAAACAAAAATATCATCAAAATCGGGCCAGCCATTAAAAGAGTTCAGTGTTAGTTGTTACGTGAAGATGACACGTACAGAAAAAAAACGTATATATGTAATGACACTATGCATATATTGGGCTCTTTTATTCGAGTCACTGAAAACCAGCGTTGGCAATCAAGAGTTTTAACGTCGTGGAGCCAACAAAATATACTGCGTGATTAACCTTTTGCAACGTCACATTTTTTACAGACACCATTTTTCTTTTTTATTTATTATAAAAGTCGGTTTTATTCATTCCTTAAACGCTGACAACGCATTCAGATATTGCAGATGTCCATAGACGTTGGTGGCCCGTTTGCCTCTTATTAACTAAAAAAATGGTTTTAATTTATATTTTTTTCTTATATTATTATATACTATTATGAATAGAAGACCAATTATAAATTATCTTACCATTATGGTATTTTTGGTATTTCGCTTCGAAGGGAAACCGTAGCAGATTACGAGCAAAAGGGATACAATGATGATGTGCACCTGACGACTTCCTGTCACAGAGGCATTTCTCAGGAGATCTGCGTCATTATATCTAGACCAATAAGGTGGTCACAATACAAGGGATATAACTTAGTGGATAAGGTGGTGAAATGACGATTGAGATCCAATGGAAGGTGTTTGACAATTCAAAATAACTTGTAAAATTATTTGATTTTCATTTTTTGATTGCAAATTTTCCAGTCTGTGAAAAAGTAAGGCTTAAATAATTATTTAGGCTTTAAGATAAACAAAGGAAGACATATAGATCCAAAACACAAAACCAACGCTCGCTAAAAAAAATCACAGGTGTAATGAGTGTATTCATATATTTTTGTTTTCAAATTAACATCTTAGTCCCGAAAGAAGTGACAAGCCACGCTCTGATTCACTTTTATGAATTGAAAATAAGAAATCTTTTCAAGTTTTAATGAAACCGCCACTAGCTTTGTAAGAAAATCTATTTCTTAAGCGAGAACTTCAGCTAAAAATATTAATCAAGATATACAACTTATATTTTATGAAACAGGTTTTTTGTTTTGTAATCTCTTATGAAAATTATTTATAATTTTTATTTTTATACAAGTCAGAGTATTCACCACTTGGAAAGAAAATCTAAAAACGAATAAATAAAAAATAAAAAAAATCGGCTTATATAATATGTAGCATTAATGCTTTCGAACCAAAATTAAAATAATGATCTCTAATCTAATGAAGTTTATAACATGTGATATCCATAGTGGAATTAAAAAACATTAAATGCACAGGACACATTATAATGCACAAGTGTGTGCGCAAACACAGGTGCACTCTCTATTCCCTTACTCTCATAACCCGATGGGACGACAATCCGAAACGAACAGAAAGAGTTCAGACGCAGGACCAACGGCTTTACGTGCTTTCCGAGGCACGGGAGTGTACACACTTCCAACTTCCAGATTCCCGGCAGCTACTGAGAATTTTCGACGGAAAATCTCGAAAATATTTTACTGGCCCGACTTCGGAATTGGACCCAGGACCACCGTGTCCGTGGCCACTACACGTAGCCACTAGACCAACGTGGCAGTCACATAAGTTACTTAAATACTTAAATATACAATCAAAATCATCTTGCTTTTTTTGAGTCAGTTAATAGTTTGCTACCTGCCTGTAAAATTTTGACAAGCGACTTTATGTTGATATGCTATTTTGATGTGTGTATTCTAAAAATCTTATAGTTATAATGGTCAATGTTGCGTATCACTATATGACGTTTTTCGACCTTTTTCTGCGGTATGTTTTGAGTTCTTTCCAACAGAATGCTTTAGTAGATTTATGTAATACTAGCTGTGCCGCGCGGCTTCACCCGCGTATAATTAATAAAAATATAATAAATTATTTTATTACTATAATAACACACACGCACACACACACACACACACATATGGCTACTGGTAAAGAAATACGTAATTCAAATCGTTAGATTTGAAATTAATTTTCATAAGATACCGTAGGGTTTACCGATCTTATATATGGCCTAACATTTGCGCCATCACAAAAAAAATGTACAGACAGAACCAATAGATTTATATAGTACTATAGATAAACTATGACATATGTTTAAATTATGACATAAATTAAACTAAAAAATAATAATGAACAAATAAATACATTAGTTCATATGTCATGTGGGAACAGAGAAATTTTCAAATTCAAATGTCATCTTAAAATGCTTACTAGAACTCCTCAGCCTGAAACTTTCAGTTGGAGAGGTCTAAGTCGAGCTCATTAAGCGTGTAACTAGTGACGTGCTTCTTTAAATATATATATATCGATAAACAATTATAAATAAGCTTTTTTATTAAGTAACAAATGACACAATGCATGCTGTGTATACATGTTTTGGAGTGTAATCTTGCTTAAAAATGTGTATTCGTAACTAATGTATGTCTTGATTATATTCCGTTTTGTGTACCTGAGTAAATAAATAAATAATATTCTATTTTAACAGGGAAGACATATTGAATAGACTGATTTTATCATTATTATTATTAAAAATTGTTTATATTTTTCTCGGAATTGAGTCGCATGCATACATAGTCAGTGGCTCTTTTGTGGGGCAATGTATACGGTTTTATAACAAGATCCCAGAAGCGTTGAAAATACATCTGTTGTTAGAATTTCAAAATTATAAAAATGTCGCTTGTGTGTAAAATTGTACTGTGCAAATAGTATTTATAGATAGCACACCTCGGGAATGAAAAATGACAAAAAGTCAGCCGACTTTTATTTACATTTAATCTTTTCCAACCAATAATTGTTTTGTTTTTATAGATAGTTCCTCTCTTTTTTATTGCTTAAGTAATTTAGTTCTTTCTTAAAATTCACTTACAAAGCATGTACTATTTTTTCCTATGCATGTTAAGTTAGCCTATAAGTGAGGTATGCAATTTTTATGTTTAAGTTATTTAAGATTGTGCTCTAGAAAAAGAACCAAAATTGTGGGCAGCGTTTGCTTCCTATTTAATAAAAAAAACAAATGGTTGCCTGTAAAGTCGGTTTACGGATAACGTGATAACGTCATAAGAAAACATCGATGAATACTCGGACGCATCGGCCGATGGAGTGGAAGAGAGATAGATGCGTCACAAGCCGAACGCTTAGGCCGATCGTGCCTCTCTATCGCTTGTTCCGCGCTCTCGCTTGCACGCTCGGCTCAGGCGAAACGTGACAATAAGTTATACTTTTTTTTGCGTGCAGCCGGCGTTCATCTATTTATAAGACGTTATTACGTCATTAAAATAAATTAATATTATAAATGAAAAGTGACTATGCTCTTTTGTTATGTTTTGCATGACACATGCCAGTATCACGATTTTTCCGTTATGAAATAAATTATAACTCAGTGGTGCCTGGTCTGGAGCCGCAATATTTGATTAAGTTCCAAGTGGTCTAACTAATATTTTCTTAATAGAAAGTCTTTAATTAAATAATGTATAATGTCATGCATACAAGATATAACATATATTCAATTCGGTTTTAGTCCAGGACTGTCAACTGAGGCTGCTATAATGTGCCTAAAACATACGGTACGATATTATAAGGATAGGCAGACACCAGTTTATGCCTGCTTTCTCGACCTTTCTAAAGCCTTTGATTTAGTCTGTTATGATAAGCTATGGGGAAAGTTGGAGAGAGCTGGTGTACCTGGCAATATAATTAATATATTTCAAAACTGGTATGCCAATCAGCCTAATTTAGTGCGTTGGGGACAGGCATACTCAAAGGAATATATCCTTGAATGTGGTGTTAGGCAGGGTGGATTGTCATCTCCAAAATTGTTCAATTTATATATAAATGACCTTATTGATGAATTAGGCAACAAATACATCGGTTGTTATATAGATGGCACCGCCGTGAATAACATCAGTTACGCGGATAATATGGTGTTACTAACGCCATCTGTTAGTGGCCTTAGAAAACTGCTAACTGTATGTGAAAGGTATGCGCTTGAACACGGCTTGATATACAATGTAAAAAAGAGCCAATACATGATTTTTGAGGTTCCTGGTAAATGTACTGAAAGCACACCCCCAATTAACCTGAAGGGGAACAATCTAAGCTGTGTAAAAAAAAATTAAATATCTAGGTCATTACATCACAGACGACCTCAAAGATCACGTGGACATAGAACGCGAGCGAAGAGCGTTGGCGATCAGGTGTAATATGTTGGCTAGAAGGTTTGCGCGCTGTAGTGAACTTGCCAAAATTACACTATTTAAGGCGTACTGCCAGACTTTCTACTCATGCAGTCTTTGGACATCCTACACTCAAAAATCGCTCAACGCTCTTCGCGTTCAATATAATAATGGGCTTAGGATACTGTTGGGTCTGCCTCGATTCTGTAGTGCCTCAGAAATGTTTGCACAAGCACGTACAGATGATTTCTATGCTATCATGAGGAAAAGATCTGCTTCTTTGATACGTAGGATCAGAGACAGTCCCAATACTATCCTAATGATTATTGCGAATGATGTAAATGGTTATATGATGAGGCGGATGATCCAGAAGGCTTTGTAATACTCTGGTTTATGTGCCTCATACATGATCAATTGTATTTGGTCTCTTGTCTTGAATTTGTATTATTGGTTTTTATTCTTATATATTTTATTTATTATTTTTGTGGTTGTGATTCTTATTTTAGTACTGATTATTAATGTATATTATGTAATATTAGTAATGTGTGATTTGAATGTATTGAATGGGCCTTGATGCCTGAAGAATAAAGATATTATTATTATTATTATTATTATTATTATTATTATTATTATAACAAGACATAATTGATTTAATATATGTAATGTAAGTTTTATGTATCTTCGTTGTGTGTAAGGTTTATAGCTCTGTGGTCATAAATTAAAATAACAGCTCAAGAGAAACTTTTTTAATCAAAAAAACAGACTATTGTCAAGAGACGTGGTGTAAGCCTTATAATTAATTATCATTTTTATAAAAATATTTTATAAAAATAATAAAAAAATTGTCATCTTACTAAAGTTATACTAATTTATCGATCTTGATTTTGTTGACTTTTTTTAACATAAGGGTATATATAAACAAATTTAAAAGCAGCATAGCATAACTATTATAGCATAACTATTAATTTTGATTTTATAATTATATGTATGTTAGACATTAAAAAATATATATATTTGAAAAAGCCGAGATAGCCCAGTGGTAAGAACGCGTGAATCTTAACCGATGATCGTGGGTTCAAACCCGGGCAAGCACCACTGGTTTTCATGTGCTTAATTTGTGATTATAGTTAATCTCGTGCTTGACGGTGAAGGGAAACATCGTGAGGAAACCTGTATGTGTCAAATTTCATTCAAATTCTGCCTCACGTGTATTCCACCAACCCGCATTGGAGCAGCGTGGTGGAATAAGCTCCAAGCCTTCTCCTTAAAAAAAAGGAGAAGAGGTCTTAGCTCTGAATTTGGACATTCACAGGCTGTTACTTTACATCTTTTATCGAGAATTTCGTAACAGAAAACTTTATAAAATTTTATTGGCCCGGCCCGGGATTTCAACCTAGATCCTGCGGTCCTGGAGAATAAAAACCTAGCTACTAGAATAACGAATCAGTCATAACATACGTTACTATACGTATATGTCATTTTGATATTGAAATTCTCGTTTATCATTAAATGGTTTTTAGCTATTAATATAAAAGCTTATACATTTCATAACTTAGTCATTCAATCGTTTATTTTTCCATTCATTCATTCAGTTGTGTTATTTATTATAATTATAAAAACTAAATAATATGAGAACGTTGAATAGCACTCCTTACACTGAATACTATACCATTTAATAAGCAACGTTAATAGAAAATTATTAGTAAAATGTAAGTCATAGAAAAACATATAAATGCCCGCCATTTTGAATATGCTGTCAAATCTTCTTCATTCACTCAAAATTTTGTTTAAATCATATAAAGAAATTTAATTTAGTGTAATTCTACTACCGTTGTCGAATATAGATAATAATAATAATAATATCCTGGGACATTATTCACACAAGGCCATCTGATCCCAAGCTAAGCAGAGCTTGTACTATGGAAACCAGACAACTGATACTTACATATACTACTTTTCTTTTGTAAATAAATACTTATATAGATAATTACACCCAGACTCAGGACAAACAGACATTCATGCACACAAATGTCTGTCCTGGGTGGGAATCGAGCCCACGAACTGCGGCGCGAAAGGCACGATAAAGTCACATATCTACCCATCCCGCCAACCGGCTCGATTCCACTAAGAATCGGTACGGAGCTTAATAGTTAATTTTTTTTTCTCAAATTAGATATGACTCGGGGCGTCATGGTAGCATGCGCGAGCGATCCCGTGGCGCCCCCTGACCAGACGGAGAGGATACCGCTGGTTTTTTAGTGGGTAGTCCGGCGTCTTCAGTGGCGATGAGCCCCACATACGACCCCCACTTCATGTGGGGGAAACGCATAAATGAGTTTTGCCAGAGAAAAAAAATAAAAATAAAATTAAATTAAATATCACAGTCTATGAAGTCACATCCGACTGTTGTCGTTTATTGTAATTGTTGATAGTTACAGACAATAATAATATCTATTTCATTTGAATCAAGGAATAACAAATATTTAAGCCAGACAAATTCTTTCTCCACAACTTTTAAAATTTGAATTTTTTATCGATATAATGTTAAAATGTTGTAACATCACTACCGTCAAACATTTGAGAGTGGTGTAAGCCTTTTAGTAAATAGAAACAGGAAGCGTAAAGTAGAGACACGTAAGAAAATAATTGTAGACAAACATGATCTTTAAAATGAAGGTGATAAGAGTTAAATTTATTTATCATTTTGTATTGTTGTTAAAATGCGCTTATTCCTATATTTACATTTATGTCGAAAATATTCTGAAAGATTTAAACACTTACATTTCACGCATGCATACACAGGAATACACACGCACACATATAAACAAAGAAGGAGTAATTATTTTTGTCGTGAAACTTCTATTGGCGTGCCTTGGGGGTAAGACCGACTCGTGTGCCGTGGCGGCAAACGATATGCTCCCTCTCCAATCAAAATAGTAAATATTACGTTGCGTTACATTATTTTAACGAAATTCAATAATATTTTTTTAACTTACTTATGACTTATTTATTGGTTTTAATAACCATTAATTTCGATGTTTCACATCTACCGGATATCCCGTGACGGCTAAATTGTTTTCGCCGCGTAGAAAACGGTTCGCAATTTTTTACGATGACGAGCCCTTGTCCTAATGGTGCTAAAATAACACTAAAATGTATTGTTAAGTAAACGACTCAGAGAAAGACGGCATGCGACTACGATATATTGTAATTTAACACATTGAACATTATTTATAAATACATATTATGTATGTGTTATAATCCTTGTGCCTGTGATTACACTGGCTCGCTCACCCTTCAAACCGGAACACAACAATACCAAGCACTGCTGTTTGCGGTAGAATATCTGATGAGTGGTACCTACTGAGACGAGCTTGCACAAATCCCTAATTCGAAGTAATTGTCTACTTATTATATTGTAATCTGGGAACGAATGCGTCAACTGTTCTCTCCAAGGTTCGTTTATTAGTTCTTTAATATATAATACAACATGTTCTTGTTTCTGTTTAATGTTGTTGTTGAATTTTTTGCGAACTTGGGTTATATTATCAAAATTATTCATTATCTATACTAATATATAAAGCTGAAGAGTTTGTTTGTTTGATCCGGCTAATCTCAGGAACTATTGGTTCGAATTTAAAAAATATTTTTGTGTTGTATAGTCCTTTTATCGAGGAAGGTTTTAGACTGATTTTTATTCATTATATTTTTATTAATTATAAGGTGGTGAAACCGCGGGTAAAGCTAGTATATCATATTCGGTTTAAAGTATCTCCTTCTTTTTCATACTTTTATTATTTTAATCCGACGT
Source organism: Nymphalis polychloros (assembly GCA_905220585.2). NCBI lineage: Eukaryota > Metazoa > Arthropoda > Insecta > Lepidoptera > Nymphalidae > Nymphalis > Nymphalis polychloros. The sequence continues at coordinate 1,621,954 of HG992264.1, read as the reverse complement.
TGATGATGTCTATGTCAGGTATATGAGGACTCTGTTATATAATATATATATTTTATATTGCGAACATTTTAACTCTACAATACAATAATCATATTGTAATAAGTATATTATGTAAAGCAGTATAATAAAAGTACCTTTGAATCGCCAAGTTACAGCATTAAATTAAATATACAGCTATCGGGCAAGAAAACATAATTTTTCATGTGTTTAATTAATGTAACGACACCAGATTTTTAGCAAAACCTACATCAATAGGATCCATCCAATGCTAGTGTAGCTCTACTTAATAGGATTTTGACCAAATTTATGTAATTTATCATACCTTAACTAAAAAAAGAGCTGATCCAGAAAAAATAAAATCATAATAAATTATTTGAAATCAAACGACACCAAATCAAGTGAAACTCAAACTCTATGAAATACTTGATTAAGAAGAAATCAATAAAATGAAATCCGTATATAGATCAAAAGGAATAAATTAAACTTTTTTGCGAGCGATTCTTAAATTACAAAGGATACTCGACGTTCGTAAGCATGTTACTAATGAACAATGTACATATATATCTAAGATTATGTAATAATATTGACGAGTTTATCTTATATATCATTTAAAAATTAAATAAAGTTATTACGAAAAATATTAATTATAGTTAAAAAACCAAATACTCACATCCTTCAACTTCTGTACTGTATTCTGTTCAATCCGTCTTCTCCTTCATATCTAAAAGAACGTTTTCAATTTCTTAGTTCTTCACATAGCCATAATCTTCGTTCTGAAGAGAATTTGGTTTTAAAAATACCACCCCATACAACATCTTTTTATAGTGACTCATTTACAGTCCATTCAATTCGTCTTTGGAACTCTCTTCCACCAGAAGCAAGACGTGCACCAACTATTACTTCTTTTAAAAAAATGATAAAAGAGCACTATCTTGCTTCATGAAGAAATACTGCAATTAAATATTTTATTTATTATGTAAGCATCTATAGTATGTAAATGTATATATTTATAATGTGTATGTATATTATATTATTATATAATTATATATTTATGGAATATTTATTTATGTATCGTATATATACATATATATATTGTATCTATTTTTTTTTTTTTTTTTTTTTTTTTTATTAAATAATTTGTACACCCCTACCATCCTATCTCTCTCCTCTACCAAAGGTTGCCTGGAAGAGATCGCTGTTTTAGCGATAAGGCCGCCTATTGTACATTTTTCTTTTTGTTTGTTTTTGTTTTACTCCTATTATTTTTGTCTATTTTGGTGTGCAATAAAGAGTATATAAATAAATAAATAAAACATACTTTTGGAAGTCCTTACTAACACATCATACAGCCACACTTTTTATTGTTCCATCTTTTACGTAGTAGTGGAAGAGACGTGATGTCCCGGTGCTTAGGTTATTTTAGACCTTATCTTACCCGATGACTCCAAGCTCAAACTCGAGCAAGTATCACTGAATTTTCATGTGCTACACTATTACAATTTTTAAATTAGTGGTGATGGAAAATATTTTGAGGAAATTTGCATGTGGTCGATGGAAATCTGTCGTGTATACACCAACCGCATCAGAGCAGTCTGATGGAGTAAACTCCAAACATTTTCAAAGAAAGACAAGCTCTTAACCAAACAGTGGTACATTAACAGGCTGTAACTAGAAGAAAACATTAATGAAATATTCTTAATATATTTACGTGGTAGAGTTTTGTGCAAGCTCGTCTGGGTAGGTACCACCCACTCATCAGATATTCTACCGCAAAACAGCTGTACTTGGTATTGTTGTGTTCCGGTTTGAAGGGTGAGTGAGCCAGTGTAATTACAGGCACAAGGGACATAACTTCTTAGTTCCCAAGGTTGGTGGTGCATTGGCAATATAAGCGATGGTTAACATTTCTTACAATGCAAATGTCTATGGGCGTTGGTGACCACTTACTATCAGGTGGCCCATATGATCGTCCGCCTACCTATGCTATAAAAAAAGTTATTTTTGTATTATATAATAATCTGTACGACTATTATATATAAGAACAAATTCAAAATACACAAAGAATACGGAATTGATATGCTAGATTGATTACCATAATTATAATATTGAAAGGATACAAGGATCAAAACAGCATATCATTGTAAGTTGGTTATCAACATATCACATGTGAGCTCTAACAGACAGCTGTTCGCAGTTTTTCCTTGAGGTTTTAAAAGACAATAACAATATTTTTCCTAGCGAGTTAGTATTCAAGTTGCACACTGCATTTGTGCGACACACTGATGTGAACGTAAGACAAATAATTATTTTATTAAATCACCAACGAAGTACACAAATAAATGAAAGTAGAGACTTGATGAAATAAAGACAAAAAATAGTACCCCAATTAAGGTGATATACTACAAACAAACAAAAATAATCCAAACATAAGACAACAAATATATACATTATTTGTATAATTAAGTAAAAGCACTTTCAAAATTGTCTGTTCAAAGTCGTAATGCTATTAATAATTAAGGATCGGCTTACATTGTCTCATATAATTTATGACCATTGCTGGAAAAATGTTAAATAATTTGTCTAGAAATATATGTAATAATATTAGTATTTTTAGTAAATTTACTTCAACGTCGTATGTCAAAGATTCAAGTCGTTCTTTTTTTATTGTATCTGTAGGCGGACGAGCGTATGAGCCACATGGTTAGTGGTCACCAACGCCCATAGACAATGGCATTGTAAGAAATGTTAACCATCGCTTACATTGCCAATGCGCCACCAACCTCGGGAACTAAGATGTTATGTCCCTTGTGCCTGTAATTACACTGGCTCACTCACCTTTCAAACTGGAACATAACAATACAAAGTACTGCTGTTTTGAGGTAGAATATCTGATGAGTGGGTCGTACCTACCCAGACGAGCTTGCACAAAGCTCTACCAATGAGTTCTTTGGTTACACTGGCTCATCCATTGATCTAACTAGAATATAGCAATATATATTAATATTTATTAAAATAAAAGATAATATCGTATGTCGGTTGTTTTTAAGAGCACTGTGTCTTAGTGATCCCTTTGCATCAGATCCAAGTTTGCATTTTAATAACAATATTTAAGGGAGTTATTTTTATGAACTTCATAAAGTCATATTTTTCTTTAAAAAAAAAAAAACGATAACGATAACGTTACAGACTGATGTCGCAATATATTATAATTGGTTACAACTTTATGTGTGGCTTGTGTGTATATTGTTTTTGTAATAAAAAACAAATGGGAAAAATTTATTATTTCATTAAGTATATTTTTATATACAATATAATACAGCCTCTGATCACCAACACTTACACTTATTACTCTATTGAGTATAAGAAAGTAAGTTTGCAAAAGTTTTAAACCTTACGTTTTTAGGCTTACGAGGTGACTATGTATATGTTTTTCATTCTCTGTCTTAATACGAGCTCCACCGAGCCACAAGCGCAGATTAGAAATGGAGAGCGGTCTCTAGTATCGGTGTCAACAATGACTATTGCAGAAGTATTATTGAGTAAAAATCTCATAAAACTCCCTATCTGGCAGGGGGTCGTTTTAAAAGGGAAACATTTAAGCTTCTTAGTTCTCTAGGGGAGGCGGCGACCTACCATTAAGCGACCCTTTTCATTGCTGATCTGAAAAGGCAAAAAAAAAAATCTTCTTTCATTTTGTTTAACGTCATTCGAAATTTAATTTAAAGAATTACGTTCTTATAAAGTTCGTATAGCGCTGCTTAGTTAAACATCGATTTCATTCTTTCTCTCGTTATTGATTTGACATTTGAGAGAAGAAGACAGCATCGTCGAACTAATCATACATTAAACAACGTTGATAAGGTCGTATATCGTTTAAAGAATACAATTTTGTTTATTTAAAGTTAACAGCGTATTGCAATTCCAGCGTAAAATTGTCTCCGCTTATTGACCTAGAATTAATTAGTAGTCGGTTTTACAGATACAACCCTTGTGAGCCTTCGTTCGAGCTTCGATACGAGTTCGAGCTTTAATATTTAACGATTTGTTTTACCCGTGTTATTAATTTGTTGTTATCTGGGATATTGACTTTATGTGTCTGTTAAAAACATTCTAAATCACGTATATACATATATTTACAATTTTCTTGGTCCCTGAAGCGGACTGGTTACATGGGTATATATGATTCTAACTAATTAAATTGATTTGAAACGGAGAGGCTACGAATCCACGGCGTAATCAATAAAATTATAATTATTGTAATACTTAAGGTATAGAAACAAAAAGCTTAGCAAGGGATAAATCAAATCTGCCATGATGCAGCTGCGACAAATTTAAACAAATTAAAATAGTTTGTATACTTCATTGTAATGTCACCGGCATAAAAAAATATGAAATATAATAACTAGTCGATGAAACTGTTTTAAAATGAGTTATCAGATTTGACACATTTGCGCTAACAGGAAAAGTTTAATAAATGCTTGTAATATATTCTCAATCGTCCCCACGAGAAGAAGAGAGCTTTAGCAACGGTATAGGAACACTTTTTTTTTATTCAAATTCAAAATACTTTATTCAATATTGAAGTATTACACTTTCTTATTAATTGTCAAACTGGAAGCTACTACCGGTTCGGAAAAGAAACACCCAGCCCTGAGAAGACCCGGTCAAAGATATTCAGTGGGTTGATTTTTATGTATGAATCGTTTACAAAAAAAAAAAGAAATTGCCATGCGGTGATCATCTCATTCCCAAGGTGTGCTATACATAAATTCATTAATTGTATAATAACCTTCAGCACACAAGCGTTCCTTTACAATTTTTTAAATTTAGCAACTGAAGCATTTTGTACGCTTTCCTTGAGCGGATCCTGTTGTAGAACCGCATACATTGCCCCACAAAAGAGTTACTGACTCTATGCAGTCGAGTAACGGGAGTAATTAATTTGTGCTTGTTCCTTGTACCAATGTTATGAGTATAAAATTTTTCACAAAAACATTAATATTTTTCCGTCCATACACAACATTATATAATATGTATTGAGAAGCAATAGTCAATATTTTAATTTCTTTAAATTTCTGTCTTAGGGATTCCTTAGCTCCTAGGTTATAGATCGCACGAATCACTAACACACACACACACACATATGGTTACTGGTAAAGAAATACGTAATAAACGATTTTAAATTAATTTTCATAAAATACCGTAGGGTTTACCTATCATATATATGGCCTAACATTTGCGCCATCACATGTTCTTTGTGTGTACCAATTTTCATCAAGATTGGTCAAGCCGTTCTGGAGTTATAAGAAGACATACAGGCAGACAGATATAAAGACCGATAAAAATAAAATAAATAGTATAATGTGAATCACTGCATCATAAAACGACTATTTATCACAAAAATAGGTGATAAAAAAATGTACAGACAGAGCCAATAGATTTATTTAGAAGTATAGATGTGTATAAATAATGTATTCAGGCTAGAATAGTTTCGTTAAACCGTTCTCATTGCTAACTAGCGAATAGCCCGACTTTGAAAGGCACTCTGAAAAAGGTTTATTCATGAGCGAATTTAAATATGTACATAATATTATTGTAACTCAAATGATGAGCACATGATTGCAAAAATACTGGCACCCGCTTGCTTCCTTTTGAATTGCAATTTCAATTTTCTCGCTGCGAAATTATTTTCTTCCCGACTATAAAGAAATAACTTAAACTTTCGCAATGTTTAATATAAATATGAACTTATATTTTATTAGATTTTGGCAAGGACGAGTCTTAAAAACTAATCAACTGCGAATAAGTTCGTACTATATAAGTGGATATCGAAACATGATCATAAATGTACAGGACCAAGTCACACGGCCAAAGTAACATAACGCTATACTTCCTATTTTTTGGCTTTTGTTACCAAGTTTTTGACAATTTTAATTGATTTCTTCTGCTCCGGATTTTAACCTAAATTATCTGCAGCCTTTTACAAGCTACTGTACAAAACGAGGCAGTTATAGTGGCGTTATCTAAAAATATTTTAAAATCAATGTTGGAACGATACGAACTCTCGTACGTACTCAGCGTATTGTGGCCCAGTTCCGATACGACCGGACCAGCGGCTTACATACTTTCCGATTCTCGGAAGTTTTTATTTACTGAGAATGTATATTATTATTAAAAAATTATGTTAGATTGTATTTGTCAAATAAGTAGCAATTAAGGAACTCTAGATCTAGAAAATTATAAAAAAATTCTCAAGCCATTATCAGTAATCCCGAGTTTGGATATTAGCAGTTTTATACTCCAATGCCTCAGCATGTTTGTAAGACTTTTCGGTGCGATTGTGAGAATAGCGAGTACAAATTTTGCACACACACTTGTGTACTAAAATAAACATGTGCAGTTGGCCTCTCTGGAGAATGGTCATCTTGTCATACAACTATTCTTTAAAGAAACTCCATTCCATATTGTCTTGTATTGATTATGAATTATAGAATCTATTGAATTTTAATCAATGCCAGTTGTGTTTAAAGTCAACATCAATATTTTCGCAAGGGCAAGTGCGATCGATTGAATACAAAATACAATGTTACCCATGACTTCTGTTTGTACATACAGTTTTATGTTCATATCAGATTTTGAAGTTTATTGGGTTTCAAGTTAGTTTATTGAGTACAAATATTAATTGGCGTTTTTGACGTCAGATTTGATCGTAATTGTAATTTACGTAATAATTTCTTCTCTTGCAATCATAGTTTTTATGTACTTGAAATAAGCACTTGAACACGACGAAATATGTAACAAAAACCCTGTCCGACCCGTGAAGTGGTTATTAGGTATCGTGTATCTATTTATGTAATAATTTTTAAAAGACTAAGCAAAAAATGGGGAGTAAGGGGAGAACGGTGATAACATCTTATCCGACCCAATTGTCAACACGAACACGAAACAGGAGACCTGCATCAAAAAATCAAAGCCATCACCTATAGAAAATTCACAGGGTGAGCTACTGACCGAGATAGATGCGATATCTGAGACGTGGAGGGACTACTGTCAATCACTATTTAAAGATCCTCAAGCTCACAACTATCTCCCAACAGAGCCCCAGGACGAAGAGAAAGAGCCATTTATACTGAAGGATGAAGTGCGAGCCGCTACCAAACGCCTTAAAAGCGGTAAAGCCACAGGAAGGGATGCCATACCGATTGAAACTATCAAAGCTTCAGGAGAGTATGGTGTCGATATTTTTCATACCCTGTGTAACAAAATTTGGGAAACAGGAACTTGGCCCCAAGAATGGACTCACACAGTCTTTGTGCCTCTACATAAGAAGGTCTCTACAAAAATATGCAGTAACTACCGCCTAATTGCTTTAATATCACACGCAAGTAAAATTCTACTGCATATTCTTAACGAGAGATTAAAGTCCTACCTATCCAGGGAGATTGCTCCAGAACAGGCTGGCTTTGTGAAGGGGAAGGGTACTCGTGAGCAGATCTTAAACGTGCGCCAGATTATTGAAAAGGCTAGAGAATTTAACAAACCGACCTATATTTGCTTTGTTGACTTTTCGAAAGCGTTCGATTCGGTAAAATAGCCAGTACTTTGGGAAACTCTCTTCGCTATGGGAACACCTAGACACCTTGTCTATCTCCTTAGAAGACTATGAAGAGGGAACAGCATCGGTAAGAACAGACGACATGTTATCGAGTGAATTGTTGAAAGACGAGCCGGTTGGCGTGGTTGGTAAGATACTTGCCTTTCACGCCGCAGGTCGTGGGTTCGATTCCCACCCAGGACAGACATTTGTGTGCATGAACATGTCTGTTTGTCCCGAGTCTGGGTGTAATTATCTATATAAGTATGTATTTACAAAAGAAAAGTAGTATATGTAGAATATCAGTTGTCTGGTTTCCATAGTACAAGCTCTGCTTAGTTTGGGATCAGGGCTATGTGTGAATATTGTCCCAGGATAAAAAAAAAAAAAATTTCATCCAAGTGCCGGGGTCCGTCAAGGCTGTATCTTATCACCACTTCTGTTCAACATCTACACGGAACTCATTATGAGAATAACACTCGAGAACTGGTCAGACGGAATCACTATTGGAGGCTATAAAATCTCCAATTTGCGTTACGCAGATGACACTACCCTATTTGCAACAAGCATCGGCAATATGGAATCCCTGCTAACCAAAATGGAACAAGTGAGCTTTGATTTCGGCTTGAAGATAAATCGCAGCAAGACGAAGATTATGATTGTTGATCGACTCAACAATAACTCGCCCGAAGTAACGAATATTGCGAATTGTGACGTCATTCATCTACCTTGGAGCACTGATATCGAACAATGGCGGATGCGCGGAAGAGATCAAACGGCGCATGGCTATCACCAGGTCCGCCATGGATCGGCTTGGGAAGATATGGAGTAACAGAAACATCACACAGGCCACTAAAATGCGACTAGTCAGGGCACTAGTGTTTCCCATATTTCTTTATGGTGCCGAAACGTGGACTTTACGAAAAAGTGAGAAAAAGAAGATAGACGCTTTAGAAATGTGGTGTTGGAGACAAATGCTTCGCATAGCCTGGACACAGTTTCGAACCAACGCCTCAATCCTCGAAGAACTGGACGTAAAACAACGTCTTTCTTCCATCGTTCAAGGTCGTATTCTCACTTTCTTTGGACATATTACACGTCGAGAAGGCACGTCTGTGGAGCGAATCGTGGTTCAGGGCAAAATTGAAGGCACGAGGGCGCGCGGTAGAACACCAATGCGCTGGACCGACCAAGTCAAAGCTGCAATAAATGGCCCACTCCACGAATGCACGAGGCAAGCAAAGGTACGAGAGGAATGGCGACGAATTGTGAAGCTTGCCACCACCCCTGTCATGACGACCACGATCACTCTGCCAAGAGTGTAACGACAGAGAAGAAGAAGCAAAAAATGTATCCCGTATTTTTTTTTTAAATTAAATGACGAAAATTAGATGGCATAATTTTATATATGCAAAAGTAACTGACTGTCTATTACGCTTTCACTGTTAGACCACTTATCCAATTTTGATTGTATGATGATGATGATTTTTTGTATGAAGCAAGCTTTAACTTACTTTTTATATCTAACATATTGTTGATAAGTAAAATTCCAGGATTGAACTCTAAATGCCGACAAAGTTATTTTATATTTGGGTAAAATCAAACATCAATTGCTTTTTGAATTGTCCCTTGTAATTGTACAGCTTTTGACTTTTAACGAGACTCCAATTATAGGAAGATGACATCAAACAAAGTACCGCGGATTTAATTAAAATCAGAATTAATTACGTCTATTGTTCGAGAATGATTTTTAACTTGTTCGAAATTCAAAGTTTCATTGTTTTATTATACGTTTATATAGTATTGTTAATCTGATTATTTTATTGTTATATTTAAATAATTGTTTAGTTTTTAATTATAATTCAAACAAATTCAATTTGGTAAAATATGTTTTTCTTATTTGCGTATCAAGATTCAGATGAATAACATATATACTTGGTGGTAGGGCTTTGTGCAAGCTCGTCTGAGTAGATACCACTCACTAGTCAGTAACATCTTAGTTCCCAAGGTTGGTGGCGCATTGGCGATTTTTAGCGATGGTTAACATCTCTTACAATGTCAATGTTTACGTGCGTTGGTGACTCCTTACCATCAGGTGGCCCATATGATCGTCCGCCTACCTATGCTATAAAAAAAACATACATGCCGTTCAAAATCATGTTTCCTATTTATATATTAAATTATTTAACGGTAAATAAAAAAATATATGTGGTATTTATACTGTTATATAAATTTTGAATAATATTATTTGTATTATTTACTTATTGTTTTACAATTGTTATTCAATTATTGTCGAGAGAAACCACCTTCTTTTTTTTTACAAAAAATCGTTATATTTGGCTGCTGTACAAATCATGACGATGTGGAATGGTGTCCAATATGTTAGCAGTATTTCCCCATTGAATCTGACGGAAAAATGGACAGGCATTCCCGTCACCAGTGAAAGAAAAGAGATAGGCATTTAGCATTGCTCTTTCATTATCACTCCAAGTTCCAAGTGTTACCAAATAAGGTAAAAAGATACAATTCACTCCGGCTTTTATTAATTGAATTTAAATTATGTAGTACGATAATATTTACTTCGTAATGTCCTCGACCCAAAGTTTGTGTAAGAGTGTTCTTAGCAATAAAACCTTTTGTGAAACTTATATTTTCCTTTATGTTTTGTATTTTTAGCGTATTTTCGATGATTGTACAGTATTCTTTCATTGGTTTTTTAGATGATTAGTGTCTCTTTTGCGTGTAGCGGTTGCCTATAAGTATGGCAACTTTCACCCATAGACCTATTAATTTGTAATTATTACTGTATGTCGTGTTGGTAATCCTAAATAAATAAATAAATGTTTCGTGTACTTAATCTTGAATGAAGCTACTCGTTATGTAGCTTAAATCACATAATCAAATTCAGCTTCAACGGTTTTGCCCTTAGTTTAGGCAGATTTCGACCAATTTCGAAAAATAAAATGGTGCATCTAACTTTTATGTTTCTTCTAAATTTTATGTTCTTACTATTTTTGGTATGTATCAATAAATCAAAGCGCCATTTACGTATTAAGTCTGTTAACATATCATTCACTTTACAATAAAACAAACTAATTTAATAATAGTTTAAAAGGTAAATTTCCGTGTCACTAATGAGTCCGGTCTAATAAACTTCTGTTGGACAATATTAGTATTTAAACCCCGGGCAACGGAATCTGAAAACACATAAGCTAGCTATTAGGCCAACGGCAGTAACAAATTAATTAGGAATTGTGTTTGTGTGAGCCGTCAGAAGTTTAGAGCTTAACAGATGACAGCTGCGATGTTAAAATGAAACTTTTTGCGTTTGAAATTTGAGGATTTTTGGTGAACCCGAGGGATAGAGTCCGAATGAAATATTCGTCTATATTGTGTTTTAAATTTAGATAAAAATCGTTTCGTAAGGTTGATCGCGGATTCAAAGTTCATGGAGTTTCCACGTACTTACTTATTTTTGACTACACTAATGGTCATCGTGAGGAAACAAACCTGCATGTGTTTAATTTGTCTAAAATTCTGCCACATATGCGTAACACCAACCCGAATTGGAACAGCGTGGTGGCTTTTACTAATGGTCATAGTATAACACAAGCAGACAATAAATTGTACATCGTTAAAACTGAACGGAAACCTATTTAGAATGAGAAAAAATCAAATAAGTTTGGATACACCAATATATTTCAGCTTCTTAAAAATTTTAACGTAATAAAATAATAGTGGTACCCCATACACTCGATTGGTATATACGAGTAATATGTGATGATACGCATAAAGGTAACACAATTCAATTGTATTTGGCCAGTAATTTTAGACACAACCTTTTACGTCTTTTTTTTTTTTAATTGTAAGATTTATAAATAAAACTAAATATATTTGTATGTAATTGTGGTCAGAACCTTTTTAAATTATGTAGAATCATCTGAAAGTAAACTTTTCTCAATCCCTCAAACGTTTGCTATGTGAATACCACAACCGCGGTTGCCATTTGCAGTATCAAAAGCTAAATTGCAAATGTCACGTTTCACATCTAGACCAAGAGGTGATATTGATTATTGACGGGTTATTTCATTTCTGATTTATATGATTTCTGAACTGTATTTCTGTTTTAATGTATTTTTTTTTATTAAAGATTACCTAAAAGAAATAGAGCTACTGTAACACCTGATGTTAAAGTTGGTATTCATTGTGGATTTGAACAAGGCCTTACACTTCGGCAACGTATACCATTGGAATCTATTATTGGTTCATTAATTAATGTTTCAACATTTCTTTGCCCCAACATTTTCAGCTCATTCACACATTAATTAAAATCTCAAGGCTATAAATCTAACTGAATTTGTTGATGTAACAAATCACATTTCAAACAACCAGACCCCGGCTATGACCTACGCAAGTCATAGTCAATACCGCTAAGCTTTCAAAGGGAATTCTGTTATTTCGCTAATTCCCAGTAAATGAAGTATCGAAATGGAATGCGGTCATTTGAAAATAGCGGTTTGTTTTTAACGAAAGTACTTGTATTTTTAACAGTGTATACTTCATTCTAAACATTTATTGAAACTACGAATCAAATCAACTGGAAACTCAAGATTTATTTCAGACATCTTCTAAGCTCGTCTTGAGGGTAGTTTTGTGTCAGTCCGTCTAGGTAGGTACCATCCACTCATCACATATTCTACCGCCAAAGAGGAATACTTATTGTTGTTGTGTTCCGGTTGGAAAGGAGAGTGAGCCAGTGTAATTACAGGGGCAAGGAACATAATATTGTTTCCAATTTTGGTGGTAATTGGCGATATAAGGGATGGTTAATATTTCTTACAGAGCCAATGTTTTTGGACGGTAGTGACCACTTACCATCATAGCCATTAGTTAGTTTACGTACCGATTTTATTACTGCGATGTAGTGGCATTTGTATTCAATCCATCTTGTGTGATGCAGGAAAACAATAGAGCTTGTGTGCGACGGATGACTTGCCACACGTGCAGCACTGGATTTATCACTCTTAGTAGAGGAGGCATTATATAATTTGTATTTATAAGTAATCTCGTCAAGGTAAGCAAAAAGCCGTGATGGCCTATTGGTAAGAAAGCGTGATTCTTAACCGACGATTATGGGTTCAAGCACCACTGAAATTCTGTTACATGTGTATTCCATCAACCCGTATTGGAGCAGTGCGCTGGAATAAGCTCCAAAACCTTCTCAAAAGAGGAGAAAAGGCCTTAGCCCAGCCGTGGGACATTCATAGGCTATTTCTGACGCACCGTAAAGAAACCAGTATGTGTTGGATGAAAAACTACCACACGTGTATCGACCAATAGATAAAAAAACACCAGCTCATTGGAGAAGCGTCATAGGATAAGCTCAAAAAAATCTTCACAAGAGTTGAAGAGATTTTAGCCCAGCAGTGAGACTTGTACGATGTAATATAAAAAGGTCTTGAAATGAAATGGGTATAAAATATCAAATTAAGTACATATAGGTAGGCAGACGAGCATATGATTCGCCTGATGGTAAGTGATCACCAACGCCCATAGACATTGGCATTGTACAGTTACTTTTTACTATTTTATTCACAGATTTATTATACCCATTTAATTTAAGACCTTTTTATATATAAACCACAATACCCTTAATCATTAATCTACAAAATAAATGAGCCATTTAAGAATATATGTGCGAAAGAGAATTAATTAAATAGCGCGTTTTAATTTACCACGTTAAAACGGTTCCATACCGGTAAAGCGATACCGCGATGCGGTTGGTAAAAATATAAAATGAAATTTTATCCTTCTAAAGCAATCCTCGAATTTCAGACCACAACTTTTTAAATTCACATTTTCAATCCGTTAAAAGGTATTAAAAATTCACTGATCTAAACGCTTTCACGCTTTGTGAAATATATTTTAGAGTGAAATTTATGATTTTTCGAAGGTATAATTAGTTCATACTGTTTTTTTTTAACAGTATACACTACACATGCTGTAAAATACAAGCACTTTAAAAAAATCGACTTCATAATGTTAGATCTCGTTTTTTTACATATGTTATTTACATTACATAAATAAATCTTAACACAGCCTAAATCTGACATCAATTCCATCACGCACAATGAAATTTGGCAACTCTTTGTCGCACCTCCAAAAAATTTAATTCTTTACCAGCACACGTGTTCCCCTTCTCTTATAACCTGGGTTCCTTCAAACGAGGCGTGAAGAGGCATCTTGCGGGCCGGAAAGGCGGGGGAGGCACGTGCAGATCAGTTTTCCCCACTGTACTAGCCATGGTCACGTTTGGATTCTACTACAACTTACCATCAAGTGGAGTAGAGTCATTTGTCCTCCCGAGTAATATTTAAAAAAAAAACAATAATGGTAACAATTAGGTAAGATAAACTATAAATTGAGCCAAGATGGCACACCGGCTAGCACTAGTAAGCCTTAAGGAATGATTGCAGGTAACAATCCGGACAAACACCATTCATTTTTCATTACTCGGTGGTAGAGCTTTGTGCGAGCTCGTCTGTGTAGATACCACCCCCTCATCAGATATTCTGCCGCAAAACAGCAATACTTTGTACTGTTGTATTCCGGTTTGAAGGGTGGGTGAGCCAGTGTAATTGCAGGCACAAGGGTTAAAGCATCTTAGTTCCCAAGGTTGGTGGTGCATTGGCGATGTAACCGATGGTTAACATTTCTTACAGTGCCATTGTCTATGGGCGTTGGAGACCACTTACCATCAGGTTAATAATGTTCGTCTCGTCGGAGATCGATGCTTAGGATGATCTGTTACGTGTATCCAACCACATTGGAGCAGCATGATTAAATAGGCTCCAAAATGTATCTCTCAAAGGAATGTAGCCAAAATCTCCTTCATCTCTTGAAGAGAAGATTAGCAAATAATGTAATTATTTCATTCAATATAAGGAGGTTACCACGATTTGATAGTTTTCCTTCATTCTGATAAGACAATTTTACATGTCATGACAATTTTATATAATATGAAAATTTTGCGAAAATCTTTGGTGGTGTATGTATCTTGGGCATCTTTACTTAACTTGTGTATATTTATTTCCTTATTTTTAATTTTCAATTAATTTGCACATATATTAACGTAAAATGCCTTTGCAATGTTCCGCTATTCGTTATATTATAAAAGTAAATATTACTTACTTTAACTGTAGTTTACTACGTCACAAAGTATTAATCCTTATAAAATCTATAGTATAGATGTAGATATTATACATGAGAAATTAACTTTAACTTTCATGACTAAATCGATGAAACGATTTTGATAAAATTTTGTATGAAGCAAGTTTAAACCCTAAGGAAGGACATAGACTATTTTTATACCTCACATCAAGCCAAATATCGAAGCCGCTAGACAGTGAAAACCGTTGCGCCGTTGACGCTTATATCTCGGTATAAATTCCTTATTTTACCAGTACGGAGTGTGGACGGCGGGGCTTACTGTAACATGCATAAGCTATATTACGGACGCAGCTCTTTTTTCGATTTATTACATTATCATATTTGTTTATGTATTTGATAAAATATTTCAAGATAAGACCCTTATTTTATTAGTAAGAAAAGTATATTCAAATTTTGTGGTACATATTATCTTGTACCTTCATGTGTTATTACTACTTTAACTTACTATTTTAACTTTGAAAAATTGGTCAGCTCTCGCCTTCGTCTGCTTCGACTTTCAAATTAGTTTAATTATTATAATAATTGAAAGAAAGAAAAGTTTATTGGTGTGAACACATTGCAGACAAATTATACTACGAGAGCTGAAAGAATAACACAAAATAAAAAAAAAGGTTTTTTTAATTGTGTCGATCGATAAAATTGACTTTACTTATAAATTAACAAATTGGATCTAAATATAAAACTTACAATAAAAAACAAATATTAATTAAAATTATAAAAATATGTTGGATCAAATTCAAAAATTCAAATTCAAAATACTTTATTCAATATTGAACTACAAATTTTACTTAAAACGACAATAAATTAATTAATAAATAAATGATCCTTTGTCCTTTTCAAATGTAAAGTACATTTGATAGTTTCTTCTAAACGAATAAATAAAATTGAAGTGTCTGTCTATCATTTCACTATAACTGCCCTTTTTTAAATTAGTATGGCAGTTTGAGCGTTACCAAAACAACAACAATTTTTATTTTAGTTTACAGCTGCTACATAATAATGTATATAATCTGCACCATGTAAATAGTTTAAAAAGCTATAATATACGTTGAAATGGCAGATTTTAATTTTTCAACACAAACAGCGGATTTTGTTAGTATAAAGTTACAAAACATAAAACATGAATTGTATTTAATGAAATACGCACGTCTAGTCGCGTCCACGCGTCGAACGAAATTAGGTTAAAGATAGCTTTAGTTCTCATGATAATTATATTTGTCAAACAAAACTTTTGCACACACGCTTACATAGATCATAACTACATATACACAAACACTGAACTACACACAACGAAATCTATCTAACTTTGCGGACCTCACAATGGAGGATTTACAAAAATTTGGCATTGTACAAATTACATTTTTAATATTTATTTAATGAATGCACGTTCTGTAAATATGAACCGAGATTACTTCTAGACTAATGAGTTTCTTACTAGTTCATATCAGTAGAGTCTACAACCAAAATACCTAAATCTATCTTTTTATTTAATTTACTTAACGAAGTCTTAGTCGGAACTTAGTCGAAACTTCAGTAATTGGTAAGTCCGAAAGAAGTAGCTAATTAGCCATTAGTTCGAACCTAAACTACAAAATAAATTAGAATTTTCTATTTTCATGTTATATACATTTAAGTATAAATATGTGTATATCTACTTATAAAATTCACCCGCGTATAATTAATAAAAATATAATAAATTATTTTATTACTATAATAATACACACGCACACACACACACACACGCATATGGCTACTGGTAAAGAAATACGTAATTAACGATTAGAAATAAATTTTCATAAGATATCGTAGGGTTTACCCGTCTTACAGACAGACAGACAGACAAAAATTAAAAAAATAGTATAATGTGAATCACTGCGTCATAAAACGATTATTTATCAAAAAATTAGGTGAAAAAAAAATATGTACAGGCAATGCCAATAGATTTATATAGTAGTATAGACTATATCCCAAGCACGTCTGGACATCGTATGCAATTACTCAATTTGACCATCATATCGTAATCATGTTCGACGCTTCCAGAAAAAAAAAATCGCTTAAGTAAAAATAAAGAATATCTCAAATAAATTCTAAAACCATGAAACGTAAATTGAACCTTTTCCTACATGAGATAAGGACGAAAATATAAATTTGTTTAGACCCTTTAATAATAAATAGCTTGGCGAATGAACATCGAAATCGATAAGCTCGCTGTTAAAAATGGCAGCGAAATGAGGATTGACGTTTTAAAACCAGTGTAGCCTCAAAGATTTATTTCTTTTACAAGATTTCTTGTTTTGATGTAATAAGAATTATTGCATTGGTTTTGAATCAAAATAAACATCTAATGATAAATAATTTTGTATAAAATCTTCTTCATATAGTTTTACGATCGAAGAAAGTGACTTAAATGACTTTGATTGTTAAAAAGAAAGTTACATTATTGGTCTAGATTAAAATCAAATCATACTTTATTGAAGTAGTCTGTTAGAACCACTTGAACACATTTTACAATATATACAAATTCAAAGCTATCATTTTGGAATAACGACAGATGTGACACGTTAACCGAATGATCATTATAGAGAAAATGCTATTTCAATTTTCGAAAGGCTATATTTAATATAGGACTAAAATACATAAAATACATTTATTTACGCGTTGTCATAATGTTATTTAATATTTATTTTATATTGTTAGCTATAAATATTTGCACGTCCTAAAACGGGTAAAACATTGTATATACTTAATATTTTGTACCATCAATCCAATGTTTGTGCAAATAATCAATCATTTATTTATTCAAATTGGTTGTTATTACCCATTTTTTGTATCCGTAATAACTGATACTTGAATAACATTAATGAGTATAATAGTTCAAAATTTAACGATAAATAGTAATGTTGAACATGTTTCATTAATTAGTATTCATTTCACGACTAAATAACATTATGTTTAACTGAATACCTTTTATTTATTTATTTTTATTTCAGGAGTTAATTATAATAACACAATAAATTAAACGAATACATAAACCAATAAAGTTTCCAATGATAAACAATACATTAAAATCGCATTTTAAAAATACAATGTATCACAATACAAGCGGAAATATATGTTAAGTTATATAAAATTACTTAAAATTAATCACGCGTGCGACATTATCTATACTACTATATAAATCTATTGGCTCTGTCTGTACGATTTTATTTTTTTCACCTAATTTTGTGATAAATATTCGTTTTATGATGCAGTGATTCACATTATACTATTTTTTTCATTTTTGTCTGTCTGTCTGTCTGTATGTCTTCTTATGACTCAAGAACGGCTTGACCAATCTTGATGAAAATTGATACACACAAAGAACATGTGGCATATCATAGGCCATATATAAGATCGTTAAACCCTAAGGTATCTTATGAAAATTAATTTCAAAGCGGGGCACAGCTAGTTATATAATCAAATTAATTACACATCCTTGTTGCTCTACTAGCTAAGATGTGTTACGTCAAAATCACGTAGCATACCATCCGTGCCGAAGAAGCCGAAACTTGATTAATAAGAGAGAGAGAAGAGTTTAATTTGTTGTCCTATATTTCTGTGTGTTGTATAAATAATATTTAAGTGTGTTACACTTGTTTTCTCAAATGTTTAAAGTGATTTGTATTCTTATTTCTTTTTTTAACCGTAATTTTTTTATAGCATATGTAGGCAGACAAGCACGTGGGCCACCTGACGGTAAATGGTCATTAACGCCCAATGGTATTGTAAGAAATGTTAATCATCGCTTACATCACCAACGCGTTACCAACCTTCGGAACTAAGATTTTACGTCCCTTGTGCCTGTAATTACACTGGCTCACTCACCCTCCAAACCGGAACACAACAATATCAAGTACTGCTGTTTTGCAATAGAATATCTGATGACTGGGTGGTACCTACCCAGACGAGCTTGCACAAGGCTCTACCTAGAAAATTTAAATTATTATTCACCGTTAATTTAGTAATTTATTAATTTTATTGATTATTATTATACTTAAGATCGACTGTATTAATGTTATTTTAATGAGCATGCCGTGTACACATGCTTAGGAATATAATGTAGCATAGAATTGTATAATGTATGTTCAATTGTGTTGTGTTTGTGTGTTTATCAATAAATTTAATCCTATATAAATAAATAAATTATTCTAAACACGTAAATGTAATTTATTGTTCATGAAACAATAAATTTCATCTAAAAATAGCAGTGATTCATTTTACTTTGCAAGAATGGACTGAAACAGAAATAATTTACAATTTCCATTTAGAAGGTGAATAGAAATTCTTAGCGTAGGAAATTTTAAAGTCGTCTCTGGACTTTTTCATTTAAAATTATCAGACTAAGTTTTTTTTTTTATTACTTATATTCTAACTTTAGTCTGTGTAAATGAAATCACAAAATATTATTAAATAAAATTGTTGAACGAGAATAGTTTGTTTTAATTAAAGTTGTAGTACCTACAAGTTCGAATCCAAAAAGTTATCATGTCCTTATTTTTTATGTATAGTTAATGGGGCATCTTTTCATTTTGATGGATTGAATGGACCACCTAAATCGTAAGTAATATTAAATATTTCTTTTATTTATTTAATCAAGTAAAATCTTCGGTGGTTACGGAAAACATTACGTCATCGTGAGGATACAGAGTTAAAATACATTATTTCACATTCTCATCCACCAGCCCCATTGGTGATATCTTAGCATAGCTGTCGGGCTGCTATTTTACAATTTTACATCACCATCACAATGAATAATATTAAATTTTGAGAATTATTTTTCTTCATATGTTTTCATATGATAATTTTTTTAAAATCTCTTTAAAAAAGTGATAATGGAAAGAACAAAAAAAAATACAAAAATCATGGTCGTCTGGATAATCAGTTTATTTTCAAGTCAATGTTTTACACTCACTGTTTCTAAGGTAGGTAAATTAATGATTGTATCATAGGTAATAGCTGACATCGGACAATAGTATAAGCACATACTACATATTTTTGTACATAATACACCTAGGGGCGAGAATCGGACTTGCAACCCCGGAGCGTAAAGCAGGTTCATTGCCAATTGAGCAAACAGGCCAATCCTATCAACCAACTAGGCCAACTAAGCCGATTTAATGAAGACCAGTATGACGACAGTTTGTCTCCAGGGTCATATAGGACAATCCTCCATACGATACTGGAAAACTAAAAAGTTCCCAGAGGATACATAAAACAACTGTGTAACCTAACTCCAAATAAATGAAAACAGAGTCGCAAAAAACTATATGATACATATGTACATAGGTACATATATATTTAATGTTTAAGAGTTTAATAATGATGTCATCATATAGACGATTTCCGTGACTACGGCCTTATTCAAGGAAGACAGAAAACCGCCCTTCCGTCTGGGTAAGTGCCACCTACGAGACAGGAACACTTAGGAGTGTTGCGTTCCGTTGAGGAGTGAGTAAGTGCAGATACAGGCACAAGGGGACATAACATTATATTTCTCAATTTTGGTTGCACCTTGGGACTGTAAAGAATGCTAATATAAGTTATTCATTTTATCAAGAACTAATTTAGTTATCTAGAACAATGAGGTAACTATTTCAGCAATACCAATTTTTGTTACAAAAGTCATAGCAACATTTAATTTTGATTAATTGACATTAAATATCCAACTGTTATGTTAAACGAAAGTTTAACCATGTTTGTATATTCACAGAGACCTCAATAAATCGTGAAGCGTGTTGGGGAGGCCTTTACCTAGCAGTGCGTTTAAGGGATGGTGATTCTCCATTGATAATGGCCATCTTTTCTAAGCATGTAGATATGTTATATCAATATAATCAATATATTTATACAATATAGCGACATCGAAATTGAAGTGGCTTTTCAATCTCTTCGTATTTATTTTCAAGGGTTGGAATCAATTAGATGATGTTCGAGTGAACCTTTTTCAAATATAAATTAATTTTCTCTTAACCATAACGCTGTTGGGGTGAATTCTTTTGAAGCGGATAGTTAAATAATATAAAAATAAACGAATGGATCTCTCTGTTGGCGGAAAAGTAGTAAACTTCGATTACAAATTTATTTTATTTATAAGAATCATTACAAGATATGAATGTGATAATTAGCTAAATGATAGTACTTATATTATTATAAAATAAAAATATTTACTGTACAAATTGTGACCACGTAGAGTGGAAGCAAGATTGCTAGCAGAACAGCAGTACTTGATACTGTTGTGTTCCGGTTTAAAGGGTGAGTTAGCCAGTGTAATTACAGGCACAAAAACATCTTAGTTCCCAAGGATGGTGGCGCATTGGCAATGTAACCGATGGTTGACATCTCTTACAATGCCAATGTCTATGGGCGTTGGTGACCCCTTACCATCAGGTGG
This sequence comes from Nymphalis polychloros, assembly GCA_905220585.2. NCBI lineage: Eukaryota > Metazoa > Arthropoda > Insecta > Lepidoptera > Nymphalidae > Nymphalis > Nymphalis polychloros. The sequence goes on along the minus strand of HG992264.1, from coordinate 1,600,700 downwards.
CCCATATGCTCGTCCGCCGCCATATGAACGCCTAAAACAATACTTCGTTTAGTTTAATAAAAATTGTTGTAGGTTTAAACCCGGGCAAGCACTACTGTATTTTCATGTGCTTAATTTGTGATTATTTTTCATCTCAAATTTAACGGTGATGGAAAGCAAACATCGTAAGTAAACCTGCATGAGTCTAATTTCACTGAAATTCTACCACATATGTATTCCACCAACTCGCATTAGAGCAGTGTGGTGGAATAAGCTCCAAATCATCTACTCAAAAAAGGAGAGGAGGCCTTAGTCCAGCAATAGGATATGAACAGGCCTTTACATTATTAAGAATAATTCAGATAAATTTTTTTTATTTGCATGGATTGAGTTCTGCTAGAAGGTACATATGTATCAATATTGTAACTCATACATGTGTACCTTTGATTTGTGTTTAACTCGTGCTGAGCAGGGAATGAAACAGTTAGGAAATATGCATGTGTGGGATGAAAATCTGTTAAAAGCGTATCCACCAACCCACATTGGTGCAGCGTGACCGAATAAGCTCCAAGCCTTCTCCTCAAAGGAGAGGCAGGCTAGCCTAGCTGTGACCCATTTATAGGCTGTTACTTCCATCCATCTTAAAACGATAACGTAAATAATGTATCATGAAAATAAATTTCTTTGACAGTTTCATTAATAGTTTTACGATTTATGAAATAATAATGAGCTTTCACCAGTTTTTTTAAAGACACTCAAGTTAATTGACAGTCAATTAATGACTGTCAATTGACTTGAGATACGACCTTTTGAAATTTGAAAATATTAAGAAATACATAATTAATTACAGTTACGTTTACGTCTCAATAAAGCTCAGTAAATTATGTAACTAATTAACTTCATACAAATTCAATCATTAATATTATTTCTTGATGGAACTTTAATATAAATAAATGTAAGATATATATATATATATATATATATATATATATATATATATATATATATATAATATATCCTGGGACATTATTCACACAAGGCCATCTGATCCCAAACTAAGCAGAGCTCGTACTATGGAAACTAGACAACTGATATACCACATATACTAAACGTAGTAATAACACTTTTGTAAATACATAATTATATAGATATTTACACCCAGACTCAGGACAAACAGACATGTTCATGCACACAAATGTTTGTCCTGGGTGGGAATCGAACCCACAGCCTGCGGCGCGAAAGGCAACCACGCCAACCGGCTCGTCATACAGTACAAAAGACTTTTTATTTTTAGTAGATTCGTAAATTAATTGTGTTATTCAACAGGATTATTTTTGATAAACAATTGTTAATCTCAATTAAAATATAAATTTATAATGAATGTGTTATACTTAATATGATCTATCAAGTGGGTGAAGTCTTCCAATTACATTTGGCAACATTTGTTTCACCTTGAGCTTTGACCTTGAGCTTTTCGATTTGGCAGACAAAGCGTAGCAGCCGGAAACTAATAAATTATGCCAGTTATAACACTTATATTCGGATGGTAATTGTACATACAGACATTGCCAGGGATAACAGGGAAAACTTTGGGTTTTATTTTGCTTGGATGAAATATTCTTGAGTTTTTTTTTTTATTATTACCTAGGTCGTATTAAATTATTTATTTGACAGTTGAAACAAAAACCTCGAATGTTCTAAAAAGCTTAAGACTATGAATATAAAATAACAGCATGCACAGTCTTATCACTGAAGTAGTGATCTCTTCCAGATTTGTACCCGTTTAATTATTTTTTATTATATTATATATCTTGAACCAAAAAGCCGAGATGGTCCAGTGGTAAGAACGCATGAATCTTAACCGAAGATCGTAAGTTCAAACCCGGGCAAATTTCATGTGCTTAATTTGTCATTTATAATTCATCTCTTGCTTGACGGTGAAGGAAAACATTGTGAGGAAACCTGGATGTGTCAAATTTCACTGAAATTCTGTCACATATGTATTCCACCAACCAGCATTCGAGCAGCGTGGTGGAATAAGCTCCGAATTTTCTCAAAAGAGGAGTAGAGGCCTTAGCCCAGCAGTGAAACCTTCACAGGCTGTTACTGCATATTATGTATATTTATAAAAACATTGATTATGATGATAAAATCATTATGAATACGAAAATTAAAGATGAGCTGAAATTTCTGACTTTACATAGTCAATACCTGAAGCAAGTTATTCGTTTTTATATGTTTTGATTTTATGTATTTGCTTAAAATATTGAATTTTTCTCTTAATAGTTTGTAATTTATTTACTCTTTTTTTAAGGCACGATAATCAAGCCATTGTTTTGAAACCTTAACATATTTTGCACCTAAAAAAGTGTATTTATAAAAAAAAACTTTTCAATTAAAAATATTTTTTTTTTTATAAAACCGAAAATCGATGCATTGGAAAAAGAAAAGTTATGTTTTGACTTTTTTCCTTCCGAGTAAGTATAGACAATAAGTAAGTGTAACACTTCTAAATCGAGTCAATATTTTGACTATAGTCATTATAAGTCTTAAAATTCGACTATTTTAATTTTGAAAATGGAGTTAGTTTAAAAAAAAAATAATAAAATCTATAACAAATAGAATAGACACGATATTACGCACAAATTAAAACTAAAAACATAATTTGAATATACTTAAAACTCTTACACCAAATGGAAACAAGGCGTTTGTATTAGCTAGCAATTATTTAAAAAGGAAGTAACGACATTATTTATTTATGCAAATTTTTATTTTAACAATTCAAAAATAGAACATCTTAATTTTCATTTTACATTAATATGTACAGTTTCCTTATACTCGATTCAATGCAAGCCAAGTTTCAGTTTCGAGTTTCGATTCACGTCGATTAACCTTGACTATTGACCTCGTTCGCGATGTAGCAGACGGAAAGACGCCGAACTGCTCTATTATTACATATACGTATATATTTCATAATGCAACTTACATTCTGTTTAATATAACTTGAGATTAGTTTAGTAATGGTAAGTTTTTGCTGTATAAATGGTATCTTGATTTAGTATAAGCATTTGCTCGTTAAATTTATAATTAATTTCATATATTTAGTTCGATTATAGGAATTGTTAATTTAACAATTATTTAGGTTATTTAAAGTGTCTTGTGTGTGTGTAAGCACGCATTCACTTATGGATGTACGTATGTAAGATCGTGATTTTTTGCGTAATATTTCTTACGCTTCGCATAATGTCTTGATACATACCTATATAAAAACGAGTAAAAAGATTGTAAACGAATATCGCTTAAATAAATTTAAATATCGTGAGGAAACGTGCGTGTGGCGGATAAAAAAGGTGGGGCGCAGCGTGTCCACTAACCCACTGAAGGAGTGTGGTAGAATAAGCTATAAGCCGACTCCCCAAAAAGGAGAAAAGGCCCTAACCCATCAATGAGACATTGACATATGCTTAAGTTTTATTTACTGATTCAAATTATTACAAAATAATTCATACATTGAAAATCACACATATAAAAATTATAGCCCACGTGCATGTAATTATGTTCATTCCGATAAAACGCACGCCTTTAAATGCAAATTTATCTACTTCAAAAGTTAAAAGCGTGTTTTAAAATCGATACCAACTACATAAGTGTTCAGTAGCGTTCGATGCTTGCTCTTGACCTGAATGAAAGCAGCCGGCGTCGTTTCGTCTGCAAACCTCACTTCAACGATAGTTTGGCAAACGAATTGATTACAAAAAAGTATGCTTTAAGAATCTTTGATACTTTTCATATTTTATTTTTAAAAGAGAAATATTTTTCAAGTAATATTCCGTTAGTTGCCTTGCCACTACTGCCCATAGACTTTGGCACTTATAACCAAATAATAGCTATGCCTTACGCAAACGTCAAGATATAATTATAATTCACTCAATAGCAATCTATTGCAATTATTAGTTTTTTTATAATTGGTCAATTGCATGGCATGGCAATTTGGAAATTTGAACCAATCCTAACATTACCAATGTGTAACTAACTTTGAGAATTAAGAATTCTGTCCCTTGTGACAGTAACACACAATAACAATCACGTTTTAAACAAAATACGACGACACTAAACAGTGCTGTTTAGCGATAGAATATGACGTGTTAAGTGGGTAGCACCTGTCACGACGAGTTAACGCAAAGCCTTACCACCATGCCACTTACTAAACCATGGTAATTGTCATGTTATTTCAATCGCACCTGCAATAAAACTATTCACTTTCTAAAGAAATAAACATAGTACTGTTTCTTAACAAGTAAACCATCAGTTAATTCAAAATGTTATGGATCTTTCGAATCAAATACAATATTCCAATATTTATTGGCATATAATAAAGTACCAACCCATAAGTGTCACACTGCAAGGAATACCCCTCTTACTATTTAAGGATAATGATTTATATGTCACATTTACTTTACGGCGAATTAGTGGATACGTGTCAGAATTTCTTCCGACATGACGTGAGGTGTCTCGTGTCATTTTCTCACACACCCGAACACGACTTGAATAATAAACACGTGAAAACTATTTGAACCAGCTCTTTTGTTAAGATTTAGGAATTTTAGAAAAGGATACAACACAACTTAACTTATTAATGTTAATTGTAGTTAATTTATAAATGTTAATTGTTGGTTCATATAAGATGATTTTTATTTACTAAATGTATATTTCTGATTGTTATGTATGAAGTCGACAAAAAATGCCACCTATTTTTAGCAGAGTACTGTTGCTGTAAAACATGCACTATTAAGGTAATTTCTTAGTTCTAAAGATTGGTGTTGCATTGGCGCTGTAAAGACACTGATTTTATTTGTAAGAAATGTGCCATTTTTAGAAGCTATGGTGGCCACTTACCATCAGGTAAGGCAAATTCGCTACATATCTACCTAATATTAGAAAATAGTACAGTACAGTACAGAAACAGCCTGTTAATGTCCCACTGCTGGGCTAAAGCCACTTCTTCTCTTTTTGGGGAGAAGCTTATTCCACCACGCTGCTTCAATGCGGGTTGGTGGAATACACACGTGACAGAATTTCAGTGAAATTTGACACATGCAGGTTACCTCACGATGTTTTCCTTTTCCTTTAAGTGCGAGATGAATTATAATCACAAATTAAGCACATTAAATTCAGTGGTACTTGCCCGGGCTTGAACCCACGATCATCGGTTAAGATTCACGCGTTCCTACCACTGGGCCATCTCGGCTTGATATTAAAAAATAATATGATTTATTTGAAACCGTAAAACAATTACAGTCATCTTCACCATAAGCGACTACGAGCGGACGAGCGGCTTGTGAATAACACAACACATGTAATTGGTTGTAAAACAATTGTAACAAAAAGATCTGTAACAATAGACAAGAATACAATAAAAGCATGCAACATCATTTATTATTTTTAGGAGCGTCGCCTTCAACCAAGGCTATCCTTGAATGAATGTCAGCTTCGCCCTTCGAGGCCATTTGCCTTGTTTACTGTCTACATTTTTCCGTATTTTTTTGGGTCAACGTATGTCTTCTGAAGTAACGTTTCGGTATTAAAGCATAATAAAAAAACGACTTTTTTCTCTCGTATGACATGTTATTTAGTAAAAAAATACAGAATGTTCTGTGATTGGTATATAGTTCAAATTGAAATTAATTTATTCAATATTGAAGTATTACACATTCTTATTGATTGTCAAACTAGAAACTACCATCGGTTCGGAAATAAACACCCAGCCCTGAGAAGAACCGGCGAAAGAAACTCAGCGGGTTGATTTTTTTATTTCATTTCTTTATTCAATAAAAAAAAATATTGCCATGCGGCAGTATATATATATTATAGAATTGTTATTAATGTAATTATAAATTTATGTATGTAGTAGGTATCCTTCTCGGGTGTTGGTTCCTCCCAAGTCACACCCATTAAATATTCCCGAGTTAATCGATCTAAGACGATATTGGTTTCATTGTTGGCGACACATTGATGGTGGAAGAAGGGTCAGTGTTTTTTAGGTAAAATTGGCAGACAATTAGCTGCACGCCAGCTTTCCTAATAATTGATTTCATGTTAATACTCACGTCTATAAATAATTTACGCCTGCTCATAAAGCAATTACGCGGTTCATAAATTCGTACGGGTCGCTAAATAATCGTAGTTTGTAAAATTGAAAAATTTCGTCGAGATAGTTCTATGCGAGACTTTATAAATTTATGTTAAGTTTCAAAAAAGGCATAAAAGGATTTAACTTTGTAAATTTATAACTTTTAATCCTTATTTTTAATCACCAAGTTTATATGGAACGCTGAGATATACTGTAGGATATAAGTCTGGATTAAAGTAACAGCCTGTGTATTTCCCACTGCTGGGCTAAGGCCTCTTCTCCTCTTTTGAGAAGAAGGTTTTGGAGCTTATTCCACCACGCTGCTCCAATGCGGATTGGTGGGATACACATGTGACAGAATTTCAGTGAAATTTGACACATGCAGGTTTCCTCACGATGTTTTCCTTCACTGTCAAGCACGAGATGAATTATAATCACAAATTAAGCACATGAAATTCAGTGGTGCTTGCCCGGGCTTGAACCCACGATCATCGGTTAAGATTCACGCGCTCTTACCACTAGGCCATCTCGGCTCTCAGATATAAGTCTGGATATAGATTAATTATTCTTCATATATCCGTCTTATTACCTCATGTCAAAAATAGACAGAATAAATAAACTAAATTATTCTCAAAAATCTATAATTTAATTATCAAAAAAATGTAAATAATATTATAAAATAAGTAATATTTTGCTGTGAACGAAATGATCAATGATGAACTTATTATTAAAACCATCAAAAGTACAAGATCACTTTAACTACCAACCTATTTAATTATAGTTAAGCCTTATCAATGCCAATTATGCTTTCTTAGTGCCTTATTGGCACTATATCTTTACTACTATATAAATATGTTGGTTCTGTCTGTACATTTTTTTTTTCACCTAATTTTGTGATATATTATCGTTTTGTGATGCAGTGATTCACATTATACTATTTTTTTCATTTTTGTCTGTCTGTCTGTATGTCTTCTTATAACTCAAGAACGGCTAGAAGAGATGGCGCAAATGTTAGGCCATATATAAGATCGGTTAACCCTACGGTATCTTATGAAAATTATCTTTACCAGTAGACATATATGAGTGTGTGTGTGTGTGTGTGTGTGCGTGGGTGTGTTATTATAGTAATATAAAATAATGTATTATATTTTTATTAATTATACGCGGGTGAAGCCGCGGGGCACAGCTAGTTTCTTATAAGCCCTGTTGTTACTTCCTTGCGCTATTGATCACTCTAATTGATGTATCACTTAGGAATACTGAATAAAGCTTTAGTTAATATTATTAATTATAATAAATGGTTCTAAATTTTCTGACGTTGGCTGATTCATAATGTATTTTACTATTATATTACTGTATAACCAACATGAACAGGTGAATCTCGTTTGAAGATTGTGGTTTCAAGAACTTAATAATTTTTTATGTCCTTAATAATTGGTGTTTATAAAATATCACGCTCGGTCTTAAAATCGGTACTTAACTAGTTTAATTTTGCTTCCGAAGTCCCGATAATAACTTCGCGGGTAATTAACTTGCCATTTTTTACGAAACCAAATGGTTATTTGCATTTTTCACATAACTTTTGAGATTATGTGAAAAAAGTGTAAATACAAAAGTTGTAGATCTTTTCATTATCTACCTACATTTTTGCCATTTCACTTTTCTCCATGAGACTTGTAGTTTTGCCGGAAATCGAGATAAATTGGTTTTTACCCTTAACCCCCCCCACTCCACTTTCCGAGCTCAGATCGCCCGTAAATTATTTTTCCTTTCATTTTTGATATATTCTCTTCCTTTTCCAATGGGTTTCATCCCACTATTATTATTTTTTTCACTTTTTACCATTTTCTAAGCTATTGGCACTGGACTATAAGAGAAATAAGTATATTTAAGGATAATTGTATGTTGCTTTTTGTTTAAGTGCCAAGAATTCAGCTTGAAAGTTGAGCTCAAGAATCTAAGCTGTTTAAACCATGCACTTAGTGCTCTCGGTTAGTCTTTTAGCTTTTTGGAGACTAGAGTAAATTTTATTTTTACTTATATCGTGATTTTTTTTTTTTTTTAAGTAGTCGAGCAAATGGGCCTTCTAATGGTTAGTGTTCACCACCGTTCAGTAACATTGATCCCGTTAGAAATTTTAGGAAAATGTGGTGGTGGTAGGGCTTTGTGCAAGCCCGTCTTGGTATATACCACGTATTCTGCCTTCAAACAGCAGTACTTAGTATTTTTATGTTCCTTAGTTGTTCCAATTTTAAGGATGACAATGTAGTTAACAGATACACAAGTTTGGTTGCACATTGACTATGTAATGAATGGTTAATATTTCGTAGACCGTCAATGACTCAGAAATATAATGAAGCGTGATCATTTATCATCATGTGGCCCACCTGCCGGGTGGGCAGCCTATTTATATATAAAAAGACTGTACAGACTTTTCCATACCAAGTACCGTAAAACAGCAGTACTTGGTATTGTTGTGTTACGGTTTGAAGGTTGAGTGAGCCAGTGTAATGTCAATTGCGTAGGCACAAATGACATAACATCTTAGTTCCCAAGGTTAGTGGCGCATTGGTGATATAAGCGATGGTTAACATTTCTTACACTGCAAATGTCTATGGGCGTTGGTGACCACTTACAATCAGGTGACCCATAAGCAAGTCCGCCTACCTATGCCATAAAAAAAAAGATTATTACCGTCTGGTTTATAGCAAATATATCAGCGTCAATCCCCTGTGGAATTACAATTTAATCCGCAATTTAATTTCACAAAGCATTGCCGGTGACGTTCATCAGAATATCGTAAATAATCTTCGTTATTTCCGTTACATAATAATCATTTAACGTGTACAGTTACGTCTTTCATTTTTCGAATTATTAATAAATAAGAGTTCAACCAGAGGAAAATCGATCATAATTAATATTGAAAATTTGAGTAGATCATATAATAAATAATGAATGATTCCATTCATGAATGATTTTTTTTTTAAATAATGTGCTATCAGCTCGGTGTAATTATCATATGTCTGGGAGAATGAACTTGAGATTAATCTCAATATTGATAAATTAAGTAACATTGAAACATTCATTAAGTATTTTTGTGTATGATTATTTTCTCGTCTTATATCAGAACAATTAAACAAACGAATACGGCTTGATGGATCCCTTGTTATACTTCACTAACTTAAGATATTGATAACAGCTTACTATAAGTATAATATATATATATATATATTATTGGTATGACAATATTGTATCCATTTAATATTAGTTCTATAATATTAAGTTGTAGTTTCAGAAGCTGTCACCCCCTCATACTACTTTAGCCCGGTACCCTTGAGAATTGACTTCCGTAAAATCCGCTCTTAATGGATGTTGTATGATGGCGTATGATATCTGAAAAAGTTTAAGTTCCGAAGTTTTTTCGCTTCGGAAAATTTATGGCGAGTGAATGATATTTTATATAAATCTCGCTGATTTGAAGCTGCCTGATTAATGTATTAAAGTTAAATTTAAATATATTTTTAGGTCAAATTCTGTCTAGAAGTGACTGTTTGACAGCTTAAAGCGCAAAGGATATATTTTTATAACTATTGCCTGAACCAACACCTTCCTTTCCTTTTGTATTTTAATTGTATTTATTAATTCCTAATAACAGAAAATAAATACATAAACGATTGCATGATAAACATCCGCGTTAAAAATATTCCCAGAGATATAAACAACAATGACGACATACTATGTAATAACTATATTAACAAAAAAATATAGTAATCGTTAACACAATGATTTGATATAATTCATAATTATAAATTTAATTACTAATTATAAATATCTTATTTTTGCACGCTACACCCAGTTCTAATAATATTGTTTTTATATATTTTTGTAAAAATTTGCTTTTCTTCAAATATGAGTCAAGTATGAAGCCCTTTTATATAAATTTAAAAAGCAAAACCTCATCTTTTGATCTAAATCGTTAGAGCCGTTACTGAGATTCGTGAAATATAAAAGATAAGTTTATATAAAAGAATTGCTCATTATTATAAGATACTTCAATTAACGCAAGCCCCTAATGAGATATCAAGTAAACAGAGTTAGTTATACGATTATAAGAATAGTTATAAAAAAAAAAATTTGAAATACGTTTAAAAAAAACGGTGTTAGTACCAAGGTACTCACGAGTTTTTTGATTTTGATATGTAAATATCAAGTCTTACGCTGACGTCACCTGACGCTCGAAACCTTACGCTTTTTCGTCTCGAAGTCTCAGTAAGCCCCTATTACCGAGTGTTTAGATGTATAAGCATAAAAATAAAACTATTCTCCATAACCATAAGGTTAAGGCTTAAGACATTTATTTCCAAAAAAAAGAACAAAGTCCACTTAAGCTTAGGAAATCCCATTAAATAAATATAAGTACCATAACCATAACTTACAAGTCTACATTTTGTGCCAGTAAATATTTTTTTTAATCTTTTCTTGAATATATTGATTTAATTTGGATTTGGGTCTTTTGGTAATGAATTATAAAGCTGTGCTCCTTCAAATAATATAGTTTTTATGCCATATATAGTTCGGAATTTGAGTAATTCGATTTTATGTCGGTTTCTAGTAAGATGACAATGGGTTTTAGGTTAAGTTTCATATTCACCGTATTGTTTTATATCAAAATCTTGAACCAAAATGTTGAGCCAAAAATTAAATATCTGCTGATCGTAATATGTTTCAAGAACGTGCGTTCCACTAACCCTGTTGCAACATTGATCTATAGGAAATATGAGGTCAGTCTGGATACATCGGCTGCAGCTACATTTAAGCTACGTATTATTAAATCTTGAATATATAGGGTTTTCCATTAAGGGCGCTTGATCGTGCAGAACTTCCATCGTAGCGTGTGCTGTGTGGCACGTAGCGCCGTCCTGTTGAAACCACATGTTGTCCAGATCCATATTCTCGATTTCAGGCCAAAAGAAGTTGGTTATCATCGACCGTTATCGCTCACCATTGACGGTGACGGCCACACCATTATCGTTTTCGAAAAAATACGGACCAATCACGCCTCCGGCCCAAAATCCGCACCAAACAGTCACTTTCTGCGGGTGCATTGCCACTTGGTGAACCTCGTGTGGATTGGTCTCGTCCCAAATACGGCAATTTTGCTTGTTGACATAGCCATTCATCCAAAAATGCGCCTCGTCGCTGAAGATGATTTTTTTGCCAAAATCGGCGTCAACTTCCAACTGCTCTAATGCCCAGTCAGCGAACACACAGCGCTGTCTATGGTCATTAACCTTGAGCTCTTGGGTCAGCTGGATCTTGTACGGGTGCAGGCTCAAGTCACAACGCAAAATTCGCCAAGTTGTCGTCTGCGAAAGGCCGAGTTCCTGTGCGCGACGCGGAATTGACTGCCGCGGGTTTTCGAGGACACTGTCGCGCACAGCGGCGATATTCTCGGCAGATCTCGCGTTACGTTGACGCACGGGAACCGGCTGATTGTTAACTGACCCGGTTGACTCGAATTTGTCCACCAATCGACGGATAGTCGACTCGGCAGGACGATCATCGCGACCGTAAAACGGGCGAAGTGCGCGGAACGTTGCTCGAACTGAAGACCCATTTTCATAAAACAATTTTATGATTTGCACGTGCTGCTCGACACTGTAACCTGCCATGGTGGTTTGGGAGGACGGAATGAATATAACACACTGCATTTGACAGCTGTCACTCAAACAACATGGCCGCAATCAGCTGTCAAAGTTCAAGTGTCCCTATTGGAAAACCCCTTATGATACGTGGAAGAAAAGAATATCCAACTGGAGAATTTTACCGTGGTCATCACCGTCCGTACATATTGTAACACCTTCATCGCCAATGCGACTATTTTCAGGAGATTAGACAAAAATACTGGCATGTTATAGTGCACAAGAAAAAGAGTCCAGGCTCAGGATCCACTTTATATGGTTTCAAGGGACAGGCATGCGAGTGACACACTTCCAACTCCCATACGGGTTACTACTGCAGCTCCTAGACCGATCAATTGTAACATAATTAATTTATTACCATAATAGTTTTAATTAAGTACTTTGTATTAACGGTCTAATTAAGGTTCACGGTGCAATGGAAAATGGCAATCTTAGTAGCCTTGGATTAGCAATATAAAATCGTATCTCCTGCTAAGCCTCGCCTAAGCCTTGTTACTTTAAGGTCAGGAGACAATATGACGCCATAATATCCTTGAAACATTCATGCCCTTGATAGGCTTTGTAACGATTTCCTTATCTATACATGAAATATAATAGTAACGGAGGAAACTGTTTACAGGAAGTGTTTTTGAAGGTTATTTGTACGGGTTGGTGAGAGTCTAAAATAATGGTCTTTATTTATGTAAGAGAATGTCATTAATAAATTTGTACTGTACTGTGTAATAATTGTTGTTTTTTTTATTTAGTTATTACACTGTGGATGAAATGCTGTCTTTTCTTGATTTTTTTTTTTTTTTGACATAATAAGTCTTGCAGTATTTATAGGTTTATGAGTAAATGTTGTTGATAGATGTGATTTCTTTCCTTGTGTCACCATTGATTTAATATTTATAGGTAAAGCCAATTATCTATAGAAATGTGTTTAACTAATTTTCATTTTTCATTCAACCATTCAATTAAGCGATAATATGCTTAACTATTTACATAATGCTTAAATATTAATAAATATTTATTATATACAAATTTACATAATGCTTATATATTGAATGAAGTCAATATCAGTATTTAAATAATACATTCTTTTACAGGTATAAAAATTGTAATATATTCTAAATATATATATCAGTACAGTACAGTAACAGCCTGGGAATATCCCACTGCTGGGCTAAGGCCTACTCTCCTTTTTGAAGAGAAGGTTTTGGAGTTTATTCCACCACGCTGCTCCAATGCGGATTGGTGAAATTACACACATGCAGGTTTCCTCACGAAGTTGTCCTTCATCGTCAAGCAAGAGATGAATTATAAATACAAATTATACAAATTAAGCACATGAAATCAATGGTTTGAACCCACGATCATCGGTTAAGATTCACGCGTTCTTACCACTGGGCCATCTCGGCTTACATACAAACAAGCCAATAACAATTAAATAGTGGCACTATAAAAACCACGAAAGTTTATCAAATACTTCAACTCGTACTAAATATTCTTATTGGTTATTTCTCGTCTTGTTATCAAAGCTATGTATTAAGAGAGGAATCGTGTAACTGGTACGCTGTTCGTATTTATTGTAAGCTGAAATTGTGACTATTTTTCATTGTATCACCCAATATTTATATCATACCAGCTGTGCCCCACGGCTTCACCCACGTATAATTAATAAAGGTATACTACTAATACTACTGGTAATTAAAGATTTGAAATAAATTTTCATAAGATACCGCAAGGCTTACTGAACTTATATATGGCCTAACATATGCGTCATCACATGTTCTTTGTGTGTACCAATTTTCATCAAGATTGGTCAAGCCGTTCTTGAGTTATAAGAAGACATACAGACGGACAAAAATGAAAAAAATAGTATAATGTGAATCACTGCATCATGAAAAGATTATTTATCACAAAATTAGGTGAAAAAAAAAATGTACAGACAGAGCCAATAGATTTATATAGTAGTATAGATATACATATATTTATATCAATATTCTAACGATCGTTCAAAATATTTTTGAACTTAAAACACACCTTGTAACAGTTGATTGAATCTATAGATTTGTAAGCCGGAGTATCCTTGAAACATAGGACACCATGCACGCCCTTGGTAAGTCACGGGCCGAGCCCGGTCATTCACCTCGTCATTGATTTTATAGTTCCAAGTCATAGATTATAAATATAAAACATGGTACATTAATAAATAATTTAATTTCTAATAGTTCGACTTACAAAAACTTTGATTCGAGTTACATATTCGATTTTCAAACCTGTTTTATTCAAAGTTGTTTGATGTTCAGGTAAATTTTATTAAGATTTAAAAAAAATATTAGTAATGTTTATAATTAGGGACAATATAACATATATACAATTTAAATTCGAACCTATTCAGTGTACTCAGGAGTGAAATCTTTTTATAAAGTCGAGGAGTTTGTTTGATTGGAAGTCGCTAATCTCGGGATACGAATACCAATACGAATTTTAAAATGTAAGTGCATTAAGCTTTTAAGCACCATTTACATGGCCAATTTATTGAGCAAGACTGTAGACTGAATAACATCACGACCCATGTAGATAATTCATCGATACACGTTGCTACCAAATTTGACATAAATATTTCTCACATTAATAATATACCTTTTTCAGCCATCGTTAAAAAAATAAGATTTAATATAAATAACAAAATCGTAACTGGTGTATCGGTGACGTATGTATATCGGAATTTACGAAGTAATATCTTTTGACGTCTATCCGTTAGATTGGGTGCGACAGACAAAGGAGTTTATATACCCTTTGGTGACAGATGTGTGACCGATGTCAAAGAACTTCAAATGAATTTTCTGTCACAGATTAAATAACATAACCGTAAAGAAATAAACCATAGAAATTTATATATTTGAAAAATTATAAAGAAAACGTGGTGCAATCAATTCAACATCGAGAGTTGTGTGTTTGTAGTAGTGTACCGTAAGCAGATAAATATGACAAATACATTTTTATTTTTGTAGTTACTTTATATAATATTAAACTTATCTTTTTTTTTATTAATTACGGATTTCTCCAACTGTAAGCATTTCGTAGTCACACTCGTCCTCACTTTCATCCGATAAATAATTTATGTTAAGTGATCATTCGTTTTGATATTGTATCTAAGGTCTTCTCTTCCCTCAAATTCCTCTTTTTCTGTTTGGTCTATTGCACGAAGATCATGTTCCTTATTACAGCATTCATATTCATTACGATATATTCTTTGCGACGTAACTTTTTACTTTTTTCTTTAGATTTTATGATGAACTAGTTAATATCAAAAGATAAATATATAAAATGAAACTTCCAACGCTACTTATGTGAGAGTCCGAAACATGTGGTTGCTAGCGTAAACTAATTCATTTTGGTTAAGTCACTATGTGTATTACTACAAAAAGGTCTCCATGCTGATTTATATAAAGTTTTACTACACGATGTGTAGTACCTAAAATTAGCATACATCTAACTTGTTTCTCTCTTTCGGTCGCTAAATTTTCAGATATAATTGTAAAGGAGCACTGTTAAAAGAAAAACATGTTTGTTATCGTTGGTCAATAGATGGCGTTGCGTCGTAATTTTTTTAAATTCCTGAATCGCGCTGCCTAAGTTTTTGTGAACAGTACTTATGTGTAATGTCAATTAAACACGATTTGATCAAATTTATTAATGCTGTGTGAACAGTGACAGTTCTCAATTAGTTCATCATTTGGTGATCATCCCCCGATCATCCCTCCGATTTCTTCGGGACGAAATGTAAACAAGCACATTATGAAGCTTCATGTATAAAAAGAAAATGTGGATGAAAATCTTCCATTTAATATCCACCAAATCGCACCAAGGCTGGCAACTTTCTACTCAAAAAGGAGAAGAGTCAGCCCAGCAGAACGACACTTACAGTTAATACAGCTCCTATATAAAAGAAGTATCATGAAAATTTCAAATTACTTAAAAAAGTTTCAATAAAATGTTACCTTTGTGTACTCGTTGTTCGATGACCTAGTTCCAGCCTGCCAGGCACGGATTACAGGTATTGCCTTTCCTATATCAGTGCCTCGAGTTTATATGTCGCTTTGTGGACTTCATTAATATCAATACACAATGAGAAAGCAGGTGGAATTAGCTGGACTGTTTGCCGATGAATTACTGTTTTGTTTGCTTTAAGACTATGTTAGCATTCATCTTTTGTGTTATGTAGGACAATACATCTTATTTTTTTTTGTATTGATCATTATGTGAAAGTGAAGAAAACTTAGGTTTTTTTTACTTTTTAAGGTATCTTTGGACGTTATGAGAGTCAAATTTTCAGTGACGTCTGTTATTTTTCAAAATTTTAATAAAAAAATTAATATCGACATATTATTATTAACGTTGAAGAACTGTTTTTTTTTTCGAAATTTAAATATATTTTCTTAGATAAGGTGCAAAATTTTAATAAAATTTACAATATATTAAAATGTTTTAAACGCTGATATATATTTTTTTGTTCATCCCAAGAAACTAAAACGATTCTTGTGTTAAGTCTAGAAACAAAACGCAAAGGACGCTATGGAAAATAGCCCGTACAAATTATGCATGCTACACAAACTAGCACAAACTAGTGACTCTCTTGTTAGCACAACTCTAATTGACTATCATGGAATTTCGTCGAGAAACATAAAGTATTTAGAACCGAAATATTTTAACCTAAATTCGAAATATCCAAACTTGTTTAAGGCTTACATGTTAACTGGAACCAGTTGATATTAACACTTGCTTTTAGTACCGGAAACTGACCGACTTTCTCTATTAAATATATTTTAGTGTCAGAAATGTTCAGACGCTTTTCACGTTGTAATATATATGTATGAATTATTTATTGCTTATATCTCTCATATAAGCTTCCAAGGCTACGAGTGTATTTTAAAGTAGTTCGGGATATTTCTGATATGAAAAATGTATAATGGTATCTGTAAGATCATCTCGTGTGCCGTGACGGTAGACGGCGTGATATGATACGTGACTTGCATGCATGATATTTACTAATGTTTCCATGTATCCACTAAACCGCATCGGACTAGCATGGTGGAGTAAGCAAATCTTATCCTCAAAGAGGAAAACCCTTAGCCCAGCAGTGAGATATTTACAGGCTATTATTTCTAGTTTGAGTATATCTGTATAGTGTTAACCTTTGATAGCTTTCGCTTTAGCTGTTCTGCT
This sequence comes from Nymphalis polychloros, assembly GCA_905220585.2. Taxonomy (NCBI): domain Eukaryota; kingdom Metazoa; phylum Arthropoda; class Insecta; order Lepidoptera; family Nymphalidae; genus Nymphalis; species Nymphalis polychloros. The sequence continues at coordinate 1,583,675 of HG992264.1, read as the reverse complement.
CTCCGACTACATTGACAAAAGCTATATAAACAATGCCATCCGTACGTGAATACGGAAAAACAAGCAATACTTACCTCTTTACATTATTAATAGGATAGCGTCAAAAGGATTATTTTGCTATAAAATGATTAGTGAATTGTTATTTTATTAGATACCATAAATATTATATCATACAACACAATGTGGCGATTACGAGCTCACCCTCTACATGCCGATCCAGGTCAGATGAAGAGCTCCAATTCCAGTCACTATAACTACACTGACGGACTCATAAACTGCATGAAAGTTCAGGATTACTTTCGAATTAATATTTTTGATAAGTATCCAAACTTTTTAGATAAAGCTAAATGAAAATGTTGAGACTGTCCATTAATAATTTAAAAAAAATTAAAAATAGAACTGCAGTTAAAGATAAAATTATAGCCAGGAAAATAAAATTTATGCATAGTCTCAAATTCGTGTGTTATTATTAGAGTAAAGTTTGAAATTAATTATTTTTGTTTTTTTTTTTACATTTGCGATTTAAATTATTGTTACCAATAGTATTGATTATTAGTCTTTTAAACTCAAAAAAAGTTTCGTAACCATTAATATGGATACTTCGCCCGAACAAGCCGCTCAAATTGTGGCATTGGTGCAGAAAGGCTTGGATCAACGAACGATTGCTAGACATGTAAATTTAAACCAGTCTACGGTTTCTAGAGTATACCGAAGGTTTGTATAGACAGGTTCATACAAAAGGTACCGGTACCGGCAGAAATCGAGCAACCACATGTCGTGACGACCGATTTATTGTATCAACTTACCTACGAAATCGTTTCCTCACGTCAGTAAACATCAAAACAGAATTGAATGAAGTGCGTGGAGTAAACGTGAATATACGAACAATAAGAAGGAGGGTTAAAGAAGCAGCAATCATCCCTTTTAGACCAGCAAATGGTCCAACGCTGTCTGCAGCTCACAGACAAGCTCGTTTAAGATTTGCGCGAGAACATCTTAATTGGACTGAAGAGCAATGGGCCTCCATATTGTTCACCGATGAGGACATGTTTAAATGGTGCAGAAGAGTCTATCGTCGACATGGGGAGAGATTTGCTCAAAGTTGCATTGAGGAGCATGTTCCTTTTGGAGGCGGTTCGTGTATGGTGTGGGGTGGCATTTCGATTATCAGGCGAACGGAACTTGTGATCATCGACATGGTTCGTCAGAACGGTAGAAGAGGTGGTTTGTGGTTTGACGGCAGAACGCTATATAACAGAGAATTAAGAAGCTCACGTGGTACCTTACATGGGATTAATAGGCGAAAATTTTAGTGTAATGCAAGACAATGCCCGACCCCACGCCACTGCACAAGTTCGACAACATTGCGAAGATATTGGGATGGGTGTTGACGCAGCCCGGATCTTAATCCCACTGAGCATGTTTGGGACAGTTAAAAAAAGTTGTATATGCGAGAAATCCTGTGCCCCAACAGTGGCAGCACTAAGAACAGCGATTTCACAAGAAACAAGATGGAACAATATTCCGCAAGACCGTTTAATAACCCTAATCAGACCTATGCGGAACCGATTAGAATCTCTAATAAGGGCACGTGGAGGCAATACATCTTATTAAAAGAAAAAAAACCTGTGAAAAAAAACTTTTTTTTAATTGTAAAAAACAATTTTTCAATAAACCAACCAAACCAATTTTTGTTACATTTATCGTTTTTGTTCAAAAAATTGAATTCCAGTATACAAACATACACTTAAGGATATGATACTACGCTGTTTTTAAATTAACGATAGGTTTCAATTTAAATTTGTAAAAAAAGTTTGAACACTTGGTTAATATGTTTATTTCAAAGGCGTCTTGAACATTGATGCAGCTTATGAGTCCGTCTGTGTACGTATCCTTACGAATATCATAAATGCGAATGTTAGTTTGTTTGTTACGCTTTCATGCCTAAACCACAAAACCAATTTTAAATTCTTTCATCAACGGAAAGCTACGTTATCAGCGAATAACATATGCTACATCTTGTCCCTGTAATCCCACGGGAAATGGAAGCATCTCTCTCTCTCATCGCATATATAAGTTATTATATATAGCAATAATTCCAGTCTAGAAATAATTACTAAAACATGTTTCACATTCCTCCACATATGCTGTGTATAGCTTAAAGCGCTGTTAAATTATTCGGTTTATTTGCAAAGCACTTGTTCCGAGCAATATCTCAGCGACTTGTGAAATATGAAGCGATATTAATGCTTTTATTACTAGCGACTGGTTCAAACGGGTTTATTATATTATAGAATATATTCCAAGTGACATTTTATTGTTTTTCATTTTATTATATGTATATGTATACATAAATAAATAATAAAATTAACAATTGTCTACAGACGTGAAAAAAAGCCGAGATGGTCCAGTGGTAAGGACGCGTGAATCTTAACCGATGATCGTGGGCTCAAACCCGGACAAGCACCACTGATTTTCATGTGCTTAATTTGTGATTATAATTCGTGCTTGACGGTGAAGGAAAACATCGTGAGGATACCTGCATGTGTCAAATATCACTGAAATTCTGTCGCATGTGTATTCCACCAATCCGGATTGATGCAACGTGGTGGAATAAGCTCCTAAAACCTTCTCTTCAAAAGAGGAGAAGATGCCATAGCCCAGATGTGGGACATTCATAGGCTGTTACTGCATACTGTACAGACGTGTTGTCCATACATTCGTTGTATCGTTTCTTAACTGCTGCTTTGGTCCATAGGCTAGTTATATGGTTGTAGATTCAGAGATCCTTAGTTCAAAACCCAGGTCGGGTCAAAACAATTTATTTTGTGTTTTCTGGAAGTTGGAAGTGTGTACACTCCCGTGCCTAAAAACACGAAGTCATTGATTCATTCAAGTCAGTCATTGTCGTCATCTTACGCCTGAACTCTTTCTGGTTGTGTAAGATTTGCTGTTTCATCGGATTATGAGAGTGAGGGAATTTAGTGTGCTCCTATGTTTGCGCACATACTTGTGCACTATAAAATGTCCTGCGTAGTTGACTAGTCTCCCTTGAGCCACCGCTCAGTCATCGTCGCTGAAATCCTTAAGCAAGACAATTTCATCATTTCTATTGTTGTGATAGAATTTAGGACTTTTAAGTATGTATATTTTCATTAAGAGGAAGCATCACATTCGATTTATTAAAATTGCTTAGATCCATTTTAATTGTTCTCTAAATACAATAAATCCTTTGTTACATTTTGCAGTCTTGATATACACTAATTTAGAATAAATTTGAAATGACATCACAGAAATATACAACTCATTCATTCTAAATAAAAAAAAAATAAAAAAAGTTAATTAAAATTTTTTGTTAACCATACACGTGTGTTTTATTATATTATAATATTAATTGACATATGTATAATATACATTATGTTAAAGGTATAATAGTAAGGTTGATAAAGCACGTCGATAAAAATCGCGAAATCAAAGTCCGTGCAAGAACCATACATTACGAGTTACGTTCTTTTCTAAATGCTTAAACTATATTCTGTACTAATTTAGTGTGAAATAAATTCAATAAATAAATACATCATAAGTATTTTTATTACGGTATTAAAAGCAAAAGTCTATCTAACTTGTAGTAACAAATCATTATATATTTATAAAAAAATAAAAGGTTGTCTGTAAAGTCGGTTTACGGACGATAATTTTACGTGATAACGTCATACGAAAACATTCAGGAATACTCGGACGCACCGGCCGATGGAGTGGAAGAGAGAGAGATGCGTCACAAGCCGAACGCTTAGGCCGATCGCGCCTCTCTATCGCTCGTTCCGGGCTCTCGCTTGCACGGTTGGCTCAGGCGGAACGTGACAATGAGTCGTGCTTTTTCGTGCGTGCAGCCGGCGTTCATCGATTTCACGTCAAAAAACTAGGTAAGGCCCACGGCTTCGCCCTTTTTTAAAATAAAGTCCTCCTTCGGATTCAAGCTTGCTTCAATGCAAATTTTATCAAAATCGGTTCAGTGGTGTAACGGTGAACGCGTTACACACAGACAGAGTTACTTTCGCATTTATAATATTAGTAAAGATACGATAACTCAAAATAACATTATCATTCTTTACAATTCAAAGTAATGAATATTTTATTTGAAAAGTTTATAAGATCGTAAAGCTGTTAGGGCTTACGACATAATTTAAGTGAGTGACTTACTTCTTTTTAGGTTTAAAAGGTAAAAGAATATTATGATTTATGAGCTGTCTGACTAAGACTTGTTTGCGTGCAACTTGGGTATCGAGATACTGTTTTAACTTACCTTTAAAAAACTTTTCTTGACAAATTGACTTGGAAAAATCTAATATCCAATAATATAAGGCTTTTTTTATGTTATAGGTAGGCACGGGTAATTGGGCCACCTGGTGGTAAGTGGTCACCACTGCCTACATTGACAATGTAATTTATATAAACTGTTTCTGACATTGGCCACAAAACTTGGGGACTAAGATGATATGTCTCTGCGCATGTAGTTACACTGGCTCACTCACCCTTCGAACAACAATAATAAGTAGTGGTGTTTAGCGGTAAAATATCTGATGAGCGGGTTCCTACCCAAAAAGGCTGGCTCAAAGCCCTGAAATATTTAATCATTAAGCAAAATAGCTAATCTTCAATTTGTTTTTTCATGGGTAAAATCAGTTCAGCTGTGCTAATCTGTAAGAAATACTTTATTACTCATCAGTAAAGCCGAGATGGCCCAGTGATAAGAACGCGTGAATCTTAACTGATGATCGTGGGTTCAAACCCGGGCAAGCACCACTGAATTTAATGTGCTTAATTTGTGATTATAATTCATCTCGTGCTTGACGGAATAGCCCTACGGAGTTAAAAATAAAATATCGATGCATTATATTTGCAAGGGTTGTGTTAGATTGAAAACATAAAACTAGGGGGGTTCCCAGTACCCTGGGATTCCTCCCTAGCGAATGGAGGCCTGCATAGGCGGGCCGGCCGTCGGATCGTCACGGTAGCATGCGCAAGCGATCCCGTGGCGCTCCCGTTAAGACGGGAAGGGTACGGCTGGTTTATTAGTGGTTATTCCGATGACCGGAGCGCACTTGGTGCCTTGGACATATGGCGAGCCCCACATACCCCCCCCCCCACTGTTCCCGTGGAGAAAATGCGTAATGCGTTTTTCCAGCGTTAAAAAAAAAGAATGAAATGCCCTCATATTTTTGTAACGTTATTACAACAAATACTGTATAATTAATTAGATTACACAAATATAGTGAGAACTTTGTTTTAAAATCTAAAAGTTTTATTTTTTTATAGCGGATACAGATAAATACAGTTTGAGCATATTTCTCAGTTCTTTGTTACCGAATTTTCCATCCATGCTCAATTAAAAAGTTCAATTGCTTGTGTGAAAATAATTCACCTATACAATTGGCAGATATATTTTGTAGTCGAGTGTGACAGGTTAGTTATGGAGACGCATATAGAATATCAACTTTTCGATTAGTACATATCAGTTTGATTTAAGACTCGGATCGTACATATGATATTTTTATTTTACTTTGTGGTAGAGCTTTGTGCAAGCTCGTCTGGGTAGGTACCACCCACACATCAGATACTCTACTGCAAAACAGCAGTACTTGGTATTGTTGTGTTCCGGTTTGACGGGTGAATGAGCCAGTGTGACAGGTACAAGGAACATAATATCTTAGTTCCCAAGGTTGGTGGCGCAATGGCGATGGTTTTCTTTAAAGAAATGTATAATGTCACTGTCTATGGGCGTTGGTGACCACTTACCATCAGGTGGCCCATATGCTCGTCAGCCTATCTATACTACAAACATACTATTTTTGTATAGAAATGATCATTATAAGATGTAATATCAAACTGAATAGTTTACTTATTGTATTGTCAGAAACACAATAGAGATAGGATCTCGTGTAATGACATGATCGAATTATATTCGAATGGGAACTGACGCTAGCAACAAAGAAAACTGGTCCTGTGCGAGCCGGACTTTCGTGATGTGGGTTCCTATTCCATTGGTATTTATTTTATTTAAAATATATAGAGAGACTGGCAGACGGGCAATAATGTTACGTGGTTACTGTCAAATCGGAATATAATTAAGCATTGATGTATGCCGTTAGAATATCATCATCGGTTTTGACTAGCCTGTTGGTGTGGTTGGTGAGATACTTGCCTTTCACGCCGCAAGTCGTGGGTTCGATTCCCACCCAGGACAGATATTTGTGTGCATGAACATGTCTGTTTGTTCTGAGTCTGGGTGTAATTATCTATATAAGTATTTATTTACAAAAGAAAAGTAGTCTATGTAAGTATATCAGTTGTCTGGTTTCGATAGTACAAGCTCTGCTTAGTTTGGGATCAGATGGCTTTGTGTGAATAATGTCCCAGGATATTATTATTATTATTATTATATGTGATGAAGAGGTCGTACTTAGACGGGCTTGCACAAAATCCATCACTAAGTAAGTAAATACGATGGTATATAAGATTCCATATCCTAGTATATAATTGAAATATTTGTTACAATTATTTAAAATACGAATTAGCATTTATATTGGGTGTTTTTCTTTTAGCTTAGGCTCTAAAATTAAAGGTATTTGGACGCTCAATGTTCAGATAATGTATTTAATTTAACTTAAGCTATATCTCTAACGATATCAGATGGGTAGATCAGAACAGACTGACCTTTTATTGGTTATATACTGTTTCATCAATTTTGTAATAAGTTACCTGCATATATTTAAAATAGGTCTGTAGTGTTTCGAGAGATCATAAGAAAATGGTGTATACAAATCTAAAAGTATCAAATCTTATAATTAATGATTTCAACTACAATATACCTACTATCGTTATTTGTAATTTTAAAAAAGCTGGGGTCAATTCTACTAACAAATTGTCACTTTATCGAAATCGAATCGAAGCGGGATCGTTATCCGTTTTCTATTTCTTTATTTGAATTATCGACTATTGACATAATAGTTAACAATTAAGTTTGATTTTGACATAACGGTATATTATGTTAACAACATATCGGTTTAGTTCCGATCCGAATAAATATAGATTTGTCAAAGTTCGATCGAAATTGAATCGGGAACGTAACGTAGGTAAATAATTATAGATTAGTAGAATTCGGCCCCGGTACCTCTGTGTCTGTACGATCTCGATATCCCACGAGATATTTCAATTTTCATTATCTATGGATTAGTGTATGGATATTCGATCTGTCTGACATTAATTACCGTGGAAGGACAGATAGACAAGCCGCCTTATAATAAACGTTTTGTTAATATCATTGTGGGTGAAATTTATGGGTATAATAAAATCGAGATGACGCAGGATTGCCTTTGTCGTTACGCCTGACGACAGATGGTTTAAACAAAATTTTTGAATAATATAAAACAAAATACATTTTGTCTACATTTAGTAATACTTCTTATTTACATAAGGACGTAAGTACACTGTGCCAATTAGCCAAAAGGCCGAGAAGCGATATTTAAGGGTACATGAATCAAAATTAATCATATCTACAGTACAAATCAAAGAACGCGTACTTGTTTGAATGACCGCAGGGAATGGTACCATCCGGTAGGATCACAAAACATAATAAAGCATAAATAGACTCGCAATTCCGCGTCTTAAATTCATAGTTGTATTGTATTTAGATCAAAGGGATTTCAAGTATGTATGTTATTAAATTGTCTCGTTACTGTCGTGGCTACTCATGAAGTTATTGGTTTGGTCGCAATAAGCAATTTTTCAATAACATACATGGGTGTGGTAGATGGCAATGTTACGCCTGCTTTAAAAAGTAAAGCCGTTTATCCTGCAACTGATCTCTCGTTTAATGTCAAATAGTCGTTCTATGGAATTATGGTTTACTCGGTGGTAGAGCTTTGTGCAAGCTCGTCTGGGTAGGTACCACCCACTCATCAAATATTCTACCGCAAAACAGCAGTACTTGGTATTGTTGTGTTCCGGTTTGAAGGGTGAGTGAGCCAGTATAATTACGTAGGTTGGTGGCGCAGTGGCGATGTTGTTATTTTTAAGAAATGTACAAACCACTGTCTATGGGCGTTGGTGACCACTTACCATCAGGTGGCCCATATGCTCGTCCACCTACATAATTACAAAAATAAGGGAGTGAAAGGATAATGATTCAACCTCTAAGCCAAGCTTATAGCTGATTTATTTATTAAAATGCATTAATATAAATTTTGGAACATTATTTTGGCGATATCTATGGGGCTTGTACTAGAATCAGATTAATGTTATAACTAAGTAAGTTTTATTTGTATTTTTTCGAATTCACGTAAGAAGTAATTATTCATTTTACTAAAAAACTTTTCATTTTACACAATGATAATACACAAAACTTTGTCTTTGATTGTATTGAGAAGTATTTCATGATATCAAGCGTTAAGCTAATAAATTACTGAACACATTGGAGAATCGATTTTCAAATTAAGTAAAAGGAAATATTCAGGCAAATAATTATTACTCAAATTTATGAGCTGTGATAACGAGTGGGGGCTTTGCCATAAAATTACCATAGAGGAAGGAAAAGAATGTTATTTCACATTTGAATGGGCGCTATTAAACTTTTTCTTGTGAAAACGGTTTGTGGAACAGGAAAAGGTTAATTATACGCACCGCATGAACTATGACACAGTGGTGAGATCGCGTAGATCTTAACCGAAGATGCGGGTTCAAAGTAGTGTTGCAGAACAATCGATAGTGTGACTATCGATAGATGACCTGGAAAACTATTTAGGATTTCGATAGTACTAACGAAAGTATTGACTTGTATCAATACTGTCGATACTATCGATAGGTTTTGATTAAAACTAACAGGATAGGACGGCAATTTGAATTTGAATTTGAATTTGACCGAAGTGAGATGAGACATAAGACTAAGCATACCGAGGTAGACAGTATAGCCAAGACCAAAATTAATAACTTTAATTTTAGCACGAAAATGAGTATAATGTCTTAACATTTTGTGCATGTGTCACACGTGTGTGTGTGGGTTGGCCTCGTTGCTATATTAGCTTATGTAGCTGATCATGTTGTCCCATGTTATAATCTTGCTAAAATAAAATTATTTTTTTTGGGCTCGGCTATACTATCTACCGCGGAATATATACCTAGTATCTATATGTGTAACTGTGTGTGTTGGTACACATGCACAAATGTTAAGACATTATAATCCTTAAAGGAGAAGGACGAAGAACTCAATCCGACACTCCATTATGACATTTAAACGTAGTCGATGGTATTTATTATATTATGCTGTAAATATATCATTAAATATATATTAATAGCATAATATAATAATTTGCAATCAAATTGAATAGGTACCCTGTACTTAGTACTTGAAAATCTCAAATGCTACGGTATTATAAAAACTATATTTTTTTTATTGAACGATTTCAATTAATCTAATAATGATATACACTGTTTACTGCAAGCTCAGTGACAATATCAATCGACGAGACGCAGCAACAATCAAAATTCCTTTCGTACATGATCGTACGTGACCTCCGAAGTATTTAAGCATAGCAGGAAGGCGTAATGATCACTGCTTGATCTAATATCGATCATTAGGTTAATTAGTTATAAGCTTAGCTCGTAATAATGACTGCTTGATCTAACATCGATCAGAAGTCATCCAATTAGTTTAGTTAGTCATAGTTTTAGCATGTAATGATTTTATGACTTCTTGATCTAACATCGATCAGTAGTCACCTAATTAGATTAGTTAGTTATAATTTTAGCTTGTAATGAGTATTACTTGATCCAACTTCGATCGGTAGTCATTAGTTTAATTAATACTTTTAAATCAATAAATTAATTTAAGGCTGCACTCGACGTAACTTATGTATAAGTATATTTGGATTGGATGGATATAGAACCATGTCGCATTGATGGTCCTCCAGATCGATTTCGGTCACGGCGCCCAATCTCATGAGAGATTAGCCAACTGCGCAGGACATATTATAGTGCACAAGTGTGTGCACAAACACAGGTGCACTCTTTATTCCCTAACCCTTATAACCCGATGGGACGGCAATCCGACACGACCGGAAAGAGTTCAGGCTTAACGTGCTTTCCGAGGCACGGGAGTGTACACACTTCCAACCTCCAGACTCAGGGCTGCTACTGAGAATTTTCGACGGAAAATCTCAATAACATTTTATTGGTCCGACCTGGGATTTGAACCCAGGACCACCGTGTCCGCGACCTTACATGTAGCCACTGGACCAACAAGGCAGTCATCTCGCATTAACCACCTGGTGGTAATTGGTGAGTCTACCCATAGACATTGTACGAAACATAAATTACTCATAGTTGGATTATTAATTAATAATTAAATAAACTATGTAAGCAAAAATATAATCTTGTTCAAAAAGGTTATATAATTATATTATATTTATGAGCCGCTGGCTGGTGATAATAGAATCTGTCAATTTTAAATGTCAATGGAGAATATATCTCTTTTAAAACGAAGTCGCTCCTTTTATTTTCCCTAACCTCCTATACTCCTCAACAACAATGCCCTATCAAAAACAGGGTCCAAGATATTACGTTCTTTGTGCCCGGAAATCAGCTGGCTCCCTCGTATTTCTGTTTGACGGTAGAATTATTTTAGTCATCAATCAATAGGTCGTAAGTACCACGCCACATATTTAACCGATATATGCCCAGAATGCTTGCTGATGACACGTCCTTAATTTTCAAAATAAAGAGACGTTTATCAATATATGACGACGTGAACAATGCTCTCTCTGAAATAGTACATTGGTTTAGTGTTAATAATTTACTGTTAAACAGTAAAAAGACTAAATGTATTAAATTCACGATTCCTAACGTGAAATTTGTAAAAACTAATGTACTTTTAAATGGGGAAGCATTAGATTCTGTAGAAGCAACAGAATTTCTTGGTATCACCATAGATTCTAAGCTTCAATGGGTTCCTCATATTATTAAATTGGCGAATAGACTCAGCTCTGCAGCATTCGCGGTAAAAAAATTAGAATGTTGACTGATGTAGATACAGTATAATGTCTTATGGCATTCTACTCTGGGGCCATGCTACCGATATTAATTCGATTTTTGTACTGCAGAAGAGGGCTATTCGTGCAATTTATAACCTGGGCCCAAAAGATTCACTAAGATGTAAGTTTAAAGAAATTAAAATAATGACTGTCGCTTCTCAATATATATTCGATAATGTTATGTATGTACGCAAAAACATAAAATATTTTCCCAGGAATTGTGACGTACATACTGTTAATACCAGGAACGAGTATAAACTTACAACCACTGTTACCAGATTACACAGGGTTAGTAAGTCTTTTATGGGACAATGTGTACGCTTTTACAACAGGATCCCAGAAAGCGTTCAAAAATATTCAATTGTGAAATTTAAAAGAATTGTTAAGGAACGCTTGTGTGCAAAAGGATATTACACAACCAATGACTTCTTAGAGGATTGCACACCTTGGGAATGAAACGATCGCCTCCAGGGTATTTAAAAAAAAAAGTCAATTGTCTATATTGTAAAGATGAGAAAAAAAAATCCCGCTGAGTTTCTTTCGCCGGTTCTTCTCAGGTCGGAGGTGTTTGTTTCCGAACCGGTGGTAGATTTATGACAATCAATAAGTAAGTGTAATGCTTGAATATTGAATAAAGATCTTTGACTTTGAATGAGTAATTTTGCAATATTTATGTAACACGTACAACCTGTGTTGTTCGAAAAAAACGTTTTATATTTCTGGTGGGAAAGGGTGAACTTTGAACACAATACCTTATTTATTCATCTTCCTGTAATATCTCAGACACGTTTTGGGGAACAACGCAATTGTATCGTGTATTGTGATAAACATGCGATAAAGATATGAGATGAAATAGGAAAGGAATTTTATTGAAACTTATTTTCGAGTAAACCCATTTCTTATATATTTATTGATCATCATTTATATATATATTTATTGCTCATTTCTTATATATATTTACTTTTAAGAAAACTTAATTTTTTTTTTTAATAGTTTCATTTCATTTTACTTGTAGAATTACACTCTGACCTCTCAACTTAAAACTTGGCGGTCATTTAAGGTAGACTTGCCAATAGTCAACTCTGCAGAACTTGTGCATTAAAGTATATAAGTGTATGAGCAAACAAAAGGGCTCTCTTAATAAGTATGTGACAGTTAAGCTACCACCGATACGTTCACATAGTAAAGTAAAATAACATCCAACGGAAATTTCCCACTGTTGGGCATAAGCCTCCTCTTATCGTAATAAGGTTTTGAGCTTATTCCATCCAGTGGATATTTATAGGAAAATTCATCCGACATATTGTGTACCTTTCATCTATAAAAAAAACCTAGTAACGTTCAAAATAACTTTTTATTGGTCCGGGATTCGAACCTAGGACCCTGAGGTATGCCTTATAAGTTAGCTACTAGACCAATGAGTTATTACAGAATAAATTTCAAATGGAAAAGTATTGAGCGAAATAAGAATGAGAGCAGATGTGCCCATCACCTTTCACTGCCTTACGACGTATCCAAATCACTCTTTCGTATTATTCGAATATTGTATCCATTGAAATTATATTTTCCTTTAAAATACAGTTCATATTATAGTATGGTATACCTACAGCTACACAAATGTAACTAAAAATATAAATATTATTTATTCAATTCAATTTCAAACGTAGGGCTATTTAATTCCGTAAAATTGTATCAATTTTTACGAATGGAAATAAAAGTAACTCCGGTCCGGTCTCCTAGATCGTAGTAGAAGAAATAGGCTGACAACTAAAATAAGTATAATTTAAAAAACAAACAAAAAATTCATATTTATTTTTTAAATACAACAAATTAATTATTTAAATAAGAATAATAATGAGAGTACTTATATTATCACCTAAACCTATAAGAGCTTACTTCGTATCTCACTCGTAAAATGTCGAAATATGATATAACGCGATTCGCTATTGAAGGTTCCTTAAAATGTTATTAACGCCAATGTTAGATGTCTGACATCTCCGATCGCGTTACATTTATAACAGGCGGCCCGAAGCTTACCGCAGAAACGGTCATACAATTTCAAAAAGTGTTATGCGACATTAACCACAGTAATTAAAATACAGCCGTGCGAGCAATATAATAAAACCCTTTTTTTAAATCGCGTTGTCGATTCGAAAAGGGTTATGTTTAATTTTACAAAATTTTTACTTAGGTAGTTATTTACAAAATTAGAATAATATGTATGTATTTAATTGTTACATACTTCTGTAATTTAATAAGAAGAATAATTATAGGTACACTTTTAATATACTAATAACATAAGAATGAATACTTTCTATATGAACGCGATTTCAATTATAAGATATATATAATTTGTACGGTGTATATTAACCCGTATTTTAATTTTGAAATATCATATGATGCAAACATTGTAACTATACCGTAGTGAAGTTGCAGCGAATCGCGCCGCATCGCGTCGCTGTTTTCGCTCATCAATATGGCGGTAAGAGGAAGCGGGAGGAAGGGAGCCTAGTACCCATGTGAAAATACGATGAGAACAGTCGTGATTGTCGCATTTTATTTAAAGTAGAATTAACGTTTATTGTTATTTTATTTACATTTTCATGTCGACACATAATAAAGTTTTACGTCGACAGGCGAGGCAAATTATTTATAATGTAGCCAAGTATATGCAAAAGGAGAAGGATGAAGGTGTCATAAACGCCAATCAGGTGCAGCATCGAACTGCTAACGCTACAGGTACATCCGTACGAACAGTGCGTAATATTTTATCCGAGTGTAAAAACTCGGATATATCCGTTTTACGTACCCCAGGGAAGAAAAGGGTTAAGTCAAAACCGATTACCGGTATGGATCATTTTGACAAAGGTATCATTAAACGCTGCATACATAACTTTCATGTGGCTGAGAAAGAAATGCCTACTTTAACAAAATTGCTAATTAAATTCCGCAGAGACATACATTTCAAGGGCTCTTCAGGTAGCTTGAGCAGAATAATAAAAGAGTTAGGATTTAAATGGAAAAAAACGGAAAACAAATTGAAGATACTCATTGAGAAGCATAGTATTCGCCTGAAAAGAATTGAATATCTACGAGACCTAAAAAAATACAGAGACGAAGGCAGAGAAATTGTATACGCGGGACTATCGAATGTACATGTTAAATATTCTCAACGGCATGGAGATGGGAGAGATTTGAAAGTATCCAATAATAGAGGACAGCCGATTATCGTCGTCAATGCGGGATCCGCGACTGGATTTCTACCTAACGCCTTATTTATATTTAAACCAGGCTCAAAGACCCAGGAAATGAACTTTACAAACTACAAAAAATGGTTGATCACCAAAATAATACCCAGTTTAAAAAGTAAGTCAGTCATCGTTTTAGATAGTACACCATACAACAATAAATTATTAAACCCCGCACCTACACCATATTCGAAAAAATCAGAAATGCAATCTTGGTTACAAAACAGAGCAATACCTTTTAAAAAAAACATGTTGAAACCACAGTTATATCAATTAATATGCGAGAATGATGATCATAATAAAACTTATATTATTGACGAAATGTTTAAAAAACACAATCACGTTATCTTGCGTGTACCCCCAGCTCATCCTGATTTAAACCCTGTAGACATAGCGTTGGATTCCGTCGGAGGATACGTCGCGGAAAAAAACACTGATAACAAACCAAACCACGCAATCGAACTTGTTAAAGAAAAAGTTAATTTAATAGAGATAAATGAATTGACGGACTTGTGTAAGAAAGTCGAATATATAGAAAATCAATATAGATCTAGCGATCATGTAATAGACGACATGACAGAGGAACTAACTATTTATAATGTCAATAGTTCAGAATCTGAAAGCGAATCGGACGTACTTAGTGACGAATCGGACTCGGATTTCGAACCAAGTACGAACGAAGGAAATGAATTGTTGGTAGAAAGAATTCCAAAAATTGAATCATCGAGCGATAGTGATTATTGAGACTATATAGTTATTTAAGATATAAAATACATGACAAAGACACGAAATTAAATTTAAAAAAAAACTTCAATATTGATTTGATCTTAATTGTTTTATTTTTTTAAACCTAATAGCGGTAACATTTATACTAGCTACCTAATTATTCGACTAGACATTGTATTAAATACTTTAAAAAAAAACTTGAAAATTATTTATTTTGATATTTTTTCATATTAATTCAATATTGCTCACATTTGAGAAATTGAAGTATTATTAAGCTAATTCATATTACAGTCAGGACTCCTCTGGTAAAATCTACTTAGAAATTACTAGCTTGAATCTTTCTAACACAAAAGAGTTAAAAAAAATTATCATGATAATAAAAATAATAGCTTTTAACACATATAATTTTAATTAGTGTTTCCAACATTAATACAGATATAACAAATCTACATAAGTAACACTACAAAATAGCCATCCTGTTTACTAAGGTGCCCGGACTAACAATTTTCTCTCGGACTACATTGAGACAATTAATTATAAAATATTGAATTAAATTTTTACATTAATACAATATGTATATTATAAACTGTGTTCATTTAGATGTGCAAATTATAATTTTAAAAAAAATCTGTATCTTATATATATTCAAATATTTTGTTACCAAACCTTAATACTTTGTACTGACATATTCCGAATAGGTGAGAGATCCAGTACTTATTACATAGTACACAAGAACTTAATTCCCAGTGCCAGTCGTTGCATTTATGATGTAATAATTATTATTTACAGTGCAAACATCTACAGCCCGAGACCACTTACCATTGTGTGGTTCAATTCCAATCTACATACTTTAATGTACTATTAATTTAAATATATATTAATCTAAAATCTTAAAATATAAATTAAGAAAAAAGACATCATATTAAACAATTGTGTCAACATAAATTTAATAAATTGAAAATGTTTTTATTCTCAATTCTTTATGATTTTTTTTTTGTTACTAAAACAAGTTACAAATAAAATAAATAAATAAATAATTTTTCAAATTATTTTTAAAATAAAAAACAAAATAATAAAATCAAGTCATTGGATGTAATATTTTTAAGTGTTTTATTACGAATGAAAATACAAAAATGTACTTAATTACATATTAAAAGCAATGAATAACAGCAAAGGGTAATTAATTTAACTTTTAATCATTGAAATGCTATTATTATAATAACAATTTAAATGGATTCATTAATTGAAACAAATATTACAAAGATTTGAAGGGTGTGTGAGCCAGTGTAATTACAGGCACAAGGGATATAATATCTTAGTTCCCAAGGTTGGTGGCGCATTGGCGATGTAAGTGATGGTTAACATCTTTAACAATGCCAATGTCTATGGGCGTCGGTGACCATTTACCATCAGGTGGCCTATATAGCCGACTGCCTTCTAACGCCCTAAAAAAAATAATTCATAATATATCCCTGAATATAATTTATTGTTTTTAATTACTGATTTCTATATAATTAGAACCTGTTTTCTATTGATCTCAATGTTAATAGTTTTATTAAGTTATACATCGAACAAGCCCAACTATCTACTGAGCAAGCATCATTAACTTATTATTAATAAAGCATTATTTACTATAACATATTTATAATAGAAACTTATTTAAAGTTAACTTACACAAATTAGTTTTTGATATCTTTTAATTGTGTTATTTTTTTATTTATACCAAATATTTTATGATTAGTTTATTTAGCAACCATCATAATGACATACTTGTTATGTTAGCCATTATGAATGCTATTCTTAAAGGGCTTCCTTATTAGTGAAGGTTCATGATTCTTTTCTTAACCTTTCCATATCACAAGCAAGCATACAGAGAACACATTTTTAAGTCCCAACGTCTAATATTACACAGCCAGTATATTATTTTGCTTCAACAAACACTTCATTTGCTTTGTGTTACCACACAATTTATTTAGTTGTATGATAATAAAGTGCACACATTCATCTTGTAATACATGTTTCTAATTATTTTTAAAGATTTAACATCATTTTTGTAACAACGCTGCTATGATGAAGAGCACTATTGGTATGCTCTGTTATATGTTACTTTTACTAGTTAAGTTCACAAACTTTTATACGTATTTTTTTATTATTTTTCTGTTAAGAATGATTTAAAGCTTATATCTTATATAAATACAAGTTTTAAGTTCATATAAACTTTAGCATTTGCTAAATATTATTCTTTCTAATTTGCAAAATGCTTGTAATTTAAGTTTACAATATTCGTATTTACATTTTGCCGGCTTTATTTTGCAATTTGATTTGACAGGTTACAGATAATAATAATATACTAGGTGCATACACAGATAACAATTACATTGAAATATAGTAGTTGTAATTTATATACATACATTTAATTTTCTTATTATTTTGTGTACAAAGTGTTTCATTTTTTGAATTAATATTAAAATAGAATAACGGTATTTTTTTTTAATTTTGGTATTGTAGCAGTTTTTAAATTATAATTACAATAACACATGTAGGAACATTTTAAGTGTGCAATGTTTAACATATTTCGTCGTGAGCTAAAATGCTATCTTATAGGAAACACTCTCAGGGTGGATGTCACTCAGGGCCCGAGACGGCTCAAATTTCAAGTCATGGCTAGTATTCGCCCCAACGCCCGATGACGCTACTAAGGCCAGTAGGTCCCAACAGCATACTCGTAGCTACATATAGAGGAAAAAGTGTTTTATTTCGGCTTGGTACTACCCCAAAGCGGTCTACGCATTACCGACACAAATTGAAACTGAGGCCATACGAGCTGAACCCAAATTAATTTTATTTCATTCGTTTTTGGAACGAAATTTATTTTACGCGGCTTACAGTAAAGTGAAATTGGCTTGGTCATGTCGTATAACCAAATAGCGTTAATCGTTATGCCTATCTCGAAAATGCTACGAAATGCGAGCGCTTCTGGAGGTAGGACCTATGTCGATTTTGACGGAAACGTAACAATTATTGTACTTTGTAGGCATTGACTAACTATAACGAATTCTTATATTATTTTAGGTCTGTATGATATTTAATTTTTCGATAATTTGTGATAGCTTCTGAAACTTTGCCACGGCAACGAGTCATCTATACTAATATTATAGAGATTTTTTGTTTGTTTCTTTGTTACGAGTTAACTTATAATTGCTCACAAAAAAGTCCGCGATGGTATATGCCTAACTATTATAGTTAGGCATAATAACAGCTTTTGTTTAAATTATTAACTTCAAATACGGAATCGAATAGTGGTGACATTGATATCATGATATTAATCCTTATCCATTTAAATGGTTTGATAATTATTAAGATTGATTATGTACATGTAAATTCCAGTTTAAATTATGTGGATCAGACTTTTCGTTTAGAAGTTATGATAGGTATAAAAATTCTCTAAATAAGAAAATTGACACGGTTTGACCAAACTGCATCTGTTCTGCGTTATTTTCTATTAACAAATTCTAATATACGTATTCACGTTAAATAATAGTTATTAATTTTTCGCGGACTAAGTCGCGGGCGAAGTTCTAGTTTAAATATAAATAATATAATTAGATACTTTAAAATATTATACCAATGTAATTACAGTACAATAGCAGCCTGTGAATGTCCCACTGCTGGGCTAAGGCCTCTTCTCCTCTTTTTGAGGATAAGGTTTTAGGCTTATTCCACCACGCTGCTCCAACGCGGGTTGGTGGAATACACATGTGACAGGATTTCAGTGAAATTTGAATCATGCAGGTTTCCTCACGATGTTTTCCTTCACCGTCAAGCACGAGACGAATTATAAATCACAGATTAAGCACATGAAATTCAGTTGTGCTTGCCCGGGTTTGGACACACGATCATCGGTTAAGATTCACGCGTTCTTACCACTGGGCCATCTCGGCTTTTTTTTAATGTAATTAAACAAAATTCACAAATTATTCCCTATTTATTCTCATCAAGAGGTGGTACCGAGTAAAACCTATCCGTTTCAATACACTTACTACATCTAAAAAAAAACACAATATCACGTGATCACTTACAGTACAGAAACGTTGCGTGATAATATTATTATAATATCTACTAAATTTATTTAAGACCCCAATTAGTGTATAGCCCTTATAGCCCTTAACCCTGTAAATTACATTACCCTCCAGTAATAAATAGTATAAAGTTATCATAATATCACCTGCTCTTTCTATTGTGTTAGAGAAGGACGGATAGAGAAATATCTACAGAAGTATTCCTAAAATGAAGGTCACGGATTCGTCTCGTTATTGGTGGTAGGTACACTGCGGTACGTACGTGCCTAGACGGTTAATATTTTAAGAAGTTAGAGAATTGTCAACGATGCTCGTACCTATTTAAATAATTCCTAGTAATACGTCATAACATTATTAGTTGAATTTTCAATTGATCATGTATTTTAATTGTCCTTTACTCCAAGATAATTCACATAAATATCTTTCATCCGACATTCAACGTCCAGTAAACATGAAATTTATTCTAACATTCGTCTTAATTTATTAATTTTATTGTAAGAAATAAATTAAAATTAAATTAAAGAAATATATTAAGTGTTAATTAATTAATTTAATAGAACACATTAATAATACAAGTATTAATTATTATGCTGTTATAGATATTATATTATACTATATTATTTTTAAATCTGATGGATCACATATATGTAATCTCATACGTGACATTGGAAGAATGTTTTACGCTCAACTAGGCCGTCGGTTACGTCTAGTTACGAAAACACGCCATCAAAAAGAAAAAAAAATTGTAATGATATGTCACGTGGTCGGAAGTTTATTATTGCTTGTAAGTACATAAAGTCGCCTTGTACTCGTAGGGTTTAGGTTATTTCCAGAAGGAAGGTATGCCTACTATCATATGCGATTTGCTTATAACTCTGCTATATTAGGTACTACAAACAGTTCTTGATGAATATTTCTTAATTTAAAATAAATCATTATTCCACTTAACTACGTATTTAAACCGATTTAGTTTTAGTGTCAAAGTCCACCGAGATTCAAAAATTTCTTTGCGAATCCATAAATATTATCATAGAGAATTCAATGATTTCGCGTCAATTCAATTTTAAAGTTTCTTATTTGTCTTTATTCCTCTTGTGGTAGGCATAGACTACAGTTACACTATTTTGATACACAGCAACCTGTGAATGTTCCTCAGCTGGGCTAAGGCCTCTTCTCTTTGAGGAGATTTTGGAGCTTATTCCACTACACTGCTCCAATGCGGGTTGGTGGAATACACATGTGACAGAATTTCAGTGAAATTTGACACATGCAGATTTCCTCACGATGTTTTCCTATATATAAATCACAAATTAAGCACATGAAATTCAGTGGTGCTTGCCGGGATTTGAACCCGAAATCATCGGTTAAGATTCACGCGTTCTTACTGGGCTTAACTTTTTTACTTTTAATTAATGCACGTGTAGTAAAGACTTTCCAGAAACATACATTCAATGTTAATTTATTTTTGTTCGGTTTCATACGAACGCAAAATATTACGAAATATGTTGCTATTAACTCCGTTTACGACCACCGAAGTTCAAGCAAGCATAAAGATAGCAATATAACGAGATTTTACTATGGAAATTATTTTATATGATAAAGTATTGTAACATATTTATATGACAGGGAATAAAAAATATAAAATAGGTGTAATATAAGAAGAATACAATTTATATTGTAAATGCGAAAATGAATTCGTTTTTGAATGAATGCTTTCACGTCCTAATTTTGCACACGCGTTGTTAATTGTAAAAGAAAAGGACATACGGACAGTGGAATAGCTACCACAGGGCCTCCTTAGCCGTGAGGGCCCTAAGGACAACATGTTAAAAAATAAATTTTAATCGTTATTTATTAAAATAGATTATATTAACTTTTTTTTTAAATGATAAATGGTATCTTAGTAAATTAATTATGAATATAAGCCACGTTGAAGGATTGGGGCAGGCGCCTGCTGCCATTATTCCTTAATGCAAAGCCACACCGGGGCCACTGAGGGTTCCTAATGGTCGCGTGCGATGGTGTGGGCTGAATATAGTACCTATATAAAGTAAGAAATTGCGATTCAATAGATCATTGATTGAATTTAAATTACGTAGTAACTTAAAGAACAGAGCATTATTTAAAACTGAAGTTTTAGAAGTAATAAATAGTATTTTTTAGCATACTTTAATGTGCCTTCGTGTTTTTATTACCAGACATAATCTCGATGTAAATTTTAGGATTATATTTGATACAAGTTTGCGTTGAACTCTAAGCATTAACTTATTATTAGAGGCCAAGGCCCCTATTCACTTTGAAATATAAGGCCATCTATCCAGGAGCGGTTATCGTAAAATTTTACGTTACACATGAAAACGACGCACACAAAACTGAACTTTGATACTGCTATTGCACCCAAGAAAGGTACAATTGAATAAAAAATTGTCAAAACAAAGATTTTTTTTTTACTTTTCTCTCATTATCCGACTGTTGCATATAATAGTTGTAAATCATGTTGCTTTGGTCGCCAAGCGAAGTAAACTGCACAATTGTAGATTTCGTTCCTATAAAACATATTTATTAATAGAGTAATTTTTTTTTTGAAGAATTCTCTTTCACTTTCACTCTGATGTAAATAAGCAAATAAGCCGAATAACAAATTAAGGGCGGCAAGACTTGATGAGATTTTTTGGGATGGAAATTGAGAGTTTAAGATCGAGCTCAGTGGCGTATCATTGGAGAGACCTATGTCAAACAGTGGACGGAAAAGTGTTGATGGTGGTGAAGATGATGAGCGATAAAATAAGAAAACGAACGATATTATATATTTTGAATGCTTTGTTAAGCTCATTATGAGTTATTTCTAAAAGTTTCTAATATTATCAAATATAAGGAGAATTTATATGTAAACTGTCTTCGTACATTAAATCTCTTAAGCTTTTGAATCCAAGATAACTCAAGTGACAGTGAAAAATTTATGGCAGACGGAATATAAAGCTTCGAATTAAACACAGACTTGAGTTATGAAAAGGAAAAAAACATTGAATGATAATATTATATGTAGGTATATAATATTTTGTATATATCATCTAATTATGTTGCGTGGGTCTATATGAGAGGTCGTGGTATTTACTTTATTTTATATAATTCAATCACCATTTATAAAACAAGTTTTAGATACATACGGCCAGAAATTAATTATATTTTAGTATGTTCTACAATCCAACAGAGTATAAATAAAAATATGTTCGTATCTGCGCGTGTATGTGTGCGTGCGTGAATAATTGTTGTAAGTTCTCATTTTTAGGTGATTTATTGATAGTTTTTTTTTGTTTATGTAGATATATAATCTTTATGTTCATTGCTTATATGTATGAATCATTCGTGATATGATTATTTAGTATATTAAGTAATTGTTTTCCGTGTTTGAAGTAGAAGTGTATGCTGCGTTCTCATGCTTGGAACATGAAAGTATATAGTGGATAACATTTGCATACAATACGTGGCATTATCCTCACTAAGTTTTACTTCGTCGCTGACTACGAGAAGAATAATAAACATTAATTAAACAAATAAAAATTGAGTGGTGCTTCTGGGTTTGAACCCAAAATCATCGGTTAAAAATCACTGAACCATCACGGCTTATACTCAACACAATTCACTAATTTACAAAATGAAATGAAACGTAAACCAAGTCAGCTTTCGTAAAGAAAATCGTAAGAACCGGCTCAGCTAACTTAGAATATATTAATAATTTACAATTAAATGTAGGAATAATAACGGACGGGCAATTCGATGTCGTTTTGAATGCCGGAAACATAACTTTAGCTTTTGTTTGGTGAAGCGGTAAGGGAGGTCGATACAGGGTGGGGAAAGTCGCGTATAAACGGAATCGTGACTCAATTATTCAGCTATTGTTCGAACATTTCGCGATCTTAAATATCTTAAATATCTGATGAAAGTTGAATTAGATTCGTAATTTACTTTCGTATCACAAGGATTTTTTTTAAATTTGAACAGGTTTTACTTTTGTCTTTTGATATTAAAGTGACGTGATTTTGATGGATAATCAAGTCACACAGTAATTACAGGCACAGTTATAATATCTTAGAATTAATTGAAGGTGAATACATCGTATCAGATGTCTCTGTCTTTCTAGATATAAACAAAAGAGGCTTCCAATTATTTTTGTACTAGCGTCCCTCCCCGGTTTCGCCCGAGTAGCAGAGTAAATATTCCCAAAAAAAGATCTGTCGTAGTATCAGCTTTTAGCCACAGTGGGCGAAAGCGGGGTCGCGGGGGCGCGCGGGCGGTTGCATCACGCGTTAGTATGATCGGTGTGGGACCGTTTGAATTTGTTTAGTGCGCGATGGTTTTAATTTTACGATAACTCCTAAGATATTAATTTGAATTGTGTTGTGTAAAGGGCAATTATAATAAACATGAAATGCTTAAAGTTAATAACGTATTTCATTTGATACGGATTAATATCATATCCGTTTTTATAACTTTTCAATTATCAAATTATTATGTAACCATTGTTTTAAACATTAAAGTGGGTATAGTTAGCTATCCTTGAAAGATAGACATATGCCATCGCACTTCGTACTTTTCTGTAGATCTATGAAAGGGGAACAATTTCACCATACATTATTTTGTTATATTTCAAAGGGATTTTACAGCGTTTTCGATAAAAGCTCCCAATCGGCTCGTTTTTTTCTGAGTTCTTCAACAATTATCGTCATATTTCAACAAATTTACAGAAAACATTAATGAATTATACACGTAAATCTTCCTCTTGAATCACTTTGTCCATTGGTGAAAACCGTATGAAAATCCGTTCAGTAGTTTTTTTAAATTATCGCGTTCATACGGGTGATTTTCAAAAATATAGTGTGCTAATATCGGAAATATTTTTCACAACAATACCATTGTGTCGTATTTTTCTCTATCGTATTCTATTCGCTCATAGGTTTGCTAGATCTCATATAGGACGCGACAAACGCAGTCTTTTCGCAGAACGGCTTTCATTTCTTTCAAGAAAGTTCTAAGCCGATATGCGTTATCCCATGAGATACTTAGGACGAAAGAAACGTGATCTCTTATGTTGTTACAGTTTTAGTACGCGCCAAGCCTTCCAAAAACTAGTAACATTCTAAATCTCATATTTGTTCAATATGTTTTTTGGTTTTATTTTTTTTTATAACATAGGCGGACGAGCGTCTGGTCCACCTGATGGTAAGTGGTCACCAACGCCCATAGACATTGGCATTGCAAGAGACGTCAATCATCGCTAACATCGCCAATGTGCCACCAACCCTGGGAACTAAGATCTTATGTCCCTTGTGCCTGTAATTATACTGGCTCACTCATCCTTCAAACTGGAACACAACAATCAAGTACTACTGCTTTGCGATAGAATATGGGATGAGTGGATGGTACCTACCCAGACGAGCTTGCACAAAGCTCTACCACTTAATATTAATATAAAGAACATACGTATCAATTTGTAGATAAATAGTCGTTTGTCTTTAATATCGAAGTGCCTAAAATGACAAGTAAGCCGAGATGGTCCAGGATACATGAATCTTAACCGATGATCGTTGATGAGGTTCAAGCCCGGGCAAGCACCACTGAATTTCATGTGCTTAATTTGTGATTAAGATTCATCTCGTGCTTGACGGTGAAGGAAAACATCGTGATGAAACCTGAATGTGTCATATTTCACTGAAATTCTGTCACATGTGTATTCCACCAATCCGCATTGGAGCAGCGTGGTGGAATACGCTCCAAACCTGCTCCTTAAAAGAGGAGAAGAGGCCTTAGCCCAGCAGTGGGACATTCACAGGCTGTTACCAAAATAAACAAGTCGAACCATAACCACAACAGTTAACAATCCAATATTATTGACCGCTATACTGCAGTTTTTAATCTAATCACAAACTTATTAATACGATTTCTATTACATTTTATGAGCTGCTCGCTCGCCGCCTGGCACTTCACTAGCCGTAAATAAAATATAACGTGTCTTAATTAAAAATTAATATTAAAGTGCCTTGTATAATATTTTTAAATGCCTTGTATTACGTGTTACTTCATTTAAAATGAAAAGAGCAGACACTAACTTCCACAATTAATTTTGTTCAGGTAAATCAGATTGAAGTTTTTGCATTTGTGGTAAAATACTTTTTAGTTCCCAAAGTTGGTGACAACAACGATTTAAGGAACGGTTAATATTTCTTACAGTGTGAATGTTTGGCAGTGATGACCATTTACCATTAGGTGACTAATTTTGCCATGGCTATTTCATAGAAATCCTTTGAAATTTTCATATAATAAAATAAATAAATCGCAAACATTGGTTTACGTTTCGCTGGGGGTTTATTTGTTGTATAAATACATCATTTACATGCTACCATTAATAAAATTTCAACCGACGTTCCGACCATGCATATTTTAATTAACAACATAATGTCGGCTTAACTCGTTTTTTGAGAGTATGACAATATTTTAATAAAAGTTACGGCGTTTTATATCGCGTAAAATGGTAAAGTCATCTATATTTTTTGCACAACGAAGCGTATCGTGTTTTTTTTAACGTTTATCATAACAGAAGAATATACATAAATGGTGTATGGTAATGGTGAGCACATTTGAAAAGTTTGCATTTGAATAAATGCAAATTAAAATTAAAGCTATAGATTTTTTGTGATCTTCTATCTGTGTTTACGATTCAGTGCCTTGAAAAGCATGTAAAACCTGTACTCTTTCGTGTCGGACTTGTTATACCATTTTATTATGAAAGTGAGACAATTGAGAGTGCACTTGTGTCTGTACGTGATACACTATAATATGTTCTGTGACCTGAAGAGGTCATGAGGACATCGCCATCATCTTCATTATCATCAACATAATGGCTGAGTGATCCACAGAAAATAACATACAACTTTTAGCTTTTAAGAGCTGCCTTAACATCAAGTGATCTATTTATTCGTCCATCTTAGTTACCAATATTTTTTGATGTTTCTGAATCGCGATATGTAGTTGATTTTTGTTATGTGTGTATGTATGTATCTTTATATGAATTTTATTTAAAACGATATAACTTATTAAGAGATGATTGTAGTTCTAGTTCATCTCGTTTAATTGATAATGCCTCCCCCGATTACTTCAGGCGTAAACAGATCTTTCGTTTTTCTAAATCAATGATTAAGCACATGAAGTTTCTGTCTAGGATAAGTAATTCAACCATATTACTGTGCACAACAGTCATCATAATTCGGGAGTAAAAGAGAAAATAAATTTAGGCAAGGATATATTTTGCCAAATTTATGGTATCATATGGATACTATAATATCATAATTTATGAGCTAGATAGCTTAACATCGTGTGACTCATTTATTCGTCCATCTTTGTTAGTAATAAACGTCAATAGATCCCATTTAATATTTTATATATGGAAGTGTATGTATATATATTATGTTATGTGTATATTCTAGTTCTAGTTCATCTCGTTTCATTCATCATTGCTCCGCCGATTACTTCGGGCGTAAACAGATCTTTCGTTTTTCTTCAGCAACAACTGTACGAAGTTCCAGTCTAGGAAAAGAAATTCATTCAATTACTTTGTCTCCGAGCATTCATGCTAAAAATACATTCCATTTCGCCGACGATAAAAAACGACTCTGTACGTCGTAACGAGTGTTTTATGAAAACACGAGGTTGAAAGAAATTTTCCTTACACTTAAAAAACCCTCCATAATGTTATTCTTAAGCATTATGCTAAATACCTACATTCCGGAATTAGTTTAACAACTCCAATTCCAGTTAAGAACTTCGAAACTTTTGTGTAATCATATTATGATTTAAATTGCGTTGTAAAATTTTGTAGAGTTTTTTCGTGAATGTACACATATATTATAATTGTGTCAATTACCTAAAATTCGTTGACCGTTTTTGTGACTCATTTTCATTATTAGTTTTCGCCCGCGGCTTTGCCCGCATGGTGGGGGATGGGTTAGGTACGCAGCGTCTGTACCCCTGACAACGTGTATGGAACAATTTATAATGATTGATTAATTAGTAATACGTGAACACCAAACAACAAAGTCACTTTTGCATTTATAATATTAGGATAAATAAAGTTTTTAATTTTTATATATCAGCAGTAATTACTTAATACATATTTTTGCTTTAAGCTAATTTGCCCTTATTTAAAACCGTTGCTTAGCGACTTTTTAGCTAAACGCATATTTATCTCTTTCTGTCATTATTGATTTGAAAAGCCGAGATGACCCAGTGGTAAGAACGCGTGAATCTTAACCAACGATCGTGAGCTCAAATCCGACCAAGCGTCACTGAACTTCATGTGCTTAATTTGTGATTTATAATTCATCTCCTGCTTAACGGTGAAAGAAAACATCGTGAGGACCTGCAAGTTTCAAATTCCACTGAAATTCTGTCACATGTGTATTCTACCAACCCGCATTGGAGCAGCGTGGTGGAATAAGCTCCAAAAACCTTCTCAAAAAGAGGAAAAGCTTACCCCAGCAGTGGGACATTCACAGGCTGCTACTCTACTGTACATTATTGATTTGACATTCGAAAGAAGAAGACATTACTTACTTAACTAAACGTCCGCCAAAGGTGTTTCACGTTAATTTATAATTAAAAAAAAAACAATAAACAGATATGGAGTAAAAAAAAAAAAAAAAAAGTAAAACGTAGTGTTGCAAATAAAATATATTTTCTCATCATTCCGTATACACGCCACGCACACATAAGCGAATATAGAGAGACTGGGTAGTGGACACAGCATACAAATCGGTCTTATCCCTGAGGCGCGCCAAAGGTTGTTATACAATAAAAAATAACCTAATTTTCTTAAAAAGAAATAATAACAGCCTGTATAAATCTCATTGCTAAGGCCTCCTCACGGTGAGGTTGTAGCTGAATCCACCATGCTGTTCAAGTGTATGTTGGTTTTTCTTCTTGCAATCACAATATCTACAGACGTAGATAACCACAGACCATCTTATTGCCAATTCGCTCGTCTTCGATATGAACATTTAAAAAAAATTATTCAGACTGAAATTCACTTCACTCTTCAATGGAATGTATTCTTTTTTTAAATTGATTTATATCGTGAATTATATAATGGATTAGTTAGTTTATCTTAACAATATAAAACATGTTTTGCTTGCTTCGATATGGGTTTGGGGGTCAACCTAGTAATTTTTTTTTTAAAGCATTGTTAGGCGGACGAGTATATGGGCCACCTGATGTTAAGTAGTCACCAACGCCCTTAGACATTGGCATTGCAAGAGATGTTAACCATCGCTTACATCGCCAATGCGCCACCAACCTTGGGAACTATGATGTTGTGTCCCTTGTGCCTGTAATTACACTAGCTCACTCACCTTTGAAACCGGAACACAACAATATCAAGTACTGCTATTTTGCGGTAGAATATCTGATGAGTGGATGGTACCTACCCAGACGAGCTTGCACAAAGTTCTACCACCAAGTAAATTACCAGATATTCTACTGATATTCTACGCGTGCTGGCTCTCGATGTCACCGCCTAACTCAATTCCATCGCGCACGAAGAAATTTGGCAACTCTTTTCTTTGTCGCACCTCTAAAACATGGAATTCGTTACCAGCACACGTGTTCCCCTCCTCTTATGACCCGGGTTCCTTCAAACGAGGCGTGAAGAGGCATCTTGCGGGCCGGCAAGGCGGGGGCGGCTAGTGCAAGTCATTCTTCCTGACTGCACAAGCCGTCGTCGCGTTTGGACTTTACTATCACTTACCATCAGGTGGAGTAGAGACATTTGCCGTCCCGGGTACAATAAAAAAAAAAAATGGTAATCATTAAGGTTCAGTGTAAAGAAAAGTATAAGTATAATACAAATATATTATAATACAAAGAAAATAAAATTGCGTGTGCATGTGTGTGTAGGTGTGCGTGTGTGCTTGACTTTTCTAATCCTTGTTTTGGCTATTTTCTTGTCATCTAGTATGTGACGTAAGTTATTCTTTTTTATTCCTATTCACAAAATAAAATGTAAACAAACAATAACTTTAAAAAATCGAACACACGTAAGATATCGTTCACGTCACCTCAAAGGGTCTTTCGTAAAAAATGTTATTATCAGCTTTGGAAACCCATCGAACTGGGACAAAGAGATTCAACCTGTGATCTTCATTAACGGACAAAAGGCGTAAATTAGTCAGCTCCATTACTTAGTCAAGTCGAAAAGTTCGTAATACCTGAGTATTAAGGATTGTATACACGAACTTAATATAAGGCTATGTACATTATAGTACTTTTTACTTGATTGTAACTTAAATTTATATATTTATTTCGTATATAGATTATTATGTTCCGTTGGACATTTAAGTGAGATGCGCAGAGGTTTTTTTAGCGAAATTTAGCTATTTTAAATAGACTTTTAAGCAATTTTGAGTCATTATTTTATAATATCTTATATGAACCCAGGCTTTGGGGTTTGCGGTCTTCTATCTAGCCACTAGACCAACGAGCCAGTCAAACATGAGTATTATGAAATCAAATAAAAACTAATTTATTTTTTAAACGTCACACTCCACTTAAGAGAAACTCGCACTTGCTTCGCTTAACTACATTGGTGTATATGATTCTTTAATTCGATTAATACATCACAAAAGAAGGCTTTGTGCCATTGCTTGCCATTCGTTTTGCATAATTATCGCTGGCATGTTAAATTAAATTTGACGTCATAAGTTTCATTTTACATTATCGTCTTTATTATGTAAAATTTCATATAAAAAAAATCAATCTATATTCAAATTATATAAAATATTTTTAAAGTGGATTGTGTTGATAATTTCTAAAATTGTAGGTATTTTTAAGTACAGCAAACAGGCTTGTTATATAATTTCTATTGTTATTTATACGCTTAAATACCCGTTGGTCGAGTGGGTAGCATATAAGACGGCAGGTTTAAGTTCCGGGTCGGACTATTCCATCAGTATATTCTCTGTAGCTGCACAGTTGTATTACACTCGGTGGTAGGCTTTGTGCAAGGTCGTCTGGGTAGGTACCACCTACTCTTCAGATATTCTACCGTAAAACGGCAATACTTTGGATTGTTGTGTTCCGGTTTGAAGGATGAGTGACCCAGTGTGACTGCAGGCACAAGGGACATAACATCTTAGTTCCCAAGGTTGGTGGGGCATTGGCTATGTATGCGACGGTTAACATTTCTTACAATACCGTTGGTAATCACTTACCATCAGGTGACCCATACGTTCGTCCGCCTACTAGTAGTTACAAAACTGCGCTTTTGTTGCATTCTTTTATAACGTTTATTCTATACAATATTGTATACACATTTCTTCATTTTTCCGTCATAGCGAAATGAGTACTTACAGTACAGTACCCTTAGGACGTTCGTCTCACTGGACTTAGTTTTCTCAAATGATTTTCGTTATTCAAAAACGTCCATAATGATGATGAAAATTGGTACACACAAAGAACATGTGATGGCGCAAATGATAGGCCATATATAAGATCGGTAAACCCTACGGTATTTTATGAAAATAATTTCAATTTTTATTAATTATACGCGGGTGAAGCCGCGTGGCACAGCTAGTTACCTATAATTGTGACAAAAATATCCCGCTGAGTTTCTATCGCCGATTCTTCTCAGGTCTGAGGTGCTTATTTAGAGGTGATTTATGACAATCAATAAGTAAATGTAACGCTTCGATATTGAATAAAGATTTTTGACTTTGACTGAAACTTCCGAAGATGACACTAGTGGACCAGTAGAGTCAACTATACAAAATTCAGAAAGAAAATCCTATGGGACATAAGTCCTTGCTAAGAATATAGTGGATCTCATAGAGGGTTGATAGTTCAAATAAGATTATCAAAGTCAACCTCGTATCGGCAAACGCCTCGTAAATCTTATAAAAGCTGAATGAGGGTTAAATTTGTTTATTTATTATTCTGACCTCTGAAGTTCTGCGTCAACAAGTTTGTTTAACGTATGACCATCGTTCTCGTTTTATTTGGTTCCTATAATTCAATGTACTGTTTTGTTATCTGTATATTTTGTTTCCGCATTTGTTTATGATTTAAAAAAAGAATGCAAAATATGAGATCAATAAAGACATTTAAAATTATAATAAATTGTTAACATTCTCCTTTTAGTAATTTGATATAAAAAAACTTAGCTCAGGAAAGACACATCTAGATCCACCGCTGCCAAAAGTGTTGACATAAACGCTGTTAGACCTATAATTGTCTACAGATACACAACAGGCCTATATATAATATGTAATTTATTTGCATTTTTTTTAGAAAAAATGCTGTTCACTTGGTGGAAGGGCTTTGTGCAGGCTCACTTGGGTAGGTACCACCCGTTCATCAGATATTCTACCGCAATACAGCTTTACTTGGTATTGTTGTGTTCCGGTTTGAAGGGTGAGTGAGCTAATGTAACAGGAACAAGGGACATAACATCTTAGTTCCCAAGATTGGTGGCGCGTTGGCGTTGTAAGCGATGGTTAACATCTATTACAATGCCAATGTCTATGGGGGTTGGTGACCACTTACCATCAGGTGGCCAATAGGCACGTCCGCCTCCCATTGTTAAAAAAAAAAACCAGCAAGGCCGCAAACAATTGATTGTAGGCAATATTTTTTAGAAAATACATTTCTTTGTAAAATCTTGCGGGCTCCACCAACACTACTCCTCCATTAACCACGTCTGTGGCTAGAATAACAATGAATTTAAACTGTAAAGGGCTCGGCCCTTTTAATACGTATTTTTAAATATATTTTTTTAATGATAATTCAAAAAGTTTTAAGGCCATGAAAATTCAAATGAATTTTGACAGCTTAAAAACGCTGATTTTGTATAACATACAAATAAATCAAGAATTATTAATTAATTACATTTACTAATGAAACGTAACAAGGGTTGGCATGGTTGGTAGATGACTTGCCTTTTGCGCCGCAGGTCGTGGTTTCGATTCCCACCCAGGACAGACATTTGTGTGCATAAACATGACTGTTTGTCCTGAGTCTGGGTGTAATTATCTATATAAGTATGTATTTACAAAAGAGAACTAGTATATGTATATAGTATATCAGTTGTCTGGTTTCCATAGTACAAGCTCTACATAGTTTGGGTTCAGATGGTAGTGTGTGAATAATGTCCCAGGATATTATTATTATTATATAACTTTATATATAATATACAAAATATATATAACGTACATAGCCGTTATATCGTCAGGTGGTTTGCCACATCATACAAGCTCACACATTTATGCCTAAGTACGATTAACATGTCGTACCGTCACAAAACCGTGCCGTGAACCACAAGCCTTAAATTGATAAAATATTATATAATGTAGCTGTTAAATATAAGGTTATTATTAAAATTTTACGCCAGTTTCGATATTTAATCAGCGAGTTCTTCACATCATTGATGTTATTACAAAATGTTTTTAGAAATTGCATCGCAAAAATGTATAATCTCAAATAACTCTTACCCCTTCTTCGTATCTCCTAGTATTTTTTAATTTAAACTTGCGATGAAACGAATAATTCGCTCATAAATATATTTTTTTTTATCTTAGCGAGAATGCCCGAGGCTCGAGATATATTACGACCGCGGTAAATGGGAAAAGTTATGGATGAAAGTTAGCGGGACGGTGGTATCGTTCTGACTAATGATAGTAATTGTGTAGAATAACCAGGAATCGTTGGGGGAAAGCGTATTTTGGAGAGAAACTGGACTAATGGACGGCCCTGTGCTCACCTAAATTATAGCCATTGCTGTACAGGCATAAGAATTGTACTGTATTTTTTCATTTCTAATATACTAATGGTTCATACTAACAGCCAAATTGTTAATGAAAAAAAAGTATTTTTATTTTAAACAGAAATATTAAAATACTAGCTGTGCCCCGCGGCTTCACCCGCGTATAATTAATAAAAATATAATAAATTGTTATATTACTATAATAACGCGCACACACACACATAACACACTGGTAAGAAATACGTGAATAACGATTTGAAATTAATTTTCATATGATACCGTATGGTTTACCGATCTTACATATGACAACATTTGCGCCATCACATGTTCTTTGTGTGTACCAATTTTCATCAGGATTGGTTTTGAGTTATAAGAAGACATACAGACAGACAGACAGACAGACAAAAATGAAAAAAATTGCATAATATGAATCACTGCATCATAAAACGATTATTTATCACAAAATTAGGTGAAAAAAAATGTACAGACATAACCATATATCATAAATCTATTTATATAGTAGTATAGATAATAAATTCAATAATGTCGGCTTCATTGTAATTCATTGCATTAATCGAGAATAACGATGAAAGAATATAAGTATTTTTATTGCCTTAATACTGGGACTTATTGCATTGACAGTTAAGAGTTAGTTATTATAATTATATGACATGCGAGACTGTGGTGCTGTCATTAATTTGACTATTGAGGTAATTGACTTTGAGAGACTACTTGAGACGAGAGTGATAGCAGACTTTTTGTTGATACGAGTATATCACTGGCGGAACGTCAAACGGACAGCCATATATCGTGGTAGGACGTCATCGACGGATCGCCGTTTATTAATTTTAATTACGTTTGAATAATTATTCTTTAGTTTGGATTATAAAATAAGATGGATTTACTTAATGTCTCTGTGTACGTTATGTCTGTACTGATACGCCGATACATGTTTAGTTTATATGTAACAAAAACCCTGTCCGACCCGTGAACTGGTTATCAGGTATCGTTAGTCGGTTCTATTTATGTAAACATTTCGAAAATTCTAAAAAAAAAAATACCCATAAAAAATATTAATTGTCATTTTCAATTGTGCGCCGCGCCTGTGTTGCCATGTAATTTTCGTTATTTAAGTAAATTAAATTTTTTTTTGGGGTAATTTTTTTGCTTAGAATTATAAAAGTTCACGGGTCGGACGGGGTTTTTGTTACACACTGTAGTAAATGTTTTTAACGATAATTTACTGATAAAAAAATGACTATACTTTCTCAATTTTTAATGCTATATGCTATGCTCCTTGTAGATGCAGTTTAAAAAGCATTTACATAAATTAAGCCTATTTACAATATCTTTAGTCACTGTTTTCTTGGAAGTGATGATGGCGGAGTCATGTTTGAAGAAGTTTAATTAAAATCTGAACAGATAGTATAAGATTGTTTAGTGTCAATAGGAAATAAATTGAAATATCAAACTACAAATAACACCAATTACTCCATTCCCAACTGTGTGATTTTATTGATTGCGAGCATATAGCAGGCCGTAAATAAACCGTTCGGAATATACCTAAAATCTGGGTCTTTTTGACCGAGTATTAAAAATAGCAAGGAAATTAACCCTCGACGGCTGGGTCAGTCCCAATCGAGAACAAATGGTGCGATTGACCTGCAAATCGAACTTTAGGGTCATTCGGAGTTAATTGCCTTTATCGTGGAATGATTTTTTTATTTGTTAAATGTCACACTGCTTTTGTATTAAGGGGATTTAGAAAAGTGGGTTTTTATTTTTATTATTTTAATAAGATAAGGGTAGTAATAATCGTGTTTGCTTCTTGAGAGTTCATACTTTATTCATTGTATTTTTTTTTATAGCGTAGGTAGGCTGACTAGCATATGGGCCACCTGATGGTAAATGGTCACCAACACCCATAGACAATGGCATTGTAAGAGATGTTAACCATGGCTTACATCGCCAATGCGCCACCAACCTTGGGAACTAAGATTTTATGTCCCTTGTGCCTGTAATTACACTGGCTTACTCACCCTTCAAATCGGAACACAACAATACAAAGTACTGTTGTTTTGCGGTAGAATATCTGATGAGTACCTACCCAGAAGAGTTGCACAAAGCTCTACCACCGAGTAAAATGTTAATTCGACTAACTAAGATGTTAATTTAATGATAATTTCATTTGTTTTGTTACTGTTCATATAAAAAATAATAAAAGGCAAAGTTACGTAATATCTTTATTTAATATTAAAGCATTACACTTGTTTATTGATTGTCAACTTTTTATTTTTATATGATAGATAGGTAGAGTGCTACGTCAGTGGGCCACCTGATGCTAAGTCTTCACCACTGCTCATCGGTGCTATATAATCCTTTTCATACATCGCTAATGCTTCACCAACTTGCGCAATTGTCTAGGATATTACTGCAACGATAATTTTCAGTACACTCACACCTTAGGCTCACTCACACTTCAAACTGGAACACAACAATACTATGTATTACAAACGGTTGTCGTGTGGTGAGAATATCTGATGAGTGTGTGTGATTGGTGTACCACATGAGCTTGCAACAAAAACACAAGTATTCGGAAAATAACTCATCAGACTTGTGAAAACCGGCGAAAGAATATCAGCGGTTTTTATTTTCCTACAAAACAATTATCGGTTCCACATTGATAGGTTCATAAAATTATATTTTTATTTGAAATTGCTCGGAGGCGATCGTTTCAATCCCGAAGTCTGCAATTCTAAAAAGTCATTAGTTTTGTAATATCCTTTAGCACACAAATCCAATCCAATACGATTATTTTAAATTTTACTAGTGAACATTTAAAAGCATTTTATGGGATCATATTGTAAAAGCACTATGTACTATCCGACAAAAGAATGACTAATCCTGTGTAATCGTTCAAGGTACTCCATGTGTTAACAGTAGGTACGTATGTCACACTACCTCGTTACCTCGTTGGTCTAGTGGCTAGATATAAGGCCGCAGACCCGGTGGTCCTGGGTTCAATTCCCAGGTCGGGCCAATAAATAGTTATTGGGTTTTTCTGTCAGAAAATTCTCAGTAGCAGCACGGAGTCTGGAAGTTGGAAGTGTGTACACTCCCGTGCCTCGGAAAGCACGTTAAGCCGTTGGTCCTGCGCCTGAACTCTTTCCGGTCGTGTCGGATTGCCGTCCCATCGGATTATGAGAGCTAAGGAAAAGAGAGTGCACCTGTGTTTGCGCACACACTTGCGCACTATAATATCTCCTGCGCAGTTGGCTAATCTCTCTTGAGATTGGCCGCCGTGACCGAAATCGGTCTGGAGGACCTTATGTCACAAAAAAAATATTGTTCGCTTTTCATCCCTGTGCTCTTATGTATAATATATCATGTGCTCTTATGTACAAATGTTTCATGAATTTTAATAACTTTACAGTTATTAAAATTCATGAAACATTTGTACAGTTCATTATTTTAACAGTTTTTTTTATTATTTATTCATTAGTTTTGCTAGCGATTTTTACACTGGCCACACTTAAACTCATACAATAAAAAACATCCACAGATTATGTAAAATTATTTCAAAGCAAACACTAAGCGCTTATTAAATCACAGTTACTAATTGTTTACTATAAAAAGAGAAGCTAAAAGCTTAGGAAAATTAAAGCTTGTACACGCACACATCTTTACAATATAAATATGAAGTAGATATCTAAGCCTCAAGCCTTTTATTTTAGTTAATAAATATTTAAAAATGTCAAAAATTAATATTGCTTACAATTAAAACATTTACATTTAAAATTAAAACAGTATAAAAAAAGACTAAAATATAATCAGAACTCAATTTTATTAGTAAGACATATATTAATTCAATCTTTAATTTAACAAACAATTTATTTAGTATAGTTGCAGCCTGTGAAGTCCCGCTGCTGGGCTAAAGCCTCGTGTCCTTTTTTGAGGAGAAGGTTTGGAGCGTATTCCACCACGTTGCTCCAATGCGGGTTAGTGGAATACACATGTGGCAGAATTTCAGTGAAAGTAGACACATACAGGTTTCCTCGCGATGTTTTCCTTCACCGTCAAGAACTAGCCATTTCGGCTGTTTGTTTATAACAATTTATTTATTATATAATTTACTAAATCGTTTGATACAACGGTGTAACAATTGAAATCATATATTCTTAAATACTCAATACAGGATAGTCTTAAATGGACTCAGGAGATGATTTGGTCTATTTTCCATTACGCTGCTCCAATGACGGATGGCGTTTCCCAATTCCGGACACATTACATTGAACAAGTTTGCTTATATGATGGGCAAGACTAATTCCCCTAATTGTGAGGAATGTGATAAGATCGAATATGTATATCATATTGTAATGGAATGTATCCGGAACGAATCATTACGTAATGAAATATTTATGTCTCATTGTGTTATTAGAGAAGTCGAGGGATTAAACTGCGTCCTGGCATTTCCTTTGTCACCTGGTGCCAGAGCTCCTTATAAAGTTGTAAGACTGGGTTTGAGAGTAAGATGATCCAAATCATCATGTCTCAAGCCCAGTTGTCCGGTTAAGGACAACGTAGGTTAAGGAGACGTATAGAGTGTCATAGACATTTGTGTGACCAACCTCTTTAAACAAAGAAAAAAAAATCATGATGCGTAATGAAAATCATGCATCCTGGCGATGTTTTTCTTTTACGTTGTACACAAGATGAATTATAATCGCAAATATTAAGCACCGCGCAATAACTATTACGTCATCACGGCTTCTAAGATATATTATATAGATTTTTAATTTTCGATTTCTTACTCAAAATGTATGTTTTTGTTCGTATCATGTAAATTACCTGATTATTTTTGGTATATTCGTGAAGGTATAGTAATGTTGTTACAAATTAATTTGAGCTTAAAAATTTTGCACGTTAAAAATTTTAAATATTTTATAGAAATATTTTAAAACGAATCCGTAGCGAATGATCTTAATTCAGCGTTTTGAGGGCGATAAAAAATTTAATGTCCCTTATCAATGTTTTATTAGAATTTTTATTGGTCTATAAATCGAGTGGGATAACGACTTGAATTTTTGGTATATTTAGTTTGACGATTTAAATTCACATTAGTTATGAGTTCGGTTCGATTTTTCGAAGACTACTTTTGACATTAAGCGTCAAATGTAATTATTACTCTGACGTCATCAGATTATTTTCAAGGGCTTTATCGTCTCGTATTTTCGTTAAAATATATATTATACCTTTGCATCTAGAACTTTAACATCTGTGATTCTGTGATGGGAGTTTTATTTCCGTCTTTTTATTTTCACACTATCTTTTCTTCGGGGTTTAAACCTCGTATTTCCCATTCCATGGGAATACGGGATTAAAATAAAATACCCTATGTTATTCGTTGATAATGTAGCTTTCCATTAGTAAAATAATTAAAAAAAAAAGTTTAGGTATGAAAGCCTAACAAACAAACAAACTCACATTCGCATTTAGAGTATTAGTTAGGATAATATTAAAATTGTTTTAATACAATAATTCATGATGATGCTTTGTTTTATAAATTTAACTAGATACAGGCTTATTTGTTGATTTCTTCAAATTTTTATTAAAGCTTTATAACTTCTGAACACCAGAAAAACTATTTCATTCCGAATTTAAACAAAGAATGTGATTGTTTCTCTATGCAATGCTATTTTTTTTTATAAAAAATATGGATTCGTTAAGTATAGTTCCGTGAATGACGAAACAATATACTTAGACATATAATACAAGATGGGATGGGAGAAATCACAGAATAATTTTCATTCATTTTTCGATTTTTACAAATTGAACTCAGAATAAAAAAAAATAACATGATTCAAGATTTTATTCAATCACACTTGAATAATTTTAGAAGATTTAAAGAGAAGAACCGACAAGAATTTGTTTTCATTATTCTTTTTCTCGAAATAAATGACTATCAAATAAATAGATACTATCAACATTTGAAATAAAAAGCAAAGAACTATTACAGGATTACTACAAGCCAGTAGACGAAAACATGCTAGTTGCTACGAAATAAAAACCATGGTCCTGACAGCACTGTATAATAAATGAATGTGTCTTACTCTAATCTCTTATGTTAGAGAGGATAAAAACATACCGTAACATGTCAAATGCACATAACTCGAGATAATTATATCACGTCTTTAAGTTTTTTTGTGTCGATGTTCTTAAATCTTTAGGAGTTTTGGTTTATAGTACAAATAAAAATTATATTAAATCAAAATGGGAACAAATTTTAGTCAATATTTTTGAAGTTTAAGATAAATTTATTTGGTGGTAGAGCTTTGTGCAAGCTCGTCTGGGTAGATACCTCATCAGATATTCTACCGCAAAACAGAAGTACTTGGTATTGTTGTGTTCCAGTTTGAAGGGTGAGTGAGCGAGTGTAATTATAGTCACAAGGGGCATAACATCTTAGGTCCCAAGGTTGGTGGCAATTGGCGATGTAAGCGATGGTTAACATCTCTTACAATGCCAATGTCTTTGGGCTTTGATGACCACTTACCATCAGGTTACCCATATGCTCGTCCGCCTACCTATGCTATAAAAAAAAAACATCCTACTAATACTATGAACTCGAAATTTTATGAGTATGGACGGCTGTATCTTTGTTACTATTTAACACAATCTTCATACAAAACTAAATAGATTTGTATGAAATTTGTATGAATCGAGATAGCTTATACCCTGACTTACTACATAGGCTACCTAAGCTCCTCTTCTCCTCTAACATTCGGGTGTACCCAAGTTGGTAAATAAATTTTTTTTATAAATACATAATTTCTGTGCTATCTAAATTTAACCAGTGTTTATCGTCTGTCGGATCCTCTTCTAAAGTACTCCATCAACCCACATTTATATCGCTGACGCTTCACAAATAATTAATTATTTACACCGAACAATGGTTACCGTACTGTCAAAGATTAAATTAGAAATGGTATATATGTGTATATGCTTTATTTTCATTTCACCAAGAAATGTGGTACCACTTGGTGGTAGAGCTTTGTGCAAGCTCGTCTGTGTAGGTACCACCCACTCATCATATTCTACCGCAAACAGCAATACATGGGCGTTGGTGACCATTTACCATCATGTGGCCCATATATTAGTCCGCCTACCTACGATATAAAAAAAAATACAATTTGTCGCAGCACAACCGCTGTTGTCAGTCATCTTTATTTTCAATCTTCAGGAAATTATCATGATATTTTTTTTTTTTTATATATGATAGTTTTTTATGGTTTTCGATGTCTTTTTTATAATATAGGGAGGCAGCCGATAGGCTAGAGTGATCACTGTCCATAGACATTGGTGCCGTTGGAAATAATAATAATTCCTTACATCACCAATGCGCCATCATCCTTGTTCCTGTAGTTACACTAGCTCAATCACCCTTCAAACCAGAACACAAACTAAGTATTGCTAAGGGTAAATGGGTGGTACCTACCCAGACAAGCTTGCACACAGGCTTTCCACCAAGTTATCTAAAAGGTTTCACTCTCCTCACTAAAAAAATACCATTGAGTATCATTTTGTTCGTTCTAGTCTTCGTATTTTTCCGTACAATAAAGTATTGTATTGTAAATATTGTATTGTATCGTCGAAACAATACATTTGTATTATCCATTTATCAACGAGAGACACGAAACATAACTGACAAAGTTACATATCGATTGACTTAATCGTTTGTAGAGAAGATTAAAATATGTGGAAATGGCGTAACTATTCAATAAGTCACGTGATCACCGATTGCTTATTGAAAAGGTATAATATAGTATCAAGAGTATTAAGTCGTAGGGCTAAAGTATTACCTACTCATTACTTCTTCTACCACTAAGCAGCTATATAATAATGTTCCAATTGTAAGAGCTCACCATTGTAATATTTCAGGGTCAAAGCATATCTTCTTAGTTTCCAAGGTTAGTAGCGCGTTGCCGATGTAAGGAATGTTTAATATGATAATAACTATCGGAGGGCTCATTTGACACCATCCGTACGTATTATACTTTTTAAAAAAACAGCCCCTCAAATGTTGTCTAGGCAAAGACTTCCTCTTCTGCTATGGGAAGGGCTTAGAGTTATTTAATCTCTCAGAATTAATATTCACTGTGTTTTTTTTAGTTTACGATGTTTAAACAAACAGAATCGCTAAAAATGCTATTTTATAAATAACTAAACCATGCTTATAAAAAGCTATATTTTATTAAATGAGTGATGCCATTTCTATGCATTATTTTGTCTGTGGATCCAACAATGGCGGCGGTTTCATGTAATTAGTATGGATGGCTTTACGCTTGACCGCACAACTTGAAAATGTTATATTATATCTATGTGAAATCGATTTATCAAAACAAAGGTGAAAATTAGATGTTACTGATAAAAATATGCTTAAATGGCATTTGATTTTTTTACCTTATAAAGAGAGTTATTATGTGATAGAAGTGCCTTTGAATTTAAATATATCATCGTCTTAAAACACTATTACACTCGGTGGTAGAGCTTGGTGCAAGCTCATCTGGGTAGGTACCACCCACTCATCAGATATTCTACCACAAAACAGCAGTATTTTGTATTGTTGTGTTCCGGTTTGAAGGGTGAGTGAGCTAGTGTAATTACAGGCACAAGGGACACAACATCTTAGTTCCCAAGGTTAGTGGCGCATTGGTGATGTAAGCGATGGTTAACATCTCTTACAATGCCAATGTCTAAGGGGGTTGGTGACTACTTAACATCAGGTGGCCCATATACTCGTATATGTGCCACCTGATACCGCCTACATATGCTATAAAAATATATATATATATATAAACATAAATACAATACCAACTTTTATGATGATCGCTCAGACAGTGTCTATTAATCTTAAAAAGAAAATACCAAATGCATTTATATATAACTAGCTGTGCCCCGCGGTTTCACCAGCGTACAATTAATAAAAATAAGTCTAGAGCCTTCCTCGATAATAGGACTATCCAACACAAAATTAATTTTTAAATTCAAATCAGTAGATCCTGAGATTAGCCGGATCAAACGAATAAACTGTTCAGCTTAATATATTAGTATAGACATAGTAAGTTATTTCCGTCCGTCTATATAAAACGTTTCGTAATACATACTGACTTAAGCGGCGTTCGGCATTAAAACTCCCAGTTGGCATGCTTTTTTCCGACATCTTCAACAATTTTCGTCATATATCAGCCAATTCACACAGAACCTTATTTTATTATACATTTAAACCTTCCTCAAGAATAACTGTGTGTCCTTTAGTAAAAACCGTATGAGAATCCGTTCGATAAATCCGTTCGATTTTTATCGCGTTCAGACAGACTCATACAGTGAAGTTGTTTTATAAAAGGTAGTGGTGGATAGAGTCTGCACTATCATAGTTATAACCCGTCGGCGCTTAGGCGTATGACGGGTCCGTGCACACATAGTGTCTTCCTTCCAGACGAAGACGGTATCCTAAGCCGAGGTTCGGCCTCGCAGGAGGCGCCCTTAGGATTCGCGTATTCTGAGCCCTTAAGTGGGCCCCCAACATCCGGCTGAGTACTTTAGATACTCGCCCCCCACCCAGTGACGCTGTCGAGGCCTTTTGGGCCAACAGCAACAAGTAATTTCGAAAAAAAAACAAAAAAAAACTATCATAGTACTTTAAAAAGAGCCTTCAATACTGGAAGATGTAAAAACTATTATATTATTGTAATTTGTATCGAACTTGAGTGTTACAAAAAGTAAAAAGTTATAACGCAATTCAGAAACTTATATACCTACTGGTATTGTTATTTTGAAAATAAAGCAAAATATTTTTACCTTTATAATTTATGGTAATTCTATCTTAATGTGATGTTACAAACTTCTTATGTCTATTATCGAGCAGATATATTCGATATTATTTGTTTTACATATAACAAAATTTATTCTTGAATTTTTTTTCTTATCCCATTAGAAGATTTATTATTAAAATACAGTGAAGCGATTTAGTAACCATTATAGCTGACCTTTTAGAAACCAAAGTTTTCAACATAAATATACCAAAAAGAACTCCTACTTGCCGTAAATTTATTTCAAACGATCTGAACTTTAGAATGTTAAAAACTTTGATTTAGAATAACGTCCGCCGCAATTCAGGCTCTTAGCTAATGGTCTGATTCATTAGAATTGAAATGGCTTTGATCTTAGATTAAGAGTAATTGGGAAATCTGTCTCGATTAATGAGACCTATAGTTATAATGTAAGGAGTAAGTTATATGATTAAATAAATTGGTGAGGTTTCAGTAAAATCAGTAACTTCGTAAGACGACGTTTTTTCTATGAGTAACCTAAGGGTATATAATCGCCGATAATAGATATTAGCACGTAATCATTCCATTCAGCCTCAAGCAATGACACTAAGATATTATCACTTGAGGTGTCCCTTGAGATGCTCCTTGAGTCAATATTAACACTAAACCAGGCTTCACCCGTCGAATCGTTTAAAATTTGTAGCGTCTAGATTTAGAAGGATTATCATATTCATGGTAAATAAACATGTGTCAGAATTTTGTTATACACAAGCCAGTTTCTCATATTGTTCTCGTGGTGAACTATGAACACAAACTTATAAGCACAATATTAGTGATGCTCGTATGGATTCGAACCCACGATCTCAGTGAGATCCTTGTGATCAATGTGTTCTATACACTAGGTTATCTCGGCTTGATTATACTCAGTGACAGCCATCAATATATCAAGTTTAATTAAAATCCGGTCGGTATTTACCGAATGATGCGTGCACAGACATAACGGCAATGTATTTAAGGACAGTTTTTAATCGATTTAACATAACAGTCGAATTGGAATCATCAATTCTATTCTGTAACAAATAATTTCATATATCATTCATAAAATGTTAAATACGGGCTTACGGTATTTTTTAAATAGGCAGATGTTAGGTAAATGTTCACCACTGCTGATAGACTATAAGAAATATTAACCATTCCTTACATCGTTCTACCAACTTTGGAAACTAAGGTATTATGTCCCCTGTGCATGAATTTACACAGGATGTCTCAACCTTCAAACCGAAACACAATGATACTAAGTACTGCTTTTTGGTAGAATATCGCTATTTACGAATAACAATTAATTAATATCGTACTACCAACAAATGTTACTATATTAAAACACAATAACACATAGTGTAGGCTAAACAAGATCAATTACATTTTTAATTTCAATTACAGGTACAATAGGATGATTATTATTAATTTTGTATCAACTGAGTGACCAAAATAGAATATTAATTAAATTTTGTAATTGTAAAATTACAATATGATAATTAAATGAAATTAAACATATTATGTTATACGCTATTTTGATACGTTTGTTCATTAAATGTTATAATTACTATTGGTCTATTCATAAATAGAACACCATATCATATAAATTGATGTAAACTACTAACTCAATTACTCTTTAAATCCAATTAACATATTTGAACACGTCGTCTTGAACTCTTAACTATGGTAATATATTTAAAAAATTATAATTTATTTGAGTAAGAAACCAGCAGTTTTTGATTTAGGGTGTGTTTT
This sequence comes from Nymphalis polychloros, assembly GCA_905220585.2. NCBI lineage: Eukaryota > Metazoa > Arthropoda > Insecta > Lepidoptera > Nymphalidae > Nymphalis > Nymphalis polychloros. The sequence continues at coordinate 1,539,113 of HG992264.1, read as the reverse complement.
TGTTCTTAAAGTACTATTTGTTTGTAAAACTCCGCTGTACAGTTTCATACTTTATAACAATACAAAAAAACTGTCGTATAATGTCAGAAAGTGATATGCAATTTTGACCATTATAATTATAACATTTCAAGAATACTCGCATCAAAATAGTATAACGCTATTGTCAATATTAAACAGGTGAGTAATGAAGTAAGTTCTTACAGAATAGCACTGCTCGTCTCAATGAGAAACTTTTATTAGAAACATAGTCGGAACCATGTTTCCTGAAGTTTTTTAATATTGAATTTTTGAATATTTATAGCACACCAACGTCTTTTGTTTTAGAGCCAAAGTGAATACGCGATGTTGTAATATTTCTTCTCTAACTTTTCGTGTTTCGTTAAAAGGGAGAAACAATGGATTAAGTATAAAGTCAAAACTCTTCGCAGAACATGAATATAATGTTAAAAAGTGATATGAGACACAATATAATAATTATGATTTAGTTAGGAGACTCCTCGGTCCATATTATTATTTTAAAATAAGAAGCGCGCTAATTTAATACCCCCGCCATCTTGTTAGTGCACATAAAGGTAAAGTAATTTATTCATTATTGGCGTGACTTGTAATTTGTGACTCATCATTCAAAGATTCACTAAGATGTAAGTTTAAAGAAATTAAAATAATGACTGTCGCTTCTCAATATATATTCGATAATGTTATGTATGTATCCAAAAACATAAAAGATTTTCCCAGGAATTCCTGGGAATTTTTTTTATGTTTAGGTGTTAACGCCAGGAACAAGTATAAACTTACAACCACTGTTACCAGATTACACAGGGTTAGTAAGTATTTTATGGGACAATGTATACGCTTTTACAACAGGATCCCAGAAAGCGTTCAAAAATATTCAATTGTGAAATTTAAAAGAATTGTTATGGAACGCTTGTGTGCAAAATGATATTACCCAACCAATGACTTCTTAGAGGATTGCACACCTTGGGAATGAAACGATCGCCTCCGATGAGGGTATTTCAAAAAAAATAAAAAATATCTGTCAATGTATGTATAAATTGTCTGTATTGTAAAGATGAGGAAAAAAAAATAAAAATCTCTCGCCGGTTCTTCTCAGGTCTGAGGTGTTTGTTTCCGAACCGGTGGTAGATTTATGACAATCAAGAAGTAAGTGTAATGCTCGAATATTAAATAAAGATTTTTGACTTTGACTTTGACTTTTATTTGGATTTAAAGAGTAATTGAGTGAGTAATTTACATCAATTTATATGAATTAGTATTCTATTTATGAATAAACCAATTCGACTTTCTTATAAAATCAGTTTCCACTTCTTAATGCTAAATATATTATATCATCGTTTTCTAAATTGTCAACTAAGCCTATATGTAATATAATCTAAAAATATTAACATATTATTTGAGCTACAACAACACAGACGTACTTTATTAAAGTTTTCCGAACTGTGAAATTCGCTCAGATCAACAAACTAAATCTCGGTCTTGTCAGATCACTGATCTCGAATGAATTTAGATTAGAACGAAGATGATTGTCAATTAAAACGGGATCAGTGAATGTCTTTAGACTAATTGGACATTTTTTCTTTATTATCGTAATTGAGATTCGCTGAGATGATAAATCAGTCAGTTCTTTTTGAGCAGAAATGTTATTTTTGGTTTTCGGTATGGGAGATGGTTAATGATGATTAAGAAATGTTATCGCTAATGCTTCACTAACTTTGGGAACTAAGATGTTAAGTCCCTCGTGCCTATTGTGCACTGGCCCAATCACCCTTCAAGCTGGAAAACAGTAATACCAAATATTGTTGCTTGGTAGTAGAATAATTGATGGTGGGTGTTACCTTACCAGACCGTCTGTTTTTGGTTTTGGTAACACGCAACTAGCCATATTAGCATTTTTTGTACAAGTTTTCATTCGTGAGATAAAATTTAGGGTATGTAAATTAAAACCAAACTGTCTTTAAAATAAGTAATATTTTACTATAAGATAAATATTTCTGGTTCTATTATTAACATGACTCATATTGGGCAAGTATTTTAATTCAGCAATTTTCTTTTGATTATATTGCCTATCGATTGTCTAACTGAAAGAGATGGAAATGACAATAATAATGCTCAAATGCATTTAGTCAGTCGATAGAAATAGAACGAGCTGTTAAGTCAATTAGAAGTCTATCGGGAGTCGATGTAGTGGAACCGATTAAATATGTAAATATAATTATAGACGAACATAACCACAGATAAAATTATAACTTAAAACTATACTCGATGGTAGGGCTTTGTGCAAGCTCGTCTGGGTAGGTAGCATCCATTCATCAGATATTCTACCGCAAAACAGCAGTACTTTGTATTGTTGTATTTCGGTTTGAAGGGTGAGTAGGCCAGTGTAATTACAGGCACAAGGGTAGCGCATTGGCGATGTATGCGATGGTTAACATTTCTTACAATGCCATTGTCTATGGGCGTTGGTGACCACTTATCATCAGGTGCCCCATAAACTCGTCCGCCTACCTATACAATAAAATAAAAATAAAAAAACTAATATTATAAATGCGAAAGTAACTTCTATCTGTAACGATTTCAACTTTGAACTAATGAATCGATTTTGATAAAATTTGGTATGACGTTTGAGCGCCCCGCTCCCATGAAACGCGGGTGAAGCCGCGGGCGAAGCCGCGGACGATTACTAGTATCTCATATTTTTAAATATATTAATCCTATTCAGATAAAATAGTTGTAACGCCATTGGTCACTAATGTTTAAAGTCAGATCATATAGAAACATCTAAGGTGATCAATAACATTAATTTTTCATTCATTATTTTTGTTTGGTTGTACAAACTTGTCAAATTATTTAAGTCATAAATTTTGTCCGAATATATCGGAGCGAGAACATCGTCAAATACTTTAATTCTAACCGTCATTAAAATAGTAAAAATAAAAGCGCAGTCGTTTCAAATTCAAAGTAAGCATTCAAATTATTAAAAAATATGGAACACAATACGAAAACAAACCTTATCGAAATACATTTTAAGTACTTTAGTTGTACAAATGTCTTCTATATAAGTCGGATATGGACCGCACTCCACAACGCTTCTCCGCTGCAGAATGAATTGTCATCCGATACATTTAAGATGTTTTCCTTCACCACCAAGCACGAGATGAATTATTATATACCCAAGTTATCAGGACAGGACACGAAAATACCAGAAATGTCAGCATATCGCCTCCTCTTTAGTAACAGTAGGTAAATGGTTATGTAGCAAAACCGCCTCTCATTGAGGCAATTTTTTTTTTTATTTGTCTATTATACTTATGTTATTATAATATAAGAGAGTCTAGTTTTTACTCGGTTAGAGTTTACTCGGTGGTAGAGCTTTGTGCAAGCTCGTCTGGGTAGGTACCACCCACTCATCATATATTCTACCGCAAAACATCAGTACTTTGTGTTGTTCTATTCCGGTTTGAAGGGTAGGTGAGCCAGTATAATTACAGGCACAAGGGACATAACATCTTAGTTCCCAAGATTGGTGGCGCAGTGGTGATGTTTTTTTTTTTTAATGAAATATACAAACCACTGTCTATGGGCGTTGGTGACCACTTACCATCAGGTGGCCCACATGCTCGTCCACTAATCTATACTATAAAAAAAAAAAAAAAAGTCATCTGGGAGTCGAGATGGCCCAGTGGTAAGAACGCGTGAATCTTAACCGATGATCGTGGGTTCAAACCCGGGCAAGCACCACTGAATTTCATTTGCTTAATTTGTGATTATAATTCATCTCGTGCTTAACGGTGAAGGAAAACATTGTGAAGAAACTTGCATGTGTCAAATTTCACTGAAATTCTGTCACATGTGTATTCCACCAACCCGCATTGGAGCAGCGTGGTGGATTAAGCTCCAAACCTTCTCCACGAAAAGGGGAGAAGAGGCCTTAGCCCAGCAGTGGGACATTCACAGGCTGTTTCTGTATTATAATATGCGTATCTCTTTTTATTACTCATTACAATCCAAATGTTGGGATTAAACTGGACGAAGGTTGAAGCTTATCCCGGCTCGTTGATCCAGTTCGGGTAATGTAGTACATATACCCGGACTGGATCAACGTGGCGGCAACAAAAAGTTTTTGTTTATAATATATATAATGCTTCAGGTTATCCACAGACTAAAAATGTCGGTTCAGGTTATGTTCTAGTTTTAAAAATTTCAAATTGATCGAGCTTGGTAAAAAAAGTCGGAATTTTTTGCGTATATTTTAAATCAATCACGAGTATACAAACGATTTATTTGACGTTTTCGTTCGGCTTCATCTGATCGATTTCACGATTCGTTGGATGATTTCGAATTCGTTCGAATAAATTGCATTGATACAAATTTCATATCAGATTTGAAAGCACAACGAATGAATCAGGTTAATTAAAATATATATACAATGTATCAAATTTTTTTCCTTAACTGCGTCGATTTGTTTGTTAGAGCGTTTTATGACATCCAATACGATTTGCATTCAAGATGATGATGCAGGAATTAATCATTCATTCCAAGGCAAGAAGAAGACCGAAAAGAAGACTATTAGCTATATAAGTAGAATATTAATATAAGACTAGAATATTATATCAATTTAATCTGTAAACCGTCATTATTGTTACATTAATACCACTACAATTTACATGTTTTTTCTTGAAATTTTAATAAGTTAATCTTGGTTTGCGTAGAATTAATAAAATGCTTGACACAAAAAACATTTCGTTTCTTGCTTTCGAATGTCTCATTCAGCGACATAATAAACGGCAAAAATTTACGTCATTTTTCAACATATATACTAATAGTAACAATATATAATATATTACAGAATATTTTTCTACATAGTATACAATAGATTATATGATGCATGGAATTTTACATAAATAATTCCGCTTAACCAAAAAACTGATTGTGTCCTGATTTGCATAATAGTTCCTTTAAAGCGCAAAAAATGTACATATTGTATTTGAAGAAGCCAGATGTAATCTGTTATTCAAAATTAAACCTTATCAGTACTAAGAAATAGGTTAGTTTGCCTTTATATATGTAACAGATGCTTTGGAATATTTCCTTTACAAATTTAGGTCATAACGCCATAACGGCAGATGTGACTTTGCCTTTTCGCTTTTAAGCGTTAGCGATTTTGTTAATGCGTTTAATAATTATAATATGTTTATATATATATATATATAATATATATATAATATAGTAGTAACTTTTATTCAATAGTTCTGACGTATAATGATTCGTCAAAATTGCCAATATTTTATTTGCCAATATATATTTTATTTTATTTCAAAATTAAAAATGAAATATTCGCCTCATGAAAGATATAACATTGTCTCGATAAAAAACACGAAATTTTCTCTCTTAATCCTTCTCCTTTTTCATGTATATACTTTATCGTACTTGAAACATATACATATGTGCAGGAACACTTCAAGTACACCATCCTGAAAGAAGAATTCTTTAACGAGAGTTTACGTTGAAAAATAGATTACTCTATATTGTATACACGTGCGGTAACTGCTAACCGATTGCGCACTGATTCAGCAAAATATATACACGGCGAAAGAACAAATTGCTATATTATTTCTCGTCTTATTAAACAGTTGGTAGCATAAAAAGTAATAGTTAAAACTTTTTTGTCTTTCCCGATGATTCTATATGTTTGTGAGGTTTTTTATTTTTTGATAGCATAGGTAGGCGGACGAGCTTTTGGGCCCCCTGATGGTAAGCGGTCACCATAAACATTGGCATTGTAAGAGATGTTAACTATCACTTACATCGCCAATGCGCCACCAACCTTGGGAACTAAGACGTTATGTCCCTTGTGCCTATAATATACGACAATAGCTACATTATATAAATTTATTAAATAAAGAATATTTTTAAAAATATTAGAATGTTGCGAATTAGTCAAAACGTTTTACTTTCTACCGAGAGATTTTCTTCATTTACGTAAATCAAGTTATACACGACCATCTCGTTCTCATATGTTTTGATTTGTAATATGTGTAAGTTTGTCATTTTTGATTGAAGTATGTTGTATTATGTACATATATATTTTAATAGATGTAACTTTAGATCGAAATAACAACTAACATATTACAAATTGTAATATTATATTCCTATAATTGACTCTATATAACTATAATCAAATATATAATGCTGAAATTGTATATGAGATTTGAATCGGCGTCATCTATTGGATTTTGCATGTACTAAAATAATTCAGACTTACGTCTACGTACAACTTAACCCCAAAAGCTTACAGCCTTTTTTCAGTTTCTCCTGCAAGAGCAACATGGTTCGTCTGTAGTTACATAGATGTCGCTTTTCGCAAAAAATACACAAGTGACACACTTGTGTAATTGTGTGTGTGTTTATATTGAAACCCGTACAAAGCGAAATATTTATTGAAATTCATTTTTAATTTTATTTAACCAACATCATCACGAAAGAGTTTATCAGTTTGTTTAACTTCGTCAATTACGGTCGTATTTATATATTTATTTTTTATTATTCGAACAGGGAAATCTTCACGTCTTAATTTAAAAAAAAACATGGGATAAGAGAGGAAAGTTAAGGAATTCAGCGATATTTATTGCATGTTACTCAATCTTTACAGCTTCGAAATTTATTTAACGAATCTGTTTTTAATTAACTTTATATTTAATTTAAAATATAAAAACATGCTACCACTATACATTAAAATATAAGATTATTTAAATATTATAATAACAATTAAATCGACTTATTAATAACCTTAAAACAAAATCAGATGTATAATCAAATGGTAAATAGTCCAAAAATATTTGAATCATCAAATGAATGAAAATATATTAATCTTTACAAGGAAGATAGAGAAGAAGAAAAAGAAGAATTATACTTACCAATAATAACATATCTGCAAATTGTAATAGCGTGAATGTAGAAAATTGGAAAATTCTAATTTCGCTGACATATCTGAGGTGACATGATATCGAAACGCAATAATCTCGTGGGTTATATAATAATACATTATCATTGATGTTTTATATAATGACAAATAAAAAATATATTCAAGCAACAGAGATGTAGTCGTTGACCTTATAATATGTAATTCAAATCCAAAAGCCTTGCATTGATTAGATAAATGGATGTATATAAGACGCAATTTGTATGAATTGTTTTGAAAGATATTTATTTTATTATATTGAGGAAGCGAGATAGTCTCATGTAGCCGATATAGTCGAGCATCACTGAATTTTCATAAAGTTAATTTGGTTAATTTGTGTTTATAATTATTCATGTCGTGCTTGGCGTTGATGAGAAACATCGTGAGGACACTTGCATGTGTCTAATTTCACGAAAATTCTACCACGCCTTATTCCACCAATTCGTATTGGAGCGGAGTGGTGGATTAAGGCTCAAGCCTTCACCACAAAATAGGGAAAGACCTTAGCTTAGCGGTGAGATATGAGACATTTTTTTGAGCGGTGGTAATCACTCTCCATCAGGTGAGCCTCCTACCAGTTTATCTCTCTAACATTATAAGATTTTGTAGATATAAACCTATGCTACAAAATTTAAAAAAAAAACGACGGGATTGCCGGCTGAAGTGAAAACTTGAATATTAACGTTGTGCATTTTTGATATTTTGGAATGATTAGGGAAAAATTTTGCTCGAATTGCTTTAATTATGAGTATCTCTACTGATAATTAACGCAATTCGAGCAAAATTTTTTACTATCATTTATGTGATAAAATACAATATTAATTTATTGCGCTATCGTACACAAACATGACAATTTATATTACATTAAAAATGTAATACTTCAAAATCTATAAATAGTGACCTGATGGGAGTTTAACATTTTTTACCCAACACAAAAAAGTGCACAACGCCGCTAAAGAAGTTTTTACTTCAAAAATTTTACACGTCAGAATCCGTCTTACGAATATTCAATCAGGGTCACGTGACCTGACGCAAGTTTAACATTTTTTACCCATCATAAAAAAGTGTACAACGCCGCTAAAGAAGTTTTAACTTCAAAAATAACCCAATACAGTCATATTTTAATACAATAATATATTTTCGAAGCCGTTTTAATTATTTATCAAATATGTATTTTGATTTTGACCTTACTCTCGATATTGGTCGTAATACTCAGTTATACTGCCACTATTCCAAAGTCGAAACCATCAGTGGTCAACGTTATTATACTGATAACGGTCGTATACACAGGTCTTGCAACTTCAATGCGGGGTACGTTGACATAATGACGCTGTTAAGTTCAATTTACGGCCACCAGAGGCATGATAATTCACGTAATAATTATCCCGAACACTTTTTCAAATCCAAACAAAACAGTTAAATAACAAAAAATCCGCACAACTCAACAAAACGATATAACAATGATTAAATAACACAATACTTGGGAGAGAAAAATATCAGCCTCGATAGCAGCGACGTACTACCTCAAGCGGATGGTATTGCGAATTAGCAGTTGTAACAAACTCACACCTATCTCTCACCACTAAAATTGGACTCAGTTGCAAGACATGTGTATACGACCGTGATACTGATATTATTTAACATCAGGTCGCTATATTGGTACGCATTGAGTTGTTTTCTTTAAGTTTGAAGGCTGAGAGTGCCAGTGTAATTACAGACACAAGGGACATCACGTGTAGGTCTTAAGTTTGGTAACGCATTGACTATGAAAGGGATGCTTAATATCTTTTTTTTTATTGTATAGTTAGGCGGACGAGCATATGGGCCACCTGATGGTAAGTGGTCACCGACACCCATAGACAATGGCATTGTAAGAAATGTTAACCATCGCTTACATTGCCAATGCGCCACCAATCTTGGGAACTAAGATGTTATGTCCCTTGTGCCTGTAATTACACTGGCTCACTCACCCTTCAAACCGGAACACAACAATAAAAAGTACTGGTGTTTTGCGGTAGAATATCTGATGAGTGGGTGGTACCTACCCAGACGAGCTTGCACAAAGCTCTACCACTGAGTAAAATCTTCTACAGTGCAATGTCTATTGTTATTTGTGACCACATGTCATTAGCCCATTTGCAAGTGTGCCTATGTATTTTCAATACAAAAAATAATTAAGCAACGCTACAAAACATTATCAATGTGACAATAATGTAAGACAAAAAACGATTAGATTAGTGGAACAGAATCTTGCGGGGCTTATTTCGTTTTCTCTTTCGTCTCAAAAAATAATACTCGGTATATATTTGAATTGTTTGTATAATATTATTTTAGATTCAACCTATTTTTTTTTCATTGTTCATGTCGATGTATATCACGAATGTATAGCAAATTCATTATTTAAAAGATTGTTGCCTGCCTGAGACTGCCTCGTTGGTCTAGTGGCTAGATATAAGGCCGCAGACTCGGTGGTCCTGGGTTCAATTCCCAGGTCTGGCCAATAAATAGTTATTGGGTTTTTCTGTCAGAAAATTCTCAATAGCTAGGAAGTTGGAAGTGTGTACACTTCCGTGCCTCGGAAAGCACATTAAGCCGTTGGTCCTGCACCTAAACTCTTTCCGGTCGTGTCAGATTGCCGTCCCATCGGATTATGAGAGCTAAGGAAAAGAGAGTGCACCTGTGTTTCCGCACACACCTGTACACTATAATATCTCCTGCGCAGTTGGTTAAAAGATTGTAACAGACTGAAAGAAACGAAACCACGTTTATATTATTTAGGGCCATTAGTTCTTAGCGTGGTTTTAATTAAGTTCTTAGTGCTATTTTGATGCACGGTATTGTAAACAATATTAATGTTTTATTTATAGTCTAAAATACCTAGATATATTAAGAATTATTTATAAATTAGGACTTGAATAAATGTATACAAACCAATATTAAAGTTGCTAGTGTACAAATTGTGACCGCTTTTATTTTTCGATTTACATTTGTTTTTTTTTTTTTTTGTTTTACAACCGTACCTCGTGATCTTTATATTAAATATACTTAAGGGCTGCAAGTGATCCATAGTCTGAGGTAATTTACCTAACCTTTAACGTACATATATGTAGAGTAACGTTGATCATGATAAACAGTTTAAAATTTACGTTAGCTAATAATTATATTTAAGATTCTTATCTTAAAAGTAACATTAATTAAAAAAAATTACGGTGCTATGATTTTTTTTAATGCTCAAAAACCTAAGTGTATGAATGCTTATTTAAGCTATCCCGTGGTATTCAACTGTGACGTAAATACTTTTAGTGGGCTGTAAAGCAACATCCTATTAGTTCTCTTCGCTACTTATCAACGTGGTGCGGAAAAAAAACATACTCGTAAATAGCTCCCCAATATCCCACTGCTGGGCTAATACCTCTTCTCCTCTCTTTGAGGAGTAGGTTTGGAGCTTATTCCACCACTTTGCTCCAATGCATGTTGGTGGATTACACGTGCGAAAGACTTTCAGTAAAATTTGACACATGCAGGTTTCCTCACGATGTTTTCCTTCACCACCAAGCACGAGATGAATTATAATCACAAATTAAGCACACGAAATTCAATGGTGCTTGCCCGGGTTTGAACCCATGATCATCGGCTAAGATTCACGATGTTCGCTTTAAATATCAAATACCACCATCAATAAAACAATAAATATTCACAACGTCTAAGAAGTTTTATCTTATCACATAGCCTTAAACTAAAATGTTGCTAACGAAAATGTTACAAAATATTTACGAAGGGTAATTTAGAGCACCATGTTAGTTATTTCATCGATAGTACGAAACACTAAGCCAGCTCTATCCGGTACATTATTTATCGGGTTATAGAGAACGCGTTTGGTATTTTGAAGATCTTATTCCGTGTGGGATAAGCGATAAAGAACGAGAAGGTAATTGAAACCTTAAACACCTTTATGGAATTCAAATATTAATATCCTCCGCAACGATTTCGGCCACGGCGGCAAATCTCAAGAGAGATAAGCAAATGCGCAAGACATGTAGTGCACAAGTGTATGCGCAAACATAGGTGCACTCTCTATTCCCAAACCCTCATAATCCGATGGGACGGCAATCCGATAGTCCGAAGTTAGTTGCGAAAGTGAGTTACGTATATACTTATACATATGTTCACTTATCAAAGACTGATAGTATATGTGTGGAAGAAAACCGAAAGTTAACTATCAAACTCATACTACGAAGAAGCGTAGACATAGCTATTTTATTGCAGCTTCGCCCGCTTGTTGTCTTATAAAAAGGAGCCTATGTCCTTTCTTAGCGTTTAATTTTGCTTCATTCCAAATCTCATCAATGTTATCCATGACAGCCGACAGTTACTGTTACTTTCGTATTTATAATTTAATATTAGTATAGCTGTGATAAGTGGGTGTTACTTACTCCTTACAAAAAACCCTACCACCTTATTATGGAAAAAAAATATGCACTTTATGAAACTTCATTGCTTCGCAACAATATAGTTGCGATAACGTAAGCTGTATTCTGAATAGACACCTTCAATAGTCTGGCTGATGCAGATATTATACTTGATATTTTCAACAGGTAAGTGGCTGAAACTTAAAATATATGTTCGAAGTTGATCTATCAACACCTCACATTAGTGAATCTTATTACTAGTCACATAAGGCTCAATTTCGAACGAGTTTTCTCAAACGAAGGCATATTATGCTAAAATTCTCATAAGCGTACTCCTTCCCAACAGAATTTTAATATGGATAGTTGGCAAGTTTTGTTGCTTTTAATATGGATCGTATGAATTTCTAGAAAATTCTTTCATAACGCTGACAAACTTTATTGCGTTAGTTCATTTTAACTAGCTCCTTTTAAACTTGAAGTAGCATAACATAGTTCTGATTATATTTCAAGCTTTGAAACGTGAAACTTAATACATGGAATAAAAAAAATACTAACCGTCAGTGAAAAAATATTATTATGAAAAGATAAATTGGGATTTGGTACAAAAGATCTTAATCTTATTTTAGTATGTTAAGGAACCAGTTTTCAATTACATTTATTCCAATGAATGTTTAAAAAAAACAGACTACATAGGCCATATTATATATATAAGGTCCTCCTGACCGATTTCGGCCACGGCGGCCAATCTTAAGAGAGATTAGCCAACTGCGCAGGAGATATTATAGTACACAAGTGTGTGAACAAACACAGGTGCACTCTCTTTTCCTTAGCTCTCATAATCCGATGGGACGGCAATCCGACACGACCAGAAAGAGTTCAGGCGCAGGACCAACGGCTTAACGTGCTTTCCGAGGCACGGGAGTGTACACACTTCCAACTTCCAGACACCGGGCTGCTACTGAGAATTTTTTGACAGAAAAACCCAATAACTATTTATTGGCCCGACCTGGGAATTGAACGCAGGACCACCGGGTCTGCGGCCTTATATATAGCCACTAGACCAACGAGGTAGTCCATAGGCCATATTATAATATATATTGCAATACAAAATAGAAGGACGAATAAAAGACCTTCTCTCTTATTAGTGAAAAAGATTTGAAGATTATTCCAGTACGCTGCTCCATTGTGGGTTCTGTGTTGAGTAGATTTTTTTTCATCACATATTTATCACGAACTTTACCAGTTAAAGATAAATCATATAAAACATGAAGAGTCAATGGTTCACGTCAGATTTTTTTTGATACACAATCGTATTAAATCTCCACATACTAAATTTTTAATGGCTAAATTGTTGTTATTAAATAAAGTGAATAATTGGTGTACGTATACTAATTCAATACAAACTGAAAGTGAATTCATAACTAGTTCAATGATGTAATGCTTTGTCATTTGATATGTAAAGGGCTTAATAACTTACATTGTAATATATATTTATGTGTATTCAATGGGAATAAAGCTGAAATCAAAGTATCTCAAGTTGCAAGTTCGATCCTAGACTCTTTATCTAATTGTATCCACTGTTAGGAATATTTAAATCAGGAATCTAAATATTTATATAACCGGTTTGTGTATATAACCCCCCTTCCCCAAGACGTGGCAATTTTAGTTCAGCAATGAGATTTGCTAATATTTTTTTTATAACAAGTTATATATATTAGGTCAATTATTTATGTGAGCAATTGTTCGTGAACAAATTATATAAATAATTTCCTTAAGCCGCCAAATTATTATCCTCCAAAATAATAATGCTAACACAATTTTAACTTCATATTTTTTTTAAATATTTGACACGTTCAATCCAGTAACCGCCTTATTCATAAACTTTATTTAACTGGTGATTAGTAAAACAATATGTTGTCTTCTTCTTTCGTATATCAAATCAATAATGACAGAAAGAGACAAATCTGTGTTTAGCTAAACAGTAACTAAGCAACGTTTATAAATAAGGCAGTAAGTCTTTTATAACAAAAGTCATCTTCAATATTTACTTTCATAGTAAATATAAATATACTTTCATATTCTGGATGAAAAGAGACTGACACGGTTAGTTAGGTTCAGCAAAAAGGTGAAACGCATTGTTTGCGATGAAATATCATATATTTCAACCGAAAATTATTATCAACTAGTGTTGACTGGAGCCTTGTTCTGTGTGAATTATTTTTTTTATTTTCATATACAACTGTTGCCAAGAATTTGTTGTGCGCACGTTTACGTTTATTTATGTGGAATAATGAAACACACTAGCAATGTGACCAAGTTTCGCAGGATTTTGATATTTTTTTTTCCAAATTTATTTAACAATAAGTAACTGCCTGAGAATGTGCCACTGCTGGGCTAAGGCTTATTCTCCTCTTGGAAAGTTTTGGTATGTGGCAGAATTTAAGTGAAATAAGATACTTGCAGGTTTCGTCACACCGTTTTCCCTCACCACCGATCACGAGATGAATTATAAACACAAATTAAAAACATGAAAATACTCGCTGTATATTGTTTATCTTGCCGGCCCGGGTACGAACCCAATATCATCGAAGATTAAGAATCACCTATTCGGCTAATCGAAATCTACTGTTGAACGTGATGCCTCTGATTTGAAGAAGAAACTGATTTTTTGTGACTAATTTTTAATTTTCCATGATTTTGATTATTTTAAATTTGGAATTGCCAAGCCATGCCATGCAATGAGACTTATTTATTTATTTATTTATTTAATCGATACACCACAGTATTTGAAATATGGCACTTAAAACAAGAATACGATAAAATGACAGATACAATTTCAAACACTTAATAGGTATATACAGCATTAATAGTTACGTTAGCCTCCAATAACAATTTTTTTTAACAATACTCTATTTAATAAATACTACAGACTGCAATATAACACGCTTATTAATTATTTGACATTCAAACAATTAGCAAAAAAATAAAAAAATGAAGTAAAAAAAATAAAAATAACTAACAATAATTACAAACAATGATAATATAAGATTTTTAGAGATAATACCATAATTTACAAAGTTGAATATAACAAACTAAATATAACAGTAAAGATATCACAATCACAACAAAGTTCCCAGCGTTAATTTTTTACGAAAAAGAGGTAGTGAGTCGTGAAAAATGTCAATGCCATCACTGTTGACTTTATTATATAAGTTTATGAGGTGGTTGAGTGGAGAGTATTTACCTATATTTGATTTGGAAGTTCGAGAGGAGAAAATTTTTTTTAGAGGTTGTCTAGGTGCAGTACGTGGCACTGCTATGTTAATATTTTGTAGTAGATCTGTTGCATCCAAGTGGTTATTCAATAATTTATAGAGAGTAATTAGAGAGGCAATTTCGCGGCGTTTTTCTAGAGTGCACAGTCCAAAATATTTTAAACGTGATTCATAGTCGGCCTTATAAGGGCAACTGTTACTTCTACTAGCCAGTAATTTTGTAAATTTGTGTTGTATGCGTTCTAACCTTTCAATGTAAATCTTATAATGCGGATTCCATACTACAACCGCATATTCTAAAGCGCTACGTATAAACGAATTGTACAAAGTTATGATAGTTGCCGGTCTCTTAAAATCATTGCAGTTACGTCTGACAAAACCGAAGTTTTTCCAGGCCTTCGTGGCAATATGATTTATGTGAGTGTTAAATTTAAGTTTGGCGTCGATCATAACACCTAAATCACGAACAACCGAAACTTCCCCCAGCGGTTTGCCCTGTAAACTATACTGATGTCTTATTATGTTTTTATTTCGCGTAAACTTAATAAACTGGCACTTATCGACATTTAGTTCCATTCCATTCAAATCACACCATTTTTGTATGGAGTTTAGATCGTCTTGGAGCAGTTTGCAATCATTCATGGATGTTATAGAGCGGTAAATCTTTAAATCATCAGCAAAGATAGAACATTTGCTGTTCTTGATACAGTGTGCAATGTCATTGATAAAGATGATAAATAATATTGGGCCTAGGTGTGATCCCTGTGGAACACCAGAGGTCGCAATAAACTCGTGAGATTTGTAACCACCGAGTGTAACTCTCTGTACTCGATCAGATAAGTACGATCGGAACCAAGATAGCAGGGGGTCATGAATGCCGTATAACCTAAGCTTGTAGATTAAGATTTTATGATTAACTTTGTCGAACGCGCTACTGAAGTCGGTATAGATCGAGTCAACCTGTTGTTTATTGTCTATGCACCCAGAAATGTAATGTATGTAAGTTGTGAGATTTGTAGTGGTTGACTTACGCTGGCAAAATCCATGCTGATCACTTGTAATCATGGTTTTGATATATTGGGACAAAATTGGGGTAATTATACTTTCAAAGGTTTTGGATAATACGTTTAACATTGAAATCGGTCGGTAGTTTCTTACATCGCTCTTTGATTTCTTTTTATGAATTGGTAAAATATTAGCTTCCTTCCACTTCGTAGGAAAAGTTGAAGTCTGAAGAGATGTGTTATAAATAATTTTTAATGGGAGTGCGAGTAATTTACACGTTTTTCTGAAAAAAAGAGGAGGAATGCCATCAGGACCAGCTGACTTGCTTGGATTTATAGAACGTAATGCCTTCGATATAGTACGTTCATTTAGTGTGACGTGAGCGAGAGACATTTGAGAATAAAAGTCCGGACTTTCCTCTACGAATTCTACACAAGGCTGCAAAGAAGAATATGAGGACGCAAAGTTCTGTGCGAAAAGATTACAAATCGCTTGGCCAGAATGGGCTGTGGTGTTACCTAGTGACATTTCAGATGGAACCTCGGATTTAGCTCCACGCCGTTTTTTAACAAAACGCCAAAATTTTAAGGGATCGCGAAAGATTGAATCCTCGACTCCGGAAATGTAACGGCTGTAACATAATTCAAGTAGATTCTCGACGCGCCTACGGCTTCTTGCTAACTCTAATATATCTCTAGGATTCTTATAACGTTTGCACAGTTTCCTAACTTTCTCCTTTTCGTTAATTAATTTTATCAGGGAAGATGTGAACCAGACAGGATATTTAAATGCTTTTGGCTTGATTTTTGGAACATGAGAATCAATTATAGCGTACAAGATATTATACAATTTTTCTACCATAGCATCGACATTCCCGCAACTCCCTAATTCGGAGTACCAATCAAACTCTCCTAAACATCTGTTTACCGCGTCGTAGTCTGCCTTTCTAAATAAATATGTAGCAAATATTTTATTGTATAAAAATTTATCGGCATTAATTCGCAAAGATATTTCTAGTGCTGGATGGTGAGGATCAACGTTACTTAATAATTCGCAAGCTTCAATTACTGTTAAATTGTTAAAATTATTCATGACCAAATCTAGTATACGTTGATTGTGATTCTTAATTTTGTTGTATTGTGTTAGTGAATTGAGTGACAAAAAATCGGCAAAAGGGAATCCCAAAATATTATCGGTATGGTCGGGTTTTAACAGATCCTCGATTTCGTCCAGCCGCCAGTTTAAAAAACCCAAATTAAAATCCCCCAAAACTACAACTTTACCAGGGTTAGATTGCATTACAACACTTATATTGTCCAAAATGAGGTTTAAACTTTCCAACGAGACAGGCGGAGGAATATACACTGCACAAAATAAAATGTTCGTAGAAACTCCATTTTCGGATACTTTTACAGAAATCCATAGATCTTCACCGTTACTTTCCAAATGATCAATTCGTCTAGATTCTATAGATTTAGATACTGCAATAAGTACTCCCCCACCAGTCTTGCGTTGAGAGGAGGTTGACTGACGATCTCTTCTGTAGATGGTGTATTTATCCGTGAACAATTCCCCGTCCGCAACAGTGTCATCCAGCCATGTTTCGGTTGCAACAATCATCTCATAGGTAGTTAGTAATGTTGCCATTTGTATTTTATGCAATTTAGTTTTCATTCCACGAAAATTCTGATAGTAAACCTTGAATTTTGTTAACTATCTACGGACTAATAGTAAATAAGAGATTCTCATTTTAAAGATTGTTCAAAGAATTGTAGCTTTTGATTTGTTTAGCAGGTGACTGATCATTTTTCCTAACGAATATCCGACCATTGCGAATCCATACGTATCTTATTCCTTTTTCTTTTGCAACGATCCTGGTGCGTGCATGTAATGCTTTGTAAAAGGGGGAAAGATGTTCAGAGACATATATATTCGACTTGTTACCGCCGTACCCCAGATCGCCTGAATTCAATCTTTCGGTTTGTCTCTTCTTATTGAACTTGGATACTGCAGCGATGATACTGTCTCTGACTTTTGTATTACGCAGTTTGACAATTACCGACCGGGGTCTGTTATTGGTTTCATCCATTTTCCGTACCCTTGTGCAAGACAATATATCGGTCTCGGGAATAGGCAGTGAGACGGTATTTCCGAGTTGATTAATAACTGAGTATAAATTTTCAGATCGATTCTCTGGAATACCGCTGATTTCCAGGTTGTTTTCACGCGAATGTTGTTCAATAAGATTTAGTCGAGCAGATAAAGATTCAACAGTTTGATTTAGGGTACTGTTGTCTTTTGCAAGAGACTTAATTTTTTCCTCGGAAACTGCCAAATCGGCCTTAACTCGGTCGTATTCGAAACTCAGATACTCTACAGATTCTTTTAGTTCATTTAGTCTTATCAGTTCATTTTTTATAAGCTCGAATTCTTTGGAAAAGAAAGTGGAAACAGCTGATTCAACAGACTCTTTTACTGTATTTTGGATGATGCGTTTAATTTGTAACATGTCTGGGTACTCCTTAGTTGGAGAATTCGATTGTAATAAAGTATCTTTACTTTTTTTTCGCATTGTGACGTTATTACTCTGTTCATTGTCTGTTTCCTTGTTGTCTTCGAAGTGAATGTTTAATGATTGTGGTACCGAACCCGTTGGTCGAATAGGTGTATTTGTGTTGTCACTTTTAGGTTGTTTACAACGACATCCGTGGCACATCCAAGAGCTCTTGTTTTCTTTTGACATTGAAGTAAATTTGTGATCGGATACGTTAGCACACAGTAAGTCGAAGTATTGCTTGCACTTTGAGCAAACGAGGTAATCTCGACCTTTGATATTGTTGGGACAAGCTGCGCAGATGATAGTATTTTTATTATTTGACATTTTAGATCCGAAGTTTACTTTCTTAAAAACTTAGTTAAAAATTATTTGAATATTTTATTTCAGTTTTAGCGGGGTTCGAACTCAGAACTACCAGTGATTTTGCATTTGTTTCTTCCAGTGTATCCACTAGACCAAATGTTCAATTAACTATGCAGGTGAAAATAAGGTACCATACTTTAGTGGTAGAAATCGTTGATACAATTTGAATTTGTTGTGGCAGCTTATTGTCACATTAAAGGTTATAAAAATTTAGCACTTAAAACGTGTTGTTTTCCGTGTATATAATAAGTTTCACTTGATTCCTTTGTAAATGTAATATAACACTGTGTTTTTTAATACGATTTTACGTTGTATTTAATGAATTAAAGCGATTATTAACACTGATTATTTTTGTTCCAATAACTGTAAATTCACTTAGTTATTTCAGTGTATAACACTTGTATTTAGTTATTGACTTATAACACACAATTCACCACGGTTTATATACGGGATTAATAACAAATACTTTTTTAAGAAATAAATTGTTACGGAGACTATGTTTACTGTTTGGCTGACATCTGTCAATTTTTTCTTCTTTCTTCAGTTCGTAAAAATCGCTATCACTCCTTTTTTATATGTGTGATGTATAATGTTACATTCATATTTATATTTTCGTATTTTTTATTGAAATACGAAATTTACGAAATGAAATTCGAAGATTTGAATATAGAACAGAAATCCATTTCAAAATACGGTTCAAGAGAAGGAATCCGAATATGTCTAATCCAGCTTAATATATAGAAATGGAAATGTAATTTTTACGAGATCAATGCAACGTGAGCATACGTTATTGAGTCATGGCTTTTGAAATCTTTGAAAATTCAAAGCCCCAATCGATTTTGTTTATGATTGCTTATATAATTCCTTATGAATGAGCCTTATCATTTAAATCCTTCATCAGATTTTAAATGCCATTTGACAGCGTTGCTCGTGTGCTTTTTAGTCGATAGAAACGAGGTATCACCAAGTACAACAGTACCAAGTACTGTGGACTTGTAGCGTTGAATAAACGCATTACTCGCTTCATGCATAGTTGGTTAAAGCACCGCTATGCGTGACGTCACTGCCGAGCTGATGCGCTCGGGCGCGCCTCGGGATCGTCGTGCAACATCGATTTTACCCCGCTCGCCAGTCGTTTTCCGATACCGACGCCGTGAGGCCGCGCGCGCACCGTTCGATACTCATTGCTATACAACGCTTTTGCTTATTACGCTTTATTCCTCTCATATTTCTTAGTTGTTCTATTTTCATACTTAAACGCTATCACTGTACCTTCGCTATATCTTTCTTGTGAACCCCTTCTGTGCTTGTGACAATATATGTGTGTAAAAACTATATAGTTTGATTTATCGCTGCTTAACTTTTCCTATGATAGTTAAATTCAACTATAACCCCGACGTAATGTTTGCCGGGCCAGTGGAATGTTCCAGTGAGTCGGAACCAGATGCCGCATAGTTCACGGTGAGTCGGAACTGTCTGCGGTGATGCCCCAGTGAGTCGGGGTGATGCTGCAAATGCTCCAGTGAGTCGGAGTGGTGCAGTGCTGCGTAGTGGCTGGCTGCTGCGTCGACCAGGAGAGAAGTGCGTCTCTGTTTGCTGACCGGCCGAAGTGCAGTGTGCTGTGCCAAGGTCGCTGAGAAGACTGTGGGTGATGACCAGGAATGCGCGTCCGCTGCATGCTGGTGGTCAGGATACCCGTAGTAGTCGTGGATGCTGGCTGGCTGTATGACTCGCTGCTCGAAAGCTTGAGGAAGTGATGATGACGTCACGATGACGTAGTTTTTGCGAAGGCTGCGCTGACGTTCATGCTCGGGGTCACCAGTTTGGTGTTGACCGTTGAAAAGGGAGGATCCTCCGACCAGACGGGTGTTTGTCTGGTGGGCTACTGCCCGACGGTTGTTGTCGGGTTCTTGCATATATGTTCAATCGCTCGGATAACTTTAATATCGCGATGTAGGATACGTCAGTTTTTAGTTTTCGTATGTGGCGAGATAGATGTCGCTACATCACTCCCCTCCGAGACCGGAGGTCGATAGCAGGTTGAGTCGTCCATATATCTTGTGACATCTATCTCGCCACAGACTAATGTCTACCAATCAAAAGTAATGTTATGAATCTATCTCCTTATGTATTATTTATATATTAAGAAACAGCTAATAAACGTTCCTCTGCTGTCAAATGTCTCCTCTCCTCTTGACGAAAATATTTGAGCTGATTCCAAAAAAACTGCTCTAATGTGGGTTTTCGGATATTTTTATAACTGAAATTCATCCAATACATGCAGATTTTCTCATAACTTTGTTCTTCATCCCCGAGAACAAGATAATAATCATAAATGAAATTCAAGGTCACGTTAGCGTTAAGGTCTACATATTCCAGCCCCTGAGTCATCTCAGCTCAGTTATGATAAGAACTAAGACATAAAACCGTTTCACATAGCTAAGTTACAACGTGTAATGTACGCCGACCTTAATAGCGTAATTAACAAAATTCTATCTTCGTCGTCTTCAGCGATAACGAGTGTCTTTAATCAGTCTCTCTATTTATCTTTAGCTGGTTTAAAATTCCATCTCATTAGCGATAACGCGTAATTAGCTGAATACACGTACATAGAAAATTAATCTTAACTGTTGTTATTATAAGGTTAAATGTTGGTTGTTGTTATGTGTTTGTTACGTTGTGTTGGGTTGGTTACTTGTTTGTGAACTTTGAGAGGTTTTTCATTTCACAAGATGAAGTATAAAGTAAATAAAACATTTTCAGCTTCTTTTCATTAAATATCAATGATATGATATTGATAAGTTAAAAAAAATCTTGCATAATATTTTTTATTAATAAAAAACCATTTCATATCACCAGTTTTTTATTTTTTATTGAAAGTTATTTTATATTTAAGTTAAGGATGTGCAATATAAGAATGTATCGTTCGAGTGGAATATTTCTGACACTAGAAAGGTTACACTAATGTTACGTGTGTGGGCGCTTTATTTTCTTTTAATATCTAAGATATGTTACGTATGTGGGTGCTTAATTTTCTTTGTGTCTAAGAAAAAAAATACATTTAATAAATTACTTAGGGTCTATATACGTCCAAAATCAGGCTTTTGCTCGTATTTTTAATAAGCATTTGTCAAACAGTGAAAAGTCCTGGTGATTTAAGTTAATTTTACGACGAGATTCCCAAATATTAGGTACGCAAAGAGCATTCCTTAAAATTGATTAGAATAAGTTATATTACACATCATTCACACAAACATTATATAAAAAAAGATTGCCTTTTTTAGTAGTAAAAATATAAAAATTTTAGCAATTCATTTTTTAAATTACCTCTTATACATTATACAAGTGGAGCCGTTTACGAAAGTTTTTAATAAACGTTAATGAGGTACGCAGCCATAACTTTACATAAGTATATATGTAATATATTAAATAGTGAGCCTAATAGGTAATGGATCTTCATAATGACACAATTTGCTCTTAAAACTCAAAGCAGGTTAACGGCCTGCACACATAATCACCAGGATTACATAAACCACTATGGACGCATGTGTGGCCTCAGCTTAAATCGGTTAAGTAAAGCCATGTACGGTGGGTCTGCATCTGATCATTTTCTGTCCTTATCAGATTGAGCTATGAAATTGATGGAATTAAAAGTGTACCTTTTGGGCATATTTTATATACTCGTAAGCTAGAACGATAAAAATAGTATGGATAAAAGTGATGACGTCGCGCCCTCTTTGTATGTCACACAATAATACAAGAATGATAACTCTAATATAGATAACAGAGCGTCCCTAAGTCATTTGCAAATACATACATAACTATATAACGAATGAATCATATCTTATTTTTACTTGATCAGGTCTTGGTCTTGGTCATCATATGACGAGATTGTCTATGTTATAAAAAAAAAGTTGATTGTAAATAATGTGGAAATCTTCAAACTGGAATTACATATGTGCAGAGAATGAAGTGCAATGGTGTATGAAAAGTTTCGTAAGTGCTAGCTTCAGGTGGTTCTAGGAAGTGTGAAACTTCTACACAGTTTTGTTCGGCATAAAATCGTTGGAACAAATCCGTTCTGTATAAAAATCATCTTTCTAGATGACGTGATATAACAGATCCAACTTTATGTATAATAATTATATTATTACAAAAACATACAATAAACCTAAATAAAAATTAACCTTAAGAATATTTTTTTTATGCGAAAACTTAAATAATACCACTTGTGACTCTATCGTTTGGTACAATGTGTTCCCAATGATTGGTAACTGGGTACCGATGCAAATAGCGTAAGAATGCAAATATATTAATGAATTAAATATACGTAAAAACATAAGACAAAGATGTTGAATAAAAGGAATACATTACACCGTTTCAGAAACGGAACATAATTATTTTTTATTTATTTAACACTTTATTTCACAACAACACATAAATAACACAAGAGTAAAAGGAAAGAGTCTATCAAAAAATGGTTCGCAAAGGCGGTTTTATCGCTTATAGCGACACACATACAACGTTAGTAATTATTCGAAAACATCATTATTTTATTCAGAATTTTTATTTTTATTAACTTTCATGAACGAAAAGACATTACAAAGAAATTGTAACGCTTTCGGAGTAATAGAAATAACCATTTGTCTTCTTAAAAGATAAATAAATATCATTTTTGTATGCGATGGTAGAACTCCACCTTGAATTTATATTAAACAAGTGTTGTATTTGAATTCGTTTATGTTAATTTTGTCTATATATACATTGATAGTAGAATATATTATATTCTGTAATAAAAAAATTCGAAACTCACTTTAGAAAATGATTGTAAACGTCAGAAAGTGATATGCGACATTTATCATCTGAGGCGTTATAGCCGCGGGGGGCTTTGCCTGGTCCAGTAAAACTCTCCAGTCCGATCTATTCGTGGCTTTCCTTCTCCAACTTGTCACCCCTAAGGTCTTGGTCTCCTGTTCGACGCCGTCTAACCATCTGAGCTTGGGCCTGCCTCTACTTCTGCGGCCCTCCGGCCGGCCTTCCAGGAGGCGCTTGGGTACTCTGGCCTCGTCCATTCGTACTACGTGCCCTGCCCACCGCAGGCGTCCGATCTTTATAGTCGTAATGACGTTTGGTTCATCGTACATTTGGCATAGCTCAAGGTTATGCGACATTGGCCATAATAATTATAACATTTCAAGAATACAATCATTAAAATAGTGTTTTTTTTATGGGAGATTATTCACACACGGCCATCTGATCCCTAACTAAGCAGAGCTCGTACTATGGAAACCAGACAACTGATATACTACATATACTACTCCTCTTTTGTAAACACATACTTATATAGATAATTACACCCAGACTCAGGACAAACAGACATGTTCATGCACACAAATGTCTGTCCTGGGTGGGAATCGAACCCACGACCTACGGCGTGAAAGGCAAGTATCTTACCAACCACGCCAACCGGCTCGTCTCTTTTAAACTTTATTACTTTCATGAACGAGTATTTACCGCAGTACTTCATATTTTCTATTATAGGTAGTCTACCTATAATAGAAAATATGAAAAATAATTGAATCTTACTCATATCGCGCCCAGAGAAGTTTTAATTGAAAATATATATTTATGGCGAAGGAAGCGAGCGGTAAAAACTTGTAATAATAAGCCCCCAGTACTTTATAACATCATATGAACTGTCTTCATACTAATAAGATGTTACTAACACAAATAAAAGTGTGCAGACGGAGTATTACTCTAAGGATATCCATTCATTATCTGTTCGAATTTGAACGATTATATCTCGTCATAGTATATCACCATAAGTCGGTTGTCTTCACTTGAAAGGTGAGTAATGAAACGAGTCCTTACAGAATAGCACTGCAGTTCAGTAGATTTTTCTTCTGTTTTTCAGCCGATTCATTTTTTCTTTATGTTTAGGGTACCGTACCCAAATGGTAAAACGAGGATCCTATTAGTAAAACTCCGCTGCCCGTCCGTCTGTCCGTCTGTCACCAGGCTGTATCTCATGAACCGTGATAGTTAGACAGTTGAAATTTTCACCGATGATGTATTTCTGTTGCCGCTATAATAACAACTAAAAACCGAATAAAATAAATATTTTGAGGAGGGAATTCCCATACAACAGACATGTTTTTATAGATAATGGTACGGAACCCTTCGTGCGCGAGTCCGACTCGTATTTGGCCGGTTTTTGTATTTTATCAGTAACTAACCGAAAAAATGTTAATACATACAGACCCAACCGTTACAATTTTATTGTAATATATATTTACTTATATTACACAATACTTTTCGCGTATGTCATCAAAGAGTTAAAAAAACCTTTTTTTTTCACAAAAATATTACGAACCCTAGAAGACATAATAGTCTTCAGAATTTGGTGTCCAGCCTTTTGGAAACGACAGGACAAACGCTTATCAATTATAATAAAATGATGCTGCATAACTTTCAGTCGATATTTCATGTATTTATGTACCTAGTAGTGTGCTTAGGATCCTTTAACGTAAAAAAAACACATTTAAATTAAACAAATGGTTGTCTGTAAAGTCGGTTTTCGTACGATAATTTTACGTGATAACGTTATTAAAAAAACATTGATGAATACACGGACACATCGGCCGATGGAATGGAAGAGAGATAGATGCGTCACAAGCCGAACGCTTAGGCCGATTGTGCCTCTCTATCTCTCGTTCCGCGCTCTCGCTTGCACGCTTGGCTCAGGCGGAACGTGACAATGAGTCATGTTTTTCGTGCGTGACGCCGGCGTTCATCGATTTATAAAACGTTATCACGTCAAAAATCATATTATGTATGACTTCTATAAAGTTGAATATGACAGCCAAACGCATATTTCATACCATGGCAGGGTATCATACATAATGGCTAAGAATAAGAAAAGATGAAAATTACAATACAAGAAAATTGAAACAAGAATATAAGAAATTTTACTCATAATATAAAAATCAAGCTGCTAGCAGTAAGTTCTGTTTTTTATTACAGGCTCGGATGCTCTGTGTACATTCTCTTATTTTTCTCGTATTTGTATATCCTCAGACGTGTTATCCGTGTATTTCGTGTGCGTTATCTTAACGTAATTTTAAAGTTGCCTTAATGTGCCTGCATGTTTGTTACCAGCCAGCATTACAAACAACGTTAATAAACATAGAACGTAAATCTAATATATTGACTTCGCGAGTCGAAAGTTGGTGCCACAAGCGTAGCTTTACTTCTCGTTTCCTAAGCATATATAGTTGTTAATTAAAGAGTAACTACTGAGTGTCTTGTCAGTTCTTTGTAGAATCTATATCCCAACGTTGATAGATTTATATTTTGATTTTATTAATTGGTAAATATAAAAGGATTTACCATGCATTTTGTGCAGGTATAAACATTACAGAATCGGAAATTTAGTGTTTCAAATATTAAAAGTTTTTATCAAAATAATCGACATTATAGAGATTATATGAACCATATTATATTAATTAAATCAGGAATCATGGGCACACTACAAGCAGGTAAGGATAAGGCGGAATTAGATCGGTTTTTTGAATTCACAATGAGAATGTATTATTCATCGAGTCTCGGCAGCAAGTGCTATCGCTACTGAACAAGTCAGTTTAGTAGATTTCGTCTTCCTTTTTTTTATTTCGAACAATTTCTCCATGATATGTATTTTATTTTAAGTAACTTATGTCTTGCAAGGATTAAAGCAATGTCTTTATTAGTATACTAAGTGGTGACTAGATTATGCGTGTGTACTGTCATATTAGCAAAAGTATATCTTATCTACCTTGCTTTGTTCTGGTTAAGTGAAAACTTATATAAAATATAAAATCTATACCAATTGTACTAACTAAAAGTAACGGCCTGTATAAACGGCCTGAGAAGTCCGGAGCTTACTCCACGTTGCTTCAATGCGGGATACGCTTTGTAGATCTTATCTGCGACATGCAGGTTTCCTCACGACGTTTTGTAATGGAAATTCAGTAGATTTTTCGCGTTAGTATTCGTCCGTACTGTTTTTTTATTGTCTAGGTAGATGGACGAGCAAATAGGCTACATGATCGTAGGTGGTCACCAACGGCTATAGACATTGGCATTGTAAGAAATGTTAAACATCGCTTACATCGCCAATGCGCTACCAACCTAGGGAACTAAGATGTTATCCCTTGTGCCTGTAATTACACTGGCTCACTCACCTTTCAAACCGGAACACAACAATACCACGTACTGCAGTTTTGCGGCAGAATATCTGATGACTGGTGGTACTAACCCAGACGACGAGCTTGCACAAACCCCTACCACCACTACTGTGTGCTATATTTATCTTCATAAAACGTGAACTAATAATATGTTATTTATTTTTAAAAGTATTAATATTTTGTGACAGTTAAATTATACAAAAGTTGTGGTTAATTATTTCTCATGTTTTAAACATATTTGGAGATAGGGAGGAACCGGGTGTAAAGTTCCTCATCTACCATTGAAAAGGGAGGATCCTCCGACCAGACGGGTGTTGGTCTGGTGGGCTACCGCCCGACGGTTGTTGTCGGGTTCTTGTATATATGTTCAATCGCTCGGATAACTTCACTATCGCGATGTAGGATACGTCAGTTTTTAGTTTTCGTATGTGGCGAGATAGTCGCTACACATGAGATGTCGCTACACATAGAAACTACTGTGGGTTATTTATAACAGATAGTCATATTCCATTGCATTGCATTTTTTTAAGTTTTTGTGTATCGGTTATAGTTTTTATACTTCGAGACGACCTGAGTACCGCTGTTTTTTTTAGTGAGTTCCACATACCTTTACTACTACTTAGACTACCTTTACTTTCCACCTCATTTTACTATTATAGCGAAAAAAATTTTTTTAGGTTAGCATTCGAGAATTTGTATTTATAGTTCAGCTCGTGCTTGACGGTGAAGGAAAACATCGTAAGGAAACCTGTATGTATCTAAATTCACTGAAATTCTGCCACATGTGTATTCCATCACGCATAGGAGCAGCGCGGTGGAATAAGCTCTAAGCCTTCTCCTCAAAAAAAAAAGAAGAGGAGGCCTTAGCCCACCACTGGAATATTCACAGGCTGATATTTTACTGCCTTGTTCTAGCATCTGAGTCATATTCTCGGCCAGTAAGAAAGTAATTAAAATATCATTATTAAAATTTAATTTCGTATAAGCAGGTTTAATTCTCATTGGTTTTCTATTTGTGTTCTGAACGACTGTCATGAACATTTAATCGCTACAGCCTGAATCATGTTCGTCTTGTAACATGCCATATACGACATACGCCAACGTAAGTATAAGTACCCACTATATAAAGGTATTCTTGTTCTGAATGGATGTGCCGTTCAACTGAATATTAATATTTAGTAACCCTTGACGTAACTAGCTTATCTGTGTGTCTGTCTGTGCAGCTCTTAAACATATGCACCAATGTTGATGATATATATGTCACTCTTTTTCAATACTCTCCTTCTTTTTTTGACGTGCCGGTTGGCGTGTTTGATAAGGTACTTGCCTTTCACGCGGCAGGTCGTGCGTTCGATTCCCACCCAGAACAGACATTTGTGTGCACGAACATGTCTGTTTGTCCTGAGTCTGGGTGTAATTATCTATATAAGTATGTATTTACAAAGTAAAAGTAGGTAAGTGTATCAGTTGTCTGGTTTCCATAACACAATCTCTGCTTAGTTTGGGATTAGATGGCCGTGTGTGAATATTGTCCCAGGATATTATTATTATTATTATTATTATCATCAAAATATTTAAGAGAGAAATCGGTGTTTAACTAAACAGTCCCTAAGCAACGTCTATGTGCAAGGCCGTTACACTTTAAGCAATGCTCTGATATTTTGGACAATGAAAAAATATTTACTCCAAGCAATCACGTTAGTGGTTTTATTTTTTTTAAAGTTCCTCGTTTAATTTTGATATAACTTTTAAGTTGATTACTCGAAGACCTACTACAGTAGGATAGTTTAGTAATCCCAGGGGCCAAGTGATACTATTCTCGTATCACTGAATTTTATCACATGTAGTTATTAATGTGTAAATACCTTAGTGCTTGGTACACGGTAGGGGCTAACTGGAGACGGCCTCGTTGGTCTAGTGCCTATATGTAGTCCTCCAGACCGGTTTTGGCTACGGTGGCCAATCTCATGACAGATTAGCCAACTGCGTAAGGCATTTTGGTCTGCCTCGTTGGTCTAGTGGCTAGATATAGGGCCGCAGACCCGGTGGTCCTGGGTCCAATTCCCAGGTCGGGCCAATAAATAGTTATTGGGTTTTTCTGTCAGAAAATTCTCAGTAGCAACCCGGAGCCTGGAAGTTGGAAGTGTGTACACTCCCATGCCTCGGAAAGCACATTAAATCGTTGGTCCTGCGCCTGAACTCTTTCCGGTCGTGTCGGATTGCCATCCCATCGGATTATGAGAGCTAAGGAATAGAGAGTGCACCTGTGTTTGCGCACACATTTGTGCATTATAATATCTCCTGCGCAGTTGGCTTCTCTCTCTTGAGATTGGCCGCCGTGGCCGAAATAGGTCTCGAGGACCTTATAGAGCATTTTATAGTGCACAAGTGTGTGCGCAAACACAGGCGCAGAGTTCCTTCCCCGAGTGCCAGATGTATCAGAAAACGTCAGTGTAAGATTTGTTATTTACACATCAATTAATTCTCCTGTTAGCACTCACACCATTTATAACATGTTCAATATATTTCATACACAATAATTATTTATCGTTAGCTTTTTAACGAAACTTCGTTCAAAACCATCTTATTTAACAGTATTATATTATTTATGTTTACTTTGCCCTTACAAGGTACGAATTATGAAGACGCATGTATTAAGCGACCCTTATGAATTGTAATGAATAAGTTTCATAATGGAAGATGATTTTATCTAACAAGATACTAAACAACTGTGACATTTAGTAATCAAGCTGATATAACACGCTCAAATTATGTAATACTTCGCTAAATATGTCTGGCACTGTCTTTGTTTATAAGTATACTAGCTGCTCGACTCGACGTCGTACGGGTAAAATAAGGATTTTATCCCGTGCATTTTTTAATCAATAAGATATAAACATTCGCCCATACAGTACAGTGTATGTGTGTTCGGTACAAGCTTATAATAATAATGCATAAAGTAAAGTACAACATGCTCTACATATTTTTTCATTTATTGGAACAAAGTTCTTTTACTATTGCAAAGTAGAGTGACCTGGCAGAAATTATCATGTAACAAAAAAGCGTTGTCCTCCAAGCGACTTTTCTCCTCTTTCTTTCTTACTGATTCTTTCTATTCTAGCGGTTGTATGTGTATGTATGTATGAGTAAATTTTCAGATTTGATAATAAGAATTATGTGCGGCCAATGAGATAACCTTATTGTAAATATAATTTGAACTCTTTTTTTAACTCATAATTCGCTATTTTATATTTAATTTTGAATAAATTACTATTTTCCTAAATTATTCAATTTTAATTTTTACTTTACACTTTTGCATAAAAATCATTATAAAAATAACATAAAATATACACATGTGAAAGGGAGAGTTGATTAAGAAGGGCAACGATTTTTGGTGTGATAAAAAAGTAAGAACAACTTTTTCGCTGGAAAAGCTGCCCTTACATGAAGTGAGGGGTATGTGGGGCTTACCGGCGCTGAAGGTGCCGGAATACTCACTAAAAAACCAGCGGTATCCTCTCCGTCTGGTCGGGGGGCGCCACGGGATCGCTTGCGCATGCTACCGTGACGCCACGGAGTTCCCAGATACAGGGAACCCCCTTAGCCCCGGTGGCTGTTAAGGTGCACATAGCGCCTATGCCTTCTCCCCGGTCTTCTACGACGGATCGAATCAGCGGAGGCACTTCCTCGCACTGCCGCTCCGCGGCCTCCTTTTTCGACATGACACTCTCGCAGAAGGAGACCATTTCCAACATGGCGTTAATCATGCTTGGCAGCGAGAGATCTCCGCCGACTATCGTTGCCAGGATATGACTCTGAGGGCCCACGCAGCACACTCCGAAGAATAATTTTCTCCTGACCGATTTCGAGCGCGATGGCCAATCTCAAGAAAGATTTGCCAATTACGCAGGACGTATTATAGTGCAAAAGTGTGTTTTACACACAGGTGCACTCTCATAATCCGATAGGACGGCAAACCGACGCGAACGGTAAAAGTTCAGGTAAGAAGCAGGACCAATGGCTTTACGTGCCTTTCGTGCCACGGGAGTGTGACAAATATACAAAAATATAATCATTAAAAATCTACATATTAAAACACGTTTTAAGTTAAAAAAAATATCGCAAAGAAATTCGTTCCTCCCGGGGGTCCCCCGATCGCACATTTTTTTAATATTTTTAGGTTCTGTCTACGTTTTCTATGTGCTCATGCTTCTCGTACAATGGTCCACTATGATATAGACCTTTTTGAAAAAGTTGGCCCATTATTTGTTTTTTTTTTTTTTAATTATAATAGGTCTAACGCATGTACATAAGTACACACACATTTTTGTTATTTAACTTACCTTTCACAATATTTTTCCTTAAGAATAATACAGTAGAAATACTCTTAATATTAATAATTAATAAAAACAATAATTACAGCACTGCAAATTTATAATAAATTTAGTTGAGAATTACACGGAAATGATAAAATGATAATTGTAAAGATCACTACTGCGATCGATGTACAAACAATAATAATGGCAAGTTTTTCCTGAAAACTGTGTAAGAAATGAGATACAGCTTATTGCAAGAGAGACAGGAGAACACTCCCATCCTTACTCCGTGCTGCTTACATGGTGAGAAGTGACACCAAAAGCCCCCAACGGGGATAACTGATCAAGTGTTAATCGATCCAGTTATCGACCGAGGTTGAAAATGATTGAATTACTTAATATCTCTATTAGGGGTTGATGGTAGAAGGGTGAAAATTTAGGCTTGTATGTATTTTTTAATGCCAAGTAATAAAAAAATAAAAATAAAAGAATATGTCCAAAAAATTAAAAAAAAATTTTTGGGATGAGCCACCCTTAGCACTTAGGGGTATAAAAATTAGTTATAAACCTATTCTCATACCTACAGAATATAAATATAAAATTTCATCAAAATCGGTCTAGCCGTTTCGGAGGCGTATAAACACTAACACTGTGACACGAGATTTTTATATATATAATAGAAAAATATAATAGGTCCAATCGTCATAACTTATAGCCCAGTGGGAACCTTAGTTGAAGATGACGAGTTTAACTTAATTAGTATTAATATTTTATCTATATTTATTTTATTTAGCGATGTGAATCTTAAATGATGATCGTGGATCTGGGCAAGCACCAATGAATTTCCACGTACTTAATTTATGTTTATAATTCATCTTGTGCTTGATAGTGAAGGAAAACATTGTAAGGAAACCTGCATGTCTAATTTCACTGAAATTATATCACGTGTGTTTTTACCAACCCGCAATGAAGCAGCGTGGTGGTATACTCACCAATAAAACCTTCTTCTCAAAAAAGGAGAAGAGGCCTTAACGTTCACATGCTGTTACTTTACTGTCTTATTTCTACCTTAAACCTACTTACTAATATAATCTTCTACATTAACATTAAATCCTTGGCCACAAGTGGGCCTCATTATACTCCATGATGACAAATCGTATAAGAAACACTATGTAAAGAAAGTACCAGACTAGAAAAGTTTAAATGTAACAGAAGTCTTTGAAAATAAGATCCTTTGACTCAGAGACGCAGTAAAGGAATTTTTAACCTAACGATCCGACGTATACTTAAAAGATTTCAAAGGAACGTTGTTCTTTTAAAGTTTCTAGGAAGAATGTTACTTTAATACGTCTAAAAGCCGCGTCGTTGCGCTTTATAAAACTATACTCGTATGACACAAGTATAGTTTATTTAAAGATATATATATATTAAAGAATTGTCATTACAAAACAAAAATTGTTTTGATTAATTTAATTTTGTTTATTTGATGCTTACATCATATTATTATATATAGAACAATGTCCACTGCATCTGTTTCTATGTCTGAACGCAAAAACTAAAGAATGATTTATCATTTCTCATACGGTCTTCGCTAATGGATGAAGCGATTCAAGAGTTTTTTTTATATTTATTTATGTAGGTACACAAAAACAATATAATCAGGACATACATCAAAATTGCGAACTGAAGACTATGTAGAACTATGTAGAGCCATAAAACATTTCTACATTTATACATATTATATCTCCTTTGGTTATATTATTTTTAATTACTATAATGTTTCAAATAATTATTGTCATACTTAATTATAATTAATTTAATTTATTAATTACCTTTATTTATTAATTTTATTGATTTTTATATGACTATATTCATATTATTTTAATGAGCATGCGGTGTACACAAGCTTTGAAATGTAATCTAGCTTAAAACTGTATAAAGAAAATAAAAAATATAAATCTTACACCTTCCTGATATATCATTCTATAGTTAGGAAATACGGAAATAGGAATAACGGTAATTATGCAGTTTGGTTACTTTTGCGAAAAATTATGGTAATTTTTACTGTGATAAAATGGTGGTTATATTTCATTGCATCATAATAATTGATATTCCATCTGGGCAGGGTGAAATTTTCCATAAACTCCATGAGTTATGGGGCCTTGAAATTTTCATAAATATTCAAGAAAATTTTCTCGAATATTTATGATATTCTCAAAAACAAATCTTATAATTCTAATCTTAAAATTACGTTGTTTATCAACAATTTATAAACTCAGTGGCCTTCGGCGCTGCGGGACTTTTTTACGGCAGGCGAGAGACGCAAACCCTTCGCGCCTTCGGTTTCTTAAAAAACACTCTAGGGGTAAGATCGACAAGACCACATAGATTCGGAGTGAAAAGAGAAGGGTTTGTGTCAATTTTCGATAAAAAAAAATTCTGCCTCCCCGATGGAATATCGCTTATTACGAAGCAATAAACTTCGCGGAGAAAAAAAAAATTACCATAATTTTTCGCAAAAGTGACCAAACTGCATAATTACCGGAATAACATAATTTATCAGGATCATTATGTCCATACAACAACAACCAACAGGTACAAGAGAAACATCATCTTAGTTACTAGTCACATTGACAAAATGGATGGTTAATATTTCTTTTAAAACCATTAGTTTGCCTGCCAGTTGCCAATCAACCATTTCCCAGTCTGCCTACATATTCCAAAAATAAATAAAATCAACTTGAAACGACACAAATATTATTTTTCATATTACATTTCAAGCACGTCCACGAAAACACGAAAAAGATGTATCGAATACTCGAAACGTGACCAAAGTTGCGGAAACTAACAAACGCTGAACTTGTGAACAAGATAAACGCATTAGGTGGGTAGTTCGAAAAACTTTCATATAAATTTATTGTATATAAATAATACATTATTATTTACAAATTATAAAACAATAACTCATAGCTGTGCTGTTTATTGTCTTCAATTATACTATTTAGATTGTGATGCTTTATAAAAAAAATGTATCATTTAATACATATTAAAATAACGTAAATGTAATTTACTGAAAAGATAATACGCCGGTGGGAATATGATAATTGGATGAAAAAAAAAACTATGCTGATAAGCACAGGTCGCTTCTCGTCATAGCCGAGATAAAAAGAAAATACCTACATGAATACTTGAAAAAGGCTTAAATTTTCTATCCACTGTGCCATCTTAGCTCTTCTTACATAGTCTGGTATTTTTGTACCAATTTCTTTCTAGTATGAAGAAACAATCCTATATCTATACTATATAATTCTATTGGCTCTGTCTGTACATTTTTTTTCAACTAATTTTGTGATAAGTAATCGTTTTATGAAGCAGTGATTCACATTATACTATTTTTTTCATTTTTGTCTGTCATACAACAACTGTCAACTGTTCAAAGGTTTGTTTTAACTTCAAAAATATTTTGAATGATCGTTAGAATATTGATATAAATATATATCTATGCTACTATATAAATCTATTGGTTGTGTCTTTACATTTTTTTTCCACCTAATTTTGTGATAAATAATCGTTTTATGATTGAGTGATTCACATTAAACTATTTTTTTCATTTTTGTCTGTCTGTCTATCTGTCTATCTGTCTATCTGTCTGTCTGTCTGTCTGTCTTTCTGTATGTCTTCTTATAACTCAGGAACGGCTTGACCAATCTTGATGAAAATTGGTACACACAAAGAAAATTAATTTCAAATCGTTAATTACGCATTTCTTCACCAGTAGCCATATGTGTGTGTATGTATGAGTGTGTGTGTGTATGTGCGTGCGTATGTGTTGTTATAGTAATAAAATAATTTATTATATTTTTATTAATTAGACGCGGGTGAACACAGCTTGTTCTGATATAAAAATATGATTCAAAGAAAAACATTTTTTTATGTTATTTGCCGTCCTATTTTACAAGCGAGCTTATCAATTTTACTGTCATCAATCAAAGGAACCTTGAGTTACTTATTAGAAATAGAAATGTGAAAATGGTTTTGTTTGTTTTTACGTCAATGCCTCATCTGATTATTGTGATACTTATCACAGAAATAATTACAATTCGTTCGTACCAGAAAATAATTTTATTTAGGACTAATTTTTTCCTGTGGATTCACCCATATTATATAACGGGGAAGCCTAACAAATAAACTAACTCACATTGACATATGTCATATTAGGATACAATGAGAGGTCATAAAATGGCTCCTAACGCTTGATTATGAGGTCACGTTCTTTAGTTATCCAGGAAAAGATACCCATGGCACAAGTTTTGAATTAATAAAAACTCCTTTCTCCCTTCCAATTTCCTTTTTATTTTAACGTATTTTGGGGAGAAAATCGATATAATTTATTATTTTAATTATGTATTTTACTAGTTTAAATATACTTGTTATATTAAGACTGAACATAATACAAAGACATTAATTTTTTTTTTATTAATGATTATTCCTTTTTCTCTTACGTTATTTATCGAGGAATCCTCAACGTCATAGCTAAGTAGAGACCTCAAACCTTGGATCCCATAATGCATATAAGGCAATTCATAGCTTAATTTTACCTTTAATAATGTTACGGAAACTTCAAGTACATTTAGAATTAAATAACAGCTAAATATTAGTTTTATTCTAGAGATAATGTTATAACAATAATATATAAAATATATACATTGCACACAAAATATAAAAAATATCAGGCAACTAAAAATTAAGAATATTGAAAAAAAAGAATGCAAAGAAGATATAATATAATAAAATACTAAATTAAGTAATAACGGAATTTAGAGACAATTTCAAAATAGAATTTGATTACGATTGTCGGAATACATACCATACCATACATACATACCAAATTTCTTTATAAAATGAATTAGCAACACAGTCGATTTAAGGTTCGGATTATTATGTAAATTAATTATATGTTTTTGTATGAGTTATTTCAAGTTTTGATATGAATATATCGTGAAGTTGATTGAAAAAAGTTTTTCAATGAGTTTGGAAAATAATGGGAGGTTTTAATAAAAGTCGTTCGATTCGATCTTAATAATTACTTTTGTGGTTTTAAGTGCTTCTGACACTCAGATTATATATTATGTTATTATATTCTAATATTAGAAATATTATTTATTTGGCATTGGTCTATATAATTATGGTTAGTAATTATATTAATCAGTGAGACATTCACAGGCTGTAAATGTACTGTTTTTATATATAATTGATGGTAAGGCAGGTGTGAAGGTAAGGGATTTCCAAGCCCATCTGGGTATGTACCATCCTTCAAAATAATATTCTACAGCCAAACTCAGTATTGTTCTGTTTCGGTTTGAAGGATCAGTAACAGCCTGTGAATGTCTCACTGCTGGGCTATGGCCTCTTCTCCTCTTTTTGAGGAGAAGATTTGGAGCTTATTCTACCACACTGCTCCAATGCGGGTTGGTGGAATACACATGTGACAGAATTTTAGTGAAATTTGTCACATGCACGTTTCCTCACGATGTTTTCCTTCACAGTTAAGCACGAAATGAAGTGAAGACAGTGGTGCTTGCCCGGGTTTGAACCCACGATCACCGGTTAAGATTTGCGCGTTCTTACCACTGGGCCATCTCGGCTTTTTTCGGCTACAAAATTATAACAAAAGTTATTCCTAAGAAATTGCAAATATCAAGCGCTCTACCAACAGACTACCTTGGAGGTAGGAACCCTAATTAATATCACTCGAAAGAGAAAAGTTGTCCAACAAAACTTTATTGTTAACAAGGAATTAAGCAAAAGTAATTATCAAACATCTAAGCCTTGGTGATTTATAAATAAAAAAAGGAAGATAATTTTTAATCGTCTTTTCTACATCTTTCAAAGACCTGAAAAAGATTTGAATATAACATTTTTGTCAGACCTGAAGCGAAAGACAGATATGCATTCGATTTAAATTGTGCAGGTCTCACTTTGGTTTATACGGGTTATATATTTTAAAAATTATTACATAAATAGAACCGACACACGATACCTAATAACCACTTCACGGGTCGGACACGAATTTTGTTACATCCTGTATATATTTTTTTTATTTCTATCGTCATGAATCCTTCAAAGATATATTATATTATATGATAATTTACTTGGTGGTAGGGCCTTGTGCAAGCTCGTCTGGGTAGGTATCACCCACTCATCAGATATTCTACCCCAAAACAGCAGTACTTGGTATTGTTGTGTTCCGGTTTGAAGGGTGAGTGAGCCAGTTCAATTACCTGTAATTGCATTGTGCAGGCACAAGGGGCATCTTAGTTCCTAAGGTTCATATCTCTTGCAATGCCAATGTCTAGGGTGGTGGTGACCACTTACCATCAGTAGCCCATTTGCTCGTCCTACCTTTTCTATAAAAAAAATAAACAAGTTGATAGATTGATATATATAATTATGGATTATCTAAAACAAAAATGCAATACCAAAATATATAGTATGTAACAATTTTATGACATACACAGATTAGTCGATAATACTTAAGAACAAATAAAGCTACGGCCTTAGCAAAACGGCTTATTGGTTTCCACGGAAAATTAATACTCGGTCGTAAAATCATTTCGCTTACTTAAAACTCTATTACCAAGTCATAAGGTTGAAATATGAATGTTTTTAATATTGCTTTCTTTTGCCTACGACGAGTTTTCATCCCTTGTTTTATTATGTTTATTTAAGGCTTATATCTTAGTGACGTAATCATCGTGTTAATTCAATTTATCGTTATCAGATTGATTATTCTAAAATGATTAATATTTTAAATGTATTTATTGAAATCTTACATATCTTACAAGTAACCCAAAGTGACAGAGTTGCCTTATACATTGTTATAACTAAGATTTAACATAGAACATATAAAAACAATTCACAAATTATAATATAATTATAATACTAACTTTGCGGTTATATTGATACTTTATAATGGCTCTACATAATTTTGTTGAACAAACAACTATTGTCACGCCTTAGATGTAAGACCGACTATTATGCCGTAACAGCAAAAGGCATAACGCCCTTTTACGCCGTCTTACCACCTCTTCGCGCCGCTCTGTACGTTGCACGTTGTGTGTACGTGGTACGTATACTATGTACTTCATTGTATATATAATAATAAGAAAAATATATCTATACAAATATTATAAAGCTAAAGAGTTTGTTTGGTTGAATGTGACTCTACTTTTTTTATCTTACTCCATACTTTTTACTCGGTCATCGATAGTTAAAAATTATTTTAAAAATGATCAATTATTGCTTTATGTCTATAGACTCTCTCTTTGTCACAATTCATTGAAATCGTTTCACTGGTTTAGTCGTCATGTCGTAATAAACAGACATATATACTTTCAAATGTGTTATATTAATTTTATATAAAGCAAACATTTAGACCTAATCCAGTAAATAAGAGAATTGGATTAAACTTATCATTTGTAAGTGACCACTCGACTACGAAAATTAACGCCATTCATGTCCTAGTAATTGCTGCAGTGCCGTCATGTTTGAAGTCAATCAATGATACATCCGCTATACGAAAGCTGTAATCAGTTATCTGAGGGATTTAACAGGGATTCGATTGTGGACTTTATTGTTCAAGTATTACAGTTGAATTTCGGAATGATATTTCTGGTTTGTAATTAAAATTTGTTACTTCAAGATTCAAGATTGATTCACTAATATGTAGTGCATCAAGTAAGCCAAGATGGTCCAGTGGTAAGAACGCGTGAATCTTAACCGATAATCGTGGGTTCAAGCCGGGCAAGCACCACTGAATTTCATGTGCTTAATTTGTGATTATATTCATCTCGTGCTTTATTACGGTGAATGAAAACATCGTGAGAAAACCTGCATGTGTCAAATTTCACTGAAATTCAGTCACACGTGTATACCACCAACCCGAGCAGTGTTGGAGCAGTGTGGTGTAATAAGCTCCAAACCTTCTCCTCAAAAAGAGGAGAAGAGGCCTTAGCCCAGCAGTGGGACATTCACAGCCTGTTATTGTAGTTCATCTGATTGGCGATAGACGTCGCTTGAAGTTTGCATAATGCTTTAATGATAAACCTACTTCTACAATTATAAGGTATCAATGTTTTATGTTTTCCAATAATAGATGTCGCTATGCTTAATATGTTTAATTCTAAATTTATTGTATAGGTAGGGGGACGAGCATATGGGCCACCTGATGGTAAGTGGTCTCCAACGCCCATAAACGATGGCATTGTAAGAAATGTTAACCATCGCCTACGTTGCCAATGCGCCACCAACCTTGGGAACTAAGATGTTATGTTCCTTGTGCCTATAAATACACTAGCTCACTCACACTTCAATCAGGAAAACAACAATACCAAGTACTGCTGTTATGCGGTAGAATATCTGATGAGTGGGTGGTACCTACCCAGATGAGCTTGCACAAAGCTCAACCACCAACTAATGTAATGAGATGACGAATATCTGAAATAAGTGGAAGGAAAATACATGCTGTGCTGACCCCTCGTAGTGGGATAAGGGCAAGAAGAAGAAGATTTTCAGGTTAACTACAATTTAGTGGAATTAACTACGCTCAATAGTGCAAATCTGTAAGATCAAAATCAAATCATCATTACAGAAATGCAGTGCAGGGAAATTTTACCACCGAACTATGGTGATATACTACTTTGAATCGTGTATTCTTGAAATTTTAAAGTTATTATGGTCATTTTCGCATATCACGTTCTGGCATTTCAAAACTGTTTTCTGCGGTGAGTTTCGAGTTTACTTTAAAGAATAATATCCCTACAGAGCACGGTCGTGAAATCTCAAAATATGAATAATAATAATAAAACATTATCAATAATAATTATGAAGTTAACGCTTACACGAATCTATATAGCGTATTAACATAAGTTTTGCATATTTCACGAGTTAGAAATGAAGTGAGCTCTTACAGAGTAGCAATACTAAATCAAGGTGCAATTTCATAGGAGACACCCTCGGGGTACACGTCAGTTGATTTGAGGCCTGAAATGGCTTAAATCTCAAGGCGAATTCGTTACTCGCCTGGTGACACTATAAAGGTCAGTAGAGCCCGAAGCAATTATTATTATTATTAGCAAAATCCAAATAATACAGTATAGGCATAATGAAAGATGCTGTGCATTTACTGGGTGATAGGGCTTGGTAGATAGCCTATCTGGTTAGGTACCACCCACTCATCAGATATTCTACTGGTAAATCAATATTTAGTATTGCAGCTTTCTGGTTTAAAGGGAGAGTAAGCCAGTGTGAGTACGAGCACAAGGGACATAAATATTAGTTTCAAAGATTGGTGGCGTATTGTGATGTATGGATTGTTTAATATTTCTTACATTTCCAATATCTACGGCTGATTCCACCAATTACCATCAGGTGACCCGTTTGCCCGTACGCTTACCTATAACATAAAAACGAGTGAACTATTTATGGCTCAGTTAATAGTTGTCTTCTAATCCTTTTTTGGCTCTTATCACATAAGCGCCTAAATTCCAACCATGCGACGCCTATAAATATCAAATATTAAAAATCAAAGACAAAGTCTACATTATTTATCAACTGGTCTATATACGTTTTAATCAAGATATAAACATTATAAAAAATAATAAAATTTACTATGAAAACCGATTTGCCTCTTGCTACTATAATTAAACACAATTTTTTGTTTAGTTTAGCTTTATCCTTGTATAATTATTTGTGTGTAACGACAACAAAAGCTCTCTACATATTAATCTCTATAATATTATAAAATCCTCGCCTCGTTGGTCTAGTGGCTACATATAAGGCCGCAGACCCGGTGGTCCTGGGTTCAATTCCCAGGTCGGGCCAATAAATAGTTATTGGGTTTTTCTATCAGAAAATTCTCAGTAGCAGCCCGGAGTCTGGAAGTTGGAAGTGTGTACACTCCCGTGCCTCGGAAAGCACGTTAAGCTGTTGGTCCTGCGCCTGAACTCTTTCCGGTCGTGTCGGATTGCCGTCCCATCGGATTATGAGAGCTAAGGAAAAGAGAGTGCACCTGTGTTTGCGCACACACTTGTGCACTATAATATCTCCTGCGCAGTTGGCTAATCTCTCTTGAGACTGGCCGCCGTGGCCGAAATCGGTCGGACCTTACTATAAAATTAAAAAGTATGCCTTAAACAAATCAATAACACAAACATATTTATCCTATAAACTTATATAATACTTATATTGTTATAATGGTAAACAAGTTAAAATTAATTTTACTAACAAGACATCAATAAAAAAGAGCAATCATGTCGAATAAAGCATGATAAATACGAACTAAAAATCGAAATATTACTCTTCATTATACATTTCGCCAAGTCTTATAAGTTGCTTGTAGCTCATAGAACCCATAATTTACTGTAGACTTAATGATACTGTAACTTTAAAGTATTGTCAGTATGTATATTCAATACTAGCTACCCATCCCGGTTTCGCACGGGCAAAATAGTGGTCTAAATAAAACGTCTATATTTATATTGTAACACATAATATAACTCTAATGGTTTACCCAGCAGCTCCCAGTCCGAATGTTTATTTTCCGACATCTTCAACAATTATCAACATATAGGCAATTCACACAATACTTTTATGAATTATACATTTAAACGTTCCTCATGAATCACTATGTCGATTGGTGAAAACCATATGAAAATCCATTCGGTAATTTTCGAGTTTATCGCGTTCATACAGACAGAGAGTCGGGACGAGACACTTCGCTAAAAGCTAGAGATGATCAAACAATGGTTAATCAAAGACAATCCGTAAACAACTAAAAGAAAAACCTTTTTTCATAAATATAATAGAAATGTGAATAAAAGAGTTCTTAGCAAATAATTTCTCTGATGTCACAAGTCGTTTTTATAATATATTGTGTTGTATGATACCTTAATTGTCCGAAGGACAAAATAGTCAACAATAGAAAACAAACTAATTATTTCTCGACCTGAAATAGTCCGATGTAACAACGAATGAAACGCCACTATTTAGAGTACAATGAAACAAAGACTTGAACAATCCGTTTCACGGAGTCTCTTTGTGTCACATGCCATAGACTTGTAAATATATAGACCTGTAAATTGTATATTATTAGCAAAGTTCTTTGTAAACTATAAAAATAAACGTGAATTAGCAAAGTTGCAACTACAAAATGAAACGTATTGATAACATTATATATATTTTTACTTTAATCTCATGTCTTCCTGACCGATTTAGGCAACGGCGGCCTATCTCAAGAGAGATTAGCCATGACGATACAGTTTAATTGCATAATTTTACTTCAGCAGCTTTCATAAAATACCTAATAAGTAT
This sequence comes from Nymphalis polychloros, assembly GCA_905220585.2. Lineage (NCBI taxonomy): Eukaryota > Metazoa > Arthropoda > Insecta > Lepidoptera > Nymphalidae > Nymphalis > Nymphalis polychloros. The sequence continues at coordinate 1,496,617 of HG992264.1, read as the reverse complement.
TTTTTTATATACAAAGTTAACATTAAGTAACTGCCTTATTGCTTATCAACAAATGTATGTATAAATTACTATAAAGCACCTAGCATGCATAGTAATGCCTTTTATTAACAAGTATCTGATACTACTCGTGTGCCACTTATTACACGCTGCTATCACTATAACATAAACCTTCATGCTGAAAACGTGCATGTATGTATCTATAAAGTTTCAACTAAATTAGATAAGCGACGTATAAATATGCATAAAATTGCATACAAGATAACCATTTCTATACATTCAATAAGTCTATGATTCTTGATACAATGAAAACTCTATGATTGTTGTCTGAAGTTGTTTTTTTTTTGCTTTTGTCTTAACATATTTATGTCTATGGGTCGCTACTTTACATCTAGTAATATATTTGTTAATATAGTTTTCATACTACTAATGTATCACTCCAATTTATACTGTCTGTATACACTGTCAATTTGGAGAAATTGATGCATAGTCTATAACTAAAGGGAAACTTGGGAACTTCTTAAGCGCATCCATCAATAGATCGTGTCAACGTAAACGACCTTTACGGAAGTGTGAAATCAATCAATTATGAAAATAAAACCATGTAAGATCCAATGGGTTGAAGCAAGGGAATAATGAGAGACAATATTTTGATGCAGATTGTAATTAGAAAACTTAATGAAAAGTGTCGATGACAACGTCTGATGAATATGAAAATGAGCGATGCGCTAGTGAGATGAGAAATGAAAATGAAATCAGTTAAGGTGAGAATATTGAGATAGATGGATTGAAGAGATTGAATAGATTCGAAATGAGTACGTAAGATGAAGTTTGAAAGTAGCGCGATAAAAAAGATGAAAGAAGTAGATTATCATGGAAATGTCATTTTGTGAAATAACTTTCATATAAAAAACAGAGAGTTAGGTATAAATATGGATGGAAGGCATGAGGACACAAAAATTATGAACGGGTTATGTGAGAGATGACATATACAATAAGTGTTAACTCGGTGGTAGAGCTTTGTGCAAGCTCGTCTGGGTAGGTACCACCCACTCATCAGATATTCTACCGCAAAACAGCAGTACTTTGTATTGTTGTGTTCCGGTTGGAAGGGTGAGTGAGCCAGTATAATTACAGAGACAAGGGACATAACATCTTAGTTTCCAAGGTTGATCGCGCATTGGTGATGTAAGCGATGGTTAACGTTTCTTACAATGCCATTGTCTATGGGCGTTGGTGACCACTTACCATCAGGTGGCCCAAATGCTCGTCCGCCTACCTTTACAATAAAAAAAGGGAATAACAGAGCATGTGACTACAAATAGAGGAGAATAGTAAATACACTCACGCACGTTAGTGTTGATATATTTTCTGTAATGTAACACGTTTGAGCTTGAGTTTGCCAAAATTACAGGCACAAGGAATATAACATATTAGTTCCCATTAGTCTTGAAACATTGACTGTGTAAGAGCTGATTAATATTTCTTACTGAACTTCTTCGATCATTTACTATCAGGTGGTCTCTTTAATTATACGTACATAAGCTTCTTTATATACTTATATACACATAGGTCCTAGACGTTGTTAAATTAACGGCCAAATTCTCAAACCACTCGCTACTTTATCGTAAGCCGTTTAATCTTACGTTATCACTGTCTCATCACCTTGGGTGACAGAGATAGCACGATACTCGAAAGCCACTTAAAAACGAGTTACGTTTGAGTTTGACTTGCAGTTCGACTATCAAAATTCGAATCCACTAGAGTACAATCATTTAAAAAATTTTAAAACTAGATATATTAAATGAATGTCATACGAAATTTTATTGCAAACTATTAATTAATTTAAGAGACCTCTATGACATGGTATGTCCTACATATTTCACAGAACCCTGTTACGCTGTAATGACATTTGCGACAGCAAAGAGCGTAAAATTATGAGATTTACCGTACACACGACTAGGCGTGCTAGCATTTCACAGGCTTTTGCTTCTTATATATTAAGACATAAGGGCGATATTGTTTTAATCGCTTTACACGTCTGTTTGTGGTTAACCATGGCGGGAACTGAGTTGATTTTATAGCTCTTTGAAGCTTGTGGTATTGAAATGTAATAATTTCATTGTAGGTTCATGTGTATATTAAAATTAAAATAAAAGACGTTTGTCATTGTATTACTCTTTAATAAATGTTTTTATTACAAATTTATTGCCACAAGAGATTTAAAAAACCAAACACGATAAGACCAAAAAAAAAAAAATACTTTATTTTATTTAGCAATTTATTATATACAACTTGTTTCAATACATTTTTCTATTAACTATAATTTTAGACCTTAGATCATGGTACCCACAATATCAGCTGTTAATGCTTCGTTCTCTCTCGTGTTCTTTTTACAATAATTTCTCAATACTATCCCAGAGTTTAAAAGTCGGGAGAGCTTCCGCTCTCGTGCCTTGGTAAGTATGTAAAGCCCCCCGCTTTTTTCGGATTGTTGTCCGATCGGATTATCAGATGAAATAGAATGTACCTGTATTTGTTGGATGACTAGTTAGTGTTGACCCAGATGGCTAGTTAGTGTTGAAAACGATCAACCGTATGGATAATACGGCCTGTATCCAAAGACAACAATAACAGATTATTTGGTGGTAGGCCTTTGTGCACGAATGTCCGAGAAGGTCCCACACGTCACAAATTCTATCGCCAAAGCAATACATAGTATTGTCGTGTTCAGCTTAGAAGGGTTACCGAGCTAGTATAATAACTATATAATATATACCATGCAGGAAGATAACATTTTGGTTCCTAAGGTAGGTGGTGCATCGATGGTAGTAATGGTACGTAACCACGTCTTATCGTCATTAAGACCATTTGTCCACCTGCCTATTTATATGAAATTAAAACCAAAGGTTTGCATAACGTCTTATATATATAAGATATATAATATTAGTAATTTATATACAACATCAGTAAGACGTGAACAATGTAGGATATAATAAGTTTGTTGCCGATCCATCTTTGTAATATTGACATTAGAAGCTGGTGGTAGCTTGAAATTTAATTAAATCATATAAAACAACGATAGAAAGTCCTTCTAAAAGTCCACTTGAAATAACTTTTTTATTTAAACTATATAAGTACATATGTCTTTTCAGTAAAATCAAATGTACTAAAACATAATTAATTTCTAAAGATAAAACTAAATTACAGTTCCCTAACAGTCCACACGTAATCAATATTTCAAAATTAACCCTTAACTTGGCAGAGAAAAAATTTTTTGAATATCAAAATAATTTTTATATGACGTAATGATTGTAACCCAAAGATGCCTAGAAAAATAAAAAAAAAAATCCAATAAGGATAGTTTTTAAAAAAACACAGGTATCCTGTGGGATACATTGCCAAGACTCCTTAATAATATATAATGATTGCAATGTATCTCTACAGATACATTGCCAAATTAGCTATGACTTTACTGTGACATAATTTGGTACAAAAAAAATTAATAAAAAATGCCTTTTTAATTAACAATCATTAACTTTTATTAAAATATAAAAAAGTAACATCAAACATAAAGATGTTCTCCTGAAATAACAAAAATACAAAAACTTCTATGAGAAACAATATGACAAAATGAGATCAATTTTCTTAGGTATGCATGTTATGAAAATTAAAAAAACAATTTCTGTCTGGTAGTAAGCATAGTCTCATACCGCATTTCATACACATGACTGTGGTCTGACCTTTTATGCAAAGTTTGCATCGACCCTTGAACCCAAATGTTGGGAAATGATTATATCCATCAAATCTGACATCTGTAGTCGGCCTTGCAGTACAAGGTTTTTTGATCGTTTTCTTTGGTGCCGGTGGCATAAAATCAGATTTCTTTATCGGTTGCTCTCTACCAGAATTTAGTAGCCCTTGTATTATATGATAACGGAACTTCTTTAGGCTCAGTTGCTTGAAATTATTTCCGGGAATATGTCTGCGATATAAAATCCAGCTATTATTTACGCACATATCCAAGATCTGTGAAAATATTGGCAAGTACCACCTATGACTTTTCATTTCTGTTCTATACAGGGCAACCAACATGTCCGCAAGGTCTACACCTCCCATGTGCGCGTTGTAATGCTTGATGATTTCAGGACAGGGGATAGCGGTTTTACGTTTTGTTTCCTTATTATAACGTTGTATTACTCCAACTGGCGTCTCTGATACATAGCTGCTAGCGACGGTAACAACTTTATTATCGTGCCACTTTACAATGCATACTTTATTTTTATTACACACAACTCGAGAGTTTGAGCCTCGTCCTTTTTTCTTTAGAGCTTTATCCGATAAAAGCTTCTTTTCCGCTCCACGCAATCGATTGGATCTAATTGTACCCAATGAGAATATTCCCATTTCATTTCGAAGCATATGAATAAGCTCCAGGCTGGTAAAATAGCTATCGAAGTATACAACTGAACATACTGGATCCGGAATAGTTTTACACAGTGATAAGACAACTTTTGCCCCCAAGCCCAAACACATCTCTTCTGTCATAAATTTATGATATCGGAAGGTGTCTTCACCACCATATAAGATAAAATCGTAGATGAAGCCCGAGACACCTGCTCTAACAAATATTTTGTACCCCCATTTGCGAGGCTTGCTTTTGATGTATTGTTTACGATTACCCGCTTTTTTACCCTTATAGGGCACCATCATTTCATCAATGCTGAACCTTGTCTCATGAGGGACTTTCAAAAAATTGTTACGGATTTTTTCAATGATGGGCCTAACTTTGAAATATCGATCACCGTCATCTAGTAAGTTGTCGTTGAAATGAATGTACCGTCGTATTTGCTGAAACTTTTTAAGTGTCATTACTTCAGCTATTGGATAAAATCGAAATTCTTGAGACCAATAGTCAGTATAAGCCGGCATATTCACAATTCCCATAAGCAAATTAATTGCGATAAAATCTTTGACATCTTGTTTTGAAAAATTAAGAGAGCGACCAATTGTTTGAGTCGAATATAAATTACTTTGCTCCGTTATCATATCAAGAATGTCATCATCGAGGAAATACTGAAAATATTCTAGTGGTGTTTTAATGCTGTCCGGAGTTGGTAACTCTTTATTATGTATTTCGGCCTTGTGTTCAAATTTCTTGTTTACCCAATTGAAATTTAATTGGTTCCTGTGTATAGGCGCAGGTCGTCTTACAACCAAGCTTGACTGTTTAGAACGCGTATTCTTTATGTTGGATGGCGATGGTGAATCTACTACTATTGATGGTGATGATGGCTCAGGTGTTTCAGGTACTATTCGGTTAATCCTAGGTTTTTTGGTCTGACAAAAATTCAAGTAGGCAATTGGTGATGGAGGGATAGACGAAAGGAGAGAATCTTGAGCTGCAGAGTCCACGGAATTCGTTTTAATAGGAGGTAGTACTGGTCCCGAAGGATAGGAATCTGTTATTGTTTGCACGGCAAGGTTACATTCATCGTCAGAAAGTATGTGAAGATTTTCAAGAGAAGAAGGAAGCGAAGGATCCGGTGACGATTTATTATTGACATGCTTTTGAAAAGTAATATTTTCATATTCACAATCAGACTCTGAACTTTCTTCATTTGATGATTGATTGGGTTCTGGCACCATAGCAAGAATTTTTCTAGCTCTCGAAAGCACATGCAGCTTTTTTACCTAAAAAGAATAGATAATAAGCTAAGCTTTTGTAAGCGTAATGAACTGTTTATGGGTTTGGCAGTGTGCACGTATAAATACAGGACGATTTTGTATTAGTTGTTAGCGAAGTTGGCAGTGTGTACCATGAGATACATCCCAAATAAACACGAAACTGTTAGGTATTTGGCAGTGTGCACGACGAGATACATCCATTTAAAAAGTGAATAAAACCATCCACCAGATAATTATATATACTCGAAATTGATTAATTTAGTAGAAAAACAATTATAATTTATAATTTTACGAATACATGCATAAAATAAGCATAAAAAACATTATTTTTTGTATATTTCTTACCTGTTTGCGCGGGAGCATAGCGTCGGTTGAAAATAAAAGAAGTTTGACAGCTCACCAGTGCTGCCAACTCTAATAAAATTAACTTGCGTTCGAAAACAAAAGAGCTATCTAAATATTTTCATAAATATCTTTCGTTTTAACAAAAAAATAATTGACTTAGAATTTTTCAAACTTCAATGTATCTACAAAGATACATTGCCAAGAAAAGGGTTAAATATAATTTAAAAGGCTTACACGATTTTACGTTAAGATACAAATTAATTAATACAATTCATTAACCGAATACTAAAACCAGAATTGCGAGTGAAAGTGGACGAAACTCTTTCACTGACGGTTAAAAATTTTAAATTACCACAATTTAATTAACATACCCACATTCACGACACGACATTTTATCCTGGTAAATATGATAATATTATTTTTATTTTACATAATCTACGTTATTACGTAGAGCGTTGGGTGTGTTTTTGTTTGTTCATTAAAGTTAATCACTAAAAATAATTTACGAATTTGTGTGAAATTTTAACAATTTTGTTTTCAAGCATTTGATTATGATAATAATAGATATACTAATATTATGTCAATTCAAGCAATGTAGTGTAAAAGCTGTTTTTTTAGACATCATCACAGTTCTCTTATATATAAAGTGTTTCTCAGAATATTATTATCTGTCGTTGGTCTAGTGGCTACATGTAAGACCCCACGGTGATCAATTCCCGGGTCGGGCCAATAAAATGTTATTGAGATTTTCTGTCGAAAATTCTCAGTTAATGCCCGGTGTCTGGAAGTTGGAAGTGTTTACACTCCCGTGCCTCGGAAAGTACGTAAAGCCGTTGGTCCTGCGCCTGAACTCTTTCCGGTCGTGTCGGATTGCCATCCCATCAGGTTATGAGAGTAAGGGAATAGAGAGTGCACCTGTGTTTGCGCATACACTTGTGCACTACAATATGTTCTGAGTAGTTGGCTAATCTCTCTCGAGTTTTTTTTTTTTTTATATTTCCCGGGAGAGCAAATGACTCTACTCCACCTGATGGTAAGTGGTAGTAGAGTCCAAACGCGACGACGGCTAGTGCAGTCAGGACGAATGACTTGCTCTAGCCGCCCCCGCCTTGCCGGCCCGCAAGATGCCCCTTCACGCCTCGTTTGAAGGAACCCAGGTCATAAGAGGAGGGGAACACGTGTGCTGGTAAAAAATTCCATGTTTTGGAGGTGCGACAAAGAAAAGAGTTGCCAAATATATTTGTGCGCGATGGAATTGATGTTACAGTTAGGCGGTGACATCGAGAGCCAGCACGCGTAGACTTGTAAAGGAATGGGGAAGTAGGAATGAGGGAGAATAATTCCTCTGAGCACTCGCCGTGATACAATCGGTAGAAAGCTCTCAGTGCCGCTATCTCTCGACGCAATTGTAAAGGCTCGAGGGTGTTGGTGACCTTTACGTCGCCAATAATGCGAACCGCACGTCGCTGCAACCGATCCAAGGCCTCCAGTAAGTACTTAGCGGAGCCATCCCAGAGGTGCGAGCAATATTATAATAAATATATTGGCCGCCGTGGCCGAAATCGGTCTGGAGGTCTACTACTACTATTATTATCTTATACCAATTACAACGATATACTCTGAGACTCAGTTTTAAACACATTTTAGGTAAAGTAACTTGATACAATTATAGTATAAACATTTTTCAACACTTATTTTGTTTTTTTATACTGCCAAGAGTATAGACAATAGTATGACAAAATCTATGCAGATATATTCGCGATTATTATTATGTAATTTTTAAATGGAGAACTGTTCGGTAGTAGAATATGTGATGAGAGGATGTTACCCGTCCAGACGAGTATCAAAATATTAGAAAATAAATAATTAAAAAAAAATGAAATTATTAAATATTTAACGAAATTAAATCTATACTAAAACACTACTCTACTATCTGATGAGTGAATCTTCAATCGTCGTTTCTCCAAAATGTTTGGTGTTTTATATGTCGCCGTAGTGGTGGGGCGCAGCATTTTAAATGTTCCTTTGCTTTTTAAATACTTCATTGTCTTCTATGTTTGGTCTTTATGTTTCGCTTTTTAAAGTCCAGAGAGTTGACATAACATCTTTAAGCTGATCCTTCTTCGTAGAACTTATTGTTTGTTTATATTTAAAAATTATGTTCCCGTATTTGGGTGACGTGACTCGGGCTTACCCAAAGCCCTACCACCACGATGAAAATTGGTCATACTACATGTAATATTTATTCATATAATAATGCTTGTTTTCATCAGAGACATACACGCTCACCATATTTACTTCACGGGTGGTCATTATATCAATTATAAACACAAATTAGGCACATGAAAAGCGGCACTTTTCCGGGTTTAAACCCACAACGTTTGGTTAAGATTCATGTGTTTTAAACATGCATGCTATAATCCACAAAGGGGAAAAATGATTAAGACATAATAGCTAATTAAAATAGAAATGCTATTCTACTATATTACTTGTTAATCGTATAATAAAAAATATTTGAATGATAAAGAAATAAAAAAATACATCCAAACGGTCCTGGGGTCTGACAACTTCGGGGCCGTGACGTATAAATGCCGGGCGAAAGTATTGGAGAAAAGATTACTGACGTGAATAAGAAATGTCTAAAGTTTTAAGTGAAGACCGACTCGAATTCGACTTAGTCGGGATCCGATTTCGAGATATTCATAATTTGACAAACTCAAGTCAAAACGATGAATTTATTATTCAAAGTAGCGGTTTACTTTGTTTATGTTATATTATGAAGTGATGTTCGGTTTTGTTATAATAAAAATTTTTTGAGTGCCAAGGTGCTCACGAGAATTTATCTGTAAGCATGTGGGCTGATGTAGCGATCACACGCACACATTAACAAATCTTACGCTGACGTCGTCTAACGCTTGAAAACCTTACGCTGACATCGTCTGACGCTTTAGTAATATATATTTACATGATCAGATACTGTCAATTTGCCATACCATAGATTAGTAATAAAAAAAAAAAATTAAACCTTCCTAACCTAACCTAACTTTTTTTATACATCGGACTTGGTATAACAAAGTCTCTTATTTGATTACCGCTGAAATTCCACCACATGTGCGTCCATCTTAGAACGTGACGTACATAGCTTCAAACCTTATCCCCAAGGAAAGAGGTGGCCTTTTCCTAGCAGTGGAACTCTTGGAGGCTGTTAATATTAAGTCATTTACAAAATAGATCCTTTCGTTTGTAGAATATAATTCACAGTCGTTGCCGTTGAACGAACAATTAGATGAACATTCTGCGATATTCAATAGAACCCTCTCGTTAAATTGTATTAGCCTTGCTGTTCTAGTTCCTTGATTAGACGCTGCTAACTTCATTCATGTTAAATTTGTGAAGCATTTGCCCGTTAACTGACATTCCAAACGCATTAGCGAACTAATTGAATGTATTTATAATTGAAACCGTTCTTAGAGCCGTGATGGCATAGTTTTTTTTAGAGTATGCAGGTGGTTCCTAACGCCCATAGACATTGGCATTGTAAGAAATGTTATCCACCGGTTACATCGTCAATGCGCCACAAGCCTTGGGAACACTAGCTCAGTCACAATTCAAACCGGAACACAGCTATACCAAGTACTGCTGTTTTGCGGTAGAATATCTGACGAGTGGGTGGTACCTACCCAGGCGAGCTTACACAAAACCCTATCAGCACTAGTGGTTAGATGACGTGAATTTTTAATTCTTAACCGATGTTTTCGAATAAATGCCACTGAATTTTCATGTGCTTAATTTGTGTTTATAATTCATCTCGTGTTTGGCGGTGGACGAAAATATCGTGAGGAAAGTTGCATGTGATTGATAAGAATCTGGAATTGGAAGAATGTGGTGGAGTGAGATCTTCTCTAAAGGATAGGAGTTACTTTAGCTCACTTATTTACATTTCGTTTATAATATTTGTATACTTTCAAACAGCATATTTTTTATGATTAATTGACATTTGTTTTATCAATAAGATTTATGCTGGTAATTGATAATGATTCATTTAATACAAGAACTAAACGTATTATAGTTGCTTTGTTCTATAAACTTATAACTTTGATTTTAAACGCTAACTGGCGTTCTTGATGTTAGTAAATAACAGAGAGTATCTCGTCCAATCGGGGAGAGGATACTACGAGTTATTTTGGTTGAAATTTGGTGCATATTAATAATACAAGAAACGGATATTAAAACATTGTATTACAAAATAAATAGATTTAATTTGTACTATAGTTATGTATACCGCCGAAAAAATAAAAGCCGAGATGGCCCAGTGGTAAGAACGCGTGAATCTTAACCGATGATCGTGGGTTCAAACCCGGGTAATTAATCTCGTGCTTTTCACTTGTAATCTAAATATAGATATTCAATGATAAAACAGTTTAATACTTTATGGTTTTAAAACCGATTTATTGATTTGTTGTTGACGAGCTAAAGTTTTATCAATAAAATACATTTGTATATAAGACTAGAAAAAAAAACAACGGTTAGCACACAGTGCCAGCAGAAGTGAAAACATGAATATTAACGTTGTGCATTTTTGATATTTTGGAATGATTAGGGAAAAAATTTGCTCGAATTGCTTTAATTATCAGTGATAAAATACACAAACATGACAATTTATATTACATTAAAAATTTAACAGCTCAAAATCCGTCTTACGAATTTTCAATCAGGGTCACGTGACCTGACGCGAGTTTAACATTTTTTACCCATCATAAAAAATTGCACAACGTCGCTAAAGAAGTTTTTACTTTCAACTCAACACATGAAATTTATGTACGTTTTACACAAATTTTCAATAATGATTTTGAGTTTAATTTCGAGCACTAAGCGAATGCTAACAATATTTATTTGAATAAAGTTTGATATGTGAGTTTGTAGAAACGATGGTACCACACTAAGTGTATTCCGTTTACAAACCTATCCAATTCTATTTGCTTTGCCGTTGCTTTAGAGACGCCATTTTCGCCGCCATGTTTGTTCGTTTACACTACTCGCTTTGACGGTCCAATTATTTTTGTTCACGATTAATGTAATCCTCTCATTTGTTAATGAGATAGAATTCGACAAGTTTCTAACATTTCAGCGTTTTTTATTGCGTTGGCATTATTCATTATCAACTCTGCTCCTAGTAACGTTATTGAAGAAATCAACATATACATTATTCTAATAGGATTTTGCGAGTGCATTACAATCTTCGTATTATAAGATTAATTTAGATTTAAATTTAGCACTGGTTCGAGACAGTACGTGATAAAGGTAACTGGTACCGAGAAGAATCAGCAAATAACATAGTAATTAGACTTTTCTGAAAATTACTTAACATATTTAATTAAATACGATGATATTATAAATTATATTAAATAATTTGTATTCGTAATGTAATGTGATAAATCCCTTAATCGCTCGAAATAAATGGATTGTAAATCAGATTGAAACACATCAGGTGAACCGTGTCGACGTCAGTTAACATTATTTTATTACAAGCTTTTATTTATCTTGCAATGTTTGTTTAGGTTAAATCTTGCAAGCTGAATTAGAACTTCTTCATATTCTACGGTTCATGTCGATTCAGTACCGATTAAAAGAATGAATGCACTTTTATGGTAATTTTTTAGCAATAAATTGTTGTCAAGAAAATAATAGTAATTATAATAATTACAATAACCAAATAAATATATATTATTGTTATAAATATATACATACATACACATAAAGCAGTGAAGTACATAATGGCGGCGGAGAGAGGGCATGACGTCATAAGACAGCCTCATATTGTTTGCCGTCACGGCATAAGAGTTCATCTTAACCCCTGTTACAATAATAATAGTCCTCCAGACCGATTTCGGCCATGGCGGCTAATCTCGAGAGAGATTAGTCAACTGCGCAGGAGATATTATAGTGCACAAGTGTGTGCGTAAACACAGGTGCACTCTCTATTCCCGGATGGGACGGCATTCCAACACGACCGGAAAGAGCTCAGGCGCAGGCTTTACGTGCTTTCCGAGGCACGGGAGTGTACACAGTTCCAACTTCCAGACTCCGGGCAGCTACTAAGAATTTTCGACAGAAAATCTCAATAACATTTTACAGGCCCGACCCGGGAATTGAACCCAGGACGACCGTGTCTGTGGCCTTACATGACGCCACTAGACCAACGAGGCAGTCACCCACTTATCTTACTTATCTTAATCTTACCCCCAGGTGCGTTTTTATAGTATGTTCCATATTTTTGAACACTTTGGATGCTTCGAAACCACTGGCGTTTTGATTGTTACTATTCAAATGACGATTTGAATGTACTCATATATTTGACGATGTTCGCGCTCCGATATGTTTGAACAAAATGGATGGTTCAATTAATTTGACGACTTTGGTTGTATAGGTGTTATTGATCACTTTAGATGTTTCTATGTATTTGATAATGTTGACTGTTGCTTTATATATGAAGCTGACTGTACATACGTAAATATATATTTGTGCCACATCTATGTATATGTCTTATTTCATATTACTTAACACTCCGGAGGCAAAGCCGCTTCAAGTCCTACATTTAAATAAAAGCGTGACTGTTAGCTTTACAAAATAAGATTCGCAGGTCCTGGTACAAATAAATATTTCTCGCTATAACTCTTTACGATCAGCTATTAGGCGCGATCGCTCCCACTTACCTCAAAGAATTAAGGGCCATTGAAACTAAGGGCCCCAGGCCCTTTTATTTTATGTTCCTCTTCAATGCGTACTTAGGGTCATTGAATTTATTTTTTATATTGTATAAGATACTTGCAGTGGATTATAAATAGATGAGTTACTATATGACGTGTAAAAGTAAGCAAGAAATAATAAATTAATAACAAAATAAAATAGAAATAAATCTATCGACGGCTAATTTTATTTCCGCGAACGCAGATTTTTCTTCATTTTCATATATTACTTATTTACTTCCTTCACACTTCATTCTATCCACTGTAATGTTGTAAATGTAAGCTGTTATAATTTTTTTTATTATTTATAAATGTATATTATATATGTATTGTGTATATACGTTTATGAATATATGAATAAACATATATATTTATATACATGTTTTTTTATTCCTCAAAGGCCGGCCGTCCTCCGATGTTGCAGATGTCCTTGGGCGGGTGGTAGTAACTCAGTGGTGCTCGTTTGCCCCCTCTTACATAAATAAAATGTGTATATGTATATATAATGAACTCGCCTGTTGTTTCCTGCAAGTATCTTAATGCAGGGTTGTCTGGAAGAGATCACTACTTGAGTAATCAAACCGTCCCTTGCATGCATCACTTTAAACTCAATAATTATGTTTATATAGCATGACTTTTCCTAAGCTTTTATATAATTTTTGTTTTTTACTTGTGTCTGTATTTTTTTTCCTTGTGAGTCTGCAATAAAGTTAGTTATTATTATTATAGTTTATTGCTTTTAAAATGATTTTAGTAACCGTATGTATGTAACATCTTATCTCGTTGGTCTAGTGGTTGAATCATGAAGTCCAATCAATCAAATCAAGGGCCGGGTCGAGACAATAAATCCTGAAATTGTCTTCGTCAATTTTTTTCTCAGTGGCACTTCGAAGTTAGAACTTCGCAGCGTAAAGCCAAGTCCTATGCGAGTTTTCTCCTGTTATCTTATTGCCATAACATCGGATTAAGTGAATGAGAAAAAGTGTGTACCTTTGTTTTGATTTCTAATAGCTAATCAAAAAAATATCTTTTATAAGCATGAAGTCGATCTCTTTATATTTGAGCAAGCTAATTTAGACGTAATTTTAAATGATTAGACATGCTTATAAATCGTCTTAACGTAGATACTGTAGATTAACATAAATCCTTCTAGGATTTCAAAATGTAGGCGAAAAAGAGATAGAATTTTATATTGCCAGCAAGTGTGAAAGGGACGACGTATGAAACGGAGGTAGTTTCTAAATGACTTAACAAGTTTGCAAAGCTATAAACTTTAGGTTTAAGCTATACGGCCTCATATTATACTCCTATTTCAAATTTTATTAAACCTGTCTCAAACTTATATTAGAATATACACAATTTCGCGGAATATAACCTTATATATTGCGGCTCGAAGCTCTGTTATTAAATATTTAATGTTATTAAAACGGAAAGTTTATACCGTGGAAGAGTTTTGAAGTACGGTTTGATTTTTATAAAGTATTAAGGCTGAGCAATCTTTGGTTGAAGTTGATAGAACGATGCACATACATATGTACCTAGTCGTTCTATATAATACTTCTACTTGAAATAAAATTCCTCTTGTTTCCACAGTAGCAATGCCAATTCGTGAGGAATTACCAATATTCTTATTTATCCCTCCAATGAAGCATTCAGCTTGTGAAATCATGAACATGGCTAACGTCGTTAGGTCGTTGCAATTTTGCCTTTGTATTTTATTTGCCTAGTAGTGAGTTATATAAGGGCTGTTATAAACTATAATGTAATGTATCTTGAGAAATAAAAAAATCTCTCCATCCTATTTAGTAGGATTGTCTGACGAGATTTCAATGGGTTATTGGTATACAGAAAACTCTCCTCGTTGACGTTTTCGATGGAGGAAGTTTAGCGCGGACGCCTACTCTTCGGTCTTCATCGCCTATATCATTTCCGGTCATGCCATGTCATGGTTATTCGCAAAAACACATTTATCCGCAGTTGTTATATTATTATATAATATATCTTGAAAGTCGAGATGGCCTAGTGGTTAGAACGCGTGAGTCTTAACCGATGATCGCGGGTTCAAGCCCAGGCAAACACCACTGAATATTCATGTGCTTAATTTGTGTTTATAATAAATAAATTAATCGTGTTAAGATCTGTTGCTTGGCGGTGAAGGAAGACATTGTGAGGAAACCTGCATGTGTCAAATTTCGCTGAAATTCTGCCACATGTGTATTCCACCAACCCGTATTGGAGCAGCGTGGTGTAAAAACCTCCAAACCTTCACTCCAAAAAGTGAGAAGAGGCCGTAGCCCAGCAGTGGGACATTCATAGGCTGTTACTATAGACCGAAACTGATCAAGAAGACCTTATATTATTACAACGATATACAAGGATTGACGTTTAAGAAGCGTTTTAGAAAACCTATTTAAATATATATCCAAGAAAATGTGACGTGGCGAGTTAATATATTTTATCTAATATAGCGAACAGGACAACGAGCGTTACTATCTGATTACGTGCGGTTAAATATCAATTTTCTCTACCCTATTATTATACTGTCAATATAATATATTAGATATTATAAGATTGATTCACGCAATAATAAACCTAATGGATTAATTACGATCTTCGTGTGAAGAGAATAATGACTATTACTTCTTAGCCAAGTTATAGCAGGCTAATTATTTCGTAATAAAGCTTGCCATAAACGCAACCGACGAAATATACTTAATATATATTATATTTGAATTAAGATAATAAATTGTAATTAGCTGTTAATGAGTTTTCTATTTATAGAAGGAACTACATGGTCTAAGGTTTTGTTCTTTGTGCGTATAATATAATTACACTGGCTCACCCTCAACTACTTTATGGTATTTCTGGTATGAATAAAAAAAGGCAAATGAGCAAGTGTAGGAGGCACAGACCAAAGTGACATAACATCTTAGTTTTCAAGTTTGGCGGATTATTTATATAAGGGATGGTGAATACTTTCTACAGTGTAGATGTCTATAGACGGGACCACGTACTATCAGAATTTTTTTTTATAATTCCCCGGAGGGCAAATCCCTCTACTCCACCTGATGGTTACCGATGGTTACTGGTAGTAGAGTTCAAACACGACGACGGCAACGGCGAACGTCTGGAAGAATGATCTGAGATGCACTAGCCACCCCCGCCTTGCCGGCCCGCAAGATGCCTCGGTAATACTAGTACTAGACTTCGTCATCATATCTGAGACATCTTGTCCTGAGAACCGCTCATGCTTTGTTAGCACGTCACTAACCGGAGTCCTCGCTGATGGAAACAGTATAGTTACACCCTTCGCACATATACCATATATACATTTATTAACAACTAGCTGTGCTCTGCAGCTTCACCCACGTATAATTAAGAAAAATATAATAAATTATTTTATTACTATAATAACACACATGACTGCCTCGTTGGTCTAGTGGCTAGATATAAGGCCGCAGACCCGGTGGTCCTGGGTTCAATTCCCAGGTCGGGCCAATAAATAGTTATTGGGTTTTTCTGTCAGAAAATTCTCAGTAGCAGCCCGGAGTCTGGAAGTTGGAAGTGTGTACACTCCCGTGCCTCGGAAAGCACGTTAAGCCGTTGGTCCTGCGCCTGAACTCTTTCCGGTCGTGTCGGATTGCCGTCCCATCGGATTATGAGAGCTAAGGAAAAGAGAGTGCACCTGTGTTTGCGCACACACTTGTGTACTATAATATGTCCTGCGCAGTTGGCTAATCTCCCTTGAGATTGGCCGCCGTGACCGAAGTCGGTCTGGAGGACCTTATAACACACACGCGCACACACACACACACATACATATGGCTACGGGTAAAGGAATACGTAATTAATTTTCATAAGATACCGTAGCGTTTACCGATCTTATATATGGTCTATCATTTGCGCCATCACATGTTCTTTGTGTGTACCAATTTTCATCAAGATTAGTCAAGCCGTTCTTGAGTTATAAGAAGACATACAGACAGACAAAAATGAAAAAAATAGTATAATGTGAATCACTGCATCATAAAACGATGATTTATCACAAAATTAGGTAAAAAAAATATATATACACAGAGCCAATAGATTTATATAGTAGTATAGATTTATTTGGGTTTGTGTGTTTGGGTAAACTTGTCTTACATTATTCCAATTGTTATCCTACAATAATCAATACATCTGTTTCGGTGAGCATTTAGTTCTATTGTTATGTATCTACTTATATATTTCGTTATAACCACGTTATATCATTTACCATTTCGAATTGAGGAATAATGAAATATTTTGACTTTTATATTTGTTTACGTAATATTTTTTTATTTAAGTTTATACATCAACATCATTTCTTTGGTGTTCGTTTAATAAACGTATCAGTGTTATCGTAACTTTAGTTAGTAAGGCAGGGCAGGATTCAATTGAGTTAAGCTAAATTCATGTAAAGGCTTCTTTAGGAATAAATCCTAGACTCATTGCTAAATACGATCCAGTTCCAGAAAGTGATATGCGACATAGACAATAATAATTGTCTATACTAATATATAAAGCTGAAGAGTTTGTTTGTTTGATCCGGCTAATCTCTACTGGTTCGAATTGAATAATTGTTTTTGTGTTGTATATTCCTCTCATCGAGGAAGGTTCTAGGCTGATTTTTATTCATTATATTGTATATTATGGTATTGTATTCTCTTACAATGCCATAGACATTGGCATTGTAAGAGATGTTAACCATCGCTTACATCGCCAATACGCCACCATCCTTGGAAATTAAGATGTTATGTCACTTGTGCCTGTAATTACACTGGCTCAGTCACCCTTCAAGCCGAAACACAGCAATACCAAGTACTGCTGTTTCGCGGTAGAATATCTGATGAGTGGGTGGTACATATGCAGACGAGCTTGCACAAAGCCCTACCACCAAGTAAAATTATATGTCATTCCTCGTCAATCGTCATGTGTATACACCGAAAAGCATTGAAACGGCTTGAAGCAATAAGCTCTGATACTTCTCTTTTTTTCAAGAGAAGAGCTCTTTGCTAGTTAAACATTTACTTTACTTATTAGTAATTTTATTTATTGTTTTTGTGAAAACTCTCAAACCCGTCCCTGTATAAAGGTATTTTAAAATTACATTTTTAATAAATCTCTCCGACATGTACACTTCTCTGTTTTCGGAAAAAGTTAAACAAATAAATTTCTCGTTCGATTCTGAAAGCTATTTTATTTGACTCTTTGGTTCTCTTAATTGAATTTTTATTAATAACGTTTTTTATGGAAAGAGTTAAAGCAACGCATATAAAATGAAACAAATATTAAAGCAACTTCTTAATCGAATTTTACTGTAATTATATTCGTTTTTTAAGTTTTTATTCAACTTTATTTGTTAGTATGTGCAAGTCAAATCTTCCAATTGAGTTTTAAGCCATAATTGGTGGTGGAATTGAGCTTGTGTCGAATTCCTTTAGGTATAAACATAAAATATTTAAATTATAAGATAGTAGGAATTGTAGTCTAAAATAAAAAAAAATAAAAAATCCTATGGTTTTTGTAACTCGCAAAGAGGCAGTTGTTTTGAAATCACAGACATTCCAAACTATTTTTATTTATTCGTATTGATTACCCTGAAGCACTAAAGCTGAATAATTTTATAAGCATACTATATATTTTAAGAATAAAAACTTAAAAATATACATATGTAATATTGTATTTAACGGTGTTTAACACGCAATACACAAATACACATTAAATTAAATTCATTAAATGGAATTAATTTCAAATTTAGTATATATGCAGTAATGAATTTGATTATTCTTTTCAGGTTTAGAAGTTCCATTTGTGGCGACGGTGGCGCACGCTTCAGTCCATACAATCCTAGCGATAAGCTTCGAAAGATATTACGCTATGTGGAGCGCTCGCTCGCTTATAATATGCCGATTGGCGTTGTTGGTGATTTCTTGAATCCTTATTTATACGGTTAAAAATAAACATAATATAAATTAAAGTCAATAAGGAGCACATAAATGACGTAATAAATAATAACCGTAAAAACAAGTAGACGTATAATAATATTTAAATTTAATCTTTTTATGATGCCTTACAAGTTCAAGCTCACTTCAAACAAAATTTCATCAAAATCGGTTCTGTGGTTTAGACGTGAATGCATAACAGACAGATTTTCGCATTTATAACATGAGATTGTTCAAAAAAAATCTAATTTAGATATTTATTTTTATTTAAACAAGATAATCGATCAAATTCGAACAGATAATGAATGAAAATCCTTAGAGTAACACTCCGTCTGCACACTTTTATTTGTGTTAGTAACATCTTATTAGTATGAAGACAGTTCATATGATGTTATAAAGTACTGGGGGCTTATTATTACAAGTTTTTACCGCTCGCTTCCTTCGCCATAAATATATATTTTCAATTAAAACTTCTCTGGGCGCGATATGAGTAAGATTCGATTATTTTTCATATTTTCTATTATAGGTAGTCTACTGCGGTAAATACTCGTTCATGAAAGTAATAAAGTTTAAAAGAGACGAGCCGGTTGGCGTGGTTGGTAGATACCTGCCTTTTGCGCCGCAAGTCGTGGGTTCGATTCCCACCCAGGACAGACATTTTTGTGCATGAACATGTCTATTTGTCCTGAGTCTGGGTGTAATTATCTATATAAGTATGTATTTACAAAAGAAAAATAGTATATGTAGTATATCAGTTGTCTGGTTTCCATAGTACGAGCTCTGCTTAGTTTGGGATCAGATGGACGTGTGTGAATAATGTCCCAGGATATTATTATTATTGTTATTATTTTGTATATAAGTTCAAACAGCGGCATGGTGGGTATTAATTTTACTTGATGGTAAGTGGTCACCACAGTCCATAGACCTTGTCGCTGTAAAAAATAAGCTAGTGTCATAAAAGGTTAAATTATCGTTTTGTATTACCTGTAATATATGTAATTAGTATATAAGAACAATATATATTAAGCAGCATCAGTCGTGCATTAAAGGGCAATGTGCCATTAGTAACAATTAAAGCATATTATATAAATTCGGTCTGCGTGATTATCAGCGGGGAAGGTAATGGTTTTGTTTTGAGTAAAATGTCTTCTATCAATTAATGAACTCGTTATGATAAAATTAATATAAAAATAACACCGTTTAATCTTGTTGTTAAACAAAATTTTCCCATCACAATTGATTCAAATTCAAATTACTTTATTCAACATTGAATTATTACTCTTTCTTATTGATTGTCAAACTAGAACTACAACCGGTTCGGAAAAGAAACACCCAGCCCTGAGAAGAACCGGCGAAAGAAACTCAGCGGGTTGATTTTTACCATGTTTTTTTTATATATCATAATATATTGTTTACACAACAAAAAAAACAATAGAAATCGCCATGTGGCGATCGTCTCATTCCCAAGATGTGCTATCATCCATTAATTCATCAATCGTATAATAACCGCACACAAGCGTTCTTTTACTATTTTATTACAACTTTTGAATGAAAGATTAATGAATGTAGAATGTACATTTAGACCAGGCTTTACTAATTAAGATAAAACATACAGAGGAAATTTGACAGTGAAACAGACATGTCATAACTTCCCTTAAAACTTTGAGGTGGCGAATGAGCAAAATTCTAATATACATCATCTGAATTTCTTGAACTTAACCAGAGATAGCAAATATGAATGCGTTACAAGCTACCGTATTCCACTTGATATAAATTACTTTGTGAAATTTCTTTGATGTTTACTCTCCTTTGCGCGAGCAAATTAATTGCAACATCGTTCTTGAAAACGTAACATAATTGTGAACGTGGACATTTTTAATTAAACTTTAATGTGTTGGCGTGTAAAACATTTTAGTTAATACTATGTTTCATATTTTTTTTAATTTTCATTTCATATCAAAGAAATGACTTCGGTTTTTATTTATTTATGTAATATAGTTACACAGATGGACCACTTGATTATATTGACACTGCAAGAAATATAAAATATCCTTTACATCGTCAATGCGCTATCAACATTGGGAATTAAGATCTTTGGTCCCTTGTGGTCTAGCTCGCTCATTTCAAACCGGAATACACCAATACTGATTATCCCTTTATGGCGATAGAATTTATGATGATGATATTGTAGCGAGATCTATCTCGCCACATATGAAAACTAAAAACTGACGTATCCTAAATCGCGATATTATAGTTATATATAAGATCCGAGCGATTGAAAATATTTACAAGAACCCGAAAACAACCGTCGGGCAGTAGCCCACCAGACTAACACCCGTCTGGTCGGAGGATCCTCCCTTTTCAATGGTGGATGAGGAACTTTACACCCTGTTCCTCCCAACACCAAAATATTATATGAAATATACAACAACGAATGCCTGTATACATAGGATTGATTTTTGATTTGCCATTCTAGTATGCTGTTAGACTCATCGCGTTATAAAAGGCTCCTTAAGATTCTATTGACCTCTGCATTGAGTACCAGGTTTGATTTGGACGTTTACAATAGTAATTTATTAAATACAGCTTAACAAATCGTCTGCTCAAAGTGCACCCGATTTTTTAAAGGTTTTTATCATTAGAGATGAAATATTAATTGTTTCTTTATTGTTTTAATAAATGATTAAGTAAATAAAGAAATAAGGTTGAGTGATCTTGATCATTTTTAGAACTTGGTCTTCTCTCAATACTTTCATTTTTATGAACAATGATATTTGTTGTTTCGAATTGATCAAATAACCTACCAACATTTTTATGTTTGGGAAGTATAATAAAGTTTTATTACTAACCCCAATTCTCCCCTTAAACAAAGATCTAAGTTAGACTATGAATTATTTTATTATTTGATATGGTTGAATGCTAATCTTAACTTAAAATAAATAATAATAATAAAGGAGTCTGAGAATTTTAAATTTAACATTTAATATTATGGAAATAAAATTCAAGATTGCTCGGCTCCTACAGGAACTATCGCATCAATTAAAATAACTTCCGTAAATTTCATATATTTCCATAATAATTTTAATCAGAACTTCAACTATTTGATAGTACATCGAGTTAGCCTATGATAGTTAGTCAGATTCCATTCCTCGAGTGAATTCGTCACGCAGAAATTTTATTTGTTGCGACTGCCTCGTTGGTCTAGTGGCTAGAGATATAAGGCCGCAGACCCGGTGGTCCTGGGTTCAATCCCCAGGTCGGGCCAATAAATAGTTATTGAGTTTTTCTGTCAGAAAATTCTCGGTACCAGCCCGGAGCCTGGAAGTTGGAAGTGTATACACTCCCAGTTATGTCAGATTATTCATCTCATTCTCCATAAAAAATAAA
Source organism: Nymphalis polychloros (assembly GCA_905220585.2). NCBI lineage: Eukaryota > Metazoa > Arthropoda > Insecta > Lepidoptera > Nymphalidae > Nymphalis > Nymphalis polychloros. The sequence goes on along the minus strand of HG992264.1, from coordinate 1,474,491 downwards.
AAATAGCCCTAAAACATACGCGGCTTTACCTTATGTCATAACTAGCTGTGACTTGAGGCTTCACCCGCGTATAATTAATAAAAATGTAATAAATTATTTTATTACTATAATAGCCGACACGCACGCACACACATATCGCAGGGGGTTACCGATACCGATTATCAATTTTCATCAAGATTGGACAAGCCGTTCTTGAGTTATAAGATGACATACAGACAGACAGACAGACAAAAATGAAAAAAAAATAGTATAATGTGAATCACTGCATCATAAAACAATTATTTATCACAAAATTAGATGAAAAAAAATTTTTACAGACCGAGCCAATAGATTTATATAGTAGTATAGATTACAGTAAATATTTGTAACAGTTTAAATTATCAACATATTTCTTTAAAATATAGATGGAAATAGTTTAATTTCCAGAACATTCGCATGAACCAGATTTAGCCAACATTTGGTACACGCGAGTTTTAAGAGCACCCTTACGAAACTGGATCACTTTGGAATTTACTGCGCGTGGCAATATGAGTGGTTATATATTTTATGGAACTGTTTTTAATAAATTCCAAGCGATGTTGTCAAAGACTATACCATCGGAGGGCCAAAAGACACTTTATAAAGTTAAACTTTCTGCATATCAAAATAATTTGCATGAAGGTTTCAAATAATGATAAAATTTTATCGTTCTGAATTTTTTATTACATTTGTTACCGTATTCTTTTCTTTTACAGTGCTAATGTCTATGACCATGGTGACCGTAACATTAGCATTGTAAATTATTGTAGCTTTCCGTTTAGTGGTTTAGATGTGTTAGCGTAACAAACAAACTCACACTCGCATTTATAATATTACTTATAGAGGCGTATAATGTCAAGGAAGACGAAACAAAGGAGTGTGATGTAACGCCAAATGGCTTATGTATTTCTTTATTTATATAAAATGGTACGAAACTATTCATATATTATGTAATATTGCTCTTAATCGCTATATAATAGCTTAGTAATACTTATGGGTATTCGCTTTAAGAGCACTCTTGTATATTTATATGCGAAGAAAGCACTTTGAGCACCTGCGGCCTCGTTCAATTGATTATTGTCGTGGGATATACCTAAGCCGAAGTACATAAACAGTTGGCATCTGAATTTTTTAGACAAATAAGACATTTGTTTATATTTTTAAGTGATTTTAGCAAAATTGAAACCGATCAAAATTATATGTTCGTGACTTATATTAATGAAATGTAAAGCTTCGTGGTTGGGCTTTGTGCAAGCCCGTATATGTAGGTACGACCCATTTATCAGTTATTCAATATTTAACATCAATGCTTATTAATGTTCTGGTTTGAAGGACGAGTGAGCCGGTAACTACAGGCACAAGGGATCTACGATGATATATATATATATATATATATATATATATATTCTTATTATATAGGTAGGCGGACGTGTATTTGGGCCACCTGATGGTAAGCGGACACCAACGCCCTTAGACAATGGCATTATAAGAAATGTTAACCATCGCTTACATCGCCAATACGCCACCAACCTTGGGAACTAAGATGTTATGTCCCTTGTGCCTGTAATAACACTGGCTCACTCACCCTTCAAACCGGAACACAACAATACAAAGTACTGCTGTTTTGCGGTAGAATATATGATGAGTTGGTGGTACCTACCCAGACGAGCTTGCACAAAGCTCTACCACCGATATGTAAGGAACCGTTAATATTTCTTACAGCGTTAATTTCTATGGACGGTGGTGACCACTTGCCATTAGCCTATCTATTTTATAAAAAATACCTACCACCAGCTGTTTGGAATTTATAACTTTATATAGATAAAAATAATATATTTTATTAAGTTTGTATCTAACTATTATAAACAATACATAGAAAGTCTAAGTCTTATGTCATATTATATTTGTTATGATTGCATTATATAGCAACGTATATAAATGATGACGACTTATAATAAAAAAAAATTAATTGTCTGTAAAGTCGGTTTACGGACGATAATTTTACGTGATAACGTCGTAAGAAAACATTGATGAATACTCGGACACATCGGCCGATGGAGTGGAAGAGAGATAGATGCGTCACAAGCGGAAAGCTTAGGCCGATAATGCCTCTCTATCGCTTGTTCCGTGCTTTCGCTTGCACGCTCGGCTCAGGCGGAACGTGACAATGAGTTTTCGTGCGTGCAGCCGGCGTTCATCGATTTATAAGAGGTTATCACGTCAATAATTATTTATTATAGCAACAAATTAAATAATATTCGAATTATTTATATGGTTGTAAAGTTTGTGTTTATAATTTTACAAACGAAACACTCGAATAGTGCAATTAAATGTAAGGGGGCAATGACTTCTCTAACACATGCTATTCCTTAAATAATTATAAAAAATGTATTTCACATTTTGTCCCTAATTTCAAACATATAGAAATGTGCAATTAATGAAAAATTAAAATATATTTTAACGTCATGATAATTATGTAACTCGTTCGCTACGATGCATTCCCGCAGCTGAGCTTTCGGTCGTGTACTGTGGGATTACCATGATTGATTAAAACTGCAATATCATAATTAAAGGAAATTATATCGTGGATACATTAATTACACTCACGCGAAGTCTTATATATCATTAATTTAAATTGTAAAAACAAGAAATATTTTTTCAAATTTTATTTTTTGATAAGTTTGGTGAGATATGCTTGGTGATAACATACCCAGGCTAACGGGTAGGTATCACCCACTCATAACGCTAACGGTCAAGCAGCAATACTAAGGATTTTTGTGTTCCTGTTTGAAGGTTGAGTTAGCAAGGGTAAAATATGCAGTCTGCATTGACGATGTAAGTGATGGATAATATTTCTTATATATAAATAGTGCACATGTTTATGGCCCATTTACTAGCCATTATATATGTATTAATATGAGTATATAAACTTTGTTGGTTTTAATACCACTATTCTAGTTTTTATTCTCAAATTACTATAATTATAATAATATTTGTACAATTTATATTTTTTGTTAGCCTATTTTTTAATTTATATCATTTATTTATTTTTATTTATTGAGATAGTTACACCATCAACTTATCACTAAACACTTACCGCCTTATTCATAAACTTTATTTAACTGGTGATTAGTTAAACAATATTTTGTCTTCTTCTTTCGTATGTCAAATCAATAATGACAGAAAGAGACAAATCAGTGTTTAGCTAAACAGTAACTAAGCAACGTTTATAAATAAGGCCGTTAAAATTAACAACTTAAACAGGTACTAACGAAGCGATACGTCTTCAAAGGCGTACACAACATTAACCATTGTAACAAAAATAATACAAACCAAACTTACCTATATAAAATTTCAAAATCCAATCTTAACTACTAATACAACAGAATCAATCAAATTAAAAAGTAAAAGAAACAACACGACCTTAATTATAAATGCTTAGCGGCTGCTTAGTTAAACACGAATTTCTCTCTTTCTGTCTCACTCACTTCTTAGCGGTAGAATATTAGTGAGTACCACGCACTAATAGTACCACAGAGGCTTGCACAAGGCCATACAACGTATGTACATAACACCTATGTGTAATATTTTTTTATTATGTCGTTTGTACCTTTATGCTCTTGAAGCCGGAGAAAAACAAATGATTGACAAAGACGTTCCACGTATTCATCTTCAATTATTTGATAATTTTGTTTCTATTATATTCTAAAATCTTGTTTTATTCGGCTATCCGTGTTGTAATTTTATACAAAATAAACTCAAAACATCAATATTATACGTTCGAAATAATCAGCAGCTTCAATGACAAGGCGTATCCAATTTCTGACTTTCTCGTAATTACAAACAATGATGTACAAACGGTACGGTGAAATTTAAGCAATTTACATATATTTGATCTGAGTCGTAAACTTGGAATATTAATCATTTTGTATTAAGCGACGCAAACTAAAACTAATTAAATTGAATTAACATATCAATACTAATTAATATTACCTCATAACCACGGTTTCAGCTCAGATAACGTAGGCATCCTCAAGTTATAATCGATTTATGACCTGTGGTACGGATTTCTGTAGACTTGTCAAGGTAAGACATATTTTTTTATAGGATGGGTAGGTGGAAGAGCCTTTGGGTTACCTGCTGGTAAGTGTTTATCAGTGCCCATAGACATTGGCATTGTACGAAATGTATCGCGTATATCGCCAATGCGCTACTAACCTTGGGAACTAAGATGGTATGCCTGTAATTACACTGGCCGACTCAACCTTCAAACCGGAACACTACAATACCAAGTAGTGCTGTTTTGTGGTGGAATATCTGATGAATGGGTACCTACTCAGACAAGCTTGCACAAAGCCCTACCATACATAACATATACACGTTATACTACTTGACAACTGGTGTAGTGTGACTACCTCGTTGGTCGAGAAATCGAGATGGTTGATTACGCAACATGAACAAAAGATGTTAACATTGCAAGTATAACAAATAATAAATAAGATTTTGAAGGTTACAAGTAAATAGCTAAATTTTCAGATATCTTTTAATAAAGCTTTGAGATGAAAAAAGTAATTTACGAGCACTCTTATCTAAGAATCATCTACATTAATAATTATTTATCTATTTAAATAAATGTAACATGAAATATCTTTAAAACTAAGTGTACTGGAACTATGCAAACTAATGTTATAAATTCCGTCGCTGTCAGCCGTTGGTCCTGGCACTAAAGTCTGTCCGGTCTTGTCGTATTTTCTTGCCAATGGATTTCAAGAGTGACACCTGTGCACTATATTTCCTGCGGTTGGTTGTAGTTTCTCTATAATGGCCGCCGTACACATATATAAATAAATAAATAATATAAAATAAATTAAAAAACACTACACTAAAATACCTTTAAGCGTAATATTTAAATTTAAGCGTAGTCGCATCGGGAGATCACAATTTCAAATCAATCAAACTTTGATAGTTGCTAAGACCCTTTTTTCAAGTAGGAAATCAACGATTATCTTTAAATCTATTCATCTATTCTAAGTATCATCTCGATCACATCAGGTTTCAAACAGAAAAATCCATTCGTTTGATGGCTAAGATGCCACAAATAGATACACAGATACACATGTTAAACCTATAACACTTCTCTTATTACATAATCGGTTCAAAATAATAAACGACATGAAACAAAAACTTATTCGCAACACTTAACTAAGTTATGTGTCATGTCTTAATAGCATTCAAAATACCATTTTTTACAATTAAAGATAAAGTTTATAAGAATAAAAAAAAGAATCTTACCTTCCTCAGAAATTAGTTAACACAATAAAATGAACATTAACAATTTCAACGAAAAATGTGTCTCATAATAAAATGGGGAAAAATTTAATTTACTTAGTAAAAAGTGGCGCTCGAGTCAGGAGTTGGTCGTAAATTTTGTTTGCGGACGTAATTATTTTAAAAGTTGTATAAAATTATTTTATTTTCTAAAATTTCATTCGTTTGTTTATATTTAAAAAGGTAGCAACACTGGAACCCTGCCTATGTACGTCGTGCAATTTTAAGTAAATATTTATTTTTTTATATTAAATTCAAGTAGTCGTGATTTTGTTCACAGCAGATGTTCTGTCAAAACGTTGTTGTTATTGTTTTTGTAAATTTCCTTAACGCACAGAAACGAAGATATTAGAAACTTATTTAAATATAAAAATGTTTACGAAGGCAAATTCATTTGAGGTACTTTCTGTGGTGTTATAGAAATAAGCAAAGAGCGAAACAAAAGGAAATTAATCTTATATAGGGTTTTCCATTAAGGGCGCTTGATCGTGCAGAATTTCCATCGTAGCGTGTGCTGTGTGGCACGTAGCGCCGTCCTGTTGAAACCACATGTTGTCCAGATCCATATTCTCGATTTCAGGCCAAAAGAAGTTGGTTATCATCGACCGGTATCGCTCACCATTGACGGTGACGGCCACACCATTATCGTTTTCGAAAAAATACGGACCAATCACGTCTCCGGCCCAAAATCCGCACCAAACAGTCACTTTCTGCGGGTGCATTGCCACTTGGTGAACCTCGTGTGGATTGGTCTCGTCCCAAATACGGCAATTTTGCTTGTTGACATAGCCATTCATCCAAAACTGCGCCTCGTCGCTGAAGATGATTTTTTTGCCAAAATCGGCGTCAACTTCCAACTGCTCTAATGCCCAGTCAGCGAACACACGGCGCTGTCTATGGTCATTAACCTTGAGCTCTTGGGTCAGCTGGATCTTGTACGGGTGCAGGCTCAAGTCACAACGCAAAATTCGCCAAGTTGTCGTCTGCGAAAGGCCGAGTTCCTGTGCGCGACGCGGAATTGACTGCCGCGGGTTTTCGAGGACACTGTCGCGCACAGCGGCGATATTCTCGGCAGATCTCGTGTTACGTTGACGCACGGGAACCGGCTGATTGTTAACTGACCCGGTTGACTCGAATTTGTCCACCAATCGACGGATAGTCGACTCGGCAGGACGATCATCGCGACCGTAAAACGGGCGAAGTGCGCGGAACGTTGCTCGAACTGAAGACCCATTTTCATAAAACAATTTTATGATTTGCACGTGCTGCTCGACACTGTAACGTGCCATGGTGGTTTGGGAGGACGTAATGAATATAACACACTGCATTTGACAGCTGTCACTCAAACAACATGGCCGCAATCAGCTGTCAAAGTTCAAGCGTCCCTATTGGAAAACCCTATATATAAAATTCTCGTGTCGCGGTGTTTGTGGTTAAACTCCTCCGAAACGGCTTTCCCGATTCTCATGAAATTTTGTGTGCATATTCGGTAGGTCTGAGAATAGGTCGGACAACATCTATTTTTCATCCCCCTAAATGTTAAGGGTAATCCACCCCTAAATTTTTTTTTTTCAATTTTAGATAAATTATTTTTATAAAAAAAATTTATGATACAGCATTAGTAAATACATATAACCCTTTACAATCAACCGCTATTTTACTATCGCGATTTTTATTTTTAATAATTTCTTTTTTTTTCTCAATTCAATTTGATCTTCCGCCTTCACCGGTCGATAACCGATCAATGATCAATCGATCAGTTTATATTATACCCGCTAGATGTCTACCTGGGTCAGCTCTCATCCAGCAAACATCACGGAGTAGGGATGAGAAGGAAGCCGGTCTCCTGTCTTCCTCAATATACAGTTTTCGGCCATTTTTTTTTTGGTTTCATTTGTGTATCGATCGTAGCAGTGACTTATACGTATTATTTTAATTTTTCTGTGCATCTATTACGTTAATTTTACTCTCATCGTGAATTTATTATTAATTTCCAGTGCAATAATTATTTTTTCACATTTTATTAATAACTGATAAAGACAGTTTTAACTATTAGTTAATTAAGTGATCTCATATAAATAAACACGTGTTGTAATCTCCCGCCAACAACGGCCATTACTGTACCTGTATCTATTGTACTTAACGCTTTTTGAAAATAGTTTTAAATCAAAACGAAAGCGTGTACGAGTTTAATAAATATACCTTTTTTATTATTGTGAAAGGTAAGTCAAATAATAAACAAATGAATACAATATAATAATAATAATAATAATTTATTACCAGAAAAAATATAGATATTTTGAAAATACATATCTTATCATACATATATTAAGTCACTGTTTTTAACCATACACTGATGGAAGGATTTATTAACTATTAATATTTTAATTTCTTTGAAGACAACTTTAATAAATATTTTTTTACATTCAATAAATATTTATTTGGTAATAAAGTACATTTATTAATAGTTAATGTAACATTAAATAAATCGTATTTAATAAATAATTTATTAACTATTATTAAATATTCATTAGATCCTATGATGTTGAATAATTATTTATTAACAGTTGATAAAGCTTATCAAATATAAAAAAAATCTTTCTATCTGTGTAAGTATTTTAACTTCATTTATTTATATGTTCTATATACAGTCAGCAATGCCAAAAAGACGTAAAGGGGCCAATTTGAGTCGTAGAACAACCAATTCAACAGTCATGCGAGATATACGAGCACGAAGGTCTGGCGAACAAATCCAACAAAATAATGCAAATGTGCGTGCAAGTATGGCGCAGTTACGTGAATCACTATCGCAAGAGGCGCGAGATGAACAAAATCAACAAAGACAATTAGAACGAAGAGAAACGCGCAGATTCATAGTAAACAGACGCAGAGGCATTGACCAACAACGCCAACAAGTTCTTCGAGCATTTACATCAGATTTATTTCTTCGACTAGCATTCCAATATGAGCCTGATGTTGAATATTACGCTCATTCCAAAGTGGTTATTGGTTCTTTGGACAAGGAATGCCCGCATTGTCATGCACTTAAATTTAAAAATGAGCCAGTTGGGATGTGTTGCTCATCAGGAAAAGTACAACTAACCGAAATTGAAACACCACCTGAACCATTACACGGTTTACTTATCGGTACAGATCCAGATTCCAGCCTTTTCCTAAAGTCAATTCGCACATTCAATTCATGTTTTCAAATGACGTCGTTTGGAGCAACAGAAATAGTTAACAATATTGCTACAAACGGTCAACAATTTAATTCCACGTTCAAAATCAAAGGCCAAATTTATCACAAAGTGGGCTCATTGCTGCCAATGCCAAACGAATCTCATAAATTTTTACAAATTTACTTTATGGGTGGCGAAGACTCTGAACGTGCACTCGCCAATCGCGTGGATGCACGTTGCGATTACCACAATCTCAATTCACCTTTTGCCAGGCGTATCGTCACCGACATGGACGCTCTGTTTAATAAGCATAATTAATTATTGAAATTATTCAAATCACAGATGCACAAACTACAAAGTGACAATCATGCTATTGTCATAAATCCTGATAGAACACCAGCTTGAGAGCATGTACGTAGATTCAACGCACCTGTTGTTGACGACGTTGCTGGAATCATGGTTGGTGACCGTACAGCTACGCGACAAATCGTGATTCGAAGAAGAAATAATAATCTTCAATTCATTAGTGATACCCACCATTCTTATGACGCTCTCCAATATAAACTAATTTTATGGAAGGGACAAGACGGATATTGCGTAAACATTAAACAACGAGATCCCGTAACAGGTAATTCATTCATTATTAAAAACATAATTAATTATTATTGTAGAATCTTCAATTAATTCAATGATATATTATAACAGGAGCCGAAACAAATAAGAACGTTAGCTCGAAGGATTTTTATTCATATCGTTTGACGATTAGAAGCGGCCGAGACAATATCATTTTACGATGTCGTGAGCTAAGCCAACAATTTATGGTCGACATGTATGTGAAGATAGAGAGTGAACGACTACGATACTTGCGATATAATCAACAGAAGCTGCGTGCGGAAGAATATATTCACCTGCGAGATGCTATTGCAAACAACGCTGACACTGCCGAAATTGGTAACTCTGTTATCTTACCATCATCGTATGTAGGTAGTCCACGTCACATGCAAGAGTACATACAGGATGCTAAGACTTTCGTGCGTGAATATGGACGACCGTGTCTTTTTATTACTTTTACATGTAATCCAAAATGGCAGGAAATTACATCATTACTATTACCAGGACAAAATGCAATACATCGTCACGACATTACAGCACGTATGTTTAAACAAAAATTAAAGTCTTTAATCAGCTTTATTACCAAGTTGCATGTATTTGGTCCCACACGTTGTTGGATGTATTCAGTTGAGTGGCAAAAGCGTGGATTACCTCATGCTCACATTTTAATTTGGTTCGTCGACAAAATACGTGCTGAAGACATCGATAGTTTAATTTCTGCAGAGATTCCAGATCCATCTACTGATCAATTACTATTTGATATTGTTACTACAAACATGATTCATGGTCCGTGCGGAATTCTGAATCGTTCATCACCTTGCATGGTAGACAGAAAATGTACTAAGCGTTTTCCTAAAGATTTCATAAACGATACGACACATATTGACGGATATCCAATATATCGTCGAAGAAGTACTGAAAATGGCGGACAATCGTTCATTAAAACTATCAGTAACGCAGACATCGACATTGACAATCGTTGGGTGGTACCATATTCACCTCTGCTCAGCAAAACATTCAATGCTCATATTAATTTATTTTTTCATTTAATCAAATTACCAAATTGGACGGTATATCAGTTCCAATGAAGCTGTCTGGCGTATTTTTGGTTTCCAAATTCATGAAAGAGATCCAGCAGTTATCCATCTAGCTGTCCATCTTGAAAACGGCCAGCGCATATATTTCACGGACGATACAGCGCTTGATCGTGCTATAAATCCACCAAAAACCACGCTCACTGTATTTTTTGAACTGTGCAATTGTGCGGATGCATTTGGTGCCTTCCCATAAACACTGCTCTATTCTGAAGTTCCGCGATATTTTACATGGGCTCAATCGAAAAAATGGATGCCCCGCAAGAAAGGGACACCAGTTTATGCGTGCCCCGGTTTATTTAAATCAAATAATTTGGGACGTGTATATACAGTCAATCCAAGGCAGACTGAGTGTTTTTATCTGCGACTGCTGTTGGTTAATGTCACCGGACCATTGTCATTTCAAGATATACGCAAGGTAGATGGACAACAGTATCCAACGTATAAAGATGCATGCCTTGCACTAGGCTTACTAGAAGTTGACAATCAATGGGACAGTATGCTTGCTGAAGCAGCATTAAACTGCACAGGAACACAAATTTGTCTACTATTTGCTATAGTATTGACTACATGTACCCGGCCCGAGCGCAAATGTTGTGGGATAAACACAAAGATTCAATGACTGATGACATTTTGTATCGATATCGTACAAGGTACAACGATCTAACGATATCATTCAGTGATGCAATGTACAATGAATCATTGATTGCTATCGAGGATCTTTGCATTGCTATTGCGAATTTACCAATCAGTCATTTCGGTATGAGTTCACCGAATCGAAGTGCATCTGATTTACTCAATACAGATATGAATCGTGCACTGCAGTACAATACTGTGGAAATGGCAGCCATTGTTAGTCGCAATGTTCCATTACTAAATGATGAACAAAAAATTATTTACGACCGCATTATGCTGGCAGTTTCGGCAGGACAAGGAGGATTATTTTTTTTGGATGCACCAGGTGGAACTGGCAAAACGTTCCTTATTTCACTACTTCTTGCCGAGATACGATCAAAAAATGGCATCGCATTGGCCGTTGCATCTTCTGGCATTGCAGCAACTTTATTAGATGGAGGCAGAACAGCTCATTCAGCATTTAAGCTGCCATTGAACATCCAAAATAATCCAGATGCAGTGTGCGACATAAAAAAACAATCGTCTATGGCCACAGTGCTGAAACAATGTAAAATTATTATCTGGGATGAATGCACTATGGCACACAAACATTCACTTGAGGCATTGGATAGGACATTAAAGGATATAAAAAACAACAATAAATTATTTGGCGGCACTTTGTTACTCCTTTCAGGTGATTTCAGGCAAACACTTCCTGTTATTCCACGTTCAACGTACGCTGATAAAATCAACGCTTGCTTAAAATCATCGCGACTATGGCGTAATGTTGAAAAAGTACAACTGACGGTGAACATGCGCGTTCAAATGCTTCAGGATCCATCCGCCGAAACATTCTCTAAACAACTGTTAGATATTGGCGATGGGAAAGTTGCTGTACATGAAAATACTGGATGCATTAAATTACAGACGGACTTCTGCACAATCATCGACTCGCAAAATACTCTCATCGATCGCATATTTTCCGACGTACACACACAATATGTAAATCATAAGTGGCTGGCAGAAAGAGCGATTTTGGCAAGTAAAAATGTGGACGTCAATGGATTAAATTTAAAGATACAACAGTTGTTACCTGGGGACTTGATGTCATATAAATCTATCGATGCAGTTTGTGATACCAACGAGACTGAATTATCCAATTGAGTTTTTAAATTCGTTAGATTTGCCAGGCATGCCACCACACAATTTACAATTGAAAGTTGGATCACCGATTATTCTCCTTCGTAACGTCCACCACGGCTATGTAATGGCACACGATTAGTCATTAAAACATTAATGAAAAACGTTATAGAAGCCATCATCTTGAATGGCAAGTTTGAAGGCGAAAATGTGTTGCTGCCACGAATCCCTATGATTCCGACAGATGTGCCACTTGAATTCAAACGCACTCAATTTCCAATTAGATTGGCATTCGCTATGACGATCAATAAGTCACAAGGCCAGACATTGTCTGTATGTGGCCTAAATTTGGAAACACCATGCTTTTCCCATGGACAACTATATGTGGCATGTTCTCGCGTGGGAAAACCATCCAGTTTGTTTGTGTTGGCTAAAGACAGACTAACCAAGAATATTGTACACTCTATTGCGCTAAGAAATAATTTCTTTTTTTCAACTGCCATAATTGATAGTTACAATATTAATAATTATTTTTGATATTTAGATAACTAGCAAGAATTGTAATTTAAAATATATTCAATACATTAATAAACATTAATTTATTTTTAAAAAAATGTTTCCTACAAATAATATATATGGCAAAACAACGTTTGCCGGGTCAGCTAGTAAATCTATAAATTCTTAACCATACAAACAATAATAAATAATATGTACGTTTATTGTACGTATTGTATTGTATTTGTACTGTATAATTGTATATTCATAAATCGTTAGGCAATTTATAATAATAATAATAATAAATAATTTATTTCGACCAACAAGGATCATATATACATTACATTTATTATATTATATTAAATGTAATATTTACAGTAAATACGTACAAAGTAACAAATAAATGTTAATATAAATAAATGTGTGTACCCCTTGTGTTTTAATACACAGTTCCCCTTGTCCTCTCAAGGAGTAGGATTTTTAGTTGCTCCACGTTGCTTCAATACGGGTTGTCGGATGCACATGTTGCAGATTGTCATCAGACGCCTATTTCCTCACGATATTTTCTTTCACTATCGAGCCTGAGATTTAGTACAAACTAAGTAAATAACCCAGACCGAACCAGTAATGCTCCCTTTGGATTGATAATATTTTTAGTTAAGGTGTGCGTCTTCTAACTAATGGGGAATTTCATTTCTTACAACTGCAAATATACATTGCAAGTCTAGTTTAGTTGCAAAATTACTATTTGTTGACCTTAAGCATTTACCATTACAAGTTTTTCCTTTATCCAAACATGATTGATTGAGATACAATCATTCGCCCATAAATAAGCACACATAAACGTATTTTTTAAACACAAAACAGAACATTATATTGGCAGTATAGTAAAACTTTGTTGTTAATATTTACTAAAAGTTCTCGAACATTCGGTTTGATGCCGGAAATAGGTATAAATAAATCTCCGTAGCTGTCGATGGCATGACGAATCGAAACCATTCGTAATGTCCAACTTCTAACCGTTTCGTTTTGTCGTGGAAATATAAAAAACGCATGATAGATAGACTAATAAGAAAGAGTGCTTCAGATATTTCTCTATGGAGTTCTGATGTAAATTTATATAGAGTTCAATGCTATATCTGTATTGCATCATATAATTATAATATTGTATGATTGAATACAAATTATAAAAACTCCATACCGTTCAGCCATAAAATTAAATATAGATGTCGCTACTAGCTGCGACACCGTCTATGACACATTTGTAAATGTTAACTTTCTTATGTTATGATAAATAATGTCATTATTTTTTATTAATTTTTTTTATTACCCGGGAGGGCAAATGACTCTACTCCACCTGATGGTAAGTGGTAGAAGAGTCCAGACGCGACGACGGCTAGTGCAGTCAGGACGAATGACTTGTGAAGATGCCTCTTCACGCCTCGTTCGAAGGAACCCAGGTCATAAGAGGAGGGGATTTGTGGTCATTTTTCTAAAGAATTCAGTCTCTTGTTTAAGTGAAATTTTTACTTCATTAACATTAATAATATAATAATAAATAATATCCTTGGACAAAGCTGGACAACAATTGATTGACGCACTCATCAACGCATTAATGACAAATGCGTTAATGAATATCTAAACGCTAAAGCCTTTTAATTACAGTTTCAATTCGCTAACAATCACCATCGCACTTGTTCTGTTATTATTGCAATTCTATCTTGTATTAGAATGGCGATTTCGATTACTAAACTCACCGATTGTCAGAATGTGCCGCTGATTGTACGTTATTAACGGCTATTGAAATCACAACTTGGAATCGAATAATCTATACATTCATTATTGTTTGGACAAATTGAATTCGTTTTGTTGATTGCGTACCATTTGAATTTGAATTTCGAATGTGTTCTAGTTTTATGGCCAGTGATTTAAAAATGGTTAAATACCAAAATGGTTATAGATTAATTATTAAAAACAAGTTGAATGTTAATGAAATATCTTACATTTTACTTTATTACGAATGCAAAATTATGTGAGATCTTCTTTTGGGACACCAGATAGGAACGAAGTGCCTTATTATAATAATATAATTTCAAGAAAATAATTATTCGGGTATACATTTTCTATTATGATTACTTATCGATAAAAAAAAATCTACTTTACAAAATTATCTTAAGACCTTTGTTTTGTTAACAATGATTTATAAAAAAAATATAATTATAACAGTCATCCCGTAGATTATACATAAGACACTGTATAGCCATCATACATAGACTATACATAAAAATCTTACGCTTTTTATTTAACGTTACGGACGTTTTTTTGCCGGCTAGGGTACCCCTCCGGTAAGCCCCATAAGGAACTTCGTTCCAAAAAAATCCACAGTGTCCCATCCAATGAGATAAAGCAAGAAAGATATGGTGATGCCAAGAGATGTCATAGGCCTATCAGTACATTTCTGAAAAAAACACATTAAAAGTAATGAAGATGATTGAGATATAAAAAAAACGCACCACTAAATGTTACTAATATAACATAAAGATGTAGTAAGGTATATTACAGGTTCCCAAAACTGAGTCATCTATTAAATATAATAATAGAAAATCGATAAGTTATCGACTGGAATCCTTTATAGGCGAACTTTAGTATCTTCTTACACTGGCTTGGAATAAAACCAGATAAATAGACTTCCGGAATTTCCGTATAGGAAATGTGAAATTTTTAAGTTAAAGGTGTAAAATCTGTGGCTTTTTATTGATAATTTATTATACTTATTTTTTATGTTCGTACTATTTGTGTGCTACACACCTACACACTACTACGCGTGTGTTAGTGCACACACTCTTTTTGTGCTCTATATTATTAGGTCCTTACGTATGAAATTGGCGTTTTGTACGGGAGGAATACAAAGTAATTTTTTTTTGTAAAATATATTTAATTAATCAAAGTATGCACCGTTGTTATCTATGCATTTTTGCCATCTCATAGGTAGTTCATTGATCCCTTTACTACAAAAACCATGCTTTCTCAAAAACCACTCTTTGAAGGCGGTTTAGACTGCCGAATTGGAGTTGAATTTTTTTCCTTGTAAGAAGTTGTCTAAATTCCGGAAAAAATGATAATCTGTTGGAGCAAGGTCCGGGGAGTACGATGGATGTCGCAGACATTCCAATTGTAGCTCATCTAACTTAGTGGTCGTTTGTTGTGCAGTGTGTGGTCTTGAGTTGTCATGAAGCAGCAGTGGCCTAGAGCGATTGACCAATCTCGGTTGTTTATAATAATAAAATAAAATAAAATAAAAATTCTTTATTTTCTTTAACAAGTTTGTACTTAAATATAAGGTTGTTGGAGTCTCCTTTTAAGCATATGAAAAGCCTGTGCCAGGAAACTCCGCTCTTCCATATCACGAATTAGGTACAAATAAAGAAGATATTTAAGGTACAACAATAATAAGGAAACAATATAAAAAAAAAAAAAAGTAATAATAAGAGAAGTAATTACCAAATGTGGGATTAAAATGTATGTGTATGCATGCGTGCGCGTGCGCATTTATTTGTGTGTGTGTGTGTGTGTGTGTGTGTGTGTGCGCGTGCGTGTGTGTGTATGTGTTGTATATGTATGTTGGTGTGAATATGATATGAATGCTAGTTCCTACATTCTAAAAAATTTTCCGTTTCTTGAAAACTTAAAGATTTTATCCATTTTATTATTTTAATTTTACACTCTTTACAAGTTTTTGAATATATATCAACATATTTGTTTATTTTATTATATAAATAAGCAGATCTATTATCATACTGAATACTAGCGAAGACTGTTTTAGTAGCAGGGATAGATATAACATTATATGCTATACGTTTATTGAGTAACGATATGTCGTAGGTTAAAGACTTGTGTTTTTTTAGAACAGTATGTACAATATATAATTTACGTACAGTTAACAAACCACTTTCTTCATAAAGTCTTTCAGTACTAAACCGTTGTTTTTTAAAGAACATTACTTTAATCAATGCTCTTTGAGCTCGTTCAATTTCCATGAAACGTGTTTTACGTGCACCTCCCCAAATAGGTAAGCAGTATGTTATTATGGATTGCACCAAAGCTATATAAATTTGATTTAAAAGATTTGAGGAGTCATTTACAGTATTATTGGTTGCAATATGTCTCAGTGATTTGAATATCCACGTGAACTTCCTAATGCGTGCCGCAACATGTTCAATTTGCGGGTACCATGACAAGTTCTGGTCGACCATTATTCCCAAGTATTTTATTTGACTCACTTTATTTATTAATGGACAACTGCAGTCTTTACCTCTTACTTCATTACAATTATGAATTTTTATACGAAAATTTGTTTTGGGTTGTGAACTATTTTTTATACAGAAAGTGATAAAGTTAGTTTTATGAGTATTTAATGTTAGAAAATTGAGTTTTAGCCAATTTGCAACTCGAGCCATACCTTCTTCAGTGCTCTTTCTAACAGCGTCCCACGAATGACCAGAAAAAACAATAGCAGTGTCATCTGCGTAAGAAATTATTTTTGCATTATTAATAGTCATATTACATAGATCGTTCAGATAAATTAAGAAAAGAGTGGGGCCCAAGACACTTCCTTGCGGAACGCCGTAAGATACATGAGCCTCACCACTACAGTTAAGTTGATCAAGTTTAGTCTTTTGGATTCTATCAGAAAGGTAGTCTTTAAATATTGCGTGGGGTGGTCCTCTTATTCCTATTTTCTCTAATTTATGTAGAAGGACAGGGATGGAGACTGTATCAAAAGCCTTTTTTATGTCGATAAAGACAGAGAGACATTTTTTTCCTTTATCCAGATTTTCTGAAACTAACGAGACCAAAGATGAAACAGCATCTTGTGTTGAGACATTCTGCTGAAAACCAAATTGATAAGGAGAAATTATTTTAAAAGCCCTTAAGTAACTCAATAGCCTAACATTCAACAGTTTCTCTATTACTTTTGACAATACTGGTAGCACTGAAATTGGCCTGTAATTGTTTATATCGTCTCTATCCCCGCCCTTGTACACGGGAGTAATTATAGACTTTTTTAATGAATTTGGAAATATTCCCGTTTTGAAGCATAAATTGACCAGGTGAGTAATAACTGAGATAATTTCGTTTTTTACATATTTAAAATAACTTGAAGAAATGTTATCCCAACCAGGAGCACTATTTAATTTCAGGTTTTTAATTATGGTATCTACTTCTTTATAGTCAGTATTCAATAAAACAAGAGTTTGCGATTGACTAGGTAGACTCTGTAGGTAGTGATTCAAGTCATTTTGAGTTACAGTTGGTTCAATTTCCCGGGCAAGATGTTTACCAATATTTGAGAAATGATTATTTATATAGTTAGCAGATTCAAGTGGGGAAGGCTTTAGGTATTTAAGTTCGAAGTTGGGTCGTTTTGATTTAGTGGAATAAGTTATTGTTTTTATATTGTGCCAGAGTAATTTATTGTTCTTTAGAGATCCCATGAGTAATTGTCGTTCATATTTTCTTTTTAATTTCTTTATAAGATTGTTACAGTGGTTTCTGTATCGTGTGTATGAGATTTTTTTAATTTCATTACAAGGGTCGTTACGTAATTGTTTTTGAAGTTTATTTCGAGCCCTGATGCATCTAAGTATTCCTTCTGTAATCCAGGGTTTCATAATGCGATTGTTTTTAGTGCGTTTTATTATTTTTGTGTTACAGTTAAGTGAATCCATTAGTTGTTGTAAGAGATAATCAGTAATCTTGTTTGGATCATAACTTAATAGTAATTGTTCTAGATGTTTTTCTTGTAGATATTTTAGAGCTCCTTCAAAGTCAATAATAGTTTTTGTTTTTTGTGCGTCATGCCTGGTTTTATTTTTGTAGATACATAGTAAGATAGTGTAATGATCCGTAACAGACGTCTGTAATACAGCTACGAAAGAAGAGCTTTTAGCCCTTCTTATTTTTAACATAAAATGGTCAAGGCAACTTTCATTTCTTGTAGGCATGACGTGACCTGGAGAAATACCATGGGCTGACAGCGCATCTAGATAATTTATCCTATTGTGACGTTCGTACGACTGTTCAGTAGGTTTCGGTATCAGATTAATATTAATATCTCCAGTTATGATTATGTGTTTTTGTGAATTTAAAGTGTAAAGGTGTTCGTTTAGAGAATCGATAAAGCTTTCTGCATTACTATTGGACGGAGAGCGATATATACAATATATTATATAAATCAAAATGTCTAATTGTAAACATGAGGCTTGGTTTAATTTTATTTCTTTGACATTATATTCAAGAGTATTTTTTACGAAGACAACAACACCGTCATTCTGATTTACGTTGTATGTAGAAGCGTGCGATGTGTAGTTATTGAGTGTAGGTATAGCTTTGTCTTGATTTATTCGACATTCTGTCAAAACTATAACATCCGGTGTAAAAGTAAGACTGGACAACGTAAGTACAAAGCTATCGAAATTACAATATATGCTTCTAATATTTTGTGAAATTATAGTAAAGTCGTTATTATTTATTATATAATGATTATTAAGTTCTGTCTGATTACAGAAAGCAGTACGGGAGATACTTAATTTGTCAATTTCATTTATATTTTGTATTAAATCATTCATTTTGTTATAGTAGAAGAACTGGTTGCTAATTTAGACGAAGTTGTATATCTTAGTAAACTAAAATTATAATCATATATGTAAAGTGTTACTTTATTTATAATATAATTCCTCTGCTTATCTTTTTTATAGGCATCGCGAATCATATTTGTAATTATAATTACGAGTAAGAGAACAAAATTCATAGTAGGTAATAAATTACATACAATTAGAGTACAGTAGGTAGTAAGTGTGGGAAGTGGTCTATGATATGTAGGTGAGTGACGTGTTGAAGTGTGTAGTGTTATGGTGTGTAAATATATAATATTAATTAAATTTTGAATATAATTTATTTTTGTGTAAGATGGTATTTTTGTCGTAAACAATCTTTTAGAACAATATATTTGACATATGTATAAACAAGGAACATCTAAAAATCCTAACATATAAAATTTAATAAACAAATCAAACTTAAAATATAAATTCAAATAAGAATATGAGAAGACAAGTAACTCTAAATAAAAATATAAGACAATAAAAACTAGTCATTTGTTTGTTGCTATTAATTGTTGTACCTGGGCTTCATTAGTGATATTGACTACGGGCGAGTTATCTAGTTTTCTCACATATACCTTACCATGTGCAGTCCAGCAGAACTTATAACCCTTGGATTTCGATAGGTCTCGTGCAAGATAATAAAGCCGAGCTGCACGGGGGGTTAAGTGCTCCGTTAGGAAGATGGGCGTATCTTCCGCAGTACGAAAGCCGAGATGCTTTGCACAGAGCTTGCTTTTATGCTTGATATTGTATTGTTTTCCCATTCTTAACATTTCGGTTTTTAAAATTGTCGAGTTTGTTTCAACTATGATGGATGTAGTAGAGGTTTCTTTTTTATTGTGGACTCGATATATGTCTTTAACATCGTGCGTGTTTAAATTGCAACCGACATTAGTCGCAAGACTTGTGACCATGGCTAGTAGGTCTTCTTTGGTCTCGTTACTTTTTTTTGGTATATTTTTCAATTCAAAATTATTCTTTCTATGATTTCTTTGTAGTTCTTCCAATTTATCTTCCAAGAGGTTAATACGCTTCCTATCTTCTTTGGTTTGATTTTCTAGAATATTTATCTGCTTTTTCAATTCTTCGTTTTGTGCCGTTATAAAAGATAGCGAACCTTCAATATTTATATTAACTTGTTGCATCTCCTTAAGTGTCATAACGATGTCTTTAATTTTCTCATTCTGTTGGTTAAAATAACTGCTTATCATAGATTTAATTTCGGTTTTAAAACCTTCAAAATCGGAGGCATTAACATCTTTCGTAGATCTTTTACTTCGGGTAGTTATGAAGTTCGGCGGCGTGTGTTCTTTAACCATTACATTCAGTTCAGAATCCGACATAGAAATGTCCATTTTAAATCAATGAAATAATGGCTAAAATCACTTATTGAATGTAAGTAGCAGGAGTCTAAGGCGGGCAATGCAGGTGCGTGAGCGCTGTTAGCCGTGTATAAGTAGGCGGGCTAGGGCGGGCACTCCAGGTGCGCGTGCGCTGTTGGACGTATAAGAACCATAGAGGCGTACCTGTAGGGCGGAGCTAGTGTTATTTGCAGCCAATAATCAGATCGGCAAAGTACCAGGGTACCAGGCGCTCGCGAATTGTTCTCGTAATATAATATCTCCTTCCGGCTTCTTCACTCCTATTTTTATTTTTTGATTTAAAGTTTCAAATTGAATTAATTAATTTTAAAAAACAAAATGCACAGACTCAAAACACGTCTACACCTTGTGGCGGTCCGGGGGGAAGAGGTTGTTTAGCAGCTAGTTCTTCCTTCATGGTTTGCAGTTGCTGACAATATATATCTGCCGTAATCATTTGACCAGATTTTAGAAAGCTGTAGTGAACGACACCGGCGCTAGTCCACCAAACACTCACAAGTAACTTTTTCTGAGTCAATTTAAAAATAATAAGGAAAAACCAAATGAATGACTGTTTTCAAAACTTAAATGTACCAGCTAAATGAATTTATAAATTTGAATTTGGAATTTTTAACCAAAGAGATATTTCAGATAAAAGTGGTCAGTACGACAAAACGCTAATTTCATATGTGAGGACCTAATATATTCTGCGCAGTGGCTAATCTTCTTTAAAATTAAAAGTAGCCAAACTCAGTCTGAAGTATACTGTGTATACTTCTATGCAAGATTTCACGGTGTTAGCCCAAGCAGTTAGAGCTGTACATTGATAAATAAGTCAGTCGGTCAGCTATTATTTTATATATCATATAGATAATGTATTATTGTATATATAATCGGTACTACTAGTTCTTTCCGGGAGAATTTACATTTTCATCCGGTAGTAGGTTTAAGTTTCAGATATTTTAAATATTTAACTGATCTAGTAGACGAGTTCTTGAATGGAGACTATGTCTTGGCAAACGTGAGAAATGATGTCCACAAGATAGGTGGCAGATGAATTTTCCGTAGAAACTTTTCTTCCACGAACTAAAAAAATAAAAGTTGCATAATAATCATATAATTTAAATAAAAACTTAGTATCATATAAGCTTCTAAAGCGAGACAGCGACTTTTATTTATTATAATTAAATAAAATAAAATCGTAATATTGTCATTTACCATGTTCTAATTCTCTCTAAGCAGGTTTCGGGGGGTAATTAAGCGTTCCGGCGCTCGTGTTCCGCTGAGATAAAAGCCGACATAAATCAGGAGTGTAGTGATACAGCGCTGTTTCACGCTTTACATGGATTAAATAAATATATCTGACAACATTTCACTAGACTTATATAAATATATTTGTAGTATATACTCTTATGAACTACTGACAACTGTTCGCGAACTTTCACTATATCGGTTGAGTAGTTCAGACGTGAAAACATCATTTGTAGTGGATTTACATAATAATATTCCTATTTATTTGAAATAGCCTGGATACGATCGTTTCATTCACAAGGTGTGCAAACATCTAAGAAGTCATTGATTGCGTAATATCCTTTAGCACACAAGCGTTCCTTAACAATTCTTTTAAATTTCATTATTGAATATTTTTGAACGCTTCCTGGGATCCTGTTGTAAAAGCGTATACATTGCCCCATAAAAGACTTATTTACCCGGTGTAATCTGGTAACAGTGGTTGTAAGTTTATACTTGTTCCTGGTGTTAACAGTATGTACGTCACAATTTCTGGGACAATATTTTATGTTTTTGCGTACATACATAACATTATCAAATATATATTGAGAAGCGACAGTCATTATTTTAGTTTCTTTAAATTTACATCTTAATGAATCTTTTGGGCCCAGGTTATAAATTGCACGTAAAGCCCTCTTCTGCAGTACAAAAATCGTATTTATGTCGGCTGCATTACCCCAGTCTAGAATGCCATAAGACATTATACTGTGGAAATAGCTGAAATACACTAGGCGAGCCGTATCAACATCAGTCAGCATTCTAATTTTTTTTTTCTATAGATTATTATACCCAGACTCAGGACACGTTTATAGGCATTCTCATGCAAAGTGTCTGTCCTGGGTGGGAATCGAACCCACGACCTACGTCGCGAAATCTACCAACCATGCCAACCGGCTCGTCGTAAACGCTCCTTTTACAAATTTCATTATAATATAACTTTTTAAGCTTGAAAATCCGGACTTAATTGTCACATAATGTTAATATATAAAAGTAAACATAATTGCTCAAATACGCATCAATGATGGATATGGGGCACCTGATGGTAAGTGTTCACCATAGACATTGGCATTGTAAGATATGTTAACCATCGCTTACATCGCCAATGCGCCACCAACCTAGGAAACTATGATGTTATGTTTGTGCCTGTAATTACGTCGGCTCACTCACCATTCAAACCGGAACACAACAACACCAAGTACTACTGTTTTGCGGTGGAATATCTGATGAGTGGATGGTATCTACCCAGACGAGCTTTCCCGAAGCCTTACCATAAACAAATATTAGATTTTAAATATCCTTAATTTGTAACCAATTTTTAAAGCTTGAAGAATTCTAATTTATGTCGAAGTATTACGAATTGATGTTTGTTACATTAATTGATATTTTGTCATTGTATATTTCAAGTGTACATATTATATAGACTGTATGTTGACGGTAGTGTATTCAGATTTTCTGTCGATAAATCCGCAGTAGCGGAACAGATTCTTGAAATTGATAGCACTCGTATCTTGCCTCGGTAAGTACATAAAGCTGTCAGTACTGCGTCTGAACTCGACTGGCATGCACAAACATTTGTGCGGTATTGTGTTATATTGCACAGATAGTCTTCCTTGAGAATGAGATATTGAAACGCATTACGAATGATTTTCAGACATTTTAATTGTCATGATGCTAATAGTACGAGATCCGGCTGCAAGATCACTACGTTCTTAGACTATAAAGTACTAAGATTTTTTTTTCATGCAGCTTGGACACAGCTTTGATCTCATATAAAAGGAATAATGGCTAACGTAACATAATGAAGATTAGATATATAGGGTTTTCCATTAAGGGCGCTTGATCGTGCAGAACTTCCATCGTAGCGTGTGCTGTGTGGCACGTAGCGCCGTCCTGTTGAAACCACATGTTGTCCAGATCCATATTCTCGATTTCAGGCCAAAAGAAGTTGGGAACGCGCGAGTTCCTGTGCGCGACGCGGAATTGACTGCCGCGGGTTTTCGAGGACACTGTCGCGCACAGCGGCGATATTCTCGGCAGATCTCGCGTTACGTTGACGCACGGGAACCGGCTGATTGTTAACTGACCCGGTTGACTCGAATTTGTCCACCAATCGACGGATAGTCGACTCGGCAGGACGATCATCGCGACCGTAAAACGGGCGAAGTGCGCGGAACGTTGCTCGAACTGAAGACCCATTTTCATAAAACAATTTTATGATTTGCACGTGCTGCTCGACACTGTAACCTGCCATGGTGGTTTGGGAGGACGGAATGAATATAACACACTGCATTTGACAGCTGTCACTCAAACAACATGGCCGCAATCAGCTGTCAAAGTTCAAGCGTCCCTATTGGAAAACCTTATACAGGGTTATTTGTAACACACCAGCAACCTCGCAGGACTAGATAGCTAACACCATAAGCAACAACTTTTGTTCTACGACTTAAGACATAACTCAACACATGAAAAAAAAAAAATGATATTATAAATAACATAACCCTGTATACTGATATTATAAATGCGAATGTACTATATGTCTGGCTTACTTACTTAGGCTACTTTCCCCCACCGCCTCTCCCCCTAAGATTCGGGCAAAACCGCGGTCGATAACTAGTACGATATAGGTATATATGTATTTATTACATTAAAATGTTTCATTGCAATTATAATATCTTTAAAAGCATTCGCCAATCCATTTATTTTTCTTTTGTTTTGTTATCTGAAAGGTACTAGTCCTAATGACAAAAGCATTTTAAGAATGATAAAAAAAAATACGATTTATACATATAAAATTAATGTAACACTTTGTCTGTCTGTGGTAAAGGATTATGGATATTCAAATGGAATATTTGCTAGTGTGGCTGCATTTGACTCATTAATACATAAATATATTTATTGCTATATTCTTAGAGATTTCCTAAATATTTCAATGATTTATTTTTCTTTTATGCGGTGATATTTTATCTTAACCCATTGTTATGTTAAATTTAATAATCACGTGATATTAAGGTATCATATAGTCTGTATCTTAATAACCGATTTTGTTTCATACTAATAATTTAGTGCTTAATTACTAGTTATATTAATAAATAGAGACGTAATTTTAATTAATATATAATAATATTAGAGAAAGAGTGCAAAAATCAGAGCGAAGTCAGAGAAAAAGTTTGTAATTAGTTCATTAGAGCGATTATAATAGAACTTCTTTGAAAAAAGTTCAACGTCAGTATTAAATTTTAAGCCCTCTATTGATTTCAATGAAATTGTTATTGAAAACAATTGATGCTTTCAATGACCTGTTGAAATTTAATCAAGATATAAATCCAATAACGTTTCTTAGCAAATATATTGAACTTCGTTTTCAATAAGATTTAAGAAATATTATGAAGTATTTTTGAAAATATTAAAGTATTTATCGAATACGAATTTATTTGATGATAACTGTAAGTTTAAATTAAATGAATTTCTAAAGAAGAGAATTTGAGTTGGTACTGTAGATACAAAATGCTTATACGTGGTTTTAAAATAATTTATTTGAGCGGTATATTCCTTAAAAAACATTAATATTAACATTGCTGCAATAACTCCTTTTTCAGGAGTAGATTTGGAGGTCATTCCACCACACTGCTCCAATGCGGGTTGGTGGATGTTCATAAAACAGAATTTCAGTGAAATTACTTAGATGTAGGTTCCACCACGATGTTTTCCTTCACCGCCGATCACGAGTTGAATAATAAACACAAATTAAGCGCATTATAATTCTGTGGTTCTTGCCCTGGTTTGAACCTGCATACCTTGATTAGGGTTCATCCGTTCTAGCTACTGGGCTATCTTGACTCTGTTAACATGAACTAGATTAACATGCATATTAAATATAAAACTATACACAAATGTTGGGAACTAACCTATTTCTTATAGTTTATTTTATTATGTAATATAAATAAAAATATGGGACATAATTCACACAAGGCCATCTGATCCCAAGCTTAGCAGAGCTTTTGCTATGGAAAACAGACAACTGATATACTTACATATACTAAACTCAGCGTCAAAAAAATCGCACCTTTTGGTATTTTGACTTCAAGCAACTATAAACCCTATTTCATCTATGGTAAGGTATAAGTGTGGGGCCTCATTTTAAAGGTTATTGAATCCTTTAAATAATAAAACTGTGATAGTGATTACTAAGCATATAAAAAACATTTTTCATGAAAAAACGAAAAACACGCCAAAATTACTTAATTTAATTAATCTAAAAACATAACAAAATTAAAAAATACAGTAAAAAAATTTCTTAAAACTAAACTTAGAACCTAGTGTTACCTCCCTTAGCCGTAATTACAGCCTCCATGCGATCCTTCATTGACCTCACCAACGTCACGATGCGTTCTTGAGGAATGTCACTCCACTCCTCGACGACGGTGTCCCGAAGCTGTTCAAGGGTGGCACGGGCAGTATCACGAGACCGCACCCGGCGTTTCAGATCATCCCAAAGGTGCTCTATGGGATTCAGGTCAGGACTTCTCGCTGGCTACTGCATCACGGGGATCCCAACCTGATTCAGGTAGTCCCGAACAATGATTGCCATATGGGAGCGGGCGTTGTCGTGCATGAATGTGAATTCAGGCCCGACAAAACCAGCATACGGGACCACATGGTCCTCCAGTATCTCTGTAATGTACCGATGAGCAGTCAGGGACCCCTGGCCACGTGCACCTCCAGTGCAGGAGACGCACACAAGGTCGGTTTTTCCTTGGATTGAAATTCCGCCCCAGAACATGCAGGATCCTCCTCTGTAGCTGACGGTTTCTTCAAAGCAGGCCTGTGAGTACCATTCCCCCTGCCTCCTGTACACTCTTCTACGCCTATCATTGCAGAAAAGGCATACCCTAGTCTCGTCGGAGAAGAGGACAGACTTCCATTGGTCGAACGTCCAATCCACGTGGTCTCGGGCAAACTGAAGTCTGACTCGCCTATGCTCTGCTGTCAATTTGGGGCCAGTAGCAGCCCTACGGGCCTGGATTTTCTTCTCTCGCAGCCTTCTTCTTATTGTGGAGACGCTCACCGACGTCCTCCGAGCTGTTCGGAGCTGCTGTTGCAGCTCAACAGCGTTGGAGAATCGGTTACGCAAAGACGTCGACACAATATAGCGGTCGTCTCTGTCAGAAGTGCAACGTCGTCTTCCGGATCCATGCTTCCTGATGTAGCCTCCAGTCTCCTGGAACCGCTGGGATACTCGTTTCACCCGGAAACGGCTTATGTTGAGTTGTCGAGCAATATCAACTTGGCGTAGTCCTGATTGCAGTAGTGCTACCACTTGAGCTGCTTCTTCTGCCGTGGTATCCATTTTTCAGGGTTTTTTTCTTACTGGAGCTGTTCAGGTGTGACTTCTGTGATGTCTGGATAGCTAATGACCCATAATTAATTTTTACCCCCCCTTTTATTCGTGTCCAAGTTGGCACAAGTAGTGAGTCCTCTAATGAGCTTTTCAGCACTTTTTTTTTAAAGACCCTAACGTTTCGTGATTATTGTTTTTACAGAAAAGAACGATACGCGTTTTTAAAGTGTATTAATTGTGCTTTCAAATGATATTAATTTTGGTAGGGTACAATAAATAAGTTAAGAGTATTATTCGCTTGAAGTCAAAATTTCAAAAGGTGCGATTTTTTGACGCCGAGTGTACTTGAATTTTGTAAATACATACTTATATAGATAATTACACCCAGGCTCGGGACAAACAGACATGTTCATGCACACAAATTTCAGTCCTGTGTGGGAATCGAACGACCTGTGGCGTGAAAGGCAAGTGTCTTACCAACCACGCCAACTGGCTCGTCAGTGTAAATAGGTAGACGGGTAGATGGTCCATCAGCTTGGCAATCTATGACATATTGGTTACTATTACTTACATCATCGTTACCAACTTCGGTTACTAAGACGTTATTACTTGTGCCTGCGGTGACATGTGTACCTAGTGGACGTACACATGTCACACGATTTTTTTTTATCAAAATCCAAAAAGTAAGTATTTATGTGGTGTCTTTATATGGAGGTGGTGTTGACTAGTTGCCCCTCCTAGATAAGACTTGAGTTACAAGTCAAATCTGTCTGGCACTAAGGTACTAACTCTGACGAAATTGCTTATCTGCTTGGCATGCTGATGCGGTTACCCTGTGATGGCGTAATTTATAAGTTCTAAACGTTTATGTTTGGCGCAAGTCTAATGTTCTATCGCTAAAATGCCAAGGGACGAAAATATCTTCGAAAATCAAAATAAAATAAAAGTGATTTTAGAGAAGTTTATGAAATAAGTTAAAGAAAACAAATCAGTAAATATATTGTTAAATATATTATTATACTATTTTACAGCAACAAAGTATATAATATACGAGTGGGGGGGATGATGATATAAGAGAACACCATTTCGTTTGCCGTCAAGGAATACGAGTCGGTCTTGCCCACTGTTCAAGATCCAGTAACGTTATGTCAAATGTCATTCTAACTTTACTTTTTATCAATAAATGGCGGTAGTTGTATTTTACATCGCGCTATAACTATGTTTTCATAAGTACTTCATAGGGCTTGGCCTAAAGTTAATAGTGTTGTAGAACAATCGATAGTATGACTATCGATAGTTGACCTCAAAAACTATTCAGGATATCATAATACTGTCGAAAAATAATCGATTGTCTATCGATAGTGGCCTATCGACATGCAAAACTATTAGAGAACAATAAAGCTATCCGACCAGCAGTACATACTCGGTGATTTTATTCTTAAATTAGTACACCGGGTAACCCTTAACTCCCGCAAAGCGCTCCTAATGGCTATCTATCGACGCGCCTTGGGGATAAGGAAACATCAATATTCTTAACTAGAGAAGCCCGGTACACGTTTTCTGCATATTAATGCCAATAATAATTGTCATGGCGATCCGCTAGATGGTATAAAAGTTGTGCTGCAATGCCGTCCAGTGCGAGTTGCAATAAAAATTATAGAAAAAAAATCCCTCTGTAAAATACTTATATGCTTGTTAAGAACGAGATAAGCTAACTGCAATGCTATCTTTGAAAGGTACACAACTGACTTATGGTGATATACTATTTTGACGCATGTATACTTCAAATGTTATAATTATTATCGTCAATATCGCGTAATACTTTCTGACATTTCACGACTGGTTTAGGCGTCGAGTTTCGGGTTTGTTACAGGCTAACCATACTGACATTAGTTTTCAAATGAATTCTTCTAACTTGGACCAAGTCCACGTAACCTCGTCCTACAGAAATTATATTGAAACTAAACAATGATTAATATTCATTGCGTTCACCAAGAATATATTATGCATGTGATAAATTGTTTTATATTTGGTATCTAATTATAATATATGAAAAATTACCTTACTTTTATAAATGCTTTTGTAAAAGTAAGGACAGAGTTGTAATAAATTCGTATTTAACTAACATTTTGTTTAAAATAAAACATACATAAACTATATTAACCGTTTAACAACCCATTTCATTCTAAATCGAGGACAACGAATAACGCAGGATTTTTAAGACACACACATACTCATACATATTTCACCATACACGTAAAAAAAAACACACATACCGACAAAAAAAATTGTGCGGTCGGGGGACCATCAGCAGGATTGAAGTTCTGTGCGATATTTTTTCGACACAAACCGTGTTTTAAATTGTAGATTTTAATTGATTATAATTCGATCATCCAACGCATTGCATTTTGTAGCATTCGGTAGCTACAGTATGAACGCTATTCATTATTTCACTGTACTGTAAACCGCGTAAAAGAACTTAGTTTCAAACACACACAAAGCCAAACGGCCCAGTGATTATAATGCATGAATATTAACAGATGATCGCTGTTTCAAACCCAGGCAAGCACCACTGAATTATAATGTACCTTGTGTTTATAATTCATCTCGCGCTCGGCGGTGAAGGAAAGCATCGTGAGGAAACCAGAATGTGTCTAATTTCACTAAAATTCTGCTACTGTATCCACAAACCCGCATTGGAGCGTGTTGGAATAAGCTAGAAACCGTCTCCACAAAGAGAGAGGATACGTTGGCCCATTAGTGGCAGTAACATACGTAAGTATGATAATTAAACAATTAAATTTCTGTATTCGCTTTTTCTGCTATTCTCCTTCTTCATTCAAAATTTAACCGATCATATACATTCTTTAGTATATTTCAAGGGTACATTTTATAACAAAAGGGATATATAATCTCAAAGGTAATGTGTACAAAAAATATTTTTATACTAGCTGTGCCCGCGGCTTCACCCGCGTATAATTAATAAAAATATAATACATTATTTGATTACTAAAATAACACAAACGTGCGCGCACACACTCACACACACACACACACACACACACATACATATGGCTACTGGTAAAGAAATACGTAATTAACGATTTGAAATTAATTTTCATAAGATACAGTAGGGTTTACCGATCTTATATATGGCCTAACATTTGCGCCATCACATGTTCTTTGTGTGTACTCATTTTCATCAAGATTCGTCAAGCCGTTCTTGAGTTATAAGAAGACATACAGACAGACAAAAATGAAAAAAATAGTATAATGTGAATCACTGCATCATAAAACGATAACTTATCACAAAATATAGGTGAAAAAAAATATGTACAGACAGAACCAATAGATTTATATAGTAGTATAGATATAAATAGCTATACATAAATACAACTATAATGCGTGTTCAGTTAGATATAATGCGATTTATAAAACAGTTACTTTTTTCCTAAAAACATGTCAAGAGATGTGGACACAAACACGTAAAACTATAACAGCAATAAAACTTATTTAAGGAAGCGAAGATATGAAAGTAATAATGGAAGTGCAATCAGCTTAAAAAATATTCAATTATCAATTGACGTCATAGTATTTATTTAACAATAAGAGCATAAAGTTCAGCTCATGGATAGTGGTTACCCAGTAGTAATCAACCCCCATAGACATTGGGACTACAAAATGTATTAACCAGTCCTTCACGTTACTCTTACGCCGTCTATGGATTGCCAATAGAGCCCATAGGGCATGCTGTATCCTTACTACATGTTATTACACTGACTTATTTAATGCAGTTTGATATTTATAGGATTACGTATTATTGGACTCTGGTTTCAGGAACCCAAAAGTATGGCCTTCTTAATGACGTCAAATGTTTGACCCTAAAACAATTACCTGGACATGAATTCTCCATTCAACTGTACATAAAATATAGTCGGAGAATGCTGCCTGCATTAGTCATGCCAGGGAAAAAATATATTAGATCCTATGGCAAGCCTATAGTATGGACATTAAATAATGAACATACACTGTAGTGACCAATTACCATATGGTAGCTCTTTCGGCCTTCCAATATTTAAAATATATATTGAAGATAAGCTACTAGATTATTTATCAAAGTATGAGATTTGGCAAGAAAATAATATATTAATTGAAATTAGACAAGGTTAACTTGTTGTTATATCTAATGAGCGTAAGCCACTTCTAAGCTGTTGTTCTGTGTTAACGCGTTCAGGGAATTGAAACGTTTCACGAAATAAATCCAAACGAAACCCGAGGAATAAAGTTACGAAATGTTGGTGGAAGAATTATTTTGGCTCAGGTTACACCGAGATGATCGGACGAGGGACGAATTTGCTATTTGTTATTTTTATTTAAAGCGATAATAATTTTGATTTATTTCATCAGTTTTGCTAAGCAATTTGATGTAGAAGTTATTCTTCCATTCTGGTAAAGTGAGGGTTAGGAAATATGTGTGTTTGAATTTTATTTGACAAAAGCGTGTTGGTGATTTCCTTCGATTCTAGAGCTTTATAAGTTGGCTCATACACACACACACACATACAACGACGCTCTCACACACATTCAAATACACACATTTTGTATATACATAATATAAATTTGTAATTATTATGTCGTTCTTCGACTCACATTATTTTTGGATTATATTATATACAAGCGCTTAGCTCGCGTCCCAAGAGACTACAGGACTATTTTTTATTTTATATCACCCGAGAGGACAAATGACTCTACTCCACCTGATGGTAAGTGGTAGTAGAGTCCAAAAGTAGCCGTCACACAATACAGTCAGGATGAATCATCTGCACTAGCCGCCCCCACCTTGCCAGCCCGCAAGATGCCTCTTCATGCCTTGCCTTCACGTGGAACACGTGTGCTCGTAAAGAATTATATTTTTTAGAGGTGCGACTAAGAAAAGATTTGCCTTTCTTCGTGCGCGATGGAATTGAAATAACAGTTAAGCGATGACATCGAGAGCCGGCACGCGTAGACTTGTGAAGAAAGGGGGACGCAGGAATTAGAGAGAATAATTCCTCTTGGTACTCGATAGAAGGCGCTCAGCGCCGCTATCTCTCGACGCAATTGTGATTTCGAGGGTGTTGGTGACCTTAACGTCGCCAATAATGCGAACCGCACGTCGCTGAAACCCATCAAAGGCCTCCAGTAAGTACTTAGCGGAGCCATCCCAAAGATGCGAGCAATATGTAACGCAAGGCCACACCTGCGTTTTGTACAACAGGAGCAGTTGTGGTGGCATGAAAAAACGCCGCACCTTGTTCAGAACTTCGACTTTCCGTGAGGCTGTTATAAAACCATATGTCGATGTGATCCCTCGGATTGAGGTCGTACAGAAAGTCAATCGCTGTTATGGCGACTGTGTTTTGTATCTAAATGGCGGATGACACCATCTTCCATAATAATTCGTAAAATATGTGTAACGCAATGTAAATGGACTATCAGTATCAGAAAAAATTAAATATATATATGACAATTTTAAAGTATACTCTTCACCCACTGTTAACCAACTTTATCATAATAATTATTGAAAATTCAGATACTTTTCGAATATTTTAATACCATGGGGACATTATTCACACACGGCCGTCTGATACCAAACTAAGCAGAGCTTGTACTATGAAAACCATACAAGTGATATACTACATATACTAATTTTCTTTTGTAAATACATACTTATATAGATAATTACACCCAGACTCAGGACAAACAGACATGTTCATGCACACAAATGTCTGTTGTCTGTCTGGGTGGGAATCGAACGACCTGCGGCGCGAAAGGCAGGTATCTACCAACCACGCCAACCGGCTCGTCCAATTTTATACATAACGTATAAAAATAAAAGTCATAACAAGTCAAATTATTAGTTTCAATTATTATTTTTATCCCATTCCCACTCTTACATTCTTATATTCAGAGCCCACTTTCACATAAAAAGAAATTCTTAACAAACGTACATGCAAATCACAAATTAATTTCATATATAAATTTAACATTTTTTTTTGCAACTTTATGTAACATATTTTTTATTATAGTCTAAAACTAAATTAAAAAATTAAATTAAATTAATTTATTATTTTTTAATTTTACATATAGAATTTGTGATTATAAATATAACAATTCAAAATTATTTGACGTGGCTTAAACGAATTATTTTCCTAAATCGATTTCAAAGCTGCTATAATCGGAGTGAATATTTTTGATCAAAGCGTTTGAAACTTTGTTGCTGATAAGAGCGTTTGATCAAAGCTTAGTTTGACCATAATTTAACTCCATTGGTTAATTAACAAAGTCGAATAAGGAGTTATAGCTATGTTACTAAATTTTAATTGGAAGGCATTTTGGACGATGTTTTCGGATGGTATTTTGTTTTCGATCGATTTTAGTAGACCTTATTTATATCTTTACTAGAATTTAGAGACTCTTTACTAGAGTCTTTAAAAATTGTGCAAATAATGTATTGTATACTGTGAAACTAGAATATTAACGTGGAGCTGTCTATGCCATTTAGTAAGTAATTTAGATGGCTGGATGGTTGGTGGTGGATGGTTGGACCAAAAATGTATCAGGTTTTTCTGATAGTAAATTCTGAGTCTGTATCTCGGAAATCACATCAAACCGTTGGTTTTATACTTGAACTCTCTTCGGTCGTGTCGGATTACTATCCCATCAGATATGAGCGTGCACCTGTGCTTGCATTATTAACTTGAGCACTATAATACCTTTTGGCTAAAATCGGTCAGAATAGTCATTATTGTCTATGTTTTCATTAATTATCTAATAAAATAAGAATGTATTATATACATTATATATAGATACGTACCCAATCCAAAACCGAAGGTGTATTTTGGAACAAGTTCAAAATTAATATTTTATTCTATTTTAAGTTTTCAGGTAAATTATTTCAATATAATGTGACAAAGATTATTTTATCGAAATAACAAAATTTTCACGTGAACCCGGGTAGATAATGTTATGTGTTAAAATTGTGTTTGTGATTCATCCCTTGCTTGGTGGCGAACAAAATATCAAGAAGAAACCTGCATGTGTTCTGGTACATGTGAATCTTTCAACCCATGGAGCAGCATGATGGAACACTCTTTAAACCTCCTCAAGTAGATAGGCCTTTGGTCAGTTGGACATTAACGGGCTGTTTCTATATATAATTACACGAATAAAAAATTAAATGGCTTTGAAATGTGTTTGTAAATCAATTAATTGATGAGAAACGAGCAACATGCAACGTGTATTCGTATTGAACGGTTGTATCCCATACAAAAGAATATCAGCCTTTTGTTAGGCCAGCCTTTTGTGATCGCTGCCTGAAAACCGCCTTTTTACGTACAAACTGTGTTTACACTCACTAAGAACATACTCCTGCCTATTATTATACGTTATTGATATCATGATGCTGCCGGGATGTCCTAGTAGTTGGACTACGGTGGAAGATATCAGAAGATAGCAGATTCAAGAAGCGTAATAATTATATTATATAGATTTATTAAACATACAATTACGTCTGGGTAGGTACCACCCACTCATCAGATATTCTACCGCAAAACAGCAGTACTTAGTATCGTTGTGTTCCGGTTTGAAGAGTGAGTGAGCCAGTGTAATTACAGGCACAGGGGACATAATATCTTAGTTCACAAGGTTGGTGGTGCATTGGCGATGTAAGCGATGGTTAACATCTCTTACAATGCCAATGTCCCAACCAAGCTTTGGTGACCACCTACTATCAGGTGGTCCATAAATGCACGACCGTCTGCCTATGCTGTAGAACAAAATTAACATAAAAAGTTATGTAAAAGTAAAAACAAAATGATGCAAGCTCAGTTAAATTCCAAGTAGTATATGACACAAAGTCGATTTTCAACTTTCACTCGTTTATGAAAAACACCGATTTCGGTCATGATGGCCACTAACAACGTATAGTATAACTGTGCAGGGCATATTATAGTGCACAAGTGTGTGCGCAAACAAAATAATTCGATGACACGGATTGCAAGACGACGGGAAAGAGTTCAGGCGTCCGCCTTGACTTACTTTCCTGGAAAATGCCGACATCCAGACTGCTACAGAGAATTATCGACGAAAAAATCCAATAACTTCTCAGTGGCCTGATTGGGGACTCGAACTTATGTTTCATGACTTCAGTATCTGTGGCCTTATAAGCAAGATCATCAATCATCGAGTCAATCAGCAAATATAATACAAATAAAATAAACCAAGTATGAGTATACATTTATATATCTTGCGAGTATGTGTGTGTTCATTGCATTTTCACGCTTCATCCATCGTAGATGAGCGAAATAAAAATCCGCTTGCACTAAATAGCTATAATTACATTAATTAATAATAATAGCTTAAAATGCACACGTGTCCAGATTACTCTCCGGAACGCGGCGAAGTCGGAATGAGATTGGTTTTACGGATATCCTCCGCGTCAGGGAAATAAACTAAACGGTTAACGGCTCCACGTCCAATTTACTAGCTTAGCAAAAATGATCTTGACTGCGAGTTTTTAACAACTGTGTTGCCAATTGCCTCATCTAAATACGCCCAAATCAATTAGATTTGACGTTCCGATCTTCGTTCTCCGTAATATTAGTCACTATAAACTATAGCGTCATAATATTACATTTGCCAAACATTTCACGATCGTTTTAAATACCGTATCGACTTCCATTAAATAACAGCTGTTGCTAATAAAGGATCACTATTATTAAGAACTCTATTATAAATGTTTTTTACGGGAAAATTGTGATAATTTTAGGTTTAAAACCGCCGATAGAACCGCATCCCAATTAAGGAGAAGCCTTGTTGATTACAGCGATAGGAATAATTGGATGCGTTATTAAATAAAATATTATGATCCTTTATATTAATATAATATTTCACCTTAGATGGTCTTGTAACCAGTAGATGTAAATCTACAGGTTTAAACGCGGGTCAATCGGCAAATATATATATAATACAAATAAAATAAGCACTGAGTTTTTAAGGGCGTAATATTGTTTTTTTTTAAATATATATTGTATCTCGTGCTGCTGTGATTGAAAACATTTGGAGAATGCATGTCTTGATTTTCACTGAAATTCTGTCATGTTTGTCCATCACCAACGTGCCTTGGAGTGGCGTGGTAGAACAAGTTCTAAACATTTTTTCAAGAGAAGAGGCCTTTGTCCATCTGTGGAGCATGTCAAGTATAAACATTGCATTTTATTTAATTACTGTTTATTTCATTCGTGAAAATAATAACAATTGAGTTTTTCACATGTAGTCTTCGTACATTTAAAATTGAGTTTGTCTTCGCATTTAATATAATTCTATAAAATGTTTAGCTAGTAGAAATACTTATATAAATTATACTTTAAATTCAACTTAATTACACCTATACCTACATATAATTTTGATGAAGTTGGTTAAATTATTTTGTGACCTAAGAAAAGAAAAACTCGTGTGTGTCTCGG
This sequence comes from Nymphalis polychloros, assembly GCA_905220585.2. Classification (NCBI taxonomy): domain Eukaryota; kingdom Metazoa; phylum Arthropoda; class Insecta; order Lepidoptera; family Nymphalidae; genus Nymphalis; species Nymphalis polychloros. Next base: position 1,437,853 of record HG992264.1, on the reverse strand, counting down.
GGCGCTCGACAGAAGTGATAATATTTATAACGCCATCTAGCGTATACTATCTGTATATACTAGATGGCGTTAGGTTGGTAACTCTCAGGTAAAAGCAGTCCACGTCGGTAATAAAATAGTATAAATAAATAATAAAGTGAGAGAGGAGGAGCCTGCCTACTGCTGCCGTATGCGTGAGAGAAAGGGAAGCCAGACAGAGTGGCGATGTAACGCGTTACGTTACGAAGCGGTTTACCCTCCCATAAGAAGTTTTCGCTTCAAAATTTATTTCAAAAGTTTAATATATTTAACAAAATATGTAATTCAAATTACATATTATTCTATAATAATTTACAATACATATTCAGGTACTATTGTAATTGGTGTTCATATATAAATATATTTAATTTACCATACGTTAACTGACAAAGCTTTTAAAAATACAGAAATAGCAATAAAGATCAAAATAATTCAATTATGATTTTGATTAAATGATTTTAAATATTAAAAACTATTTGTATAATATCTTTGAATCGAATGAATGAAATGAATTAACATTTACATTTAACCAGATCTTTATTATTCAATGATACGATTTCAATACTTATTTTAATTATGATTATATCTGTTTCAAATCCTCTTGTCACCTTACTTTCAACTCTTTGACCGTCTCAAAGTTTATTGTTACTAGTTATTCTTTTCTACATTATTAGTTTATTTAAATTAATTAGGAATTATATGGAATCAGCATACCTTCTAAATTACTTACTTACTTTATACAGTTTAAGTTAGAACTATACGACCTAGATCTTTTAATTTTAAATTTCCCCTGCTTTCATGGTTTTTTTTTAATTATTATATTAAGATATTCATAATATATTTGTTCTGCTCTTATTATCTTTTTAGTTATTAGTGGAATCTTTACTGGTATGTGTGCTAATTTTATGTTATATTTAAGAATGAATTGTATTTATTTATTTATTTAAAGGCTTTATTGACCACCATAAAGTAAGTGGAACTTAATGTCTGAAGGCATTCTCTGCCCGTCAACCTTTAGGTCAAACAGAAACCCATGAAGGCGGTAATTAATAATTAATGTTACACAAAATTATACTGTACTGTTTGTTTCCCAAATAAAAAAAACATTCTCTTCTCACATGAAGTTCAACTTAAAAACAAAAAACATTATATGATCACATCAACGCCTTAGACGACATAAGCGCAATTCCTAAAATAAAAATAATAATTCCAATACCCTCTCCAATCTTAACTTTCTTTAGTTCAAGTTAAAACAATGTTCAATTTGTTAACAGTAAATTGGATGCGGTTTTGAATTGCCACGTCCGATAGTTAGCTGGATTCCGTAGACGCCGTCTGAGTGTTGGAACTTGTTTAAATAATACAATTTTCATTTTCTGTTTATTATAATTATTTCTCATAAAATAAAAATTACTAAACTACCTGAACTTAGTTACTCTGTACAAATGGCTTTCAAAGTTACGTAAATAAAATTATGACGTATAATTTTAAGAAATAAAGCTAATAGCGCTTGGTTTACGCGGTGCCTGGGGATGTGAAAATCGATGGTTCAACTCTGACCCCTTGGACACATCCTCATTAATTGGAGGGATAAATAAGAATTACAGTGATTTCTTAAAAAAAGACATTAATATTCTTTAGGAATTTTTTTTTATCTAATTTCCTCTACTCACCAAAATGTTGTTTTTACGTAGAGTTTTGTGCAAGTTCGTCTGGGTAGGTAATGCCGACTCATCAAATATTCTACCGCAAAACAGCAGTACTTGGTATTATTGGCACAGGCACAAGGGATATAATATCTTAGTTTCCAAGGTAGGTCGCGCATGGGCGATGTTTTTTTTTTTTAAAGAAGTGTGCAATGCCTCTGTCTATAGGTGTTGGTGACCACTTACCATCAGGTGACTCATATGCGCGTATATACTATAAAAAAAAAGTTCTTAAATTTTATCTACCTTTTACACCAGCAACATTTGGCTTCGACATTTGAAATAAAGACTTATAGTAAAAAAAATATACTTTATATAATATTTTGAATAATATATATTAGGGGATAATTTTTATATATCCTTACCTAGTACAAACCTACTGTGTAAATGGAAACCGTGTGCAAATTTTCATGGTAATAGCCCAAGTGGTTTGGGCTGTACATTGATATGTTAGTCAGTTATTAGTATATATATCTTTATATATAATAGGTATATAACCGCTTAACTGGATTTCAGATATATCTAGTAATAGTAATGTGTTAATCAATTTAGTTTCATGCAGCCAGGATACGGGTTTGCATTTCCAAATTGTTGTTCTTGAATTATCATGTTGCCTATAAATGTGTAGCAAAAACCCTGTCCGACCCGTGAACCTGTGTGACCCGTTAGTCGGTTCTATTTATGTAATCATTTTAATTTGTTTTTGGGGTAAATTTTTTGCTTGGAATTTTAAAAATGATTACACAAATAGAACCGACTAACGATACCTGATAACTAGTTCACGGATCGGACAGGGTTTTTGTTACAACCTGAATTATGATAATTCTAGGAAAGGTATCTACATATTTATACATAAACGAGGCCGATTATATATGAGGCCGAGATGCCCTAGTGGTTAGAACGCATGAATTTTACCGAAGAACGTGGGTTAAAACACGGGCAAGCACCACTGAATTTTCTTTTACTTAATTTGTGTTTATAATTCATCTTGTGCTTGACAGTAAAGGGAAATTTGCCCGTGTCTTATTTCACTTGAACTCTGCCACTTGTGTACCTGCAGCAACCCGCATTCAAGCAGCGTGGTGGAATATGCTCCAAACCCTCTCCTCATAAAAGGAAAGAAGGCCTTAGCCCAGCAGTGGGGCATTCACAGGCTGTTACTTTACCTACCTATTTAATTCTGTTAGCGACTATCATTTTTGTACATAACAGACAAACATCTGCCATTCTAACGAATGAGCGGAATCTTATTATAGTGCCCGCGACTTCGTCCGCGTGTATTGTGCTATTACGAAATATTAAAAAACATTTACGTACATTATATTTTCTTATCGCCTGCAGTCGCTTTTCTTAATAAATTAATTTTATGTATAGACACGATTTCTGCTGCTTAATAATATTATATATAGCTTTGTCCCAGAAAGGATGTATTGACTTCGCGGATATAAGATTGTGTTAAGAGTAAAACCTAGGTCATTAGTGAAACATGCTTATAACTCTTTATCGCTAGATGGCGTTGACTCATTATTTGAAATTCCTGAATCGCGCTGTCTAAGTATTTTTGTAATAATACTTAAGCGTAGTGTCAAAGTTGCATATTTGATCGATGCGATGCGATTTTGATCAAATTTATTAAATTAATGTGGATAGTTAAGTATAAATCTTAATTCGTTCATCATTTGGTCCCTCCGATTACTTTGTGTGTAAACAGATTGGAAATTGAAAAAGGACTCACGTGAAACGCTCTTGTAATACTTTTAATAAAAAAATTAATTTTCATAGTAATTTTGACCCAATCTAATATATTCGATATTCGATGAGGTATAAAAATTTATTACTATAAGTTTTTATTAGATTTTATTTTCAATGTTCTTCTGACTCATTTCTATTTTGAAGCTGCACCACGCTGCACCAATACGGTGGGGTTGGAAAGACGCATGGAAGACTTTCATAATATGACAAATGAAAAAAATCCTCACAATTTCTTCCAACACAAATAATTAGGCATCATTACCCCTTTTACTCTAGATAGGTAGTGTAAACTCTCAACTAGTTAATCTAGACACAAATGCATTGCTTTATTTATCTATTGAAAAGGGGCACTAATGACCATAGCGAGCTCATTAAACGGTAAACTTTCGAATACGCTAGTGAAACTAACCGGAATATCTTCATGTTCAAACCATCATGCATATAATTTACGCAATTCTGCTACTTATTCATTTTAACATAAGAACGAGTACCGCCTAAATTTATTAGGCTGTATGTGATGAAGTTGCCAGGATGCATACAATGTACAGCGTTCGCCAATATTTGCGAATATAGCACGCGATTTTGAAACTAATGTCAATGTACGTGCTGATAGAAATCGCTTGAGATACTTTAATGGATGACTGCTTGATGTAATGGTTAGGTCTAAGTAAATTTAAAGTTTGCGGACCTGGCCCAACGATGTTACATGGAGCCGATGTTCAGTAGACTATAAGTATTGATGAGAACGAAATTGATCTTCTAAAAGAGTTTATATTTATAAAGTAATAAGTCTCAAATCTTGCCAAGGGCTTCATTTTTCTCGAGGAGGTGGGTAGCTATTCCACCACGCTACTATATTACGGGTTGGTGGATACTAATGTGGTAGAATTTTATCCAACTCATATTGGTTTTATCACGATGTTTTCATAAAGTATTTGATTAAATTATATATGTAATGATAATCATCATGTTTGAATTTGTATATAACTAGTAATGCGGCTTCGCTCTCGTGTTTGGGAGGGTTGTATTTATAATTTTGGTAAGTTTGGATAAACATCGTGTTTTAATTATTGACTTTACAAATTGCAGTTTGAATGAAGTCATGGTCAGAATATAAAAATGAACACATAAAAATACAACATAACAAACTAAAAAAAGTCAGCAGTACCATTCTATAACTTCTAACTTAGTACCTCAATTCAAAGGTTAGAAACCATCTCATGTGACACGCTATTTTGATACGTATTATGTTATTATTATTTAATTCAATGCCGCATTTAACACTTTCTGACAGTTTAGGGTCTGTGGTGAATGAATGAATCGAAATCGGCAACTTTCTAGTTTACGGGTCAAATAAATTAATTTTAACTGCCCAAGAATAGTAGACGTAAATATATAATGTACCTTTGACCTGAATCGAAAGCCACGGCTTCATTATAATTAGACGCGCTGGTTGCCGTGGTTAGTAGATCTTACCTTGCCCGTTGCAGGTCGTGGATTTGATTCTCACCCAGGACAGACATTTTGGTGCATGAACTTGTCTGTTTGTTCTGAATCTGGGTGTAATTAGTATTGAGTATGTATTTACACTGGCTCTCCACTCGAAGTTGTGCAGGAATACATCTGCCTGCGCAAAACAATACAACTGGGCCGACGAAACTTTGAGAAGGAAGCCAAAAGAAGAATACGTTTGGGCTGGGCGGCATTCGGGAGGTTGCGTCATATTTTTGAATCGTCGATTCCACAATCCCTTAAGACCAGGGTTTTTAACCAGTGCGTCCTACCTGTAATGACTTACGGTGCTGAAACGTGGACACTCACCGTAGGACTGATCCACCACTTTAAGGTCGCTCAGCGAGCTATGGAACGTGCGATGCTTGGGGTTTCTCTGGCAGATAGAATTCGAAATGAGGACATTCGCCAGAGAACTAAAGTCACCGAGATCGCGCGTAGAATTAGCACGTTGAAGTGGAAGTGGGCTGGTCATGTCTCCAGATGCATTGATGGCCGATGGAGCCGACACGTGGAGACCACGTTTAGGCAAGCGTGCGTAGGACGCCCTGCAACAAAGTGGACCGACGATTTGAAAAAGGTGGCAGGTACGGGATGGATGCGGGCTGCCCAAGATCGGGATGGTTGGCGTTCTTTGCGGGAGTCTTTCGTCCAAAAGTCGACGGCGATAAGCTGAAAAAAAAAAGTATTTACAAAAGAAAAGTATTATATCAGTTGTCTGGTTTTCATTGTATAAACTCTGCTTAGTTTGGGATCAGATGGCCATGTGTGAATAATGTCCTAGGATATTATTATTATTAATTAGATTTATCTGATATAAGTTATTTTAAGAATTAGTTCTGTTTCATATCTCCTTATTAAAATTCAAATCTGACATTAAATAATATATCTGATAAAATAAATTAAAAAATCGAATAATTCCATTTATTATATTTTGTATTCAATTCTGTAATATTTAAAACTGCTTATAAGAACTTATTTGGAATAACAATATATTTGTGGCTTTTTTTAAATGTTAAATAGCAAACTTTGAGGTGACGTTCGAGCTTAAGGTTGGTTCGAAATAACTAGACACGATCTAATGAACGCCACCTACGAGTTCGTTACGCAGACATCAAAGTTTTAAAGGGAATACAACTTACAAGACCATTTCTATAGGAATGATCGTGACGCGGCGAACGATGTAACACTGTAAGCGGCTGATGGCATTCTTAGGAGAATTATTTATATATATAGGAGAATTATTATTAAAAAATAATTGTTTTTTTTTTTAAGTTTATATCATACACGAACACATCCATTTACAATTTTCTAAAAATTGCAAAAACTAGCTGCACCACGCGTTTATTTCGAGTTAATCGTTCTTGCCCACGTAGTCGTAGCGTGATGTTATAGCCTTATAATAGTGGTAAATTTATAACAATCAATACGCAAGTATAACGCTTCTATATTGAATAAAGATTTTGAATAAACATATTTTGATTTTGATTTGATTGATTCAAAAATAATTCAAATAAATTAAAAAATATATAAAAATAATACATCATGTAAAATAATACAAAGTCATTAACATAAAAATAAAACCATTTTTTTTTATATATAAAGTAATAGTAAAAGTAACAGCCTGTGAATGTCCCACTGCTGGGCTAAGGCCTCTTCTCCTCTTTTGAGAAGGTTTTGGAGCTTATTCCACCACGCTACTGCAATGCGAATTGGTGGAATACACATGTGACAAAATTTCAGTGAAATTTGACACATGCCGGTTTCCTCACGATGTTTTCCTTCACCGTCAAGCACGAGATGAATTATAATCACAAATTAAGCACATGAAATTGAGTGGTGCTTGCCCGGGTTTGAACCCACGATCATCGGTTAAGATTCACGCGTTCTCATCACTAGGCCATCTCGGCTTTTCTATATATGATGGTCATATTATGCTGCCGTCGTAAAGAAAAAAGACGCATCTACACAACGTAAAATATGGAGAAAATAAATGTTTTGTAATTTTAAAATTAAAACTGTTGCTGTGGAAAGAAAAATTAAAACATATCTATTTTTTTTGTGTGTGACTATGCAATATACATTTATCTAGCAAATGGTATTAAATTTTTTTTATAAAAAAACAATTTAAAATAATAATTAAACAATATTTTCTTTTTCATCTTAGTAAAAAAATATGGGAAAATAAGCAATACTACGTAGAAAAGACGCATCTGCGTATAAGCGTTCTCTCAGTTTAGCAATTTATAAAAACGTCTTTTCTTCTTAGCTATTTGTAATATATTTTTAGTTATAAGCAAAGGTTTCAGCTGTTTGTTGCTTTTTAACTTGATCATTTAATATGATATATCATACTATTTACACGTAAATTATAAACCCGTGACCTGCGTACAATGCTAGGATCTGCTATTCAATAAAACATCACATATAGATAAATGATACTTATTTTAAACTTTAAAAAACAAAAAAGTCATGAACTTATCTGAACATAATATTTTCTATTAAAATATTTTAAATTAAAATCTTGGATTACTTAGGTTCGTCATTATTAGAGGTCAGACTTCTTATACATTATATAAATATTTTAAAACCAAACTTATTTTAATCAAATTACTAATATAAATTAATTATTTGTAATATAAATTAAACTATGATGAATTTTAATTAAATTATTATAGGTCGTGGGTATTAATACATCGTACTTTACTTTGGTATGCATTACACATTTTTTCATCACAGTAACGTTTACTAAGCAGAAACGGCTTACTTATAACCTAGGAAATAATTTGAAAATAGTCATAGATGAATCCTAAATGAATCATCTTAACGGTATAGACAATTCTTAATAACATAAATTGGTTTAGTTATCTAGTAGACAGATGTAATAATAATTATTCAGTCTTCGTAAGTATGAGTGATATCAACACTATTTTATTAGTGGGTAGATTATACCAAAATAAGCTTCTATTATCTGGCATTAAGGCTTTGGTATGATCATTGCCTTGCGCCCTTTGGTAAAACCTCTGTATTCTTTTTTCGGTTGTGGAGGTGATATTCCGGATTTGATATTTATTACTCGCAAGAAGTCCAATGTCTACTCTTTGCCATCTTATAATGAACATAGCGACTACCTCTATAAATATTACTTCGCATATATCGCTCAATTATATGTAAGAAGAACCGCTGTTTTGAAGCTTGTACGAAGAAGAACAGTCTTCGAAGTGATAAAAATTAAAATAATAATAATAGAAGGAGGAAGTATTCTCTCTAATTCTTACTTACCCCTTCCTTCAGAAGTCTACGCGTGCTGATGCTAATTCTATCGCGCACAAAGAAATTGGGCAACTCCTTTCTTTGTAGCACTTCCAAAAAATGGAATTCTTTACCAGCTCACGTGTTCCTCTCCTCTTATAACCTGGGTTCCTTGAAACGAGGCGTTTTGCGAGCTGGAAAGTGCAAAACATTATACCGGACTGTACCGGCCGTCGTCGCGTTTGGACTCTACTACCACTTACCATCAGGTGGAGTATAATATAAAAAAAAAGTAAATATACATTTTTAGTACTATTCCTTTCGATGAAAATGGATTGATGAGAATCTTCAAAATTGTAAATACGTTTTCTCCTTTTCATAGACAGTTCTACTTGAAGATAAAATTCGTCTGCGGCCATAATATGGTACCTACCTCCAAGTATTTTAATCGTATGTTGGCAAAACTGACTTCGACGGAATTTATTAGATGAAGCAAATAAGAATACAGTCTAGTTTTTATTTTCACTTGGCTAGCAAGAAAGCTTAGAAGCAGTTTGTAATATCACCCATATCGGCCATTTTATGGCCAGAAGTAGCATATGTTCATGCCAAATAGCAGCATATGTTTGAGTATCCTTCCAGGTATCCTTATCGGCTGCCTGGGCGTAACTGACTGCGAAGTCGTCATACCGCGCACCCCACTCCACCCCGATAATTAAGCAATACTAAGGAGAAAAGACGCTTCTTGCACTTGCGTTATACTGATTTTGGTTAATACTACGATGAAAAGACATATCTAGGTAGATACGTCTTTCTTTCTTAGCTTAATGATGACGACAGCGTAATTGTGTCTTTATTATGCGTCAATATGCAGAAGCGTTTTTTCATTTTTCTTTCACTGAAATAGACGAATTTACGTATTTGCGCCTTTTCAACTTAGTAATCAACAGAAACGTTTTTTTTCCTTAGTGCTTGATTAAACTATTTGCAAATACGCTTGATTTATGCACTGCTAACTCAGTTTGAATAAGTCTAAGGAGAATATAAAAAATATTGGCAGATGCGTCTTCTTTTACTGATTATAAATATGGGAAAAACTAAATTTAGAAAAACGTGTTAGATGCGTCTACTTTTCTAAGGACGGCAGTATGGACCCTAAGATTAGAGATTTTAGATAAACAAATTAAAATTTCATGATTATATAGATATAAATTAGATTGTAAAAAAGAATCACAATTTAAATATTAAAAATAACTTTAAAGGACGTTGTAATAAAAATATCTCATGACGGGAAACTTTGATAAAACATACAAAAGTTAATAAAAAAAAGCTTGAACGTTAACTTTTAAGACAAAACATTTTAAACAAATCGCTCCAGATAAAGAGTGTTTATGTGAGTTTTAAAGTGTCATATTTTTATTTTATCTAAGTGGAAAGAATTGTGAAATTATTTCGTCAAGAAATAATGATCTCTAAACCAACATGTTAAAGTCTAAATTCAAATGACAAACATCATTAGCTTCTCAAACCCATTTCGTACAAGATACCACAGCATTTTACTTCACTATGCAACAAGTATATGCGCTTATACTTGAATTTTATCAGAATATTTCCAAGCATGTGTACAGCTGGATTTTATATTTTATTTCGTAATGGAACAAAATATATACAAACCGATATTACGAATGCTGAATTGAGTCTCACCGGCTTTCCCTTGTAAAAAGAATTTCATATGATCGGCCATATTGCGTAAGCTTAAACTATTTTTCAAACATTTTCATAAATGTAAAAATATTTAGTTGCTTGTATTGTAGTTGTTAATAAATTCGATATTGTGTATTTAAAGTTTAAATAATTGCGCAGGATAAATAATGATCTCAAAACCAACATATCAAAGTCCAAATTCAAATGACAAACATCATTATAGCGCACAAATATAGGCAATATATATATTCAGCCTTACTTATATGTGTGTAAGCCGCTAGGGCTTAATAGTTAAGCTCTCTCTCTTTTTCTGTCATTATTCATTTGACATTAGAAAGAAGAAGACACAGCATTGTTTTAATAATAACTTGTTAAACGACGTTTATAAGTATGGCCGATGATTACTGCAATTACGGCCAAATAAAATATAAATTTTTGTTATTCTTATATATTGAGTTTAAGAAAACTGAAAATTAATATACAATTATATAGTGCGGAACTTAAATACCGAAATTTCAAACGTCAATTAACTTTTATAAGAATAAAATGGTACGTCTATTGAACATGTTTTTCATTGAAATATCACTACATATTATAAAACAAGGTCCCCCGCGGCGTCTGTCTGTCTGTATGAAAGCGATCATCTAAAAAACTACTGAACGTATTTTCATATGGTTTTCAACAATGGACCAACTGATTCAAGAGGAAGGTTAACGTGTATAATTCATTAATGTTTTCTGTAAATTTATTGATATATGACGATAATTGTTGAAGAAGTCGGAAAAAACGAGCCGATTTGGGAGCTTCCTTTGATAACGCTGTAAAATCCCTTTGAAATATAACAAAAAAATGTATGGTGAAATTGTTCCCCTTTCACAGATCTACAGAAAAGTCTGCAATGGCATATGTCTATCTTTTAAGGATAGCTAACTATACCCACTTTAATGTTTAAAAATGGTTACATCATAATGTGATAATTGGAAAGCTATAAAAACGGATATGATATTAATCATTATAAAATAAAATACGTTATTTACTTTAAGAATTTCATTTATATTCTAATTGCCTTTACACCACCCAATTTAAATTAATATCTTAGGAGTTATCGTAAAATTAAAATTATCGCGGACTAAATAAATTCAAGCGGTCCCACACCGACCATACTAACGCGTGACGCGCGCCCGACCGCGCGCCCCTACGACTCCGCTGTCGCCCATTGTGGCTAAAAGCCGATAAAGTACTACGACAGACTTTTTTTTTAGAAATATTTATTCTGCTACCCGGGCGACATTTGCTTTGTAAGAGATGTTAACCATCGCATACATCGTCAATGCGCCACCAACCTTGGGAACTAAGACGTTATGTCCCTTGTGCCTGTAATTAAACTGGCTCACTCACCCTTCAAACTGGAACACAACAATACCAAGTATTGCTGTTTTCCAGTAGAATATCTGATGAGTGATACCTAAGTAAGCTTGTACAAAGCTCTACCACCAAGTAAAAGTACAAAAAGGAAAAGGTTGTGACGGATTTTTAGGAAAAGTTTTAGAAGAGAACTTTTTATAAACTTTTTCATTTCTACCTTTAAGAATATAATATTAAATCTAGACACGTATACAAACTTTTTTGACGAACCGATGTAATACGTGACTCACATTTACAATGCATTCAATATTTTTTTGAGTTCCTTGAGCAATTAACCTGTATAGGATACAGCTGCTACGGGAAATACCCGCATTGAACAGCAGGGCTGGAAGTAACCACTGTCTTTTTTATAACTTCCTGAAAAAGCACTTCCCCCTCATGAAGTGGGGAGGTATGTGTCACTCAGCAGCGCGGCTGTTGCGGCATCACTTATGCATGCTACAGTCAATCCAAGCATCCTTTCCCTTCTAGGAGTATCTGTCCACCCTGATGCCTATCATTGGCGGAGACCTCTCTTTGCCAAGTATTATGTGATATAATAATGCTATAAAGTGTAGTAAGCTTAATAATCGACAGACATATTGAACGTTTAAAAGGTAATTAAACTACATATATGTCAAATATTTTTGTGTTTAAGATTTTAAAGACATGAATAGCAACAGTTTTAATTGTACTCGCTTATCCTTACTTATTAACTAAACTTATTTTAAGTACGGAAGATATTATGTAAGATATTATTCCGCTTAACATGCTAACATTGCAAGTTAAGCGGAATTGAGCTCCAATAACATATTCACACCCGGATCTGATCCCGGTAATTGACTTATTGTTCTCGTTTAATTTGATAACAATATGTCTGTTCTTGAGACAGATAAAGAAAATTACCGCATTTGATTTACGCAAAACTATTTTCATATTCAGAATCTTTTTTTTTTATATTATAGGTGGTATTTGCGCACGGGCAAATGGGCCACCTGATTAAGTGGTCACCAATTCCCCAAAAACATTGGCGGTAAATATTGATCACTAATTATATCGTAATTGCGACACCTTGGGAACGAATATGTTATGTTCCTTATGCCTGTAGTTACACTGGCTCACTTTTCACACCGGAACACAACAAAGTATGGCTGCTTAGCGGTAATGTATGTGATGAGTCGTTGGTATCTGCCCTTACTTAAAGCCCTACCCTTAAATTATATATCGTGCTTATTTTTTTATCCTACGCTCTAAAGAAAAAATATTTTTAAAGCAAAAACTATTTGGTGAAGTGAACTCTTCATGATTGAGTTTCGTTTCTGTATTATAGTACATAAGTATGTGTGCAGACAGTAGTAACACTCTTTGTTCTCTTACATTTATTTTACGAGATTGCTCAGTGGTTTGAACGTCGATAACCGATGATCGCAGCCAGCAGCATAATTGAATTTTCATGTATTTTATTTGTGTTTAGTGGAACGTTCACAGGCTGTTAGTATATTTTATCTTTTTGTATACATATTATTAGGAATAGGTAATGCATCATGCTAAACCAGACTTCTTTTAAGGACACAAGCTCAGAGAGATACTTGTTAAAAAGCTGTAATTTTAAATAGTTTACAATAAAGGAATGACTTCTATATAAAAGTAAAATTAAATATACTAAAATTCAGGTGGAGTCGAATCGGAAGCCACTGTAATTGACCCCGTAACTCTGAATTATGATTAAATTTTGCGCAAGCCTAATTTAAATTACATTAAACGAATGCATAAATTTAGAATCCGTTCGAGTTTTTCAAGTAGCTCTTCATTTGCATCTTGAAAGCAAACGTCAGTGTAATCGATCGATGCTAAAAGGCCAATAGAATTTTAGTTCGTAGTGAAAGTTAACTCTAAAATCGTTTCAAAGAATTATTGGAATGGATCAAGCGTTTTCAATGTTATTATCAAGCGTTAAGTGCTACATTTAATAGTATTAATGTATGCTTTAACTAACTCCAGTATAAGTAACTGAAGGTAGATCACGAAACTTAATATAACCATCTCTAAGTTACCCTGAATGACTATAACTTGAGATTAATATTTACGTTACTTAGGTAACTAAGGAGTTGTCTTACTCTTATTTTCAGATAAATCTTAGTCAATGGTACTTATAAAGTTAGTAACAGATTATTTATATTGCAGATAAGCTGCGGATGAAAGTGAGAGGAGACGATTTTGGTTCTACTATTGATGAAGATGGAAAAGAAAAGAACGCATCCTTGCGAGACGCCAGTCGAGAAGTTAGATCAGACAGAGTAAGTTGTATCAGTTTTCGTTATATCAACCGTTATCGTTTCGTATCCAAAAAAGTGATTCGCTCTATTAAGTATACTAAGTATATAATACAAATATAAGTACTTAATTGGACCCCGACTTTATAAGTCAAACTTTAGAAGATTTACTTTAGACCAAGGGCAACAGTAAAAGTCCAAAATTTTACTAGTTTAACTCAAATATTTAATATTTTAAAAAGTTTTAAATAAATACTTAATTCTCCAGAAAGTAACTTAACTTCTTAAGAACTATCGTACTTAAAATTCGATGAAAAAACGATGTAAAATAAAACAATTTGTCCACCAAAAATATATTGCGAAACGCTATGAAAAGCTATGTAGAGCTTTATTATATTAAATGATTTAAATATATTTTTTAATTTCACTTAGATGATAAATTTCAAAATGTATATTGACGGCAAAACTTAACAACAATTATCTATCCAAGTATTTTTTAACCAATTTTTTTCCAACTTAATTCGAATACCCATACTTGTAATTCAGCTCGGAATTTTAAACTTAAAGTAACAGCTATGTAAGATAAGCGTTTATTATTATTTTTTATAGGACAAGTAGGCGGGCGAGCATATGGGTCACATGATGGTAAGTCGTCACCAACGCCCATAGACATTGGCATTGTAAGAAATGTTAACCATCGCTTTCATCGCCAATGCGCCACCAACCTTGGGAACTAAGATGTTATGTCCCTTATGCCTGTAATTACCTTTCAAACCGGATCACAACAATACCAAGAACTGCTGTTTTGCGGTAAAATATCTGATGAGTGGGTGGTACCTAAACAGGCGAGCTTGCACAAAGCTCTACCACCGAGTAAAAAAAGAAAAAAAAAGTTTAACCGTTCACTGGACTACTGTCCTATAAAAAAAGCAGATGTTCAGTAGCACGGAGAAAAAATGCGTCAGTAAATCTAAAATTCACTGTTGGGAGATGTATTTAAGAAGTTTTTCTTTTAGTCGCTTTACGAAACTTTGTTCTAAAATTATGGTCGTTGAAGTTTTTATCTTTACTGTAATGTTGTATATTGACACAGAAAGTTAACATAACATAACTTGCAGACACATCTCGACGTACGTAATACATTTTCATAACCTATTGTGTACTTAACTTATGCGATGTACATTATCAATGTAATGCATTATAATTTAATTAGTACTTTATATTATTTATCTATGCAAATAAATATGATGTCTATACTAGAAAATGCAGCGTATTTCGGAAAAGGTTTTAGTGTATTATTGGAACGAAATTCTTTTACACGGCTTACAGTTGAGTGAAATGGCAGTGGCCCAAGGTTACGTGAGTAACGAAATAGCGTTCATACTGTGCCTACCAAACGCTATAAATGCGAAGCGTTCGAATTTGACTAGCCTGTTGGTGTGGTTGGTACGATACTTGCCTTTCACGCCACAGGTCGTGGGTTCGATTCCCACCCAGGACAGATATTTGTGTGCATGAACATATCTGTTTGTCCTGAGTCAGGGTGTAATTATCTATATAAGTATTTATTTACAAAAGAAAAGTAGTCTATGTAAGTATATCAGTTGTCTGGTTTCCATAGTACAAGCTCTGCTTAGTTTGGGATCAGATGGCTTTGTGTGAATAATGTCCCAGGATATTATTATTATTATTATTATTTATTTAATAGGTCGATATAAAGGAGATTGAGTATGACAAAAATACTGTAGTATATAATAATATTATAATATAAATTAAAATCTACATTTTAAAATACGGTTCGAGTCGAAAAAATATCGCACAGAACTTCGTTCCTGTCGGGGGTCCCCCGATCACACAATCTTTATTAGATAAGTAGTTGGGTTTTGTAATTTCATCCGCTTAAAATTTAGACTATTGATATGGCAAGCATTATTTTTTTGTTCTTGTTTTTGATATAAAATTCACTCCAGTCATTCAAATAAATTTGTTCCAAATAAAACTACTCAAATACCAAAAAAATCTAATAATAATTTTAATAAATGTCCGCTTTGCTCCCAAGCACATGCTTTATACAAATGTGATTCATTTCGAAGTTTATCTATTGAAAGTCGCATACAAAAGGCAAATGATTATAATGTTTGTCTTAATTGCTTACGGTTAGGCCATTCTGCTAAGCAATGCAAACTATCACATTGCAAATATTGTAAAATAAAACATAATACGCTTTTGCATTTAAATTCGAATGACTTCAAAACTGTCAATTCATTGCCTTCTTCTTTGCACCTTGCTACGTCAAATGTTGCACTTCCGGTGCAACTACTTGTCGGCGCTTCACATATGCCGACGACGAGAGAGGCGCGGGGAACGGGGCGCGGACTAGCGGCCCGTTGCGCGTGCCTCTCTCGTCGTCGGCATATGTGAAGCGCCGACACTATGCTATAAATATATATATATATATATTTATAGCATAGGTATATATATATATATATGTATATATATATATATATAGGATTACATATTATTGGACTCTCGATTCAGGAACTCAAAAGTATGACCTTCTTAATGACGTCAAATGTTTGACCTTAAAACAATTACCTGGAAATGAATTCTCCATTCAACTGTACATAAAATATACTTGGAGAATGCTGCCTGCATTAGTCATGCCAGGGAAATAATATATTAGATCCTATGGCAAGCCTATAGTATGAACATTAAATAATGAACATACACTGTAGTGACCAATTACCATATGGTAGCTCTTTCGGCCTTCCAATATTTAAAATATATATTGAAGATAAGCTACTAGATTATTTATCAAAGTATGAGATTTGGCAAGAAAATAATATATTAATTGAAATTAGACAAGGTTAACTTGTTGTTATATCTAATGAGCGTAAGCCACTTCTAAGCTGTTGTTCTGTGTTAACGCGTTCAGGGAATTGAAACGTTTCACGAAATAAATCCAAACGAAACCCGAGGAATAAAGTTACGAAATGTTGGTGGAAGAATTATTTTGGCTCAGGTTACACCGAGATGATCGGACGAGGGACGAATTTGCTATTTGTTATTTTTATTTAAAGCGATAATAATTTTGATTTATTTCGTCTGTTTTGCTAAGGAATTGGATGTAGAAGCTATTCTTCCATTCTGGTAAAGTGAGGGTTAGGAAATATGTGTGTTTGAATTTTATTTGACAAAAGCGTGTTGGTGATTTCCTTCGATTCTAGAGCTTTATAAGCTGGCTCATACACACACACACATAAAACCACGCTCTCACACACATTTTGCATATACATAATATAAATTTGTAATTATTATGTCTTCTTCGACTCACATTATTTTTGGATTATATTATATACAAGCGCATAGCCCGCGGTCCAAGAGACTATTTTTTATTTTATATCACCCTGGAGGACAAATGACTCTACTCCACCTGATGGTAAGTGGTAGTATAGTCCAAACGTAGTTGTCAGTACAGTCAGGAAGAATTATCTGCACTAGCCGCTCCCACTTTGCCGGCCCGCAAGATGCCTCTTCACGCCTTGCCTTCACGATGAACACTGGTGTGCTGGTAAAGAATTCTATTTTTTAGAGGTGCGACAAAGAAAAGATTTGTCTTTCTTCGTGCGCGATGGAATTCAAATCACAGTTAAGCGGTGACATCGAGAGCCAGCATGCGAACCGCACGTCGCTGCAACCCATCAAAGGCCTCCAGTAAGTACTTAGCGGAGCCATCCCAAAGATGCGAGCAATATGCAACGCAAGGCCACACCTGCGTTTTGTACAACAGGAGCAGTTGTGGTGGCATGAAAAAACGCCGCACCTTGTTCAGAACTTCGAGTTTCCGTGAGGCTTTTATAAAACCATAATTATGTCGATATGATCCCTTGGATTGAGGTCGTACCGAAAGTCAATCGCTGTTATGGCGACTGTGTTTTGTATCTAAATGGCGGATGACACCATCTTCCATAATAATTCGTAAAATATGTGTAACGCAATGTAAATGGACTATCAGTATCAGAAAAAATTAAATATATATATGACAATTTTAAAGTATACTCTTCACCCACTGTTAACCAACTTGATCATAATAATTATTGAAAATTGAGATACTTTTCGAATATTTTAATACCATGGGGACATTATTCACACACGGCCGTCTGATACCAAACTAAGCAGAGCTTGTATATACTATGAAAACCATACAAGTGATATACTACATATACTAATTTTCTTTTGTAAATACATACTTATATAGATAATTACACCCAGACTCAGGACAAACAGACATGTTCATGGACACAAATGTCTGTTGTCTGTCTGGGTGGGCAAGTATCTACCAACCACGCCAACCGGCTCGTCCAATTTTATACATAACGTATAAAAATAAAAGTCATAACAAGTCAAATTATTAGTTTCAATTATTATTTTTATCCCATTCCCACTCTTACATTCTTATATTCAGAGCCCACTTTCACATAAAAAAAAATTCTTAACAAACGTACATGCAAATCACAAATTAATTTCATATATAAATTTAACATTTTTTTTTGCAACTTTATGTAACATATTTGTTATTATAGTCTAAAACTAAATTAAAAAATTAAATTAAATTAATTTATTATTTTTTAATTTTACATAATGAATTTGTGATTATAAATATAACAATTCAAAATTATTTGACGTGGCTTAAACGAATTATTTTCCTAAATCGATTTCAAAGCCGCTATAATCGGAGTGAATATTTTTGATCAAAGCGTTTGAAACTTTGTTGCTGATAAGAGCGTTTGATCAAAGCTTAGTTTGACCATAATTTAACTCCATTGGTTAATTAACAAAGTCGAATAAGGAGTTATAGCTATGTTACTAAATTTTAATTGGAAGGCATTTTGGACGATGTTTTTGGATGGTATTTTGTTTTCGATCGATTTTAGTAGACCTTATTTATATCTTTACTAGAATTTAGAGACTCTTTACTAGAGTCTTTAAAACTTGTGCAAATAATGTATTGTATACTGTGAAACTAGAATATTAACCTGGAGCTGTCTATGCCATTTAGTAAGTAATTTAGATGGCTGGATGGTTGGTGGTGGATGGTTGGACCAAAAATGTATTAGGATTTTCTGATAGTAAATTCTGAGTCTGTATCTCGAAAATCACATCAAACCGTTGGTTTTAGGCTTGAACTCTCTTCGGTCGTGTCGGATTACTATCCCATCAGATATGGGCGTGCACCTGTGCTTGCATTATTAACTTGAGCACTATAATACCTTTTGGCTAAAATCGGTCAGAATAGTCATTATTGTCTATGTTTTCATTAATTATCTAATAAAATAAGAATGTACGTACGTATACGGATGGATGGGTACGACGATACGTACCCATCCAAAACCGAAGGTGTATTTTGGAACAAGTTCAAAATTAATATTTTGTTCTATTTTAAGTTTTCAGGTAAATTATTTCAATATAATGTGACAAAGATTATTTTATCGAAATAACAAAATTTTCACGTGAACCCGGGTAGATAACGTTATGTGTTAAAATTGTGTTTGTGATTCATCCCTTGCTTGGTGGCGAACAAAATATCAAGAAGAAACCTGCATGTGTTCTGGTACATGTGAATCTTTCAACCCATGGAGCAGCATGATGGAACACTCTTTAAACCTCCTCAAGTAGATAGGCCTTTGGTTAGCTGGACATTAACGGGCTGTTTCTATATATAATTACACGAATAAAAAATTAAATGGCTTTGAAATGTGTTTGTAAATCAATTAATTGATGAGAAACGAGCAACATACAACGTGTATTCGTATTGAACGGTTGCATCCCATACAAAAGAATATCAGCCTTTTGTTAGGCCAGCCTTTTGTGATCGCTGCCTGAAGACCGCCTTTTTACGTACAAACTGTGTTTACACTCACTAAGAACATACTCCTGCCTATTATTATACGTTATTGATATCATGATGCTGCCGGGATGTCCTAGTAGTTGGACTACGGTGGAAGATATCAGAAGATAGCAGATTCAAGAAGCGTAATAATTATATTATATAGATTTATTAAACATACAATTACGTCTGGGTAGGTACCACCCACTCATCAGATATTCTACCGCAAAACAGCAGTACTTAGTATCGTTGTGTTCCGGTTTGAAGAGTGAGTGAGCCAGTGTAATTACAGGCACAGGGGACATAATATCTTAGTTCACAAGGTTGGTGGTGCATTGGCGATGTAAGCGATGGTTAACATCTCTTACAATGCCAATGTCCCAACCAAGCTTTGGTGACCACCTACTATCAGGTGGTCCATAAATGCACGACCGTCTGCCTATGCTGTAGAACAAAATTAACATAAAAAGTTATGTAAAAGTAAAAACAAAATGATGCAAGCTCAGTTAAATTCCAAGTAGTATATGACACAAAGTCGATTTTCAACTTTCACTCGTTTATGAAAAACACCGATTTCGGTCATGATGGCCACTAACAACGTATAGTATAACTGTGCAGGGCATATTATAGTGCACAAGTGTGTGCGCAAACAAAATAATTCGATGACACGGATTGCAAGACGACGGGAAAGAATTCAGGCGTCCGCCTTGACTTACTTTCCTGGAAAATGCCGACATCCAGACTGCTACAGAGAATTATCGACGAAAAAATCCAATAACTTCTCAGTGGCCTGATTGGGGACTCGAACTTATGTTTCATGACTTCAGTATCTGTGGCCTTATAAGCAAGATCATCAATCATCGAGTCAATCAGCAAATATAATACAAATAAAATAAACCAAGTATGAGTATACATTTATATATCTTGCGAGTATGTGTGCGTTCATTGCATTTTCACGCTTCATCCATCGTAGATGAGCGAAATAAAAATCCGTTTCCACTAAATAGCTATAATTACATTAATTAATAATATTAGGTCCTTACATATGAAATTAGCGTTTTGTCGTACTGACCACTTTGATCTGAAATATCTCCTTTTTGGTTAAGAATTCCATATTCAAATTTATAATTTCATTTAGCTGGTACATTTGAGTTTTGAATACAGCCATTCATTTGTTTTTTCCTCATTATTTTTTTCTTTGGCGTCCGTCGTTACCACACAATGTAAAACATGAAATATCGGTATATTTACGAGTACGAGTTCTACCGTGGCACTAGTGCTGCAGAAACAGCTCGAAGAATTAATGATGTGTATGGCGCTGGTGTCGCAAAAGAAAGCACGGTACGTTTTTGGTTTCAACGTTTTCGTTCTGGAAATTTCAACCTTCAGAACCAACCCCGTGGACGGCCGGAGACCAAAGTGGAAAATGAAGAATTAAAGGCTATTGTGGAAGCGGATCCATCACAAAGCACTTCAGATATAGCTGCAGGCTTCGGGGTAAGTTTTTTTATTGTAACAGCCTGTGAATGTCCCACTGCTGGGCTAAGGCCTCTTCTCCTCTTTTGAGAAGGTTTTGGAGCTTATTCCACCACGCCGCTCCAATGCGGACTGGTGGAATACACATGTGACAGAATTTCAGTGAAATTTGACACATGCAGGTTTCCTCACGATGTTTTCCTTCACCGTCAAGCACGAGATGAATTATAATCACAAATTAAGCATATGAAATTCAGTGGTGCTTGCCCGGGTTTGAACCCACGATCATCGGTTAAGATTCACGCGTTCAATTCGTTTGGGGTGATAAGATAAGTGATAAAACTGTATTAATCCACTTGAAGCAAATCGGGAAAGTAAAAAAACTTAAACGATGGGGACCTCATGAATTGAGTGAATCGAACTTGCAAACACGTGTTACTTTGCTCAACCGACACAATAATGAAGGGATTTTTAATCGAATCATTACTTGTGATGAAAACTGGATACTGTACGATATTCGGAAGCGCTCGTCGCAATGGCTGAACCCTGGAGACCCAGCAAAATCCTGCCCTAAACGAAAATAGACTCAGAAAAAGTTACTTGTGAGTGTTTGGTGGACTAGCGCGGGTGTCGTTCACTACAGCTTTCTAAAATCTGGCCAAACGATTACGGCAGATATCTTTTGTCAGCAACTGTAAACCATGAAGGAAGAACGAGCTGCTAAACAACCGAGATTGGTCAATCGCTCTAGGCCACTGCTGCTTCATGACAACTCAAGACCACACACTGCACAACAAACAACCACTAAGTTAGATGAGCTACAATTGGAATGTCTGCGACATCAACCGTACTCCTCGGACCTTGCTCCAATAGATTACAATTTTTTTCGGAATTTTGACAACTTCTCACAAGGGAAAATATTCAACTCCGATGTGGCAGTCCAAACCGCCTTCAAAGAGTTTATTGATTCTCGCCCCCATGGTTTTTTTAGTAAAGGGATCAATGAACTACCTATGAGATGGCAAAAGTGCATAAATAACAACGGTGCATACTTTGATTAATTAAATATATTTTACAATTTTACTCGGTGGTAGAGCTTTGCGCAAGCTCGTCTGGGTAGGTACCACCCACTCATCAGATATTCTACCGCAAAACAGCAGTACTTTGTATTGTTGTGTTCCGGTTTGAAGGGTGAGTGAGCCAGTGTAATTACAGGCACAAGGGACATAACATCTTAGTTCCCAAGGTTGGTGGTGCATTGGCAATGTAAGTGATGGTTAACATTTCTTACAATGCCATTGTCTATGGGCATTGGTGACCACTTACCATCAGGTGGCCCACATGCTCGTCCGCCAACCTATACAATAAAAAAAAAAAAAAAAAAAAAAACAAAAAAAAATTGACTTTATATTCCTCCCGTACAAAACGCCAATTTCATATGTAAGGAAGGACCTAATAATAACTTAAAATGCACACGTGTCCAGATAGATTACTCTCCGAAACGTGGCGAAGTCGGAATGAGATTGGTTTTACGGATATCCTCCGCGTCAGGGAAATAAACTAAACGGTTAACGGCTCCAATTCACTAGCTTAGCAAAAATGATCTTGACTGCGAGCTTTTAACCACTGTGTTGCCAATTGCCTCATCTAAATACGCCCAAATCAATTAGATTTGACGTTCCGATCTTCGTTATCCGTAATATTAGTCACTATAAACTATAGCGGCATAATATTACATTTGCCAAACATTTCACGATCGTTTTAAATACCGTATCGACTTCCATTAAATAACAGCTTTTGCTAATAAAGGATCACTATTATTAAGAACTCTATTATAAATGTTTTTTACGGGAAAATTGTGATAATTTTAGGTTTAAAACCGCCGATAGAACCGCATCCCAATTAAGGAGAAGCCTTGTTGATTACAGCGATAGGAATAATTGGATGCGTTATTAAATAAAATATTATGATCCTTTATATTAATATAATATTTCACCTTAGATGGTCTTGTAACCAGTATAAATAATAAAGTGAGAGAGAAGGAGCCTGCCTACTGCTGCCGTATGCGTGAGAGAAAGGGAAGCCAGACAGAGTGGCGATGTAACGCGTTACGTTACGAAGCGGTTTACCCTCCCATAAGAAGTTATCACTTCAAAATTTATTTCAAAAGTTTAAAATATTTAACAAAATATGTAATTCAAATTACATATTATCCTATAATAATTTACAATACATATTCAGGTACTATTGTAATTGGTGTTCATATATAAATATATTTAATTTACCATACGTTAACTGGACAAAGCATTTAAAAATACGGAAATAGCAATAAAGATCAAAATAATTCAATTATGATTTTGATTAAATGATTTTAAATATTAAAAACTATTTGTATAATATCTTTGAATCGAATGAATGAAATGAATTGTACATTTACATTGACTGCCTCGTTGGTCTAGTGGCTAGATATAAGGCCGCAGACCCGGTGGTCCTGGGTTCAATTCCCAGGTCGGACCAATCAACTGTTATTGGGTTTTTCTGTCAGAAAATTCTCAGTAGCAGCCCGGAGTCTGGAAGTTGGAAGTGTGTACACTCCCGTGCCTCGGATAGCACGTAAAGCCGTTGATCCTGCGCCTGAACTCTTTCCGGTCGTGTCGGATTACCGTCCCATCGGATTATGAGAGCTAGGGAATAGTGAGTGCACCTGTGTTTGCGCACACACTTGTGCACTATAATATCTCCTGCGCAGTTGGCAAATTTCTCTTGAGACTGGCCGCCGTGACCGAAATCGGTCTGGAGGACCTTATTTTTATACATTTACATTTAACCAGATCTTTATTATTTAATGATACGATTTGAATACTTATTTTAATTATGATTATATCTGTTTCAAATCCTCTTGTCACCTTACTTTCAACTCTTTGACCGTCTCAAAGTTTATTGTTACTAGTTATTCTATTCTACATTATTAGTCTATTTAAATTAATTAGGAATACCTTCTAAATTACTTACTTACTTTATACAGTTTAAGTTAGAACTATACGACCTAGATCTTTTAATTTTAAATTTCCCCTGCGTTCATGGTTTTTTTTTTATTATTATATTAAGATATTCATAATATATTTGTTCTGCTCTTATTATCTTTTTAGTTATTAGTGGAATCTTTACTGGTATGTGTGCTAATTTTATGTTATATTTAAGAATGAATTGTATTTATTTATTTAATTAAAGGCTTTATTGACCACCATAAAGTAAGTGGAACTTAATGTCTGAAGGCATTCTCTGCCTGTCAACCTTTAGGTCAAACAGAAACCCATGAAGGCGGTAATTAATAATTAATGTTACACAAAATTATACTGTACTGTTTGTTTCCCAAATAAAAAAAACATTCTCTTCTCACATGAAGTTCAACTTAAAAACAAAAAACATTATATGATCACATCAACGCCTTAGACGACATCAGCGCAATTCCTAAAATAAAAATAATAATTCCAATACCCTCTCCAATCTTAACTTTCTTTAGTTCAAGTTAAAACAATGTTCAATTTGTTAACAGTAAATTGGATGCGGTTTTGAATTGCCACGTCCGATAGTTAGCTGGATTCCGTAGACGCCGTCTGAGTGTTGGAACTTGTTTAAATAATACAATTTTCATTTTCTGTTTATTATAATTATTTCTCATAAAATAAAAATTACTAAACTACCTGAACTTAGTTACTCTGTACAAATGGCTTTCAAAGTTACAGTTTACGCGGTGCCTGGGGATGTGAAAATCGATGGTTCAACTCTGACCCCTTGGACACATCCTCATTAATTGGAGGGATAAATAAGAATTACAGTGATTTCTTAAAAAAAGACATTAATATTCTTTAGGATTTTTTTTTTTATCTAATTTCCTCTACTCACCAAAATGTTGTTTTTACGTAGAGTTTTGTGCAAGTTCGTCTGGGTACGTAATACCGACTCATCAAATATTCTACCGCAAAACAGCAGTACTTGGTATTATTGTGTTCCGGTTTGAAGGGTGAGTCAAGGGGCCAGTGTAATTACAGGCACAAGTGATATAATATCTTAGTTTCCAAGGTAGGTCGCGCATTGGCGATGTTTTTTTTTTTAAAGAAGTGTGCAATGCCTCTGTCTATAGGTGCTGGTGACCACTTACCATCAGGTGACTCATATGCGCGTATAACCTATACTATAAAAAAAAAGTTCTTAAATTTTATCTACCTTTTACACCAGCAACATTTGGCTTCGACATTTGAAATAAAGACTTATAGTAAAAAAAATATACTTTATATAATATTTTGAATAATATATATTAGGGGATAATTTTTATATATCCTTACCTAGTACAAACCTACTGTGTAAATGGAAACCGTGTGCAAATTTTCATGGTAATAGCCCAAGTGGTTTGGGCTGTACATTGATATGTTAGTCAGTTATTAGTATATTTATCTTTATATATAATAGGTATATAACCGCTTAACTGGATTTCAGATATATCTAGTAATAGTAATGTGTTAATCAATTTAGTTTCATGCAGCCAGGATACGGGTTTGCATTTCCAAATTGTTGTTCTTGAATTATCATGTTGCCTATAAATGTGTAGCAAAAACCCTGTCCTACCCGTGAACCTGTGTGACCCGTTAGTCGGTTCTATTTATGTAATCATTTTAATTTGTTTTTGGGGTAAATTTTTTGCTTGGAATTTTAAAAATGATTACACAAATAGAACCGACTAACGATACCTGATAACTAATAGTTCACGGATCGGACAGGGTTTTTGTTACAACCTGAATTATGATAATTCTAGGAAAAATTCTACATATTTATACATAAACGAGGCCGATTATATATGAGGCCGAGATGCCCTAGTGGTTAGAACGCATGAATTTTACCGAAGAACGTGGGTTAAAACACGGGCAAGCACCACTGAATTTTCTTTTACTTAATTTGTGTTTATAATTCATCTTGTGCTTGACAGTAAAGGGAAATTTGCCCGTGTCTTATTTCACTTGAACTCTGCCACTTGTGTACCTGCAGCAACCCGCATTCAAGCAGCGTGGTGGAATATGCTCCAAACCCTCTCCTCATAAAAGGAAAGAAGGCCTTAGCCCAGCAGTGGGGCATTCACAGGCTGTTACTTTACCTACCTATTTAATTCTGTTAGCGACTATCATTTTTGTACATAACAGACAAACATCTGCCATTCTAACGAATGAGCGGAATCTTATTATAGTGCCCGCGACATCGTCCGCGTGTATTGTGCTATTACGAAATATTAAAAAACATTTTCGTACATTATATTTTCTTATCGCCTGCAGTCGCTTTTCGATAAATTAATTTTATGTATAGACACGATTTCTGCTGCTTAATAATAATATATATAGCTTTGTCCCAGAAAGGATGTATTGACTTCGCGGATATAAGATTGTGTTAAGAGTAAAACCTAGGTCATTAGTGAAACATGCTTATAACTCTTTATCGCTAGATAGCGTTGACTCATTATTTGAAATTCCTGAATTGCGCTGTCTATGTATTTTTGTAATAAAACTTAAGCGTAGTGTCAAAGTTGCATTTTTGATCGATGCGATGCGATTTTGATCAAATTTATTAAATTAATGTGGATAGTTAAGTATAAGTCTTATTTCGTTCATCATTTGGTTCCTCCGATTACTTTGTGTGTAAACAGATTGGAAATTGAAAAAGGACTCACGTGAAACGCTCTTGTAATATTTTTAATAAAAAATTTAATTTTCATAGTAATTTTGACCCAATCTAATATATTCGATATTCGATGAGGTATAAAAATTTATTACTATAAGTTTTCATTAGATTTTATTTTCAATGTTCTTCTGACTCATTTCTATTTTGAAGCTGCACCACGCTGCACCAATACGGTGGGGTTGGAAAGACGCATGGAAGACTTTCATAATATGACAAATGAAAAAAATCCTCACAATTTCTTCCAACACAAATAATTAGGCATCATTACCCCTTTTACTTTAGATAGGTAGTGTAAACTCTCAACTAGTTAATCTAGACACAAATCCATTGCTTTATTTATCTATTGAAAAGGGGCACTAATGACCATAGCGAGCTCATTAAACGGTAAACTTTCGAATACGCTAGTGAAACTAACCGGAATATCTTCATGTTCAAACCATCATGCATATAATTTACGCTATTCTGCTACTTATTCATTTTAACATAAGAACGAGTACCGCCTAAATTTATTAGGCTGTATGTGATGAAGATGCCAGGATGCATACAATGTACAGCGTTCGCCAATATTTGCGAATATAGCACGCGATTTTGAAACTAATGTCAATGTACGTGCTGATAGAAATCGCTTGAGATGCTTTAATGGATGACTGCTTGATGTAATGGTTAGGTCTAAGTAAATATAAAGTTTGCGGACCTGGCCCAACGATGTTACATGGAGCCGATGTTCAGTAGACTATAAGTATTGATGAGAACGAAATTGATCTTCTAAAATAGTTTATATTTATAAAGTAATAAGTCTCAAATCTTGCCAAGGGCTTCATTTTTCTCGAGGAGGTGGGTAGCTATTCCACCACGCTACTATATTACGGGTTGGTGGATACTAATGTGGTAGAATTTTATCCAACTCATATTGGTTTTATCACGATGTTTTCATAAAGTATTTATTAAATATTTGATTAAATTATATATGTAATGATAATCATCATGTTTGAATTTGTATATAACTAGTAATGCGGCTTCGCTCTCGTGTTTGGCAGGGTTGTATTTATAATTTTGGTAAGTTTGGATAAACATCGTGTTTTAATTATTGACTTTACAAATTGCAGTTTGAATGAAGTCATGGTCAGAATATAAAAATGAACACATAAAAATACAACATAACAAACTAAAAAAAGTCAGCAGTACCATTCTAATATAACTTCTCACTTAGTACCTCAATTCAAAGGTTAGAAACCATCTCATGTGACACGCTATTTTGATACGTATTATGTTATTATTATTTAATTCAATGCCGCATTTAACACTTTCTGACAGTTTAGGGTCTGTGGTGAATGAATGAATCGAAATCGGCAACTTTCTAGTTTACGGGTCAAATAAATTAATTTTAACTGCCCAAGAATAGTAGACGTAAATATATAATGTACCTTTGACCTGAATCGAAAGCCACGGCTTCGTTTTAATTAGACGCCCTGGTTGCCGTGGTTGGTAGATCTTACCTTGCCCGCTGCAGGTCGTGGGTTCGATTCTCACCCAGGACAGACATTTTGGTGCATGAACTTGTCTGTTTGTTCTGAGTCTGGGTGTAATTAGTATTGAGTATGTATTTACACTGGCTCTCCACTCGAAGTTGTGCAGGAATACATCTGCCTGCGCCAAACAATACAACTGGGCCGACACAACTTTGAGAAGGAAGCCAAAAGAAGAATACGTTTGGGCTGGGCGGCATTCGGGAGGTTGCGTCATATTTTTGAATCGTCGATTCCACAATCTCTTAAGACCAGGGTTTTTAACCAGTGCGTCCTACCTGTAATGACTTACGGTGCCGAAACGTGGACACTCACCGTAGGACTGGTCCACCACTTTAAGGTCGCTCAGCGAGCTATGGAACGCGCGATGCTTGGGGTTTCTCTGGCAGATAGAATTCGAAATGAGGACATTCGCCAGAGAACTAAAGTCACCGACATCGCGCGTAGAATTAGCACGTTGAAGTGGAAGTAGGCTGGTCATATCTCCAGATGCATTGATGGCCGATGGAGCCTACACGTGTTAGAGTGGAGACCACGTTTAGGCAAGCGTAGTGTAGGACGCCCTGCAACAAGGTGGACCGACGATTTGAAAAAGATGGCAGGTACGGGATGGATGCGGGCTGCCCAATATCGGGATGGTTGGCGTTCTTTGGGGGAGGCTTTCGTCCAAAAGTCGACGGCGATAAGCTGAAAAAAAAATGTATTTACAAAAGAAAAGTATTATATCAGTTGTCTGGTTTCTATTGTATAAACTATGCTTAGTTTGGGATCAGATGGCCATGTGTGAATAATGTCCTAGGATATTATTATTATTAATTAGATTTAAGAATTAGTTCTGTTTCATATGTTCTCATTAAAATTCAAATCTGACATTAAATAATATATCTGATAAAATAAATTAAAAAATCGAATAATTCCATTTACTATATTTTGTATTCAATTCTGTAATATTTATAACTGCTTATAAGAACTTATTTGGAATAACAATATATTTGTGGCTTTTTTAAAATGTAAAATAGCAAAATTTGAGGTGACGTTCGACCTTAAGGTTGGTTCGAAATAACTAGACACGATCTAATGAACGCCACCTACGAGTTCGTTACGCCGACATCAAAGTTTTAAAGGGAATATAACTTACAAGACCATTTCTATAGGAATGATCGTGACGCGGCAAACGATGTAACACTGTAAGCGGCTGATGGAATTATTAGGATAATTATTTATATATATAGGAGAATTGTTATTAAAAAATAATTGATATTTTATTGATAGTTTATATCATACACGAACACATCCATTTACAATTTTCTAAAAATTGCAAAAACTAGCTGCACCACGCGTTTATTTCGAGTTAATCGTTCTTGCCCACGTAGTCGTAGCGTGATGTTATAGCCTTATAATAGTGGTAAATTTATAACAATCAATACGCAAGTATAACGCTTCTATATTGAATAAAGATTTTGAATAAACATATTTTGATTTTGATTTGATTGATTCAAATAAATTAAAAAATATATAAAAATAATACATCATGTAAAATAATACAAAGTCATTAACATAAAAATAAAACCATTTTTTTTTATATATAAAGTAAAAGTAAAAGTAACAGCCTGTGAATGTCCCACTGCTGGGCTAAGGCCTCTTCTCCTCTTTTGAGAAGAAGGTTTTGGAGCTTATTCCACCACGCTACTGCAATGCGAATTGGTGGAATACACATGTGACAAAATTTCAGTGAAATTTGACACATGCCGGTTTCCTCACGATGTTTTCCTTCACCGTCAAGCACGAGATGAATTATAATCACAAATTAAGCACATGAAATTGAGTGGTGCTTGCCCGGGTTTGAACCCACGATCATCGGTTAAGATTCACGCGTTCTCATCACTAGGCCATCTCGGCTTTTCTATATATGATGGTCATATTATGCTGCCGTCGTAAAGAAAAAAGACGCATCTACACAAAGTAAAATATGGAGAAAATAAATGTTTTGTAATTTTAAAATTAAAACTGTTGCTGTGGAAAGAAAAATTAAAACATATCTATTTTTTTTGTGTGTGACTATGCAATATACATTTATCTAGCAAATAGTATTAAAATTTTTTTATAAAAAAACAATTTAAAATAATAATTAAACAATATTTTCTTTTTCATCTTAGTAAAAAAATATGGGAAAATAAGCAATACTACGTAGAAAAGACGCATCTGCGTATAAGCGTTCTCTCAGTTTAGCAATTTATAAAAACGTATTTTCTTCTTAGCTATTTGTAATATATTTTTAGTTATAAGCAAAGGTTTCAGCTGTTTGTTGCTTTTTAACTTGATAATTTAATATGATATATCATACTATTTACACGTAAATTATAAACCCGTGACCTGCGTACAATGCTAGGATCTGCTATTCAATAAAACATCACATATAGATAAATGATACTTATTTTAAACTTTAAAAAACAAAAAAGTCATGAACTTATCTGAACATAATATTTTCTATTAAAATATTTTAAATTAAAATCTTAGATTACTTAGGTTCGTCATTATTAGAGGTCAGACTTCTTATACATTATATAAATATTTTAAAACCAAACTTATTTTAATCAAATTACTAATATAAATTAATTATTTGTAATATAAATTAAACTATGATGAATTTTAATTAAATTATTATAGGTCGTGGGTATTAATACATCGTACTTTACTTTGGTATGCATTACACATTTTTTCATCACAGTAACGTTTACTAAGCAGAAACGGCTTACTTATAACCTAGGAAATAATTTGAAAATAGTCATAGATGAATCCTAAATGAATCATCTTAACGGTATAGACAATTCTTGATAACATAAATTGGTTTAGTTATCTAGTAGACAGATGTAATAATAATTATTCAGTCTTCGTAAGTATGAGTGATATCAACACTATTTTATTAGTGGGTAGATTATACCAAAATAAGCTTCTATTATCTGGCATTAAGGCTTTGGTATGATCATTGCCTTGCGCCCTTTGGTAAAACCTCTGTATTCTTTTTTCGGTTGTGGAGGTGATATTCCGGATTTGATATTTATTACTCGCAAGAAGTCCAATGTCTACTCTTTGCCATCTTATAATGAACATAGCGACTACCTCTATAAATATTACTTCGCATATATCGCTCAATTATATGTAAGAAGAACCGCTGTTTTGAAGCTTGTACGAAGAAGAACAGTCTTCGAAGTGATAAAAATTAAAATAATAATAATAGAAGGAGGAAGTATTCTCTCTAATTCTTACTTACCCCTTCCTTCAGAAGTCTACGCGTGCTGATGCTAATTCTATCGCGCATAAAGAAATTGGGCAACTCCTTTCTTTGTAGCACTTCCAAAAAATGGAATTCTTTACCAGCTCACGTGTTCCTCTCCTCTTATAACCTGGGTTCCTTCAAACGAGGCGTTTTGCGAGCTGGCAAGTGCAAAACATTATACCGGACTGTACCGGCCGTCTTCGCGTTTGGACTCTACTACCACTTACCATCAGGTGGAGTATAATATAAAAAAAAGTATATATACATTTTTAGTACCATTCCTTTTGATGAAAATGGATTGATGAGAATCTTCAAAATTGTAAATACGTTTTCTCCTTTTCATAGACAGTTCTACTTGAAGATAAAATTCGTCTGCGGCCATAATATGGTACCTACCTCCAAGTATTTTAATCGTATGTTTTCAAAACTGACTTCGACGGAATTTATTAGATGAAGCAAATAAGAATACAGTCTAGTTTTTATTTTCACTTGGCTAGCAAGAAAGCTCAGAAGCAGTTTGTAATATCACCCATTTTATGGCCAGAAGTAGCATATGTTCATGCCAAATAGCAGCATATGTTTGAGTATCCTTCCAGGTGTCCTTATCGGCTGCCTGGGCGCAACTGATTGCGAAGTCTTCACACCGCGCACCCCACTCCACCCCGATAATTAAGCAATACTAAGGAGAAAAGACGCTTCTGGCACTTGCGTTATACTGATTTTGGTTAATACTACGATGAAAAGACATATCTACGTAGATACGTCTTTCTTTCTTAGCTTAATGATGACGACAGCGTAATTGTGTCTTTATTATGCGTCAATATGCAGAAACGTTTTTTCATTTTTCTGTCACTGAAATAGACGCATTAACGTATTTGCGCCTTTTCAACTTAGTAATCAACAGAAACGTCTTTTTTCCTTAGTGCTTGATTAAATTATTTGCAAATACGCTTGATTTATGCACTGCTAACTCAGTTTGAATAAGTCTAAGGAGAATATAAAAAATATTGGCAGATGCGTCTTCTTTTACTGATTATAAATATGGGAAAAACTAAATTTAGAAAAAAGTGTTAGATGCGTCTTTTTTTCTAAGGACGGCAGTATGGACCCTAAGATTAGAGATTTTAGATAAACAAATTAAAATTTTATGAGTATATAGATATAAATTAGATTGTAAAAAAGAATCACAATTTAAATATTAAAAATAACTTTAAAGGACGTTGTAATAAAAATATCTCATGACGGGAAACTTTGATAAAACATACAAAAGTTAATAAAAAAAAGCTTGAACGTTAACTTTTAAGACAAAACATTTTAAACAAATCGCTCCAGATAAACAGTGTTTATGTGAGTTTTAAAGTGTCATATTTTTATTTTATCTAAGTGGAAAGAATTGTGAAATTATTTCGTCAAGAAATAATGATCTCTAAACCAACATGTTAAAGTCTAAATTCAAATGACAAACATCATTAGCTTCTCAAACCCATTTCGTACAAGATACCACAGCATTTTACTTCACTATGCAACAAGTATATGCGCTTATACTTGAATTTTATCAGAATATTTCCAAGCATGTGTACAGCTGGATTTTATATTTTATTTCGTAATGGAACAAAATATATACAAACCGATATTACGAATGCTGAATTGAGTCTCACCGGCTTTCCCTTGTAAAAAGAATTTCATATGATCGGCCATATTGCGTAAGCTTAAACTATTTTTCAAACATTTTCATAAATGTAAAAATATTTAGTTGCTTGTATTGTAGTTGTTAATATATTCGATATTGTGTATTTAAAGTTTAAATAATTGCGCAGGATTGCCAAATTCAAATGACGAACATCATTATAGCGCACAAATATAGGCAATATATATGTATATTCAGCCTTACTTATATGTGTGTAAGCCGCTAGGGCATAATAGTTAAGCTCTCTCTCTTTTTCTGTCATTATTCATTTGACATTAGAAAGAAGAAGACACAGCATTGTTTTAATAATAACTTGTTAAACGACGTTTATGAGTATGGCCGATGATTACTGCAATTACGGCCAAATAAAATATAAATTTTTGTTATTCTTATATATTGAGTTTAAGAAAACTGAAAATTAATATACAATTATATAGTGCGGAACTTAAATACCGAAATTTCAAACGTCAATTAACTTTTATAAGAATAAAATGGTACGTCTATTGAACATGTTTTTCATTGAAATATCACTACATATTATAAAACAAGGTCCCCCGCGGCGTCTGTCTGTCTGTATGAAAGCGATCATCTAAAAAACTACTGAACGTATTTTCATATGGTTTTCAACAATGGACCAAGTGATTCAAGAGGAAGGTTAACGTGTATAATTCATTAATGTTTTCTGTAAATTTATTGATATATGACGATAATTGTTGAAGAAGTCGGAAAAAAACGAGCCGATTTGGGAGCTTCCTTTGATAACGCTGTAAAATCCCTTTGAAATATAACAAAAAAATGTATGGTGAAATTGTTTCCCTTTCACAGATCTACAGAAAAGTCTGCAATGGCATATGTCTATCTTTTAAGGATAGCTAACTATACCCACTTTAATGTTTAAAAATGGTTACATCATAATGTGATAATTGGAAAGCTATAAAAACGGATATGATATTAATCATTATAAAATTAAATACGTTATTTACTTTAAGAATTTCATTTATATTCTAATTGTCTTTACACCACCCAATTTAAATTAATATCTTAGGAGTTATCGTAAAATTAAAATTATCGCGGACTAAATAAATTCAAGCGGTCCCACACCGACCATACTAACGCGTGATGCGCGCCCGACCGCGCGCCCCTACGACTCCGCTGTCGCCCATTGTGGCTAAAAGCCGATAAAGTACTACGACAGACTTTTTTTTAGAAATATTTATTCTGCTACCCGGGCGACATTTGCTTTGTAAGAGATGTTAACCATCGCATACATCGTCAATGCGCCACCAACCTTGGGAACTAAGACGTTATGTCCCTTGTGCCTGTAATTAACTTGGCTCACTCACCCTTCAAACTGGAACACAACAATACCAAGTATTGCTGTTTTCCAGTAGAATATCTGATGAGTGATACCTAAGTAAGCTTGTACAAAGCTCTACCACCAAGTAAAAGTACAAAAAGGAAAAGGTTGTGACGGATTTTTAGGAAAGTTTTAGAAGAGAACTTTTTATAAACTTTTTCATTTCTACCTTTAAGAATATAATATTAAATCTAGACACGTATACAAACTTTTTTGACGAACCGATGTAATACGTGACTCACATTTACAATGCATTCAATATTTTTTTGAGTTCCTTGAGCAATTAACCTGTATAGGATACAGCTGCTACGGGAAATACCCGCATTGAACAGCAGGGCTGGAAGTAACCACTGTCTTTTTTTATAACTTGCTGGAAAAGCACTTCCCCCTCATGAAGTGGGGAGGTATGTGTCACTCAGCAGCGCGGCTGTTGCGGCATCACTTATGCATGCTACAGTCAATCCAAGCATCCTTTCCCTTCTAGGAGTATCTGTCCATCCTGATGCCTATCATTGGCGGAGACCTCTCTTTGCCAAGTATTATGTGATATAATAATGCTATAAAGTGTAGTAAGCTTAATAATCGACAGACATATTGAACGTTTAAAAGGTAATTAGACTACATATATGTCAAATAATTTTGTGTTTAAGATTTTAAAGACATGAATAGCAACAGTTTTAATTGTACTCGCTTATCCTTACTTATTAACTAAACTTATTTTAAGTACGGAAGATATTATGTAAGATATTATTCCGCTTAACTTGCTAACATTGCAAGTTAAGCGGAATTGAGCTCCAATAACATATTCACACCCGGATCTGATCCCAGTAATTGACTTATTGTTCTCGTTTAATTTGATAACAATATGTCTGTTCTTCAGACAGATAAAGAAAGTTATCGCATTTGATTTACGCAAAACCATTTTCATATTCAGAATCTTTTTTTTTTTATATTATAGGTGGTATTTGCGCACGGGCAAATGGGCCACCTGATTAAGTAGTCACCAATTCCCCAAAAACATTGGCGGTAAATATTGATCGCTCATTATATCGTAATTGCGACACCTTGGGAACGAATATGTTATGTTCCTTATGCCTGTAGTTACACTGGCTCACTTTTCACACCGGAATACAACAGCGTATGGCTGCTTAGCGGTAATGTATGTGATGAGTCGTTTGTTATCTGCCCTTACTTAAAGCCCTACCCTTAAATTATATATCGTGCTTATTTTTTTATCCTACGCTCTAAAGAAAAAATATTTTTAAAGCAAAAACTATTTGGTGAAGTGAACTCTTCATGATTGAGTTTCGTTTCTGTATTATAGTACATAAGTATGTGTG
This sequence comes from Nymphalis polychloros, assembly GCA_905220585.2. Taxonomy (NCBI): domain Eukaryota; kingdom Metazoa; phylum Arthropoda; class Insecta; order Lepidoptera; family Nymphalidae; genus Nymphalis; species Nymphalis polychloros. Next base: position 1,401,955 of record HG992264.1, on the reverse strand, counting down.
CAGACAGTAGTAACACTCTTTGTTCTCTTACATTTATTTTACGAGATTGCTCAGTGGTTTGAACGTCGATAACCGATGATCGCAGCCAGCAGCATAATTGAATTTTCATGTATTTTATTTGTGTTTAGTGGAACGTTCACTGGCTGTTAGTATATTTTGTCTATTTGTATACATATTATTAGGAATTGGTTATTAGGAATGCATCATGCTAAACCAGACTTATTTTAAGGACACAAGCTCAGAGAGATACTTGTTAAAAAGCTGTAATTTTAAATAGTTTACAATAAAGGAATGACTTCTATATAAAAGTAAAATTAAATATACTAAAATTCAGGTGGAGTCGAATCGGAAGCCACTGTAATTGACCCCGTAACTCTGAATTATGATTAAATTTTGCGCAAGCCTAATTTAAATTACATTAAACGAATGCATAAATTTAGAATCCGTTCGAGTTTTTCAAGTAGCTCTTCATTTGCATCTTGAAAGCAAACGTCAGTGTAATCGATCGATGCTAAAAGGCCAATAGAATTTTAGTTTGTAGTGGAAGTTAACTCTAAAATCGTTTCAAAGAATTATTGGAATGTATCAAGCGTTTTCAATGTTATTATCAAGCGTTAAGTGCTACATTTAATAGTATTAATGTATGCTTTAACTAACTCCAGTATAAGTAACTGAAGGTAGATCACGAAACTTAATACAACCATCTCTAAGTTACTCTGAATGACTATAACTTGAGATTAATATTTACGTTACTTAGGTAACTAAGGAGTTGTCTTACTCTTATTTTCAGATAAATCTTAGTCAATGGTACTTATAAAGTTAGTATCAGATTATTTATATTGCGGATAAACTGCGGATGAAAGTGAGAGGAGACGATTTTGGTTCTACTATTGATGAAGATGGAAAAGAAAAGAACGCATCCTTGCGAGACGCCAGTCGAAAAGTTAGATCAGACAGAGTGTTGTATCCGTTTTCGTTATATCAACCGTTATCGTTTCGTATCCAAAAAAAGTGATTCGCTCTATTAAATATACTAAGTATATAATACAAATATAAGTACTTAATTGGACCCCGACTTTATAAGTCAAACTTTAGAAGATTTACTTTAGACCAAGGGCAACAGTAAAAGTCCAAAATTTTACTAGTTTAACTAAAATATTTAATATTTTAAAAAGTTTTAAATAAATACTTAATTCTCCAGAAAGTAACTTAACTTCTTAAGAACTATCGTACTTAAAATTCGATGAAAAAAAGATGTAAAATAAAACAATTTGTCCACCAAAAATATATTGCGAAACGCTATGAAAAGCTATGTAGAGCTTTATTATATTAAATGATTTACATATATTTTTTAATTTCACTTAGATGATAAATTTCAAAATGTATATTGACGGCAAAACTTAATAACAATTATCTATCCAAGTATTTTTTAACCAATTTTTTTCCAACTTAATTGGAATACCGATACTTGTAATTCAGCTCGGAATTTTAAACTTAAAGTAACAGCTATGTAAGATAAGCGTTTATTATTATTTTTTATAGGACAAGTAGGCGGGCGAGCATATGGGTCACATGATGGTAAGTCGTCACCAACGCCCATAGACATTGGCATTGTAAGAAATGTTAACCATCGCTTACATCGCCAATGCGCCACCAACCTTGGGAACTAAGATGTTATGTCCCTTATGCCTGTAATTACCCTTCAAACCGGATCACAACAATACCAAGTACTGCTGTTTTGCGGTAAAATATCTGATGAGTGGGTGGTACCTAAACAGGCGAGCTTGCACAAAGCTCTACCACCGAGTAAAAAAAGAAAAAAAAGTTTAACCGTTCACTGGACTACTGTCCTATAAAAAAAGCAGACGTTCAGTAGCACGGAGAAAAAATGCGTCAGTAAATCTAAAATTTACTGTTGGGAGATGTATTTAAGAAGTTTTTCTTTTAGTCGCTTTACGAAACTTTGTTCTAAAATTATGGTCGTTGAAGTTTTTATCTTTACTGTAATGTTGTATATTGACACAGAAAGTTAACATAACATAACTTGCAGACACATCTCGACGTACGTAATACATTTTCATAACCTATTGTGTACTTAACTTGGGCGATGTACATTATCAATGTAATGCATTATAATTTAATTAGTACTTTATATTATTTATCTATGCAAATAAATATGATGTCTATACTAGAAAATGCAGCGTATTTCGGAAAAGGTTTTAGTGTATTATTGGAACGAAATTCTTTTACGCGGCTTACAGTTGAGTGAAATGGCAGTGGCCCAAGGTTACGTGAGTAACGAAATAGCGTTCATACTGTGCCTACCAAACGCTATAAATGCGAAGCGTTCGAATTTAATAGGTCGATATAAAGGAGATTGAGTATGACAAAAATATAATTGTAGTGACTGTAGTATATAATTATATAAATAATATAATAATATAAATTAAAATAAAAATTTTAAAACACGGTTAGAATCTAAAAAATATCGCACAGAACTTCGTTCCTGCCGGGGGTTCCCCCGATCACACAATTTTTATTAGATAAGTAGGTGGGTTTTGTAATTTCATCCGCTTAAAATTTAGACTATTGATATGGCAAGCATTATTTTTTGTTCTTCTTTTTAATATAAATGTTATTGCAAAAATGTACGGCTTAGGCCTGCTGACAACACGTACATAATATGTTTATATATAACGGTTTGTCAGTTTGAAATTTGTTACTTTATACAGATATCGTATCGTATCAAATTACAAATAAGAATATTATAAAGTCATGTGACGAAGTAAAAATTCGATTATTCAAAAAAATCTGTATAGTGCAGTTCAATTTATACAATTTTCGTAGACATGTCGTAGCTTTTCAACATATTCATTTCTGGTGATGTAGCAAGCGTAGCGCTACAGCTGCTTAATGTGCGAATGTATGTAACTAACATTTTGTATTTCAACAATAAGCATTATATGTATATTTAAAAAAAAAACTTTAATATAGATTTAATTTTATTGAAATTATTGAAGTAACCGTTGTCGTTGTTTGTGCAAATATAAAACTTGATATGCATTATATTATATATTTATAAATAAATAAATATTTATTAGATTTATTTCCTAGCTGTTATTTGGTTAACTATAAACATAATTAACAATTTCGTCCAAATTTAGAATCCATTGTTGTCGAAATTAATTTGTAACAAAAAAAAAACGCCATGTAACTTATCAGATACTCGACTTTTGACTTTGACTTTGACATTTAAATTTATTGGCAGTGGTCCGAGTTTGAACCATCGGTTAAGATTCACGTGTTATAGCTACAAGCCCAGCTCGGCTTTTTTATTGAAATATATTTATAATTGAATCAACAGTAAAATCCTACAAGATAATCAATTAATAATATAATATTTATCATATATGCTGTGTCTCCTTATCAAATTTCGTTCACACAGAAAATATTATAATGCAATATTGAATAGGCAAACACACAAGCGCTCTTTATTCCCACACTCTCGTAGTACAATGGGCCGGAAATCCGATACGACCGGAAAGAGTTCCGCTGCAAGACGGACGGCTATATACGTGCTTTCGAGAGAGTGTAAAATAGCCTTCCTTTCTTTGGGTTTCTTCTCATCAAAGGTCTTATAATCGCTTTTTAATCGTCATGTTATAGCTACTAAAATTGCGTGAGTAGTGAAAGAGTTTTTTTGGTAAGATATGTAGGAGAATTCGTTCTAAAGATTTCGCAGCTAATTAAGAGGGATTAGCCAACTGCAGGACATATTAAAGTACACGAGTGTGCGAAAACACACTCTCGACGATGACAATCACGACCCGTAACAGTTCAGCCGCCTGAAGGACGGCTTTATGTGCTTTTCGCGACACGAAAGTTTACCCACTCCCAATTTCGAATTTGCTCGGACCTGGGCTATAACGTCGTTACTCTAGTGGCTAGATATAAGATCGCAGATTCCGAGGTCCACGTTCAGAGAATAAGGATTGAGATTCAACAAAGTAATACTACTAACATTATTGCCACTAACTTATTTAAGTCCACAATGTAAATAATTGTAAAATAACTCTTTTGAAATTTATATTTTATATATCAATTATAATATTATTTTGGTGGTAGAGCTTTGTACAAGCTCGTCTGGGTAGGTACCACCCACTCATCAGATATTCAACCGCAAAACAGCAGTACTTGGTATAATTGTGTTCGAGTGTAAATGACGAGTGAGCCAGTGTAATTACAGGCACTGAGGACATATTATCTTAGTTCCCAAGGTTGATGGCACATTGGCGATGTAAGCGGTGGTTAACATAACTTACTATACCAATGTTTATGGGCGTTGATGATCACTTACCATCAGGTGGCCCATACGCTCGTCCACCTAACTATACTATAAAAAAAAATTAGTAACATTTTGACATAACTTTCTAATAATTATTATGATTATATAAAATGCTTATAAAATATATTTCATTTACAAATATATGTCGCGTTATAAAACCACGTATTATACGACGACACAAAATCTTTTTCACTCAAATGTTTATTAAAGAGCTTTGAAGTAAAACGTTTGCTCTTAGTTAAAAATTCACGAGACGCTGGCGAGCTGGAGGCGTCTAATAAAAGTGATGTATGAGAAGATACTAAGATGAGATTCTGAATAAGTATTTTCATGTATATTTTTTGTGAAAGTTGTTAGCTTAGAATGCTTAAACGAAATGATTGTCGCGTTGAATATTTTATTTTTATGTGTGTAATAAAAAAAAAATGTTATTACGATATAACGTCAAATGCAAACTAATACGGTAACAGCCTGTGAATGTCCCACTGCTGAGCTGTGGCGTCTTCTCCTCTTTTGAGGAGAAGGTATGGAACTTATTCCACCACGCTGCTCCAATGCGGGTTGGTGGAATACACATGTGACAGAGTTTCAGTGAAATTTGACACATGAAGGTTTCCTCAGGAGGTTTTCCTTCACCGTCAAGCACGAGATGAATTACGATCACAAATTAAGCACATGAAATTCAGTGGTGCTTGCGTGGTTTGAAACCACGATCATCGGTTAAGATTCACGCGTTCATACCACTGGGCCATCTCGGCTTCGCAAACTAATATTTATAATGAAAATGCATATATCTATATATCCTTATCATTTTTTAAAACCTGAAATGTCGATTGTAATGAACATGCAACAATTAAAGTTATGATACACCAAAGATACAGAAAACACGTGAAGAATGACAGACAGATACTGAAGTAATACATATGAAAAAAATGTGATTGATTGTCCAAGCTACATTCAACGTACGATATTTGATAGGTTGAATCATGGATGCCGATTCCGTATAACGAACTTTATCTTATTCTCAAACATACACAAAATTGTATATTTTCTACCACACAAAGTATCTACAAAACATTGACGATTTTTCGATTCTCTTGAGGCAAGAATATCTTATAAGGGATTATTTCTTTTATGAAAAAATATATAACAAATAAACAAAAGAAAACATGAAGCTTATAAATAGGCAGTATTAGCAGACGTAGTATTTTCTCCTGGCTAAAGAAAAGTGAATAAAAATAAAATTGTATTGAGTTTATTTTATTATATAATACAGACGCAAAGATTACAAGAAAATAGATTTTGCGAAACGTTAATTCTGAATTATTACGCGAACGAAACCAGCCTAACGTATGCCTATATGTTTTAATTAATATCTAATAAAAAAAATTAAAACAAACCATAAATCTTGTATAATACGCCTCTGCCTGTGTTCTTGTTTTATTAATCTTGAGATTTAAATTTGATAGTTTAATATTTAAATTCCTTAAATAGAACGAATATTATTTATATGTTTTGAATATAAAATACTCTCACAGCCGATTCGGCGATGATGTCTCTGTTGTATCAAAAATGCACTATTTCACGGCTTTGTTGAGTTATGAACATGTAATATTTCATCTGGTTTCGTACTCGAATATGCTATCATTCTAAATTTAAAATTTTAAAATTGGCAAAGACCGCCGCTGGCCTCTACCATCAACTATTGAATAATCAGTACTCACTAATGTATTTTATCTATCTTTCTGTTTTTTAAATATATATAATTCACTTTATACCATCAATGATAGACTCATAAAACTATTCAATAGTTATCTTTAAAGACTTTTTCAAAAACCTTCAAAATGAGAGCGTACTCTTTCCTCAAAGGCCGACAACGCACCTGCAAGTCGTCGGATGTTGCAGATGTTCATGGGTGGTAGTCACTGTTCATCAGGTGAGCCTACTGATCGTTTGATCCCTCTTGCATAAAAAAATTGAATATATTTTTTATTATGTATTATACAGGCACACAGCGTTCATTAAAAAAATATTGATATAGCATTGAATAAATACCATGAACGAATGATCTAGTATAATTTTAAAACGACTATACATATAAATAAAATTGAAGTGTATGTCTGTGATTTTAAAATCACTGACTTTTAAAGTTAATATATAAAAGTTAATAAAAATAGCTTTTATTCTTGCCTGTCTGTTTGACTGATGTGCTATTTAATATGGCTATGAATATTTCAAACGTATTTTTTTTACTAGGTAAGCGGACTGACACGTTGTCAACCTGATGTTAAGTGGTCACTCCATGGAAATTGGCATTTTAAGAGCCATATCTAACATCCGCAATAACCCAACCTAGGGAACTAAGATGTTATGTCCCATAGGAACACTGGCTCACTCACCCTTCAACTCGGAACACGACAATACTAAGCTCAGTGGTAAAAATATGATGAGTGAGTGGTACCTACGCAGACGGGTATTTTCCCATAAGTTCATAATTCAAAATAACGCAGGTGAAACCGCATTTAATTGCATACCTTGTAAATAATAATTTTATTTGATATTATTTTTCCTTTAATATTTTTTTATGATGAATATTTGAAAAGCGCTGTAGGAAAAATAATAAATCCAATTTAAAAGTTCGTTTGCAATTGAATTTCATTTTATAGAAACGTATTATTCTTTTATAAACTACATTTTTATACACTGATAACGAAATGACATTCCGTTTGAATCGTGCTATTAAACAATGAAAGATTATGTACGTATTTACGGAAAGACTTTTAAGCTCCCCTATATACATAAATATGACAATACAAGTATATAACAGAGGGAATTAGGTATATTTTAATAATATGAGCGAATCAAACGACGGCTGGCAATGCACTAGTTTATTGTTAATATATAGATAGACTAGCGTTTAGCCCGCCGTTTCATTCAATTCCCGTTCCCGTAGGAATACGGGGACAAATGTAGCCTATGTTACTCGCTGTTAATGTAGCTTTTCATTGGTGAAAGAGTTAAAATCGGCTTAGTGGCTTAGGCGTGAAAGCGTAACCAACAAACAAAATCACTTTCGCATTTATAATATTAGTTAGGATTATAAATACATTAAAAATAATTACACTCAAATATATTATAATATGAATCTTCGTCAGCTTATATACATATATCCCTAACAATGGGTATACAAAATTTCGTGATGACCGGTTATGACCAGAATTAATGAATGAATGAACGAATGAACGAATGAATGAATTTACAGCTAATCGGAATGATCTAAGGATTCTAATGAAACAGTAAAAATCTGTTTTAAAGTTTGACTGGCATAGATATTTATAAAAAAAAATTCTGTCCTTCCCAATATTGTTGGAGATGTTTTTAACATTTTGTAGTTTATCTTTTTTATATTGGCCAACAAACATTCAGTAATTTTATACTATTTAAAATATAAAAGAAAATAAGTACATCGAAAATGTCATATTATACACCCATTGCAACGCTCCGTGTGAGTAAGATGTCAACAGCAGGTTGATTTTCTGAACTAATATTCCGATAAAGATTTTAAATTTGCATTTCAGTTCATACGCATAATGTTAATTCCTCTCCTTTTAACATTTTTAAAATGTATATCATTTCTATCGTGATGTAAAGTCTAAGGTAAAATCCGCATTTTTAATTAGAAATATCTGATAGAAAATAAAAACGACAAAGGTAACATTTGCACAATGTTCAATCGAATACAATGGAAAAAAGATTTTGAGTTCTAATCACTTCGAAAATAGGGTGTATAATTGAATAAAACGTTATTTAGCGTTCAACCAAAAACTACGTATATTACTTCAGCACGTACAACGTACGGTTAACATCATCATTATTCTATAATATTATTTTTCATTATACGATTAGTATTTTTTCGTTTTTGTGATTGGATCTTTTTATAAAATATCAATTAATTTGATTGAAAAATAATTTTAAATCATAATATAAATATTATTTATTGTACACCAACGCATCTAAAAATAAAATAAAGGCAAGAAAGATATGCAAAAAACGGACTTATCGCTAAGGCAATCTATTTCAGGTAACCTTTAGGTAAAAGAAAGAAGATAATAAAGACAGAGAAAAGTAGTAAGAACTTGATGGTAGGGCTATGTGCAAACTCATCTGGGTAGGTACCAAAAATTTCAACCAATGTACGAACAAATGTCTCTTAATTTCGTTCGATATACGTAACATTTACATTTTTGAAACCAATCGATATAATATGCGTGCAATTGAAAAAAGCTCGCATTCCTGGTGTGTGCCTTGACTAGTCAAACACGAAGTGTACACGAATGAAATTTCAAGTATCGCTAACATTTTATACATCAATGTGTTCTATCTTTATAGCTGTCAATATTAAAATAACTAACAAACGAGATGACTTTTTTTTTTGGAATGCCTAGTAAATATTTTATTGTGTGTGTGAAAATACTACATAATACATAAAATACATAATAAATTATTACAGCTGGGTGGAGCCCGGTCGCCCAGATACGTGGTATACATATATGCACATATATCATATTTATAATATACTAGCTGTGCCCCGCGGCTTCACCCGCGTATAATTAATAAAAATATAATAAATTATTTTATTAAGGTCCTCCAGACCGATTTCGGCCACGGCGGAAAATCTAGAGAGATTAGCAAACTGCGCAGGAGATATTATAGTGCACAAGTGTGTGCGCAAACACAGGTGCACTCCTCTTTTCATTAGCTCTCATAATCCGATGGGACGGCAATCCGACACGACTGGAAAGAGTTCAGGCGCAGGACCAACGGCTTAACGGGCTTTCCGAGGCACGGGAGTGTACACATAAGGCTGCTGGTAAAGAAATACGTAATTAACGATTTGAAATTAATTTTCATAAGATACCGTAGGGTTTACCTATCTTATATATGCGCTATGTAACATTTGCGCCATCACATGTTCTTTGTGTGTACCAATTTTCATCAAGATTGGGCAAGCCGTTCTTGAGTTATAAGAAGAGATACAGACAGACAGACAGACAGACAAAAATGAAAAAAAAAAGTATAATGTGAATCACTGCATCATAAAACGATTATTTATCACAAAATTAGGTGAAAAAAATGTACAGACAGAACCAATAGATTTATATAGTAGTATAGACAGGACAACATCTGCCAGGTACTGCTAGTATTTTTTTTATATTAATTTTTGGAAGATAAATTAAATTGTGTAAAAAAATGTATTTTTAAGATATATTTAATTTTTAGTTTAATAATAAACAGTTGATAAGATTCAAATGAAAAAATCCCTAATTAGTACAATGTAATAAATAATAAATCAACAGTGTATTTGGCTTTGTATTTTGTTAGAAAAGTAGAGTTTTCCGAATAATCTACATTTCGAAACCGTTGAATAAGAGCCTACATGAATGTAATTTGATAACATAAACTTTGCATAATATTACTTTATTAATTACACACTTTGAAACATAATACACAGGTAACAAAACAAATGGAAAATCAACTCATACGATTCAAGTTAATCTAAAGTAAGCTCGTTTAATTTCAACTCTATTTACTAAGACATAGTGTAGCAACATCTATCTCGTCACACACGAAAACTAAAAAACTGACGTATCCTACATCGCGATATTGAAGTTATCCGAGCGATTGAACATATATACAAGAACCCGACAACAACCGTCGGGCAGTAGCCCACCAGACCACCGACAAACACCTCCCTCGGAGGATCCTCCTTTTTCAATGGTGGATGAGGAACTTTAGACCCGGTTCCTCCCTATCTCCAAACATAAAAACTACTAATAATTATAATCTAATAACACACTAACACAGCATCATCACACAAACATAGAAAAATTAATAAAAAGACATTGTCTATTTAAGCATATCTGTGTGTGTGTGATTACGAGTAGACACGGAGTAAATAACTAGTTTTTAACAATAACAGTAAAATGTAAATGCTGTTTCACGCTCCGGTGCGATAGTGCCGAGAACTGTGCAAATTGAACATTGTAGGAGTATTGTACTGGGATTCCATGAATTCTAGTATTTGGTTCATTTTCACTGAAAATTACGGGCTAAATGTCGATTATTGCAGTATTTTCAATTTTGTTGGATATCACTTCGTATATCAATTTTGAACTGTTGTAAGTTGACTTATGTGATACACTATTTTCATCCGTATATCCTTTATGTGTTATAGTCTAAAATCTTCTATAGATTATTTTAATGGTTCAATTCAAAATGTTATTAACAAAATAAATGAAATATCTTAATGCTATATTATTATTTTTAGTGACTATTTTTGCCTTTGTATTGTATACATAATATGTTTGTGGTTCTGCGTACATATTTTATCTTCTTTTATTTTTATTTTATTTTTTGTAATAATTTTTTTTTTTATAGAAATGTCCTAGTCTCTGTTTAAATTGTAGTTTAATTGCCACTCATTTTGTTAATTTATGATTTAGTTTTGTAATTGACACTTCTTTTTTCATTTGCTCGCAGTATGTATTGTGTACTTTTGGAAACTGTATTTGTCAATGGTTTGACTTTGTATTTTTTTTTTGTTTAAATGTATTTTTTGCTAATGTCAATAATACGGGAGTGATTGTGACAACGAGCCGCAAACGTTGTGAGGGCCGCAAACGCTTCGACGGAGTCTGGATCGGTCGGTGCGAGTCGGCGACACTACAGTTCGGTGCCAGCCGCCGTACAGGCAACACGTCTAGAAACTGTCTTACGACTAATTGCGTATAAAGTATTAATGTGTAATAAAGTCATATTGTGTAATAAAGTGTTACTGTGTAATAGTAAATCGTTTGAGTGATTCTGGATTTGTTATTTGATACCCGTACGCCACATTTAGCCCACACATAATGTCTGATGGTGAGGACATCCGCTCACGTCGGCCCCCTGATCTGACATATTGCTTTGTACTGTTTATTTTCTATACAAAATAAAATAAATAAATAAATAAACAATTATTATACTCAATGTCGCTTATCACTAATTGGTATTGAAGAAAATAAGTTATTGGAGATTATTTTAGTTGACTATAAATCATTTAATTTTGTACAAACATTTTTATTGGCTTTTAATTATGAGGATTGGGCTTGTTTTGAAAAAAACATTTCTGGCAATTTACGCTGATGAATGTGTTTTTTTTTTTGAGTTGCAATAATATTTTTATAATTTTCCTATTTTTTCCCATGGCTTTTCTTATAATTGTTATTAATGCAAACTTGTGTGTTTTAACGTTTTCAAGTTCTAATAGCTGGCTGAATATATCATGACATAAAACAAGGTATGGATTACAAAAAAAAAAAACTAAACGAACTGTGCGCGTAGCTAGATAAATATGACAGTTATTGAAAACGTTTCTTTTTTTATAATTTAATACCCTTTGTTTAACTTGATCGCCATTTTTATTAAATTTTCTGAAGTTCAAAGTTCAAGGCAAATACAATATCTGAAAAGAAATGAAAAACATATTAAGGTTCTTATGTAAAGTTACGAACTTTGAAATGTATGCCTACATCTGTATGTTGAATGATTTATGATATTATATAAAAACTCATGTGTTCGCTGTCATATACATTTTTATTCATGATGCTAAGAAGTAAAATATTTCAAAGTAAGTAAGTACCAATTCTATAGCAATAGCCTTTGATCAATAATGTACTAGATTACCAGTACACTTCAAAAACGGCCTGAAAAATAACAGCACAAATTCGATTGTGTGCTTATTTCAAATTAGTATGGTCCAATCATAACCAACGTTAAGACGTCGAAATTTGTGGAAATCACCACCGCAATGGCGTAAGTAAAATGTTGTGTCTGTAATTATCTGCTTTCTTGCTATCGAAATAAAGTTCAATTTGGAACAAAATAAATTGTACATTTCTTATCTCTTTCGGTCATTCATGACGTAAGATCGTAGGTGAATGTTAATACAATCTAAACCGCTCTATTGCTCGGGAACAAGGTATAGTTTAGGTTGAAATTATTAAACCTTTACATCGTTTTCTTCATTTTATGGTATAGTCAGTCGGAGCTACATTTGCTTATTGTTTTAATTCGTGAAGCGTTATCTAGTAGTATCGAAGGCAATAGCTCTTGTATGTCCAATTAAAAGTATAAAATATATCAAATCAAAACATACTTGGAATCGTTATTTTACAAAAGTAAATTTAATTGAAAGCTTATAGTCATAATTTCTGAAACATTTTTTACAAACATATTATTATATTGTATAATTTTTTTATAGAATAGGTGGACAAACATTTGGGATTCCTGATGGTAAGTGGTCACCAATGCCCATAGACATTGGCATTGTAAGAAATGTTATCCATCGCTTACATCGCCCATGCGCCACCAACCTTGGGAACTACGATGCTATGTACCTTGTGCCTGTAATTACACTGGCTCATTCACCCTTCAAACCGGAACACAACAATACCAATTACTACTCTTTTGCGGTAGAATATCTGATGAGTGGGTGGTACTTGCCTAGGCGAGCTTACACAAAGCCGTCTGCCAAGCCGAGCCGCAACCAAGTAAATTATACACATCTCTGTTTTATGTAATATTCAATGCAGTATCTATTTTATGTATTATTATTATTAGTATTTTACATATTGTGTTCCTCTGCGTAAAAATTTGGTAGATACTTGCCTTTCACGCCGCAGGTCGTGGATTCGATGCTCACCCAGGATAGACATTTGTGTGCATGGACATGTCTGTTTGTTCTGAGTCTGGGTGTAATTATAAAAGAAGTATGTATTTACAAAAGAAATATTACTATCACTGTTTTAACCAAAAAATATTTGTTATTCATTGTATTATATATTGAACTAATATAATATGTTTTGTTAATATGAGCGCAATACAGAATAAATAACATAAGTGTGACCTTAATAACATTAAGGTATCCAAGTGTGAAAGAGATCAGAGCAAAATCGATATTTGCAGGCTTGTAACCATCTGCCTCCCTTTATAACAATACACGAAAATACGACCAACGTTATATCTCAACAACTAACATAGGATTTGAAAGCCTTTCCAAAATTATAAATGTATAGAGACATGTAACATTTGAGTGAAATGAAACTGACCCTAAAGGACTTAATTGGTGTTAAGAGCTTACTGTAAGCTTAGCTCAAAATGTAGTGTTGTTGTGTTCCGGTTTGTATGGTAAGTCAGTGTAATTACACAAGATACATAACATCTTGGTTTCCAAGGTTGGTGGTGTATTGGTAATGTAAGGAATGAACATTTCTTACAGTGCCAATGTAAATACGGACAGTGGTGACCACTTACCATCAGGTAAACAACACAAAAGTTATAGAAACTAAAAAGCCTTACATGTGATTTATATAAAAATTCTTGTGTACGTAATTTCTTCCTTCATTTAGTTACAGTTTTATTGGTCTAACTTTTATTATACATTTCATTACCTCTACGGAATACCCGTTTTTACTACCGCAAAGGTGACTAACCCAGGTTACAATCCATGATACTGGACCAATATTAATAATAGTTAGCAGCTCTGGTTTTTGATAGCGTCTATGCCTCTATATTCAGAATCGTCGATCTCAGCCGATGACATAATAGGCGACAAATGAATATTCAGATGAAGGTAGTATTATTTAATCTAACTTTGACTTACATTTCAAAAACTAAGGATTTGACAGGACTAAAAACAGCATATATCTTTTATCACGTGTTTAGTATAAAAAACTTTTTAAAGTCCTATCGAATTAAGTTAGTTAAGTGTATTCCGAGTTTATCTAATAATGGTTTTACTGTCATGTATAATATAATTATGTTTATACATATCTTATAATATTAAACACCACATTCACCATTCTGACTACATTCTAAGCTAACGTAAGTTCTCGCAGGATTAAATCCTTTAAATCCCTTAAATCGTTAGTGTCATTGAACGTGGGTCACTTTTCTCAGTTGATCTAAAGTCCAGCGAGAAACGATTTAGAAAAATAAGATATATGAGACCAATAACTAGATACCTTTAAAGTTCAATATACAAAAATGAACTTCATAATTATACAGTAACAGCCTGTGAATATCCCACTGCTGGGTTAAGGCCACTTCTCCTCTTTTTGAGGAGAAGGTTTGGAGCTTAATCCACCACGCTGCTCCAATGCGGGTTGGTGGATTAAGCACATGTGACAGAATTTCAGTGAAATTTGACACATGCAGGTTTCCCCACGATGTTTTCCTTCACCGTCAAGCACGAGATGAATTATAATCACAAATTAAGTACATGAAATTCAGTGGTGCTTGCCCGGGTTTGAACCCACGATCATCGGTTAAGATTCACGCGATCTTACCACTGGGCCATCTCGGCCTCATATTGTATACAAAACATTGAATTCAAAATCCAACTTGAATTACAATTTAAATGTTTTAATTATGTTTAAAATATCGGTGTCCGCTTAAAATATATGACACCGATTAAAAGGAGAAACAAATTAATTTGTATTGTTTTACGTAATGCTACATTAATTGCAATCATTAAAACGAACAGCGTTTCGTTAAGTGAAACACAGTGTTGGTAAACAGAGTACGCCGTGTCAAAAATCAAATTGAATCGCGTCATTAAATCAGTTATAACAAAAGAATGGAAAATGAGACTTTAATTTTAATTGTTCACAGTCATTGAGTGAACGAGATAACTATTGTACACTCATTATTATTGCATTATTTGTACTGTTAAAAATCTATGTATATGAGCAGAGTTATTTGAATGATTACCCACATTTATTTACCACCAAAGTGCAATTTGTTAAGTTTCTGTGTTCCAGTTTTAAGAGTAAGTTCGATGGCTGTGTAAGAGTGGCTTATACTTCTTGCAGTTTGTACAGACGATGATTGTCACTTACATTGTATTTTTGCTAATTACGTAATGCAGTACAATTAATATTACAGAAAGATAACATTATATATAAGATAAAAAAAAAGATTAATAATCTCTAACAAAACAGCGTTATCATTAGTGAAAAATCAACTATTTCCTGGAAATAGTAATATAA
The DNA here is from genome assembly GCA_905220585.2 of Nymphalis polychloros. Classification (NCBI taxonomy): domain Eukaryota; kingdom Metazoa; phylum Arthropoda; class Insecta; order Lepidoptera; family Nymphalidae; genus Nymphalis; species Nymphalis polychloros. The sequence continues at coordinate 1,386,520 of HG992264.1, read as the reverse complement.
AATGTAAAATCTATACTACTATATAAATCTATTGGTTCTGTCAGTGCATTCTCATTTCTCTGTCATTTTTTTCACCTAATTTTGTGATTAATAATCGTTTTATGATGCAGTGATTCACATTATACTATTTTTTTCATTTTTGTCTGTCTGTCTGTCTGTATGTCTTCTTATAACTCAAGAATGGCTGGACCAATCTTGATGAAAATTGGTACACACAAATAACATGTGATGGCGCAAATGTCAGGTCATATATAAGATCGGTAAACCCTACGGTATCTTATGAAAATTAATTTCAAATCGTTAATTACGTATTTCTTTACCAGTATCCACATATGTGTGTGTGTGTATGTGCGTGCGCGTGTGTGTTATTATAGTAATAAAATAATTTATAATATTTTTATTAATTACACGCGGGTGAAGCCTCGGTGCACAGCTAGTTAGTAATATAAAATTTTCTCATGCAAAGTAGCAGTATTGCGTTTCCGATAATAATAATAATATGCATATAAGACATAACGATCCACAGCGGTGTTGCTATTTTTGTATAACATTTTACTTTTTCTCTTTTTATATTCACGATATATTTTATCTCATTCTCATATACGTTTGACTGCCTCGTTGGTCTAGTGGCTAGATATAAGGCCGCATATCTGGTAGTCCTGGGTTGAATTCCCATTGTTATTGGGTTTTTCTGTCAGAAAATCTCTCTTGAGATTGGCCGCGATGACCGAAAAATTTATATTTGTAACATTATATTGTGTTTAAATTTTCTTACTCAATAAGTTTTTTTTTTTTTAAATGTTGTAACTGTTTATTTATATATTATAACTTTTAAGTATTAGCGATAGGGTAGAATATTCATTAACAGCCCGTAAAATTAAAATTGTATTCCTGCCGTGCCAAATAACATCCTAAGTACAATTACACTTTATTTAGTAACTTCAGCGTATCATTATTATTAGCCCTGATCATAATATTCTATTGCCTGCAGAACAAAACAATTATTATAATTATTGTATTATCATAACCTACTTACAACTGTTATGTTCAGAATTAATCAACTGAATCCTATATAGTTCAAAGCCTATCCAATTTACCACAGCCACAGATCATTTGATCTGTGACGTGCGTTGCTTTGTGCATTAATCTAAGCCAAATCAGGTATAGCTAAGTTTGACTTTCTTGTACCTCATTCTTAATAACTGATGCATTATTAATTAATTTATCAATGGCTATCAGCAGTGACTACACTTACACATGTAAAAAAGCACTTTCAGACTTAACATGTGACTCTTCAAAATTGCTAACTATTACTATGAAAATCGGTTAAATAAATATTAATAACATTGGAAATGAAGCAATAAAATATTGTAGGTAATTAAGTGTGCTTTAATTTCATTTATCACGTGCATAACATATAACAAAATAACAAAATTTAAATAAAAAAACAATAAATAGTAATGAATTAAAAATTTTAATTGAATAATAAGAATAACATTAAATCTATAAAATATATAGAATTAAATCAGTTGACTTTACCATGGATAAAGTGACATGAGCTGAACAGATTTAAGGAATAATGGATATTACAGCAATTAACATTCGAATGAGAGTAGAGTAGTAGTTATGTCAAGTATTAGAACCTAAGACATAGAATAATAACGCTTAGGAGTGTAGGCCCAAGCCAATTGAAGTTATTCAATTTCACCCGAATAGGTTCAATACATTTGACGTTACGATAAAGTGTCATAGTAAACATCTCGCGCAATTTATTAAAACATGTCTAACTGTGTAGTAAATGAGTATCACAACGCTACTCATAGAAAAATAAGGAAAAGAAAATCACATTTCACACGTAAGTACTATTTAGCAACTTATAATTTTAGGTAAATACATTCATCAATATAATTTGTAAACAAAAGACGTCATTACAATTGAAATGTTGTCAGCTATGGAAAATATATTTACCACGATTGCTTAATATTTTAAATAATAAAAATGTAATAAATATTTAAAATCATTATTTTAACTTTTTTAAATTACATATAAAACATTAATACTATTCAAATAATTATAAATATGTTTTTTTATATTATTGAATAGGTAAATAAAAAAAAAGTGATCATTATAATAATAAAAGCTAAAATTAAATTAATAATATTGCAATATATAATTATAATACTTTTACAAACAAACAATATCAATTTCCTCGCTTTATGGGAGAAATGTGTATTCACTTGCAACATAATTCGCTCGTATGTGTGCGTGTCGGTGAATGTTATTACGTGACACTACGCGCTCATTAATTCAAAAGATACTTCAATTTTGAGCGGAACCTTATATGACACTATCCTTCTAAGCGTTATTATTCTATGACTTAATTGTAAGACATACACGGCCTATGATGCATAATTTTCATTATACTGGTAAAATTATAAACCAATATTATCACAGCACATTTTATTTACACCGTGCAAAAGGTTTAATGCTAAAGCCGATTTCTACAATAGTGCAGTAAACGTCGTTTGTAGGTGTTCAAAAGGAAAAATAAATGTTTTATTCATTTTAAAAATTATTACATAAATAGAACCGACACACGATACCTAATAACCACTTCACGGGTCGGACACGAATTTTGTTACACGCTGTATATAAAAAGGCAGAAGCAAAACCGTTCGCTACCTTTTTCTTCGCTGTATGTCAACCAGTTTTCATTTCTCTTTATTAATCTATTGAAGAGTTTCATTGTTAATAAAAATCTTTAAATTAAGGTAGAATAAAATCGATGGCAGCAAAGTCGATACGGACATCTACAAAAAGCAACTTTTAAGGAGAGCAATTCTTGTGAAAAATAGTAACCATTTTGAGATTTATGTACCGATTAACATGAAATTTTCCGTGATGATTTAAAATAACATTTTTTATTTATTGTATATCAAGTTTTTATGTATTGTATATCAAAATGTTCGTGACATGCAAATTAATACATAAAGTTTACCTCAAATGATTGTTGTCGAAATTTATTGAGTCACTACAAGTTGATGCAAAGATATATAAAGACGTAATATGGAATTAAAGTTGTACCTGTAACAGCCTGTGAATGTCCCACTGCTGGCCTCGTCTCCTTTTTTTTGAGGAGAATTTTTGAGCTTATTCCACCACGCTGCTCCAATGCGGGTTGGTGGAATACAAATGTGGCAGAATTTCAGTGAAATTAGACACATGCAAGTTCTCACGATGTTTGCCTTCATCCTCAAGCACGAGATGAATTATAAACAAAAATTAAGCACATGAAAATTCAGTGGTCTTTGGCCGGTTTGAACCCAAGATCATCGGGGTTAAGATTCACGCATTCTAGTCACTGGGCCTTCTCGGCTTCAATATGGAATTAAAAGTAAGATAAAAAATAATGTATTCTAATAGCTTGATAATTATAAAACGGTAAATGTAATATCGATGGCAAATAGAAATTATCCCATGGCAATATTTATTTTATAAAACGTATACATTATTTTCAGATGCAGATCCAATCATCAAAATGAAAATACTATATACGTTATTTGTAAATACGTGAGAGATTTATATAATACGCTGTTTAGTTAAGCTTATTTTTTTTTATCATGATCACGTCTTATAAATCGATGAACGCCGGCTGCACGCACGAAAAAGCACGACTCATTGTCACGTTCCGCCTGAATCGACCGTGCAAGCGAGAGCGCGGAAAAAGCGATATAGAGGCACGATCGGCCTAAGCGGTCGGCTTGTGACGCATCTATCTCTCTTCCACTTTATCGGCCGATGCGTCCGTGTATTCATCAATGTTTTCTTATGAAGTTATCACATAAAAATATCGTCCGTGAGCCGACTTTACAGATAACCATTTCATTTTTTTTTACGCTTAATAGGCCAGCGTTTGTCCATTGTCTTGCCTGATGTTAAGCATCGACACGGTCTAAGATGTAGCACGCTTGCCTAGAAGATATTGTCTGTTGATTATTTCTCAATCAACAAATTCACCATAATATTTACAATATTGTGATTGGAGTTTTTAATACATCTAAGAATCATGTTATTTAGTATTCCATACATAATTTTCGACGACGAGTACTAGCGACTACCGACTTTGCAAGGGTTGAAGAAGGGTCTACAAAAGGTCGTTTATTTAAATTTTATTTATATATAAATTTAACCAGTATTAATTAACAAGTCTCTAGAAGTCCCACTGCTGGGCTAACGGAATATAGATTATTCAAAGAAAAATAGTTTATTTTTTTTATAAATCCAATTTTTATGGGTTTATTCTAGTAATATATACGTTGAAATTAAGTTGTATATTTCTAGAAGTAAGGAATACTTCAGACAAGATTTTTTTTTTCATATTTTGCCTCGTGATTGTTTTTAGGTAAAACCAAAGAATAATGGGGTAGAGACTAGTAACCTAGAAGGTAATTCTGCTCATATCCTTTATAGATAAATTGAATTAGTTCTTGAATATATTATTATGGTTAGCGATGTAAAAATATTCAATTGTACATTGCTAATGGTTAAGCGTAAAATTGTTTTTGAATAAATGCGTAATATTGAACTGCGCCGACTAACTGTTGGTTTGAAATAGGCCTTAAACGAGCAATTAAGTCGAGCACCGACACAGAAAATTAATTCTGACGACGATCAAGAATACGCTCGAGTAACTAACTAGCGTCCATTGATATTTAATAAAAAAAAGAAAAATTGTTTAACATTTAAAAAACAAATAATAATTTTACATAAAGAAGAAAGTATCGTTTTATTTTGACTTATAATATTTCAATACATTTATAGAACGTATTTTAACTTTAAGTGATATAATAATTATTGAATTTTGATACAAATCAAAATAGTATCGAATAATATGATATAATTTTCGTAAAAAAATATAATAAATAAATGGTAACGCCTGTTTGAAGAAAGGAGCAAAACAAGGAGACTATAAATAAACAGCCTAAGGCCAACACGGCCGTCTACAACAATTTTGACAATTCGGAGGAAACGCCATAGTCTCATCTAAGCTGCTTTTCAGTCAACGTCTTGTACATCTTCTGCCCACACAAACGTTTCATTTTACGCATTAAAAAGTAAAACTCATACAGTAAATTTTATTACAAAGTAAAATTACTTGAAAAGAAAAATTAAAATATTGTTGTTAATAAAAATAAAATATACAAACGTGCACAATCCTAAAATAACAAAAAAAGGTATTATATATCTATATATATAAAAGTCTCGTGTTACAGTTTTACCGCCTTATTCATAAACATTATTTAACTGGTGATTAGTTAAACAATATTTTGTCTTCTTCTTTCGTATGTCAAATCAATAATGACAGAAAGAGACAAATCAGTGTTTAGCTAAACAGTAACTAAGCAACGTTTATGAATAAGGCCGTTAGTGTTTATACTCCTCCGAAGCGGCTTGACCGATTTTGATGAAATTTTATATGTATATTCTGTAGGTATGAAAATAGGTTTATAACTAATTTTTATACCCCTAACTGTTAAGGGTGGCTCACACCAAAAAAATTTTTTTCATTTTTTGGACAAATTATTTTATATTTATTTTTTTATTATGTGGCATTAAAAATACATACAACTCTAAATTTTCACCCTTCTACCATCAACCCCCTATTTTTTAATAGTGATATTAGTAATTCAATCATTTTCAACGTCGGTCGATAACTGGATCAATTAACACTTGATCTGTTATCCCCGTCAGGGGTCTATTGGTGTCACTTCTCACCATGTAAGCAGCACGGAGTAGGGATGGGAGCGTTCTCCTGTCTCTCTTGCAATAAGCTGTATCTCATTTCTTACACAGTTTACGGAAAAATTTCGGCCATTATTATTGTATGTTCATCGATCGCAGTAGTAACGTTTACAATTATCATTTCCGTATAATTCTCAACTAAATTTATTATAAATTTGCAGTGCTGTAATTATTATTAATATTAAGAGTATTTTTACTGTATTATTGTTAAGGAAAATATTGTGAAAGGTAAGTTAAATAACAAAAATGTGTGTGTACTTATGAACATGCGTTAGACCTATTATAATAAAAAAAAAAAACATAACGGGCCATTTTTTTCAAAGAGGTCTATATCATAGTGTGGGACCATTGTACCACCTTCAGCGATTGTTCTTACTTTTTTATCACACCAAAAAGCGTTGCCCTTCTTAATCAACTCTCCCTTTCACATGTGTATATTTTATGTTATTTTTATTATATTTTCAATGCAAAAATGTAAAATAAGAATTAAAATTGATAAATTTAATTTAATACTTTAGGAAAATAGTAATTTATTCTTATTAAAAAAAATATAAATACTTATTTTTCCCGTACGAAGTCGGGACGGGCAGCTAGTACTAATATATAAAGCTGAAGAGTTTGTTTGTTTGATCCGGCGAACCTCAGGAACTACGGGTCCGAATTTAAAAATTATTTTGTGTTGTATAGTCCTTTTATCGAGGAAGGTTCTAGGATGATTTTTATTCATTATATTTTTATTAATTATACGCGGGTGAAACCGCATGCACAGCTAGTTAAGTATATAGAATAATACAATAGATCTCTGTATAATTATAATTGTTCAATTGATTTAATTGGGCTTCGAATTTCAATAAACTTCTGTTTACTTAATCCACGGTGAAACAATGCTAATTTACCGAACCATTGAATTTCAATCATAACAACCTGAATGGCCTTATAAGAGAACTAATAATTAATGTATTGGTTGTATTCGGAATAAGAGCAAAAAATATTTCCTACGTAATTGCTTTTATTATTATAAAAGGGGCTTATTAATTAAAAATAATGGAAAGTAATCTAAAAAGTTTAGAAATATGTTTCATACCATTATGAAAGTTAACTAAATAATTATGTAATGTTGGCGAAAATATATAAGCTTCGGAGTCTAACTTGCTATAAATTATAATACATAAAGCCACACTGGTGCATTTGACACTTGTATTAAAATTATAAAATCAAATACATATTATTGATAATACATATTTATTGTTGTATTATTTTTGTAGTAAATATGTTAGATGTTTTTGTTTTTATTGTATAGGAGCATTGATAACGAGCATATGGGCCACCTGATACTAAGTGGTCACCAACTCGCCAATGCGCCACCAACCTTGGGAACTAAGATGTTACGTCCCTTGTGCCTCTAGTTACACTAGCTCACTCACCCTTCAAACCGGAACACAACAATACCAAGTACTGCTGTTTTGCGTACTTGGGGTAGAATATCTGATGAGTGGGTGGTACCTATCCAGACGAGCTTGCACAAAGCTCTACCACCGAGTATATGTATGTATTTCTAAGTACAAATGGTTTTCTGATGGCATGAAATTGTGATTAATGTTTGTTAGTTAGTTATTTGGTTGGTAGTTAGTTGGCAAATAATTCTTATAGTACCAATGTATCGATGGCATTTATCTATGGAATAAACTAAGCCATCGGTCAATTAATAAATTATATTATTGCTTTAACAATACAGCAATTCAAGCGCTTTGTTACAAAGTTGGGTGGACAGTTTCATTTGGACAAAGTAGCACAACTGGCATCTCATATGGCGCTGTAGCACGTTTTTAATAAAGATTACCGCTGACCGTGGGTAATTTACAATAAAAGCTAATAACAATGTAAATATTGTACGTGTTTCGTGTGTATATTTCCGTGTGTACGCAAAAATTACTGCTACTAATATAATATACATCTAGGAGACTTCTTAGTCCATACGACAGCGTTGTTAAAAAAAAAGAAGCACACTAATTTAAAACCGCCGCCATCTTGTTAGCGTACATAAAGGTGAAGTAATTAATTCACTATTGGCGCAACCTGTGATTTGTGATATGTTCAAATGTGTTATTTGGATTTAAAGAGTGATTGACATCAATTTGTAAGATTTGTTGTTCTATTTTTGAATAGACCTATTCGAGGTTCGTATAAAATTAGTTTTCACTTCTGGATGCTAAATATATATTCTTTACTGTCCGTTGGAGTTAAAATTAAAGTACTTTCAAATTTTAGTAATTCAAGTTACCTATATGTAATATATGCTTAAAGACATATAATTTTTAATTGTCAAAATAAAAACGTTTTTTCGGGTCGTGCACTTGTTGTACTGTGATATGTTTTTATACGATAGATGTATGTGAGCAACTTCCAATACCTCAAAGGAACTATAATTATAAAGCAAATGTCATTTATATTTATATATTATTTTTAATATTTTGTATACATTATAGTATATAATAATAATTATGTCCGAAATGTCGTATACATACAGTTGACGTTACGTATCTTGGCAACGTCACGGGTCGTTTAAGGGTGCATAATATGTACATCGTAAAGATGACTTTGTGATAGAGGAGGACGGATATATGATATCGTTGTCATCGCGAGAGAGAGATCATTTGAAAGGTCCCATTAAAAACTTCAATTGATAGACTGATTGAAAGTGCATGCAGCGCAATCGATTAACAAAGTTTAAGCAATTTAATAATTTCGCGTATGTATTCGTAAAAAATTACGTATCATCATTTTATATACAGTGGTGGTCGTATAATTAGGAACACTACCAACGGTCCTTGACATTATGTAAGATACTTCACCGCAATCGTTTTTATTTTGAAATTAAACAATAAATAGGACAACAATATGTTCAACGATTTATCATTTATTAGAAAAACAATATAAATCCCATTACACAAGTGCAGTTTCAATATTACATTACGAACAAACATTTAAATCAGTTTTAAGGTATGAACAATAATGGTCAACTAATTAGAAGCAACAACAAAAAATATAAAAAACAATATTTTTTTAAGTAGTAGTAATTAGTATTGTTATTTACGAAATAGCTACTATCCACAGCCTACCAATAGTTATAATTAATATTTAGTGGCGTATCCCTTATTTTCAATAACAGCACTGCAACGACGTGGCATTGATTCAATCAATTTCATACATTTTTCTAGGGGGATTGAATTCCATGCTTCAAAAAATGCTTCATATAGTTCGTTTTGACTGGTGTTATATACTGGGTATACGCTGTTCGGTAAAGAAACATTTGACGCTATTGGCCGTGTGTTTAGGGTCATTGTCATGCTGAAAGATCCAGGTGACAGCCAAATTATCGTCCGAGTAAGGAACCAAAGTGCCTCAGGCTAAGCTGCCGCCACCAGCGGTATGCAAACGTCGCGTTTGGCACTATAAGTCAGCAGATTGGGACGGTTTGCGCGATTACTATGCGTCAGTCCCTTGGAAGAAACGTTGCTTCAGTGAGAATGACCCGACAGCTAGCGCCGCTGCTATTGCTGATGAGATCCTGTTGGGGATGGAATACTACATTCCTAACTCGGATCTCATCAGTAAGGGCATGCGTAACCGTTGGTTCACTCACGAATGTGCTGATGCTGTGTCATCCAAGCAGGCGGCATATCGCGCGTGGATCAATGGCTGCGTTAGCTGGGCATCTAACATTGACTCGCTGAACGCAACCTATAACAAAAACTCCAAGCGTGAAGAGGCATCTTGCGGGCCGGCAAGGCGGGGGCGGCTAGTGCAAATCATTCTTCCTGACTGCACTAGCCGTCGTCGCGTTTGGGCTCAACTACCACTTACAATCAGTTGGAGAAGAGTTATTTGCCCTCCCGGGTAATATCACGCCTCGTTTGAAGGAACCCAGGTCATAAGAGGATGGGAACAAGTGTGATGGTAAAGAATTCCATGTTTTGGAGGTGCGACAAAGAAAAGAGATGCCAAATTTCTTCGTGCGCGATGGAATTGATGTCACAGTTAGGTGGTGACATCAAGAGCCAGCACGCGTAGACTTGTGAAGGAATGGGGAAGCAGGAATGAGGGAGAATAATTCCTCTGAGCACTCGCCGTGATACAGTCGATAGAAAGTGCTCACTGCCGCTATCTCTCGACGCAATTGTAAAGGCTCGAGGGTGTTGGTGACCTTTACGTCTCCAATAATGTGAACCGCACGTCGCTGCAACCGATCCAAGGCCTTCAGTAAGTACTTAGCAGAGCCATCCCAGAGGTGCGAGCAATATTCGACGCAAGACCGCACCTGTGTTTTATACAACAGGAGCAGTTGTTGTGACGTGAAAAAACGCCGCACCTTGTTCAGGACTCCGAGTTTCCGTGAGGCTGTTTTTATAACTGCCTCGATGATCCCTTGGATTGAGGTCACACCAAACGTCAATCCCCAGCATGGCGGCTTTGCTTTGTATCTCCAGCGTAGTGCCACAGAGGGAGGGAGGAGGGAAAAATTGTGACTTTATAATGATCAATTGCATTAAAAACTTTCTTAACAGAACAATTTAAATGCTCAGCTATTCTTCTGTACGCTCACTTATGATCTATATGTAAATTAACAATGATTTGCCTAGTTGACGCGTCACTACTTTTATTTTTGCTCATTTTGAACAAAATAAAATTCTGATTAAATTTTGAATTGCCGCCAAAATAATAGAAAAAGAAATGTTATTCTCCAATTTCAAAAAAACAACGAGCTATGGATGCTTTTTTTAAATGTTTCTAATTAGACGTCCAAGCGGTCAGTAACAGATAATAAACTGCTACATGAGTAAGACTCATTTTGTAATTAAAAGTAAGATATGTTTTAGATTTTATGCATTTAATGAGTTATTTATTTGAGTGGCTAGATTTAGTAATTCTATTGCATGATTATTAATTATTGAAAGTGTATATTTTTTACGAACATTTGTACGTTGAAGTTATACTTTATTCATAAGAAGTGTTTCTAATTATATGACCACCACTGTAGATGAACTTAAAAGTCAAAACTGTAGAAATATTATAAGATATGATACAAATACATACATATTCCCGAGATAACTTTGGAGGCTTTTTTATTTCAAATATTATTGACTGTCCTAACATTTTTTATTTTTTTATTTTATAGGACGGTAGACGAGCTTATGGGCCACCTGATGGTAAGTGGTCACCATGCCCATAGACAATTGCATTGTAAGAAATATTAACGCTTACATCGCCAACGCGTCACCAACCTTGGAAACTAAGATGTTATGTACCTTATGCTTGTACCTTCAAGCCGGAACACAACAATAAAAAGTACGGCTGTTTTGCGGTAGAATATCTGATGAGCGGATAGTATCTACCCAGACGAGCTTGCACAAAGCTCGACCACCGAGTAATGTTGTGATAACGTCACTTAAGTTAAAAAGTGTGTTCAATTATTGTTTTTCTTTAACAATGTTGCTGTTGTTTATTATTTAATTAATAAAAGGACAAGCTATTGTCCTCAGTTAATAAAAAATATCAACTTTTTCGTTTGCAACACTAAATCCTCTTCTTTTTTTAATTAAATCTGACATGACTTTAGATCAATACATTGGATACCCTTTGTCTCGTAGAATAAATAGTAAAAAACTTCATGGAAATTTTATGGCATCCTCTTTGTGAATGTGAACGTGTCGCTCCAGTGAATAGAAAACGAACCTTAATCACAGATCACTGGTTCAATTCTGGGTAAGTGTTGATTTACATATATATTTTGTTGAATATATTAATATTTCACTTGTGTTTAAGTAAAACAATATAAGGACATTTGAATGTGTCAGATGAAAATCTGAATATTATTTTCATCATAATTTTCTTTTCATATTTGTAGATATTATTTTTTATTGGTAACGTCAACACTAAATCAATCATTCGTAAGTAAGAGATTAGTGTACCTCCTTTTTAGGTAAATCACTCACACCACATGAATACAACTATTTTTTTTAAAAATAGGCTGGCGAGAATATTGGCCACCTGATGGTAAGTGGTCACCAACGCCCATTGACATTGGCATTGTACATTTCTTTAAAAAAAACATCGCCAATATTCCAACAACCTTGGATACTAAGATGTTATGTCCCTTGTGCCTGTAATTACACTGGCTCACTCTCCCTTCAAACCGGAATACAACAATACTAAGTACTGTTATTTTGTGGTAGAATATCTGATGAATGGGTGGTACCTACCCAGATGAGCTTGCACAAAGCTCTATCACCTAGAAAACAAATTTCGCAATAAAAACACTTTAGAGTAACGTTTCGAATATTCAAAAGTTTACCATGAATTATAAATTGTTTTTTATTACGTGAACCTTTCACGTAATAAAAAACAATCAAACGAAGCAAACATTTCCTGTTTCGAACGCCTAGGATTAAAGTTGGTTCAAAACTGAAAATTGTTTTCATTTAAATTCGCAATTCTAACTCATCGAGTTACGTTATTGTTACGTCACGGTTCGTTTTACGAATCTAAATATCAAAACTTTGGTACATAGAATAATTTGTATGTTAATTATTTATTTGTTTATGAAAATGACTATATTTGTATGCGTATTTGAAATAGTTTTCGTTATAATAGTAAACATTAGATCGTTTTGTTTTAAATAACATTTGTCATCGATATTGGACATCTATTTATTTATTTAAATTAGGTTTTCGTATATACTTATAATTATAATAATAATGCCATAATCGAGACGACTTCATTATGAAACTGATCACCATTCAAACCAGCAAATAAGAATAACTAGATAAAAAAATGTGAATATGTCTGGAAATTAAAATGCATGCATGTATGTAAACATACAAATTACTAAACATTCAGTTCAAGTTACAAATTACTTCACTTCTGGATCCTAAATATATTAATAATAATGTCCTCCAGGCCGATTTTTGATCACGGCGGCCAATCTCAAAAGAGATTAGCCAACTGCGCAGAAGATATAATTATAGTGCACAAGTGTGTGTACAAACACAGGTGCACTCATTATTCACTAGCTCTCATAATCTGATGGGACGGCAATCCGACACGACCGGAAAGCTCAGGCGTAGGACCAACAGCTTAACGTGCTTTTCGAGGCACGGGAGTGTACACACTTCCAATTTCCAGACTCCGGGTTGCTACTGAAAATTTTCTGACAGAAAAACCGAATAACTATTTATTGGCCCGACCTGGAAATTGAACCCTAAATATATTATAGCTATGACGATCTCAAAAATACTTTAATTTTATAAAAAATAAATAGCATTATATGCACTGCATGTGAGTGTGCAAATACAGGTGCGCTGTTCATTCCTCACTCTCAAGGTAATCCGACACGCATAAAATTACGTGTTTTTTTTGGTGCTTCCCAGGATTTCCAGTCATATAAGCATGTCAATGAAATCATGCTATCGGACTCTTCGGACTCTTCTTTCTTTCTATTCATTTTTAAGATAGTAAGTAACAGATAATATTGGTGATCATTTTCTCTTTATTCCTTTTTAGCACACATAACAAAACACAAACTTCAAAATTAAAGAATGACAATTTTACCGCTTTCTACTGAGCCGATTTTGGTCGATTAACGGCACAATCGACAACGAATTAAACCATCAATTCAATAAAATATGCCATCTTTCAAACCATGTCAATTATAATTTTTTATTTCCTGTGTTTTGTGTTTGTTATTGATCAACTAAACTCAAGCGGGGCGAATCCGCTGTAATACCGGATCAATAAAACCTTCAAACCGAATGAAAAACATCATATATGAACCTGTCAGTTGCTACATAGGAATCACTTAATCCCATTTGTTAGTAAAAATTCCTTGTCACTGTCACTATACATTTTTATTTATTTATGTATTTAAATCCTTTCTTTGATTTTTAGTAAAAAGTAATTAAATATAATTTTTTTCTTCGAAAACTCTTTAAAGAACTTTTCTTTTGTCTTGAATAAATTTTATCTAAATTTTTTCATCTTCACAAATATTCCATTTGTATACATAAATAAGACGAAGCGTCAAGAAAAAATGTCACATAAAAGAGTTCGTCTCCGTAGCACGTCACGAACGTATTATGAATTATTTTTATCGTGACCCCGAGACTTGTGATACATTTTTAAGGCCTTATACATAGTTTTATTCAGAATAAGTAGAAATCAGGACGAGCAACTGGGTCACCTGTTGGTAACAGGTCTCTACCGTCCGAATACCTTATCATTGAAAGAAATGTTAACCATCGCTTACATCGCCAATGCACCACCAACCTGGGAAACTAAGATGTTATATCCCTTGTGCCTTTAAAATCACTGGCTCACTCACCCTTCAAACCGGAACACAACAATTATTATACCAAATATTGCTGTTTTGCGATAGAAAATCTAATGAGTTGGTGGTATCTACCCAGACGAGCTTGTGCAATGTGATATTCCCTACCAGTGATATTCTTAAGCAGACAGACATGCCAGAGCCAGATACAAATCCAAGAAAAAGTTCAAAAATATTCAAGTGTGAAATTTAAAAGGTGTGTTAAGGTTGTGCTGGAGAATATAACAAGACCGATGTCTTGAGAAGAGATGAGAATGAAATCACCTCCTGGCCAGTCCTAGTAAAAAATATTGGTGTATAATAATACCTACTAGTGGATAGCCCAGTTGTTGAAAGTTGACCATAATTTATTGAAATGTTAAGTATGAATGTAATTAAGGACAAAATCTCTATGAAATCACAGAATTCGCCAAGGTCTTTTTTTATAGAAAAGGTAGGCAAATGGGCCACCTGATGGTAAGTGGTCACCTACGCTCATAGACATTGCCATTGTAAGTGTTAATTTTGTGTGCTGATGAATAATATAAAACAAATGACTTTTATGATTTACCTCCAAAAATATTGTCGTATAATACCTATAATGGTAAAATATGAAGTAAAATAAAATATCCCGCTGATTTTCTTACGCCGTTTCTTTTCGGTGTGTTTATTTCCGAACCGGTGGTAAATTTGTGATAATTTATTATTAGTATATTCCTTTAACTTCAGGCATCATGGCCTATTCATACATAATTATGTACTTATAAACTAACATAATTTTCAAATTTTGACATGACAATTGAAACGCTTTTTAACAGTAGCCCTTAATGTCAATAATATAAATACATACATTTTTTTCAAATTCAAATTTCTTTATTTAATATAGAATAAGCGTTACACTTGCTTATTGATCGTCATAAATCTACCACCGGTTCGGAAATAAACACCTCAGACCTGAGCAGAACCGGCGAAAGAACTCAGCGATTTTTTTTTTAGCTTATTCTTTACAATTATATATTCAAAAATATATACAGACGTATCTTATATAAATATTAAAGTATACATAGATAATGTTATCATAAAAGAGGCGTGCTAAAAGAAACCGTGTCAGACTTAAGACGATGTCACGTGAGCTGTCATTGTTGTGACATTCATGAACAACGACATCATATTTGTGAAAATTAAAATAAAGGTGATGTCAGAGGAGAACTCGGTTTGGTGATAATACGAAATTCGCGGAAGGTTTTATCATGATAAATTTGAATATAAATGATATTGCATATAATAAAATACTTGCCATACGAATAAGCATATAATGTATGATGTGATTGATCTGTTACCAGCTCAAAATGTACAAGATTATATACCGCAACTATACCCGCGTGTGAGAACGTGAGATATGTGTTAGGTAGCCTATGTCTTAAATCAGGATGAAAGCTATTTCTATTTGAAATTTCATCAAATCATAATTCATCCATCCTCACAGACTTTCACGCTTATAATTATGATTTATACATTATCACAAGTGACGTGAAATAAATGCTTGAATTAATTACTAAGGATTTTCAAATAATAATCGTTCGATTAATACTTAATCACGAAGATAACTAAAATTCGTATAGCCTGTGTATTATTACATATGTATATAATAATGCGCAAAATATAATAATATAATAGCTGCTGGACTGTAGTCTGCTAAGATTTAGAGCTTAATCTTGCTTATGTTTCCATTGACATTGACTTTTTATACAAATTTAATGGCAATTAAGCCCGCGACCATTCGTTAAGACCTAAACCTCTGCGTTGTTGCGTTGTGTAAGGTAAGTTACTTACATTAATTACAAAATCTTAATTTCGTCGCAAGTATACAATTCCTCGAAGAAAATTCAATACAAAGCATAAATTTAATGAAATAATTTAAGGCACCTTTAATATTATCCTATTATCCATAGCTCCTTGAATAAATTCAAATGAGACAAGATACACACTTTGAAAACATTTTCCAAAGATAACTATATAACATAGAAAAAACCTATAAATATACTAAATAATCTTAATTGATCTATTGAATTTTCTTTCTTATTCTTCTTTCTGGGTCATAATTATTATCTGGGTCTACGTCAGTGCTCTAGTGGCTAGCTTGTGCGACTGCAGATAATTAGGTCAGAGATCCCAGGTCAGGCCATTAAAAGTAATTGAGTTTTTCCCACAAGAAATTCTCCGTAACAGTCCGGAGTCACACTTCTCGTCGAAAAGTATCTTAATGTGTAATATATTATATTGTGCCATTCCAGTTGCCTGATTTTAAAGTGAGGATATAGAGACTACCCTTGTGTTTACATACAATTTGGTTCTAATTCGATCAACGGTCGATGACAGTCGAAGACGCAATATTCGACAAATGAACGTATATCACTTCGCAATAATAAAATGGAAAGGCTGATATAAATTTTTCTGAAGTTGTGTCAATTGAATACAATTTAAATTTACTATCTGAAATTTGATAGAAAAACTAGCTGTGCCCAGCGGCTTCACCCGCGTATAATCAATAAAAATATAATAAAATATTTTATTACTATAATAACACACACACACACATGGCTACTGGTAAAGAAATGCGTAACTAAATATTTGAAATTAATTTTCATAAGATACCGTAGGGTTTACCGATCTTTTATATGGCCTATCAATTGCCCATCACATGTTCTTTGTATGTACTAATTTTCATCAAGATTGGTCAAGCCGTTCTTGAGTTATAAGAAGACATACAGACAGACATACAGACAGAAAAAAATAGTATAATGTGAATCACTGCATCATAAAACGATTATTTATCACAAAATTAGGTGAAATAAAAAATGTACAGACAGAGCCAATAGATTTATATAGTAGTATAGATATAAAATTTGTTCGGCCGGTAAAAAATGTATACTGGATATGCTAAACGGCCATATTTCATACACGATTCAATGTTTGGTACCATTTAATATTATGACTATTAGCTCCTTAGGCTTATATCTCGCTCTTGGGAAATCACAAGAGTGTCTACAAGTAATATTTGTCTATGCTTTGATAAAACACACAATTTTCTTTAGTATCTGTCGTAATCTCATACTATAGTTTCTCGAATGAATCTTATTTGTATTTTTTTAAATCGAGACCTGATGATAAATTTTACTGTCGTATAATATGCTCGGTGGCAAATGCTTCATGTAAAAATCATTCCTTAAAATGTCAAAGTTCTAGCAATCTTCACTCTAAACACAGGTACACTCACTATTCCCTAGCATAATCCGATGGGACGGCAATCCGAGAGGACCGGAAAGAGTTCAGGCGCAGGACCAACAGCTTTACGTGCTTTCCGAGGCACGGGAGTGTATACACTTCCAACTTTCCGGGTGGCTACTGAGAATTTTCTGAAAGAAAAACCCAATAACTATTTACTGGCCCGACCTGGGAATTGAACCCAGGGCCACCGGGTCTGCGGCCTTATATCTAGCCACTAGACCAACGAGGCAGTCACTTATAATATGTCATATATGTACCTGGTATCAATATTTTTTTAATTGTCGTTGTTCTAGTTACTTGTTTATATAGGCTACAAAAATTGAGGTCAAAGCTCGAAACGGTCGATTGGAAATTTATTAAGTTCTTCTGTTAAAACATTATACCAGAATTTCGAGGATAGAAGATATTATAGATTTAAAAAAACATGTAGAATGATGCTAGACGTAAAAAAAAATTAGAAAATAGGAATTTTTAATTGTTATTGAGTATTGGAAATGAAAATTTCAATTCATGAAGTCAATTTTAAAATATGTTATTCGTTTAAGCTTTCCACCATGTGATAAGAGCCATTAATCACTTTAATCCTCTAACCAATTTTAAAGAAATGCCCCTAAATCATCATTACCTTTAATAAAATTGTAATATATAATAATAATATCCTGGGACATTATTCACACACGGCCATCTGATCCCAAACTAAGCAGAGCTTGTACTATGGAAACCAGACAACTGATATATTACATATACTACTTTTCTTTTGTAAATACATACTTGTATAGATAATATATAATATTGCAATACAAATTATTTTATTTTCGTAATACCGAAACAAATTCTACCAAATAGTACGGTTTGTCCTGAGCTTACCAACAATCTGTGGTAGCCACACTTGTCATACACAATATCACTTGGTAAATATTAAGGCACATTCTCATTTACTAGAGAAATTGAAGTCATATTTACTCTCAGCGGGATATTCCTCAAGTTAAAATTGCATATAACGCAACTCAACCCAACCTTACATATTTATAGAATCGTTATACTTAATATTTAGGTATTACAAAGATCCGATATAATATATTTTTATTTTACTTCTTAACTTTTCTATTATATCATTCGAATGATAGAATTATTCACTTTAGAATATTGACTGATTTTGAATGCAAGCAAAAAATTGTTCGCTGCGAAACGAATTAAATTTGTACATTGGCTGTTAATATAATAATTACTATTTAGATAATAAAGTAACCTTTCATTTAATAAAAAATAATAATTAAATAACTAATGAAGATATTGTTAGGTGTTCAACTTTTAATACTAAATTCGTGGGTAGATTTATTGTCAGCGCCCTATAAAAGCAGCGCGAGTAACGTACGCGAAGCATTATTCTTCTGCAATTCGGTCGTAGGCGATAGCTCTGTCTGTTTATTATTGATTCCTTTGTTCTATTTTTGTGTGTACATTGTACATATCAATATAAGTTTACTTTATTGTTGTATAGTGGTTTTGATTAATCTTTTTAAGAAACCTATTTCCATTGACATTTCTAAGAATATATTAATGACGCCTTTTCATGGCAAATCAGGAAAGTTGATAAAAAAGCGAATTAAAGTTACTATTAATTAACAGCGTTGGCCCGTGATTTAGTTAGGCAACACATTTGCTATTTATCGATCGATAAACAATGTACATATTATCTTACATATAAGCTTTATCATCATCAAATAGAAGTATATACTTCTTTTTTTTTATTATTGCATAGGTAGGTGGGCGTGCATATGGGCCACCTGATGGTAATTGGTCACCAACGCCCTTAGACATTGGCGTTGTAATAAACGTTAACCATCGCTTACATCGTCAATGCGCCACCAACCTTGGGAACTAAGCTGTTATGTCCCTTGTACCTGTAATTACACTGGCTCACTCACCCTTCAAACCGGAACACAACAATAGCAAGTACTGCTGTTTTGCTGTAGAATATCTGATGAGTGGGCGGTACCTACCCAGACGAGCTTGCACAAAGCTCTACCACCAAGTATAATAACATAATATCTTAGACCATAAGCCAAATTTGAATCCAAAAGCCCTGGATAAATTTTCAATATTAAAATTACAATAAAATTCATGCAAACCATTTTTGAGATCATTCATATTTCGCATTTATGACGTATATACATTTGTATAAACTAATTAATTTATAAATGTTATTTAAGTCAACTATCAAATTGCATTTTTAAAAACTAAGGAGTGAATTAAACACGTCCACCAGACCAGATTTAGATGCTCAGTTTAATTGAATTGAAAATAAATATTTTTTACTGTCTAAACTCTAAATGCTATAATTCGCACGAATTTCTTAGTCAGCTATGCCACACTGTAGATCCAATGATAAATGCAACAATGCACTTTTAGGTTCTTACCGGTAATACTCTTTGTGGCACTGGTTGCATAACTACTTACTTCATATTTCTTTCTAGCCGTTCTTTATTTTCTTCATTACTAAATTGCACCCGTGCAAAGCCGGGGTCGCTACTTAATATTATGAATTTTATACTTATACATACTACCTCGGCAGACGTAGCGTAGGACGCCCTCCGGCTAGGTGGAGTGACGATATACGCAAAGTGGCTGGCAGCGGATGGATATTGAGAGCTGAAGATCGAGCTCAGTGGCGTGCCATTGAAAGGCCTATATCCAACAGTGGACGAAAGGTTGATGATGATGATGATGATGACGATACTACCATCGGTACTTGATTAAGGGTCGATACATTGATGGTTCTGCGAAAATTGGAATATATTTCCATACTATAATATTAATCGAATTTGTGGTGTAGCTTAACTACGGTACAGTAAAGTTAATTCGTTTATTGAGTAATGTAGGCATGACCATGGTTTGCAATTTATTAAATTGTAGTTAATTAATTAATAATAATTTCGTTATTCGAACCATCATGGATTCTGCCCTGTTTCATCATTATTCGCTTGCCTATGGGACTACTTAAGAAAAATTTGATCTAAAACTTTTACAGTCGGCTGTCTATCATGGTACCATACATTTTGTTTGTGTGTTAATTTCTGATATTATTGATGCAGGCGTTTAAGATTTTCAGCTCTTACGACAACCTTGAGGTGAGATTAACTTTTAATCAAACGGTCTCAAATCATATATGCCCAAACTTAACATACCTTAGGATATGACATTGATTTTAAACAATGAATCTTGTAAATCTATAACAAAAATTACATTTAATATACAGACGAAATTTGTTTGAAATTATTTTTAGCAAATAAAGTAAAAGTAAAGTAACAGCCTGTGAATGTCCCACTGCTGGGTTAAAGCCTCTTCTCCTCTTTGTGAGGAGAAGGTTTTGGAGCTTATTCCACCACACTGCATGCGGGTTGGTGGAATACACATGTGACAGAACTTCAATGAAATTTGACACATGCAGCTTTCCTCACAATGTTTTCCTTCACCGTCAAGCACGAGATGAATTATAATCACAAATTAAGCACATGAAATTCAGCGGTGCTTGCCCGGGTTTGAACCTACGATCATCATTTTTAGCAAGGAATAGTTTATTTTAACAATAAATTTAAGAAAATTTCCTCCTGTTTAAGATATTCATTGAAATCTGAATATAATTGTTCATTACGGGACCTTAAATATTACAGCAAAAGTGGGCTATGCATGTAATCTCCTACTAAGTGTCAATTAAGTTTTGTAGACGAAACGAAATGCCACTTAAGTACTCTTATATCCCTCTTAGAGCCGGTTTATGACGTGAGTCCCCATCTTAAATTATAATGACTGCCATTATTCTCAGGCTACTTAGCTGACTTAACTGCTCTTAAATTAGTTAGTTATAACTTAATTACAGTTACTATTTAATTAGTTAATTGTCTAGATTCTGGTAATCATTTTAATAAGGTTCAAGTGTCCCATGATTGTTAAATTATAATTTATTTTAAATATGTATTTTTTATTAAAGAAATAGGATATTATTGTGTCAATAAGTATAATTGTATTTTGATTTTTTTAAAACAGTGGTTTGCGATAGATTCCCAAGGTATGTCGGTGCGGTCTGGTCAGCGTACGTCCGTAATATCACGTAACGTGACAAGCCACCCATTGTGTGCATAAGCATATGTACACTCTGTTGTTCCAGCACTCTAAAACGAGTATTAAGAGTATATACATAGGACGAACTTACTTTTCGAAGCCCAGGACGTAAGCTGACGATTTCCTGTCACTAATCTTCTTGGTATGACGTAACATTTGAACACAGGATATCGGCCTAACAAAATAGCTATTGCACTACACACCACTGTCCACTAAAACAAAGATTATGATCAAACTTAAACAAATGGATGAATAGAAAAAACCTAATTACAGGCACAAGGGACATAACATCTTAGTTCCCAAGGTTGGTGGCGCATTGGCAATGTAAGTGATGGTTAACATTTCTTACAATGCCATTGTCTATGGGCGTTGGTGACCACTTACCATCAGGTGGCACCAATTTTAATCTTTTAGTTTTAATACGAGTGTGCAAGGTAATTTTATTTTCGGTAAGGGGAATAACAGGTTTTTGTCCAGAGTAAATAATACTGTGCATATTTTAATTTTAGTTTCATAACCTAGAAACATAAGTTAATTGTATTTAATCAATTTTTAAATTACATGTCGGAGATCCTATTAGTGATCTTTATTGTTTTTATTTGGAATTTTGATATCTTTAAGGGTTTTTATAGACAGTAATATAAATACATATTTTTTTAACATTATACCTTTCAATGGAGCTAATGCGTTATACGGAAGCATTTATACGTAAATCATCAACAGATTAATGTGGGAACGAAGGGCAAGGTTCACCCTCTATCGTTAAGGAAAATAATTTGGGGTTTATCCGCTTCTAAGCTGCCGGTTTGCGGACGTTTCTCGGATTTTATTCCTTGAGTTGTAGGTTTTTTTTTTTAGACTCCCTCTTTTAATTCGAAGGTTTAACGGTTTGTGGATACACAAATCTATGAAAGGACATGGCCAATTTCTGTATGACGTTTACCACTGGCCAATTTCCATAGGTATCGAATTTAATTCACACCAATGAGTCGTGGCGTTTTATATTCGTGAATATTATGAAATTAAATTGCTATAAATAAAAACAAAAAAACTCGGCATTACAACAGACTGAACGAAAACATTTTCATAAAATCCTTTAATAAGATTGCTGTCAATAACAATAGATTATGATTTTGCTATAAAAAATGTCAAATGTCAAATGGCTTGATGAGTATTTATCTTTCTCTGTGGTCCATTATGGTGGAAGTTGACAAACGGTACTTAAAACTCATCTTGCATTACATAATATTTTGAAATAAAAACTCCCAAGTTCAGAGAGGTTGAAAACTACGTAGTAATTCGTTTTTGCAATTTTTATTGTACACTATATTTACTATCTATGTGTGTTGACTGCCTCGTTGGTCTAATGGCTAGATATAAGGCCGCAGACCCGGTGGTCCTGGGTTCAAGTCCCAGGTCGGGCCGATAAATAGTTATTGGGTTTTTATGTCAGAAAATTCTCAGTAGCAGCACGTAGTCTGGAAGTTGGAAGTGTGTACACTCCCGTCCACGCATCGGAAAGCACATAAAGCCGTTGGTCCTGCGCCGGCTCTTTCCGGTCGTGTCGGATTGCCGTCCCATCGAATTATGAGAGCTAGGGAATAGTGAGTGCACCTGTGTTTGCGCACTATAATATCTCCTGCGCAGTTGGCTAATCTCTCTTGAGATTGGCCGCCGTGACCGAAATCGGTCTGGAGAACATTATTATTATTTATTATTTATGTGTGCATGGAATGTACTTTTTTGGCTACCTTATTTGCATGATAATCATCTGATGAGATTGAATTATCAACATAAATTAACCTCATGAAAATTCCGTTTTGAACACTCAACGGTTAAGATAAACGTGTTCTAGATCTAGCCACTGGGCCGTATCAATGCAATAACACTTGAGGATATTAAAGATTAAAAAATACGACTGTCCTGTGCCCTGTCAAAAAAGTAAAATGTGTAGCAAGTTTCACTTGATATGATATAACGATTCATCATAATTCAGTCATTTAAAAGTGATGGTGGAATAAATTAATTCATATATGAACCCTGAAAACATTACACTCAAGCTATGTAGCATAATAATATATAACAAATGCATGTACATATTATCTGGTGATTGTATTTCTTGACTTTGGTAACATAAACGATCTACAGGCTTTACCATCACTAAAAACATTTTTTTACTGATTTTACCTTCATCTTTTATATAATATATATATTATATATTAAACGAAACTTTTTTTTACCCGCTTTGAGAGGTAAGACCGCTTGCTCTCACCGCTATGCCTCTGCGATCTCCACAGAACCGCCTTATCGTGAGAGCATCCATCCATATGGGTGCACTATACAGTGCCATAGAGCTCGCCACACCAGTGTATAGTCTCTGGCATGGTGATTCTGGCCTTCCCACGTTGGGTAGGATGCGGTCCAAGGTAGCAGCAGCATTAATGTTCTTCGAGCCCAGTTGGACAAAGTGCTGTCCGAAGCTCTTTGGTGTTGGCCATTGAAAAGGGAGGATCCTCCGACCAGACGGGTGTTTGTCTGGTGGGCTACTGCCCGACGGTTGTTGTCGGGTTCTTGTATATATGTTCAATCGCTCGGATAACTTTAATATCGCGATGTAGGGTACGTCAGTTTTTAGTTTTCGTATGTGGCGAGATAGATGTCGCTACATCACTCCCCTCCGAGACCGGAGGTCGATAGCAGGTTGAGTCGTCCATATGTCTTGTGATGTTTGCCGGGCCAGTGGAATGTTCCAGTGAGTCGGAACCAGATGCCGCATAGTTCACGGTGAGTCGGAACTGTCTGCGGTGATGCCCCAGTGAGTCGGGGTGATGCTGCAAATGCTCCAGTGAGTCGGAGTGGTGCAGTGCTGCGTAGTGGCTGGCTGCTGCGTCGACCAGGAGAGAAGTGAGTCTCTGCTTGCTGACCGGCCGAAGTGCAGTGTGCTGTGCCAAAGTCGCTGAGAAGACTGTGGGTGATGACCAGGAATGCGCGTCCGCTGCATGCTGGTGGTCAGGATACCCGTAGTAGTCGTAGATGCTGGCTGGCTGTATAACTCGCTGCTCGAAAGCTTGAGGAAGTGATGATGACGTCACGATGACGTAGTTTTTGCGAAGGCTGCGCTGACGTTCATGCTCGGGGTCACCAGTTTGGTGTTGGCCATTGAAAAGGGAGGATCCTCCGACCAGACGGGTGTTTGTCTGGTGGGCTACTGCCCGACGGTTGTTGTCGGGTTCTTGTATATATGTTCAATCGCTCGGATAACTTTAATATCGCGATGTAGGGTACGTCAGTTTTTAGTTTTCGTATGTGGCGAGATAGATGTCGCTACAGCTCCATCGTCCGTCCCCACGACGGTGATACGTGCTCCTCGAGGGGGGAAACTGGTCTTCCTGACATATGCAAATTTTAAAGATTTTGATTAAAAAATCTCAGACATTTCAGCTCATTTATACTTTAAGGATTTAATAAATAAATTATATTTTACATAATAGTTAAAATGATTTATTTGATATGAGCGAATTATTCAGAAGGATATGAATTTTATTAAGATAAACCTAATACATATTGCTCATCTATGCAAAATAACCCACTTTCTATGAAACCCTCACATGCGGATGATTTAATCCGATTCAGAACTTTTATGAGATAAGGTTAAAGTATTTTTGAAAATGGAACGTTTTTGGTCTACCATAACTGTATCTCTTTATGTTAAAAAGCGATGGTTTAGTGAATGAATAGCTATATATTTATTAAAAACACGTCTACCCTGTCAAAACGAAGTAAAAGGTATAAAAATATAGATCCAGTTTCACTTGATACGATGTAGGCTTCAACATCCGTTCTATTTAAAAGTTATGGTGAAATAAAGCAACTCATATACGTACATATTCATTATTTTGTTATATTAATAGTATTATTGTTTTGTAATTGTTTTTTGGAAAGCTTTATTGTGCTTTTATTTTTTTTTTATATAATTTTATGCTGAGCAAATATTTTGTATCGTTCTTACTGTAATAAGGACCGATTTCGGCCACGGTGGCCAATCTCAAGAGAGATTAGCCAACTGCGCAGGAGATATTATAGTGCATAAGTGTGTGCGCAAACACAGGTGAACTCTCTTTTCCTTAGCTCTCATAATCCGATGGGACGGCAATCCGGCACGACCGGAAAGAGTTCAGGCGCAGGACCAACGGCTTAACGTGCTTTCCGAGGCACGGGAGAGTACACACTTCCACCTTCCAGACTCCGGGCTGCTACTGAGAATTTTCTGACAGAAAAACCCAATAACTATTTATTGGCCCGACCTGGGAATTGAACCCAGGACCACCGGGTCTGCAGCCTAATATCTAGCCACTAGACCAACGAGGCGTTCTTACTGTATTTTATATATGTGATACAATTTCACCTTGGGAATGAAACGATCGCCTCCAGGGTAATTCAAATAAAATAAAAAGTTCTGTCATTGTATAAATTGTCTGTATTGTAAAGATGAGATTTAAAAAAAAACAACGGGTTGCACTCCGGGAGTGCCGGCGGAAGTGAAAACTTGAATATTAACGTTGTGCATTTTTGACATTTTGGAATGATTAGGGAAAAATTTTGCTCGAATTGCTTTAATTATCAGTATAAAAGGACTATCATTTATGTGATAAAATATTATATTCATTTATTGCGCTATCGTACACATACATGACAATTTAGATTATATTAAAAATTTGACATTTCAAAATCCGTCTTACGAATTTTCAATTAGGGTCACGTGACCTGACGCAAGTTTAACATTTTTTCCCATCATAAAAAGTGCACAACGCCGCTTAAGAAGTTTTCACTTCAAAAAAATCTCGCTTAGTTTCTTTCGCCGGTTCTTCTCAGGTCTTAGCTGTTTATTTCCGAACCGGTGGTAGATTTAGGACAATCAATAAGTAAGTATTATATAATCCTTGAATATTGAATAAAAAATTTTGACTTTCGACTTTGATTTATGTCAGTCATCAGAAATTTCAGATTCGAAAAATAAAGACGAAGCTTTGTACAACGTCGAAATAATATTAACAGTATTTTCTAATTTCATAATATTCTGTCTTGTCTCATAGAAAATACTCTTTATTATGGAGATAATAATATTAATTGGTTTTAGATCAAGAATGCGTGATTAACCGCATTGTAACATTTGAAGTGAAATGCAATCAATTTCAATTGTATCTGACTTAAATCCACTCAACGTTTGTTGAGTTATTTCAATACACGAAGGATATGCATAAATTTAATTGGAATTAATTGACTATGTAATTAAAAGGGTTGAATAGAGTAACTACTGATCTGGTTCCGTATAATCGCCATTCTGAATCGGTAGTACATTTATATTTAATTCAATACTGTAACATGGTGCCGCCCTTATGAGCCTACTCGAATAAAGAATTATTTTATTTTATTTTTTATTAAATTTACCCTGTGACTGATTGGGAATCATCATATTACAATCATGGGTATGATCGGAAACGAAACGATTTTTTTTTTTTTTTTTTATTATATAGATTGGCGGACGAGCCCCCTGATGATATGAGGCCCCTGATATGGGCCACCTGATGGAAAGTGGTTACCAATGCCCATAGACAATGGCATTGTAAGAAATGTTAACCATCACTTACATTGCCAATGCGCCACCAACCTTGGGAACTAAGATGTTATGTTCCTTGTGCCTGTAATAACACTGGCTCACTCACCCTTCAAACCGGAATACAACAATACAAAGTACTGCTGTTTTGCGGTAGAATATCTGATGAGTGGGTGGTACCTACCCAGACGAGCTTGCACAAAGCTCTACCACCAAGTATAATACAATAATACTATAACATAAGAGATTGTTTCAATTATTACACATTACACAAAATCCATTTTCTTTTATTTAGTAATGAGTAATATAACCGTCCACATCAGTAATCCAACTCTCATAAGAGCTCGGTCTCTAATCTACATGATACATGACAAAAATGATCTAAATCTCCGAACTTAGTTGATCTTCGAAATGGCTTGTTTTTAAAGGGATCACAAATCCAAGTTAAAACATGGCAAAGAAACCATCCTTAATAATTTCCATAATCGGTCACGGATATTATATAAATATTTTTTTTAATGGATTCATGTGACCTTCTAAGCCGATATCCACAATAGGTCAGTTATTGAAACAAATCAAAAATCCAGGTCAAACTTTTACTAAACCATGAAACCATAGTGATCACGTTCTGATATTTAAAACCGATTCCAATCTATATAATTTAATTACTTCTGTCTGTATTTCTAGAAAAAGATTAACTATATAGGTGTGTATTCTGTCACGCTACTGTTTATTAGGGTGACAGAATAAATAGAGGATTTACCCGTTTATGCGTAGCGGAAATTCATAAGAAGAATTCAGGTTTAATTGTTTAGTTTTCCTTAACTTTTTAATGACTGAGTATTTGCGAGGTTTCAACTTGATACTCAGCTTAAATTAACATTTATTATTCCACTCATAAATTATCTGAAATTAGTTATAAACTCAATGAAACTTCTAGTTGAACTGACCTAACACTTAAGTCTCTGAGGCGTAAATCTTGACTTTATAAGTAAATTAGGTTATCTAGGGAATAGATAAATTATTTCAAAGTGAGAATAGATATTTGATATCAAAAATGTTAGAAATTGTAATTATAGCACTCAAATTATATGGAGACAGATTTATTGGTGGTAAGATTTTGTGCAAGCTCGTCTATATAGGTACCACCCACTAATCAGATATTCTACCGCAAAACAGCAGTACTTGGTATGATTGTGTTCCGGTTTGAAGGGTGAATGAGCACAAGGGGCATAACATCTTAGTTCCCAAGGTTGGTGGCGCATTGGTGATATAAGCGATGGTTAACAATTCTTACAATGCTAATGTCTTTGGGCATTGGTGGCCTATTTGCTCGTCCGCTTACCTATACTATATATATATGTAAAAGATAGAAGTAACACTTTGACGATTCTAGGTCTTCCTAGATTTGGCCATCGGGGTGGTAATGTGAACCTGTAAACATTGATGTTCTAGTTGATGTGTAAACATCTAATCACTCGGTACACGGTAGGGGTAACTAAGACTTCAAGCGTCAGTCGATTAAGCGTAAGATTTCGAACGTCAAATGACGTCAGCGTAAGATGTGTTATTGTAATAATGCGTTAATGTGTGCGTGTGATCCGTACTGTCGGTACACGGTAAGAACTGAGACTGAGAGCTCGCACACACATAAAAAGGTATTTTGCACTCACACCACTTTTTTATATAAATATGTTTGTTTAATAGATTCAAGTGACGTTCTTAGACAATATTCACGATATGTTAGTTTTTATTATGATGGAATGAGACGGCGTTTATTTGTTTTATGGCTCCAGACATACATAAAGTTTGTTTGTAACTGAACTTTATCGACGAAGTTTTATTATATCTATTAAGAAAAAAAGTAATCTATCTTAATTATTAAGTGTTATAAAAGTAAATAGCAAGTCAGAGTAATTAAGACTTGGGATCGATATATATAAAGGAATAACTGACTATCTAACTAACTGACACATTAACGCACAGCCCAAACTACTGCTAGCTGCACTATGAAAATTTGGATACGGGTTCCCAGTAGGTTAGCACAAAGGATTTTTCAACATTTAATCCATAAGATAGTGACAATGATGAAGAGTTTTTGTATCAAAATTTATGAATTAGGTATTTTTAAATTCTGATTTATGAAGCAAGTGAAGCCGCGGGTACGTCACTAGTGTCATATAACGAACGAACTAAACAAATGAATGAACGATATACAAGAATTTAATTTGCTTACAATAATATTTTTCACATAATATGATTTTATTTTATTTCTATTTTATATGTTGAAAATTTTCGCATTGACTTGCAAATTGGTTCTTTTTTGAGAGAAAAATATAAAAAGCACGTTTTTCATATTGAAATCAATTAAAATATTTTAATATAAATTTTCTGAATATTTCATACACTTTTTGCTCTATTCCATGATAATAATAATAATAATAATAATGTCCTCCAGACCGATTTCGGTCACTCAATCAATCTCAAGAGAGATTAGCCAACTGCGCAGGAGATATTATAGTGCACAAGTGTGTGCGCAAACACAGGTGCACTCACTATTCCTTAACGCTCATAATCCGATGGGTCGGTAATCCGATACGACTGGAAAGAGTTCAGGCGCTGGACCAACGGCTTTACACGCTTTCCGAGGCACGGTAGTGTACACACTTCAGACTTCCAGACTCCGGGCTGCTACTGAGAATTTTCTGACAGAAAAACCCAATAACTATTTATTGGCTTATATCTAGCCTCTAGACCAACGAGGCAGTCAGTCTCTCTATTCCATACCTCAGTTAGCACTACCCATCCCTCCACATGTAACCTTAATATTAACATTGTATTGTAACCTTTTCGTACACCTCTGTCTATGCCCAGTAAACTATATGATTACATATTTTTTACTTGTATCTTTTAATGGTTCGGTAAGGGTTGAAATGTGTACGTGTGTTTTATAAATTTTTCTATTATGTTTCTTGTAATCTCTCTACAGACGTGTTGTCTGTGCCTTTGGTGTATGTTTTTATAAGCTTATAGTTTGTTAATATTTATTTTAAGACAGCATCACAAGCAATATTTTTAGATAGCAATTTTTTTTAAATATTTTGTCTACCTTTTCTTTTGTGTTAGTTGTCTCTTGTTGTTGTCAATTTACCTTAATGGGATTCTGGATGCCTTGGTTGGTCTGGATGTTGTTCAGCCAGCTTGTCTGAGGGTATAAATTACCACCCCTTCAAACATTTAAATCGTTTCATACTGCGTTTCTATATTACCAAAAAAAAGTTTTGTCTTATAATATGTCCAGTGTGTTGATGGTCAAGCGGTCAGATCATTACTATAATATATAAATTAAAAATATTAAACTATAATTTGATAATTAATAGTAAGACTATATATATAATATTGTTTTATACAAAATAGAAAAGAATCTAACCAATGATACTAATATTATATTATTAATAACCTTAAAAGATATTTAAAAAAAGAGTGAAACAAGTAAAAATAAATCTTTTATTAAAATTACGATATTTAAAAAAATTGGAAACGTAAAAGTTGTGTTGCTTATGTACATTGCGAAAATTAATTAATTTCATTACACTTAAAGGTAAATGAAATGAGGCGGTTTCATTAAACCCTACATTTAAGTTAAAAGGTTTTACATCTTGTTAGAAGCTCGTTATTAAGCAAAGTATTCATTAAAACTTAATAAAAATATTTTCTTACACTCAATTATTTTACTTTCAACGTTAAAACTCACGTCAGATAATTTAAGCGTTACTTATAATTTAGGATCGTGTGTTAAATATTTTCAGTGATACCATTTCGGAATTTCCGATTTTGGTATCAGAGACAAATATATTATAATAGATAGTGTACAAGTACATAAATATTCTCTTGTACTCTGGTGTACTCCTTTTTTAACTTTTATTTATTCTAAGCTAAAGCTGCTAAATGCTTTCCGACTACCAACTATCTGGGCATCCGATGTCTGGATGCCCATCGGAGAGCTATAAAATTATCAATTTTTTTATCCAAAATTAATAAATGTTAGCCTAACTTCGAACCACGGAATCAGCAGTCTAGTTTCAATATTATAAAATACAACAAAACGAATCTTACATAATTTAAAAATAGATATATTATATTATATATTTGACAATAATAGACATTGGCAATGTAAGTAATACTTCTTATATCGCCAATGTGCTACCAACCGTGGCAACTAATGTTATGTCCCTTGTGAATATAGTGACATCTCACTGACACTTCAAACTGGTACACAATAATGTCAATTGCTCTTTAGGGGTATGTCTAACGAGGCTCGCACAAAGCCTTACCAAGTAAAACTTCACTGTTTAATCGATCTCCATGACAATTAGTTTGAGTATTTATAAACTAGGAAGTCAATGACCTTTTTAAGTTTTAAAATTTATCAGAAACTCGAATGTCGAGAAAATCGGATGTGTAAAATTCATCAAAACTTCACACTACATGAAAAAGGTATAACAAAAACAGTTTATTTTTGTACAATAGTATGTTTATTCTTAGCATTGACAGAAGTCTAATTACCTTCCCAAACTTCCCTAACTTGTCAAAGTGCTTCTAACTTAGCACTATTTATGACCTAAGCGCCATTCCACCCCTGCCAGCCGACAGTAATGTTAATTTGGCAATTTATATCGAAAGTTTGAGGAGATATGTACTTTTGGTAATAAATTTTACTCGCAGCGGCGCACTAATCTAAGCTATCGTTATGTTGAAGTTGAGTTCATGATGGAAAACAGGTGTTTTGTTGATCTGGAACAGAATAAGTTTGTTCTTCTGATCAACTTTTGCTATTCTCGAACTTTTCGGGTCAAGACGAGAATAATATATACATTAACACTTATTTATTGAAAGAAAAAAATTGTTGTTAGTAATTTCTCTTTGATTTTTAAATATAATTTATTATCATTTAGTTTTGTGGGCTAATAAATATAAAATAATTAAAATAACAATATTAGTTGGTCCCTAATCAGATAATCTTTCAAATAGTTTTTGTTCGATGTTCAAAAACTAAGTTTAAGTATGTATGCAACAGCTCTCTTTATAGATCATGTATAATTCACAAAAAAAAAACTTGTGCGTCTCGGGGCGCTCGACAGAAGTGATAATTAATTTATAATTGATAATTAATAAATTAGTACTTGAGAGTTGTTCAATTATTAAAAGTACTATCTGTATACGCTAGATGGCGTTCGGTTGGTAAATCTCAGGTAAAGCAGTCCGCTTCGGTAATAATGGCACCGTAACGTTACGTTACGAAGCGGTTTACCCTCCCATAAGAAGTTATCACTTCAAAATAAATTCAGTATTATTGATTTATTTCATTTGTCATTAAAAGAAAATAAATGTAAATTTAATTTTACTTTAAAAAATTACTTACAGAATAACTTATTAATTTGGTCATGTTTTTTTATGATTTTTTAATTAATCCATAATTTTAAATTCAATAGTTATTTTTTTATTAATTGTTATATTTTTGGAATTGTTTTTTTACTATTTTAGTAACTATCCCAATAATTTGCTTTGAAATGATTTTTGATTTAATTAATTGTGAAGACTGGATTGGTTTGTGATTTTTTGTAATGTGATAATTTTTTTGTGTATCTTATAACTGTTTGTCTTCCTAAATTAAAACAATAGCCATAATCATAATTCTGATAATAATAATATTATATATCGCAGGAGTGAAAATAGATTAGATGTTGGTAAAGCTTTTTAAAATATGTACATCGACATTTACAGATTAAAATAAAATTATCCTAAAAATAATTCTTAAATTCATTCTAAAAGAGCTCATTACATTAAAATTTTATGATATCTTTAATGTGTTAATAAAAAATAATTGGTTATTGACTAAAGATTGATAGAGCAGTAACACGTTAGAGAGGTTCCTCCGCTGGTCAAAGACCTGTTCGGGAGAACGACTCGAGGGTTAATCAAGGTCGTTCCATTAGTACTTAATGCGTATAAAAGGTTTTCACTCAGAACGTTTAATATAGGCTTGCCTAAAGCCCTACCACCAAGGTAAAATATAAAATGAATTATCTATAAAATAAACAATAGCATGTATATAAAGATTTATTTACAGGAATACAATAGGGCAGTAATCCAAACCAAAATTATTTAATCATGTCAAATCGAAAAGTAAATAAGGCATTCGATAAGAGATTATATAGAGAAAACTTGATCATCAACGCATAACTCATCGTTTATAAGACTTACTATTAAGTTAAACTAGATTCGTTTCTTAATCTGGGTAGCCTTTAGCTTGATAGTATAGAAGTTATCAAGTTCTGGTTCAGCGAACATATTTGATGCAGTACTGATGCGACCCAAATAGTATTCTAAAGGCATTGTATGTATTTATATATTGTATATACCTTTGTAGGCCCCTTGCATCATTCACGGGCTTTATGAGCTATTCTGTAACAACAATATCAAAATACACAGCAGAACACGTTCGTGAAATGTCAGAAAGCGATATGAAACACTGACTATATTTATCTATACTATATATATGTGAAAGTCACGCTGTCTGTCTGTTACACTTTCTTGCCTTTACCAACGGCAACCTGAGTTAGGAGATAGTTGTTCGCCATTAGGTTATGCGAAAGCTCATCAAAAATGAGATACGAGGTTAGTGAATTCTTATATAAATGCTTCGTTGGTCTAGTGGCTAGATATAAGTCCGCAGACCCGGTGGTCCTGGGTTAAATTCCCAGGTCGGCCAGTTAATAGTTATTGGGTTTTTCTGTCAGAAAATTCTCAGTAGCATCCCGGAGTCTGGAAGTTGGAAGTGTGTACACTCCCGTGCCTCGGAAAGCAGGTTAAGCCGTTGGTAATGGGCTTGAACTATTTCCGGTCGTGTCGGATTGCCGTCCCATTGGATTATGAGAGCTAGGCAATAGTTAGTGCACCTGTGCTTACACACTTATGCCCTATAATATCTCCCGCGCAGTTGGCTAATCTCTCTTGAGATTGGCCGCCGTGACCGAAATCGGTCTGGAGGACATTATTATTATTATTACACAATTATTATTAAATAAGAGTACATCTCTTAGCGAACGTTTGGATTTCTGATTTTGAAATATTATACCAAATACCATTTAAAATATGTAATTGATATATATTTACCATACCACAGTGGTAAAAGAAAACATAGGCAGGTCACACGCTTGTGTCGAATGGAGTTCTATCATATGTCTTACTGTGTGGTGAAAGAAGCTTCAAACTTCCTAATCTATTCTAAAGACAAGGAGACTTCAGACCAGCAGAATATACTAAAGATTACTCTTTCCTGGAAGGAATCGAGGTCATTAGGTTATTAGATCAGGAAAAGGTCATTTTAATTGAATTCGGAGAAGTATTTTCAACTACCTAGCATGTTTTTTTATAGAATGTTATTCCACGTAAGTAGCAACGTTTGATGTAAGTTATTGTATGATATTACAGGAAAAAGGGGTTTATTTCTGATTCAATAACTGGCAAGGAAAAATATTGTATAAAGATTTGAAGGGTATTGTGAAAGGAATGCACGGTTTCAGATAATTGTAATAAACTTGAATAACAGTTTTTTTTATATATTATAACGGAACCAAATTAAGTCAGGCAAAAATCATAACATTCATCATTTATAAAGTAGGATTTATGGATAATTGCCTCAAGATAAAATATAATGAATAAAGTTTTTAAATTAGAGAAGAGCGGCTCAATTGGTGTAATGCGTATAATTAGTATTAAGGAATTAAATTGATTAACTATAATTTTATAATAACTCAAAAAGTCAGCA
Source organism: Nymphalis polychloros (assembly GCA_905220585.2). Lineage (NCBI taxonomy): Eukaryota > Metazoa > Arthropoda > Insecta > Lepidoptera > Nymphalidae > Nymphalis > Nymphalis polychloros. Next base: position 1,351,501 of record HG992264.1, on the reverse strand, counting down.
TTATTACATTATGGCTATTTCAAATAAAAAATATTTTATTTAGTGTGTGGATTGCCTATGTTTGTAAAAGAAAACCCCGATGAGTTTTTTTCACCGGTCCTCTCAGGTCTGAGGTGTTTATTTCCAAACCGGTGGTAGATTTATGACAATCAATAAGCAAATGTAACACTTCTATATTAAATAAAGATTTTTGATTTGATTTTGATTAATATTCAAATCAAATCGTTTTATACAAATAGACTTTTATTTTGTATCAGCTAATCCGTTTCTAAGATTAGCGTATAAACGCACAGACAAACAGACAAAAATTCAAACAATTATTTTTTTAGGTTCTACCGCGTTGATAAAGGCTCCCGATAATAGTTTTACTCGTATATCACCCATTTATATATATATATATATGCATATAGATACCGATAATTTTTTTTATTGTAAATAATAAATATTTACGATTCGCACGCCATACATTATGGTACTAGAAATAACTGTTAAGTGCAATCAATACTAGGATGACGAAATCATATGACACGGCAACCACCGGGAGATAAAGCATTAATTATGTCACAGAAATACATAAAAAGACCATGGACCTTTTTAGAATAAAGGACCCGGTAGTCGCTATCTCAATGAAATTGGGTATGAGAGGAACTCCGCGGCCAATACTGCCAAGCAGGAAGAACCCCACTCTCCTGTCAACGGCAACTGTACAAATTGTCAATATAATCAATTGAATAGGATAGAAACGGGCAAACAAAGAAACATTCATTTATAAATATATATTCATAAAAGTTCACTATTAAAAAAAAGGAAAATCTATTCGCGACTTTATTCAGAAAATATTTCATTTTAAATGTAATGCGGTCGCTTTATCTGAAAACTTTATACTTTTCCAATATATTTACTTTGCGCCCGTAATAATTTTCCGGAGTCGAACATTTTTTCAGACCTTTGCGGATCGCACAAACGCTATATTTTATAAGCGTCCCTTACGTCACATAGAAAGATATTGAAACTATTTTTAATACTATCTTAAAAATTAATAGTATTTTTTCCAAACTACTTTGATTTGATAAATTATAAAACGTAAAAAATATTTAAACGTTATTGTATGTTACGTTTCCAATGCAAAAATATAATTTCCATTTCTGTCACATGTCCAAGACCTGAACTGGTCCATTGGCTAGAATAAATCTTAACGGAAGATTTCGTGTTAAAATCCAGGCAAGCACTCCATAATTAAGATATGATTAATTTGCGTGGCGGTGAAGGAAAACTTGGTGAAAATACCTCCAGGTGGCGGAAAAAATTATCCATTAACTGTCAAACCTTATCTACAAGAGAAAATGAAAAAAAGTATACCGTTGCTAGAAGTGAGATATTAATAGGTTTTAACCTAGCTATTAACTTTGCGTGGTCTGAGATACGCTTTTTTTAAATATTCGATTTATTACCCAATAAGGGTCCGTCGGGGTCGATTTGTCAATTCTGGTGTTCCACAAGGCTGCGTTCTTTCACCTACTCTGTTTCTTCTGCATATCAATGATATGTTACAAATTAGTAACATTCACTGCTATGCGGATGACAGCACTGTAGACGCCCTTTACACCGGCCGCGCTAATATTTCTCGGGAATACGTCGACGAGTCCAACGCACCTGCAAGTCCTCGGATGTTGCAGATGTCCATGGGCGGTGGTAGTCACTTTCCATCAGGAGAGCCTCCACTTACACAAAAAAAAAAAGCATATTGATGTAGCATTATGATGCCATGATAAGTAGAGGCCGATCTGTCATTTGATAAATATCACAATTATGAATAATATTTGTATTATTATAGAATTTATTGATTCTATAAATAGGTAAATTAATTAGCCAGACAAAATATCAATTTTTATAAAACCTGTAACATTCAGCAATGTAAAATTTTGGGAGTTGGATATAATTATACAAATTATATTTTATAAAATGTATGTTGTATAAATTATCTTTTATGTAATATGTTTCTCATCTGAATTTCTGGAACCGTTTTCGTAAAACGATAATTAATTTTCTTATTCTCATATCTTATGCCAGGTTCCCCATTTGGTCTGGGTATCTTCCCAATTCCCAATATTATAACACCAGTCGTAATTTTTAATTTATTATTAAGTAGCTCTTCATAATGTTTTCATGATCAATTCATATGTAAATCCACGCTGATTTATGGTTTACGGTCTGAAGGTTTCATCTCAGTCCTGACAAGTGATGAATGTTAGGTGAAACGGTTATATTTTTTTAGTGTAAAGAAACTCCAGCAAAGTCTACAGCCTAATATTATTATCAATCATTTTTAACATTTTGTATATCATTAACGTTCATCAACTAAACGGGTTAACTTCAAATATAATTTAATCTAGTAAAATTCTATGTTCCTGTAAACTAAATTTACTAAGAATTTACAGATGTTTTTAGATTGTGATATATTTCATGTCTCTTTTTATAGCTTTAATCGTTACACCAAAAATATTTTAACTAATGGTAGTAGTAGTACTGATTGAATTAATTGTCATTGAATGAATTTGTCATTTCTCCCACTCTCTCTTTAGTACCTAATCTCTAATTGATCGATAATTTTATCCGTTATCCGATGCCGCCTCTCTCTGGTAGTGATTTGTCAATATTTTATATTTATATCCATTAAATAAATAAATAAAATGACGATCACAATACACCTAATTTAAATAGGCTGAATATAGTAGGAACCGACAATAATCTCAATAGTTACATTTTTAGATTAATCAAAAAAGTCAATATTATTCCAGTTTCCTGTATGAATGTCAACGAACACTTCATAAATGTTCGAAAGTGTTCAAGTGCAAGAGCCTACTTAAATAAGGTACTCGTATATGTTGATTTAATTTCAATTTAAAAGTCCATTTGATGTTTCATATTTTTATCTGATGAAAGAAAACTGAAGTTTATTGATTTTATTAATGTCGTGAACGCTGGTGTTGATTAGTGGTGGTATCCTACTTTATATATATCCTACACATATATACCCCCGATATATATATATATTTAAAAGGCCATCTGATCTCAAACTTAGCAGGACACCAGACAACTGATATACTTACATATGCCACTTTTCTTTTGTAAATACATACTTGTATAGATAATTACACCCAGACTCGGGACAAAAGACATGCACACAAATGTCTGTCCTAGGTGGGAATCGAGCCCCCGATCCGCGGCGTGAAAGGCAAGTGTCTTACCAACCACGCCAACCGGCTCGTCGCCGCTATAAAAAATACATACAAAAAATAAAAATAATAATAATAAAAAGTTAATGTACAATTCATAGTGACCGCGTGGAATGGTGGCAAGGCTGTCAGAAACATATCCCTTTGATGCGCATTTAAACATTGAATTCGAATTGTTACAATTATAATACCTGCAACCTTCCTCATTCCTCCATAAAATATTTCCTCTCATAATAAAAGCTGAGAATATTCGCCATAATTTCTGTGAGGTTGACGCATTAACTTCTAATGACGAGACAGATTTTTTTTTCCTAGAAAAGCTTTGGTTAAGTCGCACTGTATTTAAACGTCGTAGTCCTTAGTCTGTCATATTTAGGTCAAGAAATACTTTAACACCGACAGGCACCAAAACTATTACTAAATTTATCCTATCTCTGTCTTTTTCACGTGTAGCGTTTCTGTGTCTCAGACTTGGTTCATTGAAAATCATACATGTAACTTTCCTTCACGGCCGTTAAGAAAAACATCGTGAGGAAATCTCAACTAACAGTAGAGTACCGCGTCAGCCTAGGCTCCAAGCCTTTACAGAGAAGCAGAAGAAGTTTTTGCCAAGCTGTAAGACCTATCCCGTAGACTTTTAGTATTTTTAATTGAACTATTGCAAGTGGTAAGTATTAATGAAGTTTAAGTGGCCCACATCATAGGCGATAAGTGCAATTTACTGATACTGGGTCTGTTTGACATATTTATATATAAAGGATGATCGCTCACTCTCATAATCAAATGCGCTATCATAATATATAAGTAAATTATTATAGTGTCAATTTTTTGTTTTTAGTAACAGTAAACAGTAACAGCCTGTGAATGTCGCACTGCTGAGCTAAGGCCTCTTTTCCCCTTTTTGAGGAGAAGGCTTGGAGCTTATTCCATCACGCTGCTCCAATGCGGGTCGGTTGAATACACATGTGACAGAATTTCAATGAAATTTGACACATGCTGGTGTTTGTTCGAAGTTTTCCTTCACCTTGAGATGAGTTACAATCACAAATTAAGCACATGATTTTCAGTGGTGCTTGCTCGGATTAGAACCCACGATCATCAGTTAAGATTCACGCGTTCTTACCTCTGGGCCATCTCGGCTCATATATTTTTAAGAAGGGTATTTTTTCAGATTTTTGAATTCGGAGACGGGTTGGCTGGTTAACATGTTAATGAGGGTCTCACTAACAGACTCACCAAATAAAATAAAAAAAGTAAAATGTAAGCTTAAATTGAAATAATAAGAGTTACTGTAAAGTCTACATTATAGCGTATAATACATAACGTTTTGCATTTAACAAGCGATTTAATTCTTCGCTTACTGAGTTAAGTAATACTACATTATCATTTTCTTGTGATAAAATTGTAATTATATTAGCATTTCTCCGTCGAAACGCAATTTTAATTCTTGTGAAGATAAACGGAAACTTTCATTTATTGGAAGCGAGACAAAATTCCCAACTTTGAGTATTCTTACCAATTTCAACACACAATTGTAGTGTTCACTAAAAATATATAAACTAGTTAAGTTATTGATTGCCTCGTAGGTCTAGTTGCTAACTTTTAAGGGCACAGATCTCAACGTCTCGGATTCAAACCTCGACTCGTTCCCATGATAAGCAATTGGGTTTTTTCTTACTACAAATTCACTTAATTCGGAATCTGGGCGTTGGCAGCGTTGTCACTCCCGTGCCTCGGAAATCAACATAAATCAGTTGGTTCTGCATCTGAACTCTACGGTCGTATCGGATTTGATGTCCCATCGAATTTTGAGAATACACTGGTGTTTGCGTACACACTTGTGCAATATACAACCTCCGATTAACAAGTCTCATTTGAAAACGACTGCAGAGAAAAACAATTAGGAGATCACCATCAATAAAAACACATTTTTATGTACGAAACATTTTTATTATTTTGCAAAAAGCTGATTACACGCACATAATATCAAGTGTTGTCTTTCGTTATCTCACCGTTACATTTGTGGTATTATTACGTAATTTATTAAACTATTTATAAATAAACTATTCATCTGTTACCAATTTATCGAATTCATATTATCGAAATGCCTTAATTAGCCAAGTAACTTTCTTCGCTGTAACCACATTATTTTTGCTTGTTGCGTCTCGACATACGAAACAAATTTCCATTTTCCTTGCAAAACCTCTACTCCGTAAAGCACTGATGAACAAACTGAACGTTTCCCAGCAACGGACAGGGATTGAACACATTAACTTCATTTATACACATTAATTTGGCTGCTAAGCCCCGTCAGGATTATCAGAGGAGTACAACCTTAAATATTGGTTCTAGGAAAAAAATGTGGAGACCAAAATTGTTGGTCTTCTTATTTCAAACAACTTTGTTCATATACAATTAAGCCCTCAAGTTAATAATAAACGAGATAATTCCATAACCACACTTTGCCTTTTTTCCCGCTTAATTTTGAAAATAATCAATATTTTCAAAATTAAGCGTACATGAAAATGCGCAACAAATAAAATGTAGAGAATGTAAATCGCATAAACAACAATTTAAGTTCTTATCATTTTTGTTGTTAAGTTGAAAATGACCGAGCTATTAACGAAAATGGTAATACCTTTAAATCAAGATGGCTGCTAGCGCAGGGGTCGCCATTTTGACATTTCACAATAATTGTTCCGCGATAAGTTTCTTCTATCATATTTTATGTTTACGTTACTGAAGATAAATAATATAAAATGTCTAAACCATCTTTGGAGTAATTTATTAAAGATCAGAATCGGAAACCCAAATTTTTCCATTACTTTATATAAAAAACAAAAAAAAACCTAAGTAATTAAAAAAAAACTTTACAAGTATTTTTAAGTGAAATAAATATTCGATGAATAGTCAGGACTTTTTAATTAATAATCATTAAATAGACTTTTGATAAATTATATTATGTACTGACCGACATATACTTAATTAAAAAAAATAGCAAAGAAATATAAAAATATTTAAAAAAACAACTACTTAATAATACCACAAATATTTCAAAATAATTTAAGCAACCCTATTATAATGACAATGATAATTACGCTATAATGATCTCATATAATTCACTATCATTAAAAGAATATTTACATCGAAATTCATTACTTTCATTATTTTGGTATCAAGATTAAAATCTACGAAGGATACATGGCAATTACGATCTATATAAATAAAACTTTGAACATTAATATTTAACTTAAATTATTAAAGTCGGATTTGTTCGACTAAGTTGATATTACAGATAACAAATAACTTTGAAATCAGTGAAATCAACGAAGGATCGGTGAAGGCGTTAATTTTGAATAACTAGCTGTGTCACGTGGTTTCACCCGCGTATAATTAATAAAAATAAGTCTAAAGCCTGCCTCGATAAAAGGATCTATCCAACACAAAAATAATTTTTCAATTCGAACCAGTGGTTCCTGAGATTAGCCGGATCAAACAAACAAACTCTTCAGCTATATATATTAGTATAGATATAAAATATCACAGCCCAACGTAAACATAGGAAATACTTAATTTTTAATCAACATCAGACAACCATGAAGGGTGAAGCAAAATAGGCAAAGATATAATATTCAATGTACATGACGTCACAAACGATCTTGTAACAATATGTGTTTCAAGTTAATCTAGACGATATCCAATAAATCCATTCATATTATAAAATTCAAAATCCAAAGTTATCGCCTACGCTATACACCGATCTAATTATTTTTAAAGTTACATATTGCTGTAATTTTTTTCTTTTTTTTGAAGAATCTATATCTACATTAGTATCAATTTAAAATCTTCTATGTATTACATAAGTACTACACATATATACATAATGTTTTTGTTTACTAGTAATGAATTAAATTTACGCTAACATTAGTTGATGTAGTTAAGAAAAATCTTATAAAACTAAAGCAATGAATGATTAAAACAAAACACGTTGGACGGAGTTTAACCGAAGTTTAAAAATTCAAATGGGTTGACGTATAATTAATATTGAAACAACATTTTTAATAAATAATAAATACGAACACAATTCTTTGTCTAAGAAATAACACAATAATAACAATGAATACATGAATTTGTTTGTTGTAATATCTAGAGAAGTCACAACCGTATATTATTACTTTTATTACAATTACACTTCATATATTATATTTATAATAAAATTTATATTTATATTACAAATACATATTGGGTATACGATAAGAAATGGCTATTAGAAAGTCGTGTGTTTATTTACTTTTTTTTATATATAATTCTAAATCTATTCTAATACACTTTGAGCCTTAATTACTTATTTAAAAGGAAGACACGTTGACTTTATAGAGCGACGTCTCATTAAGGAACTAAAAACACCAAATGGCGATCGTAACGTTTTTTAACTAAGTTTCGTGTAAGACATAAGAACTTTGATAAGGTTAATTTTTACTGAAACGTTGAAAAACATTTGGTGTTTTGATTAGTTCTGAAATTACATGTACATTAATGAGGTCGCGGAGTTGTAAGCGAAGACACTATATGGACACTGACTGATAGATACTTTATATGAGGAATCAAAGTTGTACACCGAAGTAAATTTCGTAATACGAATTTGCAAATTTTGAACGATCACGCTGTTCTTAATTCAAAAGTGGTAATGTACGATCATTTAATATATAACAATTAAGATATAAACTCTATAGGAATTTGTAAATTTCTAATCACCTGAAAAGGTCATCTAGAGCTAATCATTTGACAGATCAATTTGACGCACATCGCTCAAAATTTACTATATAATTTTAACCATCGAATTATTAAAGGTTAGTATTAAATGACTATAGACATAAACTGATAAACACCACACTGACACACCAAAGTCTAGTCGGTCTATTACAGTTAATAGCACAACAATTATTACTTTATAACTCGAATTTTCTATTGAAGCGTTATTTGTCCCCATAATCATTATCATATCTCCCTATAAATGTTTAAATGAAATTATTTTAATATCTATATTATCATCGCTTAATTCAATATCTACTACATTTATATTTAAAGATTTATTTACAATTATTTTATCTATCTGCTATAAAAAATATTTGTCATTGAAGTGATTATTTATCATTTATCCGTGCGTGAAAAGAGTTTTCGATGGTTTGTATTGAAATCATTTTAATTGAACATAATTTTTTTTTAAAACTTTAACAGATATCGTATTGAAATTGATGGGTTTTTATAAGTGAATCGTTGAATATTTGTTACTAATTGAAAGTATTAGTGGGATACTATGAATATATTTGAAATTAAACTCAACATATGAGAGCACTACGAAGTTAGACTTAGTATCGTGATATTTGTATTCATCTACTTATTGCTATCAATTTTTTTTCTTATATTATAACATTTATAAATATTAATTGCTAAAATAAATAATCATAATACAATTTTTTTATAAATTAAAGCCTCTAAAATTAGTATTTACATTTATTTTTGGCCTCTTCGTCTGTTTCTGAAACATTATGTTTTAGGCCTACGAATCAGCTATCTTTGGAATTAATACTATTGTGAAAATGATCTATACAAAAACTATTTACATTAAAAAATTACACACCACATTATATTTAATATATATTACGTTCTAGCTATTATTAGAAATATTAGAAAAACCCAACACAATTGAAATTAAATTTCATAAATAAATATAATCTTTGAGATTCATGCATGTTAAATACAAGACGATAGTCAATTCACTATTAATTCTATTACAGACATTTATTTCATCGATATTTACAACAATCGATATATAGTTCAAAATTCAGTCATTAATCGGAATATGTACATCATATTTCGTTGAAACACTAGGCCTGTCAAACGGCTGTCACTTGATCATAGTTCGGCGATATTCAAAGGGATGCTAGATCTGATGCCCTTCTTGATGGGATAGGCACTCTAAGCTGAGCGGATCCTCGTCTATCCAACCGTTCCAAAGCGTCTGAATCAGATGCGCCGCGCCGGCAGAAACTACAAAACGCGCATGCCAAAGTATTCTTGAACGCATTACGAAAGTCTCTGTTGAAATACGCGTAAATGATCGGATTTAAGGCTGAATTGAAATAACCAGTCCAAAACATGATAACAGTCACAACCTCTGGATATGTACACGAATCACACAAGGACGTCGACAAATAGAACAAGAAGAACGGTAACCAGCAGAGGATGAAAGCGCCCATAATTATACCCAAAGTCCTAGCCGCTTTGTGTTCTCGTTTCATTTTCAGGATATTCCTATCTTTTGTGGGAGTTGTGGCGTTGATATGTAATGCGCCGTTCTTATCACCAACTTCTCTCGAATGCCGATGCATGAGCATCGCGTTACCAGCTCTTGCGTGAAGAGCTTTCTCCTGGCGATTTGCTTCTTTGAATATTGCGAGATAGGTAAATATCATGATAGTGCATGGTATCCAGAAGGATATTGAGCTGGATATGACAGCATATGGTTTGTTCACTTTGAATTCACATTGATTTAATTCCCTGGTTCTCATGTATTCACTGGTGGTGTACCAGCCCATGAAAATTGGGGCGTATGATATTGTTATAGGACTGAGCCATGTCGCTGCTAACATGACAAACGCCATCTGAAAGAAATAGTACATTTTAATATTATAATAGTAGTACTAATTATCGAATTTAATTTAATTTATATATCGTATTGTTTATTTGATACCTAAAAAAAAAACTTTGAACAATAATTTAAAAGCTTTTTGTTGTTAAAACCTATTAACCGTTATTATATTTCACTTGTAAAAGTTCTCTTGATGCTAAAATACTCACAAAGTTATAAGTTAACCTCCTTTAAGTAACCCTTTTAATCTTTTAAAGCAAAACTTCGGCGGTAACGATAATTCTAACAAATACTCTTAAATGGATAACATTTTTGAGACAAACTTTATCATCAAGTGTATGACCTAGGCTTGAAAATAATAATTAAAACCAATAACAGTATATTAAAATAAGTAATATAATTTGATAAAGCATTAGACTTTTAAATACTTACAACAACATTACATACTAACGTCGATAAAAATCTATTGAAATAAATATAGCAAGGTTATTTGAATATAAAACTATTACAAACCTTTTTCGTCATCTTAATGGGATATTTGAGAGGTTTTACTATAGCGTAATATCTATCCACTGATATGCAACACAGATGCAATATCGAAGTTGATGTGAAATAAACGTCTGAAGAGTTCCAAAGGTCACAGATAACAGGACCAAAGATCCATTCATTGTAAAACTGGACGCTAAAATTAAAAGGCATTACGACCATAGCGACGAGAATATCAGCAAACGCCAAAGATACCACGAAGTAATTTGTTATGACACGAAGTTTTCTGAAAAGAATGAGTCATTTAAACATTTGAAATACGAGTATTCAAAATTGGCAAAGTACGATTCCTTCTAATAAATAATCTTTTATCATAACATCCTTAATATTATTTAGATTTGATATAGATCAAAATATATGATAAGTTGACTTCGATACATTTTAAATAATTATTGATTCAACCCGTGGCAAGACTTAAGGTTGGTTTGGGTGCGTGTTACCAGTTTAAAATACACAGGGTCATTTGGAATACACCAGCGACCTCGCAAGACTGGATAGCTAACATCATAAGCAACAACTTTTGTTCTACGACTTCGGACATAACAATACATGTAAACAAATGATTTTACAAGTTTTTGTCGTACTGTCGTGACATTTGTAGGTCTATATTTCATTCATAAACGAAAGGACGACGCGATGCGTCGATCTTTGCAATGCGCGTCTATTTATAAACGTTCAAGTGAAAAATACAAAAACGTATGACGTAGCTTATGTTTTTTATTTCCTTCCTTCAAACGAGGCGTGAAGATGCATCTTGCAGGCCGGCAAGGCGGGGGCGGCTAGTGCAGAACATCCTTCCTGACTGTACTGGTCGTCGTCGCGTTTGGTCTCTACTACCACTTACCATCAGGTGGAGTAGAGTGATTTGCCTTCCCGGAAAATATAAAAAAATAGGAGTTGATAACCAAACCTGTGTCGCATAACACTGACGATAACGAGGAGGTTTCCAAGCACAGCCATTATCACGATGAGCAGCAGCACCACTGTCCGCAGCTTGAACATCACCGCTTGCGTCCATTCTGGATCTTCCACGCCCGTCGCGTTGCTGGTCTCGTTCCGGGTAACGTTTACTTGATCCATAAGGGGCAGTCTAGATTCAAAATTTAATATATTTTAAGTTATTGTATTAACTAGGGAAAGCCACAATTCTATAAATGTTTCACTGCTGGTTTCAATGTCTAATGGCGATTCTAAATCGCTTGTAATATCCTACTATAATAAGTTATATTTTGTTTTGATTATTTTGCTGGATTCAGACTTCTCATTGGTTTCAAGTTTATTCAACCATCAGAATGCAATTCAATGTGCGTTGGTGGATAAGCTTGACACATGATTTAGATTTCTTCATGATGTTTTCCTTAACCACCAATTATATACTATATTATCAGCCAATTGACTGCCTCGTTGGTCTAGTGGCTAGATATAAGGCCGCAGACCCGGTAGTCCAGGGTTCAATCCCCAAGTCGGGACAAAGAATAGTTATTGGGTTTTTCTGTCAGAAAATTCTCAGTAGCAGCCCGGAGTCTGGAAGTTGGAAGTGTGTACACTCCCGAGCTTCGGAAAGCACGTTAAGCTGTTAGTCCTGCGCCTGAACTTTCCGGTCGTATCGGACCAATAAAATTATTTACCTTAGCGAATGAAAATGCTTTTATTGTTTGAAATAAAACTAAAATTTTATAAGAAAATAATCGATTTGCTTAAGCTGCACATTTTATAGCACGGGAGATGAAGACATCACTTTTTTCTTACCCGCAAAACAATTTTAAAACTATTATTGTTTGAATTTAAAACATTCGATTAAAAATACCTTAGCCTATCTTCTAAATGAATAGTCAATCAGTGAAATAAAATTTGTCATTAAAATAACGATACCTTTAACTTTCTCGCTTATCTTTCTTTACTTCAGTTTCATTATCACAAGCTACCTCACTCCTTACAATAGATTGCTCTTTAACGACCATTCTAACTGGATCATCTATTGATTTACTATCAGAAAGACGTTCGTCAAGTTCTCCATCCTTTTCTTCTTAACGGTCTCAGATGTTATTTCCACTATTCTTTTCACATACATTTTCAGTTATAAGGACTTCATATTTTTATCATTTTCGATCTAGTCTTCACATCCTTCCATTATAGCATCTGAAAAAAAAGAAAATATTTCATTGATCGATTTTATTTAAATTATTTTCGTATTTATTTCTTTGATCTTGACTTATCAGATATTAAGCCACCGAACAGTAATATACAGTATTATTGTGTTCAGATTTGATAAGTGAGCTTGTGTAACACACACCATGGCCATAATCTAAGTTCCCAAGGTTGGTGGTGCATTGGCAATGTAACGGATGGTTATTATTTCTTACAGTACTAATATCTATGGTGGTGACCATCTTCAGGAGGCCCATTTTCCCGACAGCATACTTAAAATTTTAAAAAAGTTAAGTGACGAAACATCGTAATTTTGAACATATCAAAGATAAAAAGCGGTATGTTTTTCATATGATCGATTAAATATTATAAATAATGTTTTTATTGATGAATGAACTCATAAAATGAGTTAAAGCTTGAGTGTCTACGGTTATTTTAAGTTCCGAGGTGTCTATTTCTGAACAAGTAGATTATTAACAATCAATAAATAAGTGTAACGCTAAAACGTTGAATAAAGATTTTCTCTTTTGCTTTAATGGTAATTTAAAATAAATTCATTCAATAGCAAAAATAATGGGTTTAGAATTTTTGAATCATTTTATTAAAGATAAAATTTATTCCGTAATAAATTGTTTTAACTAGAAGTTTTACTCTTGACTACAACTGTTCTTGACAGATTTATTGGATCACAGTTACACTTTATCGCTTCGAATTGCTGTAAAAATAATACTTTTTAAAACTAAAAATTGCTAATACTCTTTTTAATTTTGTATTTAATATAGCGTTCAATTAACATTTAGTAGTATATAACATATATTTAACGATTTAAGTTAGTTATTTTATTACCATCATAATTATACTTGTTTCAATTTGAGTATTGAATGAAATCCCTCGAATGATGTCTTCGGCTGAATTTGAATCAAAAATCCATGAAAAGAATTATGCTAAACTATTTACTTTTTAAATGATTTGAAAACATTGTATAAGTGACTTAAATAAGGTCAATTAATGGCTTTAATTTAGTTGGAGTAAACAAAATATTTTCACGGAGCCACAATCAGCCAAAAAGGCTTCTAATGGCTTCGAAGTGCCTTGGGGCCTTGGATCTCTAAGACTGGGCGTGCACATAAGTATAGTTTATTAGAAAGCGAATATCATTCATATCAATTTACTCGGTGGTAGAGCGTTGTGCAAGCTCGTCTGGGTAGGTACCACCCACACATCAGATATTCTACCGCAAAACAGCAGTACTTAGTATTGTTGTGTTCCGGTTTGAAGGGTAAGTGAGCCAGTGTAATTACAGGCACAAGGGTCATAACATCTTAGTTCCCAAGGTTGGTGGCGCATTGGCGATGTAAGCGATGGTTAACATTTCTTACAATGCCATTATGTATGGGCGTTGGTGACCACTTACCATCAGGTAGCCCATATGCTCGCCCGCCTACCTATACAATAAAAAACAAAAAAAACTTTACTATCTTTCTATTACTTAATTTGTCTTTAAAATTAATGTTTAAAGTTTTAAAAGCACTATTAACCTCTTTGTATATCTAACATGGTAACTTCAAAAATAATCTGTGCTTTATTAAAGTCATTTGATATAGAATACTTTCTTAGCTGAGGTGATAAAACAATGAAAAGTTCTGGAACAAATAAATAAATAACATTAATTAAAATAGAGGAGTGATCTCTATACAGGAAGACCCTATTAAACTAGTATCTGACACGACACAGATATAAATTTTAACAAGAATAGTATTTTATTTAACGATTTATGGCTCATCATAACAGTCTCAAAAAGTCACCTTGCACAATCGTGCTATGAAGAAAATGACATGATGTTTCAGATGAAATTCTACCACATGCGTGATGATGAAGTCCTTCTGACCGATTTCGGCCACGGTGGCCAACTGCGCAGAATAAATTGTAGAGCTCTCACTGCCTTAATTCCATGGGACGGCAATCCAACATGACCGTAAAGAGTTTAAGCACATGACAGCTTTAAATGCTTTTTGAGATAGGGAACTGTACACACTTCCAACTTTCAGAATCCAGGCGACAACTGAGAGTCTTCGATAGGAAAAACCCAATAACATTTTACTGACCCGATCCCAAGATTGAATCAGGGTCTCGGGATTATGTTGAGACATGTATACCCACCAACTCGCACTGGAGCAATTTGATAAGCAGCTCTAAACTTTTCTCTTAGAGGGGATTTAAGATAGAAATACTGGTAACGATTTCCTAATTGATAAGATTGATTGATAAAACCTTTCAATCTTCACTGACTGATTATAATGTTTCTTGGATTTCAATACGCAAACTCACATTAATCTACCTGTTTTATTTATATCTGAGTTACATGACCTTTGAATGTACAGTTGACTTTCATCTGGCATATATTAAATTCTTATTATAATGTCCTTTCCAGTCGGGCTATATCCAGAGAGGTCCCGGACGTGATGTAACGTTTAATTTCCTATGGAATTTCGACCAATAAAACTTCGACTCGGAAGTCTAATCAAAATGTATGAGTGCTCTTATTGTTATTAAAATATAAAATTGAATATTACAAATTATCTCATAATATTATACTAACACTTTAAACGTGGTTTCTCTCGCGTCACAATTTAAAAGGCTAAATACCAATTTCCATTGCTCTTGCTTCAGCAACTAACAGCTTCTATTAAAACAGACAAATTGAATCACTGCTAAATAATTCTTGAAATGTAGTTTATAATATTTAAAACAGATATTTTTATTGAATTTTAAATAACTCGAGGTGATTATACTTACACAAAATATAAAAACAAACGCTGTTTACAAGAACAGTTTTTTCAAAGATGGCGCTGCTAACAAAGTTAATATGGAATTAAGTTTTACTTATTAAATAAAATTAATATAACAATAAAATAATTAAAAATTCAGAGTATTATTAATAATTATTATACACTATTAATTGTAATGGATTTTATTTTGAATATTGTTACAATAAATAAATAAACATCAAAAATGTCACGTCGAACAATCAGAAACAGTGCATATATTAATAGCTTGATAAATAATGGCGTAATACATATATTCCAATAACTGTTGGAATAAAAATTTCGTGATATTTATAAAATCAAATCATATAAACGATAACATAAATAAAAATATATGACTCATTTTCGGAAACTGAGCTTTTGTTTTCGGTATTTTTTTGCATTCGGAAGTTTTTTTTTTATTTAAGAAGGGGCAAATGAGCAGGAGGCTCACCTGATGGAAAGTGACTACCACCGCCCATGGACATCTGCAACATCTGAGGACTTGCAAGTGCGTTGCCTTTGATAATTTACCATTCGATAATTTACCATTTTTGACGCAGAGAATATAATTTCACTATAATTTCCCTGTAATGCATGTAAATAGTAAATTGTAAGCAATTAAATCATATGTATGTTGAATCTATGTAAGACGCAGTTTCAGTTTTGTGACGTTTCATCATAAAATTGATAGACACCATATACGTGCCGTGTAAATTTGAACGATAACGATAAAAGACTAAATGATATTGATGTGTATAGGATTGAAGTTATGTCATTAGCTGTACACAAACAATGCTTACTGCCAAATCTCAAACCTCGCACGCTCCCAGATACATATGAAAGATAGGAAAGAGCGCGATGACGATTTCTGCGAATTCAGAATGAATTAAGTAAAAATATTTATCTCAATAATATTCTCAGAACAAGCAAACAATGCTATCAAATAAGATATCTGACCTGTTTCACTTCGAAAGACGGCATTTCCACTATTATTATTCTGGGAACGGGGAACAATTTATGAGTTATGCTCGCAAATAATAGTGATAGCAGACTTGCGAGGAAATAGCAAGTTTATATACGACGCAATGTATTCAATTTAAACATCTTATTTGTTATTGTTAAGTGTATTCATTTTAAATGTTAACATTTCTAAGTGCGGGTATCTATATATTATTACAGACGGTACATTTATGGTACCGTCGGCTACCAGGTAATTGTTTTTAATCTTAAGGGTCAGGATATATTTATATTGATATTCATAAAACCATTTTAATATTTTACAATATAAAAATGCAATATGTTTCTTTTTTTATGTGATTTCCTGTCTATTTTTGGCGATCATTGTCAAGGAAGACTACCTACATGCACAGGATATATTATAATGCACAAGTGTGGGCACCAGCATAAGTGCACTCTTCATTCCCCCAATCCCGAAATCCGATGGTACAACAAATCCAATATCGGAAAGGTTCAGGACTTCTGGAGCAGGATCTAAACGTGCTATATGTGCTTAAAGAAATTTGAACAGTACCAATTTAAAGACTCCAAGCTGCCAAGCGTTTTTCGAAAAATCAAAATAACATTTTATTTCCCCAACGAGTGTTTCAACCCAGGATCTCTAGATCAAGCTTTATAAAGGTAGTCACTAGATTGAGGTACTCATACATAATATTTATTATATCAACAATGCATGCAAGATACATAATGAAAATATATGTAACTATACTTGGTCTTGTGCAAGCCTGTTGGGTTAGTACCACCCACTCATCAAACGAATTCTACCGCTTGATGACAATACTTTTTATTATTGTGTTCCAATTTTAACGGTGATTCAATCAGTGTAACTTCAGCCACAAGGGACATAGCATCTTAGTTCTCAAGGTTGGTGGCGCATTGGCGATGTAAGGAAGGGTTAATAATTCTTACAGCATCTATGTCTATGACTCATTTGTGAGTCTGCCTATCAACTTTATATAAGAAGCAATTAAAATGTTCTTCCATCACATCTAAGTACAATCGCTGTTTCTAGAACATTTCTGTATTCAATTAAAACGTTGAAATATACAACGTGTTTTAATAAATCGTCTCAGTTACGTCAATATTTCATAATTTAACCAATTTACCGTGTCTGCGTTCATACCGGCTGTTATTAATATAGGTGTAATATACTCTTATGTTACAAATTGCTAATATGTATTACCAGCGTACATTATTTATAGCGTAATATATTTAATCAATTGAGGGATTTAACACCGTAGGTGATTCGGTGGATCGGGACTTTAAGTGATGTTTCTGGATTCAAATCTGGATACTTTGGGTTTTTCAAGAATTTCATTTGTATTCATGATTCATCTCGTACTTGGTGATATAAGAGGTCGCGAGAATGTCTCCATCTGACGCCACAATATGTATTCGCTTGTGTCGTTTATATACAATTTTTTTTTTTACTTTAAACATAATTTTTGGTTTATTCTCCCTCACTCGTATTATATTACATTAAAATATATTTATTCAAAAATAGCATTGCACTCTCCATTAAAAAACTTAATTTTCGTTCATTCAAAGCCATTATGGAAACTATCGCGAAATGCTAAAAAACTTTACACGAAATTGACACTAATACTACAATACTTAAAAGGCTACACGGATCAAAATAGCGTATCACTGTGAATCGATATAAACCATTTCACGAGTGACATACGAAGTGAGTTCTTACAGCATAAAACAGCACTATAGTTAATATATGGCATCTGACTTCTTTACTATTATATATTATTATAATTATCTATTTAAAGCCGAGCTGGCCCAGTGGTAAGAACGCGTGAATCCGGGCAAGCACTACTGAATTTCATGTGCTTAATTTGTGATTATAATTCCTCTCGTGCTTGACGGTGAAGGAAAACATCGGGACGAAATCTGCATGTGTCTAATTTCACTGAAATTCTGACATATATGTAATCCACCAACCCGCATTGGGATTGGAATAAGTTCTAAAACCTTCTCAAAAGAGGAAAAGAGGCCTTAGTACAAGGAGTGGGACATTCACAGGCTTACTTATGTATATTTATTGGTAATAGACTTAACATAGTTTCATCGTATTCAGAGAATATAGAGCTAACAGTGTCGGTAATGATCACAAGCATTTAGTAATAATCGTCATCCGTTTGGAACACAATTAGTTTAATCGTTCACGCTTTAAGGTTGAATAAGGTTGAGTATACATGAAATATGTAGAGTAAAATATTCGATTGATTGTTGGGAGAGAAATTCACAGTAGGTCACTTACAGACCTTACGCTGTAAGGCTTACAGTATGTATCACAAGAGCGTAGCCAATGTAGTTCATTTAAAATAAAGTTATGGCATTTGAAAACTTCTATTATTATTTATATGTATAGTATATACAGCGTGTAACAAAATTCGTGTCCGACCCGTGAAGTGGTTATTACTTCACGGGTCGGACACGAATTTTGTTATACGCTTATTAGTGGGTATCGTGTGTCGGTACTATTTGTAATCATTTTTAAAATACTAAGCAAAAAATTTAACACGGATTTTTTTTTTAAATTAAATGACGAAAATTACGTGGCAACACAGGTGCGGGCAATAGCGCTCGATAGCTCTTACCTGTCGGGTAGCTAAGACGCGAGGTCATGACCTCAGTAGTCCACGTTTTCACCACCAACAGTGTCGTTAAACACAATTAATATATTTGTTTAAGTAATTTTTTTGCTTAGTATTTTAAAAATTATTACATAAATAGAACCGACACACGATACCTAATAACGACTTCACGGGTCGGACACGAATTTTGTTACACGCTGTATAATTAAAATTCTTCTTTCTCATAAAGGGAGGGATTACACTAATAAGGATCACTATTCATTTTCATAACTTTTATGATATGATTATCATTTAATTTCAATACATAATATTGTGTCAATTATTTTTATAAAATAATGGATTCGATTTTCAGCTTCGCACGTGTATATATATAAAAGGTTTATATTAACTGACAAATATAAAACGAAAAATACCATACATTTTTATTTATTGAGAAAATGATAATGAAATTCTAGCAATCCTAAGCTAAGCTAAGTTAGTGTGCATAAATCGCAAGTAACTTCAGTTGAAATGTCTGTCACGGAAATAAAACAGGAGATTTTACTTATCTTGGACGCATTTAAATCTTTCGTCTCAACGACCAACTGCAGTAGATTTGGAGTAAGCAAATGTCTTTCTTAAATCCAGTCAGATAGTAAGTTATTTTAACAGTATTCAGATTAATGAAATTTATAAAGAAGAGTTAGTACTTCTAGTGTCCTATTATAACTGGACAAAAGGCTTGGAGCTTGTTCTACAATATGATACAAATATGGTAGATTTTATTAAACACATAGATTTTATTCAGGTTTCCGCGCGATGTTTTCATTCACGACATGAAACATAAGACGTAATTTTTTTTAGAACAGGTAATAAACTTTCGTGTAGGTTGTCCGGGTTAAACCCCGCACCAACCGTCTTCGATAAAGATTTACACGTTCTAACAATAATACAAATAATTATCACAAATTATATTTGCACTAACTGTCCACAACAGCAGTTACAATATAGCTTAGTAGAAGTACTTCATCAACTTTAGTTGGTGAAAGTCGGCGAGCGGATATAAATATTATATTCTTATTAAATTTCTTTTCTTAGCAATAAAACTTATAAAATTTGATGTCATTAACTTGGAATTATTCTTGATAAACCCTAACTCAAGATAATTAGGATGTAGTAAAGTCTATGCTTTAGGAATGAGGTGCTTAAGAATAGTTCACACGGAGACGACTAACGCAGCGATCATAATAATAACAGCTGGAATAAAAATACAATTTTTAGCACAATTTAAATTTCGCTCCGCGAAAGAACTTTATCGAAACTTATATTAATATTTGTATTGTTGTTACTTGTATTAATTTTGTAATTATTTCTTTCTTCATATTTTAAATTATCCACATAAAACATTATGACTGCTTCAGACATTGATAATGTTCAAGAACCAATTAACGTATGTCAAAGCATTTCTAAATACGAAATTGTGATATAATGTGTAAAATGAAAACTTATTTTGATAAGATTAAGACATTTTTTTACTACTTTATCATATTATGTTTTAGTAAAACAGCAATTATTGCTTTAAAATGGGCTACCCGTTGGTAAGTGGTCACAACCATCCAAAGATCTTGGACAATTGTCGAAGTGCCAACTTGGGAACTCCGATGTTCTCTTGAACCTGTTGTTACACTGGCTCACACTTCAACTGGAACACGAAAATACTAAATAATTTTGTTTACCTCTTGAATTGATGTTTTAATGAGAAATAATGTAACACGCTATATTTAATAATCCAAAACGCAGCGTCGTTTAACATCATGTGGTAACCGCCTTTGATAATTTATCATTTGCCTCCGAAAGGCCATTGCTAGACCGCGCCTTCTTAATGGTGGTACGCGAACAGCTAACAAATTGTTTTATTTATCTTAGCTAATTATTCGGGTGTATATTTTGCTATATTTTTTTCCTTCACACTAATTTAAATTGGTGGCGAAAGTTAATTGCTGATTTATTATTTTGGGGAAATATCGCGAAGTTTCATTAAGTCTAGTTTATTGAGTTGTATTGTGCTATGTACATTACAATTTGTTATTGTTGATATTCTGATTATTAAAAGCATTTTAGCGATAACCGAAATATTGTAGGACTTTGTGCAAGAACATCTTGGTAGGTACCATCCTTTCATCACATATGAACTACGATCACAAGGGGCATAACATCTTAGTTCCTAAGGCTTGTGGCGAATTAGGAATTGTTAATATTTCTTGCAGTGGCAGTTTTATGTAAAATAATTAAAACTATATATATTATTATATATAATATTATATTTCTATAGGTCAGTAAAAATATCCTTAGTTACTGAAATAAGTGTTCGTAAAACAATTGGTAAATGGGTCGTGACTGTTCATACACCCTCACTGGGCTTCACCGCAAATAGTTTCGAACTTCCGTGACGATCCTCATCGTCTGATATTAGCTTCACTGAATTCTCAGAAACTGATCTCTCATACTCGTGTTTAAATACTTTATAACTTTCTAAACTTGAACTATACTTCACAAAGTTTCCGTTAATGGTAATCTATAATTTTAGACGCTTTATTGACGTAGGTTGCTATAGATAATATAGAAATTTTGATGATGACTAGACTAATTGTCTGATACGTAAATACTTAAGATACTTACTAACCCTCGTTGATTGCCTCGTTGGTCTTAATAGACCTAACCTCGTAACTTATGGTACAAGCCCCAGGTTGAATGATTAGAAAGTCTTTGACTTTTCCTGTCTAAAAATTAACCGGAGCAGCCTGGAATTGGAAGTGTGTACGGTCCCATGCCTCAGAAAGCACGTAAAGCTCAACTCTTTCCAATCGTGTCAGATTTGCCTACCCATTATAAAGAAATAGAGTGTGCACTAATATTTACGCATACTTGTGCACTATAATATGTCCTGCGCAATTGATAAGTTTCCCGAGAGACTGGCTTCATCATCATCATCATACTTCATAACATATGAGTGAAAAATCGTTTGTAGCTCCAATTTTTATAAATATTATAAGCTAATTAATCCATGAAATTCAATGATGATTTGCCTGTGTTCCATCGACAAATCAACAATACATGGTTAAGATTAACTCTGTTCACCATTCTGTTCCATCGAGTCATATCGGCTCTTATTTTTTGATATTTTTTATATATACATCTATATTTATATTTTAAGCCCGGATAATCTGTATGGATAAACCCGATAATATCAGAAAGGAGCCACCAGTCTGATTTGAATAGTTCTTTTTCCGTTAGATATTTCAATTATTGGAAAATTTATCACGTAAAATGTATCGGGGTGACTTTGACATATTCGAGCGGCATTACATGCTATACCTTTTAGCTCTTCTTGATGAAGTAGTTGATTGTATATAAAGCAACTGTCACAGAAAATATTGATAGCGTGATTCAGGTTTGACACGTATCATGTAAAAATTTTTTTTTTCATGCTCACTGCACTTGAAGTTATTCCCGCCGTGTACGATAATAATATGCTTTACAGAGAAGATTAGTCATTCATGAATACATTCAAGACGATATAAACTTAATCAACACAATATATATCTAGAAATATATCAAAACCAAAATAATATTCGCTTTATATTTTAATAAATATTAAGATTAAATTAAGTAAATTTTCTTGAATTTATTTATTTTTTAAATAGTACCTCAACAAACAGACAAACATACATCAAACATTATTTGATAAATCATAACTACAATTAATAGCTTTTTCGAAATAAAAATGTGTTTAAAACACAAAGGACTATGACAGAAATGACATTAAAAAAATATAATAATACACTTTGAATCCAAAAGACCTATTAAAACTAAAAGCCTTTCAGGAGACGGCTCTTAGACTGCAGAAATTAAATTAATGCTGGCTAAAATCTTGGTAGTATATTAAAATTTTGCACCTATTTTATTCAAGCAAAATGTATCAAGACTGTCTAGTGAATTTTAACTAAATCGACACTACACTGACATCTGAATTCCATTCTCCAACCCATGCTGAAGCAAACTGCTGTGAAGAGAGAAATTTTAATCATATTGTTTATAGTTTTTGCGTGAAAGAGTAACACACGTCCATATATCCTTATTTTACCCGAACGAAGTCGGGACGGGCAGCTAGTGGTAGAATAAAAATACAATTATAAATGTAATTAAATGTAAAGACAAAATCAAAAATATCTACGGAATTTTATTATAGGAATAAATCCGGTAAGTTCACGTTATAAGTTTGTGTCTGCATATAGTAACAGCCTGTGAATGTCCCACTGCTGGGCTAAGGCCTCTTCTCCTTTTTTGAGGAGAAAGTTTGGAGCTTATTCCACCACGCTGCTGCAGGTTGATGGAATACATATGTGACAGAATTTCAGTGAAATTTGACAACTGCAGGTTTCCTCACGATGTCCAATGACCGTCAAGCACGAGACGAATATAATCACAAATTAAGCACATGAAATTAGGTGCTTGTCCTGGTTTGAACCCACGATCATCGGTTAAGATTCACGCGTTCTTACCACCTCGGCTTATTGTATCTACATCTAGTATGATAAAATATGGAAGGCTGAGGTCTGAACTAGATGGTAATTGAATCTGTATACACTTTAGACTGTAAGAGATCGCTATTAGTAAGATGGCCTTACTTTAATCTTTATGTTCTTTTCGTGTATACTCGGTGGTAGAGCTTTGTACAATTAATTCAATCAGTACTACTACTACCATTAGTTAAAATATTTTTGGTGTAACGATTAATGCTATAAAAAGAGACATGAAATATATCACAATCTAAAAACATCTGTAAATTCTTAGTAAATTTAGTTTACAGGAACATAGAATTTTACTAGATTAAATTATATTTGAAGTTAACCCGTTTAGTTGATGAACGTTAATGATATACAAAATGATAAAAATGATTGATAATAATATTAGGCTGTAGACTTTGCTGGAGTTTCTTTACACTAAAAAAATTTAACCGTTTCACCTAACATTCATCACTTGTCAGGACTGAGATGAAACCTTCAGGCCGTAAACCATAAATCAGCGTGGATTTACATATGAATTGATCATGAAAACATTATGAAGAGCTATTTAATAATAAATTAAAAATTACGACTGGTGATATAATATTGGGAATTGGGAAGATACCCAGACCAAATGGGGAACCTGGCATAAGATATGAGAATAAGAAAATTAATTATCGTTTTACGAAAACGGTTCCAGAAATTTAGATGAGAAATATATTACATAAAAGATAATTTATACAACAAACATTTTATAAAATATAATTTGTATAATTATATCCAACTCCCAAAACTTTACATTGCTGAATGTTACAGGTTTTATAAAAATTGATATTTTGTCTGGCTAATTAATTTACCTATTTATAGAATCAATAAATTCTATAATAATACAAATTTTATTCATAATTGTGATATTTATCAAATGACAGATCGGCCTCTACTTATCATGGCAGCATAATGCTACATCAATATGCTAACATCAACATAACATTTACTTGGTGGTAGAGCTTGGTGCAAGCTCGTCTGGGTAGGTACCACCCACTCATCAGATATTCTACCGCAAAACAACATTACTTTGTATTGTTGTGTTCCAGTTTGAAGGATGAGTGAGCCAGTGTAATTGCAGGAACAAGGGACATAACATCTTGGTTCCCAAGGTTGGTGGCGCATTGGCGATGTGAGCGATGGTTAACATTTCTTACACTGCCAATGTCTATGGGCGTTAGTGACCACTTACCATCAGGTAGCCCAAATGCTCGTCCACCTACCTATACAATAAAAAAAAAGGTCTCGTACATTATTTTTATAAAATAGGAAGGTGGAAAAAAGGATGGGCCACTTAATAAAAAGTAGTTAATATTTCTTCCAGCGCCAATGCATGCTTACAGACGATGGTGATCACTTACCATGATGTGGCCCATTTGTTTGCAAGTCTGCCTACATTGTAATTATAAATAAAAAAATATAATAAATAATAATAATAATATCCTGGGACATTATTCACACACGGCCATCTGATCCCAAACTAAGCAGAGCTTGTACTATGGAAACCAGACAACTGATATACTACATATACTATTTTTCTTTTGTAAATACATAGATTATATAGATAATTACACCCAGACTCAGGACAAACAGACATGTTCATGCACACAAATGTCTGTCCTGGGTGGGAATCGAATCCACGACCTGCGGCACGAAAGGCACGTATGTACCAATCACACCAACCAGCTCGTCAATACTATAAACTATTATTTATCAAGCATTAAACTCAAAGAATGATAACTCCACGCTTTTCAACATCAATATAGTATTTCATCAAGTAATACAGCTTAATAATCAATATTTATTCGCAACTAAAATATATTAATTTAAAATATATATTATCAATAGATATTATGCTTTAAAGCCTCAAACTAAAACACTCGGCTTCGATCAATAAATGTTACATTATAACAGAAATAATATGCTTATTTTCGGTTTAATATTTTTATATTAATGAATATACTCAAGTTCATAAAAGGTTATTTATATAATGATGTTATTTTCATATTATATGCCTACATGTTACTAGGTCAAGCCATGAGTGAGTCTAGATTATGCCTACGCACGATTTTCATGTTAACGCTTGAATAATGTTTTACGTAGTATAATATATAGTATAAAAGAATTATTTACCCTTAAATGGGCAATGGTTTTGGAGTTTGTATTTTGTATTAACAATTGGATTAGTGGATGTTTCTGGATATCACCGAATTGATTCTACGGCCAAACAAGAATTATTTGTATCGCTGGTTTAAGGAATGTCTATGTAGCTGAGTTTGGCGCGGGGTTATATTTTTTTATGTAAGATGGTGCAAACTGTCATGCTCATCTGATGGAATGTGAGTACCACCGCACATGGAAATTTGTAACACTAGAGGGCTTGCAGATGCAATGCTGGCCTTTCAGGAATGGTTAGGCTCTTTTCTTGAAGGTTCCTGGAAGGAATGACACAAACCAGCCAGCAAAAGATGGGTCCACACATAATAATAAATAATGCTTGATATAATTGAAATTTTCTTATAAATTAAATTTATATTATTTGTAGTCCAATATTTCACTTTCCAATAATAATTCCAATAAATGTTCTTTTTTTAAATAAATATTTTATTTGCTCTGCAACAAAAATACTCTCCATTTATTTAACTCAAAGCGGTTTAATTCCGGACTCGAAATAAAAATGGAATTTCTTCTAATGAAAACTCTTTATAACAATTTAGAAAAGAAACGAAGAGCTTGATCACTGTAAAAGGAGCATAATTGGGGAAAACACAGAGTATACATATACCAGAGACCATCGTTTTATTAACAATATGAATTATGAAACTCATTAATTAGAATAAGATCCATACATACATACCCCAATACAAACACACACACACACACACACACACAATCGATATACCTACATAAAACGTTGTGAAGATAAATTGGAAATAGTATATAGTTTAATTATAAAGGTTGGCGCCGTTTTTAAAGCATAGGCAGGCGGTACCACCCACTCATCAGACATTCTACCGCAAACAGCAGTACTTGATATTGTTGTGTTCCGGTTTGAAGGGTGCGTTAGCCAGAGTAATTACAGGAACAAAGGACACATCATCTTAGTTCCCAGGGTCGGTGGCGCATTGGCGATGTAAGCGATGGTAACATCTCTTACAATGCTAATGTCTATAGGCGTTGGTGAACACTTACCATCAGGTGGTCCATATTATGCTAGTCCGCCAAAACATGCTATAAAAAAAAAATAAAAAAGAGAGAATAAGATTATATTATAATTTGAAATATATTATCAAAATTGCATTCATTTTAATAACGAACTCAACATTAATTTTCTCTATCAAACTGGTACTCTATATTATAAATGACAATTTGCAAAGTATTCCACGAGGCGAGCGCTCGAATTGAGTTTTTTAGCTTTTTACCTTCGAATTATGTCCGTATTCAGAGAATAAAAGTTAATGAGGTGCAGCGTTCGAGATTTGGACCTTATGCAAGTTTTTAAGCGTTGATATTTATAAAAAAAAGGAAATTATTTTTTCAAATTTATTTCGAGATAAAGAACGTTATTATATTTTGAATTGCGTATCAGAAAATATTATACAGCGTTTCTTGACCTGTTTCATTAAGGTAAGACTCTTAGAAAGCCCGGCCAATCAAAGCGATTGAGACTGCACTAGAAAAATATGTTACCTATATGATTTCCAAATATTAATATTTAAATTACAGGAAACAAGATGGCGTTCCATATTAAGAATGTTCTTTAGTAAAATAAATTGAAAATATAATCGTATATGTGGCAGAAGAGAAATTTTTTAGCGCCAAAAATATTTTAGCCAAACGCTTATAGAAACGTTATATTTAAAATGTAGAATATTATTTTCATCAGGCCAAACGAAAATTCACTCCAAAAATCGGATATAAATCATTATTATAAAAATATACGGTAATATATTCTAAGAATATTAAATATTAACAAAAAAACATTTATTTGTTAGTAATTAGGTTCAGAAGCAGCCTGGAGTCCAGAAGTTGAATTATATAAACGCCCGTGCCTTGAACAGCACGTAAAGCCTGATGCTGAAGTTTGCTATTGGATTATGAGAGTAAAGGAATGGAGAGTGTCTCACACACTTACTTATGTACTTATATCGTGTACAATTAGCTCCTCTCCCTTGAAAATGC
Organism: Nymphalis polychloros; assembly: GCA_905220585.2. NCBI lineage: Eukaryota > Metazoa > Arthropoda > Insecta > Lepidoptera > Nymphalidae > Nymphalis > Nymphalis polychloros. The sequence continues at coordinate 1,323,718 of HG992264.1, read as the reverse complement.
CCGGCTTGACCGAGAATTCAGTCACGAGAACATTGTCATTATCATATTTTATATTAGTAGTGCAAATGGATACATTGAATATACATTTTCGTGTTTGCAGTAGTGGAAATAAGTGAGGTGAGTGTGATTCGAGAGGAACAGAACTTTAAGCCGACTAGAATACTGGAAATCATCGCATTGCGACATTTCGTTCCGATTTTGTATCGCCAATATTGCTTAGATTATATGAATAATTATTTACTTATGTATGCTTGCAATAAACTGCGTCAATTTTACGCAATTATAGATATTATAAAATCTCGAATTCCATACAAAGTTAGACTTATGTGGTACAACTCATTTGTAGAATCATATATACAATATGGCCTGAGTACTTGCGGTCGAACATCTAATATTTATTTGAATAAATGATATAAATTTCAATTAAAAATCCTTAAAACTATTGTGTCAAATAATATTTAAAATATGTACAAAAAAAATTATATAAACCTCTTTAAACATTGTAAAAAATTACCGATTCACCAATTGTTTAGCTTAACATTATTAAAAGAAGAATACTTTAATCCGGAATACAATATCAAAGTAGAGCAGCCTATGCGTACGCGTGCGACAACGAAAAACCAGTTACGCACGGTAAAAGCTTATAACAGCTACGGAAAGAGAACCAATCGGCACTTAGTACTGCGGTTAATAAATAATCTACCCACGCACTTAAAAAAATCACTTACTTTATAGATAAGATAAGGTCCTCCAGACCGATTTCGGCCACGGCGGCCAATCTCAAGAGAGATTAGCCAACTGCGCAGGACATATTATAGTGCACAAGTGTGTGCGCAAACACAGGTGCACTCTCTTTTCCTTAGCTCTCATAATCCGATGGGACGGCAATCCGACACGACCGGAACGAGTTCAGGCGCAGGACCAACGGCTTAACGTGCTTTCCGAGGCACGGGAGTGTACACACTTCCAACTTCCAGACTCCGGGCTGCTACTGAGAATTTTCTGATAGAAAAACCCAATAACTATTTATTGGCCCGACCTGGGAATTGAACCCAGGACCACCGGATCTGCGGCCTTATATCTAGCCACTAGACCAACGAGGCAGTCTTTATAAATGATAGTAATGAAATGCAATATTAAAATGTACCCGCGTAGTTACTTCTTAACATTATTAGCTTAATTTTATTGTTGTTATAGCCTTTCAATAAATTATAGTGTAATAGGTAGAAGTAAACATCGATGCTGGCATTAATAGCATGCAAGACAAACCTCAGTGGTTTTTTGTAATGATATAATGATTGATAAATTGTAAATTTCCTTTTTTTTCTTTTATTGTCAAAGATTAAAATAAAAACATATAAAAATTGCTAAAATAAACGAAAAATTTATTTAAAAATAGTCTTTGAAAAAATGTTTTTTACAATAATTCTAATATCAAAAGCTCGGAGTTTAATATCTAAAATTGGAAAAAGTTAAACTTCTACAATTATCAAAATGTGCCAAAACCAAGCGTTAATAATAATACATATTTATACTAAAGCACACGACAGTTCCACCGGTCTGAGCTACCCTTAACAATTCAGTTACATCTTTTCTTTACTGTGTGAAACTTCTTTAGCTGTGATGATATGGTTAAAGGTCGAATTTGAGTACAACGTTGCTTTATGTATAAGCCAAGATGGCCCAGTGGTAAGAATGCGTGAAACTTAACCGATGATCATGAGTTCAAACCCAGGCAAGCACCACTGAATTTCATATGCTTAATTTGTGATTATAATACATCTCGTGCTTGACGGTGAAGGAAAACATCGTGAGGAAACCTGCATGTGTCAAATTTCACTGAAATTCTGTCACATGTGTATTCCACCAACCCGCATTGGAGCAGCCTGGTGGAAAAAGCTTCAAACATTCTCCTCAAAAAGAGGAGAAGAGGCCTTAGCCCAGCAGTGGGACATTCCCTGTGAATGTTACTGTACCGTGTTACTGTACTGTTGCTTTATGTAACTTTAGGGTTAAAGGCATTGATCTACATACGTTTTTTAAGTCTGTCTTATCTGATTTTGTTGTTCAAATGTAATCCTTTAAACTTATGTACGATCGGTGAACAGATATGTGCATATATACCGTTAAACACAGGTACATAACGTACCGTCTTATATACTACGGTTGACAGTACTGTACGATTGCTGGTATACTTCTTGTAGGGCCAGTATCTATGGAAAAAGTAACCATTTATATTAAGGTAGCCTTAATTTTCGTTCGAGAAGAAAACATTCTTTTCTTAGGTAAAAATAATTTTATATAACTACAACTTTTTAAATCTAAAAGCAAATACATGTTCATATTCCAACCGCTATTTGTAAAGGAACCCATAAAAATACTCCTTTACAAATCTCTAATAACAGCAAAAGACGACGAAGAATGACATAAGAAAAAAAAATGTTTTCTTTGAGGGATCTTGGAATATTACCCTTCGAGGTATCAAGTATTTATTTGCCGTTGAAGGGATTAAATGTACTTAAACCGGTCAAGTTAGGGAGAGGTCGGATACAATATATATCTATCGTCTTGTTATGTATACTAAATCTATGTACCTAATAACGGGGACTTCTATTTTTTAAATATATTGAATGCAAAAATTATATTCTCTAAGAATTTAATCTCTGATAACTAAATATTTAATACTTATTATAATTCAGACTTCATTGGATTAACAACAAGTTGATGATTTTTGGTTCATTCTTCGTTAAAGGTATTACTTATCTTATGAATGGACAATTCAATATCAGATAAAGATGTTGAATTATGTATTTGAAAATTGTCTGTAGAAAGAAAAGAAATCATAAAAGAATACATTGAAAAATAAAACAACAGGGGGCAAAGTATTCCACCCTGTGGAACGCCCGATGAGCGACTCCAAACAACTTTGAGTCATCGATAAGAAAAATTTGATGAACTATATTTTACAAAACAAAAGTGTTTCTTTATTTTGGTTTTGTTTTTCATTCCGAAATGCGTATACGAACTCCACAACAAAAATAAACCAAGGTACGTCTGTAGAAATATCGCTAGGCAAAAAAGCCGTCAATAGTACTGCAATTTTGATGTGTATACATTATATTTTCACGATGCTGTGACATTTGCGCGATTATATTCAGGTATTCTGGCGTGTTTCACATCCGCAACGCGTCACGCGTCCATTCTCTGAGCCTCAATCACACGGAATACAATTAAAGTTATATATTTTATTTAAAACAAACAGCGTTTTATGTTAGTCCGCGGTTATCAATATTTTACAGTGAATATACGTTTATTTATATATAAACTTATGACATGTTAAGTAGGTATATTTAATCTTAATTAAATCAGGGCAAAACTGGCCTTACCTATGCAATAATAATAGTTACAAGTCTCAATAGTCACAAGTGTAATTTTTAATATTACTTAATACACATATAAAAAATTGTTGCAAATTCAAAGTATTAATATTACGTAACGGTGTGACAGTCAGCGAAAAGCGTCAGCATTAATTTGGCATTAGCAACAAAACAACAGCTATAGTTTCCAGCGGTTTTTGATACACATGCTATTTCTTTTGATACGTAAGTTGTAATGATCCTGAATCACGCTATTGTTTGGTTTTTCTTGAACTATATAAGGTCTGGTGTTGAAACGGTGTTATTATTTTAAATTGATTCCTTCGATGGGGAAAATGAGGCGGATTTACTTCACGTTATGAATAGCAAATAACAAAAGACATATGAACGATTTATTTATGAGACAAACTTTATGTTATTTTAATATAGTTTTTTCTATATACCTATGTATGGCCAAGTCAAATGGAAGATTATAATTTCAGCGGGCTAAGTGAATATGTGTGTCCATCTGTTCCCCCATTTATTTTAAACTACCTATCATAATTTAACGAATTATAAACTGTTAGAAGCTGATCGTTCGCTGTTTATAGCTAATGTGACGTCACACTTATTTCAATATAAGGTCCCCTAGCGGACATTAAGTCCAGCATATTGTATAAAACTAAGTTACATTTACGTAGCCTTATCAGCTGTGTCGTTTTAAAATCTCCTTCCCTTTAGTCACAAAGAATTTTCCTCAATATGAAATAATATATTCCTGGAAGTAATGGAACCGCCACACAGAACGCCCATAAAGATTATTGGGTTGGAAGAAATTATAGCGAATTTGTAATTTCGATATTTATGTAAGAAACGATAAGTTTCTTATCATAGCTGAGTCGGCTTGAATGATATTTATAGTGGGGATGAGTTATTTTTATCGGCTCAGCGTTAATAGGGCAGTGCTGTGAAAATATGCTTTCACAGCTTTGATAATAGCCTAGTCGGGTTAGTATTTGACCTTGTATTAATTCTAGGTATAAATGTTATTGCACTACCCTTTAGTGAGAGTCTAAATTCAAAATGTCGACCAAATTCGACTGCGTTAGCCGCCATCTTGATTTAAAGTTATTTTATTCCGTTTTTCGTTTATAACTCGATCATTTTTAACTTTTCAATAAAAATAATAAGGGCTTAAATTGTTGTTTATGCGATTTTCTATATTTTATTTGTTGCGCATTTTAATGTACGGATCAATATTTTCGGAACTAGGCGGTAAAAAATGCAAAGTGTAGTTATGGAATTATCTCGTTATTATTAACTTTAGGACTTAATTGTATATGAACAAAGTTGTTTGAAATAAAAGAACATACGTAAGCATACGCTTGTGTGTGCAATAAGTATTGTTGTGTTCCGGTTTGAAGGGTGAGTGAGCCAGTGTAATAATAGACACAAGTCTATGGGCGATGTTATCCGTTACCATCTGGTTGCCCATCCATCTATTTTATAAGCAAAAACCTATTTGCTTTTAAATATCTATATGATTAACGATTTTTTTTAGTAAATAAAGAAATTCAATTCATTTTTTATTTTTATTCATTTGCTAATTTATATCTATCAATGTTCTACAGTTCTAAGTTAAGCTGGTTATATAAAATGTGTTCATTATATACATTGTATTAGATATATGTATATGAGATGTATACAAAATACCTTATATACCTAAGCCTACACGACCCTGTGAGCACCCATTGACCTAGAAAGAGACAATACAGACTGATGGGCGCGGGAATTCTGGCTTTTACGTTTCTAGTATTTTTAGTCTATGTTGAAAGATTTTAGTTTGCTGCATTGATGCTTTTTGATATAAAAAAAATATATCGTAAATTGAAACACTTCATTCGTTTTTTGAATTCGAAACTAAAAAAAAATAATAATAAAAAAAAACTGGAATGGATTGATAAAAAATTTAATGGATGCTCACCGTATATTATTTAATTGATATTGCACTTTTTATTATACTACTTTTGTATTCATGCGTTGTTTTAATTTCTTTATATAGTGTATATAATTTTCGAAAAATAAAGTGCTCTCAAAGGTATGTAATTATTTTTCATAAATACATATGTATATATATTTATATAAGTATTAATTTCATAAATATCATGAATATATTATTTTAATCAATATATATAAATATTGTACGAATTAAAATAACCTTTGTCGCGTGTCTATTACGTATTTACAAACAATTAACAATAAATCCTTCATAAGCTTAAAAATAAAAAACAAATATCTAAGGCTCAAATTTCTATTTTACATAAATAATTTTACTTGGTGGTAGATCTTTGTGCAAGCTCGTCTGGGTAGGTACCACCCACTCATCAGATATTCTACCGCAAAAATGTATTACTTGGTATTGTAGTGTTCCGGTTTGAAAGGTGAATGAGCCAGTGTAATTACAGGCACAAGAGACATAACATCTTAGTTCCTAATGTTGGTGGTGTTTTGGCGATGTTTTTTAAGAAATACACAATGCCTCTGTCTATGGGCGTTGGTGACCACTTACCATCAGGTGACTCATATATTCGTCCGCCTACCTATACTATAAAATAATAATAATACATTTTAGGTATAATATGTTAGTTACAAACGCGATACATGTATCAATTCTTTAATTTTATCCGCCATGTTCAATATAGCCGCGTCATATCATTGAATATAACTCTCTATGAAGCTAACGTCATCTCATTTGTCTATAGATCATGATAACTAGTATAGGAGCTACACAGGAAATGACAAACATACATACATCCACAGCTAACATGGTAACCATTACACTCCACCCTATTCGGGTACTAAGCGATCTTCATTTCCCTATAATATTATATTTGAAATGGTTTGTTTGGAAAAGCATTTAGAATATTCAAACGAAATCTCTGTAAAGCTTTTTGGCTTATATTTAAGCGGTCTCGAGCAAGGGAAATTTATTTTATAGATTTTTTTACGCCAAGAAGTTCAACAAGGTCGATGTAAATATATGCTTAAAAAATATGAGCTGATTTTCTTTAACATTTGGCGTTTTAATTTACTATCATTGATTATTAAATTGAAAAAAAAAAAAAAATCAGGTTGTCGATTAAATGGAGAAATTCATGTATTTTTATGATTTAAATATATAATAACGTCAAATGTTAAAGACAATCAGCTGATATATTATGTATACAAATAGATGACGGGTTTATTTTTTAGCGATAATAAAGGTTTATGGAATATTTCTGCCAGGCAGACTGGCAAAGGGTCACTTGATGCCACCACTGCCACCAAGTTTGGTTACGAAGATGTTATGTCCCTTGTCTATAGTTTTTTTTTTTGCATTTAGTTATCCATTTGAGTAGCATACAAAACATTAAAAATATTGATAGCAGCTAAAAAACCACTAAGGTTTACGTGTGCTATCATTAGTCTACACTATAAAATAAAACATTTAAATTCTATCACAATACTACCACAATACAAAATAAAACATTTAAATACTATCACAATACTACAGATCAAAAATACGTACATATACACTTAAAGTAAACTTAAAAAATATTGCTTAAGGTTAAGCCTAATGTTTTTATTTGAAATATTATAACACAGATCTGAAGGTAATTTGTTAATTGGTCTGGGGACAATAAACTCGGTAGTCCGCTCGCCATACTTATTGTTTGCACGCTTAGTGCAAATCCGTTTCGCGGAAACGGCCCGAGTGCAAACAGGATGTTCGGTAACGTTTTTTAAAAAATAAATGAAAAATTGTTCTTTCAATAATAAAAAATTTACTTGAGCGTGTACTGGTAAAACTTTACCATGTTTAAAGAGACCGTTTGCATTGTCATAAAACTGGTTTTTTATTTTAGGTGTCACTAATGTTTTAAGAATCTTAACTTGTAAATTATAAATAGTATCAAGATATGTCTTGTAGGTACGAGCATAACTACTAAGACCAGACTGTATATAAGACTCAGCCAGTGCGTGATAAAGCATAATCTTTACTTTGAAAGGGATTCGGTTTTTAAGTATTGTGATATTCGCAAGAAATTGCCTTAGTTTATCGCCAATCCTTTCAATGTGATGGCTCCAGTTGAACTTGTCGTCTATAACCAATCCCAGGTATGTTTGGTTTTTAACAATGTCTATAGATGGACAGTTACAGTTTAACGCACTGTTAGCATGTAAGCAGGCATGGTTGTGAGCTACAAGGTTTTGTACGGAGATTTGGCTTTTATATGGAGATTTAATAGTCAATAATTTAGTTTTATTTGCGTTAAGTACTAGGCCGGCATCATGACACCACCTTGTTAGAGCATCTAGATCAGACTGCAGATGTACGCACGCAGTTTGTGGATTTTTATCTGCAATTACTAGACAGGTGTCATCGGCAAACTGGTAGCATGTGCTGTTAGTAATACAGTTCCTTATGTCATTAACATAGGATTAAAAAATGAAGAGGGCCTAATACGGATCCCTGGGCTGTTCCCTTACAGAAAAGGTCTCACTGCAGATTTTATTGGTTTTCGAGATAATTAGCGCACCAGGTCAATAATGGGCCATGGACCCCGCAGTCATTCACTCTCTCAATAATTTGTTTATGCGCCAATGTGTCAAAGGCAGGTGAAAAATCAATAAATAGAGCAAGAATATATTTTTTCACGTTTAGGTGCTTATTGACTTCATCGGTGAAATCTGACAAGAGGGCTACGGTGCTTTTACCGGACTGAAAGTCAAACTGGTACCGATTTATTACGTTGTGCTTCTTATAGAATGCGTGTATTTGCTCACACACATATTTTTCGACTATTTTATTAACCGAAGAAAGCAATGTAATTGGGCGACACTGGCTTATTCACCCTTCAAGTCGGAACAAAACAATTCAAACTTGATGTTACGATATGTGATATGAGTGAGTGAGTGCGTGAATGGTATGAGTACATACCGATATGGACTTGCACAAGGTCCTAACACTAAAACCAAATTTAAGTATAAAAAGTTATATATTGTCAAAAGAGCATTACACATATTTATATCCACGAAATATTTATAATACTACATACAAAAACAAATTATCAATACGCGTTTGAAGGATTCAGTGGTCACTGAACTCAATTTGGTGGATAATTTCATATCAAAATAAAAACTAAAGAACAATTTATCTATAAAATGTCTCAAATATTATTGGATACTTTTACCCATCATGATATATCTTAACTTTACTTGTTACGTCCATAAAAATAATAAATTCTCTTTTCGTGGCGCCGTACAGCCGGGTAGACCTTGACAGAAGTGACCTTATAAAAATTGCTAGGGCGAAAAACATAAATATCCAATAACACGGTCAATCAGAAGCTGTCTGATAAACAGGAAATTTAGGAACGAAAAATACCAGTATCATTGTACTTTACAGCCAACTTTACAAACTTTGATCAAATGTATTATTTTCTATCAGCTTTCGAAATTTATTTTACTTAAGTTATAAACATGTAAGACAAGATTTCAGATTATATTAAGTAATATTGATATAATAATAAATAATATCTATTTCTTTTAAAAAAAGATTTCAAATTATTTGTATAATAATAATATCCTGGGTCATTATTCACACAAGGCCATCTGATCCCAAACTAAGCAGAGCTCGTACTATGGAAACCAGATAACTGATATACTACATAATATAGTCTAATTTTCTTTTGTAAATACATACACAATAATTATATAGATAGTTACACCCAGACTCAGGACCAAAAGAAATGTTCATGCACCCAAATGTCTGTCCTGGGTGGGAATCGAACCCACGACCTGCGGCGCGAAATGCAATTATCTAACAACCAAGCCTCAAACAACAAGAAGCAAGCTCGTCAAAATATCTAATGATTATGTACTTAATCCAGAAAGTGTGAAGAGTTGGTATCTGTGTTAGGCATATGAATGTTTTACTGACCACCAGGTCTCGACTCCACCGAAAAACAAGAGCATTTATATGACATCATTTATAACACAGTTTTGGAACATACTAATATACCTAATAGAATAATGTTAGCAAATTTTACAATAGTATTCGTGTTAGAAAAAAATGGGTTTAAGAACGCTAAAAAAACAAAGGAAATCATTAAAATACTAATACTTGTAATGATTGTGTTGTGAATTTAAATACAAATAAATCCGAAATCTGTTTAAGAAAATCAATGTTTTCAAACTAAAAATTTGTTTAATATTTCGAGAAATTTAATCACTAAAATAATTGATGGTTGGAAACTGTTTTCGTTTAAAACAAATAAAATTGCAAACACAAATTGAATACAAAACAAATATTCGATATTATAATAAATAATCAATCACTATTATTTGTTAAATATTTTGTGATACGTTTATATTGAATACCTACGTTTTAAAATTGTTTTTTTTTTTTTTTATTAAACGTTTACCCAATTACATTTTATTAATAAGTCCACCTAATAAAGAGGATGTGTAATTACAACGTTAATAAGGCAGTCGACACACTTGGATACATTCCAAGGTACAACATTATTACATTTCTTGGAATGAAGTTTACGATTCATTCGCTTGTACTTGTTTTATGATTAATCTTCCAGAGTTATTTGATAACATGCTGTGACGTACATTTAAATTATGTAATAGTACTTTGTTCATATAATAAGGTCCCCCAGATCGATTTCGGCCACGGCGGCCAATCTCAAGAGAGATTAGCCAACTGCGCAGGAGATATTATTGTGCACAAGTGTGTGCACAAACACAGGTGCACTCTCTTTTCCTTAGCTCTCATGATCCGATGGAACGGCAATCCGACACGACCGGAAAGAGTTCAGGCTCGGGAGTGTACACACTTCCTACTTCCAGACTCCGGGCTGCTACTGAGAATTTTCTGTCGGAAAAACCCAATAACTATTTATTGGCCCGACCTGGGAATTGAACCCAGGACCACCGGGTCTGCGGCCTTATATCTAGCCACTAGACCAACAAGGCAGTTTGTTCATATAAATATATTATGAAGGCAGGAATTTAGACAAATTTAGATTCGATGTGAAGTGATTTTACTCTTCATTCTATTCGTGAATATTTGAACACGTTACGTGTTGAATACTGACACATAGTTGTTATACATTTTAGTGTGCGCAAAAAATTAACTCTACATGACTGGATCCGCAGTTCTTTTATGGTATTCCTATAAACATTTTTGACTTTCCCCAGTGTCTCATATACTAACAACCCAATATTATTTTATCGGCTCGATCTGGGGTTTGAGCCTAGGACCACGAGATCTTATGTATTTTCACTAAGCCAACGACGCAGCCAACTAACTAAAGATATAACGTTTAGGATAGGTTTCTGTTAATTGAACATAAAACATCTGTCAAATAAATTGGTTTAATTGAAAATTAATTGCGTTAATATCGCCTTTATATAGTGTGGGTGTGTCGTGTGTAATATTACGACTAACTAGCTGTGCCCTGCGGCTTCACCCGCTTATAAATTATTTTATTACTATAATAACAACAGACACGCGCACATATGGCTACTGGTAAAGAAATACGTAATTAAAGATTTGAAATTAATTTTCATAAGATACTGTAGGGTTTACTGATCTTATATATATATATGGCCTATCATTGGCGCCATTACATGTTCTTTGTGTGTACCAATTTTCATCAAGATTGGTCAAGCCGGTCTTGAGTTATAAGAAGACATACAGACAGACAGACAGACAAAAATGAAAAAAAAATAGTATAATGTGAATCACTGCATCATAAAACAATTATTTATCACAAAATTAGGTGAAAAAAAAATTTTACAGACAGAGCCAATAGATTTATATAGTAGTATAGAATAAGGTCCTCCAGACCGATTTCGGCCACGGCGGCCATTCTCAAGAGAGATTAGCCAACTGCGCAGGACATATTATAGTGCACTAGTGTGTGCGCAAACACAGGTGCACTCTCTTTTCCTTAGCTCTCATAATCCGATGGGACGGCAATCCGACACGACCGGAAAGAGTTCAGGCGCAGGACCAACGGCTTAACGTGCTTTCCGAGGCACGGGAGAGTACACACTTCCACCTTCCAGACTCCGGGCTGCTACTGAGAATTTTATGACAGAAAAACCCAATAACTATTGACTGGCCCGACCTGGGAATTGAACCCAGGACCACCGGGTCTGCAGCCTAATATCTAGCCACTAGACCAACGAGGCAGTTAGTAGTAGTATAGAATACCACCAATGTGAATGTTATAAGTCAAATATCAAGTCACATTTTCACGCTTCCACTGCTAACGCTTTACACTTATCATAATGGGTAAATAAGACTTATTAATATTTGAAGAATAGGTATAACTGTATAATCCGCTATTCTTTTTATTATGACCACATAGGTCAACATTTTTTAACAAGTGTTTTGTTTTATCCCCATAAATAGGGGATAAATGTGCATACATTTCACAAACTTGAAACTCATGTAAGGTAAATGTATGGACAAACTTGAAACTCATGTAAGATAAATGTATGGACAAACTTGAAACTCATGTAAGATAAATGTATGGACAAACTTGAAACTCATGTAAGGTAAATGTATGGACAAACTTGAAACTCATGTAAGATAAATGTATGGACAAACTTGAAACTCATGTAAGGTAAATGTATGGACAAACTTGAAACTCATGTAAGATAAATGTATGGACAAACTTGAAACTCACCACAGAAAATGGTCGCGAAATGTCAGAAAGTAACATTTAATGACAGAAAGTTTATCAACATTTCACGGGTGGAAATGAAGTGAGTACTTTGTAAATTTTCTAATACTACGTCACTTAATTGATCGTAGCGAAATTTTCTCCACTGCGAGTTATTTTGAAGAGAAATATACTCGTAGTGTAATTGGTAACTCTTCGAAGTATCTTCGATGTTTCTATAAGTAAAGGAAATGCAGTTGTGTGTGTAAGAAGTTCAGCTACTATGAAACTTTTTTGTTAAATTATCAAATGAATATATTTTACCAATTTTTAGCAGAAACATTTAAACTTTTTATTGATATAATATTACGCTAAAGTATCAGTTTCTCATTCTGCAGGATAAGGAGGCCGTAGCAGTGGGTAACATATTATATATTTCGTACCTGTTACCGACTGTTACCTTATATATTTATTCATTTAATAAAGTATAAATAATTTGTTTTCGTTGTCATTTTATTTGATTTAAGCAAAATAATTTTTACATGTGAATGTTGATATTATTATGTAAGCAGTCTCCTTTCTGTACAAATATAATAAAGCATATATATTTAGAGATCTACTCACCGAACGTCAAGAACAAACAGAAAGGAATAAATAAATATCATATGTAATAATAAGTTTCAGTTTTTTTTTTATATAGTTATAGGTAGGCGGGCCATATGGGTAGCATATGGGCCACCTCATGGTCAGTGGTCACCACCGCCCATAGACAGTCGCGTTGTACATTTCTTTAAAAACATCGCCAATGCGCAACCAACCTTGGGAACTAAGATGTTATGCCCCTTGTGCCTGAAATTAAACTGACTCACTCATCCTTCAAACCGGAACACAACAATACCAAGTACTGCTGTTTTGCGGTAGAATATCTGATGAGTGGGTGGTTTCTACCCAGACGAGCTTGCACAAAGCTCTACCAGTTAAATATGTACAGCACTATCAATTATGGGATGTCATGTCCCTTGTGCCTAAATAGATGACGACTTACACAAATCTTCAATAGAAAATAGACTTCTCAATTGGTCCGAGTAATTTAAATTTGTCGCAAGCGTCAATAGCTCATCGCTATATGGACCGATGAACGATTTCAATATCGCAGGTCCCTTAGAAAGTTGAAATGTTATAATGCAATAATTTTAACAATTACTCGAAGGATTTAAATAAAGAGAAAATATTTTATTTAAAAAAATTTCACAACGTTTTTAAATCACATTATTTCAGTCTTTTTGTGGTAAAATGTCACAACGTCAGATATATTTTAATGGCAACCTCATATAAACTTTAATGTATACACATAGATAATATAGCTTAGTCGCAAATCATGACAATCAAGTTTCATATTTTATGTCAGAGCAACGTAAGCTAAGGCTATATCTACGTTAATTTTCATTCGTAGCCTTCTGCAACACTTCGTGGAGTACGTAACTCCTTTAGTTTCTTTACGGTCGAGTAGGATTGTGGCTTTCCCGGACTCTGATAGTAAGTAAGAATGAATTTCTGCTTGTACATATATGTTCACTGTTATGTAGTTATTTACCATAACCCTTTACGTGTGTGCGTGTGCTAGAATTGTATACAGGATAACTTACACTTTCAAACCGGAACACAACAATATTTAGTAGAGCTTCTTGGCGGTCGAATAAAGTAGTGGGTGGTACCAACCAAGATGGGCACGAATCAAATCAAATTAAAAAATATATATATATTCAAAAATACTTTTGCAAGTGCCACTTATTCGGAACAGCACAAAGCGCTATCATCAATTAAAATTTGTACTTAAAATTCCCATGCCGTATCAAATGCACAAAGTGAAGCAATTACTCAAACTTGTCTCCTAGACAGAATAGCGTTAATTACTATAAATTAGTTTAAAGTCTAGATTTATATCAGAACTTCAATTTAACTTCAAGGCAAAGAGCGTCATAAATTGTTAGTAATTTTGTTCGAAATTGAAGAATTTACGACGAATTTCTGAACGAATACTTCAGCTTGGAATGTACAAAGCTGCTCTCGAAAAATATATATTTTGCGAAGCTTTATTCAAAGTTACAAAGTTGGAAAAGAACATAATGCTACAGAAAACATTTGTCACTGTCTCCAATATTATATGTTTTTATTTCCGGGCATAAATGTTTAATGTTTTCGTTTATATGTTGGATGTAAATTTTGCGTTAAATAATGTTACAACATTAGTGTTATACCCGGGGACAGAGCAGTAACGTTCAACGGAATTCTAACAGTGTACAGTAACTAGTTTATATATAAAAAAAAAATTAAGAAAGTGTTCTATATTTAAAAATGGACAATGATTAATTCAAGTAATAAATAATCCGGACGAAACAGCCGATAACGTTAAGCTCCAAATTGGAAAAGTTTATTTGAATTTCGAAACTTTGTGTATTAAGTAACAGGTATGCTAATGGATTATCTGAATTAACGAAAATTTATATTTTATAACGAAAAACAGTGAAATAACCAAATGCAAATAGTTCAACAGTTTTGTAGTCTCTTGCAATGCCAATGTTAACTTGCAATGTTTGTTTGTTGAGTGAGCAAAACCACTTCCTTTTCTTCTATGGAGTTGTAATTTTACATTTTGGTTCCAAGACAATATATTTTTATGGCACGCATGACCAATTAGGTCATTCAGTATTCGTTCCAGACGAAATAACTCCTCAACGATCAATAGTAACAAAGAAATTGTATATAAAAGTTTGTTGTTAAAGATATATTTTTGCTATTAATTTACTACATTTGAGCTATTATTTTAGTAATTGAGGTATAACCTATTCTATTTAGAGGAGTCGTACAGACATATAAACGTTTTTTTTGAATTGACATGGTATTATTTGTTGACATCGTGAATAATGTATGGGACCTATTCATTATGGGTTCGTGAATATGTAAAATATTGATGTATTTTAGTTGTTATAAAAATATTAAAGTTAATATAAATAGTTAAGTGGATTAGTTTCTATTTTATTGTTTTAATTCTGATTTCCTTATTTTTTAATTTAATTATAATTTTATTTATTAAATGGAATGATCATAATTTAATGAATTAATTACCTGAATCTAGTCAAATATTATTATTTTTTATATAAAGAGCAGCTAACCATATTAATATTATTTTAATGAGAATGCTTAGCAATCTAGCTTAAAATTGTATAAGTAATTTTAATGTATATTTTGATTGTATGTGGTTTGTATAAATAAATGAATAACGTTACATTATGAAGAAATAAATATTAATTAACAAATGCGTATTCATCTCTACTCCTTCTTCGATTCGAAGTAATTGCGTAGCTCTATTTGAAGGTAAGCCAGGGAAAACAGTATCAGGTATCAAGACTATAAATCCCGAGATGGCATCCCTTTCAACTCGACGTAAGTTAGCAGAAAGGCAAGAGACCGAAGCTGAATTTATCCGTGTATTATTCATATTACTGAATGTTACATTGTAAAAACTATGAATTTCAATAAGATATCGCAATAAACGATATTTGTGCTTAGCTTATAATTTATATTTATCGGTAGACAACAAATTATGGTTTCTTTTACTCGGTGGTAGGGCTCTGTGCAAGCTCGTCTGGGTAGGTTCTACAAGCCACTCATCAGATTCTACCGCAAAACAGCAGTACTTTGTATGTATTGTTGTGTTCCGATTTGAAGGGTGAGTGAGCCAGTGTAATTACAGGCATAACATCTTAGTTCCCGAGATTGGTGATGCATTGGCGATGTAAGCGATGGTTAACATTTCTTAAAATGGCATTGTCTATGTGCGTTGGTGACCACTTACCATCAGGTGGCCCGTATGCTCGTCCGCCTACCTATGCAATAAAAAACGGATATCAAAATTACTTGTTACCAAAAAATATCTGATATCCGGGCTTTATACCGGCCGGTAAAACTTATTGTTTTTTCTTCTATCAAATATTTTTCATATAATTATTTTGAAAAGAATAAAAATCGTGATTATTAATATAATTATTATAATCAAGACGAAACGTCTATATTATGTTCCAACTTAACAATTTACTTAAATTAATTAAATTACTGTTTTCCAAAGTAAAGCATCTTAATTACTTTTTAATATGGTTGTATAAAGTTTTTGTTTAAAATTTGATTATTATAAACCATCTTATTCAATTATTGTATTAGTTAGATAAATATTAAATTTAACTTTTGATATATTTAAGTTTAAAGGTTAAATTTTAATTTTTTTTTCTTTTTATTTTTAGTTTAATTAAACACAGACAAGCAAGTAAATTCATTTGGGGTTTTTATGTGCTTATTAATCTATACTAATATTATAAAGAGGAAAGATTTGATTTTTTGTATGTTTGTTTGTTACGACTTAATTTAAAAACTACTCGACCGATTTTAAATTTTTTTCACCATTAGAAAGCTATATCTTTACCGAGTAACGTAGGCAATATTATATTTTCAAAAAAAATTAGAGATCCCTAGAACAATATAACCCAAGGTATCAAATTGTTGTCTATAAAAGTCATTATTTGGCGTACGCTGCGAAAACTATTGACGTTATATAAAAAAGTGTTCTTTATATTAATAGTACTCATAATTGCTCACAAAATGCCAAACTATTATAGTTAAGCCACAATAACAGTTTTGTTTAAATTATTACGTTCAATTACGTTGGAGTCGAATATAGGTGATATACCTATGTATTATGACATTATTAATCTTTATCCATTTAAATAGTTTGATAATTAAGGATGATTATTTATATGTTAATTGCACTTTAAATGATTCGGATCGGACTTTTCGTTTAGAAGTTATGACGGGTATAAAATTCTCTCAGTAAGAAAAATGACACATTTTGATCTGTCCTACGTTTAGTTTATTACCAAATACTAATTTACGTTAAATAATAGTTTTAAAATTTTCGCGAACGAAGTCGCGGACATATGCTTGTTTTTATATATAATTCATCTCATGTTGAGGTGATGAATAATATCGGGATGAAATTAGTATATGTTGGATGAAAATTTACCACACGTGTGTAACCATTAAACTGCATTTGAGCAACCTGGTGGAATAAGCTATCTCTTCATACACAGAGGACCTGTGGACCGCAAAGTGAATCGTTAATTTAAATAACATCGAGGTGTATACAAAATCAGCTAATTAATATTTACTTTACGTTACAATGGCAAATATTTGCAGATCTCATGCAAACCTTGTCTAGTTGTTTGTTGAGGGTTTGTAAATCCTGGATTTCATAATTGTTGAATGTCATGCTGTAAATATGCAAATATACTACTCTAAAATATAGCGCAAACTAGACAATTACTTTTTGAGAATAATAGCGCTCGGACACTGTATACTATGTTTCTATTAATAAACCCTTAAGCCAGGCTTTGTGCAATTATATTAATAAGGCTGTATATGTCCCGAAGCAAAGGCATCTCAGGCAAATTCTATGCTTGGAGCTTATTACTCCACAGATCGGTGGATGTTATCCTTCACATTCAATCAATCATATGACAACATAGCAGCGCTTGTTTGAGTTTTTTGTTGATAAGATCGACAAGCCGGGTGGCGTGGTTGGTAGATATTGCCTTTGATGTTGCCGCAGGTTGTGGGTTCAATTCCCACCCAGGACAGACATTTGTGTGCATGTCTGTTTGTCCCGAGTCTGGGTGTTTCTATATAGGTATGTATGTAATTATCTATATAAGTATGTATTTTTAAAGAAATATAGTATATCAGTTTTCTGGTTTCCATAGTACGAGCTCTGCTTATTTTGGGATCAGATGGCCTTGTGTAAATAATATCCCAGTATATTATTATTATTATTAATTTCGTCTAACAGCTCATAGATATTGGCACTGTAAGAATTATTTTCAATACCTCACATCGTTAACGCGTCATAAACCTTGGGAACTGCGATGTGCCTGTAGTTACACTGGCTCACTCACCCTTCAAACAAGAACATTACAATACTAAATATAGCTATTTGGCGGGAGAATCTATAGGGTTTTCCATTAAGGGCGCTTGATCGTGCAGAACTTCCATCGTAGCGTGTGCTGTGTGGCACGTAGCGCCGTCCTGTTGAAACCACATGTTGTCCAGATCCATATTCTCGATTTCAGGCCAAAAGAAGTTGGTTATCATCGACCGGTATCGCTCACCATTGACGGTGACGGCCACACCATTATCGTTTTCGAAAAAATATGGACCAATCACGCCTCCGGCCCAAAATCCGCACCAAACAGTCACTTTCTGCGGGTGCATTGCTACTTGGTGAACCTCGTGTGGATTGGTCTCGTCCCAAATACGGCAATTTTGCTTGTTGACATAGCCATTCATCCAAAAATGCGCCTCGTCGCTGAAGATGATTTTTTTGCCAAAATCGGCGTCAACTTCCAACTGCTCTAATGCCCAGTCAGCGAACACACGGCGCTGTCTACGGTCATTAACCTTGAGCTCTTGGGTCAGCTGGATCTTGTACGGGTGCAGGCTCAAGTCACAACGCAAAATTCGCCAAGTTGTCGTCTGCGAAAGGCCGAGTTCCTGTGCGCGACACGGAATTGACTGCCGCGGGGTTTCGAGGACACTGTCGCGCACAGCGGCGATATTCTCGGCAGATCTCGCGTTACGTTGACGCACGAGTACCGGCTGATTGTTAACTGACCCGGTTGACTCGAATTTGTCCACCAATCGACGGATAGTCGACTCGGCAGGACGATCATCGCGACCGTAAAACGGGCGAAGTGCGCGGAACGTTGCTCGAACTAAAGACCCATTTTCATAAAACAATTTTATGATTTGCACGTGCTGCTCGACACTGTAACCTGCCATGGTGGTTTGGGAGGACGGAATAAATATAACACACTGCATTTGACAGCTGTCACTCAAACAACATGGCCGCAATCAGCTGTCAAAGTTCAAGCGTCGCTATTGGAAAACCCTATATAATCAAAATCTCTGTTTTTAGAATCTTCGGTTAAGATTCACCTCACCCAACGAATTAATAAGGAATCGAAACATATTCATAATGAAATGAATAGTCGAGATGCAAAAGGATTTGTAAAGCTTCTTCCACATCTGTGAAACCAAGTAATCCTTCGCTTGCGCTTATTTGACTTAATCTCTACGGATAATTTCAAATTTTTGCTTTGTTAATATCTTGTATACATAACGACGCTATCATCTATTTTAAAAATAATTAATATTAATTAATCATAAAGGCATATTCAGAATATATTTTCGATTCAGAAAATTAGTCAAAACTCAGCTTACCCTTTTGTATGTTGTACATTAATTATAATCAAATAAACAACACGTGATATTCAACCAAAGATGGAGAAATTGTGTCCCGATAAAAATTTGTAGTAATATGACTTGAACAAATCCAGATCACGAAGCTATTTTTATTTGAAATATGGTTAAATATATTATTTATTAACTACTAATAATATAACGATGGTAGGACTTTGTGCAAACCCATCTGGATAAGTATTACTCATTCGTCCGCCGCATTATTGTATCCCAGTTGGAATGTTAAGTGAAACTATGTGACTACAGGCACAAGGTACATAACATCATAGTACCCAAGGTTGGATGGTGGTGACCATCTGTTAGAA
Source organism: Nymphalis polychloros (assembly GCA_905220585.2). Taxonomy (NCBI): domain Eukaryota; kingdom Metazoa; phylum Arthropoda; class Insecta; order Lepidoptera; family Nymphalidae; genus Nymphalis; species Nymphalis polychloros. The sequence goes on along the minus strand of HG992264.1, from coordinate 1,303,966 downwards.
TGGTTAATATCTGTCCCAACAAATACCTATGGAGAGTAGTGACCACTAATCATCAGGCGCCCCATTTGCAATTCTGGCTATTTATTTTATAAAAAATAGCATATCTTGAGATATTTGCACAAGACGTGTTCAGTGTCCGTGGGAAATGGCAGGCGGTCACAAATCAATATTAGTACTTATTTCATGAGACCTTGGCGATGCATGTATTACGTATTCTGACGTCAAATGCAATATAGTTCATTTTAATAATGTTTTTAAAAAATTTTTTTTAAAAATATTATTATTTTTGCACATGTACAGATGACTAACTAACATAAAATGACCCAAATTTGATGAGCCGGTTGGCGTGGTTGGTAAATACTCGCCATTCGCGCCTCAGGTCGTGGGTTCGATTCCCACCCAGGACAGACATGTGTGCATGAACGTGTCAGTCTGTCCTGAGACTGGGTGTTATTATCTATATAAGCATGTATTTATAAAAGAAAACTAGTACATGTAGTATATCAGTTGTCTGGTTTCCATAGTACAAGTTCTACATAGTTTGGGATCAGATGGCCTTGTGTGAATAATATCCCATGATATTATTATTATTATAATTTGCAGCTTGCCTAATATATTTTCCATAAAAAATAAGTACTTACGCTGATCTTATATCGGCGACTAAATGGTAATTGAAACAAAGAAAGTGCCTGAAGTTCCCACAACTAGAATGGATTTGACCAATTTGGAATGATTACATCTACACTATACATGACTGCCTCGTTGGTCTAGTGGCTAGATATAAGGCCGCAGGCCCGGTGGTCCTGGGTTCAATTCCCAGGTCGGGGCAATAAATAGTTATTGGGTTTTTCTGTCAGAAAATTCTCAGTAGCAGCCCGGAGTCTGGAAGTTAGAAGTGTGTACACTCCCGTGCCTCGGAAAGCACGTTAAGCCGTTGGTCCTGCGCCTGAACTCTTTCCGGTCGTGTCGGATTGCCGTCCCATCGGATTATGAGAGCTAAGGAAAAGAGAGTGCACCTGTGTTTGCGCACACACTTGTGCACTATAATATGTCCTGCGCAGTTGGCTAATCTTTCTTGAGATTGGCCGCCGTGGCCGAAATCGATCTGGAGGACCTTATTATTATTATTATACATACCCAGTAGCGAATATAGACAGCGCGATTCAGGAATGTGACGTATTCAGTCAACGCCATCTATCACTACTGAGAATTAATATAAACTATTATATAATGAGCTAGTAAGCTTAATTGAAAAAACCGAGATGGCCCAGTGGTAAGAACGCGTGAATCTTAACCGATGATAGTGAGTTCACACCCGGGCAAGCACCACTGAATTTTATGTCCTTAATTTGTGATTTATAATTCATCTCGTGCATTGACGGTGAAGGAAAACCTCGTGAGGAAACCTGCATGTCGCAAATTTCACTGAAATTCTGTCACATGTGTATACCACCAACCCGCATTGGAGCAGCGTGGTGGAATAAGCTCCAAAACCTTATCCTCAAAAAGAGGAGAAGAGGCCTTAGCCTAGCAGTGGGACATTCACAGGCTGCTACTGTACTGTAAGCTTAATTGATAAAAGAAATAAAATTCGATTTAAGCGATTCTATACGAAACTATATATAGGGTTTTCCATTAAGGGCGCTTGATCGTGCAGAACTTCCATCGTAGCGTGTGCTGTGTGGCACGTAGCGCCGTCCTGTTGAAACCACATGTTGTCCAGATCCATATTCTCGATTTCAGGCCAAAAGAAGTTGGTTATCATCGACCGGTATCGCTCACCATTGACGGTGACGGCCACACCATTATCGTTTTCGAAAAAATACGAACCAATCACGCCTCCGGCCCAAAATCCGCACCAAACAGTCACTTTCTGCGGGTGCATTGCCACTTGGTGAACCTCGTGTGGATTGGTCTCGTCCCAAATACGGCAATTTTGCTTGTTGACATAGCCATTCATCCAAAAATGCGCCTCGTCGTTGAAGATGATTTTTTTGCCAAAATCGGCGTCAACTTCCAACTGCTCTAATGCCCAGTCAGCGAACACACGGCGCTGTCTATGATCATTAACCTTGAGCTCTTAGGTCAGCTGGATCTTGTACGGGTGCAGGCTCAAGTCACAACGCAAAATTCGCCAAGTTGTCGTCTGCGAAAGGCCGAGTTCCTGTGCGCGACGCGGAATTGACTGCCGCGGGTTTTCGAGGACACTGTCGCGCACAGCGGCGATATTCTCGGCAGATCTCGCGTTACGTTGACGCACGGGAACCGGCTGATTATTAACTGACCCGGTTGACTCGAATTTGTCCACCAATCGACGGATAGTCGACTCGGCAGGACGATCATCGCGACCGTAACACGGGCGAAGTGCGCGGAACGTTGCTCGAACTGAAGACCCATTTTCATAAAACAATTTTATGATTTGCACGTGCTGCTCGACACTGTAACCTGCCATGGTGGTTTGGGAGGACGGAATGAATATAACACACTCCATTTGACAGCTGTCACTCAAACAACATGGCCGCAATCAGCTGTCAAAGTTCAAGCGTCTCTATTGGTAAACCCCTTATATATATATATTATATATATATAATTAATAAATTAATGTATGTCATGCAAGCTAATCTGTTTAAAGTCATTTTCATTACTATACAAATCGAGCTTAATAAATGCTTTAAAGGTGAATTTTATTGATGTGTTCAGTTAAAACGGTCCGTTTAATGTTATAGAGGTCGGCCTTATTGCGTGGGAATAGCCTTATGGCATACTGTTGCGTTATTTATTAAGCTACGAGGATTAACGCCGTTCTGCACGTGAGCGTGCTGTTGTTAAATATAGTGTTACGGTGTCCCGTGGGATATTTAGATAATACTTACATTATCGAGTTGGTAAAAAGATATATTAATCTACTAGTTTTCGGAGTTAGAGTTAGTTAGTTAGAATTCGGAGCCCGCGTGTGAATTACAACAAATTAAGCTTTGACACAGTTTAACTGATTACCATGGAATTGTTGTGAAATTTAACGAGGAAGATTATGGCACGTTGTGTTTTAACATTTTCTCCTCTTTTGTCAAACAATTTTACTATTTTTTTTTTGTATTACAGGAAAAGGTCTTTTTCCCTAAATTTTCAATATATAACACTAAATCTATTTTTACAGATATTGTAACTAATTAAGTATCATATAATTTTGTATAATGGAAACGATATCTTATGTATTTGTTAAATTTGTTAATCGGTAGCCCCGTCTCATATTGAGGAAAAAATGATAAGTCGCGGAAAAACTGAGGCGATCAAACGAACCAACTATTCGTCTCTCATTCCGAATGATTTCTTTGTTCTGTTTAAAGTTAACGTACTTGGAACTTGGAGTTATAGTGCAAAGACTTTTAATAAAATTATAATATCTTATTGCCTCGCCTTGTCTTATTGCCTCTACAGGTGACAGGAGAGCTGGTTCATTTTTCGCCCAGAGGAGTGTAATTGCGATTCAGGGGGAAAATGTTGATAGCATTCTTACCGTTACTCCACGCGATAATATCCAGTAGCTATTTTTAATTTTTATTTGTATATACTTAAAGCTAACTTTAAGGCCTTAATATAAATCAAATCTATACTAATATTATAAAGAGATAACATTTGTTTTTTTGTATGTTTGTTTGTTTGTTTTAAGAATTATTTCACCTATAAAAAGCTTTATTATTTATTTTCAAAGTATTCTATTTTCAAAATAATAATAATAATATCCTGGGACATTATACACACAAAACTCTCTGATCCCAAACTAAGCAGAGGTTGTACTATGAAAATTAGACAACTGCTATATTACTGATACAATTTTTCTTTTGTAAATACATACTTATATAGATAATTACATCCAGACTCAGGACAAACAGACATGTTCATGCACACAAAAGTCCGTCCTGGGTGAGAATCGAACCCACGATCTGCGGCGCGAAAGGCAAGCATCTACCAATCACGCCAACGGTCTCGTCAAAAAAAAAAAAGATATATCTACGAAAATTGCAATAATGTAATCCGAGGTATAAAAAAAATTCTTATAAAATATCCACTAAGACAATTGTTCAACCCGGACGAAGTCAGGGTGGGCTGCTAGTATTATATAAAACCAAATAAGTTTATGTTCTCGTATCGTTTATTCGATTACGTTGAAATTATGTTTAGATATTATTGGTACTAGCGTAAAGGATTCCAGCGAATTACCATAAACTATTTAACATAACTAAAGCGTATAACAGAAAGCGCGTTGTATTGGATAATTGTTTACGAAAACAAATGAAACAGACATTACAATGTACCAGGAATTCGTGTTTTATATGAAAGTTATATGAATACTTATAATTTAGTTTTATGCTATTATCCTGTATTTATTGTTATTTATCTATTAAACAACTGGTGGTTTCCATACCTCTTTCTTTAAAAATAAAGGATATTCATACATTTTTCAATTACTTTCAAACGCCGCTACCTTAGATGACAATATTTTTATAAATCTTTAGCGCTAGCCTACTGTATAAAGGAATATTTTAGGTTTATGTAAGTGGGGCAAACGAGCAGGAGGCTCACCTGATGGAAAGTGACTACCACCGCCCATGGACATCTGCAACATCTGAGGACTTGCAGGTGCGTTGCCGGCCTTTTTTGATAGTTCCAGAAGTATTTTTTGTAGCATAGGTAGGCGGCTTATGGGCCACCTGATGGTAAGTGGTCACCAACGCCTATAGACATTGGCATTTTAAGAGATGTTACCATCGCTTACATCGCCAATGCGCCGCCAACTCTGGGAACTAAGATGATATGTCCCTTGTGCATGTAATTACACTGGCTCACTCACCCTTCAAACCGGAACACAACAATACCAAGTACTGCTGTTGTGCGGTAGAATAGATGATGAGTGGTTGGTATCTACTCAGACGAGCTTGCACAAAGCTCTACCACCAAATAAAAGTTTGGGCTGTGTATTGATATACCAGAAAGTTAGTCAGTTATTCTTTTTTATATATAAAAAAAATGTTTATGAGAAAACAGAACCAACGAAGATATCAAAATCGAATATAATATTATCTATATACATATATATGAGTATATCTAACTGACTGACAAATCACACACAAATCTACGTGGCACCATTCTTTTTGCAAAGTTTTTGCGGGTAAATCCACGGAATCAATTTTGATTGAATTCGGTAATGTTATGCATCATACAAACCCGATATTTGAAGTTAATCCTTTGACAGAATCTGAAACAAAAAAAATAAACATTACATTAAAAAATTGTAATTAAAAATAAACGTTTTCAAGAACCCAGCACACAGAACCAAGGGTGGGGGTCACAGGTAGTTACTAAAAAAAATTAACACAAGGACACTTCAGGAACAGTTCAGAAGCAATTGCTGTACGTTCAAGGCGCGGTACAAACTATGGGACGCTATTGAAAATTTCTGGACATTTTTTTCCTCCATTGCGGTTTGGTTAATACACTTGTGATAGAATTTCCACCAACACAGGTATTGAATGAATTCAAATCAATTATAAACACAATCTAAGCACATGAAAATTCAATGGAGACTGTATCGGAACCTGTTATCTTCTACGAAGATTCACGTTGTTCTAACCACTGGACCATCTCGGCAAGAAATAAATAAAACTGGTTATATTTCTTACAATAAAGCAATAACTTACACTTTATGTATTTTAAAATTTATATAATAGAGAGTTATTGTATACTTTTTTCCATTATCGTCTAGATGTGCTTACCAACGATATTATAGGGAAAAAATTTAATTTACTCTCCGATATTGTAAGACGATCTCTTTGAAAATATATAAAACTGTGATGATATTTTTGTAGACTAAACCTTCCTATGGTATCGATTGTCTACGAACATAAATAAGATAAAATTTAGAATATTATTTACAATATCAGTATCATTAATCACTTAAAAATGATATAAAAGAATTATCGTCTCTTTTATTTGCACAAAATACTGAACTGCAAGCTATAAAATCTACTCTAAAAGACATTAAACAGACAAATATTAACATTGAAAAAACCATGGAATTCTTAACCCAAAAAAATGAGGAACTACAGAACAAAATAAATCTGTTGGAGATACAATCAAAAAAGGATCGGGAATGTATTACTTTACTAGAGGACAAGATCGAGGATATGCAGCGAAATAATAGGAAAACTTGCCTCGAAATAAAAAATGTTCCGAAAATTAATAATGAGACTAGGCAGGACTTAATGGATATGGTAATAAACCTAACAGAAAGCATCAAATGCAAAATTGAAAACTCTGATATTAAAGACATTTATCGGGTTCAAGGAAAAAAGGATAAAAATAAAAATACACCAATAATCATTGAAACAAGCTCAACAATTATTAAAACAGATATTCTAAAAGCTTGTAAAAACTTTAATATTAAAAATAAAGAAAAACTGCGGGCCAAAGATCTTGGCTTTAAGACAGAAGAAAATACCCCGATTTACGTTTCGGAACAATTAACGGCTAGAGCGGCTCGACTGTTCTTCTTGGCAAGAGATCTCTCCTCGTCCAAACAGTACAGGTTCTGTTGGACTTCGTTCGGTAAAATTTATGTGCGCAAGGACATTATTAATTAATTATTAATAATGAATCACAGATCAATCAGTTGATGCAAAAAACTTGACTATATTTTCTCATTTCTTGTTTTGCTAACTATGGTTTTTACTCTTTTAATTTAGTCACTTTTGTTATTTTGTTTTTGTTGTTTTTTGTTTGTAAAATTAGATTTAAGTATAAAATATTTTTCTTGCATCATATAACGTTCACACAAAACTCTCATGCAAATCACTTGCCACGCACACACACTCACGTTCCTTTATTTCTTTATTACTTAATAATTCATAAAGCAATGTTGTACCAATGTAAATACGCATCCCTTATATATTTACAACGTAATATTGAGTTAACCTATGATTATGGATAAGTCTCTGCAAATTATACAAGACAAAGATAATACAGAAATCGCTAAGTCCATTGAATGTTCCATTGAAGACTTACAAAATAATATTTTTAAGAAATCGAGTTTAAATATAATTCATCAGAATATAAGAAGCATATATAACAATTTTAGTGATTTTGAAATAACTTTTTCACAATTTAAAATTAATATTGACGTTATCATATTCACAGAATGTCGTTTAAATTCAAATAAAAATATGCCATTATTATCTAATTACACTGTCTATTTCACTAAGAAATTATTTAATCAAAATGATGGTGTCGTGGTTTACATTAAAAATGAACATAAAGTGAAAGTAAAGGAAATGAACTTAGTACATGCGTCTGGATTGGAAATAATGATACACAATAGCATAATTTTGGCCATCTATAGATCACCCTCTAATACAAACGCAGAAGACTTCATTAATTCGCTACTAGCACATTTGAATTCGATCAAATCACGACATAATATTATAATCACGGGCGACACTAATATAAACATAATCGCTAAAGAAACTGCACAAACCTATGAGAGAAATAATCGACAAAAATATCTTACATCATTAATAATGCATGGTATCCTGCCCGGGCACATGTTTCCTACAAGGGATCAATCATGTCTAGATCATTTTATGTTAAAAATAAACAAAAAGTTAACCATAGCAACTGTTGCTGTTCTAAACACATCTATAACGGATCATCTTATGATTTTACTTAATTTATCTGATAGTGTAACCCAATCAAACAAAAATCAAGCAACTAAAACAATAGTCGATTACGAAAACGCTTGTAAATTACTACAAGAACAGAATCTGGCAGAACTTTTTCTCTACACTGATCCAAATGTTTATACGGATCTCTTGATAAAAAAATTATTTCTCCCTTACAGAGCACACTAAAACTATTACTATTTCTAGAAGCAAACAAACTATTAAACCTTATATAACACAGGGCATACTAAGCTGTATTAAAAATAGAAATGACATGCAAAGAAAACTTAAATTAGATCCCAATAATGAAATATTAAAAATTACTTATCGAAGATATAGAAATTTCTGTAATTCTCTTATTAAAAAAGTTAAACGTAAATATTAGCTAAATCTTGTAAAAATAATAAAATATTATGGCCTATAATCAATGAAATAACACAATTCAAAGAATGTAAAACTACTAATACTAACTTACTTGATATTCTACCATCGTCAACACTTTCTGTAAATTTTGTAAACAATTTTTTTGCTAATATTGGTAAAGATTTGGCAGGAAAAATCATATCGACCATATGATAAAGTTTCACGCTACAAATTTTCACCAGTGACAACTTATGTGTCTTCTTTTGTCTTACTTGACTCAGATCCTTTTGAAGTAGAGCACATTCTGATGCAATCAAATTCTACGAGTGCAAATGGCTGGGATGGGATCCCTACAAGCTTTATAAAATTATGCAGGAGTTTTCTGCTACCCTTTCTCACTCAATTAGCAAATCTGTGTTTTAAGACTGGAGTTTTCCCAATAGCACTGAAGAAATCAATTATTACACCTGTGTACAAGAGTAGAAATAGAAATGAAGTTAGTAACTACAGACCAATTTCTGTCCTACCATCTATTGCTAAGATTCTTGAAAAACTTATAAATAAACGTATTGTAAATTACCTAAACAAGTTTAACATATTGGCTAAGACACAATTTGGATACAGGAAACATTTATCTACAGAAGACGCAGTTACAGATCTTACTGATCTAATTGTTAATAAACTTGACCAAGGTAAAAAGTGCTTAACAGTATTTCTTGACTTAAAAAAAGCATTCGACACAGTTTCTATTCCTATACTTGTACACAAGTTAGAACAAATTGGAATTCGTGGTACTCCACTTAATCTTTTAAGATCTTACTTAAATGATCGCGTACAGTGCGTAAAAATTGGGCAACATATTAGTGAGGATGCAAATGTCACCTATGGCGTCCCGCAGGGGAGTGTTTTGGGTCCAACCCTCTTTCTTATATATCTAAATGACCTCTGTAAATTAGAAATTGATTCAGGTCAGGTCTTCTCTTACGCCGATGACACTGCAATAGTTTTCTGTGGCAATACTTGGGACGATGTTTACAAACACGCAAACTTAGGGCTAATTCAAGTTTCGGAATGGCTAAATGATAATCTTCTTACGCTAAACACAACAAAAACAAACTATATATGTTTTTCTATACGCAATTCGACGCAGCCAAATGATGACTACAGTATCAGGATACATAAATGTGATTATAAACTTTCTCTACCTTGTATATCTAAGGTAGATAAAACAAAGTATCTTGGTATTATGGTCGATCAAAATTTAAACTGGTATGCTCAACTTAATTTAGTGTCTAACAGAATGCGAAAACTTACCTGGGTTTTTAAGAACTTGCGACACGTTGCTAATAAGGACTTGTTAAATAAAGTATATATGGCCTTGGCACAATCAGTCTTATCCTATTGTATTCCGATTTGGGGTGGGACTTCAAAAACAAAATTTTTGGAACTGGAAAGAGTGCAAAGATCTCTTTTAAAGGTGATGTACTTTAAGTCCTACAGATTCCCAACTACCGACCTTTACGAATATGGAAACCTTCTGTCAGTGAGAAAACTATATATCTTACTCTCCATCGTAAAATTACACAAGTCCATTAAATTTGACCCTAAAGTATGAACTAAAAGACGTAAGGATATTAAATTACTCTGCACATTTCCCCCTGCAAAAAGTAGTTTTACTAGAAAACAATTTAGAAGACAAGCTACTTATCTATACACTAAAATAAACCGTAAAGTGAACATTTATGGTATGAACACATATAATTGCAAAAAAACGTTAAAAGACTGGTTAAAAAAATTGGATTACTATGAAACTGAAAAATTAATGGAAATAATTACATAATTATTTAAAAACTAATAGTACAACTGACTATCACACACACACACACACACACTCGCAAACATACACGCCCGTTTATGAATAAAACTACGTTGAAGTTATATGTTACCTTTTTAAACGATTCTTAAATTGTAATAATGTTACTTTTTCATTGTTTTTACCTTGATGTACTTGTTTCCGTTTGTGGAAGAGCGGGGACTCCTAACACAAGTTAATTCCATTACTTAAAAGGAGCTCCCTAGCTGTATCTGTTGTATCTAGGTATAAGTTACAGAAATAAACAATTTTTTTTTTTTTTTTTTTTCATTAATAGCCTGTGAATTTCCCACTGCTGGGCTAAGGCCTCTTTTCCTCTTTTTGAGGAGAAGGTTTGGTAGCTTATTCTACCACGCTGCTCCAATCCGGGTTGGTGGAATACACACGTGACAGAATTTCAGTGAAATTTGACACATGCAGGTTTCCTAACGCCTTTTTCCTTCACCGTCAAGCACGAGAATTATAATCACAAATTAAGCACATGAAATTCAGTGGTGCTTGCCCAGGTTTGAACCCACGATTATCGGATAAGATTCATGCGTTCGGTATGCCATTTCGGCTTCCATATTAAAGTTGTTTAAATTTATCTAATGTTATTTGATAAAGCTAAGCATTTTTAAGCATTTTCAGCCCATAGACATTGGTATTGTAATAAATATTAACAATTTCTTAATCGCCAATGCACCGCCAGTCTTGGGAACTATGACGTTATGTCCGATATGTTTAATATATATATTTTATGTTATATGATATGAGGAATCTTAATTACCAGCTTGCCTTTGTTGGTAGAGCTGTTAAACATGTATCGAATACTAAAGTCATGTCGGCCAGAATGGCTAGGCAGTCCAATCAACTGCGCATGTATGTGTGTGCTCAAGTACTTAAAGAGAAGTATACTCTCTTTGCTCTGTTGTGAAAGACCTTTGACAACATGGTTCTGTGCTTGAAATATGTAGGTTGCTATTGAGTCTCATAACAGATGAACCAAATTACACTTTATTGGCCTGACTCGAGATTAGAATGGAATTTTCCTTATAAGCTAGCCAGCTGAAAATCTGTTATCAGTCATTATACAAAATTGAATTATGTTTTAATAATAATAATTGATTTTCCCTTTACTATCTAAACAAAGGGTTTAAATCTAAACTAATAATATAAATGAGAAAGTAACTCTGTTACACTTTCATTCAAAGCCTGAACCGATTTTGATAAAATTTAGTATGAAGCAAGTTGAAGCAAGGACGGACATAAGCTACTTCATTTTACCCATTATTTATTTATTTGAAAAATCACTGTCTACAGTACAAACGTATATTCAGCACGTGTGAAATTGGAACAATTAAGTTATATCTATCCGATATATTATGTAGTAATCACGGATATGCACAATTCAGTATTGTAAGGTAACAATGCTTGACTAAAATTAGTTGTAATTGCTACTATTTTTTAATAAAACAAACGCCCTTTTTTCCCTAACGCAGGTGAAGCCGCAGCCGATTACTCGTATAAGCTAAATGCACATAAAATAAAACCCATTTCTTCTCGACTCAGTCCTTAGGGATCTTTCGAGGTAGCGCAATAATCGATAAATGATCCCGTGACGCAGTTTAATGCCTCCTTAAGGGGCTATTATTCAATCCATTGCATTTATAATATAGGTTAAGACATTAATAAGGCTTTTGTTATAGCGGCAACCTGCTATAATTTCAACGTAAAAATACATAGGTATTCATTTGTTTGTTTTTGTTTTAAAAACGTGGTACCTATTGAAGGTTCATAAATAACGTTCTCCAAACCGATTTCGGTCACGGCGGCCAATCTCAAGAGAGATTAGCCAACTGCACAGGAGATATTATAGTGCACAAGTGTGTGCGCAAACACAGGTGCACTCACTATTCCCTAGCTCTCATAATCCGATGGGACGGCAATCTGACACGACTGGAAAAAGTTCAGGCGCAGGACCAACGGCTTTATGTGCTTTCCGAGGCACAGGAGTGTACACACTTCCAACTTCCAGACTCCGGGCTGCTACTGAGAATTTTCTGACAGAAAAACCCAATAACTATTAATTATTGGCCCGACCTTTGAATTGGACCCAGGACCACCGGGTCTGCGGCCTTATATCTATCCACTAGACCAACGAGGCAGTCAACGAAGTTGAGGTAGTGAATGTTCATAATAGGGCAAGCAACATTGATGTGATTGAGAGCCTTATCAAAAGATCAATGGCAACGCAACAAAATGTGTACAGTTGTATGGAGGATACCTCACTTAATATCAGCTTGGTTGTGTAACCAAATTGTTGCCGGCGAGTGAATACCCGCTGGTGACGCAACCGTTATTATGTATAGAGCTATTTTGGTGTCACTCGCTTCACCACCAGTTGAGCTACCAAAGACACAACTCCCTACCACCCCAATCAGCACTGTCCACGATGTAATTTTGAAATCTGACAATCCTGTTGTTTGTTTTGGTGTTTCTCGCTTGGTAGCTCAACACGCCACGGTGGCGCCGGCATGGCATCCTAATAAGATAAGGCCCTAATATGTGTTTATGTTATCAATTCGTGCACAGCGGTAAAGAAGGTTGCAGAGCATTTGTCTGAAGAAATATACATGTATGTATATCATGTTCATCTCCACCTTCGAGCAACATGGTGGATAATCTTTATAGCTCTTCAAAATCAGAAGGCCAATACCTAGCTCTGAGATATTTACTGGTTCTCACTTATGTTTATTTTCCCTTCAATTTAATATCAGTTTTAATAGAAATTTATCAAAGAACAAACTATTGAGATTTTCCTGGTTGAGGAACTAATGACATTTTCAATCATCAACTATGAACATAGCTCGATTCACAATCAAGCACGGGTGAATTCGGGCTAGTATAAACTTAGAGATTACATTAAGGCACACGCGATGCTTTGTTATTATCTCTGAGCACGCATGCTAGAAAATTATGGTTTTTGGGTATATTTATTATGAAAAGTTTCTGCGATGTGATGAAAAAACGTCGGATCATTTTTTTTATATTTTGTTAAATAATTTTAAGCTTGTGTAAAATATAATTAATATAAAAGCTAAATATTATTTTAATTAGTAAATAACATATCTATTTATTTTTCAGTGGTAGGGCTTGGTAATATAGATTCACCTATACATGTTATACCCACCCGTTATTCTTATCTATCTTAACATCAATACTATGCTGCATTATATTTTATAGGGCCAGTGAGCCAGTGTAAATGGCTCGGGCACAACAGGAACAAGGGACATACCATCATAGTTCTTAAGGTTGGTGGCGCATTGGCGATATGATTAATGATTAAGATTTCTTACATCGCCAATGTTTATAGGCGACTTAGTACCAGGTGGCCCATTAAGCCTTCCGATTATCTATTTCATAAAAGAAAGAAAATCTCTTGCACAGAGTTTAATAACACTTGATTAATTAAGCACTAATTAAGCACACGTTAATGATGCACTATGTCATCTCAGAATATAAGATTAATGACGTTTGTCCTGTATTGCAAAAAAACTTATATAAATTGGAAAATTAATTTGTTTGTTTGTAACGTTTTTACTACTTAACTACTGAACTGATCATCATAACATTTTGCATACACGTTCTTCGCAGTACAGATAAGTCCCCGGTCCCCAAAGCGGGTGCGAAGCTGTGGGCAAGAACTAGTTATAATATAACTTGATATTCATTATAAAAAATAACGGAAGCGTATTAATTTAATTGATACAAGTATTATAAAGTGATAGAACCAGCAGAAAAATTCAGATTTTTACTAACTTTTGAAGACTCAGCCGTTCTGTTCTACAAAAAAATGAACGATACCTTTTGTTCGGGTCGTTCAGATAAAACCCGTATTTCGTCGTAGACTATTCGAGTGATTTTCGTGGAATATTACTACTAGCTATTTCGTATCGTATTAAAAATAACAAAACGAAAATAATCTAAAAATAAACTTCTTTCTCGGATGTTTATTTTAAGTACAAACATAGTTTATTTTGATTTTCTAAGTTTGTAATAATGATTGATAAAATGATAATGATTGATTGAGACTCAAACAAGTGCTAATATAGAAAAGATTTAGAAAGAGCTTCTTGTCGTAAGTAAACCCGAATTATATTCATCAGAAAATGTAGAGTAGAATACTCATTTTACTGTGCACAAGTGTGTGCAAAAAACACAGTTGTACTATATATTCTCTAACTCTAAACGTATTCAGGCAAAGAATTAACGGCTTCACTCGTTTTGCGAGGCAAGAGATTTTAATGATCAGAAAACACAAACCTCAGATGTACTCTAAAATACTACATCGACGTTTTCAAAGAAAAGGTTGGTGTTATATATTTTATTTATTAATTTTTTGTAAACAATTTACTTACATAAAGAAACAACCCGCTTTCGCCGGGCCTTCTCAGGGCTGGGTGTTTCTTTCTTCCGAACCGGTGATAGTTTCTAGTTAGAAAATCAATATGAAAATGTAATGCTTAAATATTGACTAAAGTATATTTATTTTATATTTATGAAAATTACATAATGGTCTTTTAAATTACGAACATCTAGAATTTTGAGAAGAAGCATTTGAGCCGAGATGGCTTTGGTTAGAACGCGAGAATATTAACTGATGATCGTGGATTCAAACCCTGGCAAGCACCACTGAATTTGTATGTGCTTAATTTGTATTAATAATTCATCTCGGGCTTGACGGTGAAAGAAAATATCGTGAGGAAACCTGCATGTGTCTCATTTCACTGAAATTCTGCTACATGTGTATTCCACCAACCCGCATTGGAGCAGCGTGGTGAAATAAACAAATCTTCTCCTCAAAAAGAGGAGGCCTTAGCCCAGCAGTGGGACATTCTCAGTCTGTTACTGTAGATACTAATTTTATAAATGCAAAAGTAACTCTGTCTGTTACGCTTTCAAGGCTAAATCACTGAACAGATTTTGATAAAATTCGTTATGAAGCAAGCCTGAACCCCAAGGATGGACAAGGGCAAATTCTTGAATAATATTTTTTTCCATTATTATTACATAATACACATTTTATCGCGTCGATATTCGTTCATGTTTCTGAGATTCGATCTTTTTTTGTAACTATAGCACAGTGCTCTACAAATTATATGGTATTTATATTACTCATTATGTAATAAATATTAAAAGTATGTACTTACATTATGTAATTATGCATATACATGTATAATTAAATCGTTTTTAAAAGCGTAACTATTGATTTCCTTATCGGTTATATTTAATGGATTCCAAATTCTACTCGGTGGTAGGGCTCTGTGCAAGCTCATCTAGGTAGGTAGCAACCACTCATCAGATATTCTACCGCTAAACAGCAGTACTTTGTATTGTTGTTCCGGTTTGAAGGGTGAGTGAGCCAGTGTAATTACAGGCACAAGGGACATAACATCTTAGTTCCCAAGGTGATGGTTAACATTTCTTACAATGCCATTGTCTATGGGCGTTGGTGAACACTTACCATCAGGTGGCCCATATGCTCGTCCGCCAACCTATACAATAAAAAAAAAAAAAAGTTGGCCAATGTGCTCGTCCGCCTACCTATACAATACAAAAATATCCGAGTCTATGATTAATTTTATATTCATTTTAATATTGACCTTAAGCTATTTAATTGATGTGTTAACATCTTAGCGCTCGGTACACGATAGGGGCTGACAATTCGAGCATCAGACGAGTAAGCGTAAGATTTCGGGCGTCACATGACGTCACCGTAATATTTATTATTTACACATCAATTATCCTCTTGAGTAGCTTGACACTAACACTACTATATCTTTTTTATAAATATTTACTTCAGTTTATTAAAAAATATCTACATTGTCGCTCTTTTTTGTAATTATCCTGGTATTAGTATCATTCCATGTGAGTTTGTGTGTGTGTGAGTTAATATAAAAAAAAAATATTTGTTTAAAGTCGGGCAGTGTGTTATACTATGTTTATAATTAAATCAGTAAGGGCCAAGAACACAAGAGCGGCAGTATAATGCGAGACAAATCGCGCTATTTACGGCTATTGGCTTGATGACAAGATCGCTAACCTTCGTGACAATGTGTCACCGGCAAAAACGATACAACGTCCGAATTAGGTCGGCTATCTATCACGTGTATAGCGCGCACTCTGCGCTATAACAGTAACGTTTCATTATTTATTTAGTGATGTTTAATCGTGTCAAAGATTGGTTATATTGATGTCAAGTAGGCAAAGACAAAAAAAAAAATTGTTTGGAAATTAATCAATCGGATTTAGTTTTAGATGTATTTTTTTTTTAATTATAATAACCATATATCTTTTTTAAGGAATTACTAGTATCATGTTAAGCCTTTCAATTAAGCATGCAGCTTGTGTTGGGGACGATAATAGCCCAAAAAGTCGGTACCGAATTTAACACCGTTAGGCGGCCCGTATTATTGATAGCCACGTACGTGTGTCTTTGAATTTTTACAGTAGCTAAACAAAAAAAAAACTACTGTCTCTTACCGGTTCTTCTCGGTAGAATCCACTTTCCGAACCGGCAGTAGCGCTTGACGATTCAAAAGTACTCGTATAAGTATATTTGAATAAAAAAAAAATTGATTTTCATTTTGAGTAAAATCCCCAAGTACATATTATTTACATGACTTTATTCGGTATTTAGTAATGATTATATTGTAAGCAACCCTATACTCGTATATATTATTGTGTAAGTTCTACTGGTGGTAGAGCTTTGTGCAAACTCGCCTGGGTAGGTACCTCCCTATTATCAGATATTCTACATAACAACATAGCAGTACTTGTTATTGTTGTGCTCCGGTTTGAAGGGTGAGTTAGCCAGTAAAATTACAGGCACAAGAGACATAACATCTAAGTTCAAAAGGTTGGTACATTGGCGATGTAAGCGATAGTTAACATTTCTTACAATACCAATGTCTATGGGCGTTGGTGACCACTTTCTATCAGGTGACCCATATGCTCGTCTATGATATTCTAATTAATTACTCTAAATCGTTGTTAATTATGCCCGTTATTTAAAACATACTATATGTATATAGCTTAAGGAACTTTAACGCCATCCGGACGAGCTGCGAATTTTTAATTTGTTTTTATTTAAACCGCTTACAATAGTATCGCTTCTGATTCGCTTAGATGTTTATATGTGTCCGATCTTTATGGAAACGTGAATAACCATGGATAATAGCACATCGTTTTCGTACGCGATGGAAATATTAAGATCTCTTATTACATTCAATCGTTAATGATTACGCTTTCCACTATGTTTATATTAGCTTAATTAAATAAGCGTCGATTGAATAAATTCATGTATGAGCTTAAATATATTAAAATAAAGTGTTATTTTAATTTTACTGTGAAACTTCTATGGTTGCATTACGAATAAAAATATCAAGTATGAACTTTAGTGCAACGTTTTGTGTGTAACGTTTAAATATGTAACGTTTCTAAAACGGTGATTCCTTACCTTCAAAAAATAAGGTTCTTGATTTGTATGTATTTGTTGTATATACGAATTTTGATGTTTGTGTTTACCGCGGGTTCGGTATAAGTTTAAGGTCTTACACAAATTCCATTGGCATTGGAAATTTTTAACAGATTGAATTGAGGAGTGTTTTTCTGTGTAGCTTACACACACTTCTTAACTTTATTTTTCCTTAGACATTGGTATTTAAATATTCTTAGAAAAACATAATGCTATTGCCAAAAAGGTAATAAAAGACGAACCAGCTATGTCTCTTACGCTCAATACACTGGTTCGATCATCTCACTATAAAATGTAATAGAAAATAGTAACATTGGTAATTTGGCTAAAAATTATTTTATGGTAATAATTAAGCTTAAATTAGGTCACTTTGGTATTAGTGGGTACAGTTAAAATTTATTTTTTAATAGCATAGTTCATGTTTAATTGTAATATTTTACTAACACTTTAACATTTTTACACCACTTTTATACAATTAGTAAGAATGTCACATTTGTAATAAACTAGTTGCCTCCCGCACTTCAGCCGCGTGTGGGGGTGTCCTTTAGGTATAATAGGTCACTTGCTAGCAGAGCTTTGTGCGAGCTCGTCTGGGTAGGTACCACCCACTCATCAGATATTCTACCGCAAAATAGCTGTACTTGTTATTGTTGTGTTCCGGTTTGAAGGGTGAGTGAGGCAGTGTAATTACAGGCACAAGGGACATCTTAGTTCCCAAGGTTCTACACTGCCAATATCTAAGGGCGTTGGTGACCACTTAGCATCAGATGGCCCAAATGCTCTTTCTCCTATCTATCCTATAAAAAAAAGGTTAAACGTGTAAGCGATAACAAACAAACTCATTATTGTATTTATAATATTAGGACTAAGTTATAACGTAGGTTAAAAAAAAGAGATTTAATTTTGAAAAAAGAACACATTCAAAATTATTTTGTAAGCTTATTCGACTTTACTGGAAAAATGACAAAATTTACGTCGTAGTTCATTCTCACTGGCGATATTTTAACATTATTTGTGTATGATGGCGTATTTAATGTTTTGTGGGACATTCTAAGAATACTATTTCTATGTAATTGTAAGAATTTCTCACGTATATTGTTGTACTTTATTACAATGTTATATTAAACTGGGTAATCGTCTTAGATCCCGTGGTTGGTGGTACATTGACGGTGTATATAAAAATATTATGAATAAAAAGTGGTGCCTACATACATTACCTAGATATTGCAGACTCACAAATAAAACTATAATCTTATTCATCAAGATATATAAAAAAATATAACCAAAAAATATGTCGTTGAGACGCCCGGTTTCTTCTTCTTCTTCTTCGTCGTTCCCTCACTAATGAGGATCGTGATAGTATATCATTTGTCTCCACTTGTTTCTGTCCTGCGCCAGTTCAGTATATCTTTGTAGAGTTTATCCTGTAGCCTCTACAATGCCTTACACCATCGTGTTGGAAATCGGCCCCTGGGGCGCTTCCCCTGCGTCTATCCCACGATCAACTGCTTCTCGAGCTCATGTATATGTGATCGCATTATACGTCCAAAGAAGCTTAGTTGACGTTCTCGGCATGCAGAGGTAAAATGTTTTTAAGACACCCTGTTTGAATATGTATTAAAAACATTTTTTTCTTTAGATAGTTCCCGGGCGGGTAAATAACTCTACTCCACCTGATGGTAAGTGGTAGTAGAGTCCAAACGCGACGACGGATAGTGCAGTCAGGAAGAATGTTCGAGCATAATTCGTATTTAAAAAGAAAAATAAATAAATTAAGGAATAGTAACAAAATTGAAGTCTATATGTAATTATGTTTTAAAAATACTTTAATACACCCACATATATGAATACAAACGCATGTTAACAAACAAATGCACATACTCTATAAACGATTGTCGTCTAACATTTATTACAGCCCGGCTCTCTTTAGATAAAGTGGTTTGAGAATATCATGCGATACAGAACCTCTTACCAAAAAAAAAAAGACATAAAAACGTTACTCATAACCAAATAATAAAAAACAATAACTAGAATGTTTATTTATAGAATTATTATTTAATAATGCTAAGGAATATTAGATCATATAAAAGAAAAAAAAAAAAGAAAGAAATATTTTAAAAGCAATACATATGGAACTTCGGTTATAAAAATAATGACAATTTATAAAAGAATTGCTCCATACCCAGGAATCTATTACTCGATAGCTATATTCGAATGGAATTTTCCATTCCATCGCAATATTTTCGTTCTATTCATTGTTGGAATCCAGACGGATGGAATTTCTGGAATACAAGCGACTTGTGTGGTGGATATTAAAGTCGGGCGATGAATAGAAATGTTCGTTGGGACATACTTTTTATTCTGAATAATACATATTGAATACAATATGGGGATTGGACTTAGTCTACCGTTTTCATTCAATTTAATACTTTGTCAACATTTTCTTCTTCAATGATAGGCTTATCATATACGTAGCCGCCTTCTTATGAAAATTCTTATTGAATATGGGAGCGTTATAGTTGAAGGAGCGTTACTCTCAATTAATCATACAAACTACCATCTGCTTAGAAGACTAAACACCCAGAGTTAAAAAGATCTGGTAAAAGAATGTATGATGATATAATAGAAAATATGAATTAATGTTTGAGACATATTCAGAATTAATTAATGATAAACGCGTACCTATGTAAAAATTATAGACTTGATTGATTAATTAATGATTTCTAAGTCAAACGTAAACCATTATTCAAAGAATTACACTCAGTGACTGACTGTCAAAAATCTATCAACAATTCTAAAAAACACTTGGTAAGAACCGAAGTACATAGATTTTTTTATGTAGCTTCATAATCATTATATTTTCGTGTGAAACGTTCTAGAGACGATCATTTAGTTCCCAAGGTCTATCGTCTTTCCGATCATTAGTTGTACAGTAACTTTTAGCACGCAGATGTATAAAATATATATCCCTACTAATATCGAAATGTGCGAAAGTTCTTTTGTTTATTTCTTTGTTACGCTATCACATCGTAACTTACCAATCATCATGATTTTTTGTAAAAGTTTACATAAAAGTAGTATCTAAAATCTCAGCCTCCACTCCTCATGTGGGCGTAGCCGCGGGCGAGACTAGTCGTTTAATATAAATACCTCTTCTAACATCTTAGTTCCCAAGCTTGGTGGCGCATTGGCGATGTAAGCGATTGCTAACATATGTTACAATGCCAATGCTAATATCTATGGGCATTGGTGACCACTTATCATCAGGTGGCCCATATGTTCGACGTCTTCCTATGCCATAAAAAAAAAAAAAAACGTAATGGGTTACATGGGGTATTCCTCGTTGAGTAGTATTATGTTAGTAACAAGTACAAGAGACATAATATATTAAATTCTATATTTTAAAGTATTTTGAAGGTGTAAGAATTAGGAAACACTTCTTTCTATGCCTCTGTCTATGGATATTTGGTGAACTTGTACAAACGTTCTGATACCATGAGAATCTTTGTTTGTTTTTTAATTTATTTTAAGTACATCACTAGTCGCGTGACTAGTAATGTATGGAAAATTTAATATAAAATTTTACAACACCGACAAAAATCTAAACACTTTTTATGTTCGTGATGTAAACGAAATTAACTTTTTGAATGAAAGATAAGTTACTCGATAAGAGCATATTTTTATTTAAAACAAAAGGCAGACTGGCTAATGGGTCACATATCATAAGTGGTCACGATCGCTCACAGACATTTGCACTACAGTACGAGTATTAATAATTTCTTAGATTGTGTTGTTGATTTGATTGATACACCATAACCTTGGGAACTAAGAAGTTATGTCTCTGATATGCCTGTATTTACACTGGCTCATTCACCTTTCAAACTTGAACACAGGAAGTAAGAATTGCTGTTAGGCGCTAGAATATGTAATGATTGGGTACCTTTACAAAAGGGCTTACAGATAGACTTACCTCAACATATCTGCTAGTAGATTTTTTGCAACGTTATATAAATGTAACGTTTGAGTGAAACATTTCTGACGCAAAAATGATTCACCTGCACGTGGAATTATAAAATGCTATTGTTTTTACAAATTAACTTCATGGAAAAAATATCGATCCATTTATGTTTCGTAATTTTCTAAATGGGTTAAACTTTCATTTGTATACAAATTGTACCACGAACGGTATTGTTTATACCATTATAAACATAGAACTAATAATGGTTTGGGGTTATGGAGTATTTTATATTTAGGTCAAGATATGTTAATGGTGAATAACAGTGCTCGAATATTTAAATAAAAAAATAATGGTGATAACGCGACACAATGTTACTTGAGTAGGCTTTTGTAATAATTCAATGTACTACTACAGGTTCGGAATGTAGATTCTACTGAGAAGTAATTTTAAGAAACTTGGTAAATTTATTTTCTAGATTGACCGAAGATTACAGGCTCAAACACAGACACCACTGAATATTTATGTTCTTCATATGTGTGAAAAAACTTGCACATCTCTAATTAATATCTGGTAAATCTGATAGAATATTAAAACGCAGTGGAATAGGCTCCAAACCTTATCTACAAGAGAAGAGTCTTATGGATACTTTTGATTTTACTTTTACAATTAGAATTTTATGTATAAATATCGACAATTAAGATTTTTGTTACAAATGGAACGACCGCACTAACCAGGGCCAATATATTTTATGCGATTATAAGGAACTGAACACCTATCTCAGGTGTAAGTACATATTGTACAACTGAAACCTTCACTTCTAGAATATGCACGAAAAACAAAAATTATATGAACTGCAACAATAGGAAAATTTGAGCTAAGTCAAAGACAATATTTCATCATAAAAGAATCCTCATATCATCATAATCATCATAAGAGAATAGATATCTATCACCTAAAAACCTCACGCGAAATCAAAGTGTTAAAAAATTAACAACACTCAAAATATCCTGATTATATATTTATAGATGTTGTTGATGTCATTTATTTACGTATAGCTGATATCTCGTGACAGGTGCCGAGAAATGTGGACGAAAAGTTTGGAATAGTTCTGATTCAGGCGTAAATAATTTTAAGATGATTTATTGGTATATCTAATTAGTTTACACGTGGATGACTATTATTCAACTCACTGACACTAATGCTGTTAATATTTGTAGGTATTTTTTCGTTTCAATTATTTTCATAGCCTGCACCTGATTTTGAAGAATCAATTAGTTATTTTTAATCATCATTATAATTAATTATGAGTGTCACTCGATAAGAAAAATCACTTGATAAGAAAAATATTTGGTTTTGGAAACAACTGTTGTAAAATTTATGGATTATATTGGATACATAGATTTTCTATAAAACAATACTACGTTTTTTTTTTCGGTAAAATTGACAATTTTCGTGTCGTGTCAACTATTAGGGATCAATTATAATTGATACCCTGGGTATACTGATGGACAACATAGAGCAAGCAGAAGCTTAGAGGTATACGAGTCCCGAGATACAAGAAATATTTAAAAAAGACTTAGGACTTATCAGTCACCGTTAGATCAAGCTTATCATTTCCTAGGTAAAAGAATAACACAGGTCGGACCAATAAATAGTTATTGGGTTTTTCTGCCAGAAAATTCTCAGTAGCAGCCCGGAGTCTGGAAGTTGGGGCTCTACATTTCCATACCTCGGAAAACACGTTAAGCCGTTGGTCTTGCGCCTGAACTCTTTCCGGTCGTGTCAGATTGCCGTCCCATCGGATTATGAGAGCAAAGGAAAAGAAAGTGCATCTGTGTTTGCGCACACACTTGTACACTATATCTCCTGCGCAGTTGCGTAATCTCTAGAGATTGGCCGCCGTGACTGAAATCGGTGAGGAGGACATCATTATTATAATAATTTGAAATCATGCAAAAGAATAACTACTAAATTTCTCGCCGGTTCTAAAGTCGAATCTACTTTCTGAACCGGTGGTAATATTTAGATCCTGTAAATTGACGATTTAAAAGACATTTTAAAGCCTTCTTGAATAAAGTAGGTATATTTTATTAAAATTTAAAAAATAATTAAATATATGTACAAAATACAAACTTAACAAATATAAAACAGAAACATAGTGAAGAGCAAATTTACAATAAAAACTTATATTATGTTAAATAATATTAAACCTTATCTCATATGAATTAAAGTCATAAATCCCTTAAAGCAAACTGGTTAACCATTGTTTAAACTTATATGTCAGTCTGTCACAGTACAAAGAGAGTGAGGTATTTAAGCTGTAACCTTGATTGCTAATATATAAGTAACTACCCGTCCTAGCTTCGTACGGGTAGAATAACGGTTTACATAAGAGGTAATGCATATAAATCTATGCCTTTACATACACGGCGCACGCCAATAAAGCTTGCAGTCGGCGTGATATTTGACATCTTCAACAATTATCGGAAATATGTTTGAGCTAATTTATCTGAATAATTTCGGTGCAAAGTATAACACATAATGCCGTTTTATGATTCCACTCAATTAAGAGTGGAATATGAAATAAAACGGCACTTTTGAAACCAATTTCAACTAATAAGCTAACTTAAATTGGTCGGTTTCAATTGTGTTTACTAAGTAGGTTCTGACGACTATTCATTTTTATCGCGTGGCCCATCCATTCCCATTTCAGAGACTTGATAGTTTTTTCCACGGGAATAGTTAATAGCTGATGAAATTTGCTGAGCAAATTCGCAATCGCAATGCTATTCAATCTTGCATTGGGTAGCACAATCGTTTCATTACTTTTACTTGCTGTATTTTCTTTTATTGGAGATGTTCATATATGATCATATTACTTGAAAACAGGTCATGGTCGAATGAGTTCAAAACAGTGAATATAATTAAAAATTATTGTACGTGGAAATAGAATGAGAAAGAAAGAAAAAGAGCTTTTAATTTTTCGACATAAAAGGCTAAGCTAATATGAAGACCTATATTTTAACCGAATTCGAATCTTAGCCGAAGATCGGTCCATCCCGAATTTTCATGTGCTTAATTATCCATCTCGTCGTTGATGCTGAAATAAAATTGTCGGGAAACTTGTATGTGTCAAATGGAATTCTGTTACATGGGTATTAACCTACCCACGCTGGTTCAACTTGGTGAAATAATCTCTAAACTTCCCCCCAAGATGAGAGGAGACTTTAGCCCAGGAGTAGGCAGCAGAGGACTATTTATAGTTGTTATTGAATTTAAAAAAAAGTAATGAATTGAAATAAAACTACAGCTGTTTCTTCATCTTCACGTTATGTTGCCATTACAAAAACAAACAATCTTTTACTAAATTTTGCAAAAAATAGAACGATTGAATTATATTTAAATATGTTTTCCACTGATTAATTTACAAAGATTAAAATGAATAAAAATATGTCATAGCTACGTTGACACGACAGTTGCTACAATCCCAGAGAACATTTATATTCAAAAACTAAAAGAAGCATCTTAAGATATGTGTCATTTTTATTTACAGTATATAATAACACAAACATTTTCCAACGCCTACTTAATCGTACACATTCGCACACTAATGAAAGACGGCACATTATATTCGTTAGTTTTCTAAAAATCGGCGCGCGCGCACGTCGGTAGTTATAAATCATGGCGCTTTCGCAATTATGTTAAGCTGGATGAATTTTTTTTTACACGGAGTGTGGTTAAATTTATAAAAAAAATTATTTTTGGGATATTTTTCATCTGTCATTTTAAAAAAATATTTAAACTGGAGCTAGAAGTTCGAAATACGATTTATGCATTAAATTCGGATTTATTAAAGAAATAAATATTATAGAACCTTTGGTTATGAGATATTCATCATACATCAATACATTTGACTTGTTCGTTACGTTAATAACGGTACGCGCGCAAACGCGTCGTCGAAGCGATCCTGCCGGCCTTCGAATCCTGGATGAGACGAAAGCGTCGAGTCACCTTCCGACTTACGCAGGTAATTACCGGTAATGGCTTCGGAGAATGTGTAAGATCGAACGCGAATCGACGGCGATGTGCCACCACTGTGGTGCGGACCGGGCCACAGCCCAGCATCCGTTGGAGGTATGCCCCGCGTGGAGCGCGGAGAGGCAGGTCCTATTATCAACAAAGTCCGTCGCCACGCTTTCTGAATGCGATAAAATCAAAAACGGCAATGGCGTCTTGAAAAACTTTCAACTACTAGCATGCAGTTTGATGGCGTGTATGAACAAAGTATTGCTACCTAATCCTGTTCGCGCAATAACCGTGTTCCTATTTCATATTACATTTTCCGGTTTATTCGTGTAATTAATAGTTTGGTTATTCCACGAATATAATTGTATCATGTAATTGCGCCATTAACCAGCACCCTTCTTACTATAATAATTTTTTAAATTGAATATAAATATAATAAGAGGTAATATAAGGTGAACTAACCATGAGGTTCTAAAACAAAGTCTAAATGACGATAAGATCAAATTACATTAAAAAAAAAAAAAAAAAAAAAGCATAGGTGATTATGGACCACCTGATGGAAAGTGATCACCAACGCCCATAGACATTGGCATTGTAATGATAATATATAATGTAACACTATCATTTCTTTCAACAATTTCTTATAACAGATTAAGAACAGATTTGTTTTGTAATATCGTCTATACTTTCCGTAATAACATGACTCGAGGGTTCATTGCAATTGCATTCATAACGATCTTTACAAATATTTACTACTTGCTTACCTAATTTGTTCGTATAATCGGCGTTAACTGTATTGTCAAAGCAAAATAATATAGAGACGTATACGATAACGATGATGACCAGCCTCCTGTAATAAATTCTATACTAGAAGATGGATAAGCTTCATCCATAAGACAAGTCAATTGAAACAGCTCAATATATATCAAATGCATTATGATATGTATAGGGTTTTCCATTAAGGGCGCTTGATCTTTGAAAACTTCCATCGTAGCGTGTGCTGTGTGGCACGTAGCGCCGTCCTGTTGAAACCACATGTTGTCCAGATCCATATTCTCGATTTCAGGCCAAAAGAAGTTGGTTATCATCGACCGGTATCGCTCACCATTGACGGTGACGGCCACACCATTATCGTTTTCGAAAAAATACGGACCAATCACGCCTCCGGCCCAAAATCCGCACCAAACAGTCACTTTCTGCGGGTGCATTGCCACTTGGTGAACCTCGTGTGGATTGGTCTCGTCCCAAATACGGCAATTTTGCTTGTTGACATAGCCATTCATCCAAAAATGCGCCTCGTCGCTGAAGATGATTTTTTTGCCAAAATCGGCGTCAACTTCCAACTACTCTAATGCCCAGTCAGCGAACACACGGCGCTGTCTATGGTCATTAACCTTGAGCTCTTGGGTCAGCTGGATCTTGTACGGGTGCAGGCTCAAGTCACAACGCAAAATTCGCCAAGTTGTCGTCTGCGAAATGCCGAGTTCCTGTGCGCGACGCGGAATTGACTGCCGCGGGTTTTCGAGGACACTGTCGCGCACAGCGGCGATATTCTCGGCAGATCTCGCGTTACGTTGACGCACGGGAACCGGCTGATTGTTAACTGACCCGGTTGACTCGAATTTGTCCACCAATCGACGGATAGTCGACTCGGCAGGACGATCATCGCGACCGTAAAACGGGCGAAGTGTGCGGAACGTTGCTCGAACTGAAGACCCATTTTCATAAAACAATTTTATGATTTTCACGTGCTGCTCGACACTGTAACCTACCATGGTGGTTTGGGAGGACGGAATGAATATAACACACTGCATTTGACAGCTGTCACTCAAACAACATGGCCGCAATCAGCTGTCAAAGTTCAAGCGTCCCTATTGGAAAACCCCTTATAAGATACTTACGTTTGATTTTAGAATTAAATAAATCCTTATATCTCATTCCGCTTAAATTCGTCGTCCGATTTCAAATTTGTTTTGTGGATTACCTAAGTTTACAACTAATAATTATTTATTAGACATTTATTATAATGGTTTTCGAAGTCAAGGTATTAGGTGGCGAGTTTATAAGACTTCTGTTTACGCCCGAAGTAATCGGAGATCTCCCAATCTGCAATCGTTACCAAAGTCTTAGCATTTATAAGTAATCTAATGAAGCCACTTCATAAGTCAGACATGTAAGCCTTTTTTATAATACCATAGACATCGCCACTGTAAAAAATATTATTATATTAATCATCCATTACGTCACCAATCCGCCACCAATGGGAACTAACATTTATGTCCCTTGTGCTTGTAACACTGGTTTGCCCACCCTTAGTATTGCTCTTTGACGATAAAATATCTGACGAATGGGTGGTACTTACCTAAACGTTACACAAAGCCATACCACTAAAAATTTTCGCTTTTGCCTCCAACAATTGCATTTCCATGGAGGATTGACGACAGCTGCAGGTCAGTTCTAAGGTATTTCCAAATATTTAGGTGGTATACAAAAGTCAAATGAAGGACAAAAATGACCTATCAAAATGTGGAAAAACTTCTGTATGTCTTCTTATAACTCAAGAACGGTTGACCAATCTTGATGAAAATTGGTACACACAAAGAACATGTGATGGCGCAAATGTTTGGCCATATATAAGATCGGTAAACCCTACGGTATTTTATGAAAATTAATTTCAAATCTTTAATTACATATTTCTTTACCAGTAGCCATATATATATATATATATATATATATATATATATATATATATATATATATATATATATATATATATATATGTATATATATATATGTATTTGTGTGTGTGTTTGTGTTATTATAGTAATAAAATAATTTATTATATTTTTATTAATTATACGCGGGTGAAGCCGCGGGGCATAGCTAGTCTTATATATATTTAAACTATAGCCCATATTCCGATATTAAATTTTAATTAATATACATTATATTAATATATATTTTTAATAACACAAATTGTATTATTGTTGATTTAATATAATTCACGAATAAATAAATACACTTGTATATCAAGTCTGGAATCGCGTTTACTGCAAATGAAACCATTTAATTAAAAAAAAAATATAGTTCTTTCCATTAATTAAATAAATAAATAACAATTCTTTTTTCGTTAAAAAAAAATCCTTAAAAATATGAAAATTAATAATTACGAATAACATTTAAATATAAATACTAATGCAAAAATATTATTATTATCTCGACCGCACTGTAGACTATTACAGATTTCTTTGAAAAGTTTATTTATACATAAAAGTAAGGTAAGTGTATAAAAAAGTTGTATAGATAAAAGTGAGTACAATTTCATCGTTGTCTCAAGTTTTTATCTTTAGATACGGAGATACGAAGAATTTTATTGGTACAAAATATAAGCCTTCTCAATAGCAATCGTAAAAAAATATTTATATAATAACAATTATCATAAAAATCCGATTGTAAATTTAAAAAAACCGCTCACATAAATGTTTTTTGAAGATATTAGTTTTTATTTTACGAAAATGTGTGAATTGTTTATATTATAGGTGAAGTTGGGCAAATAGCCCATATAATGATACGTGGTTAACGCCACATTGGCGCTGTATTATTAACCAACCCATACATCAATAGCACGCGCCACCAACCTTGGGAACTATAATGCAATCCTTTGTTATAGTTACACTGGCTCACTTACTATTTGAACCGGAACACAATAATCCTAATGTGTGTGTGAACGAGTGAGTTTCGAGTTTGTTCTTACAGAATAGCCCAGCCAGAATAGATTGTTATTTTAAAAGCATGACAGCTGACAAACTGACTTGATGTTTGGTTGGCACATTTGTTCATAATACTTAAATATTGTAAATGATATTAATTTCGTGGTATCACCTAAACGCAGAAGTTATAATAGTAAAAAAAAAAAACTGAAATGAAGCGCGTCAATATTGTTTAAAATTGAATATATGACGTCTTGTTTTCTCCTTTGTTAACATGATCTTATGTATATCGCTAGCTCACTCATCGTTCAAGAAAGGCAATGCGTTATATTATTTCTTGTTCGCAAAAAGCCGAGATGGCCCAACGGTAAGAAAGCGTGAATCTTAACCGATGATCGTGGGTTCAAACCCGGGCAAGCACCACTGAATTTCATGTGGTTAATTTGGGATTATAATTCATCTCGTGCTTAACGGTGGAAGAAAACATCGTGAGGAAACCTGCATGTGTCAACCCGCATTGGAGCAGCGTGTTGGAATAAGCTCCAAACCTTCTCCACAAAAAGAGTAGAAGAGGCCTTTGCCCAGCAGTGGGACATTCACAGGCTGTTTCTGTACTGTAAAAAAATATTCCAATTTGACAGCCACACAAAACAGTATATTTATACCATTTTGCATTTCTTATTATCATGTTGTTTTAGATCATTATCTGTGACTGTTTTGTTATTTTTACTCATATCGTTAATAATAATTTCAAATTTGGAACCGATTATTCTCTTGTCATCGTCTCCATTATACATATTTGACAGTTGCAGAATATTTTGTAGTCGTGTGTGACGTCAGAAAAAAAACTTATACAGTTACTTTCTATATTTTTTAACACACTCAAAAGGAATCCTTTAGTTATTACAATATTGTAGTTTTATAAATCTCTTAATCAGACTTTTGATCTAGATTCAATTAACAATGGCCTATATATAGTTTAACCTCGACCTTTAAGCAAGTTTTTTCATTAAATATATAAATTAAACATTCATCACATATTAAGTTTAAATATATAGACAGTTAGTATTATTTACTTTAATGACGAGCCGGTTGGCGTAGTTGGTAAGATACTTGCCTTTCAAGCCGCAGGTCGTGGGTTCGATTCCCACCCCCGAGACATTTGTATGCATGAACATGCTCTCCTTAGCTTGGGATCAGATGGCCTTGTGTGAATAATGTTCCAGGATATTATTATTATTAATGCCAGTGAGAATTGTAATAAATGATCTCATTTCTTTAAAATATGTCACTATTATTATTCAAGAAATTTCATATCGCATCTACAATTCCATAAAAATAACTGGATGACTAACTATGTATAAATAGCGGGAAATATTCATTATACAAGAAATAGATGGGGCTCGTGGACGGATGCCATACATTTTATGTCATTTGTAATAAACTATGACGCTTGCTTGAATTATTAATAAGAATATTTTTTTGAATTAATCTCAGTACGATGAAATACTAAAAGAGAGTTAAATAACTAAGATCTTTCCTCTTGAGGAGATGAATGATGGCTATGTATTTTAATCCATCACTTCAATGCTAAATTATTTATATATTTATGGTATAATTTTAACGGAAGCAACATTTTTCTAAGACACAATCTTTCAAGATTTGATCTTCGGTTAAAATTCACATGTTCTAATAACAGGGCCAACTCAGCCCTCCCAAATGAATATAATCATCCATTAACCAAGCCAAGAGGTAGACAAACATATTGACAAAGTGAAATGGATCCAGAAATTTATTTCTGTAACACGAAGTTAATATGGAGACCAATTTTCTAATTCAGTTCTTAATAGCGCGTTGGTACTCGTATATCTGGGCTTTAGAAAGATGTTTATTCTTGCTTGTAGAACCTTGTGTAAGAAGGGAATATACAATCCAATATATTTTACCGCCAAAAAAAAAAATTGATCTTTCCGTTTTCATTGTCCTTTTGAATGTAATTACAAGCAATGAATAATTTAATGTATTCAATACTATAGAGGGTTGTGCACTGATAGTTTAAGGTGGAGGACGTTAATACTTCTTGCAGTACTAATGATTTTTAACCACTTACCATCATCAGCAAAAAGCCGAGATGGCCTAGTGCTAAGAACGCGTGAATCTTAACCGATGATCGTGGGTTCAAACCCGGCAAGCACCACAGAATTTCATGTACTTAATTTGTGATTATAATTCATCTCGTGCTTGACGCTGAAGGAAATCGTCGTGAGGAAACTTGCATGTGAAAAATTTCACTGAAATTCTGTCACATGTGTATTCCACCAACCCGCATTGGAGCAGCGTGGTGGAATAAGCTCCAAACCTTCACCTCAGAAGAGAAGAAGAGGCCTTAGTCAAGCAGTGGGACATTCACAGGCTGTTACTGTCTGTCACCATCAGGTGGAACGATTAAAATAAATTCTATATCATGTCAATAATAGCAAAAAAATATTAAAAATGATTCTTATTTTGGGTTCTGAATTGAATTGCTTTCAATTATATTAAAATATCTTAAAATTCGTTTGTTTATACGTATATAAGTGATGTTAATGTGTCAGTCTATCTTTTTATTCGATGTAATCTTCAAAACGTTTTAAGTAAATAATGACATTATTATAGGATACTGATCAGTCTTTATTTAATCATAATCGATTGAGTCTATCAGTATTTTAATACTATAGAACTTAAGTACATTCTATTTTAATTTATTAAACAAATTAATCGCGAGTAAAACGACTTGGTTGTAGGGATGGTACCACCACAAATTCCTAATCGGTTGACTATAACTAAATATAATTTAAAGACTAAGTACATTCTATTTTAATTTATTAAACAAATTAATCGCGAGTAAAACGACTTGGTTGTAGGGATGGTACCACCACAAATTCTTATCGGTTGTCTATAACTAAATATAATTTAAAGACTAAGTACATTCTATTTTAATTTATTAAACAAATTATTCGCGAGTAAAACGACTTGGTTGTTGGGATGGTACCACCACAAATGTTCACAATACATCACAAATGTTACCACCAAATAACATTTTGTTTAGGAGCTTACAACATAACATTTTCGTTTCCAATGTTGATATTGCAATGACGATGTAGGAGATAGGTAATATCTCTTACAGTACCAAGTCTATAGGCAGTGACCGCTTAAAATCAGGTGGCCCAAAAAACCGCGGGACGCAAACCTAAAATATCAACCGTCGAGCCGTCGTCAACAGCTAATGCATACTAAGCCAACACACTGTATTTATACCGATCTGACACGCGACAGTTGACTCGTTGTTCGTCTGGACAACGTCCAAAAACCAAAAATAACTATTCAATATTCAATGGCGAATAAAAATTGATATTTATGAATTAGTGCGATCTTGTTTGTCTTTTTGATTTATGACGATTTTTTTTATTGCTATTGTAGTGTGGATCATCTAGATATAATTAAAATTGTAAGAAAATTTAAAACAAATGCTTTGTTTTCAATTGCCATAACCAAGCAAAGCTAAGCAAATCTGCTTACACACAATACAATGAATAAAACAATTTCATGCTATAAAAATATAATAACGCTCAGATGCTAAGGATCAATTATAACTTCATTTTTATACAGGATTTAAGAAATTGACATTTAAATCATTGAGGAAAATAGAGTAAATATACATAATAAAATCTATATAGTATTCATTATTTTTTATAATATTTAAAAATATAGTGTCGACAACTAATTACCATAGTTATTATAAATTATCATGTAGTTATCTTCTAGCTGACAAAACTAATTCTTTCATTATCTTATCTGACTGTACCTTAAATTAGTAATTAAAAAGTCTATGTACCTTGATCAACATATACCACCAATGATTGTAAATCAAGCTTCAAGATTTTATCATGGCTCAACGTATAAAAGTTAATAATGTGATAAAATTATTAATATATCCGTAACCTTGACTGATGCAGACCTAAGCGAAACTGGCTCCGACGCTACGGAAGAGATCTAGCATTCAAAGATAAGGTAGGTCAAGTGCTCTTCTAATTTAATATTAAGAGCATTCGCATTCTGCATCGAACTCGACTAGTGAATTAGGAACGTGCAAAGACGTGGGAGGTTCAAAGATATTTATCTCAATATAACATCAACATATAATAATATGGCATATCATTATATATAAGTTTATTCATATAGTAATATAATGTAAATGTATGTAGTGAAAGGTGATAAATTATTTTTAATATCAGAAGCTGCAATCCATACAACCATTACTTCAGCGACGGAATGAGAAAGAAGAAAAAAATACTTTAGTGTTAATTTAGAAATAATTATATTTAATACCACTTAATAAGTATTAGTAAAATAATAAATCTTCCTAATTTAAACACAAATTAGCTACAGCTTACAATAAAAAATAAAACATCGAAAAATCTAATTAAGCGTATTGAAAACAAACAAAAGAACAATTCCATTAACAACAGAAGCGCTGACTAATCTGTGGAACGCAGGAAACATTTTAAATATCAGTTTGACAGCTGTCACTTGAACGTTGACGTATGACAGGTGTGAAAATGAGCATGCGCCTTTCAGTGGACTTAGTTAGAATTTCCATACCGTGACGGTTTGAATGATTAACTTCGTTGGTTTTTAGTAAAAATTTAAGTGTATTTTGTTACGAATTAAATTGTTATCTGCTATGGTTAATGGTACTCGTGGGTGTAAGTTACTCGAACATTAAAAGATCAGATTAAGGGGCTATTAAGATATCTGATAAATTATTTGTTAGAAGGAATTACGATTAGATTGTAATTACAGATAAAAATATTTTAACATGTCCAACATAAATTGGGATTGTAAAAAAACCATTCGAATATCGGAATTGGAGACTTTTTAATTTTATTATAATAAGAAAATTTAAAATAATAAAATGTTTGGCCCTCCTTTCCTGTTTGAGAAGAAACGTCTGTGAATTTCTTACGAAACAAACATGTCATACGTTTTCCTTTACCGCTGAGCACGAATGCAAATATTATTTCAATTGGATTCGAAAACACGACCTTCGCGGTTAAGATCCACGTGCTGCATATTGGACAATTTCATAATACTTAGGACGGTATCATGCTGTTGGTTTTGAAGGTATTTTTTTTGCATTTGAATAAACTCGTAAATTGAAGTCGAAATTTTATTATTAAGTCTTTTCCAATAAAATAAACCTGACGTAAGAAAGTATAGTAACAGCCAGTGAATATCCCATTGGTGGGCTTCTGTCCTTTTTGAGAAGAATGTTTGGAGCTTACTCGGTTACGCTGTTCTAAAGCATGATTCCTCACGATCTTTATCTTCACCGTCAAGCACAAGATCAATTAAGCACAAGATAAGCACATGTATATTTAGAAGTACTTTCCCGGCTTCGAACTCGTTATCATCGCGTAACATTCTCGCCTTCTAACCTCTGGGCCTAGCTTTCTAAAGAAGAAAGATTTTTTAAAATCGGTTCCGACATACAAAAAATATAATCTTTTCTCTTTAGAATATTATTATTATATACGTATAAGTATAGGTAAAATTACTAATATAAAGTAATTATAAAATAACGTTCAGTTCCAACAATACCTCAATATTATCTTTGGCAATATATATCAAAATCAAATTATATTCCAATATCCATCAGGTTTCGAAAATCTATTTGCCAAGCTATAATAAAATCATTATATTTCATATTCAAAGCATCGTTGCCACAAATCAGAAATTCTGAACAGTGCATTAATTTAGTTGAAAGTACGTAATTTATTATATCAAAATACACATTCGTGTGAGTATAGTGATATCGTAATCGCATCTAAATGGTTTTGAACAATGCCAAACGACTAGGAACAGTGATTATGACGACATAAGGTGCAAGCGACGGTAGCGCTCGTGCATTGATAAAAATGAATATGGAACTGTGCCAAGTTATAAATTTTAAGGTTTTTGGTTTTTTTTTGTCTTATATAGTTTTAAGGGTAATTTTTTGTAGAAAAGGAGCAGTGGTCTTCAAAACCTATAAATTTAATGTTATATTTTTCTACTTATCTTTTATCTATTGATGCAAAAGACATAATGTATATATGTATGTATACATATATCTTAAAAGACTACCTCGGTGGTCTAGTGGCTAGATATAAGGCCGCAGACCCGGTGATCCTGGGTTCAATTCCCAGGTCGGGAAAATAAATAGTTATTGGGTTTTTCTGTCAGAAAATTCTCAGTAGCAGCCCGGAGTCAGGAAGTTGGTAGTGTGTACACTCCCGTGCCTCGGAAAGCACGTTAAGCCGTTGGCCCTGCGCCTGAACTCTTTCCGGTCGTGTCGGATTGCCGTCCCATCGGATTATGAGAGCTAAGAAAAAGAGAGTGCACCTGTGTTTGCGTACACACTTGTGCACTATAATATCTCCTGCGCAGTTGGCTAATCTCTCTTGAGGTTAGCCGCCGTGGCCGAAATCGGTCTGGAGCACCTTATATTAAAAGTTTTTTTTTGCGAACATATACATATTTATAACAGACCTGTAAATATCCTTACTTAGGTTGGTAAAAGAGAACTTATTGACAGAAAAAAAGCAGCCGAACTGCGTGATATACAACTGAATTAGGTCAACAGCATAGTAATTGTAACATATAATTATTTTATCCGAAATAAGAGTTAGTTAAATATTAAGTTTGTAATTTTTTGGAATAATGTTTTTCACACACACTTATGAGTTCACAAGCCATTAAAATTAGTTGCATTAATTTAAATGCGATCAGACGAGTGTTATTATAATACAAATAAAAGCAACACGAACTAAGAAGTTGTAACATAATCTTTAAACAGTAAAGGCAACAAAATATAAAAATAATGTATTTAAATTCTCGTTAGATAGTCTAACACGAGAAAAATTATGGCAGTTAGTAAACGAAGTCATAAAACTGCAAATCATAGTTTACCCGAGGCACCACTTCGTCTGCATAAAACTTTTGACGTTCAATAAAACCTGAAGAAAATAAACAAGAAAATGTGTTAAAGTTCTACCCGTTCAACTCTATTTGAAATTCTTAAGAAAAATAACATTAATTTGTTCCAGGAACTTCCATCAGAAAAACAGACGGATCTAATTTAAGCCCGCTGGTCAAACGACTGATCACTTCACTAAAAGCAGCTTGTGCAGAATTGTCTTCCACCTTCAAACCAGTTATTCAGCCAAAAATCATCTTGTATGGCTACTTGCCTTCAGCATAAAAAGCGAGTGGGTTTGTTTAATTAAACATAAGGTATCTTATGTGTTCAGTCTGTAGTATTGTCAGTAGAATTTACATGCCAAGGTCGCTCATTATAAGATCGTAAAGTGTTATGTTAGCCCTCTTCATATAAATTAAAAAAGAACTATCCCAATCAGATTTGAACTTATTTCATTATTTCCATAGTGAGCTGTGGGCTAAGCATGAGATACTCTTTTTTCAACGCATCTGCTGTTTGGTAACACAGAATAATCTTTGGAGCAAAAAAATTCAAACAAAATTTTCCATGTCCATGTCCTATATTATTCCTAGGATAATTACAATAACCAGAAATATTTATCAAGTCTGTATTTTTAGAAAACGCTTGCGATCTTATATATGACACTACTATAATTTAGAAGACCACATAATGACATCGCCAATTGTTTTACAAGTGGAATGACGTATCTCTTAAGTCTATGAGATTAATGTAGCACTCGAGCAATTGTTCTAGATTACTCACCCTTCACAACAGAACACAGCGAAATATTATCTCACGAGAGTGGAATAACTTTCGAGCCTAGCCTTGGCACAATTTCCCTACGACGCTGACATATGATGACAGTTGCAGACGTGCAATAATCTTGTAATTAAAGTTAACAAAAGAGTTACATAAAAATATCGGGAAAATATTTGAATAATCAATATAAAAGGCTAAGATTTGATTTAAAGATATAGAAAATTTAAGGCAGATTAACTTGACCATTCTAAATGTATTATAGGACTTTGTCTTGTCTTGTTCCTGATCAAATTATATATAACAAACTAATTGGTACGATTTTTTTTTTATATTTTTGGTAGGTAGACGATCATCTGGGCCACTTGATGGTAAGTGGTCACCAACGCCTATAGACAGTGGTTCGTACATTTCTTAAAAAAAACGACATCGCCACTACGCCACCAACCTTGGGAAATAAGTAAGATGTTATGTCCCTTGTGCCTGTAATTACACTGGCTCACTCACCCCTTAAGGCGGAACAACAATACTAAGTATTGCTGCTTGGCGGTAGAATATCTGATGAGTGGTTGGTACCTACCCAGACGAGCTTCTACAAAGCTCTACCACCGAGTAGAACGAATTTTATATTAATTGTCAAAATCCATTGAAGCATTGGAATAACATTGTTTATGACACCTGTTATATACGTATACTCGTTTAATATTATTTAAAGTACCATATTATAAATATATAAGGAAAATAGTAATTTAAAGTAACAGCCTGTGAATATCTCACTACTGGGCTCCCCTTTGAGTAGAAGCTTAGAGAAGATATATAAGGTAGTTAGTAAAAATTTGAACAAAATAATTGTATCATAATCGATCGATATTTCAAAATTTCTTCATCATTTTTTACCTTTAAAATGAATCCCTTCCCAGAAGACTTGCAAAACCAACTCTATTTAGATTAAAATAAGAGCTTTCAGTAATAACTACACATTGTTTTCAAAGAGAATTATTATTAAAACGCTCCAACAAGTTACCTGTTTTCTCTAACTACAAGAAATTAGTTCAAGTCGAGTAGTTCTTGAGGATATTAAGCGAGCAAATGGGGATATGAGCAAAATTAATTATGATTTACTGTAGATTCTGAAGTAATTTATGCAAGTTGTTTTACAGTTTGTATTGTTTCAATTTAGTCATCGTCACAGACTATTAGTACTATTTAGTAGATGTTTAAGAAAAATGCTTGAATAAACTGACAGGCGATTGATAATTCTATCAATCTTGTGGCCTTTCCCTATGAAGGAGAGGCTACTGCTTTTTTTTGTGGATAGTCTGGGAATCTGTGAATTTAACGAAAGGGTGCGCCTATTTATTTTCTCTTGTCTATAAAAAAGCTGATTGGTAATTATGATATTAATAGTGATTCATATTGACTTAGTCTAGTGCTAATGCCTCTTAATATGCTGTACATCCTAACCAATATTATAAATACGAATGTGAATGACAAAAGCACTTTTGTCTGTTTACGCTTTCACGCCTAAACCACTAAACCGATTGTAAAAAATATTTTACCAATGGATAGCTACATTATCAGTGACTATATTTTATCCCCATATTCTCAGGATAACGCCGAATGGGAACTAAGCGGGTGAAACCATGAAGAAAAGTAAGTATAATATAAACCTTAATAATTAATACTTTTACCTGAATAAGCAAGCCCATCGTCCTCCTAAGCTCGATTGATTATTTAAATAGAATGTATTTATTATGCTTCCGTAGTTTCGTTTTGGTGTCCTTTTTGCTTAAATTTAAACAAACTTACACATACTACAGTTTCTACTTCGACATTATCTGATAAAATCATTGAATGGCTGAAAACCAGTGATATGTTTTAACTCAGCTATCATGTACTGGTTTCATTTGCCATACGATATATGCAATTAACTGCCTCGTTTGTTTAGTGGCTAGCCTATCAGACTATCGTATGCTAAGTTTGAACCCTAATGTTATTGGGGTTTATATGCCGATAATAAATTAATAGTAGTGAAGTTTATATGTTGGCAGTGTTCACAATTCTGCATAAAACTTTGTCGATATTTTTCCATGAAATTGGTAGGTCTGCTCAATGTGCTGAAGTTAACCCATATAAATTATTGTAGTTAGAAATATTAACCATTCATCTATAGATTCATAATTAGATCATAATGCTATTACATATGGTTAATGTCCAAATTCTGTTACATATTTCGTTAACACATACTGTTATTTAAGTTTGAGATTTGTTTTTCTTTTTTGTTTTTTTGTCAATTAAAGCAAAACCTTTATTTGAATGTTAAGTCACACTATGTTGGTTTACTAATAAATAAATGCGCATCCAATCTTAGGAACTAACCCCTTCGATCACAAAAGAATACAACAATTTTTACAACGATTTTACTTGGTGGTAGGGCAAGCTTGTCTGGGTAGGTACCACCCACTTATCAGATATTCTACCGCAAAACAGCAGTACTTTGTATTATTGTGTTCCGGTTTGAAGGGTGAGTGAGCCAGTATAATTACAGGCACAAGGGACATAACATCTTAGTTCCCAAGGTTGGTGGCGCATTGGCGATGTAAGCGATGGTTAATCGCTATCATCGCCAATGCGCTCGGCTCAATCGGTTATCTATGGGCGTTGGTGATAACTCACCATCAGGTGGCCCATATGCTAGTCTACCTCACTACGCTTAAAAAAAACAATACTAAGTATTGCTTTTTGGCAGCTGAATGGTACCTAAGTATAAGGTCCTGCAGACCGATTTCGGCCACGCCGGCCAATCTCAAGAGAGATTAGCCAACTGCGCAGAAGATATTATAGTGCACAAGTGTGTGCGCAAACACAGGTGCACTCTCTTTTTCTTAGTTCTCATAATCCGATGGAACGGCAATCCGACACGACCAGAAAGAGTTCAGCCGCAGGACCAACGGCTTAACGTGCTTTCGGGAGTGAACATACTTTCAACTTCCAGACTCCAGGCTGTTATTGAGAATTTTTCTGACAGAAAAACCCAATACCTATTTATTGGCCTGACCTGGGAATTGAACCCAGGACCACCGGGTCTGCGGCCTTATATCTAGCCACTAGACCAACGAGGCGAATGGTACCTATCCACAAACTAGCTTGCACAAAGCCCTATCATCAAGTATAGAAATGTATTTCGATTTTCATAGATTTTCAAACAATCAAAAGCATTGGTATGTTTCAGATAGCAATACCCAGTAATTATTGTATCGAGCTAGCATTCACAAATTCCCAATATCATCCGATTTCGTCAGGTTTTAATAGCGTTCGGACGACGCGTCATGCATACTATCCAAAACTCCAATCCACATATTCAAATGTTATAGTCTGATCAACCGTTGGAAGCGAAAAACTTATCCGATCGAGTTCCAAACAATCTGCATAATATAGCAAGTTTGTTTTGGATAGATATAAAATCTCACTTACTATATTTATCCGATGGATGAAATCTGACAAAACCAGTAAATGATCAGGCGCGAGTGAAACGACTTTTAATGCTTTCTGAGGCAATGGAGGGTAAACAATGTCAACCTCCAAACTGATCCCTGATCATAATCCCATACAGAATTGGGATCCAGGATCTCGACAACTGATTTTGACGTGATAGGGTCTTATAAATCGATGAACGCCGGCTGCACGCACGAAAAAGCATGACTCATAGTAACGTTCCGCCTGAGCCGAGTGCGCAAGCGAGAGGGCGGAACATGCGATAGAGAGGCACGATCGGCCTAAGCGTTCGGCTTGTGACGCATCTATCTCTCTTCCACTCCATCGGCTGATGCGTCCGAGTATTCATCAATGTTTTCTTATGATGTTATCAGGTAAAATTATCGCCCGTAAACCGACTTTACGAACAACCGTTTATTTTATTTTTTAAAGATTTTATATTATATTAATTTATACCACCAGTACAAATAATTAGTATCACTTAGGTAAGGTAAGATTTTTTTTTTTATTTTTTTTTTTTTTTTTATAGGTTGGCGGACGAGCATGTGGGCCACCTGATGGTAAGTGGTCACCAATGCCCATAGACAATGGCATTGTAAGAAATGTTAACCATCACTTACATTGCCAATGCGCCACCAACCTTGGGAACTAAGATGTTATGTCCCTTGTGCCTGTAATTACACTGGCTCACTCACCCTTCAAACCGGAACACAACAATACAAAGTACTGCTGTTTTGCGGTAGAATATCTGATGAGTGGGTGGTACCTACCCAGACGAGCTTGCACAAAGCTCTACCACCGCAAGATACTTACTAATCAATAGTTGCTTAGAAGGTGTATAGATAAACAATAATTAATCTCTTTCAACAACCATCCCCTAACCAAAAATCATAGAAAATGTCGTAATAGTTTAAGTTTTACCATTTTTGTCAACATTAATCAATTTAAACGAAATATCACGGTCATCAAAAAACAGGTGCGTTGGCCTTCCACCGAGTCTGTCCCTGATACACGACCTTGCCAAACGATATCGTCTCCAGAAATAACTGTCCACTTATAAAGTAGTCATGGCTTTTCGCCAAATATTATCAGATCCCATATTAAATGTCTTTGAGGAACAGTATTTATATTTGATGTTAACGTTTATCTTATTCACGACTTGTATTAAAGTTTTCGTTATTTATTGGCAGATAGGATACGGATGTGTCATATTATCATGATCCTTATCAAGCTGTTTGAGATGCTCAATTTAGTATTTTTTTTCTACGGATTAGATATATTGTGTTATTAAATAAAGGATATAAATCTATATGTAAGGTATAAAATGTCCGTATGTTTCAATATGTTTGACCATTTCAATAGAAAGTGAGTTAAAAAAAATATGAAAGAAATGGAATACCAAGCCGTCTATGTTTCTTTTATTTTAAAATATCTCGAATTATAATTGCCATGGGTTTGTCACGATTATGTTTAATAACAGTATTCGGAAGAAACTTTTTTTTTTTCGGAGAGGCGATCCTCGGAACATGTTTTAATCTATACTACTATATAAATCTATTGGCTCTTTCTGTAATTTTTTTTCCACCTAATTTTGTGATAAATAATCGTTTTATGATGCAGTGATTCACATTATACTATTTTTTTCATTTTTGTCTGTCTGTCTGTCTGTATGTCTTCTTGAAACTCAAGAACGGCTTGACCAATCTTGATGAAAATTGGTACACACAAAAACCATGTGACGGCGCAAATGATTCGCCATATAAGATCGGTAAACCCTACGGTATCGTATGAAAATTAATTTCAAATAGTTAATTACGTATTTCTTTACCAGTAGTCATGTGTGTGTGTGTGTGTGTGTGTGTGTGTGTGTGTGCGTGTGTGTTATTATAGTAATAAAATAATTTATTATATATTTAATTGTATGCGGGTGAAGCCGCGGGGCACAGCTAGTATTGTATAATATTTATTTCTATCACCTGTCTCATAACATTTTTTTTATACGATGATGACAGAGGTGTAAACGCTGGAACGTTAACGAATGGGCAACACTTAACTATTTTGTTATA
Source organism: Nymphalis polychloros (assembly GCA_905220585.2). NCBI lineage: Eukaryota > Metazoa > Arthropoda > Insecta > Lepidoptera > Nymphalidae > Nymphalis > Nymphalis polychloros. The sequence goes on along the minus strand of HG992264.1, from coordinate 1,261,464 downwards.
AAGTTCGTATCGTTATTTAGACTGAAGATCTTTAATACAGTATTATAACCTTGGAATTGAGATACTTAAAAGTAATCGCATTAAGCGCTTTTGAATATTAGGTAAAAAGAAAAAGGTTTTATTTTCAAAGTACAATATTTTGTTTATTAAAACTTTGAAAAAAATACAAGAAATTCGCTTCGTTATGTTTAAATTAAAATTTACTTATGTTTTTTGCGGGCAAAATTTCTGATGCAATTTTAAATTTATTAGCAGAAGGAATATTTTTCACGTTGGAATTATTTATATTAATAAACTAAAAGTATATGATAATTGTAAAAATTTACGATACTTGGTGGTTTGTCCAAGCTCGACTGGGTAGATACCGCCAACTAAATACTTATTGTACCGCTAAACATTAAAGTTGTTGTTTAAAAGTAATTATGTAAATATAATCGTAATTGTTATTTAGTTATTATAACCTTTATGGGCAGTTAACAGTATTATCTGTTTACTTAATCTCTTTATATAATCATATCCTCAGTTAATACTGCCTCGTTGGTCTAGCGGCTAGATATCAGGTCACAGACTCGGTGGTCCTGTATTCAATTCTCAGATCGGGCTAATAAGTAGTTATTGGGTTTTTCTGTAAGAAAATTCTCAGTAAGAGCCCGGAGTTTGGAAGGTGGAAGTGTGTACACTCCCGTGCCTCGGAAAGCACATAAAGCCGTTGGTCCTGCGCCTGAACTCTTTCCGGTCATATCGGATTGCCCTCCCATCCGATTATGAGAGCTCGGGAAAAGTGAGTGCAACTGTGCTTGCGCACACACTTGTGCACTATAATATCTCCTGTGCAGTTGGCTAATCTCTCTGAGATTGGCTGCCGTAATAATCTAATAATCGTAGACGTAATATCGATTTGCATTTATAAATTCCTCTATGATTATTAACTGTTCGTAGAATAAACGAAACGTTTTGTTAATTATTTTTCCCTTTTGTTCAATTATATTTTTCTGTTTTAGCTTAAATTTAGTTTGCCTCGATAAAATTCAAACATTGATCAATTGCTTCAATTTTATCAAGGCGAGTGACGTACAATATGAGTATCTTTTTGATATTGAATTTATTTTAACACATTTAGTTTTTTGTTTGTTTTTGTATTAAAACACGATTATCTGTGAAAGTTATGTTTAATGTATGTATATATCAGCGCTGTAAAGTGGTGGTAGAGCTTTGTGCAAGCTCGTGTGGGTAGGTACCACCCAATCATTAGATATTCTACCGCAAAACAGTAGTACTTGTTACTGTTGTGTTCCGGTTTGAAGGGTGAGTGAACCAGTGTAAGTATAGGCACAAGGGACATAATATCTTAGTTCCCGAGGTTGATGGCGCATTGACGATGTAAGCGATGTTTGATATCTCTTTTTTTTTTATAGCATAGGTTGGCGGACTGGCATATGGGTCACCTGATGGTAAGTGGTCACCAACGCCCATAGACATTGGCAGTGTAAGAAATGTTAACGATCGCTTACATTGCCAATGTCTATGAGCGTAGGTGACCACTTACCATCAGGTGGCCCACATGCTCGTCCACCATTCTATACAAAAATAAAAAAATCTCCGCTGACGTGTACGTCCGTGACTTGGGTTATAATAAAATCGGTTTCTTAATTTGGATTAAATGTGTGCTCTGATTTTAAAATAACAAAAAATTAATAACTATTATATCATAATCACGTACATCGGTTACCTTATACATTTGTTAATTTTAGAATTAAATTTTTATTTCAAACATTATTTAACAAGAAAGGTCAGACGTATTAGTCATTACGAGATCATATCCGTCAAAGACATTTCAATTGTGGTAGTCGAGTTCATTGACATGTTTTTTTGGGTAATAAAACGCATTGTCTTAACTGATAACAGAGCATAAATTTTAACTGCTGTTTTTATAAATATAAAACAATCAAAAATAATGCTTATCTACAAAGTAATAAGGGCCACTAATATATTTATGTGTTTATATGTTTGAAATAGTAGCAGTATTAGTATTCCACTGTTTGGCAAAGCCTTCCTCTCAAAGGGAAAAAGTTTAATTGCTTATTCCACCACGCTTCTCTAATGCTGGCTTATGGATTAACATGTGGCAGATTTTCAGCCGAAAATATTCTTTCTAAATCGCATACGAAATGAATTATTATAAACACATGAAAATTAATTTAGATTCACGTGTGCAAATAAGCCACCTCGAATTTTATTAACCATCTACTTCTACTGTAATTTTATTTCGACATAAGGAGAAATAAAGGAGCTGGATCTTCAAAATCAATTCTAGTTCAAGTTCTGCGGCTTCTTGCGTACATTTTAAAGTTTACATTTCCTTACACAGCCAAAATAAGGTCGCAGTACGAGACAAGTTGTTTGAAACGGGAAAAAGTTTTTCTCATTACTACGGAAAACGCGCTATTGTACTTTGTCTTAAAGACTCGCCATGCAGCTTTGTATTGTAAAATAGAAAATGTTTCTTAGATATGTAAATTTCTAACATCGTTTTAAAAATATATCTTTCTCACATTCCTGACAAATCGTCGACTCGGTAAGTGTCCTTTGCCATAAGACTCTGATACTGTACTGTACTGTAGTGTAATGTACTGTACACCAACCATGAGATCTAATATTTTATATACTTAGTGTATTTAATGCCTCACTCTCCTTTCAGACCGGACAACAGTAATACATATTATTTATCAGCGGTAGAATGACAGATGAATGGGTGGCCTCACCCTGTCGGGATAAAATACCTACTTCTAGTAAACTGAACATGACATAGCAGTATAATATTTACAAGGTACGTGTTCAAATGCTGACTAGTAATATGTACAATATACTTCTTCAACAAATAAGTATGAGTCAATTTAATACGATTACACTCTATTGTCTGCCAAGCCTGTGGAGTGCCGGGCTTAGGCCTGTGGAGTGCCGGGCTTAGAATAGCACTCCCCCATCTCTTCCCCGTGGGTGTCGTAAGAGGCGACTAAGGTACTAGGAAAAGGGGGGATGGGCAGCAGCGTCTCCCCCGTAAACAACTACCGCCCTACTGCGCTGGCCAACACGCCTGCCCAGCGCGGCAAGTATGGGCAAACCCTCCTAAATGGTAGGTGCGCAGAAAAAAAGGCCCCTAGTTACCGGCAAGCCCGCTAGGCCCGACCAAGGTAGCGGTCGCGGTATCGGCAGGGCAGGGGGTGCGAAGAATCACCGGTTCATGGCAGGCTACCATAGACGACTACACATGGCAACGTATAATGGACGCTCGATAAGGCTGGACCATCACCTCGCCGAATTAGAAGTAGAGTTAAGTCATATAAACTGGCACATACTGGGGTTATCTGAAGTCCGAAGACAGGGGGAGGACACGATAACTCTAGAGTCCGGTAACTTACTCTACTTCCGCGAAGGTGATAAACTCTCCCAGGGTGGTGTCGGTTTTCTAGTCAAAAAGGATCTCATTAGCAGCATTGTAGAAATCAGTAGTGTGTCGAACCGGGTAGCGTACCTTGTCCTAAAACTTTCCGACAGGTATTCCCTGAAGATCGTACAGGTATATGCGCCAACTTGGGCATACTCTGATGATGTGGTAGAAGCGATGTACGAGGACATCGCAAAGGCCCTTAACAACACCTCGAAGGCCCACTACAATGTTGTTATGGGAGACTTTAATGCTAAAGTGGGAGTACAAGATAGCGGTGAATCGAAAGTCGGACCTTACGGCTTGGGCTGCAGAAATCACAGGGGGCAAATGCTGGTAAACTTTCTCGAAGCGCAGGGGCTCTTTTTGATGAATTCTTTCTTTGAAAAGAAGCCCCAGAGGAGGTGGACCTGGCGAAGCCCCGATAACGTGACAAGGAACGAGATAGACTTTATTATTTCGAATAAAAGGCACATATTTAGAGATGTCTCAGTGATCAACAGGTTTAATACCGGTAGTGATCACCGCTTGGTTCGAGGCACTCTAGATATCGACTTCAAAGCCGAAAGATCGCGACTGATGAGGTCTACTCTCCGCCCTACCATGCTCCAAGCTGCTCAAGGCTCCGAAAAGTTCCAAATGGAGCTTCAAAATCAATTCACCGCGTTGGAAACCGTAAGCAATATTGATGAGAAAACCGATACGCTGGTCAAAATACTGCAAAACACATCCCGCAAGTGTTTTCCGCCACAGAAAAGAGACAGCGCACCAAAACTCTCTGCTGAGACACTCGAGCTCATGAGGAAACGACGAGAACTACCATCGTTTTTGTCAGATAAGGCCTTAAACCGAACTATAAAAACGCTGACGCGACGCGATCTCCGATGCTCCAATACCCGTGCCATCACGACTGCGATTGAGCAAAATCGGGGATCGAAAGTGTTCGCTCGCAAGTTTGGGAGGCCGCGTCTGACAAAACTTAAAACTGAAAATGGTAGGGTCGTTACCTCAAGGCCTGAGATCGTCGGAGAAGTAGAGAGGTTTTATGGGCAGCTGTTCTCTTCAAGATCGGATAAACCTGTGGGAATCAGTGTCGATGACCAGCGCGCCCCTCTTACGCGCCATTACTCCGATGAGCTCCCGGTTGTTGACCTAGGCGAGATTAGGGCGGCTCTAGAACAGCTTAAAAACAACAAAGCTCCGGGAGATGACGGAATCACAACAGAGTTGCTTAAGGCAGGCGGGACTCCGGTCCTGAAAGAGCTAGCAAGCCTCTTTAATTCCGTCATCCAACATGGCAAGACCCCGGAAACGTGGAGCGGGTGTGAGGTGGTACTGATTTTTCAAGAAAGGTGATAAAACCCTCTTGAAAAACTACAGACCAATCTCCCTCCTGAGTCACGTGTATAAGCTGTTCTCAAGAGTCGTCACGAACCGTCTCGCCAGACGACTTGACGAGTTCCAGCCCCCAGAGCAAGCCGGCTTTCGATCAGGCTACAGCACCGTAGACCACATCCATACTGTTCGGCAGATTGTGCAGAAGACCGAAGAGTACAATCAGCCGCTGTGTATGGCTTTCGTGGATTACGAGAAAGCCTTTGACTCCATCGAAACCTGGGCTGTGCTCGACTCATTGCAGAATGTCATATCGATTGGAGATATATCGAGGTACTGAGATGTCTGTACAACGCCGCTACGATGACTGTCCACATCCAAGGCTGTAAGACGAAGGCGATCCAACTGCGCAGAGGGGTGAGACAGGGGGATGTAATATCCCCGAAACTGTTCACCAGCGCGTTGGAAGACGTCTTCAAGACGCTGAATTCGACTGGATATGGAGTCAATGTAAACGGCGAGTACATCTCACACCTTCGATTTGCCGCTGATATCGTCATCATAGCAGAGTCGCTGGAACAACTCACCGAAATGCTGCGTAGCCTAAGCGATTCTTCCCGGCGTGTCGGTCTCGGTATGAACTTGGACAAGACCAAGGTCATGTTCAATAGGCATGTCATGCCGGGACCAATATACGTCGAAGGGAAACCTCTCGAAGTTGTTAGTGAATATACCTACCTAGGACAGGTTATACAAGTCGGTAGGAACAACTTCGAGAAGGAAGCCGATCGAAGAATTCGCTTGGGATGGGCAGCATTTGGCAACCTTCGTCAAGTCCTCACGTCGTCTATACCGCAATGTTTGAAGACGAAAGTCTTCAACCAATGCGTCTTACCTGCCATGACATACGGTGCCGAAACGTGGACACTAACTGCGGGACTAGTCCACAAATTCAAAGTCGCTCAGCGTGCTATGGAGCGAGCTATGCTCGGAGTATCTTTGAAGGATAAGATCAGAAATGAGATTATCCGGTAAAGAACCGGAGTCACCGACATAGCTTGCAAAATTAGCAGGCTGAAGTGGCAGTGGGCTGGTCACGTATGTCGTAGGACCGATGGCCGTTGGAGCAGACGAGTCCTAGAGTGGAGACCGCGAATCGGCAAACGCAGCGTAGGGCGCCCTCCAGCCAGGTGGACCGATGACCTTATGAAGGTGGCGGGCACCGACTGAATGCGGAAGGCGGAGGACCGGGAGCTTTGGCGCACTTTGGGAGAGGCCTATGTTCAGCAGTGGACTACGATTTGCTGTTGATGATGATTGATGATGATGACACTCTATTGAGAGCGAAACAGAGGGATGCAGAAAACATTGGTACGAAATGTTTCTATTACTAAAACAGCGATCTCTTTAGAATAGAATAGAATAGAATATGCTTTATTGTACAACACATACATGATCAAGGAAACATACAGTTATAAATACTATTTAAGAACAGTGTTAATGTACAAAAGGCGGTCTTATCGCTCACACAACCTTTGGGTAAAAGATGTCGCATAATAAAAAATAGGTGGCTTGTGGTACAATATCAAATAATCTATATAATTTATTAATAATAATTTAATGTATCTATTTATATCATATATATTCATACATTGTGCATCCAATATTACCAAGGATAATGTTTTCATATAAATAATAACACTGTTATCCCTTTAACTCACTGCTATATTTGAAATAAATACATTTTTAAATACTTATATTAAATTTGCTAGGTCACACTTCTATCTTTTATAGAATTTATCATTATTAAGCAATTTAGCTTAAATTATAACCCTATTAAGCATGATGCATGAACTCAAACTGATCATCCAGGAACTAAAGGCGTCTAGAACACAATGTGACAAATTTTTTTAAAAGAAAGGGATGACAATGAAGCAGTGTTCTTGCAAATTATCAACAAAAACAAAGACTTAAAAACTGAGCTCTCAAAGCTGCATATTCAATATTTAGATATGGAAGAACAAAGAGATATCTGCATCAAATAGTCAGTGGGCTTGATAATTGCAAAAATCATAATGACCAAGCCCTCGTGCTTACAAATGAATTAAAAACTAAGCTTCATAATGCCCAATAATATATATTACAATTAGAATATAATACTTACAATCAGAAGGCCTCTTTAACCCAATGTCTTTAATGTCAGCGTTCACCAACAACAAAGACATTCCAATGATTGATTTGACTGAGGAGATCATGTTTAATATTAAGTAAAAAGAAACTTAAAAAATAATTATGTAAGAATTAGTAGTAAGAACTATAATATAAGATTTATAAAGAAAACACAAGAATTAATAAAATCAAAAAATAATTGCATAAATTATGATAAAAGACGGTCTAGTGGTTAGAACATGTTAATCTTAAGTAATAATTGCGGTTTAAGCCCAAGGCAGCACCATGTATCTCGATGTGCCCAATTTGTGTTGATAACATGTTGAAATCTGCGAGTGTCAGATGTAAATATGTATTCATAAACCAAGTCGAGATGGCCCAGTGGTAAGAATGCGTGAATCTTAACCGATGAACGTGAGTTCAAACCCGGGTAAGCGTCACTTTATTTCATGTGTTTAATTTGTGATCATAAGTCATCTTGTGCTTGCCGGTGAAGGAAAACATCGTGAGTGTGTCTAATTTTACTGAAATTCTGCCACATGTGTATTCCACCAACCCACATTGGAATAGCGTGGTGGAATAAGCTCCAAACCTTCTCCCCAAAAAAAAGAGAAGAGGCCTTAGCCCAGCAGTGGGATATTTAGAGATTGCTACTGGTAAACCAGCATTGGAGCAGCGTGGTGAAATGAGCTCAAAGCTTTCCTTTAAAGGAGAGTTGTAGTCGTTATAAAATGCATCGCTTATAAAATGATAAAACAAGACATAGAATAAATATGCAATAATAAAAACATCAAAATATTATATAAAATAAATAAATAGTTATTAAATAAATAGTTATTGGGTTTTTCTGTCAGAAAATTCTCAGTAGCAGCCCGGAGTCTGGAAGGTGGAATTGTGTACACTCCCGTGCCTCGGAAAGCACGTTAAGCTGTTGGTCCTGCGCCTGAACTCTTTCCGGTCGTGTCGGATTGCCGTCCCATCGGATTATGAGAGCTAAGGAAAAGAGAGTGCACCTGTGTTTGCGCACGCACTTGTGCACTATAATATCTCCTGCGCAGTTGGCTAATCTCTCTTACGATTGGCCGCCGTGGCCGAAATCGGTCTGGAGTACCTTATATATATATTATATATAAAATAAAATATGTACATATGTAAAAGTGAAATACTTTGTAGAGCAAAAGCTCTGAAGCGAGAAATACAGGTCGGACGCCATATTTCTTTCAAATGCTTCATACGAATGGCCTAGAAACATTTGCTGTTGAGTGCTGATTTGTAGGGTTCAACTACGCAACTAGTTGAAATTGTATAATAATTTAACTGAAATATAATAAAAATATATATTAACAACTACATCCAACTTGAAATATTGTTAAGTGTATTTATTTATTTATGGTTTAAACTACAAGAGATTACTGGTAACGAAACATCGTTAATATCCACTGTCGAGCAAAAAAATGCTCAAAAATTGTTACAACAGAATTATAATGTCCTCCTGACCGATAACGGCCACACCGGCCAACCTTAAGAGAGATTAGTTAAAGTCGCAGTTATTATAGTCCACAACTCCACATGTGTGTGCACCGACACATTTTATTTGCATCTTTCCTTCTGGCTAGATATAATATGTTTTATATATTAAACCTCAATATTAATTTAAAAAATATCTTCATAAAATACTCTCTTTAAAATTTAGAGTTCAAAACAAGGAAGTTTCGATTACTAAAAGTAAAGTATCAGCCTGTAATTCTCCCATTTCTGGGCTAAAGTCACCTATTTTTGTTTTCTTCTTAAGCCATCTCGGCTCATACTTTTATTACTACTGTTACCAAATAAGGTACTCCAGACCGATTTCGGCCACGGCGGCCAATCTCAAGAGAGATTAGCCAACTGCGCAGGAGATATTATAGTGCACAAGTGTGTGCGCAAACACAGGTGCACTCTCTTTTCCTTGGCTCTCATAATCCGATGGGACAGCAATCCGACACGACCGGAAAGAGTTCAGGCGCAAGACCAACGGCTTAACGTACTTTCCGAGGCACAGGATTGTACACCCTTCCACCTTCCAGACTCCGGGCTGCTACTGAGAATTTTCTGACAGAAAAACCCAATAACTATTTATTGCCCCGACCTGGGAATTGAACCCAGTACCACTGGGTCTGCGGCCTAATATCTAGCCACTAGACCAACGAGGTAGTCAAATACCATTATAATATTATTTTATTTAATAAAATTGAATTGAAATTAGAATGTGTTATATAATATCTATATAGAGTACAACATAATCCGGATAGACGGTATTGAATTTTCTGAATCCGAAATGTATTCGAATAAATCCTCAAAGAAGCTGTTATTGGAATTTTGTGCTTCTAATTCTACCACCGGGCTTCGTTAAGCCGATCTCGGTTTCATCAACTTGCTATTCGACTTTACATTAGTATAACATATGTGTGGAATTACGTTTTCCCGTCTAGACAGGAGGCAGACGATCTGACTAGATCTTCAATTATGCATTACCGTGTTATTTCTTCTTTACAAACTCAAGTTCACAAAGACTTTTTGCTGATATTGTTTTAGCTATATGTTTATACTAGCAAAACAAGTAGTTACGTCACGAATAAAAAAATCGGTAAAGACCAGCGTGATATCTACAGCTTAAATCGAATGACTTTGAAGAAGTTTATACAAAATTAGTCAATGTTTAAAGAATCATTTCAGTAATAGGGTAATAATATTAAGAACAGAAAAAATCTACTTTAACTTTTTGTATAGGATATAAGCTTATCTAAATTTATTGAAAATATTGCTTGAAAAGACGATTCGATAGTTGGCGTAATATCCCCAGGGCGTTTTTGAATAAAACTTGTTCGTAAGATAGATAAATTTAATCTCGAATTCATCTTTTTTTTTTACACAATTTTCATTCAATTTTTTTTTTTGTAATATAACTAAAATCATATAAAAAATACTATGATGGTTTTTTTCAGTTACATAGAATATAATAGAAAATGCTTTATTGTACACAAACAACACATACGTGTAGTATACTATACATACATAATATATCATATATAAAAATAGGTAATTAAGATTTACTCGGTGGTAGAGCTATGTGCAAGCTCGTCTGGATAGGTACCACCCGCTCATCAGATATTCTACCGCAAAACAGCAGTACTTTATATTGTTGCGTTCCGGTTTGAAGGGTGAGAGAGCAAAAGACCGCCTCCCTAAGCAATAAAAAAAAAAAAAAAAAGAAAGATCACAATTTTGATATATTCTTAGCATTAAAGGTAAATTACATAAGTGTACACAATGTAGATTTTAAATAAAAAGAATATTATTATTTGAAAATAATTGTGTACCCTCTACACTGATGAAACAGGAATTGAATACTTGAGATAAAATCAGACCATTATCATCAACGTTTCGCGTTTCAAATCAGATTATAGTAATATTGATGGAAACTGTGCAGGCAATCTTTTGCAAAATCGCAACTTCAATAATGAGCTTGGTGTCCGGGCCTATATATGTTATCTGTGGATGATTAAAATAAAACAAACATTATTGTTTTAATATTATGGATTAGGCAATTTATAATAATAGCCGATTGATATTTTTTCCAAGCAGGCTATTCTTAACATAATCTAGCCAATAGTCAAACGTTTATAAGGATTTCGTGAATCGAGATGGCACAATGGTTAAAACCTGTGAATCTTAAACGATGGTATCGGGTTAAAACTCAAGCAAGTACAACAAACAAGCTCATCATACGAATAGATTGTACACCTGGCGTTTGCACAGATACTTGTACAAAATAAACCAATGAAAGCCTGTAAATGTTCCACTGGGCTGTGCTAGGGAGTCTTCATATTTTTACTACACTACACAATATAAATTCGCATACACACGTAGAGTTTTATCCGAATCCTACAGGTAACCTCGCCAATATACAAATATAAGTACACGAAAACTCGATTTGCTTGCCAGGTCTCAAGACCGCAATCTTCAGTTAAGAACGACGTATGTATCATCTGGGCCACCTCGTTAAGGCTAGTTTTAAAATATTTAACACGATGCAGTTGATTGGCTGGCTGGTTCATTTTTCATCCAGATAATCGGAATTATCGATACAACGGGAAATTAATGCTAACATTCTTGGCACGATTCCACGCAGTCACGAATTTTACAGTACCCTTCATGACTTCGTACGGGTAAAATTCATATAAAGCTACACATCCCATATACCCTTTAGTTGAAACTTCCAAAAATACTTTCCTAGTGGATGCTTACTATATAAAAAAATAATGTTCCAAATTTAAACTTGCTCAGCAGTTTTGGCTGTGCTTTTATAATAAGTCAGAACAAACGATATTATAATTATTGATTAAATTTATAAGCCCTTTAGTTTATGACAATTGTTTAGTATATAATTACTTACTTTGTAATATATCTTCATATCAAAATATAACGAAATGACCAATGACTTTAGTAAATAAATTAATTTGCAATGAAAATTTAATTTTAAATAACATTCATTAAAATTCCAATTCAAAGCCTTTTAAAGTTTACAAACTTCAATAATTTATGTATTATTTTGTAAACTAAATCAAATATATAATTAAATTACTTGATACGCCGACGTCTCGAACAACGGGACAACACACATAAAGCTGTGATCGCATCACAAGCGGGAGCGAGAGCGGTCTACGAGTAAATGAATTATTCGTTTCATATTATCACACATAAGTTTACGTATCAATAATGAGAAATAACTACTTATGTATATTATCTATCTTTACTTAAAAATTTAGCACATTTTAAATAATAAAATTTGTAAGACATTTATCATATCGAGCCTATGCCGTTTAATGTTAGTAAAAAAAACATAAACGGTATGAAAAAGACTCTTAATACTATATATTGCGTCAAAAGTTTAAAAATTGTAACATTATATTTTTACATAATACATACATCGCCAGCCGACATATTGCAAACTTTTTTCAAAAGCTGAGAGGTACTTGTATGATCAAACATTTACGATAAATTAACGATTCACTAACCTTTCGATCCAATAGTAAATCTTAATTTTTAATTGAATTCGTAATCACACCAATTTGTTTATATTTACAGTTCAAACAACAGCTAACTTGACTACAGTATGCTTGAATTTGATACACAATTTATTCAGAAAAGAAACCGCTTACGCTATTGCTTCTATCAAGCACTACCTTATTAAGAGTAAATTAACTTGTTTAGCCGATACGCTTGAAGATTCTATTCAATTAAGCGATGATCAAAACGTTAACTTAATTATGCGTGCTTATTATTTAATTCTATCTTGCTTAACATTGCTAAGAGGATAAACTTAGTAAAGCAAAGTTTGATGTGAAAATATTGAAATATGAAAGGTCTTAGAAACTCTACCCACGTGGATCTTTAAACAAAAATGATTATTTATGAGGCCTTGATGCAAATTAATTATAAATGTTTAACTAGATTTTAACAGCTATTCAGAAAACGTAAGTAAATACAGGCACAAGGGGCATAGCGTCTGTTCTCAGGACCGGTGGCGCATATAAGGTATGGTTAAAATTTCTTCCATAACCAATTTCCATAGGCGTTGGTAATCACTTATCATCAGAGGGTATGTTTGCCAGACCATTACAATAAAGAAATTTAGAATCAATTGAAAATGTCCAGCGAGACTCTCAGTCTTCTACGGCTTTACCGTGAACCAATAACGGCTTGCCTCTCAAATCTTGACTCAAAAGGAGGTTCGAGAAGGAAAGGAGGTTTTTCGTGGAATATACATAGCAGACTTATTTTTTTATTAGCATGAGATATATGATATAAATTTACTTACTTGATGGTAGGTGTTTGTGCAAGCTCGTCTGGGTAGGTACCACCCACTCATCAGATATTCTACTGCATTACAGCAGTACTTTGTGTTGTTGTGTTCCGGTTTGAGTGAGCCAGTGTAATTACAGGGACAAGGGACATAACATCTTAGTTCCCAAGGTTGGTAGCGCATTCGCGATATAAGCTATGGTTAACATTTCTTACAATGCCATTGTCTATGGGCTTTGGTGACCACTTACCATGAGGTGGCCCATATGCTCGTCCGCCTATCTATACAATAAAAAAATTAGGGTACATAAAATACAGGTTACTAAAATAAATAATATAATCTATAGTAAAGTTCAGTGGGTTTCTAAATAATGTTTTCAATGGGATATCCCATTGTGTACATGGATAATCTTCGATAAAAATCTACGTATTATAGCGTAAATAGCGCAATCGTTCACGAGTCGCTAAGCAATGTACAAGTCGCTCGGACAATCATGACTCCATGGGCTATTATCGTCCTCACTCCCAGCATAAGCTTTAGACTTAATTGCAGAGGTAAAAAGAAATATTAGTAATCTCTTACTGTTATGATTTATATAATCTTGCACAGAATAATAATGCGGTTTCTTTATTAATAATTTGTTGGTATATGTAAAGGGCAGATTCATGATTATACTTATTGTAGTTCGGAGAGAAGCTCGTCACCGAAATAAAAGTTAAGTTCTCTGTTACAAGCACTATTAATTCATAGTTTTCTAAGATTAAATACAATTTTAAATAAAGAATTTATATTTATATTATATTATTATAAAGAAAGTACAGATTCTACTGAAAAGACCAGATAAGAAGCTGGAAAGTTATTCTTTTACATCAATTAAATTTTTATTAATCCTGCATGAAAATCTATGAATACGACCACCACCACCTTCTTTATCAGTCTTGCATTGAGTTCTATACTTACGCAATTATTTCCATATCCCATTGATTAAGTTCAAAATAATAATTAAAAAAAAAATGTCCTCCTGACTCACTTCGGTTACGGCGGCCAATTTCTAGAGAGATTAGCCAACTGCGCAGGAGATATTATAGTGCACATGTGTGTGCGCAAACACAGGTGCACTCTCTTTTAACTAACTCTCATAATCCGATGGGACGGCAATCCGACACGACCGGAAAGAGTTTAGGCGCAGGACCAACGGCTTAACATGCTTTTCGAGGCACAGAGTGTACACACTTCCAACTTCCAGACTCCGGGCTGCTACTGAGAATTTTCTGACAGAAAAACCCAATAAATATTTATTGGCCCGACCTGCGAATTGAACCCAGGACCACCGGGTCTACGGCCTTATACCTAGCCACTAGACCAACGAGGCAGTCAAGTTCAAAATAATAGACACGCGTCAATATTGAAGTAATAAAAATGTAGGCCAATTTGATGTTTTTCAACATACAATAGTTTCAATAAACAAATAAGACCAGTATTTCGTCAATCAAAATCATAATATACACCTAAAAATAATATGGAATATATCACGGACAGAATACTGACCCATATTATAAAAAAAAACATGTTGCGAATTCAATTTTTCAATCTATATCAATATAAAGCTTGGCAACGATGACTGTTTTGATGAATTAGATTTGATAACAAACGATATTTTATAAAATTAAAATTATTTTTTTTTTTACTCGAACTTCTTCTTATACGGATGGTACCACTTTGGCGGGCTAGCATGAAACCCTACTACCAAATTTACGCGACATTATACAAACACAATTGCAATTAAAGTTTTATGTTGAAAGCACTTAATTTCATCTTCAGTTTAAGTTTGGTTAGTGATATATTTGATACAGTACAGATAACAAAATGAGGTCAAGTAATATTTAAAACAGGCTTTTATTGATTTAAATTTTTAAAGTATTTTTAAATTAATTGGTAAATAATTTAAGAAGCCGAGATGGCCTAGTGGTTAGAACGCGTGTATCTTAACCGATGATCGTGGGTTCAAACCCGGGTAAGCACCACTGAATTTCATGTGCTTCATTTGTAATTATAATTCATCTCGTGCTTGACGGTGAAAGAAAACATCATGAGGAAACCTGCATGTGTCAAATTTCACTGAAATCCTGTCACATGTGTATTTCACCAACCCGCATTGGAGCAGCGTGGTGGAATAAGCTCCAAACCTTCTCCACAAAAAGAGGCCTTAGCTCAGCATGGGTACATTCACAGTCTGTTACTGTACCGTACTGTTTAGATTAATAATGACAATAAAAAAATCAAACTAATTTATAGATTTTGTCAGTTTATTAAAAGTGTCGAAAAAAATACTTTAATCGATGGTGAGTGGCCTTAGCTTTGGTACTGCAAAAAATCTTAGGATGTTAGATGATATGGCCATTGTGCTTTTAATTACACTGACTTATCTCCTTTTCCCATACAAACCGGACCATAACAATACAATTTTTAAGGTTAACAGATTGGGATTGAACGTCTTATTCTCGTAGACGGATCTGCACAAAGTTTAGCTACTGACAAATATGATTAATGTAAGCGATGGATGTATGTAAGTGAACTCATTAATACTATATACAATTTTTCATACTATGTGCCATAAGAAAAAAATATAAATAACTGTACAGGGTGGGGCGACGTGGTAGATGAAGTTTGATATACCCTCTATTAGAAGATACGTCTTTTCACTAGTAAAATATTTAATACACATACGAGTATATCTACTATTTTATTAAAGTAGATACTTGGCGAAATATTTACTTTACTCGGTGGTAGAGCTTTGTGCAAGCTCGTCTGGGTAGGTACCAGCCACTCATCAGATATTCTACCGCAAAACAGCAGTACTTTGTATTGTTGTGAGCCAGTATAATTACAGGCACAAGGGACATAACATCTTAGTTCCCAAGGTTGGTGGCGCATTGGCAATGTAAGCGATGGTTAACCATTGTCTATGTGCGTTGGTGACCTACCTATACAATAAAAAAAAATGTTATTCAATCTTGTAATAAACGATAATAAGGTATTTTTCCTTAACCAAAGAATATGGTTTTGTCCATCAGGACACATTCACTTAGTCACTTATCCGAAATTGGTAAATACCCTATTTTCCTTAGCTTTAACGGTTATTGTCAAATGTATTTGCTAACAGCCGGATTCAACGACTTAGGAGAATTGGTAACGGAGAAAAAAATATATTTTATTTGAATTTAGAATATCGTTCTTGTTTTTCAAATTAGGGATATCAATAGCTCAACAGTCTGTCACACGGTCGTATACACAGGTCTTGCAACTTCAGTATGGGGTACGTTGACATAATGACGCTGTTAAGTTCAATTAACGGCCGCCAGAGGCATGACAATACGCGTAATAATTATCCCGAACACTTTTTCAAATCCAAACAAAACAGTTAAATAACAAAACAAAATAGCAAAAAATCCGCAAAACACAATAAAACGATATAACAATGATTAAATAACACAATACTTGGGAGAGAAAAATATCAGCTTCGATAACAGCGACGTAGTACGTACAGCGGAGGGTATTGCGAATTAGCAGTTGTAACACAATCGCGCCTACCTCTTACCACTGAAATTGGACTCAGTTACAAGACCTGTGTATACGACCGTGGTCTGTAATATGAAAGACGTTGGTTGATGTGCCTTTGACTACTTACATTCACTTCTAATGTTTAACACTTGGATGAGAAATATTAAAAATATCTTATAAACATTGATACGATTATAATTACATTCATTACTTTAATGCCTACTATTAAATAAAATTGGATTATTAATAATTGATTACTACTAAGTTTTATAATGTGTATTTAAGTAATAATTAAGCTTCTCACCAATTTTTATCGTCTGTCACTAATGTCATTAAACTCGATTTTTGACTAATTATCTAACTTCAATAGAATTTCGAAACCGATATTTTAAATAAAATTATCATTTAATATAAGCTAAGTATTCCAAACATGTATCATAATATATAACATGCATATGTCACTAGCTTAATGTCACGTGACAGAACCGGAGCTTGAGGAAATAAACTCCAGGATGGATGTTTATAAGGCGATTCCTTGAATAACAATAGTATTGTTACACTTGGTATTTGAAAGGATATCAAAAAAGCCAATCATTCATCGTGGACAATGGCAATTCTTGTAGTTACAAAATTATTACAAAAATACACAATTATCTCGTGTTACTACTTAATTAAATTTATAGCAAGGAAGGCAAAGGTCGACGCCCTTAGGACCAATTTCTAAGCATTGGAAAAGTTTAACTAACACCAAGCTTCCCACTCCGATTCTAATTTGTTCATTTTCCTGTAGGATGAGTAATAATTTAATTGTTGTTATTATATCTATGTACTTTAACACCAGCACAGATTATTATCATGTTTTCCACGGACAATGACCTAAAAAGGACAATATAATATTTCTTCATACCATCTAAAATCACCTTTTTTTTTTTTTTTTTTATTATATTGGTCGGCGGACGAGCATTTGGGCCCCTGATGGTAAGTGGTCACCAACGCCCATAGACAATGGCATTGTAAGAAATGTTAACCATCACTTACATTGCCAATGCGCAACCAACCCTGGGAACCAAGATGTTATGTCCCTTGTGCCTGTAATTACACTGGCTCACTCACCCTTCAAACCGGAACACAACAATACAAAGTACTGCTGTTTTGCGGCAGAATATCTGATGAGCGGGTGGTACCTACCCAGACGAGCTTGCACAAAGCTCTACCACCGAGTAAAAGCCTTCTAAAAGAGAGGGACATGTTTGGGGCTGTCATTGGACTGTAAACGAGATAAGTAAACTCACAAACGTTGTGTCTTCATGAGACAAGTTATTTGCGTATATAATAAAACCGCACTTGCAATGTAAGCCGCGATGTGTACATTTCTAATTAAAATACTTCAAACACTTGCCCTTAACCCTTAAGCACTTGCCATCTATTTTTGTTACACAATCACCTACAAGTCGTCTCTGGGAAACAGGAGTGTGATAATTGCGTAATATGGTAAAGTAAGATTTGTTTTTAATTAAAAATTACATTTGAATTTCTCCTGAAACGGAGATAAGGTATTATCCCAACAGTGCGATATTAACACGCTGTTATTTTATTTTACTGTATTTTATGCCGTTAATAGTTATTGAATGTTATACAACCTTTTTCAAGGCACATCTAAAGCGGGTCGCTTTTTCTTTTGACGTGATAACGTCTTATAAATCGATGAACGCCGGCTGCACGCACAAAAGCATCACTTATTGTCACGTTCCACCTGAGCGGAGTGTGCAAGCGAGAGAGCGGAACAAGCGATAGGGAGTCTTAATCGACCTTTAATTTTTTTTCAAAATCACCGGTAACAAATTTCAATAAACTCTTAACAAGATAGAATTTTAAATCAAGAACAATATGAAAAAATATAAATATAAAATGATCCTTTCTGAATCACTTAATATAAAATCAAAGAGGGCAATAACAATATTTATAAGCCTAACGAGCGAAAAGGACAAAAAAAACAATACGCGTTAATCCTACGTTGAAATGCGTTTCCGATATAACAACGGATCGCAGTTATTGGAAACAGCTGTTGTTTGGTAATTCAACTAAGGATTAGACAGATCACAGGTATTATTATTAATTCTTAATAAAATTCACATCGTTTATAAAAAACACTTATAAAGTAGTAACTGTCATATAGAGGTAAGGATTATGTAAGTGTAAAATATAAAGGTAGGTACCACCCAAGCGACACATTCTACCGCAACACAACATTACGTTTTTTTTTTTGTTTTCCGGTTGGATGGTAGAGTGATGGCACAAGGGAAATGACATCTTAGTTTCTAGAGTTGATGGCGCATTGGTGATGTAAGGAATCGTTAATATTTCTTACGCCACCAATGTCTATGGGCGGTGGTGACTACTTACCATCAGATGGTCCACCTGTCCGTCCTACCTATGATATATATTTAATTATTTTAATTTAAAAAATTAAAAAACATTCGCCATCTATTTTTATATAACTCAGCCAATAATTATAAAAGAATTATGTATTTCTGGAAAATACATAATGAAACATTCCATTTTTTAAAACAACCGGTGACACTGACATCTTAATTGCTGTTAGTGAAAATTAATTTCACACACGTCAATCACCGCTCAGATTAATGTTTGCAACATGTCTTTAAGAGGTGAATTAATTTTCGGATGAAATTTCACTTCTGCAAATTAGGCAAAGCTAATTAATTTTTGGATAAGCCACTTGATAGTAATTCGTCTTTGCCCATATATGTATATGTGGTTATGTTGAATGGTACCCTTTTACTGCATATGCCATGCCTTATGGTAAGTACCGATAGTCTTAAATGTAACGCGCTTGTCTAGAAGATGCCTATTATTGCCTTGAAACACTGTATTGTAATGCTCAGGTAACATGCGCTGGGACATACCACGTCTTAGTGCGCGTTAAGAAACGGAAGCAAAATGCTTCAAGCGAGTAGGTGGAATGTCGATAACGTAGTGGTTTCGGCTTTTACGGCAACTAGTCGCCCGATCGTCGAAGGATGAAGAAGGTATTAAATCGTTACTCCTATATCATTCCCAGAAGAATATAAAAGACCTTCTGGGCTATTTTGCTCTGACGTCCCTAAATGGGGTATTTGAATTTAATGTATAGACGATGAAATGCCGCCTTCAATACGCGAAACGACGGCAAATGGATATGGTTTTGTAACTTTAAGCTAATGAATGACCTAATTCGACTCTGTCAAATGCTCTGA
Organism: Nymphalis polychloros; assembly: GCA_905220585.2. Lineage (NCBI taxonomy): Eukaryota > Metazoa > Arthropoda > Insecta > Lepidoptera > Nymphalidae > Nymphalis > Nymphalis polychloros. The sequence goes on along the minus strand of HG992264.1, from coordinate 1,241,855 downwards.
TCATTAACAATTAGCATGATAAAATTATGCTAAAATTTATATCAAATTTACATAATGACAAAATTTCGGGATTCTAGTTAAGTAGATCCTATTTATAATTTTGCTTATATAATATATGTACGAATATTACTGATAATTCTTTACAATCGTACAAAGCCATGAATTGATAAAATGAACATGTTATTATTGAAGTCATTAAAATCCAGCTAATAATAAGTGTTTTTGATGATGAGTCAATAAAACTAGTTTCATTAAACCGATTTAGCTAAAGCATTGCACGAAATGAAGTTTATTCAACCACGCTACTCCAATGTAAGTTGGTACACATGTAACTTTATTCGGTACATGCAGATTTCACTGGGTTTTGTTTCATCGTTGAACAAAAAATTTATAATAAGCACATAAAAGTGCTGTGATTGTCGTCTTACAGTATTCCGTACCGTCATACCGTTTTCTTACCACTGGGGCCAGCTTTCTTTTTCTTCTCTTTTGTCGTCAGTATAATTATGTATATAAGTGAACTAGTTTTGATTTATTGAGAATAGAAAAATAGATTATAAGTGGACTTGAGCGTTTATACACATTAAAATTGAGTCATAAGCAATGCATTCATTATTAATGTGTTTTTAGCGTTGAGTAACAAGATACATGTACAAGGTTAACAATAACAAAATCAAAAATATACTTTATGCATAGGTACTTAAGGACACTTTTGAATTGTCGTTTTAAATAATAAATATTAAAGCTTCCACTTGAAAATAATTGGCAAGAAACTCAGTTGTTACTCTTCTCCATTAATCATATACGTGTAATAATCATCTATTCCGTATAATAACACAAACAAAGAAATACCAACCTTAAAAAATAGTCCTTGATGACGTAAAAATAAAGAGAATTCGTAAAACGGTAACGCATTTTGGGAGCTTTCCCCAAATTAGAATCAATTCTGAGAGCCTATGAATGTGAGATCCATACATTTAAATAAAATTGGTTTTGAATAGCCGTAGATTGAAACCAATATTTGAAATACTTCGTGTATTAAAATTTATATTTGTTTGGTTTCCAAAGATAAATAACGTGTGTACTTGATATATAGTTAGGACGGGCTGTCTTAGTATAATTTTTTTTTATTATTTTCAGTGGATTATTTAAATGGACAGACTAAGCAACGTTTAGCAAGAAAACAAGGCCGTTAAAGTTAATAGTTTCTCGAGCAAAAATATGCCCCATTTAAAGAGGAATATTTCATAATCTTCATATTATATTTTATAATGTTTCTTTATTTTATCTAATATCTGTAAAACATTCCATAGAATTATCTTTATGACTCTACCAATCACGATCCAAAAACGACTTCCGTAGTTCAGATTGACATTTGTTACCACTACATGATAAGTGCAATAAAACAAAACATTCCAAAAATGCCAACTCTATAATACAAAGGTCGACCTATATATTATTGTGGTGAACCAAACGCTAGCGTGATTTAGAAACTTATTTTTTCATACGAAATTTTAGTACAAAAATGTATTTAATTTTTGTACTAACAATGATCTCGAAAGTGATCTGGTAGACACCGAAGGTTTCCTTAATATGTACAAGGGCTTAGCGGCATAAAGAACTCCGGCACTTGATCACCGGGTGGTAAGTGGTACTTGCACTCGTTGATACTGGAACTGTAATAAATATCAATCAAATCGTCAAACGCGACTGTCGGGATCTGATATAACGTTACGTATTGATTTATTGTCTGTTATTACAGGTTCACTCGCCATTCAAACCGGATTACAGTTATATAAATTATTGCTCTTTGTCGGTAACTGATGTTTGGATGGTCCCAACTCTTTATTACCGGTGTTGATAATATTCTGGCTGGTCAGCTAAACTATGGTCACTAGCTAAGTGAAATGCTAGCTGACTAACGAGAAGTATTATTTTGTTTTAAATGTTCAATTATTGTCAATATAGTAAATGTTAATCTATCTTAAAGAATTCATCAAATTTCGTTTAAATTATTACTAAAACTTTTTAAGGTGTTAAATTCACAAACACAAATTGCTTTATTACGAAACAAATAAAAGTTTTAACAAAGTAAACTAAATAAAAATACATTTTTTTGTTGAGAGTATACGAAACTTTATTAAGATTCGCCAACTTTCATACACTAAGTTTAAGCGTCTTATTAAAAGTTTGCTCCAAAATGTTTTAAAATTATTAAATTATCTCAATAAAGTAGAATATTTCGACAATACGACCATAATTAAGCAATCCATTTGAACTAAAGCTACAACGATGGTAAAGTAAAGTAGCAATCCATAAATGTCTCACTGTTGGGCTGAGGCCGTTTCCGTTTGAGAAGGTTTGAGCTTACATCACCACGCTACTCTAATACGGATTATACATACATGTAGCAATTTTTGATCTGAACAATGTATATTTCCTCATGATGTCCTCCTTCGCCGAGCACAAGATTAATAAACACAAATTAAGTATATAAAAATGTATTGGTCTGTGAACCCACAACGGTTATGTTTTACTTCTTCCTTTCGGCTTACAACGTTCGTGTTTACTATTTATTATATCGCCAGAAATACATTGTGTTAAATAGCATTCCGGTTTGTAATGTGACAGAAATGTCACCCTTGTCAGATAGAATGAGTCAGACAGTGGAATTACAGGCATTAGATTTATGACATCTTAGATATCGTGGTTGCCTTCGCATTTATGGTAAAAGTAATATTTTATACTAGCTGTGGCCCGAGGCTTCACCCGCGTATAATTAATAAAAATATAATAAATTATTTTATTACTATAATAACACACACACACACACATATATATGGCTACTGGTAAAGAAATACATAATTAACGGTTTGAAATTAATTTTCATAAGGTACCGTAGGGTTTACCGATCTTATATATGGCCTACCATTTGCGCCATCACATGTTCTTTGTGTGTACCAATTTTCATCAAGATTGGTCAAGCCGTTCTTGAGTTATAAGAAGACATACAGACAGACAGACAGACAGAAAAAGTGAAAAAAAATAGTATAATGTGAATCACTGCATCATAAAACGATTATTTATCACAAAATTAGGTGAAAAAAAAAATGTACAGACAGAACCAATAGATTTATATAGTAGTATAGATTTGTGAAGTTTAAGTGACTGTGAGACAAGCGCATAGATATTATCTCCTATTGTCTGTCTGACTTATAAAGTTCCTTATTGCTTTATATTAAGGCATATTATTACTTGCGCTTTTAAATGAGCAGTCACAAAAATTGCAACTCTTTATTTTGATCAAAATGAATTGCGCCGTCTATAGTTGAATATTAACGACCTACTCAAATATTATAATGAACAATTTAATGTGATGATTTTGATGCTTTTAATTATTCGCTTAATCTCACGATAACTTGAAATTAAGGAAATTAAAATATCGATCTTGAAAACAAAACTATTTTGTTTTACAATTTATGATTCAAAAATCATTACCGCAATATTGTCAGACACTATAATGACAAAAAAAACTAAATTTGAATAAAAAATAACGTAGAATCGAGGAAATATTCCATTTTTAAAAATCTCGATATTTTGGTCTATTTTATAATTTTTATTTTCAGCATTCCTAACAAAAGAGCTTCGAATAACGACTTTCGGGCTGAATGTGTATTCGGGTAGAATCGTATAGTTAACGATCCACATACAGTGGACTATCCACAGTATACAAACATTCCATGATCATGACAAATAAAGACCTCAAAACAATAAGCAGAGAGGAGTTAAATTGACAGTAAAACGACTTTTTATTTATTTTATATTGGAAAGAGAACTGGCCAAACGGCCACTCGATTTCAAATGACCACCGATGTTCAGAGACATTGGTGCTCTAAAAATTGTATTTATTCCTATAACCGTCAATATCCCACCAACCATGGGATCTAAGATATAATATATGTATTTTACTAAAGGATCGTGTGGAAATCTGCATATAATATTGGATGTAAGCCAGCCACATTTGCATCTAACCTGAATTAGAGTATTTTGGATTTTACTCCAAAACCTACTCTTTAATAGGAGAAGACCTTAACTAAGCAGATTGACTTTAACAGGCTGCTCGTATTACTGCACTTACATTACTTGCACTCAAATAAGACCTTAAATTTTCGACCTTATCTTGATTATAAATTTTCTTCGTTAATAATATAATATGCATTATCTTTCGTTTCTTCTGCTTAATAAAAAAAAAAAGATATAAGTATGTTTGTTTTGTAGACGCTGCTAAGCTTTTCATCGGGTTGTGATGAAAACTTTCATCAAAAAAGGCAAGATATTTTTCTATATTACGTTCTTTCTTCAATATAAAAGTTTTATTCAGATACTTACCCGTGCAAGACTGGAGCGGTTAGCTCGTTAAAGATAAAAACTATGATCGATTGAAAAAGAAATTGTTTGCAACTATTCCAATGAATTGAATCCAATGGTAAATAGGAGGTAAGCTCGAGAGAAATGAGGAAATACTAGAGATTACTTCTAAAGAGTATAGTCAATTACCGTTAAGTTCGTATCGGATCAATAAATAAGCTTTCTTATTTATTCTATTCAATAAAATCGAATAGAATTCTCATATCTATTGTTCGATTTCGAATAGAGAACATTTTATTTATTCTTAATATGATATTTACTGTTTGTATTAATAATAATAACGAAAGTCCTAATGTACTAATATTGGAAATAATATAACACAACAATACAACACTAAACTAACATGATTTTTTACGTCATTTCCATAGCTCAACTGCCTAATATTCCTAAATTTGAATGTTAGAAATACACTTTTACAGGCCTGATTTGGATTAGGAGCCCTACAATACGAGGCTATTAATGATTGCATCAAGATCATAAGCCAACTTTCGAATGCGAGTTGTTTTATCATACAGAATTTTTATAGTCATATTTTGGTGTAATGCCTCTTTTCAGTGTGATTATAATGGGGAATATTTTCAATTAAAAACGCTTCGACAATTAATATTCGATTTTCGATTAGTCGAATGATAATTTTGGGGCTATTCCAGGCATTTATCAGTTGTTCGTGTAACTTCATTGTTAACTTTGATGGAGTAATAAACTTTTATGACATACAATGAAAAACCCGTATAGATTCGATATAGAATCATAAGCCGTATCGGTCTCCACAGGCTATTTTTTCATCTCATGGACAAAAGCAGTTGTAGTTACGTAGTCATTTAGACCTTCAATGATCTATCAAATTTAAGAGTGTAATTAGATTTTACAAAATCAAGGTTTATAATTTGTTATTTATAAAACATATATCTTCAAAGACCAAATTTCGATTTAGGAATCTTGATCGTGTGTTTGGCATTTGACCAATTTGAGATTTGATAAACGTGTTAGTGAAGTTGATTAACGCCTTAATTGTTAGGAAATGATACAACACAAAGAACGAATAGAACTAAACATGCTTATACAATAAGAAGCCGATAATGTTTATATTAAGACAACAGGCAATCAGATAAAACAATATCAATAGGCAAAATTAGAATAGACAGCATATTTACTAAGAAACACATTATTATTTTATTGAAGGAAATCATACTGACAAGAATAACATTTTAAAATCTAATATGACCACGTTTCTATATGACGTAATGGAATGAAACATTTTGGTTTTAATTCTGTAACGTGTAATGAATAGATGACGTTATTTTTACTTAAAAAATAAGATAAGATCTAGATAATAACGATTGAAATTCATGAACGTATAAAGTGGACAATTAAAATCATATTGACCAATTGGGATGTGAACGACGCTATCCGTGGGATCAAAAGGAAATATACGGATAAGAATTACGCTGTTAAGCGCAGCGGTTAATATAAATTTACAAATAACATTTTATTTCTAATACAATAATAGTGTCAGATTATTTATACATATTCTAAGGGCTGAGGCAGTAAAGCTGGACATCCTTTTTTCATATTTGATTGTTTTTATAAAACTATTGTTTTCACAGGTGTATCAGTATTCAATTGATACTACAAGTTTTCTCTAATTGCTAATATTCGTAAATCTTGAAATTACTATGTTATATTATTTTAAACTAACAAACACTTTATCATTATAAATTAATAAAAATAGATTGTTCTTAACTTTACAGCAATATAATTTATAATTTTTTACACCATTTTAATATAAAATACCATACATAAGAAGTTTATATTTTAGGCTTACATTTAAGTTACTATTTACAAGAAAAACATCTACAACCTGCTTCAGGAATTACTCCGTTCATCAGTGTAAGCGATATTCGTTTGTAAGCTTGTGAGTTTATCGACTTCACACAGACTAACATATAGACGCGGCTGGCGTACTGTTGTTTTATAATATCATCAATAAGATCATCTTATTCATTAAAAAGAATAAAATCTGCTTACCATTGGTTAACATTGAGTTGAGCACATTAATATAAAAATAGACAAATTGATTTTTTGACTATTCCAAGCATTCATTATTTTATACAGTTAAGCTATTATAACTTTCTTTGAATATAAAAGCAAATGGAAGCATTTTTATTATAATTTTTAATTTGTAATACAATAAAAAACATAAAAGTTTTATTGATACAAATTGTAAAAGCACTTGTTTATTTATGGCGTTTGAAAGTCGTTTACACGGTCGTGTGTTTCCGAGAAGCGACAAGATGATTTAGACCACTCTTATATCATCCGTATGAACACGCCCACACTATATAAATAAGTCTGATAAAATAAAACAGAAGTCACGTAATAAATACTTATGAAATATAGAGTAACTCATAATATGTCTTTGAATAGATTTTTTGTTGTTCTTTGTCTTCTGAATAAGTTAATTTTATGTAAACTTTTACTCGTTTATCTGGTGATTAAATTCAAATGCTTTGATGCATGATTAGACAGATATGGAGGTGAACGGGAGTTGAGAAAATAATCCAACACGGACGGAGAGAAAGACAAGACAGGACAAGTTGTCATCTTTCTTCGTAAATATTTCCAGAATAATATACGATGTTTGAAACAAAAACCCTTAGCCCTACGTGCCCTTCTATATTATCATCGTCGCTCAAGTCCAAGTCAATATGTGCCAAAGATATCTGAATAGCCCCACAAATCGTCCCGTCGATCCATTCTGTAAAAAGGCGGTTGAATTGTGTGGTTGATTCGGTCGGTGTATCCAAGGGCGCACCAGATTCTATATAATACAAAAGTCGTGTCACCACTTTATATTATGTTAATTTTGGGTATTGTTCAGTATTTACTTGGTAGCAGGGCTTTGTTCAAGCTCGGCTGGGACCCTCCCACTCTTCCAACGTCAAAAAGCAATACTTAGTGCTTCTGTGTTCCGTTTTGAGTGAGCCAGCTTAACTGCAGGCACAAGTGACATAATATTTTATCTCCCAAGGTGAATGGCGTATTGGTGACGTAAGGATTGCTTAATATTTGCTACATCGCCGATGCCTATAAGTTGTGGTTTACAAAAAAATTTATACGGTATTAATCTGACACTGTTATAAACTGTTTTCCCCCATATAATAATATATTATAATCAAAACTTTCATATACACGACTCGAATCCAGGAAATATGGAGAAACGAAGGTTAATGGTATTTATAGTAATTAACAGAATACTTCAAAGGCAGTATCTCTGCATCAATAATTGATATACTAGTGGTGCTAGACAAAGCACATTCGACAAGTTTCAAAGCGATTTCGATTTTCGCTTTCGCAAACATATGTCATTCCCATATACTTTGGTCTTTTCGATGCCATATCCATGACTATCTTCACCCGCAAGGCGAATTGCGAATTACTTATCCATACATTCCTCATAAAGTCCGGGTTCAAATGCAATTTAAGCCTTTTACCATAGCATTTAAATTGATAGGTATCTGTTTCATATGTCATCACATAAATGAAACAGACTGACTGAAATACACTGATGAGTCTCATTTATTACAAACCCCTTTAAACATGCTAGGAGCTAGATGACGATACACAGGGAAAATGCTCTTCAATGCTTCAAATGCTTAGATTGTCGTTAGCCAGCAATTTACTACGATTAATTTGTTTGATAGTTTCATGATTGTTGCAAGACTGCTATTTGCCTATTCTTATGTAACAAGGCTTGCTACAGAAGAATTGCATATATAGTGGCTATACTTCAGCTATGAATCAAGTTACACATTTTAATAAGCTTCCAAAAAACCTCACGATAAATTGAAATCAAGTAAATAATTTAAATATAACTCATTTTGAAATCAAGTACCTGTGCCGAGTTTCTCGTCTCTAATAGATAATATTAAAAAGCAAGACCTTCTCTAAGTATAAAATTTGAGCCAAATCGTCAGAGCCATTTCCGAGTTAAACGAAGTTTAAATGTACAAGAATTGTTCATTTAATAAAATAAGATAAGCGGTGTTTCTTTCAGGTTGAGGCGTTTGTATTTTTATTTTCACCGCAAAATTATTTTTAGTACATTATAGTTAGTACATCTATGTCAATGTAATTAACAATAACTTATTGTCCATTTGATTAATTAAGCAAACACTTTGCATTTCCGCCGGTATTCTACAGTATATATTTAGGAGAGTGTGCTTAGGAACTATTTAATTTGATCATAGAACAGCGACGCATCGAAAAGATCTGCCCCCATAAGCAGTTGACGTACTTAAGACATGTACGAAACGATTTGCTTTCTCGTTTCTGATACGCACCGCTAAGTTCTGGAATACCCTCCCGACCTCCGTATTCCCCATACCTTCAAGTCAAGAGTGAAAAGCCATCTTCTAGACAAGCGCGCTCCCCTGCACCGGCAGGCTGCATCATCACTTTCCATCAGGTGTGATAACAGACAAGCACTAGCTTATATATTTAAAAAAAACGACCAAGACTTGTGTTTTAGTTATTTTATATATGCACAGATTTACAACAAATATTTGTCTAATAAAGATATAAAGAAACCAAAGACGTGAATATTCATAAATACAAGATCGTCGAAAACACATAATATTAAATATATTATCATCGTACTCACTTCTTCGAAAGCTTTTGATTTATATACAGTTATCGTTTACTGGAATACCTAATCTTACAATTGTGCTGCATTATTTCAAAACGAGCAACACACTTCAAGTGGTACGTATTTCTGCAACGGATTTATCTCGTACCTTATGTGCGCAATATTATTATTACATACTCTTTAGTGTATTCCGAATACTAAGATATTCATTACATAACTTACAAAAGTTGAATAGTGAAACAGGTAATCTTATTGATTCGGGACTAATTAAAAAATGTGTGGTAATGCGCTACTTCATTTATTGGATGTGGAAAATTTTGGTGCAGCCGAAGAAAACAATTTCTTTGACACTATCGAATATTTAAATATTTATTAAGGCTTACTTATATCTTTTACGTCTTAAATTCAATAATTCCAAACTTTCTCCTTTAGGGAGAGGTGGTTTTTGCTCATCAGTGGGACAGCTACTTTTCGCTATATGGTTTATTAAGATTATCTTCGGTATCATTTGGTAAATAACGGTAAGTAATATTAACGATACTATTTATAAATTTATAATAAATTTTGAATAGAATTAATAGCGAATAGAAAAGAAGAATAAGCTTTATTTTACACCAAAAGAGACAGAAGCAAACATGTATAAGTACAGAAAAAACAATTAAAGATTTGTACGAAAGGCGGTCTTATAGCTAAGAGCGCGATCTTATCTAGCTATTGGGTATCATCTAGCTAACTTGCGTAATACCCCAAACATCGTACTGCATGCGACATATGTCAGATGTGACATTTTGAAAAAAAACCAATAACTGATCTCTCATCATACATTGTTATACCCCCAAAACTACATCAAACTATGAAGATTCGGCAGCAAATTCCGTTAGCAAGGGATGCTCAAAATTATATTTCTCTTGGTAATTACAACTTGTGTCATAATAATTGTTTTTGGCATTACTTGATAAGTACTTGACAAGTAATGCCGATCGCAGATCTTATATGTCAAAACATTACGATGTCATAGTTGTCTTTGATGAGGTTTTGTCATCAATTACGTCAGCTAAATTGTCTGTTACAAACTAATCGAGCTAACTAATTTTGCTAACATATACCAAACAAATACCACAATGTACTTATACAAGAAATATACAAGAGGCGGTTTATATTGGATTTTGTTTAATTGATCATAAAATAAGTTGCATTTATACATTGATTATATTATGATGCTTAAATGAATAACATCCTCATTTCCAACACTAAATGTTTCCTGGAAGACATGACATGTATCAGGAAAGAACCATTTTCTTCCCACAGATGCGTCCGCTTTACATAGGTTACGTATATACAATAATACATAATAACGCAGCAATGACAATCGGAATTTTAAACGATTAACCAATCAAAATCGAAATTCGATGAATTAACGTTAGTATGTTAGGTGCGTGCGCATTCATGGCAATTTAGCATTGGGGCACGCCTTGCCTATTTGCACAAATCCACCACGATTCGAGGTACGCTACGTATTCCATTAACTGTCGAGTTTTTGACAGTTGCTAAAATTGCCTTAGTGTGCGTGCTTCGCCTTGTTTAGATGTGAAGCCGTGCGTTATTTGCCTCGTCGTTCATTTCGTAAGAATTTACTTTCTTATAATGACAATATTCAAAGCTATTATGAAAGAACAAACTAAGATTAGTTATGATAGAAGTAGAAATTAAGATAGTAAAATTCAATAACGACCGTATATAAATTTCATAAAAGAATTTCGATCTTTCATGAGAACGAGCAAAAATATTGGTAATTTTTTAACAATATTTCAGATAAAAAACAACCCACCATATATCACGCCAAACGTAAACGAAAAAACTTCTATATTGTATTTGCAGCATCTAAGCAATATGAGCGGTATTACCAGAGTGCGTAACACGTCAATTTAAGCCGAAGACCGTGAGTTCGAAACCGGATAAGTATATATAACAGTTCTCGTCTGCTTATGACACTTGTATCCATTAACCACATCGAACCTGCACGGAATCCTGCAAACCAAGACAGGTGTTTTTAGAGCAAAAGGACATTCACATGCTATTACTTGATTAATTAATAAAATGTATATACTTAAGCTTAATAAAGATTAGCAACATTTTATGTTTGCTAAATTAATGACGTCATTGCGTACGTAAAAACCACATCAAACCGCGCTGTAATGCAGCCAAACCAGGAACCGCACAATACCATATCATCAAATCATTAACCAGTCACATTCATAAACACAGAGGGCACGAGTACAATGCGGCGGGATGAATGCACAATCGCTATATAGGTCGCTGACAAAGAATAGAAGATATATGGAAATGGCGTCTACATATTTATTGTTAAATGTTAATACTTTCAATTTTATATCAAAAATCATTAGTAAATAAATGTTACCTAGTATAACATTAAAACAATTGATAACGCCAAGTGGCTAGAACACGTGAATCTTTATCGACGATTGCAGGTTCAATTCCTGCCGTTGAATTTTCATTTGCTTAGTTTATGTTTATAATAAACAGTTAATGCATTTCATCATAAAAGTTCTATATTTCAATAACATAATTAGAATAATGACAGAATTTAATGACTAGAGTTTTAGAGCCAAGGCCGAAAACACAATGGTATTTATTACTTTAAATAATTTATATTATATGCATATAATATAAAAATGTAGAGTACATACAACAGAACAGTGATACATGCCTTATTCAGTGGTAGGGCTTCGTGCAAGACCATGTGAGTTACTACCACTCATTACTGCCTCTATCGCACTACTTATTTATAATAAAAGAACGATGGCTCGTTATGTTTTTTTTTTATTGTCTAGTTAGGCGGAAGAGTATATGGGCCACCTGATGTTAAGTGGTCACCAACGCGCATAGACAATGGCATTGTAAGAAATGTTAACCATCGGTTACCTCGCCAATGCGCCACCAACCTTGGGAACTAAGATGTTTATGTCCCTTTTGCCTATAATTACACTGGTTCACTCACCCTTCAAATCGGACCACAACAATACAAAGTATTGCAGTAGAATATCTGATGAGTGGATGGTACCTACCCAGACGAGCTTGCACAAAGCTCTACCACCGAGTAAATTATATGTAAGTATATTCACAAAATAAACAGCAACAGTATGATACGCCATTATACGCATTTAGAACAATACTATTTTGTTGCAGTTTGAAGTATGAGTAAGCCAATGTAACAACAGACATAACTAAGTAGGTAGCAGAGGTGTATTGTAATATTTTACAGAATCGGCCACTTATGCCATTTCCATATCTTCTCTGTTCTTAGCATCACAATGTACAAATGTTGCTGGGAATCATAATTTATGGATACGGCAATAATATGCTAAGCTATGATTATGTTATGGACATTGAATGTGCAATGTGGGACTATTGTCGGGAGAGATAATGTCTTCTGATTCTATATAACTACTGGAACGCAATTGTGATTTAGTTGATATGTAGCTGTATTATCATTGAAGCTGGTCATGGGCCAAATAAATTATTATAGATATAGCTAACTATCTTTGAATAATAATTTATACATTACTTGAGTTTTCTCTAGTGTATACATGTATGCTGTTTATGATTTGGTAGAATCCATAGAATAATAATGCTTAGAACGATAGTTACATTTATAGTTCCGCTCAAAATTGAAGCAACTTTAAAATGGATGCGTGCGTAAGTGTCACGTAATTACAATCCGTAACATACCGACACACACATACGGCCGAATTATTTAGCAAGTGAATAGACATTTCCCCCATGAAGCGAGGAAAATGATACTGGTTGAAATTTAATTATGAAATATATAGTTTTTTGCATTTAATTTATTTAATTGCAATGTCTTTAATTTTATTTTAGTTGCTATTATTATAGTTATCTAATTTTTTTGTATTGCTTTTATTTTATGCCAATTTTTATATCCAATTTACAAAAGTCAAAATATTTTAAATAATTAATTTTTATTATTTAAAATATTAAGCACTCGTGGTAAATATTTTTTCCATATCTGACAAAATTTTTGTTGTAATGATGGAAAACGTATTCAGCCTCTTAAGGCTGAATTAAAATGACTTTAATCAGCTTGAGACTACTCACGTTCTGAGCATTATTATAAGGTCAACTCTACATTAATTATGATTCCATACATTTAATATAATCTTATAAAATGTCGATTCAAATATGCTTGTTAAGAGCATATTTTGTTTTTACCACATGGTTGAGAACCAATTGTAATAATAACACGAGTAGATGTTTGAACTTATGACTTTCTGTGCGTGAAAGTCTGTTTTATTATGATATATTAAAAATGCATTTATGCATAATTTTTTATCGCCCATACTTGTTTTTTGATAAATTAATTCAATTTTACTCGGTAGAGCTTTGTGCGAGCTCGTCTGGGTAGGTACCACCCCCTCATCAAATATTCTACCGCAAAACAGCAGTACTTGGTATTGTTGTGTTCCGGTTTGAATGGTGAGTGAACCAGTGTAATTACAGGCAAAAGGGATATAACATCTTAGTTCCCAAGATTGGTTGGCGCATTGGCGATGTAAGCGATGGTTAACATTTCTTACAATGCCATTGTCTATGGGCGTTGGTGACCATTTACCATCAGGTGGCCCACATGCTCGTTCGCCTTCCTATACAATAAAAAAAGGTTTATTGCTTTACTGGAATTTTTTTAGATATTGTTATCTTTATAATCATATTTCCGCTGCTGGAGATCGGCCTTTCTTGGAGATAATGTACAAGGGACGAGGATTTATGCAAGCAAGATTAATTTATAGCAGGAATTCATCGTTATTAACTTTACTTCAAACTTACTCGTTATCAATAAACTCATTTCATTACTCCCCCGTGAAATGTTGAGAACCGACTTTTAGTGATTTACTATTTTGATGCGTGTATTCTTGAAATGTTATAGTAATTGTGGTCAAATTCGCATTTAACTTTCTGATATTTCAGGACCGTTTTCTCGAGTTTCGAGCTTGTTCTTATAGAATAGCCCTACTTGTAAAACTCTGCTGATTTTGTCCTGCCTGTATGTATATACTAAATTGTATTTATGCGGTCCGTGGAACGATAGAAGTTGATGTGCTGTAGTGTCATCTAGCGGCGAATTAGGAAAAGTGTGAATATAAAAAAGCCTTATCCATGAGAAAATACATGTGCACCAAGATTTCACCGTTGTTGGTGTCGAATTCTATTAATCTCAATCAGATGAGTCCAACATTAATTTACATATAGTATTACTCTCAACATTCAATATGCTATTTGAATTAATTTATAAAACAAAATTATATTCATTGATACAAGACTATTAAAGTAATTGTGATTGATAAATCTCATCTAATTCTGGAGCCCTCAAAATCAAAGACAACATTATTTATTCAATATTGAAGACTTTTTCGCATTGTTAGTTAAAATCTATCAACGGTCGGAAAATGAGATGTTCGAACGAATTCAATTAAGTAATTCTGACAGATTCTCTTCAGAAATGAGCCTGGAAAATAACTCTGTTTGACCAAGTAAAAAACACAGTCGTATAATACTCTCATTACCTTTAAAGAGATTTTTATTGATCCAAATGTTTTACTTTGAAACTTTGTCGCGATATGTTTTTCTTTAATGGTTACAAAATATCTTAATATAAATAATAATGTACGAACAAATGCTTGCTTAGTTTCAATTCTCCATTTTCAATTTCTGTTCTATTCATCATGATAGTAATGAATGAAATGAAGAAATATATTGTTAGTGAAAAATTCTGTCAGTTATACCCCGCAGGGAAACAGCGTGGATGGCTGTAGTTTTTATCTGTGAGATCGTGAGACGTTGGAGTGGCAACGGGAAAGAGCTGATCATAGATTCATCAAAAACCATCCAGTATATCCGAAAAATATATAGATATTAACGTCAATTACTTTTGAAACAGCAATCTCCAAATCTTTAACTGAAAAGCGAAAATCAGATACGTTTTAATTTTTTAACATGAATTCGTATCAATAAAATCATTATTGAATAATAATTTCAATTGTGGTATCCGAGTTCGATACATGTTCGAGGTTGCGAGCCGCTACGCAGATTGTCAATTACAAATCTTCCGTTCATCGAACAATCTTTTCATTTCGTTCGATAGAACCCCACAATCATTATCTTGATTTATTGTATTTATTGAACGGTTCCGTTTGCTGAAATTTTTCAATCATTCCTGATTTATATTCGTGATTGTCGTTTCGAAACGTTAAGTACGTTGTAAAAATTTAATGCCTTATAATATTTTATTGCTGAGCAAAAGCCTCTTCTCCAGTTGAGTAGGCTTGGGGCTTTTTCAACACGCTGCTTCAGTCCGAGTTGGAAGATACACACGTGCTAAATTCTCATCTAACTTATATGCAGGCTTCCTCACACTATTTACCTTTGATCACAAGACTTTTTCATCTATATTTGAACACCATGAAATATTTGGTAAAATTTCGGATTTTTTTCTACATAATCATAACATCTATTAGGTGTACTTACTTAACTCCTCTCACAAGGGACATAACATCTTAGTTCCCAAGGTTGGCGGCGCGATGGCGATGTAAGCGATGGTTAAAATTTCTAACAAAGCCATTGTCTATGGGCGTTGGTGACCACTTACCATCAGGTGACCCAAATGCTCGGCCACCTTCCTATACAATAAAAAAAAAACTCCCTGTCCAGCTTCAAATATGCAAACAATATTTAAAAAACCCACAACATCGCTAACACCCTATTAGGGCTTATGAAATATTTGGAACAATAGTCTTTTTTATCATAGTCATAAACTAGTGGAAATAATTAATTATACTCGTAAACGCTAAAGACAATCGATATCCAAAATCAAATAACTTTTAATCTTCAATTAAAGTACTTTTATATCTTTTTATAAGATTTATTCGTGCTTAAATATAAACATACATAATCCATCTGTTTATTTATTTACTTATTGAAAAAGTTATACAATCAACTTATCACTGAACATTTAAAATTAACATCTTAAACAGGCATTTTATACGACGCTATACGTTTTTAGAGGCATAAATAACATTGAGTCCGTTTTGGTATATAAAGAATCAGCAAAAATAATAATAGTACTTTTTTATACAATTATTGCTTGTTAACTTTGATATTGAAAAGAAAGTTATCATTATGACGTCATAGTCCGGGATTCCAATTTCAAATTTAGATGAAACCAACAAATATACAGTCTAGGCTATTTCGACTTGGCTGAGCCGTAAATAAGATAATGTAATAACATCCCAAAGACAAAGGCTTAGATTTTACGATAGATAACGCATTAGTCATAATATTTATCGAAAAAAAAAATACATTTAATATTAGAAACCTATCCGTTGTCTGGAGTTTAATAATGTTATAAGTGTATATTTTTTTCTTTTAATGAGCTGTAACGCCCCAGTCGCTAAAACACGTGAATGGTAATTAGAGATCACGGGTTCAAATACTGTTACGCACCAAAGAGTTGTCAGGAGCTTAATTAGTGTTCATAATTCATATCGTGCTTGACAATGAGGAAAATGTTTGCAAGAAAACCTGCATATGTCAAAAAAATACCAAACCGCACTGGAGCTACAACTTTTAAAGAGACGACGCATTTGCCAATTAGGAGGAATGTTTTATCTTTTATAAAAAATAATGTTTCTAAAAAATATTTTTGCAATATTTCACTAATAATAGATAAAGAAGAAAGAATACAAGAATAATACAAAATGCTGAAGAAGAAACGAGACAGATATACGTTAATGTAATCTATGCTAAACTTCCTACGAACAGGGAAATATTAGTGTATGAATTAATTACAACTCATTCATAATTTGCATATTCTGGTTACATTCAGCGTCTAGTAATGAATATGCACAAGATACAGACCATTAAAGCAAATATTCTATGATATTACTTAAGATCAATATTTATTCTAATCTCAAGAACTTCTATAATAAAACCAGAAATTATTAATGTAGGTGGTAAATTATCCCCGCCTCGTTGGTCAAGTGGCTACTTTGTATATAGATCATGAGGTCCCGGGCTTGAATCCCAAATCGAGCCATTAAGAGTAATTGGGTTTTTCTGAACGTGTGGAACGTTTGCCGTGCCTCGTAAAATACGTAAGGTGCCGCTCAACTTTTGATTCGGATTGCTATGCCAAAAAATGTTTATTCAATGTAGAAGTGTTACACATGCTTATTGATAATAAATCTACCACCGGTTCGGAAATAAACACCTCAGACCTGAGAAGAACCGGCGAAAGAAACTCAGCGGGAAGCGCCATCGGACTATGAAGATATAAAGATATATTTTGTTCATGGGCTAGTTTCTGGTGAATGACAACAGCACAATATTCGAACTGGAGAACTATATTTGCAAATGACGCATATATTTATGAAATTATCTTTAATGACAAGCACGAGATGCATTTAAAACACGAAAACTCAATAGTACTTGCCTGAATTTTTACTTACAATCTTCGGTTAAAGATTCTCTTGTTTTCGGCTAATTGTAATATAAGTCATAACAGATGTTCTTAAATGTATTTAAATATCTTTTATAAAAATAGGACATTGATTTGAAAAGATTTAACAAGATTACTCTTAAAATGATTTGAAAATATTACTCTTAAATAAACCTTTTAAAGATATTTTATGTGAACTCAAGTAAAAATACATTATATTACAAGCACCTCATACAACTTACTGAAACACAAAGCATTTTAAAATGTAGAAAAAAAACAAAATCTGAAAGATAGTTCAAAACTTGTATTTTTTTATGGCATAGTAAGGCGGACGTGCATATGGGCCACCTGATGGTAAGTGGTCACCAACGCCCATAAACATTTGTATTGTAAGACATGTTAACCATCGCTTACATCGCCAACGCGCCACCAACCTTGGAAACTAATATGTTAAGTCCCTTGTGCCTGTAATTACACCGGCTCACTCACCATTCATACCGGAACATAACAATAGCAAGTACTGCTGTTGTATAAATAGGCTGGAAAATATAGTCTGTAATTTATACTATATTAAATAAATATATTTGTTATTAATAACATTTATGCGTTTGTTGATATTGAGTCAGGTCTTCGTAATTATATCATTAACATAGTTGGATATCATTCGTCATACTGCACTGGTAGTCATGTCACGCGCAAGTCCATCCGGGTCTTAGCCATTCACAAGATACTCTTGTTTTGCATTACTGAATCATTTGGAAGTTCAATGAGCCAGTTTATATTCGCTACAAATGTTTTTATTTTATTTTATAGGCGGACGGGCAAATAGGCCACTTGATGTTAAGTGGTCACCAACGCCCATATTCGTTGGCGATGTAAAAAAATCATTAATTCCTCAATATGAAATTCAGATCACACCATTAGTACATTAAAATAATCAAATTAATACATATATAAAATTATAGGTATATAAAATAAAACTTGGTTCAAAATCAACAATAATTAATTTAAATTAATGAAATGATTAACTTATGCATAACTAATTAACATATAAGTGCATAATTACTATATAATACAATATGCGTAATATGTTACTAATTAAATCATTACATCGCCAATGCACCACCAATCTAGGGACCGAAGATGTTATGTCCATTGTGCCTGTAGTTACACTGGCTCACTCACCCTTCAAACCGGAACACAACAATACTAAGAGATGCTACTAAGTATATCAGCTTTGATGTCTTATTAACCAATAATACTACGTCTCGTTCAATTTTATGATAACTTTTATCATTAAGTCGTCTAAGTAAATACAAAACGAAACGAGTTTGTACGGAAGAAATATCTAAAATCGATACCGCATTGAGAAACTACGACGGGACTTAAGTTTCTGCAATCATTTTAAATGCTGACTTTGCTACTAACGTTTATGGGCTATTGGTATTGAAGAACCGCAAGTTTTACTCAGCTTGCAATATCCGCAAATTGCAACAAAACAAAGGATATATTGACAGCGTGTTAACTCCTTTTTGTTTAGCTCCAGCTGCGTTTTTATTGCCTGTAACTGCAATTTATTAATGTAACTGGAAATGCAGCATTTTATATTTTGTTCATTTCAGGATATATAGTTATTTAATCATATGAAAAATGTTCAATATCCCTGGAATAAAAACGGCTAGAAGTTTTACCTGAGTTTTTTATCATACCTTCAGTAATAATGTGTACTACACTAAGCTAATTATTAAAGTACTGGCTTGGCTTTTAAAGTAAAATATTCATATCGTTGATTTAAAGTATATTTTTGCTTTATATATGTATTTTTTTATACATTGTCACGAATTAGATATTATCCTGATTTTAATGCTCTGACTTGCCTTAAAAATTAAGACACAGTAGACTAATTCCAAATCCAGTTAAAATTTCAATAATTTGCAAATTTCCTGCGCTGGATAATCTTAAGTATAAATCCTTTGATATACCAAAGTAACGAACGATATCAGATTTCGTTTCATTAAAATACAATTTAACTCCAAAATTAAATAGTATTTCGATAAAGACTTTACTTTGATCCAAAGTACTAATCTCTTGATCATTATGATTGCCATCGAAAGTAATTGCCTCTTTCTCGTTAAACTCAACGTTTATCACACATCTCATAGCAATAACGTCATTAAGATTTTTAATAGCTTATTAATTCAAATATGATCCTCATTGCGAACACAGCGTACGATAGGCAGAACGTGTTTCAAATTCAAATCGATTATAATCATGTCACTTATAAAGATTAAAATTTCGTTAACATTGTTTTTATTTTATTCTATTGGTACGTATGATTTATTATTATATTGTTTATCTTCATATTTAAATGTTTTTGCAAAAGTTTTACTTACATCATAATATATTCTACTGACAAATAGGAATATATCGTATTTCTTTGGTTGAGTTTGAGCCAGAGTAACATTAGGCATAAAGGACATAACTTAGTTACCAATGTTAGTTGACGAGCCGGTTGGCATGGTTGGTAAGATACTTGCCTTTCACGCCGCAGGTCGTGGGTTCGATTCCCACCCAGGATAGACATTCGTGTGCATGAACATGTCTGTTTGTCCTGAATCTGGGTATAATTATCTATATAAGTATGTATTTACAAAAGAAAAGTATATGTAGTATATCAATTGTCTGGTTTCCATAGTACAAGCTCTGCTTAGATCGGGACAAGATGGCCATATGTAAAAAAAAAAACATTGGTGGCGGCTTACCCCTGACCCCGTCAATGAGCCATATTAACGATTGATAAAACTCCTCATTTCCTAGGTCATTTTGTTTGTCTGGGTATATATTTTCATACATGTTTGTGAATCAAATACATATATAACATAAGGAATTCAAAGTTCATTATTGTTGAATATATAAACTGGTTTCACTTATTCGTAAATTTAAATAACAGTACGTACGTTTGTATTCAATTTTTATTACTGTGTGTATTTATTTTGTACATAAGCGTGATAATTTATGTCATGTACTAGTGTTATATAATAATATAAACTCGCTTGCGGTTCGTAATAATTAGTAGTATTGGATATGCATCAAGTACATAGCAAATCTGTTATTGAAAGTAAAGCTAAATTTAGTAGCTAAAGCTAATTGCTAACTAAAAAATGGTATTATACTGTCAAAACTTTGACTTGTTCTTCTAGTTGCTACATGTAAGGCCGCAGACCCAGTGGTCCTCGGCTCAAATCCCAGGTCAAGCCAATAAAAAGTTATTGATATTTCCTGTCGAAAATTCTCAGTAGCAGCAAAGAGTTTGGAAGTTGAAAAGTGTGTACAATCCCGTGCCTCTGAAAGCACGTAAAGGCGTTGGTCCTGCGTCTGATATTTTTCCGGTCGTGTCGGATTGTCGTCCCATCGGGTTATGAGAGTTAGGGAATTGACAGTGCACCTGTGTTTGCGCACTTGTGCACTATAATATGTCCTGCGCAATAGGCTAATCTCGCATGAGACTGGGCGCCGTGGCCGAAATCGGTCTACTATCACAAATCCAGCATAAATTTCAGAGTAAATTATTAAAATAATATTAGAATATTAGTAAATTCCTTAAAATGGGAATTGCTATAAATAAATTGCTATAAAGAAAAATTCCTCATGTATTTAAAAAAAATATTCGTTTCTTAATGTTTGATTAGAGAGTGGTATAAAGGAGGTTGAGGCGCTTTTTGGTTCGACAAAATATGGCAAAGAATTTCGTTCCTGACGGGGGTTCCCCCGACCGCACATATTTTATTATTATATTTGATTATTTTTTATACAATTGTTTACCCGCGTACAACAACAACAAGTATTTATTTTCTTCATCAATTTCATTTTTAGTACAATCATTTGGAAAACCTCAAAGGCCTTTACCGTTTCCCCATTTAACGGATTTCAAAATATCCGACATTGGCAAGCCAGTGCACATATTTGAAGGAATCGATTACGACCAGCTGCCAAGTAATATAAGGGATGAAAACAATGACTGTTACAGCGAACAATATAAATGTATACGTTCGAGGTGAGAATTTTTTTATTTTTTAAATTTAACAACGGTACTTGTAGTCTACAAGTATCGTTGTTAAATTTTAAGCATACATTATTCTAGAATGTGCTTACCTTCTGTAAGCCACTTTCAACTGTACTAACTAGGATGAATTTGACTTGCTGGGAGGGCTTTGTGCAATTTCATCTAGGTATCAACCACACATCACATATTCTATCACGAAACAACAGTACCTAGAATTGATGTGTTGCGGTTTGAAGGGTGAGTGAGCCAGTGCAATTTCAGGTACAAGCGACATAATAATTTGGTTATGGTCCTTGGGAGTAAGTGGAGCGTTAGCGATATAAATGATAGTTAATATTTCTTTCAGTACCATTTTATATGAGCGTTGGTGACCACTGAGCATCATGTGACCCATTTGGCAGTCTGCCTGCTTATTAGATATAAAAGTTTTTTTTTTTAATTTCAGAACACAACATTCCCCAGTCTGTGGTTACGATTTAAGAAACAAAAGCTTCAAAAGATACTTCAGTCAATGCCAGCTTAATCTCCACAATTGCAATTTGATGGTGGAAGCTGGAAGGGGAATACATGGAATAGAAGTTAGGAATCGTATGTATATATTAGAATTCATTTGATTTTATTAAAACATGTTTTTATAGTATTAGTAGACGGACGAGCATACGGACCACATGACGGTAAATGATCATCAAAGCCCCTAGACATTGTATACTTTATAATAAAAAAAACATCGGCAATGTGCCGAAAACCTTGGGAACTAAGATGTTATGTCCCTTGTGCCTGCAATTACACTGGCTCACTCACCCATCAAACCGGAACACAACAATACCAAGTACTGCCGTTTTGCGGTAGAATATCTGATGTGTGGGTGGTACCTACCCAGACGAGCTCGCACAAAGCTTTGCCATCGAGAGAAAACTAATTAGTTAGTGGCATATTAATGAATGCACGAAACCAATTAGGCATGGTACTCACACATGTGGCAGAATTAAATCCAATACATGGTTTCCACGTGACGTTTTATTCATCGCTGAGCACGGAGCAGTCACTAGAGCTGGTTGCCCAGGTTCTGTCTTTAGTTAAAGTTGAAATGTTCTATTCGTTACACTTCCGTTATTATGATATATTTCCAAACATTATATCCACAATAAATCGTGTAATCGTCTTTAAAACATTATGCTTGATTACATTTATGCTTCAGCACGTTTGCGTCGTAATTTTGTTCAATTTATAAATGCTATAACAAATATTACTCTCCCACGAGCAAAGGAAAATTATTACTAGTAGAAGAAAATTACGAACGTGCTACTACCAGTTATTATCAAGTCATTAATTATTGTAATGTCAATGTATAGATGTGTTCCGGTTTGAATTGTGAGTCAGACGATGATCACAAGTCCAAGGGATTTATCAACATAGATGCATCATCAGCTTTTATTGCTTGTACTCAGAAATGTAATCGGATTAACGATTACTGTAACGATGTGATTCAATTTGATTTATTCTGTTACACTAGCTAATGTGTACGGATGTATGTTGTGATTGCTGACTTTATTCTGTTCGAAAATAATTTTAATCATGACTACGTTTTTGTTAACCTTAAAATGGAATAATAATTGTCTTTCATTTTTTTTCAGGCATAATTTTTTTCATGGGCGAAGGTTACGTCTGTGAAATCTATTTTCGTAGTAATCCTGAAACTACAGAAGTTCCCACAAAAGAATAATTATTACTTTAACTGATATGAATATTAGTTGTTCTGTAATCATATTTAATTTATACTTGTTTGTTATGATAGAGTAATAAAAAATATATTAAAGCATCTCTTTTTCGTCCACTGCAATACAAAGGCCTCTCATTGACTTAAAATAGTGGACCAATTAATACACGTGACGCAAATCAAAATGGTATATATTTTTTATTCAAAATAATTAGGGCTGTCAGTTATTGACAATTATTTTGTTCAATACCTCAACCATCTTGTGAATTAATAGAAATATAAAATGTTGTTCATCTATTTTGTTACATTATATTTTAATTTGTTTAATTACAAACCGCCTTAATTTAACTGGTGATTAGTTAAACAATATTTTGTCTTCTTCTTTCGTATGTCAAATCAATAATGACATAAAGAGACAAATCAGTGTTTAGCTAAACAGTAACTAAGCAACGTTTATAAATAAGGCCGTAAGTAGTAAACTAAGAATAAGAAGTTAATGTTAAAAATCAAAAGAAATGTTTATGCAAGAAAGCTTTTACACGTGTTTCTGAATAGTCAATTATTAAAATTCAATGTAAGCCTTGGTTCGTAATGTAGATTGAATTAGAGCCTAAGCGAAACTTTGGAGGTAGTTCTTAACACGAATTACATCATACAATGTTACATTTGTTTTTTTGTATTGAATTTAAAATTGGAAATCAATTGTTAATAATAGATTCTGTCATAAAAAATGTAATATTTATCCCGACATATCAACGCACAGCCCAAACTACTGAGACTAGCACCATGAAAATTTGCATACGAGTTATTTTTACACAGGTTAGCACAAAGAAAATATTTTTGTAAATTTAACCCCTGTGACAAATTACATCAAACTTTGTATGAAATTCTTTATTTTCGAAAAAAGAGCAATAGAAAAGTAACGGGTAAAGCGGTCGTTTATAATAAATTATAAAGTACAAGTAAATTAATAGCATGTAAATATTCCACTGCTCGTCTGGCTTCCTCGCCTTTTAAAGAGAAGGCTTGGAGATTATTCTACCGCACTGCTTCAATTCGGATTGATTAATGCGCTGACAATAGACGAGCAGTGAAGCGGTATTTGATCATTTGAATACCTTTACTATATCTTCGTCATACTGGACAACGCATTTGTCCAGCAATATGCCACTCTTAACATACTAACACAGAACAAAGAACTCCAAATAAATTGCCAAGAACACTTTAAAAAATAAGTTAAAAAAGAAATTAGTTTTTGATGTCATAAGATGTGATTTGTTAAGTATTTTAAAGTTATATACTTCAAAAACCGTTTCGGTATGTTTATCGTATCAAGGGAAATAAACTGTTCAATTTAATTAATAATTATACATAATCACGTGATAATGAATTATAAATGTATTCTCTTTTTTTGTTTTTAATATGGCTTACTATCATATTTAATATATTTATATTATTTAACTCATAACTGCCCAATTAATCATAACCGTCAAATTACGATGAAAGTGCTGGCAACATTTTCCTGTTGAATCGCAATTCTGATTGTCTGCGCGCAAATTGAATCCTCCTATCGCTAATGGGGGTAATAAGACATTAAATATATAAAAATTTTTGCTTAATAATCCAAGTGTTTTTCACGAAGATATCTTTTGAATTTGGAGGAAAGTATTTACGTCCTTTACCGATTTAAGTATTTTCCGTTATAGCTATTGTATTTATAGTATAATACTAGCTGTTGCCCGCAGCTTCGCTCGCGCGTGGTCTTTATCTATACTAATATTATAAATAAGTAAAAATAGATTTTTTATATGTTTGTTTGTAGCGAATAAACTAAAAAACTGCTGTACTGTTTTTAAAAACCTTTTTACCTACAGAAAGATACGTTATCAGCGAGTAATTAGATGCCCGTCCCGACTTCGTACGGGTAAAATAAGGATTTTATCATTTTTTAATCAATAAGATATAAACATTTACCAATCGATTTATTCGCCCATCCAGTATAGTGTATGTGTGTTCAGTACAGGGCATATAATAATCCTACTTCCTACTAATATAATAAACTCGAAAGTTTGTATGGATGTATGGACGTTTGTTACTCGTTCACGCATAAACTACTGAATGGATTTTAATGAAACTTTACAATAATATAAGCTTAGGGAATACCAATTAAGTGGTACATATGGCAATAATGGAATATGTTTTTTTTATCCAAACATCACCAACATAGTGAAGTTCGTATATTTCTCCCTAAGAGATATTGATATAGGGTTTTCCATTAAGGGCGCTTGATCGTGCAGAACTTCCATCGTAGCGTGTGCTGTGTGGCACGTAGCGCCGTCCTGTTGAAACCACATATTGTCCAGATCCATATTCTCGATTTCAGGCCAAAAGAAGTTGGTTATCATCGACCGGTATCGCTCACCATTGACGGTGACGGCCACACCATTATCGTTTTCGAAAAAATACGGACCAATCACGCCTCCGGCCCAAAATCCGCACCAAACAGTCACTTTCTGCGGGTGCATTGCCACTTGGTGAACCTCGTGTGGATTGGTCTCGTCCCAAATACGGCAATTTTGCTTGTTGACATAGCCATTCATCCAAAAATGCGCCTCGTCGCTGAAGATGATTTTTTTGCCAAAATCGGCGTCAACTTCCAACTGCTCTAATGCCCAGTCAGCGAACACACGGCGCTGTCTATGGTCATTAACCTTGAGCTCTTGGGTCAGCTGGATCTTGTACGGGTGCAGGCTCAAGTCACAACGCAAAATTCGCCAAGTTGTCGTCTGCGAAAGGCCGAGTTCCTGTGCGCGACGCGGAATTGACTGCCGCGGGTCTTCGAGGACACTGTCGCGCACAGCGGCGATATTCTCGGCAGATCTCGCGTTACATTGACGCACGGGAACCGGCTGATTGTTAACTGACCCGGTTGACTCGAATTTGTCCACCAATCGACGGATAGTCGACTCGGCAGGACGATCATCGCGACCGTAAAACGGGCGAAGTGCGCGAAACGTTGCTCGAACTGAAGACCCATTTTCATAAAACAATTTTATGATTTGCACGTGCTGCTCGACACTGTAACCTGCCATGGTGGTTTGGGAGGACGGAATGAATATAACACACTGCATTTGACAGCTGTCACTCAAACAACATGGCCGCAATCAGCTGTCAAAGTTCAAGCGTCCCTATTGGAAAACCCTATATAAGATATTGCGTATTTTGAATTTCATTATTTGCACCCAACTCTTCCAAACAAAAATAAAAGTTTCTAAAAACTTTGAAATTCATGTTTATTAATTCAATCAAAAAACTCAAATAGTATATTTCTATTTTTTTAAATTTTTATCATAAGCAAAAGTGTAAATTACATGTAATATTTAATGTCTTTTCAGTTTGACCATAACCATTTTTTAATAAATGTTCTACGTGTATCTTTAAATTGACATAACTTTATTATTTATGAACCGATTGAAATAAAACAAACACTAAATGTTAAGTGAAGTTAGCCACAATACATTAGTGAAAACCGCACTCAAATCCGTTAAGCCGTTTTTAAGATTAGCGTGCACAAACGCACAGACAAACAGACAAACAGACAAACAGACAAACAGACAAACAGACAAAAAATTTATTAATCATTGTTTTGGGTTCTATTGTGTTTATAAAGACCCCCGATAAAAGTTTTACTCATTTATCTTCCATGTACAGACATCGACCAGTTACAGATTTATTATATGTATAGATATCGACTGCCTCGTTGGGGCTCTAGGGGCTAGATATAAGGCCGCAGACCCGGTGGTCCTGGGTTCAATTCCATGGTCGGGGCAATAAATAGTTATTGGGTTTTTCTATCAGAAAAATTCTCAGTAGCAGCCCGGAGTCTGGAAATTGGAAGTGTGTACACTCCCAATGTGATACATGAACCATCAATCAATGATCAAAGAACATGTGGCGCAAATTATAGGCCATATATAAGATCGGTAAACCCTACGGTATCTTATGAAAATTAATTTCAAATCACACACATACACACACACATACATGCATGTTATTATAGTAATAAAATAATTTATTATATTTTTATTAATTATACGCGGGTGAAACCGCGGACACAGCTAGTTATTAATAAAAATTAGAATAAACTTTATTGTCACAAAGTACCTTTTAACCCTCATCAAAATAAATAATAAGATTATTTTTATACGAATAGGCTTAAATTTATTACCTATATATAGAGAGAGATATTTGAACCCGTGAAGAAAACACGGGGCGCGGTGTACGATTCATTACCAAATTTCAGACGATAGATCGGTTAGCGAATGTTTATTTGCATTTCGGGTTGCTAGTGAATGTATAAACAAATCATTCAATCTTTATGTTGTATTCGTTCACTCACCGCAGACTTCCAAGCGTCAGCCGTGGCGCTGATATATTGATGTACCTGCAAAAATGATTAACAATGTTAATAATAATATAGAAAACATAATGAGATACTAAGAATATCGCAATGTTATGTTGTAATAGTGCAATCAACCTAAATCAGGTTCATTGATGTATTATAAAAATTGAGGTTCATACACTTTAGTGAGTAAAACAAAATCTTGATAATTATGGATTAAAACTATACATACATAGCATTTATAGTAAGTCGGCTATAATGGTTTTTTAATAGCGACTGTGTATCAGATCTGGTTCAGAGTATTAAAAAAATAATTTAAAATCTTGTCAATTTAGTGTATTAATGAAACCATTTATTTATACTAGTGCTCATTCAGTGGCCTAAAGTTGACTAAAATAATTATTATTGATTTGAGGAAATTTTCAAATTTCGAATATTTTGTTTCTACTCTCATTCCAATATTTATTTTTTAATTAATTACACTGATACTCATCAACAAAAACAACTACAAATTTATCTTTGCTTATTTACACGTATATATATATATATATAGATTTTTATTGTATAGGTAGGACGAGCGTATGGGCCAATTAATGGTAAGTGGTCACCAACGCCCATAGACATTGGCATTGTAAGAGATGTTAAGCATCGCTTACATCGCCAATGCACCACCAACCTTGGAAACTAAGATCTTATGTCCTTTGCCTGGAGTTACACTGGCTGGTAAATATATCATAATTATTTGTTTTATTATTGTACTGATAACAATAAGTCAACTCAATTTCGTAACACTCATTCTCGCGTGTTCAAAGGAACATTTATATAATTATTCACATATTAAACAAACGTTTTCAACGTAGTCAAACAGCAACAGTGCATTTAATATCACATCGTTAACAATTAAGGCAATTATGTCCGTGCTTGCGAATTCCGTATAATTGTTATTGCACTGAGGAAACAAACACATCCTAAAGCGTGTTAAATAATTAATTACATCTTCCATATTTAAAAATTGTAATGATAAATTATAATTTCTTTTTTTTCACGCTGTGGAAACCTTCAAGAAGGTACCCAACTCTCTTGGGGGAGAGACCGGGTTATGTGGGATTCTTACCCACTAAAACCACTGCGATGGCCGTCCTCGGCACGGATCGGAGAGGCTGCGGGATCGTGTTGATATAACGCATCCGCGGCCCCTCCCGTGCTGTGCTCCGCTCGTGGCTCGGCGGAGCTCTCCTCAGGGGGCGAAAGTAATCCCGCCCCCCCGCACTCCTCGCTAGTGCGTACGGCAGCGCGAGGCCATTCGGGCTGCCGTCCTCCTCAGGGCCGTTTGAAATTGGACACGTGAGGCCCCCACCTCACGCATCCACGGCCCCAGGGTTACGCCCTATGTTTAAAGCCCCGGACGTTGGGGCTGTGGGAGGGCCGGGACGACGCCGACGTCGTCTCTGCCGAGCAGGATCGGCCCTTTCCCGTTCCCGCTCCGCCGTCTCCTTCTGGACCATGACGGTCTCACAGAAGGAGGCTACGGCCCTCCACGCCGATTCCCTGCGGAGCATCGCCGACACGATTGCTCGCAGGGACAGGTCTTGTCCGACTTCGCGAACCAAAATTATAATTCTTAGCTTAATTAGGCGTTTAATTACCATAATATATATTATTATGTGCAGAAGTGAAAACTGATTTTATAAAAACCACCAATTGGTCTATTCTTAAAAAGAACACCAAATCATAAAAATTGATGCCAATTACTCACTCAATTACTCTTTAAATCCAAATAACACATATGCACACATCACAAATCATAAGTCGCGCCAATAATTACTTTACCTTTATGTGCACTAACAAGATGGCGGCGGTTTTAAATTAGCGCGCTTTCTTTTTTTTTTTAATAACGCTGTTGTATAGACCAAGGAGTCTCCTAACTGTATCATATTATACACTCCCTTCAGTACACATATATATTATGACGAGTGGGAGAAATGTTGATTTGCAAAAACTTTGGAGAGCAGATCAGAACTCATAACGAATCCGGAACACAATGTAAGTAGATCGGGTAGAATAAATGACAAGTGAATAACGCTAGAATTATTTATAGTTCTTTAATTAGAAATATATCAATTTTCATCGATATCGATCAATTGATTTCAATCGTCATACTAACGTTTGAAATTAAGATCAATAAAGATATTGATCCGGAAAAACAGATCCAAAGAAAGAAATATTTATATTTATAAAAGCCTGAGATGGCATGAATCTTAACCGATGATCGTGGGTTCAAACCCGTGCAAGCACCACTGAATTTCATGTGCTTAATTTGTGATTTTAATTCATTTCGTGCTTGACGGTGAAGGAAAACATCGCGAGGAACCCTGCATGTGTCAAATTTCACTGAAATGCACATGTCACATGTGTAATTCACCAATGCGCATTGGAGCAGCGTGGTGGAATAAGCTCCATAACCTTCTTCTCAAATGAGGAGAAGAGGCCTTAGCCCAGCAGTGGGACATTCACAGGCTGTTACTTTACTTTTTACTTTTATATAAGCTCAGGAAAATATCTTAATACTCGTACAGTTAGAAAACGTATCCGGAGAAAAACCGGACTTAACATATCTTGTAAAATAATTGAAGTGGCGAGGCTAATGTTGTGAGAACTGAAGCCCATTGAAGCTGAAGAGGCCTAAAGTGGAGGCCACGGGTATTCTAATGTAGTATAAATCGCCCACTAATTCAAATG
This sequence comes from Nymphalis polychloros, assembly GCA_905220585.2. Lineage (NCBI taxonomy): Eukaryota > Metazoa > Arthropoda > Insecta > Lepidoptera > Nymphalidae > Nymphalis > Nymphalis polychloros. The sequence goes on along the minus strand of HG992264.1, from coordinate 1,211,325 downwards.
AAGATGCTGGAACCCAAATGGATGCGGAACTGAAAATCGAAGTACCAACAGTAAGCCTCACCTCACCTCACTCATAAGGATCACCTCTTTTTTATTTATAGATTATAAATATAGTTTCTATCTCTACACATTTTACAGAATCAAGTAATTAGTTAGAAACATTTTTTTTGTTTCCGTTTTCGTAATTTGTCTTGTCTCCTTCTGAGGAGAAGGTTTAGAACAATCGCCGAAGCTTGATCGCCACGCTCCTCTAATTTAAGGTAGTTATACAAATGTAGCAGATTTTCATCCAACATGTAGGCGTCCTCATAATGTTTGCTATGGAACACGGGATGAATTATAAACACGAATCAAGCTCATGAATGTCACAATGTCAGTGTTGTTTTAAATGAAAGTCCAGGTTTGAACCCACGTTCCTCGAATTATCTTAGCTCTTGAACAATAAATTTATATACCTTACATTTACAATTTCATGTTCCCTTATTCAGAGAATTGACACAACCCTGACATCCATATTGAAAAAGCCCCAACATTGTTACGGTTAACAATAGCTTAGTATTTAATTATTACAAGTAACAAAAACAATACCGTACTACATACAACGGAATATCGAAAATATTGACAAGGCATTTTGGTATTTAACCCAAGGGTATATTATCCAAATTTCCATGTTGAAACCATTTAAATTTATAGATATATGTGTCATCATTATCGTTACTGAAATCTTTTCTCGTAACAATGATCTGTTGAAACATCGCCAGATCCATTATGAGAGTCGTTAAATTATTTCGTATCGTTTGTTGCTTATGAGTGGAAAGTATGACAGGGCTGGGAACGTTATTACATGCGGTCAGTTATTTATATATGTGAATTTAAATTGTCCATATCTGTATTTCATAAATGACTTACAAGATAACAATTTAACTTGATTAGATTACAATTTCCGAGGCCCAAGATTCATTTCCTGGCTTGAGCACTCCCCCAAAAAGTCTATGCGCTTAGTTAATTTATCAAATAGTATATAATGGCATCAAAAATGGCGGCCAATCTCAAGCAAGATTAGCCAACTATGCCGGCCTATTATAGTGCACAAGTGGGTGCGCAAACATAGGTGCACTCTCTATTCCGTAGCTCTCATAATCCGATGGGAAGGCAATCCGACACGACCGAAAAGAGTTCAGGCGCAGGACCACCGGCTTTACGTGCTTAATCTCAATTACATTTTACTGGCCCGACCTAGGATTTGAACCTAGGACCACCGGGTCTGCGGCCTTACATGCAGCCACCAGACCAACAAGGTAGTCAGTTATATAAAAAATAATAAAATAAAATCCACAAACGACAATACTTAAAATTAGGTTTCTGAAAAATATAATAGTTTATCACTAGCCCTGATGAAACAATCAAGAAACAGTTTTGAACCTAATCTAAAAATTTGCATAACAACACTGAGATTATTTGAACTTATCAAAACTGGTGCTAACAAGGAGGGGGCTATTATGGAACGTATTTCCGCTGAGCTAACTTTGATGAAATTAAACTAATAAAGAGCATCCGGCGTCGCACTGGCGATATGAAATCAGGGATCCTTGATGAACACACTTTGTCAGAGAAACGAAGTATTTGCAACTGCTTCATAATGCTTTCATAATGCTTCATTAATGGATGAATTAGCATAATAAATAATTAAAATAATTGTTACTTTTTTATGTTATAGGTAGGACGGGCAAATAGGTCGGGCAAGTAGGCGATGGTAGAAATATTAACCATTCTTTACATCGCCGAGGTACCACCAATCTTGGTAACTAAAATGTTACGTCCCTTGTGCTTGTATACACTGGCTCACTTACCCTTCAATACGGAACGTAACAATACTGAGTATTGTTATTTAGCGGTAGAATATCTGATAAGTGGGGGGTACTCACCCCGTCGGGCTTGTACAATGCCCAACCACCTACTCATTACAGCTTTCCAGAATTAGTAGATTAGATTTGATTAAAAAAAGCCCGTTTAATATTATGGTTCAGAGATAAACGGAGATGGCCCAGTGGTAAGAACGCGTGAATCTTAACTGATGATTGTGGGTTCAAACCCGGACAAGCACCACCGAATTTCATGTGCTTAATTTGTGATTTTAATTCTCGTGCTTGACGAAGAAGGAAGACATCGTGACGAAACCTGCATGTGTCAAATTTCACTGAAATTCTGTCACATGTGTATTTCACCAACCCGCATTGGAGTAGCGTGGTGGAATAAGCTCCAAGCCGCTCCCGCAGTGGGACAGTCACAGGCTGTTACTGATATTATGATTCATAAGATTTGAAATGTGTTTTACAAAATTTTGCATAAAGTTTAGTATTTTTATTATTTTGCAGTTAGAGACTTGAGCAGTATAATATATTGGATAAAGAATTATCCAATTCATCCATAACGGTTTTGCATGTGACTGCCCAGTTATATTAAATTGTTTTGTTTTTATGTAAAATACATTGTAGTAGCTTTTTCACATGCAATCCATACATTTTTTTTTTTTAAATATGTTTGACGATCTTTTTTGACATATAAATAGGAAACATATTAATTTTATTTATCTTTTGGACCAACAAAATATCTTTTCCATTATAATTTATATCTTTCATACAATTCATTAGTGGAAAAGTAATCAAATATCTCTGAATACTATCTAAAGCACTCCGGACGAATACGCTGACAGCGCAAACGAGTTCTCGACTGAATTAAAAACTACAGAGTAATTGGAGCGCAGATGGTTCAAATATCATGGAGTATAAATATATTTTTGTATACGTAGACACTTGAATGAAATATTACTTCAATCGGAGCGTTTATCGCAACCGGTCGAAGGTAATTAATTTAATTAAAGGAGATATAATCAAAAATCAAAATACTTTATTTAACATAGAAGCAATACACTTATTGGTAGTCAAACTAGAAACTACCACCAGCGCAGATGAGAAATACTCAGAGCTGAGAAGAATTTGCGAAAGAAACTCAGCGGGTTCTTTTTTTGTGATCATGTTTGATAGTTCTTGAGTGTTTATAATATTCATCAGCAGCATTGCAGGTTTAATTTATTGCTAGCACAACTGAGCTTGAACATTTATAATTTGTATTTATAATTTCACCTCGTTCCAAGTCTTGGTAGGGTTTTGTGGAAGCCTGCAAGCCTGTCTGAGTATTTACAACACTCATCTATTAAACCACCAAACATAGCTCGGAATGCAGATTCTACCGAGAAGGCTAGAAATTCAGCAGTGACACTTTTTAGCAGTGAAAATAAATTAGATGTTATAATCATATAAAATGATATCCTGATTAAACATTAACGAATACTGACTTATCATTTATATAATCCTGTACAATACAATGTTACTTGACGGAGGAGCTTTGTGCAAGCTCTTCTGGGTAGGTACCACCCACTCATCAGATATTCTACCGCAAAACAGCAGTACTTGATATTGTTGTGTTCCGGTTTGAAGGGTGAGTGAGCCAGTGTAATACCAGTCACAAACTATTACATTAACGATAGCGATAGTTAACATATTTTCTTACACTGCCAATGTTTAAGAGCGTTGGTGACCACTTACCATCAGGTGCTCAAATGCTCGTCCGCCTACCTATCCTCTAAAAAAAGAGATTTATTTAATAAAAGTAAACAAAAGACAGACAACATTGAACCGATTCATGTATATATAACGCAATCGAGCTTCCAAACTTTTGTTTGGAATTCCTACTTGTTCTAACTTAAAGTTTTATTTCGTAGTAAATTGAAAATCTGAAATATTTATTCGATAAGTAAATTGATTCAAAACTGTATAACTAATGTTTACATAATAACAAAAATTCATAATTTTTCTGAGAACCTTTAAATCATATTTATAATAAATTTGATTGAATGAAGTTCGAATAAAGTGTTTCTTGAACTTTCGCCAGCGTGATCTTTATATAGCATAAATGGTTGACATTTTTTTAAAAATAACTATATTAAGAAATATATTAAATAAAAACCTTTTAAACTGATGAGCTAAGGACTTATCTACTATTTAATAAAAAGGTACATATCTATAAATATAAAAATAAATGTTCCTTACCTGTTTGAGATTAATGGCCATCGTCCCTATTTGGTCATGATGTAAGTTGCTATACATATTATATATTTTTCATTTTTAGGCTACCTATTTTGTCGTGAATCGCAGATAGATGGTCGACCTGTTCAACTTTTATCCCGTTAAACGGATCGCCATAACAACTGGGATTTATAAAAACTATCTTCGTAGTAGGGTTACTAGTGTACCACCCACTCATTGGATATTGTATCGGCAACCAACAATACTTAGTACTGTTGTATTCCAGTATGAATGTCAAGGGAAGTGGCATCTTGGTTGCCAATGTTGGTGGTCATTGGCGATGTAACTAACGGTTAATATTTCTTTCAGCGCCAATTATAGGTGGTGTTGATATCTTACCATCAGGTGGGCCATATACCCGTCCTACTTATTTCAGAAAAAAGGCAAAAAAAGATACACAATTACTTGTAAAAGGCTATTTGAATAAAGTACATTTTAATTTTGATTCCTAATATCAACTTAAAATACAAACGAAGGATGTTGTATACTAAGCTAGTAATAAGCTTTGAAAATCGGTGATCTGTTTTCAAGACAAAGATAAAAGAATATTGGACAGACCAAGGCATTGATATAAGAATATAATATTATTTTCTTAGTTCTTCTATTATGAATACAAATTATTCTTTACTTTTAGATGTTAATGTTTATTTTGTTTCATTGTTCATAATTGTTTCATAATTTTGTTTCATTTGTAATTGTCGTTTTTTGTTAAATATTCATATAATGTTTGCCTCATATCAAATCTCATCAAAATCGCTTTAGTTATTCGGCCGTGAAAAAGGCGTAAGAAGCAGACAAACATAAAGGTTTGCTTTCGCATAAATAACATTAATATATTACAATTACTCTTAAGTATATATAAACAAATGAATTGTCTAAATTAAGCTCAACAAGAAAATTTCAGAGTAAATTACTCTAACATCGAAACATTTAGATCCCCGCTACGTTAATAATAGCCAATTATACGATTAGATTCAATAAGATCACAGTGCGAGCCAATGTTTGGCATTAATCAAGCAATTACGCGTCACCGATCAGCTGTGCCAAAGTCATGACGCCAATTATTTCAACTCAAACATTCGAGTCATAGAAAGCTATTCGCATACATAAAATATCGCATTGTTTACAATTAATATATAATAATGTGTTTTATATATTTTCTTGTGTGTAATTGTTATTTTATTTTTAAATGTGGACAATCGTATTGTCCATGCTTTTAGCGTATATTGTATGTGTGTTTTATATGTTTTCATGTAATGTCATTAAAATTTACTCGGTGGAAGAGCTTTGTAGTCCGGTTCGAAGGGTGAGTGAGCCAGTGTAATTAAAGGCACAAGGGAAATAACATCTTAGTTCCCAAGGTTGGTGGCGCATTGGCAATGTAAGCGATAGTTAACATTTCTTACACTGCCAATGTCTATGGGCGTTGGTGAACACTTACCATCAGGTGGCCCATATGCTCGCCCGCCAAACGACGCTAAGAAAAAAAAAAAAAAAACGTAAAAGCCTAAACCTAAAAGTGGTGCTTGGCCGGGTTTGAACCCGCAATCTTTGGTTAAGATTCACGTATTATATTGGGATAGGGGAGATTAAGTAGACGATAACAGCCCAAAGGGCCAATTTCGAACCAATTTTCCAACCTTTGAAGTAGGTAGGCAGACTGGCAAACGGGTTACCTAAGTGTAAGTGGTTGGCCCGTAGACATTGGTACTGTAAGAAATTTTAACCACCCCAATCCATACACCGTGAATACGCCAGCGGAAACTAAAATTCAAACAGGATCGTAATAATACTAATAAGTATTTTTCTAATATATATTTTTATAAATAATTATAGTAAGTATTGTTGCTTGTTGGTACAATATCTGATGAGTGGGTAGTATAAACCCAAACGCGTTTGTACTATGCCCCAACAAATTAAAACTAAAGTACAAAAAGTAACTTAAAATTCAGCGATTTGTGTACATTTTCTTTTTAATATTCGCGATGTTTTATATTATATGATGTCAACATGGCATTATTGAAATTACTCTAGAAGTCGTAATAGAATTTTAACTCCTTTATTAAACTTCTTTTAGACTTTGAATATCATTTGAATGTTTGAATAAATGAATACTGTTTGCTAATTTTTGTCCTCTTTCATTATGTCAATAGCGAGTACGCCGTGACCTCGTTTGCTTAGTTGGACTACGAGCAGACATTTTCGACTTTGTTACCCTTTCGACTTTTGGGATTTATGTGTCTCCGGTATGTAATCTCCGGTCTATCAGATCAATATAAAAAATTATCTATCGCTGTATAGGCCAAGATGGCCCAGTGGTAAGAACGCGTGAATCTTAACCGATGATCGTGGGTTCAAACCCGGGCAAACACCACTGAAAGTCAAAATCATATGCTTGTTTTGTGATTATAATTCATCTCGTGCTTAACGGTGAATGAAAACATCGTGAGGAAACCAGCATTTCACTGAAATTCTGCCACAAGTGTTTTCCACCCACCCGCATTGGAGCAGCTAGTTGGAATAAGCTCCAAACCTTTTCAAAAAAATGAGAAGAGGCCTTAGCCCAGCAGTGGGACATTCACAGGCTGTTACTGTACAGTACTGTATTTAATTACTGTTTAAAGCATAATGAGAAGCAATATATAAATATTAGTAAAATTTAAAAAACTTGCCTTTAGATTGAAGTATTATCGTGTTGTTTTAGTAAATCTTATATTAATTATGTATATGTAAGTATTTTAAGCGATTTAATTTGATTCCATATATTCGAAGATAGCAAAACTCTTAAAAAAACAGCCATATTGAGAGCCTTTTCTTTTAGAGTTGGTGGTTTAATTACAATTGACCTAATTTATTATTGGAATGGAAGAACTAACTACTTCGATTCGACTAAGCATATAGATGCATCGTACACTTAGAACTTAGCTACCCATTTGGCTAAGGAATTCTTTAGGTTTCTGTGAGAAAATTCCGAAAACACTACATCGAAACAACTACATAACAACGATTAAAATGCAATCTAAAGATACTTCGGATAAATATTTCATCTTTAAATTCAAAAATAGTTCACAAAGTTATTGCACAAAAAAAAAATCATAAATTGTCATGACGAGCCGGTTGGTGTGATTGGTAGATATATGACTTTATCGTGCCTTTCGCGCCGCAGGTCGTGGGTTCGATTCCCACCCAGGACAGACATTTGTGTGCATGAACATGTCTGTTTGTCCTGAGTCTGGGTGTAATTATCTATATAAGTATGTATTTACAAAAGAAAAGTAGTATATGTAGTATATCAGTTGTCTGGTTTCCATAGTACAAGCTCTGCTTAGTTTGGGATCAGATAGCCGTGTGTGAATAATGTCCCCGGATATTATTATATTATTATATATATTTATATATATATATATATATATATATATTATCATTTATTCGCTAAACTCAGCTACCATAGAAGGTTTTATCTGATAACGAGTGGTTACTTAATATTTAATATTATAAAGATAGATAAGTGCTCACTAAAACCATGAAAATAGTTTATTTTGAATGAATATCTACCATAGATAGTAAGCATTATGGCGAAGTTGAATAGTAAAGATGTTGAAATTCTAAAGCGCTTATTAGCAGAGACAACAATATTTGTTTATATACTATCATTATATAAAAAGTGAAAGAAAGATTTTTTCCTATTTTTTTTTTATAGTATAGGTAGGCGGATGAGCATATGGGCTACCTGATGGTAAGTAGTCCCCAATACCCAATACCAATAGACATTGGTATTGTGAAAATTTTAGCCATCGCTTACATCGCCAATGTGCCACCAACCTTGGGAACTAAGATGTTATTTCTCTTGTGCCTGTAATTACACTGACTCATGCACCCTTCAAACCGGAACACAACAATACCAAGTACTGCTGTTTTGCGGTAGAATATCGGATGAGTGGGTGGTACCTACCCAGACGAGCACAAAGCCCCAATACCAGTTAGTGTTAAATGTGTACAATTATATTATTTGGCAATTATTGTATATTTTTATTTGACAAGTATACTACTAAATTGACAGTCATAATGCTATCAATCAACAATGAAGACTAAAGTAATTAAATGTCTCACTGCTGGGCAGACACGTAGGAAGGCTTTGTGGATATTTAATTAGAATTTCCAACTACGTTTTCTTTAATTACAAATAAAGAGACTATATAAACACAAAATAAAAAATATTTGTATCAACAATATAAAAATTAAAGCAATATATCTTGCTTAGTACTATTTAAAAGTAACAAAACCCTCTGTTGTACGGCTACTCTTCGTTTCTGTCACGATATCCGCTGAACTAACAAGTTATGGTGAAATAAAGCCGATTATTCACTAATGAGATAAATTCCACGCAAAGTTTCCTCAGTGTCTTGCTAACAAATAACAAGGGCCGTGACGTCACGTAACGGGAAAAGAGAACATACGAATACTTGGTTGAATTGTCCCTAGTACTCTGTAACGAGAGACCTAGAAAAAAAACTTTTCGTAACAAATATATACATATATATATTTATATTTCACTACTACCCTTCCTGTTTTATACATAAGTGGCATCTTCAACAAACACCCGTAACTCGTAACAGCCTGTGAATGTCCCACTGCTGGGCTAAGGCCTCTTCTCCTCTTTTTTTTTGAGGAGAAGGTTTGGAGCTTATTCCACCACGCTGCTCCAATGCGAGTTGGTGGAATACATATGTGACAGAATTTCAGTGAAGTTTGACACATGCAGGTTGCCTCACGATGTTTTCCCATTCACTGTCAAGCTCGAGATGAATTATAATCTCAAATTAACCACCCACGGGTTTGAACCCACGATCACCGGTTAAGATTCACGCGTTCTTACTACTGGGCCATCTCGGCTTAAACAAACACATCCTCATGAAGTTTTCCTTCATTCATTCTTCAAGAGTAGGTTAACACTTCCAAATACGAGATAAATTGTGCAAGAACACCTGATTTGAATACATCGAAATGCGAGGTTCTTAATCGATTTGAACCCGCTATCGATAGTTAAGATTTACATGCTTAATCACTGGTCTATCTCGACTTCAGTTTAAATGTACTGAACTTGAAAATGTGCTACGCTTCTCGAGTAAAAAATGTAGCCTGAAAATTAAGAGCTAATTCAAGGCGTTTCCTTTTTATTCATACTAGTTTTTATCCACGGTTTTCCCCGCGTGTGACATACAGAAAAGAAAATTGAGTATCCTCGATAACTTGTATGCAAAAATTCATGATGATTATTTGAGTTACGACGTCAAGGCGTAACAAACACACAAGCTCACTTTCGTATTTATAATATTAGTAAGGGTTCAAAAAAATCCGTCACTCTGACGTCATTAAATATAAAATTCGTTTTGAAATTCTTACATCGTCTTCCGGCTCTGTTGTCTCAATTGCTCTTGATATTAGATGTAATATAATATCTTCAGAAATTGCATTGTCATATTAAAGCGACTCATCATTTTCTCCTAGACTCTATAGAAATTTATTTCCATCTTGTGAAACGAACTACTACCAACTTTATTACAGTGGACTCAAACTTTATTACAGTGGACAGAATTTTACCATGAGTCTTGTCATTCTAGAAGTAAATTGAGAATTAATATTGATTCTGCTTACGATTTTGTTTAATCTAAACTAATATTATAAATGCGAATGTGAATTTGTTTATTATGCTTTCACGTCTACATCACTAAAGCGATTTAATTTTCGTTTTCACCAATAGAAAGCTACATTATCAGCGAGTAAAATAGGCTACATTTTGTCCCCGAATTCCCACGGAAACGGGAACTACGCGGGTGAAACCGCGGCGCGGGCAAAACGCAAGTACATAAAAAATATTAATAGAAAAATGCAATAACTTTTCATTGGCCCGTTTCAAATAAACCAAAAAATGAACGAGGCAAATTGAATTATAATATTATACACCTTATAACTAATTATCCTTCATCATCTATGTGATATTAAAGTACAGAAATTCCGGTCCAACGCTTATCGACATATCGATTGGTGTTTCTGTGAAACCATTGAACTGATAACAATAGAGGCGTAGCGTCACGCATTATGAAACAGGACTATCGAATTAATTTATGTAGAAAATTAGATAATGTGATATGATTATATTTTATAATATCATAATATGTTAAATATTGAACATGTATACAATCTTGTTTGTAACAAAGTTTTGAATGATATATTCGCCGGTCTGCATATTTAATTTAAATTGAAAACACACAGTTAACACACAAAGATTTAAGATCCGCCATTTCTTTTTTTTTGTACACGTCTTTATATACGCGATCCCACTTCTTTATCCACATGTAAAAAAAAAAACTGTTTTTTCGTAGTTTAATTCATTAAGAGTATTTTTAAACTTTTGAAAGTGCACAATTGTACATTAAGATACCCTCACATATAAAAAATGTAAGCTCACTCACCTCATTCAAAATAAAACTAGCTTATTATATATTATGAACGCCTTTTGACAATACAATGAGTATAGTGGGTAAAATCTGTCTAATTCTATATCTAAGGATATACATATGTGTATATACATGAACTATTGGTCGAAACTTTTTATTATTATTATTTAATTTAACTTCAATTGATTTTATTTTATGATATTGTTTCTGTTTTATTTGTTTTTTTTTTCACGTTTGTTTTATTTATTATTTTTTATTTGTGTAAATTTCGTTAACAGTTATTATATACAAAATTTTAGACATGTAAACTCTGTTCTCAAGTAAGTGACTGTAACATGTCTTATTGAGAATAAATGTATTTTTAAACCTTAAGCGCTTTTGTTTAAGGAAACTTATGTAGTCGAGTAATTTTTATATCATTGCTTAAGCGTTTATATAACAATGGTTCAATATACATGCATTGCCGATGGGCATATTTAGTGTGGGTTCTTGGAATAGCTATAAGGTCTTCAATGTTCTGGGTGAGTGACGGCAATTTGTACCATTCATTCAAGTCAATTCTAATGTAAAACTACAAACAATTTTGGAAAATAAATCAAAAACTCTTTATTTACTCTTTTCAATTTTAATTACATAGAAATATTAATTTTCCCCGTCCCAATATTCAATGACAATTTCTCTAAAGACTTTAAAGCTCAATGGGCTCAAATTATAAATTGATATACCCTAATGATTTATAAAATTTAATTAATCGTTAAATTAAAGTTCGCTTGATTGAACGATTTAATCAATAAACGCGGATAGAATCCTCAATTATATCGGTTCGTTAAAGTAAATTTTGGTGAAATAAAATATGTTTACGATTAATTTCGATTATTTTACTTTTTCTAATTGAATAACCAACTTGGTTACTTTGGTTCAATTTGTATATTACGGGACTTAAATAAGAACTCTTTGTTACGTTAGATATTGACAAGAAATGAGTAAAGAGCCGGTTGGCGTGGTTGGTAAGATACTTTCACGCCGCAGGTCGTGGGTTCGATTCCCACCCAAGACACACATTTTTGAGCATGAACATGTCTGTTTGTTCCGAGTCTGGGTGTAATATATAAGTATGTATTTACAAAATAAAAGTAGTATATGTAAGTATATCAGTTGTCTGGTTTCCATAGCAAAAGCTCTGCTTAGTTTTGGATCAGATGGCTTTGTTTGAATAATTTCCCAGGATATTATTATTATTATTAAAGAAACAGCCCATATAAATGTCCCACAGCTGGGTATAGGCCGCTTTTCCATTTAATGAGAAGGTTTCGGGGCTTATATCATCTCGCTGCTCCAATTCGTTATGGTGGGTATATGTTTAGCAGGATCGTCCAATATATTTGGACGATTCCGGACAGATATATCTTTAGATTAATATATTTTTGAAGTGTCATTGATATCGTTTTCGGCTACAGCGTTTAAGCTCAAGTTAGACTAGTTATATAATAGTGCACAAGTGTCGCCGCAAACTAAAGTGCACCCTCTATTCTCTCATTGTTATACGCCAATGTGATTACAAAGCTGACAGGGTAAACAAATAGTCTAACATTATTTTCGAGGCACAGTAAAACATTGCTAACGCATTTATCAGCTAATGAGAAATTCTTGACATTAAACTTAACTTTAATCGAATCTAATCGGGATTGAAATCCAGCACCTCCGTGTCAATTGTCTTTCAAACTAACCACTACGCCGACGAGGCCGATATAAAATAAGTTTATATTGACAGCATCGTAAATACGAAAACATGAACTGTGAATAGGTTCTTTGTTTCCCTCTTCAACTTGACAGCTTAAACTATTTGCGAAGTTACTTCCGCACGTCGCCATTTACAACTACTGATTACTTCGATGTTTAAATTTTAATAAGCAAGACTGTTTAAATAAATATTAATTTTAATGATAAAAATAAAATACGACGTAAGCCATGCTTGCATGTGTATTTCAAATAAAATTGTTAAGTACAATTTTAATTATAAGTTAAGGGAAACATATGTACATGTTACAGTTTGTAATTTAAATATGGGTAAGCCTTTTCGCTCTGCTCAAATGAGAGAGCGATTAAAATAAATACATATCAAATCTCTTAGTATACCGTACTCCCTTGATAAAAAATTAGCTGAAAGTCTGTATGTACAAATGGGTGGACTACTTACTATTGTTTAATGCTGCGCTTTTCTTTCAATCGATTATCACGAAATTTTGTACACAAGTTGTCAATTGTCAGCTACGGAAAAGGAAGATAGGGTCACTAATACCTATCACCACATCAAATCTTTGCGTGATCGCGGCTGGGAAGTATTTTTTTTTCAACAATGTGAATGAGGTCACATTTATATTTTTGAAATATACATCGTGTAACAAAATTCGTGTCCGACCCGTGAAGTGGTTATTAGGTATCGTGTGTTGGTTCTATTTATGTAATAATTTTTAAAATATATACTAAGCCAAAAAATTATATCGGATTTTTTTTTTTTTTAAATTAAATGACGAAATCTACTTGGCTACACAGGTACGGACAATAGCGCTCGTTAGCCCTTACCTATCGGGCAGCTAAGACACGAGGTCATGACCTCAGTAGTCCACGTTTGTACCAACAACAGTGTCGTTAAACATAATTGATATATTTTTTTAAGTAATTTTTTTGCTTAGTATTTTAAAAATTATTACATAAATAGAACCGACACACAATACCTAATAACTACTTCACGGGTCGGATACGAATTTTGTTACATCCTGTATATTATTCAATGATAGAAAACTAGGAAGTCTGTTCTTGTTGTTTTTTGCGATTTATGATAAGTCAGAGCTGTGCTTATGTCGAGCACTTGTGATAATTATTAAACTGTGAGTACTAAGCATACCAGTGGCATACTAATTATTAAAAAAATCAGAAACGGTCTCAATTCAACCGTTCTATTATGATGAAATATGTGATCTTCCTGAACCTATCGGGTTCATTTCACGATAAAAAACGTAAGTAAAACCGACTTCTTTAAAAAAATACATTTTATTAAAAACTATTTTATAGTAGAGTTATAAAGTCTAATTTGTAGTGCACTCAGAAAAAAACTATTCTAGTGCTAGGTCCAATTGTCATTTATATTACAATTGTGTGCATGACTTTAAATTTTGTGTAAACTGAATTAACTCTTTAATGATAATAATCTATCCAATCCATTTGATGCTTATATTCTTGAAACTCCAGTTTCAAGAATATAAACATCAAATTTAAAATGTATTCCACAATTCCAGAATCCTCAAACAGTGGAGATGTCGCTGTGAAAAAAATATCCTTCCTCAGACAATAACGCAGACAGTTTTGTCCCGGTTTTATTGTGATTCAGAAACTCACTTCACAATGTGGTCGCGTTCCATTTAAACTCTGTTACACTGTAGTTCTTATTACATTAGAAATAGAGATTATTTTGCAACGAATTCCTCCACTTTTGGTGACTATGTAATACAATAGTGAACTGAAGTTATTTTTTAACAAAACTACGCTCGTCTCTTTTACATGGAATTGTGTTGATTATATCAAGGACATACCTTATTAATATATAAGGTTTCAAAGTTTCGTTTTCCATATAAAATTGTCCAGGCGTATTCAACTGCTAGCTAGTCACCTGATGGTATGTAGTCCATATCACCAATAGACAACTGCGTAGTATGAAAAAATATCCATTACTTATATCGTCAATGCGCCACAAACCATGGAAACTATTGTTATAATCCCTTCAAATCAGACCTCGGGTTATAAATTCTAAATCGCTAACATTTTTTTTTTCGAGAGTAAATCAAATATATTTTAAATAACTTCAGTCCATGAAAGAATATTCCACTCAGATTCTTGTGTGTTCTTATCAGCAGAATCTACATTCCTTAGTAACATACATTTTAATCTTAGAAAATTACTATTCAAAAGAGCTTACTTCCATAAAGTATATTTTGATTTGGATTATTTTTCTTTCTTTCTTTGCATGTGTTTGCACAAAAATGATTGTCTACTCAATATGTTTAAAAAAAACTAAATCATCTATTTAAAAATAACAAAATGTCTCTCATCACATCTAAATAATGCCTAAAATTTAACCAATAATGTAAGCATGTAGCTCGCTTTGTTATTCAAATTATGTTAACAATTCTTTAACCAGCGATATTCAAAATGAAATGATCGACTAGTTTTGTTCAATAACAAAGGATCCTCTGTAAAGAATTCTTAATTTTAAAACAACAATTCGTACTGAATTCATACGTTTAAGGTAGTAGTTATAAAAAAATATATTTTTGTTTTGAAAGAGCTGTGATTGCCCAGTAGTTAGAAGACAATAATATTAGCTGATGGTTCCAAGTTCAAACCCAGGCAAGCAAAACTTAATATTCATCTGTTTTTGTGAGTATCGCGTGCTCGGGGGAAATGGTAAGTACCGTGAGGAAACCTGCATTTGGTGGAGCAACGTGATGGAATACGTTACATGCAACTAAAACTGTTGAGTCATCGTGTCGTGGTGGTAAAATCAGCAGGAAATTATCATCTTTAATATACCTATCATAATAACTCACTTAGACATGATATCTTTAAATTCGATCCCATTCAATTCAATTCAATTCATTTATTTGCTTAAACATAAATTACATGTTTAGTCACGATATAATGACATGCAAATATTTTGGCTTAAATTAATTATTAAATTAAATATTACATTAACATTCCATTTCATTGCATTATATTAAATAACATTACATATAACAGACAGAATTATTAAATACAATAACACTATGTAACACAATTTTTCTAACATAAATAATATTACGTGTATTGAATTACTTATTGAATTACAAACAAAATTGCCTTATAGTATGAGTATCTAACACGTCGCATTTCTTAGTTATGACATCTTTATAATTTTCATATAACCTCATTAATAATACGATAGAAAAAAATTAACACTCAAGGTTATTCAATAGTAAAGCTTAAGATTTGGTGTTTTTCCCAATATTTTAAAGTGTTTGGTGTTTCTACTATAATTTTGTTTGAAAAATAACTGAGATTTTTGTAATAGTCATGGAGAAAAGAGAGCGTCGTAAATGCATAAGCCACCCAGATAAATTTTGTTTTGTTTATGGGAAATATATCATTAAATCTCAAGGAAGAATTCCAACTGACTAGGTAAAAATTATTCAGTGGTGCAAAATGAAGAATGGACCCCAAAACTTTTTTGTATTTCGTGCTACGTTGTATTAAATGAGCGGTTTAATGGAAAACCAGTATCTACACCTTTTGCTGCACCAATGATCATCATGATGACTACTATTTTTACTTGACTGGTATCAGAGGAATATCAAAAAAAAATCAAGAGTAACATAGAGTATCCAAATGTAGCATCAGTATCTAAACCAATTCCTCATAGTGATAAATGTCCAGTTCCATTAGCACCAGACACCATACATGAAGAATCTAAGATTTTAAGCAATGACGAAGAAGACAATGAAGAGCTGACTAGACAAAAATCGGAGTATATATGCTAAGAAAGCAGAATTTTTAGTTGAAGACTTGTTAAAAAAAATGAAACGATGGGGCTTAGAATATCTTTAAAAATACATTTTTTATATTTTCATTTCGATTTTTTCTGACTTAATCTTGGAATGGTGAGTTAAAACGGATAGAAGAGCGTTACAAGGATGATTTAATGCCAAAATGTTAGCTCACATAATAGCGAGCGTCGGGATGACTCAAAAAAGACCTGTGTAAGTCCGTATTTAATATGGGTACGAGGTGACTGAGAAAAGACTCTTGTAAGACTCTGAAAGAGCGTAGGGGTGACTCGGCAGTACATGGCGGAGTGGAGGATCGATCTGGCTCTGGCCTGCGAGCCCTATTACGTCCCTCCCCTACCTCATTGGGTAGGGGATTTGGACGACACCATGGCGGTCCTCTCTCGGAGCGGAACGGGTCCCCCTCTCTCACTTATTGAGAGAGGCTTGGGCTACGTAGTGGCGGGGTGGGGATAATACGTAGTTGTGGGAATCTACTTCTCCCCTAATCGCAGCCTGGCGGAGTTCGAGACTTTTCTCGGCTCGGGCAGAGCTGCGGTGACCAGGCAGTCGCCGAGGACAGTACTGGTCCTCGGCGATTTCAACGCCAAATCGCGTGCCTGGGGAAACCCGGCCACGAACCCGCGAGGGAGGGCTGTCCAGGTGTGGGCTCCAGCTTGTCCCTACTTAACAGGGGGCAGGTTAAGACCTGCGTGCGCCAGCAGGGAGGGTCCGTGGTGGACCTATCGTTCGCCACCCATGTAGCCGCGCGCAGGATAATGAATTGGAGAGTAGAGAAAGACGTGGAGACTCTGTCGGACCATAGGTACATCCAATTCGAGATCTCCACGTCTCGCAGGCTGGTGGAACCTTCAAGGGTGCCAACCACGCTACCGAAGTGGTCCCTTCTCCCTTCTTCCCAGCTCGATTGCGAACTGGTCAAGGAGGCTGCCATCGTGCAGCGTTGGGGTTCCGCGGGAAGGTGGGAGGGTGCCAGCGTGGTTGAGCTGGCGGGCCGCACGCGGAGTGCCCTGCAAGAGGTCTGTGATGCGGTCATGCCGAGAACCCGGCGCAGAGTTCCGCGCCGACATGTGTACTGGTGACATCTTCGGGAGCCGTATGCGAAGGGCTGTCGAAGGCGCAACGGCCTCGACGCGGACCTGGAGGGACAGCTTTTGGCCGCTTACCGCCAGATGAAAAAAGATCTGCAGCTGGCGATAAGTCAGGCCAAGGAGAAGGTGAGAGAGGAGTTGCTGGCGGGACTCAACCAAGACCCATGGGGGCGGCCGTACCGAGGTGTGCGTGGAAAGTTCCGCACCCAAGCCGCCCCCGTGACGGAAACGCTGCCGCCGGAGCTCCTCCTGCGCCTGGTGGGGGAACTGTTTCCCCACCCGGGCGAGTTTGTCCCTCCGCCTATGGCCCCCCGCTCCGTAATAGAGAACGCAATATCTCCACCACTGATGACGGAGCGGGAAATGGAGATGGCCCTCGGTCGCCTGAGGACCAAGAAGACGGCGCCGGGTCCTGACGGTGTTCCAGAGCGTGTTCTTTGCGACGCCCTGGAATACCTAGGTGCAAGGCTTCGGGGGCTGTTTGACGTATGTCTGATCAGCGGGCGGTTTCCAAGACCTTGGAAGTAAGGGAAATTGGTGCTGTTGCCGAAGGAGGGTCGACCGGCCGATTGTGCTGCTGAACGAGACGGGCAAGTTGTTTGAGAAGATTCTCGCAGCCCGTCTCGTTCAGCACCTCGATGAGGTTGCTCTCGGTCCTGGAGGTACGCCTCCAACAGCCTCTGTCGTCGTCTGGGCGGGGGCCGACGGCAGGTTGGTCCGGCATCGGGTTGGCTGCGGCGTTCCACAGGGGTCGGTTCTCGGCCCAATTCTGTGGAACGTCGGCTTCGATTGGCTCCTGAGAGCCCCCGTCCTTCCCGGTATGAGGGTGTTGTGCTATGCAGACCACACCCTCATCACCGCGACGGGGCGGGACTTTCGGGAGGCGGCCCGCCTGGCCGAAGTCGGAACAACCCTGACCGTGGACCGGATGGAGATGCTGGGCTTGAGGGTCTCCATATCCAAAACGGAAGCCTTCCCCTTCCGCGGTCCACGGAGGGGCCGCCCACGAGGGGCGAGTATCACCGTCCACGGGACGGTGATCGAGGTGCGGGCCCTGATGAAGTACCTGGGCCTGATCCTGCGGTCGTTGGAGCTTCGGGCAGCATTTCGTGCAACTCGGCCCGAAGCTCGTCAATGCCGCCGCCGCCTTAGGCCGCCTCCTACCAAACGTGGGAGGACCGGGATCGCTATGCCGAGGCCTCTATGCCGGCGTAGTGAGGTCGATGGCACTGTACGGTGCCCCGATTCGGGTGGACGCACTCACCGCTTCAAACCGGGCCCTCCTGCAAAAACCGCAGAGGGTCATAGTGGTAAGGGCGATTAGGGGTTATCGTACGGTGTCGTGGACAGCGGCGACCCTCCTCGGGGGCGATCCGCCCTGGGAGCTCAAGGCGGAAGTGCTCGCGGAGGTGTACCGCTTTCGGGCCGAGGCGAGAGAACGCGGCGACCGTCCAGGGTCGGCGGAAGTCGGGCAGATCAGGGCTCTAGCCCAGCAAGCCCTGATCACCTGATGGGAGGAGGACCTCGGGTCCCCCCCGGCGGGCCTGGCGACAGTGGAGGCGGTACGTCCCCACTTGAGTCGCTGGGTCAGAAGGAAACGAGGCACGCTCTCGTTCAGGTTAACGTAGGTACTTACCGGACGCGTACCGTCCCATATGTCTGCTGGACGAGGCTGGCAAGCTTTTTGAGCGAATTGTCGCTTCTCGTCTGTGTGGGCATCTGTCGCGTGTCGGTCCCGACCTGGCTGAGTGCCAGTTCGGCTTCCGACAGGGCCGTTCGACTGTCGACGCAATCTTGCGCGTCCGGTCTCTGTCGGAGCAGGCGGTGGCCCGGGGTGGCGTGGCGTTGGCGATAAGTCTCGATATCGTCAACGCATTCAACACGTTGCCCTGGGACGCTATTAGGGGGGCACTCTTACACCATCGTGTGCCCCGTTACCTGCAGGCGATCGTCGGTGACTACTTGCGCGACAGATACGTTTCGTATATGGAGCAAGACGGTACGAGGACCCGGAGAGAGGTGTGCTGTGGGGTCCCGCAGGGGTCAGTTTTGGGGCCTCTGTTGTGGAACCTCGCATACGACGCAGTTCTGCGCGTCGCTCTCCCTGAAGGTGTCAGCGTCGTTTGTTATGCAGACGACACATTGGTGCTGGCAACGGGAGAGAATTTTGAGAGAACCAAAGAGCTCGCTGAGCTCGGGGTGAACATCGTCGTCGGTAAGATCTGCGAATTGGGCCTACGGATAGCGTCTCATAAGACAGAGGCGCTATGGTTCCATAAACTGCCGAGGAGCAGGGAACCGCCCGATTCGCACGTCCGCGTAGGTGACTCAAACGTCCGGGTGGCCAGGTACATGAAATACTTGGGCCTCACACTGGACGGTCGCTGGGGCTTCGAGGAGCACTTCGAGCGCCTAGCCCCCCGGATCGAGAAGGTAGCGGGTGCCATGCATAGACTGCTGCCTAATCTTGGGGGACCGAGGGAGGAAGTTCGCCGCCTTTATGCCGGTGTCGTGCGATCGATGGCCCTCTACGGGGCGCCCGTTTGGTCTCATAGGCTATCGGGCGTTCGCCGCTGCAGGACTAAGATCCAAAGTTCGCAGCGGAGAGTGGCCATCCGCATAGTGCGGGGATATCGTACGATATCATACGAGGCGGCAACCGTCCTAGCGCGCTTTCCGCCTTTGGACATTCTGGCGGATATCGACGCGAGGGTCTATCAACAGACCCGCATCCTCCGTCAGAACGGTGAAAGCGCACACCCTCCGAGTGCGCTCGAGGCGATGAAGCGGCGGGAACAAAGGAGGGCTTTTGCGACGTGGCGCGACCGTCTCTGTGAAGAACGGTACGCGCGAAAACGCGTCGTAGGAGCGATCCTGCCAGTCTTCGAAGCCTGGATGAGACGAAAGCGACGAGTCACCTTTCGACTTACACAGGTAATGACCGGTCACGGTTGTTTTGGAGAGTACCTGTGTAAGATCGGACGCGAATCGACGGCGATGTGCCACCACTGTGGCGCGGACCGGGACACTGCCCAGCACACTTTGGAGATGTGTCCCGCGTGGAGTGCGGAGAGGGAGATCCTGGTTCGCGAAGTCGGACAAGACCTGTCCCTGCGAGCAATCGTGTCGGCGATGCTCCGCAGGGAATCGGCGTGGAGGGCCGTAGCCTCCTTCTGTGAGACCGTCATGGTCCAGAAGGAGACGGCGGAGCGGGAACGGGAAAGGGCCGATCCTGCTCGGCAGAGACGACGTCGGCGTCGTCCCGGCCCTCCCACAGCCCCAACGTCCGGGGCTTTAAATATAGGGCGTAACCCTGGGGCCGTGGATGCGTGAGGTGGGGGCCTCACGTGTCCAATTTCAAACGGCCCTGAGGAGGACGGCAGCCCGAATGGCCTCGCGCTGCCGTACGCACTAGCGAGGAGTGCGGGGGGGCGGGATTACTTTCGCCCCCTGAGGAGAGCTCCGCCGAGCCACGAGCGGAGCACAGCACGGGAGGGGCCGCGGATGCGTTATATCAACACGATCCCGCAGCCTCTCCGATCCGTGCTGAGGACGGCCATCGCAGTGGTTTTAGTGGGTAAGAATCCCACATAACCCGGTCTCTCCCCCAAGAGAGTTGGGTACCTTCTTGAAGGTTTCCACTGCGTGAAAAAAAAAAAAAAAAAAAAAAGAAAGGTACTTACCGGACACGGATGCTTCGGTAAGTACCTGCACGAGATAGCGCGTCGGGAGGTGTCACCCTCCTGCCACGAGTGTGGTGCGCCATTTGACACGGCGCATCCCACCCTTACGGAAAGTGCCGCGTGGGGGCCCCAGAGGCATTCTCTGGCGGCGGTTGTAGGCGGAGACCTCTCCCTGCCGAGCATCATCAACGCGATGCTCGGAAGCGAGGGGTGCTGGTCGGAGATGGTCTCCTTCTGTGAAAGTGTGATGTCGCAGAAGGAGGCCGCGGAGCGGGAGCGGGAGGAGGATGCCGCTGCAGATCCGTTCCGCCGCAGAAGACTGGGGAGAAGAAAGCGGCGCTTTGCGCACCTTCTCCCCCTGCCTCAATAGGCGCCGCCGGGACTAGGGGGGTTCCCAGTACCCTGGGATTCCTCCCTAGTGAATGGAGGCCCGCATAGGCGAGCCGGCCGTCGGAGCGTAACGGTAGCATGCGCAAGCGATCCCGTGGCGCTCCCGTTAAGACGGGAAGGGTACCGCTGGGTTTTTAGTGGGTATTCCGATGACCGGGACACACTTGGTGCCCTGGACATATGGCGAGCCCCACATACCCCCCCACTGTTTCCGTGGGGGGAAACGCGTTATGGGTTTTCCCAGCGTAAAAAAAAGGGGTGACTCGGAAAAGACTTGTTTAAAACCCCATAAGTAAAGTCGGAAAAGACCTGTATTAGTCTCACTGAGCGTCAGGGTGACCGCTGTAGGGACATCAAAATGAGGGCATCATAAAGACACTTCACTTACACCGACAACTTCTATCACAAGCTGCCAGAAAGTCTGGATGAGCTTTTACGTATTTTTACTGTCAAACCAAGTTGTACTGTTTCCACGAATTTCAGACAGTGACCAGGGTGAAGGCGCGAGGTCGCTGCCTCGTCAGGAGAGGCCGTGTTAGCGGTCTCTTCCCCACCAGAGTAATCAACATTGTCGAGTGTATAAAAAAGCACGGCAAACAGCAGAACCGCTTCACTTCGCCTCCGTCGCTCGACTTGATCGTACTTATAACTTTAAAAGTAACCTTAAATGCTAACACATGTTTATATTTGATTTGAAAAGATTACAGTGTCTTTATTACTTTACTGAAAATAAAATTTATCATACTTTAAAGTGTTACAAAAAAATAATGTATGTATTCATGTTCAGCAGACCAAAATTGATAATAATCAGATATTTAAATCAATGTTACTAAAAAAAACATAATAATAATTATTTATATAACATTATTAAAATTAATAAATTAATATATTTGACATTGATTGCAAGAATTCTTTTACAGCGTAAAAACATTTGTCCACCAACCAGTCATGTATTTTTTTTTTTATCTTAAGTAAGGCAGATCTTTAATATCGGAAGGCCCATTAGCACTTATTAATATATATAAAATTAGCCTAAACAATTTTGATGGTTAATATTTTTTACAATGCCATTGGTTGTAACCACTTAGCGTCGGGCAGTATTTGCCAGTCTGCTTACCAGTATTCAATTTTAAAACCTAAAATATAATTATCGTAAAGCAAGTTAAGTAGTCTGAAAACAGTTAACAAAATGAAAACGTGATATTAAACGAACGCTTCACTCTTTTACAAATGACGTTTCAAACTTAAAGCGTAGTAAAGTCACGGAAGTAGGTCAGAGCATGCAATGACTTGCCCGCGAGAGCATGTGGTACGTTTATGAGTTTCATATGTTGCCGATTCATATTGTAGGCTTGATCCCCCGTTAAATATAAAATCAGTTATACCATTTAAACATTTCCGTTCGTATTTTATAAAAACATCCCTAGTGAAAAATGTGTTACATATTACATATAAACATATATTTAATAACGTTCAACTAATAAAAAAATTTGTTCGTCTAATTGACGGTTAGTGACAGCTTAGTATTTATATTAAAGTATTATTTTTTTTATTACATTAATAATATAACAAAGGATTATTCAATATATAATCTACAGACAGACTTAATAGTAGTGGCAGCGGAGAGGGACATGAGAGTTCTCTAACATTGCTTGTGTTGGAAGACAATCTGCTGCTTCCACACGGTGGAGCAGCCTAATGTAAATAGCTCCAAATCTTTTCCTTAAAAGGAAAGGAGAAGCAGTGAGACATTTATACGCTGTTACTTTACTCTTTACATATGACCATTTATTAAGACCAGCTTCGCTGATTATCCAATGTTGGCTCAATTTTACGAGCACAAGCCAATTTTACAGTTGACATTCTTCCTAGTACGAATTACATTTGTTTCAAATTTATGAGATTAATGTGGCAGTGTTCTGCTTGTTGGAGATTTAAATAGGAATTTAGACTTTTATCTGCTTCGTAATATCATTTGGAGGAACATTTTCTTTTATCACAATATCTTTATATTCATAAATAAAATATATGTTTGTCATCTATGCATTCAACTATTCACCTGTTTTGGGATGAAACTTAGATGAGTTTTTCTGCGTATACCAGCAACCTTAGAAGACTTATTAGGTAGAACAATATATAATAATTAGGTAAGCAGTAAAAATAATACAGCAACTTTTCTTTTAAATTTTTTTTTTATGTTTGCGGACGAACATTTGGGCCACCTGATGGTAAGTGGTCACCAACGCCCATAGACAATAGCATTGTAAGAAATGTTAACCATCGCTTACATCGCCAAAGCGCCATCAACCTTGGGAACTAAGGTGTTATGTCCCTTGTGCCTGTAATTACACTGGCTCACTCACCATTCAAACCGAAACACAACAATAATAAGTACTGCTGTTTTGCGGTAGAATATCTGATGAGTGGGTGGTACCTACCCAGAGTAGCTTGCACAAAACTCTACCACCGAGTAAAGTCCAAAATATACTGAAAAGAATAAAAATATGTCCGTCTAAATGCGATATTGTTTATGGAGACATTTATTCTACCCGAAGCCGGGAAAGTTTAGTTAGTAAAATAATAAATAAATTGCGTAAATACGAGGGTTCTTTCATTATTCGCCCAGAATGAAATTCGACGAGGAAATACGGCTTGCATTTTTGTTAACCCTCCACGGAGCCTGATTGAGCGGATGATGATTTGTGCAGTAGCTATTTTTAATTGGCATTTATATATTTTAATACTCAATGTGTATAATTGTTATGTATTTTTTTGCAATTGGTGGGTTTTCAGCAATCCGTCTGGCTAGGCACAAATTATTTATGTTTTCCAGTTTCAAAGGTGAGTGAGCCAGAGTAACGACGGACACAAGGAACATAAAATTGCCAAGGTTGATGGCGTGTTAACGATGAAAGGCATGGTTAATATTTCTTACAGTGCCAATGTCCATAGGGAGTGGTAATCACGTACCACCAGATTAATCATTTAAAAATATGTTTATTTAAAAAGATAAGTGCATACTCGCTATGTTACTATAGTATTTAATTTGAACCATATCAGTAACAGCCTGTGAATGTCCCACTGCTGGGCTAAGTCCTCTTCTCTTCTTTTGAGGAGAAGGTTTGGAGCTTATTCGGTGGAATACACTCGTGACAGCATTTTAGGGAAATTTGACACATGCAGGTACTCACGACGTTTTCACCGTCAAGCACCAGATGAATTATAATCACAAATTAAGCACATGAAATTCAGTGGTGCGTGCCCGGGTTCGAACCCACGATCATCGGTTAAGATTCACGCATTCTTACCACTGGGCTATCTCGACTTGAACCATATAGCATATAACTTTCACATAATATGACGTGTATAATATCATATTGATATTTATTTAAATCATAAAATAACCGTTTTAAGGAATTACTAATATTTCTATATATTGCCGTCCCATCGGATTATGAGAGCTAGGGAAGAGACAGTGCACCTGTGTTTGCGCACACACTTGTGCACTATAATATCTCCTGCGCAGTTGGCCAATCTCTCTGATGAGATGGGCCGCCATGGCCTAAATCGGTCTGGAAGATGATATGCGTTATTATGTTATCTTTTAAATGAATAACATAATTATAGTCAACTATACAGGTTGTAACAAAATTCGTGTCCGACCCGTGAAGTGGTTATTAGGTACCATTTGTTGGTTCTATTTATGTAATAATTTTTAAAATACAACGCAAAAAAATTACTTAAAAAAATATATTAATTGTGTTTAACGACAATGTTGGTGGTAAAAACGTGGACTATTGAGTTCATGACCTCGTGTCTCGTGATAGGTAAGAGCTATCGAGCACTATTTCCCGCACCTGTGTAGCAAAGTAACTTTCGTCATTTAATTTTAAAAAAAATGCTTGATAAATTTCTTAAATTTGTAGTAATATGTAATTTGCTTAGTATTTTAAAAATTATTACATAAATAGAACCGACACACGATACCTAATAACCACTTCACGGGTCGGACACGAATTTTGTTACACGCTGTATAATTATAATTAAACCATTTTAGTAGAGATTAAAAAAAACTCATTTAAACGATTTTTCATTATGAATAATCAGTAATGTATTTTAAAACAATATTAAAATGAATTATAAAAAAACTGTTTATTTATAAAAGCGAATACCTTTCCCCAGGAAGGATGTTTAACTTTGTTGTAAGTCGGAAACTTGGTGTCATAAATTTAGCTTTAATCCTCATGTTTTTGCATTTTAACTCGATGTTTCTATCAAAATGATATATTAAATTGTATATATATAATATTTTTAGTTGTATATATATTCTGATGTCAACATTTTTATTAGGGTGGAAAGTTATTGTAAATTAAAAACAGATTTAATATATAACCCAAAGGAAAATACTGTGAGACAATAGTATTAGAGTAGTGATTAGTGATTGTATATGATTAAGACTTTCTGTTCATTCAGCGAACTCATATTCCGTCTCCATAGACGGAATGGAACTCAAGATAAACTTTCGTGGTTTTTGTCGCCATAATTTAATTGTTATTCGGTTGTTTATATTGTTAAATAAATAAATATGTATATATTAGAACCCTCGAGTGTGTTGCGTATACTTAATCCACTCTTTATTAACTCACTCTCATTATCTGATGGGGTCGCAATCTAATATGACCAGAGAATTCAGTTGCAGGAGCAATAGCCTTATTCCTAGCCAGGGGATTTAAAACACAACCAACTTCCAGACCGGTATACTACTTGGAACTTTTGAAGATAAACCCTTATCTTTACTACCCTTATCTTTATTACTTTTAGCTAAACCGGGATTCTATAACGGATAAGACGAAAGTACGAATTGGCGTAGGATGAACAACTTTACGTGTCTTTTGGTTTTTTATGTAAATGTGGACGGGTAAATGGGCCACCTGATTGTAAACGGTAACCACTGCATATAACCATTGGTGCTGTAAGAAATATTTACCGTTTTGTACATCGCCATGTGCCACCAATCTTCAAACTAATAGGTCCCTTAAATAGTTCCTGAATTTGTACTAACTCACTCACCCTTCGAACCGAAAAACGAACTATTGCTGTTTCGTGGTAGAATATCTGATGAGTAGGTGATACCTAACCAGACGGGCTTGCACAAAGCTTAACCTTGTTAACGTGTCAAAAGTTGGTGAGACACATCGAATCGCTGCTATTACGAATTTCATAATATAAACTTTTAATAACTACAATAGGTCTGGTCTGAAACCCGGAACTTCAGGTTCTGCGGTTCAGGTTCTAACTTCAGGTTATAAGTTAACCATAATTGTACTCTAATGGCTGGCTAGCTGTTAGACAAATGCTTTAGTTCTCACTTGATGTTAAGTAAAGTCACAACCATTAAGGCAATGCACATTACTAAAAGTATATCAAGGTTGAGTGATTTATGAGTTCATTTTAAACATTTAATATAAGCAAATATAAACGTATAAATTGAGCATTTTAAGCGGAATTTATATTTGACTTTGAACCGCAATCATTTGTTTTTTATTTTGCTCGACGCTTCGACAAAATTGCAACTGTCGTAGTCTCGAACTGATTGGTTGCTCCGCGCGGACGTCGGCTGAAAATGTTTTTCTTTTTAAATTCTACTATTAATAATGCTGCCGGTTAAGTAAGTAAGTAATGTAGGTCCTCGTTTTTCACTGCGAGCATTTAACTTTCTGAAAATCCGTAATTTACATACTTTTATGTTAAATTACATATCGATTGATTTAATGGTTTAGTCCTTATGACGTAACAGATAAATAGAGTTAAATTTGCATTTATAATATTAGTATTGCTTAATCACACGTTAAACCAACAAGGATTAATAGAAACATCAGTTGTGCAATTTATATACTAAATAACTTGTTAGCTATCACTTGCCATACTAGTTGAAAGGTTTTAAGTAGAATCAGTTTTTGTTAATAAAAAGAAAAAAAACGTTTTTGATAAAATAAAGAAAGGGACTTAAATTATCACACTTTTGATCAAAGGCGTCTTTCCTCTTGAAGAGAATATTGCGAACTTATTCGAGCACGTCGCTTTTATTTAGATTGGTGGATACACAAATGACATAATTTAATAAGACACATGCAGGTTTTTTGCGATTAATTTTATAAAAAACTCAATAGTGGCTGAATTAAAATCAATAATACTCGGATAATATATATATATATATATATATATATATATATATATATATATATATATATATATATATATATATGTCGGAGGAAGCTACGAGTCGAGTTGATTGATGTTTGCAATATTATTTGCTTACATTGTAATTGCTTGTAGAATTCTTGATTTAATTTTATTTGATTTGTTACATTTTTGTAAAAGTTAAAATCCTTAATAACGTAATAAAAGTTATGAATATTGTATTTCACGTATATTGTATTATTGGTCACGTGACGACCAATCAGAGCATGGCACGTGCCTGGAGCGTGGTCGAGGCGCCATCTTAACTTTGGAGAGGTAGACAGTTTGTGTGACATATTGGGAGAGGAAGTAATGGATCTGGTTGGATCGTTGAAATGGATTCGTCTGTTGGGGTCGGATCGGTGCCCTGAACTCGCTGCTCGGTTTTGTTACTCGTTAAATTAATTAATTAATTAATTTGTTTTATTGATTAAAGTACTGTGAAGCTGTGATAGTTGTGTTTTGTGCTTGTGCTTTGCCCTGGTGACGCCCACTGGGCTCGCAAATACTTGCTGATGACGATGTCAATGATTACGATGCATTCTCCGACATCAGAAGTGGGATCGGAACCTCATGTGTTCTGATCCGCTCTGCTACCTGTGGTAACGTATTATACGATGAAAAGGATCTGGTGAGTGCGTTCCAATTTGTTTAAAAGCGATAGACACTATGTCTTACTGTGTGTCGTAATTTATAAGTTTCTTAGTAAATTCACAAGTTGGCTTGCAAATATTTCTTTATTTAACTGCCCTGCATTGGATTATTATTAATTAACAGTGATCTTGCACAATAATAATTAAGAAATGTGCCTAACAACAGCCATAACTCTGATAGTCTTAACAGAACAAATGTGATACATTCTAGTTCGATTAACGTAGTTGGAGGAATAAAGCATTACATCCACGCGGGACGCCGCCGCGACCGCGTGTAAGTGATCATGACTACGGTGGAGCATCTTGACTTTGCGGCCGTGTCTTCGCCGGGGCGTGAGTGCTGCCATGAGCCGCGGTGCTGCGTCGACGACATGAGTGTTGGGTGCGAGGAGGTAGATGGCGTTGAAGTTCAATGGTAATGTAAATGGAGTTCGTGACGTGGCGTGCAAGTTTAAAACATAAAGGTCAGTTTTTCACATTCCATTATGATTCAGGTGCTGAGTGTTCTCTTATTAAAGAAAGTGTTTCTTGTAAGCTTATGTCACATTAAGAGGTTATTAGTCAGTCAAGTGTTCTCAGCATAGTTCAAATATTTTGTATTTTTGAGATTCATAATAATTTAATTGAAATTTTATTGTATGATTTGCCGGATATGTCTTGATATGCGTAGTGATATGACAGGGCGCGAAATCTTGTCGCAGGGATTTAGTGTTAAGATGATTGCGAAACAATTTAAAATTTCTAAAGTTCATGACGTAAATAATTATTACTCACATGTACCCTCAGCTAATTTAGAAAGTAATGTTTCATCCCGTAGTAATGAATACCGGCTCTTATGAATGATTTTACTGTTATTGATACCGAATTGTCCCTAACTCATAAAGCATAAATTGTTACTGCGTTGATTCGTTATTCGAAATATTTTATTACTGGTTTGGCACAAACTCGCGTAACGGGTGAACGTGTGATTCGGTTAATTAATCCTAGTTAGACTTTTTGGTTGAGATTGATGTTAATTATGAAGTTCAAATTAAAAGTTGTGGTAGAAACTCGAGTAAGGGGGTTTGTAGAGACCATAAGTGTGGTTTCCAAGGGGTGACACATGGCGATCCAAGTGATCTGACCCATGCGTTGGATGTGAGCAATGCAATTACCGATCGGCTGGATAGCCGGGGCGCTAAATGTCTTACTTGGGAGTTTCTAGAGTCTGGATTTACGAAAGCTGTGTAATGTTGTACTGAGTCGTTTTGCAATTTAGTCCGAACGACTGTGATATGTGGCTCTGGCTGTTAGCATAATAAAATTTTATATCTCCTATTGTCTAGTTTGAGGTCATAGTAAGTGCCCCAAAAAAAAAAAAAAAAACATGTCTAACTGCCTCGTTGGTCTAGTGGCTAGATATAAGGCCTCAGACCCGGTGTTCCTGGGTTCAATTCCCAGGTCGGGCCAATAAATAGTTATTGGGTTTTTCTGTCAGAAAATTCTCAGTAGCAACCCGGAGTCTGGAAGTTGGAAGTATGTACACTCCCGTGCCTCGGAAAGCACGTTAAGCCGTTGGTCCTGCGCCTGAAATCTTTCCGGTCGTGTCGGATTGCCGTCCCATCGGATTATGAGAGCTAGGGAATAGTGAGTGCACCTGTGTTGGCGCACACACTTGTGCACTATAATATCTCCTGCGCAGTTGACTAATCTCTCTTGAGATTGGCCGCCGTGGCCGAAATCGTTCAGGAGGACATTATTGTTATTATTGTTTCTTCCCCTAAAATGTAGTGTGGTCAGGAGTGACCGAGCTAACTGATACTGTGTGACAAACAATGTTTCAGAGTAACACACGAGGCTGGTGCTTCAGTGCTTCGGGTGCGACACATCAGTCTGCGCACAACTGGTGCTGCTGGCTGAACGACCGCCGGTCAGCTTTCTCCAGCCTGCCGGACGTAGAGCTGGTGACAGAGTGTCACGAGCGTGCAGGCGTGGTCGTCTGTCAAGAGTGAGCGTGCGGCTCGCGTGGCGCGTGGTGCTGATGGCCGAACGTCACGAGCGCGCAGGCGCGCTCACCTTCAGTGCGCGTACGGTGCGTGCGTGCGGCTCGTGTGGCGCGCGGTGCCGGTGGTGGAGCATCATGAGCGCACAGGCGTGTTCACCTGATCGAGTCTACGTATGGCGCGCACGGCGCGTGGTGCTGGTGGCCGAGTGTTATGAGAGCGCAGGCGTGCTTATGTCGGTATGGTATCTGTACGAACTATCTCTGTGTGATGAGCACGCAGGAGAAGGTGACACGTGATATACTCCTGGCTTGGTACCTCAGGGGTATCGACTGACGAGATGATGGATGTGATCATGGTGATCCAACTGAATTGACTGCAGCAATTCTGTTGTATTATCATGTAGGAAGTTACGATTACATATGTTTGTTTATTTGTATTGTACTTGGTCTTAATTCAAAACGAAGAGATAAATCAAACTAAGCTAGATCCTAAATACAGGGGACTGTTTAAAGTTGTAAAATTGCTTGAAAGCGATCGCTATGTGTTAAAACAGTTATCTGGTAATAGAACCTATAAGTAAGCTCACGATCGCATACGAAAGATTCCTCTTACTGATGTACCTGCTGAGTTAGATTTGTTTAATGTGTATGATGGTGATGAGGGAATCGTAACCAGTAAATAAAGCACTAGTCTGTAGTCGTAACTGCAACTCGCTCGGGTTGTTCAGGGCGCGATGGACAGCTAGTTGTGTGGCGGGAACCCGAGTCTCGTAGGAGACTATTGTTGTGTCGGTCATGAATTGACCTGAGACTCGTAGAGTCTAGGTGAAGTGTTGGTCGTATCACATGAGGTGATGACGATATGGTTGGCCACATAAAGGCGAGTTGGCCACATAAAGGCGAGTTGGCCACATAAAGGCGAGTTGGCCACATAGAGGCGAGTTGGCCACATAGAGGCGAGTTGGCCACATAGAGGCGAGTTGGCCACATAGAGGCGAGTTGGCCACATAGAGGCGAGTTGGCCGCATAATGGCGAGTTGGCCACATAATGGCGAGTTGGCCACATAATGGCGAGTTGGCCACATAATGGCGAGGTGGCTGTTTCATATTTATTTATTTGTCTAAAGTATGTAACGGCGAGGTGGCTGTTTCATATTTATTTATTTGTCTAAAGTATGTAACGGCGAGGTGGCTGTTTCATATTTATTCATTTATTTATTTGTCTAAAGTATGTAACGGCGAGGTGGCTGTTTCATATTTATTTATTTATTTATTTGTCTAAAGTATGTAACGGCGAGGTGGCTGTTTCATATTTATTCATTTATTTATTTGTCTAAAGTATGTAACGGCGAGGTGGCTGTTTCATATTTATTTATTTATTTATTTGTCTAAAGTATGTAACGGCGAGGTGGCTGTTTCATATTTATTTATTTGTCTAAAGTATGTAACGGCGAGGTGGCTGTTTCATATTTATTTATTTGTCTAAAGTATGTAACGGCGAGGTGGATGTTTCGATACTACTAACTTAATTTAGAATGTAGTGTGAAATCTAATAGGATTAAGATTTGATAAGGAAAGATTATTAATATAGGCAAACATTTTATGAAAATATTTCACATGAAGTTGTCGTGCAGATGATAACGACGATGCACGGTCTTCAGCATCACACGAGGACGCGTGATACGTCAGGACGGCCGTGTCGGAGGAAGCTACGAGTCGAGTTGATTGATGTTTGCAATATTATTTGCTTACATTGTAATTGCTTGTAGAATTCTTGATTTAATTTTATTTGATTTGTTACATTTTTGTAAAAGTTAAAATCCTTAATAACGTAATAAAAGTTATGAATATTGTATTTCACGTATATTGTATTATTGGTCACGTGACGACCAATCAGAGCAAGGCACGTGCCTGGAGCGTGGTCGAGGCGCCATCTTAACTTTGGAGAGGTAGACAGTTTGTGTGACATATTGGGAGAGGAAGTAATGGATCTGGTTGGATCGTTGAAATGGATTCGTCTGTTGGGGTCGGATCGGTGCCCTGAACTCGCTGCTCGGTTTTGTTACTCGTTAAATTAATTAATTAATTAATTTGTTTTATTGATTAAAGTACTGTGAAGCTGTGATAGTTGTGTTTTGTGCTTGTGCTTTGCCCTGGTGACGCCCACTGGGCTCGCAAATACTTGCTGATGACGATGGCAATGATTACGATGCATTCTCCGACATATATATATATATATATATATATATATATATATATATATATTGCATAGGTAGGCGGACGAGCATACGGGCCACCTGATGGTAAGACGTCACCAAAGCCCATAGACCATGGCATTGTAAGAAATGTTAACCATCGCTTACATCGCCAATGCGCCACCATCCTTGGGAACAGACGAGTACAAAGCCCTACCACCGAGTAATATACATTTCAGCAATGAGTTATCGTAGATAATTTTAAGCAGACATGTAAGCGATGTTAACTCTTTATTATAATAAACGTCTCATACATTAGTTATATTATCATCGTCGTTAAAACGTAAGAATTATTCGATACATTAACTGTCTGGCTAAAATTTACGCATAATAACAAATTTAACATTACACTCCTGCAATATTTACGTATATAACACGTTCATATTCGAATAAACAGCGTAAACGTAACGCGTAACCAAAACATAAATAAGTTTACGTCAAAAATTAAACAAGATCTTTATATTAATGCCGATTTGTTTGTTTGTTTGTTTGTTGAAAGCGATAAGATGAACATTTTAGCACAACAGAAAAGTTTTTAGTGACGAATTTTATAGACTATTCCGACCACATTTGATAACGAATTCGAAGCCGAGATGGCCCAGTTGTAAGAACGCGTGAATCTTAACCGATGATCGTGGTTTCAAACCCAAGCAAGCACCACTGAATTTCGTGTGCTTAATTTGTGATTATAAATCATCTCGTGATTGACGGTGAAGGAAAACATCGTTAGGAAACCTGCATGTTTCTAATTTCACTGAAATTCTGCCACATGTGTATTCCACTAACCCGCATTGGAGCAGCATGGTGGAATAAGCTCCAAATCTTCTCCTCAAAAGAGGAGAGTGGGAAATTCACAGGCTGTTACTGATATTAAATTGACTGGATATTATTGGCGTATAGAAAGTATGGATTCGCGAAAAAATGGCGTATTGAATGACGGCGAAGTTTTTATTGGAACATTTGGAGTGAAATTAAAGTGAATTAGTACTTAAATAAAAGTATTGTAATCTAAATTAAAATATGCATATTTTTTATAAAATAAGTATGATCTTGAGGTTCATATTAGGAAAATCTACCCACAAGGCTGTTCAAACAAGCTCGGGATCTCATCTTCTAGTTTTTTTAAGTGCACTTATTACTTAAATAGCGCGTTAAGAAAGGTCTACCCAATACATAAAATATAAGATTTATTTAAAACTAAGAATAGATCATTTTTCATCTCTACTTGAAATACGTATTTGATAATTTTACCAGCTCTTTTTATAAATTATTTTCCTTTGGCTGAAGCGAGAGTAATATTTAAAAATACCATAATATTTAATAGTCGTTGGACGTTCAATTTGCTAATTTTCTGATGCAAAAAAATGTTTAGCCACGTTTTATATTTATAGTATATATGAGATATTTTTTTTTTTTATTGTATAAGTAGGCGGACGAGCATTTGGGCCACCTGATGTTAAGTGGTCACCAACGCCCATAGGCAATGGCATTGTAAGAAATGTTAACCATCGCTTACATCGCCAATGCGCCAACCAACCTTGGGAACTAAGATGTTATGTCCCTTGTGCCTGTAATTACACTGGCTCACTCACCTTTCAAACCGGAACACAACAATATCAAGTATTCCTGTTTTGCGGTAGAATATCTGATGACTGGGTGGTACCTACCCAGACGAGCTTGCACAAAGCTCTACCACTGAGTGAATTTCTATATATGTGTGTGATATTTCTATATATACTTAAAGATATAAAAAAATCTCCAGAAAGGAACCTCTATTTATTTACACATTGTATTTTAATAATGCAAATACAGCAAAACATAAATAATTTCTTAGATTATTTTCGCTGCTGACCGTACATGTCTTCCGCATCGGCTTACGTTTCTAATTCCAGAAAATCACTGAATCCATATTCACTGGATTTGATCCCAGACCCACATCACTTGTAAGTCGAGATATGTCAATTCAAATCATACGCACACACAGAGTGTATAATACAGAAATTGTTAAATTCGTTTTATATTAAAATATTTATGTAAATATTAGAAAATTTGTCAAGTGATTTTATTAAAAAATTATCCTATGAGCACATAATGTGATCACTTTTAAGAGAAGATATATTAAGCTCTGTCAAAATATAGACTTAACATAAGCAAAAAAAGCTGATGTTTTAAATATTTACTTTTGGTCCTTCGAGTCGGATATAAGGAAAATAAAGTCGTGAATAATCAGAGGTCACTATTTAAACGTTAAGATGTCGAGCAAACACCTCTGAGTTTTCATTAATCTCAGGATGTGTGACGAAGAAAAACATCGGGAGGAAGTCTGTATGTGAGGAAAATATACCAAACGTGTATCAACTCACATTGAACTAGCACGGTGGAATATGCTCAAACCTTTTGCCTCAAATGAGAGCAAGAGTGTACCATTTATTGGCATTAATTACTTTAATAACACAAAGAACGCTGAAAATTTATTGAAATTTTTGACGTTAATAATTAAACTTAACAAAATTTTAACTCTTAAATTATATTAAATTATTACACCGTCAATTTTGTTCAATCGATTGTAAGTGACACCTCGATAGTAATACTCATTCCGCTGTCGATTCGATTTTTGACAGACAACCGAGTCTGTTGGTCACGTACTCTGCGATATTGCCTTCATCCAATTTCGGCGGGTCTCCGGGAAGTGCCACTCACTTGATTTCTCGGTGTAAGATTAAGTTTCTGGTAGACATGTATGTGTATAGTTCACACAGTTATGTGATATTGAACGTTGAAAAATTCCATATATTATAATAATAATAATTTATTCATCATATTATATCATTAACAAGATGTGAACGATAGTAATTGCTATAGTATAAAACTGTGGTGCAATTTTTAACGCCCGCCAACAAAGCGACATTGCTTTATTTCTTGAAACATTTAAATTGCACAAATTAATTTAAAAAGAAAAATGAAAATACACAATGGAATTAAAAATTAGCAGATTACAGAATTAAAACATTACAAATAAATTCAACAAATAATAACATCTCATTTAGACAAAACATTGTAAGAATGAAATTATATTACAATTATTTCTTTTAATATTTCTGTATATTAACTTATATATGTTACTTAATTTGTATATACATATCTATTCATAAAATATATTGAGTTAATGGTCCTCTGGTTAACATTAATGCATCGTAATCGATGTACATACGTTTTTTTAAACATAATTCGAATGAAAGTCTCAGCTCTAAATACTTATCCTTAGAAGAAAAGTAACTTTTGTAAGTCTTATGTATATTCTTTCAAAATAAATATTTATATGAATATATAGGGGTTATTATATGACGTTTTATGATAGAACATTATATATGATCGATTATATAATAGTAAGAATTGTGCAGTCAAGTTTTAAAAATATTTAATTTAAAACAAACAACATGAAATTCGGACTTGCCACTCCAATAGTTTAAATTGAAAGCGAGTGAAACATATTCACTTATATAATAGTATTATATACCGTTTTTATGTATGTAAATTTGATTAGTAGTTATTCAGTTAAGCATTATAAAAAAATATCTTCCATTTATTAGTACAGATGTGAAAAGCCGAGATGGCCCAGTGGAACGCGTGAATCTTACCGATGATCGTGGGTTCAAACCCGGACAAACACCACTGAATTTTCATATGCTTAATTTCTGTTTATAATTCATCTCGTGTTTGACGGTGAAGGAAAACACCTGCATTTGTCTAATTTCACTGAAATTCTGCCACATGGGTATTCCACTACAATAGAGCAGCGTGGTGGAACAAGCTCCAAACACTTGCCTCCAAAAAGGAGAGCAGGCCTTGGCCCAGCAGTGGGACATTCACAGGCTTTACTTCACTTTCAAAGATGTATGTAAATTTTTGAAACATTCACATGAAAATTATTTTTTACACTTCCAAAATTAATATTAAAACTAATTAATTAAATTTTAAATTGTTAATATAAAAATTGCAGCGTTATTTGATTCGTTCTCTCCCCAGAGCATTCTGTACAGCTGCGCAACGATATGTTGCGGTACTTCAGATATATTTTTAACAGCTATTAGTAATTATTTCATCACGTAATTTTTAATCTATAAAATTGTTGTCATTAATCATGCAACATCGGTGCAACAATGCGACACCAGCCTTGGGAACTAAAATGGTCAGTCCCTTGAGCTAGTCACATTGGCTCAATTCGAACCGGAATAAAATAATATAAGTAAGAGAGCTAGCCTGTAGAATATATGATGAGTAGGTGGTTGTCTAGACAGGCTTACACAAAACCCTGCCACCTAGTATACCAAGGGATAATGCCGCCTTACTATACAAACGTGTCTATCAAATTCAATAAATCCTTCCTGAGACACGGTATTCGTTTCTATAATAAGATTCCACAGTTACTTTAAGCTTAATCTATTTATAAATATGTTTAATAAAAAGTCATATTACTCAAAGCAAGATTATATAAACGATAAAAACTTAATTTCCAAGCAGGATATGCATAAATTTAATTGTATTTGATTGATTCAATTAAAAGGATAAAAAAAGAGTAGCTCACACTAAGTCTTGTGCCATTTCTTCTCGGTAGAATTAAGATTCTTAATCGTACTTTACGTTTAATTGTAACATGTTACAGTATTGAATCAAACGTGCAGTAAAGTAAAGGATTCAAAAGGGTCCTTATAAGCCTACTTGTACTAATAAAGTGTCCTTTGATTATTAATATAATCAATAATATATCAATAATAAATCATATAATTGCATAGGTCCTATGATCGATTATCAATTATAAAATAAGAAAAAATATTATACATAGTTAGGAGATTCCCTTACCCTACAACAGCGTTGTAAAAAAAAGATAGCATTGTAAATTTCAAAGAACCATTTCGTTGGTTGGATTGCTTACTGTCCGAAAGGTCAATAATTAATTATTGGCGCGACTGTTAAATGTGCTCGATTTTGTTATTTGGATTTTTAAATGTTATTTACAATTTACATAAATTTATATGATTTCGAGTTCTATTTTTATAAGAATTCGTGGTTTTTGAAAAATCGATTTCACTTTTCGACACTAAATATATTTAAAAACTCAGCGTGGTGATTATCTTTCTATTACAATAATAATTTAATTCTTCTTCAGGCGACATGGTTGAATAATATTTTTATGCAATATCATTTTCACTTATATAATAAATTCAAAAATTATTTTTGTTACGTTTCACGACTTAACTATTCAACCGATCATCATATAATGCATACACATAGGGTTATATAAAAGTACATAAAGTACATAATACTTCTCCCTCCCCCACGCGAATGAAGCCGTGAGCATAAACAAGTTTCTATTTCTTGTATTCAATACAGTCACTTGGCTTTATACCAAAAATCGTGGGTTAGAAAAAAGAAAATTTAAATTTGGAATTGCTATTCTCTGCTCCCGAACAAGTCTTATGCAAATTAAAATAATACAATGTTAATATTTCCAGCACAATATTTTTGAGATAAACGGATCTCAGTTTTAAACGTGTTTAACTCGCTCTTACAAATAACTTATCAATTAAACGCCATCGCTGTCAATGTATCATTATGAACAACAATTTTTACGATATTTTCTATATAACTAGGCAAAGAGCACGTTAAAATGTTTACAATCTCATTTTTATTCTATACTGCATGTACGTCCTACTACAGGACAGAAAATATCTGTCCTCTTGAGACAGCTGCTCCAACACGGATTGATGGTGGAATTCCATACGACTCATGCAGGTAACAACAAGATATTGTCCGTTACCACTTAATCGACTCGCAACCTTTTAATCGAAAAGAGAATAATTAGCCTTAGTGGGACAGGTACTAACTGTTACTTTACTTTTATCGTATTTCATTGTTTACAAAACTACAAATTAACTCGTAATTAAAAACAATACAAAGTTATATTCGTTAACGTCTTCAAAGCATCTTAATAACAACAAACATAATGACGTCAGAATTAATAAGACAGGAAGTTTATACCGTATAAAAAGTTAATTACTTGATGTTATCTGTCATGAATGTTATACCACAAATCAAAATGAAAGAAAAACAGCTTTAACATGTGAATATTACACATATATTGCGAATATACCACGTTTAATTATATTTATGCCTTATTAGTGTTTTAAACTATATTAAATACTAGCGGTTCACCCGCGGCTTTGCCCGCTACATAATCAAAAATAATAAAATATGTTAATTATGGTCTATTTAAGCTGTGAAAACAGTACATTTCAAGCAGATCAGACCAATTCTTAATACGAATGTTTCAACCCATTTCTCTCGTTTGGGGTTGAATTTTTAAAAATGACAAAATACGTATGCCTTTGTTTTTGCTCAGAAGCTTTAAAATTAAATTTCATGCTTCTTACTACTTACTTAATGACGGACCCGCCATACAAGCTTTAAGCCCAGTATTTTACCTTCTTGCGGGGTAGTTTTTAAGAACCCTGATATACGTATTTATTTATTTCTAAACAGAAGCTTGTATATAAAATTTCATGATTTTTACATGAAAAATGACGGACCCGCGATACAAACTTTCAACCCCCATTTCATCCTCTTGGGGGTTGTTTTTAAAAAACCCTTAAATAGTTATTTATTTAATTCCAACCAGAGGCTTGTATACAAAATTTCATGCTTCTTACATCAAAAATGACGAACTCCCCATATAAAGTTTCAACCCCTATTTCACCCTCTTAGGTGCGGAATTTTGGAAAATTCTGATTTGCATACTTATTTATTTCCAACCAGAAGCTTGTATACGAAATATCATGCTTCTAACTTTGAAAATGACGGATTTCCATACAACGGTTCATCCCTTATTTCACTTCCTTAGGGGTAGAATTTCCACGCACGCACGCACGCACGCACGCACGCACGCACACACGCACACACACACACACTGCTACTGGTAAAGAAATACGTAACTATTAACGATTTGAAATTAATTTTCATAAGATACCGTAGGGTTTACCGATCTTATATATGGCCTATCATTGCGTCATCAAAATTGGTCAAGCCGTTCTTGAGTTATAAGAAGACATAAAGACAGACAGACAGACAAAAATGAAAAAAATAGTATAATGTGAATCACTGCATCATAAAACGATTGCTGCTTAGTTTGGGATCAGATGGCCTTGTGAGAATAATGTCCGAGGATATTATTATCCTACGATATTATCTCTTATATCATGTCATCTAATGACGACATCAACATCTTTTTAATAACAAAACAAATGTTAAACTAAAGATCTCATAAATCGATCTCATAGTATATAATAAGTAATATACTTGTTTTAATTTGTTATTTAATAATATAATTATAATTCTGTTACTTTTTTATGATTTAATTTCGTTGTATTAATAGCTAAGATTTGATTTTTAAATTTTTATATAGGTTATTTTGGTTTATATCATTTTTGTTTTTACGGTAAGTATTGTTCACACTTTTAAAGACGTATCACTTCGTTAGAGTATCTTGTCTTCGTCTTAAATGCTTAGTGTTAATTTGATAGTGTAACTATCTCAATAAAAATATAAATAACGAATGCGCCACCAATTTTTATAACTAACATATCATATCCCTTGTGCCTGTAGACTGGATCACTCACCTTTCAAACTGTAAATTAATGTAATAATATTAAAGCCGAGATGACCCAGTGGTAAAAACGCGTGAATCTTAACCGATGATCGTGGGTTCAAACCCGGGCAAGCACCATTGAATTTCATGTGCTTAATTTGTGATTATAATTCATCTCATGCTTAACGGTGAAAAAAAACATCGTGAGGAAACCTGCATGTGCCAAATTTCACTGAAATTCTGTCACATGTGTATTCCATCAACCCGCATTGGAGCAGCGTGGTGGAATAAGCTCCAAACCTTCTCCACAAAAAGGGTAGAAGAGGCTTTAGCCCAGCAGTGGGACATTCACAGGCTGTTACTGCTACTGCTACTGCAGGTATTAAAGGATTTTTGGAAATTTCAACCATAAATGACGATAAGGACGACATTGTTTTTTACTTAAACGAAGTCGAGACCAACTAGTTTCTTATATACAAAACGCAATTTACGTTTACATAATTACGTAGTCGCTCTCATAGTTTGCATTGTGTTTTATTGTATCCGCGCGGTCACTGCACTAAACAATATAACGAAAAGAGATAAACTTATGTAATTATGTTTTACACAACAATAAAACTGTACATAACATGCACATAAGAACGTTATTTAAATATCTAACAAATCATGTAATATAACGGTTTCTGTTCTGATGAGCCAATGGCTCAGTAGGTAAGACTTGGGGATGTTAATTGAATTACGCGAGTTCAAATCCGGATTACCAAATCTTTATCTAAATACATTTGAATTCAGAAATTAACATCATAGTCGTGGCGGTAAAATTGTCGACGTTGTTTTTTTAGATTGCTCAATACAACAGTATATGACTGGCTGTATGAAGTCAGTACACAATGAAATAAGAATTTCTCTTTAATTTTATGTAATTTTTTTTATATTTTTTTTTTGTTTCAAGTATTATGACCGCCTGTGTCAACTTCTGTGTCCTATCAAAACCATCATATTAACATATCTATGTTACTTTCATGAATAAAATTGACTTCTCGTTTTCTTTCCGTTTCTTCCCGATCGAATCTACATTCTTCACCGGTGGCTTTGCATTTTATATAATCATCATAGATATACCATTTTATATATTATTATATGATGTTAGGCATTTTCAAAGAGCAGAACCCTATGTGTTACGTAGCACCGAGTTGAAATTAATCTTGAATAGAATGTCAAACTGTCATTGAACTTAGGACGTACATGTTCTTTGGACGGCATCTGAGAATACACAGCTGCAGTATTCTATAAGAACGGAACTACAGAACACAAGTGATAAATGACAGAAAGTGACGACAATGTTTTTAATAACTATAACATTTTAATGATACGCGCATCAAAATTGAATATCACGGAGAGTGGATTTTGAACGTTTTACAAATGGATACGAATCGATTAAATATAAGAATACACATAAAAATATCGAAGATTAAGAAATGAGGAAAAGGTTTGGAGCTTAATCCACCATGCTTTGTAGATTTTGACGTACATTTTGATAAATAAACACAATTATTATTTATATATTATCATTAATATATATAGTTATCATTTATAGATTAAATGATTAAAGGTAACCATATGCACAGCATAATGTAACCTAAAATATTACTTAACCAGATGAAATTTTTCTTTTATAATATGGCATATAAAATGTCAAAATATAATGATCACCTCGATGGCTAGAACAAGTTAATCTTAACCGAAGATTGGGAGTTGAAACCATATCAAGCACCACCGAGTTTTCATGTTCTAAAATGTATGGGAAATAACATTTTATATCTTATGTGTGTTTTTATTATGGCCAGAAATTGATTGATTTTATTACAATAGATGACTGACTGAAGACGACAGACAGACAGAAATAGGCATCTCCCTTCGAGATGACTTGGACACTATTACACTCGGTGGTAGAGCTTTGTGCAAACTCGTCTAGGTAGGTACCATCCACTCATCAAATGATCTACCACAAAGCAGCAGTACTTGGTATTATTGTGTTCCGGTTTTAAGGGTGAATGAGCCAGTGTAATTTTTTTTTTTTTTTTTTTTTTTTTTATTGTATAGGTTGGCGGGCGAGCATATGGGCCACCTGATGGTAAGTGGTCACCAACGCCCATAGACAATGGCGTTGTAAGAAATGTTAACCATCACTTACATTGCCAATGCGCCACCAACCTTGGAAACTAAGATGTTATGTCCCTTGTGCCTGTAATTACACTGGCTCACTCACCCTTCAAACCGGAACACAACAATACAAAGTACTGCTGTTTTGCGGTAGAATATCTGATGAGTGGGTGGTACCTACCCAGACAAGCTTGCACAAAGCTCTACCACCGAGTAATTACAGGCACAAGGGACATAACATCTTAGTTCTCAAGGTTGATGGCGCATTAACGATGTTTTTTTTTAAG
This sequence comes from Nymphalis polychloros, assembly GCA_905220585.2. NCBI lineage: Eukaryota > Metazoa > Arthropoda > Insecta > Lepidoptera > Nymphalidae > Nymphalis > Nymphalis polychloros. The sequence goes on along the minus strand of HG992264.1, from coordinate 1,168,737 downwards.
AAATGTACAAAGCCACTGTCTAAGGGCGTTGGTGACACCTTAGCATCAGGTGGCCCATACGCTTGTCCGCCTTCCTATACTTTAAAAAAGGCATTAACCCAGCAATAAGACATTTACAGATGTTTTTTTTAGTAAATATGAAATTGAATCCTTGAATACGACTGTGATGAAACGACTACTGTAAACTTGGAACCAGTATATATATAGTATGTAAATAATAAATGAATTTAGCGAAGTCTTTCTTTACCATTAATAGTAAAATTTAAATATTCTTACGTTCGTTTATTGGATCTGATAATTCGGATTCCGTCCTGTCCGATAACCACATTGTAGACATTTTAGATAGACTCAAGGCTATTTTTAACCGACTTAAATAAGAAGGACGGTATCAATTCAACTGTTTTTCTGTTACGTAATGATTGTGAAACGACTATGATGGTTATTTTTATTTAGTAGGGTTATCTACTGGTCTAACTAAATTTAATATAGAATCTGTAACTGTGAATAACTCTTGGTTTTGGTAAGTAATAAGATAACTATATATTTTTTATTTATAAATTATATTTATTTAAATTATAAATATATAAATATGGCGGTAAAGTCAAGATACCTGTATGTTTCGAAATTTTACTACATACTGTTATAAGGAGAGAGGAGACCTTACTTACTGTTTGTTACTTATAAACACTTACTCTGAATCTAGTAGTAAAAATGCGTATATTTGTGAGTGAGTTTTAGACATCGCATTTATCTCCGGCTTCCTTTATGTAGCCTTGCGCCAACCTTTTGACTATTTTGTACGATGTCTGTCTTTAAATTAATAATGGGATAGATTGGGATTATTTTATGTAACAACCCTTTGGGTACAGACATCATAGAAAAAAATACACACACAGATAATATAGAAATAAATTTAAATAGAAAAAAAAAAGAATATAAACTGATATTTGTCAAAAATCTGGTCCATTTTAACAAATTAAAAATACCAATATAAAAATATGACTCTCGCTTGAATATCTTTAAGCTGTTATATATTGTATTTCTGTCTTCTAATTTGTCGTGATTTCGGACTATTGCAATTACAATTGCAACAGAATTTACATTTCTTACAGTTCCAATAACGTCATCATCATATGCGCTATCTTGGCCTTTTTGTCATTGGCTCGTCTATGTTATTGAATATCGAATAAAAAAGATAAGTTTCGCTTTTTCGAAAGCCGATTAAAAATAAATCGAAAATTTTCCCAGAAAAGTAATCAATCTTGGCCAACCCAGCGAGCCATAGTCATGCAAATTAGGTAAATCTAGTCAGCGTGTAACGAAAGACGCAGGCACTCGATTTCGGCGTTGAAAACAAAAAGAATTTCGCTCAGACGATTTTATGTACACACGATTTTTAACGCTATACTTTTTCTAATAGGCGGTAAAATTGCTTGAAATTTTAACCGAACATACTACATTTCGGTTTGGTATTCGATAACTTAATGCAAATAAGTTGGAATTGCTCGACGGACTTATGTAAGACGGTAAATCGGTGTTTAGGAAAACGATCTTGCGAATTTGATCTGGTATTTTTAAAGTTTGTGTAACACTTATTTGAGAACTAGGTACGTAGTGCGGTTTAAGACAAATGCTGTAATCATATTTTCTTCTCAGTACTTCCATGCCATTTGCCAAGATCTATTTGAATTCTAACCTAAATACGCGGTATATAAAGAGGTCACCTCTGACCTTCTTAACTCTATGGACATATCAATAAAGTATTAAGATGTTCTTTCTCAGTGTGAAGTAATAGTTGGACAAAATCACATTTTTATCAACCCGAATCAATTTTCACGTTGAATTTCGTTCGTGGACATCTAAGAAAAATATTAAACAGTAAGTTATACAATAAAAAAAACAACAAATAAAATTAAAATTAACAAATTTAATTGTAAAACACTGACATGATCCAAATAGGTAACATCTACGATTAACATATATACATACTTGATATTTATGAATTTATTTTATTAGACAATTAATTTAAATGGATGAATTATTATTATTTAATTTATTAATTACCTGAAATTAATAATTGATTAATTATATTGATTATTATATAAAGATCAACTGACTGTATTCGTATTATTTTAATAAACGCGTGCATATGTTTAGGAATGTAATTTTGCTTAAAATTGTAAAATTCTGGGTGTGTAATTTTTTTTTATTTTTTTTTTTTTATTGTGTATAGCGGGCGAGCATATGGGCCACCTGATGGTGAGTGGTCACCAACGCCCATAGACAATGGCATTGTAAGAAATGTTAGCCATCGCTTACATTGCCAATCTGATGAGTGGGTGGTACCTACCCAGACGAGCTTGCACAAAGCTCTACCACCGAGTAAATATAAATATATAAATAAATAAATTAATTATTACATCTATATACAAATAAATAAATAAATTATTACCCACTAAACATTGATAATTCAGGGTACCACCTTTGATTGCCGCTGACAATGACAAGATAAATAATAATAATTATGTAATAAGCAGTAGGTTTCTATTAAGTTAAGCCTGTAAATTGACGATACAAGAGTCTACGAAGACCTTCTCGAGAGGATCGAATTGTCCTTTATCCATTAATATGCCGAAATTTTATTTCCTCAGTAACTCAGTAACAGCCTGTGAATATCCCACTGCTGGGCTAAGGCCTCCTCTCCTCTTTTGAGGAGAAGGTTAGAGCTTATTCCACCACGCTGCTCCAATGCGGGTTGGTGGAATACACATGTGGCAGAATTTCAGTGAAATTAGACACATGCAGGTTTCCTCACGATGTTTTCCTTCCTTGAGATTCACGCGTTCTTACCACTGGGCCATCTCGGCTTTACGAATTTTTAGTACTCGTATTTATCGATTTAGTACTTTTATATAGTACTAATTAATAAATACAGGCCTGAATAAAAGTTAGCTAACTGTAATCTGTTGCATCGGATAGTTTGACAGCTCTAAGTAACTTCGACCCACTTATAGTTTTGCTTGGTAGTGTTCATGTCAAATATAGGACACTGTTGAAAAATTGTAATTCAAGGAAGCACTTAAATATCAAATAACGGTCTTATTCATTTTGAATTTGCAAGTAATGCAAAATCAGATGTTATAAAAGAGGAATTTAGTGACATACACACGTACAGAAGAATTGTATTTATATAAAGAGTATTTTAATTAATTAATATAAAATGTATTTAAACTTTACCTACATTAGTCAGGCTTATTTAATTAAAGTAATAATATTTAAGGCTCATATGTAACACCGTTTGGGACACAATAAACACAATCCTAATCCTTATATCCACTAGAAAAGGAGAGCAGAAGTTAAAGCCGGTAAAGCTAAAACCCGACCGCAATAAAGACCCTTTAAAATATGAACTTTGTATTTTTTAGATGAAGCAGCACCGTCGGGACTAAGAAAATACTTCTTGAGATGTTTTTAGCTTAAACCGCAATTGATTTCAAACTAAAAATAAGATAAAAAACATCTTGGCAATCTTGACGACTGACAAAGTAATTTTTTTATACCATATATAAGCTGACGACCATATGGGCCACCTGATGGTAAGTGGTCACCAACGCCCATAGAAATTGGCTTTGTAAGAGATGTTAACCATCACTTACATCGCCAATGCGCCACCAACCTTGGGAACTAAGATGTCATGTATGATGGCTCACTCACCCTTCAAACCCGAACACAACAATACCAAGTACTGCTGTTTTACGGTAGAATATCAGATGAGTGGATGGTACCTACCCAGCTTGCACAAAGCACTACCACCAAGTATATTATATATAATGAACATTACTCAATACAAGATAAAATATATTGATAGATACTCGGCGGTAGAGCTTTGTGCACAAGGGACATAACATGTTAGTTCTCAAGGTTGGTGGCGCATTGGTGATATAAGCGATGGTTAACATTTCTTACAATGCCTTTGTCTATGGGCGTTGGTGACCACTTACAATCAGGTGGCACATATGCTCGCCCACCTACCAATACAATATTTAAAAAAAGATTATGAAAAAGCGTAGATCTGAATTTTTTTCGATTTTCAGTCACTATTTTACTAACATTTTATTTTACTTGATTATTAATATACTTAATTATATACTACAAATATATAATACATAATATATATTGTACAACCGACGGACATAAGCTATGTAGCCATCTCTTCCAGACAACCCAATTTGGGAGAGATTATATACAAATAACACACTAATACTTAATAAATATAAAGAAAAAAATATGAAATTTACTATTATATATTATATACTAATAAATATTTTAAAATAATAAAATATTACCATACAATGAAACGTCTTAATTATTACGTATGTTGTTTAAGTGGTGTTGGTGGCATTCTAAGTCGGTGGTAGTGGTGGTGTTAGTGATGACTGCCTCGTTGGTCTAGTGGCTAGATATCAGGCCGCAGACCCAGTGGTCCTGGGTTCAATTCCCAGGTCGGGCCAGTAAATAGTTATTGTCAGAAAATTCTCAGTAGCAGGCCGGAGTCTGGAAGGTAGAAGTGTGTACACTCCCGTGCCTCGGAAAGCACGTAAAGCCGTTGGTCCTGCGCCTGAACTCTTTCCGGTCGTGTCGGATTGCAGTCCCATCGGATTATGAGAGCTAAGGAAGAGAGTGCACCTGTGTTTGCGCACACACTTGTGCACTATAATATAAAGAGATTGGCCGCCATGACTGAAATCGGTCAGGAGGACATTATTAATTATATACAACCATTAATATGTAAAGTCATAACGAATATTCCAAGCATACCGCACCATCTTCGCGTTCGTATCAAGCTCACTTTGTATTGATTGTACAAAGCTGTTGCTATAGAAAATTATCCGTTGTTATTTGTCTGCGGTGAGTGTCTCGTAGAAACACTTACTATTCATTAACAGCATTTCCATCCAATCAACTACAAGTTCATACTTTTGATAAATTTAATGTTGCATTAGAGACTAATGAGATTACAGAATTATATCAATTTTGAGTATAATATTTTCTAGAAAGCAAAAAATGTCAACACACTGTTTACTTCCCCATTGAAAGGACTTAGCACTTAAATTAAAACCTAATTTTCATTTTAGGTCTTAATATGTATTTAAATTCATTGACAATTATTTTATTTATTTAACTTATTTTTAATTTATTGACAAAAAAACTTTATTTAAAACTTTTATCTTATTGTCTCATTTTTATTAACTTAAGGGAGACTTTGTCCTTAGAGTGCCATATTTCAGGTGTTTACATTTTTTTTTAAAGGAAACGAGTAAATCTTTTTGAGTGTGGTTTTTTTCTTGCTTTTATACATGACATACAGAACGTTAAAAAAAAAGAACCAAAGTTGCGGCCTTTGCAGCTCCGCGAAAACAAGTCCTCAAATCGCGATAGGTATACGGCTGACATCACTGCCCCCTCTTTGTTGATCTGAAACACAAATTCAAAGCATATTATCAATGTGTGACCCTTTGGCCATGGAATGACGGATGGGTTATGCGTTTAGTAAAATTTTCGAAAAATGGCGGCAATAAAAAAAGAATATCGAATTTTCGCGTTTTTTTTTTCGCATAAAAAGATAAATAATAAGTGCAAAAATGTATCTATCCAAAAAGCGATCCGTCATTCCGTGAAGACATATTTTCTGAGTATGCTCTCCAAATTTCAGGTCGATATGTTAATTACCGCGGTCAGGAGAATGTCAGCCATTTTAAAAAACGTGTTTTCTAGAAAAATGCTTTTAAAGTTTTGTAATGTGTTTACACAAATGTGTTTATAATTACCACTAATCGGCAATGCCTGGTCCATGGAGGCATCCCTTCTCTTCTTCTAGCTGCTCATATTGAGCCGCTAACATCTCCCGCTGCTCAATCCGGGCCTTTTTTGCTGCGTCGGTCACCTGCCTCTCCGTGCGCTCGATCCTTGCTTTGTCCCGTGAATGGACCCAGCTCTCGGCGAATGTGCCAATCCGGAAACCCATGAGATCCATGGCAATTAATAACGATTCCTCACCTTCGTTGAAGATAATCACTGCTAATTCCGTGGCAATATTGACCACATCTGTGCCGGAATGAAGATCTTTGGGCGCACGCATCTATCACGCAAATCGTTCGACGACAAGTCTTTGTAAATTGGCTCGATGGCTTTCAGAACAGTGTCACTAAGAGGAGATTTGTGCAAGGCAAAGTATCTGACGCTTCAGCTTTATGCCACGTACACCAGCTGTTTTCTCCTGGTGGACACTTCCATGCTGGGGTTTTTTATCCGTGGAGCTCTTGTGGTAATACGTGGCCCATATCGCGTCCTTCATGGCTTGCACAGAATGTGAATTTTGTCTGATAGCAAGGCCATAGTATTTAGTGAGTTCTCCGATCGCTTTATCTGTGAGTTTGCCTGCCCCTCTTCCTCCGAGTCCCCTGGTTCCTTTTTTCATATTTCTCAATCTCCTTCCCATTCTTTTTTCGACGTGACCAACACATTATTTTTTTTTTGTACGGTAATGTCAGAGCGCGTTGACGGTCAGAGCGCGCTGACGGTATCAACTTTACATACAACGCATTTAAAATATCGTAAACGTTCGAAATCCGGAAAACGCTTCGACAGATTTATTTCTACTTACAAGTAGATTGAAAATCCGTAATAAAAAAAAATGATTTTTTGAAAATTTCTAGGACAAAGTCTCCCTTAATATTTTTTTTATTTTATAAACTATATTTTTTATAATTATTAGTTTTTACAATGTTGATTTTTATTTCAATTCTAGAATACCTGTATAAGGTAGGCGTTGACAAATAAATAATCTTCAAGTTCAAAGTATAGCCTTAATAAGATAAGCAAGTATTACAGTGTTATCTTATAAACTAAATACTCTATTATATGTAAATAATAATCTTATAGCGCATCATTTCCGTTTGCAAGTAATTCATATTTAAAACATTAATCGTGTTTAATCTAAAAATACAATCTATGAAATTGGACCGCTCTCAAGCTTTCAAACTTTTAGGAACCCCTAATCCTTTTAGACGTATGATAATTTAGAGCGGCAATTGTTATGTTGACGGTACATACTTGTATTTGTTGCATAATTTTTTTTGTAGGGTAAATGTAAGAAAATATTTTGTTATCAATTAATGTTAATAAAAAATAATATTCGATTTACTTTTCAGCTTACTCAACTTACATGTTTTACTCTTGGAAATGAAATGTAAATATTGTATGGAAATTATTTTTATACCGGGAAATGAATAAAATTTCTTGGAAATTATTCAATTCGATATTCACACGTTACGCTGTTAATTGATAAAATTATAAGTGTTAAAATGGCCAGTATTTCTTTAACGACAGTCCATTAATTGTCCACTTATATATCCGCTTAAATGGAGCTGCACTACTACTAGGCCACTCCGGCCCACATAAGTAATGTACTCCATATGGAGGGACACCTTTACGTCATGTTATGTACCGATTGTTTTCGATGCTAGTTTTGTTTTTCAACTAAATTGGACTTCGTTCAATATTTTAACGAAGGGTATTCCAATGCTCTTGATCGGGGTTAGATGAGGATAAAAGATAACATGATACATATATCAAACCCCTGTTTGAAATTCACCGATCATCAGAAATATATAGGTTAATTATTCTTTAAGGATTCATAGTAGTAAATAAACGATTTTCGTATTGTACTTAAAAAAAACCAATAAGGGTTTTTCACCTTTGTTCTTTTTTAAATTATAAAGGCTTAGTCAGAACTGGTGCTATTGGATTTGTTCTTTGAGAAACTTTTCTGTTGACGGACAGGCTTACAGTTTCAATCCTTCCGAGTTCCGGTTTAGATCGAAACTAATATGTGTACCGCCAAACAGAATTGTTAGATATACTTAGTACTCTTGTGTTCCTATTAGAAGGGTGGTAGATTTATGACAATCAATAAGCAAGTGTAACACTTGTACATTGAATAAAGATTTATGATTATTTTTTTTAGATAATCTAAAAAAGAACGCATTATTTAACTCGGTGGTAGAGCTTTGTGCAAGCTCGTCTGGGTAGGTACCACCCACTCATCAGATATTTTACCGCAAAACAGCAGTACTTTGTATTGTTGTGTTCCGGTTTGAAGGGTGAGTGAGCCAGTGTAATTACAGGCACAAGGGACATAACATCTTAGTTCCCAAGGTTGGTGGCGCATTGGCAATGTAAGTGATGGTTAACATTTCTTACAATGCCATTATCTATGGGCGTTGGTGACCACTTACCATCAGGTGGCCCAAATGTTCGTCCGCCAACCTAAACAATAATAAAAAAAGCTATTGTAAATGCAAGGATAACCATAAAATCTCTGTTCCCAAGATTGGAGGCGCATTAATTATGTAATGGACAGTTAATATTTTTTTACACTTCCATCATGTGACCCATTTGTCAGTCTGCTAAAAGACATGAAATAAAAAAAAAAATCACACATAGTAACTCATTACATCATACATTCTGTCAGGTTACACGTTCCCAAACTAATTTCTACAGTGATGTCATAATAGTAACATACATTACATTTATATTTTATTGTTCGTTTCTGTTACAATGTATAAACAACACACTACAATCGTTATCTATTATATGACTTGTTTAAGTTACAACGCAATCACATTCGAGTTTAACGATTGGTTAAATATTTATTTTGAAAAATAAAACACGGTTATAGTATTATCGTTGATACTGAGATTTTTATGACTCAAATACTTTTTACTGGCCCGATTCGGTGTTCGAAATCAGAACCCCGGGATCGTCAGCCTTATATCCACTAGACTAGACGTATCATATTATGATTCACATTTTTTCATCTTAAATGTTATCCGAAACATTTACTATCTTTTTATCTTATACTAGCGTTTTGCCTGCGGTTTCAATCGTGTAGTTACCGTTATCGTAGGAATACGGGGACAAAATTTACTCTATGTTACTCGCTGATAGCTTTCTATTGGTGAAAGAATTTTTGAAATCGGCTTAGTCATTCGGGCGTAAACGCGTAACAAACAAATAAAGTCATATTCGCTTTTATAATATTAGTTAGTTGAATATTTACATGGGGCAGGTACGACAATTCCTAAAAGGTTATTATAACTATAAGCAATAACTTTATTTTTATTATATGGACATATCCAATAGAAATCGTGTCACTTAAAAAACACAGTACGTATTAATACGCGTTTGCGCAAGGGACACAAGCTCCCCGTTCCAAACCCAGAGCACTAATGGATTGGTTTGGCGCTGCGGGTTAGGAAGCAAGAAAAATGGTGCTACACGTGTTTTTAAGAGTAAATCATATTCTACCTACACATATACATATAACGTCCTCCAGACCAATTTCGGCCACGGCGGCCAATCTCAAGAGAGATTAGCCAACTGCGCAGGAGATATTATAGTGCACAAGTGTGTGCGCAAACACAGGTGCACCCTCTTTTCCTTAGCTCTCATAATCCGATGGGACGGCAATCCGACACGACCGGAAAGAGTTCAGGCGCAGGACCAACGGCTTAACGTGCTTTCCGAGGCACGGGAGTGTACACACTTCCAACTTCCAGACCCCGGGCTGCTACTGAAAATTTTCTGACAGAAAAACCCAATAACTATTTATTGGCCCGACCTGGGAATTGAACCCGGATCCACCGGGTCTGCCGCCTTATATCTAGCCACTAGACCAACGAGGCATACGCCAATGAAAAAGTATATATATACAATAAATACTTATTCATTGGCGTATGTAAAATATACATAATAAAAATTGCTGTATTTATTTCAAGGTAACTTTATTGTTTTTTTTTAATCGTGGTTTCACAACATGTAGGCATCAGTATATAACCCGATCTTTATTATACATATTATATTGATATTTGATTGAATGATGGATTTAAACGATTTAATTGTAGTCAATCAACTAATAAAATGAAAACAACTTGAACCATCTTTCAATCTTGAAGCAACACACTCATAAAAAAGTCATTCTCATTCAAGATTTTTTTTTTTTTTTATTATATAGGTTGGCGGACGAGCATGTGGGCCACCTGATGGTAAGTGGTCACCAATGCCCATAGACAATGGCATTGTAAGAAATGTTAACCATCACTTACATTGCCAATGCGCCACCAACCTTGGGAACTAAGATGTTATGTCCCTTGTGCCTGTAATTACACTGGCTCACTCACCCTTAAAACCGGAACACAACAATACAAAGTACTGCTGTTTTGCGGTAGAATATCTGATGAGTGGGTGGTACCTACCCAGACGAGCTTGCACAAAGCTCTACCACCGAGTATTTTGTTGATTCAATTTCAAATAAAATCCAACCATATAAGCAATATGGTAATTATGTAAAAAAAAAAATAATTACAATAAAAAAACACCACGGTTAATTTCATCTCACTACAGTACTTACGATTTATACAGCGTGTTGCTGAAAATTTCTGATTCTGTCATTTACATCCATCAGATGGGACCGCTCTGAGAGCTTTCAGACTTTTACGAACCCCTGATCCTTTTAGGCGTATGATAATTCAGAGCACTATCTGTTATGTTGATGGTACACACTTGTATTTTTTACCTTATGTGTTTTAAGGTAAAACAAAAAAAAAAAATCTGTTGTTAATTTAATGTTGATAAAAAAATCTTGGTTATTTACTACGTTACTATTGATAACGTTATTAATTCATATTTGTTTTCATCTCTTCTTGTCTTCTCTGTTTTGCCACTTAATATTTTAACAGACATAAAGTATCAAATAAATAATATAAAAAAACAGAATATTTTATTGAAAGAACCTTCCATAAAATAATATAGTAATTTAAAATATATATTTTTATTTTATAGGTAGGCGAACGAGCTTATGTCCACCTGATGGTAAGTGGTCACCCATAGACAATAGCATTTAAAGAAATGTTAGTTATCGCTTACATCGCCAATGCGCCACCAACCTTGGGAACTACGAGCCAGACGAGCTTGCACAAAGTCCTACCACCAAGTGAAGCATGTCATGCAGCAAAATAAATATTTCATTTAAAAGTTTTTAAATTTATACCTTAATTAAATTTTAAAACCGCTCTTTTCATCACAATGGCCGTATTTGTACCGGATGCATTTATAAAAGTAGTAAATCCCAGTGAAAGTAATTTTGATACTCAGATTTAAACAAGTCGTTAGAACTTGTCAGCTGAATTCAAACATAATATTCTAAGTACATTTTGCTGTGAAGTTTAAGCTGAGCTGAGTTGATTTAGTTAGATGGATTTTAGCTCAGTTGGACAGTAAGTTGAAGAAAATTATATTTACTCTCTGAGATCGACTAATATACAGTGCAAATACTAAGAGCTTTAATGTAACTTGTCTTAATATTTCCTATTAGAGTCACTAGAGTGCTGTTAATATATATATTTTAATAAAATTTCAAATACAAATTAAGCACATGAAAATTCAATGATGCTGGCTGAGGTTTTTAACCTACGATTTTCGGTTAAGATTCACACGTTCTAACCACTAGGCTATATCCATATCATATAGCAAGAAAATAGTATATAACCATAATTATATAGCAAGTGTACATACAAATTATAATATTACATTAATTCACATGAAATAGATCTCGAATCACTCGAGTATTTTCTTGATATTCATTAAAATATCAAATGCACTTGACAGAATAAACCTTGTTCGTTTTATTAAATCGATAACCGCAAAGACCACTTGACCTTTAATTAATAATTCTACATGCTACCGATGTTACTGTCTTATATGATCAACACCTGTCCTAACAAATGTTGTATTTGTTGTTATATTACAAGATTTCATTATGTTTGAATGAATGAATGAATGGATTGAACAGTAGGTATAGTTGGTGTATGTTAATTATTTTGTGTTTTTAAATATAATCGAAATTCAAAAATTGAGGAGTTATTTGTATTCTGAGGAAGTTATCACGAAAAAAGAATAATTTTCTGAATTAAGAATAAAAGTATTTATTATTGGTCTTCTAATGAATAGTCAACCAAGATTGACATTTTATTTTAATACATGAACTTAATAATGTTCGGAGGATAGCCGTGCAAGAATCTATCTTACCCTATCTTATGCTATCTTACCCTACCAATTGATTATTTTATTCATGTTAGTAAATTTTATTTTTTATAGAACACAAACTGAATGAAATATTAATTGAATTTTATTTTAAGCAGTTTTGTAAAACAATATTGTGTTGTTGGAACGAGAGACGGACTGAATGCCTGGAGGCTGCATTTATCAGACAACCTTTAGGCAAACCAACAAAACATGAAGGCGGCCATTACCACGACCATAATTTTTAACATAATTAAAACGAATTATATATAATATCTTTAACGTAACTAACGGCTGATAATCAACCAATCAAAGTCGATGTTTCGATAGAAATGTCAACGTAAGAATTAACTATCCCTTTAGAATCATCGACATCCTATTTAATTCATGGCACGGAAACTCAATTTCCCTAAAACATTCTTACCAACCGAAACTAATGCAATCCCTTTTAGTATTCAGCAAAGTACCTCCCATTAAGTGTGTCAGGATGAATTGACATGAGAAAAAGGGGAAAAAAATCCCTTTTAGACTCCATTCCTGTACATCGAAGTCTACAAATAGAAAAAAAAAGTCTGACCCATTTATTGGCTGGTGTTGCAATAGACTTTCTGTCTTCCACTGGAGAATATGTAAAGAGCCAGTTTGGAGTACTTGCCTCTTTGAAGGCACTGAAATCAAAAAAGGCTTTATTGTTTCGCAGTAAATATTGACAGTGAAAGATAGAGATAAAATGGAATATTCGTATCAGATTGATATTCGAAAAAAGAATTGGACATTATACTAATAAATTTATTTTTAATTAATCACTATGTAAATAATATCGGCAAAGGCCTCCAAGCTGTTCTTTTGCAGCCACATCAACTTATCCTTAAAGAAAGAAAATATTATATTTAAGTTCTAAGTTAAGATTAGTTGTACCAAATTGTAATTTTTTTTTATCATATTACTTTGAAAAATGCTTTCCTTTACTGCTACGCATGAGATAAGAATTATAAATGTTATTTAGCTTCCGGTATTTTGTTAATATGCGTATTTAAGAATAAATTGTTGTATAATGCATGTCGCAATATGAATGAAGTTAAGCTATTGATGTTTCGTAGTTCAGGAAATATAGACTTGCTAAATATTATTATTTTTTATAGGATAGGTAGGCGGACGAGCAGGCACCTTGATGGTAAGTGGTCATCAACGCCCATAGACATTGGCAGTGTAACCTTGTGTAACCTTGGGAACTAAGAAGTTATGTCCCTTGTGCCTGTAACTACAGTGGATCACTCGCCTTTTAAACAGAAACACAACAATACCAAGAACTGCTGTTTTGCGGTAGAATATCTGATGAGTGGATGGTACCTACCCCAGACTAGCTTGCACAAAGCTTTACCACCAAGTAAATGTTACGAACTCTGAACTCATAATTTTTATTTAAGATTCACGTCTTCTATCAACTGATCTCCATCTCCTCTGATCTGTCATCTAATTATAGTAAATCATAAAATCTATAATATTATAAAACGCTAGTCCACCTACCCGCTTCGTTGAGTCTGATAACTTAATTAATAAGTTTATTTTAGTATTTTAAATCAATTAACTTCTAAATCGCAAAGATAAAAGCATTATTTCTTTGAATCACAATTTCTATGACCTTTAATTATATAATATGTATGACTAGAAAGCTTATATATAGTTACAGATTTTAATATACGTAATAAAAATAGATGTTGATATTAAGATGACTACTCTTAAAAAATATTTTAGTAATATTAGACCACGAAATATGTAAAAACGGACAAGCGCTTACACATATTTGTACCGTATATGGAATATCATTGTTGTAAGTATACACATATAAACATACACACACACAGTCATAACACAATATAACATAAATCATTTGAATTATAATAAATAGAGCCGTGGTATAGCTATTTAGGCAAAAGTATGTTTTGTGTTAGTCTAACATTTATAAACAATCTCGCGAAAGTAACGTTTTTTTTTTAAATTCATTTTGTTGTTTTATCATGAAGTTATAATTAGAGAATAAGGCTTCAGTTCTATATCTCATAAATTGGACATTATTCTAGGATAAAAAGTAGCTTGGATCAATCTCTGGTCCGTGATCTATTTCCATGCAAAACATCACGTTTATCTTTTTCTACAGAACGAGCCTTATAATGTTACTCAGGTCACATGGTCATTGAACTGTCATTAAAAAGTTTAATGATTTATATGATTAATGTAAAGGAAATGATAAACTTAAACACACCAACTGGGTAGATACTGGGTGATACAAATTAAAATATATTTTCTTAATACTAGATTTTGCCCGTGACTTCGCCCGCGTGTAAAGTCGTGAAATCATTATAGAAAGACAGACAGAATTACTTTCGCATTTATAATAATAATATACGCAGAAAACTCATTAATAAACTAAGAAAAATACATCACTGATTCGGAATGAGACGCAGAAGATTTGACTAATTAGTCATAAGACCCGTTGGACAATCCAACCACTGGAACCAATTTTCTTGTTTGTTTGTCTTAATAATTATGTATCAACAAAGAAAATATCCAGATCTACCAACCGACGCTGAAATTTTGCTGGTAACAAGGTATATTCATTAGTTTCGCTACCGCCAAACAGCAATAGTTTTTATTTCTGTGTGTCGGTATGACTAGCTAGAAAGCCAGTCCAATAGCAAGTATAAATTATATTAAACGGCCTTATTTACAGATGTTCCTTAGCAGCTGTATAGTTAAACATCAATTTATCTCTTTCTATCATTATTGATTTGACATTCGAAAGAAAAAGACGCAGCATTGTTTAACTGATCGCTAAACAATGTTTACAAGTAAGGCCGCTAGTCCCTTAAAGTCTGATTAAAAGAAAAAAACTCATACCAAGCATCGAAATGCAAAAATGTTTAATCCCGGAAATGGTTGTTTTCCCCGAGATTGTGAAAAAATCTTCATTTAAATATCCAATGTTTTAGCGATGGAAGTTGAGATTACATCGTATTATATTGTTTCTTATTAAAAATATAATTTAACTTATTGCAGTACTGCAGGCTACCATTGGTCTACTGGTTAGTTTATAAGGCTGCATATCCTGAGGCTTCAAACTACAGATCAGACCATTAAAAGTTATTTTGTAATTCTGTTGATTAATTCTCAATAGACAAATAGGCCACGGTAAGAAATATTAACATTTCCTCGTTTCACTCAAATTTTCCATAAAGACATTACATTTCAAATTGATATTAAAATTGTACTCATTCATACACACGAAGAAGTTTTACTTCAAAACATTTATTTTGTTAAGTGGAATCCGACAGTAAAAAAAATGTAAATATTATGTTTACGTTCCATTTTATATTATTTTAAATTTTATCATCAGTATTGACAATTTGATAAGAACTTGGGAGAATATAGTCTTATTTTACGTCTGGCTGCAAATGGAAAAATCTAGAACAATGAAATTATCTGGAGACCCAAAATCAATAGCTTATCTCAGACTCCAACAGCCTTACTATTTAGGGGCGATAGAGCGTCTCCGGTACCGCAACACGGGAAGTATTGGAAGATATTATTATCTTTGCTTTTATTTCTTGAGACTGTATTAATATAAAAACTCAAAAGATCATATTATATAAAAAAGCTATCTTTATATAATATGAAATTAAGCGAACAAGAGCCGAGACAGCACAGTATCTAGAATACGTGAACCTTGAAGTTTGTGGGATCAAATCTACACTAAGCGGTGAAGAAAACATGTCGAATGAAAATCTGCCACTTGAGTATTAATCAACGCATTAGAGCAAGGTGATGGAATAAGCAACAAACTTTTTCCTCAAAAAGAAAACCTTTGCCCAGCAGTCAGTACAATAGCTGTATTGTGTTAAAACATTAACCGAAAGATTTCGTATTCATCTAAGTGCGTACCACATTCATCAATCATTATCAGATCATCAGTGTATTGCGGCGTCTTAATTTGAAGGTTGAGTAAGCTAGTTTAATTACAAGCACAATGCAAATAACTACTTTGATTCCGTGGTTTGTTTAGGAAGTAATTTATATTTCTTAATGTGTCATCAGTTTATGGGCAAAGACGGACAATACACCTATTTAATTTATAAGCTCGTGCCATAATAAATTATAACAAATAAAACATAATGAATTATCAAATTGATAAGAACAATTTATTTGATATATATGAAAAACTCCATAAAATACCATCATTAGTGAATAAAACATACAGCCCACACTACTTTTTATTCCCTTTGTTTTAGCTGTCCTACTTAGTAATAAAAACGTTGAATCCGTGCCGTTCTGACGTACTCGTTTTAAAATGCAAGTTTTTAAAACATTGACATTCTTTGCACCATTTCTATCTGACTTCAAAAACGAAGTTTCTCATTTATATAAAAAAAAATTCTATGTTTGGGTTTAACTTTTTTTATGGGTTGTGCATTGTTCTCAGGACAATAATTGAATCAGTCACCTGAAATGTGTCATTGAATCGGGTAAATATTTGATTACGGATGTTATTTTTTTGAAAATAAATCCAATTCCCTTTTTATACGCACAAGACAAATACTTCGGAAGTAATGAGAAGTAAATATACATTACAAAAACTTTATATTCATGATGCTTGCTTATCCATCTTACCGAACGCTTCATGTCTTTTTTCACATGTATTTATTTAAACGTACATATTTTTGCTTAGAAGAAGTAAGCAAACAACTGACAGATGCAAAAAAGCGACATTGATTTATATTGGTTAAAGATAAACAAATGTGAAAAAGTAATCAGTACACGCCAAACAATCTCTTCAGTCATATCTAGCTGTCCTAACGGTAATACTTGTCTTACGCAATTTCATCTTTTAGGTTCATTAACACTATTAATAAGTCGAAAATTTCTTGTAATACGTCGCAATTTTTGGATATTTTATCTGGAAATGTTGTTATGTCTGTGCCATTCAAGCCTTCGTATATGTCATTCATAGAATATTTAATATTTGACCGTGATTATATTTTTTATTTGTCTGACATTTCCAAAGTGTTCTACCTCGTGGTCACGAGCTGACTGGCTTCAAAGTGCACATGTCCTCAGCCTAGAAATGTACGAGTCTTTTTCCGTCTACCTAAATTATACTTTTAATCTCATTATTTAAACTATAATATTAACTAACTTAATAACAGTGCACGAATAATGATATAGGTTTTATAAAATGTATGAAGTACCAGGTTCCACATTGTTGACAAACGATACCATTAACGCTGGATTTAATTTATCAAAAACGTGGATGATGCTTTGAATATTTAGAGGATACAGAGCCCATTAATATCAAAATTAGACAAAATTATCCACATTACAAAACAAAGGTGTTCTCCAAATTTTAAGTGTCTTGTAATTTAAGCTGTATGTTAGGCAGTTAGTCATGATATTACATTTAATAATTACGTTTACAATGTACATTTATTAATTAATATTTTAGTAAATTATACTACTCGAGGAAGCGTGAACCATATTCGAAAATCAAGAGACGCGGAGTTTATCAAATTCGTCAAATTAATATTTATTTACTTTACTTATCAGAATAAGAGAAGATCAGAATAATGGCGAAGACAACTGTAATCCATTTAGTTTCGAAGTTTCAAAAATACATAAAATAATTCAATAGTCTAAAGAGGTTTTATCATAAAGTCCGAAAATAGTCACCAAATCCGAGAGATAAGATGAAACCGAGATTACAAAGGCTTACATTTTTTTATTGTGGGATCGAATTACAAATCCATTCCGATTTTCTTTTGACCGTATAAAAGGGATTCGGTTGATAGCTATTACGAAATTTTACTAAGGCGACTCTGAAGAATATTGTTTTCGAATTTATGGTTCTGTATTTCGAAACCCCTTGGCTTTATGACGAGTTCTATTTCCATTTTTATGTATTGACTATTGTCTAACAGGGTCTGTTCCATGTACTCGGAGCACCTGATACTGTTTCGGTTATGTACGAACAAAATCGCAACTCAACTCGGAACAAGATCGTGAAATGTCAGAACGTGAAATGGGATACTGACTTAAATAATAATAACATTTGAAGAACGCACCAAAACATTTAAATAAGAAGTAAGTTCCTTTAGTATAGCACTGCCAGCTCAGGGGCAATTCTATTAACAAAATTTCACTAAATCGCAATCCGTTTATCCGTTTTCCTATTCTTTAATTTAATGATCGACAATTGACATAAAAGTTAACAATAAGTTTCGTTTTGACATAACAGTAAATGTCAACATTATATCGATTCAGTTCCGATTCGAATAAATATAGAATAGTCGAAGTTGGTTTGGTATTGAATCGGAAACGTAATCGTTGAAGATTAGTAGAATTCGACCCCTGGTGATTGAGTAAAAGTCAAAATATGCTTTATTCAACTAGGCTATCAGCACTTTTGAATCGTCATTATACAAATTTATTGTTAACATAAAAATACCACCGTTTCGAATTATAGATTCTACCGAGGAGAAACGACAACAAACTCAGAAGTTATTACTTTTGACAATAAGAAATTTATCTGGAAAATAACTGTCAGCTGCCCAAGTAGTGGTGGGTTTGTCTGTGGGAGGCGCTGTAAGAAATACTAATCAGTTTTACATCGACAATGCGCCACTAACCGTGCGAAGTAAGATATTATATGCGTTGTACTTGTAGTTACATTGGCTCTTCTAATTTAACATAATAATACTATTGTAAGACTGATTAGTGTTTCTTACAGCACCAATGTCTGTGGGTGCTGATGACAACTCACTAAGAGCCCACATGCCTGGTTCATTTTCCTATATTATAATAATAATATCTAAGAAGCAATAACTTATGAAACTGAGATAAGGATAAAAACAAGGAAATGCTTAGACAATGTACAAAATTTAGGGAAATACGAATAAATAACATTGAATAGAATTCTTCTCTAGCTCCAACAATGAATTTCCAATAAGCTCCGATAAATCGCTGTTTCGCAGTTCGGTTGCCCAATTTGAATTTCGTGAGTGCAACTTGATTTAAAGCTTTATATAATAAAATAAACATTTTTGTAAATAGAATATCCACTGCTGAGATAAGGCCTCCTTTCTTTGTAAGGAGAAGATTTGTAATCAAATTGCTTAATTCACTTGGTAGAGCTTTGTGCAAGCTCGTCTGGGTAGGTACCACCCACTCATCAGAAATTTTTCCGCAAAACAGCAGTACTTGGTACTGTTGTGTTCCGGTTTGAAGGGTGAGTGAGCCAGTTTAATTACAGGCCCAAGGGACCAAACATCTTAGTTCCTATGTTTGGTGGCGCATTGGCGATGTAAGCGATGGTTTGCATCTCTTACAATACCAATGTCTATGGGCGTCGGTGACCACTTACCATCAGGTGGCCCATATTCTCGTCCGCTTACCTATACAATAAAAAAATCACCCTTATATAGACTCTTATTCCTATCCAAAGTCAGGACGGATAGTTAGTATTATATAAACAATTAAAATATATATAAAATTTTAATTAAAAAGCCTCTTAGGTTTTATGTAAACAAATAATCGTTGAACAATCTTTTTTTAGGTTTTTTTTTTCTACTATTTTTGTAAAAAGCCTATCCGGTCCAATTTATATCAAAACAAAACACATAGCTTTTTATACCTGTCTATACATGCTTTCTGTTTTCGAAAGTTTCAAATTGATTTTCAAACTAAATTTCCACAGTTTAAATTGGTTCTAAAACGTCCGTGAAGCAACGTCAAGCTTAGGTGGCATTTAAAAAAATCTACTTTTATATTATTTGCATTATATACATACATATATTATTTAACTTGGTGGAACGGCTTCGTTCAAGTCCTTCTAGGTAAGCACTACTTAATATGTTTGTGTTCCGGTTTGAAGGGTGAGTAAGCCAGTGTAACTACAGACATAACTGACGTAACGTCTTAGTTCCCAAGGTTGGAGGCGCATTGGCGATGTATTTATCAGGTACTAGCTGTGCCCCGAGGCTTCACCCGCGTGTAATTAATAAAAATATAATATATTATTTTATTACCATAATAAAACACACGAACACACACGCACAAAACACACACACATATATGGCTACTGGTAAAGAAATACGTAATTAATGATTTGAAATTAATTTTCATAAGATACCGTAAGGTTTATCAATCTTATAAATATATGGCCTAACTCTTGCGCAATCAAATGTTCTTTGTTTGTAACAATTTTCATCAAGATTGGTCAAGCCGTTCTTGAGTTAGAAGAAGAATACAGACAGACAGACAGACAGACAAAAATGAAAAAAATAGTATAATGTGAATCACTGCATCATAAAACGATTATTTATCACAAAATAAGGTGAAAAAAAAATGTACAGACAGAACCAATAGATTTATATAGTAGTATAGATATACATATTAGCCAGTTCACCTATCTACTCATATTATAAATGCTAATGTAATTCTGTCTGTGTTACACTTTCACAGCTAAACCACTGAACCGATTTTGATGAAATTTGTTTCGAAACAAACTTGAACCTCAAAAACTATTAACTAACACCCTAAAATGCGGGCAAAAGGTAGTTATTAATAATATCTTGGTGGTAGAACTTTGTGCAAGCTCGTCTGGGTAGGTACCACCCACTCATCAGATATTCTACCGGAAAACAGCAGTACTTGGTATGGTATTGTTGTGTTCCGGTGTGAGTCAGTAATTAACAAGAGTAATTACAGGCAAAAGGGACATAACATCTTATTTGCCAGGGTTGGTGGCGCATTGGCAATGTTATTTTTGAAAGACATGTACAATGCCACTGTCTATGGGCGTTGGTGACCATTTACCATCAGTTGGCCCATATGCTCGTCCGCCTACCTATGCAATAAAAAAACTTAAGGGTTTATTCAATTTGAAAATCTGCCAGACTTTATTTTCAAGTAAGTTGTACAAGATGAAATTATTTATAAGATACAGTTTAAAGACGCTGAAATTGAGTTGTTTGTGTCCTTCAGTCTGAGTTAGTTTCTTGCCATGTCTCCGTAGAACGGCTTTAATTTTAATTTATATTGCGTATAATATAATATTTTGTTATAAAATAGGAAAGTGGCTAATGGCCCGCCTGATGGTAAATGATCATCACCCATAAACTTTCGCGGTTAGAAATATTAAATATTCCTTACAACGTCGACGCGCTACCACCCTTGGGAATTGAGCTGTAATGTTCTTGTGCCTGTTATTATTATTTTTTTTCCGAGTATTATAAAAAGTGTTCGCTCAGTGGTTGAAATTCTACCTTTTTTATAAAAAAATTAAGAAAAACATTTTAAAGGAATTCGAACACTTTCTCTGCTCTTATGTCCAATTATTTTTTATTGATAAGTCAAGCTCTTAAATAGCTTCCCAAACGAGAAACGGAACTGTGTTGTCCTTGCCTATTTATATATAGATATCTTAGAAAGCATTAATTGTACCAATTAAATAATAAATAAGCCTCGTTTCTTATTTGTTTTCATTTCTGTGACTTCAATACGTCTGACCTTTCGTGAGAGCCTATCTTCTGAATAGATATTATTGCGATGTTTTTTCTAGCAATCTTTTTTAAAAACTCGCCCATTTATAACTGTCAGGGGCAGGGGCCGTTAAAATGTTTTACGACCTGAATGTATAGAATTTACTAGAACGTATATTAAATCAATGGGTAGTCGGTTCTTGTTACAGTAAAAATATTTTTATTAACAGTTCAATTTATGTTTTGGGGAAAAACAATATTTAAAATAAATAGTTTTTTAACTTTATCTATAAATTAAACGCTCACACATGTCATTCTATCGTCCAACAGCATAATTTACTATTGTGGTGTTCCAGTTTGAGAGTGAGTGAGTCAGTGTAACTGCAGGTACAAGAGACCTAATACTTAGTTGCCATGAACATCAAGAGAGATTAGCCAACGGCGCAGGACATTATAGTGCACAAGTGTGTGCGCAAACACTGGTGCACTCTCTATTCCCTAACTCTTATAACCCGATAGGACGACAATCCGACACGACCGGAAAGAGTTCAGGCGCAGGACCAACGGTTTTACATGCTTTCCGAGGCACGGGAGTGTTCATACTTCCAACTTTCAGACTACAGGCTGCTACTGAGAGTTTTTGACAGAAAATCTCAATAACATTTTATTGGCCCGACCTGGGATTTGAACCCAGGACCATCGTGTGTGCGGCCTTTCATGTAGCCACTAGAACAACGAGGCAGTCACAATCCAATGTTTATTGACGGTGGCGACTACTTACTGTTAAATATAATTATAATACATATGACTCCACTAAACCACACTGGAGACTTTAACCTAGCAAGCTGTCTTGTAAGAATTTCAATTCACTCTAACTTAAATAATCCTAGACAATAGCTTATAATTATCATACTAAGTTTGGCAAGCCGAGCGAATATAACTGTTTAATAAGTTCGTGTAATAACCCTAAGTTAAAAACTGTATCAAGTTATATTAGAAGCATATTGCAGTGAGGCACGTCTTAACTTTAATATACGACAGCTGGTTCCGTAGAACTTTCTATTTGAAATGTTAGGAAACAAATTTTAAATGGAAATGGAGGGACAATTTTTTATATAGAAATAAGTTATGTTTTGAGTGCTTTCAAAATTTTTAATTGAGACACTTGAAGAATTAGTTATTTGTTGGTAAATTTTAAAATTGTCAAAAGTCTCAATAATTAATAGTTATATTGTAAAGTTAGAATGACCGCTCTTATGACAACCTAGAAAAAGTAAAAAAAAAAAAACCTTAAAATTAAAAAAAAAAGTTATTACGCTATCTGTTATTTTACAGATGCAATGGCTTTATTGTATATTACCTTATACCTGCGTGTGAGGAGGAAAGCAGATGTTAGGAACCCTATGAAGGACATAGGGTTCTGTCTACTTGATAATGTATGTGATAAATGTCATGGTAATTGGTTGAGTAGTTAAAACGTGAGCGGGTAAGAAAATAAACGAATAAAAAAGGTACTAGCTTTTCTTCGCGTATTCACCCGCATAGTTCTCGTTTCCGTGTGAATGTGGGGATCAAATACAGCCTACGTTACTCCCACAGGGGCCATCTGATCCCAAACTAAGCAGAGCTTTTACTATGGAAACCAGCTAACTGATATACTACATATACTACTTTTCTTTTGTAAATACGTACTTATATAGATAATTGTATCCATACTCAGGACAAAGACATGTTCATGCACACAAATGTCTGCCCTGGCTGGGAATCGAACCCACGACCTGCGGCGCGAAAGGCATGTATCTACCAACTACGCCAACCGGCCTATCAGATAATGTAGCTTTATATTGGTGAAAAATTTTAAAATCAGTTCAGTGGTTTACCCGTGAAAGCGTAACAAACGATTAAAGACAATACTCACTGGTGGGCTTCGTGCAAGCCCGTTTTGTTAGGTACCCATCCACTCATCACAACTAGGTACCACCAACTCATCAGATGTTCTATCGCTAAACAGCAATACTTAAAATTCTTACATTCCGGTTTGAAGGCTGAGCGAGCCAGTGTACCTTGCTCAAGGGTTTTAACATCTTAGTCCCCAATATCGGTGGCACTTTGACGATGTAAGGGATGACTAATATTTTTTACAGCAATGTTTATGGGTAGTGGTGTCGACTTACCAGCAGGTAGCCAATTAGTCAATCTGCCTAACTATGGTAAAAAAACTATTGTCTCCATCGAGAACTATATGCATATCGATACTACCATATATCAATACTACTATATAAATCTATTGGTTCTGTCTGTACATTTTTTTTCACCTAATTTCGTGATAAATGATCGTTTTATGATGCAGTGATTCACATTCTACTATTTTTTTCATTTATGTCTGTCTGTATATCTTCTTATAACTCAAGAACGGCTTGACCAATCTTGATGGAAATTGGCACACACAAAGAACATGTGATTGCGCAAGAGTTAGGCCATATATAAGATCAGTAAACCCTACGGTATCTTATGAAAATTAATTTCAATTCGTTAATTACGTATTTCTTTACCAATAGCCATACATATATGCGTGTGTATGTGTGTGTGTGTGTATGTGTGTGTGTAACCCAGGTGAAGCCGCGGGGCACAGCTACAAATATATAGTATACTTACATGAATTTTAGCGCTAATTAGGAACTATCAGCTGGATTTAAGATAATCTATGATGTTTTAGACAAATTATTCATTGAGGTAAGCTATGTACCCATAGCTTCACACTACGACCTTGAGGATCGGAGTAGCACCTAAAAACATCATCCAATATAGTAAGCTGCATTGCAGGTATTTACAATGCTTTAATGAAATAGAAACCGCAGAAACTGCTAATTTTCATTACAGCTATGACGTCATCATAGAAAAACTGTTTTAAAACTAAATTTAGTTATGTAACAGAAATAAGGAAGTCTAAAAAGTAGAAATTTGAATTTTCCCGAATCACAATATAAAATTTAATTTAACAAATTCAAATTAGGGATCTTTGTCTGAACTAGATAAATAAAAATCTGTTTTTCAGGCAATAGCGACCTACGATAAAATTTCAAAATTTAATTTTTTACATGATTTATTTGCTTTAAACGGAACATCAGTACATACTAGTATTATACAAAGACATGTGCCGCGTCTGTCTGTCTAAGATAAATTCAAACACTACTGAACGGATTTTCATACGGTTTCACCAATAGACGAAGTGGTTCATGAGTAAGGTTTAAATGTAATTCAATAAAGGTTTTATGCAAAATTAACTAAAATATGATAATATGACGATGGCTATTGAAGATTTTGGAAAAATACACGTAAATACAAACGTATTACTATTACACATGTGCGAAGCCGGAACGGGTAGATAGTTAAGTATAAGGTCCTCCAGACCGATTTCGGCCACGGCGGCCAATCTCATGAGATTATCCAACTGCGCAGGAGATATTATATTATAACAAGTGTGTGCGCAAACACAGGTGCACCCTCTATTCCTTAGCTCTCATAATCCGATGGGACGGCAATCCGACACGACCGGAAAGAGTTTAGGCGCAGGACCAACGGCTTAACGTGCTTTCCGAGGCACGGCAGTGTACACACTTCCAACTTCCAGACTCCGGGCTGCTACTGCGACTTTTCTGACAGAAAAACCCAATAACTATTTATTGGCCCGACCTGGGAATTTTACCCAGGACCACCGGGTCTGCGGCCTTATATCTAGCCACTAGACCAACGAGGCAGTTATAGTTAAGTATAATATTATACCAAACGAACACATAAATTTAGTCACTTACCCATATATATTTTAAAATATATGTAAATGATTGCAAATGTAACATAAATTTCCATTATAACGGATGATTGATCATTCAGAAATTCTAAAATAAGGCACGCCATTAGAGAGCGTTTTGACCGAGTTGTGATAAACCAGTGACTTGGAAGACTTCTCAATGAGCAATTAAAAGGCATTCCTCATAAATTTCATATGAACTTTAAAACTAGTGTAAATTTTTTTACTTTTTTGAATTCAATAATTATTCGTTTCGACGTATTCGTTAAGCCGAAATGGCCAAATGGTAAGAACGCGTGAATCTTATCCGATGATTACGGGTTCAAGCCATGCACTTTTCGTGTGCTTAATTCGTGTTCATTCTGTATTCGCTTGTAATGGAAATTGTGATGAAACCTGTAGGATGAAAATCTGTGCATGTGTGCGTCAGGAAATTTACTGTTTGTCATTTTCTTACTACTTACTTTTGAAACTACAAAATGAAAATGTAATATGGAACACAGTAATCCCAACTATATAATATACGGATGAAATTTTAAGCGAGTCTTCTTTGAGCGAAATAATCTAATTTCAATGTCAAAATTGAGTGCAACATTTTTATAGTACTCGAGTGAAACATTACTGATATAAAAATGACGTCACTGAGTTTACGTTGAAGCGTTTGGGCAACTTAAATGTTTAATACAAAGTTAAAATTGATAAGCTATTTGCAAGCATTTATTTCCAAATACGTTGCAGCTGATCAACTATATTTCGGACTCTGGCTCTATTTATAACAAGAACCAATTTATAAAGTGGAAAAGGCCAAACGGAAATAATTTTAGAAAATTAAATTTTAAACGAGATATCAAAAATAAATACACTTGATAGAATATGTATTCTACTACAAATCAGCAATTCTTAGTATATTTGTGTTCCGGCTTGAAGCGTGAGTGATTCAGTATAACATTCCCCAAAGTTAATGAAATTTAAATTTCATAGAGCGCCAATGTCTAAGAGTGATGCTAACAAATAACCATGAGCCTATTTACAAGTATATCTACTTATTTGGAATTTAAAATAACACACATGTTTACAATATATTAAAATCAAATATCAAATTCATTATTCAAGCAGGCTTATAAAAAAATCAACTTTCATTGATTTCTTCCACATTATCTTACGGTTAGAGATTTACATATATAAACTGTCAGTGCATTATTAGCACAGCAAAGATCAATATTGAATTGTATAAAGCATCGCTAACAATCATAAATGTGTCAATTGTAATATGGCCGCTGGCTTATAATATAATGAATGAATTCTATGAATGTACACGGAATGGTTTGATCTAATAACACGATTCTTTCAATACAAAGCGTAATACGTTTGTTATTATAATGTACATTGTAATAATTGTGTCTGTCGTATTTTTTACGTACGGTACATTTTTTTCTGACACTAGTTTCGCCGAAATTTCATCGTACATTTTATCATAACTTGTCTAATTTTGTATAGCTTTTAATGTATCCTTACAAAGAGATACATACAGAGCTGTGGAAATCATATTGTACTGAACGCCCCATTTATTTTTTCAAGCGTTTATTCATATATCTTGCTATTACATCTCGTCCATATTTAAAGCGTAAACGGAAATATTTATACACCAAAAATAAAATAACTGCAAAATGATTTATCTTGAAAGTGATAAATGATTTGTGACAAATGAATAAAAGTAGATTTTTCGTTTAAATTGTGCGTGACGTTATTGTCCGAAATAAAAAAAGTTTAGTAACAACCTGTTGTCAATATTTGTTAATTGAACAAAAAAAAAACAATAGTAATTATTGCTTAGTGCAATATGAAATATACAAATCAATAGAAATCGTAAAGTAGACTCAGCAGATTTTTCTGCCTCGTTGGTCTAGTGGCTAGATATAAAGCTGCAGATGCCGAGGCTCAAACCCCGGGTCGGACCGATAAGGTTTGCGGGTCTTTCTATCGAAGATTCTCAGTAGCAGCACGGAGTCTGGATGGAAGTGTGTACACTCCCGTGTCTTGGAAAGCACATAAAACGGTTGGTCTTCCGCCTGAACTCTTTTCGATCGTGTCGGATTGCCGTCCCATTGTATTATCATGAGTGAGGGAATAGAGAGTGCAACTGTGTGTGCGCAAACACAGGTTCACTATAATATACTGTGCTGCAGGCTAATCACTTTTAAAATTGGTCGGTGTGATTGAAAATAGTAAGCATGACTTCATCATTATCACTAATGAGGATCGTGACCATATAAGTTTTGTCTCCATTTGCTTCTGTCCTGCGCCAGTTCAATAGATCTTGGTAGTCTCCTGTTGCCTCTAAAATGCTTTTACACCACCGTATTGGAATTCAGACCCTGGGGCGCTTCCACTGTATATTATGTACATATACTAATTTAATAAATAGTATTCAATACGCGAAGATATTGGTAAATAATTTAATTGGAATATCGAATAGGTGATATAATTAATACAACGAAACATGTTCTTTTAACGAAGAGGGAATACGGGTTATGTGGGACACTTATCCACTAAAACCTCTGCAATAGCCGCCTTCGGCACGGATCGGAGATGCTGCAGCATCGTGTCGATATAACGCACCCTCGGCCACACCCGTGCTGCGAAAGTAACTGCCTATCTGTATGTCTGTCACACCTTAAGCCTCAAGGAAAAACACAAGCTATTTGTTTTACCGAAATATCCTCCCTTAAAAGCATACAAAACCGCGGGCGAAAACTAGTAAGCTGTATGTATTGTACATATAACAATACAAATTGATCAAGTGACTTCATACACATAATACGCTTTTTAATTGATGTCGCTTAATAATGATAATACACTACCCAAACATTCGTATAGCTTACATAATAGCCTTTGTAATAAATTCTCATTGTTTGCTTAAAAAAATATGTCAGTATACCTTTATAGTGATTCACGAATGACTTCCTACTGAGCTACATAAATTTGACCTTAGATTACTCATATTATATAATTATAAAACGATATAATGCTGCTTATTCCCATTTGACGCGAAGTAACAAAATACATTAAAAGTGAGTCAGTTGTACATAATGTAATTACGGGACGGATAAATTTATGTAAAGTT
Source organism: Nymphalis polychloros (assembly GCA_905220585.2). Taxonomy (NCBI): domain Eukaryota; kingdom Metazoa; phylum Arthropoda; class Insecta; order Lepidoptera; family Nymphalidae; genus Nymphalis; species Nymphalis polychloros. The sequence goes on along the minus strand of HG992264.1, from coordinate 1,140,134 downwards.
AATATTATGTTATGTTATGATATATGAGATAAACAAATATACAGACATTCATATATTCAATCATAATTAACTTTCAAGTTGTAGAAAAAATTATAACTTAGAGTTTAATCCACCACGCTGCTCCAATAAATTGCATTTGACACATTCAGAAATCCTCACGATCTTTTCTTTTAACGCGGAATATAAGATGAATTCTCTGCAAAAAAGTACAAGAAAACTCTAGTTTACTCTAGTAGTTATATCTGGTTCGAACTCACAGTCTCCAGTTAAGTTGATATTTCCATGTTAGGACCACTGACCAACCGGGGCTCAATCAAAAAAACAAATTATTTTAGGTAAAGATATAACTAGCTGTCCCGACTTCCTAACGGTAAAATTGAAAATTTATGTTCCAAATTTCAGCAGATCACAATTTATATTAGATATCATATTATATATATATATATAATATGATATCTAATACAGTGGTGGTCTTATAATTAGAAACACTACCAACGGTCCTTGACATTATGTAAGATACTTCACCGCAATCGTTTTTATTTTGAAATTAAACAATAAATAGGAGAACAATATGTTCAACGATTTATCATTTATTAGAAAAACAATATAAACCCCATTACACAAGTGCAGTTTCAATATTACATTCCAGACAAACATTTAAATCAGTTTTAAGGTATGAATAATAATGGTCAACTAATTAGAAACAACAACAAAAAATATAAAAAACAATATTTTTTTAAGTATTAGTAATTAGTATTGTTATTTACGAAATAGCTACTATCCACAGCCTACCAATAGTTATAATCAATCAATTTCATACATTTTTCTAGGGGGATTGAATTCCATGCTTCAACGAATGCTTCATATAGTTCGTTTTGACTGATGTTACGTTTGTTTGGGACTTTCTTTTTAACAATATACCAGAGATTTTCTATCAGGCTTAAATCCGGACTATTTGCTGGCCAGTCTAAAACGGATATACGCTATTCGCTAAGGAAACATTTGACGCTATTGGCCGTGTGCTAAACACACGGCCAATAGCGTCAAATGTTTCCTTGCATCATTGTCATGAGGTCATTGTCATGCTGAAAGATCCAGGTTCTAGGCAAATGATCGTCCGAGTAGGGAATAATTGTGTGCTCTAAGATATTTTTGTATTGCCATTGATCCATTGTATCGCCACCGTGCTTGACTATACTCCTTGTGTATTTATAATTAAAATCATTGTTTACAGGGCGTCTAACATAGCGCTTTCCATCGGAATTTACCATATTTATTTTTGTTTCATCTGAAAATAACACTTTTTTCCATTCTCGTACCGTACAATTAACATATTTTTTAGCGAATAATAATCGCTTCTCTCGGTGTTGCTTGGTAAGAAGCGGTACCTTTCGAGAGATTCTTCCAAACAATTTAGCTTCCACTAATCTTATTTTATAACGATCAATTGCATTAAAAACTTTCTGAACAGAACAATTTAAATGCTCAGCTATTCTTCTGGGCCACTAGCACTTATGATCTATATGTAAATTAACAATGATTTGCCTAGGCGTCCAAGCGGCCACTAACAGAAAATAAACTCCTACATGTGTAAGATTCATTTCGTAATTAAAAGTAAGATATGTTTTATATTTTATGCATTTAATGAGTTTTTATTTGAGTGGCTTTATTATTGCATGATTATTTATTATTGAATGTGCATATTTTTTACGAACATTTGTACGTTGAAGTTATACTTTCTTTATTCATAAGAAGTGTTTCTAACTATATGACCACCACTGTATATATATATATTTTTTAATGGCATAGGACAAGCTTGTGGGCCACCTGATGGTAAGTGGTCACCAACACCCATTGACATTGGCATTGTAAGAAATGTTAACCATCGCTTACATCGCCAATGCGCCACCAACCTTGGGAACTAAGATGTTATGTCCCTTGTGCCTGTAATTACACTGGCTCACTTACTCTTCAAACCGAAACACAACAATACCAAGTACTGCTGTTTTGCGGTAGAATATCTGATGTGTGGGTGGTACCTACCCAGAGCTTGCACAAAACTCTACCATCATAGAGCGTAAAATCCGTTCATAGTGAGCGTGTCTGTCGCGAAAGGAGTATCTATGCTTAATTTTAAGCCAATCAGACCTATAGTTTTCGAGATCGTCGTAAATCATTCAGTTCAAATCATAAATATATATATTTTCATATAGGATAGACCTACCTATCAAATATGTTATGTCCCTTGTGCCTGTAATTACACTGGCACACTCACCCTTCAAACCGGAACACAACAATAGCAAGTACCGCTATTTTGTGGTAAAACATCTGATGAGTGGGTGATGATGGTCACTTGGTGGTAGAGCTTTGTGCAATCTCACCTGGGTAGGTACCACCACAGTTCCCAAGGTTGATGGCGCATTGGTTATGTCAGCGATGGTTAACGTTTCTTACACAGAAAATGTCTAAGGGCGTTGGTGACCACTTACTATCAGGTGGCCCATATCCGCCTACCTATCCTATAAAAAAACCTACCCAGACGAGCTTGCACAAGGCTCTACCACTAAGATAAAATTATATAAGATATAACTATATTACAAGCGCTTTATCCGCGGCTTCAAAACTGAAGAATTTTGACACAACTTTCATCCCATTTCTCAGTACTTTAGAGGTGAAAATTCTTTCCTTACTGCTGACTATGTAAAAAGAGGGGTTAGGCAAATTTGCATGGTACTAGCCCCAGTAGTTTGGGCTGTGCGTTGAGTAATTCAGTCACTTATTCTTTTATATACATAAATACGAGTAAAGAAGATTTAATTTGAATTTCAAATATCTGACTAGTTCAACATAATATTGATATTTGTCAAGACATTGATATTTGGAAATATATATAAATATACTGAATCATCAATATAGAAAAATAATTCAATGACTGCGATGCACAGGTATTGTTATTTTTAAACATGTAAAGAAAAAAAAAATTACCTACCATTAAATTCAAATACGTACGCTTAGTCTGTGCAGATAAAAAAGTCTACTGTGTGTTGACATTAAAGGTACTTATACAATCGCTAATTGGATGAACAGTTTGCGTGAAATACATCTCGCTAGAATGTAGGGTGACGCAAAATTTGTGAATGAAACACTCAATTGACAATACAATGGCCCATCTTTGCTAAATTATATCTAAAGTTAAGTCAATTTATTTGAATTTTATTGTAATTAGTCTTTAACAATGTAGCAAAATTTATTACATGCCAACGGGTTTCATGATTCAGTGACACATGACGTATTTATAATGATTTAGAATGACGTATTTATAACAAATGTTACTAAAAAAACTCATTTGACCGCCATATTGAATAATTATAACAGAGTATACAAAGTTCTTTTATCACCAGTATTAAAATTTTGTGCAGAATTTGAGTGAAATGAGTTGGCTTAAAATTTGTTTCCAAGATTGGATCAAATTCAAAACTATAATATTACAGTTTTATAAATGTTACAATGAATTTTGTTCATTGATAACACGAATATTAAATGACGCCATGTTATGTTCGGACAGATTTATTTTATGTGATCATAAATACATTTTATACGATAATAATACTAATACGATTGTACTCCGGTCTTCATTTTTAATATAAATAATCTATATAGATTAAACCATAAAAATAATGGATTTCGGCCACGGCGGCCAATCTCAAGAGAGATTAGCCAACTGCGCAGGAGATATTATAGTGCACAAGTGTGTGCGCAAACACAGGAGCACTCTCTATTCCCGATCGGCAATCCGACATGACTGGAAAGAGTTGAAGCGTAGGACCAACGGCTTTACGTGCTTTCCGAGGCACGGGAGTGTACACACTTGCAACTTCCAGACTCCGGGCTGCTATTGAGAATTTTCGACAGAAAATCTCAATTACATTTAATTGGCCCGACCTGGGCTTTGAACCCAGGACCACCCTGTCTGTGGCCTTACACGTAGCCACTAGACCAACGAGGCAGGCAGGTGATTAAACCGTATTTATATAACAAATTAAAATGATTATTATTTCACATTAATTTCAATTTGCAATCGATAATGAAATAAAAACGAAAAAAGTAAGTAAAAGATTTAAGTAAAATTCTAAATTCAAAAGATATTGTTTTAAATTTAGTGTTTAGAAATAGCTTTTTGTTTCGCTAAACAATACGATGACAACAAATTTAACGATAAAAATATAACAGGCCTCGAATAAATGACGTCTACAAAAAGGCGATATTTTTCAACGATTTTTTATGTTTCAACACCATTTGTGGATAGAAAATAAATCACCTTAGAATGAAAGTTTATTTAAAATAAGAATATTTTTTAAAAAATTGACTGAAAAATAGTAGCAATAATATTTATTCAATTATCATTAGATACTTTTTAGTATAATTAATAATTTCCAACCAAAAATAATCATGTCACCTTTGTGATTACACCTTAAATTAGAAAAAAAAAACAGATAAATAATAATTATCATTATTTTCAACTTACGTATTCTATCAGCGTCGATTTTCTTGTAACACGATTAAAAAAAATCTTTCAGATAGAACACTATCACACACTCGAACATTCGATGAAATTCCCCACTGTCACCATTAATTCATAATACACTTAAGCGTTTGAGATCGTGCGACGAAAATAGTGTGATCATCTTGCGACAATCGAATTTTTACTCATCCATTATATTGCACGGCTACGCGATACGTACACACGCCACGGCGGTCCGCGAACGACTGACCCGGGAGCTACGTTGGTAGGAAAACGCGGGAAATTAAGAAGAAAACGCGCGAATTTTTTTTTATCTGTGCTCGTTTTTGCTTGTAATCGCCGGTCATCAGAGCGGGAGAATTTTTTGATTATTAAAAATGTAGCTTAGCCTGTAATTTATGAATATTTCTTTTCGAATAAACATGTCTTGGAATAAATTTTGAAAGAAAAAATTAATGCATAGTAATAAAGTAAAGTAACTGATATTCATGTTTATTTATTATTTATTAATACTTAATTGCACAACATATAAATAACATAAGAGTACATAATAGGAAACAGTCAATTAACTAATGGTGCGCAAAGGCAGTCTTATCGCTTATAGCGATCTCTCGCAGACAACCTTTGTTGAAAGGAGCTTTGTAAGAGAACAGGTAAGTGCATATATAAAAAGGAGATATTAAATAATGTTTGATATAAAAACAAGAGCCGACGAGAGTAGAGGTGTAGCTGAGAAACATTTACACTTAGCATCCCCCTCTGCTCTGCGCTGTAGTACAGATATAAATATCACATATATTAATATTATTGTTCACATTTGATTTTTTTTATAACATGCATTAAAATAACGAATTTTAACTAACGCTTGTTCGTTAATGCTTAAAATGTTGTGTCAAATAATATATGCCTTCTTGCCTTCATTAGTTATGCCTTCTCTATATATAATTTATATAATGATTCAAATCATATTATGTCTAATTAATGTTCTACTACGTTATGTATTGATTCATATTTCTTAACAATAAAATGTTTATAATAACTCGATAATATTCACTTTCCGAAAATAAATAGAGGTCTTATATAAATGAACGGAATAATTTTTCGGGTACAATTTTTCTAAATAGGTGAGCTATATTATATATTAAAACCTTTTAGATTTATTTTATGTCGTTTCCGTAATTCGTTTGTATAAAAATGGATGCTGTACAAAGATGGCTATTTTAAGAATTATTTATAAAATAAAAGACAATTTTATTTTGAGTATAATATGAATTATTGTATATTATTAATATAATTCTCAAGCGTGTGAATTTAAAAAAGAAGATTTCGATTGTACGTTTACAAAAAAACCCGCTTTATGTGATATTAAAAAAATGTAATATTATACATTTGAATAATTCGATAATTAATATGGTAATATTATGCATCACGATATCATTATATTCTAATTCTCGTCATCTCTATTTCCAACATGAAGTATTAATTTTTAATTAATCTTATGATGACAGCGCAAAAACTATGATTTGAAATACTGCATCATTGAAACAGCATAGTGGATACAGCTGTTAATATTCTTCATATCAGGATAGGTGATTTTTCCTAGCAGTGAGAAAGATCTTCGTATTTATTGTCCTTTCCTATATAATCCTTAACATTTAAAAGATGAAGTTGGATGAAATCCAGAGTATTGGACATAACATCTTAGCTCCCAAGGTTGGTGGCGCATTGGCGATGTAAGCGATGGTTAACATTTCTTACAATGCCATTGTCTATGGGCGTTGGTGATCACTTACCATCAGGTTGCCCATATGCTTGTCCGCCTACCTATGCAATAAAAAAAAGTATTTCCTACGGTTTCTTCACAACCTTATAATAAAGAGACATTTTTGATGTGAAACATCTATAGCCGCGGGTTAAACTGATTGTTGGCGTGGCGACACATTCCGTGGCGAGTCGCGACGCATCACCACGGTATACGATGCGTAGTAGTGCGTAGGGTGTGGCGAAATAATTCATATTAAACATTTAATAAAATTATAATAATTATTAATTAATTTAATTAATAATTTTATATTCATTTAATTCAGGCAACAGCGAGTGTAACGATTACTGAAGTCACTGAGTAAAAAAATTGAGTTGTCGCAACTTGAAGTAAATTTTTGAACTTTAAATTTTTATATTTAATGAAAATAAACGTTAAATGAATAAAGAAACCGTCATCATATTATTTCATTCGATGTTTCACATCTGCCAGGCGTCCCGTGACAGCTCACATTTTTTTTATATTGTATCGTTCCATTGTTTATAACATTCCTTGTTGTTTATAACATTTGATATGTTTGGTCTTTTATAATATATCATTTACTGTCAGATACTTTGTTGTATGTAGAGATTTGTTGCTCAACCCGCGTCTGATTCGGGTCAATTGAACCCTTTTTAATTGCTTTTTATACAAATATAATTGGCCTTTCTTTCTTGTTTTGTTGTTTATTAAATTAATCGACACTGCCAATATACCATTGAAATGATCTTTATATTATAGAAAAAGTCTGACTACGCACTGAATTGCTATAACAGAATAAAAGGTTTTGCAAGCTCGTCTGGGTAGGTACCACGCACTCATAAGATATTCTACCGCAAGACAGTATTTTGTATTGTTGTGTTCCGGTTTGAAGGGTGAGTGAGCCAGTAATTACAGGCACAAGGGACATAACATCTTAGTTCCCAAGGTTGGTGGCGCATTGGCGTTGTAAGCGATGGTTAACATTTCTTACAATGCCATTGTCTATGGGCGTTGGTGACCACCACTTACCATCAGGTGGCCCATATGCTCGTCTGCCTACCTATACTATAAAAAAAGTACTAGGTAGGTGTATAATACGTTGTACTTGTATAGTCACTTAGTAGTGCTTCCATCCACGGTCCAACAACGACTGCCTTCTCTCTGCTCGGGTCGGTATTTATATAGTATCGTTGCCATGGTAACGGAGACAAACTAATGAGCTTGTAGGGTAGTTTATTAATACTGACATACATACACTACATTCCCTTCCTTGTTGTTTTTTTTTTTTTTTTTCTTTTTTTTTCTAGCAAAATCACAACTTTTAATTAGTATCTTTAATTACTTATCTGTTAATATTTTTACGTTACTTTTCTTTCTGTTCTTCTTCTTTTCCATCTTCCGACTCATTTACATCTTTTTCTAAGTCTTTTTCTCCATTTTCATTTCGGACAACCTCCCATTGACCCTCGACTCTTTTCAAATGGACTACATTTCTCCGAGATATTTTTCCAGTTAAATCGTTTCGTATACTTATGTCTCCCCCCACACTTTTTTCCACTGTATGAGGAGTTGGGTCATAATTTAGGCTAAGTTTATTTTTTTCCATATTTCTTACATAAACTTTATTTCCAGGTAACAATTGGCATTCCTTAGATTTTCGTTTCCTGTCTGCGTATTCTTTTCCTGCTTCCTTTTTTTCTTGATCACGATCTCTGACATCAGCATCTTCAGGATTATGTGAATGTGTTATATCTCCTGCCATGGGTATTTTGTCCCGATATTGCCGTTTGAAAAATAGTTCTGCTGGAGTTTTACCAGTCACACTGTGGGGCGTGCTATTATACATAGTTATATACTCTAGCAGAGCAACACGCCAATTTTTTTTCTCAATTTGACTAATCTTTAATCGCTTCAAAATATCTCTATTCTGGCGTTCAACCTCGCCATTCTGTTGAGGCCAGTATGGAACTGTGTTAAACAAAACTATATTTCTTTCAGAACAAAATTTTTTAAAATCGTCACTACAAAATTGTCGACCATTATCAGCTGTTATTGTTATTGGATTCCCTAATCTACTAAAAATTTCCTCAAGATTTCGTATTATGTCCATACTTGTTATTGGCCCCTCATGGGCCACCATACTTTGGACCTTAGCCTCGCCTTCATGGAAACTATTCCCGGGTGTCCTTCATGAGCAGCTTCCAATACTTTACTTCGCAGTCTCTTTGGAATTACGATCCTTGTCCCTCTTAATAAAATATCTTCATAAAAACATAGTTCACTTTGAAATATTTTGTAATTTTTTACTTCTTCTTCCCAATTGTTATTATACAGGCCTTCTCTTACTTTCAAAATTTCCTCGTCCTGTTTTGATGCCTCTGAAATTTCTTTGAAGGATAGCGCAATCGGTCTGCTAGCTTCGACAACTTGATATATATAGCTTTCTGAAACATTTTGTGGTTGTTTTTCCGATTTGCATAATCTTGATAAGCAATCTGCAATGTTTTCTTTTCCGGGTTTATAAACTACTTTGAATCTATACGCTTGAAGGCGTAATAACCATCTTTCTATTCTTGCACATGGTTTGGATTTAGGGCCAAATATAACCTCTAGTGGTTTATGATCCGTCACTAGCTTAAACTCCTTCCCAAATAAAAATATATAAAAATGTTCGACTGCCCAAACCAAGGCTAAGGCTTCTTTTTCCGTTTGACAATATCTTCTCTCGCAATCAGTTAAAGTCCGATGACCATATGCTATAAATCGTGGTCCGTGAGTGTTAATTTGAACTAATACTCCTCCCAATCCTACTGGACTGGCATCTGCTATGACTACAGTTCGGTCATTGACGTCATAATATCCTAAGGTGGGGATGTCGGACAATGCCATTTTTAGTTTGTTAAACGCATATTCCTGTTTGATTCCCCATAAAGTGGTGATTTCTGTGTTTTTATTTTGTTTGTTTCTAAGTAGCATTTTCAGCGGTTCCGTTGTTGTCGCCAAGTTTGGAATCCATTTACCAACGTAGTTTATTAATCCCAAGAAGCTCTGAAGCTCACCTATGTTCAATGGAGGGCGAAATTGTTTTATAGTTGATATATATTTGTCTAAAGGTTTGACTCCTTTGTAGGACAGTTCATGTCCTAGAAATTGTACTTTTCGTTCTCTGAAGATACATTTGTCTTTTCTAAGAACCACATTATTTTGTCTGAGAGTCTCCATAACTTTCTGTAATCTTAGATCATGTTCTTCCAAATTCTTTCCATATACTAATATGTCATCAATGAAATTAATTACACCTTCACACTTTAATAATATTCGTTCTAAGGCCTTTTGAAAAATTTCCGGAGCACACGAGATCCCAAACATTAGTCGCTTATATCTAAAAAGACCTTTAGTTGTTATGAAGGTAGTTATATGTCTAGAAGTAGGATGGAGTTCAATTTGATGAAAAGCGTCTTTAATGTCCAGTTTTGAAAAGTATTTTGCATTTTCCATTTTCGGAAGCAGTTTGTCCATAGTGGGTAGTGGATGATTTTCACGTAGTATGGCTTTATTAGCCCGTCTCATGTCAACGCAAAGCCTAATTTCTCCAGTGGTTTTTAAGACCGGCACTATTGGAGATACCCATCTCGAAGACCCTTGAACCTCTTCAATAATGTCTCTCTCTATGAGTTCCTGAATATTCCTCTCAACCTTTTCTTCAAGTGGTATAGGTATCCTCCTTAATGGTTGAGAAACTGGTTGCACCTTCTCATCGATCGGTATCTCTACTAAAACATCTTTGAATTTTGGAAACACTACGTTTGTTCCTATTTCATTTATTTGCAAACCAATTTTCAAAACACCCATTAAAATTGCAGTATCCTTTCCAAGTATATCCCTATTTCCGTCAGCTATTATATAAAAAGTTGCTTTTTGAGACCTATCAGCAATTTCTATATTTGCATCAAATGAACCTAATAATTCCAAGGGCTTCTTACTTCCATATCCATAAAAAATCTTATTGCAAGCGAACGTTAGGTTCTGAATCTGTATGTTTCTTTGTTTCATTTCCTTCCATGTTTTCTCTGTAATAAGGTTACATTTACTACCTGAATCCACTAGCAATTTAACTTTCACTCCACCAATGTAACAATTTAATACACTGTCATCATCGATTCTAAATACATATTGTATGTCTCCAGACCCTGTATGCTCTATTTGATTTGTTTCGTATCTTTTACCATCTTTTTTAAATTTCTTAGTGTTGTCATCTTGTCTATAGTTATATCCTTCATATTTTCTTTTAGGGTTTGTATTTCGTTTCATTGTCTTACAAAATTGTTTAAGGTGTCCTTTTATTCCGCACTTGTAACACTCTTTTTCCCTTGCTGGGCAATTGCTGTCTTGAGAATTATGACTCGTATTTCCACATCTGCTACATCCAGATCTTATTTTCCAGTTCTTATTTTTTCTTTCTTTTGATGTGGTTTCCGTATTTCTTACTCTGTTAATAATATCTTGTGATGTACTGTTCTCCCCAAATTCTTCTATTTGCCTGTTAACAGCCTCAAGAGTATTCGCTTCGGCTATTATGTTAGTTAATGAGAATGTATCTCCATTTTGTAGTATTTTCTTTCTGAGCTCTTTTGAGGAACATTTTTCGGTTATTTGATCAATTATTTGGTCCTCTTTATCTTTAAACTGACACTTGTCAGCTTGTTTTCTTAGCCGTACCAAAAAATTTTCAAATTTCTCATTTGTTTCCTGCTTTATCAATCGGAAAAGATGACGTTCATACACCTTACTTTGTTTCGGTAGAAAGAATTTATCAAGTTTAGCTATGGCCACTTCAAAAACATCAACTCCATCATCTGTTGACAAATTTGCTCCTGGTATGTTATAAAATATTTCTTGTAGCTCAATCCCACCAAAATGCAGTAAGGATGCTCGTTTCTTTTCATTCGTCTCGATACCAGCAGCATCGAGATAAATAAGCAGTGCCCTCTTCCAGCGTTCCCATCTTGCCCCTACCGAAGTAGGCTCTCCTTCACAATCAAATTTATCCAATGTTAATTGAGAGCTCATCATTTAGAACCTGAAACTGATAAATGTATTTTAACTTAACTATTATTGTTAACTATGTTTGACGTCTGATGGTATGTCAACTTAATGACCGTGGCTATATACCACTGTTATTAATTTTGTCATTTTCTCATGACCGTCAATTTAATGACCAGTGGCTATATACCACTGCCTGTTAATTTTGTCATTTTCTCATGACCGTCAATTTAATGACCAGCAGCTATATACCACTGCTTATTGTTTGTCGTCCTCTGACGACTGTCAATTTAATGACCAGTAGTTATACTACTGCATATTAACTTTGTCATTCTTTCATGACTGTCAATTTAATGACCAGTAGTTATACTACTGCACATTAACTTTGTCATTCTTTCATGACTGTCAATTTAATGACCAGTAGTTATACTACTGCACATTAACTTTGTCATTCTTTCATGACTGTCAATTTAATGACCAGTACTATATACTACTGCTTATGTTGCCTTTACTTACGTACTCACTAGGTTTGATTCCGAATTTAAAGGTTCCTTCTTCCTTTTTTGTGAAGAAAAAAAAAAGTTTAAATCCTCGTCGCCAATGTATAATACGTTGTACTTGTATAGTCACTTAGTAGTGCTTCCATCCACGGTCCAACAACGACTGCCTTCTCTCTGCTCGGGTCGGTATTTATATAGTATCGTTGCCATGGTAACGGAGACAAACTAATGAGCTTGTAGGGTAGTTTATTAATACTGACATACATACACTACAGTAGGCAAATTGGATAAGTGGGATAATTGATGTTAATTGGCCCTCCATAAACATTGGAATTGTAAGAAATACTAACCATTACTAGCATCGCCAATGTATCAACCCTGACTCGCTTACTCTTCAAACCGGAAATTGCAATACTAACCGCCATGCAGCAATGCCACTATCGTTGGCATTGCTGATTGGCGGTAGAATCTATGATGAGTCTATGGTACGTACCCAGACGAGCTTGCACAAAGCCCTATCACCAAGCTACTGCCGCTGCGCAAAGGCTTTCTCTCCTATTGAAGTGAAGTTTTGGAGCTTATTTTATTATGCTGCTCCAATGTAAGTTGAATATTATATAGCTAAGCTATTTTCGACACACCCAAGTTTCTGCACGATGTTTTCCCAAACCACAGAGATTAATTGAAAAAAAACTATTTTAGTTCATGGTAACTGGTAAGTGCTTAACCAGGTTTGAATCCACATATTTCGACTCGCTGTGCCCGCGGTTTCACCCGCGTATAATTAATAAATGTAATAATAAATAAAAATAAGCCTAGAGCCTTCCTCGATAAAAGGACTAATCAACATAAAAAGATTTTTTTAATTCGAACCAGTAGTTCCTGAGATTAGCCGGATCAAACAAATAAACTCTTCAGCTTTATATATTAGTATAGATTAAAGCGTTCTACTGGGCCATCTCAAATCTTAATTCTGTAAGTTGATAAAACTATAAAATTTATAATTTTTAGCACAAAAAACAAGCGTTTCGTATCTGAATGAATATGCAATTTTGTTAGTGCACTAAAATATGTCAGCAGTCGATGATTGGTCAGGACATCTTTATATTACAATCAAAGAAGACTAACAACAAAAATCTACTAGCGCGAAGTTATTCTGTTCAATCGTAGCGGAAATACGTCACAGCTGGACCGAAACTTGCACTTGAAAAGTCATGCTCGCAACACGCTCTACCAATGATCTAAAAGCTAAGTAACTGGATAAAGTTTTGTCTTAAGTTGACGGCGTCATCTGTTGCGTCCGATTAAAAACTCATTTTACTATGGATGAAGGGCCATTATCATCAAGTCTTACATAAGCTCGTTTATATTAAAAAATAAAATTTAAAAGAAGCTTTTTAAAATTAATATTTCAATATAATATTTTTGGCATAATATCCTCATACCGTCGTCCACATATTTATTAATGACAAGCTGTGCCGCGGGGCTTCACCCGCGTATAATTAATAAAAATGTAATAAATTATTTTATTACTATAATAACACATACGCGCAAACACACACACATATATATACGGCTCCTGGTTAAGAAATACGTAATTAACGATTTGAAATTAATTTTCATAAGATACCGTAGGGTTTATCAATCTTATATATAGCCTATCATTTGCGCCATCACATGTTCTTTATGTGTACCATTTTTCATAAAGATTGGTCAAGCCGTTCTTGAGTTATAAGAAGACATACAGACAAAAATGAAAAAAAAAAAGCAGTATAATGTGAATCACTGCATCACAAAACGATTATTTATCACAAAATTAAGTGAAAGAAACAATGTACAGACAGAACCAATAGTTTTATATAGTAGTATAGATATAGATTTTCAAAATTTACATAACTTATTCAAGTATAGTTTACAACGGTTTAATGCAAAAAAGTCTTATTTTATTTTATATAATTTTTATTATATTTCCATTAATGTATGCGTTATTTAATTAATAAAAAGAGTACAACTGATTTATTTATGTGTACCTACTTTGTGATTTTGTTTTACATTAAATTTAATATTTTGAAATGCATTCAAAATTACTTATAAGTACCTACTCGAATAAAGCATATTTTGAATAATTGATTAATGGTTTAAATGAAAAGATCGCAATGTACAATATAACATTTAAGGATAAAACATATCTGACGTCACATTTAAATTAATAAAATTGAAGCGATTGAATTGATGTTTTTAATTTTATTTATAAAATTTTAATTAATTTATATTCAATTTGTTGCACAAAATATTTAAAAGCACAGAAACATGCTCATCCTTTGTAGAGGTTTCCACTAGAACATAAGATGATATAATAAATAATTAAGACATCAGATAAGAAGAATAAGTCAGTAATTATACCAAATTTAACATACAATATTTTTATTTATATAAATAAATTTAATTTCTAACTTGTTTTCCAAAACAAATAACATTTGAACATAATATCAATATACTCATCTATACATATAATAAATCTGTAACTGGTCGATGTCTGTACATGGAAGATAAATGAGTAAAACTTTTATCGGGGGTCTTTATAAACACAATAGAACCCAAAACAATGATTAATAGATTTTTTGTCTGTTTGTCTGTTTGTCTGTTTGTCTGTTTGTCTGTGCGTTTGTGCACGCTAATCTTAAAAACGGCTTAACGGATTTGAGTGCGGTTTTCACTAATGTATTGTGGCTAACTTCACTTAACATTTAGTGTTTGTTTTATTTCAATCGGTTCATAAATATTAAAGTTATGTCAATTTAAAGATACACGTAGAACATTTATTAAAAAATGGTTATGGTCAAACTGAAAAGAAATTAAATATTACATGTAATATACTCTTTTGCTTATGTTTTATCCTATATTTTGTCCTATAATTTTTAATCTCTTTATTTATTTTTCAAAAGTTTAATATCACTACTAAAAATCAATAAATTATTATCTGTAGGAAAAGTACGCGCACCTGTTAGTTGTCAAAATCAAAAAGTTTTGTTAACAATTTCGTGTTTTCAGTAGCTTCGTGTGTTGTTTTTGCATAAAAACTAATATTGCATATATATTGTGTGTATCTTTATGATCTCATCTTATATCTTTCATAACAGTACGCTTTAAGTCTGCGTGTGAGCAAGTCAGTTAACTCAGTGACAATAATTAATACGTAAATAGTATATAGGTGTATAAACAAAGCCTAAAAAACAACTATAACAATAATACATGGTTTTAGAAGTGCTTGCTTTAAACATAAACGTGGTATATCACTTCTTAAAACTTTAAATAGGTATAATTTTTTCGCAAATTCGTGTTACCGAAGTTTTTTTCTAAACAACGAAATAAATAACAATTTAACGCGGAAAAAATGGCAACCATATTTTGAACTATATTTATTAGCCTCTGGATATATATAAGGAGTATTAGCCACTGGTTATGTATAAGAAGTGTAAATAGAGAAAAATAGCAATTTTGTTCAACATTAAAATAACAGAAATTACTTTAGAAGACCTCATTAATAAATGTAACAAGTATTTCGAACCGAGGAAAAATTTAACTATGGCCTGACATGTATTTTTTATGAGAAAACAAAGCAAACACGAAAATATAACCAACTTCATTACGAGTGTAGAAAATTTCAGTTTAATATGCGATTTCGTTGAATTAATAGTCATTATTACAACGGTCTGATCTGTCACTAAAGAAAGCTATAGAGATAGCTAAAATAGTAGTGATCAAACAACAAAATACGGAGCACATAAATAAAAGCACTGAGACGTGGTCATCACCGTCATCATCTAATGAATATCAAGTGATGAAGGGGGAGTAAAAGGGTTAAACAACACACAGTACAGAATAGAGAAGATGTGCATATTCCTACGAAGTCAGACGGGCAACTAATTAAGAAGAGAACAAAATTGTGAAACGTGGTTATATTTGCCTCATCCCAATATAAACCGAATAAAAGTATTTTGTAATCTCTCAGCTTAATTCAATTGGTCTTTGGCTACATCAAGCTTGCGACAGCATAATCATGAATAGGAAGAAGTAGATCTGTGCGAGCATATAATATATAATTAAGTGTACTCAGATATTGATATTATATATTTAAAAAAAAATCACTGCAAAAATAACATAAATAAGATAAAAATAATAATGTATTAAATGTATTAATTTATATAAAATGAATGTACCAACCCATCTTAATATTCAATATTTTAGTTTGTTATAAATTTTGTACTGTAGTCATATTCTTGCTTGCCTTTTAATTGTATTTGGTTAAAAAATATATAAATAATATATATATCATTTATTTACTGCATTTTATTGGCCTTACTCAATGTAATAATGCTTAAGCTATGTGATTTCATTTATATTTTGTTTTTGTTAAATTTGTGTTTTCATTAAGTAATTAATTATATTTGATTATAAAAAAATATATATCTTACTACACCTTTACTGATTATGATGGTTTAGCTGTTTGATTTTATATATGTTTTGATTATTTTAATGATTGTGTAATTATTGTTGGTGGAAACTTAGCTAATGTATGTATATATTTATATATATATATGCTATAAGTGTCATCTCATTTTTAACACTTAACCTCCCAGAGCGGTCGAATAACTGCGTATGAAACTTTAATTAAAATTGTTATATAGCTGCTTTTGTTTGTATATTATATACTTTTTCTACATAAAATGGCCGCTTAAGCAGCTTATTCAGATGTGTGTCAAGTTCAATGGACAACATTTGTTTTAATTCCCTTTTTTTGTTTAATTAAATTAGTAGCCTTGGTTAAGTCTGATTTTATTTAGTCTCTGACAGAAGAAACTTTTCCTTTACTTTATACTTTATATTGTACACATAAAATAACATAAATCTATAACAAAAACGAATTAATTAATAAATTATTCATACATATAAATAAAATTGAAGTTTCTGTCTGTTATTTCAAAATAACTGCCCGTTTTAAAGGTTATTGTCGATTTACCAAAACCAAAGCAATCATTTTTTTAATTTTTTTACTGTCTGCATGTCTGTATCTTTAAATCGTCTAAAAATTGAAATAACCGAATTATTATAAGAACTATTTCAAGATTCCGTTTAGCCTTTATTTCATCAAAATTAGTTAAGTCTATCAAAAGTTATAAAAATACGTATTTTTGTTGATATCTATTCACATAATATTATTACTCTTCCTAACTGATTCATTAACGCAGAGCCTAAACTGCGGGGGTTAGAAACTTGAAATTTTGGCAGTTGATACATTTTATAACATCCACTAAGGTAGGATTTTTGGAAATTCTACCCCTAAAGAGTTGAACGATTGTTTAGAAACCCGTCATTTTTAAAGTTAGAAGCATGAAATTTAATGAACAAGCTTAAAAATAAATAAAAATGTATTTCAGCGTTTTTGAAAATCTAAATCTGAGAGGGTAAAAAAGGGGTTGAAAGTTTGTATGGGGATTCCGTCACTTTTGGTGTAAGAAGAATGATATTTAGTATTTACGTATTTCGTCGTTTTTAGAAATTTAACTCCAAACGGGAGAAACGGGGTAAAAGCATTAGTATAAAAATTTAAAAAAAAAGAAATATACTATTTGAGTTTTTTGATTGAATCAATAAACATGAATTTCAAAGTTTTTAGAAACTTTTATTTTTGTTTGGAAGAGTTGGGTGCAAATAATGAAATTCAAAATACTCAATACCTTATATCAATATCTCTTAGGGAGAATTATACGAACTTCACTATGTTGGTGATGTTTGGATAATGAAAACATATTCCATTATTGCCATATGTACCACTTAATTGGTATTCCCTAAGCTTATATTACTGTAAAGTTTCATTAAAATCCATTCAGTAGTTTATGCGTGAAAGAGTAACAAACCTCCATACATCCATACAAACTTTCGAGTTTATTATATTAGTAGGCAGTAGGATTATTATATGCCATTTACTGAACACACATACACTATACTGGATGGGCGAATAAATCGATTGGTAAATGTTTATATCTTATTGATTAAAAAATGATAAAATCCTTTTTTTACCCGTACGAAGTCGGGACGGGCAGCTAATTACTCGCTGATAACGTATCTTTCTGTAGGTAAAAAAGGTTTTTAAAAACATTATGGCAGTTTTTTAGTTTATTCGCTACAAACAAACATACAAAAAATCTATTTTTACTTATTTATAATATTAGTATAGATAAAGACCAGGCGCGAGCGAAGCTGCGGGCAACAGCTATATTATATAAAAGTGTTAAAAATTAGTATTATGACTAAGCATCAATGGAGCTATTTGAAGAACAATAAAAAAGCCACCGGTATTTGATCACAGAACGTCTTAACGACCAATGGGATAAGATGGTATTTCTACATCTGACACAGATTATAAAATGTTACATTTTTAATATACGCCTTCATTTAATCTTGATTATTCATTCCTCTGTCGTCATATACTATGACGAGTAAACTTCAGATCTGCGAATGAATACATTAAATCTTTTGACAAAAAACCGCTAATGAAAGTTTGGCATATTCACGCTTTGTTTCTGACATTTGTGCTAAATTTTATGACGATAAGCTTACTAGTTGGCTACCCTACTTTCCGCTTCAGGGTGGTGGTTTCGATTCCTGCTCTGAGTTTTAATTTATAGAATAGATAGGCAGACGGGCTTATGGGCCACCTGATGGTTAACGGTAACATAACATCAGGTGTTGGTGTTTTTTTTTTTTTTTTATTGCATAGGTAGGCGGTAACATCACATCAGGTGTTGGTGTTTTTTTTTTTTTTATTGCATAGGTAGGCGGACGAGCTTATGGGCCACCTGATGGTAAGTGGTCACCAATCCCCATAGACATTGGCATTGTAAGAGATGATAACCATCGCTTACATCGCCAATGCGCCGCCAACCTTGGGAACTAAGATGTTAAGTCCCTTGTGCCTGTAATTACACTGGCTCACTCACCCTTCAAACCGGAACACAACAATACAAAGTACAGCTGTTTTGCGGTAGAATATCTGATGAGTGGGTGGTACCTACCCAGACGAGCTTGCACAAAGCTCTACCACCGAGAATTGTGTGTGTTATAAAAGATAAAGATAAAAGAAGCTTAAGAGATTTGCGAAAGTTACTAAGTGAATCCGTAACAAATTCACTTTCGTGTTTATAATATATATTATAATAAATAAATATGCAAAGAAATTTCATTGATTGCAAAGCAAACAAAATTTTGGATTATATTTGAACTATTAAACAAAGAACCGAAGGGTTCGTATTTATTCTACTCTCATTTCAAATATGATGATTTTTTTGTGAAATGGAATAGAAATGTAAATATTATTGTAATATGTATTTTAATCATGAAATTTCGAACAGGGACGAAATGAAATATTTAATTTTGATGAATTTTGGTTTTCAAAAAATTCAAGTCATATTCGGCAACAATTTGATCCATATTTGTGACGCTATTGAGCGGCACATACAATGTATGTTGTTTAAAGTAATATTTAACCGGATAAGTAGTTTTGGTGTAAGTAAAATATTAACTGTTGCTTCTCAATACATATTATGTAATGTTATGTATGTACGGAAAAAACATTAGGTAATTATTTTGTGAGAAAATGTGAGAAATGTGTAGTACAAGGAACAAATACACACGAATTACTCCCGTTACTCCACTGAATAGTGTCAGGAACTCGTTTGTGTATACGGTTCTACAACAGGATCCCAGAAAGAGTACACGACGCCTCAAATATTAAATTAAAAAAAAATGTAAAGGAACGCTTGTGTGCTAAAGGTTATTAATGATTTTATGGATGATAGCACACCTTAGGAATGAGACGACCGCCGAATGGCTATTTCTTTTTTTTTTGTATGCAATACAATAGTTTCTTTCGCCGGTTCTTCTCAGGGCTGGGTTTGACGATCAATGAGAAAGTGTAATACTTCAATATCGAATAAAGTGTTTTGTATTTGAATTTAAGTAAAACCAGAACAAACAAACACAATTTTCTCCGTAATCTGTTACATAATTATTCTACCCCGTATGTATGGAATGGTTAAAACTCCTTACAACACCAAGATCTGTAGTAGTGACCACTTGCCAATCATCCTATTTATATTACCTATTTTATAAAAAAAAAAACTTCTTTATAATATTAGTATGAAGTGTTATCATACAAATCTTATATCATGTAAATAATTACCGATTTCTTACCGGTTCTTCGCGGTAAAATCTATATTCAAAGCCAGTGATGGCATTATATAAATTTAGGCTTAAAAATCATTATTCAAAAGTATTTTTTAAAGCCTACGAGAATAAGGTACGTTTTTGTTTGCCGTTTAACTTCAAGTTACGACGTCTTTGAGCAAACCGTGACAAACTGTAGGTACTTATGTAGAAGCGAGTATGAATAGTCCAAATTCAACGCGAGTGAAACCGCTGAGCACGGACAGATTCAGTGTAATCGACAAAGATTGTTAGCTTACAAATTTCTTGGGGTCGAGTGAATACGAAGCTGAGAGGACGTTTATTAACCGGTTTTATTTAGCTTGCCCTGTTCGTTGGTTTGTGATCTGTTAACAGAAGGAGGGTCAAATTTCAATTACTAAATTTGACCCTCCTTCTGTTAACAGATCGATCTGATATTTGGTACACCCCATTAGTACGAATGACAATACAATTTAATGCATTCTGTATCATTGTAAATCCAAGATGGCCGCCGCTACAAAATGGCGGATTACATCTTTTTTCACAACTAACTCAATATGGGTATCAAGTGAAAGGACTTGTCTAGATTTTATTTTTTTGTCTGATCAATGCCCTACATTGATGAGGACAGTGGTGTGATGTACCTAGGATCTACCGAATTATTTTTTAGATTTTAGTAAATTATCTACATCATTATTATCTTTATACACAATAAAACCATTTAACTTAAAATTATTTTTTTACTTCATTTTTTAAATGTAACTTTTTATATACTATGTAGTCGTTTCCAATTGAACAAGGATTAAAGATAAACAAACCTTCGATTTATATATTCCATGCGATTAGCTACAATGTCTACTATAATATTATGTATGTTCCAAACAAACATTTCTTGATGATCTTTATTTATAATACAACACTATTCCACTTAACTAGTTATATTAAACTAAATTTTACTTACAAAGTTTCGATAGCAACTTTGCCATTCAGGACGCCATTTTATCACGTATCAATGATTCAATATGTCGACCAATGATATCGCATCAATTCAATTCCAAAGTACCTGATGATAGGTGATATATAAGATATGATATATTTATCCTACTGCGAAATAGAAATATTGTATTGCTGTTTCTATTTGAACGATTAGTTAGTGGAATTTTTTACAGGCCCAAAGTCTACGGCCAAAGGTGATGCATAAATCCTATAGTATACCTGGTGACGGGACTCACTCGCCTCTTATTAATTAATTATAAATATGTCTTTTTTTTGTTGTGTGAAAAATTACGTTTTTTTAGCAAATACACTTATATAATTATGTCGTGGAAATATTAGAAAGTTTAATATTAAGTTGCTCATTTGAGTTTCATAGTACTAGAGAAGGGGTAAACACCGTGACATCACTTGTTATTGTAAAGGCGGCACGAGGACAGAGTCGTGTTGGAAAGTGAGGAATTGAAACGGCACATTACGATTCGGAACGCCGACCAGATCACTTCTCCAAAATGAAACTGTCGGTTTACTTAGTTTACTTTTAAGTGTGCTTATTGTGTTCAAAAGAAAATAAAGTAAGGTTATACGAAGTGTACACTATCATTTTCATCGCCTTCGCAATGGAGCCTGTACCACTTACTCAGGATGGAGGCAGTACTATCGCTCATCCATCGCTCCCGCCGACATATTGATAAACTTCAAAAACAAAACAAAATTAAGAGCCGTTTCCGTTTTCATATTATTTCAATATACAAAATCGATATTTTTTTATTGCGTAGGTGGGCGGACGAGCATATGGGCCATATGATGGTAAGTGGTCACCAACACCCATAGACATTGGCATTGTAAGAGATGTTAACCATCGCTTACATGGCCAATGCGCCACCAACCTTGGGAACTAAGATGTTATGTCCCTTGTGCCTGTAATTACACTGGCTCATTCACCCTTCAAACCGGAATACAACAATACCAAGTACTGCTGTTTTACGGTAGAATATCTGATGAGTGGGTGGTACCCACCCAGACGAACTTGCACAAAGCTCTACCACCAAGTAAAATATACAATATTTATAAAAAAAATTCGTAAAACTGGTGACGATTATGTACACAGTAACTTATAAATCATTTTAGCTAAAATCAACATAAACATGACTTTTACATGACTTACGTAAACGATGATAATACGAAACTATGCATATCCCTTTCTATTCCAATGAGTTAAAAGGAGATAAACAACAACACAGCACAAACGCTTGGGATAAACTCAATTAGTTAATTAGATGGAGGGACAGATAGCCGTCTGGCGGCGATGGCTATTGCGATCCTGTGTAATCATGTTGCTTCTAGCTGGAGAGCTGACAAGAAATTTGAACTCCTCTTTTAATTTAAGAATATTATAGCAAACCATACATAATCTACCTTATAAGCTTAATATTAAATAAATAAAATAAAAATATTATATATAAATATGTATTGCTATTTTAAATAAACGTTTTAATATGTAGAATATATATTTATACTGCAATGACATTATCTTACTAAAGTCATTAGATATGTTATAGATTATGATAGTCCGCCTTACATACATTTTCACCAAGCTAATTATACAAATAATGTATAAATTTATTGTTTTATACATTACTCAATAATTAGTTTTGCTTAGTTCATTAAATTCTCAACGGTACTTCAGCGCAAATAATTGCTATCGGCGAAATCGTGACCATTTTTACTATAAATATGTCGTTAAAATGTATCCTTTTCATTGAACCTATGATGTTTATTACTCGGATTTTTTCCATAAGAAATTATTATACAAGTTTATTAGTTTTCAAATAAAATGAAAGGAATTTTTTTATAGTATAGATAGACGAACGAGTTTAAATACGTCGCCAGTGCGCCTCTGACATTGGGAACTAAGATATTTTGTCTCTTGTGCCCGTAATTATACTGTCTCACTCAGCCTTCAAACCGAAACACAACAATACCAAGTACTGCCGTTTTGCGATAGAATATCTGATGAATGGGTGATAACTACCCAGACGAGCTTGCTCAAAGCTCTACCACCAAGTAAGATAATAATAATAAATAAGCTATCAAATTACAAGCTAAGTCGAGATAGCCTAGTGGCTGGGACACGTGAATCGTAACCGGAAGTTACGTTTACAAATCCGAGTAACGTAATTTTCATGTACTAAATAGTGTTTATAATTAATCTCTTCGGAAGGCAACTTACATGTGTCATATCAAATTCTACTCAAATTGAAGCAGCGTGGAATAAGCACCAAGCATCTCAAGATGAGAGGGAAAAGGGAAAGGCCCAGCTTTGGGATATTTGCGAGCGAATATAGCTGTTAACAATCACATTTCTAAACGTTAACTTTTTTATGTTCCAATAACTAAATACATAAAATAAAACCTTTTATTGAATCTATGTTCTAAAACGAATAAAATTATTTAAGTTCTACTTTTAAAATCATAAAAAGCGCATGCAAAGTGCTCGGCTAATCGGCTTAATAGAAGCAATTTAAAAATCAGTTGAAAGACTCAACTCACACTCCTAAAAGGTGAATTTAAGTAAAAATAAAGGAACTAAGTACACGTGGCAGACACATAACAGAAGTCACTAATTATGTGGTCAATATAAAACAACGATGTCTGCCGACGAACCATTCAGCAGTTTGATAGAATATATCTTAATATCATAGCAGAATAAAAATCAACAAAAACTTTAAGTAAAAAAACATGACAAATATCGATTGTTTAAAATTAGACCCTGAATTTTAACTTGCATCTTTATTAATATTAATAATATTTCGCGTTTTATTCCACTCCAATTTTTAAATATACCAAGTAACAAACATGTAAATAAAAAAAAAAAACATACGATGTCTGTTTGAACATCGCCTTCTGGCCTATGACTCCGGGCGCTTCCTGTACGCAATCAAAGCGCTCGAATTGAAACGATCAGGAGTCAGCCATCTCCGGGTCGAATACATATATGATATAACTATTGCCAAATCTTACTTTATAATTTATTAAATACTTTATATTTATATATATATTTTACTGCACGCTTTGCTTATCACTAAATTCAAATGTTATGTTTAAATATATCTCTATATTTATAAATATGTAGCATAGTAACAGCCTGCAAATATCCCACTGTTGGTCTAAGGGCTCCCTCCCTTTCTAATGATAAGGCTTGAAGCTTATTCCATCGGTCTGCGCCAATACCGCCACGTGCATTTACTTACGATGATTTCCTTCACCGCCCAGACCCAAACTAATAGTACAAATCAAGCAAAATAATCAGGGGTGCTTGTCAGGGTTTGAACTCGGTATCATCGTTTAAGATTCTGATCTTCTAACCACTGGGCCATCTTGGGTCAAATCGTATATAACTTATATTATTGTAGGCTCTACTAGTATCTGCCATCTTCGTAATTATATACAACTGCGTTATTTACATTCTGATATTTCATATCAATGATAGCTTCTTAAACTTCTCGTCTACCATCCGTAAGCAAAACGTATTATTTCTTGGATATAATAAATAAAACACAAAAATCTAAAAAATGTAATTGTTTAAAATCTATTGGTTTTATGCACAAATTCAATTCGTTTATATACAAGGTAATTGAATTTTATCATTAAGCTTCGACTTCACGGACTATGATGATGGATTTAATATTTTTAATTACTCCCTTAACCCACTACCTGGCCTTATCACAGATCACTAATTTTCAATTACCAACATGAAAGATATATTTAAACGTTTCATTAAAATAACACGTCCCATTGAATAAATGTATGAAACGCTTAAGTGTGATGTGTAAGAGTGTGTATCTTTGTTTCTCTTTCACGCAAGAACTAATGAACGGATTTCGATGAAATTTCGAATAGAAAGAGAGAGAGAATGCTTATACTTTAACACAAAGGCTATTTATCACTTTTTCTCCTCCCACACCTATAACTATCTTCCATGTGAATATTTCGATTACTTCTTATATTTCGATAGTGCACTTATAATATATAAGACAAAAATGTTATATACTATACATTCAATAAATAAAGAAAATACATGTGTATTCTCTTTATTTAAAGATTTTATTTGTATATAGATACGTATCTAAGCTATGGATTGCGAAAACTAGACAAATGTTAGTGATTCTTCGTTTGTTTAATATGTCTTTCTATAGTCTGTCCAACGGTTTATTTTATTTTTGACAGCTCACGCCTATAAATTACCGTTTTTATTTTTCGGTATAATGTACTGTACAAATGTCGTACTTTATTGACGGGTAGTGAAGTGCCCTGTGCATAACAAACAACCACTGACTATAAAGCAGTTCCTGAAATACGATAAATCGATCATATGATAAAATTAATTTGCCTTCATGTAAGTATTGTTTCTGTAAATTTAATAAAAAAAGGAAATAAAAATAGTATCTATGACTCTAGGATTGATTATTTGCAAGGAATTAAGTCGAAATCATCATCATCGAGAACAGTCTTTGGATTTCTACTAAAAATTTCCTGAAAAAAGAAAGTATCAATACCTTTTCAATAACCATGAGCTAGCAAAAATAAATTACACATATATAATAATAATAATAATGTCCTCCAGACCAATTTCGGTCACGGCGGCCAATCTCATAAGAGATTAGCCAACTGCGCAGGACATATTATAGTGCACAAGTGTGTGCGCAAACACCATCTCTATTCCCTAACTCTTATAATCCGATGAGACGGCAATCCGCCACGACCGGAAAGAGTTCAGACGCAGGACCAACGGCTTAACGTGCTTTCCGAGGCACGGGAGTGTACACACTTCCAACTTCCAAACTCCGGGGCGCTACTGAGAATTTTCGACAGAAAATCTCAATAACATTTAATTGGCCTGACCTGGGATTTGAACCCAGGACCACCGTGCCCGCGGCCTTATATGTAGCCACTGGACCAACGAGGCAGTCAAAATGTTTCGTGCGTGCATATTTACTAAAATGTAAATATGCACGCGTTAGTGAAATTTAACTTTAAAGCGCGTGGTTAATAAAGTCAATATTTATATTTTACTGATTTATTATTTATATATTTATTTATTTCATATATAATTAAAAAAAACTAATAAACGAATAATTAATATTTAAACATACAATCGATTGAAAGTTCTTCTTAAATAAAATCGATTATTATTTCAAATCGAATTGGTTACGTGTGAAACTAGAAAACATCCCTTAAATAATGAAGGAATCTATGTTCAGCAATGCATTATTCACAGGCTACGAAGGTACTTTCCGAATAACATCGATGTGTAATTTAATTTTACAATGTTAATGCTTTATCAAATTTTGAAATGTTCTACGAATATACTTGATTTTGTATTGTTACGTTATCTCCATTGTTGTGAATGAATTTGCAACTACCCACGTTAGTTTCAGGGGCTTTTGAGTGTTCAAACTTTGAATGTTGGCAACTTTATACACAGGTTTCAGTATTAACATTACCTGATTGGTTTTCGATTTAATTACATCATACTTAAATTAAAACAATAGGTCACAATAATTTTGTTGCGTGATGTCCATTGACCTATATTAAATATAAACTCACAAATTACTCGAAATCTAACTTTCCGTGTACTATGTTTTTTAACTTTACAACTAACTACTTAGTAGTAGTACTAACTTTTCTAAAATGTATACTAGATCGTATTGTTTCCAGCACCAATTATGTTTCTGCTTAATTTATGAGCTGGCTTAAAATTGAAAACGACTAACTTAAAAACAGCTGAAGTCAAATATGTTGAAGATCATTTTGTAACGATAAATATTCACCTCAGTGTTTCAGATTATAAGTCCGGTGTGAATTTATTATGAGAAACGTGGCACGAGATTTATCCTACTAATATTAAAATTGTGAATGCTTGGATAAAATTTGGTTCCCCTCGACTTCACGTGCGAACTATGCAGCGGGTGGAAGCTAGTTGCATATCCATAGCTGTTAATCGTTGTAGAAATAAATGGATTGATTGTACATATATACAGAGTTAATGTGTAATTTCATTGGTAAATGTGTTTATTTATTTTTTCTTTTATATCAAGCTCTACTTATATACTATCTGCTTAGACAAGCGCGCTCAAAGACACACCTCAAACTTTTGTTTTTGAGTCCAAAATATTTTCATGTATCACGTATGGAATATGATGGTTGCTATATCTTTCACATTCTTAATCGCAAGAGCATTTCCACACTAGCTATGGTAAAGCTAGTTTTCACAAGAGTAAAATCCTCGTCCAACTTACCGGTCCTCAGGAAAGTCTTCTAACTTTCCGCACACTATATACAGCATTAGCAATGTACTTATGCTTTGGAAAATGGTCCAAAGTGTACTTTGCGCCTATAACTTTCCGCTTCGTGTTTTATATTATTGTGGCTGTGGTTAATGTGATTGGCTCATTCACACCTGATACTTTGCGGTCACTGCACTGAAGAACGCTGTCCTTCGCAGCTCAATTTTCGACGACGAGCGAATTCTACACCGCGCCACCTCAAAAAATACCTTACAGTAATGCGTTTTATAAATCGTCACTATTTTAATCCTACAGTCGTTGCGGAAAGCAGCCTCCAGCAAAAAGAAATGGTAAAAACTGATGTAGTTGCTCTTAAATTAATCAAATTTACGAAATCGTTGGATGAAGTTTTGAGAACATATATATATATAGGAGTATGAGTTCAATTTGAATTTTTAAAAAGTACAGAACCGATGACCTCATTTGTATCGGTTCTGTTATTTAACATATTGATAATAATTACTCAAATTCTAACTCATAGAAAAAGACACTTTAGCGAGGACAATATTTCACTTATTACTATAACAATATTTAATATTCTAAAATACAAATTAAATTATTTAACATTTTATTTAACAATTTAACAATATTGAGTTCCACCCTATAGTCTAGCACCTCTGGGCTTACCATGAAGACTGAATCCAAAACCCACATCAAACGAGTGCAAGACGTTATCTTAGGCGCCAACTACTAACGATGCTATTGGTCAGAAACTGACCAATAGCGATGCACTTTTTTGGATGTTTACAGTATGTTTATTCAATTTAAAAAAAATGAGTTAATAGTTAATCATTATTATTATTAAATAATATCTAATAATAATAATATCCTGGGACATTATTCACACAAAGTCATCTGATCCCAAGCTAAGCAGAGCGTGTTCTATGGAAACCAGACAACTGATATATATACTACTTTTCGTTTGTAAATACATATTTATATAGATAATTACACCCGGACTCAGGACAAACAGACATGTTCATAAAAGAAATCATAAAAGTATTTATGATTTTCTTTACACGGCTATTAAGAAGCAAAATATTGAAATCCATAGCTAGTAATTACGTCATTAATATAGTCAAATTAGCAGCGATATTGACAATCACATTCGCAAAACAAAATAATAAAAATTCACACACTGTTTGTTTTTTTTATAAAATTATAGGAAATTTATGTAAACAATGTTTTTATATAATTACCAAATAGCCTCCACGGCGACATATATATTTATACTATAGACAGTTATTATGATTTTAAGCCATCACAGTTGGAATTTTTTTCTTCCGAGTCATTTACTATTAAAAACATCCCAACAAATACTACATTGACATTTTTGAAATACCATCCAGTAACGTAAATTTCTGGAATATTCTCTGGTTTATAGAAATTTCAATTTAATGTCGTACTCCTATATCTTATTTCAACACATAATTGACTCCTATTCAAATATTCGACATTGTTCGAACGACAAAGGACTATTGAGCTGTTCTGTAAGAACAAACAAGAAACTCTTCGCAGAATACAATCGTGATGTATCAGAACTTAAAATAAGACATTGACTATAATATAATTAATTATAATATCTATACTAATATATAAAGCTGAAGATGTTGTTTGTTTGATCCGGCTAATCTCAGGAATTACTGGTTCGAATTTAAAAATTATTTTTGTGTAGTCCTTTTTATCGAGAAAGGTTCTAGGCTTTTTATTCATTATATTTTTATTAATTATACGCGGATGAAGCAGCGGGGCATAGCTAGTATATTATAAAATTGGTAGGTGGATGAGCAAAAGGACCACCTTTTGGCCCACCACCGTCATATGGACAAATGAAATTGAAAGAAATAATAGTCATCGCTTACATCGCCAATGCGCCACCAACCTTGGGGACTAAGATGTTATGTCTCTTGTGCCTGTAGAATCAGATATTCTACAATAAGAGTATGTTAACTATACTATCTTGTACAAAGCCATACCACCAAGTATAACTAAACAAATCAAAGTAACATATAAGACACCGTAAGTCTGTTTTGGATATTCCACCAGTAAGGTGACATCTTACACATACATAATACTAGCTACGCTAAACAAACACCAAAAAATAACATCGACATCGGTCCAGTCGTTCAGTGACACATAATATTCTGACAGTATTCAATAACCAGGGAAGTATTTCTAGCTCGTTGTTCAAGTGGCTAGATAATTATGAGGCTGTAATTCCCATTGTCCTGGTTTCAAACCCTAGCTCGGACCGATAACCGATTACATCTTATATTATTTAGACAGAACAACGATAGTGCGATTTAATAAACTACTAACGCCATCTTTTGGTGAAATGTATTCAACATATATTAATATAGAAGCCGAAGAGATGGCCCAGTGGTTAGAACGCATGAATCTTAACCGATGATCGTGGGTTAAGGCACCAATGAATTTCATATGCTTAATTTGTGATTACAATTCATCTCGTGTTTGGAAAACATCGTGAGGAAACCTGCATGTGTCAAATTTTACTATAATTATGTCTCATATATATTCCACCAACCCGCATTAGAGCAGCGTAGTGGAATAAGCTCCAAACCTTCTCCTCAAAAGGAGGAGAAGAGGCCTTAGCCCGGCAGTGGCTCATTCACAGGCTGTTACTATTACTCTAGTAGTACTTATATATCAATGTACAACATAAATATATATTGTGGCCACAATATAAGTATTAACAAAAGTGTAATTATGGCGATACAGGATGAAATGCAATGAGCCAATGAGTAATCGATGATTATAGAGTGGTTCGCGCGTGTCACGTTTCATTAATGATCCTTTGAGGGCTAATGGATTAATAGTTGGCTAAGGGTTGGGTTCAAGGGTTGTCATGAATAATTGGTTAATTTATTTGTAGGGTCTTGTGGATTATATGTCAATAATAGTACTTTTCTTAATAACCCGGCATAGTAATTTCATGTCTCGTGTCATAAAAGCAATGGTAAACAAGACTTATTTATACATTATATACTATATAGATGATTATAGGTAGAGTTAGTATTCTTTGTTTAAATAATCTAAGTAACGCATTTTTATATTTGTTAATGTCACCATTTTAGTTACGTCATTTTATTATAATATGTCGCCAAAATATATTCATATATAAAACATGTGTTGTAGTAATCGTGTTACAGTATAGTAGTATGGAAACTGTGTTTCAACATCAGACTGTGCCAAATCCTCTAATCGTAGGTGCTAATTAAGTTATAAGACCTATTTCCAGGCGTGACGAAATTCCCAAAAGAGGGTTCTGTTAAGTGACCATATCATATAAATGGGATGTGCTCAATGAAATAGACCGGAACGAAGGGAAAGAGTGAAAGAGATCGAATTATAGTGAGCGGTTTCAAAGATAACGCAACTGCTTTGTAAGACGGTTTACTTGGTGGTAGAGCTTTGTGCAAGCTCGTCTGGGTAGGTACTACCCACTGATCAGATATTCTACCGCAAAACAGTATTACTTGGTACTGTTGTGTTCCGGTTTGAAGGGTGAATGAGCCAGTTTAATTACAGGCACAAGGGACATAACATCTTAGATCCCAAGATTGGTGGCGCATTGGCGATGTAAGCGATGGTTAACATCTCTTACACTGCCAATGTCTATGGGCGTTGGTGACCACATACCATCAGGTGGCCCAAAGGCTCGTCCACCTGCCTATTCGATAAAAAAAAAATAGTTCAACTCTTATGACAGATTTTATAGTTAATCTTTTAAGATACATCTTGTCCAGAAATCAAGAAGTTCCCTAGGGATCTAGGAACCAACTCTTGACTTCCAAAAGTTAAGGGAACTAACAGAACTCGTAGTTACACAGAGTAAGACTTAAGGTCTTCGTTCCACTTTCAAACTACTGAGCGGATATAGGAAATGTTTGAAGCCCTTGCAATCCGCAAGCCGCTCAAACGGTCATGTTAAGTTCTACGCATACTAAGCACCGGTTAATTGTCTATTTAAAAAAAAAAAAAACAATTATAGAACATGATGAAAATAGTTTATATATATAACAGTGAAATTCTGTAATCGCATAATATTGATGTTCATAATTAACAAGCTAAAATAATCATTTGAAAATGATATATTCCTTGGGTTTTACGGTCCAGTGGCTAATTTCTAACCACGATGACCTTGGTACAAATAATTGTATCATATTGGATAATTAAAAACGAACAGAGTCAATTGTAATCAACTTCTAAAAATTCTACTTCTAACTTACAAGTACATGTACGTATAATGACACCTTCGAATCCAACTAGGTAATTAAAAAGCAATAGAGTTTATGGAATAGAGATATTTCAGACTGCAACACTAAAAGTGTCAGTGTGAGCACGGCACTACACAATAATGAATGAACGATGATGATGAATGAAAAATATCTGGGTCTTTAGCTGAGCCCAGTGTTTAGAACAGATAACTTATGATCGCAGATTCAAATCCGAGATTCCATCACTGATTTCCATCTGTCGGTTAAGGAAAAAACCGTCAGGAAAACTGCATGTATTGGATGATAATGTGTATACACCGTGCATTGGAGCCTAGTTGGGGACTAAGTACCAATTCGTCTCCTCAAACGAAGAGGGACAGCCAAGAAGTTGGACATTTAGAAGCTATATATATATAAAATAAATGATTGACTGACAATCATATATGTATATAAATGCACACACATAATTAAAGTTTCCTTACCATAAAGAAGAAAGTTTGGAGCTTCTTCCACCACGCTGCCTCATTGTGGATTAGTGGATATGTGAAATAATTTGAATCAAATAGGACACATTCAGGTTTCTGACGACAAGACACGAAGTTATCCTTCACCGCCGAGCACGAGATGAATTATTTCAATTCAAATGAGACTTATTTGAAGTCATTAAAAGTAAGTATATAAATGACTAGTTAGTGATGATCTGCCATTTAAAATTCCAGATGCATCTATTCTTAAGTAAATACTACGATCGTATTTGTGATTCAACATATGCAGTCAAGACTTAAACAGACGGCTTTACTTATAAAAGTTTTAGTGGATTTAGTTAAATAATGTTGTCTTCTTCTTTCAAACGTCAAATCAATAATGTCAGAAAGAGAGAAACCAGTATTTAACTAAACAGCCGCTAGGCAAGGAATATAAGTAAAGCTAAATATTTTCCGTTAAAATGTGTATACATTCAATAATAAAAATGAACACATTTTTAAGTATATTGATGAAAAATCTACATTTTTTATCGATTTAAACACATTTTTTTTTAGATAAAGATTACAAAAAATCACTTTAAATGAAAAGTTACAACTATGTTCATTAATATAGTTTGAAAAGGTCTCTCGAATGCAGTTACATTCATAGCTAGAAACTTAAAACTGATAAAGGTAGTTAAAGAAAAAAATATATATATATAATACTAACAGCACAACGCGTGGTGGCGAGACCACATTAATTAAAAGCTATTTAGTAAGGCGTTTCTTAAATATAGGAAAACTTTCATATAAATATTTCATTTATATACTTTCATTAACATCGGTAACTTGCTGTAAAACGATCAACAAAAATTATAAGTTTTAACTCAAGAGCTACCAATGAAGAGTCTACGCGTTATCTTAAAATATAGTATCAATAATACAAGGTAAATAACGATCAGACTTGACAAACAGCTATTTGTTCTTGATTATAGGCCTTATTTAAAAAGGGTTTCAATAGGTATTTATGTTAACCTTAGTTGGTTTCTTTAAAATATATCAATGGCTTAATTACAAACTTTTGTAAACACGTCATAATGGGTACACCTCATAATGGCTTTAATTTTTTTTTTAATCTTAGGTTTGGTTACAGACATTTTTCCGCAAATTTATTTATTACACTGTATAAATATGTAATTAGAAAATTGTGTGACACCCAGTGTCTTGTATTGAAGACTCAATAAATAGAACAAATCATCAATACAGGATTTTGGACATAGTTAGTCTAACTAAAGTTGGGTTATGTCCTCTTGACTGATTTCGACTGTAGCGACCAATCTCAAGAGAGATTATTATTATTATCATTTTGTATTTTTATTAGATTTACTAACGAGCTAGCGATTTTTACACTAGTCATTCTTACATATATACAGTAAGAATACATTCACAGATGATGTAAAATCATTTGAAAGCAAACACTGAATGCTTATTAAGTCGCAATAAAATTAAAGTTTGTACATGCACACATCTTTACAATACAAATGTGAAGTAGATATGTAAGTACAATTTTAACCTTTCCTTTTCTTTGATGAATACTAAAAAATGATACGACTTTGTAACACTTTAAAATATTTAAATAAAAAAAAACAGTTTAAAAGAAAATTAGCCAACTATGCAGGACATAAATTGTAGTGCACAAGCTTGTTCACAAACACAGATACACTCTCTGTCATAATCCGATGGGACGGCAATCTTACATGACCGGAAACAGAGTTCAGTCGCAAGGCTTTACTACGGACTGCAACTGAAAATTTTTCGAGAGAGAAACCCTATAGCTTTTTATCGACCTTTTTGAGCCCAGGACCTCGGAATTTGCGGCATTATATTTAAGCCACTACACCAACGATATAGTCACACAGCTACCTAAAGTAAAATATTATTAAAAATAAAAGCCTTCATTAATCTCTGACGTTGAACCTCTCAGTGCACGTGAAGTGTGTGCTTGTTAAGCGTAGAGTACATGGCTGAACATCGATTGAAAACGTTTCTACAGCTTTATTTTTAGTATTTTTAGAATTTTACAATATTATCATATTATAATACTAAGGGGGTAAGGGGGAGAACGACAATACCATCTAGTCGACCCCAAACGTCAACCTCACCTGCCCGTGGTGCCCCCTGCTAGATAACTGACGAGGCCCTGGCGACCGAGCTGTGGCGGTATAACCACTAACACCTGGCTGGGTAACCTGACAGAAGAGGCTTCAGCAGCCTGGGGACTTAAATAATCTCCAAAAGGACTGGTGCAGAAGGCAAGGGGAAACCACTGCAACTATCTTTCCCAAGAAAGTCGACATGAAAGTACAAACAGAGAGAATACGATTGCCATGCGACCCGCGTAGGAACCGGCGCCGTTCTGCGTCCGGGGCGGGCGGTGTGAAATATGTGACCGGCCACGGGGCAGTAGGGAACCAGGCTCCCCATGGAAATTTAGCTACTGGAACTTCTGTCAAGCTACGCCAAATTCAGACGATAGGGACATGGAATGTGCGTGGACTACTCAGCCCCGGAAAATTTACTATCTTGGAAAAGGAGATACTTAGATGCGGTCTTAACATCTGTGGACTCAGTGAGACCCACTGGAAAGGCAACGGCTACTTCCTCAATGATTCCCACGCAGTATACTTTTCTGGAAATGACAACAGCAGCCAGAATGGAGTAGCTCTATTAGTACCTGCCTACAAGAGGAACTGTGTGATTGGCTTTGAGGCAGTGAATGATCGAATATTAAGCGTCAAACTTAAAGCATCACCAGTAAATCTGAACATCATGCAGATATATGCACCCACTAGCACAGCAAGTGAAGAGGCTATAGAGAATTTCTACTCTGAAATGGAGACTTCCATCGCTAAAGTACCGAATAGAGAAATTCTAATAATAATGGGCGACTTCAATGCCAAAATTGGAGAAAATCATCACCAGCCTGGACATTGTGTGGGTAAATTTGGACTTGGAGCACGCAACGAAAGAGGAGAACGTCTCATACAGTTTGCTAATGAAAATGGCCTGGTGATAGCCAATAGCCTTTTCCAGCATCACCCACGCAGGCTATACACTTGGACAGCGCCAGATGGTAAATATCGCAATCAAATAGATTACATCCTGACTAGATCACGATGGAAAACATCAATTAGAAATGCCCATACACTACCCGGTGCAGATTGTGGATCTGATCACCAACTCTTGACTTCAAAGTTTAAATTAAAGTTAAAAGTGGCTCGAAGTCACCAAAAACAGAGGAGAATTGAAGTTCAAGACAGCTCAAAATTTTACGCTGCTGCAAGACGGAACTGGGTAGAATGGACGAATGCAGACTTTACAGAAGAGACGCCTGAGATGTTGTGGGACCGAACCAAAAAATTAATCATAGAGTCTGCTTTGGTCTCTGGATCATCAACTGCAACATACAAACGACAACACTGGATGACAGACAATACCTTAGAGCTAGTCGAACAGAGACGCAGGCTAAAGTCAACAGGGGCAGGCATTAGTGACTTGAACAAACTGTCAGCAAAAATTCAAGCAGGATGCAGGAGGGATTATAATGCCTATCTTTGCAAATTATGTGAAGAGATCGATTCTCATGCAAATAGACATGAGTCCAGGGATCTCCACCACAAAATTCGATCTATCACAAAGACACTTCCTTCCAAGACCTGGGCTATTGAAGACAGTGAAGGTAGAGTAGTCAATGAGCTAAGCCATATAACTGACGTTTGGAAGAAATACTGCCAGTCCCTGTTCCAGGACAATCAGTCAAAAAACTTTCCTGATACGGAGCCCGGAAGTGAAAACGAAGAACCAGACATTCTACGATCGGAAGTAAAAGCCGCCATTATGCATCTGAAGAAGGGTAAAGCCACAGGGAGAGATGCAATCCCGATCGAGACTATAAAAGCCTTAGGCGACATAGGTATCAATATCTTCCATAACATATGCAACAAGATATGGCATTCAGGAACATGGCCAAGAGAATGGTCTCATACCGTTTTCATTCCTTTGCACAAGAAGGGTTCGACTAAGAAGTGTAGCAACTATCGCCTTATAGCCCTCATATCTCATGCCAGTAAAATCTTGCTACACATTATCAATGAACGACTGAAAAACTTTCTGTCCAAGGAAATTGCACCAGAACAAGCCGGTTTTGTAAAAGGAAGGGGTACACGTGAGCAGATCCTCATCGTTCGCCAGATAATAGAGAAAGCTCGAGAGTTTAACAAGCCTACTTATATTTGCTTTGTTGATTTCTCTAAGGCATTTGACTCAGTAAAATGGCCCAAACTATGGAGGGTGTTGCTGGACATGGGTACACCTAAGCACTTAGTTCATCTTCTTAGGCGTCTTTACGAAGATGGGACTGCATCCGTGCGGACGGATGATGTTTTATCGGAAGATTTTCATCCCAGCGCTGGAGTCCGACAAGGATGCATAATATCACCGCTCTTGTTCAATGCTTACACAGAATTGGTAATGCGCATTGTCCTTGAAGACTGGACTGACGGTGTTGCAGTTGGTGGACGCAAGATTACAGATTTGCGCTATGCCGACGACACGACCTTGTTTGCGACTGACGTGGTTCATATGGAAGAATTGCTTCTTAAAATGGAACGCGTATGCCAAGAATTCGGATTAAAGCTCAATCGCAGTAAGACCAAGATAATGATCGTAGACCGGGCGAAAAACAACTCACCCGAGATCACTCAGATTGCGAACTGCGAGGTCGTCCAATCCTACATATATCTTGGAGCTTTAATATCGAATAGCGGCGGATGCGCAGATGAAGTCAGGCGACGTATGGCAACCACGAGAAATGCAATGGAGAGGCTAAAGAAAATATGGGGAAACAGAAACATTACCAAAGCAACTAAGATCCGGCTCGTACAGACGCTTGTTTTCCCCATATTTCTATACGGTGCGGAGGCGTGGACTTTGCGGGAGGTCGAAAAAAAGAAAATCGATGCTTTGGAGATGTGGTGCTGGAGGCGAATGCTACGGGTCTCGTGGACTGAATTTCGCACCAATATCTCCATTCTTCAAGAACTCGGCATCAAGCAGCGTCTTTCGGCGCTGGTTCGAAAACGCGTATTAACTTTCTTTGGGCACGTCTCCCGGCAAGGAAATGACTCCATAGCGCGTTTTGTCATTCAAGGCAAAGTGGATGGCACCAGACCGCGAGGAAGGACGGCCATGCGATGGACCGACCAAGTGAAAACAACTGTTGGCGGTCCTTTGCATGAGTGCACCAGGCTCACCAGTCATAGAGACACATGGCGAACGCTCGTTAAGCAAACAACATCCCTGCCGATAATTTCGTAACACTACATGACGACCACGACCGCTCTGACAAGAGTGACACGGAGAAGAAGAAGAAGAAGAAGAATACTTGACAGAAATTTTATCTATCCATATATGAGAAAGGCTTTATGGAGGCTCATCAAGGTTCAGGCCCGCCTTATAGCACGCACAAATTAATACATCATAAAAATGTAAACATTTTTGTGTAATAGGTAGGTGGACTGGCAATGTGGCCAACTGATGATAAGTGGTCACCACTACCCATAGACATTGGTCATGTTTTAAATATTAGGTCCTTACACTCCTGGGTCTCCAGGGTTCGAACCCTGGAGACCCAGAAAAAGTATTTGTGAGTGTTTGGTGGACGGGCCGGTGTCGTTCACTACAGCTTTCTAATCTGGCCAAACGATTACGGCAGATATATATTGTCATCAACTGCAAACCATGAAGGAAGAACTAGCTGCTAAACAACCGAGATTGGTCAATCGCTGTAGGCCACTGCTGCTTCACAACAACGCAAGACCACACACTGCACAACAAACAACCACTAAGTTAGATGACCTACAATTGGAATGTCTGCGACATCCACCGTACTCCTTAGACCTTGATCCAAAGGATTACCATTTTTTCCGGAATTTGGACAACTTCTTACAAGGAAAAAAAATCAACTCCGATGCGATTTCATATGTAAGGACCTAATAAAATGGATAGATAAAATTTCTGTCAAGTATTATATGATAATATTGTAAAATTCTAAAAATACTAAAAATAAAGCTGTAGAAACGTTTTCAATCGATGTTCAGCCATGTACTCTACGCTTAACAAGCACACACTTCACGTGCACTGAGAGGTTCAACGTCAGAGATTAATGAAGGCTTTTATTTTTAATAATATTTTACTTTAGGTAGCTGTGTGACTATATCGTTGGTGTAGTGGCTTAGATATAATGCCGCAAATTCCGAGGTCCTGGGCTCAAAAAGGTCGATAAAAAGCTATAGGGTTTCTCTCTCGAAAAATTTTCAGTTGCAGTCCGTAGTAAAGCCTTGCGACTGAACTCTGTTTCCGGTCGTGTAAGATTGCCGTCCCATCGGATTATGACAGAGAGTGTATCTGTGTTTGTGCACAAGCTTGTGCACTACAATTTATGTCCTGCATAGTTGGCTAATTTTCTTTTAAACTGTTTTTTTTTTAATTTAAATATTTTTAAGTGTTACAAAGTCGTATCATTTTTTAGTATTCATCAAAGAAAAGGAAAGGTTAAAATTGTACTTACATATCTACTTCACATTTGTATTGTAAAGATGTGTGCATGTACAAACTTTAATTTTATTGCGACTTAATAAGCATTCAGTGTTTGCTTCCAAATGATTTTACATCATCTGTGAATGTATTCTTACTGTATATATGTAAGAATGACTAGTGTAAAAATCGCTAGCTCGTTAGTAAATCTAATAAAAATACAAAATGATAATAACAATAATCTCTCTTGAGATTGGTCGCTACAGTCGAAATCAGTCAAGAGGACATAACCCAACTTTAGTTAGACTAACTATGTCCAAAATCCTGTATTGATGATTTGTTCTATTTATTGAGTCTTCAATACAAGACACTGGGTGTCACACAATTTTCTAATTACATATTTATACAGTGTAATAAATAAATTTGCGGAAAAATGTCTGTAACCAAACCTAAGATAAAAAAATAATTAAAGCCATTATGAGGTGTACCCATGATTTGACGTGTTTACAAAAGTTTGTAATTAAGCCATTGATATATTTTAAAGAAACCAACTAAGTACAGTATCCACTTTTCATCACAAGTAATGATTCGACTTAAAATCCCTTCATTATTGTGTCGGTTGAGCAAAGTAAAACAGCAGTCGACGCGTGTTTGCAAGTTCGATTCACTCAATTCTGAAGTGCTTTGTGATGGATCCGCTTCCACGATAGCCTTTAATTCTTCATTTTACACTTTGGTCTCCGGCCGTCCACGGGGTTGGTTCTGAAGGTCGAAATTTCCAGAACGAAAACGTTGAAACCAAAAACGTACCGTGCTTTCTTTTGCGACACCAGCGCCGTACACATCATTAATCCTTCGAGCTGTTTCTGCATCACTGGTGCCACGGTAGAACTCGTACTCGTAAATATACCGATATTTCATGTTTTCCATTGTGCGGTAATAAGCGACGCCAAAGAAAAAAATAATGAGGAAAAAACAAATGAATGACTGTTTTCAAAACTCAAATATACCAGCTAAGTGAATTTGTAATTCTTAACTAAAGAGGAGATATTTCAGATCAAAGTGGTCAGTACGTCAAAACGCTAATTTCATATGTAAGGACCTAATATTGACTATTCTGAACATTTCCAATACGCCACCAATCTCGGGAACGAAGATGATATGTCCACTGTGCCTGTAGTTGCACTGGCTCACTCACCTTTCAAACCGGAACGCAACAATAAATATTGCGCTATGTGTATCTGATAAGTGTTCGGTGGCTACTCAGACGGGATTCCACATAGTACTACCACCAAGTAAAATATAAAGCTAATCTTAAACGCTATAAATATAACGCTTAAGAATTTTAAATCTTCATTCATGCGCTCCGTTTGTTATTTTTATCAATGTACTATCATTATAATTCTACAAATTATGAAACAAAAATATTCAAAACAGAAAAAATTATCATTCACTTAACCACTTATGGTCTTTATTAAAAAAAAAACCTTTATTGACCGAACTATAGTAGCTGGTCCTTAAGGTACATAAAAATAAATCACATTTTTTTAAATTCAATTTATGCCTTTTATTCCACATCAAAATGTTTACAATTCAAATGTTTCTTAATCGTGTTAGTATATTTTTTCTTATTAATCTAGTGTTAGTGTGGTTAGTTATTTTCTTGTAATGTAAATCCCGATTGGGTGAAGTCTTCCTCTTTCTCCTTCCAGAATCCTCAAACTATAGCGAGAATCATCCAATCTTGCCCTGCTTTCTTAACAATATCATCAGCCCACCGTTTTGTTGGTCTGCCGATGCTTCTTTTCCCTAATGGCCCCTTCCAGCGTGTCACTTGTAACATTGTCTTTAAGCATTGAGATATGACCAGCCCATTAACATTTTAATCTTAAAGCATTCGTTACTTTAGTTTTTGGCCTGATGATTTATTTTTTATTTATTACATAAGTATAATATATTACACGATTCTTATGTAATTCTTACGTTATAAATTTATATATATGAAGAAAAAAGAAGCGTTTTAATATATTATACGGAATACTATGGAAGCTCTGATTCGTACATAGTCTGTGGTACTAAAATTATTTTAACGGAGCAACTTTATAAAAGCGATTGACTTAAGTTGTTGTTTATTTATCGATCGCGAAAAACATTTTCCGATTCCGTTTTCAAACATCGTATCGAAAATCAAACAAAATTCAACTTAATACTTATCGGTTAAGTCATAACTTTTAAGTAGACAACTTTTGCGCGCTCAAAAGATTTGCACATATAAACTCTCATAGAGTATCTACAATAATAAATAATTTTTAACTAAAATAAAAAATAAACGTTTTTGTATGTAAATGCAGGTATTTGAAAGTTACCAAAGTCATAAAAACAATTATTCAATGTCGCATTCTTTCTAAGATTTCCGTATATATTATATATATAAAATAAATGCTTCGTTTTTTTTTTGTAAGAGGGGCAAACGAGCATGAGGCTCCTCTGATGGAAAGTGACTACCACCTAGACATCTGCAACACCCGAGGGCTTGCAGGTGCGTGGCAGGAAGTTGACGTTGATATTATTTATTAATTTGTCTTAAATACTAAACAGAATTAATTATTGTCAATAAAGTAAATAACATGAATGATGTTTAAGGGTCTTCTTTGACGTTCCGCCGCACGAAGTTTTACGTTTTTAGCGCTACTGTCGCAACTATCGAGGCTCGGGCACGGCACGCACACATATACGTATGCAGAGTGGG
This sequence comes from Nymphalis polychloros, assembly GCA_905220585.2. NCBI lineage: Eukaryota > Metazoa > Arthropoda > Insecta > Lepidoptera > Nymphalidae > Nymphalis > Nymphalis polychloros. Next base: position 1,098,651 of record HG992264.1, on the reverse strand, counting down.
GTCGTCGCACTTTTTTTTCCTAAACTAAATTTTAACTTTATTGTCACTGATTTTGAAATGTTGTCAAATACATATCTATAGCGTTGAGGTGAGTAGTTTGGTATAAATAAACTTCTTGATGTCGTAATGTGGAATAATAAAAAAAAATTGACGAAAGACGAATGTGGAATGCTTTATTAAAAAACGGAACAAGTATATATACAAAAAGTGAAATAAAAATAGATCAATAGGAATACAAGAAAAACATTATACAAACATTATTGAAACAAACATTTTATGCTAAAATAATAAAAACAATATTATTATTACTGTAAAAATAAATGTTTTATTTTTTTAATTACTCAATATAAAAAAATATGTGAATAAATACATAAAATAATTAAACTTCTAAAGAAAAATATATAATTCCTGAATCGAAATATATATTTTACAACATTTATTCTACTATGAAATTCACTTTCTCTCTTTCTAACCAATTGGAATAAAGCGGAATAAAAAGGATAGCGAGAATTTTGCGATTCGACTTTCGGTTTCTTGGTTCTGCTACGGAAATCTATTACACAATAATCGACCTTACTGATGAAGTACCTAAAGACTATATTTGCCTGAGCACGTTAGCTAATAAAATAAAAGGATAGCTAAGTTCTCAGGCGATTTGATGAGGCTAGGCATTACCGAATTCAGATATCTAAAATCGGATTTTGAAATCGATTTGTAAGTCTGAAATCGGATAAATATCAATTTGCAAAACCAATGATGACGATGAGGCATGAAAACGTTTCGTATATCCTCACTAGATAGCGCTTTGACGTAACAAAAAACTAAAAGAAACATTTTATGCTAAAATAATAAGAACAATATTATTATTACTGTAATAATAAATGTTTTATTTCTTTAATTACTCAATATAAAAAAAAAATGTGAATAAATACATAAAATAATTAAACTTCTAAAGAAAAATGTTATAAAAATGTATAATCCCTGAATCGCGGTATTAAAGTTTTTAACGCAGCTTATTATATATACAAGCGTGGCGGTCTTCCAATTGGAAGTGTGTTCTTTAGTGTGATGCCACTACTGTTCTTAGATCACAGTTACAAGGATTATGTACTTCGTTCTACTCATTTCCACTTGAGTACTATATTGCCCGCCGAGTTGAGAGTCAGTAATTTACTGACTAATGAGGGTTTGTTAGGTGGGCCATCACGCGTGTTTCGTTTTATGCATAAATGGGATTTGGTCATTTTTATTATTTAGTGTTCAAAACACTATTTATAAAAACTTTGTTTAGTTTTACGTTATCAATGAAAATAAGAATAATTTGAATTTTTACGACAATAAATTTATTGCCTCAGTTGTTGTTTTACTGGCCAATATAACTAGGAAATGGACGAAATAAGTAATTATATATATAAATATTTCAAAAAATTATATTTATTTATAAAAAAATTGCAATGTATCATTATATATGAGAGTGTTATAATTATGTAACTAGTTAGAATTTCAACTCGAGTTATTTTTTGTTTTTTTATCAAACTACAAAATATACAAAATATTATCAGTAAAAATATCGTATCAAATGATAAAACACTAAAAATACCAAAAAAAAAACAGAATACATAAGCCGGTGCGCGCCCTAAAATTTATGATGAACAGTCGGTGACAACTAAAACGTTCAAATAAATACTAAATACGCTATTTACGCACACATTGATTTTGTGTAAGTACACGGTTCGATCGCGATCTATCAATGCGGCGCAAACCGACGTGCTCTCACTTCGGAGGCGCGTGGCCGACTGGTCTGCGAGGATTATCGGCGGCTCGCATAAGAAAACGCGTACAATTTCATTGTAATTTATTATAACAAAAAATAAGAAAATGTTTATTAAAAAATGAAGACTCCAGACGTTTCTTTATAGTTTTAACTTTATTATTTGATAAAATTCATTTCTAAATTCTCGACGATTACGATAATTTCGTCTCAATAAGGAAGTGCGATTTTACATGTTTTAGTGATTTTTCTGATTTTTTTTACACTTATCCATAAACATTATCTTAAATTCGAATGCTCTACACGTAAGTTAAATTCATTGGCTAACTGTGTGATTTATTTCAAGGTTGTGGAGCATCGCTTTCTATATAATTCTATCGAAATCCCGACCTTCGAATTTCAACAAACGTCAAAGAAGACCCTTAATCAGATTTCGCGGTTTTCAATTAAGATCAACATGTCCAACGGGCATCCGAGAATTCAATCGCATGATATACAGTGATTATCTGTCAATACATAAGTACCGCCGCGTCGACCTTCAGTTGAAAACTCTTGGTATTTGATTGACAACTGAACATGAGGTCATAAAGGCATATGTCCACATAATAAGTAATGCTATTAAGATAAATAGCACGATTAAATAATAATATTGGGTATTGTTGTGTTTCGATTTGAAGGGTGAGTGAGCCAGTGTGATGATGATGATGGTCCTCCAGACCGATTTCGGTCACGGCGGCCAATCTCATGAGAGATTAGCCAACTGCGCAGGAGATATTATAGTGCACAAGTGTGTGCGCAAACACAGGTGCACTCTCTATTCCCTAACACTTATAACCCGATGGGACGGCAATCCGACACGACCGGAAAGAGTTCAGGCGCAGGACCAACGGCTTAACGTGCTTTCCGAGGCGTGGGAGTGTACACACTTCCAACTATCAGACTCCGGGCTGCTACTGAGAATTTTCGACAGAATATCTCAATAACATTTTATTGGCCCGACCTGGGATTCGAAGCCGGGACCACTGTGTCCGCGGCCTTACATGTAGCCACTGGACCAACGAGCCAGTGTAATAACAGGCACAAGGAACATATCAACTTAGTTCCCAAGGTTGATGGCGTATTGTGATATCGTTTTTTAAAGATAAGCGTTTATTTGATATTAGGTATAAAAAAGTAAAGTTGACAGTGTATAATTGTCTCGCTGCTGGACTAAGCCTGCTGTCCTGTTGATAAGAAAGTTTGGTGTTAACCACCACGCGGCTTCAAAACGGGTTGTTGGTAATTGTGGTAGTTTTTTCTACAGACACATGCTCAGGATATGTTCCTTCATCGTCAAGCCGAAATTGATTAAAACAACAAATTAAGCACAAAAAAAATCTGCGTTGCTTACCTTATAAATACTAGGCCATCGCGGTGCTTGAATATTGGGTATACATTGAGTAATTAATTCATTAAATTTTTAATTAATAAATAATATTGTATGGTTCTTTAAGCGATAACAGGAAACAATAAGTCAAAATGTTAATTTTTAGTTGGTGGCCTATTTTTCGCTTCTTCGGGAAAATGCAACGTTTTTCTAGAACTGCATGGAATATTATTTTGCTGATTTATATGATTATCTCCGTGGCTCTTACGACACTAAAATGAGTCGATGATATGTCTCCGAGGTGACTCATTTATTCGTCTGCATACCTATTTAATATTTAAAAAATAACCACGGCCATTCTCAAGCGAGAGTAGCCAACAAGACATACAGTATGTCAGACAAGACATACAGTATAAGTGTGTGAGTGCATTATATAATCCTTTACAATCATAATCCGATGTAATTTAAAGTAAAATGTAACATCTGACACGAGCAGAAAGAATTATTATTTTGAATTTATTGACAAAATAGGCCATTAATTATTTACTGATCCAAACCAGATCCTGCGACCTTATTTGGTAGATTTTTTTTATTGGTAGGCGGACGAGCATATTATTGTACACCTGAGGGTAAGTGTTCACCAACGCCTATAATCATTGGCAGTGTAAAAAATGTTAACCATCGCTTACATCGCCAATGCGCCGCCAACCTTGGGAACTAAGATGTTATGTCCCTTGTACCTGTAATTACACTGGCTCACTCACCCTTCAAACCGGAACACAACAATAACAAGTACTGCTGTTTTGCGGTAGAATATCAAATGAGTACCGACCCAGACGAGCTTGCACAAAGCTCTACCACCTTATTAGATCAACAATTAATTATATATATACTATGTCACATCTATCTAGATCTAATGTTAATATTATTCTAACATACTGTATTATAATTTTATCTATGTGGTTCTTTTCAATATTTTTCATTTTTTTTTTTTTTTTTTTTTTTTTTTTTTTTTTTTATTGTATAAGAAGGCGGACGAGCGTATGGGCCACCTGATGGTAAGTGGTCACCAACGCCCATAAACAATGGTATTGTAAGAAATGTTAACCATCGCTTACATCGCCAATGCGCCACCAACTTTGGGAATTAAGATGTTACGTCCCTTGTGCCTGTAATTACACTGGCTCACTCACCCTTCAAACCGGAACACAACAATAACAAGTACTGCTGTTTTGCGGTAGAATATATGATGAGTGGGTGGTACCTACCCAGACGAGCTTGCACAAAGCTCTACCACCAAGTAAATTCATTACAAAATAGCCCCATTAAGTAGAGTAAAAAATTCGCTTGTAATAAATTAGTCCATTACGAAATCAGCCTTAAGGCGACCTCTGCTAACGATTCCCGCGAGTAAATTCAACCGCATTAAATGTAATGAGATTTCGTATCAGATGTGATTTTTAGCAATCATTTCTTAAACGTTTAACGTTATGTTACATTTACGTGTATATTTCGAAGCACCTGACTCGTTTTTATACGAAAATTTTACACGTGTTTTACGTTTACAGATTAAAATTTATTGACTACTACTGAGAATTTTACCACCGGATCTGCGGCCTTATAACTAGCCACTAGACCAACGAGGCAGTCAACGAGTTGACCTGGGTTCAATTCCCAGGTCGGGCAAATAAAAAGTTATTGGGCTTAGCAGCCCGTAGTCTGGAAATTGGAAGTGTGTACACTCCCGTGCCTCGGAAAGCACGTAAAGCGGTTGTTTCTGCGCCTGAACTCTTTGCGGTCGTTTCGGATTGCGGTCCCATCGGATAATGAGAGCTAGGGAATAGAGAGTGCACCTGTGTTTGTACACACACTTGTGCACTATAATATCTCCTGCGCAGTTGGCTAATCTCTCTCGAGATTGGACGCCGTGACCGAAATCGGTCTGGAGGACATTATTATTATTATTATATATGTGTAATTTATTTTTGCTAGCTCATGGTTATTGAAAAGGTATTGATACTTTTTTTTTTTCAGGAAATTTTTAGTAGAAATCCAAAGACTGTTCTGAACTGGCATTGTTTGCTCAATGCCTGCACAAAAATCCGTTGATCCTGTTGATGATTGATAGGTAATTATACCTATAGTATTTTTATCATATTTTCACTATCGTGAAAATAATGTAATTACAAACTTTAAATAGCATATTTCATACTACAATGCAGTTTGTACAGGATTAGTGTTAGGAATGAAAGAGTAACATAATATAAGTTCGAAATCCATTCATTAAAAGTTGGTACACGTCGGTTTCATTTCAAATACGTTAATAGGATTGTAAAAAATATTATATTAATTATTGGAATGCGAAACCAGAAACATAGTTTGAATTTGTAAGAGTTTCGCTATCGGATGACTGTGTTCAAATTGTGAATTTATTTCCCAACTAATATGAAGTAAATAATCTTAATATGACAAGCTACAATAGATCGACATCATACATGGTGTACTCTCTATGCAGTTGTTGGTCTGGAATCAGATATTTAACTTGTTATAGTATTTCTAGCTTGTTTATAATATATAAATACCCATTATCAAATGTAAAATGAATAATACATTAATAAAATAAGAGGAGACGTGTCGAAATTAATTTTGAAGAACGTATATCAATTATTGGCAAAGCAATATCATTATGTAAGAACAAAGTCGTTCAATAGTAAATAAACTCTTATATACAAAGTTTCGTATTAATGACGTTGACCATATAATACTTTCGTCTGGAGCTAATCCTGGATGCAGAGAAAGGTTATTGTTCCGAATTTTAAGCTTCGTAGAATAGGGAATTGACCCTACGCAATTAATTACCTTCAACAGCATAAACTAGCTTCCTTACAGTGTCATCCACACTTATATATACAGGGTTACTTGTAAAACACCAATAACTTTTGTTCTACAACTTTTGATAATTCGTTAGATTTTATTTATATATTTATAATTAATATAGTTATATACATTTTTTTTTCTTGTAAAACAAATAAAATTAAATGACGAATATTACATGGCAACACAGGCGCGGGCAATAGCGCTCGATAGCTCTTACCTATCGGGTAGCTAAGACACGAGGTCAAGTCCTCAGTAGTCCACATATTTACCACCAACAGTGTCGTTAAACACAATTTTGTTTATAAGTAATTTTTTTGCTTATTATTTTAAAAATTATTACATAAATAAAACCGACACATGATACCTAATAACCACTTCACGGGTCGGATAAGCTTTTTGTTACACACTGTATATATTGCAGATAATTATACAATATTGCAAGATTTGACCTTAACAAACAAACAAACATAACAAGTGAAATAAAAGCTTGTAAAAATAAAAATATACTCCTTTCAAGTAGACTCTTACGAGTATAAACACTCTTTAATTGTCGCTTTATAGAATCAAATCCAATTTACAAAGACATATTATTTTAAAATCAATCAACAAGTATCAGCGAATACAGACTCCACACTATTTTATTACCCACGATTATGTTATTGTATCTTGTAAAATAAATATAAATTCATGTATAACAGTAAATAGTGCAGAAGAGTAAAACGTAGATCGTCAAATATTCCTTAAAGAAAGTCTTTAGCCAATGCCAATATTGGAGACATTGGCACAATTACTGCTATATGAAGTTATATTATGTATACCAAACACGCGGTAGCGACGCTATAATATATTCGTATCGTGTTTAGTTTTAGATTTTCAAACATAATTAACTAGTAATTACACCGCAAACTACTAAACACGGCCACAAACCATTTAACTATCGTTGCATTTTGATTATAACAAACCTTCAAATCTATTTGCGGTAACAATTAACTCACCTTAAAATTCTGTTTGTGCTGTTTAATAGTTAATGTTCATAATCAATAATTTCATGGGAAAATGATTGGACTAACTAGTTGCTCGGTGGTACAGCTTTGTGCAAGCTCGTCTGGGTACCATCCACTCATCAGATATTCTACCGCAAAACAGAAGTACTCGGTATTGTTGTGTTCCGGTTTGAAGGGTGAGTGAGCCAGTGTAATCACAGGCACAAGGGACATAAAATCTTTGTTCCCAAGGTTGGTGGCGCATTGGCGATGTAAGCGATGGTTACCATCTCTTACAATGCCAATGTCTATGGGCGTTGGTGACCACTTACCATCAGGTGGCCCAAAAGCTCGTCCGCCTACCTATACAATAAATAATAAAACGATTTAACTTGTTGCTAATATACTCAAAACATTTTTTATTAAACCTTGAAATACATTTTTAATGGTTCATTCGATTGAGTTGACAGTTTGTATAGTTGTTATTCAGATATGCGTAGTGTTCTGCCATTGTACGATCAACCATTAACTCAAGTATGGCATAATTATTCTTGACTGATTTCCGCTCGGAGATCTGCCCACCTGAGGGAAGGCAAAAACGAAGCGGTATTTAATATTTTTTGGCAATAGAAAAACTTCATTAAAATTCGGCCTAAATCGGTCCCTCGTCGCTTCATAATAAAACTAAAATTAAATTACGATTTCTTCAAACTATTCTATAATAAATTGTAATGGAAATATTTCACAATAATATACAAACGTTTTACTTACTGAAAATTACGAATAGGATCTCTACGGATGTGAGGTTTCCTCGTTGTCAGGAAATGAGGCGGTGGGAGTAAGACGGAGATAATACCTTTCTCTCTGAGCTGGAATGATAACACTCACATCGAACGTCACGTTTCATTATATGATATACAGATGTACATACTAGCTGTCGTTTACTTACACTGCTTGTTATTTACTTATTCTTTTACATATTTTACGTAATTTTTTTTAATAAATATAAAATTTTTAAATGGAAAGGAAAATAATTTTCAAAATCGATTCAAAATTGTCAGAGAAATCATTGAACATACAAAAGTGCCAACAGTGCTTCAGTTTTAATTATAATCTATAATGAATCAATGTTTTGATATATAACATAACACATATAACTTTAAAATATAACATTTATGTAAGATACATTAAATTTAGTTTAAGTGTCAGCATAAATGACGATTGACAGGTGCACCGAATCCATAAAAATAAATAACGTAAAATATTCTCAATTTCCACTTGCAAACTTTCACTTTGGCGGATTCAATATTTCAAGCCAGTTCAAAATTGTACACTGGCTCAGTTTGTCTCATCTCAAAAATTGGAGTAACTTTTTATTACTTTGCATGTTGAAAAAAGCACCGTTCAAAGCGACTGGACGTTCTTGTTTTATATATACTCCCGCGTTTAACTCTCTCCCCGAGGGTAGCGTTATGATATATGACTGCCAACTCCGTTCTGCTGATGACCTGCTACATCATGTTCCTCCCTGTCACACTGATTTCCTATCTAAGTTTTTTCATGCAGAGGCTGTTAGTCTTTGGAATGAAGTTCCTTTAATATAAAAAACGACCTCTGAAATGTAATTTAAAATACTTAAAAGGCATTTTCTTTCGCTCTAATGTACGTAATAACTGTGTTTGAGATTTCTTCATTCATTTAGTTTTCGACTTGAGTTCAGTCCATGTTTCTGTTTTTTATTTTTCTCGTCTCCTGTTATAAATAATATATATGTTCACTTATGTCATTGTTAACCATACTAAGTTTGTATGTTTGTATGTTGTGTGTATTTATTATTGTTATTGTACTATTTATGTGTTTACTTTATTTTATTTACATATAGTATCTGTTTTACATAGTGTTGACAAGAAGAGCATTTTATTATATTATTATAATCTTTTTTAATAAATGTATTTATGAAAACGAAAACAGAACTCAAATCAGAATGGTAGATCCTGAAAGACGAAAGATATATTCTTCAGATTTATAGATTACTATATATTTATTACTGACATTGTAGAAGCAGTATACAGACTAAAATGGAGATGGGCAGGACACACCGCTAGAACTACAGATAGACGATGGAGCGAAAGGATCCTGAACTGGTACCCTAGGGATGGAAAACGAGCTCGCGGTAGACAGATAACACGTTGGGAGGATGATATAATTAAATATGCAGGGATAACATGGCAGCGGATAGCGAGCGACAGACAAAAATGGAAAGACATGGAGGAGGCTTTTGCCCAACATTGGGCGTCCAAACTAACTTGACATAATAAAAATCATAAAAAAAAAACAGCAAATATACAATTAATATTTAAATAATTTTTAGAATTTCTGACATAATATTTATTGACTTGATTAACCTAATTAAAAAAAAAAAAAAAAGAAGAAAGGGACTACTATTAATATTGTAAAGTTTGACCATGAAAGGACAACAGTGTGCAAATTTGCAATTGGATTTGGAAATAAAGGCTATTTTATTTTATTTTATTTTATTTTATTTTATATATTTATTAACTCTACGCGCATCACTATTATCTGACTTTATAAACGTTTGATCAAATTTACTTAAGTTTTGTTCATGAAAATATATATTAAATACCAAAGTAGCTTCGATTATTATTTAGTTACATTTCATAAAATCAAAGTCAAATATAATTTAAAAAAAAACACAATATTTTATATATATATCTACATATAAATTTATTTACACGTTTTCATATATAAAATTAGAAGAGTTGCAAATCTCATAAATAAAAAATTATTTTACAATAGTATGAATTTTCCTTAAAATTTATTTAATTACAAATGTAAATACAAACGGTACAGATCACTTTGTCCCAAACAATTCCAATAAATGCCTACATGGATCACTGTATGAGGTTTCACATCGTCACCCAGTCGAGGGCCCAAAATTAAAGTGAAACCGGTCGTTTAATAAATATTCATGCTTTCTAGGATTCGTAATGGAAAGATTATGTAAATGTCACCCTTAACACTCTAAGCAGTCAACCCCCATTGTTGTTTTATACATTGTATATATGTATTTAAGGGATTGTATTAGAATACTCCTAATTTGAAAATTAATAAGAAGTTAAACTTAATTTATTTTATAAGGGATTACATTATTCATGACCGCCTGGAATAATGGCGAGAATGCTAGCAGAATTTTCTTATTCAAACGCAATTCCGAGTCTCTGGTTGATAAATGAACCAGGTGATAACCAGTGGAAGCTATAATATGGTATTATTGCTTTAGTATGTTATTGATAATTTGTTTCACCTGTATGTAATACAGTACGAGATCCGGCTGCAAGATCGCTACGTTCATAGCGTACACAGTCCAAATCTAATTTTCATGTAATAAATGGGAGAAATTATTTTTGCCAGGTTGCCAATTAAAATTTGCCCGCGAGTACTTTTAATTAAAATAATATATATTGACATTTTCCAAAAAATTTCAGTCACTTGTTATGAAAATAAACTACAATCCATTCCGTAGCCAGTGTATGTAAATAACTCGGAAAGGTTTGGTTGCTGTTACCCAGTCGGCCGCAACCTATTCGCAGCCAGGTTTAAACAGGTAATATTTTGTTACGTTGATACGTTCATGACGTATAAATATTGTTTATATAGCAAATTGAAGCTAATTTTTTTCTGTGCATGACAAAATACCTCTGCCTGTGTAAAATTACCCGCAAATAGGAGTTGCCTGCTGTTAAAGATTGATTAAAGTGAAAGAGAGTTAGCGCGTTACATCGGTGGTCAGACGAGGATAGCGATATAAGCTGATATTAATTATTATACTTTCCTTATTTTTTTTAAATTGTTACTATGAAATAAAATATATACTTGGTGGTAGAGCTTTGTGCAAGCTCGTCTGGGTAGGTACCACCCACTCATCAGATATTCTACCGCAAAACAGCAGTACTTGGTACTGTTGTGTTCCGGTTTGAAGGGTGAGTGAGCCAGTGTAATTACAGGCACAAGGGACATAACATCTTAGTTCCTAAGGTTGGTGGCGCATTGGCAATGTGAGCGATGGTTAACATTTCTTACACTGCCAATGTCTATGGGCGTTGGTGACCACTTACCATCAGGTGGCCCAAATGCTCGCCCGCCAACCTATAAAATAAAAAAAAAAAAATAAAAAAATTAAAAAATAGCGCATATAATGCACTATTAAGTGCATTCGTTGACAGCTGGTGTTCTCAATTAAACAGCAACATTCTCATTCTAACCGTATTGTTTTGGAGATCGTCACACCGTGCTTTTATTACTAATCCAGGAATTTCCCATCTTTTTTAGTATAAAACCGAGTTTTTGTTGTGTATACATCAAAATTAGATTTGGACTGTGTACGCTATGAACGTAGTGATCTTGCAGCCGGATCTTAGACTAATACTAACTGCATGAACTATGCAAACGTCACAAATAAACAATTTGAAAATGGAAACGAATATTTGTGTCTCTCGTTAGCTTCAACATTTTTCGCTGTGGCGTTTGTCTTTAAATAATAAAATATTAATTTCAGACAAATAACATCATGTTGGTGGTGGCAATCGTTCATGGTTATTGTATCATTAATTAAATCAATGTACAGTAACAGCCTGTGAATGTCCCACTGCTGGGCTTAGACGTCCTTTTCCTTTTTGAAGAGAAGTTGGACCTTATTCCACCACGCTGCTCCGATGCGGGTTGGTGGAATTCACATTTGGCTGAATTTCAGTGAAATTAGACACATGCTAGGTTTCTCACGGTGTTTTCCTTCATCGTCAAGAACGAGATGAATTATAAATACAAATTAGGCTCTTAAAAATTCAGTGGTGCTTGCCCGGGCTTGAACCCACGATCATCGGTTAAGATTCACGCGTTCTAACAAAAAATTTTTTTATTGTATCGGTAGGTGGACGTGCATATGGGCCACCTGATGGTAAGTGGTCACCAACGCCCATTAACATTGGCATTTTAAGAAATTTTAACCATCGCTTACATCGGAATTCATTTGAACTCCTTGTACAAAAAAGACCATATAAGATGAAATAATCCACCTCTTTTCTACACTGACTTCGGTGCTAAAAACACATCGGTTTTCGAAGGTAGATGGCAATATATGTTTTTACGTATGTGCAATGATATAATTACACATACGTAAATATATAGGTCGTTTTTTTTTTTAATTGACAGAAAGAGATCTCGGATATATAACTACTTATCGTTTATCAAAGCCTTAAATAGAAGGTTATAAAACTATATAATGTAGGACATTTTACATTAATCGTTTCAAAGGAAAATGTAATGCCAAGAATAAATATAAGATAACGTTTATTCAGGACAAACAGGTATTGCAGGAAGATAAAAAATTGCAAACATTGCAAAGAAAAAATATCGACCATTTTGCAAAAAGTAACTAAATATATTATATAATTAAAAGTAAATAATAGAAATATATTTAAGACGTAATTGTAATCAACTCTTTTTGTACTTCAAAAGGAGTTGAATGATTCAGCGTTATTTGTACATATTACATGTTCTCAACGTAATCGGAGACAAATGTATACATAAGTCACGATGTTTCGTATTTAGTTAATTAACTCAAAGCTACTTCGAGATGACAATTAATTATAATGATTAGTCGTTAATTAGGTAGCTAATAAATGTTAATAGTTTGTCTATTAAGGGGTTAACGATGGATCCTCAAGCGACAATTAATTTGCGTAAACATTAACATTAGTCCTTGAAGTGTATTTGATTACAATTTTATCAATGAATATGAACTATTGGATTATGAGATATAATAATTTGGTAATATGGTAAAGCTACTTAATTAAAAATAGTAAAACAAAATAAGAGAAAAGATGTATCACGGCACGGATAACACGGTTGTGGAGATTTGATTATATTATAAAGAAACAAAAAAACAAAAAAAAAAATATTTAAAATAAAATAATGAGAGGTTTTTTTGAAGTGAATTACTGAATATAGATTTTTAATGGGAACCTTTACCATATGTGGATATACCACCAGGAAGACACCAAGTGACCGTTTTAAGCTTATACGTTATAAGGCTATAATATTTAAATTTCAAATAAGCTGTTTTGAAATTCAATTAACATGAGAACGCGCTTTAAATGAAATTAAGGTAAAGGGTTGGGTTCGAGAATATAACAGCATTAAATAGAAATAATAAATGCACGTAAAAAGAAATAATATGCCTTACAAAGATAGAAGTATAGATTATGTGTGCTTTTTTCGTGTTTGGTAGATGTGGCCTTTTTTTTACTTGGGTGTCTCCTCCGCGGATAGTTCCCCGTCCAAGGCTAAAGGGCTAAAGCCCCAAAGTTTCCCTCTTGTTGCTTTACGGTGAAGCCACAGGAACACTTTCGTACACATCCGTCACGGAACAGTTGGTGCACCCCCAACTTTTTTAAGGCCTACTCTCGTCGGGCAACAGACGTCCCCGCATCTGCTATCCACAGGCTATTCATTAGGTAGACGTGATAGGTAACTATCATGTCAATCAGTTCATCGGTATAGAAGTTGATTTATAATATAAAGCGCCATCTAGCGGTGTTGATTGATATTATGTTAAATGAAATCGCATCATCATGAAAAACAACATGTAAACTGCTGAGCAAATACATCTCCTTCTCTTGAGAGATTCATAATTCTTTCAACAAAAGCAAAATTTCTCACTAGCTTTACCTTTACCATCAAGCACGAGATGAACTTGATGTACCCTTTGATGAAAGATGAACTAGTCTTTAAGGTTTTTATTTATTTATAAGATAGGTAGGCGGAAAAGCATATGGGCCACCTGATGGTAAGTGGTCATCAACGCCCTTAGACATTGGCAATGTAAGAAATGTTAACCATCACTTATATCGCCAATGCCACCAAACTTGGGAACTAAGATGGTATGTCCCTTGTTAGGCACAAGGCCACTTAATTACACTGGCCCTCTCACCATTCAAACCGGAACACAACAATACCAAGTACTGCTATTTTGTGGTAAAATATCTTATGAGTGGGTGGTACCTACTCAGACGAGCTTGCACAAAGCTCTATCACCAAGTGAAGGTCGCGCATTCTAACCACGAGTCCCAGATGAGAAAAAAGTTGGATTGAATAATTTGTTTGTATGCATCTGTTTGATCTAATCATCAATTCCCCAGTGACTTATAAGTATAACTTGCAGATGTCCATTGGCAGTGGTAATCAAAATCCATCAGGGAAGCCGCCTGCACGTTTGCCGCCTTACATAAGAAAATAAACATAAAATGATAAATATTTTATATTCGGGTAATTTTAATCAGTTGGCAACATTATACTTGACGTCACAGTTGGCTGCCATTGAAAAGCACCTTTGTGACACCCCTCAACGGTAGCTGAGTGGAATTTCAAAGTACGTTACATTTCTTGACAAATTTATAATTATTTTGATATTCTATCGTATATTTTTCTAATTCCTGTTTTGTGATTTTAAGATTATTTGATTCAAAGTTATGCTGAAAACATTTCTCTTAACAGGTGAACAGATTTATCCAGAAGTTCACATACATGCGCATGTATATTTTTTTATTTAATAAGTGCACTAACTACATACATGTTACACAAAAACGCACACAACATATAAATATAAATGCACAAGAGACATTGCCAATATAAGGGTCATGTTTTACACTTTACTTTAAATAAAATGAAGGAAATTGTTTCACAAACATATTATAAATAAATTAATTTAAAAGTAGGTAGTTGTAAGACTCTTCTATAACGTTTCAAGTTCTATGAACGGAGTGGTATAATGCAATTGCTTGACTATATCCGGACAAAATTTTATAAAATTGTATATTATACCGAGTGCGTTTTATGCGAGTCTCTAAAAGTAGGAGTAAAGCCAGGGTAATATAAAACGCGAACCATTTTCTTCGTTGTTTAAATTGTGGAAAATAAAAAAATAAAGGACGAAACACACTCGGGCGACATGACAAAGCGATCCAGCAATATCTGATCATAGTTCTGTATAAATTAAAATCACTTTCTACGGACAAACAATTGTTTCAATGTTTTATTTATAATTTATCTTAAATTATACCAAGCACAGCAGAATGGGGAGCTTTACATAATCATTCGACTGCGCTTTCGAACAAATGTGTTGGTCTTCTCATAAAAGAAGATTATGGGAGCATTATCTTTAAGCATTTTTCTGTTGTTTCTTCTATTTATTTGGCCTCAAGTCTGTTTCACTTTCTCAATTTTTATTATTATCATGTATATTCTTCTTTCACGTCTCACTAAGTCTATGTATAATTTTGAATTATATATATTTCTTGTTGTCACTTTTTTATAGATTTACAGCGATAAATTACTATATTGGTGAAAGAGATGGATTTGTTTTGTTTTCTACATGGATAGTATCCACTCATCGACTATTCTGCCACTAAACGATTTAGCGGCAGAATTGTAAGTAAGGTCCTCCAGACCGATTTCGGCCACGGCGGCCAATCTCAAGAGAGATTAGGCAAATGCGCAGGAGATATTATAGTGCATAAGTGTGTGCGCAAACACAGGTGCACTCTCTTTTCCTTAGCTCTCATAATCTGATGGGACGGCAATCCGACACGACCGGAAAGAGTTCAGGCGCAGGACCAACGGCTTAACGTGCTTTCCGAGGCACGGGAGTGTACACACTTCCAACTTCCAGACTCCGGGCTGCTACTGAGAATTTTCTGACAGAAAAACCCAATAACTATTTATTGGCCCGACCTGGGAATTGAACCCAGGACCACCGGGTCTGCGGCCTTATATCCAGCCACTAGACCAACGAGGTAGTCATAATAGTCATATCATTCCTACTAACATATAATGGACTACTGGTTGTCTGAATTTATAATAATAAATAAATAAATAAATAATAGTAACTAGCAAAATAGTAACTAACTAATCTTTATAAAGACTTAAGGTTAATTAGACCTGTCAAAAACAAAATACCTATTAAATGGAATATAATAATCAATGATACGATTAAGGTTGAAGAGACTGCTAATGAAAGACATTTTTCGGATTCTGAGGTCTCTATTGAAGTTTGATGTAACTTTATATATATTTGATAGCTTCGGGCAATTTCAAAACAATGAAGGGAAATTTAAACTGTTACTGTGAGATAAATTTATTGAACGGATGTGTCCTAGTAGATAGGAAGCCAGGAACTTCTTCCAAAATTGCGGATTAAAATCCGGGCAAAGCAAAGAGATTTTATGTGTTCAATTTGTGTTTATAATCATTTCGTGCTTGACGGTGAAGGAAAACATCGTGGGAAAACCTACACGTGGCAGAATTTCAGTGAAATTAGATTGTATTCCACCAACCCGCATTGGAGCAGCGTGGTGAAATAAGCTCCAAACCTTCTCCTCAAAAAAAAGGAGAGGAGGCTTTAGCCCAGTAGTGGGACATTCACAGGCTGTTATCACGTCTAAGACGTCAGAATAGAACCTTTGATTTTCATACGCAAGACGATTTCTCAAACAATGAACTATTGAGACTTTACCGATAACTTACATATAATTTAGAAATAAAGTATTAACTTGCTCAGTTGGCGATGTAGATATTTAGGTCGTGAGCCCAATAAAGATTAGTAGGGCGAGCCCTTTCATTATACCGGCCCATTGAGTTGTCCTTTTCATATTAAGGGTATTCTACGAACGAACGAATAGATTACCTTATAATTATAATAACATAATTGTATAAATTCTTTTTTTATTAGTTATTCTTTTTTAAATCTTTATTACAATAACTTACTTCATAAACGCTCGAATCCAATATTACATCATTATTATGAAATTATATTACGTAATTATGAAATTAGCATTCTGTTGGCATAGAATCTATTCACGTGAACTAATCGTTCTTGTTGAATACCATATTGTATTTTTTTTATAGGTCAAATTTCACTGGCTCACTCTTCCATCCAACCCGAACACAACAAAAATATTGTATAATTTGACATAATCTTTTCAAGTCACCGCTTATACTGAATATATAAATAAAAGAATACTTAATTAATTAGAAAATCATTTATTAACAGTATTAATATTATTATGATCCGTGAGAACTTCAGACTTCTCATTTTAGTGTGTCAATTCCAGACCAAGCGGACTAGCAAGAATAATTATAAAAAAAAAAAATATGTTGTGGTCATCACGAAAAGCCGGCAGATGTGAAACAGAAATTAAAAGTTATTGAAAAAAAAAACAATAAATATGAAAGAAAATAAATAATATCATAGAAATTTGTAAATAAAATAAATATATGTTTCTCATTAATAATAATATGAAGCAACGCAGTATACGCACCACACACACAAAAAGGAGACAGCGGCAGTGAAGGCACGACGGTGTGAAAATGGGTCATATCATTTGACGTCTCGGTATAATAGTCGGTCTTATCCCCAAGTAACGTCAACAGATGATCAAAAATGTATAATCTTCCCACAAAATCACTCTCAAGACAACGATATCAAGTCCTGTGTCAAAACGATTTATAACTTTACAAGGGAAGATGATAATAGCTGACTCGTTATCGAACCCAATAATTGACATAACTCAACGATTCTATTGGAGAAAAAATTGATAGCGTCACATTTAGAGTACGTTGTGAATCTTTGCAAGATGTTATTTAAGATTAAAACGGTGGTAGAGCCTTGTGCAAGCTCGTCTGGGTAGGTATCACCCACTCATCAGATATTCTACCGCAAAACAACAGTACTTGGTATTGTTGTGTTCCGATTTGAAGGCTGAGTGAGCCAGTGTAATTACAGGCACAAGAGACATAGCATCTTAGTTCCCATGGTTGGTGACGCGCTGGCGATGTTGTTTTGTTTTAAAGAAATGTACAATACCACTTTCTATGGGCGTTGGTGACCACTTATTATCAGGTGGCCCATATGCTTGAAAAAAGATAGATAAAATAGTGTCTGTGGTTTTATATATTTAAAAGTAATATTTACTTGGAGGTAGTGCTTTGTGCAAGTTCGTTTAGATAGCATCCACTCACATGTTCTACCGCCACATAGCAATACTTATTATTATTGTGGTCTACAAGCACGAGGGTTATACTATCGTAGTTCCCAATATTGGTGGCGTATTGGCGATGTAAGGAATGGTTTATACGGGTAGTGATGACCAATTGGCATCAGGTGGCACATTTATCCGCCGTTTAATTTTAAATGAAAAATGTTCCTCGTATAATGATGGAATTGAGAAGTGAACTTTTTATTTGTTTGAAAATACGCAATTTTGATATTTCCTCAGTATCTACCATTTATATATTTCTTTCTTTTTTTTTCGTTTTTTATTGCATACGTAGGCAGGTGGCGTAGGGCGAGCACATGGGCCAGCTGGTGGTAAGTGGTCACCAACGCCCATAGGCATTGGCATTCTAAGAGATGTTAACCATCGCTTACATCGCCTATGCGCCACCAACCTTGGGAACTACGATGTTATGTCCGTTGCGCTTGTAATAAAACTGAAAACTGACACTGAAAGCAAGCGTCAGGTGTTTCGTCCTCAACATGACGCTGAGTGGTAGCCATTTTGTTACGTCACACTATTAAGTAACATTAAACCCTAGTTGTACTTAAATTTCTTCTTTCTAAAACATTTTTGATATTATATTTTTATATTGATGATTTGTTTTATCTTCTATATTAAATATATGCCCTTTAAATGATTACAGTTAATGCAGACGGTGTTTTTAATTAAAATAAAGAAATTTATCAAAATGCAAAATCTTAACAATCGAGACATCTTAATTATTTTTAAATTTTCACCAACAACTCAACCTTTTCATTATAAGAAGATAATGACGTACTAGGCATTTTAATAATTACCGAATTATAATTGCTGGGTTTCTTTAAGCTTACAAGTTCTTTTTGTCTGTAGGGTGCTTACTTTTATGACTTTTCAGCATTAAGTGGTTCGAATCTCGTGAACGTATATGTCTTAAGGATAATCACATTAGACCCCTATGTGGCGACCGTATTATAGACGCTATGAATATCCTCGAAGAAAGAAACAATGACAACATTTCCTTAAGTTTTCCAAAAATATAGAATGGGTAGTAACTTTTTTTTTAAAACATGATAATGATTATGTCACCCTGACTAATTTCTGTCTCTGCGAATATTTTCAAGGCAAGCTATTTGAGATGGCCGAGTGGTTAGAACACGTGAATCTTAATCGGTGGCGGTGAATCTTAATCTTAATCGTGATCGTGGGTTCAAACCCGAGCAAGCACCACTGAAGTTTCATGTGCTTAATTTGTGTTTACAATTCATCTCGCTTGGCGGTGAAGGAAAACGTCATGAGGAAACCTGCATGTGTCTTATTTCACTGGAATTCTGCCACATGTGTATTCCATCAACCCGCATTGGAGCAGCGTGATGGAATAAGCTCCAAACCTTCTGAACAAAGGAGAAGAGGCCTTAGCCCAGTAGTGGGACATTAACAGGCTGATACTATCTGCGCAGGACTTAAGTTTATTATAGTGCTCAAGTGTCTCCGCAAACACAAGTGCACACTGTATTCTCTCACTCTCGTAATTTGATTAGTAATAGTTAATTCCCAATACCAATGATTTTACATGCTTACCGAGGAACGGAAAACGATAATACGAGCGTTTTCTTTTCCAAAAAAATTACACTGTCGTTCCAATCGCAGATTTTCTGGAGTTTGGCAATAAATTTACACTTTGTAACACCTTTATATTACACTACGCCGTTCATTTAGAAATTTAAGATTTTATCTAGTAAAGTTAAAGTTTAATTCTTATACCATACCATATGGCTTTATTAAAACTTGCCGGGATAGGTACCACCTACTCACCAGATATTCTACCGCAAGATAGTGGTACGTAGTATTGTTGTGTTCCGGTTTGAAGAGTGAGTGATCACAGGCACGAGGGACGTAACATTTTAGTTCCCAAGGTTGGTGGCACATTAGCGAAATAAGGGTTGGTTGATATTTTTTACAGTGCCAATGTGTATGGGCGGTGGTGACCACTTACGATCAGGTGTCCCATTTTCTGAACCACTTACCAATTCTATGAAAATGATAATTGTTTAATTATAAACTGTATGTTGCAAGATTTTTTTCTCCATCCAATCTTTCCAGACGAGTGTGTTCAAATCCCAGCATTAGTTCTGTTTGCTGAATGAAAAATAAAAGTGAATGTGTGAACGTTGAGCCATAATCACAGATATATGCCTAGTATCAATTTACGAATATTCACGACTAAATTTTTTTCTTTCATCAAAATAAGATGAATGTTCCTGTTTGCTCGTGTAACATGGTTTTCTTAAAAAATTACCGTATTATACCAAAAATGTTTCATCATTTTTAAAAGTACGTAAATCATTCACACCGCATTTTCTCCAAAATTCCTCTCAGCGAACACTTCAGGGTAGCCGAATTATTCCTGATGGTGTATGCGTATAATTCAATTAAACGCTACACTGATTCTTCCATGAGAATTTTCACACTTGTTTCTTTTGGAAATTTAAGCCGAAAATTAGCTTTAAGTATGATAAACGAAATATTTGGACGAAAATTTTCCTATTTTTTCCTATTTATTGACATTTAAATTACATGACTGCCTCGTTGGTCTAGTGGTTAGATATAAGGCCGCAGACCCGGTGGTCCTGGGTTCAATTTCCAGGTCGAAAGTCTGAAAGTCGGAAGTATGTACACTCCCGTTGCTCGGAAAGCACGATAAGCCGTTGGTCCTGCTCCTGAACTCTTTCTGATCGTGTCAGATTGCCGTCCTATCGGATTATGAGAGCTAGGGAAGAGAGAGTGCATCTTTGTTTGCGCACACACTTGTGCACTATAATATCTCCTGCGCAGTTGGCTAATCTCTCTTAAGATGGGCCGCCATGGCCGAAATCGGTCTGGAGGACTATTATTATTATTACTCCTGAATTTGATACACATTCAATATTATCTATTTCTTTTTTTTTTTGACAGAAATGAAACTTATCATATTCATATTTTTTTAGTGCATACCCGTATATACAATCAGAATGAATAGAAAATATCTTAATAATTTGTTATTTTATGCTGTAAAAATAACTCCTTCCAATTAATCAAGAACAAAGTAAAACATACAAAAATTATAACTGTAAAATGAATTATTCTTGATGGAATATTCACAATTATACTCGTTACTACGAACTGCCAACCAATCTTACAAGAATTCTGTCTCTTGAATATTAATAAGATATTGGTTATCGAATTGTGCGAAGTTCAATTCGTTCGAATTATCGTTCATTGATCATTTAAAACTTATAAATATTTTTACCGATTGCAGAGCTTAGTGCAAGTCTATACCCACCCAGGGTACGATGTAAAATACCATCATTTTGTAGAACTAAAGATCAATATTTATATAGTTGTTTAAGTTTGAAGGGTAAGTAAGCTACTGTTATTACACTGGCTCACTTTATTAGAATGAAGCTAGGAGATATTATTGGAACGAAGTTCTTTTACCCGGCTTATAGTATAGTGAAATAGCAGTGGCCCAAGGTCACGTGAGTAACGTAATAGCCTTCTGTACCTACCAAATGCCACAAAATGGGATGCGTTCAAATTTAAGAGGTCGATATAAAGGAGGTTGAGGTGCTTTTCAATGTGATAAAAATACAGTAACATAATCAATTAAAATCTACGTTTTGAAACACTGTTTTCGAAAGAATATCGCACAGAACTTCGTTCCTGACGGGGATCCCCCAACCTCACAATTTTTATATTATATATATATTATCTCATTATATAATCTGCAAGTTTTGACCAACGCATCCTTTAGATTCTTAGTGTTTATTGATGCAATGTATTATCATGATCATACATACAAAAAGTAATCTGTAACTTTAGGTTTCATTAGCTTATTAAAGCAAGGCAAGTTTTCTAACTGCATTTAAACGACTTAACGAACAGCTATAGCAATTCATAATATTTATAGTGTATTTTTGTATATGTTAGAAAAAATAGAGACGAACAATTCAAGATATGTCGTTAGCCAGCTGACCTTTCTATCTTTAGACATGAGGCTTCACAAATAAGCTAATGACGACCTACAGAACTTGAAGTACACTTTTGTCCAGCGCTCGACGATTTTGAAAGCAAATTTTGTCATCAGCGCTTAGCTTATTTTTACCAGTTGTGCTAAAAATATTCAAATTTGAAATGCCATACACAATTGTAATAAAAGCAAAAGTGGAAAATGTTGTCCCAATTTCAACATAGTTACGAAACAAGAAATAAAACAACACCTGAATTTAAAATTAAAATGTATAGTGGCAACTCTTAGTTTTTAGCGAGGAATTAAAATATTAAGCGGGGACATGTTTCTCTGAGGGTTAACGAAAAGGAATATTTAGGTAATCTATACATATATAATATATTTACAACGTTAAAGTTATATATATTTATTTTGTATGAATTTTCCTTTAACCCGATTTGAATAACAAAATTGTGTAACGTTTGAGTAAAACATTACTGACGACAATATTAAGGACATCATTTATCTATAATAAAAGATGTAAAACTTTTTGATTTCTATGCAATTTATTTCAATGTGATCTGAATAAAATTTCACATGATCACGAAGAAGGTCAAATAATGTATGTAAAACTATGTCTCAATATTAAATAAAGTTGAAGGGAGGTTTTTTATGTAACATCAATTTCGTCGCGAACGTAAAACTGGTTCGAAGCGACCCATACACTAAGATTAAATGGATACGATGTAATATTCTTTGAAAAAAAACCGTAACGATTTCTATATAGAATGCCGTGATGGCCCAGTGGTTAGAACACCTAGATCTTAACTGAAGATTGTAGGTTCAAGCCCGTGCAAGCTTATATTTCATGTGCTTGATGTATGTTTATAATACATGTCGTGCTCGTATAAAGAAAACATTGTGAGGAAACCTGCATGTGTTAGACGAAAATCGGTCACATGTGTATCCCGAGCTTAAGCAGCGGGGTAGAATTATGTTTATAACCCTCTCCCGGAAGGAAGTCCTTAGCCCAGCAGTGGGACATTTACATGCTGTAACTTTTTACTTTTAGTAGATATATTTTTTTCGTTCGTGTCGTAACAGACTTTGAATGTCCCAATGCTGGCCTAAAGCCTCTCCTCTTTTGAGGAGACAAAGCTTATTTCACCACGCTGCTCTAATGCGGGTTGGTGGAATACACATGCAGGTTACCTCACGATGTTTTCCTTCACCGTCATGCATATAGATATAATAGTTTGTGTAAATATATTTTTGGAGCTTAATTCCTTATCGCCCTGTACAATTCCGACATTCTGCTAGGTTCAAATGAGACCGTTACGATAACTTTGTTGTTGTTGTGTTATATATCAATGTATAGGTTATAATATTCCGGTGTCGAAGTGCAGCGATCATCTCAATGTATTTTGTTTTATTTGCCATTTTCTAATAAGCTGGTGACTTACCAACAGGTGGCCAATTTACCAATCTACCATCATGCTATCGACTGGAGGATTGATGACGAAGAAAATGAAAATATCGACGACAGTGATGAAATTTTTAAAAACGATTAAATATATTTTTTACCTGTAATAATACTTTTTTTTTGTATATGATTATATTAAAATAACATTTTTTACTTTATATAACATGGCTATGAACGTAATGAAATTAGTTTTTTTGGATATCGAAGAAGAATTCTTTGATATTTGAAGACCGTTATCGACTAAGCATTCGCGCTCGCATCTACAGCGGACTTTCAATGTGTCTGGCAAGATGTTAAAACCATTAAAACTGTCCGGCTATTGAGGTAACATTTTTTATAGGTCACCAAGTAACATATATAAAATTTAGCTTTTACACTATAATAAAAGTATAATTACAATTTATTAAAGTTCAGGGATGTCTGGCAAGAGGTTGCAACTGTCATAAGTGTCTGGTAATGTATGACGAGATTTCAAAAGTTATCCCAAAGAAAATATACAAATATTGAGCTTTATACTTTAACAAATTTTAGGTACTATTTTATACACCCTTACAACCTGTTACCTGCCCAAGTAACCACAATCCAAACTCTATAGTCGCTGGTCGTTCTTACCTGTATAGGGCACATGCACAGAAAAACTTTCAGCTTTTATAAAATAACGAAGGTCTGGCCGTCGTGGGCTCTCGCTCTATATTTTAAATAAAAATAAACAAAATCGAAGGGAAATACATAAATATTTATCGATGTAAAATAGTCTCCAGAAAATTATTGTCTTGCAATGAAACCAACTTGCAGTTCTACGAGTAAATGCGTCTACTGGTATAGACAGAGCTATCAAATGTTATGATATTTACCGTTACGGTTCTGGAGCTCACAGAAATCAAGGTTTCATTGGTCTAACGAATCACATGAATCTAAATAATTTTGGATAATTGTATAATAAATAAATATCTTTATCAAAAATATTTATTTATTATACAATTATCCAAAAGCTCGGTGGTAGAGCTTTGTGCAAGGTCGTCTGGGTAGGGATCACCTACTCATCAGATATTCTACCGCATAACAGCAGTACTTGGTATTGTTGTGTTCCGGTTTGAAGTGTGAGTGAGCCAGTGTAATTACAGGCACAAGGGACATAACCTCTTAGTTCTCAAGGTTGGTGGCACATTGGCGATGTTTTTTTTTTATAAGAAATGTACAATGCCACTGTCTATGGGCCTTGGTGACCACTTACCATCAGGTGGCCCATATGCACGAACGCCTACCTATACAATAAAAAAAAGTCATAGAGTTAAATAATAAAAAAATATAATCATATTCTCACCTATTCAGTCTTACACTATTTAGCTCTTGTTTAGTTAAACAATGATTTATCTCTTACTGTCATTATTAGTTTGACATTCGAAAGAAGAAGACAGCATTAAAACTAATCACTACCTAACCATATTTTTAAATATCGATTATGTAAATCATTCTATGTTAAATGTAGTAAAATTATATATTTAAGTAATTAAATATATAATTAAAAAATATATAATTTAAAAAGCCGAGATAGTCCAGTGGTAAGAACGCGTGAATCTTAACCGAGATCGAGAGTTCAAACCCGGGCAAGCATCACTGAATTTTATGTGCTTAATTTGTGATTTATAATTCATCTCGTGCTTGACGGTGAAGGAAAATATCGTGCGGGCAACCTGCATGTGTCAAATTTCACCGAAATCCTGTCATAGGTTTATTCCATCAACTCTCTAATGTTAAAAAATTAAACTTTGTTTAATAATAGACAAAGTAATTACAACCTTCCTTGCATCCACAGTTCACGCTAAGCTTTTGTCTATGATTAAACAGTGTTGTTTTAAAAGTTCGTCTTTCTTATAACTCGTACCAGCTTCAACTTTCTAATTTCAAATGTAAGCTAAAATATTTCTAAGATCCTGTTTCAGTCGATTTAATAGTAAGCCTTTGACGAAGACTAACTTTCCTTGTAATAAATGGATTGCAGAATTTTCTATATTTTGATGCATTTTCCGTATATACAGAAACATCACAGTCTGAAATAAACAAACATTACGAATAGACCGACTAGTTAATACTAGTTCTAATTTTAGCTAGAGAAAACTAACATTGGTTTAGACACAGCTTGAGACATAGCTACTGAGTCATTTGAATAAATTACGTAATATACAGTAACAGTAACATCCTGTGAACGTCCCACTGCTGGGCTAAGGCCTGTTCTCCTCTTTTGAGAAGAAGGTTTTGGAGCTTATTCCACCACGCTGCTCCAATGCGGATTGGTGGAATACACATGTGACAGAATTTCAGTGAAATTTGACACATGCAGGTTTCATCACGTTAAGCACGAGATGAATTATAATCATAAATTAAGCACATGAAATTCAGTGGTGCATGCCCGGGTTTGAACCCACGATCATCGGTTAAGATTCACGCGTTCTTACTGGGCCATCTCGGTCCATGCAACATACATATTATTTGATTAGTTAAACAAAATTGTTTTTCAACTTTACCTTTGGATACTGATATTAATATTGAAATTATAAATGTACCTTCGAATATTTCTCTAAGCATTCAGATACCTATTTATGCATTCACATATTACCACGTATTTATTTGTCTAGATTTATGATTATATTTACTTAATAATCATCTAATGCTAAGGACATTTAAATTTAGAATTCTCTTACATCGTTGAAATATAAATATCATCTCTTAGCCTGGAGTAGGAAGTTCATTGGTACTGAATAAGCCAAATTGTTCCCATCGGCCATCGGTAAACCAATCGCTTTAAAAGCAGATATCAGTTTTAAAAATCAAAGACCTAGTCAATTTTATAAATCTGAAAAATCCATTTAATCCTTTGATATTCGATCAACACTCCTAGTTTGCTATGCTTCTGCTTTTTAAATATAGTCTTTAAGACCTTGTCCTAAAGCGTATTTTCATATAACGCGAAAAATTAATCTATAAGTAAATTCCGTCAGCTTCCCCAACTCTGGAATGGTTATATCTTGTCTATGAAGCAACCATAAATCTTCTTATACCATATTTAAGTTGGAAGCGAACTTTTGAATATTTATTTTATACTATGGGAATAATTTCACGCGTTATTTTAAAACGAAGAAAAGTTTTTATATATTTTGAATATTTACGGCTCTAATTTTTATATCCTCATAATAATAGGGGATATGTGTGTCTCCTAGCCAATATAGGCCATTTGTATTATTTAGAAAACTAACTACCCTCTATTGAAGCGCCTGATGATTTTAAAGAGCAACGCGGAGCGCTCCTGTAAAACTTAACAGTTAATTTTTAAGTTCAATTATTATTTACACCGTTTTGATGGTGATTAGCGATGTTACCGGCGTCCAGTTAATACATGTTTTCTAAGTTCTCCAAATTCTCTTTCCTCGCTTCGGGCCTATACATGGTCCATATCGAACCGCATTATATCTTCTTCAAGGATTAAAGATAGATAATTTTTTATTTTTTATTTTATTGTATAGGTAGGCGGACGAGCATTTGGGCCACCTGATGTGGTCACCAACGCCCATAGACAATGGCATTGTAAGAAATGTTAACCATCGCTTACATCGCCAATGCGCCGCCAACCTTGGGAACTAAGACGTTATGTCCCTTGTGCCTGTAATTACACTGGCTCACTCACCCTTCAAACCGGAACACAACAATACAAAGTACTGTTGTTTTGCGGTAGAATAACTGATGAGTGGGTGGTACCTACCCAGACGAGCTTGCACAAAGCTCTACCATCGAGTAAAAATCAGAAATATTAATTAACAACGGAATTATAAATAACTGCAACTTGAGGTCGTACACGTGGGCAGAGTGAATTTGGAGTCAGTACACATATTTCAACGGTGTTAAGTTTTCTTGTGGATAATATCGTCACCCAACACTCGCACAGGTTGTATTTAACTTTAATATATAAAAAATTTAAAAGGTTAACACGTTTGTATTAATCATTTTAATAAAGTACCAACTTGCATTTTAAATGGTTCTCATTTTTCATATTATCTTCATATGATTAGCAGAAATATTATTATACAATACTTAAAATATTGTTGTAGAAGTAATTACTTTGATTTATAATTGTATTAATGCGTTTAGAAACATACATTCAAATCTTATAGTTGATATATCAATCGTTTTTATTTTGAAATTAAACAATAAATAGGACAACAAATGTTTCAACGATTTATCATTTATTAGAAAAACAATATAAACCCCATTACACAAGTGCAGTTTCAATATTACATTACGGACAAACATTTAAATCAGTTTTAAGGTGTGAACAATAATGGTCAACTAATTAGAAACAACAACAAATAATATAAAAAACAATATGTTTTTAAGTATTAGTAATTAGTTAATTTAATTTAATTTACGAAATAGCTACTATCCACAGCCTCCCAATAGTTATAATTAATATTTAGTGGCGTATCCCTTATTTTCAATAACAGCACTGCAACGACGTGGCATTGATTCAATCAATTTCATACATTTTTCTAGGGGGATTGAATTCCATGCTTCAACGAATGCTTCACATAGTTCGTTTTGACTGATGTTACGTTTGTTTGGGACTTTCTTTTTAACAATATACCAGAGATTTTTTATCAGGTTTAAATCCGGGCTATTTGCTGGCCAGTCTAAAACGGATATACGCTGTTCGCTAAGGAAACATT
This sequence comes from Nymphalis polychloros, assembly GCA_905220585.2. NCBI lineage: Eukaryota > Metazoa > Arthropoda > Insecta > Lepidoptera > Nymphalidae > Nymphalis > Nymphalis polychloros. The sequence goes on along the minus strand of HG992264.1, from coordinate 1,070,357 downwards.
TGACGCTATTGGCCGTGTGTTTAGGGTCATTGTCATGCTGAAAGATCCAGGTTACAGGCAAATAAATGGTCGTCCGTGTGAATCATTGTGTGCTCTAAGATATTTTTGTATTGCCATTGATCCATTGTACCGAAACCGTGCTTGACTATACTCCTTGTATATTTATAATTAAAAGCATTGTTAACAGGGCGTCTAACATAGTGCTTTCCATAGGAATTTACGATATTTATTTTTGTTTCATCTTAAAATAACACTTTTTTCCATTTTCGTACCGTCCAATTACCATATTTTTAGCGAATAATAATCGCTTCTGTCTGTGTTGCTTGGTAAGAAGCGGTACCTTTCAAGAGATTCTTCCAAACAATTTAGCTTCCACTAATCTTCGGCGTATCAGTCTTGACGAGATGTTTCTCGGGTCATCAGGCAGAAAAACTTCATTTTTAATCTGGTTGGAGCCTTTACTTGGGTCTTCTTGAGAGGATTTTCTTGGCCGAGCCTTTCTAAGAACATTTTCAACAGTTCCATGTGTTTTATAATGATCAATAGCATTAAAAACTTTCTTAACAGAACAATTTAAATGCTTAGCTATTCTTCTGTACGCCCACTTATGATCTATATGTAAATTAACAATGGTTTGCCTAGTTGACGCGTCACTACTTTTATTTTTGCCCATTTTGAACTAAATAAAATTCAGATTAAATTTTGAATTGCCGCCAAAATAATAGAAAAAGAAATATTATTCTCCAATATCAAAAAAAGAACGAGCTATGGATGCTTTTCTAAAATATTTCTAATAAGTCGTCCAAGCGGCCAGTAACAGAAAATAAACTCCTACGTGTGTAAGACTCATTTTGTAATTTAAAGTAAGATATGTTTTATATTTTATGCATTTAATGAGTTTTTTATTTGAGTGGCTATATTATTGCATGATTATTAATTATCGAATGTGTATATTTTTTACGAACATTTGTACGTTGAAGTTATACTTTCTTTATTCATAAGAAGTGTTTCTAATTATATGACCACCACTGTAATGACGGACCCTTTGATCCACTTATTTAATGTGTGTTTAATTATATCAAATCAATGTTACCCGCACATTAATGGTTCATAAGTATTCAACGCAAATATACGCTGAATAATCTGAAAAAAGATATTGGCATTATCGATATCGGCACCTTTTATGTCTTCAGTATTATACATGTATATATATACAAGTTCATTCATAACACCTATTTTTCAATTCGACTCATACATCCGCAATGGAACATGAAGCTTTAAAAGCTCAGTCGCTTTTATCATCCTCTGAGTTTATTCTCTCAAGTGTGTTCGACAGTTTTATACTCGCGGTTTGTACCACTCTAAATTATTTCAAAGATAAATGTAGTTGAGACACCGTTGAAAGCTTGAGCCTGTATTGTTATGGTTTTAAATTTACCGACAAAAAATACAAAAGACGTTAAAAAGTTTTAATAAGTAAGGCATATTATACTCTAATCGATAATATAGAAAGATAGAATCTAGGTTCAAAACCCAGGTTGAGCCAATAAAAAAATATTGGGTTTTACTGTTGAAAATTCTCAGTAACAACCCGGAGTCTGGAAATTGGAAGTGTGTACACTCCCGTGAGTCGAAGAGCACTTAAAGCCATTGGTTCTGCGCATGAACTCTTTCCGCACGTGTCGGAAAGTATATATGTGACAATATTACAATTCTCATTCGTTTATTTTATATAAAATATGTATTTCCTAAAACAAACGATGTTGCATGTTGCCTTACTATTCTATTTATTAGCAAATCTTAATATTTTTTTTAAATATTTTAATTAAATTTAAATTTTGATTGACGCTCAAAAACACGGTTCCAAGGAGTTTGACTATAAGTCCACCTACACTATAATACACAGCCCCGTTTCCCCCCATTATTTCCCCACATCATTACACATCCTTGTAACGGTGATTGCACAAGCCGTAGTTATCGGGACGTCGGTGTGACACTTGGATTTATGGGGAAGATAACTCTTACGTTTCGAATTCAAACTGTTAGTATTCACATTGACTTTCTGTAATCGAATTGTTCGAAGTTACGACTTTATACGTTGTTTTTAAACGGGGTCTAGATAAAATGTGTATTGTCACAGTCATACTTGATGCATTTTTGATTTAATAAAAAGAGATGGGTATTTTTTTTCTGTATAGTCGCTTATTTTGAACGAGTCTATTTGACTGTTGTGTATGTTGAAATGGTGTGGAGAAAAAGGTTTTCAATTATTTCTTAGAAAATTTGGAATTTATACCCGAAAATACATATATATACATTACATACATTCATACTGGCTTATATTATGAAACGCATTAATGATTACAATAAATGTTTAGGACTAAGGTTTTCGTATTATAGCCAACAATATTGCTTTTAATTAAATTGAAAACGAACTCCATGTTCTTGTAATTTTAAACAAACGGTGAAGGAAAACCATCGTGAGGAAACCTGCACGTGTTCAATTTCACCGAAATTCTGCGATATATGTATTCCACCAACCCGCATTGGAGCAGCGTGGTGGAATAGGCTTCAAAACCTTCTCCTCAAAAGAGGAGAGGAGGCCTTAGCCCAGCAGTGGGACATTCACAGGTTGTTACTGATCAATTTCAGACACGGCCGTCAATAGAGGGATAAGCGAATTGCGTAGGACATATTATAGTGCACAAACACAGCTGCACTTCCCCTGACTCTTCCCGATAGGATCCGATAGGACGGCAATCCAACACGACCGGAAAGAGATCAAGCGCAGGAACACCGTCTTTACGTGCTGTCCGAGTACACTCACACTTCCCACATTCATACTCCGTGCTGCTACTGAGATATTTCGACAGAAAAATCCAATTACTTTTTACTGGCCCGACCTGGGACTTGAGACCAGGACCTCGGGATCTGCGGCGTTATATCTAGTCACTAAACCAAAGAGGCATGCGATAATACATAAATATAATACGTACGTACTAAAAGAACATTTTGAAGAAACATTAAATATGTATTATAACAATTAAATTCCTATGAAATGTATTTTTCTATTTCCTTAGAAGATTTTAAGATAAGATAGATTAGCAGAATTTGAAAAATATGTAAATAAGCTCAATAAAGACCCCATTCCGTTGAAAATTTGAAGGGTTTTTTTATCATGAAAATGAACGCCTACAAAATTCCGCTTAGCAAAAATATATTACCATTTAGCGCCCGTAAATTAAGAGGAAGATAGGAAAAAGAAAGACAAAATTAATGACGACCGTTATCTTTAATTACGGTAAATCGTGATGGAAATAAATCATTGTATTTTATTTTAATAATAATACTGTAGAATGCCTTATGAAACGATAAATCCATTGCCAGTAACTTTAAAATTAAATAATTTCATGCGGAAGGCGGCGGACCGGGAGCTTTGGCGCAACTTGGGAGAGGCCTATGTTCAGCAGTGGACTACGATTGGCTGATGATGATGATGATAATGATTTATTATTAAATATGAACAAAGTATTGACTGCACCAATTAATTATTATTAGTACTACAGTCAAAATTCTAACTAATATTATTAATGCGAATTTGAGTTTGTTTGTTACGCTTTCACGCCTAAACCATCAAATCAATTTCAAAAATTCTTTCACCAACGGAAAGCTACATTATCAGCGAGCGATATGTACTGCATTTTGTCCTCGTATTCGTACGGGACAGGAAACTTCGCGGATGCAACCGCAGGAAAAACGCTAGTATATAATAAAATATTGATATTAAGTATCTTGGAGCTACATACATGGAACTGCAGCTACACACATAACATACTATGGCTTATAAACAATAGGCTTATAATTTTTAATATGATGATGTCCTCCAGACCGATTTCGGCCACGGCGGCCAATCTCAAGAGAGATTATCCAACTGCGCAGGAGATATTATAGTGCACAAGTGTGTGCGCAAACACAGGTGCACTCTCTCTTCCCTTGCTCTCATAATCCGATGGGACGGCAATCCGACACGACCGGAAAGAGTTCAGACGCAGGACCAACGGCTTAACGTGATTTTCGAGGCACGGGAGTATAGACACTTCCAACTTCCAGACTCCGGGCTGCTACTGAGAATTTTCTGACAGAAAACCCAATAACTATTTTTTGGCCCGACATGGGAATTGCACCCAAGACCACCGGGTCTGCGGCCTTATATCTAGCCACTAGACCAACGAGGCAGTTATAATATAATAAATAATTTGATATACTTTAGATATAAAGAGAGTTTTTGAAACCTTGACAAGTACTGTAAGTCGGTTAGCGCCGTTCAAAAGAGTAATAATTTTTAAGTGTTTACATTTAAGCCGGCCATTTACCTATATAGGGCCTCTGTAATCTTCAATTTATTATTTTACAAATAGTTTATAATGTTAAGGATTATATGAAAATGTATTTTTCGATACACTTTTTTAATTTTTTTTTTCTTTTTTTTTTATTGGGACTAGCTGTGCCCCGCTGCTTCACCCGCGTATAATTAATAAAAATATAATAAATTATTTTATTACTATAATAACACACACGCACACACACACACACATATCTACTGGTAAGGAAATACGTAATTAACAATTTGAAATTAATTTTCATAAGATACCGTAGGGTTTACCCATATTATATATGGCCTAATATTTGCGCCATCACATGTTCTTTGTGGGTACCAATCTTCATCGAGATTGGTCAAGCTATTCTTGAGTTATAAGAAGATAAACAGACAGCAAACAGACAGGCAAAAATGAAAAAAATTGTATAATGTGAATCACTGCATCATAAAACGATTATTTATCACAAAATTAGGTGAAAAAAAATGTACAGACAGAACCAATAGATTTATATACTAGTATAGATTGTTATTTGGAAAGGATTTAAAAGCTTTCTATTTTATTCACAAACAGACTTTACCACTCATGCGTACAATTGGATTAAATATATGTAGTCCAATATAATTGTTGTTATTACAAAAAAAATAAATTTTCTTTTTAAGGTATAAATGTTGTACAGCATTATTTTTTATATTTAATTACTTATAACACCAAATTTTTTGCTTTTTTAATTCAATAATTATTCGTTTTGAAGTATTCGTTAAGCCGAGATGGCCTAGTGGTTAGAACGCGTGAATCTTAACCGATGATCGTGGGTTCAAACTCGGGCAAGTACCACTGAATTTTCATTTGTTTAATTTGTGTTTATAATTCATCACGCGCTTGACGGTGATGGAAAACATCGTGAGGAAACCTGCATGTGTCAAATTTTACTGAAATTCTATCACATGTGTATTCCACCAACCCGCATGGGAGTAGCGTGGTGGAATAAGCTTCAAACCTCCTCAAAAGAGGAGAAGAGGCCTTAGCCCAGCAGTGGGACATTCACAGGCTGTAACTGTATTGTACTGAAGTATTCGTTGCTATAACGTTCATTTTATTTATTTATTTTAATTTATAGGATAACTAGCAATTGGGCAAACTGATAGTAAATCGTCATCCCTACTTAAGCATTGGGAACCTCTCCTTATAACTAGGGAATTAAAAAATTATTTGCCCAAAAATTACACCCCAGCTTGGTTAAAAAAAAACACGTTTAAGATAAGTAACAGCATTGTATAACAGCTTGTTTATATACAGCGTGTAACAAAATTCGTGTCCGACCCGTGAAGTGGTTATTACGTATCGTGTGTCGGTTCTATACTAGCTCTTACCTATCGGGTAGCCAAGAAACGAGGTCATGACCTCAGAAGTCTACGCTTTTACCACCAACGGTGTCGTTAAACACAATTAATATATTTTTTTAAGTATTTTTTTTTAATAGTATTTTAAAAATTATTACATAAATAGAACCGACACACGATACCTAATAACCACTTCACGAGTCGGACACGAATTTTGTTACATCTGTATAATAACTAGGACCATTATCTGTAGCCTGTGATAAATCGTTAAATTTCAAGCATTCATCGTAATTTCCGTTCAAACGTTATTTATTAATTCTGATCCGTAATTTACTAGACAAAGTTGGGTCTCTATAAATACATTTTGTTTGTCTTAATAAATAATTAAACGGGAACATTTAAATAGGATTAAACAATCAATTATACATTCAGAGAACGCTCTTTTCAATCTTATAATCAAACTAAAACAATTTCCCCAGCTCTTTGACTTTAAAATCGTTTTCTTTTAAAATAGAGATTCTATCCGGTGATAAAAATTTAAAAAAGATGACTTAGGTTGTAACTACGTGATTTCTTCGTTTCCGACTTGTTACGAGATTAAAAGAAAGGTATTATAAAAATCATTTTAAAATTAAGCAATGTGAATAATAGAAGATAGAAGTGTGCCTACAGTAACAGCCTGTGAAAGTCCCACTGCTGGGCTAAGGCCTCTTCTCCCCTTTTTGTTGAGAAGATTTGGAGCTTATTTCACCACGCTGCTCCAATGCGGGTTGGTGGAATACACATGTGACATAATTTCAGTGAAATTTGACACATGCAGGTTTCCTCACGATGTTTTCCTTCACCGTTAAGCACGAGATGAATTATAATCACAAATTAAGCACATGAAATTCAATGGTGCTTGCCCGGGTTTGAACCCACGATCATCGGTTAAGATTCACGCGTTCTAACCACTGGGTCATCTCGACTTATCCTACCTACAGTGTGCCTACAGCATAGTTTAATTCAAATCTCGGGTTGGGTCAATATTACCTGTCTCTAATAAATTAACGATATCGGATTTGGAAGCTGGTGGTTATTATTATTGTTTCTAATACCTTTATAACTATTTCAGCTTTTTTTTATAGCATAGGTAAGCGGACGAGCATATGGGCCACCTGATGGTAAGTGGTCACCAACGCCCATAGACATTGGCATTGTAAGAGACGGTAACCATCGCTTACATCGCCAATACATCACCAACCTTGGGAACTAAGATGTTATGTCTCTTGTCCCTGTAATTACACTGGCTCACTCACCCTTCAAACTGGAACACAACAATACCGAGTACAGCTGTTTTCCGGTAGAATATCTGATGAGTGGGTGGTACCTACCCAGACGAGCTTGCACAAAGCTCTACCGCCAAGAAAAAGCTTGGTTAGTCCAATAAATTTTTATAAACTGTAGATTAATAAGGCAATCAAATCACGCTTCAAGCCCAATAACAGGAACTTCTTTTTTATGTAATATGGGTCAAAAGACCATCCATCCGGTGGCTCACCTGATGGAAATTTACTACTATAGCCCACTACTACTACCACGTGCAGGTGTCTATCACTTGCAGCACCCGAGACCTTGCAGGCGCGTTGCCGGCCTTCAAGAAATGAGTACGCTTTTTTCTTAAAGGTTTCTATGTCATATCGGTTCGTAGTAGTATTCCGGAATTGTAAAGGTAAAATTTACACTTTGCTTCAAAAAATACGTAAAGCTACTGGATTTTGCACTATAATCTCTCATCGCCGAAATTCGTTCCAGTGTACTTCATTCCACTTCTGCTTTCATATTGTCAAACACTTGATGTGTGACATGTGATGTGATAGCGTTTTAAGAATGTGTGCGTGTCATGAATTTAAAGGGCTTACAAAATTTTGCTACCGGATACTAAAGTCAAACAACTTCAGACGTTATCTCCAATTTAATGAGTACGTAAAATGTACAGATATCGTGCTCGAAGCTAGTATGAGCCGGCTGAAACCTGCCACATGTGCATTCACTAACCCATGTAAGTAGCCTGGTAATAAATTGCAAATGTTTGAAAAGGAGAGGAGGCGTAGTGACCCCTTACCGAGGCTCACACCCCGGGATTATTATCGGGTTCTGTAGCCTTATACGTTAACCACTTGCCCAGGAAAGCTTACCAAAATAGATAACACGAATTTCTTAACATTTGTAGAGCATTTATAATCTCTATTCAGGTTTTTATTTTTTTACCTGTCATCGTATAATTAATTGTCTTGTTTTAATATAGACCTACTCATTAAAAGGCCCACGTTCCAACTTTTAATTAATTAAAAGTACGAACTTTGAAAGTTTACATATCGCGAGTGCTGACCAAACTAATTAAAAAGAGATTTTTTCATTTTAAAACTTTATCGCTTTGAAATTAATACATATTTTTTATATGAAACTATATACATTTTTAAGAAACGGTTATTTTACAGTTAAAAAAGTACTGTTAGCAGAGAATATTATTAATTTACTCAAACAATTTAAATATATAATATAAATACTTCTAGTAGTAATTAAAGGCTTTTGTAAAATATAATAAATACTGCCATTAAACTCCAGTTTCCTCATTTTCGAAACGACATTTTAATAAAAGTCACTGAGCCAAGTGGTTATTCTGACTGAGGAAAATTATATTTAAAGCACCTTATTCATACATATAGCGCTACTCTGAAAGATCTCACTCATGAAATTGTGAACATCGAATAACGTTTATACGCTTTTTCAATCACTTAAATATTACAATTATAATCGCATATCACTTTCTTAATTTTCACATTCGTGACCTAAGGAATGATTCCAGTTTCTTATACAAATATATATTTTTAATCGTTTTTTAAAGAAATCCTCCCAAATTAATAAGACTTGTGTTAGGGGTGGGGACAACAGTAGCCTAAGGTTAGGATCGAACCTGCAAGTTTTACTTGGTGGTAAAGCTTTGTGCAAGCTTGTCTGGGTAGGTACCACCCACTCATCAGATATTCTACCGCAAAACAGCAGTACTTGGTACTGTTGTGTTCCGGTTTGAAGGGTGAGTGAGCCAGTGTAATTACAGGCACAAGGGACATAACATCTTAGTTCCCAAGGTTGGTGGCGCATTGGCAATGTGAGCGATGGTTAACATTTCTTACACTGCCAATGTCTATGGGCGTTGGTGACCACTTACCATCAGGTGGCCCATATGCTCGCCCGCTAACCTATAAAAAAAAAAAAAAAAAAAAATACATCGCTATTCGGTCCGTAAATCATTACGCTATTGACTATTCATAGATTCAAGCTTATTCTTAAATGAACACGCTACAATTCGGATTGATGCTACACATGTGGTAGATTTTTATCCGTGACAGGCATTTTACGGACGGCGTGGCTCGAATTATAAATGCATCCGACGACTTTTCCGAACCGATATCACATTGAAACCTTCAATAAAAGATCGTAATCTTTCCTTAAAGGCCGCCAACGCACCTGCACGCCTTCGGATATTGCAGGTGTCCATGTGAAGTCGTAGTCACTTTTCATCAGGTGAGACTCCCCCCCCCCTCTTACATAAAAGAAATGCATCATCATCATCATGAAAAGTCAGCAGCGTTATTTGAATTGTATTCGCGATCTTCAACTAAGATCCACGTATACTAAACACTTTTGTCTCTCGGCTTGGATACGGCACCCTTAAGCTTAGTATCAGTGGAAATATATAATAACTCTCCCAGTCCGTTCCGCTACTATTATACTTACTATAATATTCTAGTGAGTAGTAATCTAACGAATTTGTTACAAGTTATGTTATCGCTAATTCATAAATTGGATTGTAATGAAAAACAAAGGGCATTCGATTATTATTATTTTGAAGTGATAACTTCTAATGGGAGGGTAAACCGCTTCGTAAAGTAACGCTTTACGGTGCCACTATTACCGAAGCGGCCTGCTTTACCAGAGATTTACCAACCTAACGCCATCTAGGGTATACAGATAGTACTTATAATAATTTAGCAACTCTCAAGTACTAATTTAAATTATATTTAATATATTATAATTAATAATAAATATTATCACTTCTGTCGAGCGTGCCGAGACGCACACGTTTTATTTTTATTTGTTATTAATCATATTGTAAGCACGTAAATTTAGTTTTATGTGTCCAGATCCCGGCTGTCTAATTGAATCGCGATCGTTTCAGTGGTTTGGTCATAATGAGGTAACAAACACAGAGTTTCCCATTTATAATAAAATCCACTAAAAAAAGTAATTCGACACTCAATACTCGATTGTCTTTCCTAACAGTAATATTTATGATGGGACTTTTGTTGACTTTGTTCTTGTTTCGAAGATTTCCCAAGGGTGTATACAACTAACGGTATTGTAAATATCCTATCTCCCGTCAATAAATCCTACCCGGTATTCGTTTCAACAACGATATCCTGCACGCAATTTATATACTAAATCTAACTCCAAGCTCTTCTATCATGCATTAATTGAAAATGAATGCTTACATTTTATTTCTATAAAAAAAATATTTTTATATTTAGTAAGTTTAGTAATTGGGGGCCGTAAAGTTGTGTTGTCACTCATAGGGGGGTAATTGCCTTAGTCACCACGCTTGACAGGCGGATTGATGACCGCAGTGGCTGAAAATCTTTCGCTGATAGCGCTGCTGCCCGCTATCGGGATTTGCATTTTTGGATTCCAGCATTTGAGTGGTTATACTGCCACGATTTTGGTCGCCAGAGCCTCGTTTGTTAATCAGTAGGATGCACCACGGGCAGTTGAGGTTGACGGTAGGGAGCCTAAGGTCGTTGTCGACTCCCCTTACATCCCCGACTCCCCTACATCCCCTTACATCCTACCTTTTTGAATCGTCGATTCCACAATCCCTTAACATCAGGGTCTTTAACCTGTGCGTCCTACCTGTAATGACTTACGGTGCCGAAACGTGGACACTCACCGTAGGACTAGTCCACAACTTGAAGGTCGCTCAGCGAGCTATGGAACGTGCGATGCTTGGGGTTTCTCTGGCAGATACAACCCGAAATGAGGACATTCGCCAGAGAACTAAAGTCACCGACATCGCACGTAGAATTAGCAACAAGGTGGACCGACGATTTGAAAAAGGTGGCAGGTACGGGATGGATGCGGGCTGCCCAAGATCGGGATGGTTGGCGTTCTTTGGGCGAGGCTTTCGTCCAGTAGTGGACGTCGATTAGCTGAAAAAAAAAAAGAAAGAAAAGTTTAGTAAATTTGTCAGTAAGCTTATTAACCGATTAAGGATTAATGATCCTTGTCCATATACCTTAATAGCACTGATGCAGTCCGAAAGTGGTCTATCCAGAAGATAATAATAAAATACTTTGTTGCACACCCTCAGTGTGGCATTAGACAGACCGTATGAGTTATTTATTATATGGCTATGTATCTATCGTGTCAGCTACAGTTCGCTAGTGGAATGCAGTAGCAATATATTTTTATGGCATAGAAAGGCGGATGAGCATAATGGCCACCTAATGGTATGTGGTCACCAACGCCAATACACATCGGCATTGTAAGAAATGATAACCATCGCTTACACCACCAATGCACCACTAACCTTAGGAACTACGATGTTATGTCCCTTGTGCCTCACTGACCCTTCAAACCGGAACACAACAATACCAAGTACTGCTGTTTTGCTGAATATAATATCTGATGAGTGGGTGGTACCTACCTAGATGAGGTTGCACAAAGTTCTACCACCTATTACATAAGTTTTTTTTTTCGTCTACTAGATTATACTTAACTGAGCAACAACTTTTATTTGCATTTTAAGTAAGCCTATAATTGGTATATACTTTATAACACTTCTTTTGTATACGCATAAAGAAAATATATTTTTTTGTATACTATAACGTTCATTTCCTACATCAATACATATGTTCGCGTTAAGAACATATCTCTTATCGCTTCCCAGTGGATTGATCTTTTCTCTGCGTATCTTTGCTCTGCTCCCAATGGGTTAGCACCATAGTACTTTCAGAAATTCAGTATTTGCAAGGTGACAATTCAAAAGTGCTTGAAGAAATAAATATCTAACATTGTAAAGATCCCGCTGAGTTTCTTTCGCCGGTTCTTCTCAGGTCTCTCATTTCCGAACCTGTGGTAGATTTATGACAATCAATAACCAAGTTTAACACTTCTAACATTGAATAAAAAAATTAATAAAAAGTTCAAATTAATTTGTAGAAATAATATTTTGATACCTTTAACGTATAATATGATGAATCACAAGCCGTAAAACTTATACAGTAACAAAAACCCTGTCCGACCCGTGAAGTGATTATGATAGAGTATGTCGGTTCTATTTATGTAATAATTTTTAAAATACTGTATACATCTAAAAACATTTTAAGATATATATCTGATTACTCGGAACAGCAGTACTGGCTTTGAAACGTGCACCCTCGAGGATAGTTATATAATTTCATTCCACGATATGAATTTTCCGTTCACGTTAACATGGATTTTAATTTTACCCTCGGGATATAGTTTTATTTATCATTCAATACGAAATACTCCTTAAGCGAAAAAAATAAAGTGTCATTATAAATAAAAAATAAAAAATAAATAAAAAAATATATTCTTTATTCCAGAACAAGGTTCCATATTTACATTAAATAATAATAATGATAATTAAAATTTAAATTACAATTGGAATTAAATTAAAATTAAATTGAATTAATTAATTGAGAAAAAAAAAATTTAAGATAAAATTAAAATTAAAAATGAATGATTTACATAATACACTACTTACTTAAAGATTTACTCCATACATCACTCAACACACACCCTGCAGGTTTGCATGTACAAGCGACCAGTGCCTGGTTATGTATCCTACATTGATTTGCACAGTTGCCTGCATGAGCTCGTTACCGCTTCGTAAGTAGCGCTGCCATGTTGTCGCGATTTTTTGCCTCATTAGAGCCCAGAACCCATGAAGTCGGCCCGCAGCAAACATTCCTGAGGCACTGCAGTAGCGAGGTAAACCAAATAGTATGCGATAGGCGTTAGTATATTGTACGCGGATGGCGTTCATCGCAGACTGGGTATTATATATTAATGTTATATTCATATGCTTCTATTACAGCAAAATATAAGTAATTATTATCCCACAGCAGGGTAAATACCTCTACTCATTGGTTTTACGGTATGAAGGCCCTTTGTGAGTATCTCACAAGCACAAAGGCCTTTAACCTAGATTTGTGACCTAAGATTGGTGGCGCATTGACGTTCCAAGTACTTGTTAATATTTCTTACAGCGCCATTGTCTAGTAGCAGTGGTGACCACTTACCATATGGTGGTCCATTTGTCAGTCTGCCTACCAATTTCATAAAATAATTATTACATAAAATATTATACATACGCTGGTAAAACGCATTACGCGTTACCCCACGGGAACAGTGGGTATGTGGGGCTCGCCATATGTCCTGGGCACCGAGTGTGCCCCGGTCATCGGCATACCCACTAAAAACCCAGCGGTACCCTTCCCGTCTTAACGGGAGCGCCACGGGATCGCTTGCGCATGCTACTGTGACGCTCCGACGGCCAGCTCGCCTATGCGGGCCTCCATTCACTAGGGAGGAATCCCAGGGCACTGGAAACCCCTCAAGTCCCGGCGGCGCCTATTTTGGCGGGGGAAGAAGGTGCGCAAAGCGCCGATATATGCGCATAGGGGCCCCAAAATGCTCATTATGCCACTGATTAACATATTACAGTAAGTCATTGGACCGATCCTCTTGACATTTTCTAAAACACGAGATGATTGATAAATAGCAAATAACTACATGTAAATTCAGTGATGCTTACCCAAGCTTAATCCCACAATCTTTGGTTAACAGTCAAACATCTTACCATATTAAGGCCTGTTATATTAAGTAATATCAAAAATTGGTAAACATTTCATTATCCAACATAAAGCGGTAAATAATACCATTTATCAGACTACGTAACGAGGCAGCTATGTTCCGTTTTCCGACGACGCTGCTATAAATCGCCTCCTGGTGACACGCGAGCGGATATCACTGGAGCTTTAAGCTCATCATTCAGTAAAAGTCGAGCTTAAGCTTCGCTTTAATACGAATTGTAATCTAACAATTCGGAATGTTAATTCTATCAGTAATAACGTTTCCTCTTATATTATACAATATGTAATATTAGATAATTATTTTTATATATCCTATATAAAAATCAACATTCAAACTTTGAATTGAGAATATATTGTTAGAGCAACCCAATATCTTATCATCCCTCTTATCTACTCTTATAGCAAATATCACAAATGAGACAGGTAAACGAGTATGTTAATGGGGAATAGAGAGGAAATTTTATTAAGAGAAAATACAATTTTAGACTTTAAGCATTTCCGAATTTAATTTACTTGGTGGTAGGGCTTTGTGCAAGCTCATCTGGATAGGTACCACCCACTCATCAGATATTCTACCGCAAAACAGCAGTACTTTGTATTGTTGTGTTCCGGTTTGAAGGGTGGGTGAGCCAGTGTAATTACAGGCACAAGGGACATAACATCTTAGTTCCCAAGGTTGGTGGCGCATTGGCGATGTAAGCGATGGTTAATATCTCTTACAATGCCAATGTCTATGGGCGTTGGTGACCGCTTACCATCAGGTGGCCCATATGCTCGTCCGCCTTCCTATGCCATAAAAAATGCTAATTATATGTCACATTATAACAATAACATACACATACATTGACCTAACCCCTAATTGATCGATAATTTTATCCGTTATCCAATGCGCCTACGCCTGTTATGTGTTAGTTATTATTCATTGGAAACTATTTTGGTAATGATTTGTCAATATTTAATATTTATAAAACTTATTATGTACTGTTTGTTTCCATTAAATAAATAAATAAAACTAAATAAAAATAATTTTAACACCATACATCACAGTCATCATTCGCAGCTAAACTGCAAGAAAAAATGGCTTTGCCTGGCCTGACGCCAACAATACTGTGAACTGGGAAATAATGACGTGGGCTGACATCCACCATACTATTACTTTAGGAACTCTGATTGAACCATTAACGTTATCAAAACTTTTCCCTAGGAAGTCTCACTGGGGTTTCCTATTAAACAATAACGAACTCATTTAAATAATATAGCGTTATGTTATTAGTGGATAGTAGGCTTTTAAAAATGTAAAATATATAAATGTAGGTCGCGAAAGATATTTTAATAAATTTCGAATACTCTTTTTATTATTTTATCATAAACTATTTTTTGTGATAATACTTTGTGATAACGATAATACCACGGCAGAATTTATTCTTTGTTTGTCCCAGTGGTTACACGTGAATTTTAACAGGAGATTGCTGATTCAGGCTAGAGCAGCACTGTTAAATTTTAATTTTCTTGATACAGTGTAATATACCATACCATATACATATATCCCTCAAGTGGTGTTACCCGCGCGCGCATTTTCGCCGTGTCTGGGACCCTCTGCAGGGGGTACTTCGTTGGGTAGGGACAGATACATTATTTCGAAGATTTCTCGATAATTTTGTATTATTACCTATTCATATTTATATATATAGGGTTTTCCATTAAGGGCGCTTGATCTTTGAAATGCAAAAAAAAATACATGTAGGAGAGATATTTGCGAAATTTTTTATCGACCCCATTATGTATGGAATATGACGTCATTCAAATGACCGCCACGGCTTCGGTTGGTGGCGCGCACACGAAAGGTCCAATTTTCGATGACTCTGGCGCACAAATCGGGCTGTATTTGATCGATGGCGTGGCGTATGTTGACTTTGAGGGCATCGGTGGTTTGCGGCTTGTTGGCATAGACCTGCGACTTAAGAAAACCCCACAAGAAAAAGTCCAGCGGGGTCAAATCGCACGATCTCGGTGGCCAGTTCACGTCGCCTCCGCGCGAGATGACCATGTCCAGAAATTGCTCGTGCAGAACTTCCATCGTAGCGTGTGCTGTGTGGCACGTAGCGCTGTCCTGTTGAAACCACATGTTGTCCAGATCCATATTCTCGATTTCAGGCCAAAAGAAGTTGGTATCATCGACCGGTATCGCTCACTATTGACGGTGACGGCCACACCATTATCGTTTTCGAAAAAATACGGACCAATCACGCCTCTGGCCCAAAATCCGCACCAAACAGTCACTTTCTGCGGGTGCATTGCCACTTGGTGAACCTCGTGTGGATTGGTCTCGTCCCAAATACGGCAATTTTGCTTGTTGACATAGCCATTCATCCAAAAATGCGCCTCGTCGCTGAAGATGATTTTTTTGCCAAAATCGGCGTCAACTTCCAACTGCTCTAATGCCCAGTCAGCGAACACACGGCGCTGTCTATGGTCATTAACCTTGAGCTCTTGGGTCAGCTGGATCTTGTACGGGTGCAGGCTCAAGTCACAACGCATAATTCGCCAAGTTGTCGTCTGCGAAAGGCCGAGTTCCTGTGCGCGACGCGGAATTGACTGCCACGGGTTTTCGAGGACACTGTCGCGCACAGCAGCGATATTCTCGGCAGATCTCGCGTTACGTTGACGCACGGGAACCGGCTGATTGTTAACTGACCCGGTTGACTCGAATTTGTCCACCAATCGACGGATAGTCGACTCGGCAGGACGATCATCGCGACCGTAAAACGGGCGAAGTGCGCGGAACGTTGCTCGAACTGAAGACCCATTTTCATAAAACAATTTTATGATTTGCACGTGCTGCTCGACACTGTAACCTGCCATGGTGGATCATTTGGGAGGGCGGAATGAATATAACACACTGCATTTGACAGCTGTCACTCAAACAACATGGCCGCAATCAGCTGTCAAAGTTCAAGCGTCCCTATTGGAAAACCCTTTATTTGGACTCTTCATAAAATTTCCTACTTATTAGTATATTATAGCGTACGTATAAATATTCTAAAGTTTTTTACATACATGTTGATAACATTGGAAACTAAGTGGGTAGTAAGCATTGCGAAAACATTTGTGTAAAATAAGGTATATTTTTAAAATTAATACTGTTTCATGTACAGTTTTTGCTTTATTATATAGCTGAATCATATGTTAACAAAATTGAGTATTTTTTAAACAAAATTTAGTACACATTTCCATGCAAATTTAATGAAAACTCTAAATAACAACATACTTTCTTCACACTTTCGCGCCACACGGCTAAACTTACTTCGTTCACAGTTTAAAAAAATCCTTCCTTGTAAGCCCATATTATTGCTTGCTTGCTTGCTAGCCTATTCTATCCCATACATATTAAAATAGGTAGTAAGATATATTATATTATTGTTGTTATTTTTGCTGTGTAACGGCACATAAGTCTATCGTCCCAGATTGGGACGGTCGCCAGACGCGCGCTATTTCGACGCGTCCCATTTTGGGACGACTCAAAATGGGGTCCCACTTGAGGGGCTATATATTAATTAGTTATTAAGCCTGAAACCTAAATGCTATCTCGTAATAAAAACATAATATTAAAATAATATTAATATAAACTAAAGATAAGATACACCAAAGCCACGGACAGCATGTCTGTGGAGAAACAGCATAACCTCAAAAATTCACAAATATTTTTCCTTGTATACTTTTGATACACATCAATCTTTTAAATGAAAACAAAGTGCGACCATTATATTATTACCGAGGGAAATTTAAATATTCCTTACAAATCTCTTATCTCCTTTTAAGTCATTTACTTCTCAAAACGTTTGTGTTTCCTCGCCCCTCCAGTTGTTCTCCTTTGCTATGCTCTATTTCATTGAGTACTTTCATCTCATTTATTAAATTCGAGAGGGATTTTCTTTGTGTAAATTGTGATATCTTTGTATTAAGACAAATATTCACTAGCTACCCGTCCCGATTTCGCGCTGGTAGTAAAAATAATTAATAAAAACAATAATTAAATATTACTACACTTTTATTGTTTTTACTGTAATGTAAATGTTTGAATGTTTGTTACTCAATTATTCAAAACGAGCCTCCTTGCACTTCTATCGGCTCTGGATGTATTAAGGAAGCTGGTTCATTTTCTCAGATAGTTAGAATTACGATTCAACGTAAATATATTCACATACTTATTACTCACTATAATTCCCCGCGATCATGGATTGAACAAAAAATTCAAATTTGGAATGATCTGGCCTGTTTTAATTCTAATACTGAAACCGACATTTGATGAGCCTATATATCGTGAAAAGCTATTGAAAATCGAACGATATGTTTCTTACGAGTTCTTCTCCATATAATCTGTATTCCAAGCCTTAGGTTCAATTTTACCTAAGAGTCTACTTAAAATTTTTTGCTGTATTGCAATATTGAATTAAGGAGAAGAAAGAACATAATATGAGGCCCTATCAAAACTCAAATGTATATAATAATGTATAGGAAAGATCACTTGCTCACAATTCTCAATCCAAATTACCAGGGTGGTCGAACAAACGTATTAACGTCAGAGATTTGACCCCTTCAAAGAAATCCCTCGGAAAAATATAATGAAATAGTCCTCTCTAATCTCACGCTTGTGTTGGGTAGATAATGATGTCGCGGTGAAGTTGGGACGTGGTGCAAATTATAAGTTGTTCCATCTTATTTCATGTCCAGCTTAAAAATGCGGATAGCAGCAGTATACTTAGTATACTTGATGGGAGGGATTTTACAATTTATCCAACATATTTTACTGATAAACAGCTAATCACTTTTTATTTTTAAAGTTCTCATTAAGTGTTTTGTTTTTGAGTTATATATATTTATACCTTATATAAAACTAAAATGAGTACCTTGGTAGTTAGTCTGGCAGTTTTTACAGTTAAATCTACATTCAAAACTATTAGTAATTTGACATTCAATTATTATTAATCATTTGAGTGACGACTCAAAAGTTATTATCAAAGAATGATTGAATGAAATATGTTTTGACTTCTGTCAATAATTGAATGAATTTACACATTCTGTAAGAACTTACTTCATTACTCACCATGAAATGTTGACAAGCGACTGGTGATATACTTTTTTGATGCGTGTATTCTTGAAATATTATAATTATCACGGTGAATATTGGATTTCAATTTTTGACATCTAACGGCCGCTTTTTGCGACGAGTTTTGAGTTTATTCTTACAGGATAGCCGTACTGCTCTAATTCCGTGGCTGTATCATGATATTATAAAGATGTTAACCTTCCTCAAGGATTGGTCTTTCAAACGCAATAATATTTTTTTAGATCCGTTACAAGTATTAGCCTTCCAACAAAAACCAAAACAATCTTTTCAGCTTATTAGTATCGATTTGATATAAAATCATTATTAAAGGTAAATCTTATAAAAATATGGTACGCCTCTCTTTTGTACAATGCACCCACCAGGGCTTATCACAAGTCCCTTATAGAGGGTCCGTGGTAATATAATTTCTTCAATTATGACCTTTTTTAAGTTCCTAACGAACAATGATGGAGTATTGACCTTTTCCCTTCTGACAATTTCGTGATACAAATTTTAATTAAATCTAATTCTATATCTCGACCCGTAATGAGTAAAATTACTGAAACTAACAATGAATGAGCTTGAGGGGCTGGGCCGAGATGGCCCAGTGGTTAAAACACGTGAATCTAAACCGATGATCGCAAGTTCAAACTCAGGCAAGCATCATTGTATTTTCATGAGCTCGATGGTAAAGGAAAACATCGTGAGGAAACCTGCATGTGTGCAATTTCACATTCATAGGCTGCAAATTTACTTTTTGTAACGAAGTTCTTTTACGCGGCTTACAGTAGAGTGAAATGCCAGTGGCCCAAGGTCACGTCATATAGCGAAATAGCGTTCATACCGTGCCTACCAAATGCTACAAAATGCGATGCGTTGGATGTTCGAAGTCAGTACCTACTGCACACCAAACCACGCCAAACGATAGAGTACTGTACAGTGCACTTACTATTTTATTATTAATTAGGTTAAATACTTAAATAAAAGAAAACTCAATCAAAAGAATTATTATTAATTTAAATACTTACCTAACTTTCTAAAAAATACAAAAACAAAAATATAAAGTTATACAAAATCATATAAGGACCAATAACGCTAAGGCCTACGAGTCGCACGCAAAACCCAGGTTCGAACCTTGGGCTATTGTCATAAATCCCATCATATATGTTTAATTTGAGGGGTAAATTATTAAAATAATAGTAAATTCCTTGAAATGGGGATTGCAATTATAAAAATTGTTAATTGAATTTAAAAATTTTAATCATATCTGACGGGGATCCAACCGACCGAACAATTTTTTTTAATAAATAAATATATCTTACTCCATATTTATTTATTAAAAAAAATTGTTCGGTCGGTTGGATCCCCGTCAGATATGATTTAGTAAAACAGAGTTACTTTAATGGAAAAGATACATTTTCTATAAGTATAATAATGTACATGTACACATTATTGGGGACATATTATAGCCCAAAGAGTCAAAAAACATAGTATCAAACTTGTAATTTTCACTTCATTACATCGCTTGGAGGACCTCATAGACAGACCTCACAGACATTTTAATTATTGATACTTAAATACATAAAAAATATATAAAATCATATAGAAACATGAAAGCATTTTTGCAAACAAAAATTCATTCGATCAAACATAAAGTGTGCACTGCAAATTAAACATTATATCGTTGGCTATAAAGTTTGAATTTGAATAGCAAAAACATATAAACCTTTCATATAATCTGTCCCTTTATGCAAAATCAACAGTTTAGGCAACTTCGATAGGTACGTGAGAATGAGCCGATGAAGGCAATAAATGGTAGATATTATTCAATTCAACCGCAACTGTACGTGTCATTTTTTCATAATATAATCGTTGGTGATTATTTTAATTATATATAAACTTTTTTATACAATTTATTTAATATAAAATATAATATGACAATAGCACAGGATATACAGCAAGTAAAAAACGTGCAAAAGTGGACTAACTTTTAAGAAAAGATGATATATTACCAGACTAACCAAAAAGACATTACAATTGTTTAATCTGTTCATTTCTTATGACATTAAAATTTTGGGAATGTAAACGTTTTCCAAATGCATCGAATGTACAACTTTGGCTGCATGCCGTCAGACAAAAAACAAGCTATTCGACGAAGGTAGAATTATTTATGGTAATATCACAGCCGTCTCGGTAACAAATCACGTTACTATGAATTGCATAGAAATTGCCCATTTCGCTCTCCCATCGAATCTATATGAATATGTTACAGTCAAAAATTCATTCCTCGACAAAATTACTTCTGACTGGCTTTACTGCTTAAGTACTTTTATGTCTTTAGACATTTATGTATATTTCATGGATTTTTATTTAATTTATAATAAGTAACAGACTAAGAAATGGGTCCCCTGATGGTCAGCCTACGTCTCACTGCTGTGCTAAAAAAGGCCTCTTCTCCTCAAAAGAGGCGAAGGTTTGGAGCTTATTCCACCACGCTGCTCCAATGCGGGTTCGTGGAATACACATGTGACAGAATTTCAGTGCAATTTGACACATGCAGATTTTCTCAGGATGGTTTCCTTCACCGTCAAGCACGAGATGAATTATAGTCACAAATTAAGCACAAGAAATTCAGTGGTACGCACCCGGGTTTGAACACAAGATCATAGGTTAAAATTCACGCGTTCTTACCACTGAGCTATCTCTGCTTATTACATGAATTATAGATATACATAAATATCTTAATTGAAAGGGATGCTTTTTTAATTACAGCGGTAGCCTGAAATAAAAAATATGGTATATTAACTTAAATAGAGGCAGTTATTTCGATATGACAGAAAGACACTTCAATTTTATTTATTTGTATAAATAATAATATGGACGTGAAAAAGATTATTAATATTCTAGAAGTTATTTTTCACACCTACCAAAACGTATAAAACCAGATCATTGACACTTTGTATATAAGTAATAAAGAAATAAATTTACCAGATAAGTTTCAACCCCGCCAATGAGTTCTTGACAATGACAAGATTATGATTGTTTTTGGGAAATCTTCAAAATGTATTCCAGTTTGTACTATAACATATAACAAAAGACAAAACTCCAAACACGCCTAATTGAGAAAGCAAGATATATCGCTCCCCATAACAGAAAGGATCCAAACGGGGTAACTTCTATCAAAGTTATCCTTGGAATCATCCTCTGTCCCGGTAAACTACCCTTTATTCAGAAGGGTCCTTGAGGAGTCCTTTGTAAGATTTAAGTAGACTTTAGAAATTTTAGACATGGCATTTGAATATTGCATTGTGATCATGCGAAAATATAACTTCAAAATATATATAATGTGTTTTAATAAAAATCAAATTTTCATATACTAGTTTGAAATATAAGTGTAATTATTAATACAAAATCTTATATACAATGTTTTGTAGTATATTGATAAGACATAGCAAGCGTACTATCGTTCGATCGACAACATCATACACTAATATCACTTAATCAACTCGCACCGTATCAGCGTGGTAAAATAAGTTCTAAGGACCAAGCTTTATGTATTTATCTGTCATAGTTTAAAAAATAAATAAATTATAATAAGTTGTTTTCCTTAAAAAATATTCAAATATAACCATAAAAAAATATAACCCAGGAAGGATATTCCAGTTCCAGTAACCTAATAAAATAAAAGCAAAACCAAAATTATTAGTACTTTTTAGTTAACGCTACGTACGTGTATGTGTTTAAAGAAATAAATTATTATTTTCAGTGCCAGATCTAATGTGTTTTTAGGTCTACTAAATGCATACGTAGACAAATCAGAACGGACTCACATCGTGAGCTCAATGTACGAAAGAAAAGTGGTCTCAAGTATTTCTTTGTGAGCAAACGATGCTGCTAGACGGACTTTTGAACTTTGTTATAGATATATATCCAATTACCTGTAGGGCTCTATAAATTTATTTCAAATTAAATATACTTGCGACCTCATTTGCGTGGGTTGGAAGGACAATGACTTATTAAATAAGTTGTTATTAAGTGTTGCCAAATTTATATGACAGACATGGAATATTTAAAAAAAATTGTGTGTTCGGGGTCGAGGCACTGTGCATTTTTTTTTTAAATGATGATTTTAATTAGTTATATTACCGTATTTTTGTCACACCAAAAAGCACCTCAACCTCTTTATATCGACCTCCTAAATTCGAATGCCCAACGCATCACATTTCCTAGCATTTGGTAGGCACAGTATCAACGCTATTTCGTTATATGACGTGACCTTGGGCCACTGTCATTTCACTCTACTGTAAGCCGCGTAAAAGAACTTCGTTTCAAAAATGATCAACCTACTTTAACGTATGTTGTATATGACCAAAAAAGTTTTTTTTTTTTTAATTTCTTTTAATATATTCTATATTTAGTTTTTTTGTAAATATTACAATATGTCAACATAAGTAAGAAAACTATAACAATCGATATATCACATGTATATAATATATACAACAATATTCTTCCATTAATACATAAATCACGAGCCCGTTTAAGAATGCCATGTTAATTACATATTTATGCGGCGAAAGAATACTTAGATTTGTATTTAGTGCGTTTGACTAGAACAGATTTGACAAGAGCCCAGCTGTGAAGCATTTCAAAGTTCTTATTTAACTCAATATATTATTTTTATTATATAGATGATATTATAAAAATAATATAAACTATAAATTTATATTACTAACGAAGATGTTGATATTATGTTGAATATGTGATGAGTAGATGGTACCTACCTAAACCAGGTGGTATAGCTGGCACAAATACCTACCACCAAGTAATAACAACATGAGACAATTTTCACCAAACAAATTACTATTTTGCGTTTGAATAGCTAATGTCTAAATAGAACGGGCTTAGTTCCATTTCATTTAGTTTAAAAGACCATTTTGTAGTACTAAAATTTAATGGTACCGTAAATAAACTATTAAAGTTCACAAAAGCGTCCCTAATCTTCTGATTCTTAACAGAATCGCACTTTCGTTGGCAATTTAAGTGTAATGTATCAAGTTACAACATCGTAAATCATTTATAACGCTGTAGGACAATTTGGACTTCGAGCTACATAAGAATGTATAGGGCCTACAAAATATCACGGCTCCGGGAGACATAAAAACGCCTTCCGAATGGGCTCAGAGAGGTATGGCCCTACCGAGACGATGCTATAAAATGGGAAGGTCCCGAGAGACTGACACACAAGCCCTTACTTCAGTCAATAGCTTGAGCTGACCAATATTTTTAAGACTTTTTTTATTTTTTATTTACCAACAATAATATAGACCGTTAATGTCCTTACCCTATGGATACATTACAATTGCGTACTTATTCAATGGGTACAAGCGCCTGAACTAGGCCAAGCTTGTGACGTAGACGGTAGTCTCTTACGTAGACGCTGTAAAGTTTTAAGAGTGGCGTTCAAAAACGTAATATATCTTAATTTAAGAAAAATATTATACCGTCGATAATAGTGTGTATATATAGTACTTATTTGGGCCGAGAGATCCTGGTGGCTAGAACACGCAAATTTTAACTGAAAATTGCGTGTTCCGTGTAAGGACTATTGAGTTATCGTGCGCTTAGTTTGTACTCGTATTCAGCACTATCAGAACACATTGTGAGGAACATGCAAGTGTCCAATAAAATTCCGCCATAAAACCACATTGGACCGATCGGTGTGGAGTTTTGTTTAGGTCACGGTTGCCAATCTTCGACAAGCCAACTTTGGCTGCTGGTACATACACGTGTACTATCTTTGTCATCACTACGTATTATAAACAAACAAAGTACCCCGCGGCGTCTGTCTGTCTGTATCAAAGCGATAATCTAAAAAAGGATTTTCAAACGGTTTTCATTAATGGATAAAGTGATTCAAGAGGAAGGTTAACGTGTATAATTCGTTAATGTTTTCTGTAAATTTGTTGAAATATGACGATAATTGTTGAAGAAGTCGGGTAAAAACGAGCTTTCATCGAAAACGCTGTAAAATCCCTTTGAAATATAACAAAATAATATATGGTGAAATTATTTCCCTTTCATAGATCTACAGAAAATTCCGCGATGGCATATATCTATCTTTTAAGGATAGCCAACTATACCCACTTTAATGTTTAAAAATATGGGTACATAATAATGTAATAATTGGAAAGCTATTAAAACGGATATGATAATAATCCTTATCAAATTAAATACGTTATTTACTATAAGTATTTTATGTTTATTATAATTTACCTTAACACCATCCAAGTTAAATTAATATCTTAGTAGTTATCGTAAAATTAAATAAATACAAGCGGTCCCACGCCGATCATATTAACGCGTGATGCAACCGCCCGCGCGACCCCGCAACCCCGCTGTCGCCCACTGTAGCTAAAAGCTGATACAAAAATACGACAGTTTTTTTTTAGGAATATTTACTCTGCTACCCGGCAAACAAACATGTTCATGCACATAAATGTCCGTCCTTTGTGGGAATCGAGCCCACGATCACGACGGTGCGAAAGGCAAGTATCTACCCGACCAAGCCAACCGGTTCCTCAATACTCTCATTATCTGATGAGATGGTGCTCATTGGTTATCTATACTACTATATAAATCTATTGGTTCTGTACATTTTTTTTCACCTAATTTTGTGATAAGTAATCGTTATGAAATGCAGTGATTCACATTATACTATTTTTTTCATTTTTGTCCGTCTGTCTGTCTGTCTTTCTGTTTGTCTGTATGTCTTCTTATAACTCAAGAACGGCTTGACCAATCTTGATGAAAATTGGAACACACAAAGAGCATGTGATGGCGCAAATGTTAGGCCATATATAAAATCGATAAACCCTACGGTATCTTATGAAAATTAATTTCAAATCGTTAATTACGTATTTCTTTACCAAGAGACATATGTGTATGTGAATGTGTGTGTGTGTGTGTTTGTATGTGTGTGTGATCGTGTGTATGCGCGTGTGTGTTATTATAGTAATAAAATAATTTATTATATTTTTATTAATTATACGCGGGTGAAGCCGCCGTCTGAGCTAGTTTTCTATAATCATTCAGACAATGTATACCAATAATGTCTTAAGCTCAAAACATCACTATTTTAGGACGTATATATTTTACCAAAGTATTATATACAATGTTGATACTAAAAATGAGAAGGTACGAATATTTAATATGGCTGCCAAGACTAGTAGTCTGTGTGTCATATAGAGGCGTGAAAATGTTATTTATTCACAAGCAACGCTCCTCGGATAAGATGTTTTATTTCTCTCAAACGTTAACATCTTCGTACTTAAGTTGTAAGTTTTCCATTGACAAGTGATGATGTAATGAAGCCTTTAAAAGGAACTTTAATTGAAATCTACACATTGCATAAATTGAAAGAGCCTTGTCTGTGTTAGATGTATAGAGTTTCTTTACTGAGAGAGTTTGAAGAATTAAAAAAGCAGATATGGAAAGTTTTAGGACTCTGATGTTGACTTTATGCAAACGTTTAATGGTAGAGCTCCAAAACTTCTTCTCAAAGGGTAAGGAGTCATCTCCTTAGATTTTTCTCTATAATCAATGTATCTTATAAAATCAAAACTCTATATTTCATCAATACGCTGTGAAGCATAGCATTACTCTTTTGATCATAGAAGAATACTTACCAATTTAATGAACTTACTCGGTGGTTGGGCTTTGTGCAAGCCCGTCTGGGCAGATACCACCCAGTCATCAAATACTCTATCTCTAAACAGAATAACTTGGTATAGTTAGATTTCCAGTTTGAGGGTGTAACTACAGGCACTGACAACATTTTTGTATGTAAGGTTGGTAGCGCAATAGCGATGTAAGGAATGAATAATAATATTTCTTACATCGCCATTGCGTATTTTTTTTATTGGATAGGAAGGCGGACGATTATATGGGCCACCTAATGGTAAATGGTCACCAATGCCCATAGACAATGGCATTATAAGAAATATCCATCGCTTATATCGCCAATACACCATCAACCTTGGGAACGAAGATGTTATGTCCCTTGTGCTTGTAATTACACTGGCTCACTTACCCTTCATACCGGAACACAACAATATAAGGTACTGCTGTTTTGCGGTAGAATATCTGATGAGTGGGTAGTACCTATCCAGACGCTTGCACAAACTCTTACTATTATCTAGCTTATTTGCCCGTCCAATCAATTGAAACCAACAATTGGGGAGGGGTTAATAAGAAAAAAAAAAAGAATATAAATAATAGAAGAAAATAAATTAACTAAATTTAAAACTTATTTTATAAGAGAGACCGTAATCATAAGTTATTAAACTTGTTCAAAGGAAATCAGTGCAGTGGCATTTAAAAAATATGACTTAACTAAGTTTGTAAGTGGTAGGTAATTAAGACGAACGGACTTGAAGATAAACCCTTTTTGTTTGAGCTTTAAAGTAACGAAAGCCTTAATCAAAGTTCACTTGAACAAGAATCCGGCTTGAACTGGATAAGGATTTTTAATAATTTATAAAAATATATACTTATACTAGCTGCCCGTCCCGACTTCGTACGGGTAAAAAATAAGGATTTTATCCCGTGCATTTTTTAATCAATACGTTATAAACATTCGCCCATACAGTACAGTGTATGTGTGTTCGGTACAGGGCATATAATAATAATGCATAAAGTAAAGTTCAACATGCTCTACATATTTTTTCATTTATTGGAACAAAGTTCTTTTACTACTGCAAAGTAGAGTGACCTGGCAGAAATTGTCATGTAACAAAAAAGCGTTGTCCTCCAAGCGACCTTTCCCCTCTTTCTTTCTTACTGATTCTTTCTGATCTAGCGGTTGTATGTGTATGTATGTGTAAGTGTGCAAAATTTTCAGATTTGACAATAAGGATTGTGTGCGGCCAATGAGATAATTCACAAATGAAAATATAATTTGAACTCTTTTTTTTAAATTATAATTCGCTATTTTATATTTAATTTTGAATAAATTACTATTTTCCTAAAGTATTAATGAAATTTATCAATTTTAATTCTTACTTCACATTTTTGCATTGAAAACATAATAAAAATAACATAAAATATACATACACATGTGAAAGGGAGAGTTGATTAAGAAAGGCAACCCTTTTTGGTTTGATAAAAAGTAAGAACAATTTCCTCCTTTTTTTTTCGCTGGTAAAATTTATTTACGCGTTTCCCCCACATGATGTGGGGGTGTATGTGGGACTCACCGGCGCTGAAGGTGCCGGAATACCCATTAAAAAACCAACGGTATCCTCTCCGTCTGATTTTTTACTTGGTTTTTTACGTTGGTTCTCGGGGGGCGCCCCAGGATCGCTTGCGCATGCTATCGTGACTCCCCGGGGTTCCTGGGTACAGGGAATCCCCTTAGCCCCAGTGGCTGTGAAGGTGCGCATAGCGCCTACTCCTTCTCCCCGGTCTTCTTCGACGGATCGAATCAGCGGAGTCATTTTCCTCGCGCTGCCGCTCCGCGGCCTCTTTTTGCGACATGACACTCTCGCAGAACCAGACTCTCCATTTCCAACCAGCACCATGCATGCAGTACGCATGGTGCTGGTAGCATGGCGTTAATCACGCTCGGCAGCGAGAGATCCCCACCGACTATCACCACCAGGGTATGCCTCTGAGGCTCCACGCAGCACACTCCGAAAAATAATTTCCTCCTGACCGTTTTCGATCGCGATGGCCAATCTCAAGAAAGATTTGCCAACTACGCAGGACGTATTATAGTGCCAAAGTGTGTGCATAAACACAGCACTCTCATAATTGGATAGGACGGTAAAACGACGCGAAGGGTAAAAGTTAAGGTAAGAGGCAGGACCAACGGCTTTACAAGCCTTTCGTGGCACGGGAGTGTGACAAATATACAGAAATATAATCTTTAAAAATCTACATTTTAAAACACGTTTTAAGTTAAAAAAAATATCGCAAAGAACTTCGTTTCTCCCGGGGGTACCCCGATCGCACATTTTTTATTATATCTTTAGGTTTTGTCTACGCTTTCTATGTGTTCATGCTCATCTTACAATGGCCCCACACTATGATATAGACATTTTTGAAAAAGTTGGCTCGTTATTTTTTTTTTTATTATAATAGGTCTAACGCACGTACATAAGTACACACACATTTTTGTTATTTAACTTACCTTTCACAATATTTTTCCTTAAGAATAATGCAGTAGAAATACTCTTAATAGTAATAATTAATAATAATAATTACAGCACTGCAAATTTATAATAAATTTAGTTGATAGTTACACGGAAATAATAAAATGATAATTGTAAGCGTCACTACTGCGATCGATGTACAAACAATAATAATGGCCGATTATTTTCCGAAAACTGTGTAAGAAATGAGATGCTTGTTGCAAGAGAGACAGGAGAACGCTCCCATCCCACTCCGTGCTACTTACATGGTGAAAAGTGACACCAATAGACCCCTCACGGGCATAACTGATCAAGTGTTAATTGATCCAGTTATCGACCGAGGTTGAAAATGGTTGAAAATGATCACTAATATCACTCTTAAGAAATAGGGGTTGATGGTAGAAGGGTGAAAATTAAGGGTTGTATGTATTTTTTAATGCCACATAATAAAAAAATTAAAATAAAAGAATTTGTCCAAAAAATTAAAAAAACATTTTTCGGGTGAGCCACCCTTAACACTTAGGTGTATAAAAATTAGTTATAAACCTATTCTCAGACATACAGAATGTACATATAAAATGTCATCAAAATCGGTCAAGCCGTTTCGGAGGAGTATAAACACTAAAACTGTGACACGAGATTTTTTTATATATATAGATTATTGTACAGTACAGTAACCGCCTGTGAATATCCCATTGCTGGGCTAAGATGTCTTCTCCTACTTTTTAGGAGTAGGTTTTGGAGCTTATTTCACCACGCTGCTCCAATGCGGGTTGGTGGCATACACATGTGATAGAGTTTCAGTGAAATTGGACACATACAGGTTTCCTCACGATGTTTTCCTTCACCGTCAAGCACGAGATGAATTATAACCACAGATTAAGCACATGCTTTTGTATTGCAAATTTATTACTTTATAATATTTAAATGAGCAGAAATTGATTATTAGATAGAATATGTGGATCATGATCAATGATGATGGGCTCTAATCTAAAAATATATTGTATAATATTTTTTCCATTTGTCTATCGATTTTGTGCAAACATTTATGTAAAGTGTTCTTGTCTATAACATTCCTGTAATTCGTTCTTTTTTTAAATTCGATCTAACTCAAGTCTAATCAACAAAAGTAATGCTTTAAAAATAACAAGTTAAAATTAAAGTCTTATAACTGAATCTCGATGATCTAGACGAAGAATTTCAACTTATTCTTGTTTCAAAAATATAAATAGCAAGTATACCGTCACTTGTTTCGTAATCGCTGGAATCGAACCAATATTAATTTCACGACTAACTCGCTGCTTAGTATCCGGTCGGTATTTGATCAGAGCTTGTGGGCAGTATCGAGGCCGTGTTAATATCTATGAAGTTGTACTTCAGTTTAATTTTCAATTACACGATACCCGTTACGGATTGGCTCGGGGAAATTAAAGATAATTATGTAACGTTTTTAGAGTCAGACATTTGTTTCATAATTAAAAATTTATATGTAAACTTAACTATTTACTTTTATTTTATTGCGATGCGTATAATTAATTAAAGTAACTATATTTAATTAAAGTAAGTATAAGCCGAGATGGCCCATTAGAACCCGGGCAAGCGCCACTGAATATTCATGTGTTTAATTTGTATTTATAATTCATCTCGTGCTTGACGGTGAAGGTAAACATCGTGAGGAAACCTGCATGTGTCTAATTTCACTGAAATTCTACCACATGTGAATTCCACCAACCCACATTGGAGCAGGGTGATGGAATAAGCTCCAAAACCTTCTCTTCAAAAAGGAGAAAAGGACTTAGCCCAGCAGTGGGACATTCACAGGCTGTTACTATAAGTATATTCAGTGAAAATTATAAATAAAAAAATTCACACATAACATTACCCTCTTAACATGACACACTTTTCTCATTAGCCTGGTCTAGTTATATGTATTGATTATCTCCAAAATATTTTTTCCTTATGGAAGAAAATGGAAATAAGCAGCATACAATTTTTAACTTCTAAATTCTTTTTTTTTTTATTTATTGGGAAACAAACAGTATTACAACCAATCAATTGAAAATAATTCATACAAAAATAAATACATAAACCAATTAAGTTTCCACCGATTACAAGTTCATTTGGAGCTAAGAAGAATAAAACGTATAAACACACGTTGGCCAAAATATAAAATAACAGATTAAAATTAAAATATAAAAATTGATGACATTGAGCAAAATAATAATATGATCAATGAAAATTAAGACAATTATTTAAAAAAAAATCATGAGTTAAACATAAATTAATAAAAAAAAAAAAAATTAAAAATAAATTAACTTTTTTCAAAAATATATTATGTAGTGCAAGAGGATCCTTAAAAACAAACAACAATTCTCGTTAAATTTTATAAATGAAAAATTTTCATTTCAAAAAGATGCATACATCTGTAATTCAAAACTTTTAATGGTGCTTCGATTTGCATATAAATTTGAAGTTCATTTTTCTCTATTTTCTTAAACATTTTGCATGAATATTAGTTTTAGACTTATGTTAAAGAATATTAAAAAATAAGTCTCGTCGTACTGTACATGATACGATATAAACGATTGAAGAGGTTGCAGAATACATATACAATTATATATAAAGGCCCTCCATGAACCATCCGTGATACATAAGTACAATTTTAGTAAGGGTTTCTTATTTTTTTTTTTTTTATTTAATATGTAGCCTATGTCACTCGTTGATAATGTAGCTGTGTGTTGGTGAAAGAATTTTTACAATCGGATTAGTAGTTTATCCATTCCAAACAAACATAAAAAATCATCACATTAACAATTGCTTAAAACGGAACTCAACAATTATTAGTAGTGTTGTTCAGCGGTAGTGTAAATGATGAAACAGCGGTATCTACCCAGATTTGAAAAACTACCACAAAGTATTAGCTAATATTTCTTCATTTCATTTCATTTCATTTCATAATCAAATTTATTTATACTGTGTCAAATCGAAAATAAATAAATGAAATTCAATCAGAGTTTTATATTGAAATATTTTTGCTTTGCGCTCGCGTTTCGATTGGGTCAATCAGCAAATGGTTCACTCTATACGTTGGAGCTGTTTGTTTTAATTACATTAAAAGCAACCGCTAGAATTCATTTATCTAATGACAGATTTTTTTTTTCTTAAATTTTTATCAAAGAGTTTTTTTCTGATTCGTTGAAACATTTGATTCGATTGAGTTGAAACTTTATAATTGATCTCTATTTATAAAAACTGGATGATTTGCGATTTGACTTCGACTGTTTGACGTTTCGGAACCATAATGTATGGTAATGATTTTTAATAGTTTATTTCTCAAAAGAAGTCAGTTTACTTACATGAAAAAATATATAACTAGTTCGAATCCAATACAAGTTAAAAAGCAGCTTATATTATATACTGACTGCCTCGTTAGTCTAGTGGCTACATACATGTAAGGCCGCCGACACATTGGGTTCTGGGTTCAATTCCTAGGTCGGGCCAATAAAATGTTATTGAGATTTTCTAACAAGACATTTTCAGTAGCAGCCTGAAGTTAGAAGTGTGTATACTCCCGTGCCTCGAAAAGTATGTGAAGCCGTTGGTCCTGCAACTCTTTCCGGTCGTGTCGGAGTTTGGGAATAGAGTGCACCTGTGTCATACTGCGCAGGAGATACCTGCGCAGTTGGCTAATCTCCCTTAAGATTGGCCGCCGTCACCGAAATCGGTCTGGAGGTCTATTAAATTAATTATACTGAAATCTTCTTTCGGTATAAGTTCGAAGTATACCGTTTACAATTATTATTAAGATGTATTGTTTGTTAAATATTATTAGTTCGTCTGACATGGTCAGCGTAGTGTTCTGAATACAATGACTTTGAACCCCGCTCTACATAACTCATGTAACTGTCAAAGCGACTTATATCACTGTCAGTGTCGCCATTAGTCATACTAAAGTCAAAACACACTATATTTAATTACTATTATTTATTCTCTAACATAATAATGTTCATTATTATCTATTTTATATGTCTTAAAATACACAAATCGATTCACCTAATCGATTAAAAATTTCCAAATAGATTTTTCATGTTTGTATAATTCCGTAGATTAAACGAATAAATCGCTCGTTATCGATTCGTATCTGACGCAAAGCCGATCGAGGTCGTAAATAATTTTTATTGGCTTCGAAATCGTTATTTAAATGGGTTCACGTCGAGTTATTGGTCTTACAACGATATGTATTTCGACTGAAGCAGACAAAATGTGATTTAACTTTAACTTCAATCATTGAAATGTAAATTTGGTAAATTCGATTGCATTCGATTGTGATTACTTTTGAATGATTCGATTGAGCTGAGATGGCCCAGTGGTTAGAACATCAGAATCTTAATCGATGTTTCACAAGTTCACAGGCTAGTGATACTGAATTTTGATGTGCATAATTTGAGTCTATAATTCATCTCGTACAAAGAATGAGAAAGAATCACTCGGTCATTAAATTAAAAACATTTTTTTCAATTTCTAATTTTGATTGCTACCAAATGTCATTGTTGTAAGGAGTTTGGCTATTGGTCAACCTCCTTATAAAATTTTCCAATGGGTTATTATTGCTAAAACATAGCTATAAGTAAGTACAATGGATAATTCTTTAAAAAAAAGTGTATGATCACATAGTATTCCAGTGATGTCCTCCTAACCAATAGACTCCAATCTGAATAAAGACTAGCAAACTGCGCAGGACTTATTATTACAATGCACAAGTTTGTGCGCAAACACAGATGTACTCTCTATTTTGTCACTCTCATAATCCGATGGGACAGAACCGAAGCGACCGAAAATAGTTCAGGCGCAGGACCAACGGCTTTACGTGCTTCCGAGGCACCGGTAGACTCTCGACTGGAAAACACAATAACTTTTTACTTGCCCGGCCTAGGAATGTAAACCAGAACCTCGGGATATATGGCCTTCTACCTAGTCCCCTCCAATTATTCCAGTATAAATAGTTTAACTAACGAAATATTGAATTTTGAAGCAATAAAAAGATCTAAGCTGAAATATTACTCGATATACGGCGAAAGAGGACCAGATAAGGGTGCTTCCACATTCAAGGGTACTCATTACGCTCTAATTAAACAAAAGCAACTTATTAATGCCATCATTATAACTCATATGCTTGTTTGAGCTAACGTCATTAGGGTTGGTTGTATAGAATTTGAAAGGATTTTTTTTATATGCCATAACTATTATGGCGTTCAAAAATGCAATAAATGAGATTGATACAATAGAAAATTAGAGAATGCTTTATTCTTTATTTATTGTGTCAGGTAGGGAAATTGGCAAGTGGGCCAACTGGTGGTAAGTGATCACCATCGCCCATAGATATTAGCGCAATTAGAAACATTAAGCATTCCTTACATAGCTAATTCGTCACCAACCTTGGGAGCTAAGATCCTATATCCCTTGTGCCTGTAGTTACCCTGGATCACTCACTCTTCAAACGGGAACACAATAATACTAAGCATTGTTGCTTGGCGGTAGAAAGATGATGAGTACGTATCTAACCAAAGGTGAAAATCGTATAAGTCGGTAGTTGATTAATACACGAACAAAAAAAAAATATATCTGAACATAATTATATATACATCTTACAGTTGAAGTGAATATTTGTAATGTAGAAATCACCTAACAAAATTGTATTACTTCAATAAAATTTATTGATGGTTTTTATAACATTATAGCATCGTAAATATCACAATATTTTACTTTCCAGGAAATCGGATAATGATATCAAACGCTGTTTTTATTTCATTTCAATTTATATAAATACGAAAATATTATTATAGATGCTTATATTTTAGAAGGTATAGGCCCGACTGACTGGGTACCACCCACATGTCATTTGTATCACTACTAAAACTTAATTCATCCAGTGAGTTAGTTAGTCAGAAAATGGATCAGAAAAATGTATACGGAATTTCTACGGAAATCGGTCACCCTTAATGGACAAATTGAATCTGTGTAAGCAAGGGAAGTGTAAACGTCCACCGTTTCCAGGAAAACAAACACCTGAAAAACGTTATGTTTATGCAAATAAATGTCCAGTTTAGCCTTCATTGAAATATCAAACATATTGAATTAAGTAATTTATTACTTTATTTATTTATTGACGAGCCGGTTGGCGTGGTACTTGCCTACTACTAGATACTTGCCTTTCGGGCCGCAGTTGGTGGGTTCGATTCCCACCCAGGACAGACATTTGTGTGCATTAACATATCTATTTGTTCTGAGTCTAGGTATAATGGGTATATGTAGTGGGTATATCTAGATATACATAAGAAAAGTAGTATATGTAGTATATCAGTTGTCTGGTTCCCATAGTACGAGCTCTGCTTAGTTTGAGATGGCCTTGTGTGAATGATGTCCCAGGATATTATTATTATTTATATAAAAATTTAACAGTGAGTTTTTTTTTACTTATAAGCTCATTGTTTACTTAGTTGTAGGGCTTTATGCAAGCCCGTCTGGGTATACATACATATGAGTGGGTACTTAACACTCTAAAAGTGTTGAAGTGGAAGTGATTCTGCTGTTTGCCATGCTTTTTTATACACTCGACCATGTTGATTACTCTGGTGGGGAGAGACCGCTAACAACAGATGTTCTTTCATCAAATATGTGATGAATGGAAACCGCCCAGATAGGCTTGTACAAATCTCACCACCAAATAAAATACAGTACATTAAGATATTACTATTTTAGGATTGTCAATAAGCTACTTCCAATATTTACGCACAGAATCAGCGTAACATTCATTTATAAACTATATCTTCTATCTTCAAAACCAATTCTTAATAAGATCTGACTATTCTCTGTTATTCCCTTCGTTCTGATCGTAACTTCTTACATAAAACCGGCACGTGGGAATAATCATCTTTGTAATAGATCCCCGTCTACTTGTATTCCACTAAACTGTTAGCATAGTATAGCAAGAAATATGCAACTATAATATTAAAGTTGTAATTTTATGACAGTAATATCTGTAATATTAGGATATGAAATTAGCGTTTTGTCGTACTGACCACTTTGATCTGAATTATCTCCTCTTTGGTTAAGAATTCCAAATTCAAATTTATAAATTCATTTAGCTGGTAGTTCTACCGTGGCACCAGTGCTGAAGAAGCAGCTCGAAGGATTAATGATGTGTACGGCGCTGGTGTCGCAAACGAAAGCACTGTACGTTTTTGGTTTCAACGTTTTCGTTCTGGAAATTTTGACCTTCAGAATCAACCCCGTGGACGGCCGGAGACCAAGGTGGAAAATGAAGAATTAAAGGCTATTGTGGAAGCGGATCCATCACAAAGCACTTCAGAGATAGCTGCAGGCTTCGGGGTAAGTGATAAAACTGTATTAATCCACTTGAAGCAAATCGGGAAAGTAAAAAAACTTGAACGATGGGTACCTCATGAATTGAGTGAATCGAACTTGCAAACACGCGTCAACTGCTGTGTTACTTTACTCAACCGACACAGTAATGAAGGGATTTTAAATCGAATTATTACTTATGATGAAAAGTGGATACTGTACGATAATTGGAAGCACTTGTCGCAATGACTGAACCCTGGAGACCAAAATCCTGCCCTAAACGAAAATTGACTCAGAAAAAGTTACTTGTGAGTGTTTGGTGGACTAGCGCCGGTGTCGTTCACTACAGCTTTCTAAAATCTGGCCAAACGATTACGGCAGATATCTATTGTCAGCAACTGCAAACCATGAAGGAAGAACTAGCTGCTAAACAACCGAGATTGGTCAATCGCTCTAGTCCACTGCTGCTTCACGACAACGCAAGACCACACACTGCACAACAAACAACCACTAAGTTAGATGAGCTACAATTGGAATGTCTGCGACATCCACCGTACGTATACGTATTTTTTCCGGAATTTGGACAACTTCTTACAAGGAAAAAAATTCAACTCCGATGCG
The DNA here is from genome assembly GCA_905220585.2 of Nymphalis polychloros. Classification (NCBI taxonomy): domain Eukaryota; kingdom Metazoa; phylum Arthropoda; class Insecta; order Lepidoptera; family Nymphalidae; genus Nymphalis; species Nymphalis polychloros. The sequence goes on along the minus strand of HG992264.1, from coordinate 1,033,421 downwards.
ACAGTCCAAACCGCCTTCAAAGAGCATATTGATTCTCGCCCCCATGGTTTTTTTTAGTAAAGGGATCAATGAACTACCTATGAGATGGCAAAAGTGCATATATAACAACGGTCCATACTTTGATTAATTAAATATATTTTACAAAAAAAAAAATTGACACTATATTCCTCCCATACAAAACGCCAATTTCATATGTAAGGACCTAATATAATATCATAAGCTTAATAGCTTAATGCTTAGTTCCACCGCGCTGATCTAATGACAAATATGGGTGTCATAATTTCATCCGCCTCAGTCGGGTTTCCTCACGATGTCTTCCTTCACCATCACCTCGCTTACACATAGACTTGATAATTTAGTGGTGCTTGCCCGGGTTTGAACTCGGAATTATCGATTAAAATTCACGTCTAACCACTACTCTTTAATAAGTAGTAGTAGGGCCATCACGGCTCTTTTAATAAAAATCTTTAAAATGTGTTGTCGAATTGGAGGGCGTTAGTAGCTATGTCACAGTTCAATACTTCTATAGTTACTATTAATTGTTAAAATAACTAAATGATAAGATCTAATAAACTGTAGCATAATTATATACATAAATATTAAAAACGTAAATTACAAATATATGGAAATATGAATAATATATAAATTTAAAAAAAAAAATTAAAAAAAAATGTGTATGTAAAGCGGACATGCAAACATAATTGTTAGTAGTGAACAAATAGATCGGCCGCTGCCCGTTCCCATTGCTCTCGAACGTCTACGTCACAGAGGGGCGGCGCTTGCGTCGCCGATGCACCGGCCGGCCGATCGGGAGTCAGCTGTACGCTTACCCGAAAACGACTCATAACCTTTTTATCTTGTAAATCGAAACCGCCGCGTCCTGTCTTTTTTTTAAATATTATTTGTTAGTGGACGAGCATGTGGGCCACCTGATGGTAAGTGGTCCCCAACGCCCATAGACAGTGGCTTGTATATTTCTTAAAAAAAAAACAACATCACCACTGCGCCACCAACCTTGGGAACTAAGATGTTATGTCCCTTGTGCCTGTAATTACACTGGCTCACTCACCCTTCAAACCGGAACACAACAACACAAAGTACTGCTGTTTTGCGGTAGAATATCTGATGAGTGGGTGGTACCTACCCAGACGAGCTTGCACAAAGCTCTACCACCGAGTGAAATGTCTAATTATTTAAATCTATAAATACTCCGTCTCTGTGTAAATCTGTACTACGTTAAAACTTATTCTTCCTCTTCTGAATTTTTGTGTGTATGAGCTTGTGACTTAAAATATACTGTCTCTTTTCTAACTATAAACTTCTTTCTTCACTTCTTACTCACTCAACGCGCCTTCTCAACTGTACTACCACTACAAAACTATAATATTACATAAATAAAATTGCCAGCTATCTAAAATGATATATAGCTTAGTATCGCGCGAAGCAGTTCTATATTTTCAGTGGATGATTAGTTGAAAGTTAAAACGTCTTTAGAAGCCCAACAGTGTTTTGGTTGTGAATAACATTTATCTTGAACTGTTTTAGTTTATTTGTTTTCCTCCCTTTATTACAGAGGTGGCTTTAATAGTTATGCAATTAATTTAATTCATAACTATTACATTTCAATTATACTGCTAAATAGCAATACATGATATTGTTTCGTTCCGGTTTGAAGAGTGAGTAGCCCAGTGTAACACGCACAAGGGATATATCATATTAATTCCGGAGGTTGGTTGCGGTAAAAAATATTAACTATACCTACATCGCCAATGTCTACATGCAATGGTTACCACTTAGCATCAGATGGTCCGTTTGCTTGTTCGCCTATAATCCGCCTGTATCCACTTATAACATATATATATATAATCTACCTAATTTTATGATAAATAGTCGTTTTATGATGCAGTGATTCACATTATACTATTTTTTTAATTTTTGTCTGTCTGTATGTATGTCTTCTTATAACTTAGAACTTGATAACTTATAACTCAAGGCTTGACCAATCTTGATGAATATATACACACAAAGAACATGTGATGCAAATGTTAGGCCATATATAAGATCGGTAAACCCTACGATATCTTATGAAAATTAATTTCAAATCGTTAATTACGTATTACTTTACCAGTAGCCATATATGTGTGTGTGTGTGTGTGCGTGTGTGTTATTATAGTAAAAGATAATTTATTATATTTTTATTAATTATACGCGGGTGATGCCGCGGGCATAGTATGTTATATAAACTAGGAGAGTTTTCTAAAAAAAACTAATCGCTTGATAATAGTGCCTCAGAAATATTTTTCTTATAAAAACATTGTTTATACATAATCAGATACATTATCGGCAATACTAAAACAGGTTTAATTTTTATTTCAAATGAAAAAAATTTATGATAAAGTGTTTTAATTCTTTTCGAATACATAAAAAAATGTTTAAGTATAGTTTTATTCAAGTCTTCAATCGTAGCGATTGCAGTATGAAGGCCGCGTTCTTCAAAAGAACTCGTTAGCTAGAAACTGTCGGAGTGGGACAGCCCAGCTCTTTGTATAATTAGGTCATTTGCTGAGGTCTGAAACAACGCCTATCTTGTAACTTTCTTACATTATTTATACATTTTACATACAGTTTATTTACATTAAAACCTTAAATAAATACAATTAAGGATTAAAAATAATTACTATGAAAATCGCGACCGCGTGAAATGGTGGCAAGAAAGCTAGCAGTACGTCCCCTTTATTTACAATTGAATATAATATGTTTTATTGTACACCAAAATAGTTACGGAAACATACAGTTATAAATAATAATAATAATAATAATAATATCCTGGGACAATATTCACACAAAGCCATCTGATCCCAAGCTAAGCAGAGCTTGTACCATGGAAACCAGACAACTGATACAATTACATATACTACTTATTTTTTGTAAATACATATTTATATAGATAATTACACCCAAACTCAGACCAAACAGACATGTTCATGCACACAAATATCTGTCCTGGATGAGAATCGAAACCACGACCTTCGGCGTGAAAGGCAAGTACCTTACCAACCACGCCAACCGGCTCGTCATTACAAATACAAACGAAATACGATTAATGTATAAAAGGCGGTCTTATCACTAATTTTTTTTTTTGTTAGCGTACCTTTGTCTACTTATATAGTTGAGTATTCCAAACAACCCATAGACAGTGGCGCCATAATAAATATTAACAATTCCTCACATCGCTAATACTCCAACGACCTTGGAAACTATAGGTATTCCTTGTACCTACAGTAAGACTCACTCCAAACTGGAACACAACAATATTAAGTCTACCCTCCTAATTGAGACAGCCGTAACTTCACAGAATATGATTTCGAGATAATGGCGCGTAAAGTTTTTTTACCGGAATTAGTAATCGTTTAGTTTTAACTTTAGATTTAGTTTTCATAGAAAGTTATCAGCGGTATACTATGTTAAGGTGTTGATGTTTGGTACACATTTTTAACCAACGATCATTCAAACATTTTAAGCATAACAACCGTAGGCGGTCTTACGGTATTTAAATTTAGCAACATAAATAAAAATAATCAATTACGGCGCTTATAATAAACATTATCTTGGTTTATGTAAGTTTTATCAAAAAGATCATAAAGAAGAGATTGTAAATCTCATCACGCTGATTCCGAATCAAGTATTAACTCTTTTTTTTCATAAAGATCGTAGTTACAGTCGGATCAATTAGGAGGGCAGAATGATTGCTATTTGCCGGAAGAATATGTCATGAGTCGGTGGTATCTACCCAGAAGAGCTAGCACAAACCTCTACCACCAAGTAAAATTAAATTTTTCACTACCAATTTTCAACTAGCCATTAATAAACATCAGACCCGTTATCAGAATATTTCCTTAAACATAACAGCGTTATAAAAAAAAAATTGAGACGATATGACTCGCAACTGTGAAACACATTGCCGGGCGTAACGCAACGGCCATTGTCACTCTTTTAACAATTGATTAGTATATTCAATATATTAATAAATTAAATAATTTTGCTAAAACAAAAACAAATAATAAATGCTACATGTCGCTAAATTTAATAATAATAAATTATTGTACAAATCACGTCCTTCTTCGTGCTTCTGTTAAGAATTACCGGTTCAATCGCAAATCCTCTGAGCGAAAAATTAACCAGTCCTGTAAAGGCAATAAGATGCCAAGTTTTTTTTCTTTCTTATATACAAAGTCATTTATTTTCAGTGTATGTTTTGCACTGATAAAAAAACCAAGACACGTAATTGTCATAATACCTTCTACCTAACTAATAAAAAAGTTCTTGAAAATTAATTAAACAAAATCCATGTTTCTCCCAAAGGGGGTATAAAAGGTTACTTGGAACTTCATTCATCGGGCCATCTCAGCTTGATTTAGTGACTTAATAAATAAACGAAATACAGAGAATCACTATGCGATAGAAAGAATGACTTATGCCTAGTTATTATATTCAGGATACGATTCTTATTGTCTAAGTTTGGCGAGCCGGTTGGTGTGGTTGGTAAGATATAGGGTTTTCCAATAGGGACGCTTGAACTTTGACGCGAGATCTGCCGAGAATATCGCCGCTGTGCGCGACAGTGTCCTCGAAAACCCGTGGCAGTCAATTCCGCGTCGCGCACAGGAACTCGGCCTTTCGCAGACGACAACTTGGCGAATTTTGCGTTGTGACTTGAGCCTGCACCCGTACAAGATCCATCTGACCCAAGAGCTCAAGGTTAATGACCATAGACAGCGCCGTGTGTTCGCTGACTGGGCATTAGAGCAGTTGGAAGTTGACGCCGATTTTGGCAAAAAAATCATCTTCAGCGACGAGGCGCATTTTTGGATGAATGGCTATGTCAACAAGCAAAATTGCCGTATTTGGGACGAAACCAATCCACACGAGGTTCACCAAGTGGCAATGCACCCGCAGAAAGTGACTGTTTGGTGCGGATTTTGGGCCGGAGGCTTGATTGGTCCGTATTTTTTCGAAAACGATAATGGTGTGGCCGTCACCGTCAATGGTCGATGATAACCAACTTCTTTTGGCCTGAAATCGAGAATATGGATCTGGACAACATGTGGTTTCAACAGGACGGCGCTACGTGCCACACAGCACACGCTACGATGGAAGTTCTGCACGATCAAGCGCCCTTAATGGAAAACCCTATACTTGCCTTTCACGCCGCAGGTCGTGGGTTCGATTCCCACCGAGGACAGACATTTGTGTGCATGAACATGTCTGTTTGTCCTGAGTCTGGGTGTAATTATCTATATAAGTATGTATTATCTATATAAGAAAAATAGTATATTATGTAAGTATATCAGTTGTCTGGTTTCCATAGTACAAGCTTTGCTTAGTTTGGGATCAGATGACCTTGTGTGAATAACGTCCCAGGATATTATTATAAGTATTGTGGAATCGTTTACGAGTCGTAAATTAAAAGTTGTCCAGTGAAACGTAAGCGAAGCTTATCAATAGTAAAGAAAAGTAAAGTAAAGTATCAACCTGTACTAGTCTTTTGAGGAGAAAGCTTGGAGCCACCACGCTGGTCCTATTTGTGTGTGACACACATCGTAGAATTTCGGAGAAATTAGATATGTGCACTTCCTCGCAAACTTCCTTCACTGCCGAGCACGAGATTAATTATAAACATGAATTAAGCAAATGAAAATTAAGTGGTACTTGTTTGAGCCTGAACTCCCAGTCAGCGGTTAAATTTATTTTCTATAACTATAAAATTGTAGTGATTTGTTAAATATAATAACCGAGCGTTAGTCATGTACATCAAGCCCACAAATGTCTTGTGTCCTATGACCTATGCGTGTATTGGTTTATAATTTTGTGGATTGTATGGGTCAACTATTATGTTATTGAGGCGATAGGTTATATACTTAGGTATAATATACCTATATATCACTAATACAAACTTCATCAGCTATATCAATATGTCATTTTGTTTGCTAATAACGGAATGCAGCCGTTATCAGTACACAATATTAACGATGTGTACATTCTACTTGACATCCTCGTCGGTCTAATAGCTAGCCTTAAGTTGTAAATTCCGAGGCCCTGGGTTCAAAACCCGTTCAAAAGCTATTGGGTTTTTCTGAAAAGAAATTATACGTTGTCAGTGCTTACACTCCCGTGCCCAGGAAAGCACATAATTTATTGACACATTGAGCTTAAGCCTGAGCTCTCTCCGGTCATGTTAGATTACCATCACATCGGACTATGAGAGTGAGAAAAATAACAGAATTTGTTTAAAGTGAATAATAATAATTACCAAAATCAATGTAGTACATCATTTTCTGACATTTCACTCTCGTGCTAGTTGGGACTTTTGTTCATACAGAATAGCTCACCGTATATTTTTTATTAAATATGAAGGCGATCGGGCTGTTTGGCCACAAATATGGTAAATAATAACCATCGCACATAGACATTGGCCTGTAAGATCGTCAATGCGCCACAAGCCTTAGAAACTAAGACGTTATATTCCTTGTGCCTGAAGTGACACTGGCTCACTCACCTGTCAAACTGGAGCACAATAATATTAAGTATTACTGTTAGACGGTAGAATATGTGATAAGTGGGCAGTACCTACTCAGACGGGCTTGCACAATCCCTACCATCAAGTAAACAGTATATATCTCCACAGACTGTGTGCAAATAAAATCATCACACCTGTTGTGCCTCCACGCGCCAGAACAGTCTTCGGCGCTAACTCCACCATCCCTCGGATATGCAAATTATATAACAATGCCACCCAAATCAACCAACTTATTGATATAAACATAAATCCACTTAGCACTTTTCGCAAGTTAGTCATCAATGACCTAGTCAGCCAGTCACTATGAGTGTGGAAGTTTCACTTTAAATCGAATGTCTTATCTTATCTTAACTTTAACTTAAGATTGAATTAATGTATGTGTTACTAATGAAATAGAGTTATGATTGTATTTTAGTCTTTATGTTGATTGTTTTGCTTTAAAATCTATATATATATATATATATATATTTTTTTTAATTGTGTTAATTTTTATTACTCTTAAAACAAATGTTTAGATATCAGCTTCATATTTAAAGTGTGTGAATTTGTAAGGTCTTGGATTTGTTCATGCACACAAGATGCATGAACAAATTTAAGATTTTTCTCTTTTGCTCATACTTAGTTTTTGTTTTGTTTTTCACTTTTCTTTTCGTAGCAAGCGATAGTAATTATTGGCTTAATTAGTAATCTGTGGGTACATTATAATTGTATGTATGTAAGAATGACCAATGTAAAAATCGCTAGCAAACCTAATAAATAAATAAATAAATCAAATTTATACTATATAAATCTATTGGTTCTGTCTGTACATTTTTTTGTTCACTTATTTTCAAATTGTTAATTACGTATTACTTTACTAGTAGCCATATATGTGTGTGTGTGTATGTGTGAGTGTGCGCGCGCGTGTGTGTTATTATAGTAATAAAATCATTTATTATATTTTTATTAATTATACGCGGGTGAAGCCTCGGGGCACATCTAGTCCCTTATATATTTTTTAGATCTATTATTTACATATACTTATTTAAAAACAATTTATACATTAAATGTTTTATTTAGATTATCGATGAATATTATAATATAATAATTAACGATGTCCCTGTTTTAAGGGTCATTTAGATATAATCCCTTTTGGCGTAACTTAGAACAGTCTTAGTTTTACACATGAAGCGGTTGCATCATTAAATGTCTGTGTAATACACACATTTATTCTTGTGATACGATATGGTAAAACACTTTATGGATTCAAATTATTGACGCCTCCACAAAAATGCCGTACACACTGATTTTTATCTTGTTATCTTAGATATGGACAAGATACGTGTTGAACTAAACATGTGCACAGATTCATTGTGCAAGAATAATAATACACGGCGGTCAATCTCAAAAGAGATTAGCCAACTGCGCTGGAGAAATTATACGTACGTATGTGCGCAAACACAGGTGCACTCTCTATTCCTTAGCTCTCATAATCCAATGGGACGACAATCACACACGACCGGAAAGAGTTCAGACGTAGGACCAACGGCTTTATGTGCTCTCCGAGGCACGGGAGTGTACACACTTCCGACTTCCAGACTGCGGACTGGTACTGATCATTTTCTGACAGAAAAACCCAATAACTTCTTTATTTGGCAGACCTTGAGAATAGAGCCCAGGACCTCCGGGTCAAAAAGGCCTTATTTCTAGCCACTAGACCAACGAGGCAGTCAAAAGCCAGAACAGAAAATGCTTTTCTAATTGTGTTACAACATTTGATAAAATTAAGAAGATACTGTTTGTAATAAATTAACGAGAATAAAGTTATATATAAATTTCAACGGCACAAAATTATCTTTTAAAACGAAACGAATTGAATCGAACCGACTTTAAATTTCGTTGCAAGTCTGATTGGACCGAGTTGAGACGTTTTATTGCATGTAATACGATTTCATACTAGAATCTATAGGAATGAAGTTTAAATGTCGACCACTTTAATTTATAGCATTACATTATTAAGTTTTTATTTTGAAATTTTGGAATGGATTCGAATTTTGAATGTTTAAATTTTTACAAATCTCCGCCTTCTGAGGCTTCCAGATTTTGGTTCTTATTCGCTCGAATCGAAACTAACATAAGATAAAGTAGTAAACAGCGAATAAGATGTAAGTTATTAAAAATTTAAGCACATGAAATAATTTAATATAATAAAATGATAAAATTACAAATGACGTAAGCTATATAGCACCATTCCTCGTAGAATTTTCGAATTAATTCTTGTCAAATTTCTTATTTTAAAAAGCATTGCTTTTTTTGTTTAATAATAAAATATTCACGAAGGCGTTATACTCATTATTTTACGTAATAAAAAGAATAAGTAAATAATATATATTTCTTATAAAAATATATTATTATTAGGAGAACTCTTACGCCTACTTATATTTGAAATCGCGCTAACAATCTGTATGTATTTGAGATATAAAAAATAAATTTCATATTAAAAATAAAAATCTAAATATAATTATCCTCGTTTTAGAATACCGCACTCTCATCACTTTGTTTCAGAATCAAATTATAAATTTGATTACTGATAACAAGAACGGTCGATTGAGACATTGTACCACAACCGAGACTAGAAAATTTATTCAACGTCTCACATTGCTGATTTTCATCGTGATACATGACAAAATGTTCGTACTAAAAGAGAATTGTATATTTAATAAGAGATAATTGTCAATGTTTACGCGTGGGTTTTTGGTCACGTCACTTAATAGCTTGGGAAAATCGTTCGTGAATTGAATTTTGATTGATATTATTTTAAAATTTAAATAACAATTTTAAATTTTTGTTTTAATGTCAAATTCTTTATTCAATATAGAAGCATTAAATTTGCATATTAATTGTCAAGAAATTATTGCAATCAATAACCTCTTCACATTTGGTCGTCCCGTGAGGGTTGTATTATAATCAAATCATCTCTATAGTGAAAAAATCCGGTGTTACCGTGTTGCTACCGGTGCTAAATATCTGTGCTTATAGGCAGTTACCGGCGTTCAATTCTATAAGGTTTACATTAATGTCCAATAATCTTTACTAATATGGGGTTTTCCAATAGGGACGCTTGAACTTTGACAGCTGATTGCGGCCATGTTGTTTGAGTGACAGCTGTCAAATGCAGTGTGTTATATTCATTCCGTCCTCCCAAATCACCATGGCAGGTTACAGTGTCGAGCAGCACGTGCAAATCATAAAATTGTTTTATGAAAATGGGTCTTCAGTTCGAGCACTCACTCGGTTCACTCGGTGGTAGAGCTTTGTGCAAGCTCGTCTGGGTAGGTACCACCCACTCATCAGATATTCTACCGCAAAACAGCAGTACTTTGTATTGTTGTGTTCCGGTTTGAAGGGTGAGTGAGCCAGTGTAATTACTGGCACAAGGGACATAATATCTTAGTTCCTAAGGTTGCTGGCGCATTGGCAATGTAAGTGATGGTTGATGTTTCTTACAATGCCATTGTCTATGGGCGTTGGTGACCACTTACCATCAGGTGGCCCAAATGCTCGTCCGCCAACCTATACAATAAAAAAAAAAAAAAAAAAAAAGCAACGTTCCGCGCACTTCGCCCGTTTTATGGTCGCGATGATCGTCCTGCCGAGTCGACTATCCGTCGATTGGTGGACAAATTCGAGTCAACCGGGTCAGTTAACAATCAGCCGGTTCCCGTGCGTCAACGTAACGCGAGATCTGCCGAGAATATCGCCGCTGTGTGCGACAGTGTCCTCGAAAACCCGCGGCAGTCAATTCCGCGTCGCGCACAGGAACTCGGCCTTTCGCAGACGACAACTTGGCGAATTTTGCGTTGTGACTTGAGCCTGCACCCGTACAAGATCCAGCTGACCCAAGAGCTCAAGGTTAATGACCATAGACAGCGCCGTGTGTTCGCTGACTGGGCATTAGAGCAGTTGGAAGTTGACGCCGATTTTGGCAAAAAAATCATCTTCAGCGTTTTTGGATGAATGGCTATGTCAACAAGCAAAATTGCCGTATTTGGGACGAGACCAATCCACACGAGGTTCACCAAGTGGCAATGCACCCGCAGAAAGTGACTGTTTGGTGCGGATTTTGGGCCGGAGGCGTGATTGGTCCGTATTTTTTCGAAAACGATAATGGTGTGGCCGTCACCGTCAATGGTGAGCGATACCGGTCGATGATAACCAACTTCTTTTGGCCTGAAATCGAGAATATGGATCTGGACAACATGTGGTTTCAACAGGACGGCGCTACGTGCCACACAGCACACGCTACGATGGAAGTTCTGCACGAGCAATTTCTGGACATGGTCATCTCGCGCGGAGGCGACGTGAACTGGCCACCGAGATCGTGCGATTTGACCCCGCTGGACTTTTTCTTGTGGGGTTTTCTTAAGTCGCAGGTCTATGCCAACAAGCCGCAAACCACCGATGCCCTCAAAGTCAACATACGCCACGCCATCGATCAAATACAGCCCGATTTGTGCGCCAGATTCATCGAAAATTGGACCTTTCGTGTGCGCGCCACCAACCGAAGCCGTGGCGGTCATTTGAATGATGTCATATTCCATACATAATGGGGTCGATAGACCTTCCAAATAAAAAAAAAAATCGCAAATATCTCTCCTACATGTATTTTTTTTGCATTTCAAATATCAAGCGCCCTTAATGGAAAACCCTATATTATAAACATGTATGTTTGTTCTGAGTCTAGGTCTAATTATCTATATAAGTATGGATTTACAAAAGAAGAAGTAGTATATTATGTAGTATATCAGTTCTTTGGTTTCCATAGTACGAGCTCTGCTTAATTTGGGATCGAATGGCCTTGTGTGAATACAACGCTTGCACGTCTTAACTAATCAATCGATCATTATGATATATGGCATATACGTTCTCAGGAATACAGTAAAGGATATAGGGTACCTAACACTTCCCAATCTCACACGTGGGCAAAGCAGCATGCGAAAATTAGTACTACATAATATACTGTTATATCGATGCTAACACTACTGCCCGCGGTTTCACCTGCGCAGTTCCCGTTCCCGTGAGAATACGAAGACAAAATGTAGCCTATGTTACTCGCTGATAATCTAGCTTTCCATTTTAGGTTCAGGCGTGAAGTGTCACAAACAAACAAACAAACTCACATTCGCATTTATAATATTAGTGAGGACATTTTAGTTTAAAAAAATTGATATCCGTACGACAATTGCAATAATATAATCCAAGGTATCAAAATGTTTCCTATAAAATGATTGCAGCTAGACGAAGACGGGGTAGGACTAGTATATAATAATTATACTCTATGTATCAGTTCGATGACTTATTATAATATAAACTTAAATATAATATAAAAGATGAATGGAGTATGTTGTTCATTCCTTTAAATATTTGAATTAAAAAAAGATTTAAGAAAATTTTAAATGTAATGTTTTAAGTTTCATTAATATTTTATGGGCCTGTATAAAATGAATAAGACGTAAGTGCCCTTAACATTTCTTAAGCTCGAAAGCCTTTTTATTCATTTTAATTAAATTCATTTTTATTTTATAGCAGGTGAAATGGGTTATAATAAAAATAAAATTAAGTTTTATAATCTGTAAATTGCAGTGTTAATTTATGTGGCAAGAATTATCTCAATAATATGGTGTTAATTTTTTATTAAAGCGTACTGGCAAATTGGCCACTTGGTGGAAGGGGTTTGTGGAAGCTCATCTGGGTAGGTTCCATCCACTCATCAGATATTCCACCACAAAATAGAAGTTGTATTGTTGTGTCCCGGTTTGAAGGGTGAGTGAGCCATTGTAATTACAGGCACAAGGGACATAACATCTTAGTTGCCAGGGTTGGTGGCGCATTGGCGATGTAAGCGATATTTAACATTTCTTACACTGCCAATGCCTGTACTATTCTTAAAAGTTGTGTAAGCGATACAATATAAGCTTTATAATATAAAAGCAGTTTGCCTTCTATTTCTTTTTGTTCTATTCTAGCCTTTAATAAGCTAATCCACCGTTATAATTTCTGTGTCTTTTAAAAAGTGTACAAGAATTTCATGAAGCCATCCTGCCATCGCCGTTCTATATAACAAGAGAACTAGATACTCTATGGTATATGCTCTACATTTTTTGGGAATCCCTAAGATCAGAACTAAGCTCTTTTCAAGCAGCTTAAATAATGTTCATAGCCAAGCTGTGAAATTTGGCTTACGCTTTATTTCCAGGTACTTAAAAACCAAATACTGAAGTGAACTTGCATTTGCTCGCCCCATCGTCAGTCAAGATGAATAAACCCATAAATAAAATAAAGTCCACACAATCAGTTTTTCAATTGAAACTATTGCTGTTTGATAACTAAGAATAACACACTTTATTTAATAAGATTAATATATTATACAGAAAAAGTATCTAACTCACATTCGAATCAAAACTAATTTCATAGGAACATAAGAGATCACTCTGTATAATATTGATAAGTATCACAATATATAAAGTAAGGTGCAAAACATACAGACAGATTTATACAGCTATAAATACAAGGAACATTGAACACAAAATTTAACAGATATCGTGAAACAACTATACGTAGCAATAAATTTCAATGCCTTAAAATTGGTAAAATCAAAATTTAATTCAAACGATTTTGAGCATTAATTCGTTCACAAAGCGTACAATTTCAAATGCCATGTCAAACTATATAGACAATTTTAAATTCTGGAAATTGATGGCTGAGCGATTTTGAGTTTTATTCCAATCTATTAAGATCGAGTTGGATACTTCTCGTACGCTTTTGATTCCTCGTTAGTTTTGGCTAGGCAAGTTATTGAAACTTTTGAGATATAAAGTTAAAGAAGCGATTCGATGTTCGTGAAAGAGTTTTTAAAGTTTTGAAGATGTGAACGTTATTTTTTGCCCTTCAATAGAAAATAAATGAACTTACAATTTGGTGAATACAGTATTTGCTTTATGTGACGTACTTTGTCAGTATCTTTCAAATAAATTTTCATATTTATTTATATAGCAGTGGGATTCGGGTAACGTGGTGGTAAGTTTACAGTTTTAAATAATAACAAGTGGTATTAATATTGATCGATAATCGATCTTAATTCAATGCGAATAAAAGTTAGACTTGACATCATTGATGTAACGAACGTTGTTCAGTTCCGCGGTCAATTGGAAGGTAAAGTCAAAAAGGCTTCTAAAAAGCTTGGTGTGCTCAACAAGGCGGGATAGTACTTCACGTCGGCTCATCGTCTAAAACTTTACAAGGCGCAAATTCGGCCCCATATGGAGTTCTGCTCTCATCTCTGGGCGGGAGCTCCCCAGTACCAGCTTCTTAATTTTGACCGCATTCAACGTAGAGCAGTTCGAATTGTCGGCGATCAGGTTCTCACCGACCGGCTTGATACTTTGGATCTGCGTAGAGATGTCGAGTCCTAAATCCTTTATTGCATGTATCATGGGGAATGGTCTGAGGAGTTGTTTGGATAAGTCCCAGCTGCTTAATTTCGCCACCGGACATCGCACCAGAATTCGAAATTCTCACCACCTTGATGTCTAGAAATGCACAACAGCACGATTATTACGGCATTTCCTGCCTAACACAACCACTCTGTGGAACCAGCTTTCGCCGGCGACTTTTCCGAACCGATATGACATAGCAACATTCAAGAAAAGAGCGTACTCATTCCTTAAAGGCCGGTAACGCACCTGCAGGTGAGCCTCCTACTCGTTTGAATCATCTAATATAATATATATGTAAATCTATTACATGGTATCAACTGATTTATATTTTTGCTTAAATCATATATAATTTAAGTTACTAACTACCAGTAACTCCACTTCGCCTAACAAAGGTGGTAATTTAGCTAAGCTGTAGCACTGCTACGGTCCAAAGTAACGCTACGATGTACTGCTACGAGATACGAAATTTACTCTTTCAAATAACCCATTGGGATAAATCTACTTTGACTGAAAGTTATATTATTTATGTAATTATATTATGAATTATTTCAATAATTACAAATAATATAATTATGGTCTTTTGATAACCTTGGCCCAATTTTAATTTATGAACGGCTACCCAAATACACATTACTTTATTATACATATTACTTTATTTTTGTTACTCTCTTAGTATCTTGACTTGATAAACATATTTTAGGATAACACTATTAATATTAAAAGTGTTTAATCTTTTACGAAAAGAATTGTGAAGGCTTTTAATGTTGGAGCTTGAGAATCCCTTCGGGATGTTTTAACAGACTAGAATTACTTTCTGCTGCGTCAGTATATACTTACAAAAATATTGATTTTATTTTAATAGAAATATTGTATAAGCACGAGAATTAAAGATGAACTTATATCCGGAAATATTCAATTCCTCAATATTATATAATAAAGTATATTTTACAATAAAGTCCTGCGGATTTTCTTTTTAATTACGCCAATCAATAATTTTTATGTAAAATATATAAAAAGTATATATATATTAACTGTAAATATTAGTGAGTAAATATTTGTATGTAAATAGGCTGTGCCCCAGATTGTGTTTTTAGAATCTCTCTTAAATTAGGCTATGTGAAAGAGATGGCTAATTATCCATAAGCCCGTTGTACAACGCATCTATATTTTTAGTTTCAAGCATTTACTTTATTATATGTTTGTGGCGTACAATTTATATTATAATACCTTAATAAATAAGTTACATTTATTGGTAATTAAGAGTTATAACAGTATTGTAATTTGAATTTGATAATTTAATAGTGTTTAGATCCTACTCGATTGAAGGATTTTTTCATTTACAAATATATGCGAAGAACGAAAAATGTTCTAAGCAGACTCATGTTTACCCACTTCTCTCATTTTACATTGCAGTTTAATAATGTGTTGTAATAATTTCAAAGATGTCTTTATTTTGACGTTATGATACAATTATCGACGCTTATATCAAATTTATTAAAGGTATATAAATAATATAACAAATTATCATGTATATAATAATAATGTCCTCCAGGCCAATCTCAAGGGAGATTAACCGCTGGAGATTAACTGCGCAGGAGATATTATAATGCACAAGTGTGTGCGCAAACACGGGTGCAATCTCTCTTCCCTAGCTCTCATAATCCGATGAGGCGATGCTAATGAGAATTTTCTGACAGAAAATCTCAATAACTTTTTATTGACCCGACCTGGGAATTGAACCCAGGACCACCGGGTCTGCGGCTTTATATCTAGCCACTAGACCAACGAGGCAGGCATGTATATATATATAAATATATATATATAATTAAAATAAATATTTGCACAATTTACGTAGCCGTCATTTATATATTAATTTTGTTCCATAATAAATCTTACTAGCTACGAGCGAATCTATTAAAAGCATGTTTAAAATCATTCCAGTTAAGTGGGCTTGCATTCAAGTTTCAAAGCAAATATTTGATTACTTCAGAGAGTGCACAGTTTAATTAAAAGCCAAAATAATTTATGTTTATAAATAAGAAATATATATATATAACATTAATATTATTTATTAATACAACACTAACAAACTAAGCACTACATCACTAGTATAAAAATAAAACAGGGCTTTATGCAAGCTTGTCTGGGTAGGTGAGTGGACTCATCAGATATTCTACGTCTAAATGTCAATAAGTTTTTGTGTTCGACAAAAGTCGTGACGGAGTGATGGCCTAGTGAGTCGAAACGGCCAGTGGACAGACCACCCGCCCGATGGTCAGACGACATTAGAAAAGTGGCGGGTGCTCAATGGGTGCTAATAGCACAGGACCGGGAGAATTGGCGCGCCCGGTGATGAGGCCTTTGTCTAGCAGTGGATCAATATGGGCTTAATATGATGATTATGAGTTGTGTTCCAGTTTGAAGGGTAAGTGAGCCAGTGTAACTACAGGCAAAAGGGACATAACATCTTAGTTCCCAAAGTCGGTGGCGCATTGGCGATGCGAGGAACGATTAATATGTTTTTTTTAACGACAATGTTTTATGGCGATGATGAACACTTACCAGGTGGCCCGTCTAACCCACCCGTCTACATATATTACCAAAAAAAGTACAGGTTAATATGAGCCGACATAATTTTTCCTTCATGGATGCATAAAATGAAATATAACCACAAAATAAGCTTAAGCACATGAAAAACCAATATATTTTTCGTGATCCTTAAAAAAAGACTATCAGAAATGCCCGTTTTTTAAGAAAATAATCAATATTCCTATTTACACCTCCAATTAAGTGTAAAGCTTGTGTGTGTTAAGAGTTGAACCTGCGACTTTGTTCACTAGGCGGCCCGTACACTTCTCGGTAGCATGTGCAAGCGATCCCGTGGCGCCCCCCGACCAGACGGAGAGGATACCGGTGGTTTTTTAGTGGGTATTCCGGCGCTTTCAATGCCAGTGAGCCCCACATACCCCTCCCCCCACTTCATGTGGGGGAAGCGCGTAAAAGGGATAATCCAGCGAAAAAAAAAAAAAAATGCGGCCCGTACACCATTGCACTAGTGACGCACTCAGCTTACTTAAATTTGAATTTTTGTTCACGATTTTTGTTGTCATCGCGGCTTATAAATAAAATATATAACATAATATAAGACAATATTTGGTTAGTCTTAATATTAGGTTCAACCAGGCACATAACTCAACGCAATGGTTGTGTATGTTCGTCACTGTCGGTCTAAGCGCTAGCTTTGTTTGTGAATATTAATTCTCCCATTCCGGACAGCCGGAAAGCTAAAATTAGACAAAATATTATGTACGGAACCAATTTATTTAAGTTGAATGTTGAAAATTTAATCACTAAATTATTTTTATAGATTACTAGCGCTGTCCCCGTTCTTGCTCGCGTCATATCTAATCTATCATTCTAAATACCAGTTTCCATAGTTCTTTCTTCAAGAATAAATAATTTTAATCAATGTAGAAAAAAGAACAGACGTCCGCTGGGCCAGAAAGTTTCTCCAGGCCAGACTACCGCCTAAGGCCTCCTCTGCTTTTTTGAGAAGAAGGTTTGAAGCTGAGAAGAGGCCTTAGCGCAGCAGTGGAACATAAACAGGCTGTTCAAACTGTGACATTTGTCTTACTGAGAGAATTTTATACCCGTCATAACTTCTAAACAAAAAGTCCGATCCGCATCATCTAAAGAAGAATTTACATATAAATAATCATCCTTAATTATCAAAAATCGCACGCCAAATAATGATTATTATAAACAACAATTTGATACCTTAGGTTACATTGTTCCATTTTAGGTAGATATCTCTATTTTTTTTTTGAAAATATAATATAGCCGTTGTTACTCGGTAAAGATGTAGTAACTTATAATTTGTAAATGCTTTATACCTTTGTAAATTGTAAGTGTGCTCTTACAAATAAATAAATAATTTAAACACAATATAATAGACTCTTTTTGGCGTCAAAATGCTCTTGAAAACTACGTCTAAAAGCGTGGGTTGTTGCGATATTCTCGATGTATCCATTCGATATTACGTGGGCGCTGGTTTTACTGGCGCCACTTGAAAATGATAAACGATACAGTCTGCATTCACAAAAACTTGAAACTTACTTGAAAAATTCAACTTTGTTTTAGTTTATAAGAAAATTATTATACAATGACAAACAAAACGATATTCGTTGGATATAAAAGCTCACTAACGGACTTTCAATGTGTTATATATTTTCGTCCTCATATACACAGGATTTACTTTTAATTGATGTGAAAAATATTAATATCAGATAGTAGGTAGTAGTAATTAATAAAGGCACTGGATTCCAACCCCGGGTAAGATAACTAAAAAAGGTTATTGGCGCTTACGTCACCAATGCGCCACCAACTTGGGAACTAAGATGTTACGTCCCTTGTGCCAATAATTACACTAGCTCACTCACCCTTCAAACCGGAACATAACAATATAGAGTACTGCTGTTTTGCGGTAGAATATTTGATGAGTGGGTGGTACCTACCCAGACGACCTTGCACAAAACTCTACCACCATTACTACTTGAACTTTCTGTGTTGACATGAAAACATCTTTGCCAATATTCTAGACAAATGCTATATTTTCAATAAGTATTAAGGATATCCTTCAAATCTCTCGCTAAGGCAATGTATTGGACTTATGATATCGTCTTGGGGACGTCTCGTTTATACCATTGTTTGTATTTCCGACTAAAGCTGCGGTTCGACTTGAGACTATGTAATAAATATTTTATCAATCATTTATAATTTATTGCACAAAACATTAAATTAGCATTCTTATGACTATTTAACCATTTATTAAAGAAACCGAATTTAAAGGAAGATAAAACTCAGAATCTGGGTAGGTGATGTATTACTTACAAATATATACAAAAGTAATACTTATTACCAAATTCACTTTAATAATAATATCCTTTCGTTTCGACGTTATTCACACAAGGCCATCTGATCCCAAACTAAGCAGAGCTTGTAATATCATAAGTACATATACTACTTTTATTATGTAAATACATACCTATATAGATAATTACACCCAAACAAAGGACAAACAGACATGTTCATGCACACAAATGTCTGTCCTGGGTGCGAATCGAACCCACGACCTGCGGCGCGAAAGACAAGTGTGTACCAACCACGCCAACCAGCTGGTGAACTTTGTAACGCGCTTAACTCTTAATATTAGTACATCTGAGAAAAAAAATAGTTTTTTCCGAACATATATATAACCAGAATCGCACATTTAATATTATAAGATAAGATTATAAGATTATAAGATAAGATTATAAGTATGTGGAGGGGCGGTAGCCCACCAGACGAACACCCGTCTGGTCGGAGGATCCTCCCTTTTCAATGCTCACACCAAACTGGTGACCCCGAGCATGAACGTCAGCGCAGCCTTCGCAAAAACTACGTCATCGTGACGTCATCATCACTTCCTCAAGCTTTCGAGCAGCGAGTCATACAGCCAGCCAGCATCCACGACTACTACGGGTATCCTGACCACCAGCATGCAGCACGACGCGCATTCCTGGTCATCACCCACAGTCTTCTCACCGACCTTGGCACAGCACACTGCACTTCGGCCGGTCAGCAAGCAGAGACGCACTTCTCTCCTGGTCGACGCAGCAGCCAGCCACTACGCAGCACTGCACCACTCCGACTCACTGGAGCATTTGCAGCATCACCCCGACTCACTGGGGCATCACCGCAGACAGTTCCGACTCACTGTGAACTATGCGGCATCTGGTTCCGACTCACTGGAACATTCCACTGGCCCGGCAAACATCACAAGATATATGGACGACTCAACCTGCTATCGACCTCCGGTCTCGGAGGGGAGTGATGTAGCGACATCTATCTCGCCACATACGAAAACTAAAAACTGACGTACCCTACATCGCGATATTAAAGTTATCCGAGCGATTGAACATATATACAAGAACCCGACAACAACCGTCGGGCAGTAGCCCACCAGACGAACACCCGTCTGGTCGGAGGATCCTCCCTTTTCAACGGTCAACACCAAAAGTTATTTACTGAATTAACCAAACTTTTACATTATAATTGAAAATATTACCTTTATAAACAAGTGTTGGTGATATAACAAAAAAATTATACACATAAACATCAAACGAAAGGCTTCTTTAGTTTTGAACCCAGTTTATAACAAATAGCTTATCTTAGCAATAATATCTCTTATCTCCCATCTCCTCTGTCAAACCTCGTCTCAACTCCATCCGCAAAGCGACGACACTGGACTTTCCTGTGAACAAATTTCACAACCCCACCCGAGAGAATTTCATCCGATATTATATATTTTCGCTCTACCCTAAGTGCCTTGTGACATGAGTAGTTCAGATTTTCCAACACTACATTTAATACTATCGTAATTAAAGGTCAGACAAAATTAAAGTAATATTATCCTACTATATAAATACTACCTATACAGTAGAAAAAAAGAAGACGACAATTTAGACAAAGATAATCGAACCTGAGACTTACATAGCTAGACGTCCCATTGCGCTATTGACGCTTTAAATGTTCACTCAATTGAGTTACTTATCGATATCTCTGTAAAATCATAATTCTATATCTAAAGTATTACATTGAAATATAGACGCGAATATATGTTTATTTCAAAAACTCAATAAATCTTATTAGACGTGTATAATTAAAAGCAGTTGCTAGCGGTGCGGGAGATATTTTAGTGCTTAATGCACTCAGGATGTCAAATCCGATACAACCGGAGTTCCGGCGAAGTTATATGTACTTTCCGAGAGGTTAGTGTTACTATCAACTTCTAAACTTCAGGTTGATACAGATATTTTTTTTGGTTTGGTTGGGTCGCGACGGAATGGATGTTGTCTTGTAATCTCCACAGATGTGTAGTCCGTGCCTTTATCATTCTATTGGTTTATATTATATAGTTTGGTATTTTATAAATCTTTATATTTTCATTTCTATTATAATTTAACCTTTTTTTTTCTCGACCTAGAAATTGGACCAAAGAATTCGAAACCTGCGGCTATATAAGATGTATATAATAAGTAACGTCCTCCAGACCGATTTCGGCCACGGCGGCCAAACTCAAGAGAGATTAGCCAACAGCGCAGGAGATATTATAGTGCACAAGTGTGTGCGCAAACACGGGTGCACTCTCTCTTCCCTAGCTCTCATAATCCGAGCCAATCCGACACGACCGGAAAGAGTTCAGGCACAGGACCAACGGCTTAACGTGCTTTTCGAAGTAAGGGAGTGTACACACTTCCACCTTCCAAACTCCGGGCTGCTACTGAGAATTATTCTGACAGAAGAAGCGATCAGAAGATCTCAATAACTTTTTATCGGCCCTCTATCTCGCCACATACGAAAACTAAAAACTGACGTGTCCTACATCGCGATATTAAAGTTATCCGAGCGATTGAACATATATACAAGAACCCGACAACAACCGTCGGGCAGTAGCCTACCAGACAAACACCCGTCTGGTCGGAGGATCCTTCCTTTTCAATGCTTAACTCCAAACTAACTATAATATCTATCGTCCATATGTCTTGTGATATTTGCCGGGCCAGTGGAATGTTCCAGTGAGTCGGAACCAGATGCCGCATAGTTCACAGTGAGTCGGAACTGTCTGCGGTGATGCCCCAGTGAGTCGGGGTGATGCTGCAAATGCTCCAGTGAGTCGGAGTGGTGCAGTGCTGCGTAGTGGCTGGCTGCTGCGTCGACCAGGAGAGAAGTGCGTCTCTGCTTGCTGACCGGCCGAAGTGCAGTGTGCTGTGTCAAGGTCGCTGAGAAGACTGTGGGTGATGACCAGGAATGCGCGTCCGCTGCATGCTGGTGGTCAGGATACCCGTAGTAGTCGTGGATGCTGGCTGGCTGTATGACTCGCTGCTCGAAAGCTTGAGGAAGTGATGATGACGTCACGATGACGTAGTTTTTGCGAAGGCTGCGCTGACGTTCATGCTCGGGGTCACCAGTTTGGTGTCGACCATTGAAAAGGGAGGATCCTCCGACCAGACGGGTGTTCGTCTGGTGGGCTACTGCCCAACGGTTGTTGTCGGGTTCTTGTATATATATTCAATCGCTCGGATAACTTTAATATCGCGATGTAGGGTACGTCAGTTTTTAGTTTTCGTATGTGGCGAGATAGATGTCGCTACATCACTCCCCTCCGAGACCGGAGGTCGATAGCAGGTTGAGTCGTCCATATGTCTTGTGATGTTTGCCGGGCCAGTGGAATGTTCCAGTGAGTCGGAACCAGATGCCGCATAGTTCACGGTGAGTCGGAACTGTCTGCGGTGATGCCCCGGTGAGTCGGGGTGATGCTGCAAATGCTCCAGTGAGTCGGAGTGGTGCAGTGCTGCGTAGTGGCTAGCTGCTGCGTCGACCAGGAGAGAAGTGCGTCTCTGCTTGCTGACCGGCCGAAGTGCAGTGTGCTGTGCCAAGGTCGCTGAGAAGACTGTGGGTGATGACCAGGAATGCGCGTCCGCTGCATGCTGGTGGTCAGGATACCCGTAGTAGTCGTGGATGCTGGCTGGCTGTATGACTCGCTGCTCGAAAGCTTGAGGAAGTGATGATGACGTCACGATGACGTAGTTTTTGCGAAGGCTGCGCTGACGATCACGTCGGGGTCACCAGTTTGGAGTTAAGCATTGAAAAGGAAGGATCCTCCGACCAGACGGGTGTTTGTCTGGTAGGCTACTGCCCGACGGTTGTTGTCGGGTTCTTGTATATATGTTCAATCGCTCGGATAACTTTAATATCGCGATGTAGGACACGTCAGTTTTTAGTTTTCGTATGTGGCGAGATAGATGTCGCTACACCGCATTTAATCGATAATCTACATCTATATTTCTAATCGCTGTCTCACTCACTGTTCCAGCCGATACACAAGAATACTAAGTTTTTCTGTTTGGTGGTAGAATGTGAGATGAGTGGTACTTACCCAGGCAGTTGCACGATCTGCATTTAGTTAATTTCGACAGCAGATATTTAAAAGTCAATTACATTTAAATGAGCATACTTTAAGCCGAGATGGCCTTGTTGTTAGAACGCGTGAACATTAACCGATAATCGTGGGTCCAACCGGCAAGCACCGAATTTTCGTGTGCTTAATTTGTATTTATAATTCATCTCGTGCTTGACGGTGAAAACTGCATGTGTCAAATTTTACTGAAATTCAGCTCTAAACCGCATTAGAGCAGCGTGGTGAAATAAGATCCAAACCTTCTCCTTAACCAAGAAGAAGAGGCCTTAGCCCAGTAGTGGGACATTTACAGGCTGTTACTAAGACTAAAATGTTTTATATTATTTGGTTGAGTTTATTTTATTTACTTTCTGCTAGTCAATAATGGCACATGCAAATGTTACATGCAAAATACTAGACGAAATAACTAAGTGGTTTTCAAACCACTTAGTTATTTCGTTAACAACGTTAAAAATCCATTACCTGTCAATTGAGGTTTTAAACCGATTAACCGTTCTCGATGAACGTTAAAATAATATCTTATTTTTATAAATTGTGATACAATTATGACGAAAACACTTTTACACGTTAAAAGTTTATATTTTTTTACATTAAATTATGATTTTAAAATTGACAGTTAAAGGTTAGCGTAAAATTTAATTGGAACTATTTTGGTGCTAAGTTATTACTTTGACTGACCCGTCGGCGTAGTTGGCAGATACTGAGTTCCGCTCTAGGGTTGTGGGGTCCATTCCTGCATTGAGTTTGGGTGTATTATATATAAAAGTAGTTATTAAAAATAATAAGGGTTTTCCAATAGGGACGCTTGAACTTTGACAGCTGATTGCGGCCATGTTGTTTGAGTGACAGCTGTCAAATGCAGTGTGTTATATTCATTCCGTCCTCCCAAACCACCATGGCAGGTTACAGTGTCGAGCAGCACGTGCAAATCATAAAATTGTTTTATGAAAATGGGTCTTCAGTTCGAGCAACGTTCCGCGCACTTCGCCCGTTTTACGGTCGCGATTATCGTCCTGCCGAGTCGACTATCCGTCGATTGGTGGACAAATTCGAGTCACCCGGGTCAGTTAACAATCAGCCGGTTCCCGTGCGTCAACGTAACGCGAGATCTGCCGAGAATATCGCCGCTGTGCGCGACAGTGTCCTCGAAAACCCGCGGCAGTCAATTCCGCGTCGCGCACAGGAACTCGGCCTTTCGCAGACGACAACTTGGCGAATTTTGCGTTGTGACTTGAGCCTGCACCCGTACAAGATCCAGCTGACCCAAGAGCTCAAGGTTAATGACCATAGACAGCGCCGTGTGTTCGCTGACTGGGCATTAGAGCAGTTGGAAGTTGACGCCGATTTTGGCAAAAAAATCATCTTCAGCGACGAGGCGCATTTTTGGATGAATGGCTATGTCAACAAGCAAAATTGCCGTATTTGGGACGAGACCAATCCACACGAGGTTCACCAAGTGGCAATGCACCCGCAGAAAGTGACTGTTTGGTGCGGATTTTGGGCCGGAGGCGTGATTGGTCCGTATTTTTTCGAAAACGATAATGGTGTGGCCGTCACCGTCAATGGTGAGCGATACCGGTCGATGATAACCAACTTCTTTTGGCCTGAAATCGAGAATATGGATCTGGACAACATGTGGTTTCAACAGGACGGCGCTACGTGCCACACAGCACACGCTACGATGGAAGTTCTGCACGAGCAATTTCTGGACATGGTCATCTCGCGCGGAGGCGACGTGAACTGGCCACCGAGATCGTGCGATTTGACCCCGCTGGACTTTTTCTTGTGGGGTTTTCTTAAGTCGCAGGTCTATGCCAACAAGCCGCAAGCCACCGATGCCCTCAAAGTCAACATACGCCACGCCATCGATCAAATACAGCCCGATTTGTGCGCCAGAGTCATCGAAAATTGGACCTTTCGTGTGCGCGCCACCAACCGAAGCCGTGGCGGTCATTTGAATGATGTCATATTCCATACATAATGGGGTCGATAGACCTTCCAAAAAAAAAAAAATTTCGCAAATATCTCTCCTACATGTATTTTTTTTTGCATTTCAAAGATCAAGCGCCCTTAATGGAAGACCCTATATTATATGTGTCTGGATACGTTTATCAGTCGACTATTAATATAACATGTTAGGGAATTTGTTTTTTAAATATTATTATTTAATAAATATTGATGTGAAACGTCTTTTACTTATTGGGGGTAAGGCCATCTCGTATGCCGTGCCGGTAAACGGTATGACGCTCTCTTCTATCCTTTACTCTCCTGAGTAAAGGATAGGCGGCACTTTACTCTCCTGAGTGTTTTATTTATTTCACTCCGTATGTATTATTAATTTCTGCCTCGTTGGTCTAGTGGCTAGATATTAGGCTGCAGACCCGGTGGTCCTGGGTTCAATTCCCAGGTCGGGCCAATAAATAGTTATTTGGTTTTTCTGTCAGAAAATTCTCAGTAGCAGCCCGGAGTCTGGAAGGTGGAAGTGTGAACACTCCCGTGCCTCGGAAAGCACGTTAAGCCGTTGGTCCTGCGCCTGAACTCTTTCCGGTCGTGTCGGATTGCCGTCCCATCGGATTATGAGAGCTAAGGAAAAGAGAGTGCACCTGTGTTTGCGCACACACTTGTGCACTATAATATCTCCTGCGCAGTTGGCTAATCTCTCTTGAGATTGGCCGCCGTGGCCGAAATCGGTCTGGAGGACCTTATTTATTATTATTCTTATTATTAATTTAGTAACCATCAATTCTTATATTTCACATGTCAGTATCCCGAGTCGGCAACACTTTGTATTTTGATACTTCTGTGGAAACGAAAGATTTTTTCCTTAAAAAAAACAATATATAGGGTTTTCCATTAAGGGCGCTTGATCGCGCAGAACTTCCATCGTAGCGTGTGCTGTGTGGCACGTAGCGCCGTCCTGTTGAAACCACATATTGTCCAGATCCATATTCTCGATTTCAGGCCAAAAGAAGTTGGTTATCATCGACCGGTATCGCTCACCATTGACGGTGACGGCCACACCATTATCGTTTTCGAAAAAATACGGACCAATCACGCCTCCGGCCCAAAATCCGCACCAAACAGTCACTTTCTGCGGGTGCATTGCCACTTGGTGAACCTCGTGTGGATTGGTCTCGTCCCAAATACGGCAATTTTGCTTGTTGACATAGCCATTCATCCAAAAATGCGCCTCGTCGCTGAAGATGATTTTTTTGCCAAAATCGGCGTCAACTTCCAACTGCTCTAATGCCCAGTCAGCGAACACACGGCGCTGTCTATGGTCATTAACCTTGAGCTCTTGGGTCAGCTGGATCTTGTACGGGTGCAGGCTCAAGTCACAACGCAAAATTCGCCAAGTTGTCGTCTGCGAAAGGCCGAGTTCCTGTGCGCGACGCGGAATTGACTGCCGCGGGTTTTCGAGGACACTGTCGCGCACAGCGGCGATATTCTCGGCAGATCTCGCGTTACGTTGACGCACGGGAACCGGCTGATTGTTAACTGACCCGGTTGACTCGAATTTGTCCACCAATCGACGGATAGTCGACTCGGCAGGACGATCATCGCGACCGTAAAACGGGCGAAGTGCGCGGAACGTTGCTCGAACTGAAGACCCTTTCATAAAACAATTTTATGATTTGCACGTGCTGCTCGACACTGTAACCTGCCATGGTGGTTTGGGAGGACGGAATGAATATAAAACACTGCATTTGACAGCTATCACTCAAACAACATGGCCGCAATCAGCTGTCAAAGTTCAAGCGTCCCTATTGGAAAACCCTATATAATAAAAAAATACGTTAATCGTTACAATTAGTTGAGAAATATTATATGGTTATCAAATATATTTACTTTATTAACGCCTTATCCTGAGCCCTTAAGCCCATGAAGGTTATCCGGTTTTTCAGCTGAATGATTTTTTTATGTAAGAGGGGGCAAACGATCATGTGGATCACCTGATGAAAAGTGACTACTACCGCACATGGACACCTGCAACACTGATGGCTTGCAGGTACGTTACCGGCCTTTAAGGAAATATTAGGCTCTTTTCTTCATGGTTTCTATGTCATATCGGTTCGAAAAAGTAGTTAAGAATTTAGGAAGTTAATATTTACATGTGTCGGTTCTTCCTCTGATCTTGTCTTTTTAGGAATTTCGTCCCATCTGGTAATGAGAGTGGTGAAATACAATGTGATTTAAATGTAAAATTTCTTATTTGATTAAAATAAATACTCATAATAGCCTTGTTCCGTTTGAATTATATTTTATTACCGATAGATAGATACGACAATATAGATAAATCAGACAATTTAGTCGTTAGAGTATACAATGCCTTGTATGTCAAAATTATTACAAAGGGTTAGGCACTGTCAGGTTTAAGTCATGATTACAAAGATGGTTTGGTACGACTTATTGAATCGTTTAGCCTCAAACATCAATTTATGTTAATATAGTTATTAAATTTTATTTTTTAACAAACTTCAAGTATTACCAGTCATGGTTCATTGCACATAACAAGAGATGCTTAAATGATTACGAACTCAAACCATTACTAAATTTCCTTGTGATAATTTCGTGTCATTGAAAACATCTTGAATAAACTGCATGTGTTGTATGATCTGGCACACTCCGAATTGGAGAAATATGTAAGAGAGATTCGTCTAACAGTGGAACATATACGAGCTGTTACGTTTGAAAAATAGAAGTTCTATATTAAATTCTTATTTATTTTATTTTATTCGTCGTACACATTTATTTATTAATGTTAACATATTTCTTTATCTTGAGCAATTAGGATTAATTAACTATGTGAGCCGTGATTGTTCAACGGTAAGACACACCACTAAATTATAACGTGCATAATTTGTGTTCATAATTCATATCGTGTTCAGGAAAATATCGTTAGAAAACCTGTATGTAACCAATCTAAACCTTCTCAATTAAGGAGAGAAGATCAGAGGCCTGAAAATTTTGTAATACCAAAGGCGAATATATTTCTTATGTTGCGTTTAAAATTTGTAATACGATGCCATCGATTGCTTTCACAGATATGAGAGTAAAATCTTTGGGCGAAATCGTAGTTTTGCTTAGTTATATAATAATGGTACCACTCAAACGATCCGGCGCCACTTCTGACAATTTTGTAGTACCTATAAAACCTTTAATAAATATTTTTTACCTTTACTGCAATTTCTGTTATTTTTGTTCTTTATTAAAGTTTTTCATCGAATTTATTGTACCCTCTAAGCTAGGTGACTTGATAAGATATATCAAAACATCAAACACGCGTTAATAATACGTTACAGTATTTAACGAAAAAATCTTGTACACATGACACGACATCTTCCCAAGGTTGGTGGCGCATTGGCGATGTAAGCGATGGTTAACATTTCTTACAATGCCATTGTCTATGGGCGTTGGTGACCACTTACCATTAGGTGGCCCATATGCTCGTCCACTTACCTAAACAGTAGAAAAAACATATAATCGTATATTTTGCGTATCTTGTAAACGTTTCTAACAATTTGGTTCCAAGTTTATATTTAGATAAGATACTGATTTTTATATTTATCTATATAGGTGTGTTATAAGCTTAACTGTATAAAAACAAAAAAGAGTCATAACAATGCTCTCAAAAGACTACTTGAATAAAGCTTATTTTGATTTCATTTTACAAAAAAAAGTCACAATACTAAAATCCTAAATAAATTAGTTGCATTTCGTCCAAACGCATTAAAAACAGGTAAAAACAGTAATTGTACGTTTTCGTTATGATTTGGAATAATAATTCGACAATGTATCCTAATTAGGGGGCGAGTCACGAACTTTAACGAGTGGCAAGGAGCTTCTAATTAAAACCATTCAGTCACTGAGACTTCACGGTTCAAAACTTACAGTCAGAAAAAATGGATGTGACATTTAATTTTTCAATTTATTAGTTAGGTTAAAATCAACCAATTCTCTTCCATATTATTATCATCTTGATTGAGATAACAGAAACATTCTATCTTGACCCTTCTGGCTTTTTAAGATTATATCTTTACTATATATGTATATATTTACAAGTATATCCTTTATGATTCAAGTTCTTCGACAATTCTAATTCAAAATTAAAACATAAGAAAATAATTTATAATTTCATGATTAAAATAGAAATGAAGCGAAAAATATAACTCTAATTAACCTTTAAACATTTTACTAACTAGGTGTTTCCAATGCAAATTTTTATTAACAATCTCGATCCAAACAAACTTTATACTTTAATGAAGTTATTTAAATAATAAATTAATATGAATGTTTAAATGTACTTTATACATACGATTGTTAATGCATTTGTGCCTTTTTTAAATTGGATTAATTGAATGATGACAAATATGCTCGACAGAAAGCAATGATTTATGATGATGAGATATGAGTTGTTAGAGTACGCTTGTCGAGACAACGCTTTGCCCTTATTTTACCTTTCAATTGCTCAAATTATTTGTAGACCTATTGTTATGGTAACACAAATGATTATGAAAGATGGCATTCTATACCTAAGCAGACCATGTAAAAAACGTTTTCTATTACTCAATTCGATGTTATCTACTGTATTATAAATGAATGCTACTGTTTATGGCATCTCGATGTTGTTTGTTTGATAAGATAAGAGAAAAACAAGACTGTGAATATTCTTGAGCACAGCCACAATAATGAGTCTATATTTCGTTGGTGTTAACTTAAGAATTCAGTTAAAATTTTCACGGTTTTAGAACATGACTTTGGTTTTCAAATATCTGTCCACTACGTACCCAAATACTGAGTTGCAGATCATTAGTATGCATTAACTATAAAGCAGCAGAAAGAGTAGATCCTTTGAGTAGACCGAAGTTGATAGCTTCGATACCTATATCGAATCAGACCAATTGAATAATGACGGCATTATCCGTGAATACATTTTCAGTAGGAACCCGGAGTATGTTGGCAGTATTACAGTCTGCCTGTTCTTAGGTCATCTCGAGCTGCCTCTCATCAGTCTTTTTTTAGGTAAGCGGACGAGCTAATGGGCCACTTACCCGATAAGTGGTCACCAAAGCCCATAGACATTGGCATTGTAAGAAATGTTAACCATCGCATACATCGCCAATGCGCCACCAACCTTGGGAATTAAGATGTTATGTCCCTCGTGCCTGTAATTACACTGGCTTATTCACCCTTCAAACCAGAACACAACAATACCAAGTACTGCTGTTTTGCCGTAGAATATTTAATGAGTGGGTGGTACCCATCCAGACGAGCTTGCACAAAGCCCTACCACCAGTAAATATAAAGAAGTCTATAAAAGAGAGAGAATTTAATTGATAAACTTATCATTGCGAAAGGCAGAATTAGACGAAATCTAATTGCAAATCATCATAATACCGTATCCAAAGAATCTCCAATGAATACAATTACCGTGCATTCTATTGTTCCCGCTGGTATCGCAAAATGAAACAAATACCGCAAACGAACGACACGCTATACCTTCACATGCCATTGTCTAGACGTTAAGGAATTTCAGTCCTAAATATGCTTTATATGAATCCCTATAAATTTGATTTTACAAATAATAGAGATACAAAGACATAGAACTAATCAAACTATTACGAATACTCTTTCATGTTCCATTGCCAATAATGTACCCTATTATTGATAAAAATTGATTATAATAATTAAAAATATATATATAGCTATGATCGATATAAGACTATCATGACGTAATACACTTGCAACGTTACTTGGTGGTGGTGGCTGACAGGGCTGACAGGGCACATTTATTATTAATGTGTTCCGGTTGAAATTAAATGTTATATATTGTGATCTATACTTATTGTTATTTTGATCTACGATTGTTGTTATTTCTATAAAAAAATCGTATTTAGAATAATAAATGAAACGTTTGGCTAAAAGGGCGATGGTGCCTACTAGCTCTTTAACTATTCATAATTACAGGCACAAGGGACATAACATCTAAGAATTCATGGTTGACAAATATATTGACAGTGTAAAATGACAATGATTATATACTTATTTCACAGTCCCAAAATAATACAGGGTGATTAATTTCACCAAGTGTTTCATAAGACCCCTTGCTCTTAAATTCTACTTTAAAAAATATATCGTCATTATTATATAATCTGTAAAAAATAGCTTATGAGATTTTTTATAAGAATAGAATTCATAGCATTAAATATCAAAAAACATTGTTCAACAAAGCATCCACATATAGCGATAAAAACCGAGAATGAAAATAAAAAAGTTACAATATTATCTTCACAAAAACCTAGGTCGAACAAAAGTATGTCTAAGCCACTAATCCTAGGTGTCAACCCTGAGTTGTTTGTACGAATTCATTAGGCACAAGGGCGAAATAACGAAGGATTTAGAAAAGTGATGTATGTCAGGAAAAATGTTTGCAATCGAGGCGAATGAAGAAATATAAATAACAAAGAACATACAACACGAGACTGTGTTGCGAGACTCGCGTTGAAACGAACGAAACAATACGATGTCTATGCTAATCAGTTTTATTCTGTTAAAAAAGTTAAAAATGTATCTTACTAAAACAAAATTGTCAGTATTAACACGTATTAGTTATTGTCAGTGTTTTGCATTTCTGTAATCGTTACAATTAACATGTTAGTCAAAAATATAACTCTAATTAACGCACAAACCACAGAATAATAACGCTTAGAAGGATAGTTTCATTTATATAGTTCCGCTCAAAATTGAAGCCACTTTAGAATTAATGTGTGACACGCACATATAATTCGGCCGTGTGTGTGACATGCACACATACGGCCGAATTATGTTGCAAGTGAATGGACATTCCCCTATAAAGCGATAAAGGAAATTGATACTGTTTGAATTTGAATTATAAAATATATAATTTTTAGATTTAATTCATTTGAATTATTACATAGGTTGTATTCAGAAGTAACAAAAATGCTTAGTGTATGCGCTCTAAGTGTGCCTTTTCAAATAAAATAAATAACTAATATAAAGAGGAGAGATTTGATATTTTGTATGTTTATTTGTAATGGATAGACTTAAAATAGTTAACCAATATTTTTTTTCGTGTATATATAGCTAAATTGTCAACGATTATTCATTTTATTTTCAAATAATTAGAGGTCTCTACGAAAATTGCAATAAGGTAACCAATTTTCTCCCTATAAGCATCATATCAGGTAAAAAACATAATCGTTCAACCCGGGCGAAGTTG
Source organism: Nymphalis polychloros (assembly GCA_905220585.2). Lineage (NCBI taxonomy): Eukaryota > Metazoa > Arthropoda > Insecta > Lepidoptera > Nymphalidae > Nymphalis > Nymphalis polychloros. Next base: position 1,001,109 of record HG992264.1, on the reverse strand, counting down.
GGGCGGACCGCTAGTATTAAATAAGAGGTACAATTAAATAAATTTTAAGCTTAAATTAAATTAACAACGAGAGAAGTGAGCTAGTATAAAAAGTAATAAACATTTTAAATATTTAATTAAAATAATTTGTAAACACATCAACATACATACTATGGCAAAAAGTTTACTGTTAAAATCTGAGCTTGCTGTAGAAATGCACTATTGCGGTTTCTTTGAAACGCTGATGTCTCTATATATTGAAATCATAGGTGGCTTTCAAACGCTTTGGGTCGCGTCTCTAGTTATTTCGAACCATTGCAGCATAAACGTCGTGTTTGGCGTCAGTAGAAAATGTCAAAATTTCAAAAAACACCACTCGCGTTCAATTTTCTTCTGCTTATCGACTATTGTTGTGGTCAAGACGTCGTTCACTATTGAGATAGGAATTGCTGATGTTGAGTCTTGCGTTGAAAATTCCACCAAAGGCATATGCTATCGGATGTAACTGATTACGTATTAGCATTTAATTGGAGATCATAGCCTTACACTTATTTCGGCCTAGCTCTTACTTTACGCGTACAACTAGCAATAAGGAACTCTCATTAGTAGCTTAGAGTAGGGTTTTGTAAAAGCGCGTCTGGGAAGGTACCACCCACTTAGGTTGGTGGCACCTTGGCGATGTAAGGAACGGTTAATATTTCTTACAGCGTTACCAGATAGCCGATTTGTCCGTCCTATTTGATAAAAAAGTAACAAAAGAACTACACATCAATTTCATGACATATTCTAAAGCGCGTCATTCTTCCTGACTGCACTAGCCGTCGTCGCCCTGCCGGCCCGCAAGATGCAAAATAGCACGCTCCATCAGGTGGAGTAGAGTAAATTTCCATCCCGGGAATTATAAAAAAAAAAAAATTTCGTTATTTAATATAATTTTATTTTATTCGGGGTAATTTTTTTGCTTAGTATTTTAAAAATGATTACATAAATAGAACCGCCTCACGATACCTAATAACCATTTTTGAGTAGTTTTCGTTTTTATTCTTTTACAAACTAATAGATGAATTTGAATAAAGCATTCGTTATCTTCTCGAACGCACACACGAGACAGAGATAGCAATAATTCAAATTCTGACAGATTCATTTAACAGAGCTTGTACCGAACAACCACATCTTGAAGGGTTTTAGTAATCCCATATCTCTTGGACTTAGCGTAACGTAACGTAACTTTACTGATCGATATTTCAGAATTCAAATCACAATTACTATGAAATACACCTATGATGTAAATTACTTTATATTATATATTTCACCATCTCCACTCACGTGTAGGGGGGCAGAAAATTAGGTATTCTAAGACCCTTTTTATACCCATGACAACGTGTATACAATATTTCATAATGATCGGTTGAATAGTTAAGATATGACAGCGTAACAAACAAACAAAGAAACAACTCGCATTCATAATGTTAGCTAGGATTTATATCTGTATCCTAACGGTAAAAAGTTGACATTTATCCTTGACCCGAGTCACGATTTCATACAAAATAATGGTCTCCATTTTTACCGCAACCCGCTCATTAGACAGAAAATATTTTTTAGCTGTAGAGAAAAACTTTGACGTTTGTGTCAGTTTGTTTAGTCTACAGGAAAGCGACCTTCGGCTTAGTTTTTATTTATTATCTTTTTGTCACTAATACATAGGCAGATTGGCAAATGGGTCACCAGCGCCCAAAGACCTCACCAATCTCCAACCTTGGGAATTAAGATTTTTGGAAAATTGATTTATTGGCGGCGCTACTCAATATATATTGTGATGTATTTTCGAAAAAGTAGAAAATATTTCTCTAGGCATTGTTATGTACGTATTATTAGTACCAGGAACAAGCATAAGCTAAATTTTTGAACGGTTATAAGTGTAGCGTACAATAGGGAATTGAGCCTAAGTCCCTACCTTCAATAGCACCAACTAGCTTACATAGACTAGGCCCAGTAGTTTTCTTTGGTTCATAGGTTCCCAGTTGCTGGAGGGAGTATTGTCCACGCTTATGTATATGATCATAGAACTAACAGAGAACACAGATTACAGTTTTATATGAGTAGTACAGTTTTTTACGCGTAAAATATCGACCAATCAGTTCGGATATCGATGAGACGAGGGTAGTTCAACGTGTGTGGCGCTGTAGTCGCGCTTGTAACTAGTAGGAACGTTTCTTTTCGGTATCCCCTATTATGAATGAATACAAAGTTATAAACTTTATATGTTTCTATATCGACGAGCCTGTTGGCGTGGTTGCTAGATTGGCCTTTCGCGCCGCAGGCCGTGGGTTCGATTCCCACCCAGGACAGACATTGACATTTGTGTGCATGAACATGAATGTTTGTCCTGAGTCTGGGTGTGATTATCTATATAAATATGTATTTACAAAAGAAAAGTAGTATATGTAGTATATCAGTTGCCTGGTTTCCATAGTACAAGCTCTGCTTAGCCTGGAATCAGATGGCTATGTGTGAATAATGTCCCAAGATCTTCTTCCAAGAATAAATACAAATATATATATACTTATGGTTAAGATTATCAATATAAATGAGGATTCCAAAGTCCTCAATATTGAAATATATTCATAAGTGTTTATCACCTATGTTGATGTTCAGGCAATTGTTATTTAAATCACGACCGTGAGGATCCTTGGATTATTCATTGGTCAAAATATTAAGTTTAATTTATCAATTGGAATATGTTAATACATTAATTAATTCTAAGCGATCCGTTTGTCGTCTCCTTTATTTTAATACTTAATCGAAAATCGAGGGTTAAAATTCGGGTATTTAGTACTGAAATTTCTCCTATTAAATTGGTGCTTACAATTTTTTTCCACGATAAAGGGTAAGCATCATGAAAACTGTGTTATTATAACTTTATCTTTTAAATAAAAAAGGATATATATTTAACGAAGTCTCTATTTACATTTTTATGGTATAGGCGAACGGGCAAATGGGCCACCTGATGTTAAGTGGTCAACACCTCCCATAAACATCGGCGATTTATGATTATATTAACCATTCTTTACATCGCCAATGCACCACTAAAGTTTAGAACGTTGGTGTCTCTTGTACGTGTAACCTTTAAACCGGAACACAAAAATACTAATAATAATAAATTGTTATTTTAATATTTTGCGTCTGTTACATTTTTTTCCAACCATGTACTATTTATATGAATAAACATATATAATAATACATGTTACATTAATTCATCAAAACAAATAAGGTTAAACTCACGTACGTTTCACGTAGCTCGTTTTCGAAGTATTAACATAGTTTAACGCACTGAAACTGAAGGGTTGAAATCACACCGACCACTTAAAGTTTAAAACGTTTAGGCCATCGTATGGCTAAAGGAAAACTTATTATACTTGTTATCCATAGAATATTGTTAGCTATATATTTAAGTACTTCTTGGGAGTTTGTTTAAGTAACGGCCTGTTAATGGCCCACTGCTGGGCTAAAGCCTCCTCTCCCTGTGAGAAGAAAGCTTGGAACTTCTTCCACCACGCTACTCTAATGCAGCTTGGTGGCTACATATGTTGCAGAATTTCAGTAAAATTAGACACACGCATGTTTCCTCACAATATTTCCCTTCACTCCTGAGCACAAGATGAATTATATACACAATTTAAGCACTAAAATTCACTCACCGGTTTTGAACCTACGATCATCGTTTAAGATTGAAACTAGAAGTTCTAAGTAAAAAGTTTATAAAAAATATAAAAAAAACGATAAAAATATCCTTAAAAGAGTTTACTTGAATTAATAATATCTGAATTTGATTGTAATTCCTCATAATAGTTTCGATACTATATCAGGCGACATAATCAGTGTATGTTTTACCAAAAACGTGATATTATGCAAATCTTGGGGACAGTTGGCTCGCTATAATGAAAGCCTAATGGCTCTCGTGACCTACATTTGAAATTCCCCTATATCTACATCATAATAATATATGACATCGTTTCTCGCGGTTTCATCTAAGAATAATTAATTCGAAGCCTGAATATCTTAATTTTTTATTATAATATACATACTTTACTGCGACTTGGTGGTAGAGCTTTATGCAAACTCGTCTGGGTAGGTACCACCCACTCATCAGATATTCTACCGCAAAACCGAAGTGCTTTGTATTGTTGTGTTCCAGTTTGAAGGGTGAGTGAGCTAGTGTAACTATAGGCAAAAGGGACATAACATTTTAGTTCCTAAAGTTGGTGGCGCATTGGAGATGTAAGCGATCGTTAACATCTCTTACAATGCCAATGTGTAAGGGCTTTTGTGACCACTTACCATTAGGAAAAAAAGCCGAGATGGCCTAGTGGTTAAAACGCGTGAATCGTAATCGATGATCGTGGGTTCAAACCGGGCAAGCACCACGGAATTTTCATGTGCTTAATTTGCTTTATAATTCATCTCGTGCTTGACGGTGGAGGAAAACTTTTCTGCGGTCAGTTTCGAGTCCTTTCAGAATAGCCCTAATGATAAGTGGCCTAGCCCATATATATACATTATCGATATAAAAAATACTTAACCAATATATCGCCAATGTACCAATAACATTGAAAACTGATGTTATGTCTCTTGTGCCTGTAGTTATTCTGGCTAACTCACTCGTCGAATCTCTCACCACCGGAACTCGTCACCGGAATAGCATACCAGGTATAGCTATTATGCTGTATGTACTAATACAGCGATGATAAAGTTGCAGTTTCTGACTCCTTAGGCTGTTGCCTAGCACAGGCTTTAGGCTTGAACTAAATCAAATCATTCTAATTAAAGTAACTTTGTATTGACTTTTGGTGATTTTATTATTTATCCAATTACAAAAAACTATTGGATCTCATAGAAATATAAATTATTTTTCCAAATTTGAATTCAAAAACATAAAGTAAAACAACAAATTATTTGTATACCATTTATTTCTATCATATACCTCCAGATTCTGAAACACTTTATCCAATTAATAATTTAATCTTACTGGTCATTGGTCAATGGCTTCCGATGACGCGATCGGCGACCAATGAACGCTCAGTATTTAGTCGGATTAGTTAATCAGAAAATTCAGGCAGTCAGGCAGGGGTGTTTGTATCCTTGTACCTGTCCGGTACAAGAGATATAAACATACGGGTACGCGACCCCGCCTTCCCCGAGCTACTTATGCTACACCCTGTGTCTTCCGTGTGATAAGTATCCTTATACATTGAATTCCTACCAAATTTCCTCAACATCCCTCTATCCTGAACTGGTCCCCGATTCTAGGTTGTGGAGGTCAGACGGCAGTCGCTCCATTTAAAACCAGTACCTGCCATTTAACATGGAAAAGAAGAAAAGAACTTTAGGTATAACGGCTAGGGCGTCGCCGCAAAACGACGCGCAAGCACATCGCCCTAAGCCTGCGATAAGTGGGAATGGGCTACCATGTTAAGTACAGGCACGGCTAAAAAATCAAGTACCTAAATAGAAGCTCCGCTTTGCCACCTGAAACATCGGCTCTCTCACAGGTACCCTTGAACTGGCTGACGTACTGACGAGGCGCAGGGTCCACGTTGCATTCCTGCAAGAAACTCGTTGGAAGGGGAACAAGTCCCGTGATATTGGACAGGGTTACAAGCTGATCTACTCCAACTCCTCCTCAGAAAAGAAATGTGTGGCCGTAGTACTACCCGAGGAATTCCAGACCGGTATTCTAGAAGTCGATAGACTGAGCGACCGACTTCTTCGGGTTAAGCTACTGATAGAAGGAGTAATTACTCATCTTATCGAGTTAGACATAAGTGTGAACCTACTTACTGACCTTTTTAACCGAATTCTTACAAGCCGGAAGATGCCCAACTCTTGGAGATTCATTACTCCAGTATATAAAGGCAAAGGTAGTGTACAGGACTGCGAAAGCTACCGCGGTATTAAGGTTATGTGCCACACCATGAAACTTTTCGAACGCGTAAACGATTCAAGGCTCCGGCAAGAATGTACTGTCTCGGGATGTCAATATGGGTTTCGTCTAGGCCGTGGAACCGTAGACCTCATCTTCGCCCTAAAAATACTGGCCGATGCCCATATGGAAAAAAAGAAGCTGCTGTAAATGGCGTTTCTAGACTTGCAGAAGGAATTTGACTGCGTCCCACGCCAAATTATCTGGTGGGCTTTGAAGATGAAGTACGTGCCACAAATATATATCGACATTATTCGAGACATGTACCATAATTCGGAATCAATAGTAAAGACCGCCGTTGGCGTCACACACCCTTTCCCGATCACAGTTGGTGTCCACCAAGGCTCGGCCCTAAGTCCTTTTCTGTTCAGTGTAGTGCTTGACGTTATCACAGCGAAAGCTAATGAGCCGCCTCCCTGGCTCATGATGTATGCTGATGACATTGCACTGGTAGATGAGGACAAGCAGGTATTGGAGCAAAAGGTGAACCAGTGGAACGGTGCGCTAGAGAGGGGCGGACTGAAGCTAAATGTCACGAGGACCGAGTATATGGTCTGTGGCAGTATGGACCCTGAACCCATAAAGATAGACGGAGAACCCGTTATCAAGACGGAAAAGTTTTAATACCTCGGGTCCGTACTACACGAGTCTGGTGCATCGACCATGACGTCAGTGCTAGAATAAACGCAACTTGGGCCAAATGGCGGGAATTCACCGGGGTCATCTGTGATCGCAGGATACCGGTGAAATTAAAGGTCCTTGTGTACAAGTGCATCATCCGACCAGTCCTATTGTACGGCAGCGAGACGTGGCCAGTTCTCGCGAAACATGTCCAGTAACTTCAAGTCGCGGAAATGAAGATGCTGCGGTGGATGTGTGGCGTTATGCGAGTATATCCGTGGCAGCCTCGGCGTTTGCGATATAGCGGAGAAGTTGCAAGAAAGCCGTCTGCGTTGGTTTGGCCACATTAGCTGCAGACCGCCAGACTATGTCGGAAACCGACGCCTGGACTTTGTTGCCGAAGGCCCTAGATCCCGTGGCAGGCCCAAGAAGCGCTGGGTCGATGTTGTTAGGGACGACATGAGAGAGCACGATCTCACTAAGGAAGATGCTTTAGATCGGGCAAAGTGGAGGAATAGATGCAGGAAAGCTGATCCTGGCGTTACTAGGCCGGGAAAACGCTAGGCAGAAGAAGAAGAAGAAGTTAATCAGAAAATTGTTTCAGTAAATGACGTTTATTCATTCATGTACAAAATATAAATACGATTGTTTACAAAAATATTCACAATTCTCATTCTTTTTTTAATACTGCGTACTATCACGTAAGTACATTGTTTTAATTATTAGCACACGCTCAGACTATACAAATTAAGCTTATATTTAGAAAATAATGTATTACTTTTGCATCAAAACATTTCACTCAAACGTTACACATATACGTTGCATTGAGTATCAAAACTCTAAGTTTGACATCAAAATAGTTCATAGATAAAAAGAAAACGTGCGTTAAATTAAAATGAGGATAAATGAAAATATAAACTAAGTTCGCAAGTATCAAGACGGCTTCTCTCCGAGTAGTATTCATACATAAGTCTGTTAGATTGAGTAATTGCTATAATTAAATATTTTGGTGCCGAAACCCAAGAAATTTATTATTTTAAAGCATGTTGTAAGTCGATGTACCTGTTTCTTGATTGTGAACGTTACAGCGAAGTAAATTGATATGAAAGTGCAATGTATCGAGCGAGTCTTTTAATATACCTATATCAGACATTACCTAGTAATCAGAACTTGAGTTTAATTTATCCTTTTTTAACAAATTAAACGTAAAACTTTTTTAATAATTTGCATGCACCTTTTAACAATATTAAAAACTGGCGTCGTTGTTATTATCATTATTGACTTAATTTCGTCCAGATTCTACTATTGTTATCGAAACGATCACTTCAGATTTAATAGATGAAATTACGGCCAAAATTCCATATTTGGAACAAAAGAAGTGCTGGCTTAAGGCATTGCGTATGAAGATAATTGATGATTTTCATTAATATTGTATTTTCAATTATTATATTTGTATAACTATGTGAGATTAGATTTCGACACCGTCTGGCCGAAACAAGTCATACGTCAAAGGTTATACAGTATATATTGCTATCAATAACTTTATATATATATATATATATAAATATATATATATATATATATATATATATATATAAATATATATATATATATATATATATATATATAATGTATAATATTTTCTAATATAAAACTTAGTATAATTAAGATAACGATTATAATAATTATTTATTAATAATAATAAAAAATAAGTATTCTAAAGGCACATTAATCACGTTCATGCTTCAAACAAAAAGAACTCATAGTTCTAGGCGATTAAATTCGGGTTAACTTAATCTATACACATATTATATATAATATAACTTACATAAAGCTTTTCTACTATCACAACAATATCAAGTGGCATAAGGTCATTAAACTTCTTCAACAATAATTTGCAAACATAGGGCCTCAATATAAGGGGGATTTAGAGGCCCTATATTTGCAAATTAAAAGCCCCCAATTTTTTTATTTTGTCTACTTAAATCTCTAACATAAATAGTTCATTTTTTTTACTATATTATTTTTTATCGGCTCAACATATTGCTATACAACTTTTGAACATTTATAGTTGCAAAATTTAATTAATTATTTCTAAGATTATCAATCTTTCTTTTCGACCAAATTAATAGTTAAAATATTTTAAATTTCATACGAAATAAGAACTAGTCCGTGTCGATATATCGTGGGAATTATTTTTTAATTTAAATGTAATATTAAATAATGTTTATTACGCACACAGATCAAGTTTCTTTGAGTTACTGAGTCAATAATATGAGTCAACTAATTAAAGATAATACTTTCAAGAATTATCAACTTTAACCATCATGGTCATGAGCCATTTTTCACTCAAAGAAACCATTCTCTCGCTAATATATTACATTCAAATGCAATCAAAGTCTTGTCCTGACAGGGAAAGTACTTCTTTCATACGAATCAAATAGTCTACTCCCATTAGTTAACAATACATCCGGCTGTTTATCTTCGACAACCGTTTCATCAGTTTTGTCAGAAGATTCCTTTTCCTCTGACACCTTATCTTGTACCTGAGTTGTAAATACACGCTTACGACCAGGCAACTTTCGACTGATTTTCGCCACTAATGGGTGCAAAAGTGCCTCGTCAAATGCGTCCTTTTCAGTACCAGTTATAAGGCCGATGATTACTCCAACTATAACGCATGACACTGTTCCAATCACTGCGTACCACATGTACGAGACTGAATACATCTTCATTAATGCTGTGAATCTGTAATAATAAGTAAGTAATAATATAAATACAAGAATAGGATTTTTAGAATGTCTTAAATTGTCTCATGAACCTTATTTGAATTTTATGTGTGTTGATTCGTTGGACCTACAAGCATGCGCGCTTGTTTTTGTGCTCGTTCATTTTAGTATAGTTTGTAGTAACTTACATAACAGATTCTTGCGGCTTATAAGGTATGTGTGTGCTGTCTAATACTTGAAGAACTGGAGCGAGCTGTGCTAATGTTTGATTCACAGCTACTGGAAGAGCCTTCGGACTTAAGATGCTTAGAGTTGCATTGGGACAATTCTAAGAAACAAAATTTCAAGAATGAGTACACGAAAGCAAATCTCTATTATATAGTTTACTGTTTTTGTCTCTTAGTTAAAAATAAAAAACGAATTCTCGTCGAATTACAGAGGGCACTGCCATTGATTGTCATTAGATTTGCAAAGGCAATTGACTGATTGACTTAACTCGATTAAAAGGCAAATTTGTAGCACTAAGACTCATAAAAAATAATGGCGATAAAAATAAAAATTAAAAAAGTATAACTAATTCATCTTCTCGATATAATAAGAAATTGATTAAGGACAAACAAGCTTACCTCAATAGATAAAGGCAGCATGGCCACACTGTCGTTAACATACAGCAGTCTGCCCGTCGCCATCCACGCCGTAATGAAGTGTGACGTCAGCATCCCGCACAGCGCGCCCTTGCCGTTGGCCATCGGGAATATGGCGGCTAGCAGGAACACCCCCAGCAAAGCGCCAGAAGTGGCGGAGGTCACTAGCAGTGAACCCTCTATAACTCCTCCCACCATTCCCACGCAGAGGGAGAGGCACATTATTGTTATCGCTGTAAAAATATAAATTAACCAATATCATTTATATAATCAGCTGTAATTAATCAATTTAGGCCAGTTATTTTAAAATTAAAGAATACTAACAATCCCTTTTTTAAAGTTTTAAATAGTTTTTAAGGGAGTTCCTCCACTTACAGTAAATAATTCCAATAATTTTAATGATGGTTAACTGTTGCTTGTCGTTGATTCCTTTGAACGCCGGCGCCTGTGACACGAAGTCTTCCCATGTGACGGTAGATAAAGAATTCACATTTGATACCAGGAAACTGAAAAAAAAATATAGATTTAGAAACAAATGTAAAAAAATAAAAATGACTCAAAAAAAATTGAGGGCTTCAATTTCACTGTTCATAATTTTTACAATAGCAAGAGTAAACTCATCGATACTGACCGTAGAACATGATCATGAAATGTGAGATACTCATATGCGATATAAATTAATAATTATAACATTTAAATAATACATACATTTGCTGCTAGTGATTTTCGGTAATTTATCAAAAATAAAAAATGTACTTCATTCATAATCGAACCCTAGTATCTTAGCAAATTTGACAGTAGGCTCAGTAGGCTCGAGCCTAGGGCGGCAAGTGTAGGGAACTTTTTTTTTAAATTACGTTCGTAATGAGAATTTTAAAATGTCTATAAGATTGATTCACTTCATACATAATTCTAAAGATAATTCACGGATTGTTCTTACTAGATATATTATTTTTTGTGAAATTTCAGCTAAATGGTTAAAAAAATACCATAACCGAGGTACTCATATTCTCATAATAATTATGAAAATATGTAAGTCCACCACTTACGTTATCTATTGATGATTGTTTTATTCGTATTTTCATATTCATTTGATTCTTATATAAATTATTATTAACTAACCTTAAAGCTCCATTAAATAGACTGCCCAAGAACAATCCAAGCATTCCAGGCAGAAATGAGAACTGATCTTGAACGTAAAACGCCAACACTTCATCCGGGGCGACAATCGTTCCAGACATCAAAGGATCACAGTATTTGTACACAGCATAGAGAGCCATTCCAACGACCCAGGATAAGCTGAATAAGACAAAGACAGCTGGGATGTTCGCAAGCAAGGTTCTCTTCACTCTGCTTTCGCTGGACATGGAACAGTAGCGCTGAACGAACGTCTGTTGGCAGCCATAAATTGATACTGACATGAACAGCTGGCCGACTAACGCTGACATCGTGTCCACTCTAACTGTTGGGTCCCATGTAAAGCTGGAAAGATGAGCTCTTTTATATTACCATATTCAAAGAATTTAATATTTCTCCTCTAGGCTCCTTAATTATTCTGATTTTGGCACTAGGCCAAATAATTCGGTCAAACACTACTGATTTTTTATATTCCAGCTTGGAAAGGAAAATATCGTCAAAAAACCGCTATATGTCAAATGAAATACTGTCACACGTACCGATATACCATTGTGGAGGCAACATGATGGAATAAGCAAATTTCTTTAGATGCGAGGAGACCTTTACAAGATAAAATCCAAACAAAATATACGTCATTTAGGTTTTATATTTCTTATATTTTAGATAGTAATTTTAAAAACTTATTATATTATAAATCTAACCGAGAGAATGTGAATTCTGACAAGAATAAATTACAAGAAACACAATGTACAGTTACCACCAATTAAGTGCTTAATCTTCTCTAGAAGACTTTGCCCAGCTGTGGTATATTTACTGGCTGTTACTATATTGCACGCTTAGTGATACCATTATTATCTACTCTTGTGAATGTTATTCAAGAGCGTGCCTAAAGAAATATTATTTTATTTATAAGCTAATAGAGATTCCTTAACAAGTAATACATATGTAAATAACATCTAATACAATGTCAGTCTCTCATTATAATATTGTTTAGATTGTTAGTATATATTCCACTTGTAAATATAGCTCATAAACAATTACAGTGTTTTCTCAAGTCGACTTTTATAAAACAACAAAACAATATCAATAATATGAACGACTACTTGTTTGACGAATCAAATCAAATGAACATATACCTTATTCAAGTTGTCTTGCGAGCGCTTTTGAATCATTTAAAAAGATTAAATTAATAGCTACCGTCGTTTTGGAATGTAGTTTCTACTGAAAAGAACCGTCAAGAAAATCAGTAGTTACTGTTTGTTTATATACAAATGAATTATTATTTATCCTGCACGGAAATCAACTACTACTCAGTCCACATTGACACAAATTCAAAATATTATTGATTTTTTACAAAACGAATTCTTGCATTCAGTAAACATTTGATTTTTATTTTAGACCCAAAGACTTACTTAAAGAATTTCAATCGGTTCCCTTCAACGTTATCACTGAAGACCTGTTGTGGTCCACCGGCTGTCACCGTTGCCTGGATTATGAACGCAGCGCTCACCATCACCATAGCAAGGGTTTGGATCACGTCAGCTCTGGAAGCAAATATTAAATAATAAATATTATTAAATATATAAGGAAAAAATGAAAAAAGTATATACTTATTTCTAGTTTTGTTTTTTTAATGCGCAGCCAATTATTTTACTCATGATGTCTTTTCATCTGAAATATAATCGATTTTCTAACATCCCAAAAGTACATTAATAAACGTCATTGGTTCGTCATAATGATCTGATAATAAGGAAGAAAAGCCAAGAAAGCTATAGAATAATCAATTTTTCAATTTATTTAACCTTTTTATTTTAGGAAACAACTCCGTCACCCAATTTTGAGTGAGATATAAGAAGTATAATAATTAAGCCACTCATTGCGCAGCTAAATATGGAATTTAAGATATAGTATCAGTAATTATATTGGCACTTAATTACAAAGCCCCTTACAAACGAATTTTTTTAAACAAACTCTTTAACTGGCTCTAGAATTACCAAAAACTTTATAAGTACTCAAAACCTATGTCTTTGTCCAACTAACCTGATAGCAGCTGCCAAGCCGCCAAGCAGATTGAAAACGATCGCTACAACTGTTAGCGCAGCAGCTGATGCCCAATGAGGCAGAGCCAGTACAGCATGCAGAGCCACAGTGGGAGTATACACCGTTACTGCCAAATTCAGAGTCTGGCGGAGAAGGAAAGTAGCCGCCGCCATTCGTCGCACCCAAATCGAACCGAATCTCATCTAAAAAATGATAAGCATATTTTGTTTAAAAAAAAAACAAACAAATAGGATAGAAATAAGCAAATTGACCGTCTTATCTCTTAGCGATTACTTAAATTCTGAAATTAACGTGGCCAGCTATTTTTAATTACACATTCTTAATTGCTGTTTCACACGTGCCAATTTCCAAAGATAACGCGAAAAAATAACACAGAAACTACCTTATCAAAGTTTAAGCTTTAATCGTAGATGAAATTATTTTGTCACGTTTTCATTCGTGTGGACCGAATCATTGACCTGCATCAAAATTCCAATAATGAAACGATATGCTTAATTAATAAACAAACGGATTAGCAATAAATTTAATTAGGTAGGTACTTGTGGTTTTGATTTCGACTACACAAAAGTATATATTTGATCACAGAGACTATTTTAGCATAAGTAGTTTCGGATACAACTGGCGAAAAAATTGAGCTGAGGTTTAAATCTTAATTTAACCTCAATATTGTTAGCAAAAACAAAGATAGAAATTTGAAAGTGAGCTCACCTGAAGATACTCATATACTGAGTTCGTGCTAAGCCGATAATATACCGGTATAAAGATCCAGCAGACCAATGGGAAGGCCAGCATCATTCCATACAACGTCTCCCACATCGCTGATCCAAAATACACCATTTCTGACGGGAATCCTGGAAAGAAATACAAAATTCTGTTTTGAATATACAGATCAAAAATTACTTAAACATAATACAACAATAAAAAATATAATAATTGATAACAATTAGTCCAAGCATGTTAATATTTACTGGGTGGTAGGGCTTTGCGCTAGCCCTGGGGAGGTACCACCTACTCATCAGATATTCTATCGCTAAGCAACAATACTTATGTTACAATAGTACTGTTACGTTCCGGTTTGAATAATGAGTGAGCCAGTGTAACTTCGTTCCCAAGATTGGTGGCACATTGGGGATGTAAGGAATGGTTAATATTTCTTATATCTCCAATGTCTATGGGCAGTGGAGACCACTTAACATGAGGTGGCCCAATAGACCGTCCACATAAACATTTTAAAAAAAATGGAACAACGAGTTAACATTGTAAATGCGATAGATCATGTCTAAATTTTTAGTCTTGCACACCGTCTCCTCGATATTTTACCAAAATAACAGTAAGTAACCCCTTGCTAAGCAATTGTAGTTATGATATGACTCAAATCGTATTTACATTTGTTTAAAAATCTTAAGTATAGTAATTAGTACAACTTGAGTAGTATTTTTTATAGTTTTGTTAGAGTACATTGAAAATTCCTCGAAATCAGGAAATATGTTATGCATTCTGCAAATTCTTCACTCGGATAAAATATACCATTTTTTCACGTTTTTTTTTGCATTTGTTTATATCGGAAATGAAAATTAGTTGGTAAAATATAATTATGATGATAATGATTATTCGTTAACGACAACAGCTATTTTTTTTTTATAGTGTAGTGTAGTTGACGAGCATGTGGGCCACCTGATGGTAAGTGGTCACCAACGCCCATAGACAGTGGTTTGTATATTTCTTAAAAAAAAAACAACATCACCACTGCGCCCCCAACCTTGGGAACTAAGATGTTATGTCCCTTGTGCCTGTAATTACACTGGCTCACTCACCCTTTAAACCGGAACACAACAACACAAAGTACTGCTGTTTTGCGGTTGAATATCTGATGAGTGGGTGGTACTTACCCAGACGAGCTTGCACAAAGCTTTACCACCGAGTAAGCCACCAGCTATGGCGGCAATTCCCAAAATAAGCTAACCAACTGTGCCTGATAAAGGGGACTGCCCACTTCTGGCCCGAAATGCACAACAAATTACTTTAATTTAAAAAAACCATAGCATTTTTTTCGTCTTTACAGATACATTCATTTGGCGTATAAAGTTTGCAATATTTTTCATTAAAAAAAGAGTAATGAAAAAAATGAAAAAAGGAAATCATTGAGTTTTGTTGCCAATTAGGAACTTCAATTAAAAATCGGCAAGAAAAAAAATCGATAAGTAGTTGTAACGGTTGTATTTGATATTCGTTACATTTTTTATCACTTTTTTCCTCATTGATTTTATTTCTCCAATGATTTCGTGTAATAAATCATGTAATCATCATCAATAATAAACGATTTAAGAAAGATTTACGAAAGAAAATAAAATTATATTTTAAACTCTATATCTTAGTTTCTTATAGCATAAAAAACACACTTGAAGTAAAAAAAAAAAAAAAGAAAGATCATATGGATTTTAAGTCCCAGAGACTATTACTTTCTAACTCGAATATGCTCAATTATTCATATCATATGAATCGAATCGCATATTAAATTATTTAATTAAACGTAGCAACACCGAATTATATGATAGACTCATAATTTGAAATATCGCAACGATCTTACGCTTGTATTTTCGTCATTGTGTTTGCTTTCTCGCGAATGATTTAATTTACGAAAAATCTTTAATATATGATACTAATGATGAATAATAATTGTAATTCTTACACAAATGACACAAATGAATTGATTATAAAAAGCTAATCGCCCGTTTGTTTTAAAAATCAATGTGTTTTATCACAAAAACCCCAACTTTTATATAAACCTTCTCCTTAATAGTTAAATTATTTACATCGCCTATGATCATTTCCAATTACTATTAATTGTGTGCACATGAGGCCAAAATGTCTATGGACAGTGGGCCCCCCCTTTAAGTGCACAAGTGTACTCTATATTCCCTTCCTCTCATAATCCGATGGGATGGTAAATTCAATACGATCGAGAGTTCAGGTGCTGAACCATTACGTGCTTTCCGAAGCACGGAAGTGTAAAAAAACCCGCTGAGTTTCTTTCGCCGGTACTTCTCAGGGCTGGGTGTTGCTTTACCGAACCGGTGGTAGTTTGTAATTTGACTATCAATAAGTAAGTGTGATGTCTCCATGTTGAATAAAGTATTTTGATTTTGACTTGATTTTGTCAACTTCGAGATTCAATAAATCAATAACTCAATAAATGTTATTCTTGTTTTCTGCAAATAACAAAACAAGTATCTAAAGACGATAACGATAAGTATCAAAAGAGCCTACATTGAAACATCATTAAGTTTATTTGCAAAAAATATTTTAAAATTATTCGCCGTTATTATTTACAAGAGGAATAATTACTTCATCAACCTTGGACCTCGGAGTGCATCTTAGTGATGGATCATTATGCGAATTTTATTTAAATACTAAGGTTTATGTGTAAAACCTTACGAAACCCTGAGTTCTTTAACATCTGTAACGCTGTTTAGTATTTTTTTGTTGTTAGCAAACGAAAATTAACTATTCATGTTCCGTAAATAAATATTATTTAGTTTCATTAAATATATCTGCGAGGGTGAAATTACATTAATACCTGAAATTATATGATACAACATAACCGTTATCATATTTGCCATACTTCGAGTAAACGGGAAAAAGTTGTGGCGTACTGTACATTATTGATCGAAGGCCGTACTTGAAAATAAGCCATAAAATCTTACAATCTTGAAAATATATTGCACACATTCGCCACCTCCCACAGGTATGGCATTATTAGACTTCTATTTATGACCATACAAAGAACTGGTAAAAAAAAAATATAAGGTGGTACATTTATTCAAAATTTATAAGGTAGTAAATTTATCTGACACGTTCAATTAACGCCCACGCGATTGGGCTACCGGACCATCTCTTTCCTTTTCGACAATACGTAATTAGACCCCTGAAGAGTAGCCGTACTGGTACAAATGACCTGGAATTGTGTGTCACCATCTCCCGGTCTAATTTTATTGCTATTCATTCGTAATGCTAGATCTAATTTGTCGTATAAATCAATAACATTGAATATATTTTAAGTCACCAATTATTATATCACTATATACCTTGTTTGCCATGTACCGGTTGAATAAGTGAGCCTGTAAAATCACCAGGGACAATAAATATTATCAGTTTATTATCTTGATTGGTGATGCATTGAATTGTTAGCAGCGGATTTTTTTACGTCTTATATTTCTTTTTTTAATTCAAATAAATATCGTTAACGTTTTTTCATCCTTCGCCAGATAAATAAAAAAAACATCAGTCGGTGTGCCGTCCAAAAATACAATAACAATTAAGCAGCGTCATCATATTCGTTAAATATCATAATTAATTCAAACAGTACAAACAGGATCGCATTGATCGGGCTTCGTTTCGTCATGTCTGAGCACGTGCGACGTATAAAACAAAACACACGTGTTTATAAAAATAAGAAATACAACACCGGCTTGTTACTTTGTAATACGATATTGAGACACCTATTTCTATGCACGTGAATAAAAATTCTGAAACCGCAGCAAGTTCATGTGAAGATAAATGTTTCGTCATTATTGTTGTTGTATTTAATATAACATTTCCAATTCCAGGTATATTAAAGAAGCGCTGACTATGAACTCGTACTTTTCGCTCATAAACAACATTGTAATCGTAATGGTATTATAAAAGCGCTGAAGCGGCTAGAATGCATAATGTTGCGGCAGCTTCGCAAGTATCATTAAGTTTTCAAGTAAAAGTAACGACCTGGACTGAGCCATTCTTTCTCTTTTTGAGAACAAGTTCTGGATCCCATACTACCACTCTGCTCTTAGGGTTAGTACACGTAGAAGATTTTCATCCGACTCGCAGGTTTCCTCACGATGTGAATTGAGCACATGGATTAAAATGTTTGCACATAGATTCAATGTACTGAATTTATCTCGTGCTCAGCGGAAAACATCTATAATAAAACTTCACCATACCTTCGCACTAAATAGGAGAGTATTTCTTTGCCTAACAATGGGTTATTTACTGGTTTTTATTTTACAGTTAATTTAGTGGTAAAATTTACTAAAACTGATTAAGATATTAATAAAAATCGAATAATTATGGTTACGCTGCCCTTAAGCATATTTCCTTTATCCAATTTAAAAAATATATAAGAACGAAAATTGATGTCTTTGACGCAAATATGAAATTCATGATCTCACAGTGCATTAATGTAATCCTTATGTAAGCGTGAAATTAGTATATAATTATATACATAAATCGGTTGATATTATCGCGTCGTGATATACACTTAGTGCGTCTATTGGATTTCAAAAGAATGGCTGCAGTTTGTATTTAGAAATCATAATAAGGTTTCAATAGCTATGCTAAAGGCGTTTGATCATGACCTACGTTAAGCCGATGGAGATGGTGTAGCAGATATAACGAGCGGGTTGTAAGCGAATATCAAAGGTTCCAATCCGGACGAGCACAGATTTTTTTTCAGTTTATAATTAATCTCATGCTCGATTAAAAAAAACATCATAACAACCATCATCAAACAAGAACAGAGCTTAAAGAAATGATTTGTGTATCGACTAACACGCAGTGAAGTAGAATGGGGTACTATGTCCAATTGTGAGTGATTTAAGGTTTAAGTAATAAACTTTAGTTAGTGATTTTAGTTATCTAGTATTGATTGATATTTAATTTCGAAAATACAATAGTTACTAGTTTTCTCAAATTAAATACATAATCAATATACAATATACATATATGTGTATATGTCAATATGATGAACCTGTGTGTAGCGCGTGATCACGTGTCTAAATAGCACAAATTATGACAAAATTTTCAAGAAATCGTTTCAACATTTACTATTATTTACTTTGTTACTAATTATGCAGCAAAATAACCGGTAAATATTATATAAACGCTTATTAATTATATTATTTCAAATGAATCATAAGAAGAAAACATTAATCATCACATTTTGTTTGTTTATTCATGCATTACTAAACCGATTATAGTGGAACTTCCATATTGTATTTGGTTCTGGTTTCGAAACGGACATAGGCCATATTGTATGTCTGTAATATTTAAATTTATGGTTATTGTCAATCGAATTTAAATTTCCGAACGTTTGCCGATCGCTGCCAACGTTGTTAAAGTAAACGACAAATATGGAGATATCTACTTAAATATTGAGAGAATAATAATATATTTTGTAATACCTATTATTACAGTAATTTTCACTTTAAATAATCAATAGCTCGTATTAGATTTGTCAATAGATGGCGCTTGTTGTATTTTAAATCGCGCTAACGAAATGTCATCATAAAATATTTACATATCATTGAAACGATTGTTTCAATTTTTAGTACTGGCAATATAGTGCATCCACACCTGCTAGGACCTTATTTTGAAAGCTTCTAAGAAAAATAAAACTCACTAGGTACAATTGCTGGCTGCGACTCCTACCTGGTGGGACAGTGTACTGGTGTAGTTTAGTGTATTCGCTTACTTGCGCTAAAACTTACGACACTACAACATATCGTACTACGCGGATTTCGGAGTCATCAAACCCATGGAGGGCCTTTTCTTTTATTTCGCTGGAATAACGCATTTACGCGTTTCCCCCACATAAAGTGGGGGGTATGTGGCACTTGCCGGTGCTGAAGGCGCCGGAATACCCACTAAAAAACCAGCGTATCTTCATCGCCTCTTCAGGGGAACGCCATGGGATCGCTTGTGCATACTACCGCAACGCCCCGACGGATGGCCCGATTATGCGGGCCTCCTTTCTTTGTTGGTTTCCCGGAATACAGAGAACCCAACTAGCCCCAGCGACGCCTACGGCGGGGCGAGAAGGTGCGCCGACGCCGCCTTCCCGTTCTTCTTTGGCGGATCGGGCACACTCTCGCAGAAGGAGACCATCGCCATACAACATCTGTCGCTGTCGAGTATGGCGTTGATCAAGCTCGACAAGGAGAGATCTCCACCGACTGTCGCCGCCAGGGAATGCCTTTGGGGTCCCCACGCAGCACACTACGTCAGGGTGTGGTTCGCCTTGTCCAGTGGCACACCACACTCGTGGCAGGTGGGTAATATCTACCGCCTCGCTATCCCATGAAGGTACTTACCGAAGCAGCCATGTCCGGTAAGCACCTGCGTCAGCCTAAACATGAGTGTGCCGCTTTTTCTTGTTACCCAGCGATTCAAGTGGGGCCGGATCACTTCCACTGTCGCCAGGCTTGCTGATGGAGACCCCTCCTATCTGCTAATCTGGGCTTGTTGGGCTAGAGTCCTGATTCGCCCCACCTCCGCTGATCCTGGGTGGTCGCCATTCCCCTTCGCTTCCACCCGGAAACGGTACACTTCCACGAGCACCTCGGCCTCGAGTGGATCGCTCGCAAGAACTGTCGCTGCTGTCAACGGCGGAGGCGGTAGGGGCGGCCCAAGGCGGCAACAGCATTGATGAGCTTCGGACCCAGTTGGACAAAGTGCTGCCCGAAGCTTCATCGTCAGTCCAAAATACTTACTTTATCACGATTTTGAAACGTCATGAAAATGTGTTTATTTTATCGATTACTTTCATTCATTTTTTGTTTGTGCTGATTACACTGATTATATGTACCGACGGAATAAGGTGTCATGTTCCTATTTCTTATCAATAAATCTTTTTTTTAAGCTTTATTATTTATTATTTTAATATAAAATACACATATTTGCGATAGATATTATTATATCTATCCATCGCATAACATAAGAATTGAAACTTTCTATGAAATAACAAATTTGTGTCTTACTCGTGTCTTCAATAGTTTATAAAATGATATGCGGTATGCATTTCATTTTCATTTTAAAAAAAAAAGACAAAATATTCCTGGGCCCAATTTTACCCGCACAGTGTCAGATCGGATAGCTGCTTAGGTATTCAATTAAAACTATACAATGATCAATGGAATACGCCTCATACAATAGAATATATTATTGTTTTGTTGCAATTGCATAGGTATTTGTTACAGGAATATATTGTTTAGAACTTCGTCGCTAAGCCTTTGTATAGGCCAACCTTGATCAGTGTCACCAACACTACAGCCATTCTACCGTTAAATATCAAAAATTTGTAATATGATCCAATTTGAGGCGTCAGCGTAATTAAAGCCAACAGACTAACTATTTATCCATGGTTAAATTCAATCGTTAGCATTGCTAATTAATATATGATTTGTACTGTTCGTATTCTATTTTTTATGCTTGGAATCTCGCTCATCTATTGTTTACCGAAGATATAGGTTAGCATATCTCGGTTGAAATGGGCTTGACACTCGGCCAGAAGGGAAGAACGTAAGGTGGATCGAAGTCGATACAAAGTGCTGGTCTAAAGAAGCGAGGCTAGTGGACAGACTACCGGCCCGATGATCCATTAAATGATTACAAAAAGGTTCTCAATTGCTGCGCTTAGCAGAACGTAAGAATTGGCACACCAGTTTGAAGGCCAACGTCTAGCTTAGCTATAGCCCAAGTCTAGCAGTGGATTAATGTGGAAAAGATAACTTTTCAAATAAAAATGTACACTTGTATTTAGCCACGAGGGTAAACTCAGTGATAACATTCTGTACAAATGTGTGCGCAAGCACTGGTGCATTGTCATAGTACGATAAGACAGCAATCTGACACAACGAGAGAGAGGGAGAGAGATAGAGATAGAGAGAGAAATAGAGAGAGAGATCAAGTGCAAGACGAAGGGGTTTACTTCATTTCCGAGGCTATATACCTTGCCTGCCTTGAACTGGCAGCCATATAAAGTAGGCAATAAATAAGACAGTCAAAATAAATAATCCACCTCACAATTCAATTGTATACTCAGGGCAGAGAATATTCAATACTGAGTAAACAATTGACGATGAGTACCTCTGTCGTCCAATTAAGTATAAAAAGCAAAATTATTATGATTAACCATTGCTATTTAGAGCTTGCTATAATTATATTTATGTTATCATCTCCTTGCGGTTTCATCAGCGCCTAACGTTACTGGTCCGACTCCGTGGGTCGCAGGATGATTTTATAAAATAACATATTTATATAAAATCACGCTACGTCATTATTATTTTTAAAGTCTATATCTCCTATCTGCTGCAAAAATATTTTTTTCATATCGGTCTGATAGATATTTATATGCTTATTATAATATTAAAAAACTTTACAGCTTTAGAATAGTAGCTTACATATTCTTTCGGTCGGCTATATTAGATATAAATTGACATCATAATTAATAACATAAAACATACTGAAATTGTGGTTTCTGAACAGAAAGCATAGCCTTTGCCTATAACATAATGGTTGACTATTATATTACTCAAGGGTTGAGATAGAGCACAACCTGTTGACTAACCGTGGTGGTTTTAGTCGGTAAAAGTCCGACATAACTCTCTATTAACATGGTAGAGGGTATCCATCAGGATTTACCCACGTATAAAAAAATAAAAAGAAGAGCTCAATCTGTTAATCACACACAGCCCGGTAGCCATCCAGAATCTCGGTGACTTTAAAAACTTCGTCTATGTTAAAAAAAAAAAATGCCTCATACCGCACCAACAGATGACTGGGACATTTTAGTATTAAGCCTAGCTATTGACAAAAGATTGCTCTATATTCATTGTGAAAGCAAAATCATCTCTGACTGACTCTTAAAATCTGCCAAATACTTTTCTTACTTCTTCTTCTTTCTTATGAAATATATTTGTTATGAGCTAGCGAATAATGAAGTCATATATGATATTTAACGGTAAATTATTTAGAAATTAGCAACGCTTAATTTGTTATACGATTTGTTTTAACTCTCGTTATCAACCAAGCGTAACCAAGTAACCAAGCGTAATTTCTAGTGCTGTTCAATGTTCTCGAAAACATCACTCCAGTGTGATTCTGTGTTAACCACATCAATGCGCTGACAGTTGTCAACGTTTGACGTCACATCACTAACGACGACGGTGTCCAGTGATGACGTATGTAGACGACCTACACATACGTACGATTTAGTAAATTAGTGCATACAAGGTATTTTTTTAAATATAACACGGATTACGTATATACATATGTAAATACGAATACGTGTATGTTATTATAAACAAAATAAATCATTTACGTTTTATTAATAATTTAGGTCATTACTGTAGAAATTAACATTGCATGATTGTCTCGTTGGTCTAGTGGTTATATATAGGGTTTTCCATTAAGGGCGCTTGATCTTTGAAATGCAAAAAAAATACATGTAGGAGAGATATTTGCGAATTTTTTTTTTATTTGGAAGGTCTATGGACCCCATTATGTATGGAATATGACATCATTCAAATGACCGCCACGGCTTCGGTTGGTGGCGCGCACACGAAAGGTCCAATTTTCGATGACTCTGGCGCACAAATCGGGCTGTATTTGATCGATGGCGTGGCGTATGTTGACTTTGAGGGCATCGGTGGTTTGCGGCTTGTTGGCATAGACCTGCGACTTAAGAAAACCCCACAAGAAAAAGTCCAGCGGGGTCAAATCGCACGATCTCGGTGGCCAGTTCACGTCGCCTCCGCGCGAGATGACCATGTCCAGAAATTGCTCGTGCAGAACTTCCATCGTAGCGTGTGCTGTGTGGCACGTAGCGCCATCCTGTTGAAACCACATGTTGTCCAGATCCATATTATCGATTTCAGGCCAAAAGAAGTTGGTTATCATCGACCGGTATCGCTCACCATTGACGGTGACGGCCACACCATTATCGTTTTCGAAAAAATACGGACCAATCACGCCTCCGGCCCAAAATCCGCACCAAACAGTCACTTTCTGCGGGTGTATTGCCACTTGGTGAACCTCGTGTGGATTGGTCTCGTCCCAAATACGGCAATTTTGCTTGTTGACATAGCCATTCATCCAAAAATGCGCCTCGTCGCTGAAGATGATTTTTTTGCCAAAATCGGCGTCAACTTCCAACTGCTCTAATGCCCAGTCAGCGAACACACGGCGCTGTCTATGGTCATTAACCTTGAGCTCTTGGGTCAGCTGGATCTTGTACGGGTGGCTCAAGTCACAACGCAAAATTCGCCAAGTTGTCGTCTGCGAAAGGCCGAGTTCCTGTGCGCGACGCGGAATTGACTGCCGCGGGTTTTCGAGGACACTGTCGCGCACAGCGGCGATATTCTCGGCAGATCTCGCGTTACGTTGACGCACGGGAACCGGCTGATTGTTAACTGACCCGGTTGACTCGAATTTGTCCACCAATCGACGGATAGTCGACTCGGCAGGACGATCATCGCGACCGTAAAACGGGCGAAGTGCGCGGAACGTTGCTCGAACTGAAGACCCATTTTCATAAAACAATTTTATGATTTGCACGTGCTGCTCGACACTGTAACCTGCCATGGTGGTTTGGGAGGACGGAATGAATATAACACACTGCATTTGACAGCTGTCACTCAAACAACATGGCCGCAATCAGCTGTCAAAGTTCAAGCGTCCCTTTTGGAAAACCCCATATAAGGTCGCAATCGAGGTCCTGGGTGAAAACCTCAGGCCTGTAAAAATGTTGATTTTGTCTTTTAGAGGAATCTAAATTTCTTTTTAAAGGAATATTTTATAAGCCGAGATGGTCTAATGGTTAGAACGCGTGAATCTTTACCGCTGATCGTGGGTTCAAAGCTGAACAAGCATCACTGAATTTTCATGTACTTAATTTGTGTTTATACTTCATCTCGTGCTTAATAGTGAAGGAAAATATCGTAAGGAAACCTGCATTTGTCTAATTTCACTGAAATTCTGCTACATGTGTATTCCACCAACCCGCATTGGAGCAGCGTGGCGGAATAGGCTCCAAAACCTTCTCCTTAAAAAAGGCGAATAGGCTTAGCCCAACAGTGGGACATTCACGGGCCGTTACTGTTTAAAAGAATCCGAATGTTAGTGTTCCGAGTGTACATGCCTCGGAAAGCACATAAAGCCAATGATCCTGTACATGAACTTTTCCAGTCGGGATTGCCGTCCCGTCGGGTTACGAGAGTGCGGGAGTAAAATATGCATATATGTTTACACACACATTTGTGCACTATAACAGCAATTGCGCAGTTAGCCATCTCTCTTAATATTGACCGCCGTCCGGAGGACATCATAATCATCATACCGCATGATAAAATTTATCAACATTAGAAATTCGACTGATGTTCGCATTAGTTTCGCCTTACGAAGCTCCTACCGATAGTAGAATCGTTTAATTAAATAATAATTTAAGAGAGTAAGGCAATATTTACCAGAGTAGTTGTACCAAAATCTTCACAATGCAGTGAGTACAGCGTCTTGCTTACTTTATTTTATCTTTTCGCGTTATGTCAAAATACCTTAAACTTCAAGTGTAGTGGGAGTGTGATAATCAACAACTTACCTAAAAAAGATCGAACTCCCAATGTCCCTCTGGAGACGGAGAGGATCATGGACAAAGTTGATACCCCTCCTCCAGCAAATATATAAGCCCTCTTGGCATCACCACCCGCTGCTGCATCCTTCTTCCTCCTCCAGAGTGGTGCACATGACGTCGCACACACAAACAATCCAAACACGAGGCATTCCCACACTAACCAGCCGGTATTCATTTTGTAACTGAAACAAATAATTTACTTAATTATACTCTACTAACATTTATACCACTACTCACTATACATCTTAGATATATATATTAATAATAATAATAATATCCTGAGACATTTTTCACACACGGCCATGTGATCCCAAACTAAGCAGAGCTTGTACTATAGAAACCAGACAGCTGATATGCTACATATACTACTTTTCTTTTGTAAATACATACTTATATAGAAAATAGCACCCAGACTCAGGACAAACAGATATATTCATGCACACAAATGTTTGTCCTGGGTGGGAATCGAACCCACGACCTGCAACGCGAAAGGCAAGTATCTTACCAACCACGCCAACCGGCTACTCAGAAATATTTATAATAAGCAGGAATTGAGAACCACCTCCTTTTTGAAGTTGGTTAAAATTAAAGAGAAATTAGATGATATTTTTTAATAAAATACTTAATTTAAAAATATGAAAAGATATAATTGCGTTTAAGTCATTTCTTTCGACATTATAATTATAATGTTAAGTTTATATTATTTCTTTATTTAGTTATGTCTTGCGATCCTGAGAAAAGCTGTTATGTAAATGACAACAATGACATGTGTTCAGATATCAACAATGATACCATTGTTGTGTTTCATGAACACCATTACAAAGGTGAATTGTTTACACCTTTACACTGGAATATATCGGCGACATGAAATGTTTCAGCGAAATATTTAACGGCATTAACATATATGTGTAATTCATTAATTGATGATGAAGAGTTAAAAATTTAACCGTCTAAAAATATTTTATAATAATAAGTTTTATATTTATGGAGTAACAAACTGTTTGATGTTTAACAAACACTTAAAGTATTTTAATATAAATTTTGAAACGTTGTAATCTTAAGATTCGCTTAGTGCTTTCTATCGACTGTATCACGGCGTGTGTTCTGAGGAATTATTCTCCCTCATTCCTGCTTCCCCTTTCCTTCACAAGTCTACGCGTGCTGGCTCTCGATGTCACCGACTAACTGTGACATCAATTCCATCGCGCACGAAAAAAATTGGCAACTCTTTTTCTTGTCGCACCTCAATAAAATGGAGTTCTTTACCAGCGGACGATTTCCCTCCTCTTACGACCTGGGTTCCTTCAAACGAGGCATAAAGGGGCATCTTTCCGGGCCGCCAAGGCGGTAGCGGCTAGTGCAGATTTTTCCAGCCGTCGTCGCGTTTCGACTCTACTACCAAAATAATACAAAAAAAATGTGAAATTGGTCAGGAGGAAAATATATGGGATTTTTGTTTCAAATTGAAAATAGGATGGCAGACTGGAATTGGTCTTATTTCCAACCGAATAGTAAGTATAACTGTCGGCGCTGGATATATTATAATGATTTTAAATGTGGAATTTATTAGAATACAGATATTCGAATATAATTCGTAAAGAAATCAACGAAGCGAAACAGCATAAAGAAAATATAACTCGAAATGACGTCAGTTAAGACAATTGTGACAACGAATATAATAAAATAATATCTTTATTTTTCAGGCATCAAGGCCTATTCAATACATTCAAATCACACATTAATAATGTTACATAATATACATTAATAATTAGTATTAAAATAAGAATCACAATCACAAAAATAATAAATAAAATATATAAGAATTAAATAATTAATGACATAAATAAAAACAAAAAAAAACTAATGTTCCTATTTGTCGAACTAAGATCACAATCGTTATTAAAATTTTAAACACATTATGAATTTTCAAATTTCGAATATGTTCTCTCTAATGTTATTAAGATTGCCTCGTTGGTCTAGTGGTTAGATATAAGGCCGCAGACCCGGTGGTCCTGGGTTCAATTCCCAGGTCGGGCCAATAAAAAGTTATTGGGTTTTTGGGTCCAGAAAATTCTCAGTAGCAGCCCGGAGTCTGGAAGTTGGAAGTGTGTACACTCCCATGTCTCGGAAAGCACGTAAAGCCGTTGGTTCTGCGCCTGAACTCTTTCCGGTTGTGTCGGATTACCATCCCATCGAATTATGAGAGCTAGTGAATAGTGAGTGCACCTGTGTTTGCGCAGTTGGCTAATCTCTCTTGAGATTGGCCGCCGTGAGCGAAAACGGTCTGGAGGATATTATTATTAATGTTATTACCACTTTTTTATTATTAATAACAAGGATCGTTAAAGGTCGAACACCAAAAAACAGTTGACGTAAGAGTAAAAGGATTTACATAAATATATTCGTTACATTTGGTTACAAAACGTGTAACGGTTTATACATAAATATTTCTGGATGAAGTTATTATGTACAATTCACAATATAATATAATAATTGTAATTGCATACAATGCAACAATTTAACGGCGTGTAGACACGTTAAAACGAACGATTGTTACGAACAATTTAGAGCAATTTTAACTTTGAGTATACATCTTTGAGTATATTATTTGATGTCTCAAGACGTTATACGAAATAAGATAAGAATAAGAACATTTTTAACAAAAAAAGAATTAAATTTTTAATTTAAATTAAATTAAGTTATATGCTTCAGCTATTGTTAGATTTTTTTATTATTCCGTGTTAAAAACGGTAACAGGACACGCTCGTACGTAATATTGTCCGACCTTTGACCGATAAGTTATTATATTCCATAAAAAAAACACTGATTAATCTGTTTATGTTCCAGTTACAGTTCAATATATGGACCTATAATTAAATACATTTGCTTATAAGTAAGGAAAAAAATATACAATTAACGTCGTTTAGAGTTTTATTTAATTCTCTTTTCGTGTAAATATCGGAAGCGTATCCACTAAAGCCCAAAGCGTTTTAACTAAAGCCCAAATTAAGTTCAAATTGCTAAAGTTGATTATAAATACAATAAAAAAAATTATTAACATATTCATTTAAATAAACTCTTACAATCACAATTGAGGTAATTTTACAAGATCTCAGCGTTATGTATATATGTACATAAACATAAGTGAGTTATGTACAACTAAATAAAAGTAATTGCCCATTGTAAAGATAGAAAGCCTTCATCTCTCTTCATGGCTTAAACATGGATTATTTCAACAACCTTCTCCAATAAGGGTCAGTAGATACAGATTTAGTAGATTTATTTACTGGAACATAAGAATTTAACATTTACAAATGTGATTTTTTTCAGCTACATTAGCCATAGACTGTATCGCAGACGGACAGAATTAGAAAATCCGTGATTTATTCGTATATATGGATAAATAAACTTAATAATCAAGTCTTCATTAGGCTAATGCGTGCCGGCTTAAATTGATTCGTAGTTGATATTATCAATTGTTCTCAATATATGAAATGAGAAAGTAATAACCTTACATAACATCGCGTATATACATGCATACTAATAACGAAAAATCGATCTAGGGAACCATTAAAAGTGGAAGACGTCATCTTGACCTATAGATTTTGCAAGCGCTTGACTCGTCAACATCCGACAAACATTTGAAGTACGACTAACCACGGGTTAGTATAAAGTGATTACTCGCTCTTGTGCTTATTACACATGTGTTCAAACTTAATTTGACACATGAAAGTTTTCTCACGATTCTTTGCGCCTGTTCTTTGGGATGGCTGTTTTGTTTTTATTTTAGACTAGAAATGGGCCATGAATGTAAGAGACATAGACATTGTTACCCACCATCATATTATATATCCCTAACTTTTGATTGACACTGGCTCACTAACCACATTTACTTTACTTGGTGGGTGAGCTTTGTGCAAGCTCGATTGGGTAGGTACCACCCACTCATCAGATATTCTACCGCAAAACAGCAGTACTTGGTATTGTTGTGTTCTGATTTGAAGGGATTGATTGTAAGCGATGGTTAACATTTCTTACACTGCCAATGTCTAAGGGCGTTAGTGACCACTTACCATCAGGTGGCCCATATGCTACTCCAACCTACAAAGGATTTTCATCACAAATTGAATTCCACACTGGCGAAGCCGCGGGTTTTGTTAATATATAATACAAACACGCGATATCTAATATTACAAAAAACAGCCAAGACAGGTGTTATATTAAACGTTGGACATAGAGTCGTATCGTTTTATTTATCACATATTCAATTATGTACAATAGGATTATAAATATAAAGCAGAATGTCTCTTTTGTTTTTTTTTTAAATATATATATATATATATATTCATAACAGCACGTGGATCTTAATTAGTGTGACGTAATTATAATACTTTTATTCGTTTAAACGAATATATGTTATTTATCGTTATTTACATAATATAAAAAATACGGATTTTTCGTGAACTTAATTTGTGTTTATTCATAATTAGGAAATATGCGCTTTGTCATAACAATTGTCATAATTGTAGTCTTATTATCTTTACACTTATTATAATAAAAAAACAACATAAATACGGGAAAAACTTAAGCTGGTCACACTGAATGTGTAAGACACGAGGTAAAGTTAATTAGCGTTAAGACAGCTAATACGATGACTATAAAGGTGAGAGGTCACTTGGCACGATACTGATTGGTTTGTACAATTTATTGACAGTATATAATAAATACTATATTTATACAGATTTTTGGAGTAGTGTGGTGGAATAAGCTTCAAACCTTCCAAGGGAAGAGAACCGCTTACCCATTGGGACATACAAATACAGGATGCTACTTTTATTTTACTAACTACATTAATATATATTTTTTAAATTATTGATAACATTAATAATCCGTTTGTATAATTAACGTTATTTTGATATTGATTTAAAAAAATATATATTGGCCTGCGTAATAACTATATTTATATTATAAATTAATTCGATACACGTGACAGAAGTAAATTGCATTACATTGCGTCAGAAACGTTTCACTACGAACGTTACACACAAACATTGCATTAGAAGTGGGCCTTGAAATTTCATTGCTGTCAACCATTACTGTCAAAAAATGTCCCTTAAAAATAATAATGACACATTTCTAAAATAGCGTGTTTTCGACGATCATGTCTAGTCGGAAGGGCGCCTAGTTATGTACATCACCTGGCAGATATCCAACGGAGAATAGTTCCGTCACTGAACCAACACGTGATACACGAAACTAAATACAATAATAATATAAGGAGGTGAGGGTTGAACCAACTTTTTATGTATTTCAAAAACAGCTAACCCGATTTGGAAGATCTTTCAAGTCCACATAACACGTATGCATTTTTGTATAACTCTCTATTATATCTCTATGTTTGAGTGTAATATTTTGTTGTGCCTGCACGTTTTATTTGTGCAATTCATCATAGTGATTTGGATGACTCAGAATTTCTATTTAAGAACACAGGTGATACTGTCTATTTAACTTTGACGTACATTATCTGGAGAGGAAACCACGCGTTGGTACCAAGTATAGGTACGTCCTACAGCTGGTGGCAAGTATAGGTACGCGTTGGCAAGTATAGGTACGTCCTACAGCTAGGTGGAGTTACGATATACGCAAAGTGGATTGCAGCAAATGGTAATTGAGAGCCACCTGTTGGTAAGTCACCAACGCCCATAGATAATGGCGTTGTAAGAAATGTTAACCATCGCTTACATCGCAAATGCGCCACCAACCTTGATAACTAAGATGTTATGTCCCGTGTGCCTGTTATTACACTGGCTCACTCACCCTTTGAACCGGAACACAAAAATACAAAGTACTGCTGTTTTGCGGGAGATTATTTCATGAGTGGGTGATACCTACCCAGACGAGCTTGCACAAAGCTCTACCACCGAGTGGTCAGTGGCGTGCCATTGAAGAGGCATATGTACAGCAGTGGACGAAAAAGGGATGAATATGTACAATTTACCGTTTATCGGAAATTTCGGAAAAACCATGTTTACAAAACTGACATTTATTATTTAACTATAACGCGAGAGTCGATTTCGACAAAGTCGTTTTAGTTCAGAATTTTTTACTTGTGTTGCAGCTAATATTACTGACGTTCGCTCACTTCTCACCGTTCAGTTTAAGTACAACACAACTTACTTGATAGTAGAGCCTTGTGCAAGCTCATGTTAATCGTTTTGTTGTGTTCCGGTATGAAGGGTGAGTGAGCCAGTGTAATTACAGGCACAAGAGACATAACATCTTAATTCCTAAAGCTGGGGAACATTGACGATGTAAGCGATGGTTAACATCTCTTACCATGCCAATGTATATGGGCGTTGGTGATCACTTACCATCAGGTGGCCCATATGCTCGTCCGCCTACCTATACAATAAAAAAAGTTAAACATTTTTGTAAAACATTGTTATAAAATGGAATAAATCGTATTTAATTATCTACTATGTAACTTGATTATCGAAAAAGATTAACTAGTTTCTTGCTGGTGAAATCTACATTCTGATTCGGGGGTTTTATATTTAATTCAATTATTTTTATGTTATCCGGGAGGACAATGACTCTCCTCCACCTGACGGTAAGTGGTAGTAGAGACCAAACGCGACGACGGCTAGTACAGTCGGGAAGAATGATCTGTACTAGCCGCCACCACCTTG
Source organism: Nymphalis polychloros (assembly GCA_905220585.2). NCBI lineage: Eukaryota > Metazoa > Arthropoda > Insecta > Lepidoptera > Nymphalidae > Nymphalis > Nymphalis polychloros. Next base: position 968,827 of record HG992264.1, on the reverse strand, counting down.
CCGGTCCACAAGATGCCTGTTCACCCCTCGTTTGAAGGTGCCTTTGAAGAGGAGAGGAACACGTGTGCTGGTAAAGAATTCCATTTTCTAGAGGTGCGACAAAGAAAAGAGTTGCCAAATTTCTTCGTACGCGATGGATTTGATGGTTAGGCGGTGACATCGAGAGTCAGTACGCGTATACTTGTGAAGGAAAGGGGAAGCAGGAATGAGAGAGAATATTTTCTCGATTCTGCAAAATCACGATTAAAATCTGCTCCGGCTTCAATAAAGTATATTTTGACATTTGACATTGACATTGACACTCGGCCAATTTGCTGGCTGTTGTTATGTTTCGTTTCATGTGCCATTGGTTAACTTGTCAGAAAATAGGATTTCTTGATTATATGTCCATATATAACATCATCTGATTGAACAATATACACCGAAGTTGTATACATTTTCTTAATAATAAAGCAATTGGCAAGATTCCTAATATTTGTATTTAGGTCAACAAAGAATTTAGTCATATTTAAATCTTTTGTTTGAAAATTGGCAAGCGTATAAAACTGGTCGGAATTTTTCGATATCATTGAAAAGAATTGGCATAAAGACATACTTAAATGTAATTAATTTTATTGACTCTGGAATGTTCACGTGACACATACATTAAAGGAAATAAACTTCTAAGATAAATGTTAGGATTAGTACTGCTTTCTTTGATAGTGTTAAATGTCATGGTGACTTTGTGATAGCCCGATAGCACCCACTTATCACATCCGGTTGGAAGGATGAGTGAGCTACAAGAACAAGGGACATAATATCTTAGTTCCTAAGGTTGGTGAGGAATTTATGATGGAAGGAATGAGTAAGATTTATAACGGAGCCAATATCTATGGGTTACCCGTCTACCTTTCAATATAGAATATTAAAAATAATATCTAGTGCATTTGAGGGTATTCAATTATTTCGGCTTATATTTAACAAGCATTTTTCAAATGATAACACGCCGGTAATTTGTTTATTAAAAATGTGAACCTAGTAACGATATAATTCAATTGAATATACGACATACATACACACCGACACCATAATGTCTTATTATTAATCTTTAGCTTAATTAAGCCTTAAATAAAACATTAATAGGATGTTTGTACAATACAAGAATATAATAATGAAATGTTAATAATAAATAGCGTGAAGTTATTTCTTAATTTCCATATAGGACAAACAATTTTTTTGTTATATACACATACAGGTTGTAACAAAATTCGTGTCCGACCCGTGAAGTAGTTATTAGGTATCGTGTGTCGGTTCTATTTATATAATAATTGTTGAAATACTAAGCTACTTGAAAAATTACTTAAAAAAAGATATTGTGTTTAACGACACTGTTGGTGGTAAAAACGTGGACTACTGAGGTCATGACCTCGTGTCTTAGCTACCCGATAAGTAAGAGCTATCGAGCGCTATTCCCCGCACCTATGTTGCCAGGTAATTTTAGTCATTTAATTTAAAAAAAAATTGAGCGATAAATTTTTTGCTTAGTATTTTAAAAATTATTACATAAATAGAACCGACACACGATACCTAATAACCACTTCACGGGTCGGACACGAATTTTGTTACACCTGTATATATTTGATTGTGTAATTTATTTGAGATAATGATTAACTATTGATCGGATTTGACATGACATGACGATTCAAAACTTTGATTTGCTTCGAAAACGGTGCGATTTTAATGCAACGCATGCAATCGGCAGCTATTTTTCAATATTTTCATTATTTGCACAGGTCACTCACACAATCATTATGACAACTCGATTCAATGTTTATAAGGGTTCTGATTTTTCATCAAATGTACGAAAACTTCAATAAAAGAATTTATACGTAGCAAACTTGAAATTTATTTTGTACCAGAATAATACAAACATAATATTAACGATCGCCTAATTAAAATTATGTAGGGTTCAATTCAGATTACATATATCTTTGGATTGAAATGCTCAGTAGCTGTTCGGACTTTGTCTTGACTAATGTAGCGGCTGCTTTCTTTAAAGACACACGTCACTAGAACATTTTCTCTGCCATAACTATGTTTGGAAGAGATCGATCTTTAACGATGAGGTAAACAGGTTTGTAACATTATAATATATAATTTACAATAACAGCCTGTGAATGTCCCACTGCTGTGCTAAGATTTCTTCTCTTCTCTTATTATGCTTATTCCACCACGCTGCTCCAATGTGGATTGGTGGAATACACATGTGACAGGATTTCACTAAAATTTGACACATGCAAGTTTCCTCACGATGTTTTCCTTCACCGTCAAGCGCGAGATGAATTATAATCACAAATTAAGCACATTAAATTCAGTAGAGCTTGCCCGGGTTTGAACTCACGATCATCGGTCAAGATCCACGCGTTCTTACCACTGGGCCATCTTGGCTTATAATATACTATTTGTGTACTGTAATCATATATTGGTTTGCAATAATAACACACTTCATGTTAATATTACCTAATTTATCTAGGCATATAATAAATTCTGTACACAATTAAGTGCTTAATCATATTCGTCAATTACTATATATTTATACGAACAATATTATTGAATACAAATATAATGTTTATTCATGTCGTTCTATATTAATTATCTCTACTGTAATTAATTCAATTAATAATTTCTTTTTATTATCTATATAGTGGCATCGTCGTTCTAATAAGTTGGAAATGAAATTAATGAAACAATTAAATTATTTCTTTATTCATTTTTGATGTATCAGTGAGCCAGTGTAACAGATCATATTGATGGCGCATCTTACAGCGAAAAGTTTAAAGACGGTGACAAATTACCATCGGGCCTATTTATCCCGTCGCTTGAAACAAATACGTACATCATTTTATATATAAATAAAACATGGAATAGTAATTAAAATTGCTATTTAATTATATAGTATAACTAGCTGTGCCCAGCGGCTTCAGCCGCGTATAATTAATAAAAATATAATAAATTATTTTATTACTATAACAACACACGCGCACACACACACACACAAACACACACACGCACACACACTTGAGTTATAAGAAGACACACAGAGAGACAGACAGACAAAAATGAAAAAAATAGGATAATGTGAACCACTGCATCATAAAACGATTATTTATCACAAAATTAGGTGAAACAAAAATGTACAGACAGAACCAATAGATTTATATAGTAGTATAGATAAATAATAATAGAATTCTAAACTATACATTATAATTGTTCATAACAAACTGTATATATACATACATGAATGTGGGCGTTCATTAGGACAACATTAGTGACATTTTTGTTTTGAATTAAATAGTGTCCCACATTCTTGGTGGTAATTTTGCTGTGTATTGTTGTTTTGTTTATATTTCCAAGACGTGTGACGTGTGTGCATAGACGTAAGGCGTTAGAATTTCTTACAGCGCCAATGTCTAACATCGATGGTGATCACTTACAACAAAAGAACTTGCCCGCCTTAATTTAAAAAAAATAGCATATTAAGAGACATACCAGTTACAAAGATATCTATCTTTTGCGTCATCGCCATACGCATCTTACCTCCATAATACGTCAACATATGAGTCATATATATATAAATACATAATTATATAATAATATCAATTTTCAATTGATTCGAAGTTTCAACGCGTTACATTTAGTCTTTCATTCAACGACTTCGCAACATTTCACCTAACTTGATAAGATAATGAGGCACATGTCACGTTGTTCTTTTTTCTCAATACAATTATTCTAAATAAACATTAGTTTTAACATCACAAGCCTTATCAATACATTCTAAACATCATCGATTTTTTTCCGTTTATTATTTACGAAAAATGTAATGTATTTTAATGATAATTGCAACAAAATGACAGCGCAAACATTTATTAAAGACAATGACGTAAGGAAAAACTTATTGTATTCAAAGATCAATGAGCAACATAGGCGATGTTTGTAAAATACGATCCGTTTTCACGCACTTATTTTTTATTTCAAAGGAGCAACTTACAGTAAATGGCCATCCCTTACATTGTCAATGCGCCGCGAACCTTGGGAACTGAAATGTTACCTCCCTCGCGGAACACAACAATGCTTAGTGTTATTATTTGAATAGTATTGCTTTAGAAATTTGATGAGTACTCGCTCACCCCTTCTACCCAAAGCCCTACCACCAATAAAATATCACCATTGCTATCAATGTTATTTATCAATTAAAGTCCCACTGCTGTTCCAAAGCTATGAATGTATACGATCTTCTCTTAAGCAATACTCTCAAGGAAGTTCATATTGCACTACACCACTGCAATATGGGTAACAAACACCCATATTTGGCCAAGCGATCGCCCCTTCTAACGCTAATAAATCTAACCATATTCCACTCACATTTCTTATCAGCTTTTTTTATTTTTTTATTCTATAGTTAGGCGGACGAGCGTATGGACCACCTGATGGTAAGTGGTCACTAACGCCCATAGACAATGGCATTGTAAGAGATGTTAATCATCGCTTACATCGCCAATGCTCCACTAACCTTGGGAACTAAGCTTTTAAGTCCCTTGTGCCTGTAATTACACTGGCTCACCCTTCAAACCGGAACACAACAATACAAAGTACTGCTGTTTTGCGGTAGAATATCTGATGAGTGGGTGGTACGTACCCAGACGAGCTTGCACAAAGCTCTACCACCGAGTGAACTTAAATTACTACTTTATTTAGAAAAGCTAAAACTGAATCACGAATTGATTGACTACGGACATTCAGATACATATCTTCTATAATTTACTTTAAAACATTATTTAATAAAGTTAAAACATTATATTTGATGTCCTCCTGGTTAATTTCAATCACAACGCCCATTATCAATGACGACTAACCAACTGCACAGGAGATAAAATAGTGCAGTGTGTGCTGTGCTTTACATGAGTGCGCTCTATTCCCCAGTTCTTATAACCCGGCAATTCATAAATTCATTGACAGATTTCTTGACCAAAAAGCAAATAACTTTGATCGACCTGGGGCTTAGTCTTACCCTGGAACCTGCTAGACGATGCATTTAAATATTATCATCTACCAAGGCACCGGTAGCCGAGCCGAGCCGCCCATATACAAGTGTCGGAATAACTTTTGACACGTGTATATTATACACATAGCTGAAACATTACATTAATTTATTTACAACCAACGTGATGAATTTTAACCACAAATTAATTATATAAAATTCAATGGTCCGAATTTCAACACGCGACCCATATTAACGGTAAATCCACGGAGCTATTTCGACTGCATATTGCAGTAACAAAGATAAATTTTGTCTTCTAAAATTAGATCAGTACATGTCATCTTTAATAACAATTAATGTGAGCCTGTTTGTCGGTTTGTCAGATATATCGTTTGAAGGCCAGCGAGAAAGATGCACTCATTTATATATTATAACATCCACTTAGTGGTAGGCCTTTGTGCGGGCCCGCCTGGGTAGGTATCACCTACTCATCACATATTCTACCGCTAAAGAACAACACTTTGTATTGTTGTGTTCAGTTAGAAGGGGGAGAGAGACTCCGTAACTACAGGCAGAGGTGCTATTTTCTATCCTGGATAGAGTTAGTGAGGAGAAGGTTTGGAGCTTATTCCACCACGCTGCTCCAATGCTCCCCCAAGAGGAGAAGCGGCCTTAGCGCAGCAGTGGGACACAGGCTGTTATTTTACTATAGAGTGAGTAGGAGATGATGTATGATGTATAGAGCTCAAACGTAACTGCCTTAATAATAGGTACAACTGCAATCATTATAATTAATTTGACATAATATAGAATTTCCTCATAATCAATACAATATTTAAATAATATAGTTTAACTATTTCACTCTTATATAAAGATTTAAAAATATTAATAATTATAATATAATAATATCCTGGGACATTATTCACACAAAGCCATCTGATCCCAAACTAAGCAGAGCTTGTACTATGGAAAACTTTTCTTTTGTAAATAAATACTTATACAGATAATTACACCCAGACTCAGGACATACAGACATGTTCATGCACACAAATGTCATTCCTGGGTGGGAATCGAACCCACGACCTGCGGCGTGGAAGGCAAGTATCTTACCATCCATACCAACAGGCTAGTCAATTTAAGGCTATCTTAGTTATATTATATTAAAGTAACTAAAATAAAAACTTCAAAATGCAGGTAATTCTAACTATAAATTGCCATTCTATAGTAATCGTTTCGTTTAACCGTTTTCCTATTCTACTAACACAAAGATCTAGTTGCAGTTCAGTCGAAGTTGGATCGGAATCGAATGTGCCCAGGGGACAAATTCTACTAACAAATTGTCACTTTATCACAATCGAATCGAAGCGTGATCGTTTTTCAGAATAAATATATAATAGTCAATGTTGTATCGGAATTGAATCGGGATCGTATCGTAATAGTATAATTGTCCCCAATATTCGAGCTATAACAGTCAGGGCTATATGGACAACGGACTTACTTCGAATAATAACTTCATCAGTGACTTTCGAGAATGAATTTGAAAAAAGAATGAGAGCGAAAATATTAAGTTGAACATAGTAGGGGCAAATGACGAGTATTAGTTAATTTAATAACATATAAGTGAGTTTAACGTGACATATCTACGTATCTTTGCCAATAAAATCGATTTCAATAAAACCTCCATTTCGAGTAGGAAATAGTCACTTATCTACGAAGATTAGGCTTTACAAGCTTACTGAATGTCGGTTTGATGGTTTTTTTTAATTATATAGTTAACGAATGCACTAAACTGAACGCTTAAGTGTTTAATACTGTTCTTTACATTAAAACCATTAATATATATAATATATCTACATATATAATAAAATAGTTACTGTACAAAACATGAACGCGTGGACCAGTCGCAAGAATGATAGCAGCATTTCACATTGGAATTGCAATTCCGAGTCTCTGGGCGGAAAATGAACCAGTCCTGTCACCAGTTGAGGCAACGGGCTGTTATATATTTGATGAAAGTTTTTGCTCTTTTACTTCAAACATTTCGACTGCAAACGGAACAAACACTAATTGGAATAAGACCCGAATATTGTTCTTAAGTTTAATTAAATGAAATAAATCTTTGAAAATGTTTCACTCAAACATATAACGATTAAATTATAGAATTTAAAGATTAGCCTAGCGGCGGTTTCACATGCTTGTTAGGCGTAAAAATATCCTTTATGTCCTTGGGTTTCATGTAAGCTTCGTACCAAATGTTGTCAAAATCGAGGTTTAGTGGTGGAAGCGTAACAGGCAGACACAAGTCACTTACACATTTATAATATTAAATAAGACTATTGAAATATAATTTGATTGTAATGATTTAAGAAAAAATTAGTTGACTAATATTTTGTACCCGGTGGTGCCCAATTGTTACTACATCACATAATCAACCGCCAAACAGCAATACTCAGTATTTCTGTGATCCGGGTACGTGAACCAGTGTAACTAACTACCAGCACAAGGGACAATTACATCTTAGTTCCCAAGATTGGTGGCGCATTGACTATATAAGGAAAGATGTATTTCTTCCAGCAATACCTATGGGTAATGGTTACTATTTACTATCAGGTAGCCCATATCTTCCTGTTTTATAAAAAGTAGTAAAAGAAAGTCGTCCTGAAAAATGACGTGAACATTAATATTCAAGCAAGACCACTGTGGATAACACTATTGTTTGAAGAAACAAATATAAAACCCTTTTAATATTGCAGTATATGTCATATATTGCATTTATATATATCATGTTAATGAATTATTTTTGTAATTATTATATCGTGAGAGCTGAATTAATTTTATGCACGAATTAATATTAATATCTTATTTTCAAAATGAATAATTAAGAATTATTACGATCATAAATATAAATACAGAATATTTAATGAATGAAATATGATGAAACGGGCGGTCATAAAACCATTGGTTGGACCACGTGAAATTTAACTAATGATTGCTGGTTCTAAACCAGTCAAGCATTTATAAATCGACTTATGCTTGACGGAAGACATCGTGAGGAAATCTGCCTGTGTCGGATTAAGCTATGTTTTCAAAAGAGGAAGTTTCCCCAGCAGTGGGACTTTAATGTTATTTTTTTACTTTTAATCGTCTCATTGCTCAAGTATTTATCTCTATTTGAAGCGTATTCTATCACGCTGATCCAATGTATGTTTGATACACACGTGGCAGAATTTCATCCGACATAGCAGCACGTTATTCTTCATCGCTCACCATATTATTCTTCATCGCTGAGCATGAGATTAATTGTAAACACAAATTAAGCACATGAAAATTCAGTGGTAGATTTTCATCCATGATGCACGAGATGAATGATAAATACATTCAACATGGTATACAAGTAAATGTAAATTTAGTGAACTTGCCCGGGGTTGAATTCAAAGTCTTCGGTTGAAGTTCACTTGTTCGAACAACTGGGCCATAGTGAGACATTTACTTTTCACTCGTTAGATAAATTTTCTTACGAATGTTATATACATTACCTTTTATCTTTTTACTCTTTATCTTTTCTATCTATCTGTCAGGTAACTTTCAATTACAAAATTAGGTAATGTCATCATAATGTGTGTGATAATATGACGGTGTGTCCATTGGCTACCGTCTTATTACATTTTCACTGCCTCACTAATTTTATGATTTATCCGACTGTGGACCTAAATGTCGCAAGTTCAAATCCCAAAACGACGTGACGGTAAAAAAATATTTGTCTTTCTATCAATTAATTCTCAGTAGAAGACAAATTAGAACATTGGTATGTATGAATCATAAATTAAGTAGTGCAAGTTGAATTTGAACTCACATACTTCGGTTAAAATTTACATCTTCCAAGCACTAAGCCAGCTCGATTAATTTCTCTAAAAGTATATCTTAATAAGTTTTAGCTCGACGGGGATAATATCACAATTAATGACAATTACAATTGCTAAGAGATTTAATAATTGTGCTAAGCATGAATTTATAAATAATTTTTTGCTGCATTATTATGCAAATGAATGAGAACTATATCGTTCCATTTCGTTTCAACCAGTATTTTTCAAATTACAAGTTTTTATGTATGTATTTTTTCTTTACATACGAAAACATTATCGTCGATGTCTATGAGTATATAAAGATCTATTTATGTTTAATATACATATTTATATAAAACCTTAAGTATATTTTTGAACGTAAAAAACTGAAATGCTTTCAAGTAAAACAATACTTTTTTTATTATTAAAGCAACTTTACGACACAACATATAAATATTCTATAGAAACCGTTGTAGTACGTTTTATTGGAATAAAATAGATTTAAATGTATATAGCACCACTAAGTAAACGGATGATTTGTTTTCAATATACATACAATATAAACAACATAACTACGCTTACTGTTTTCCGCGATCCGTAAATAGATGAATTGGCTCAATTCCACGCGTTCAATAACGAATAGCACAACACGACGCGACCGCACGTCTTGACGCGCGGGGTGCGAATGACAATCAAACAGCGGCGAATCCGTTCTGATTTATATTTCATTCGATATTTGAAATTCGTTTAGTAAACAAAAACATGTATATCTCTACTAATTAGGCATTTTCCATTTCAGAACTAATTTCTAGAATGTTTTTTTTATTTTTATTTAAGGCAACAACCATTATTCGTAATTTTGTTATGACTATGTAATATGTATTTTGATTAAATTAAATACTTATTGATCTTATTATAATTATTATTTTTTCAAACGTTGAGCCAAATTACCTCTTGTGTTAGAACTTCATGTGCTTTATTTGTGTTTATAATTCATCCCGTACTCGAGTGTGAATAAAAACCCCGTGAGGAAACCTGCATATGTCGGATGAAAACTGCCACATACCTATCCTTCTACCTGTATTGAGTGGTGAAATAAACTCCAAGCCCAGCAATGGGACATTTACAGGTTATTACCATACTACTTTATAATCGTTATAAATATACACATATTTTCTTAATTCGTTCAAAATTTATATTTGTAAGGCGTATTCGTAGTGGACTGAACATGTATGCTTATTACTAGAGTAGGAAAGGCTACATTAATTAGGGCCGTTATGTTTGAGACATAGCAGCTATAAGACGACCCACACACACGCACACACACACAGACAAATAAACATAAAACGAATTAATTAAGGTCCTCCAGACCGATATCGGCCACGGCGGCCAATCTCAAGAGAGATTAGCCAACTGCGCAGGAGATATTATAGTGCACAAGTGCGTGCGCAAACACAGGTGCACTCTCTTTTCTTTAGCTCTCATAATCCGATGGGACGGCAATCCGACACGACCGGAAAGAGTTCAGGCGCAGGACCAATAGCTTAACGTGCTTTCCGAGGCACGGGAGTGTACACACTTCCAACTTCCAGACTCTGGGCTGCTGCTGAGAATTTTCTGACAGAAAAACCCAATAAGTATTTATTGGCCTGACCTGGGAATTGAACCCAGGATCACCGGGTCTGCGCCCTTATATCTAGCCACTAGACCAACGAGGAAGCGAGGCAGAGGCAGAACAAAACGTATATTAAATCTAAATTCCATCCTTTCGTACATTCACTCTCTACACAAAAGAAAATTTCTGTTGTACTAATTATTGTACTTGTCTTTTATTTTCATGTCTTTATCCACTAACGGTGATAGAGGCCGTCTCGTTGAATAAAGCCCACTCATCATTTATTCAAACACAATAATTTGTATTAGGTATATATTGTTTTTTTTATAAGTCATTGTGATCAGTATACGGTACCATCTTGTTGGTTACCGCTGCATTGACACAGTGCTAGAGTTTAGAGATAACAGTAACCACATACCATCAGGTGGCTCATTTGATCGTATGCCATTTTAACAGACCTTTAATACGATCACCCACTTGGATCACAATTTGGTCTTCGTTCTAACTAATATTATAAATACAAAAATTACTTATTTTTTACGTTTTAACATCTTAACTTCTCAACCGATCATCGTTTTTTTATCACATATAGGCCAGCGTTTGTCCGTTGACTTGCCTGATGTTAAGTATCGACACAGTCTAGGGTGTAGCTCGCTTGCCTTGAAGAAACCTGTTTACTCTGGACTTGAAGACACCAACGTTGTTCTCATATGGGGGGTATTTGCCTTAGACACGTGCTAGAGTGGAGACCACGCTTAGGCAAACAGGCTAGGCTAGGCTTAGGCAAAAAGGCTTAGGATCGTGATGATTGGCGTTTTGTGGGAGGCTTTCGTCCAGCAGTGGACGACAAAAGGCTGAAAAAAAAACAACGGGTTGCACTCCGGGAGTGCCGGCGGAAGTGAAAACTTGAATATTAACGTTGTGCATTTTTGATATTTTGGAATGATTAGGGAAAAATTTTGCTCGAATTGCTTTAATTATCAGTATAAAAGTACTATCATTTATGTGATAAAATACAATATTCATTTATTGCGCTATCTTACACAAACATGACAATTTATATTACGTTAAAAATTTATCACTTCAAAATCCGTCTTACGAATTTTCAATCAGGGTCACGTGACCTGACGCGAGTTTAACATTTTTTACCCATCACAAAAAAGTGCACAACAAAAAAATATTGTTCGTTCATACATGTTGTCAGAGGTAGTACAGTAAATAGTGTACTTAACTCCCTCAAGTTACACGTGAGTGAAGGTAGTGAACTATATATAAATAATTTCACTTCATACGTGTACTTCATAGTAACCGTGGTTTGAATTCTGAAATTTGAATCATTCGCACCTCGCGTAAATGTAACTAGGTAGCAAATATTCATAATACGGTGACACAGATTGTGCAAACGTGAAACGTATGATTCATTAAATTAATTAAGATAAAAGGAAAGATAATTATCTTTACCTGGAAATATGGGATTACTCAAAAAAAAAGTTCAGGTTATTGTGTGCATGCTCTGAATTGAACAGATTCGACCGAATTATATATATTGCTATCCCTTTCTCGTGTGTGCGTTCAATCTTTAAGCTGTCAGGTACATACACGGCACACCACACGCTGACGGAGTGTGCTGCGTGGGGGCCTCAGAGGCATACCCTGGCAGCGATAGTCAGCGGAGATCTCTCGCTGCGGGTGAGAGGTGCTGGTTGGAAATGGTCTCCTTCTGCGAGAGTGTTATGTCGCAGAAGCAAGCCGCGGAGCGGCAGCGTGAGGTAAGTGCCTCCGCTGTTTCGATCCGCCGAAGAAGACCGGGGACCACTATGCGCACCTTTTCCCCCCGCCTTAACAGCCACCGGGACTAAGTGGGTTCCCTGTATGTCCCGGGAACCCACTTAGTCCCGGCGGCTGTTAAAGCGGTCCCATCGGGGCGTCACGGTAGCATGCGCAAGCGATCCCGTGGCGCCCCCCCACCAGACGGAGAGAATACCGCCGCCTTTAGTGGCGGCGAGCCCCAGATATCCCCAACTTCATGTGGGGTAAACGCGTAAGGCGTATTTCCAGCGAAAAAAAAAACTCTCAGGTAAACATATCCGAATAAGTCCAAGGTAAATAAAATTAAATAATTTCTCCATTGGCTTTATTTTTCGCCCAGAGAATCGGAATTACGATTTAACCTTGTATTGTTATGGTATTTATTTATTGAGGTAGTTACACCATCAACTTATCACTAAATACTTAAAATTAACAACTCAAACAGGTACTCTTACGAAGTGATACGTCTTTAAGGGCGTAAACAATATGGAATATACTGCTAGAATTCTTGCCATTCCACGAGTTCATGGCAAAACAGTAGTTATTTATAATTTTAATTTGTATTTACTTACTCATGTACTCAATGTAAGTAATTCTTATATTATTAAATGTCTATGTTCTAGTTTATATTTATATCAAAATTTAGTTATTTATATTCTTATATAATTTAAAGATGTTTTTTTTTGTTTTGGTATTTCGTCAGTTGGAGATTTTTTTTTCTTTTTTTGAATGTTAAGTTATTCTATAATTAATATATATTTTATTACAATATATTTATACATGCAATAACAAATGTTTGTCTGGATATATGAAGTTGGCTTAATATTTGATAAAATAAAATCAATTAAATAAATATCGTTGTTATATGATTGTACCATGATTACAAACTTTTTGAAAAATCATATCTATACTACTATATAAATCTATTGGTTCTGTCTGTACATTTTTTTTACCTAATTTTGTGATAAATATTCGTTTTATGATGCAGTGATTCACATTATACTATTTTTTTCATTTTTGTCTGTATGTCTTCTTATAACTCAAGAACGGCTTGACCAATCTTGATAAAAATTGATACGCACAAAGAACATGACGTGATGGCGCAAATGTTAGGCCATATATAAAATCGGTAAACCCTATAGTATCTTATGAAAATTAATTTCAAATCGTTAGTTACGTATTTCTTTACCAGTAGCCCTATGTGTGTGTGTGTGTGTTGTTTTTATGTGTGTGCATGTGTGTTATTATAGTAATAAAATAAGTTATTATATTTTTATTAATTATACGCGGGTACACCCGCGGAGCACCTCTAGTGTATAATATATTTAAGCTCAAGAAATGGATATATGTACCCATATAAAGTCAATAACACGTTGCGGCCTCTTTAATTTATTCAAAGTTAATTATATATAACACGTGTTACAGCTCCTAAAAAATCTCCTAAACAGGACTTCATAATATAGCTTGTGATTTAATTTTATGAGGCTTCTCTGGGCGTGACTCGTTCGGAACCGTAAAACCTGATGTTCACCAACGCCCATAGACAGTGGCTTTTAAAAAGAAAAACATCGCCAATGCGCCTCCAACTTTGGGAACTAAGATGTTATGTCCCTAATGTGCCTGTAATTACACTGACTCACTCACCCTTCAAACCAGAACACAACAGCACCAAGTACTGCTGTTTTTCGGTAGAAAATCAGATGAGTGGGTGGTACCTACTCAGACGAGCTTGTACAAAGCTCTACCACCGAGTATAAGTGTGGAGTTTCGTTGATTTTCATGCAGAATAAATAATAATTTAATTGTATTCTATTTAAATGTAGCTTTATTGTCGAAAAAGAGTAACAACTCAGTTTAAGATTTAAGATTATAACGTTTTTTTTACGGATTCAGACAAGAAATATAATTCCGCTTGATACAAAACTTTGATTTTATTCAAGTTATTGATAGTTAAAGTGAAAAATTCCATCGGTTCGAAAAGAAAATAGATCTGGAGCCAATTCTACTAACAAATTATGACTTAATCGCAATCAAATCGAAACGTTATCGTTGCCGTTTAACCGTCTTCCTATTCTACTAACACAGCGATACAGTTGCTGTTCGGTCAATTGAGCTGGAAGTTTGTTCATACGTTTCCAATCGGTCCAGCTGTTTAGGAGTTGTGTGACCAACGTACAGAATAATTATATCTTTAATACACGAGAACTTTATCTGGCATATTTAAATATTATTGATTAACTAAAGTGCTTCTTAATATATATTTGTAATTTTTTTTTATTGTATATGTAGTCGAACCACATGGGCCACCTGATGGTAAGTGGTCACCAACGCCCATAGACAATGGCATTGTAAGGAATGTTAATCATCGCTTACATTGCCAATGCGCCACCAGCCTTGGGAACTAAGATGTTATGTCCCTTGTGCCTGTAATTACACTGACTCACTCACCCTTCAAACCGGAACACAACAATACAAAGTACTGCTGTTTTGCGGTATGAGTGGGTGGTACCTATCCAAACGAGCTTGCACGAAGCTCATTAAAATACACGAGTACAATTAAAAATTTATACTAAGAAATTAATTGAGTAAATGTTAAGAGCCTCTGAGTGCGCCAGTTTGTCGGTTTAGTGGGTCTCTCAACTGTCTACCAAAGAGTATATGAGCTTCAGTTTCCATTTGTGTCCATCACCAGTGTCTTAAAAGATAACTTCAGTTAAATTAATCTATATTAATCGTTAAGTAAAAAGTAAATCCCTATATTTTTTTCAAGTCTACCCTAAGAACGCCATATCCCAATACACCACGCTGACCTGAGTATTCCGTATTCCTTTAAATTTTTTGCATGACAAACATCTTGATTCTTGTCAAATTAAATCAATTTTCATCAATATCCCATTCAAGTTATCTCTTAAAAGGTTTACAAGTTACATGTGAATAAAACCTGAAGCTACCATCGGTTCGGAATGAAACAACGAGAATGAAACTAGCTTTAAGCGAAAATAGTCCCGGTTTAGTTTTATCTATAAATAGTGTTTCAATCAATCTTGTTCAATCTTATTAACATTTTAACAAAACGTTAAAATAATATTATCAATACCAGATTTTTAAGGAACTGTTCATATTACTATTATCCCTTATAGTTTAGTGTGATTGTTGCAGGAGTAGCGACGATAATAGATCAAGGGCTCAGGATCGAACTTGATACCTTAATTTTGCTAATTGGCAATATTTATCAAGCGATTGAACCAAAGATAGCAATGTGTAGAAGACGATTTTAAGGCAGATGAGCTAAGACTGGTCTAAACAGTAAAATGATCTAAGTCTAAACGGGAGTAGTTTAGAAGAGTTTCAAAGACGCGACGAGTAATTTTCTTTAATAAGAATGGTGGTGTAATAAATAGGCAGGCAACGCCTGCAAGCCCTCGAGTGTGCAGGTATCCACGCATAAAATTAGTGTATCACCGTAATTCAGCTTTCAACATAACTCGGGTGAGATGCGGACTTCTTACAAAATATGCAGCTATTAAGCTATTTGCAAAAACACTCTGTCATACATCACGTTAACTCACTAAATTGATTTTAATTAAACACATCAGACCGACAAGTTGTAACGCTGGAATGATGTAAGGAAACAGTAACTTTATTCATCAAGATTATAATTATCAATATAGTTACATATTTTATTATATTATCACAATCATTTTTCAGCCAATCGCAGTCTACTGCTGAACATAGTCCTCTCTCAAGGCGTGCCAAGCTACCGCATCCAGGGTCTCGACAGTTTCTTCAGACTTCCGTTATAGATCTACTTAGCTCTGGTCCTTCGACTGGTGACTACGCACTAGTAAACTATGTCGGTAACTCCAGGTCTTCTTCGGACAACTCATTTCTGATTTTATCATACTAAGATATTTCACTGGCAACCTGGGATTTGTAATGTTGTGAACAACAAGTTCGCGTTTTGGCATAGATTCGGATAAAGATAATAAAGAAGATTAATATTATCCTTCTAAATCAAAATACCCTTTTACCCCGCAGCTAAGTATACATTTCGATGACCATACACAAATTGTTCGATTAATCACAATCGGTGAATCACCAAATCACAGTTGCCAACACTTAACAAGAAAATAACCTCGGGATTTTCATAGAGAGTAAATTTGTATCCTCAAATACTCATTATTTTTGTCTCGCATTATTATTGAAGGTAATTATTATAATAAAAACAAAGCACTCCATTGATAATCTTCATTTACGTGTATTATAATTATATACGACTGCTGTGGCATATAATTTTAACTGAAATGGTTATTTACAGTGTGCTTAATTATCATCCATAGCATATTTCCACCATTTGAGGAGTGAAAACCAATAAACAACGTTAACATCGTATTGACGCGATATCATTGGTCGAAGTCTTTAATAATCTATGATATTCACTATGGATTCGCAAAAAAATGGCGTCACGACTATCGTTATCGAAACATCGGAAGTAAATATAGAGTCCATATAAGTCATTAATCAGCAACAGCCTGTCCCACTGCTGATCCTCTTTTTTGAGGAGAAGATTTTGGATATTTTTTTTGCACGCTGCTCCAATGCGGGTTGGTGGAATACACATGTGACATCATTTCAATGAAATTTGACACAATATGCAGGTTTCCTCACGATGTTTTCCTTCACCGTCAAGCACGAGATGAATTATAATCACAAATTAAGCACATGATATTCAATGGGGCTTGTCCGGGTTTGCACTCACGATCATCAGTTAAGATTCACGCGTTCTTACCACTAGGCCATCTCGGCTATTATCGGATTAATATATCAGAGCTTTTAGCAAATCGCATGAAATACGTAAATCTAAGGTTTGATTATCTTTATGCCTCCTACGATAGCATATCCTCCTACGACCCTATTCCAATCGTAAGAGGATTCAAGCTATGGAAATACTTTTGAGTTTTCATTTTTAATTTGTGTTTATCTTTCGTTTGGCGGTGACGAAAACATCATGATAAAACCTATGTCTCGGGTGATATTGTCCGATGTCTTTATACACAATCCTTCATTCGATCAGCAGCGTAGTGAAATTATATATATTTATAATAAATATTATGAATAAACTATTCAAAAGAATAAGAGGCAATAGCTCAATGGGTAAGCAAAATGATTACTAAGATACCTACGTATCTTGTTGTGTTATGATTTCTTGTAATAAATTGATATAATATTAATTTATTTTATACCCTCAAAATTATTAACATTAATTTTTATTCTTGGCTTTCTTGGTAAACATGCTACCTATAAGAGATATGGTTTTTATATACAACCTTTTGCACTGAATGCTACGCAACATCGGTTCCAGATTTTCGTTTTGCAATATAAATTACTACGAGTTGTATTCGATTTCACAGCTGGAAAAGCTTATCACATATAATTATTCGCTTCCTATTCGTGCTCTATCTGGAGAACGAGTTGTATAAAATATTGCACAATCGAATTTGTAGAAAAAAATATATTCTATAAATTTTCTATCAAAACGTTTGATTTATACTAGTTAATTATGTATAATAGAATAATTGAAATCAGAGTTTGTCACCATTGTATGATGATTCAGTTGTGCTTGACCGGTTTTTTTTTTCAATTTACTTGGTGATAAGGGCCTTGTGCACGCCCACCTAAGTAAATACCACCCATTCCTCTCATATTGTATGAGCCGAATGGTGTATTGAATTGTATGATTGGCGATGTAAAGAATGGTTAACCACATACCATCAGGTGGCCGGTTAGCCCTTACGTCTCCCTATTTAAAAAAAAAACGATATCAGTAAGATTATTATTCCAATCTCCCAAAATTCAAAAACACTGTGAGGAATATTATATCTACGATCCAATGATTGACTGATTATACACAATTTCTTAGTTTGGACATTACATTTTTTATACAAATTTTATTTATGAATTTAATTTAATTGTCAATTTTATTTTATTGTATCAATTCGAATTTAATTTTAATTTATTTTGTTAATTGATTCATTTAATTTTAATTATTAATTGTCTTTATTATTGTAATTCATTAATTACCTAACTAACTGTATTATTTTTAAAAGCATGCCGTGTACACACGTTTTGGGATGTAATTTTGTTTGAAATTGTATAGATTCCTAATTCTTTAAGTCTAAGTCCTGATTGCATTCTGTTTTGTGTACCTAAATAAATAAATAAATAGGTTACAGTAAGGTAAATAATAAGTCACTCGCCATCATTGATTAAATAATAATTATTACAATTTAAATTAAATGCTTACATAAGAATTGTAATCTTTGCAAATACTACAAAAAACTTGATTGATTAATTAAGAATATTGTTTGAACGAATATCATTTTATACATTCAACTTAAAAGTTAAACATTACTAAAAACGTTTGAACTAAAAATAAACAATACAAACAAAAAAAATTGAGTTAAACGGTTTTATTATTTATGAAGATAATAGTGATGCAGATAATGTACTAAAAGCTAAAAAATAATTCGCTAGATCCTAGGTACCAGTCATCAAGACATGCAATGTCTTCAGATCAATATTATAAATGCAAAAAGCGTCTTTAAGTCATCTGTTTAATCTTGCATTGAGTAATAGACCGTTTTAATTAATGTTTTTTTAACAAACGATTTATTATTATTTAACTGTTATAATAGTTGAACAATAATTTAGAGCAGCTGCATTTGAACAGCAATATTGACGCAAAAGTAATTTCCTCAATGATGCTAAAAGTAACAGCCTGTGAATGTTCCACTGCTGGGCTAAGGCCTCTTCTCCTCTTTTGAGAAGAAGGTTTTTGGAGCTTATTCCACCACGCTGCTCCAATGCGGATTGGTGGAATACACATGTGACAGAATTTCAGTGAAATTTGACACATGCAGGTTTCCTCACGATGTTTTTCCTTCACCGTCAAGCACGAGATGAATTATAATCACAAATTAAGCACATGAAATTCAGTGGTGCTTGCCCGGGTTAGAACCCACGATCATCGGTTAAGATTCACGCGTTCTTACCACTGGGCCATCTCGGCTTATGCAATGATGCTAGATAATTTTTAATTATTATTTATAAAGATATGTGTCAAAAGAAAAACTACAAATGCGGAGAGTAGCTACTAAATTATTTTTTGTAATATTTTCCTTAAACGAAATGTAACGGACTCAATTTCATTAACCTATGATTCATATCTTAATCTAACACGTAACATACGAATGAAGGAATATTTTGTTATATCATATGAACGATGCGACAAAACTATTTATAGACATAACTAATAACACACACGACTATGTCCATTGAGTTCTTTATTTTAAAAAATATTTGTAGAGGAAACATAGACGATCTAAAATAGAACTTCTGATGGTTGCCCGTAGACACAAAATTAAGTAAATTAAAAGCCTGTAAATGTTTCACTGCTGGGCTCAGGACTCCTCTCCATTTGAGAAGGATCCAATGGTCGGTTGATACACATCTGGCAGAATTTTAGTTAAATTAGACACATGCAGGATTCCTCGCGATGTTTTCCTTCAACGCCGAACACAGCATTAATTGTAAACATAAATGGCACACGACTATTCAGTGGTGCATCTGTGGTGTGGTGGGCTTGAACCCGCAGTTAGATTCACGCGTTCTAACCATTGGGCCATCCGGCCTTAAAACCAACCAGTAAGGATGTTGCCAATGACATTGCCAAGCCTCGCGTTGTTGGTTACCCCAGGTTACATAACATCTTAGCTCCCAAGGTTGGTGGCGCATTGGCGATATAAGCGATGGTTAACATTTCTTACAATGAGATTGTCTATGGGCGTTAGTCACAACTTACAATTAGGTGGCCCATATGTTCGTCCGTCTACTTATACAATAAAATAAAATAAATAAAAATAAGATTATTTATTATGTACATACAAACACAAAGATAGAATTTATTATATATATGCGAATTCCAAATAACGTAAACACATCTTATCTTAATGTTTTCCGGTTTTCACTAACTAAACATTAATGACGCGTACGTTAATCCTAAACAACTTTATCAGAACAAACAAACGGGCAGACACGTCTCGTTACGTGATTTACTCATGTTGTACAGGAGGCCACTCTAGACACTTTCCTTTCGCGCCGCGGGTCGTGGGTTCGATTCCCACCTAGGACAGACATTTATGTGCATGTCTGTTTGTCCCGAGTCTGGGTGTAATTATCTGTATAAGTATGTATTTACAAAAAGAAAAGTAGTATATGTAGTATATCAGTTGTTTGGTTTCCATAGTACGCGTTCCGCTTAGTTTGGGTTCTGATGGCCGTGTGTGAATAATGTCCCAGGTTATGTTGAATAAAAGTTTTGAATTTGAGTTTAATATGACATTGACATTGATCTGATAAAATTAATGCAATAGTAAATTAATAAAAATATAAATTATCTGTTTAAGCAACATTTTTGAGGTGAATTTTCACGTGCTTATTTCGGTTTATGATACATCTCGCTATATTAAATACCCATTAAAAAGGAGAAAGTTCTTACTTGGTTGTATGGCTTTGAGTAAATCCGCCTGGATAGGTACCACCCACTTACCACAAATTTTACCATTATCATCAATGTTAGGTTTTGGAACCCATTTTTATGGTACACCTATTTAATATATCTTACAGTCTATGGACGATGGTTACCATTTACTATCCGGTGGCCCACCTACCAGTCCGTATTTTTTTTTTATTTTTTATTTAGTTAATATAAAAAATATAAAACCTTTAAATATTCTAGTTTTAGTATACGGTATATACTACAATATTACAAGTAAATATATTTGTAGTCGTTTAATAAAATTTAAAGAATTATTTCTTGCTAATAACTGTCGTGAGAGCTGAATACATTTTATGTATGAGCTACTATTTATATTTAATTGAATAAATATATAATAAAAATTATAATAATAATAGGCCCTTTATTCAGATCTTAAATGTAAAAATAATATTCTAAAACATATTAAACATAGACTTATTCTAGTATTTCAAACTTCTTTATTTTCTGCAGATCTGTCTGCCTATTGGCAAAGGCCTCCTCCAACGCCATTTGATGTTTTCTAAAGCAAAGATTAGTTCTGTGAGATTTTCTTCTTGTTTCAGGGTGAGTACGTTGAGGGCTGCTATAAAGATAATTGATTTATAGTGTTCGCAATGTTTGTTATATTTCTTATTCTTTGCTGTCGGAGGGTTGTTGTCTCTCTCCCCCACGAGGACCAGACGGTTTAGGGGAGTTTGTTGTTTCTCTCTGTCTTTGTAATTATTTTCCTCGGTTGGTTTTGGTTTCCATTTGCGGCTTCTTAGTTGCTATTGGGTTTTGGTATTTGTTACACTAGAAAGGGAGTTGGATCTAGACCGCATCATATCGAAAGCATTTGTCCTGTTTACCTTGGCTATAGATTGAGCATGCTGTTGATTTGGCTGGTTGTTATGAAAAGAAGGTGAAGAAGATATTTCTCTCTTTCTTTTCTCTTGGTTCTCTTTAACTATAAGCTTGTCATATTTCAGGTATGTGATATTACCTTCTTTCCTATCTTCAACTAACCTTGCTTGTAACTCTTTTCTCTTGTCTAACACCTCCTTAGGATAATCTTCCATAACATAGATATTCTTAAGGTTATTTTTTGTTTTTGATAATTTCATTCTTTTTCCACTTACTTGTAAACGAACATACTACCGGCCTCGGCTTGTTGCTTTCTGGGTCTTTTTCCCCTATACGAGATGTATTTTGTTGATTTCGTAATCATTAATATCAATATTCAAAATATATTTAAAATTATCCTTTAATTTTTGTAATAGTTCGATACAAGATTTTTCTTTTTCTTCTAAGCCAAATACCATAATATTGTTGTTTCTCTCTCCTCTTATTAAGTATTCTATCTCATTTTCAAATTTTTCAACTTCGATTTTTAAATTTTTATTTTCTTCTACTATAGGAATGAATTTCTCGTCCTTACTGTTCATAATACTTTTTGTAATTGAGTCCTTTAATTCTGCAGTTTGATTGTGCATCTTGATCTTCATTTTGTCAAATAATAATTGATACTGACCTTCCATTGTATTGTGTTCTTAAATTAATTCTGATCTTGTGCTTCTAATTATTCGATGGTCTCTAATGGAATTGCACAACTCTGATTATTTATAATCGGTTCGTACTAAGCACGGTTTCACTATTGAGATGAGCAATTTGTTGATGGCAGTTTTAGATGATGAATAAATATAATTGATCAATAAATAAATAATACCTATTTCATGGTTTTCATTTATCAACATTGGTTGACCACGTGAATCATAACTGATGATGTCAAATCTTGGTCAATGAAATGTTTCCACCGACCCACATTAGAGCACGTTGAGGAATGGTCTCCAAACCTTTTCTTCTATAAGACAATAGGCTTTTGTTCGAATGTGAGACATACAGGCTTTATAATATATTTTTTATTTTTTATTTGTACCTACATCTATTTTACATTCTCACAGGACATAGATATCCAAGGCCCCTAGGCATTAGTATGGAATTTCGACTAAAGTAATATTAAATTTTTCTTTGGCAGAGTGCCCTTCTCATGGTGGCCTGCTGACTGCGTCCTCATTATAGATTTATACTAAAATGAAATATCGAAAAAACACGTAACAAATTATAATCAACATTCTCTCGCCGTATTATTAACGTGAATTTAACTTTATACTTTCAATATAACAAGGAAAATATTTTTAACATATAATTCCGTAACACATAGATTCAATCAGACGCGTTTTTGGGCAATAACATAGTCCCTACTTTATGAAGTATAATTATAAATACATTAGATATATAAAAAATATACTGAAAATAACTTAGAATGTTACCTTACGACGTAATAAAATAAATTATTTTTGCTTATCGGTAATATAAACAAGTTTATTGGATAATGTATGTAAATAAGGAATTTTTATGAAATCGCATAAATACATAGTGAAAAATTCACGTGTCAACGTAACATATTTATTTACAAAATTATTGTAGTTGGTAGAAAAGGCGGTCTTAATACCAGAAGGCGTTCCCTGACAGTCAACGTTTTGGTTTATCTTTACATCTATATATTATTAGTTTGTTTTCGGTATAGATTATTATTATAACGTTATTTTATTTTGTTATTACTGCACCACCTACCTCATATCCTATGGGTTATTCCTCACACCGTTGGTTGCCTGGAAGAGATCGCTATGTAGCGATAAGGTCGCCAAAATTGTATGCTACTTTTATTTAGGCTGTCTAAGTTTTTGTAAAAAAAATCTGTTGTGGTGTACAATAAAGTATAAATAAATAAATATATCTATATATACATAAAAACATTGAAGTGTCTGTCTGTGATTTTAAAATAACTGCCTCTTTCAAAGTTTATATTGCTATTTGTGATTTACCAAAACTAAAACAATCTTTTTTTTTATATTTGTCTTTTTGTCTGTCTGTTTGGACAGGCTAATTGGAAACAAAATTACAAATTGAAATAAATAAATTATTATACGAAGTATTTCGATGTTCCGTTTAGTCTTTGTTTTATCAAAATCGGTTGAGTCTATCAAAAGTTATAAAAACGTACGTATTTTTGTTGTTATACTATGAGACGCGATTTTTCGGAGTTGAGTGACCTTCTAACATACCTATTATTGTTTAATAGGATTCGTGTTACGTACAGCAACGCTTTGTCGTTTCATCTAATTGTTTTGGTTATTTTCTTATTTAAATAATTACTCTTTTTTTTCTATTTGTTTTAAATTAAATATTTGTTTTGAATTTAATAAATTACTAGCAGTTGTGGGGCTTTAAGTATCAGTAAAGGATGCCAGAATACCAGCCAAAAAAACCAGTGGTCTCCGCCTCTTTGGGGAACGTCATGGGATCGCTTGCGCATACTACGCCACGCCACGATTGTTGACCCGCCTCCGCCTCCATTTCTTAGGGGGTTCTCGGGGTATTGAGGCCCCTAGCCCTGGCGACACTTATGACGGAGGGAGAAGCTGCGCATAGCGCTGACACCTTCTCCCCGGGCTTCGTCGGCGAAGCGAATCAACGGAGGCACTATTCTCACGGTCCCGTTCTGCGATTTTCTTCTGCGACATGACATTTTCGCAGAAGGCTCTTGCTACCGGTCATGACACTTATCACGCTCGGCGGCGAGAGATTTGACCGTACGCCTACCTATTACATAAAAAAACCGATGTTTGTGGTGTTTCCTTTTGTGGCTTAAATTAATGTGTTACTCGCAGAGCTCTCTCCTGGCTTAACTCTGGAACATCTTTTTTTTTTTTTTTTTTTTTTCACGCAATGTGAACCTTCAGAAAGGTACCCGACTCTCTTGGGGGAAGAACCGGGTTATGTGGGATCGGGTTGTGTGGTTCTTACCCACTAAAACTACTGCGATGGCCGTCCTCGGCACGGATCGGAGAGGCTGCGGGATCGTGTTGATATAACGCATCCGCGGCCCCTCCCGTGCTGCGCTCCGCTCGTGGTTCGGCGGAACTCTCCTCAGGGAGCGAAGGTAATCTCGCCCCCCCCGCACTCCTCGCTAATGCGTACGGCAGCGCGAGGCCATTCCGGCTGCCGTCCTCCTCAGGGCCGTTTGAAATAGGACACGTGAAGCCCCCACCTCACGCATCCACAGCCCCAGGGTAACGCCCTATATTTAAAGCTCCGGACGTTGGGGCTGTGGGAAGGCCGGGACGACGCCGGCGTCGTCTCTGCCGAGCAGGATCGGCCCTTTCCCGTTCCCGATCCGCCGTCTCCTTCTGGACCATGACGGTCTCACAGAAGGAGGCTACGGTCCTCCACGCCGATTCTCTGCAGAGCATCGCCGACACGATTGCTCGCAGGGACAGGTCTTGTCCGACTTCACGGACCAGGTTCTCCCTCTCCGCACTCCACGCGGGACACACCTCCAGCGTGTGCTGAGCGGTGTCCCGGTCCGCGCCACAGTGGTGACACATCGCCGTCGATTCGCGTCCGATCTTACACAGGTATTCTCCAAAACAACCGTGACCGGTCATTACCTGCGTAAGTCGAAAGGTGACTCGTCGAACTCTGGAACATCTTAAATTAACGCTGCATTGTAATTTAGCGGTAGAATATCTGAAAAGTGGTCGATACCTACCCAGACGGGCTTGCACAAAGCCGTAAAACCTATCGAAAGACGTGCGATTATTCCTTATAAATAAAGGTTTCATTGAGGTGAATAGTTTTATTTACTCAGAGTTTGATAGAATAAAAAAATGTATTCGTACGCTTCTCATTTACGGCCGGGGGACTTCTAAAAGTGAACTTCGATGAAGCGTAACTATAATATATTATTACTCGTTTGATTAAATACAAAAAATAATTAACTTGGATAGTGTCACGGCATATTTAAATTGCACACACATCGTAATAAAGTCATGTGTCATTAGCACACATCATTTATAAAGTGATTTCATTTGAAAGGGTTATGATTTGCTACTAAACATAACCAGTAATAAAAAAAAAAAACTTATGTCAATCGTCATGTTACAATTAAGTTACCACCGGTTAAGAATGTACTATCGAGTAGTAGTTTCTTTCTCAAATGAAATGCACTGACATAAGAGATGTGAATTAAAAATGTTTTTAGAATAATAAATCGGCAATACATTCCTAAACAAAAAATGTCCCACAGACAATGAACAAGATTAATACCCGAATAAAAACCACGGAGTTGTTCATGTATTTGATTTATATTTATTCTCGAAGTCAGTAGAAGGTCATCATGAGAAAACCTGTATTTGTCAAAATTTCCGTTCGCACCTCTGTAGGGTTCGGGTTCTGGGTACCATCTATTGTGTACGTCGTAACTGGTTTTAATTCGATTTGAAGATTTAATGAACCAGTGTAAAAACAGGCAAGTTACATAACGTCGCATTGGCGGTTAGTGGAATGATTTATAGTGTTCGAGGTTCGGTTCGATTTCCAATTGGTTTTTTTTTTTAAACTCAGTGGTTATCAAAGACAAAATAATGAAAATCAGTTACCAACTGAGGAGAAATTGATACTTTACTTACATATAGATTACACTGCTAATGTATATAGGGTCACACTGCTGCCTGGGTTCAATTCCCAAGTCGGGCCAATAAATAAGTTATTGATTTTTTGTCGGATTGCGTCCCATTGGATTATGAGAGCTAAGTTATAGAGAGTGCACACACTTGTGCACTATAATACGTCCTGCGCAGTTGGCTAATCTCCCTTTTTGGCCGCCGTGACTGAAATCGGTCAGGAGGACATTATTATTATTATATCAAGTAAATAAAATATATGATGAAAATATGGTATTGTTGTTGTTCTTTAGAGGGAACTTTTGCCGAAAAGTAGTTGGTTAGGTAGGTAGGGTAGGGTCTAATAGGTCTCATATCCATAGGTGCCAGGAGGGCTGGTTCAATTTTTGAACCACAGTATTTGTACCACTGTAGCTATTTTTGATTAGCATATACTTAATGAATACCTAATGTTAATAATTCTATGTCAATAATATTTCATGAAATTGAAACCATATATAGTTATAGAGAAATTAAAATAAATAAAAGCCTAGCCGCAATACGCAAAGGGGCCGAGTTTTATCTCGCCGCAACATTGTATAGGATTACCTAAAGTAAATAGAGAGATGAAGCCTGCTTATGGTGACGTAGTCACAGCCACGCGGTACCCATGTGATGAATAGCAGCCCGTTATTTATCATACTAATATTATTAGAAGATAATTTCTGTTTGATATTTTTAATCGCGTTCAAAGCTTTTATAATGTTTGTCTAAATAACAATTGTTTTAACGAAAACTTTCGTCTAATATTTGCTGTAAGTATTATTTTAATTTCTTGTAATATTGTTTATTTAAGTTTAAATTCTTAAATAGATTGCAGTTAAATATTATGTACTATATAAAAATGTTTGAAATAATAAAGAAAAGGCGTAGCTAATAGCCATTTGATAAAGTGTAGCATAGGATGGGATGGTCTAGACCAGCTGTACTCAACGTGCGGCCCGCCGCGCCGCGATTTTGTGGTCGGCCCACTGGATGTTACTTTATTTTGAACTATTTTAAATTTGAAACGTTTTTATTAACACCTAAATAATTTGAGTTAAATAACTGCTTGTGGTGGACACTGCAAAGTGTGAAACGTGATGAAATGCCATAAAAAATGTTATATACGCGATAAATATTTGCCGCCCGCGACACCCTGACTGACACGTGTTTGTGGCCCCTATAAATAAATAAAAAGTTGCTTATAGCTGGTCTAGACGCTCGTGGCTTAAAATATATTTCTGAACATGGTTCTAGAATCGTTGATGCATGTTCTGTTTAAGTTGGCACTGAGGAGACAGGCAGGACAGCTGATATGACTTGGCGTTGTCGTACGCACTAGAAAGGAACATCGCCATGAACGAAGAGTTTAAGGAAACGATCCCGCAACCTCTCCTTTTTGCGTGTGGGGAACACGGATAGACTGGCTGCAGAATAGGTCGTCCTGGGTATCTTTCGAAAATTTACTTTTTGAAAAAAGGGTATTCTAGTCTTAATCAAAGAGGCAGTACAATTATAATCATTTTATATTGTTTTATTTGCCATACTGCACGTATGCAATTTATTTGTAGTGGCAACCAGGAGTTATGAGTTCCAGAGTGGTACACACGCATTCCTCGGAAATATTCTGCGTTTGAACTATCACATGTCGTGTCACATCGATTTATGAGAGTGCACCGTGTTTGAAGATAAATATTACGAATGATATTTATTGCACTGCAGTCATCTGCATCATGACTGTATTCCTAAAGTGATCACCGGGCAGAGTTGGGGTGTATAACTCGTTGTTTTTAAATCAACAAACATTGCTTCGTTTTCAACCTTGTTTATTATTTAGTACTTATTATTACGTCTCTTCGACATTGCCAACAAATTAACTACTTTAATTGAGGTTTAAAAAAATCGTGAGTTCAATCATAAGCGATTAATTTAGTTCCAATTATTTTTATTTGTTTGTGTTAATATTTATTATATATACGCAAATCAACAAAGCATGGTATTAGTATTGTGGTGAAGTGTTCAAAGGTATTGTTCTGCCCTGTCAAAGGGCTTTGTGCAGTGCCTTGCCGGGAACTGACAACTCGTAAATTACTCTTAAACCAGGCATAAATCCATTATTTTCGAGAGAACCAAAGCTCGCTGAGCTCGGGGTGAACATCGTCGTCGGTAAGATTTGCGAATTGGGCCTACGCATAGCGTCTCATAAGACAGAGGCGCTATGGCTTCCACTGTGTTAAAAAAAAAAAGTCATAAATACAATTTATACTATTTTGGTTTGTCTGGCTCACTGAGAGCCAGTGTTTATGTTAGGCACAAAGGATAATACATTTTGATCTCATAGTTTCCATGGAATTGAGTCCAGAAAAGGTGCTAGAACAAAGATAGTTTGGTATAATTTTATTTTACATTATAAATCTCGTAAGTAAAAATCAAAATATTCTTTATCCAAGACGGCTCATTAAAACACATTTGTCAATTTACAGTATTGAATAATGTAAAGCTACCACCGGAGCGTAGATTCGAGAAGAACCGGCAAGAAACACAACTTTTACTCTTTTTTTCAATTTACATAGCATTAAATGCAATTTAATTTATTATTCCTTATACATTAAAATCAACGAATATATAAATAATGGACATTGTGATATTTTCCTCCTAATGGTCTACATTAAAAATATTAGAGATTTTTTACCTGACATGATTCCTAAAGTCAATATGATATCATTTTAAATTCTCAAGATCTTGATGACACGATCTCAGGATTTAATGAGTAAATGACGGAAGATGATAGTGGGTGGTTCAGTGACGTAGACCGTGGGAGTGATTGGAGTTCCGTTGTGTTACGTAAATAGTTAACTGATTGTGAGTAAGGATTAAAAAATGTTGACAGAAAACAATAAGAATAAATACATGCTTAATATCAAACCAGGTATAAAATTATATTAATACAAAAAAGAAAACGATAATGCCCTCTTGACCGATTTCTGCCGCGGCGTCCAATCTCAAGGTTGTGTCAAGTCTAAATTCTAATTTATTCATCCATAAATGGTCTATATCATTAGATGAGAACATACAATTTAAAGTCTCTTTAGGTATATTATGTTATATATCTATATTACTGTAGATTTTACAATAATTTCGAAAAGCAAATATTGATC
The DNA here is from genome assembly GCA_905220585.2 of Nymphalis polychloros. NCBI lineage: Eukaryota > Metazoa > Arthropoda > Insecta > Lepidoptera > Nymphalidae > Nymphalis > Nymphalis polychloros. The sequence goes on along the minus strand of HG992264.1, from coordinate 939,265 downwards.
AAATTTCCTCGACATTAAGTTAAAAATGTTTTTTTTTTATAGCATAATTAAGCGGACGCGCATTTGGGCCACCTGATGGTAAGTGGTCACCAACGCCTATAGACATTGGCATTGTAAGAGATGTTAACCAACGCTGACATCGTCAATGTACCACCAACCTTGGGTACTAATGTGTTATGTCCCTTGCGCCTGTAATTACTCTGGCTCACTCACCCTTCAACCCGGAACACAACAATGCCAAGTACTGCTGTTTTGAGGTAGAATATCTGATCGTTGGGTGGTATCTACCCAGACGAGCTCGCACAAAGCTCTACCACCAAGTAAAGAAAATAAAAGTATTAAATATATTATTTTTAATAATCTAAAACATTGTTAAACAATCATTAAGGAGTTTTATAATCGTTATTTACGTTTTTTTTTTTTTTATGAAATAGGCGAAAATATTACCTAATGGTAAGTGGTCACCACTGCCTATAGACTGATACTGTAAGAAATTGCATTCCATACATTGCCAATGCGCCACCAATATTCGGAACTTACGATGTTTTTCTTGTGTCTGTAGTTACACTGGCTCAATCACCCTTTAAACTGGAAACGCATCGCTATAAAGTAATACTGCTTAGCGGTAGAATATGATGCGTTATCTACCCAGACGGATTTGTACAAAACACAAGTACCTACTTAGATAGTAAGTGAAGTTCATTTTTCTCTATTAAAATCATAACAACTTTTTAATCCTTTTAAACCTATATTAAATAATTATTATATAGTTAATTATGGTGACTTAGGTTGAAACGAGCAAGGCTAACGATTATAGAACTGCACATTAATGTATAATCATAATCATATGCGCGTACCTACGTAATATGTTATCAAATGTATTAATTTAATATTGGAAACTGTTGTTGGGTAAGTTTTATTAATATTTCTTATTTTATTTAATATAATTATACCGTTCGTATTCAAAATAAATGAAAAATATTGTATAAATATATCATATGTATTGTTTATTTGCTGTTTTCACGTTGTTCTAGTGCATTCCGCGATCTTACCTTCAAACGTTGAGTCGGACCACAGTAACAGCCTGTGAATGTCCCACGGCTGGGCTAAGGCCTCTTCTCCTCTTATTGAGGAGAAGATTTGGAGCTTATTCCACCACGCTGCTCCAATGCGATGGTTGATGGAATATTCGTGTGACAGGATTTTAGTGTAATTTGACATACGCAGGTTTCCTCATAATGTTTTCCTTCACCGTCAAGCACGAGATGCTTGCCCAGATTTGAACTCATGACCATCGGTTAAGATTCACGCGTTCTTACCACTGGACCATCTCGGCTTTTTTTGAGTCGGACCAATAAAGCGTTTTTTGTTTTTTCTATCGAAGTATTTCCATTGACAGCACGGAGTTACCAGTTTCAGTTACATTCCTGTGCTTCGGAAACAGTGACCACGTTGATAAACTGAATTTTTATGGTCATCAGTTGTTTGTGCATCTATCGTGAAATCTATATGGAGAACATCATCATACAAACTGGTATTATACTTAACCGTGAGCATATAAAAGGTAATCAAAACATAATATAAGTACAATGCGTTAACAGCTGTCTGACACGGTTGATTAACTCTTTAGCGATTGTAATTATTATACTGCCTTAACCCTTATACCGGAAAACTCGAAACGACGATTCTCAACCAAACGACTTTAACCTGGTCTCCATGCGAAGCTCATCCTTGAGGTATAAATATATATAAATAATATTATAAATTCGAAAATGTATCTGTCTGTTTGTTTGTTACGAGACGGCTAAGCCATTGAACCGGTTTTAATGAAATTTTATACGAAGCAAGCTTACACCCCTATTAACAACCACCCCCCATTAAGTCGAAACCACAGGCGGAAACTAGTATGTATATGTCGGCGGCACCGATGGCTGAGCGATAGAGCTGTCTTCTTCTAAATTCGGTGGTACGGGGTCCATCACGATATTGTATCAATAATAACTTAATGTAGGTATAACAAGGATTTATTGTTACAGATCACAATACACAAGTATAATTAGGTACTAAATAGGTAAACCGACAGTTTTGCCTTGGAGGTGTGAACTGGTCGGTTTCTCAAACGCAAAAACCCATCCATTTCTCGAATGCAAGTGTTTTTATAAACAGTCACCCCACTCCCTAACACGACTCTGTCCACGTGACTTCAATAACGAAAGAAGTCACCGCGTTTACCCGTTACTACTATAGTCAATTCAGCTACTTTTAATTAAAAATATTGTTTTTCCACGACATATATAATTATTTATGTGTTCTTGTGTGAGATGCAACTTGCGTAGATACAGTGGCAGTATATCATATTAATAATACGTCTCGCAAGGCCAGTGCAGCCGCTGAAACTGCTCAAATAGGTACTCAAGCGTCACAAATATTCATTATTATCAAACGAATATGAATTTGCGGGGCTGGGTTTTGAAACATTAGGTCCATGGTCGTCTGATACTTAAAAAAATATGAAAGACCACTCCAAGAAACTGGTCCACATTTCTGGTGACCCAGGAGCTGGCGCTTATTTAGCCCAAAGGCGGTGAGTCTAGCGGTGCAGAGAGGCAATAGTGCCAGCGTCTTGGGTACAATGCCACAGGACAATATTTTAGACGGCGTGTTTTTTCTTTGAAATTTTAATGGGTATTTTATTTTATATTTTTAATTTAGTTTAGTTTTAGACAATAATAATAAATATGTTATATAAATTTAATATTATGATGTTCAATTAACATTAATGGGCTATAGCTAATGTAATTCCTACAACTTTATCTTGACAAATGAGTTTGTATTTCATGATGTTTTCTATCCTACGTGACATTGGGTTGCGTATCACAATTTCATGGTACTGAATACAAATTTTTTCATACTAAGTCTGAGAAAACTTCAAAACAACACCGTAACTCGTTAAATTATAATTTCCACTCGATAAGCGGCCTTGTTTTCCGTTAAATACATTTTATTGGGTATTATAAAATCATATAATTAGATAATCTAATAAAGTTGACCTATTAATTAAAATATGTCTCAATGTTAACTTGCCAATACAATCATATTAATTAATTATTTTTGCATGTGTTCTAATAGCGGAATCGAAAAAATTGGATTCCTTCACCTGATATTACCGCCGATTGTTCAACTTCACTCGTAAGGGTAGAATGAGGGTGGAAAAATAGTGGATTTTGTATTTATTTCCTTTACATGGCGTTATCCCATTTGAATGGGACGTTAAGGTATTATATATCTATACTACTATATAAATCTATTGGTTCTGTCTGTACACTTTTTTTTCACCTAATTTTGTGATAATGAATCGTTTTATGATGCAGTGATTCACATTATACTATTTTTTTCATTTTTGTCTGTATGTCTGTCTGTATATCTTCCTATAACTCAAGAACGGCTTGACCAATCTTGATGAAAATTGGTAGACACAAAGAACATGTGATGGCGCAAATCTATACATATAATAAATCTGTAACTGGTCGATGTCTGTACATGGAAGATAAATGAGTAAAACTTTTATCGGGGGCCTTTATAAACACAATAGAACCCAAAACAATGATTAATAAAATTTTTGTCTGTTTGTCTGTGCGTTTGTGCACGCTAATCTTAAAAACGGCTTAACGGATTTGAGTGCGGTTTTCACTAATGTATTGTGGCTAACTTCACTTAACATTTAGTGTTTGTTTTATTTCAATCGGTTCATAAATAATAAAGTTATGTCAATTTAAAGATACACGTAGAACATTTATTAAAAAATGGTTATGGTCAAACTGAAAAGAGATTAAATATTACATGTAATATACTTTTTTGCTTATGATTTATCCTATATTTTGTCCTATAATTTTTAATCTCTTTATTTATTTACTAAAAGTTTAGTATCACTACTAAAAATCAATAAATTATTATCTGTAGGAAAAGTACGCGCACCTGTTAGTTGTCAAAATCAAAAAGTTTTGTTAACAATTTCGTCTTTTCAGTAGCTTCGTGTGTTGTTTTTGCATAAAAACTAATATTGCATATATATTGTGTGTATCTTTATGATCTCATCTTATATCTTTCATAACAGTACGCATTAAGTCTGCGTGTGAGCAAGTCAGTTAACTCAGTGACAATAATTAATACGTAAATAGTATACAGGTGTATAAACAAAGCCTAAAAAACAACTATAACAATAATACATGGTTTTAGAAGTGCTTGCTTTAAACATCAACGTGGTATATCACTTCTTAAAACTTTAAATAGGTATAATTTTTTCGTAAATTCGTGTTATCTGTCAAAAGTTTTAAAACGGCAGATAAAAATTCAAACGTTTTACCTACCGAAGTTTTTTCTAAACAACGAAATAAATAACAATTTAACGCGGAAAAAATGGCAACCATATTTTGAACTATATTTATTAGCCTCTGGATATATATAAGGAGTATTAGCCACTGGTTATGTATAAGAAGTGTAAATAGAGAAAAATAGCAATTTTGTTCAACATTAAAATAACAGAAATTACTTTAGAAGACCTCATTAATAAATGTAACAAGTATTTCGAACCGAGGAAAAATTTAACTATGGCCTGACATGTATTTTTTATGAGAAAACAAAGCAAACACGAAAATATAACCAACTTTATTACGAGTCTAGAAAATTACAGTTTAAAATGCGATTTCGTTGAATTAATAGTCATTGGTCAGTGATAAATTTACAGCGAATATGTGTTAGAGTAGCTCGCCAAACATCAAAGATTATTACAACGGTCTGATCTGTCACTAAAGAAAGCTATAGAGATAGCTAAAATAGTAGTGATCGAACAACAAAATACGGAGCACATAAATAAAAGCACTGAGACGTTGTCATCACCGTCATCATCTAATGAATATCAAGTGATGAAGGGGGAGTAAAAGGGTTAAACAACACACAGTACAGAATAGAGAAGATGTGCATATTCCTATGAAGTCAGATGGGCAACTAATTAAGAAGAGAACAAAATTGTGAAACGTGGTTATATTTGCCTCATCCCAATATAAACCGAATAAAAGTATTTTGTAATCTCTCAGCTTAATTCAATTGGTCTTTGGCTACATCAAGCTTGCGACAGCATAATCATGATGATGAAGCATAATCAGCATCTGTGTGAGCATATAATATATAATTAAGTGTACTCAAATATTTGTATTTGTATTTGTATTTTTTAATTGTATTTGGTAAAAAATATATAAATAATATATATCATTTATTTACTGCATTTTATTGGCCTTAATCAATCTAATAATGCTTAAGCTATGTGATTTCATTTATATTTTGTTTTTGTTAAATTTGTGTTTTCATTAAGTAATTAATTATATTTGATTATAAAAAAATGTATATCTTACTACACCTTTACTGATTATGATGGTTTAGCTGTTTGATTTTATATATGTTTTGATTATTTTAATGATTGTGTAATTATTGTTGGTGGAAACTTAGCTAATGTATGTATATATTTATATATATATATGCTATAAGTGTCATCTCATTTTTAACACTTAACCTACCAGAGCGGTCAAATAACTGCTTTTGAAACTTTAATTAAAATTGTTATATAGCTGCTTTTGTTTGTATATTATATACTTTTTCTACATAAAATAGCCGCTTAAGCAGCTTATTCAGATGTGTGTCAAGTTCAATGGACAACATTTGTTTTAATTCCCTTTTTTTTGTTTAATTAAATTAGTAGCCTTGGTTAAGTCTGATTTTATTTAGTCTCTGACAGAAGAAACTTTTCCTTTACTTTATACTTTATATTGTACACATAAAATAACATAAATCTATAATAAAAACGAATTAATTAATAAATTATCCATACATATAAATAAAATTGGAGTTTCTGTCTGTTATTTCAAAATAACTGCCTGTTTTAAAGGTTATATGGCTATTAACGATTTACCAAAACCAACGCAATCATTTTTTTAATTTTTTTACTGTCTGCATGTCTGTATGTCCAGTCCAATCTTTCAATCGTCTAAAAATTGAAATAACCTAATTATTATAAGAACTATTTCAAGATTCCGTTTAGCCTTTATTTCATCAAAATTAGTTGAGTCTATCAAAAGTTATAAAAATACGTATTTTTGTTGATATCTATTCACATAATATTATTACTCTTCCTAACTGATTCATTAACGCAGAGCCTAAACTGCGGGGGTTAGAAACTTGAAATTTTGGCAGTTGATACATTTTATAATACTCACTAAGGTAGGATTTTTGGAAATTCTACCCCTAAAGAGTTGAACGATTGTTTAGAAACCAGTCATTTTTAAAGTTAGAAGCATGAAATTTAATGAACAAGCTTAAAAATAAATAAAAATGTATTTCAGCGTTTTTGAAAATCTAAATCTGAGAGGGTAAAAAAGGGGTTGAAAGTTTGTATGGGGATTCCGTCACTTTTGGTGTAAGAAGAATGATATTTAGTATTAAAGCTATGCATACGTATTTCGTCGTTTTTAGAAATTTAACTCCAAACGGGAGAAATGGGGTAAAAGCATTAGTATAAAAATTTAAAAAAATAGAAATATACTATTTGAGTTTTTTGATTGAATAAATAAACATGAATTTCAAAGTTTTTAGAAACTTTTATTTTTGTTTGGAAGAGTTGGGTGCAAATAATGAAATTCAAAATACGCAATATCTTATATCAATATCTCTTAGGGAGAAATATACGAACTTCACTATGTTGGTGATGTTTGGATAAAAAAAACATATTCCATTATTGCCATATGTACCACTTAATTGGTATTCCCTAAGCTTATATTATTGTAAAGTTTCATTAAAATCCATTCAGTAGTTTATGCGTGAAAGAGTAACAAACGTCCATACATCCATACAAACTTTCGAGTTTATTATATTAGTAAAAAGTAGGATTATTATATGCCCTATACTGAACACACATACACTATACTGGATGGGCGAATAAATCGATTGGTAAATGTTTATATCTTATTGATTAAAAAATGATAAAATCCTTATTTTACCCGTACGAAGTCGGGACGGGCAGCTAATTACTCGCTGATAACGCATCTTTCTGTAGGTAAAAAAGGTTTTTAAAAACAGTACAGCAGTTTTTTAGTTTATTCGCTACAAACAAACATACAAAAAATCTATTTTTACTTATTTATAATATTAGTATACCACGCGCGAGCGAAGCTGCGGGCAACAGCTAGTGTTATAATATATCTATAAGATCGGTAAACCCTACGGTATTTTATGAAAACTAATTTCAAATCGTTAATTACGTATTTCTTTACCGGTAGCCATATGTGTGTGTGTGTGTGTGTGCGTGCACATGTGTGTTGAATATTTTTATTAATTATACGCAGGTGAAGCCGCGGGGCACAGCTAGTCTCTTATATAATACATAATATACAAACTGTAACATATTATTTTAACATTGACCATTATTCATAAATACATTTAAAAATAAATTTATCTTTTATTGTTATATTTTTACTATTTTTATTATAAGTAAAATTTTATACATAGGGATATCAAAAACGCTTCAAACCAGAACACAACAATACTAAGTTTTTTCTGTTTGTCGGATGAAAATCTGATTAGTGGGTTGGGTGGGTTTGCTTGAAAACCATTTAGTATTATTCAAAATAATAAACATAATCGACGAGCCGGTTGGCGTGGTTAGTAAGATACTTGCCTTTCACGCCGTAGGTCGTGGGTTCGATTCCCACCCAGGACAGACATTTGTGCGCATGAACATGTCTGTTTGTCCTGAGTCCGGGTGTAATTATCTATATAAGTATGTATTTACAAAAGAAAAATAGTATATGTAGTATATCAGTTGTCTGGTTTCCATAGTACAAGCTCTGCTTAGTTTGGTATCAGATGGCCGTGTGTGAATAATGTCCCAGGATATTATTATAATCGTGAAACTAATATGTGACATATTGTGGCCTCCCTAAGCCACTATAATTGCACCATCAAATATAAAGGTCCTGTAGTTTAGTACTTTGGTTTGTAAGCTGAGTGAGTCAATGTAATTATTATAGGCGCAAGATATCTTAGATCTCAAGGTTGGTAGCGCATTAACGCTGACCATCCCATAGAAGTCCTTACCATTCCCCATAGAAGTCCTAACCATCCCATAGAAGACCTTACCATCCCATAGAAGTCTATACCATCCCATAGAAGTACTTACCATCAAATGGGGGTCCTTATCATCCCATAGAAATCCTTACCATCCCATAGAAGTCCCTTATTACAATAGTTTATTTATAATTTTAGTGTCGATGGGTAAGGTTACCATCAGGGGATCCAATTGTCGTAGCTTGCAAATAATAAATTAATACACTTACCAAAAACAAGTTGATTTTGACTATCTATGTAGGTGAAGACCGAGATCTTAATAGTTGTTAAGCTTAAAAAAACATTAGTCATATTTTTAGTATGGAAATAAACTAAAACAAATATTAGCCGGCGGTGAAATGTAGGTTATAATGTTTATGTTTAATTGCATTGAATTTGTACAAACACTGATAGGAATAAAATGTTTTAGCCGCTTGTAAATGCATCTCTCCTTTTGAGGTGTTTTTTATTAAATAGGAAGGCATAACAAATGCGCACCTGATGGTGCGTGTTCACCATCGCCCTTAGAAATATTAACCGTCCCTTAATTCGCCAATTAATTTTGGGAACTAAGATGTTAAGTCCCTTGTGCTTCTAGTTACACTGGCTCGCTCATCCTTCAAACCGGAACACAACAATACTTATTATTGCCGTTTGGCGGTAAGTGGATCACATTTCTCCCTCTGTAGCTAAAGACAGCGAGGTGAGCAAGACTATTGCAAAAATCGTCTAATTTAGTAAAAACTGTTATGCAATAGAGATTAGAAAAGCTTATGCCCAGCATTGATTCAACGGAGGTTGATAATAATATCAATTGGTGAAAACATGAAATACATGAAAAAAAAAAAAAATTTTACAAGTTTTGTCGTACTGTCGTGACATTTGTAGGTCTATATTTCATTAATAAACGAAAGGACGACGCGACGCGTCGATCTTTGCGATACGCGTAGATTTATAAACGTTCAAGCGGGAAATTAAATTAATACTTATTTTTGTATGAAAATAAAATCTAGCAAATTATCAAAAGTCGTAGAACAAAAGTTGTTGCTTATGGTGTTAGCTATCTAGTCCTGCGAGGTTGCTGGTGTGTTACAAACAACCCTGTATAACTTATATTAATGAAAATAAAACATATTCGGATAACTTCTTTATTACAAATAACAATTATAATAATTTATATACATTGTCTGTTCGTTTATAATCATGAGTACATTTCTAGAATTAAAATGCTATTAAATTACATACAGCTGCTACTCACACTCAGAATAAAATCATAAATATTAAAAAGAATAAAGACGTATACATACGTGACAGAAGAGAAACATTTTTGCGTCAGAAATTTTAAAACGTTACATATAAAAACGTTGGGATAAAATTAGTCCCAGAAAAGATATTCAAATTTGCTAGATTTATACCAAAGTAGGTTAAAAATTGGGTGCAAATAGTCCAATCAGATATTGTGGGGATTGATTGAATGTTTGAAAATAACTGATATATTATATTATTTATGCCAGTTCTTAAGTATCACCGAGTATCCAGTTACACTGTCTGTTATTACACTGGCTCACTCGTCCTACACACCGGAGTAAAATAAAATTTCATAATGGATCTGCACAAAGCTATACAATCTAACCAATCTATTTTTCAAGCATACGTATAATCTTTTAAATCATATAAATTTTAATCAATAATATAATGTACTAAGTGCCTTTCGAATCGAAAAGAACTAACTTCTTATTGAATTGCAAAAATATAATATAGAAATATGATTCCAAGGAGTACTGAATAAATTTTGACAAATGTGACAATAGCCGAGATGGCCCAGTGGTAAGGACGCGTGAATCTTAACCGATGATTGTGGGTTCAAACCCGAGCAAGCACCACTGAATTTCATGTGCTTCATTTGTGATTATAATTCATCTCGTGCTTCAATGTGAAGGAAAACATCGTGAAGAAACCTGCATGTGTCTAATTTCATAAAAATTCTGTCACATGTGTATTCCACTAGCCCTCATTGGAGCAGCGTGGTTATATAAGCTCCAAACATTCTCCTCAGAAAGAAAAGTGGCCTTAGCCCAGCAGTGGGACAATCACAGACTGTTACTTACAATGGTTTGATAGTTGTTTTCCAATTTTCCAAACTTGAAATTACAGTATGAAAATTTTAAAATCTTATTATAAGTGTGAAATAGTTAAATTACATCACAAATGGAAAACGACTCAAATTATTCTATTTAAGCAGTAACATTTCATCTCTACACTATTCTTAATCTATGAAGGGCGAACTAAGTAATATATATGCGTCCCTTTTCAACATACATCACAAGTAGTTTTCTATCACTTTCGTGCAAAAAATTTTGTCAGTTCTTTGAACACTATATGTAGAGACAAAAATGTTATAACTTTAAGAGTATTATTAATATTAAAAAAAAAAAAAAATTACAATTTTCATTATAGTCTAAAAATATGTCACTTTTCAATCTATGACACGGTCACAGATAAAAAAATATCGATTTACAATATCAATTCTAGATTTAAATAATTTACATATGTATAAAATTGTATTTTAAAATGTATAAGGCACTATGTATTGTCTTAAATACGATATTAGAATATACATTATAATCTTAGGTAACAACATATTACAAGGCATAATAACCTTTATCTTTATGACATAAAGTACATAATAGCATCTAACTAAATGACTCAATAGGGTAAGTTACGGTTCCGTATGTATTGGAAGACAATTATTGTACATATTAAGACGGTCAATTAAATTATTCATGTTTTAAAATTGTAATCAAAGATTGTCAATTACAATCTGAATATGTGTAAGAGATCTTCTAGAGCAACACTTTTAATAAAACCTTTTTATTTTAGAATTTAATTTTACCTTCTAGTATGTGTGGTTGCAATTTAATGTAAAACCATTTCCACACAACCGATTTAGACTGAAATTTCTTCACACTTTTAGTCTTGGCGACAATATAATCATAATAAATATTGTATTTTGTTTAAAATGGTCTTTTTCTTGTTCACAAAACGTTTTTTGTTTTTTTTTTTTTACTAATAACTTATTTGATGCATTCAAATGAACTTGGTAACTTTAATAAATATGGCACAAATTTTCATATTAATCTTATTTTCAGAATTATGTTTTAAAAAAATTCACGGAACCCTAATTTGTAACTATATCTAATATCTATCTTTTAACGTATTTGAGTTTTATTTTTTTATGAAACAATGAATACTGTCAATATTGTTTTAATTAGTATAATTCAGCTTCGTGGACGTTTTCTAAGTAGATATATACAGGTGATTAAAAAGTATGGAAATCTAAAAGACGCTTATTGGTAATATAATTTTTATATAAATAATCATATCATTTAAAAATATAAAGCAATTAGCCGCAGCCAAGTATCGAATAACGACAGACTATTGTCAAAAAAAAAAAATGACATTAATTTTAAAACATTTTCCATCCTTTTCACTCTGCCTGAATATTATGAGAGCAATAGATATGTTATTCATATCAATGGATAAAATATCAAATTAAACCTCACAACATAATATGTTATTTTGCTTCACTGAAGCAAAATATTTAACTGTCCTTCAAAACTGCTGATACAAATGTTTTTTAAGATACCGTGAAACAAACATGTATACATTTGTTTGTAACATGAGTGAGCATATCGTGACGTCACGGAAATAAATTTAAAAAAGTAAATAGTGCAAAGAAATATAATGAAATATATGATCGTAGAAACCAAAACAATATCTATTATAGCATTTTAAGACTTTTTTTTATATAATTTTTTTTTATTCTCATAATTCATGACACTTCTATAATTATAATATAATAATAATAATCTTTCTTTGGACAAATGGCTACGTAAATTTTCGTATCACATATAAAAAATACTTTTCGAAATAAACAATCAATTTAGTAATGTTTTTAATTTTTATATAAATAAAATTAATATTATGATTTTCGGTGGTCTATTTGTCTGCTTTTAATATTCATATTGTGTGTTTATGATTCACCAACCTAATGTGTTTGGTAAAGAAAAAAAACGTCCTGAAAAAGCCTTCATATAATCTACTAATCTGTATCGAACGATATCTTGCTATTTAGAACGATATATTTAAGCTGTAACGTTTTCATTAGCATTGGGAACTATTACCTCACAATATATATTTTGCCCGTTTCTTGTCATTTTTTATATGATGAGTTTTATATAACCTAGATACATTGAGCTAGTGATTTTGCTTATCTATACTAATATATAAAGCTGAAGAGTTTGTTTGTTTGATCCGGATAATCTCAGGAACTACTGGTTCGAATTTAAAAATGATTTTTGTGTTGGATAGTCCATTTATCGAGGAAGGCTCTAGGCTTATTTTTATTAATTATACGCGGGTGAAACCGCGGGGCACAGCTAGTTATTTATATTTTCATTTTAAACTGTTCATTATGCCAATTATGAATACGCTAACAGTAATCTTTAATTACTTTTTAATCATATAAAAAATATTTCTTTCTTTAAAAACTGTATATATTCATTGTGAATAGTGTATTTAAGATATCTTCAAAATGATATCATACAAATATTATAATAATAATTCAATTATAATATCAATTAATATTTTTTTAACAAAAGAATTTAAAAAAGAACGACTGCCTTGTCAAAAAACGAACTAAAAAGTAAATAAATCTATCGCCAATATCACTAAGTATTCTAACGATATCCCATACATCAAAATCTGTTCAGGCATTTAAAAGTTATAATGGAATAAATAAACTCACATACATGAAACCTGAAAACATTACACTCCTTTTTTGGGCAGTCGCGTACAGTATTATCTCGATTGTATCTTGTGATTGAATAATTATTTTTTTAAAGCTTTTAGGCCTTATACTTCAATACCTTAGCGTATCGAATTTTATTTAACAAAAAAAAAACTACGTTTGAGTTAAAACTTATTAACAATGTGACAAATATATTTTAATTTACCTAAGCATTCTGATTTCTCTTCTTAGGAGGGGGTGTCGGTGCTTTCTCATTGCTAGGCGGTAACTTTTCACATGTGTTCCTTCTCCTAGACTGGTAGAGGTAGGAGTTCCTAGGCGATATGACTAGGTCGTAGTTGTGTCTGACGGGCAGGTTCAGTTCTTGGTTGTTGTTCTCCGCGTCTAATTCTAGACTTCTGTGCGATTGCTTCTGCGGCAACGGTGGGGGTTCTTCGTCATCTTGGTTGGAATCTGTCGTTCCTGTAATCAGGATTTAAATGAAAACTAGCCGCCCGTCCGGAATTCGTACATGTAAATAAAAATCGTCCCGATTTATCCCGAGATATTTTTGAACGATTGAAATTTATGTCATGAAAAAAATAATGAGTTGCTGGGAGGGTGAAAATTAAAGTTTATTAGGGAAATAAAATTGAAATAATGATGTCGATAACACCTCCCTGGTCCAACTATAGCTAATAACCAAAAACAGCATCAAAATCGGTCAAGCCATTTAGGAGAACAAACACATGCACACCGAAGTTTTATACATAACGATTACATAACGATTACATATACTACTCGGTGGTAGAGCTTTGTGCAAGCTCGTCTACCACCCGTACCTACCCAGACGAGCTTGCACAAAGCTCATCATATTTTCTACCGCAAAACAGCAGTACTTGGTATTGTTGTTGTGTTGCGCCACCAACGTTGGGAACTAAGATGTTATGTCCCTTGTACATGAAATTACACTGGCTCACTCACCCTTCAAACCGGTACACAATATTATACTTATTTACTACTAAAACTACAACTAGTTTATAAAATATTTATAACTGTTTCAGAGTTTGCCATTGGTTGACCTTTGCGTTAAGAGCTATGCTTATCAAGGTCATTGTGTTAAGTTATAAATGAACTACTTACATAAAAAATATATTTAAAAGCAGATAAGTAGCACCCTCCGATAAATATAGTATTAAAAACTACCACCAATTAAATAATCAATGCCACATACCCGAGAAGAACTGACGAGTGTTTAATTGTTGTTTTTTTAATTTTATTTTATGGCACAGGAAGGCGGACGATCATATGGGCACCAATGCCCATAGACATTTGCATTGTAAGATATGTCAACCATCGCTTACATCGACAACGCGCCACCAACCTTGGGAACTAAGATGTTATGTCCCTTGTGCCTGTAATTACACCGGCTCACTCACCCTTCAAACCGGAACACAACAGTAGCAAGTACCTACTGCTGTTTTGCGGTAGAATATCTGATGAGTGGGTGGTCCCTACCCAGACGAGCTTGCACAAAGCTCTACCACCAAGTAAAAAAGTTTTTTTTTTTTTTAAGGTTTAAATATTTATTTAGAATAAAAGGACGACTGATAAATATGGTTTATGTGCTAACGGTTATTATACAGGGTTATTTGTAAAACACCAGCAACCTCGCAGGACTAGATAGCTAACCATAACCATAAGCAACAACATTTGTTCTACGACTTTTGATAATTTGTTAGATTTTGTTTTCATACAAAAATAAGTATTAATTTAATTTCCCGCTTGAACGTTTATAAATCTACGCGTATCGCAAAGATCGACGCGTCGCGTCGTCTTTTCGTTTATTAATGAAATATAGACCTACAAATGTCACGACAGTACGACAAAAACTTGTAAAATCTTTTTTTTTTTTGTGTATTGAGTTATGACCGAAGTCGTAGAACAAAGTTGTTGCTTATCGTGTTAGCTATCTAGTCCAGCGAGGTTGCTGGTGTTTTACAAATAACCCTGGACAAAATAGCTTAAGGCCATCTTGACAAAAAAATGATAATAATCCAGCTGACATTTTTAGCTAGTTCTTCTCATTATTAAACTATTACGTGAAAATTCAAATTTATCATTCATGCATATGAAATGTAAAATTATACATTTGTCTATGTAATTAGTTGTGACGTCATAATAACGCATCAATTCCTTGAAAGAAAATTATCAACCAAAGAAGGAGAGAGAAGATATGTATATTAAAAGAGCGTGCGAACATGCATAAAAGGGTGCAATAATTTGTGAATAATGAGCATACGGTCCAACATAAAGTGGTCACCCTCGCTCATAGGAACCGTCGCGTTACAATATATTTCGTACCATCGATACATATTAGTAACGTCGGTCTGTATGTGACGGTGCATGCAACTAGGCGACTAGGTTACATATGAAGCCGTGAGTGGCAGCTACTGAGGGCACACACAGGTACAGACCCAGCGAGTCCCGGTTGGAGTGCGTCTCGGAGGGCGGCAGGCTGGCGCGCGAGCGCTGCGGCCGCGAGCACACCAGCTGCGGACACACACGAGTCACTACCGCCGGCACTACCGCTCCCGCCGCCACTACCGCCGGCACTACCACTACCGCCGCACGCTCGCCTCTGACCGCTGTCTATTTTTAACTAACTTCATCGTTTTTTTTTTACGATTAACCTTGTAAACCATATATTTAAGTCATTTTAAATTTTTATACATTTTTATGACTTTGTAAATGACGTATCAGACATATGATAATTACATACCTAGCTGAAATAACAAGCCTTTTTCTATGGAGAAGAAAAATCATTCATTCGTTCACATTGTGACGTCACATGCTATACTTATTACATCACTATACGACATTGGAGCTGATCATCTTAACTCGTTTCTAACATAAGACTACGAATTCGATTACTACTAGACAGGGAATCTATTTTCGTTACACTTCGAGTAAATATTTATCAATTTAATATTAAACTAAATGCCTCGTTGGTTTAGCGGCTAGATATAAAGCCGTAGATCGCGAGTACTTTAAACCCTCAGGTGGGGACGTTAAACCACCTTCGTTAGACATGGGCGGTGTATGAAATATTAACCGTTATTTGGTGGTTTTATACGACCGTATATCGAACTGTAGTAGACTGCCTCGTTGGTCTAGTGGCTAGATATAAGGCCGCAGACCCGGGGGTCCTGGGTTCAATTCCCAGGTCGGGCCAATAAATAGTTATTGGGTTTTTCATTCAGAAAATTCTCAGTAGCAGCCCGGAGTCTGGAAGTTGGAAGTGTGTACACTCCCGTGCCTCGGAAAGCACGTTAAGCCGTTGGTCCTGCGCCTGAACTCTTTCCGGTCGTGTCGGATTGCCGTCCCATCGGATTATGAGAGCTAAGGAAAAGAGAGTGCACCTGTGTTTGCGCACACACTTGTGCACTATAATATGTCCTGCGCAGTTGGCTAATCTCTCTTGAGATTGGCCGCCGTGACCGAAATCGGTCTGGAGGACCTTATATCGAACAATTAAATACTATTCGACTTATTACCACACACTTAATTATTTTATGTAACAAAACATAAGGAGGAAACTCTGTAGGAGTTTTCTAACTAATATCGCGTGTTGTGACCATTTTTATCGAACGAAACTTCGTCATTTTTTGTTTTCTTTACAAAACTATTTCTCAATCTTTTTAAACGATATTCTTATTAAATATCAAAAGTAATAATCGATGAGTTACTACTAATATTACCTCCTGTCTCAACTCTCTTAGCGGCGACGCTGACGTGTCGCACAGAGAACTGATGTTGTTGCTACTGGTATTGTTGCTGCTAAGACTATTGTTGTTGGCAGCACTGTTGTTCAGGGAGTTGTTGTTCGTCGCGTTGTTGCAGAGTGTAGTGTTGAACGCGCTGTTGATCGCGTTGTTGATAGCGCTGTGAATGTTACCGTTGGCGCTGGTGGACGTGTACCACTGACTACCGCTCGACTGTAGGCTCACTTCGCTCTGCAATGTAAATACATCGAACATTTTTATTTGTAAAAATCAGGGTGGTAAATGCTTGTACTTGTCATATTGACAATAACACGTGTATACTATCAGTGAATGAATATTAGTGAATGAAACTGCTTTTTCTATTTGGCTTATAATGGTACATATTACCTGGGATCAACATAAAAAGTATCTGGTTTGTATCTAATAAATTCCCAATTTAGAAATTCATATCAGCTGTCCAGGGTTACGAAATCACCACGGTAACATGCGCAAGCGATCCCGTGGCGCTCCCGTTAAGACGGGAAGGGTACCGCTGGGTTTTAGTGGGTATTCCGATGACCGGGGCACACTCGGTGCCCTGGACATATGGCGAGCCCCACATACCCCCCCCCCCACTGTTCCCGTGGGGGGAAACGCGTAAAGCGTTTTTCCTGCGTTAAAAAAAAAGGGTTACGAAACCACCATAATCACACTCCCATACCTCGTACAATGTGAACTCTCTCTCTGATTTTGTTGGGTAGCCAAACAGAGTATGAGAACGAAGGAATATCTCCAGTTGATATAGTCTGTGATTGACTATTGTGGCTTTTGAAGTCAATGTCAAAAATCTTTATTCAATATTCAAGCGTTACACTTGCTTATTGATTGTCATAAACACCTCAGACCTGAGAAGAACCGGCGAAAGAAACTCAGCGGGATTGGTGTTTTACTTTTGTGGATTCGAGGAGGTTTGCCTCAAAAGTTTTATAACAATTGAAGTGTTTACCAACCTTCCTACTCCGCTTCTTATGTCGAGGCGTCAGAGTGCCGCTGCTACTGTTTCTGGAACAAATGTATGATATTAAATACTTGTTATTTTTATACATCTACATTAAAACATATATTTTAAGGATGAGAAGTGACAAATAATTGATAGCGTGCTGTCCCACTCCTAGACGAAGGCCTTTTTTCTTGAGAAGTTTTGTAACTTATTCCACAATGCTCCTTTAATTTTATTCAGGTTTCTTCAAAATAATAATAATAATAATATCCTGGGACATAATTTACACACGGCCATCTGATTTCCAATACTAAGCAGAGCTCGTACTATGGAAACCAGACAACTTATATACTATAGGGTTTTCCATTAAGGGCGCTTGATCGTGCAGAACTTCCATCGTAGCGTGTGCTGTGTGGCACGTAGCGCCGTCCTGTTGAAACCACATGTTGTCCAGATCCATATTCTCGATTTCAGGCCAAAAGAAGTTGGTTATCATCGACCGGTATCGCTCACCATTGACGGTGACGGCCACACCATTATCGTTTTCGAAAAAATACGGACCAATCACGCCTCCGGCCCAAAATCCGCACCAAACAGTCACTTTCTGCGGGTGCATTGCCACTTGGTGAACCTCGTGTGGATTGGTCTCGTCCCAAATACGGCAATTTTGCTTGTTGACATAGCCATTCATCCAAAAATGCGCCTCGTCGCTGAAGATGATTTTTTTGCCAAAATCGGCGTCAACTTCCAACTGCTCTAATGCCCAGTCAGCGAACACACGGCGCTGTCTATGGTCATTAACCTTGAGCTCTTGGGTCAGCTGGATCTTGTACGGGTGCAGGCTCAAGTCACAACGCAAAATTCGCCAAGTTGTCGTCTGCGAAAGGCCGAGTTCCTGTGCGCGACGCGGAATTGACTGCCGCGGGTTTTCGAGGACACTGTCGCGCACAGCGGCGATATTCTCGGCAGATCTCGCGTTACGTTGACGCACGGGAACCGGCTGATTGTTAACTGACCCGGTTGACTCGAATTTGTCCACCAATCGACGGATAGTCGACTCGGCAGGACGATCATCGCGACCGTAAAACGGGCGAAGTGCGCGGAACGTTGCTCGAACTGAAGACCCATTTTCATAAAACAATTTTATGATTTGCACGTGCTGCTCGACACTGTAACCTGCCATGGTGGTTTGGGAGGACGGAATGAATATAACACACTGCATTTGACAGCTGTCACTCAAACAACATGGCCGCAATCAGCTGTCAAAGTTCAAGCGTCCCTATTGGAAAACCCTATACATACACTACTTTTCTTTTTGTAAATACATACTTATATAGATAATTACACCCAGACTCAGGACAAACAGACATGTTCATGCACACAAATGTCTGTCCTGGATGGGAATCGAACCCACGACCTTCGGCACGAAAGGCAAGTATCTACCAAACACGCCAACCGGGTCGTCAAATTACTTATTGTGTCAAATTTCCTATGGTGAATTTTACAATAATATCTTAACAATGGCAAAAGATTAAATATAAGACAATTAGAAGTCCACACATTACCTTGTCCAATTGATCGCTGAGTTCAGTTTAAACTTCGACTTTGGTGTTGTCCTGTGAAAAATATAACGAATATTATTTATGTGATATTAAGTCTCTGTCTTGATCATTTTTTTAATGATAATTATCATAATACCACAATTTTATTTGGTGGTAGGGCTTTGTGCAAGCTCGTCTGGGTAGGTACCACCCACTCATCAGATATTCTACCGGAAAACTTGATATTGTTGTGTACCGGTTTGAAGGGTGAGTGAGCCAGTGTAATTACAGCCACAAAAGACATCTTAGTTCCCAAGGTTGGTGGCACTGGTTAACATCGCTTACAATGCCCATGTCTATGGGCATTGGTGACCACTTACCATCAGGTGGTCCATAAGCTCGTCCGCCTACCTATGCTATAAAAAAAGAAAGCCTATAATGAACTGTACTCCTTAGCAGAAGGGAGGCTCTTTGTTCTATAATATGTAATGACTGAAACAAAACTATACAATAATTTATTTACTAATCTGATTTGTTTTTTGCTATTAATAAAATAATGAAATGTGTGCTGGGACACATAGTAGAAGTGAAACTTAATTATTATTATTTTTTTATTTAATTTTTTTTTTTAAAACGGATAAAAAATATATATATTTATATCTGTAAAGTGCCATCTATTAGCTAATTCGGAACTTAAATAATACAGGCCGCCTCTCACCACGCGATATATCGTCTACCCCCTCCACGCGGCCGTAACGATTTTTCGTGACAGAAAAATCCTAATACCCCCCGTCTATATAGAAGTTTCAATTAAACAAAAAAAAGTATCTTAAGACAACATATTATGTCACGACATGATAAAAACGTTAAAAGGAGTATACTATCTCCTTTAACTAACGTTAATCTATAAAATAAACGAAAACAATTCAACAAGTAAATATAGCATTGTGACGTCACAAACGCATAAGAACTGGTCAGCTATCATTGGTTGAAATTTAATTGTATACATTTTTTGAATTCCTGGTATAAGTTATGTAACTTACTCGTTGCCAGTAGATATGTCTGATATTCGGTTCGAGGGGTTCCTCGGTTCGATTTCCGCGCTGTCCCGTAGATTCGTCCGGAGCGTGACCTCCGGCGATGATATGCTATCCGTCTCAAACTCGCACATCTGTAAATATATAATAAACGATTACACTAACAGGATATTTAGTTAAAAGATTAACCGTGCGTTTATGTGATCCGTTGTGTTTAATAAATGTGTAACAAAAACCCTGTCCGACCCGTGAAGTGAAGTGGTTTTTAGGTATCGTGTGTCGGTTTTTTTATGTAATATTTTTTAAAATAGTAAGCAAAAAAATTTATCCCGGAAAAAATATAATTTAATTAAATGGCGAAAATTATATGGTAACACAGGTGCGGGCAATTAGCGCTCGATAGCTCTTACCTATTGGGTAGCTAAGCCATAAGGTCACTACCTCAGTAGTCCACGTGTTTACCACCAACAGTGTCGTTAAACACCATTTTTTTGCTCAATATTTTAAAAATTATTACATAAATAGAATCGACACACGATACCTAATAACCACTTCACGGGTCGGACAGGGTTTTTGTTACACCCTGTATTTATACATTTGAACAATTTAAAATGTGCTCGTATTGACAATAGACGTATCGGTGGGCGCACGTACCCGGCGGCCGTACCGCTGGTGCACGTGGTGCTGCACGCGGCGGAAGCACGCCGCCAGGTGCGCGTGCAGCTCGCGCACGGGCTCGCGCGACGCGTGCACGTCCAGCCCTGCACACCACATACTCATATTACACGACGAATACTGATGTTGATTGTGACTAAACTATTCACTATACCAATCTCCACCTAATAATAATTTCCACCTAGCTGAATTGTTTACCCGGCAGCCGGGGACTTTTTGACTAGCCATCTAGGCGCGCAAGCTTATGCGTACACGCAGTACTTTATATCCTGTGTCGCTTAGTCCGATAGAAGCCGACAAGAGATATCGGGCGCAAAACTACAACACAAGATTGATCACAAGGATTCTTATAAACGAGCTCCATCGGGCAATCTGTAACCATATTTAACCTTTCAACAGTAATAAGGATATACTAAAGATTCAGAATAAGCATACCGAAACGAGCCTCGTGAGGCACAGTTTGGTAACACCGGTCCTTCGAGCCGGACGTCACTCACCGTACTTGAGCAGCGGCACCTGGTCGGCGATGTGGTCGCGCAGGCGCTGCAGCAGCGCGGCGTGCTGCGGGCGGCGCGCCTCGTACGCGGCCGTCAGGAACGCGCGCTCGTAGTGCACCAGCCCGCCCTGCACCGCCGAGTCCAGGATGCCTGCGGGGAGGGGCCTTCGTTAGGCTCACTGCATCTCAGGGCAGAACTATTTCTGTATTGTCCTTTGTTTGGACAATATTCACCCACTTTTGGAAGGTAAGACGATTGAAATAATTAATCCATAATATTGTACCTTGCAGTCTCATGGTAAGTGGGTGTAGCGGCGCGTCGGGCGACTTGGCCTCCTGGATGATCGCCTTCAGCTCCTTGTTCGTCTGCTCCATGGTCTCCACGGCCACCTCCAGTGGACACACCCAGTACGTGCGGGTCGACACGACGGGGAACCAGCGGAGGATTCCTAAAAAAAAGTTAGACTTCTTTAATCACATGTCATTTTAACATTTTGACAATACACAATCATAATCAATAAAACAATACCTAAAATATATATGAAACCCTCTATACTTTAATATATTACTTTAGTAATATTCTTAACGTACTAAAGTGCTTTTTTATTATTTAATATAGGTAAGCAAGCAACTGGCACATTGGCCAAGTGATGATGCGCAATCGGCTGTGCGAATTCAACGGTGTCACAGTATTTTAATATCATAGAGATATACCCATCAATTTATGTATATTATATCTCACCGGGTAGCGTGTCGCTTATTTCCAACTCGGTTCTCTCCAGCCAACGAGTCGCGAACTCGTTCGCACCGGACAAGTCATCCGTTGAGTCCGTTATTGAATCTTCTGCGAAACAATATATTTTATTCATATACAATTTTATAGAAGCGAGTTTTCGGTTTGAAGACTGAGTGAGCCAGTGTAACTACAGACATAAGAGATAGGATGTTAATAGTTCCCAAGTTTGGGGGCGCATGGGCCGATGTTTTTTTTTTTTTTATTAAGGAACACCAACAGTTTACATATGCAACACTTACATTATACAATCTTACAGATTTATGGACATTTACCAAAAGGTGGTGGTGGTGGTTAGTCTGTCCACCTAAATATATTATTTAATAAAATACAAACCTTGTCTATGGAAGGGTCTTGAGAATACGAACTTCTTGACGTTGTTGTGTTCGTAGTATCTTATGATTTGTTCGTCGACCGATTTACCGAATTTATTCTTCCATATGTCGTCTATGATCGGCGTTACCGCGTTTATTTGTAAATCTGACTCGCGTTCAGGATACATACTTATTAGTAAAGCTATGTAACATATCATTTAAGTTATATAAAAAGTTCCTAAATTATTATCTTTACTATTATCATTTCAGTAAAATGTTCCAAATACCATATAATATTTAAACTCAAGAAATGATATAAAAAAAATATTTGTTTAACGTTTATTTTTTCAGTAATTAAGTTAGTAAGTCTCATTCAATAAATATATAAATATTTGGGTATAATATTTCTGAGTTGAAGCTTAGATATTTTTTTCAAAGTTTGTATAATTTTTACACCCAAAAAAAAATAAACATCAGAGTTCAATTCATCGGCAAAGTTATAATTTAAAGTTGCGTTAAAAGGATACACTGTCCGTCCGACTCGGTGATGTCCTCGCCCGGCTCGTCCAGCTTGAGCAACACCTCCGCCTCGGGCCACTCGTCCAGCATGCGCTCCTTGAAGTTGTGCAGCATGTCGCAGTCGTTGCCGCGGTACACGAAACCCTGAGCATCGAAGTTAAAGTCATAAGCATAAGATTTTAGTGCTTTTTAAATGACTTTAAAAATGCAGAAGGCTTTCAAGTCAGTTGTAATATTTTTTTACGTTTGTAACTCGCGTTCAACTGAGAGTGAAAAAGGAGGATGATTTTTAATAGGCTCGAATTTTATTTGAAGTCGGTTATATTTTATTTAATAGATAATCATAACGCTATAAGCTTCGAAGCTGTGCTCGAAATTTAGAAAATAGTAGTGTCGAGTCGTTATATAATTTCGTTACGTTCTTCGGATAGGCCGTGTCCATAGTCACAAATTAGAACTTTTAGAGAGACTCTCTCAAATTCAGACAAAACTTCCCGAAATGTCACCTAGCACTCTCGTTTTACCGACGTTCGTCCACGCCTAAAGGGTGGAGACGGGCGTATCGTCGGTCACGTGCAGTGACGACAGGCGGCGGTACCTTGGGGTGCCGCAGGTGCGGCGGGAACCCGCGGCCCAGGTAGCGCACGCGGAAGTACACGGGGCGCGGGCGGGCGGCGTCGCGCGCCAGGCGGTGCAGGCGCGCCAGCAGCTCGTGCAGCGCCGCGCGCGCGCCGTGCGCCGCGCCGCGCTCGTCGCACACGCGCACCAGCTCCAGCGCCAGCCGCACGGCCAGCTCCCACTGCCGCCCCGCCTCCAGCAGCGACATGGCCTCCGCGTACAGCGCCGACTGCGCGGTCGGGGCGATGAGTGCATTTGCAGGTTCGCATCCGGTTGTCGGATAGCGCTTTGCTTCGTGTGGTTAATTTGTGTTTAAAATTCGTTTCGTATTCGATAATAAAATAGAACAACGCGAAGGAACCCTCTACGATTCGGAACAGAAATTCGGTCACAGTTGTGTCCATGTGTGGGCCCGTAATGGAGTTATATGGGAGAGTTGCCCCATATCTTACTTCTTAAATAAAAAAAATAAGTTTATTCTTCGTAATCTCCAAACTAGGAGATACATATAAAGTAAAAAGTTGTGTCTCTTTAGGGAGTG
The DNA here is from genome assembly GCA_905220585.2 of Nymphalis polychloros. NCBI lineage: Eukaryota > Metazoa > Arthropoda > Insecta > Lepidoptera > Nymphalidae > Nymphalis > Nymphalis polychloros. Next base: position 915,027 of record HG992264.1, on the reverse strand, counting down.
CGCGCGGGGCTCCCCTCGAACCGGCAGTGCGCGCGGGGCTCACTTTTCGCCGGTAGCGCTGGGGCTCACCTTGAGCTGGAAGTGCGTGTCGAGGCCGCGGCGCGCGGGGTGGCGCAGGCGCGGCGGCAGCGGCTCGTCGCTCCAGTCGAGCAGCTTGGCGTGCAGGCACAGCGTGAGGCCGGCCTCGGGCGCGTGCGCGGCGGCGGCGTGCAGCGCGGCCAGGCGGTGCACGTAGCGGATGTACATGTGCGGGCGCTCGATCTGCTCGTAGAAGCGCAGCACGCCCGACACGAGGTAGAGGCGGCGCGCGACGGGCGCGGCGCGGTACTGCAGCAGCGCGTCGAGCTGGCGCGCCGCGGCCGCCACGAGCGCCGGCCCGCCCGGCAGGCGCGCCGCGCCCGCCAGCGCGCCGCACAGCGACACGAAGGCCGCCCGCCACGCCGCGTCGCCGCGCCCCGCCTCCGCCAGCACGTCCAGCTTGTCGATCAGCGCGTTCTCGAACGCGCGCATGTTGCCCACGCCGCCCGGCTCTGCGCGCACGCGGGCGATTAGCGTCACGTGTGAGACTTTTGGATTGTAGATACTCGTTTATAGTGTGTATCCGCACTAATTTAGACGGTTGTCATAGTGGGATGAATATTTAAGTGATTATCAAAAATTCGTAGCCGTTTGGCGGGCACTCGATTCAACTCTTTTGGAGTGCCCGATAGCAAAATATAAAGTATACAACGGTCTCGAAATGAGTAGCTCCGTTTGGTCGGACGTCTCACCTGTTTCCGATGTGTACTTGTACTCGGTCTGCATCATATCGAAGAACAGCGGTATTATAATGTTCCGAACCTCTTCGACCTGAAGAAAACTCACTTCCAAAAACGTGCCGACGAGGTGTGGTATGAAAAAACGCTTGTGGTCCTCTATGGAAATAGTCATCGATTAATTAAATAGAACAATACAATAACATCAGTAATATAAACAAAAACTATTTTCTATTATAAATATGATACTAAAGTAAAGTGAGGTTTCAGCTTGTAAATGTTTCTAATGCACAAAGACTAATTCTGCTTTTGAACGTACCCAAACTGAACCACATATCGGCTAAAAGAGTCGCAGCTTTCTTTCTAATGTCCCCGTACAGCATGGTCGCCCTCTGGCGCCTGGAGGTGGGCAGCGTCTCCAGCTGTATGGGCGGCGACGAGGCCACGGCTCCCAGCGTGTTGAACCAGTCCTGCAGCGTCACGTGCACCGTCGACACCACGTCGGGATCGGAGTCGTCGATGGACACCAGCTGTTCGCGGAGCGTGGTGGACAGCAACCTGGCATGTGATTAACGATACATTAGCATTTAATGATGTCATCGACACATTAATAGTTATTAATGGCCGTGTTTGTGATTTTATAAAAATGACAACACTCAAAGAGACCACGGTTCTTTCTGTTGAAGCATCGATATTTCTAGAATCCATGTTACATCAAAATGTTAAATTGGCTTCTTATAATCTGACCTGAGAAGCTGACCAATATAATCTCTCATCACACACCTAATTAGAAAATTAACTCTCTTCTTAAAATTACCTAAACAAATAGACTTACCTTAGAGCATGCAGCATGACGTGATGCTGCAAGTGCAACATATCAGCCCAATGCGGTCTGAACACCGGTCGCTGCAGCAACGCCATCATCAATGCTAACGCATCCGACACCAGTGTATTAGCCTTGCCAGAAGATTCCGCGTCCAGCGATTTCATAACTACTACGTATTGTTCTTCGGACATCTGACGGACCATGTCTAGGAGAACGCAGATTAATTTGCGCTGGAAATAGAAATACATAATTATGATATGAATCACAATCAATAGATCTTTACACAAGTAACGTTATATCTGAATCGTGATGTTATTTTTGGGCTAACTCTTAGCCGAAAAGACATTCCGTAATCGGCATTATCTGACAAAATCGTGGCCTTTAAACTTTGTAATTTTATGATCCATTACAATTTGATACGGCGTTACATATCTAAGCTCATTACTTAAATTTACTGGAATTTAAGATACATTGCTCTTTTAATAAATTACACTTACCAATAAAGGATCATCACATGGTGTTCCTTCTTCCTTGTTCCTCTCCTTCATCATCGTCGCTGCGATCCTTAAAACGGTTGGCAGTAGCGACCTGGCTAGTTCACCCCTATCCGCCTCGACAGGACCAACGTCGTCCCGAGCCAGCAGTGAGACGACCTCCCCTAACGTCTCCACGCAGAGCTCCACCTGAATTACGACTTTATTTTGTTAGCAATACGGTAGAAAATCCTATTACTTTTGAAATGGAAAATAAAGAATTTAAAATAAATACAGTGCTCGATAGTAAATGTGTTGTATCGAAAAACATCTATGAGACTAACCTTCACTCCAACTTCGAGAAGGCTGCGTTGAAACCATATTCATAAATATAATCATTGTTTAAATTACATACAACTTAATTGGTTATATTTATATCTGTTTTTGAATTTCTTAAGCAGATCCGAATAGAACATAAAACGGATTATATCTCAAGAATAATTTAGTAAACGTCAATTTATTTACTAATAAATTACGCAAACCAATGATCTGAATTTTTTCCTTTTATGCCATCTTGTTCCAGCCTCATTTCTTCTTAAATAACACGAGGTTATATCGAGATAGTTTTGGTAATTAGTAAGAAGGCCGAATTGCTTTAAAATATTTAAACGGTTACACTTCCATTTCGTTCTATCACGTGACCTCTCGAGTACTTACAGCGTCGCAGGATCTATGATAGCTAGATAATATACATACGATCTGCATCTGCTGGGTGTGGTCAAGAAGGCTGGCGGTGTCGGCTCCGAGAAGTCGTGCCGCCTTGCCCGCTGAGCGCGATTTGTGGTTGTCCAGCTGTTAGCATACTAACGCTAGACCGGTAAACGTTGATCGTGATATACTGATCAGGTTTAATTATAGCTTTGGTGTACGTGCGCTTGAGGGTTTAACAGAAGTTTATATATTTAAGTCATTATGATATAAAAAGTACTATACCGATTGAGGATAGAATGGAAGGGACAACTATTTTATATGCCAGTGATCACGTGATCAATGAATGGAAAATTTTGTAGACAGATGTATAATATTAAAACTTCGATCGATTTTCTAACAAATCATTCTTTAACAAAAGACCAGCCAACCGTCAGAGCGTCATGGTAGCAAGCGTAAGCTACATCGTGGAGGTAAACTATATCGTAAAACGGAGAGAGAAGGATGGTTTTTACAAAGAATACTGATGTTTGGGGCGCATTTGGCGTCTTAAACACCGGCAAGTTCCACATACCCCCCCACTGCACTTGGAGGAAACGCGTAACGCGTTATTCTAGCAATAAAAAAGGGTATGTGGGCTTCATCTATTCCAAATTACATCCAAATCCGATCAGCAGTTTTTGTTTTAAAGAGTAAAAATAAAGAATTAATATTGTTTCGATGCGGTGTCAAAACAGCAAAATGCATTACGCCCACTTGTAACATCCTTCCTTTCATATACTTTAAATATCTCAATGTTGGGAAAAGGCCTGCTCTCTTAAGTTACGTGGCTTTTTCCACAAGCTGTTAACTGCATGCCTGGGTTCGTTTAAGATTCACACGATCTAACGACTATGCCATTTGGGCTCGGTTATAAATTATGGTAGAAGTTTTATTAGCTCAATCAGACGTACACCATTATTTTAAAATATACATCAGTATATAATGATCAGCATTTTAAAGCAATTTGTTAGAGGATAGATTTACACACTACATTATAATTAAACCATTAACAGCAATGCGTAGACTCTATGTATCTGTTTCATGTTATAAGCGTACACCAAAGAAAAAAAACAATGAAAATATCATTAGAAATTATCAGAGCAATCATTTTTTGATTTATCGATTTGACGTTTGTAGAATATTATAAAAAACTCTTTGTTAATTTCTAGTGATTTTTTGCTTATGGGTATCTTTATCCCATCTTATTTACATGCGACACATCTTGAGTTTGCACACAATTGTTCGACAACGAAAGCACTTTTGTTATTCTTTATTGATTTATTTTAAATCGTTAATGTTATATAAAAAAAAAAACCAGTCAAGGCCTTAGTTATAAACTTTGTTTTGCGTGTGTTTAGCGAAACACTGTTATCTCTTTCTGTCATTATCGATTGGACATTTGAAAGAAGGAGACACAGCATTGTTTAACTAACCACCTCCTTAACAACATCTATACATAAAGCCGTTATTCTTAAAAAAAAAAAACAGTTTTAAATTCACTCATCTTTGCTATAAAAATATCCTATCATATTAGATAAATGTTTATTTCCAGGTTATATATTGACGTTTTATATATACGTAAAATAATGTGTTTTATGTAGTTTTGGTGTATTTATATGTGTGTGTAATGTAATATTTGTGTACATATGTGATACACAAATAGAAAATAGTGAGACATATATAATGAAATCATCGTTATATATAACAAAACACGTGTATTAGTAAGTGACAAAAACACAAACAGACGCACACTCACACACAAACAAAAAAGATATGTTAAAGGACACCACAACAAAAAATAACAGTTTATTCAAAAAAAAAAAAAAAACACTACCCCTCTCAACACTGCCATTATAAATATTCATTTAAAGCTATTTTTTTTAGCAAAAATTTTAAGTAAATTTCACTTTGCCCATGAAATCTTAAAAAAAAAAAATCTATTAAACATATTGGATGTACTTGACAAAAATAGTTCAAAATATTCAAACTATTTAGTTTAATCTGTAATTGTAATATAAGCTAAGCCGTTAGCTTGTGACTGAACTCGCACACGTGAAAAAAATCATGCACACACACACAAACAAAACTCTAGTGTGATATTATATTAAGATAAGTGTATCATTATCATGTAACATTTGATGTTATAAAGTTGACAAAATAACAAAAAAGAGATAAAACATATAAAATAATAAAACACATATTGATAAAGCATATTATATACATAATATAATACATATCTTCCCTAAATTATACAGGAGTCTTAACTACCCGATAGTTAAGAGCTATCGAGCGCTATTGCCCGCACCTGTTGCCATGTAATTTTCGTCATTTAATTAAGTTAAATTTTATTCGAGGTAAATTTTTTGCTTAGTATTTTAAAAATGATTACATAAATAGAACCGACACACGATACCTAATAACCACTTCACGGGTCGGACACGAATTTTGTTACACGCTGTATATACGAGTACATACACTAAAATCGAATATTGGTAGTTGCACTAAATTATTACGATTTAAAAAAAAAGAATTTCGTAGATAACCCGACTACATGAATTCACGCTACGACTCTAAGGAGCAGGGAAATGACTCGTTGAAACAGGCAACACAACCTAGTTTTTAATAATATAGGAATATTGTTTCTTTTTGAAGTGATAACTTCTTATGGGAGGGTAAACCGCTTCGTAACGTAACGTGTTACGGCGCCACTATTACCGATGCGGACGAATTTACCTGAGATTTACCAACCTAACGCCATCTAGTGTATACAGATAGTACTTATAATAATTTAGCAACTCTCAAGTACTAATTTAAATTACATTTAATGTATTATAATTAATAATAAATATCATCACTTCTGTCGAGCGTCCCGAGACGCACAGGTTTTTTTAAATTCAAACTTTCAAACGTCCACAGACTTATAGTCAGTCCCTTTTATGTATGTTATTAATATAAATTTGGTATATTAATAACACGTATTTTATATAAATAAATAAATATATGAGAACCAAATAGAAGTTCTTTTTATTAAAACAATTGTTTGCTTATCTTAAGATCTTGCTCGATATACCATTTATATATAAATAAACTTACATAAATCTTACATAATTATTATTTTTTATTAATTATATATAATATATTTATATATATTATTATTATTATTATTTAATATTTATTATATATAATATAATATATTTTATTCTTTATATAACGGCGCGTGATATTATTAAATAATGAAAATCAGTTAATTTTGAGTTATAATTATTTTTATTGGTCGTAAATAATAATAATCGTTGGTAAATTATTCTGTTTAGTTTATTAGAGCGGATAAAACCGAATGCAGTTGTGTTTGTCACGGCGAGCGAACGTCATGTCAATGATGATCTTGTTGACAGCGGTTGTACGCGGTGATCATTCGCAAACCCATTGGATCTAAATCGCTAATTTTATTAGTGTAATCCCTGATTGTACAAGTAATAAGTGTTTGCATAATTAAAATTGTAACTTAAGACAACATTGCTGTCCACTTATTTTAACGTTTCCTGAAGTATAACGGCCACCTGAAGTACTAACGAATTCACGAATCAGCTATTAGATTCGAGCCCGGCTTTCCCGACGTCCCGTTACATATAATATAAAGGGGTAATAATAATTTATACTAATACATCAGGAGTCGATTTTTGTGTAATGCCTAAGCGAAAAGAACTACAAAACCAATACAAATACATCTTACACCAGTAAATGCAACGCTTTTCGGATAATATTATAATATATATATAAGAAAGTGCCTTTCGTAGTTTCACTCGCTTTAAATATAGTACATATATATGTGACAAGCGAAATGTTACATGATAAGATAAATACATATGAACGATATATATATATATATATATATACATATAAGAAGAATTAAAAATCGATAGTAAATACTAATTAAATGATATATATTAAAGTGTTTATATTTGATTGTTAACGACTTGTGTGCATACCTCACGATGCCGGTGATTGTTAACGCAGAGATATATTTTTTAATTGAAAAAAATAAATAAAACTTTTAATCGATATTAGTTGAAATAATTTCAAAATCATTTCTAATAAAAAAACTCGCCGTTTGTTATTAAATTATTTTACTTATAATTTCTAGAAATACTCCAGTTCTGGAGACGACGCGTATTATTAATTGAGACTTGCTAACTGTATCTCTTGTTATTTTAGTATAATGACCCCTGTACCTAAATACCGGTCATAGTCTTTCAAAGACTGAATTTGCGTAGAAAATGAAATATACTTCTGTGCTAGAACACGTGCACTCGCGAGACAACAGGATAGATTACTGATGTAGGACAAGACTTGAACTTGTGATCTCAGATTTTCGTAAACTAAGCACGAGCCAGCTAGAAATTGTTTACATTTTTTATAAAGTTGGTAGTCGTAATGGCAAATGGTTCCACTGATAGTACCACCACCTTGGGAACTAAGCTGTTATGTCTTGTGCTTACAGTTATTCCAGCTCACTCACCCTTTACAACCGGATCACATATTAAATATTGTTGTTAGGTGGAAAAATATCTGTCGAGTGGGGGGTAGCTACCCAGACGTACTTGCACGAGGCCCTACCACAAAATTAAGTAATAAACAATAGAATCTGCTATTAGATAGAACGCTAAACATTTTTAAATATGTTATAAAACTTGAAATTATTTCAGCTAATATCTGATATCATTGTTTTTTTTTAAATTAAAACATTTTGCTAATTAATACAATTACATTCCAATCCAAATGTGCATAAATTAACATAAATTATTATATCAAATTTTGGCTACTAAAGCTAAGATTTTTAATATAACAACCAATAATATAAAATACAATATTATTATAAATACTATTAAAAATCAAATACAATTGTCTTAAACACAATCAAAAATCGCACTGAAATTACAATATATTGTTTGACGTGACAACGTCTTATAAATCGATGAACGCTGGCTGCACGCACGAAAAATCATGACTCATTGTCACGTTCCGCCTGAACCGAGCGCGCAAGCGAGAGCGCGGAACAAGCGATAGAGAGGCACGATCGGCCTAAACGTTCGGCTTGTGACGCATCTATCTCTCTGCCACTCCATCGGCCGATGCGTCCGAGTATTCATCAATGTTTACTTATGACGTTATCACGTAAAATTATCGTTCGTAATCCGACTTTACAGACAACTATTTTTTTTTATATTATATGAATAAATAAATTATTTATTGATTGATATGAGATTGTTAACATTTGCACAATTTTGGATTGGAAGAAAGCATTTAAGCAAATCGTTAATAAATTATTTATTTAAAACTTCACATCATCCTTAAACGTCATAGTTAGTCACACATGCAAAGCGAGAACGAACACAGTGTGTGTGTTAGATTAATCGATAGCACTAAGCGAATATATACTTTACCGTTTGACAGACGAACTGATCCTGTGCAACACGAACGACATTGATATACACAAACTTGCGAATATTATAAGTGATTTTATTACGTGCTGAATTTAGTTGGATTATATTAAGTTCAAAATGAGTGGATGGTGGAGAATGGAAAGGGTTTATGTAAACGGTCATTCACCTAGACTCGGACCTATTTTTAAAACTTTGTCAAAGTGACTCGCATGTGCTTTTGTAATTAAATTTACTGTAAGACGATACTGAGGTTGGTAAGTGCTCATTGTAAATAACAAAAAAAATATATTTGAAAATGGAAAGTAACCGGACAAATTTACTACGTTATAGTATGAGGTCACATCAAGGCTTTACAGCAATTACAGTAATTAAAGCACGTAAAGCCGTTGGTCCTGCGCCTGAACTCTTTCCGGTCGTGTCGTGCCGGTATTGCCGTCCCATCGGATTATGAGAGCTAGGGAATAGTGAGTGCACCTGTGTTTGCGCACACACTTATGAACTGTAATATCTCCTGCGCAGTTGGCTAATCTCTCGAGATTGGCCGCCGTGACCGAAATCGGTCAGGAGGACGTTATATTATTAATGTGCAGCTACTATTATGACTAAATAATATCCTATACGATATAGTGACAGCGTGACATATCACATCTATACAGTGTGTAACAAAAACCCTGTCCGACCCGTGAAGTGATTATTAGATAACGTGAGTCTGTTATTACTACGTTATCATTTTTAAAATACTAAGCAAAATAATTATCCATAAAAAATATTAATCGTGTTTACCACCTGTTAGTGGTTAACACATGGACATCAGAGTATCCTAGTTACCCGATAGGTAAGAGCTATCGAGAGCTGTCGTCCGCGTAATTTCGAGGTAATTTTTTGATTGCCTCGAAATTGAAGATGATTACATAAATATAACCGAATCACGATACCTAATAACCACTTCAAGGGTCGGACAGGGTTTTTCTATGGAATCAAACCAAAATATACTTTAGTTAAGTCTTACGTGCATTTTTGAATCCGGTTCAGAATTAAAATTCTACCGAGAAAAACCGACAAGAAACTAAATCATTATGGAATTTTGCATACACGATATTAGGTATAAGACAGGACATAGGGTAAATGCCAACACGAACGAAGCCTTAGGCAAAAGCTAGACAGATGGAATTACGAAAGGGCTGTTTTATTGAAACATATTAACACAACATATTATGTAACCATTGTTAATGTCCATCAATGTCATTATGTCTAAACATAAAAAAATACCATATTCGTATATGTTAACTATTATTTCGCTTATGTAATAGTCCACAGATACGAACAGCCCAAATGTATTCAAAACGGCTATAAATCCAAGCGTAACTTGCAAAGTAATGATTTAACTATATTGAAATAAATATACAATATATACGTCTTGGAATTATAACTTAGTTTATATAAACTATATAGATGTACATGTGGTGTCAGGCGCATGCGTAGCGTGGCTTACCTTTTAAACCTGCGACCGCGAACATACAGCCGACTATTGTTCTTATGACAATCGAGATTAGATCGAGAATCACTTACACACATTAAAATTTTATGTAATATTTCTTATTATATATCTTTAGCCGGCCTGTAACTTTTAATTTTTGTCTAGTATTGAAAATAATTAAAAATATGTTACTCGATTCAAATTTTGACTGGAACCTGGAATGGTAACCCTGTGTTCACAGACACAGGTTTGTGTGACCTTAGATCCCGTAGCTTGAAACGTACAAGATATTTTGTTATTTCTTACAAAGCCAATGGCTGTATGGACGAGTTATTAACAAGTATTCCGTAAAAAAAAAAAAAAAAAACTCGACCTAATCTCGATATAACATATTACTTAAATAAGTGCATGTGCATACATACCCACACTGCGGTGTTTACACGGACGGACACTGTTAATATACGGAACATTCCTCGGATACCGCATAATGTTTTATATTATTATTAGCACTAACTTTTTAATATTATCTGTACTCAACTAAAACGTTCGAAATTCAAACGTTTTATATTTTTAAGAGAAATAAGGTTTTATTATTCGCAATTGAACCCCAATTAAAATTCACCAATCATAAATCGATTTCTAATTTCCAATCAATTTTCTTTTAATGCAGTTAACATTACTAATAAACCAAAACATCAACGAATCTACATTCTACATTTTTATTTTATTTTTTTATTGTATAGTTCGGTGGACGAGCATATGGACCACCTGATGGTAAGTGATCACCAACGCCCATTGACAATGGCATTGTAAGAAATGTTAACCATCGCTCACATCGCCAATGCGCCACCAACCTTGGGAACTAAGATGTTATGCCCCTTGTGCCTGTAATTACACTGGCTCACTCACCCTTCGAACCGGAATACAACGGTACCAAGTACTGCTGTTTTGCGGCAGAATATCTGATGAGTGGGTGGTACCTGCCCAGACGAGCTCGCACAAAGCTCTACCACCGAGTAAAATTCTTACATAGAATTATCGAGAAGAAACGAAATAGATATCGGACAGATATATCTTTTTAATTAATTCAATCTATAAAGCTTGAATTAAAATCAATAAACAAACTTTTTTCAATATTATTTTTTTTTTTATTTAACCGTGAAATGTCATTTGACTTTGACTGTTCAATATTCGATTTATGATTGAGCGAATGATAATTAGACGTTCTACTGTCGTATATAATTATCGTATCGCGATTTTGTGAATGGATTTATATCACATTTGAAGAGCTTGAATGTTCTAATATTGAATATTTTACTCCCAGACTAGCCTATAAGTTAGTGCTAATTGTATAAATTAAATAAGTTTTAATGGCATTACAATCCTGAAATGAAAATGTGTCGAATTTGTTGTGTTTTAAGATGTATAACATTTGACAATTCTTGTTATTCCTTACCACGTGGACACAGACCAGGAGTTTAAACACCAACAATACCCATGGAGTTATAATCGACATGTATTACCCGTTTAAAAAAAAAAAAAACATTAAAAGCTCCGTATTGTTATTAAATATTCCCCAAAAATTGTACTTTTCGATATAGTTGTAGTAATTTTTGTATCCGAGCTTATGTATGTATGTGTAAAAGATAAAAATGTTGTCGACGCCGAAGTCGAGCGGTGCGTGCGTACCTCGATGGGCGCGACGAGCAGCGCGGCGAGCGTGCTGGCGAGGTGCGGCAGCAGGTAGGCGCGGGGCCCGGGGGCCGCCCCCAGGGGCCCGCGCACCAGCTCCAGCAGCGCGTGCAGGCGCTGGTTGGACAGCCGGCCCAGCGGCAGCGCCTCCAGCGCCCACACCGTGTACTTGCTGCGGACAACGACGGTTGTCAGTCTCGACTACACTATTAGTGCCCGTACTCGGTGGTAGAACTTTGTGCAAGCTCGTCTGGGTAGGTACCACCCACTAATCAGATATTCTACCGCATAACAGCAGTACTTGGTATTGTGTTCCGGTTTGAAGGATGAGTGAGCCGGTGTGATTTCAGGCCAGCGGCAGGTACTTGAGCGCGGACCCCGCACGTGACACGCGAGAGCGGTGCTCACCTGAGCTGCGTGTCGGGGAACACGCGTGTGAGGTGCGGCGCGGCGTGCGGCAGGTACTTGAGCGCGGACCCCGCACGTGACACGTGAGAGCGGTGCTCACCTGAGCTGCGTGTCGGGGAACACGCGTGTGAGGTGCGGCGCGGCGTGCGGCAGGTACTTGAGCGCGGACCCCGCACGTGACACGTGAGAGCGGTGCTCACCTGAGCTGCGTGTCGGGGAACACGCGTGTGAGGTGCGGCGCGGCGTGCGGCAGGTACTTGAGCGCGGACCCCGCACGTGACACGCGAGAGCGGTGCTCACCTGAGCTGCGTGTCGGGGAACACGCGTGTGAGGTGCGGCGCGGCGTGCGGCAGGTACTTGAGCGCGGACCCCGCACGTGACACGCGAGAGCGGTGCTCACCTGAGCTGCGTGTCGGGGAACACGCGTGTGAGGTGCGGCGCGGCGTGCGGCAGGTACTTGAGCGCGGACCCCGCACGTGACACGTGAGAGCGGTGCTCACCTGAGCTGCGTGTCGGGGAACACGCGTGTGAGGTGCGGCGCGGCGTGCGGCAGGTACTTGAGCGCGGACCCCGCACGTGACACGTGAGAGCGGTGCTCACCTGAGCTGCGTGTCGGGGAACACGCGTGTGAGGTGCGGCGCGGCGTGCGGCAGGTACTTGAGCGCGGACCCCGCACGTGACACGTGAGAGCGGTGCTCACCTGAGCTGCGTGTCGGGGAACACGCGTGTGAGGTGCGGCGCGGCGTGCGGCAGGTACTTGAGCGCGGACCCCGCACGTGACACGTGAGAGCGGTGCTCACCTGAGCTGCGTGTCGGGGAACACGCGTGTGAGGTGCGGCGCGGCGTGCGGCAGGTACTTGAGCGCGGACCCCTGGCACGTGAGCGCGTGGTCGCCGCAGCGCATGAGCCACACCAGCGCCTCCAGCAAGCTCTGTGGATCGGTTGGTCATCATATCATTAAGTATATACCAATATATATAGGTATATATCGTTTAATTACTGTTAAAATTGAGATTCCATTAAGCTTACTGAAGTCAAATAAAAATTTAATAAACGTTAGGCTGTCAATTTTTGAAATATGAATTTTCAAAGGGTACATTTTGGGCAAAGGCGTGGCCAAAATCGGAACTAATTTCAACTTTTTGTCATGTCATATTTCAATAGACGCTGCAAAAGATATCACAATATCTAATTGGAAATCCTTAATTCCCGTTTATAATAACAACTAGATTTAATTATTGATTAAATTGACATCAACTCACTTGCAACTCTGGACAATACGTCGGCTCGTCGGTTCCGTTAACCCCTCCGCTTGATAAAGCCGTGGCTCTAGATCCTAGAGCGGCCCGGAGTTGCCAGGACCTCACCAGCACTCTCGACAAACTTTCGAGACACTTCATACATTGTAGCAAACGTTTCGATGCAACCTCTCCTTGTTCCGCTGATCGGATCGTCCAGACCATTATTGATATGAGTTTTCTGTAAATTAATATTAGTGACTTAATTAAAAAAAATCTAAATAAAGAAATATTGATTAGATTATAAGTAACATACTCGTAAGCGAGCGCGTCGCAGAAGCTCCTTTCGATATACACGTGCAGCACGGGCTGGAAGTGCTGGTACTTGTGATCAGCCACGAGCGAGATGACCTGCAGCAGACAGTCCAGCACAAGTACCGCGTAGCTATTCTCCGTGTATTCCTCGGTATTTTCTTCCACCTGAAAGATAATTGTCAAATAAATTGCATTAAGATTTTTTAATTATTTTATTTATTATAACTTATCTTCCTCCTCCGCCTGATATATAATCTCTATTGTAAGGAATATAAACATACTTAATTATATAAATAGAATATTTTATTAAAGTACTAGCTGTACCCCGCGGCTTCACCCGCGTATGATTAATAAAGGTATACTACTAATATTACTGGTAAAGAAATACGTAATTATCGATTTGAAATTAATTTTCATAAGATACCGTAGGGTTTACTGATCTTATATATGGCCTAACATTTGCGCCATCACATGTTCTTTGTGTGTACCAATTTTCATCAAGATAATTCAAGCCGTTCTTGAGTTAGAAGAAGACATAAAGACAGACAGACGAAAATGAAAAATAGTATAATGTGAATCACTGCATCATAAAACGACTATATATCACAGAATTGGGTGAAAAAAAAATGTACAGTCAGAAGAACCAATAGATTTATATAGTAGTATAGATTTCCAATGGCGTGAGCTTCAACAATTACGATAACAAATACGACGACTTTCAAAACACCTCTTTGCCATAGTCAATACCACAGATAAGATCAATTATGTCAGGCCAGTTTAAGGTCAAAGTTGCTTATGTCCAACTAAATACATGTGACCATGTACCTACTAGTTCCATTGGAATTCGACTATGGTGTGTAGTGTCTGGTATTGGTAAATTACGTTTTAATTCTACCTACAGGATCGGTACATTATTTCTGTGTAGAAAATTAAAATGTATGGTCTGTCCTGCGAGCTCCGATGTATTGAAAAAAGTCTAAAAGGTATGCACGCTTGTATTCAAGATAATCAAGTATTTTTGTGGACGAAGCTGGTGTAGTTAATGATGACAATTAGTGTTAACACTTACTTGGGTCAATATACTAAATAGTGCATCTAATATATCCTGTAGAAATTTGACTAGTTCATCATTTGGTACTCGCAGCAGTTTGGTGAGTGCCGTGCGCAGCGTACCCTCCGCGTGGTGGGCACTCCACTTTAAAACTCCGAGGATTTCCTCTGAAAAATATAAGCATTTGGTGAAATATAGTGCAGCTTACAATAATGTAGATCCCAAAGAGCCGTTAAGAGCCTAGATAAAAAAGCCTAGTAAAAAGTTATTAAATCGCTAGGCCAACAACTCGGCGGCAATACGGAACTGGGCACGTAAAGTCATTGCATATAAAAATTCTCACACTTAGGTTAATTCGGCATCCCACAGACTTATGAGATTAGAGAGAACAGAAAACGAAGGTGTCATTGCGGACACGTTCGTGCACTACAACGTCCGCCGCGTCGCGTGAGGGGGCACTGACCGCGCTGCGTGAGCTTGGTGGAGCACAGCTTGGTGGCCACCTGCAGCGAGTCGCGCGGCAGCAGCGCCAGCGGGCCGCGCGCCGCGCCGCGCTCGGCGCCGGCCGGCAGCTCGTCCCGCAGCGACGGCAGCGCCACGCACGCGCCGCCCGCCTCCAGCTCCGCGTTGCCCGCGCACTTCTTGTGCTCCAGCTGAAAGCGGTACTCGCGGTTAAACGATGCCGTATTCTTCTTTCGAGTGTCGAACCGACGGTGAAGGAAAGAGATAAATATATGTTTAGCCGGGACACCGCTGAGCGACGTTTGTATTGTGTTGTTCTGACAAAAAATTCAAAGTTAAAGCTTGAGATCGGTAGTTGTATATGTTTACACTCCTGTGCCTTGAAATGCGTCGATTCTCGGGCTGAACTCTTTCGAGTCGTATCGGATTGCCGGCCCATTGTATTATGGTGAGGGAATAGAATGCACACAGTGCCCCAAAATGAGAATGACCTCGGTCAGGACATCTTAATCATACCTTATAAACCGCTAGATTGTGTTGCGTGTCTGGTGTAGTGGTACCATCTTTCTGCATCAGCCGCAGATATGCCATCGCAAAATATTTTTCAGCGCGGTCCTTAGCCTCGTTGGAGCTCCGATGTCGGCAGAGAAATACTATATGCGCCTCTTTGAATTCTTCTATGTTTAAGCAAACCTGGAATACATAAAGAAATTACTAATAAAATAAGAAATAAAGTTCGGGAAATAACATTAGTTAATCGATTTAAGCCCTAGATAGCCCGTTGACTAGGGTAGTTTTAAATTATAGTTTAGAATATAACAATTAATATCAAAAAATCTAGAACGCTGAAATCATGTGACAATTTAGTTATTGCATGGGGATATTGTTTACCTTGAAAACTTCATTCCATCTCGGTCGGTCCTCGTGGTAGTACACGATCGACGTGTACTCGTTGACCAGCGGCACTCCTGCGCCCACAGAGATCACACCCTTGAAAGTGAAAGATTTTTTTATTGTTACATAAAGTATTGAATTGCATTAAAGTTACAATTAGGCTTTGAGTTATTACAAGTTTAGATTGTCAGACCATGACACCCTTACTAGGAGACAAGTAAGTGGGATTGGTCGAGGACTTAATCCACTTGGATATATATTTGTCACACTATCTGCTTATATGCTATCGGGTTTTGGGACTTAGAACAGAATGGCAGCCGATTTGGTACGAGGATTCGACGTAGATTGTACTTACGAGTAGAGCTAATAACAGTCGTCGGTTTATGAACAAATTTTCTGTTGGCTCAAGTATTGTCAAAGCTAGTTAGGGTGGTCGTCACGTGCGGTCACGTGCTAACGAGTGCGAGGCGGGGGGGGCAGCACCGGCACGTCACGTGGGCTACGTGCTAACGAGGGGGGGGCAGTACCGGCACGGGCACGCCGCGGCGGTCGACGACGCGCGCCGTGAGCTCCACGTTGCGCTCGGACGACTTGCCGGGCCCGCGCGAGAAGGCGCCGCCCAGCAGCGTCACGTACAGGTCGTTGCGCGCGTCGCCCGGCAGGATCACCTCGGGGAAGCCCATCTTGCGCGCGAACGCCGTGTTGCCCACCATCATGTGCGGGTTCTCCTGCCGGATCTGCAAGCGAACGCTCGTCGGTCAGTCTTTTCAAGGCGGGGATTACATTACTAGCACCATAAGCAACAACATCTGTTCTATAACTTTTTACAAAACCTAATTGATTTTATAAATAAAGACTTTAAAAGTTTTGCTTGTCTTCTCTGACAGTAAAGAGTAGCTACGTCACGTCTTCCACATTGTCACTCATGATTAAAATTCGAAGTACCTATCTACGTCAATAATAAATACATCAAAAATTGACATGAAACACCTCAGCTTATATTACAGTGCTTAGTACTGTGACATGAAAACAAACTATTATTCTTGTACGAGTAAAATTGTTGTAACTTGTTACCATTTGATAAGATATATTTTTGCTTGTCATTCTTCATTGCGAATTTCAAGCAACACCCGACCAGTGCGCTACCCGCACCCCTACCACTACACTAATGTTTTGTTATCGCGCAGAATTATTAAGATTCAGAGCAATCTATTTTAATATTGATACTTCGTACGAAAATTAAATCTTATGAATTAATTATTAAAATCCATTGAACAATTATGGCCGTAGACGATGTTAGTATGGTCCTACGAGCTTATTAGTATTTCATACAAATAAACACTATGAGGTAACTCCATAAGTGAGACACAAGCGTCACCAGGCAGCGCTCATGTAAGAAGCGATCTTAGCCTAGGAACGGCATAGTGTTTCGTAAAACAATTGTGTCTTGTGTTATAGTGCTGTCTACATTCTTTTTTTTTTATTGTATAGGTAGGCGGACGAGCTTATGGGCCACCTGATGGTAAGTGGTCACCAACGCCCATAGACAATGGCATTGTAAGAAATGTTAACCATCGCTCACATCGCCAATGCGCCACCAACCTTGGGAACTAAGATGTTATGTCCCTTGTGCCTGTAATTACACTGGCTCACTCACCCTTCAAACCGGAACACAACAATAACGAGTACTGCTGTTTCGCGGTAGAATATCTGATGAGTGCCTAGTACCTACCCAGACGAGCTTGCACAAAGCCCTGCCACCGAGTCTATTTGTTTAACCCATATCCAAGTAATACTACTAATATACACATATATATTCTTATAAGTATTTATATGAATTTCTATTCAAGTCGCATACCTGTTTCAAGTCTCCTTCGACCATTTGTAAGAACACCCACAGGCCCTGCGAGTGTTTGTCTTTTAATTCACGGTTCGCTATAACTTTCTTCAGTAACGTGTCCATATTATCCTTTTCACATCTGAAAATATGATTTAATTTAAAATAAAAATAAAAATCGTGTCAACTCTACTTAAATCATAGTTTATTTTTGGACCGGTGCCGAGCTTCGTTCAGTCCTCCAGTCCAGATATCACACTCATCAATTATTTTACAGAAAACATAACTTTTTATGTAGATATATTACAGTTTCAAAGATGAGTGAGCCAGTGTAATTACTAGCTACACATGTAGTCCCCGAAGCTGGTATCGCTTAAACGATGTCATTGTCTATGAGGTATGGTTTCCACTGATGGCCCATTTATATTAAATCTTAAAAAAAAAGCTCACGGGTAGAAAGGCAGCAGGATCTCCTTGTCGGAATTGTCTGCGGCGAGATGTTGCGTGATGTCCGCACTGGCCAAGCCAAAGGGCCGGCGCATGCCCCCCACCCAGGCCCCCGAGGTGGGCACCAGCGTGCTGCGACGGTGTTCCGCGACCTGGGGCTCCATCGATCCGATGCGGACCACGTGACACACTAGGAATATCTTCTCTTTCTTTATATCGCTACCCAGATCCTGATGAGTAATGAACAAACTTTATCAATCAAAATACAATTATTATATTAATTAGGATTCATTAGGAGTATGTTTATAAAAATGCTTAATATGTTATAAAGAAAAAAACCTTTTCCCGGGTATATAGCCATAAATAGTATATTTCCCAGGATACAGCATAAATAAAGGCACGAAGGACAGAACATTTTAGTTCCCAAGACTGGTGGCGTATACGCGATATTTTATTTATTTATTTTATTTCTCAGGCATCGAGGCCTGAGAAATAAATATGAAGATGATATGAGGATATGAGGGTTCTTTAGTATTTTTTATTGACAAATAATAGCCCATTTTTGTCCGTCTGCCTGTCTATTTTACATTAAAAAAAAAACTATAAAAGTTGATAAGCAATTTTGAAGCATCAAGTTACGAGAATAAATTTAATGTTCCCAACCGTTCTGGTTACAGATTCCATCGACGTAGATCCGGCAAAAACTCAGCAGTTACTTAATATTACACAGTTACATAGTCCATAGACTTACCGTAAATACGACGGATGGCGCCGTAAACAGCTCGGCAGCTCCCAAGTGTCCGGGCGGCCATTTCAACAGGACGTTTTCCGTTATTTTGTTCCCGCCGGAATCGTGAAGCGCCAGAGACAGTTCCGCGGTGTCGCTCAAGCGACAGACGAAGTTCTTGATGTAGACGACTATCGTGTAAGTGCGGGCGGTGGGCGTCTGACTTGTAGGCCGGCTTGTGGGGGTTGTTTCCTAAAATGAAATGACTTCTTAGATGATTGCACACCTTGGGAATGAAACGATCGCATCCAGGCTATTTCAAATAAATAAGCATATTATAATGTAAATCAATTATAATCGTAAAGAACAAGCTTAAAAAAAATCCCGATGAGTTTCTTTCGCCGGTTCTTCTCAGGTCTGAGGTGTTTATTTCCGAACCGGTGGTAGATTTATGACAATCAATAAGCAATATTGAATAAATAAATTTGAATTTGAAAAAAATATATTTATAGCATTAAAAATTGTTTCCTAATATATATTTTGAAAGTAAATTAATTATTAGTAAGTTTGCCTGATTATGTCGCAAATTTGATCATATTGTATCCACTAACTCACATTAGAGCAGTGTGGTGGAATAAGCTACAAAACCACCCAATCGAGAGAGTAAAGCTTAAGGCAACATTGTGACATCTACCAGTTGTTAGTTTAAACAACTATTGATTGAGGATGATAGTAACTATATGTACTTTTTCAGAGCGGCAAAGTAAAGATATTTGTACCCCTAAAGTTAATTTTTCCAAGTATTTTATAGTAAGATAAGTAACTATTTAAAATTAAACTACTTCACTCAAGTAGGATATTATTATCTTTATTTAATCATGATACAGGATTACAACGGACAAAATCTTCCGGCGAGGCGCCGAGTTAAGTCACACGCGTATTTTAAAA
The DNA here is from genome assembly GCA_905220585.2 of Nymphalis polychloros. NCBI lineage: Eukaryota > Metazoa > Arthropoda > Insecta > Lepidoptera > Nymphalidae > Nymphalis > Nymphalis polychloros. Next base: position 895,283 of record HG992264.1, on the reverse strand, counting down.
TATGTAAGATCGACTGACTTACCATATTTTTATCGATTCTCGAATTAGCTTCATCGTGCAACGCGTTTAATTTGAAGGTGGATGTCGTCAACGGATCGACTAGCTGTCCACTTATTGTTCTTACAGCTAACTCCATACCTAAGGTCCTGAGAAACAAATGTTAAATAAGACAAACCAAGGCAACACCACCGCATTTCCACTATCACACTATATTCCAATAGCACGAGTCGACACAATTAAGCGTTACATTTTTACATTACATGCGATGTACTAATAGGTCGACTATATTGTATATACTACAATAATTTCTTTATAAATTTGTCTGTCTAGGAGGAATTACCGAGGAACGATTTGGGTGAAATGCTGTGTGTATATTTTAAGGGGTTCCTTTATGGTTTGAAAACACAACTGGACTAAGTCCACTAGTATGTGCATATATTTAAATACCTTACTATTCAACCTTTTTTTTTAAATAGATTCCAGCATACTCAAAGAGTAAAAAATACAATTTTTTTTTTTTTTAGTTTAGATTTGTGGACGAGCATTTGGGCCACCTGATGGTAAGTGGTCACCAACGTCCATTGACAGTGGTTTGTATATTTCTTAAAAAAAAAAAAACTACATCACCACTGCGCCACCAACCTCGGGAACTAAGATGTCATGTCCCTTGTGCCTGTAATTACACTGGCTCACTCACCCTTCAAACCGGAACACAATGTTATGTGTGTGTATGTACAGTGTCGCTATATAACATTAGTGTGGCACCTGTTCCCCTTGTCGATGGTGAACACGGCGGTGCGCGCCACGCGGCGCAGCTGGTCCTGCGGCAGCGCGCCCGACGCCGCCTGTGCGCGCAGCTCCAGCAGCGCACGCATGCTCACTTCCATGAACTTGAAGCGGTCGTCGTTCGTCTGCATCAAAGTTGTTTGATTTTGATAATGGCAGACTTGTGGAAAATGTAAGCAAATTAATGATTACGATCATAGATTAACGAAAGTAATCAAAAAAGTAATTATATTCGGTGATTAATGATTATTAATTTGTAATCGTTATAAAGTTATAAGGATTACCACTGATTGATTTTAAAAAACGCGGGGATGCCCTGACCATACGCGTCGATTGGCTAGCTCGCACATTTCGCAACAGTTCTGTTATAACTTTTTTATAAAAAATTGCATAAGATTAAAAGAAAATATTAAAATATTTCATAGTAAAATTAATAAATAAATAAATACTCCATCAGGTACCTTGATATATAAATACACAAAGAAATAATACAATAAAATTCATTCTTTACACACTTGGATGGGAAAGTAATTTAACTTGTTCGGAAGGAGATAAGGCAAATTTTAAATCACTTCCGATACAGGAGTGTAACGCTGCTAGCTTTCCAACTGCCGGCGACTACAATTATTCCAGTACTGACTATTGAATATAAATTAATAGTCCTTATTACATAAATAAAGTTCAACTTACCGTATATAAAAGTTTCCAATGTTGGAGCCATTCACGTAGCGTGACGGCTATGTCGTGTACCACACCGCTACCGCCCGCGGACGCGACCACTGTCTCGCCACATCTTAACAAATAAACGAATAAAGTATTCAACATTACATATAAGATATTTCTTTTTAAAAAAGATATAGAATAGTTTCCAGTCTCAGTTTTCTAAAGTCATATTAATTTCAACAAAACACAGCAGACGTTGTCCTGCTCGTGTTTTATTGTTGCATTCGGTTAAACGGAATAAACTTACAAGATAGTGAATAGTATAAAAACATTCTCCATAAAAATAAATATTATGTACAAATATGTGCCACCTACCATGGGAAACATAACAAACTTATATATTTATATGAGCGTGACGTCAGTATACGATAAAATACATAAAGCTACTCCGTATCTATTAATACCATTATATTATATATAATAATATTACTTGTAAATAATATTAAATTTTTATGATAAAATAAACCGTTTAATAATATCCTGGGACATTATTCACACACGGCCATCTGATCCCAAACTAAGCAGAGCTCGTACTATGGAAACCAGACAACTGGTATACTAAATATACTACTTTTCTTTTGTAAATACATACTTATATAGATAATTACACCCAGACTCAGGACAAACAGACATGTTCATGCACACAAATGTCTGTCCTGGGTGGGAAGCGACCCACGACCTGCGGCGCGAAAGGCAGGTATCTACCAACCATGCCAACCGGCTCGTCGTTTAAAAACAAGGCTGGGTTTTATTCACGCATTATATTTATTAGTTTCAATTGTATGTATATAAATAACAATATTGTTTATGAGTAAGTTTCTGCAAACATTATTGCTGCAAGAGAATTAGAAGTTAGTCTCTTTGCTTGGTGGTAGAGCTTTGTGCAAGCTCGTCTAGGTAGGTACCACCCACTCATCAGATATTCTACCGCAAAATAACAGTACTTTGTAGTGTTGTGTTCCGGTTTGAAGGCTGAGTGAGGTAGTGTGATTACAGGCACAAGGGACATAACATCTTAGTTCCCAAGGTTGGTGGCGCATTGGCGATGTAAGCGATTGTTAACATCTCTTACAATGCCAATGTCTATGGGCGTTGATGACCACTTATAAAAAAAAAAACAATTTATAAAGCTGTGTTAAATAAATACAATCCAATTATTATATATACCGCATGATAATGAACGAATACTAATTCCACAATTTCATCTATATAATAATTTATTTATTAACACGTGTATGTATCTGAGGGATTTTATAATAGAAGCGAATAAGGTGCTAAGATAAGGGTGTATAAGATTTGCGAAGAAGGAATCTCAACGTTAAAGTTTGTCTTTATATTTCGTTTTATATGTATATAAAATAATTGCATCGTCTGGGTAGGTACCGCCCACTAATCATTTATTCGATCGCAAAACAGTAGGACCTCGTATAATAGTGTTCCGGTTTGCGGGATCAAATCCAGGCAAGCACCATTGAATCATAATGTGGTTACCAATTATTAATGTTTATAATTCATCTCGTGACGAAACCTGCATGTGTCAGTGGAGAACTTTCGCCCAACAAGAGAGGAGACCTTAGTGACATTAACGGACTTTACTCAGACAGTGTTTTTATATATTTCTATACCAAAGTTATTGTTTTATTATTATTTCTCCTCAACATTCAACCGATCTCGAATAAACACATTTCATTCATTTAATTTAAAGGGAAAGTCGTTATAAAAATCGAGTAGCATAAAAAAACAGTTAAATGCGATAATATTTCAATTAATGGGTGACGGGCGTCATGATTCATTTGACCGCGATTATCAATAGGTCATTGACCCTCAATTGCTCTCGCGTATTACGGGACGAAAACTCACTGTCAAAAAATCAGTCTCAAATAATTTTCACCAAGCATGTCCCATATAGGTTGATGGATGCAGTAACAGATTTTCAACCGACACGTGCAGGTTTCATTACAATAATTTCCTTAACGTAGCACTTTGATATAAACACAAATTTTACATATGCAAATTCATTAGGTTTGAACCCGGAATCTTTAGCTTAAAGTCATGTGTTCTAACCAGTGAGCCATCTCGGTCCAACTTTCGGTAACGGCTCGTAAATGTCTTACGTCTGAGCAAAGGTCTCATATCTCATTCAGGAGAAAGCTTGGATCTTATCACCACGATTATACGAGACATCGGTTATATAAGTAGAAGTATTCAATCCGGGATTTTTCAGATACATTGGCACTTCCAAAATATTAACCATTGGTTACCAACCAACCTTGGGCACCAATATTCATTTATTCCTTACGATTACCATTACAGGATAAACTGAATATGATATGGTAGTCTAATAATAACACCAGTTGTTTATCTAAATTCGTTTAAAGAACTATCCGTGTGAGAAAAGTGGGGCAAGTGTAACTTATGTGTTAAGTCAGCATATAAGCTATCTCTCTCTCTGGTCGCTCCCTCATGGCTGAGGATCGTGGTCATCGACGGATGTGGATGGTATACACCTAGTGTGGATTATCTGCCTCCACCGGTGCCTGTTCATCGCGTCTATGGCGACCAAGCAAAACTTAACTGAAGATGGGCCTCTCACTTGATCGCTCCAGCTGGTTGGGGCCCGTCCCCGGCTTATTTATATAAGCTATGTCTATTCCAAATTTCATTCAAAACCGTTCAATAGATTTTCCGTGTAAGACTTATAAAGATCTATCTATCCTCAAAAACTTTCGCGTTTATAATATTTAATATAATTATATAAAAATTTTCAACAACCTGATTCGGGATGTGCCAGTTCCTATCGCAATATGTTAAGCGTTAGTTCATTCCTTCGGTATTACGAATAAACGAGGTCGTCACCGACGAAAAATGTATTAATAGGGCACACAGAAACCCACCCATTGTGAAACCCCCGAATTGCAGATATAGTCCCCGATTACCTAATATAATGTACTAGCGATATGTCCCTTTTGGGGCCATAAGGGGACTTACCGCTGATGTATCATATGAGACTCATATTACCAGTCCCATATATGACACATCAGAGTAATAATAATAAATTTTTTTTTTACATTCCTTGCGCCCTGTACAGGTAAACTCGGTCAATCGCCTTCCAAATCAATACCGCTTTCTTGTGAAAATATATACTTATAACATATATTATACGCGTTCAATATATCATTCAATGCTTTTTACTTCAGCATCACATAAGTGTAAATAAAAAAATAGCAAGTGAAAGTCTAAAGACATTTAAAAAAGGTCGAGTAATCTCTTAAATATATTTTAACAAAGTATAAAAACAACTTTACAAATATTACGTCATAATAAAATTTTAGTAAGTAGGATTCGTAGGAACAGCCGGGATTCCTGTGACGATTTTCATTTAAAAATAAGCAAACAGTGATTTGCTTCAATGAATTAAACATGAATAATGACATGACTTGGTTGATATGACATTGCCGAGGAATTCAAAACATCGCAATGCAAATGATCGAGTCAAGTACATAGTGCAAGAAATTAATCATATCATACGTATTTAACAAATCATATAGATTTTTTTTTTTAATGAAAAATCGACTCGCGTCTCAATTATGGTATGACATGGTATCTATAGACGAAGGACATAACATCTTAATTCCCAAGGTTGGTGCCGATGTAAGGGATGGTTAATATTTCTTACAGCGTTAATATCCACGGACTTCGCGATCATCAAGTGGGTCTGCTTACCTATTTAAAATTATTATACAATTTATACAATCAATCTTACATGCATTGTTTCAAATTTTAAAATATTCCCTCCAGATTCTCACTCGACGCAAAGCTGCCCATAACACAGGCATAAATAATATTTATGTATTATCTTTATACTGACCTGTCGACATTACAACTTCGTATAACGACGTACGCTTTCGGAAAGGCACCTTTAGCCTCCCTCCTTAAACTGGTACCCCAATACCAGTCATCGGTCTCTCGTTCCAGGTGCACGAGTTCCCCCACTTCCAGCGGCAAGTGGAGGTGTGAGGAGGAATTAAAATTGTATAGAGCTAGAAGAGAATTTATTTTATAATTAATCAGCTAGAAGTATACATTTAACTAATATTAGACATGATCGCTACATCTATATTATTATAACTAGCTGTTGCCCGCAGCTTCGCTCGCGCGTGTTCTTTATCTATACTAATATTATAAATAAGTAAAAATAGATTTTTTGTATGTTTGTTTGTAGCGAATAAACTAAAAAAACTGCTGTACTGTTTTTAAAAACCTTTTTTACCTACAGAAAGATACGTTATCAGCGAGTAATTAGCTGCCCGTCCCGACTTCGTACGGGTAAAATAAGGATTTTATCTCGTACATTTTTTAATCAATAAGATATAAACATTTACCAATCGATTTATTCGCCCATCCAGTATAGTGTATGTGTGTTCAGTACAGGGCATATAATAATCCTACTTCCTACTAATATAATAAACTTGAAAGTTTGTATGGATGTATGGACGTTTGTTACTCTTTCACGCATAAACTACTGAATGGATTTTAATGAAACTTTACAATAATATAAGCTTAGGGAATACCAATTAAGTGGTACATATGGCAATAATGGAATATGTTTTCTTTATCCAAACATCACTAACATAGTGAAGTTCGTATATTTCTCCCTAAGAGATATTGATATAAGATATTGCGTATTTTGAATTTCATTATTTGCACCCAACTCTTCCAAACAAAAATAAAAGTTTCTAAAAACTTTGAAATTCATGTTTATTAATTCAATCAAAAAACTCAAAGAGTATATTTCTATTTTTTAAAATTTTTATACTAATGATTTTACCCCGTTTTTCCCGTTTGGAGTTAAATTTCTAAAAACGACGAAATACGCATGCATAGCTTTAATACTAAATATCATTCTTCTTACACCAAAAGTGACGGAATCCCCATACAAACTTTCAACCCATTTTTTACCCTCTTAGATTTAGATTTTCAAAAACGCTGAAATACATTTTTATTTATTTTTAAGCTTGTTCCTTAAATTTCATGCTTCTAACTTTAAAAATGACGGGTTTCTAAGCAATCGTTCAACTCTTTAGGGGTAGAATTTCCAAAAATCCTACCTTAGTGGGTGTTATAAAATGTATCAACTGCCAAAATTTCAAGTTTCTAACCCCCGCAGTATAGGCTCTGCGTTAATGAATCAGTTAGGAAGAGTAATAATATTATGTGTATAGATATCAAAAATATACGTATTTTTTATAACTTTTGATAGACTCAACTAATTTTGATGAAATAAAGCCTAAACGGAATCTTGAAATAGTTCTTATAATAATTCGGTTATTTCAATTTTTAGACGATTGAAAGATTAGACTGGACATACAGACATGTAGACAGTAAAAAAACTAAAAAAAATGATTGCTTTGGTTTTGGTAAATCGTAAATAGCCATATACCCTTTAAAACAGGCAGTTATTTTGAAATAACAGACAGAAACTTCAATTTTATTTATATTTATGGATAATTTATTAATTAATTCGTTTTTGTTATAGATTTATGTTATTTTATGTGTACAATATAAAGTATAAAGTAAAGGAAAAGTTTCTTCTGTCAGAGACTAAATAAAATCAGACTTAACCAAGGCTACTAATTTAAGTAAACAAAAAAAGGGAATTAAAACAAATGTTGTCCATTGAACTTGACACACATCTGAATAAGCTGCTTAAGCGGCCATTTTATGTAGAAAAAGTATATAATATACAAACAAAAGCAGCTATATAACAATTTTAATTAAAGTTTCAAAAGCAGTTATTTGACCGCTCTGGTAGGTTAAGTGTTCATTAATTATTTTTAAAAATGAAATGACACTTATAGCTTATATATATATATATATATATATACATACATTAGCTAAGTTTCCACCAACAATAATTACACAATCATTAAAATAAACAAAACATACATAAAATCAAACAGCTAAACCATCATAATCAGTAAAGGTGTAGTAAGATATATATTTTTTTATAATCAAATATAATTAATTACTTAATGAAAACACAAATTTAACAAAAACAAAATATAAATGAAATCATATAGCTTAAGCATTATTACATTGATTAAGGCCAATAAAATGCAGTAAATAAATGATATATATATTATTTATATATTTTTTAACCAAATACAATTAAAAGGCAAGCAAGAATATGACTACAGTACAAAATTTATAACAAACTAAAATATTGAATATTAAGATGGGTTGGTACATTCATTTTATATAAATTAATACATTTAATACATTATTATTTTTATCTTATTTATGTTATTTTCGCAGTGATTTTTTTTAAAATATATAATATCAATATCTGAGTACACTTAATTACATATTATATGCTCGCACAGATCTACTTCTTCCTATTCATGATTATGCTGTCGCAAGCTTGATGTAGCCAAAGACCAATTGAATTAAGCTGAGAGATTACAAAATACTTTTATTCGGTTTATATTGGGATGAGGCAAATATAACCAGGTTTCACAATTTTGTTCTCTTCTTAATTAGTTGCCCATCTGACTTCGTAGGAATATGCACGTCTTCTCTATTCTGTACTGTGTGTTGTTTAACCCTTTTACTCCCCCTTCATCGCTTGATATTCATTCGATGATGACGGTGATGACTACGTCTCAGTGCTTTTATTTATGTGCTCCGTATTTTGTTGTTCGATCACTACTATTTTAGCTATCTCTATAGCTTTCTTTAGTGACAGATCAGACCGTTGTAATAATCTTTGATGTTTGGCGAGCTACTCTAACACATATTCGCTGTAAATTTATCACTGACCAATGACTATTAATTCAACGAAATCGCATTTTAAACTGTAATTTTCTAGACTCGTAATAAAGTTGGTTATATTTTCGTATTTGCTTTGTTTTCTCATAAAAAATACATGTCAGGCCATAGTTAAATTTTTCCTCGGTTCGAAATACTTCTTACATTTATTAATGAGGTCTTCTCAAGTAATTTATGTTATTTTAATGTTGAATGAATTGAATATTCAAAATATGGTTGCCATTTTTCCACGTTAAATTGTTATTTATTTCGTTGTATAGAAAAAACTTCGGTAGGTAAGTTTGAATTTTTATCTGCCGTTTTAAAACTTTTGACAGGAAACACGAATTTAGGACAAAATTATACCTATTTAAAGTTTTAAGAAGTGATATACCACGTTGATGTTTAAAGCAACCACTTCTAAAACCATCTATTATTGTTACAGTTGTTTTTAGGCTTTGTTTGTACACCTATATACTATTCACGTATTAATTATTGTCACTGAGTTAACTGACTTGCTCACACGCAGACTTAAGGCGTACTGTTATGAAAGATATAAGATGAGATCATAAAGATACACACAATATATATGCAATATTAGTTTTTATGCAAAAACAACACACGAAGCTACTGAAAACACGAAATTGTTAACAAAACTGTTTGATTTTGACAACTAACCGCGCGCGTACTATTCCTACAGATAATAATTTATTGATTTTTAGTAGGGATACTAAACTTATAATAAATAAATAAAGAGATTAAAAATTATAGGACAAAATATAGGATAAATCATAAGCAAAAGTGTAAATTACATGTAATATTTAATCTCTTTTCAGTTTGACCATAACCATTTTTTAATAAATGTTCTACGTGTATCTTAAAATTGACATAACTTTATTATTTATGAACCGATTGAAATAAAACAAACACTAAATGTTAAGTGAAGTTAGCCACAATACATTAGTGAAAACCGCACTCAAATCCGTTAAGCCGTTTTTAAGATTAGCGTGCACAAACGCACAGACAAACAGACAAACAGACAAACAGACAAACAGACAAACAGACAAAAAATTTATTAATCATTGTTTTAGGTTCTATTGTGTTTATAATGACCCCCGATAAATGTTTTACTCATTTATCTTCCATGTACAGACATCGACCAGTTACAGATTTATTATATGTATAGATTATAGTAGTAATGCAAATGTCCCACTGTTGGGGATAAGCCTCGTCTCCTCTTGAAGAGTTTTAGTTTATTTCTACCATGCTGCTCCAATGGGGATTTGGACAAATGCAGGTTTCCTCACGATTTTTACCTTTACCGACCCCGAGATGAGTTCTAAACACAAATTACAATTGAGCCCACGATCTTCGGCTACGAGTCACGTTTTCTAGCTACAGTGCCATCTCGGCTATTGGAATTTATAATACGAGTACGTCAGATCTATTTGTTCTCCGCTATTTCACCCACGTGTGTAATATATAAGTTTCAGACTCATAATAAGTGCTTAATAAAGCATCACATCGAATGAATACCAGTACAATTTGACTGTATATATGTTAGCATTCATAGTGATACTCGGCAGAGTTTAAAATTGCAGTTATAATATAAGGTACAGTCAAGTTAAACAATAATTAATATCCAGTATTTAAATTTCCCACTGTACATAGTAATGTCTAGTATATATATATTATTGTATATGTAGGCGGACGAGCATGTGGGCCACCTGATGGTAAATGGTCACCAACGCAAATAGACAATGGCATTGTAAGAAATGTTAACCATCGCTTACATCGCCAATGCGCCAACCAACCTTGGGAACTAAGATGTTATGTCTCTTGTGCCTGTAATTACACTGGCTCACTCGCCCTTCAAACCGGAACACAACAACCACAACCGCAAAACAGCAGTACCAAGTACTGCTGTTTTGCGGTAGAATATCTGATGAGTGGGTGGTACCTACCCAGACGAGCTTGCACAAACGTCTACCACCGAGTAAAATATATATATATATATAATATAGTCCTCATGAGAGATTAGCCACCTGCGCAGGAGATATTCAAGTGCACAAGTGTGTGCGCAAACACAGGTGCACTCCCTCTTCCCTAGCTCTCAAAATCCGATGGGACGGCAATCCGACACGACCGGAAAGAGTTCAGGCGCAGGACCAACGGCTTAACGTGCTTTCCGAGGCACGGGAGTGTACACACTTCCAACTTTTATATAAAAGTTATTGTACCATGCTTGAACTCCAAGACTTCGAGATCTAGAGCCCTTTTATCCAGCTACAAGACGTGGCTGTTTATCCATAATTAATACTACAAATATAATTTCAACTATTGTTCATACTACCATTACTAAATAATATAGCTATCAAATACACGAATCAAGTGTCCAGTTTTGTACAACGCCATAATTGTAATACTTACGTAACGGATCGTCGACAAGGCATTCGCTAAAATATCATTAATATGGCTAACGTTTCCGACTTAACGCAATATTTTTAAAACCGTTACAACTAAGTATATGGTAATGACAAGTACGTTACTTGTGTTTATAATTAAAATATAGTTTGAAGATTCATTGATCCATACAATAGCGTTGTTAAAAAAAAGACGCGCGCTAATTTAAAACCGCCATTTTATTATTGCACAGATAAAGAATTTTAATTAATTATTATCGCGACTTGTGATTTGTTGAATGAGTTTAAATATGTTATTAGGATTTTTAAGAGTAATTAAGTGAGTTATTTAAATCAATTTATATGTTTTGGTGTTCTATTTTTAAAAACACCAATTCGAGGTATTTTTAAAATCAGTTTAACTTCTGGATGATGATCTAAATATATATCGTATTGCCTCGTCGGTCTAGTGGCTAGATATAAGGCCGCAGAACCGGTGGTCCTGGATTCAATTCCCCGGTCGGGCCAATAAATAGTTAGTGGGTTATTTTATCAGAAAATTCTCAGTAGCAGCCCGGAGTGTGGAAATTGGAAGTGTGTACACTCTCGTGCCTCCTTTTGTGTTAAGGGCCAACATTGACATCCGTAAATAACTGTAGGCAGTATTGTACTATCCATTACTTTTTTCTTTAGAGCAGTGGGTCTGTTACTTTTAAGAATTTCTTTATACATCCAATATTTTTTCCATTCTATTTTATTTTATTTTTATTTTTATTTACACTCTCGTGCCTCAGAAAGCACGTTAAGCCGTTGGTCTTAGGGAATAGTGAGTGCACCCGTGTTTGCGCACACACTTGTGCACTATAATATCTCCTGCGCAGTTGGCTAATCTCACTTGAGATTGGCCGCCATGACCGAGATCGGTCTGGAGGACATTATACTATATAGTATTCTTCCCAGTCGATACGCTCTTGGCAGAGCGGTCGTGGTCGTCATAAATATAAAGTATACAATGATAAAACTTTTTTCAGTACATAATATATAAGAACTATTAATATGTGCCGCGTGAAATTCTGTCACATCTATACATATAATAAATTGATCATAAAATCGTTGGGGAAAAAAAATAATATTTATTTATGACAACAAAAGTTTTACAGTCACAATTAGATATTACATAATATTACTCTTTAATGAAGCAAGTGTTCAAGTACTAGTCATCGTTCTCCCGTTCCAGGTGCCCGAGTTCCCCTACTTCCAGCAAGTGGAGGGGTCAGGGAGTTTCAATTGTATTTAATGAAAACTTATTCCGTTATTCATTACGTTTTATGCATCGGATGAAATGAATTAGTTACGAGTCAATATTTGTTCTAATACATGAGAAGAAACTATCAGTAAGCTTGTGTGTGTATAAACGTATTGTTTTTTTTTTTATAGGATAAGTAGGCGGACGAGCATATGGGCCACCTGATGGTAAGTGATCACCAATGCCCTTAGACATTAGCAGTGTAAGTAATGTTAACCATCACTTACATCGCCAATGCACCACCAACCTTGGGAACTAAGATGTTATGTCCCTTGTGCCTGTAATTACACTGGCTCGCTCACCCTTCAAACCGGAACACAACAATACCAAGTACTGCTGTTTTGCGGTAGAATATCTGATGAGTGGGACTTACCCAGATGAACTTGCACAAAGCTCTACCACTGAGTAAAGTAAAGTGTACGTATGCGTACACACACAGGGAACAATAAGTTAATTGATAACCAGAATAACCAAGTGATTACGATCCCTGACGGATTAGGATCACATGCCTTTCGGACCAGTTGAATAGACTGAACCTTAGATTGAGAGGCAGACCGATTCGATGATACAATACCAGTACCTTTGTAATGTACCTTTATCGGCAGTGCGAAGACAGTTGCCATGTTGATTTTAAAAATTTAAATGGATCAATAACAATAAAATTTAAAAAAGAACATTTAAGAAACCTTTAAAGCGATACATAAGTTTACCTATTCTTAGTAGCGAGGTCAAACTAGATGAATCGTTTACCAGAAATTAAAATGACAATGGAGTGACAGACTCAAAAATCTCACACTTATTCACTAAAATTGGAGACGGGGCAATATTTTCATTGTAATTCCTTTCGAATGTCCAAATGAAACCGTGTTTTTCAAACATCACTCAATTGAAGATAACGGGTTAAACACCAGGGTTTATTATAAATTCGTCTCGTCATCGAAGGAAGACAACGTGACCAACCATCAAGTATTGTATGATATTCTGCCCCACAGTGGAAAATTTACTAAATATTATACTTATTATAATATAATATGTAGGTAAGACTATACTAAGCATTATAGTAGATATTCTACATCTAAACATGCATTTTATTGCACATAGTACCGTTACGTTGAGGTATGAAGGGTGAGTGAGCCGGTGTAAATTCAGGCACAAGGAACATAACAAATTCGTTTCCAAGGTTGGTGGCCTATTGGCGATGTAAGGAATGGTTAATATTTCTTACATCGCCAATATCTATGGGCGATGGTGACCACTACCTACCAATACCATAAAAACACACACACGTAAACATAATGTTTTGAATTTGGAATAAAAGTCATTATTTGATTTATCCATAAACGGATAGAAATACACAAACTGTACATACAAATTCAAGTCCATTGAACAATCCCATTAAAACTTATACAATAAAATTTCACAATTTTCAATATCCCCCAAACACACGTAGCACATACATATCGATACATGTCAACAGCTATTGTGAATTATGTGAAAGAGAAATATAACCGATTGTAGTATTTAGGGGTTACGGGATAAGGGTCATAATGCTATGTGTAATGAAGTCAACCATTGTTATAAGGACGAAGCATCAACTAATAAAGCCACGAGCTAATTTGGCATAACAATAACAGTGGGTCGCCAAAATCAGCCCCGAAGGGTTTTAGGCAACGTCATAACTTTATACCATAATAAAGACATCATTAAATATTACAAAGGCGCTGCTAAAATAAACTGAAAATTGACGAATTGACTAAAAGTAAATGACGTCAATAACATAGCTCTTATCTATTCCTTAATTTGAAACTTCGATATAATCATATCAATTTAATAAATTGAATAAGTTGATATTAAAACAAAGTTATAAATGTCTCATTATTGGGCTGAGGCTTCTTCTATCCTTGGAAGCGAGAAGGTTTGAAGGTTATTCCAACACTAACAGAGCGGGTTTGTTGACAGTTGATACACATGTGACAGTCTGACACATATAGTCTTCCCCACGATGTTTGCTCTCATCGCTGAGAACTAAATGAATTCTAAAAAAGCACATTGAAATGCAGTAGTGATTGTATTTGAAATTGCAATCTTCAGTTAAGATTCACGTTCGTTATTAGGTGGTAGGGCTTAATGCAAGCCCGTCTGGGTAGGTACCGCCCACCACTCATCATTTATTCTACCTCTAAACAGCAATACTTGTTATTGTTGCGTTCCGGTTTGAAGGGTGAGTGAGCCAGCGTAACTACAGGCACAAGGGACATAACATCTCGATCTCATAGGAGACACCCTCAGGAGGGACGTCACGCGGAGCCCGAGACGGCTCAAATTTCAAGGCGGTGTCTCACCCCAACTCCCTGTGACGCTATAAAGGCCAGTAGAGTGAAAAGCACACACAAATTCAGAAAAAAAAAATATTGGCGGTGATGACTTCACACCATCAGGTGGCCCGTCCCGTCCACCCGTCCGCCCAATAACATAAAAAACGTGTTCTAACCACTAGACCAAAAACCTAATATATATCTGCACTAAAGCTATTAAAATTTAATATACCATAATATGTATGTGTGCAATATTTGCAGGATAAATTCAATTAATACGATAACGCATATCTAGGTCTCAAGTATCTCCAATTATCTCCAATTATGTAATCAGTGTCACAGAATACACGTTAGTCGTATTTGGACCGAAAGTTTATCTCGTGATTCAGGGCAAGGAGCGAAAGAGATGCAATAATTATCAGGATAATGGGGTCTCTCTCGTTGCGATAATTTACACGTTAAATATTGTAGGACAGCCTATATTAAGCAGTTTAACGATCACAAGGAAAATAAGTTACTTAGAGAAGCAATTTACTTAATAACCGTTATTATAAAGTTCACAGTCAAATAATTATATGTAGGCAAAATTTTTTTTTATTGTGTCGGAAAGCAGGCGAGCATTTGGGCCACCTGATGGTAAGTGGTCACCAACGCCCATAGACATTGGCATTGTAAGAGATGTTACCATCGCTTACATCGCCAATGCGCCACCAACCTTGGGAACTAAAATGTTATGTCCCTTGTGCCTATAATTACACTGGCTCACTCACCCTTCTTACCGGAACACAACAATAGTAAGTACTGCTGTTTTGCTGTAGAATATCTGATGAGTGAGTGGTAACTATCCAGACGAGCTAGCACGAAGCCCTACCACCAAGTAAAGTGAGTGTTTGAGTTTAATAAAAAATACGAATGCTACTAATGATACGAAATTTGAATGCAACGTTTCTTTTAAATATAACATTTGAAACGCACTCATACTGACTAATGTAACGCGTATGAATTATTTATATTATTTAAATAACCTGTCTTATTTGTAATCATAATTTTATTTATGATTATTACAAATCAATCAAAATTTAACACCGTTTAACAAAAGGACTAACGTTGGAACTCAAATTACAACGTAATCAAGAAAATATGATAGAAAAATATTTTAAGCTTGCTTATGGTACTTTAAGTGATTAACCGTATGATAGATCAGACATACATTTAGCGATGTCACGATTAACCTACATATCTGACGAGATTTAAAATACTCAAACAAAAATCGGCTGCATCGTAACCAAATATTCAAATTAAAAGAAATTTTAAATAAAACGACAAAACCTATAAAATTCAAATTAAGAACCAAAAAAAAAAAAAACAATGAATGATTCCCATAAGCGAAGCGACTTAAAAAAAACCAAACAATTTAAAAAGAAAAGCAAATAGTGGGATAAGACGGACCAGATGTCCATGTAATTACTTAGTTGGGTTGCCAAGTTATTAATAACGTCCGCTTTACTCACGTTTTGTGATAATTAATCCTTTACAATTGTGTATGAATCAACACAGCTCCAAAAAGAACGCAAGCTGAACGCTCACTGCGAATGCTGATCAATGATTATTGAGATACGGACGTATTACGGACGAATATGATTTATAATATTCAAACGTTCGTGACATAATACATAGTATATATAGTGAATCAAAAGAATTTACACAAATTAAACTTTTAAATCGATATAATTTATTTATCGATTTATGTACCCTACTATCGGCTAGTCGTCGATCTAAAAGAATCACGCCTATCCTATCAAGCAAAATTCTCTACAGAATTTTGCTTTTCGTAAGCAAACTGCATTATATACATTATATAACAACATTTATATAAATATCCTACAGCTAGGATAAGGCCTCCGTTTTGAGGAGAAATTTCGGAGCTTCTTCCACAACGCTGCTCCAATGCGGATTAGTGGATACACATGTATTAGAATTTCAGTGAAATTCAGCACATGAAGCTTTCCCACGATAATTTCGTTCACCGCCAAGCACTAGGTGAATTAGACAACTACAGACTTGAATATAGTTAGTGGGCATTAATAGATAACAAGTATCAATTAAATTATACAAAATGCTCTTATATTTTAAAGTAAAATGAGTATTTTGTTCCTGCGTTTTCCAAGTGCCAGAAATTCTATGTATTTGTCACATCCTAACAAAATCAACTTCCTTATTACCAAATCCGAAAACTGATAACAATTCACAGTAGCACCTAAAACGCTGAGGTCTATGAGTGGCAATCTCCCGCAGGTGACGTGTATGAGATTCGAAGCTCTACAAATACGATCAAGCGCTCCACCTGACACCCGATTCTAATGTTGTAACTGACGAACTTGCTTCGGTATTTTTTCATTGTCATCGCAAAAGCGGTTGAACTTCCCAGACTTCAAATATAATCATGTAAAATGAAACGATTCATAAGTGCTTGTGAAAGGATAAAGTATATTAAAATTTTATTGAGCTATTTCCGAATTCGAATTTAATTATATCTTCGGTTATATCCGACATTTTTAAATTGATACAATATTAATAAGGTATTAGAGGCACGGATTGGCCAACATTCATGGTTCACGTTTTGACATTGGTAATTGGACTTCCTCAGGTGGGGGAACGCATGGGAGAGACGTGATGACAAATCATTGCATTAAAATTGATCGTTGCGTAATATTTACGATCATTTGAATGTGCGAAACGAAGTTTGTGTGCTGTGATTCATATATACATTGAACATTGTAACTTTGCCCCTCAATTTAACGAAACGCCCAAATTATCTCAAGGTCAGCAGTGGGTTATTCAATACAATTTACATATAGACAAGACATAGCTATGGCCGTTTTTAATAAATTACTAACATTCATTTTTAGCTCAGCATCAAACCTGCGACACATCAACACGCATACATACATATATATACTCGTACATATGTACATACATTTCATGACAGAAAGATATATAAACTATCTTAGCGATAAAGCCTTTTGTGCATACCATTAATATATAACTTTTTTTGTGTTTACTGTAAGTTTCTTAGAACTGTTTTTGGTGTACTATAAATGATATCCTATTCTATTCAAAAGATACCAAAGGCAACGACAGCACGTCAATTTAAATTTAAAAAAAAACTCTTTATACATTTGTAACTACAAAATGCATCGTCTCCCTGATAGTAAAGTTTATCCTTATCTAAGTTCCGCCCTTTTATCAACTTATCTGTTGATTCAAAATTTGGATACGTACGATAGCAAAGCCACCGGATATTATAAATTGTAAAAAAATATATGAAAGGATCCTTGATGTTCGGAATACGTTGATAATAAACTAGCCGCCGTTCCCGACTTTGTCCGGTAAAACTCGTACAAAGTTACGCGTAATTCATATATTCATTCAAATAATCAATAATTACTTATGAATCGTCAAGCGATACCACCAATTCTAAATGAGAATTCTACTGAGAAGAACCGTCAAGAAATACAAAAGTTACCACAGATTTTTTACTAATAGGTCACAATAGATAGTCTATTGTGACCTATTAGTATAATAATTAATACCAATATTTTTTTTTTATAGGATTAGTAGGTGGACGAGCATATGGGCCACTTGATGGTAAGTGTTCACCAACGCTCTTAGACATTGGCAGTGAAAGAAATGTTAACCATCGCTTACATCGCCAATGCGCCACCAACCTTGCGAGCTAAGATATTACCTTCAAACCGGAACACAACAATACCAAGTACTGCTGTTTTGCTGTAGAATTTCTGATTCGAGCTTGCACAAAGCTCTACCACCAAGTAAATATACTATAATAGTTACAATTTAAAAAGCACTTTTTAATTATTGTAAAGTATGCGTATATATTGCATTTCTATATTGTATACATTTTTAGAGATTGGAAATGAACTCTAGATATGGGACCGACAATAGCCAGACGTGACGTCACACGTTACAATTATTATTATTATCGACTTCCCCCCACTTCCATCGCATCTATTTTCGGTGAGTTTTTCGACCATACCCAGGGCACCTTATAACATGTATTTATGTAAAACTTTATTTCAAAACATAAAATATATTTTGAACACAAAGCGACCTTAAAGCTAAAATAATTCTCTACCAGACAAATGTCGTTACCTACACATCCAAAAGTTTAAAAAAAATTCGCAGATAGGCAACCAGATTTGTACGATTTTTTACACTAAAGGTTAATTGAAGAAAAATAAATATACATTGTTTTACATTAATTAGAGTAACATTGTTAATTACGACATTTACGTTAAAAACATAGGCAGCTACAAGCTGAATTGTATTTAGCTCATTCTTTTTTGTAAAAAAGCAATGTTTTATTCAAGACTTGTTTCTGTCCGCGGCTGCGCCCGAGTGTAAGGACCCCGGGTACTTTTCTATGCCTCTGACAAGGTGTATACATCATGATAATCATAGTTGAGACGTGTAAGCGCGACAAACAAACTCACTTTCGCATTTATATAGTACAATGACGAGGTCAATTAATTTACAAAATATATATTATCATTAATAAAGAGATTAATTTTGGATTGGCAGATTTGTTAGGATAGTTTTAATTTCTTGCATGTTTTAAAGTAATTTATTTGCGAATCGACCAATTGTTGTCTTTACTCCTCGTGTGATTGAAGTAGGCCATCAGCATTAGATGAGATCTAAAGACGTTACCTTGCCTAAAACTCGACTCGACCTTCCAAACCTTTTTTTTTACAGTTAGGCGGACGAGAAAATATGCCACCAGATATTAAGTGGGCACCACCGACCCATAGACATTCGCAATACAAGCAACATTAACCATTCTTTACATCGGAAAGCGCCAACCTTGGGAACGAATATGTTATGTCCTTTATGCCTGCAGTCGCACAGGCTCACTTATCCTTACACCAGAACACAAACATACAAAATGATAGCTGTAACACATAAAACTAGTTAAATGTTTTGAGGTATCAGATGGATATATATGAGCAAGAGGATCAAGCCGAGCGATTGTTTTATATAAAAATAATATTCATAGTACAATAAATATTATCGCCGTGTTATACTGTTTGTTTCAATAAGGAAATGAAACAGGAAACTCTCCGCGCTGAATATGTATGTATGTTGTTTTAAAACAAAGCAATGGTTGTCACAATTTAGTTATTATCAGTAAAACTTGTTACGGTTAGTTAATGTGTGTGTCGTACGAAATTTGTTCCATTAGTTTTCTAAATACACACAATTTTAACTCGGTGGTAGAGCTTTGTGCAAGCTCGTCTGGGTAGGTACCACACACTCATCAGATATTCTACCGCAAAACAGCAGTACTTTGTATTGTTGTGTTCCGGTTTGAAGGGTGAGTGAGCCAGTGTAATTACAGGCACAAGGGACATAACATCTTTGTTCCCAAGGTTGGTGGCGCAGTGGCGATGTTGTTTTTTTTTTTTAAGAAATGTACAAACCTCTGTGTGTAGGCGTTGGTGACCACTTACCATCAGGTGGCCTAAATGCTCGTCCACTAACCTGTACTATAAAAAAAAAACACAATAAAATATATTTACTAGCTACTCGTCCCGGCTTCGCACGGGTAGATAAGAAAAACGTATTTTGGATATTATTTGCGTAAAATCCGTTCTTAGTGAGCGACTACGAAAGAGTAACTGTGACAAATTTCAAGTCAATCGGGCGGATAGTTTAGATCTCGTGATGAGTGGTATTCCGCTTATATATTATATACTAATTTTCATTTCAATTAAACTTCATGTTATGATTGGAGACGACATTACGGCAAGGGACAGATCTGCAAATTGCCCATTGCCAGGCGGCCTGCATAACTTTGTACTAATGATACTTAAATCATTGGTACTGTTTATTATTTGTTGTTCGATAATCGCTAATACGGCCTCTAATTTATCGTTGAAAATTTTATCTTTTAGGTATGTATTTTGCCAAATAGGTATAAAGTTCGACTTTTAGTTAAAAAAAAAAAGTTTTGCGTGTAAGTCGTTCAATAGATGATCTACGTTTCTTTTCGTATCTTTGCGGTATCGATACGAACCTAGCATTATAAACGAGTACTAGCGTTTTGCCCGCGGCTTTTCCTCGCGTCATAATTCAGAATTGCCAAATACCAAATTCTATTGCTACTTTCTCAAAAATTTAAGATATCCATACAAACTTTCATCCCCTTTAGGGGTTAAAATTTCAAAAATATTTCCGTAGTTGTTATCTTCTTTATAAAAAGGAATCCGTGCATTGATATGTCAGTTGGTGAGTCAGTCGGTTATTCTTTCATATACTAATATTTAGGTACATTTTATTAATCTTAAAAAAATACTTTTTTAAAAGTGCTAAGAGTTTACTTGAATAAAGTTAATTTTGATTGATTTCATTCTGTTCCTGTCTTACATTCTCCAGCCATGCGAGACAGTCATAAGATAGTAACAGCTCGCGAATGTCCCACTGCTGGGCTAAGGCCTCCTCTCCTTTTTTGAGGAGAAGGTTTGGAGCTTATTCCACCACGCTGCTCCATTGCCGGTTGGTGGAATACACATGTGGCAGAATTTCAATGAAATTATACACACGCAGGTTTCCTCACGATGTTTTCTTTCACCATCAAGCACGAGATGAATTATAAACACAAATTAACCACATGAAAATTCAATGGTGCTTCTCTGAGTTCGAACGCACGATCATCGGTCAAAATTCACGCGTTATAATCACTGGGCCATCTCAGCTAGTCATAATATAGGGTTCAAATATTCTTTATAGCGTCATTTTATATTTATAAAGTGATATGCGGGTATATAAGGGGTTATGACGCGAATTTTGTTTAAAATTTCGAAACATCTGCGTTACAAGATTATCAAAGCCCGCATATGTATTATATATCTTATCAAACAGATAATTTATATTGTAACGTAATTTTGTTTTGAAATGCTAATCGTCACTTATTTATAGAAACCCCCAATACCACCAAAGAGAAATTGAGGGTAGAAAATCAACTTAGTGATGATTTTTAAAACATACTGTAATAGTCAGTCTTTTAATTACTTGGTGGTAGAGCTTTGTGCAAGTTCATCTGGGTAGGTACCACCCACTCATCAGATATTCTACCGCAAAACAACAGTACTTTCTATTGTAGTGTTCCGGTTTGAAGGGTGAGTGAGCCAGTGTAATTACAGGCACAAGGGACATAACATCTAAGTTCCCAAGGTTGGTGGCGCATTGGCGATGTAAGCAATGGTTAAAATTTCTTACAATGCCATTCTCTATGAGCGATGGTGACCACTTACCATCGGGTGGCCCAAATGCTCGTCCGCCAACCTATACAATAAAAAAATAAAAATAAATAATCATAAACAGAACCCTAAAAAGAGTTTATCCGTATTTCTAACTTTAAAAATTACGAACTTACATACAAAATTTTGTCTCTATTTCCATCCTCTTACATGACGAAATTTCAAAAATGCTTTAACAATTTTCCAAACATAGGATCATCAGGATTATATAAATGATATAATCCTAAGTACCGATTTCCACAACATTACCGATTTCTAACATTAGAAATGATGAATTTCTGTACTAATTTTCATCCCCCATTACGAGATGAATTTTGAATAAATCCTTTCTTAGCTCACCTACGTCCCATAACAAATCTGTGCAACATTTCATCCTTGACTGTGAATAATATCAATAATTTATTAAGTAAATAGTCCGCGCTGATAGAAATCTAATCTGTTAAATACAAGCTTATCGAAAAAATCCTTATAATTTAATCAATATTACCCACGAATAAACACAATACAAATTAGATAATATACAAGCAAATGAACCGAGACGGTGTTAATTACTGGTTTTGTATGTAACAATTATTAGACTAAATAAATCAAGTCTAATGGTTGAATAGTTCCAGATAAATTATGCAGGCGTTTAATTAAATTATGTAAACGCTACTACTTTCTAGCTTCACTGAGATCATATAATTTAATTCCAACATTATTTATTTAATACCACCCACCCGTTACATATTCTACCGCCAAACAGCAATACCTTTTTTTTTTTTTATTGTTTAGGTAGGCGGTCTTGCATGTGGGCCACCTGATGGCAAGTGGTCACCGACGCCCATAGACAATGGCATTGTAAGAAATGTTAACCATCGCTTACATCGCCAATACGCCACCAACCTTGGGAACTAAGATGTTATGTCACTTGTGCCTATAATTACACTGGCTCACTAACCCTTCAAACCGGAACAAAACAATACAAAGTACTGCTGTTTTGCGGTAGAATATCTAATGAGTGGGTGGCACCTAACCAGACGAGCTTGCACGAAGCTCTACCAGTACTTAGTGTATTGCTGTCGTCGGTTGGTCGGATCGTTGTGTTCCGCTTTGAAGGGCGAGTGACCTAGTGTAACAGGCACAAGGAACATATAATCATATTCTCCTTTTCAAGGTAATTAATGGCTATTTTTCTTACATAACTTATTTGCCTGTCCGCCTACCTATATTATATAAATGTATTTGGATTTCGACTCTTACTTCATTGATTCTCAATAAAAATTATATTAACGCATGCCGTCTTTATGGTCTGAGGTCAATAACCTGACTGAAGTTTATATGTGTGAGTAATCATCATATTGCTTTAAAATTATAATTTTTTGCAACTAAAAATCGGGCACATAATTTTTATATATATAATACTAATAGACCTTTATAACAACAGTAGGAGTAAATATAAACAAATAAATTTTACCTTGAACTGGTGACATCATTGGTCTAGATCTAAATAAATAATCTGAGATAATCATTATGGTTACTCAAAGTAATACGGCGGTGTTATCATCGGTACCTTAAATGTAACTTGTGAACTATAAAGATCACTATAATATAACAAGAACACTTTGTACGGGCAATGGACTAAGCATTACAACTTACGACTCGGGGCTACTGAAATACTTTTTACTTTAACCACCGCCTAAAGATAATAATAATAAATATCTTTATTGCACACTCAAAATGAAAAAAAAAAACAAAACAAATCAAATATAAATAAAAAGAAAAAACATAATAATAATAATAAAAAAATAAAAGCTAAGGAAGGATGATGCATGCAAGGGGCGGTTATATCACTCAAGTAGTGATCTCTTCCAGACAACCCTGTATTAAGATGCTACCAGGACATAACGGTCGAGTGCATTATATATACAAACATACAAATATACATAATACATATATAAGTATATATAAAATACAACATATCAATAAAATAACATATATAAATAAAATAAATGTATAAATAGATAGTGGTGCCGAAAGAAATATTAACGATTCCTCACATCGCCAATGCACCATCAACCTTAGGAACTAAGATGTTATGTCCCTTGTGCCTGTACACTGGCTCATTCACCTTCAAACCGGAACACAACAATACTATGTATTTGTGTTGTAATGGTACCTACCCATACAAATTAGGGGAGAGCCCTCCATCAAGTACCGTATGCTCTCCCTTGAGAATGTCCCCAGAGAAAAATCAATAAAGAAGATATAACTAAATATAACTACGTTTACATGCCTTAAGAGTTTAATGGAAATATGAATCACACAATTTTATTTTCATAATATTTTGATATAACTGGATATTGTATATGATGCAACTTGAAAGATTTTCTTCGCATTGCTTTCCATGGTTTGTTGCCCATAGCAATGAGCTATAATTTATTCTTTTTTTCAATATTAAGATTAATAATAAACTGCCAATGTGACAATTATCAATATTTATTGGAACAGACTTATTAAATTTTACATGAAACTTTTACACAAGCGACACAGTTTTGAATAACAAATGCTTTAAGATATTTTTATATAAGCTAAGTCGAATAAGGTGCCATGTTTTTCCAAGCATGTACAACTTAAATGCCATTTTTTTATTTTATTCAACACATTAAAAATTATTGTAAGAACACGTTGAATTTTAAAACAACTTATACAAGCACTTTAAAAACGACATTTTCCGAGTTTAATAATAAACAAAGCTATCAAGAGTCCAGAATGGAGATAAAAGAACCGGGTGGGAAAGTTTTTCTGAACTATTGAATATATTTACAACATTTTGCTAAAATCGATTGATTTAATTTTAAATAACATTATCAGCTGTCCTGTCCTATATAATAATCAATTTGACAAAACTATTGTATTTTATGATAAAAAAAAAGATAAACAAACATTGATAAGTTATTTAGTAAGCTTATCCAAAAATTCAATAAATTATTAAATAAATACTACACTAGTGTTTTTTTCAACTCATGTTGATTACTTAAATCATTGAATTTCTATGAGGATGATGTTGAGTATTTAAGTGTATTTTATTAAATATGTCTAGTTCGTTAGAAAAGTGAGACAGATAACATAAAATATTACTCTATAAATAAACAACATTATTGATATGATTTGATAAAAAAAAATTACACCAAGACGTCATCAACTGAACTTGACATCAAAAAATTAATGAATACTTATCTCAATATACAGTAAATTTATCGAGGGAGTGGTCATAAGACGTTATTTTAATAATATGATTTAAACGAACTATCAGTGGCAAAATTACAGTTGTTAGCTACCGAAGTGAGGCAGTGTTTATATTTATCGCACTCAGCGGGAGGGAAATACGGACCAGTAAATGATTACTGTACAAGAATCTACAAGTTTTCTCTCTTAAAATTCCTATTAAATTATTACAGTACTCACCGACAGCGTAGCAGTCCTCATCGTCGAGTTTTCGCCACACGGTCATATTAGAAAAATCACTAGATTTTAATTTTTTTCTAAATAAATGTGAGGCTCGTCATTTTTAACTCGGTCAAAACTTTGTCAAAACACGTTATCTATGGTCGGGCGTAGAGATGCGCAATGACGGGTGGGAGTTAAGTTCGGAATCGGGCATGAGCATTGTTTATGGATTTTTTTCTTTTGTAATACCTAATATTTATGTTCATAATATCAACAAAAAAGTCGCTTAATTTCCAAATTATAACTTACATGAAGGTTTTTAAATCGTATGCTATTTAATTTATTCCTAGACTAATTCAGTTGTACTAATAGATGGCGCTCTTCAGCACGCAATAAGCTCTGAAAATATAACGCTTTTATAATAATTAAATATGAATTACTTTAATAAATAATTTAAACTAAGTACTAATTTAAAATATTTTTATAGTGTATTTGTTTTTTTGTCAATTATTAATTAATCTCACTTGGTTTATCAGGCCATTTATACATAGTATTCTTCTGTTATTTGTTTATTACCTACATTATTACATTTTTGTGATATTTTGTGATATTCGTCTACTAATTTGCAAACAATTATAGTAGAAATTTTTTTTTTTTTTTTTTTTTTTATGTAAGAGGGGGCAAACGAGCAGGAGGCCCACCTGATGTAAAGTGACTACCACCGCCCATGGACATCTGCAACATCTGAGGACTTGCAGGTGCGTAGCCGGCCTTTGAGGAAAGAGTACGCTCTCTTCTTGAAGGTTTTTATGTCATATCGGTTCGGAAAAGTCGCCGGCGAAAGCTGGTTCCACAGAGTGATTGTGCGAGGCAGAAAATGCCTTAGGAAACGCGCTGTTGTGGATTTCCAGACATCGAGGTGGTGAGGATGGAATTTTGAGTTCTGGCGTGATGTCCGGTGGTGAAATTCAGCGGCCGGGACTAAACCAAACAACTCCTCAGAACACTCCCCGTGATATATACGATAGAGTATGCAGAGTGACCCAACATCTCTACGCAAATCCAAAGTATCAAGCCGGTCGGTAATAGCTTGATCGTCGACAATTCGAACTGCTCTACGTTGTATGCGGTCAAAAGGAAGAAGCTGGTACTGGGGAGCTCCCGCCCAGAGGTGAGAGCAGTACTCCATGTGGGGCCGAATTTGCGCCTTGTAAAGTTTTAGGCGATGGGCCGACGTGAAGTACTGTCTCGCCTTGTTGAGCACTCCAAGCTTTTTGGAAGCCAGTTTGGCTTTAACTTCCAATTGACCGCGGAACTGAACAACGTTCGAAATCTCAACGCCAAGTATCCCGATACTGGCTGTGGGATGGAGGGGAGTATTCTCGAAATGAGGGGATATGACAAAACGAGACTTTTTAGCGGTTAACGCGCAAACTTGAGTCTTATTGGGGTTGAATTGGACCAAGTTTAGTCGG
The DNA here is from genome assembly GCA_905220585.2 of Nymphalis polychloros. NCBI lineage: Eukaryota > Metazoa > Arthropoda > Insecta > Lepidoptera > Nymphalidae > Nymphalis > Nymphalis polychloros. The sequence goes on along the minus strand of HG992264.1, from coordinate 868,700 downwards.
CCCCAGTCCGAGACCTTGGCTAACAAGGTCTCGACTTCAGACACAAGTTTATTCCGACACTCATCGACGTGTTCCCGAGAAATATTAGCACGGCCGGTGTAAAGGACGTCTACAGTGCTGTCATCCGCATAGCAGTGAATGTTACTGATTTGTAACATATCATTGATATGCAGAAGAAACAGAGTAGGTGAAAGAACGCAGCCTTGTGGAACACCAGAATTGACGAATTTTAAGTCAGAGCATGCACCGTCGACAACGACCTTGATGCTCCGATCTGCCAAAAAGCTGGTGATCCACTTGCATAATTTCTCGGGAAGCCCGTAGGAAGGAAGCTTCGTGAGAAGCGCTTTATGCCATACCCGATCGAAGGCTTTCGCTATGTCCAGACTGACTGCTAATGCTTCCCCCTTGGACTCAACCGCTGTAGCCCATCTGTGAGTAAGGTAAACTAGAAGATCACCAGCTGAGCGACCCCGACGGAAGCCGTACTGGCGGTCACTAATCAGCTGGTGCTCCTCTAGGTACCGCAGGAGCTGGCGGTTAATAATGGACTCCATTATCTTGGAGAACAAGGAGGTGATAGCAATAGGCCTATAATTTGTTGGATCAGAGCGATTGCCCTTTTTAGGGATCGGATGCACCAAAGCAGTCTTCCAAGAATTCGGGACTACGCCTAATGTGTAAGAGTGGCGGAAAAGACGCGTTAAGACCGGTGCCAACTCGTGAGCACAAGCACGCAGCACGATCGGAGGAATGCCATCGGGCCCACTCGACTTATGGATGTCCAAGGAAAGAAGTGCTTTACGAACTGCACTCTGCCGGAATTTAATTTCCGGCATCACGGTATCACACCGCAAGATTGTCGGTGGTGTCTTTCCTTGATCATCAAGAGTCGAGTTGGACGCGAAGAGAGATCCCAAAAGGTCGGCTTTCTCCTTCGCAGTATGGGCCAACGAGTCATCGCTCCCGTGCAGAGATGGAAGGGAGGGCTGACAGAAATTCCCTAAGACAGCCTTAGCGAGAGACCAAAATGCGCGTGTTCCCGAAGGAAGACGCACCAATCTCTCGCCAATCCTGCCAATGTGCTCCGATTTCGCCTTGGCAATAACGCTTTTGAAAGATCTGGAGGCAGAGTTGTATTCCTTTTTAAGTGCGCTGGTATTTACATCACGAGATGCCGATGCTTCAGCCCAGGCTTGATAGCATTCTACCTTTCGGCGTGACGCCGTTTTGCAGAAGCGACCAAACCAGGGCCGGGATCTGCCGCCGATAGGTATTGCAGAGTACGGAATGAAGAGTTCCATACCCTGAAACACCACATCGGCGACCGAGTCAGCAACGACATCTGGATCATCCGGCGAGAAACAAATCCGCCCCCATGGGTAGGATGCAAAGAAGGACCGCATCCCATCCCAGTCCGCTAACCTGTAGTGCCACACACGGCGACATCCCACGAACCGAGGCCGTGAGGTGCGTGTAATCGGCACTGTACTCCGGACAAGACAGTGGTCCGACGAGCCAAGAGGAGGCTCTACGGAAACATGGTACCCGTCCGGATGAGAGGTCAGCAGAAGATCTAACAGGGAAGGTGTATGATCCTCCACATCTGGGATTCGCGTTGGCGAGGTAACCAGTTGTGTCAGATCATACGCCAAGGCAAAATCGACCACAGATCTCCCCGCATGATCGGTGGTATGTGATCCTAGCCATTCGGCGTGGTGGGCGTTGAAATCGCCAAGAATCACGATCTCTGCGGATGGGATCTGCTGCAGCACGGAATCTGTAGCCCGTTGGATGTGCTCAACGAGCCGGTCAGTTTCGGCATTACCGCTATGGGACCTATAGAGGCACGCATAGATTCGCGGATGATCATCACAGTCTACGCGCAGCCAGAGAATGGATAGGTCCCTCCCTTCAAGATAGGCGAGGCGACGAGAGCAGATACTCTCTCTGACGTAAACACACACCCCAGCCCGTGGTACAAAGGAATGTTCCAACTTGTACCCCGGGTAGGAGAGGAATGAGGTGTCCGCCGGAGATGATATCTGGGTCTCGGTTAGAAAGAGCAAGGCCGGCTTCGCCGTCTCGAGATGGTAGTGGACGGCGTTTAAGTTGGAATTCAGTCCCCTAATGTTGCAGAAGTCCACAGCGAAGGTGGAAGGGGTTGCCTTAAGATGCCTGCTCCGTTTGCCTCGTCTATTTTTGAGCGCAAAATTGCCCCCCCCAGAATTCGAAGGGCAGCCTGGGCATCCCTGCTCAGGTGGTGTATGTCCTGAGCATGGATGCCCAGAGAGGGATTGTCCACCGCGGTCGCAGATGGTACCCTCCTGGGGTAGTTTTCTTATATTCTGCGCACTCATTTTGTTGGGGGGGGGGGGAATTGGGCCTCCGGGACTCTCACATACCGAACGAAACGCGGTAGCATGGCTACCACTTTACGCCGATTTTAAGTGAGAGAGTGGTACTTCCCCGGGCGTGCCGGCCCATTCAGCTACAACCTGAAGGTATGCAGCGTGGCACTACCACTATGACATTACACAAATTAACATTGTACTATTGTAAACAACACAAATTCACAAGGAAATTCCAAACAGTTAATTACATCGCATTAAAAATTCAATTGTTTACCAACCGCCTTATTCATAAACTTTATTTAACTGGTGATTAGTTAAACAATATTTTGTCTTCTTCTTTCGTATGTCAAATCAATAATGACAGAAAGAGACAAATCAGTGTTTAGCTAAACAGTAACTAAGCAACGTTTATGAATAAGGCCGCAAGAGTTTACGTGTATCCATAAATTTATTCATTCAGTTAATTTTCTCAGCACTCATCTAAATAGCTAATGTAAAAAATCATGGATATAGTGTGTATAATCATTATTTAGACATGGGTCCGATAGCTAACAGTTGGTTATTATAAAACAATTAATATAATAGGAATATGAATGCACAAAGTTTTTTTATATACAATTGCTATTTTATTTTGTTAGGCGCTAAGGATAATTAACATGTCGGCAACAAAATACTAAGTAGGTACTTGTACTTATAATAAATAATTTTAATTTTGAATTGATCGAGTTCGGGTTCGAGGTCGGTACTTAAAACCATTATATTTGCCTCAACGCCGACAACATATAATATTAGCACGAAAAATGGATTCACAAAAATTACGATAGCAAAAGCCATTACTCACGTGACGAGTTTCATTTAAGTTAGCGGCATAATTGTCGTAGGTTCGTTATTAATTAATCAACTTTTGGGAGAAATAAGAGACCGTATAATATATGATTATGATGAAAATATAGTATTAGTTTACATTTAAGTAATATATTTGATTGCGTCAATATTTATTTAAATGGCTTTTTTAGTATGGACGGATAGCAATTTATCTAAGTCTAAGTTAAAGAAACAATAAAAAAATATTTTTTGGATTCTTCTAGTTGAGTGATTTAAACGTCACGTAAGGTTGTATTTAAATCTTGTATGATTAAATAATTATTATACATCTTTGTATAATCGTTCACACATAAATGTATGTATTGTTAACTTTTGAATACATATCTAAATCGCAGAAATCTTGTTTTAGTCAATTACATTTATATATATATATATATATATATATATATATATATATATTTTATTGTATAGGTTGGCGGACGAGCATATGGGCCACCTGATGGTAAGTGGTCACCAACGCCCATAGACAATGGCATTGTAAGAAATGTTAACCGTCACCTACATTGCCAATGCGCCACCAACCTTGGGAACTAAGATGTTATGTCCCTAGGATGCCATTAGGATAACACAGAGCCCATATAGTTTATTAGGGCTGGCCTAGGGTTTTCTTACTTCTAGGGGGGTTCCCAGTATCCTGGAGATCCTCCCTAGTGAATCGGCCGGCCGCCAGAGCGTCACGGTAGCACGCGCAAGTAATTCTGTGACGCTCCACGTTAAGACGGGAAGGCTTCCGATGGTTTTTTAGGGGGTATTTTGATGTTCGGGGCGCACTCGGCGCATTGGAAACTGGCGAGCCCCACATACCTCCACTGTTCCCGTAGGGGAAATTTTTCCAGCTTTAAAAAAGGTTTCTGTACTATTTCCAGTTCTTAATGCCTTTTTTTTTCTAATAAATAATTGTCAATATAATATTGTATATAAATATATGTATAACAAAGTATAATATGTATAATGTTGATGATGTATGAAAAGTCATTTATGCAGCTTCTAAAGTAAGTACAATAAAGTAAAGTACGTAGATGCCAAGAAAGTCGAAATTAGCGCGCACACTAGCGGGACGATATCTCATAAAATTTTTGGTACCTATAATATATAGTATTATATTATTAAAATAGAAATAACGAATCTTGTTTACATTAGTTACATATTAAAAGCTCAGTTAAAATTTAAAATGCAATTTAACAAAAAGCAAATCATTCATAATTAATCTCTAAATTAACTAACGTATTTTCAGGTAGTCCAATCAACCTTAGCATTGAGTTAATGAGTTTTGTACTTTCCCGCCAAAAATAAAGATAAAAAATGTGACAGATATCATATAAAACAGCATCACTAGTCCCGTAAGTCTCAAGAGTATTCAATTCCTCATTACATTCGCTTCATTTGGCGTTTATTGTGAATTGAATCGAAATAAACTAGACTCCGAGGGATCGCTTGAAAACTCTAAGTTTTTTTCCAACGGAAACTGATTTTTAAATGTTTTTTATTAGAGTTCTATTTTAAAAATATAAAACGTAAGCTGATTTTTACATTACTTTCGATTTGTTTTTTGAGTTTGCTTTGAATGAAAAATGAAACGAAATAAACGCGTTTGATAAAAAAATCGCTTGTAGTTAATTTATATACCTAATATATTAATATTAATAATGGATAACATTTTGATCTTTAATCTAGAGATTTGAGATCATTATATTTTTTCTTTAAAATTTTAATGTGTGATTAATTTTTTTATTTTATTTTAGTGTTAATAAATATGTTATTTGTAAATAGTTTGTAAGTAAATTAATATAATAAAAAAGTTTAATTAGTGATATTGAATGTTAAAATCAATGTCACAATCTATTTTAAGCGCGGTCGTATACACAGGTCTTGCAACTTCAATATGGGTTACGTTGACATAATGACGCTGTTAAGTTCAATTTACGACATTTTTCGCGCAGATAGGAGTAACAAAATATCAAACAAACTTGATGGAGGTGGAGTAATGATATGTACAAAATCCATACTAAGGGCACAGGAGAGATCGGATTGGAGTTGTGCTGGAGTTGAATCCGTTTGGATAACAATCCCCAAAAGCGTAATTGGAAATAACCAAAATCTTAATATAGGCGTATTCTATATACCACCAGATGATTACCAAGTAAAAAGGCTAGAGACCACAACAAACTTTTTGTCCTCAATTGTAACATCTAAATCTGAAGAGTACTTCATAATCACTGGTGACTTTAACCTCCCTAATATTGATTGGAAGAGTGAAGGGCCATTCTATCTTAATCGCGGATCAACATTATTGCGGACTGCATCAAGTGATTTCATCGAAACATGTAGCTCTTTTAACCTGACAAAATTTAATCAAATACCAAATGTGAGTAATAACACTCTAGACTTAATTTTTAGCAACATCTATTTAAATGTTCAAAAATCTGACCAAATTTTAGTCACTGAAGACAAATATCATCCCTGTTTAGAAATTGACGCTTCCGACTTGCTTCTAAAAGAACTTTCGAAACCACCTTTGAGTAAAATGAAGCTTAAGAAAGCTGACTACAGTGTTATAAATTAAATTCTCAGTAAATTAAATCGGCAAAATATATTGAGAGGTGATTCAATAGATATAATAGTTGATAAATTTTATGAAACTATCAACAAAATAATAAATGAACATGTACCGGTTGTTACAGAAAGGTTTTCTTGTCACTATCCTATTTGGTATAACAAATCATTAATCCATATTATTCAAGAAAAACTAAAAGCTCATGCTCGTTGGAAATCATTTAAGAATCCTAGAGACTACGACGAATTTTCCTTATTACGAAGAAGACAAAAGAAATTACAAGATTATTACTACAAGAAATTTAAAACAAAAATGCAGAGTGACATTCAAAAAGATCCAAATCTTTTTTGGCGGTATCTAAAATAGTTAAGAAATAACAAAAATGGTTATCCAAGTTCTCTTTCCTTAGGTGACCGTCAGTTTAACAATCCTACAGAAATATGTGTGGGATTTCATGAATATTTTGCAAGCGTATTTGAAAAACAGAACCATAATAAAGATAAAACTCATGTCCCAATATCTTATGCAGACGATACTATTTGTAATCTTAATGTAAATAAAGGACTAGTTCTCAAAATACTTAAAGCTCTTGATATAAATAAAGGAGCAGGAACTGACAGAATACCAGCTATATTCTATGTAAAACGTGCAAATAACCTAGCAGACCCACTATCAATCATATTTGACAAGTCTGTCAATGAATTTGGAGCTTTTCCAATCCAATGGAAAGAAGCACTAATAATACCAATCCATAAAGCAAGAGCAAGACACAAAATAGAACACTATAGGCCTATTTCAATATTGAATACTATAAGCAAGATTTTTGAACGACTGATTTACAACGCAATTGCGCCAACTATCCATAAATCAATTCCATTAGAGCAACATGGCTTCATGCTTAAGCGATCAACACAAACAAATCTATCAGTCTTTACCAATTTCGTTCATATGGCTATGGATAAAAAACAACAAGTAGATGTGATATACACGGATTTTCAAAAGGCGTTTGACCGGGTAGAACAAACGATGTGATTCTATTAAAAAAGCTTCAAGCTCTCGGAATCAAGGGCGATTTACATAGATTGATTTTGCTCGTATATATCAAAAAGACAGCAAGCTATTGTGATTGCAGTGCTCGTAGTGATTTTGTACACGCAACCCAGGTGTCCCACAGGGGTCTCTTCTAGGCCCACTATTATACAACGCTTATTTATACGACATATATAGATGTTTCAAATTTTCTCGTTTCTTACTATTTGCAGACGATAAGAAAATCTATAAGGCTATAAATAAAATTTCGGATTGTATGGAATTGCAGCAAAAGAAAGTAAAAAATATTGAATTTGTCTACTACATTGATAATAATCCTATTCAAAAGGTAAACACTGTGAGAGATCTTGGAATTCAGTTGGATCATAAATTACTGATGACAGAACATATAGAAATTATAACTGACAAAGCTTATAAACAACTAGGCTATATTAAACGTGTATGTAAAACATTTACTGATGTTGATTGCATAAAAATGTTATATTTTTCATACGTTCGAAGTGTTTTAGAGTACTTCTGTAATATATGGGATAAACTAGAAGCGATACAAAAACATTTTTTAAGATTTCTGTGGTTTGTGGATTTTAGGGAATATAAAAATTATACAGAAATCTGTAAACATTATAAAATGGAAGCTTTAGAAATCAGACGTCGGCAATGTGATATGTATATATTATACGCTACACTGGCTGGACATATTGATTGTAACGACTTGGTCAGTGCTTTATATTTCAGAGTGCCTAATCGTCGTACCCGTCACACAGAATTATTTTATACTCCTATAGTACATACAAATTATGCACGTAATTCTATCCTTAGCCGTATAGTCAACACATATAATAAGTTTTATTCAGAAATAGATTTTTTTTTAATTTTTTTTTTAATTTATTTATTTATGTTTTGCTAGCGGATGTTACATAAATTACACACCAATAAATCATGTACAAAATAAGATACATTATGTACACCCATTCAAAAGCAAAAACTGCATGCATAGCGTTCTTGCTCCGATTACAATTATATATTTAAATATTAAAGTGCTTGATTAACATTAAGTAACAATATTTCGACATTGAAAGGAAAAAAAAAAAAAAGTGAAGAACAGAAATAACAAAAACTTCATTAGCTACATTACAAAGTACTATAAGTTTACATATTTACATTTATATACTGTTGTAACATTCTTTCTGTAATAACTTTATGGAAAGTCTTAGGTGAGTCCGTACTGATATCGAGCAAATCACTAAGCCCATTGTATAGTTTACACAAACGTGGTACTATTGAGTTTTGTGCAAAAACAGTTCTGCAGAGAGGTGGTACTAACAGCGTAATAGGTTTTCGAGGATATCTGTAAGGCACCCTGAAATTTATTTTAGAGAGTAAGCCTGAGCAATCAATTCTATTACGAAGTAGTTTATATAGAAACGTAAGGTCCAGTAAGTCTCTTCTTTGTTCTAAGCTAATCATTTTAAAATATTTTAGTCTATTTTTATAGGATGTTATAGATTTCTGAATTCTAGCTTGATAGGAAATATGCCATAAAAACCTTTTTTGAATACGTTCAAGTCTAAGACAATGGGCAGAAAAGTGAGGTCGCCAGACAACACTACAGTATTCAAGCTGGCTACGAACGAGGCTATTGTATAGGATTATTTTTGTTCTGACTTGTTTAAACGGCTTTGTAGTCCTAATAACGAAACCCAATAATTTCGAAGCTTTCTTAACAATTGCATCATGGTGAGATACAAAGGTTAGCTTGTTATCTAATAAAACTCCCAAATCCTTAATGGTATTAACTTCATCTAGATTGTTACCGTACAAATTGTAAGTAGTGGGTATATACTTTAATTTACGTGTGAATTTTATGTGTACGCATTTTTTTGCATTAAACTCCATGCCGTTTGCCTCGCACCAGTTAACTACACTATTTAGGTCCTTCTGAAGAAGAATAGAGTCATGCACAGATGAGACAATCCGGGTAAACTTAAGATCGTCAGCGTACATATATGGAGTTGAATGCATGAAGCACAAAGTTATATCATTTATGAAGATATTAAATAAAATAGGGCCAAGATGGGAACCCTGAGGAACACCTGATAAAATTGTGTGCTTTTCAGATTTGTAACCATTCATAACTACGAAAAATGTGCGATCTTTTAGGTACGAGGCGAGCCATTTCAGTAATGAACCTGAAAGCCGTATATCATCAATTTTTTAGTCAGTATATGATGCGGAACTCTGTCAAAAGCCTTTTTGAAGTCCGTGTAAATTACGTCCACTTGTTTTTGAGAATCTAGAGCTTCATAAAGGGAATTAGTAAAGCTGATTAAATTTGAGCTTGTAGATCTACCAGGCCAAAAGCCATGTTGATGTTCAGAATTAAAAGGCTTAAAATGAGTGAGTAGATTTGTTCAACATGTCAAAAACTACTTTAAAAAAACACACAAAAGTAAAGATGCTGTTAGTTAAAACACACACACGAACACACGCACACATACACAACAATTCTCACTTAATTAGATTCTCAACTTAAATGCTAAACTTTTTGCAAATTTCTAAAAGATGTCTTCTAGTTTGGAAAAAAATATATATTTAAGAACAAACGGTGTAATCCTGTTTTGGTTTTTAGTAATTGTTATATTATATTTTAAGTCAAAAGTTGTGTGTCGTAACTGTTGGATTATCTAATAAATAAATAAATAAATAAATAAATTTACGTCCGCCAGAGGCATGACAATTCGCGTAATAATTATCCCGAACATTTTTTCAAATCCAAAGAAAACAGTTAAATAACAAAACAAAAATAACAAAAAATCTGAAAAACTCAATAAAACGATATAACAATGATTAAATAACACAATATTTGGGAGAGAAAAATATAAGCTTCGATAGCAGCGACGTAGTACTTACACACTCGCACCTCATCTCTCATCACTGAAATTGGACTCAGTTGCAAGACCTGTGTATACGACCGTACTTGCCAGCACTAGTCCTTTGTGTGCACGGTGCGTATGCTCATTATATGCTTCGTTGACTATAATTATATTATTATAATAATAAGAAAAATATAGTATCTATTTACTTTATAAACGAAACTATTTGTTAAAATATTTAATTATTTAATTCCGAATTAAATTATAGGTTTTCTTTAATTATAAATTATTTCAAAGATCTTCGATTTCAATGGCCAATTAAAAAAAAAAGATAAAGTATGTGAATTATTTTTTAAATATTTTGACGATTTAAAAATATCCACTCCTCAATCTAATTGAACGATCATTGCTAATGACTGAATCAAATCTTTGTAGCCGTAGCTCCGACAAAAATCTCTTTGTGAATACTTTACACCGTTTTAAAACATCAAAGTAAAGCTTTCGAATTCAGCAAAGCGCAGACCTGTCGGTTTGTTAACGTGTAGCAGCGGTCTAATGTTCGTGAAAGCCATTTGGTGTTTTTTTTTTTCTATTTGTTGGATGGCGTCTATTTGTAGCCGTACATGTAGAATAAAATCGGTATATCTCTACTTATAATATATCTAATGTATATGACAGAGAAGAATTATTTTTTTTGACAAAATTATAAATCGTATCTTTATGAAAACGATGACAAGTTCTTTAAATAATTAATTTAATAGTTTTTAGACAAATTTTTATTTGATCATAATCATAATTACGTAATATTATAAATGAGAAAGTGTGTTTGTTTGATAAGCGACTTAACTACTCAATTCGATCAATATAAAACTTTAATATACGTTGCCAGGGTACAGAAATATTTGTAGGTTATCTAACACCAGCAAAATATAACCAAAGCCGCGGTAGAAACGAGTAAAATATAATTTGACAAAATATGATCTCTTACAAAACGATTTTTGTAGGTGCCAAACATTTCATTCCACAAACATCGTTTTGTAAGAGATCATAAAACCAAATAGTATCGGAAATATATTTTGTAATCGTTTCGTTAATAATCGTTTTTTGTAAATAATTGACAATATTATTATTATTAGTATATTGTACACCACAAAGATTAAAAAAATTACATAACACATCGTTTTTGAAGTCGTTTAAAAAGGAACTGAAAGTCAGTAAATTTTAAACAATAAATTAATCATCTTCAAATTGTCTTAGCCATAAAGGTATTTGTAGCCCCATCAAATCAGGCATTGTCTTAACTAAGAATGTTTCACGCATTTATGTTTTGCAGTGAATTTCCATTGGGATCATTTCTAGCTAAAGTTCGAGGTCGAATTAGAGCGACTTTTATGTATATATATACTTTTATGTTATTGAAAATATTAAGGAAACCGAATGTCGGGTGAAATTCTGAAAAATTAGACAGTGTAGTAGGTGAGAAAACATAGTAATAAGCAATTATATAATTTCCTAAAGAAAATCTACGCATATAATAAAGCGGTAGAAACTGTGTGTCTGTACATAACTTGGCGGTAGAGCTATGTCAAGATTTTGTTTGTAATCCCGTCTGGATAGGCGCCATCTCTCTCACTCTCACCGTACTCATTACATATTCTATCATAAAGAGCAATACATAAAATTAATGCGTTCCGGTTGGATGACTGAATAAGCCATATCAATATAGTCCAATAACATGATTATTTTCGTCCCTTATAATTAAAAAGTATCAAGACAACATTAAATTCGAAATCAACAATAATATACATAGAATATTCTTCTTAATAACAAACTTTTCGCTTTGAAATTCCTATATCTGTAAGCGACATCGGACTCCAAGCGAACTAACGAAGTTATACCATCCGTCGGTTTTGTTGGACGAAGAGAGAACGCTTCGCTGAATGATAATTAAAGAAATTATACTTACAAATTGATAAAACAATAACCAATCACATTTTGTTTTTCGAACGAAGTTTTAGTGCGCGTTGCACACCAGTCATGACGAATAAGAGTCAAGATACATTTGCTATAGTGTGTTGTGTGTGTATACAAGCATATTGTCTATGTGTTAGCATATTATTATGTAGCCTTTACTTTGTATTTTTCTTTTCCGGTTTGAAGGGTGAGTGAGCTAGTGTAATTACAGGCACAAGGGACATAACATCTTGGTTCCCCCAGGTTGGTGGCGCATTGGCGATGTAAGCGATAGTTAACATTTCTTCAATTCGCCACCAACCTTGGAAACTAAAATGTTATGTCCCTTGTGCCTTTAATTACACTGACTCACTCAACCTGCAAACCGGAGCACATCAGTACTTAGTACTGCTGTTTTGCGGTAGAATATCTGATGAGTGGGTGGTACCTACCATATAAATATAAGCTCTACCACCGAGTTATGTAATTTTGTCTGTAATTTAACACATAATCATAGCCAGTTCAATCCAATCGGCTGTCGACAACTATTATGATTTCTGATTAATTCCTATTGAAAAAGTGTAATTACACGCACAAGGGACATAACATCTTAGTTCCCAAGGTTGGCGGCGCATTGGCGATGTAAGCGATGGTTAACATCTCTTACAATGCCAATGTCTATGGGCGTTGGTGACCACTTACCATTAGGTGGCCCATAAGCTCGTCCGACTACCTATGAAATAAAAAAAAATTAAAACAATTTTTTCTGTCTCATTTGAGTAGCACGTTTAGAAAGTTATATCCGTATTATATACACAAAAAAAAATCTAAATGACATTTAATCAAGTTACTTTTAAAAAGTTTGTCGAACCATCATTTTACAAGATCATTTTATATTTGAAGCTACGACTCATTCGGAATGTTCGTTCGCTCTTTTCCATCAATTTAATAACATAGATAAGTAAAAACACGATTTTTTATGACTTATTTACGCTTTTTTTATGTTTATATTGCTATCCTTAGTGATTAATGTTTTTTCTAAATTTATTATTTGGCAAATCTTTTTGCATGATTTTATTAAAGAAACGAAAACCTTTCTCATTGAAAGATGGATGGCTACAACACTTATTTACCTTACAAAATTAAATAAATACTTTTATTTACGTCAATATGACCACAATCCTACTATGTCTATTATATTTTGAAATACATAACAATATGGCCTTTATTAAAGGTATATCTGAGTAGCTTTTTCCTTTGATTACACTGTTCAAACTTGTGTTTTAAATTCCAAAGATATATTAAAAAATTCACGGCGTAAATTATCAAATAAAACTCGATTAAAAATCGTTTAAAAGTTTTCATAACTAATTTGACCAAACCAACCAAACCTTTGATAGAACGGAATGATGACTGACTAGACGCTGACTTGAATAAAGTTTTATAACTCGACGCCTATTCCTTAAGTAAGTAAATGTTTAATTAAACAGTTTTAAGAGTAATTATATGACTTGTGAATCTTAAAGGCATTACAGAGTCCAATTATTGCGCAATCATAGATGCACTATATATTCAATAACTTTCATAATCCGATGAGATCAACGGCTTTGCTTGCTTTGCGAGGCACAGAAGTGCCTCAAGGAGGGGTGGGGGGATTCGAAGTAGACCTAGTTCAACCATTTTGATTATGTAATGCTTTAATTATATTTAATTGTAATTAATAAAAAAATATGAGATGGATTTTATTACAAAGTTGTAGTATGAGATCTATGCCGGAATTGCCGGAAGTGATGGCAGTGTCCTTTCAGGTAGTTACAACCTTTTTTTTATGAAATCATTAGGCGGACGGGCTGATGGGCCACCAGATAGTAAGTAATCACCATCACCCAAAGACATATAACATAAGAAATATTAACCATAGCTTACAATGCCAATACGCCACTGACCTTGAAGATGTTATTGTTCTTGTTGTGTACTTGTTCAATCAGTTTTACTCACTCGTGCTTCGAACAGGAACATAATAATACTGCTCTCACCTCTGGGCGGGAGCTCCCCAGTACCAGCTTCTTCCTTTTGACCGCATTCAACGTAGAGCAGTTCGAATTGTCGACGATCAAGCTATTACCGACCGCCTTGATCCTTTGGATTTGCGTAGAGATGTCACTCTGCATCCTCTATCACATATATCACAGGGATTGTTCTGAGGAGTTGTTTGGTTTAGTCCGCCCGCTGAATTTCACCACCGGATATCGCACCAGAACTCAAAATTCCATCCTCACCACCTTGATGTCTGGAAATCCACAACAGCGCGTTTCCTAAGGCATTTCCTGCCTCGCATAATTACTCTGTGGAACCAGCTTTCACCGGTGACTTTTCCGAACCGATATGACATTGCAACCTTCAAGAAGAGAGCGTACTCTTTACGACGCACCTGCAAGTCCTCGGATGTTGCAGATCTCCATGGGCGGTGGTAGTCACTTTCCATCAGGTGAGCGTCCTGCTCGTTCGCCCCTTCTTACATAAAAAAAAACTAAGTGTTAATATAATTAGTGGCGGTCCTTTGCATGAGTGCTCCAGGCTCACCAATTATAGAGACATATGGTGAACGCTCGTGAGGCGACTAACATCCCTATTTCGTAATACTACATGGCGACCACGACCGCTCTGACAAGAGTGCCACGAAGAAGAAGAAGAATGTGTTATATTTTACAAGGCTAATTCGGCCAAAAATTGCCGAATTAGCCAAAATGCTCACCAAATTGTAGCCAAATATACTTACCTATTTGTTATCTATGTAGTGTCTCTAGAGTGTCATACCTCGAGCTCTCTCATATTATTTGACATGCGAAGAGATAAGTATGAAATAGTTAATGGACCAAGTTTCTGTGTAATTTGGAAAGACGTCGTCATACGTTAGACTAAGTTTCATAGTCTACGCTTGGTTTTCTAGACGTTGGACATTCAAATCACTTTTCATATTTCTTTGAAGTATCTCGTTGCTTAAGTAAAGAATAATACTGTATTATTTTTTAAGATTTAAAATATAAAAATCAATCAATAATAATAATAATAATAAAGTATTCAGATCTCATTAATTTCAATTGCTAATTCATAATCATTATATTATAAACAGGAAACTTAATGAGGCGAGTCTGTGGAGATCAGTGCGTGTGTGTCACGTATAAGGGTCACATATACAAAAAAATATATATTGTTACTTTTTTTTTTGTTAAAATTATTCATAATATGTTAGTTTAACGTCTAGTGTCGACTTAAAAAATATTAGTATTCTTAGTAGAAGTCTTAAGGAACCTTTAAATTCGAATTTAAAGTATTCTATTCATAAAGCCCTTCTTTAATAAGAAGGAAGATTAATTGCTCATATCATCGATACACCGTCAATCTATAAGAGATATACATGATACATAATATACAATTGTGACACGATGCAATCTAATTTACATAGGAGGAGTTGAATACATGGAGTAACCATTAACAAATAATATATTATTTATGAAATACAAATTACATTTTTTTGTATTTTTTAGGTCATAGTAAACAAAGCTTATCTCTCCTTATATTCTCAAATAGGGCGTTAAGGGGGGAGCACTATTACGATCACAATTGTTGTTGTTGTTCTAAATACAACATTCAAGAGATATTAGTGAATAGCTCGAAAATAAAAATAATAAAAATGGTTTGAGTGTCAAGGTATTCACGGGAATTTATGTGTAAACATGTGAGCTCACGCACATATAAAAAAAACAATTCTTTCGTAGACGTCATGTGACGCTCGAAATCTTACGCTTACTCATCGGACGGTCGAAGTCTCAGTTAGCCCCTACCATGTATCTAGCGCTAAGTTGTTTACAAAACAATAAAAAGGACAATAGTAGGACACTAATAATGTGGTAATCAATCAGTTTTTATTTTCAACATTGGCATCTCAAGCTAGCTCGTTACTAAGCTTAATTATCTAACATTAACAACTACAATTCATACACTGAATTGTAGTTGTTAATGTTAGAAGCGAAGTTTCTTTGAAACTTACCCGGTTGTCGACAGCTGTGACCGATGCTATAACGTTAGCCGTTGTTACTAGTTAGCTATTCCAAATCGGATATTCGGAGCAATATATAAAAACTTTATTTTATGATCGACCGTTTGTAAATACATTTGGTATATATGTGTAGCAGTACGTCGCTACCACAACGCATGCCGCAATATATTACGTCATCATTTGAAACAATGGTCACTGTATAGTTCTTAAAAACTGTTTATCTGAAACCAAAACACTCGCACTCGATAATCGATTTACAAATCTGAAACAAGACGCTCGCTACGATATTGTTTATATTATGTTTTTCTTGTATTATTATTGGTCTATTTTTATTTCACTTTCATTCCACATTTCCACATTCGTTATATTATTACGCTTTTCACATTATGACAGTTGGAGTTTTACTTATACCTAAATAACTTATCCTCTTAAATATGTATGTATATATTATGGTACGAGGACTATGTTTTAGGGTCGAGGTATCGTTCTAATACCCAATCTACTCATCATCTATACTGGTACTTTAAATGCGAAACTATCTGTCTGTGCGTCTGCCAATTTGTTATGTTGTAATTACACATAATATACAAGAATATAAATAATAAATTATGTATAAAGAATAATTTATTAACCATTAGTTTCTGTCCGTGACTTCACCTGCGTGTTGGGGGGGAGGTTAATATTAGGTATAAAAAACGATGTCCTTCCTCAGAGGTTCAGGCTTGCTTTTGAGTTACTTTTGTATTAATAATAGTGGTATAGAATCGACATTAGTCTTGTTAAACCAATAAACATTAATCTGTAGGAGGTTTTCCCATACTTTTAAGATACGCTGTGTTAAATTTCGTTCCGTCCGCAAAATATGTCACCCGATCATAATGCGACGGAAAAATAGGTACCCCGAACTGTAATGTTACGAGATTGTTTCTGATGTCGAATATTGCTGAGTCGTCTTTCCTTAGAAGAAATCATATTTCGAAGACTTTGGTTCACGTTAAAACTTATCGGCGGTCACGACCACTCACTGATATATTTTGATCAAATTTTCCTCAAAAAACTATCATTTATTTTTTATATCTGTCAAAAAATAACGGAGGATTTTTCTGTCCATTTTTGTATGTAATTTATATAATTCATCATCAACCCTTTCTCGTCTACTATCGGAAATAGGTCTCTCCAATGGCACGCCTCTGGAAAAAATGGTTAATTAGCCATAAGATCTAGTACAATATATTAATGAGTTCTAAGCACTTTCTGTACTTTCTATTAGTGTACAATAAAGTATAAATATATTTTCATGAATTAGGTAAGCGGAATATCAAATACGCAGCCTAATCCACCACCACCACCACCTAAGCACCACACCACAAACCTAGAGAACTAAAATGTTATATCCCTTGTGCATGGAGTTAAACTAGCTTACTCTCTTAAACGACTCTCGACTTACTCTTAAATGTATTTGTATTTTATGGACTTGTATTACTTAAATGAATGACTATTTATAATGTAATATTCAATTTAATCATTCAATGATTAACCCTATTTAATAACTATTTATAATGTGACGCTTTTACGAATGATATTGTGATTATCTGTAATTAGTAGAACATTTGTCAAAAACTTTCCAACCTCTATTATTAGTACTTTGTAAACACGTAATGTATCTACTGTTGGTATAAATAAATAAACAAATAAATAATAAATAAATAAATATTGTAAATATATTTATCGAATGAATGAACGAACGAACGAACGAACGAATGAACGAATAAATAAATAAAATTGGTACACACCAACAATAAGTATTGAGGTTTGGCGTTACATGTGATCAGTGGATGGTTGTCAAGTTATTCATATAACATTTTGCATGTACTATTTATAGAAATCGAAATTGTTATTAATCAAAAATATTACTTTAGCACAAGATGAATGAAAATGCTTACAATAGGCGCATAACGCAGACTGACTCGGTTGATTGACAGCCTTTGAAAAGTTACGATGGAGCCTTCAAAGCGAAGCGCACTTTATTATTTCATAGTCAATCTATAGATTCGATAAAACTCTACAGCTATAGAAAATATTAATCAGTAATTTAAAAATGTTTATTTTGTTTAGTAAAATTTATTAAAAACCCACATTTTTAAATCACGTTTTTTAATGTTTTAATATAGCTTACACGAGATTGGCTTTATATTAATTGCTTGTGCCGGTAAGCGAATCATAACGAATAATATACCTACTACAGAACTTAACAGTTATCGGCCTTACATGTAAGCGTTGCGTTAGCTTGTGATTAGTTAAACAATGCTGTCTTCTTATTTCAAATGTCAAATCAATAACGACAGAAGGGCGTAATCAGTGTTTAACTAAACGGCTGCTAAGCTATAACTCTAGCCAGCTTGATATATGTAGTTTGTTCCTCTTAAATATCGGATCACTTATCACTAATAACAAACGACACGTACTCGCATTTAGTCTGTATCTACGACAATTCCCGCGAGTGCCTTTCACCGATCCAGTGTGATCATCATTTACATGATTTTATTTATGTTTTGCTTAGTGGTACAACTAACATCAGATATTCTACCGCAAAACAGCAATACTTGGCATTGTTGTGTTTCGTTTTTAAGGCTGAGTGATCCAGTGTAATTACAGGCACATAACATCTTAGTTCCCAAGGTTTGTGGCGCATTGGTGATGTAAGCGATGGTTAACATTTCTTACAATGCCAATGTCTATGGAAGTTGGTGACCACTTACCATCAGGTGGCCTATATGCTCGTCCGCCTTCCTATCCTACAAAAAATGTTACTTATTAAAGGTAATATATAATAAAATATATATATGTCGGAGGAAGCTACGAGTACGAGCAAGGCATATGCCTGGATCGGGGTCGAAGCGCCATCTTGACTTTGGAGAGGTATACGGTTTGTGTGATACATTCGGAGGAAAGTAACGGATCGAGTTGGATCGTTGAAGTGGATTCGTCTGTTAAAGTCGGATCGGTGCCCTGAACTCGCTGCTCGGTGTTGTTACTCGTTAAAGCTTTAACTAATTAATTAATTTGTTTTATTCATTAAAATACTGTGAAATCGTTATTGTTGTGTTTTGTGCTTGTATAGGGTTTTCCATTAAGGGCGCTTGATCGTGCAGAACTTCCATCGTAGCGTGTGCTGTGTGGCACGTAGCGCCGTCCTGTTGAAACCACATGTTGTCCAGATCCATATTCTCGATTTCAGGCCAAAAGAAGTTGGTTATCATCGACCGGTATCGCTCACCATTGACGGTGACGGCCACACCATTATCGTTTTCGAAAAAATACGGACCAATCACGCCTCCGGCCCAAAATCCGCACCAAACAGTCACTTTCTGCGGGTGCATTGCCACTTGGTGAACCTCGTGTGGATTGGTCTCGTCCCAAATACGGCAATTTTGCTTGTTGACATAGCCATTCATCCAAAAATGCGCCTCGTCGCTGAAGATGATTTTTTTGCCAAAATCGGCGTCAACTTCCAACTGCTCTAATGCCCAGTCAGCGAACACACGGCGCTGTCTATGGTCATTAACCTTGAGCTCTTGGGTCAGCTGGATCTTGTACGGGTGCAGGCTCAAGTCACAACGCAAAATTCGCCAAGTTGTCGTCTGCGAAAGGCCGAGTTCCTGTGCGCGACGCGGAATTGACTGCCGCGGGTTTTCGAGGACACTGTCGCGCACAGCGGCGATATTCTCGGCAGATCTCGCGTTACGTTGACGCACGGGAACCGGCTGATTGTTAACTGACCCGGTTGACTCGAATTTGTCCACCAATCGACGGATAGTCGACTCGGCAGGACGATCATCGCGACCGTAAAACGGGCGAAGTGCGCGGAACGTTGCTCGAACTGAAGACCCATTTTCATAAAACAGTTTTATAATTTGCACGTGCTGCTCGACACTGTAACCTGCCGTGGTGGTTTGGGAGGACGGAATGAATATAACACACTGCATTTGACAGCTGTCACTCAAACAACATGGCCGCAATCAGCTGTCAAAGTTCAAGCGTCCCTATTGGAAAACCCTATACTTTACCCTGATGACGCCCACTAAGCTCGCAAACACTAATGACGATGGCAATGATTACGATGCTTCTCCGACATATAAAATATCTATTACATAAAATTATAAATTGCTTACACATTTTTATATTTTATTTTATTTTGTTTATTTTACACAGCATGATATATTACAGACATACGCAACAGATAGAACTATTTTTGCTATAGAACTATTTTTAAACTGTAAACAAAAAGTAAACACGCACGCCTTTTATTCAACCTGAACACTTAAGAAAATTTGAAAACATTAAATAAAAACACAATGAATATTAATAAATAAAATAAACAAAATAAAATTTACAAAAGATTAAGATACAAATCCTATTTATATATGTGAATTATCGTATCTTTTGAATATACATGGTTTTGGAACTCGAAAGAGAGTTTCGAGTTGTTTAAATATGTAACGAGGATTATCAGTTTTATCTTAATATAAAACAATATATTATACTCACAGACTAGGATGTTGATATAATTATAGTCCATACATTTCTCAGTGAATATCTCTCATAGAAAAGGTTTTTTTTTTCAACTTGATTTTATAGAAACAAAAAATACTTCACCTGTATATTTTTGTATAAATAATATATTATCTATGTATAAATGTCGTAGATCAATATCATAGGAATTAAGTGCTTTTTGTATTAATTAACATGCAAAAATTTTAATTTATGTAAATGAAAATGTATTTAGTTTTATGTAGAACGGAAGCACGTTTTGTGTTACAATTTTTTGTTAAATATTTATAATAAACTACATTTCTCATTATACGTAATGTTTATATTATAGTAGTTAATTATAAAGAATGTTTGTTTAATTAATATAAAATACTCTTTGCATATTGAATTAATATTCAAGCGTGTAAAGTTACACAAAGGGTAGTCCTCGATATAATATTATATTCTGTTTGTCAATCTGTATATAAAAATCGTACGAGCACTTACTTCCAATGTTGTTGACGCCCTGGTTATGTAAGGGATGATTACTTACAATGGTGATCACCTACCATGCAATGGCCACTTGCCAATCTGCCTTCATAATACAATAAAAAAGAAAGTTCACGCTTCGTTCATTGATTTGAAACTTTGTTTAGTTAGTGTTGACAATTGCGTAAAGATTTCTGGAATAATGCGATAAGTATATAAAAGATTGAAACGATTGCCAAGTCTTAAAAAGTATCTAATATCGCTTTAGTAATAGGAGAACTCTTTCTTCAAAAGGCGTCTAATTAAAAGCTATTCGCGTACAATGTTTTCAATGTGTGTTAATATGACGACTGTATAAACACAGCGTGTTTTCCAATTAAAATTGTCTGTGTAGAGAAACTTCAAAACATTTCCGCTTGAGTGAAGTGTGTTTGACACGGTGCCTGAGGGTGTGTCTGGGAACAGTAATATTTACAGGCGCTGTTTGATGTTATAGGGATTACGTTTTTTTGTAAAAAGAAAATTAAAAGGTTTATGTGATATTGGAATAACTTAAATCAGCTGCTACGTTTTGTTCTTTTTATTTTTGAATACAGCGATAATATTGTTATATTTTTTTGTGTCGTTATTATTTCGACAGTAGAGATTTTAACCGAAAGTCACTGGTTCCGGGCAATCACCACTTATGTTTCATGTTCATAACTGTTTAGTGATGTCGGTAACAAGGCTTTATATTATGAGATTTTAATTTAACAATATAATTATAATTACATAGAGAATGAATTTTTCAAACACTGATACAATTTAATTTTTAAACAATTTGTTAAAAGATAAATTTTGTTGTTGGCAACACAAAATCATTTTTGGAATACAAATATTATTTAGCTTTTTAAGGTTTACAATTTAAAGAGTAAATGGCCTGGATATACAGGTTGTCTGCCGATGTAAAGGTCGTAGGTTCGATTCTGAATCCTCAAGCTTTTATCGCCCCCAGTTCCCACTACTAAATACTAATATACTAAATACTAATATAAGCCGAGATGGCCCAGTGGTAAGAACGCGTGAATCTTAACCGAAGATCGTGGATTAAATCCCGGGCAAGCACCACAGAGTTTCATGTGCTTAATTTGTGTTTATAATTAATCTCGTACTTAACGGTGACGGAAAGCATCGTGAGGAAAATGAAATTCTGCCACATGTGTATTCCCCGTATTGGAGCAGCGTTGTGGAATAAGCTCCAAACCTTCTCCTCAAAAAATTAAAAGAGGCCTTCGCCCAGCAGTTCACAGGCTTTTACTGTACGAAAATAGGAATGTTATCTGACATCGCTAGTATTCTTTAATATATTTAGCTTCAGTTATTTCGACTTATAACTCTGCCTCTTTGTTACCTGATTAATAATTAGCCACTGACCCAAACGTAATGAAATTTGGGATGAGGTAGCTTATGATCTGGACATCTATAGACATTATATTAATGAGAGGCTTTACGGGAACAATAATTCACGTGGGCAGAGTCGCGGGAAATGGCTATTTATCTGGATTAAAAAAAAACATTTAATAAAACATAAAAGCTTTAAAAATACGTCATTCCTATTGTATCTGTTTCTAGTGGGCTTTATTTATATTCTATTCTGTGGTTTATTTACATTTATTCATTCAAAAACTTTACCAAGATAACATATAGATTGAAGCGTCGAAACATTTTCTCTTGAAGACGTCTGAATGGAAAATGGCATCGTATTTTGCTTCCGAAGGTACCGAATAATGGTGCCATATTTTTCTCCGCTCGTATTTTACGTCATGTTTCTTTGGAAAATGACGAATGGGAAATTATCATGGAACAAGCAGCAGAAATGGTATGTGTTGCCAGTTAAAATCCATTCGGTTTGAATAAAATATTAACAAATAAGGTAAACTAAATAACAGAATAAGAGTAGAGTTATGTAGTTAATTATGTGTTTAGTCTCTTGAAGAATTTTGTCAGTTGTCAGAATATTTTAATTTGATCGAATGACAAATACTAAACTGCAATATTTTATAAAAAAACTAGTACTGCATATATCGTGATAGATTATCGGTATTTTTAAATATTTGATTCCCTGATAATTTCCTACGAAGCTCTTTAATACTATTAAAAAAAAATTGATACCACTTCTATTCCAGTTTTATTTAACTCTGTTTATATTTGTACAGAACCTGTGGGGTGATCTATTGTTATGTATAATGGGATGCAGTGGCATTAGAATCGGAAATAAGATAAATACATAAAGAGCATCATTAGGGTACATTTGAAAGATGTTTTCGCTAATGTTTGCTTTGATATAAGTAGGACTCTGTGAAGATCCCACTTCTGGGCAAGGCCTCCTCTTGAGGAGGCTTGGAGCTTATTCCACTACATACATACATGTGGATACACATGTGGCTGAATTTCATGCGACTAACATATGTATACCATGCACCTACATAGGTGCCCTCACTTGTTTCTTTGGCAGTGAACACGAGATTATTTTCTATAAACATAAACTAAGCACATGAAACTCTGTGGTGCTTGCCCGGGATTTAATCCACGATCTTCGGTTAAGATTCACGCGTTCTTACCACTGGGCCACCTCGGCTTTTATGAAATTGATTTTTATGAAATTGTAGCAAGATTAGTATTATTTTTGCTATGGTGTAAATTGGCCATTTGATGAATTGAATTGAATTGAATAAACCTTAACTAATATAATAACATCACGACTTGTAGCCTGCATTGGTAACAGGATGACGGTACATTTATCGCACCGAGAGGAACTGATCCAACAGGAAAATGTAGTCGATACTTCCGCTAACATTGTTCACGATCATGGTTTTTATAGTAGCAATTATAATTCAAATTTTATAGTTTGTATACAACCAACAATTTCATTATTAAATTCAAAATTAAATTTATGGTATCTTGATGATGGCTATTTGGGAGGAGATGTAACCAGTCAATAGGGACTTAAAAGACATTTTAATAAATTTGAGAACGTAGGTCTTAATTTAAATTACAGTAAATGTGAAGTTTTTGTTTATGTAAGAGGAGGCAAACGAGCAGGAGGCTCACCTGATGGAAAGTGACTACCACCGCCCATGGACATCCGCAACATCCGAGGACTTGCAGGTGCATTGCCGGCCTTTGAGGAAAGAGTACGCTCTCTTCTTGAAGGTTGCAATGTCATATCGGTTCGGAAAAGTCGCCGGCGAAAGCTGGTTCCACAGAGTAATTGTGCGAGGCAGGAAATGCCTTAGGAAGCGCGCTGTTGTGGATTTCCAGACATCGAGGTGGTGAGGATGGAGTTTTGAGTTCTGGCGCGATGTCCAGTGGTGAAATACAGCGGCCGGGACTAAACCAAACAACTCCTCAGAACACTCCCCGTGATATATGCGATAGAGGATGCAGAGTGACCCAACATCTCTACGCAAATCCAAAGGATCAATCCGGTCGGTAATAGCTTGATCGTCGACAATTCGAACTGCTCTACGTTGAATGCGGTCAAAAGGAAGAAGCTGGTACTGGGGAGCTCCCGCCCAGAGGTGAGAGCAGTACTCCATGTGGGGCCGAATTTGTGTCCTGTAAAGATTTAGGCGATGGGCCGACGTGAAATACTGTCTCGCTTTGTTGAGCATTCCAAGCTTTTTGGAAGCCAATTTGGCTTTAACTTCCAGTTGACCGCGGAACTGAACAACGTTCGAAATCTCGACGCCAAGTATCCCGATACTGGCTGTGGCAGTTTGGTACCACCCACTCATCAGATATTCTTATAAACAGCAATACTTGGTATTGTTGTGCTCCGGTTTGAAGGGTGAGTGAGCCAGTCTAATTACAGGCACAAGCGACATAACATTTTGGTTCCCAAGGGACATAACGTTTTGGTTCCCAAGGGACATAACATTTTAGTTCTTTAACCTTAAAAAAAGAGTATAAAAACATGTTTACTGATCAATCTCCTAAGGTTAAGTTTCTAATAAAGTGCCCTACATAACCTATTCACGGGCTCTAAACTAACAAAGTTTAAGCGAAATTCGGGTCAGGGAACCGATTAGTCCGAAGTTTGTTGTTTCGCGTAACCCTGTTGACTATTCTTAGACAGACTTTGGTTGAAGGGTTCTCGATGATTGGATAACTTTGAAACATTTAAGAGCAATTCTCAAGGGTAAATGCATTTTATATATATAAAGTTAAGGAACGCTGGTAAATTCATACAGAGCTTGAATAATGGAGCGATTCGACTTTTAAACCAATATATGCCAAAGTTTGTTTTTTAATATTATAGAATGAGAATTTTATTACCTACTTAGATTATTAATTGGTATTGTTGTGTTCCAGTTTGAAGAGTGAGTGAGCCAGTGTAATTACAGGCACAAGGGACATAACCTCTTAGTTCCCAAGGTTGGTGGCACATTGGCGATGTAAGCGATTGTTAACATCGCTTATCATGTCCATGTCTGGTGACCATTTACCATCAGGTGGCCCATATGATAGTCCGCAAACCTATGCTGTAAAAAAAAAAAATTGGATAATATTCGCACACCGCTTAGAGCTTTGTACAAGCCCGTCTGAGTACCACCCAGACTATCAAGACTTAGTATTGCTGTTTGCCGATTTGAAGGATCACTCAACGTTCAAATAATCCAGTTTAACTACAAACTCATGGGATTTCTCCTAGTTCACAAGTTTGTCGTATTGGCGATGTAAGGAACGGTTTATATTTCTTACAGCGCAAATGTGTATGGTCGATCATCTACCAGATGGCCTATTTGCCAGTCCGCCTACCTATTATATAAAGAAAAAAATCTTCTACACAATAGTTGTTTAGAAGAGATCGCTGTTTTAGCATTAATAGCACATTTGTACCAATTTTATGTCTCTTTTTTTGTTTTTTCCGTTGCCTGTTGGTATATAATTCCACATATTTATATGGCTACCAACCCCGGCTTAGCACGAATAAATTGTTTTAATGATGCTAACTTCCAATTATAAAGACTTTCATACAGACACTTATATATATTACTAGCTGCCCGTCCCGACTTCGTACGGGTAAAATAAGGATTTAATCCCGTGCATTTTTTAATCAATAAGATATAAACATTCACCAATCAATGTATTCGCCCATACAGTACAGTGTGAATGTGTGTATGAGCAACAAAATTTGATGTGATGTGATGTGATGTGATGTGAGAAATTGTGATGTAACAAAAAAGTGCGTTGTCCTCCAAGCGACCTTTCCTTTATCTTTCTTTCTTACTGATTCTTTCTATTCTAGCGGTTGTATGTGTATGTATGTGTAAGTGTGCAAATTTTCAGACAATAAGGATTATGTGCGGCCAATGAAATAATTTCAATTCTATACAAATGTAAATATAATTTGAACTCTTTTTTTAACTTATAATTCGCTATTCTATATTTAATTTTGAACAAATTACTATTTTCCTAAAGAATTAAATGAAATTTATCAATTTTAATCTTGCTTTACATTTTTGCATTGAAAAAATAATAAAAATAACATAAAATATACACATGTGAAAGGGAGAGTTGATGAAGAAGGGCAACGCTTTTTGGTGTGATAAAAAAGAACAATTTCCTCCTTTTTTTTCGCTGGAAAAATGTATTTTGTATTAAATGTATGTGGGGCTGTATTAAATGTATGTGGGGCTCACCGGCGCTGAAAAAACCAGCAGTATCCTCTCCATCTGGTCGGGCGGTGCTACAGGATCGCTTACGCATGCTACCGTGACGCCCCGGGGTTCCTGGATACAGGGAACCCCCTCGGCCCCAGCGGCTGTTAAGGTGCGTATAGCGCCTACGCCTTCTCTCCGGTCTTCTTTGATGGATTCGATCCGCGAAGGTATTTTCCTCGCGCTGCGACATGACACTCTCGCAGAAGGAGACCATTTCCAACCAGCACCACGCGTGCTGCATGCTTGGTGCTGGTTGCAGCATGGCGTTAATTCAAAATTCAATTCAAAATTCAAATTCTTTATTTGCAAAGTTGTAGGTACATTTTCGATGTTACAATATTTTAAATCCTGCCACAACAACCATAAGATGGTATGCAAATGTCATGATATACTATTATTACGAAAGTTACGCACAGACTACCTTATTTTAATATATAATCACGCTCGGCAGCGAGAGATCTCCAGCGACTATCGCCGCCAGGGAATGCCTCAGAGGGCCCCACGCAACCAACACCCAATCTTAAGAAAAATTTGCCAACTACGCAGGACGTATTATAGTGCAAAAGTGTGAGCGTAAACACAGGTGTACTCTCATAATACGATAGGACGATAAACCGAAGCGAACAGTAAAAGTTCAGGTAAGAGGCAACCAACCAACGGCTTTAACGGCGTACCTTTCGTGACACGGGAGTGTGACAAATATACAGAAATATAATCATTAAAAATCTACATTTTAAAACACGTTTTAAGTTGAAAAAATATCGCAAAGATCTTCGTTCCTGCCGGGGGTCCTCCGATCGCACATTTTTTATTATATTTTTAGGTTCTATTTACGGTTTCTATGTGCTCATGCTCATCGTACAATGGTCCCACACTTTGATATAGACCTTATTGAAAAAGTAGGCCCATTTTTTTTTTTATTATAATAGGTATGTAGACACAATTACTAAATTCTTCCCGACGGGCTTGTATGATTACCAGTAAACATGGTACATACGAATGAGCCTACGAAATCTTTGCGCCGGCTACTGCGCCACCATCGTTCGGCACCTTTATATTTTTTCTTGTGCGAGACAATTATATTTGACCATTACTCCTATTATTAATAATTTACATTTTGTATAAAGCTTAAAGGAACTTATGGTCAAAGTTCGAGAGGCACCCCGGCGGCTTAATTTTTTTATAGCGTTTTGAAGTTTTAAATAATAAAAAATATTGACATTACAAACGTACTATTCAGCTGTTAAAGGACTAATAAAATGTGTAAACAGGCGTAGTACTTTTCGCTCCCGATATCCGTGGTTTGCTTACACTGCATTATTCTTACTTTTTGCATGATTTTACCAGTCTTAATCTCTAAGCAGAAGGTCAAGTTCGAGTAATTTAAAGAAGATTTTACATATGTATGTATATCAAACCTTTACTATATAAAGCGATTTAATTGTAAAAACATTAATATTGTAATACGAATGTCATCATCGTTTGTTGCTACCCATGTTTTTATTGATTAATTTAAATAAAAAGAAGTTATTGTGATTTAACTACATAATAATAGTAAGATATTGACGAGCCGGTTGGCGTGATTGGTAGATATATGACTTTATCGTGCCTTTCGCGCCGCAGGTCGTGCGTTCGATTCCCGCCCAGGGCAGACATTTGTGTGCATGAACATGTCTGTTTGTCCTGAGTCTGGGTGTAATTATCTATATAAGTATGTATTTACAAAAGAAAAGTAGTATATGTAGTATATCAGTTGTCTGGTTTTCATAGTACAAGCTCTGCTTAGTTTGGGATCAGATAGCCGTGTGTGAATAATGTCCCAGGATATTATTATTATTATTATTATATATAGCCTCCCGAACTTTTTTGTAGCTAATGATGAGTACTATAAACATGTAGTACATTATTTTAACTTTCTTTAATAGTTTTCACAGGGCACGCCAAATAATTACTTTTATAGAAAAAAATACTTGGGTTACTTTATTGCAATTTTTTGTAGGATCTCTATCTCTATTTTTTTTTAAATAAATACAGCCCATGTTAATTGCTGATAGCGTAGTTTTCTGTACGTGAAATTACAAACAAACATACAAAATGTTCTATTATTAGTATAGATATTGAATACGCGCGAGCGAAGCCGCGGGCAACAGCTAGCTTATCAATATAAACATCATGAAATCGGTTACTATTTTATATCGGCTCTCCTACATATAGAGAGAATGTAAAATATGTGATTATTCCGCTTTGGATAGAGAATGAACAAAATCCGTTCTTAGGAAGCGTTTACGTATCTATGTCAAATTTCAAGTCAATCTGGCGCATAGTTTATGAGATCTATTGATGAGTGGGGAATCGATTATTTATTTGTTCCGCTCAACTTTCTTATTTTTTTTTTCATAAGAATCTTCTCCTGACAATAATAAACACAACAAATAAAGAATTGGCGAAATCGGTTCACGCGTGATGCGATGACCAAGGGAAATAGAAATTCATTTTTATATATATAGATATACAATATTATTATAATATTGTACTTGATAAATTTTTTTACATGCCTAAATTGTATTCAAACATTCTAATCATTTACGTCAACTGTTTGACAGCTAATTTTTATGTGAAGAAGGAAAGTATTGTTTTTACTATTGTCCACGCAATTTCTATTTTTTATTTTTAAATATTAAAACCTTCCGTGGACCTTAAGGAACATACAAAAAAAAGAATTTGCCGAATTGGTCCAGGCATTCTCGAGTTATGCGCTTAGCAACATTCATTTTTATTTATATAGAAGATTATCTATTAAAAAAATATGTAAGCCTAAAAACGATAACATTCGATATTCGCCAAAAAAGTGTATAAATGTCAGTTCATATCATATACACATTTCGTCGCTAACTAAAATATTTTGTACATGTCTGCCTTGAAATATCCCGAAAATCGAGTACCCTCCACGTCCTCTCAATCATCCGCAATCTTTACTACGATTTCTTTCGAGCGAGAAAAACGGCTTCGGATATTGGTTTCGTTGATGAGATGAGCGGGAGCGAACGCGAGTTTATAAAACGCTAACGCTTGTGGATATATTATTTTATTTCCAAAAGTAAATTCTATGCGTTGTAATTAATGTACCGCTACTAAGTATGAACAGCCGAGATGACAATCTTAACCGATGATCGTGGGTTCAAACCCGGGCAGGCACCACTGATTTACATGTGCCTAATTTGTGTTAATAATTCATCTCATGCTTGACGGTCAAGGAAAACATCGTGATGAAACCCTCATGTGTCTAATTTCACTGAAATGTTGCCACATGTGTATTCCATCAACCTGCATTGGAGCAGCGTGGTGGAATAAGCTCCAAACATATTCCTCAAAAAAAAAGAGAAGAGGCCTTAGCTCAGCACTGGGACATTCGCTTCCTGTTACTTTAATCTTTTTCCTATGTTAAAGTCTCCTTTAAAGTTTATATAGAGTGAATATAGAACGTCTTAGAGCGCTATTTGATGAAGTTAGTATCATGTTTTCACTACCAAAATAAATGGAGCTCCAAATGATACAAAACTTAGTGATGCTTGTAAACATTTAAATTGATTTCTTTTTTTTTTAAACATATTTTTTAAGTTACTAATTCACATTATCACTAATATCTACTGAATACGGTATGCCATTTCTATCTGACTCACTAACTCTATATACCGAAGCACAAGAATACAAAGTATGGCTGTGTAGTGGTAAATAACAAGGTAGGTAAAGCACAGACAAAACTTATGTTAAGATTTATATTTTAGTAAAATAAAAGTTACATTTTTCGAGTCAATTAAGAAATAGTTTCGAAATCTTTGACCGTCAAGCAAGACCGATTAACATCAATGAGTTCGAATAGTTTGACAAAAAACGTATACTTTCCTCCTACGCTTATTTAATGTCGAAGAGATGAAAGAATGATCATGTGTATTCTATTATAGGACTTATTATTAATACACTAAGGTTAAATTTCCTTTAAACAAGAAATACAGGGACAACATTTTTTCTTCATTTCGTTTACCGCCTTTATGGATGTCAACGTCATGAAAAACAGGTGTAAAATGTGTGGTTCAATGTTAACGTATGTTTTATCCACACAACTAAAATTTTAAATTAAGTTTTAAAACATATTATGAGAGCTTACAATTATTTTCAATCAATATTTTAACAGTGGATTGATGATATAGTATTGGATATACTACCAAAGTTATATGACGTAAGGACGAGAGCGTGGATAAGATTTTTAGCTATATACGGAATATAAAGCGAGCAGTTCGTTGATGTTCATTGAGAATAAGTAATAATTTAATCGTGCTTAATTGACATACTTATCTAATTAAATTCGTGGTAAATGGTCACCACCGGCGATAGACATTAGTGTTGTAAGAAATATAAACCCTTGCTTACATCGCCAATGTACCACTAGCCTTGGAAACTAAGGAAAGCCCCTTGGCGATTATACACAAGGCCCTCTGATCCCAAACTAAGCAGAGCTTGTACTATGGAAACCAGACAATTGATATACTTGCATATACTATTTTTCTTTTGTAAATTTATACTTAAATAGATAATTACACCCAGGACAAACAGACATGTTCATGTACACAAATGTCTGTCCTGGGTGGGAATCGTACCCACGACCTGCGGCGTGAATCAGCGGCTTACCAATCACGCCAACTGGTTCGGCGATTAGACTGATTAAATTAATTAAATATCTTGGTTAAATTTTGCGACACGTGCTACGTAAATCCACACGGGCACAGTGTTGTGGAATAAGCTCTTTAGAAGGAGAGGAGACTTTTGTCTAACAGTGGTACATTTAAGGACTAGCAGATTATGCAAGAATATTACAACAACTGTTGATATATTTAATGATCCCATTTTCATTTAACGTATAGTCTACCTCTTCTTTCGTTTCCATAAAACACTACAGTCACGAATTCGTCACGTCGCAGGAGAGTTCAATTGTGATGTTTGTAAATAGTTTTTACTATTTTAACATATGTATGTGTATATAATATATATATATATATATATAATGTCCGCATTGACGTAACCAAGGGAGGGCGAGGAGGCACCGCTAATGTGGGGCCGGTACCGTACTGCGTCAGATTAAAGAAAACAGACATATTGTAGAAATATGCAAAGTACATTACGTATAAATAATTTTAAGAAGTACAAATAATATTCATAAAAATAATAAAATTTAGAATATATCAGATATTCCATTTTTATTATTTGCTGCGTCTTCTTCTTTCGAATGTCAAATAATAAATGAAAGAAAGAGCGAAATCATAATAAATAAAAATGAATGTTTGTATGTTATGAGTTCCTTAACTATTCATCCAAATGCGATGAAACTTTGTTGTATTATTCTGCGTACATCTGCGAAGGTTCCTGGGAGAAAAAGGATTTTTCTTCTAATTATTCTGTCTATGTAAAGCTGATCGATCAGCTAGTCATAAAATAAATGATAAAGTTACTGCCACCATGTTCTGTCCCAAATAGTTAAAGCATCCGTTTTGACATTCGGTTTTAGAATACAACACTGATATTCCTTGATATCCTTCGTGTCAACATTATAAAGGCGTAGTGTGTTTGATTGTTTGTTACGATTAATAATCAAATTACTCACCAGAAAATCATATAATTTTGCGTTCACGTTTGCTAAAGGTAGGAAAGGTCGTAGGTACCTAACAAAGGGGAGTCGGAATCTAGTATTAAATAACATGAATGTAAATACTAATAAACACATAATCGAATGAACATTTGGTATAATTTGTGCTTTGGCAAACTTTTTAATAACAATTTTCTTTATTTATTTAATTTAATAAAGAACTCCAACAGAAGAACTTATGACATTCCAAACATACATACATACATACAAACAGAAATTATAACAATACAGTTTGTTGGAGAATGCAACACCAATATTGTTAATATATAACATCTGTTATAAAGTAATCGTCAGAGGAATTCCATCTATTTTCCAATTTATTTGATTTTGTCTTTTATAATACCCTAAGGATACGCTAAGGGTACACCATGGTTTATTGTATCGAAGTGTATTCGTTGTTTACAATTTTTAATTCTTTTTTTATTGTATAGACGAGTATTAGGTCCACCTGATGGTAAGTGGTCACCAACGTCCATAGACAATGGCATTGTAAGAAACGTTGACCATCGCTTACATCGCCAATGCGCCACCAATCTTGGGAATTAAGATGTTATGTCCCTTATGCCTGTAATTACACTGGTTCACTCACCCTTTAAACCGGAACACAACAATACAAAGTACTGCTGTTTTGCGGTAGAATATCTGACGAGTGGATAGTACCTACCCAGACGAGCTTGCACGAAGCTTTACCATCGAGTATATCGATAGATGGCACTTATGTTTTTTTATATATTCAATATAAGCCCGGTACAAGATGGGTGGTATAAGTTTAACGTGTGAACACAGGTGAATTGATTTTGATTTAGTTTTTTTTTTGTTTTGACGGTGAAATTAAAGAAAGCTTTTTCTTCAGCCATTTAAGATTATCAGCTGATTTATGGTGATTGATTCAAAATTTATAATTACATGGTAGTCATGACCTGATGCTGGAGCATCATCTGGAATCAACAGTATACCCAGGCAAAGGTATCGTGTATGAGCTCATTTCAACGGTCTCAATGAATAGGTCTTTTTTTCAGCTTATCGCCGTCCTCTGCTGGACGAAAGCCTCTCCCATAGAACGCCAACCATCCCGATCTTCCCGATTAATTGGTTATATGTATATAATCTTTAGATATTTCAATCAATTGAGGCTATTTTCATTTAATTTAAGTTTCTATATAAGGTTAAGTTAATATTATATCAATTGTGTGAATGTACCACGGAGATTATGTGGCAATTCGCATTAATCTTCCATTCGGTATAAGCGGTTTTATGCACATAAAGACTTATTTCATTAGAGTTTAGTGAAAAGACAAAAAAAGATCATAAAAACTTGAACGAAAAACCAGCACTGGGCCTGCTTGGTGGACTGATAAACTGCAGTAGGTAACACGACTGGATGCGGAAGTAACAGTCTATGCTGATAATATTTTTATTTTTCAACATTGATGGAGTCGTTGAGTTCAAAATAATTTATTTTCCCACAATAAATTATAAATAAGAAAATGAATTGATTTCTAAACATTTTTTGGACCATCGCTCAAGACTATTCTAATTAAGTAAATTTTTGTCTACCCACACTGTCTACTTAAGGCCTAGCAATGTTATTTTAGGAATATAATTAATCAATGTGAAGTAGATTCAAAGTTTTGTGATCCATCATGATTCTTTACAATATAATTATTTTATTAACTTAATTCCAAATATATATATACAGTGTATACGTACAATGGTGGGCGTATAATTAGAAACACTACCAACGGTCCTTGACTTTATGTAAGATACTTCACCGCAATCGTTTTTATTTTGAAATTAAACAATAAATAGGACAACAATATGTTCAACGATTTATCATTTATTAGAAAAACAATATAAAATCCATTACACAAGTGCAGTTTCAATATTACATTACGGACAAACATTTAAACAAGTTTTAATGTATGAACAATAATGGTCAACTAATTAGAAACAACAACAAAAAATATAAAAATCAATATTTTTTTAAGTATTAGTAATTAGTATTGTTATTTACGAAATAGCTACTATCCAACAACAAAAACAACAGAACAAAATAAAATATTTGAACAAAATAAAATACAGATTAAATTTTGAATTGCCGCCAAAATAATATAAAAAAGCCAAGAAAGAAAGGTTATTCTCCAATTTCAAAAAAAGAACGAACTTGGGATTTCTAATTAGGCGTTCAAACGGCCAGTAACAGAAAATAAACTCCTATATGTATAAGACTCATTTTGTAATTAAAAGTAAGATAAGTAAGATGAGTTTTATTTGAGTGTATATTTATTATTAATTATTGAATGTGTATATTTTTTACGAACATTTGTACGTTGAAGTTATACTTTATTTATTCATAAGAAGTGTTAAGTATATATATATATGTCACATCCCACAGATACTACAAACCAGAATTAATTGTACATAACGAATATAGAAACTCATTTAGAATAAAAAAAATTACGGAGGTGACAAACTTATGTATGTTCATTTACTTTTATTAATAGTATGTTACGTCACAATGATTAGGTATTGTGAAACGAAGTTCTTTTACGCGGCTTTCAGTAGAGTAAAATTTCAGTGGCCCAAGGTCACGTTATATAACGAAATAGCGTTCATACATCGTGCCTACCAACTGCTACAAAATGCGATGCGTTGGGCGTTCAAATTTAATTTAAGTATTGCGTGAGCGCTTCTGGAGCTAGGAACTATGCCGAATTTTTAAGCGCCAAACCACGCCAAATGATCGAGTGTGAACTGTAAAGTGCGGCTATCATTTTATAATTAATTAAGTTAAATACTTAAATATAACTATAACTCAGTCAAAATAATTCATTTTTTTACAATACTTTCCTAACGTTCTTAAAAATACAAAAACAAAAATATAATGGTTATTAACAATCATACTTCGATCTACATATACGATACTACTCAACTATACTACTCGATACTACAATCGACTTCAAAACCATATAAAGACTAATAGCGCTGCGGCTTACGAGCCGCACGCAAGTCCCAGGTTTGAACCTTGGGCTATTACTACGACTCCCATCATAAAATTTGTTCAATTGGAGGAATTGTTTATATGGAATATTCTAATATTATTTTAATAATGTAAATTACTTAAATAATATTAGAATTAGTAAATTCCTTAAATAGGGGGTTGCTATAATTATAAAAATTGTTGATTGGATTTAAAAATTTAAATCGTTTGTTAATTTTTGATTAGAGTGTCATAAAGGAGGTTGATGCGCTTTTTGGTGTGACAAAAATACAGTAATATAATCAAATGAAATCTACATTTTAAAACACGTTTATAGTCGAAAAAATATCAGGGGTCCCCCGACCGCACAATTTCTTTTTTAAACGAACATTCAAAACATTATATAATGTATTGAAACTACCCATTGTCATCATAAATATTTCATGACATTCAGTCGAGTAGTAAAAACGTAACAAACAAACTCACTTGGCATTCGTTATATTAATAATTAGAAACGATAATCAATATTTTATTCGACTAAACTAGAATATAGCAGATACTAATATGCGGTAAATTTCCAATTAATCTAGTAGAATCTTTACAGCAATATCGTGACGTAATCATTTTCAAACAAAATACGTTCATAGATGTATAGACGCATCTCGTACGTCGCTGTGGTTCCGTATGTCAATAGAAGTGATTTCTATGGCGATGCACCAATGCTATTGTACACGTAGAGTTTGCTTGCGGTACGGAGGGGTGGAATTGATTGCATGAACTTTTGTCTTTTCAAATAATACTGAATCCGGTATTAATACGCTAACGCACTATATAGCTGGTTCATTTGTTTGTAAGGCTTCGAACAAACTCGTCTGAGTAGGTACCACCCACTCATCACATATTTGTTCACCAAACAACAATATAAATTTGTTTTGTTTCGGTTTAAAGGATAAGAAAGCCATTGTAACTAAAGGTATACGACCTAACACATTCGTTTTCAGGGTTAGTAGCACATTCTCCATGTAAGGGGTAGTTAGTTCTCCTTGAAGATGATGATTATGTTCTCCGGACTGATTTTGGCTACGGCGGCTGTTCTTAAGGGACACTATCAACTGCACAGGACATATTAAGTGCACAAGTGTGTGAGGAAACACTGTACTCTCTATACCCTCTATCTTATAATTCGATGAGACGGCAAATCCGAGACGACCAGAAAGAGATCTAGCGCAGGACCAACGGTTTTACATGCTATGGGAGTGCACACACATACAATTTCCAGACTTTGGGCTGGTACTCAGAATATTTCTACAGAATTACAATTACATTTTATGGGCCCGACCTGGGGTTTGAACCCGAGACTACGAGATCTTTGGCCTTATATCTAGCTACTACACCAACGAGGCAGTCAAATTCGTAATTTTCTTCTTTTTCAACTTATTAAACATTACTTATCATTTACGAATTACAAGTGGCTTTGTTCTTCATGAGCCGACTCTGTTTTCAAAGTCAGTGTAATTAGAGACATATGTACATTGTACAACATTAATTTCAATTAACGTTGTATGTGCTTCTAATAGTATTACCATAGATAATGGAGCTTTATGTATGACAAATTACGCGCTTTATTTATGTATGACAAATATGCGCTCTTAAGTGGTAAAAATCAGATATTAATAGGAGAGTGCGAGTCCAGGCAAACGTTCCTGAATTTTTATCTATGCAATTCATTTCGGGCTAGATGCTGATGAAAAACTTGAGAACTGCTTTGCCGGATGTAATACCGCCACGTGTATATACGCTTTGAATCAGAGTGGTAAATTATACTCCCAGCCCTTCTCAAGAGGGGGATCCTAACCTCTTACCTCACGAACAAGAGGGGGATCTTAAGATAGGGCGTAACCCTG
This sequence comes from Nymphalis polychloros, assembly GCA_905220585.2. NCBI lineage: Eukaryota > Metazoa > Arthropoda > Insecta > Lepidoptera > Nymphalidae > Nymphalis > Nymphalis polychloros. The sequence continues at coordinate 831,665 of HG992264.1, read as the reverse complement.
GAGTCTTAGTTGCATGAGGTGAGGTCCTCGCGTGTCCTTTTTCAGACGGTCCGAGGAGGACGATAGCTGGGATAGCCTCACCCTTCAGTGCACACTAGCGAGGAGTGCCGGAAGACGAGATTACCATTATCCCACGAGAGCTCCGCCGAGGCACAGCGGAGCTCAGCATGGGAGCAGTTCCCCAGCAGATTCTCCCCAAGAGAACCGGTTAACTATTTGAAGGCTTCCACAGCTTGAACAAAAAAAAGCAATGGTACATTTTCAAGCTGTTAATTTTTACTTTTTTGTTGTAGTTGTTGTAGTATTTTCCACCGCGGCCAATCAGGATCAGGTCAGGATATCGTATATTTCCGACGGCGGACAAATAGCTCGACAAGATAGCTCGATGACATGTGTGGCAGCAATTACGGTTTTGTCATACATACGGTAGCGGCCATTACATGTCGTTTTATTGTAGATAGCTTTGATGTGCGCACGAAAAACTGATAACAATTTATTGCACACCACCGCAATTCATCGCGGTTGCTACGTTAATGACCTGTACGTGAGAATCAATGTGACGGCGAAAAATTTTATTTATACATGTTAAAGGTAGACTGGTAAATAGGCCCAAGTAATGTAATCATTCATTGAATATTAATTAATATAAGCTTGTAGATATTACAGTATCGGTATAGCCTTACACTTCGCGTCGAGATATACATAAATGTAACTGTCAATAAATATAAACCGATTCTAAGAATACGAACAAAGCGTATTGTTTTACTTGGTGGTAGGAAACCCACCTAGTACTACCCACTCATCACTTATTTTATCGCCAATATCAATGCATAATATTGTTTGAAGGGTGAGTGAATCAGTGTAACTACAGACGTAAGGAACATAACATCTTAGTTCTCAAAGTTGGTGACGTATTGGCGATATAAAGTACATTTAAAAATTCTTACTGGGGCAATGTCTATGGGCGGTGTTGACAACTTACCATCAGGTGGCCTATTTGCCCGTTCGCGTGTCCATTTTATATAAAAAAAATATATATTTTTTACATCAATTCGTGAAATAAGAGCAAAGCTTATTCTAGTAGAAGTTGTTAATGGAAGAGGTAAATGATACAAATTGGATGCTTTGGCCCGACGCCAATTCAACTCTAGTGTCGCACTCTTAGCTAACGAGCTCAATACTAGCTTTACTTTACGACTATACACGTCTTATGTACATTTTCTTTGTCTTATTTGTTTTAATTAAATAATTTCTGAGGACACCTTTATTTAATTTAAAATAGTGTGTGTTCGCATAGATTAATATACTTAAAAACAGATTTTCGATATCATATTAAATATCAACTTATACTTATATTTACCCGGCGGTAGAGCTTTGTGCAAGCTCGTCTGTGTAGGTACCACCCACTCATCAGATATTCTACCGCAAAACAGCAGTACTTGGTACTATTGTATTCCGCTGTGAAGAGTGAGTGAGCCAGTGTAATTACAGGCACAAGGGACATAACATCTTAGTTCCCAAGGTTGGTGGCGCATTGGCAATGTAAGCGATGGTTAACATCTCTTACAACGCCAATATCTATGGGCGTTGGTGACCATTTACCATCAGGTGGCCCATATACACGTCCGCCTACCTACTATAAAAAAAAATATTTTTACATCTTTTAAAAATCTTTTAACGTCGATTCGTATATTATAAATAATAATAATTTAATATGACAATAATTTTATGTGACAGCATAAAATTATCGAAATAACATTGAATAATAATAACTATAAAACATAATTATAATAAACTAACTAAGCTTGTCAAATAATAGTTATTATTAGTAATAAACAAACAAAAGTTGCCACTTAAATAAAATCTTTTAATAATAATAAATGAGAAGTGGATTGCGAGGTTGCAACATTATATAAAATATTTAAATAAAAACGTGCTATTAACATTTTACTTATTTTATCTTACACTTACCACCGAGATTTCCACACTCATATAATAAGGAAAAATAAATTACTTTTTAATATAGATAAAAAAGTCATCGCAAGTGTATTTTCTTATAATTAACGAGCCATGACATAACTCATTCTTCACAAAAATTCCAAGGGTTATCCCTTTTTACGGCCGACAGTGTAGTAGCTCGAGCGTTGATAATACCCTTATTTGGGTAGTTGAAGGTGGTGCGATTTTCACGGTTAGTTGGGTATGTTGAAGCGACGTGAAATCATAGGAAATGCTTATAAGTGGGCCTTGTTAAGGACTTTATTTAGCATTTCTATTCCTAGGCTTTTCTTGAACATATCTTTGCTTGTATCTTTTATAAAAATACATCTTACAATACAAATAAATTTTACTAGCCGTCTTTTTAATATTTATCAACACTGCACTTTAACGATGGTAACAGAGCAAGGCTTCTCAGCGAGCACGATGTTTGCGTTATTTAGCGACATTGCTATGTTCTCTTATCTAACAATTGCAGATTTTAGACCGGCCTTTTATCGTCTATTCTAGTTTAAAAAACACCCAAGGGTCACTTGCCTGCAATGGGCTTTATCTGTTTTATTGATCTCAACGGACGCGGGAAACCTTTTGTATTTTTTTTGGTTACAACGTTTTCGTCTTGTTAAGTATTTTGATGATATGTATGTTTCTCATCTTGTAAATGATATTCACGCCTAAGAGATTTCTATATTATATATAGGGTTTTCCATTAAGGGCGCTTGATCTTTGAAATGCAAAAAAAGTACATGTAGGAGAGATATTTGCGAAATTTTTTTTTTATTTGGAAGGTCTATCGACCCCATTATGTATGGAATATGACATCATTCAAATGACCGCCACGGCTTCGGTTGGTGGCGCGCACACGAAAGGTCCAATTTTCGATGACTCTGGCGCACAAATCGGGCTGTATTTGATCGATGGCGCGGCGTATGTTGACTTTGAGGGCATCGGTGGTTTGCGGCTTGTTGGCATAGACCTGCGACTTAAGATAACCCCACAAGAAAAAGTCCAGCGGGGTCAAATCGCACGATCTCGGTGGCCAGTTCACGTCGCCTCCGCGCGAGATGACCATGTCCAGAAATTGCTCGTTTTTTTTTTTTTTTTTTTTTTTTTTTTTCATAGGTTGGCGGACGAGCATATGGGCCACCTGATGGTAAGTGGTCACCAACGCCCATAGACAATGGCATTGTAAGAAATGTTAACCATCACTTACATTGTCAATGCGCCACCAACCTTGGGAACTAAGATGTTATGTCCCTTGTGCCTGTAATTACACTGGCTCACTCACCCTTCAAACCGGAACACAACAATACAAAGTACTGCTGTTTTGCGGTAGAATATCTGATGAGTGGGTGGTACCTACCCAGACGAGCTTGCACAAAGCTCTACCACCGAGTACTTCCATCGTAGCGTGTGCTGTGTGGCACGTAGCGCCGTCCTGTTGAAACCACATGTTGTCCAGATCCATATTCTCGATTTCAGGCCAAAAGAAGTTGGTTATCATCGACCGGTATCGCTCACCATTGACGGTGACGGCCACACCATTATCGTTTTCGAAAAAATACGGACCAATCACGCCTCCGGCCCAAAATCCGCACCAAACAGTCACTTTCTGCGGGTGCATTGCCACTTGGTGAACCTCGTGTGGATTGGTCTCGTCCCAAATACGGCAGTTTTGCTTGTTGACATAGCCATTCATCCAAAAATGCGCCTCGTCGCTGAAGATGATTTTTTTGCCAAAATCGGCGTCAACTTCCAACTGCTCTAATGCCCAGTCAGCGAACACACGGCGCTGTCTATGGTCATTAACCTTGAGCTCTTGGGTCAGCTGGATCTTGTACGGGTGCAGGCTCAATTCACAACGCAAAATTCGCCAAGTTGTCGTCTGCGAAAGGCCGAGTTCCTGTGCGCGACGCGGAATTGACTGCCGCGGGTTTTCGAGGACACTGTCGCGCACAGCGGCGATATTCTCGGCAGATCTCGCGTTACGTTGACGCACGGGAACCGGCTGATTGTTAACTGACCCGGTTGACTCGAATTTGTCCACCAATCGACGGATAGTCGACTCGGCAGGACGATCATCGCGACCGTAAAACGGGCGAAGTGCGCGGAACGTTGCTCGAACTGAAGACCCATTTTCATAAAACAATTTTATGATTTGCACGTGCTGCTCGACACTGTAGCCTGCCATGGTGGTTTGGGAGGACGGAATGAATATAACACACTGCATTTGACAGCTGTCACTCAAACAACATGGCCGCAATCAGCTGTCAAAGTTCAAGCGTCCCTATTGGAAAACCCCTTATTACGGCGCTTCCGCCCGTCAATACGTCGGCTATAAAACGTCAATTGAACATTAAGAACACCGAGCACTAGTTCATTACGGTTTTTTATTTGATAGTAACAACCATGGTACACTGCTAGGATCAGGACTATCAGGAAATTATTCCACCGTGCGTTCCTTTGCGTATTGGTGGATGCACAGGCACTTTCAGGATGTTTTCCTTTTACATCGACCATGAGATGAATTATATATATAAGTAAGAGTCGATAGTTCGAACCCGCAATCTTCGATTAAGATTAACGTAGTCCAATCACCAAGTCACCTCGGCCCTTAAAATGCTCGATGATTGGTTTATATGAATCTGAAAAAAATTTATCAACTTTGATCACAGACAATTAAGATTTTTGAAGACCAATTGCTATACAGTAATTAAACTAGAACTATAAAATAATATACAATAACTGGTCTGAAATTTGGATAAAATGTATTTGCAGTTATAAGACGAGTAGATCAAGGAGTTTTCAAAAGTTGAGAGTAAGTAAGTAGAGAATCTGTTACATTTAATCAGTGTTGCATTAGCCTCATCATTTATTGATTGAAATACCGAAGTTCAGACAGAAGACCTCTTTGAGCTACGTAATTAATTTGTCTTCGGTACACTCGGACCTCGAATGCTTTGACGATATTTTGGAATAGTTTTCGAACTTAATACTGATGAAGATATTGAACAAACACATAGGCTTGTTATGATATGTACAGTTTTGACAAATAAATAAATAATACATTCATTAATACATTTTTTTTTATATCAAAATAAAGATTTGTCTTTAGTGTTTTTATTGCCCCTGCCCGATGTGGGTAGAACACTGAACCTCGAATTCTTTTAATATTCCACATTCATAGCATAAGGGCGATGACCCATTTACCTAATCTTGAGTATTGGTATTCCAAGACCATGGCGCCTTGTACCAAATCAGCTGAGGAATCTTGGATATAACGTCCTATCGGCAAAACGTCGTATGTTCAGTGATGTGTACTTAGGCTTTAAGTATTGCATCTGATGCGACACTGTTTTCAACGTCAAATGATGGCAAGAATCCTAACTTCATTTCGCCGTTGAATCAAAATTCCGGTCCCATAAAAATTCTCTATTACTTTTATCACCCGCCGGAACGAAAGACATAATTCGAAATAAGAGACGGTTATTGCTAAAAAATTATATTATAACAATACTAGAAAAACAAAAATACTTTAAAAAACAAAATTCAAGTTAATAATTAAGTTAAAGCTTGGCATCTGTTCCAGGCTACCGCAGTGCGTATTCATTGTTCATTCGTATAACCATCTGGTGGACACGGCCTGTGAACAGAAACTAGATTACGATATTTTAAACTCACTTCACTACTCACCCGTGAAATGTTGACAGCCGATATTTTATGCGTGTGATAGATAGATAAACATAACAAAAGATATTTTTTTTTATTAAATTTTTTATTGTATTGGTAGGCGGACGAGCTTATGGGCCACCTGATGGTAAGTGGTCACCAACGCCCATAGACATTGGCATTGTAAGAAATGTTAAGCATCGCTTACATTGCCAATGCGCCACCAACCTTGGGAACTAAGATGGTATGTCCCTTGTGCCTGTAATTACACTGACTCACTCACCCTTCAAATCGGAACACAATAATACAAAGTACTGCTGTTTTGCGGTAGAATATCTGATGAGTGGGTGGTACCTACCCAGACGAGCTTGCACAAAGCTCTGCCACCAATTGATTTAGTTAACTTAATAAATAGGTAAATACATTAAATTAATTATAAATATATGATTTTAGGATTTTAATAATAGTTGCTTAAGATATAAATTATGTATATTGAATAATATTAATTAAACGCTAATTTGGCTCATCCGTCACTTGATGTTTATAAAAGAGTCCCACTCTTGTCCCACAAAGTGTAGCCGTTCAGCTGTTTCCAACCGGCAAAGCCATTATTACTAAGGTACCTATGATAATGATCAAATTAATAATTATTGTATAATATTGTATGGCCGTTATATAATCTTTCTATAGTATTATTATTTAGTTAAATAAATAGCTATAGTATGGGTGTAATTTTGTATGTATAATGTAACCATTAGCAATACGAATAAAATGAACTTAGAAATTATACAGCCATAGTGTACAACTTAATGGATTATTATTTATGTTACTAACACAAGGTTAAATCTCAAAATCAGTATAGAAATAAATTATTACATACGAAAACTAAAAACTGACGTATCCTACATCGCGATATTAAAGTTATCCGAGCGATTGAACATATATACAAGAACCCGACAACAACCGTCAGGCAGTAGCCCACCAGACCAACACCCGTCTAGTCGGAGGATCCTCCCTTTTCAACGGTGGATGAGGAACTTTACACCCTGTTCCTCCCAACATCAAACTAGTAACAATTACTCAATAAGTAAATATTAAATTAAACTTTCTTTGAAATTATAGAATAATAACGCTTAGAAGGCGTGTAGACCCAAGCGAATTTGAAGCCATTCAATTCCACCCAAATAGGTGGAATACGTTTGACGTCATGTCAACTATTACGATAAAGTATCATAGTAAACATCTCGCGCAATTTATTAAAAAATGACTGACTGAGTAAAAGTGTGTCACAACGCTACTCATAAAAAAATAAGGATAAGAAAATAACATTTCACACGTAAGTACTTCAAAAAATAAAAATTATTTGTACACAAAAGACGTCATTATAATAAAAACGTTGTCAGGTATGGAAAAAATATTTACCACGAGTGCTTAATATTTTAAATAATAAAAATCGAATTATTATTTAAAATTAATATTTTGACTTTTTTAAATTAGATATAAAACATTAGCTGTTCATATAATACTTTTTTAAATCATAAAAACATAAAATAAAAAAGATAATTATATAATAACAGCTAAAATTAAATAAATAATATTACAATTAAATAAATTAAATGCAAATAAATATATTTCATAATTCAAATTCAAACAGTATCAATTTCCTCGCTTTATGGGGGAAATGTCTATTCACTTGTAACATAATTCGGCCGTACGTGTGCGTGAATGTAATTACGTGACATTTACGCACACATTAATTCTAAAGCTGCTTCAATTTTGGGCGAAACTTTATATGACACTATCCTTCTAAGCGTTATTATTCTATGCTTGAAATGTTATAATTATCATTATTGTCAATGTAGCATACCACTTTCTGACATTTCACGACCGATCTCCGCGGTGAGTTTCGAGGTTCCTTTCGCTGAATAACCTGACTGATAACTAAGTCAATTTTAGTAATTTTATTATAAAACATGACTTATTACTAATATAAAAATATCAATTTAAATATAATTGATTAAAATAGAAATAATATAATGCATGTTAAGCGGTATATTTATTTAAGGTATTCTTAATGAGAAAAATTATCATAAAATTGGATGTAACATTTTCTACATAATTACGATTTCGTGATAAATTTGGTAATGTTATCTTAATGTCTCGTTTTATATTACAACTTATGTTAAAACTAAACCAACTTTGAACTGAATAAGAATATCTCATTAATAGTCAAAATAAAATTATCAACGGCTTGGAAAATTCTCCGAACCCGAAATGGAATGGCATAAGAAAATATGCGGTACTTTCGTGTTGTTTCTCGTGGTGGAGTTCCATGACGTCACGTGACATAGCACAAAATGAATGGTACAGTTCCTTCCTTATAATTATAATACTTACTTTAAAGAAGAAATCCGTAGTAAAGGCTCTGCGTGACCACTCATGCGTGGACTGAAGCATTTCGTTCAAAGGGTTCCTCTGGTATTGTCTCTTGGTATAATGTATACGACCTTTGTACTTCAGGAAGTGCAGTAGCTTAAAGCAAGATAGATAATGACTGTACTTCGAATCTTTCACGTTTAAAGCTATGATGAATATTTTATCTTTTGCTATATCGGGTGTTTACTGTGGTAAAGCATAATAAATACAATGGGGTTATTGAAGGTATATAACGAGATATAGATAAGATTATTTGTTTGAAAAGTGATTAGCATAAAAGGAAAATATTCCAGAAAACTAAGAAGACGAGCCACATCATCCAAAAAGAAATGCCATCGATATACCGATCAGATTTATTGCAGATGCTTCCTCTGTTTGATCGAGAATGAAGTATAGAGTCTGCCAGTATCAAATCGGTATGTATCGACTGCCAAATTGGCCATCGTCCAGTATTGAATCACTTCATAGTGTTGCTTGAAATATTTTCTTCTCGATATGGTTTTTGAGATTATATATCTGAAATAGTTATATATTATAGAACTATTTTAGAACGTGTGTTTCAAAACCGACCAATCTTTTCCTTTTTCAAGTAGTCTATTACAAGATTTTTTAATAATTAGATTAAATTCAATTTGAAATTATGGCGATGTTTTAGTTAATATTTCTTACAGCGTCAATGTCTATGATTGGTGGTGACCACTTATGATTGGTCCATTGGCAAGAGCCGAGATGGCCCAGTGGTAAGAACGCGTGAATCTTAACCGATGATCGTGAGTTCAAGCCCGGGCAAGCACCACTGAATTTCATGTGCTTAATTTATGATTATAATTCGTCTCGTGCTTGACGGTGAAGGAAAACATCGTGAGGAAACCTGCATGTGTCAAATTTCATTGAAATTCTGTCACATGTGTATTCCATCAACCCGAATTAGAGCAGCGTGGTGGAATAAGCTGCAAACTTTCTCTTTAAAAAAAAGAGGTGAAGAGGCCTTAGCTCAGCAGTGGGACATTGACAGGCTGTTACTGTGCAAATCCGCTTATCTATTTTTTATTTAAAAAAAATGGGCTACATTATATATATTATAAAGCTAGAGAATTTGTTAACTGCACTAATCTCAAAGTTACAAAGAAACCAACATAATCCAGATTTAATGCTCGTGAAACGTCGGAATATAGCTATTTAAAAGGTTTAATTTGATGTAATTTTTGGTAAAATACAAATAGAATTTGATAATTTAATCCACTCGTCCCCATTCCAATGTTTTAAGCGGTTCCAGATTTACCAAGCGACATCACTAAATCCAGCATTTATCATTCGCTTGTTCAATGTTAAAAACGACACACATTTCGGACGACGTTCTTTAAATTTAATAACATATTACGAAGTACGATATTTAAGCTTTTATATTTGTATAAAGGCTTAAATATCGTACTTTGTTTTTGAGTTACTTAAAATTATCGTCTCACACAAAATTCATAACTGTTTTCTAGATGGATTATGATTTTCTATAAAAAACAATCTTATGACTGAACTTACCTGTTATATTACCAAATGGTTTTGGAGATCGTTTTAAGCGATAAGACCATGCAACACTGTTCGGCATTTTTGGCGTAAAAGTTGTGTGAGTTTGGCTCGTATACTGTATATTTCAACGCAATATTATAAACGCGTATTTTTATAAATTATGAATCCTTTTAATAACCGTCAATTTCAATGTTTCACAACTGCGTTTTTCTGCTACTTAACATATTGTGTAATAAAGTGTAAATTCAAATACGTAAATTCTACTTTACGAAACAGTTCAAAAATTCAACGTACATTGCTAGCCGGCATTAAAAGTTAAAATTATTTCTGATAATTAGCACACTGAAACACTCGCAATGAAAGAATTCTGCAGGCTTAAAAACACCACAGTTTTTTGAAGCTAAACTTTCGAAAACAGCGTAGGAATTTTCGTGAAACGGAATGTGTTTTATGTGTACAATGGCGATGGAATAGTTAAACGACAAAGGAAATATGTTTGTAGTTTTTACATATATAGAAGTATGTTGTGTATTTAAATGCCTTCTTATCTATTTACAGAGAAAAGTTAAAACAGTTTAGTCAAAATCAAGAGTGGTCATACCGTTCTTGAGTTTTAAGAAGACATACAGAAAGACAGACAGACCGACAAAAAATAAAAAAAATAGTATAACGTTAATCACTGCTTCATAAAACGATTATTTATCATAAAATTAGGAGAAAAAAAAAATGTACAGACAGAGCCAACAGATTTATATAGTAGAATAAGAGTACATAAGAAACTTGCAACACACATAAATTTTCCTCAAATTTTCAATAATTATCCGACTACAGAAGCAACACAAGTAATATTGATTCAATATTTAGAAGTATACATTTTGTTATATCTCCACGCTTTAAGATGTAAATAAATAATAGAAATAAAGTAATTTTGTTTGAATTTCAATTACCACTAATCTCTAGTACCAGCTGCATAGGAGATGCAATATTATAATGCATTATGTGCGAAGACACAGATGCAGCCCGTTCGTCACGCTTATAATCCGCAACGGTAATCTGACACGATAGGATGAGATCGGGTGTAGGAAGAACGGCATTAAGTGCCTTCCGAAGAATGAACGTGCTATTGTTCAATAAGATTGGTCTCAGGACCACGGAATCTAATGAGAATTATGTTATAAGTACTCTTGATACGTTTTTCAATTGTTTTTTTGAGGTATATATAATATATATAAGGTCCTCCAGACCGATTTCGGCCACGGCGGCCAATCTCAAGAGAGATTAGCCAACTGCGCAGGAGATATTATAGTGCACATGTGTGTGCGCAAAAACAGGTGCACTCTCTTTTGCTTAGCTCTCATAATCCGATGGGACGGCAATCCGACACGACCGGAAAGAGTTCAGGCGCAGGACCAACGGCTTAACGTGCTTTCCAAGGCACGGGAGTGTACACACTTCCAACTTCCAGACTCCGGGCGGCCGGACTGAGAATTTTCTGACAGAAAAACCCAATAACTATTTATTTGCCCGACCTAGGAATTGAACCCAGGACCACCGGGTCTGCGGCCTTATATCTAGCCACTAGACCAACGAGGCAGTCATTTGAGGTATATGTGTTTTTCAATTCAATTCATTAATTTGCTTTAAACATAAAATACAAGTTTAGTCACGATATTTATGGCATGCAAATATTTTGGTTTAATTTTAATATTACAAGTATTAACATTCCATTTCATTACATTATATTAAATTGTATTACATATAATAATAATAATAAGCCCCCCAAATTCTAACTTTACGTCCTGGCTGAACATCTAGTCCACGTGGGGGCGGACGTGTAATATAGTATTTATACTATATATAAACTTACACGGCTAACAGGGCAATGGTAACCCATTAACATGGATACACGGTCAAAAAGGAAACGTATAGAGTCGTTACCCGGGGGTGATAGCCGGGGCACACCTGGAGCTGGCGCTAGGTGTTTCAGCATGGGAACCGTCATCCATCATCACCTTCAATATCATCGTCAATATCCACATTACCTGAACTTCCACCCATCTCAACTTTGGTTGTTGCACGGGAGGTAAATACCTGGTTACCCGCGTCCACCAAGGCTGGAAAACCCACAGTACGCGTGAAATGGAGCGCAACTATAAACATGTTTATCATGCGTACCTATTACTATATAACTAGATTAGAAACCGATATGACTACCTACAGACAACAATTGCATGAACATTTCTCCAGGCAATACCCAGAAATAAATGTAAGTGAACAAAGAATTGCTGATCAGATAAGAACAATAATCAGAAATAAATTACTAACCCAGGAAGTATTAGATAGACTAAAAGAAGAAGCACGAACACAACTAGAAAAAGAGTTAGATAATAATATGCAACCGATATATACACAAAACCAATCACAACTACAATTTTGCACACAAACACCCCCTGAAATACAAACTAAATCTCACATTCAAACTCAATCACACTGGCAAAGCACTCAAACAACATGTTCATCCATCCAAACTGAGTCTATAGCTTTAACACTAGAAAACGATATCGAGACATTAGATCTTCACAACACAATAAGTGAAACATATACCCAAGAAATACTTGATAAATTTAGAGCAGCTTTAATACAATATTCTGAAATGGACCCAGCTGCACGACCAAAATTACCAAAACTAAAATACAGCCCTCAACTTTCTCAACTTACTAATTTATTTAACCAAAAAATACTGAATCTGTTTATTAGTAAAGACACAAAGCTCATAGACATACTATTATTTATTGTACAGCGTTAGTAATATCTGAAGAACTCAAATATAAAATAACAGAATACACAGGAAATAGGAGACCACGCCTAGATTGTAAACCATTAATTAGACTAGAAAGAGACATAGAAAAACTAAGAGCAGATTGTGGTAGACTAACACAATATGTTAACAATAACAGATCGAAAAAAGTAGTAAAAAGGGTTGAAGTAATATTTAAAAATACAAAATTACACACAAAGCACGAAAATAACAATAGGAAACCTGAAGAATTTTTAGATACGTTAAAATAGAAACTAGCACTTAAGGTTCACAGACTAAGAAGATATAAAAAAGCACAACAACGCAAAAACGATAACATCGCACTCATTACAAATGAAAAATTATTTTACAGAAACTTATCAAAACCACAAACTGGCACTGTTTCCAAATAAAATGTCAAAACACCAACACAAGAAGAATTAGAAACATTTTGGTGTGATATATGGGAAAAACATACACAACACAACGATAAAGCAAATTGGATAGATAAAGAGAAAAATAGATGGAGCCTAATAGAGCCCCACATTGATGCAATAGCATCAAATAAATGGCTTCAAATTGGTAATTTATTCCCGGAAACCGAAGGATTTATAATAGCAATACAGGACCAAATCATTAACACAAAAAAATACAGGAAATATATAATTAAAGACCCTACTGTGAAAAACGATAAATGCCGAAAATGTCATAGACACCCGGAGACTATACAACATATCACAGGAGCTTGCATAACCTTTACACAGACAGATTACACTCACGGGCACAACGTTGTAGTTAATATTATTCACCAAAAATTGGCACTCAAACGTTCACTAATACAAAATACAAACACCTTTACTACAAATACGCACCCCAAACGATTCTTGAAAATACATCACACAAACTCTATTACGATCGCGCCATACTCACCGACAACACTATTCCCTACAATAGACCTGATATAATCTTACAAGATAAAAAAAACAAGTGGACCTACATAATATACGTAGCAGTTTCTAACACACACAATATACAAAAAACAATAACTGAAAAAAAAATACACAGATCTTAGAGAAGAAATCGCACGAATCTGGAAACAAGATAAAGTATATATCGTACCCATAGTCCTTTCAACCAACGGTGTTATTCCTAGTCACCTTCATCACAGCCTGAAATTATTGAATCTGGAAAAATCTACATACATAACAGCAGCCATATAGACTACTTGTAGAATTGTTAGAAAATTCATGCAAATCGAAGAGAATGACAGCCCAGCCAAACTAACACACCACATGCTGCATTTACTTGGTTATCGCCCGTAAATATAGCCAAAGCCAGCCACGAGCTGAGAAATATCAATATATTCGAAAATAATAATAATAATAATATCCTGGGAGATTATTCACATTCGGCCATCTGATCCCAAACTAAGCAGAGCTTGTACTATGGAAACCAGACAACTGATATACTTACATATACTACTTTTATTTTGTAAATACATACTTATATAGATAATTACACCCAGACTCAGGACACACAGACATGTTCATGTACACAAATGTCTGTCCTGGGTGGGAATGGAATCCACGACCTGCGACGTGGAAGGCAAGTATCTAATAATATACATAATAATTCTTCATACTTATAAAATTAATTAATTAATAAATATATTTGACATTTATTGCAGGAATTCTTATACAGCGATGATGGTGTGTTATTCCTTATTATTTACATAATATGTATGTATGATCATTAATGTATTTTTATATTCACATGTTTATCATTTTCATCGTCATTATTTCCCGTATTATTAATTTAATATAATTTTATGTACGTGAAACATATATTGACGTGCCTTGGGAATAGGATAGATTGGTATGTCGTGACGGCAAACGGTACGGCTCTTATGATGTCATGACTCCTCTCCACCACCGTGTTCTACTCCCTTGTATTAAAGGTAGATGCGGTCGACGCGTGGTTGGTAATGTTTATAAATAAAAAACTAATATCCAGCTCAGCAACCATTCATTATAAACAACCATATGTTTTACAACTCCCTTTCCCGCCTTTTTTAAAAGACTGTGTTGCCAACTTAAAAACATTAAAAGGCACAGAAAAATATTACGTCAGATTTTTTATAAATTATAGCAAAAACAATGAAATATGGGAAAACAAAATAACATTAATTAAATATCTACTATATGAAATATTTATCAATCTCCTTAATCACTAATTGTAGTTAGCTTGTATAGGCTTATTACACTTGTGTATGCGTGCCATGTATATTTATTATAATTATATACTTATTTAATGATTAGTTTTCTTTAATTATAAATTATTGCATTAATCCATTTGATGTTTTGTATATGGTAGTCTCTAGTTTGACTATCACTCGGTGGTAGAGCTTTGTGCAAGCTCGTCTGGGTAGGTACCACTCACTCAGCAGATATTCTACCGCAAAACATCTGTACTTGGTATTGTCGTGTTCCGGTTTGAAGGGTGAGTGAGCCAGTGTAATTACAGGCACAAGGGACATAACAGCTTAGTTCCCAAGGTTGGTGGTGCATTGACGATGTAAGCGATAGTTAACATCTCTCACAATGACAATGTCTATGGGAGTTGGTGACCACTTACCATCAGATGTTGAATAAAGTATTTTGATTTTGATCTCGTCACGGCCATCTTCTCTTGACCATACTACACATTGTGTTCGTAAAATTTTGCAGCTGAATTTTAAGCCGGTTCCGCTTTTCAGCTTAATTCCCATCCGACCGATTAAGTTGAAATTACACGACACACTTTTGTTCCTGTACACTCTGCAATTCAGTGTAAGCTTATTCAAAGAAATGTTTTATTTTTTCTTTATATAACTTTTTTCTATATATAATTAATTAAAAAAATATATTAAAAGATAATCTATACATATACGTGAGCCAAAATGGTCAGTGGTAAGATCGCGTGAATCTTAATAGATGACCACGGTTTCAAATCCAGGCAAAAGTGTGATAGCACAGTCAAAGTATACGAAGAAGGCTAAAATTGCAGAAACCTAAAATTTATATTTATTTATTTATTTGTACTTGAAATCAACAGAGTTTTTTTACAATGATTGTACAGTTATTACTTATGACTAAATATACCCAGTTAACCGAAGCTTAAACCTCATTTTGCTTATATTTCGTATCTTTCGTATTACTCGGTGGTAGAGCTTTGTGCAAGCTCGTCTGGGTAGGTACCACCCACTCATCAGATATTCTACCGCAAAACAGCAGTACTTTGTACTGTTGTGTTCCGGTTTGAAGGGTGCGTGAGCCAGTGTAATTACAGGCACATGGGACATAACATCTTAGTTCCCTAGGTTGGTGGCGCATTGGTGTTGTAAGCGATGGTTAAAATTTCTTACAATGCCATTGTCAATGGGCGTTGGTGACCAATTACCATCAGGTGACCCATACGCTCGTCCACCTTCCTATATCATAAAAAAAAAAAAAAAATCTTTCAAATAACTCGAAAGTGAATTCACGAAACGCATAAAAAACGATACATGTTTATAATATTATATGAATGTCAAAATTCATTTTTATTAGTAACTAGCTGTGCGCCGAGGCTTCACCCGCGTATAATTAATAAAAATAAAATAAATGATTTTATTATTACTATAATAACACACACGTAATTAACGATTTGTAATTAATTTTCATAAAATACCATAGGGTTTACCGATCTTATATATGGCCTAACATTTGCGCCATCATATTTTCTTTGTGTGAACCAATTTTCATCAAGATTGGTCAAGCTGTTCTTGAGCTATAATACAGACAGACAGACGAACAGGCAAAAATGAAAAAGAATAGTATAATGCATCACTGCATCATAAAACGATTATTTATCACAAAATTAGGTGAAAAAAAATGTACCGACAGAGCCAATAGAATTATATAGCAGTATAGATGAATAAGGTCGAATTTTGTCTCTTTTTGTATTTTTACTGATTTTATAATCAGTAACAGTAAGTTACTATTATACCTAAATTGGCTTTGGAATATTTTCATTGTCAGCGATTAATTTAAGCTTCGAATTTAGTTTCAGAGACGCACACATGCACAACTTGTGTATGTATGTCATATAATGCACCTGACGCTGGCGAACAGCCAAATTGATGCAGCCTCAAGATGAGTTCTATGTATAACGACCGTACTTATTTTCTTTGCTTTATCGTCACTGGAACGCTTGAAATGGTTTTCCCATTTATATAATAGGACGTATCTTTAGAAACAAGCCATTGTGCTTCCAAAACAATGCTCGGTTCAAATCCAAGCAACACCTTTGAGTTTTGTTCGAGTAATATTGTATTTAAAAGCATAAATGCTTTGTCGTTCTCATCATATTTTCAGCAAAATAAATATACGATATAAATTTTTGGTTCGATTATATATATTTTTAGAAATAAATGCCTTAATGATAGAAAAATATACTTTGATTGTAAGAAAAGATTTAAGACCGCGAACGTACGATAAATCTTGGTGTCTTCTCCATCGCATTTATCCAATGAATATTATAGAATTTACCAATTCAATCTTTTTCATATCATATATCTCGATAGTGATTGAATAATTGTTGATTTGTGAAAATACACGACTTATTTTGTAATAATAAACCGTATCTTATTTTTGGTCCGTATCTTATTCGCCGCAGTTTTGAACCAAATGTTTTCATTATCGATACAAGCCGCCAAGGTGTGAAACGATATTTTTTAAGGAAAGCTGACTAGCATATACGCCCCCAGATTGTAAGTAATTTCTGTACATAGACATTGGCCACGTTGAAAGTACTTTTTCATCACCAACCATATGCCACTAAATAATTTTTAATATTTAGCGATAATTCCTAAGGCCCATAATGGGTACATAAATAGCCATACTATCCATTTATCTACCTTTTGGTTAATTGCGTTTCATTCTAAATTGCATCAATGATCCACCATTAGATATGACTACGGTAAACAATAAATAATAATAAATAAAAACCAAGGGCTGTTTTATATATCACAGGCTTACTTCACAGGCATAATCACATCATTACTTCTAGAAAACAACTAACATGTGGTGACCGATTTCGGCCACGACGGCCAATCTCAAGAGAGATTAGCCAACTGCGCAAGAGATATTATAGTGCACAAGTGTGTGTGCAAACACAAGGGCACTCACTGTTCCCTAACTCTCATAACCCGATGGGACGGCAATCCGACACGATCGGAAAGAGTTCAGGCGCAGGACCAACGGCTTTACGTGCTTTCCGAGGCACGGGAGTGTACACACTTCCAACTTCCAGACTCTGGGCTGCTACTGAGAATTTCGACAGAAAATCTAAATAACATTTTATTGGCCCGACCTGTGATTTGAACCCAGAACGACCGTGTCTGCGGCCCTATATGTAGCCACTAGACCAACGAGGCAGTCACCGAAAATGTACAAACCGCTAGAAGAACCAGTTTTCTATAACCTTATTGAACTCAAACGAACGGACTTAGAATAATGACTTTCGAGTACAAAGAATAATAAGAATAATAGCCTTGTGAATGAAGTGTGTCTTGTCTATACGCCTCAGTTGTTCGTTTTAATGACTGTTTAAATATAGAAAACTCATAGCGATATTTTAGCTTTGTTCAGACGCTCGTCACACTTCATTTAGTGTTGCACTTAGATTCAAGGAACTACTCCATTAATCGAGATATGACATAATGTCTTCCATCCCCGTCTCGGTATTTACTGCCTTGTCATACGCTGAGGGAATACGAGGTAAAAGCTAGTCAGTTTGTACTCGCTTAAATTGTGTTTTAGTATTATTAATCGTGGTCGGTAAAGGAACATTGTAAGGAAATCTAGACGGATTGTAATTTTGATGCGATCAAACATCACACGAACATCGCTAATGCCTCTCCTTGAGAGGATAATTAATTTCCTAAGCAATGGGATATTAACCATAGTCATCATTTTGAAGTGTTTGGTTAACGAATAAAATATTGGTAAAACAATTTTACTAGCTGTAATAATTCCTTATATTTTTATATATTTAACTAAATTAAGGCTTTATAAAGTGTTTCGGCTTACAGATTTGAAGATTCCTAATCATCTCCATATTTAGAGCATTATTTAATATAAAATGTGATTTAGTAATATCTCCTTTGTGGATTCATTTCTTCCTTTCTAATTAGAATGATTGCCATGGGACCAATAAATTTGAGGACGTGACCACGATTTTGCTAATCGAATGGATTCACTGAGAGAGACATGTGTTTCGTTCTCGCTCATAATGTTCTCGTATTATAGCTGTCCAACTATCTTTCTCATACTGTAACTGTGAAAAGGACTCAAGACCTCGACGTTTGATCAACGTATAAAAAAAATGAAAATTGCTTGTATTTTTCGTATGTAATCAGTTATAAAAAATGCAGCAGTTTCTTAACGATATTATTTCTTGGAATATTAATTACGTCAGCGAAGGTGCAGTTTGAGTTCAAGATGTAAACGGCAAGGTAAGGAGCAAGCAAATCGACAAATAGAGCGTTCGAAGTACGTCAGGCGAACGGAAGAGGTGCAAATATAACGACCTCGTGATGTTCATTTCCTTCACAATAAAGTTCCAATTCATGCAAGTAAAAGCGTCCAAGAATTTACGATTTTATTATTTTAGCAATACAATTACAAGTAAGATCCTAATAAACAATTTTACTTTGCATTATATATTAAAAACTTTAATCAAAAATATAACACCTCGTCTAACTGCACGCCGTCACGATTTATACAGTTATGTTAATTTTTATTTGTATTTATTTTACTTTAATTTCAATAGACATAAATAGACATAATATAAAATTGTGTGGTAGGGGGACCGCTGCGCGTCAGGAACGAAGTTCTGTGCGATATTTTTTCGACTCAACCCGTGTTTTAAAATGTAGATTTTATAAGATTTTAAAAGGTGAGTGAGCCAGTGTATTTCCAGGCACAAAGGACATAACATCTTAGTTCCCAAGGTTGGTGGTGCATTGGCGATGTAAGCGATGGTTAACATTTCTTACAATACCACTGTCTATGGGCGATGGTGACCAGTTACCATCAGGTGGCCCATATGCTCTACCGCCTACCTATACAAATAAAAAAAAGAAATTTAAATAAGAAATATGTTCTAAGCTTTTAAAACAATATTGAACGCTTCACGTGTTTTTTCACGTTTATTAAAATATCTTGTAACGTGTCGTTGAGTGCCTTGTTGATCTAGTGACTATCTAACTGCCGCTTTAACGCCCAGAGCGTACCCGGAGGTGGTCTCTTTTACAAATCTGACGCGGATCCATTCATAGACTTATATCTCGCTAAGACAGTAATCGTGCGATATTCTCGTATGTATACCACTCATCGACATGAGCTTTGGATGTTAGGTTTGCAACGTTAGGACCCGATAGTTGTGAGACCAAACAGGTTCTCGTAGGCTATTTTTCACATGACATCAGCATATATATAGCGAACTTCCTCCCTTGAGATCATACTAGTCTCTACATGGCACTTTATATTAATGATCCGTTAACATTCCGCTGGCGAAGCTGCCACGGATAGTGCTACGAGCGTAGCACCTTCGTACGTATAGCACGTACATACATAAGAAACAATAATTTATATCGGTTACTTCCATTTTAGTTAAATTTTCGGAGTCATTGAAAAATGTTTACCGACACTTTTTAATGATAAACGTATCTCTTAATTTTCGAAATAAATACCGAATAAATTTTGAAGTGTATTCTAAATCTCCCCGCAAACTGTACTACGCTTGTTTCAAAGCCAAATAAAATAAAGCTGTTCAACCACTGATAGTTACTGCTTACCTTTCGAGTATTCTACTAATCATTTAAACGCGAATGTTTGTATGGATGTTTGTTACTCTTTCACGCAAAAACTACTTAATGGATTTTAATGAAACTTTACAATAATATAGCTCATGCATCAGAATAACACACATGTTATAATTTACAAAACTATTGAGTAACTTGGCCAAAATATAACAATAAGTGTCACGTAAGTAGATGCTTAAAGAATAATCATCATACTAAAAATAAAAATAACCCTTACTATACTTTTTTCTAACCAGAATGACATTTCATGCTTCTTACTTTAAAATCACTGACTTCCAAGCAATAATTTATCTATATTCGTAAGCGCGGGCGAAACCGCGGGCAACAGCTAGTATAAAATATTTTTAATTCATCTATCTATTTTACTAAAAGTGTAACTGAATTATACGCCAGAGCTGGTGGTGGCGGTGAATGCACCTAAACTTATTTTTATTGAAGTGATAACTTCTTATGGGAGGGTAAACCGCTTCGTAACATGACGCATTACAGTGCCACTATTACCGACGCGGACTGCTTTACCTGAGAGTTACCAACCTAACGCCATCTAGCGTATACAGATATTACTTATAATAATTTAGCAACTCTCAAGTACTAATTTAAATTATATTTAATATATTATAATTAATAATAAAATATTATCACTTCTGTCGAGCGACCCGAGAGGCACACGTTTTTTTTTTTTATAAAATATTAATTAAAATAAAAGGAATATTATTGACTCCAATACAATTCAGATTATTACGAACTGTCGGCTACAGCAACGTATCAGGAAACAAAAAGCTTCACATATGAATCTAATTGTGGTATATTACATAATTTCTAAATTATATAGGTCCCACTTACAGCGCAGAGTCTAGTTATTGACATAAGCACTCCCGTGCCTCGAAAAGTATATAAAGCCATTTCTATGCCTAAACTTTTTTTTTTTATAGTTTGGCGGACGAGCCTATGGGCCACTTGATGGTAAGTGGTCACCAACGCCCATAGACATTGGCAGTGTAAGAAATGTTAACCATCGCTTACATCGCCAATGCGCCACCAACCTTGGGAACTAAGATCACTAGCTCACTCACCCTTCACTTACACTAGTTGTTTGCGCACTATATATGTAGTCTGAATATGAAACGTAATACACAATAATATCACTAGTTGAAGTAACTCACATAACATGGCATAGCACAATATATGCACTGGTCGTAAAGCCCTATGGCGCGTCCCTGCAGAAAGTTTAACTGCAGTGAATACGCAAAATTGAAAACATTTTCAGCTCACTCTCCTTAGATTTCATTTAATTCAGCATCCTTTGATCGTCTGAAGCTATTATATTATTTTTTTATTACTTAACTAGATACCCTTCCCGACTTCGCACTCATAGAATAATAGTTAAAATATAAATTTTATATCGTAATACATATAACTCGTGGTACACAAAAGCTCGCTATCGACATGATTTTTTACAATATTCAACATTTATCGTCATATTTCAGCCAGTTTTCACACAACCTTAATGTATTATACACTTAAACCTTCCTTATGTATCACTTCGTCTGTTGGTGAAAACCGTATGTAAATTCGTTGGGTAGTTATTGAGTTTATCGCGTTCAAACAGACAGACGCGGCGGAATACTTGGTTTTATAATGTGTAGTTATTGTCAGCCTTTTGAATACACGTTGTATTTTGATGTATGGGTAACATTGCAAGAAAACATGGTAGTTCATTTTTCGGATCGGATTGCGATTCAACGGTGATTTTCTAGCATTCTTGACACCATGCAATGCGCTCATCATTTGTAATTTTTTTTAACCGAAATTAAAAGTGAAGTGTTACTAGTTTATTGTGTGTATCTGTATGTGTGTTTATGGCAGAGTAGCCTCCAAACAAATCTGATTTGGGTGCGGCTTTTTTCTGTTTGGAACCTGATGTGGTCAAGATGGTTCTTAGCTATTAGTTATGAAGATCTGCTTAGGCGTTTGAAGATTATTTTCTAATAAGCTGATGATCTTCAAACGCCTATATATTCGAACATATAAATTTTCGAGTCCGATTGATTTGAAATTGCGACAATGCATGTATTCAAATTTTTTAGGTACTAATAATTAAGTTAAAAGCCCAACAAACACATTTGATTTTACTTTTTGGAAGTATCTTGAATATTATTTCATTTCTTAATTTAGTATATTTTATAATAAAACGTTTTTTTTAAATTAGTGTAAATTTTATACTAATAATATAGTAAATATTGTTAATTTTTTTATATTCCAAGCTATTCTTTAATTCTTATTTCATTGATATCTTTAACAGATAAGAAATTCAATTTATATAAATATTTGATTTAAAATGCAAATTAGACGCGGGTAAAGCTGCGGTCACAGGTAGTACAAAATATATTAATTGCAACACGCCCATATCACTAATATCGTACCTCGGTTGTAGTGAGGTTACATTTTATGAAGCCGAGATGGTCCAGTTGTTATAACACGTGAATCTTCACCGACGATCATGGGCTCAAACCCGGGCAAACACCTCTATATTTTTATGTGTTTAATTTTTGTTTATAATTCATCTTGTGCTTGACAGTGAAGGAAAACATCGTAAGGAAACCTGCATGTGTCTAATTTCACTGAAATTCTACCACATGTGCATTCCACCAACCCGTATTGTAGCAACTTTACTTTACTTTATACTTTATTGTACACCACAAAGAAAAAAAAATCTTAGAAATGGCAACAAAAGAAAGGAGGCCTTACCCCAGCAGTAGGACATTTACAAGCTGTTATTACTAATGTCATTTAAAAGACTGTTAAATGGGACAACTGATAGACACCACCAGACATTGCCACTAAGAAATATTTTCAAATTTAATAATAACTAGTTTTAGCTCACAGCTTCGTTACGCTTTCGTATGCGCTAGGTATAAAAAATAGCCTACGTTCTCCCTTGGGGTTCAACAATGGTTTATACAAAATTTCAGTAAAATCGGTTCGGTGTTCAGACAAAGTTAATTACGTGTATTTTATTATAATCTCTCTATCTCTTAATATTAACTTACATTAGTATAGATTCATATTAGTTAAAATTTACTTTTAAAATACACTTGCGATCACAATCGTTTTCATATCACAGGCGCTCGTGATTACGAAAGAGAAATGGCTTAATCTATGACTGCTTCTTTGAGAGCGTTTTGTATATAATGGCTCTTGACAGGTGGATATTTTTAAACGATCAATGGCTATACTTAGAGAATTATTAATAATTTGTTGTGCTATGTTCGGAGTTGACAATAGCTGGCCATAAATAAAACTTAATAGAATACTTATTTCATCCTTATATTTCTTCGAGCCATCTCATCTTACATGACAAGATCTTATATGGACTTAGATTTCAAAGGTTATTGTAACATTCGCATTGTGAATACAAAAAGAAAGTAGTACAAAGAGCTCACGTCAATACTACGGTATTGTGTGGGTACGTCGCCCGTAATACTGGTACTGTTTTAATAACAATGACCGCATTTGTTACGAATTACTTTCAACGTACTATAATATACATAAATTATGTGATACTGGAAATAAAAAAAAATTATATATGAGGACACTGCGGAAATATCCATAGTTAAAAGTTATTTTTTTAGTTATTATATAAAGTCATAAAATATTGTTTAAAAGGTGAGAAATAAGGGAGGGAAATTCAAACTTGTAAAACGCGTCAACATTGGTCGAAACAAGATGTGACGTCAGACGACACGACTTTGGATTTATCCGCGTTTATGTATTCAATGTTTTAAATTTCCTTTTGAAAAATCATTTGAATAATTTCAAGCCTATTTATATTTTTTGCATTATAAAGATATAAATGATTAATTTAAGTCATAAAAAAAACCATGTATATTCCCTATTAAGCAATAGAAAGGTACACTAAAGGCATATTGTACATATTGTCTGTGGAGATTAAAGTTAAAAAGTAAAGCATCAGTCTAATAAAATATTCCATTGCTGAGATAAGGCTTTTTGCCGTTTGAGGACAAAGTTTGCTCATTCCAACATGCTACTCCATTACGAGTTGATGAATACATGTAGCAGATTTTCATCTAACACGAGATGAAGTTATAAACACAAAAACACAAGTTAAGAATACGAACATTCATCGGCTCGGCTTTGATCTCGCAATCTTGTTTTAGCCACTGGACTGTCTCGACTCGTGTGTGGAGATTGGACAGATTTAATAAAAAAATATGTGAGTTCTTGTTATAAATTCTGGATGGAGTAATTCCAGAATGCTTGAGGTATGCCCTCGTCCAACAATGGCCTTGTAGGTCTAGTTATAAATACGGGGCTGCACAGACACGTGAATATCGAGCCAATTTATTTATTTATTAAATTTTGTGAATATCTCATATATAAAATTAACTAGGTTCTCAGCTTTAAAAGTTATCTTCTAAACAAACATTTAAACAATCAACTTTAAGAGCCCTTATGATCGATAAAATACTTTTGTAACGAAGTTTTTTCTTCATCCCACAAGACTAAACGCAATTAGTCGAATTTACGGACATTCTCTGAGATATCGTAAATTTTGACGTTAATCGTAAACCGGGTATTTCCCCCGGGAGCTCCGACCGTCTCAACGTTAACAAATTAATTTAAAAATATTTAATTTTACACACGCCGGCTTTGCATCAAGTATATAATAGTCTATTCATATCGTAAAAGGTAAGAATAAGCAAATCTTAGGTGTACATATTACAACCGATTTACTAGTAGCTCTGCTACATACATAATGCAAGCATGCTACCAAAATTTTAGATTTTACCCGCGCGTCCTATACACATCCCTCTTGCGACGCGATCACATGTTTAATTGTTTATGTTATCTGCAACGAACAGTATTGTATTTTTTTATTTTTTTCCGTACAACACATATTTTACAAAACAAACAAATAATAAAAGTATAATACGATAATTTATTTAAAAAAAGTGTGCGTCTCGGGACTCTCAACACAAATGATAATATTTATTATTAATTATAATATATTAAATATAATTTAAATTAGTACTTGAGAGTTGCTAAATTATTATAAATACTATCTGTATACGCTAGATGGCTTTAGGTTGGTAACTCTCAGGTAAAGCAGTCCGCGTCGGTAATAGTGGCACCGTAACGCGTTACGTTACGAAGCGGCTTACCCTCCCATAAGAAGTTATCACTTCGAAATTGCTATCAATATTTTTTCCGTAGTCCGCTCATCCCAACGGCGCCGCAGTGACTGAATTATCCAATTTTTGTCTCAATAACCTACTACGAGTTTAAATCAGGAAATGTAAAGATGTTTAATGAGAAAATGTTATACTTTTAAATTTGTGATCAGACACTACCCTTGAAAATATAATGTACATATTGTTACATATGTACATAATATATTTCATTTTGAACTTTGAACTGGACTTTATACATACAAAATCTAAAAAAAGATTAGCAATTTTCCTTTATCCACTTAATATACCTAATTATTTTAAATACACTTAACTATTTATCCATTTTAATTTAACTTCCAAAATACCGATAACATGAAAAATCAATGGTCGACCGGATTTGAACCTCGATCTTCTTTTAAGCTGATACATATTATTTTTACTGTCCCATGTCGGCTCACAAATTGGTCAAAAGGAATATTAATGTTGCATTGTTTTGAAAGTAAATTGAATTACTGTTATTACATGACTAACAGTCTCGTTGTTTCAATTAAAATTTAATCCAGAGCTTAATTTAGTTATTATGCTTTTACTATTTTTAATCAATATGAAGTTATTTTTGGTAACAACATTCAAAATCTCATTTCGTATCATAACATTTATTATATACTAGCTTATCACCTCGGCTCCGCATGGGCAGATAAGAAGAAAAGTTATATATTTGAAATATAATTTGCGTGAAATCCGTACTTTGTGAGCGTCGGAAAAAGAGGAACTGTGACAAATTTGACGAGCCGTTTGGCGTGATGTGTAAGATACTTGTCTCCCACGCCGCAGGACGTGGGTTCGATTCCCACCCAGGACAGACATTTGTGTGCATGAAAATGTGTGTTTGTCCTGAGTCTGGGTATAATTATCTATATAAGTATGTATTTACAAACGAAAAGTGGTATATGTAGTATATCAGTTGTTTGGTTTCCATAGTAAGCTCTGCTTAGTTTGGGATCAGACGGCCCTGTGTGAATAATGGCCCAGGATATTATTATTATTACTATTAACGCAAGATATAATTATAGTTCTTCGCTTAAATTACACTTATAAAATTGATAAACATATATATTTGATTTGATTTGAAATTTGAAGTCAACCGGACAGATATTTAGAATGTAATCTGCCAAAAGTATCTTAATAATGTAGGATTATTTATTAAAATTATCTATCGTATGAGTGAAATTAATTCAAGCGGTATATATATTATGTACATATTATATATTGCATTATATATTGGCTGGTTATATGCTTATTTCCCTTTATCCGTATTTATATGAAAAGGGAAAAATTATCATATTATGAGCTTTAATAAAGTGATATTAAGCAACGCATAAGGTCAATAAACATATTCGATGCTGTACTAAAGGAGGAAAGCCGGCCTTTATTTTTTTTTTTTTATTTTTTTTTTTTTTTTTTTATTATAGGTTAGTGGACGAGCATGTGGGCCACCTGATGGTAAGTGGTCACCAACGCCCATAGACAGTGGTTTGTATATTTCTTAAAAAAAACAACATCACCACTGCGCCACCAACCTTGGGAACTAAGATGTTATGTCCCTTGTGCCTGTAATTACACTGGCTCACTCACCCTTCAAACCGGAACACAACAACACAAAGTACTGCTGTTTTGCGGTAGAATATCTGATGAGTGGGTGGTACCTACCCAGACGAGCTTGCACAAAGCTCTACCACCGAGTATATATAGATAGAATATAATATTTCTTAATCTTATATAGGGTTTTCCAATAGGGACGCTTGAACTTTGACAGCTGATTGCGGCCATGTTGTTTGAGTGACAGCTGTCAAATGCAGTGTGTTATATTCATTCCGTCCTCCCAAACCACCATGGCAGGTTATAGTGTCGAGCAGCACGTGCAAATCATAAAATTGTTTTATGAAAATGGGTCTTCAGTTCGAGCAACGTTCCGCGCACTTCGCCCGTTTTACGGTCGCGATGATCGTCCTGCCGAGTCGACTATCCGTCGATTGGTGGACAAATTCGAGTCAACCGGGTCAGTTAACAATCAGCCGGTTCCCGTGCGTCAACGTAACGCGAGATCTGCCGAGAATATCGCCGCTGTGCGCGACAGTGTCCTCGAAAACCCGCGGCAGTCAATTCCGCGTCGCGCACAGGAACTCGGCCTTTCGCAGACGACAACTTGGCGAATTTTGCGTTGTGACTTGAGCCTGCACCCGTACAAGATCCAGCTGACCCAAGAGCTCAAGGTTAATGACCATAGACAGCGCCGTGTGTTCGCTGACTGGGCATTAGAGCAGTTGGAAGTTGACGCCGATTTTGGCAAAAAAATCATCTTCAGCGACGAGGCGCATTTTTGGATGAATGGCTATGTCAACAAGCAAAATTGCCGTATTTGGGACGAGACCAATCCACACGAGGTTCACCAAGTGGCAATGCACCCGCAGAAAGTGACTGTTTGGTGCGGATTTTGGGCCGGAGGCGTGATTGGTCCGTATTTTTTCGAAAACGATAATGGTGTGGCCGTCACCGTCAATGGTGAGCGATACCGGTCGATGATAACCAACTTCTTTTGGCCTGAAATCGAGAATATGGATCTGGACAACATGTGGTTTCAACAGGACGGCGCTACGCGCCACACAGCACACGCTACGATGGAAGTTCTGCACGATCAAGCGCCCTTAATGGAAAACCCTATATAATATCTTTATAAATAGAATATGCTCACGTGCTTTATCCTTGTGGATTTTAAAAGCACTTCAAATGAATTAAAAATCTATCGCAATTGTTCAACAAGAAGCTTCAAGCTTTTGAATTTGTTTATGTGGTTGAAGTGGGATTTGTTTACGGTTGATCTTTTAAATATATGTATTTCATATATTTTACTGTGTAATTTTATTTGATGACATGGAATATTTCATTTATTACTTTACTGGATAGTCGTAAATATCGTTACTTTATTATATTTATAAATAATAAACTATCGAAAAATTGTGAACGGAGTATTCGATTCACAATAAAACGCTTAAAATTTCAGACGTGTATCAAGTCATTGTTGCATAGATATTTATTTAAGCTGGTGGTAAGGTTTTGTGTTGGTCGTCTGGATTGGGACCACCCATTCATCAGATATTTTGCCGCTAAACAGCAATTCTTAGTATTGTTGTGTTCTGGTTTGATGGGTGAGTGAGGCAGTGTAACTACAGGCACAAAGGACGTAATATTTTGGTTCCCAGGGTTGGTGGCGTATTGGTGGTGTAAGGAAGGATTATAATTTCTTACCTTTGCTTTGTGCAAGCTCGTCTGTGTAGATACCACTAACTCATCAGATATTTTACCGCAAAACAGCAGTACTTTGTATTGTTGTGTTCCGATTTGAAGGGTGAGTGAGCCATTGTAATTACAGGCCCAAGGGACATAACATCTTAGTTCTCAAGGTTGGTGGCGCATTGGCAATGTAAGTAATGGTTAACATTTCTTACAATGCCATTGTCTATGGGCGTTGGTGACCACTTACCATCATGTAGCCCATATGCTCGTCCGCCAACCTTTACAATAAAAAATAATCATTTGTCAAAAGTTGTTGTTCCAGTGATTGGAACTGCTTCATATCACTCTATGAATATTCAATCTACCATTATATTATTCGATAAACACATAAGATGTTCTAGTATATCATTAAGGATATCATTATAACAACAACAACAACGCCTTAAAATAACATTAACAGCTGATCCGTGATATATTAATCCAATATTTTGTTAATATTTGGATTAATGGATGATCTTAACCGATGATCATGAGTTCTAACCCGGGCAAGCACCACTGAGCTTGCATGTGCTTAATTTGTGTATATAATTCATCTCGTGCTTGACGGTGAAGGAAAACTGCTTAAGAAAACTTGCATGTGTCTAATTTTACTGAAATTCTGCCACATGTGTATTCCTCCAACATGTGGTGGTGGAATAAGCTCTAAGCCTTCACCTCAAAAAGAGAGAGGAGGCCTTAGCCCGGCAGTGGGACATTCACAGGCTGTTATTGTAATTTGGATCTCATAATCATCACACAGTTAAATGTGAAATGCTCTATTTAAACTATATCGGTCTTGTTTATAAATGTCGTTTACGGCGTTATAAGTTGAATCAGTTTCTCCTTCTGTCAAATGTCCAATTAATGATGACAAAAAGGGATATCATTATTTAACTAAACAGCCGCTAAGCAACATTTGTTGGTAAAGTCATAACTGCTTTACCTACAGATGTTAATGGGATGCCCACTAAGTAATGCTGTCTCCTTCTTTCGAATGTCAAATCAATGATGACAGAACGGGATATCAGTATTTAACTAAACAGACGCTAAACGTTTATAAGTAAGGCTGTATTTGACTGCGACTTGCTTATACAGCTCCTGAATGTGAGGTTAAGTAATTATCTATGGCAACCCAGTAGGATTCTGGAGATTAGCAATGCTTTCACTACCAAGCCTCGGAACCCTGACCGAAGTGAATCGGATCGAATTATGAGAGTAACCGCCTTATTCATAAACTTTGTTTAACTGGTGATTAGTTAAACAATATTTTGTCTTTTTTCTTTCGTATTTCAAATCAATAATGACAGAAAGAGACAAATCAGTGTTTAGCTAATCAGTAACTAAGCAACGTTTATAAATAGGGCCGTGAGTAGATAAATAGATTATAGATAGAGATATTTTGCGCACATATTTGTGTGATTCAATATTTAAATATCGGTGTAACTTAGATGTTGGAAAACATTGAATTTTGATTAAATTCAAAATTTGGGAGAACCTTGAATAACGTTTAATTTAATCTTGGTTTTATGTCTCTCGTGCAGTTTTAAATTGTCCAAAAGGATTTCTGATGAAGCTAGAACCAAAATAAAATTTTGCAATATCAATAACACTGAATTACTGATGAATAGGATAATTCAATAAATATATAATCAGATTGGATCAAATTTTGTAGCTGCAGAAAAAATTGTAGATTTTCTCCGTTTGTTTGGATTATATTTCTTCTATCGTGAAATTGCTAAACTGTAAATTTTAAACGAAGACCACTCTACCGTAGTGTTTTTAGAACTAAACTTTTGTGTTTGTTCATTTTTATGCACCGCAGTTTTTAAAAGCGAAATATGCCTGTTTGTACGGCTGGCTTATCCTCAGATATATGCTAGAAATGGCATTGACAGCAGTCAGTATGAAGAATAAGAAATCCTGTCTAATAGTAGATTAATTGTGAAACTAATTTTTAATTTGACGGTGGTCTATCCGTAGCAGGGATTAGGAGGTGCGCACTCAGGATATTTGAAAGATTCAGCCCAAAGAGGACATTAGTTCAGCCACCAATTCGAACAATATCTTTGATGCTTTCGGGTTTATAAGTGATTATGTTGTAGAACTTTTTAGTATTTTGGTGTGAGTGTAAATATATGTTTTATCTTTCTATTTTTAAAATAATAATTGCTTACCACAGTCCATAGACATTGGAGCTGTCATTGAAATATTAAGACATCATTTCAAAGACAATGCGCCAACAATCCTGGAAACTCAGAACTTATATACCTCCTGTACACTGGCTCACTCACCTGTTAGCTGATCTTAATTTTTTTTATTTTGTAATTATATCACTCATCTTCCCACTTCTAGAGTAATCTCTGTTCTATGCCAATGGTAGGTCTTTTTCTATTTGTATTCCGTGACGGAAAGGTCAAATTTATTTGAGAATTAAAATCCAATTTTGAAAAGTATTAAAGGTCACTGCTTAAGCCGAACTTGATTAGAAATTCTGAAGTTCGTTTTTTATACCGAAATATTATAATATTTATACATTAACACATATATAATATTAAATCCTAGATGTTATTCTGCCTGTGTATATACAAATTATATATATTCTTAGTTTAATGAACCATATTGACATACGCTAGCGATCCTCTGTCCTTTTGCGGAAAAAAACCATAAATGCGTGTTTACAAAACCAGAAAAAAGATCATCATCTATCATTAAAATTCATAGATTTATTTCTTGATTTGTTAGCGTAATATGTTTATGTTTAAACTCAAGCCGTGTTTATTTAATGAATACTATTTTTTTTAATATTATTTGTTCAAAATGTATTCCGTATCCTGGGACGAAGTTAAGCACCGCAAGGAAAACCGCAAGAGGAAGAATTACCGATGCAAGCCCGCAAACCGCACTTGAATTACTACAGATACGAATTCTTGCTTAAAACAATCTCCCTACCTTTAAATAAAACGTTAACTTTGTTTTTCGAATATGGAATTATATTTTAATCAATTAATGACGGCTTTTCATATACAGGCTGTTAAGGGAGTGAATAGGCAAACGATGCTGTCTCTTTCTTTCGAATATTAAATGTTGTGTTCTTCTTTAAGTAATTGTGAGGCTTAGAATATAATTTACTTTTGTTATATTATATTATTTTAATCTGTGTACACATTGTTGAAGAATCAAATAAATTGTATGATATATATATATATATATATATATATATATATCATACAATTTATTTGATATATATATATATATATATACGCCATTAAAACATGCTGCCAAATTAAAAAAAACACATTTTAACAATAAAAATAGATACAACGAAGGCATGGATGTTTTTATTAAATAATAAATTATAATACAAAATATATAGCTTAATGTTTCTGTGTATATAATCAATGTAATTCATATTTTTTTATTTATTTTCTAATCATTCATACTCTTTGGCTTTGTGCAAGCTCGTCTGGGCAGGTACCACCCACTTATCAGATATTCTACCCTAAAACAGCAGTCCTATAAAATTGACGTAGTTAACGTAAGCTGCCACGAAAAGAATTGCAGCAGTAAAAACGTTCCGTGGTGTCGCCGTGTCAATTAACAAATTACCATTTACTTTGTATATAATAGTGATCTATACAATTCTAACGTGTCTACACGAGTTGAATCATCCATAGTATTTCACGGTAAAAAATATGTGTGTACAAGCGGCCTTAAGCTTTGAGCCGATCCGACGCTACGATTGTGCCATTTTATACTTTATATAAGATGGATGTAAAAATATATAGTCCGTGAGATAACGTCGTACTTTGTTGATAATTTCCATTCGTTTAATTTTCGTTTTTATATCACTTAGCAGAATATAATATTTTTCTTTCAAGAATAATATTTATTGTATCGAAATAATAAGCTGTATGGTGTTCGGTGCACGAGAGTGTGCCGGATGCGATAGCATAGCGTGTAACTTTGCTATTATTTTCTCGTCGTGCCGGCCGATAGTTGATAGTTTGCTCCACATTTTAAGAGGAAAGGGATAGCGGTGAATATGGAAATAGTTGAAATGAAATTAGCCTTTTATACGGCTAGGCTTATGCGGTACGAAACGCCTATAACTCTGACTCTTCGTATATCATTGAATGTTATAATAATTCATATGTTATTTGGTAGTAGGAATTATGCAAGCCTGGCTAGTTACCACTTACTCATCACTTATTCTACCGTGATACAGCAATACTTAGTAATCGGTGCACGTGAGTGTTATTAAATCTCAAAGTCAATCTTTTTACGTAGAATGAAATAATAGATTTTAATATTATTGCAATGAGTCCGCATTTATATACTTTTTATATTTAGATAAGTTTAGTTCATGTTCCTTTGTGTGCAAAAACCAAAACTATAACAATAATAATTATGAATTACGGTCGAACTAATATAATTTGTATTTTCTACTTATAATAATAATTATATTAACAAACGATTACAGTTGTCTGCACTACAGAATTTCAAATGAATTATTAACGGACAATCGAACTTAATTCAGCCGCAGATCTGATACGCCGTCAAACTGTTTCCGCACGCTTAGAGTACAGTTACGTGATTATAATAATTGATATTATTGACAAAACCATTATTAGTTGATGCTGATATGTAGTGATGCTTTTATTCTGTTTTGCAGTTCTGTAATAACATAAATGAATCAATTGATATCATTATTGATATTTAGTAGATACGTGTGATTACAAAATATTTTAAAAAAATAAGGTAAATATAACCACTTCTAGGCAAAGATCTCATTTCCTTTTAAAAAACTCGATGGTACTGCTTTGTGCAAGTTCGTCTGGGTAGGTACCACCCACTCATCAGATATTCTAACGCAAAACAACAGTACTTTGTATTGTTGTGTTCCGGTATGAAGGGTGAGTGAGCCAGTGTAATTACAGGCACAAGAGACATAACATCTTAGTTCCCAAGGTTGGTGGCGCATTGGCGATGTAAGCATTTCTTACAATGCCATTGTCTATGGGTGTATGAGCACTTATCATCAGGTGGTCAGCTATCTACACAATAAAAAAATAAATAAAAAATAAAAACATTTGGCGGTCTTTCATGATACGCCAGTACGGGTTGGTTGAACATTTTTATCGAAATTTTATCCGATTCATGCCTTACCTACCTTTCAATAACGAGTACAAGATAAATTGTAAACGCAAATAAGCTTCTAAAATAAAAACTCATTACCAGCAATCATCGGATAAAATTCACATATTTTCTTGTTACATTATTACATTAAATAACTAGCCCACAAAATTAAAAACGACAAGCCTGCTAAACGAACGTTAAATGAAAAATGACATTTCATTTAGTCGATTAAACATCGGTAACTGAATTTCAACTTTAATTACTCGCCACATGTTGGAGAGTGCTTGCGATTCGTTCCATACATAACGTCATCTCTATTGAATTACTAACTTCTCATTAACTAGTTTAATTGCAAACGTCAGATTGTAAAATTTAATCAATTTTTTATTTAATAATTTTCACTGTATTTTATTTAGTACGTGTAGAAAACTGTGTCCAACCCACTGCGTCGCCCGGAACACACACACATATACAACTTAGCTTTCCGTGCGCTGTTTTAACACAAATAATGATATTTATTGACTGACACACTTAACAGAATTACACAAATAATGACAATTTAAATTACACGTATAATGTTGGCAAAAGCAGCTGTTAACGGATAAGCGTAATGTTTACGCTCATTTTCATCACGTACTACGTTTCTTCACGTTAGAGTGTCTTTATGTTCTGTGCAAATTTTTATAATGTCTGTTTGCGTATTATTTTCATAAGCAGAGGACAGTAGATTTATATGTGTGCATATATTTTTTGCTTTGGTCTGTACGTTGTTTTTAATCTTTATTAATTAATTAGAAAAAAGACGCAACTTGCAAATATCTATCCCCTTGGAAATTATAACCACTAAAAAGGTCTAAATGAAAACCAGTTTTATTTATTTTGGCTCATGAATACCAAAATATACCTTACTAGCTACCCGTCCCGGTATCGGATGGATAGAATTATTCAAGGTCTATTTAAATAAATTTATGTAGTAATAATAATGTCCTCCATACCAATTGCGGCCATGGCGGCTACTCTTAAGAGAGCCAACTGCGCAGGAGATATTATAGTGCACAAGTGTGTTCGCAAACACAGGTGCACTGTCTCTTTCCTCATTATCTGATGGGACGGCAATCAGACACGATCGGAAAGAGTTCAGGCGCAGGACCAACGTCTTAACGTGCTTTCGGAGGCACGGGAGTGTACACACTTCCATCTTCCAGACTCCAGGCTGCTACTGAGAATTTTTTTGACAGAAAAACCCTATAACTATTTATTGGCCCGACCTGGGAATTGAACCTAGGACCACTGAGTCTGCGGCCTTATAGCTAGCCACTAGACCAACAAGCCAATCGATTATATCGTAATACATACATCTATTTGTATACACGGCTCACATCAGAAAAGCGCGCTACCAATCGGCATGACATCTTTCAAACATCTTCAACAATCATCGTCACATTTTAGACGATAGTGAATGAATCCGTATTATACACGTTAACCTCATGTATCACTCCATACAGTGGTTTAATATGTCAAAATTAAAAAAAATACTAAACATTGTCGATAATCTCATCTTGTTTCATAGTATTGACCGTCCGCCTCAAGGCTGCGTGAGCAAGGTCTCTGTCAATTAACTCAGTGACAATTAAAACGAGAATAGTATACAGGGTTATTTGAGAAGTATTAGTTTGTGTTCTACGAGTTCGGACATAATTCAGTACATGAAAAAAAAAAAAAATTACAGGTTTTTGTTGTACTTGACATTCAAATGCCACGCATTTAAAGGTCTATTTTTCTTTCATAAACGAAAAGACGAATCGACGCTCGCGCGCACTTAATCTTTGCGATGCGCGTAGACTTATAAACATTCAAGCGGGAAATTAAATTAATACTTATTTTTGTATGAAAATAAAATCGAACAAATTATCAAAAGTCGTAGAACAAAAGTTGTTGCTTATAGTGTTAGCTATCCAGTCCTGCGAGGTTGCTGGTACTTTACAAATAATCCTTTATAGCTGTATAAACAAAGACTAATAATAACAATAATTCAGTCCGCTTACAATGTTAATATATATTCCGCGGTGGTGACTTACTGATGGCACATTTTCCAGTCTGACTACTTATATAAAAAAATAAAATTAACTTAATAAAATAAAATATAAAAAACAAGGATTCTATAATAGTTAGGAGCATCCTTGAAAGTCCATAACAACAGCCTTGTTAAAAAAAAAGAAGCGCACTAATTTAAAACCGCCGCCATCTTGTTAGTGTAATATAGATAAAGTAATTAATTCATTATTGGCGCGACTTTTGATTTGTGATGTGTTCAAATTCTTTAAATCCAAATACATAACACTATTTGGATTTAAAGAGTAATTAAGTGAGTAATTTACATTAATTTATATGATTTGGTGTTCTATTTTTGAATATTATTCTGGATACTAAATATATAATATCTATTAATATTAGGTCCTTACATATAAAATTGGCGTTTTGTACGGGAGGAATATAAAGTCGATTTTTTTTTGTAAAATATGTTTAATTAGTCAAAGTACGCATCGCTGTTATCTATCTACTTTTGCCATCTCATAGGTAGTTTCTTGATCCCTTTACTAAAAAAAAACATGGGGGCGAGAATCAATAAACTCTTTGAAGGTGGTTTGGACTGCCGCATCGGAGTTGAATTTTTTTCCTTGTAAGAAGTTGTCCAAATTCCAGAAAAAATGGTAATCTGTTGGAGCAAGGTCCGGGGAGTACGGTGGATGTCGCAGACATTTCAATTGTAACTCATCTAACTTAGTGGTTGTTTGTTGTGCAGTGTGTGGTGTTGCGTTGTCGTGAAGCAGCAGTGGCCTAGAGCGATTGACCAATCTCGGTTGTTTAGCAGCTAGTCCTTCCTTCATGGTTTGCAGTTGCTGACAATAGATATCTGCCGTAATCGTATGGCCAGATTTTAGAAAGCTGTAGTGAACGACACCGGCGCTTGTCCACAAAACACTCACAAGTAACTTTTTCTGAGTCAATTGTCGTTTAGGGCAGGATTTGACTGGGTCTCCAGGGTTCAGCCATTGCGACGACCGCTTCCGATTATCGTACAGTATCCACTTTTCATCACAAGTAATGATTCGATTTAAAATCCCTTCATTATTGTGTCGGCTGAGCAAAGTAACACAGCAGTCGACGCGTGTTTGCAAGTTCGATTCACTCAATTCATGAGGTACCCATCGTTCAAGTTTTTTTACTTTCCCGATTTGCTTCAAGTGGATTAATACAGTTTTATCACTTACCCCGAAGCCTGCAGCTATCTCTGAAGTGCTTTGTGATGGATCCGCTTCCACAATAGCCTTTAATTCTTCATTTTCCACTTTGGTTTCCGGCCGTACACGGGGTTGGTTCTGAAGGTTGAAATTTCCAGAACGAAAACGTTGAAACCAAAAACGTACCGTGCTTTCTTTTGCGACACCAGCGCCGTATACATCATTAATCCTTCGAGCTGTTTCTGTAGCACTGGGGCCACGGTAGAACTCGTACTCGTAAATATACCGATATTTCATGTTTTCCATTGTGCGGTAATAAGCGACGCCAAAGAAAAAAATATTGAGGAAAAAACAAATGAATGACTGTTTTCAAAACAAAACAAATGTACCAGCTAAATGAATTTATAAATTTGAATTGGAATTCTTAACCAAAGAGTAGATATTTCAGATCGAAGTGGCCAGTACGAAATGCTAATTTCAAATGTAAGGACCTAATATAAAAGTTTGCAATGACAATATAAAATAATATGTAACGAATAGGCTTACAAATCGTGATTATTTAATGAAGGCGGCTATGATACGCAAGATTAATTATTAAAGCGGGCCTACTTTGTCTGTGTGCTTAATAATTTAACGATCCATGCGACATATGCTTAAGTACAATATAAGTATCGGATCATGAATAACAATATTCAATGATTAAACAAATGATTTGATTGGTCATTGATGAATTAGATTAAGCCGTGTAGGTTTATATTAATAATTATCCTCTCAACTTTGCACGTGCGGCACTGGCAATTTGTATCTTAAATCCCGTAATCACTATCGATATGACAGTATGTATGTTGATGACGTCATATTAACATTATCCTGTAGACTCACACGATGGCTTTGCATATGAAACTACAATGTTGCAATTGCTTTTATTCCCAAGTGTAACCATAACATTTGTCATCCATACCATTTTTCTGAGATATTATTAAATTTTTTCTCCATTGGTTTTTTATAAGTGACGTCATGTGATTTTCATTTAATTCCAAAGACAATCAAAAGTCATCATCTCCTGGTAAGAAGTTTTGTTAGGCCACAATTGCCTCAGAGTACGTAAGCCTTTGGTCATGCGCCTGCTCTCTTTCCTACCTTCGGATTATGAGAGTGATCTTGTATTTGCGCGTACACTTATGAACTATAATATGTCCTGCGCAGTCGGGCAATCTCAAGAGAGAATAGCATTTACATAGAAAACTTAACTTACTGACTTATTATGTTATTTTGCAACTTATATTTGCATGGCATAATGTAAAGAATACATTAAAAATTAGAAATTAGTGGATAAAATAAGTTTTGTTCCAAGAAGATTTTTGTACACGTTTATATAGCGTAGAAAATCACGTTTACAATAAATAACAATAAACAATAATGTAATGCGAATTAGGATCAAATTAACGAAATGTAATACATACATACATAAGGCACCTTTATCGTCTGCTTCATTAGATTCATGATACATGTTTTACGGACTCAGATGTTAATTCCAATTGTGTTGCGATATATATATACTATGTTTGACGCGGATATATTACTGTATATGTTCAGTGATAACTCGATAACAGCTGGACCGATTTGGATAATATAAACTTTATTGTACTTAAGACAAGAACAAAGACCGACGACACGGCGTATTTTCCTCTATTTTTCTGTACAGATATTCAAATCCGGTGAAACTTTGTTTAATCGATTGTCATCAATATGTCTATCTTTTAAATATATAGAAAGATATTTATTTAAAACACCACACAAAATATCAAAACACACGGATCAAGACAATATGTCTATTAAAATAAAAACAAGTAAAGAATACGTATACATTTTGAAATGACAGACAGACATTTCAATTTTATATTTGTATAGATAATATATTCTGAGGTAGAACCTTTGAAACTAGACACATGTAATAATGTGTTGCAGTTCGAATGGTTAGTAAGCCAGTGTAATTACAGGCACAAGAGCCACATCACATCTTATATAACTTAGTTCATGGCGCATTGAGAGTGTATTTATGGAAATAGTTAACACAGTTTTAAATAGTTATTTTTGTATAAAATACTCGATGGCAATCTCACTTTTTTCATCGACTTCGTTGACATTACAATTCACTGTTTCATAAAACAGCTAAAACAATCAGTAAAGTAACAGCTTGTGAATGTCCCACTGCTGGGCTAAGGCCTCTTCTCCTTTTTTTGAGGAGAAGGTTTGGAGTTTATTAAATGTGGGTTGGTGGAATACACATGTGACAGAATTTCCGTGAAATTTGACACATACAGGTTTCCTCGCGACGTTTTTCTTCACCGTCAAGCACGAGATCAATTATAATCACAAATTAAGCACATGAATTTCAGTGGTGCTTGCCCGGGATTTAACCCACGATCACCGGTTAAGATTCACGCGTTCTTACCACTGGACCATCTCGGCTTTTTATCAGCCGTAAAACAATCAGTGTAACTTATTTCTTTAATATTTCAGTTTGATAACAATCTCTATAATACAGCAAAGCAAGCGAACTCGTTGCGAAATTACACCTAAACTTTGGCGATTAATGATTAATATGTTTACAACGACGAATGGGGAGAAAAACACTTGCGTGATTAAATTTTTACTTGAGGCAAACCAAAAACATAGTGTTAGAAACAAATTACATTATTTATTAATTTATTACGAGCCCGATGGCGTGGTTGGTAGATACCTGCCTTTCGCGCCGCAGGTCGTGGGTTCTATTCCCACCCAGGACAGATATTTGTGTGCATGAACATATCTGTTTGTCTTGAGTCTGGGTGTAATTATCTATATAAGTATTTATTTACAAAAGAAAAGTAGTATATGTAGTATATCAGTTGTCTGATTTCCATAGTACGAGCTCTGCTTAGTTTGGGATCAGATGGCCGTGTGTGAATAATGTCCCAGGATATTATTATTAGTATTATTATTTTATTTGTGTCACGTTACATACTATTTACTTGTTGAAACCCTTGCTATTGATATTGGTGTTTATAAGCAATACATATGTGTATGTGTTCCGGTTTTAAAGGTGAGCGAGTTACAGGCACAAGGGACATAACATCTTCCATCATGTTACCAAAGTAAGTGAGTTATTGATGATGATGATGAATGTGCAGTAACCAGCCCGTGTTTCAAGATTGTGCCAAAGCCTTTTCTATTAAGGATCCAAGAAAAGAAGAAAAATTAAAGCACCCAGCTGTGATGTTGCATATCCGTCATAATTTCTATACACCTCCAGTTTATCTGGTTATATCGGTAATATATTTGTATGGAAATTAAAACTTATAAGTTTTATTTATTTTTATTTATTTATACTTTATTGTACACCACAACATTTTTTTCTTTACAATAACTTAGACAGCCTATATAAAAGTAGCATACAATTTTGGCGACCTTATCGCTACATAGCGATCTCTTTCAGGCAACCAACGGTGTGAGGAATAACCCATAGGATATGAGGTAGGTGGTGCAGTAATAACAAAATAAAATAACATTATAATAATAATCTATACCAAAACAAACTAATAAATACATGACAATATACATAAAAATACACATTTCATATATCTATATATAAATTATATTATCAATACATACTAAAATTACAAGTAAAATTACAATTATTAGTTTTGTATTCTGAATGTTGTTTTTTTTTGTAATTCCCGGGAGGGTGACTTTACTCCAACTGATGGTAAGTGGTAGTAGAGTCCAAACGCGAGTGTGTATGCTATCTGATATGTTACGATATACAGTATGTGGGTTTTGTGGTCTAACGATATGTTTCATCATAAAGACATTTTGTGAGTTGTCTGCTGCATCTAATGCCACCTGGACTCACTGGACTGGACATCGGATGGCTGAGCATTAGCTAGGTACGTAGAAGCAACAGAATTTGTTGGTATCACCATAGATTCTAAGCTTCAATGAGGCCCTCATTAATAAATTGGCGAATAGACTCAGCTCTGCAGCTTTCGCGAATTTTTTTTTTTTAATTTTGGCTGATGTCTATACTGCTCGCCTAGTGTATTTTAATTATTTTTACAGTATAATGTCTTATGACATTCTACTCTGGGGTAATGCAGCCGATATTAATATGATTTTTGAACAGAAGAGGGCTGTTCGTGCAATTTATAACCTGGGCCCGAAATATTCACTAAGATTTAAATTCGTACTGTTAACACCAGGAACAAGTATAAACTTAAACCACTATTACTAGATTACACAGGGTTAGTAAGCCTTTTATGGGACTATGTATTCGCTTTTACAACAGAATCCCAGAAAACGTTCAAAAATATTCAATTGTGAAATTTAATAGAATTGTTAAGGAACGCTTGTGTGCTAAAGAACACAACCGATGACTTTTTAGATGATTACACACCCTGGGAATGAAATAAACAGTCACGAAATAAATCATTGCACTCAGTACTAACCGAATCACACTCATAATTTCATCTATACATATAATAAATCTGTAACTGGTCGATGTCTGTACATGGAAGATAAATGAGTAAAACTTTTATCGGGGGTCATTATAAACACAATAGAACCTAAAACAATGATTAATAGAATTTTTGTCTGTTTGTCTGTTTGTCTGTTTGTCTGTTTGTCTGTTTGTCTGTTTGTCTGTTTGTCTGTTTGTCTGTTTGTCTGTGCGTTTGTGCACGCTAATCTTAAAAACGGCTTAACGGATTTGAGTGTGGTTTTTACTAATGTATTGTGGCTAACTTCACTTAACATTAAGTGTTTGTTTTATTTCAATCGGTTCATAAATAATAAAGTTATGTCAATTTTAAGATACGCGTAGAACATTTATTAAAAAATGGTTATGGTCAAACTGAAAAGAAATTAAATATGACATGTAATTTACACTTTTGCTTATGATTTATCCTATATTTTGTCCTATAATTTTTAATCTCTTTATTTATTTATTATAAGTTTAGTATCCCTACTAAAAATCAATAAATTATTATCTGTAGGAAAAGTACGCGCACTGTTAGTTGTCAAAATCAAAAAGTTTTGTTAACAATTTCGTGTTTTCAGTAGCTTCGTGTGTTGTTTTTGCATAAAAACTAATATTGCATATATATTGTGTGTATCTTTATGATCTCATCTTATATCTTTCATAACAGTACGCTTTAAGACTGCGTGTGAGCAAGTCAGTTAACTCAGTGACAATAATTAATACGTAAATAGTATATAGGTGTATAAACAAAGCCTAAAAAACAACTATAACAATAATACATGGTTTTAGAAGTGCTTGCTTTAAACATAAACGTGGTATATCACTTCTTAAAACTTTAAATAGGTATAATTTTTTCGTAAATTCGTGTTTCCTGTCTCAAAAGTTTTAAAACGGCAGATAAAAATTCAAACGTTTTACCTACCGAAGTTTTTTCTAAACAACGAAATAAATAACAATTTAACGCGGAAAAAATGGCAACCATATTTTGAACTATATTTATTAGCCTCTGGATATATATAAGGAGTATTAGCCACTGGTTATGTATAAGAAGTGTAAATAGAGAAAAATAGCAATTTTATTCAACATTAAAATAACAGAAATTACTTTAGAAGACCTCATTAATAAATGTAACAAGTATTTCGAACCGAGGAAAAATTTAACTATGGCCTGACATGTATTTTTTATGAGAAAACAAAGCAAACACTAAAATATAACCAACTTTATTACGAGTCTAGAAAATTACAGTTTAAAATGCGATTTCGTTGAATTAATAGTCATTGGTCAGTGATAAATTTACAGCGAATATGTGTTAGAGTAGCTCGCCAAACATCAAAGATTATTACAACGGTCTGATCTGTCACTAAAGAAAGCTATAGAGATAGCTAAAATAGTAGTGATCGAACAACGAAATACGGAGCACATAAATAAAAGCACTGAGACGTCGTCATCACCGTCATCATCTAATGAATATCAAGTGATGAAGGGGGAGTAAAAGGGTTAAACAACACTCAGTACTGAATAGAGAAGATGTGCATATTCCTACGAAGTCAGACGGGCAACTAATTAAGAAGAGAACAAAATTGTGAAACGTGGTTATATTTGCCTGATCCCAATATAAACCGAATAAAAGTATTTTGTAATCTCTCAGCTTAATTCAATTGCTCTTTGGCTACATCAAGCTTGCGACAGCATAATCATGAATAGGAAGAAGTAGATCTGTGCGAGCATATAATATATAATTAAGTGTACTCAGATATTGATATTATATATTTTAAAAAAAATCACTGCAAAAATAACATAAATAAGATAAAAATAATAATGTATTAAATGTATTAATTTATATAAAATGAATGTACCAACCCATCTTAATATTCAATATTTTAGTTTGTTATAAATTTTGTACTGGAGTCATATTCTTGCTTGCCTTTTAATTGTATTTGGTTAAAAATATATAAATAATATATATATCATTTATTTACTGCATTTTATTGGCCTTACTCAATGTAATAATGCTTAAGCTATGTGATTTCATTTATATTTTGTTTTTGTTAAATTTGTGTTTTCATTAAGTAATTAATTATATTTGATTATAAAAAAATATATATCTTACTACACCTTTACTGATTATGATGGTTTAGCTGTTTGATTTTATATATGTTTTGATTATTTTAATGATTGTGTAATTATTGTTGGTGGAAACTTAGCTAATGTATGTATATATTTATATATATATATGCTATAAGTGTCATCTCATTTTTAACACTTAACCTACCAGAGCGGTCAAATAACTGCTTTTGAAACTTTAATTAAAATTGTTATATAGCTGCTTTTGTTTGTATATTATATACTTTTTCTACATAAAATGGCCGCTTAAGCAGCTTATTCAGATGTGTGTCAAGTTCAATGGACAACATTTGTTTT
The DNA here is from genome assembly GCA_905220585.2 of Nymphalis polychloros. NCBI lineage: Eukaryota > Metazoa > Arthropoda > Insecta > Lepidoptera > Nymphalidae > Nymphalis > Nymphalis polychloros. The sequence goes on along the minus strand of HG992264.1, from coordinate 787,492 downwards.
AATTCCCTTTTTTTTGTTTAATTAAATTAGTAGCCTTGGTTAAGTCTGATTTTATTCAGTCTCTGACAGAAGAAACTTTTCCTTTACTTTATACTTTATATTGTACACATAAAATAACATAAATCTATAACAAAAACGAATTAATTAATAAATTATCCATACATCTCTTTACATAAATAATTTTATATAAATTTTTTATATAAATTTTATATAAATAAAATTGAAGTTTCTGTCTGTTATTTCAAAATAATTGCCTGTTTTAAAGGTTATATGGCTATTTACGATTTACCAAAACCAAAGCAATCATTTTTTTAATTTTTTTACTGTCTGCATGTCTGTATGTCCAGTCTAATCTTTCAATCGTCTAAAAATTGAAATAACCGAATTATTATAAAAACTATTTCAAGATTCCGTTTAGGCTTTATTTCATCAAAATTAGTTGAGTCTATCAAAAGTTATAAAAAAAACGTATTTTTGTTGATATCTATACACATAATATTATTACTCTTCGTAACTGATTCATTAACGCAAAATCTAAACTGCGGGGGTTAGAAACTTGAAAGTTGATACATTTTATAACACCCACTAAGGTAGGATTTTTGGAAATTCTACCCCTAAAGAGTTGAACGATTGTTTAGAAAGCCGTCATTAAAGTTAGAAGCATGAAATTTAATGAACAAGCTTAAAAATAAATAAAAATGTATTTCAGCGTTTTTGAAAATCTAAATCTAAGAAGGTAAAAAAGGGGTTTAAAGTTTGTATGGGGATTCCGTCACTTTTGGTGTAAGAAGAATGATATTTAGTATGAAAGCTATGCATACGTATTTCGTCGTTTTTAGAAATTTAACTCCAAACGGGAGAAACGGGGTAAAAGCATTAGTATAAAAATTAAAAAAAATAGAAATATACTATTTGAGTTTTTTGATTGAATTAATAAACATGAATTTCAAAGTTTTTAGAAACTTTTATTTTTGTTTGGAAGAGTTGGGTGCAAATAAAGAAATTCAAAATACGCAATATCTTATATCAATATCTCTTAGGGAGAAATATACGAACTTCACTATGTTAGTGATGTTTGGATAAAGAAAACATATTCCATTATTGCCATATGTACCACTTAATTGGTATTCCCTAAGCTTATATTATTGTAAAGTTTCATTAAAATCCATTCAGTAGTTTATGCGTGAAAGACTAACAAACGTCCATACATCCATACAAACTTTCGAGTTTATTATATTAGTAGGAAGTAGGATTATTATATGCCCTGTACTGAACACACATACACTATACTGGATGGGCGAATAAATCGATTGGTAAATATTTATATCTTATTGATTAAAAAATGTACGAGATACAATCCTTATTTTACCCGTACGAAGTCGGGACGGGCAGCTAATTACTCGCTGATAACGTATCTTTCTGTAGGTAAAAAAGGTTTTTAAAAACAGTACAGCAGTTTTTTTAGTTTATTCGCTACAAACAAACGTACAAAAAATCTATTTTTACTTATTTATAATATTAGTATAGATAAAGACCACGCGCGAGCGAAGCTGCGGGCAACAGCTAGTCACAAATAAAAATGTTTACCGCCCAACGAAGTGGGCACGGGTCCGCTAGTTATTAATACATGACTGATTAATTTACTGTAAGCTTTTATTTTATTTATAAATAAAGCTTCTCTACGCAGCATTAAAAAGAAAATAATAAGCAAAAAATACTTTAATTCATTTAATAGATAAAAACATTGATTTGATAAAACCTATAAAACTACATTTTTAATATATCTTAGATTAAATTAATTACTTTATTGCTATTCAATGATCTTCCGCTACGTAATACTGATCTAAGAAGTAATCGTCATCGTATGGATATACTGCAAAAAAAAAATCACATGTTACATAAATATTAATATTACTACAAGTTACTACTTGGCGGTACGACTTTGTGCCAGCTCGTCTGGGTATGTACCATCCCAACAGATTCTACCGCAAAAGAGCAGTGTTTAGTATTTTTTTTATTGTATAGGTAGGCGGACGAGCTTACGGGCCACCTGATGGTATGTGGTCACCAACGCCCATAGACAATGGCATTGTAAGAAATGTTAACCATCGCTTACATCGCCAATGCGCCACCAACCTTGTGAACTAAGATGTTATGTCCCTTGTGCCTGTAATTACACTGGCTCACTCACCCCTCGAACCGGAACACAACAATACCAAGTACTGCTGTTTTGCGGTAGAATATCTGATGAGTGGGTGGTGCCTACCCAGACGAGCTTGCACAAAGCTCTACCACCGAGTAATGATTTGTATTGTTTTAAAGGGTGAGTGAGCCTGTGTAACTACCGGCACGAGGGGTAATATCTTAGTTCCTAGGGACGGTTAACATTTTGACGGTTCACTGCTATTGTCTATGAGCGCAAATGACCACTACTATCAGGTTGCCCATTTGCCCGTGAACCTACCTACTCTATATAGAAAAAAAAACTTTGCTATTTTTAATTAATATCTATCAATAGTTTGTAACAAATTGTGACACACTCAAAGCACAGAAAAAATTTAGGAGTGGCGTGCTAGTTACACTAATTTATACTATGATATACGAGTATGTCTAGCAATGAAGCAAATGCAAATCCTCACTAACATTATGAATGCGAAAGTGAGTTTGATTATTTGTTTGTAACGCTTTCAAGTCTTAACTATTTAGCAATCATAATAAAATTTTACATACACGTTGTCAAAGAGGAGACAGACAGACATAATACATAATAGTATAGGTTCCGTATAATACCTGCCCCTCACAAGCCTGCAAAGCCGCGGATTGTAACTAGTATATAATATTGTGATCTTAATGGATGATCTTAACTTAGATGATCGTGGATTCAAACTCGGGCAAACACCACTGAATTTCATGTGCTTAATTTGGGATAATAATTCATCTCGTGCTTGACGGTGAAGGACAACATCGTGAGGAAACCTGCATGTGTCTAATTACACTGAAATTCTGACCAATGTGTATTGACAGGCTGTAACGTAATATCATTAATAAATTTGATAGAAAGATCGAAAAATCTGATAAGCTTCAAATTATTTACCCTTATCTTACATATAATAAAATTCACAAGTCAGACAAAGATGCGAGTACTTACGTAAATATTCAGTCAGTTCGGTGATATTGAAGCATTCACCCATGTGAACTACTTGCCACACTGGAATATACATAGATATTTACTTAAATTATGTCTTAAGTTTTGGGTTAAGTGGGCATAATTCCCACCCTGCATATATCCATCTTGAAGGTTGCAGCGAATGTCTCTCCACTGCGTTTTCACGTTTTAGAACATCTGGCACACGCATGAATTGTTTTTGTAGAACATATTTTAAAAAGTGCTACTGAAATCAATTTTGTATTCTCTACCGTAAAAATGATACTTTAATGGCTTACTCACAAACATTGTTTGTGTGATTACAAATCAAACAATTCTGTGTCTTCTTATATCTAATGTCAAAACAATAAGAATAGAAAGAGAGAAAGCGGTGTTTAACTAAGCATCCGATCAATAATATTTATAAGGCCGTATGTCCCAAAAATAATCGATGGTGAAATTCGTATTTACTCTTTTCAACAAAATTAATTACTTATTTTAAATTCAACATTTATTTATATTAAAGCCTTAAATAAAAACACATAAAAATTAAAAATAAAAATGAAATATTAATATATCATTACATAATATTAATATTATTCAGCCGAGATGGCCCAGTGGTAAGAACGCGTGAATTTTAACCGATGATCGTGGGTTCAAACCCGGGCGAGCACCACTGAATTTCATGTGCTTAATTTGAGATTATAATTTATCTCGTGCTTGACGGTGAAGGAAAACATCGTGAGGAAACCTGCATGTGTCAAATTTCACTGAAATTCTGTCACGTGTGTATTCCACCAACCCGCATAGGAGCAGCGTGGTGAAATAAGCTCCAAACCCTCTCCTAAAAGAGAAGAGGCCTTAGCCCAGCAGTGGGACATTCACAGGCTGTTACTATTTACTATAATATTATTTATGGAAATCGTTCAATACTTAGTCATTTATATATTTATTGAATGACCCAATAAGTATTGTGGTATTAACTATTTAAAACGAAAAATTAAATTAAAAAATAATGCCTATAGAATTTTCTTTAAATATTCTCGATATGTTTTACAATGTAAATAAAATCAATTTTATATAAGGTAAAATATAAACATAAAAATAGAGCCGAGATGGCCCAGTGGTAAGAACAAGTGAATCTTAACCGATGATCGTGGGTTCGAATCCTTTTTCACTGAAATTCCCCCACATGTGAATCTACCAATCCACATTGGAGCAGCATAGTGGAATAAACACCAAACCATTTAAAAAAAAGAGCTTCTCTCCTTTTTGAGAAGGTTTAGAGTTTAGCCCTTCATATCCTATAAGCCTATTGTAGCCCTAAATTGTGTTTCTATCTAGAGTTTTGGAAACTAAATAAGTTTTGTCACGTTGATGACAAGAACACTTGTATAAGATTTCATTTCATGTTTCTCGAGAGCTAAGTCTGACGATGGAACACCCCGAACTTTTGAAACTTTCCGCCAAGCTTTGAGTAGTTTTTGACATAATTACGAACATTATTTGAAGATGTCGGATAAGATAATATATTTAACAGATACACTAACATATATCTTATAAATACTACGTTATATAACATCTAGTTCGAACTTGAAACTCCACTTGACGAATTAGAGCTAAGCTGAAATAAGTGTAATGGCCCGTCTCGATACTTTTGCTATACCACTTCAACAGCAACAAAATTTTGTAATGATATCTGTCGTCATTCGAAAACAAATGTTAGACAAAATTAAAAAAAGTAATTGATTTTTATATCGTTACGACCTTACTTAAAATCATTGTTTTGGTGATGAATGGTGAGATATAAGACCAACGAGGCATTCAATAGTGACGTATATTGTACAATTGACGTAACGATCAAAAAATTTCAGAACAAAGGCTTAACACAAAATTTGGAAACTAACCAGAAGCTAGGACGATATAAACTTTAATTAAATTATTCACAGCTGCAATCTGATTCTTCAATTAAAAATGTATGTATGTAAATTGCGAATAGTTTCTGGACGCTTCTCTATCGTTATTTTTTTTCACACACAGACTCTGCTTAGTTTTATATGTTTTAATTCAATGATCTACTAATAATATTATTTATTATATGTAGTGTTAAAACGCATGAATCTTACACGATGATAGCAGGATCTAACCCAGCAAACAACTGAATTTTTCATGTGCCTAATTTGTGGCTATAATTCATATCGTGCTCGGCAGTAAGTCTTTTAGGGAAATTCTGCCTCTTATTCAAGAACCAACAATGGAGTAGTGTGGTGGAATAAGCTGTGTAGCGACATCTATCTCGCCACATACGAAAATTAAAAAACTGACGTATCCTACATCGCGATATTAAAGTTATCCGAGCGAGCATAACCGTCGGACAGTAGCCCACCAGACCAACACCCGTCTGGTCAGAGGATCTTCCCTTTTCAATGGTGGACGAGGAACTTTACACCCTGTTCCTCAATATCTCCAAACTGGTGACCCCCGCTGAGCTAGCTGCTCGTTCTAATAGCACGATAATATAATGTAAAGACCTATAAGTATATAATTCAAATGTTTAAAATGTAATATAAAACTGCTTCAAGGTTCAACTGCGCAAAACATATTATGGTACAGAAGTGTGTCCGCAAACACAGATGCACTCTCTATTCTTTTAGACTTATAATCGAATGGGAGAGCAATCGCACACAACCAGAAAGAGCTCAGGCGCAGGACTAACTGCTTTACGTGCTTTCTGAGGCATGGTGTGCACACTTACAAATTCCACACTCCGTGCTACTGAGAAACTTCAGTAGAAAAGCCAATAATTTTTTATTGCCCCGCTCTGGGACTTGAACCCAGGGCCTCCTATCTGTCTTATAACTAGCCACTAAACCAAAGTGTAATGTATGTACATATTGGGGGTAGATTGATAATTATTTGATTATCAGACAATGTTTCTACCTACCGAGCTAAAATGCTAAATGTGAATATCTTATGCTTTTGTCTACCAACATACGTCGTGCGAACAACTGGTGTTTTATTCTCTATACTTTTCACAAAGGTGCAGTAAGACGACGGCAGAAATATTATAATAAGGTCCTCCAGACCGATTTCAGCCACGGCGGAATTTCAAGAGAGATTAGCCAACTGCACAGGAGATATTATAGTGCAGAAGTGTGTGTGCAAACACAGGTGCACTCTCTTTTCCTTAGCTCTCATAATCCGATGGGACGGCAATCCTACACGACCGGAAAGAGTTCAGGCGACAACGGCTTAACGAGCTTTCCGAGGCACGGGAGTGTACACACTTCCAACTTCCAGACTCCGGGCTGCTACTGAGAAATTTCTGGCAGAAAAACCCAATAACTATTTATTGGCCCGACCTGGGAATTGAACCCAAAACCAGCGGCCTTATATCTAGCCACTAGACCAACGAGGCAGTGCAGCAATATTAGCTATGTATATAAATCAATATATTTTTACCTTCATATCTTTCCATGCAATTAACGTAATCAAGTAAACAATAGTTTTTGAACGTATGGTAAGTGTAATATAATGTTCTGCCACATAGTTTTCCGGTGCTGAAATGTGTAATATTATTTTTACTAATTTCTTTACCATATTTCATATTTATAAGCCAAGATGGCCTAGTGGTTAGAACGTGTGAATCTTAACCGATGATCGTGGGTTCAAACCCGGGCAAGCACCACTGAATTTTCATGTATTTAATTTGTGTTTATAATTCATCTCGTGCTTGACGGTGAAGGAAAACATCGTAGGAAGCCTGCATGTTTCTAATTTCACTGAAATTCTACCACATGTGTTACGGAACGGAAAACGGAACAAATTACTTAAAAAAATATATCAATTGTGTTTAACGACACTGTTGGTGGTAAAAACGTGGACTACTGAGGTCATGATCTCGTGTCTTAGCTACCCGATAGGTAAGAGCTATCGAGTGTTATTGCCCGCACCTGTGTTAAAAAAAAAAACAGGGACAATATTTTTGCTTAGTATTTTAAAAATTATTACATAAATAGAACCGACACGCGATACCTAATAACCACTTCATGGGTCGGACACGAATTTTGTTACACGCTGTATATATTTATATAATCATACATACTTATAGGCTTTTAGGCAATAATAGGCCAAATAGTCGCAGTTCTCTTCAAATGTAATACGCGGGGTGGTAGTTCGTAGTCTTCTCGTTGTTTTTGTTGTAGTGTATCTATAACAGGATTATTTGTAAGTAACTTGATATATTATTGCGGTATACTGCGTGTTGTTTACTTTTTTTTATTGTATAGGAAGGCGGACTAGCATTTGTGCCACCTGATGGTAAGTGGTCACTAACGCCCATAGAAAATGGCATTGTAAGAAATGTTTGTAACCTGTAACTTCTTTGTGTTACAAGTGATTATAAACTACATCTTGTGCACGTGTACTCAGACACCTCCCAATTACAAAGCCACTCTTCCTTTTTACTTTCAAGCAAAAGCTTGGTTCTATTTTTATTTATTTCGTAGTTGGCGTTGAAGGAAAACATTGGAGAAAACTGCATGATTTGGATTTTTGAGGAGACGCAAAAGGTATGAAACGTATTTTTAGAGCAAAAATAATAAATTCAATTTTTAGAGCAATAAATAATAAATTCTAATTTTTTTTCAAACATTCAGTGCCAGCGAATCACAACTAACTTCACGAAGGATGCTTCGAAAGTCGTATAAAATATTATTTTAGGTCCGAGAGTTTTCGAAAATTTGCCGTTTCGTCCTAGGTCACCCTATGGAATGGAAAGATTATCCATAAGCGGCTCCAGAGTAAAGCTTTTGAAAATATGTACTGTTTTGTTCCTTTACAATTGATAGCATTAGTGAACTCGGAACATTCAATAATAAGAGTAGAATAAAAAAAAAATAGGCAAAATATTCTTTATCATTTTCTTACTTTTCTGTAGAATTAGTAGTATTATAAGATTCTTCATGTCCAAACATAACTTTTTCTAGATTTTCTGGTCCGATATTAAGTGGCAAGTCAGTTGAGTCGACTGGAATGTATTTCAATGGTTTTATTTTTTTTTATTTGAAAGTTATTTATATATGAATAGGCAAAGACAAAACATCAGTACTATTTCATTATCTGTGGTAGCCATTGACGAGCTTTATCATGTAAATTCATCTACGTTTACTTTTAATTTTAATATATATAGTTCGATAAAAATTAATTACCTCATAATTGATTAAATTAATCATTACCTAGGCCCGTCAAAATACCACAAATATTACACAATATATATATTAAGCCGGTTCTAAATATTTCACGTTTCGATGAAAAGTATTTTCTTAAAGTTAAGATTAATTTAATAGACTTTTACCTTTAAAAAATAGAGACAACAAACCGAAACAGCATCCTACATACAAACACACTTTATTATTAACAAACATATTGTGTTTATAATTAAAATACTTTATACAGTTAGGTCTTATAGCTTAAATGTTTTATACGAGCAATGAGTGCCATAGAAATGGCATAAATTAACATTTTAAACGATGACATTCGGCGAGAGCTCACATACTATACGTGGGACGTCATAATGTTATCTATACAACTATATAAATCTATTGGTTCTGTCTGTACATATTTTTTTTCACCTAATTTGTGATACTTAATCGTTTTATGATGCAGTGTGTGTGTATGTATGTATATGTATGTGTGTGTATGGGTGTGTGTTATTATAGTAATAAAATAATTTATAATATTTTTATTAATCATACGCGGGTGAAGCCGCGGTGCACAGCTAGTCTATCTATAATTCTTTACTAATATTATCAAGAGAGAATTGACTTTTTTGTATGTTTGTTTGAAATTTTGATAAACTCAAACTCTACCTGCAATAATTTCACTCATCAATGAAAAGCTACATTATTAGCGAGTAATATAAGTGTAGCGACATCTATAATCGCCACATATGAAAAACTAAAAACTGACGTACCCTACATCGCGATATTAAAGTTATCCGAGCGATTGAACATATATACATGAACCCGACAACAACCGTCGGGCAGTAGCCCACCAGACCAACACCCGTCTAGTCGGAGGATCCTCCCTTTTCAATGGTCAACACCAAAACTGGTGACCCCGAGCATGAACGTCAGCGCAGCCTTCGCAAAACTACGTCATCGTGACGTCGTCATCACTTCCTCAAGCTTTCGAGCAGCGAGTCATACAGCCAGCCAGCATCCACGACTACTACGGGTATCCTGACCACCAGCATGCAGCGGACGCGCATTCCTGGTCATCACTCACAGTCTTCTCAGCGACCTTGGCACAGCACACTGCACTTCGGCCGGTCAGCAAGCAAAGACGCACTTCTCTCCTGGTCGACGCAGCAGCCAGCCACTACGCAGCACTGCACCACTCCGACTCACTGGAGCATTTGCAGCATCACCCCGACTCACTGGGGCATTACCACGCAAGGTTAATGTCACGCAAGGTATAAATTTTTTCCTATAAAAGGAATTACTGACCCAAAAAAGATGATTTGTCTGTCGACTCGAACGAAGTCGGGGCGAAAGTTACAGCCTGTGACTGTCCCACTGCTGGGCTAAGGCCTCTTCTTCTCCTTTTGAGGAGAAGGTTTTTAGAGCTTATTCCATCACGCTGCTCCAATGTGGGTTGGTGGAATACACATATGACAGAATTTCATTGAAATTTGACACATGCAGGTTTCCTCACGACGTTTTCCTTCATCGTCAAGCACGAGATCAATTATAATCCCGATTAATCACATGAAATTCAGTGGTGCTTGCCCGGCTTTGAACCCACGATCATCGGTTAAGATTCACGTGTTCTTACCACTGGGCCATCTTGGCTTCTTATAACAATTATACGTTATACGAAACAACAAGATAAACAAAATGCACGAGCAGTTCACATTCTCTGTTCCGTGATATTAATCAATTATTCGGTTTGATTTTATAATTCGTATTCAAACTTTGTTTATCTTAACGACAGTTGAGATATATTTTCATGTTCGTTCAGACATATAAGTTTTACAATCTATGTAATCAAAACAAATAAATTTTTACATTACATTACACTAAAAAAATAATAATATGAATCTCACATGAGATATTACATCTTAGTTCCAAAGATCGGTGGTGCATGGAACGGTCAATATTTATTAGGGCCAATGTCTGGACGCCGCTGTCCACTTACCATCAAGTTGCCTATCTGCCTATCCACCTACCTATATACACTATAGGTAGGTGGATAGGCAAATTTGTATTGTTTTTTTGAGATAAATTGTAAACATACTAATTAACCTAATCCAAAATATTGAGGCATATTTAAATATTCAAACCATACAATTTCATCCAAATCGGTCCAGCCGCTTAGGAGAAGTCTTTTTTTTTTATAACATAGGTAGGCGGACGTGCATATGGGCCACCTGATGGTAAGTGGTCACCAACGCCCATAGACATTGGCAGTGTAAGAAATGTTAACCATCGCTTACACTGCCAATGCGCCACCAACCTTGGGAACTAAGATGTTATGTCCCTTGTGCCTGTGATTACACTGGCTCACTCACCCTTCAAACCGGAACACAACATTACCAAGTACTGCTGTTTTGCGGTAGAATATCTGATGAGTGGGTGGTACCTACCCAGACGAGCTTGCACAAAGACCGAGAAGAAAGTTACTTGACAAACACACGTTCAGAAGAATTATGTAAATCAAGATATAAAGCGTTTGACTCTTACTACATTTTCTTTCCGCGCTACCACATCTTCCGTCGCATGTCACCCATACTCCAAACATATATTTGTTTCACAGATCAGTCGCTGCGGTGCTGTTGAGGCGAGAGGACTATGGGACCGAAAAGTAATTATAGCCAATCTTACTTGGGATTATGCTAGGATTCTAATGATCCAAATCTATTTCAGTAACAGCCTGTGAATGTCCCACTGCTGGACTAAGGCCTCTTCTCCTCTTTTTGATGAGAATGTTTGGAGCTTATTCCACCACGCTGTTCCAATGCGGGTTGGTGGAATACATATGTGACAGAATTTCAGTGAATTTTGACACATGCAGGTTTCCTCACGATGCTTTCCTTCACCGTCAAGCACAAGATGGATTATAATCACAAATTAAGCACATAAAATTCAGTGGTGCTTGCCCGAGTTTGAACCCACGATCAGCAGTTAAGATTTACGCGTTCTTACCACTAGGCCATCTCAGCTTTTATTCAACTCAAATCTGTTTAGTTATTTAAAATTATGTTAGAAATAAGAACACGCCACGCCTCCAAACACGCGAGCGAAAACTTATTTAAATATATGTAACTTCCCACCACAAATAAGAATTTTATTTAATTTCCATATTATTAAATACGATTGCAGCGCCGTCTACCGTCATCAACCATCCATCATTTACCAAAAAAAGAACATCAATATGGGTCCAGCAGTTTAGGAGATTAGTGACATACATACGTATAGCAGAATAATACATATATAATTATACTGTTTTACAAAGGCCCGCCATCCAGATTAAAAGATACCTCCGTTTACCTTCATTTGCATATTTTCATGCAATTCAAATATCGAGTTGGGATGTTAAATGATAAGGCTTTCACGTCGAAAGCGTTTAAGCCCCGTTCGTTTGCTAGGATTATTCGCTTATAATTGTCAAGTAAAATTATATTTCTTGTGTTCACTAGCTAGTCATCCCGAGTTCGCACGGATTTAAGGTTTAAAACTATATCTTACTAAATAAATACAAATAAAAATTAAAAATATTTACTATACAAATCGAGACCGCGTGGAATGGTGGCAAGAATGCTAGCAGCATTTCCCCTTTGAATCGCAATTTCGATTCTCTGGGCGAAAAATGAACCAGCCCTCCTGTCACCAGTAGAGGCAATAAGACGGGGTGTAATATTTTGGATGAATTTTTTTGCACTATTACTCCAAGGCCCAAGCGTTTCGACTGCAAACGGAACAAAAATATAATTTTGAATAAGAGAAGAATATTTGTTACGTTTGTTCGATTCAGCTTTTTCCGCGGCAGCACCGGCTTTTAACATTGTTTCTCTGATATGAGACGGGGCTAGTGTGTCAACACATGTTGCGTCCCACACAAGGGCCCGCCCCCCTTCCCAGGGAACCAATGTCAGTCCATCAGGTCTCTTGCCATCATCACGACTAATTCCATGAGGCTCAATAAGAGCAGGAACATCAATGGTGGCAAGAGCCCTTTTAATAGTGTCAAAAAATAAATTATAATAAAATTATTATACTAGTTAAGTGCCGGAGAATACAATGTTTTTTGGTTTTCTTTCATTATTCTTCTTTATTTTCTATAAATTAAAGTGTCTGTCAGTGATTTCATAGTAACCACAACCAGCTCTTTTATTAATTCAAATATAATTTACGTGTACGTTAAAATGGTACATTTTTAAGGATTTTCGTCACAAGCCGAATTTCACGCTGTCGGTAGCCGCGGTTTTACTAGTAAGTAAATAACTACGAAACATCAATTGACGCTGGCAAACATGCATTGGAATAACTGGAACCGGAAGACAGCATGGTGGAATAACTTCTAGACACATGTAAGCGGGGAAGGTGCTTAGCTCAGGAGTGAGACATTTACGGTCGTTAATTTTTTACTTACTTTTATTTAGGCGAATCGAAGCAATCGTGTAAAATAATTGTGCGTTCGGGAGACCCCCGTTAGGAACGAAGTTCTGTGCAATATTTTTTCGAATATAACTGTATTTTTCACGGCACATCCTAAATTAGAACGCCCAACGCATCGCATTTTGTAGCATTGGGTAGGCACAGTATGAACGCTATTTCGTTTATGACGTGACCTTGGGCCACTGCCATTTTAGTCTACTGTAAGACGCATAAAAGAACTTCGTTCCAAAAACAATTATAATTGATATATTATAGTAAATATCACGTCATATCGTACAAAAGAAATGTACATATGTATGTATATCGTTTTTGTGTTAATTAAGCGTAAAATATTAAGCTTAAGCGCTGTCATTAGGAACAGAGCGCTGTTTCGCTCATTACGCTCATCAACAAGCGGCTGCAGGTAACGCAACGAAATTATCGCTTAATTTACTTGAATAGTCAATGGTAATGTATTTTTCCTTCTTTTCAAAATAAATTGTTATTTATTGTTTTAATCCTGTAAATGTTTCTTATTGGCTTAATTATTTTTTGTCTCTCTCTCCCAGACACCGGTTTATTGGCTAGTTGGCTATTTAGGAATACCAACATAACATACAGTAATCATTAGAAATTAACAGTATATAAATTAGGTACCACGACGTGCAAGAGAGACACTAAGTATCTGAAACAAAAGAAATTTAATATGCTAACTAATCGTCCCGGCTTCGCATGGGTAGATAAGAAATAAAATATATTTAATATAATGGATAGAATTCGCGTAAAATACGTTTTTAGTTAAAGTCTACGTCGGGGAAGGAGTAACTGTGTCAAATTTCAAATGAATCGGGCGCAAGATTAGGAGATCTTATATACAGTGTGTAACAAAAACCCTGTCTGATAGGTAAGAGCTATCGAGCGCTGTCGCCCGCGCCCGTGTTCCCATATAATTTTCGTCATTAAATTAAATTTTATTCGAGGTAAAAAGAATTGTTTAGTATTTTAAAAATGATTACATAAATAGAACAGACTCTCGATACCTGATAACCACTTCACGGGTCGGACAGGGTTTTTGTTACATATTATATACTGCTAATATAATATACATATAACTATGACATATAAAATATATAAAAATAATATTGTCTTCTTCAAACAATTTCGAATTTTCTTCTAATGTTCAATTCTTCTCCGTTGTTCGAGCATCCAACGACTGAAGAATCAGTTCGTTTTGTGAATTCACAAGTTGGTGACGACAAAGCGTACTGATTCTAATGTCGGTGGTATGCTTCCTTTCTTCTTATTTCGTCTTGTTCTCGTCTTAATATATAAACAAAACATCATACATTTGTCTGAGTAATAAAATAACTTTAACTTTAACTATACTTTTTAACCTTAATAAACTACTAACAAATTGACAATTTATCGCAATCGAATCATTAGTGATTAGCGAAATTGATCACAATAGTCATAAATTTACAAGAATACATACATCATAATAGTATAACACCATCAGTCGGCTGTCAACATGTAACGGGTGAGTAATTAAATGACTTGTTACAGACTAGCGCTGTGGAACAAATTATCATTAAGATAAGATTATGGGATGAAAGCAAAAATGAGTATAACTACAAAACGTATGGAGTTGAAGAAACTCATGATTAAAAATATGTTTAATATTAAGTAAAAATATAAAAAAGTATTCTTTTATTTATTTATCTGCTGACGGTGCACTACTACAAACGCAAAAACGTCTCCAAGCTTGACCATACAAAACATAAAATCTTTTAATAAAAGTACAGTAAAATATTTTTTTTCATTTTTAGTGCATTTACTGGTATTATATGTTTTCATAAACATTTATGACTTAATAGTACATGAATAAATATATATTCTATTATCTTGGAAAAATCTCACATGTTACACAATCCTAAAGTATTTCTTTATTTTGATTACAAACATTATAATATATTTATTAATATAATTATTATTAATTTAATATTATTTATTGATATAATATTATTATACTTAGTAAAAATAAGAAATATTAATAAATTTAACCAAATATTAAAATTTATTTACTAAAATGAACACACACAAAAAATATATAACATCATGATCATTTCAAGCATAATATAATCACAAAGCAGATCACAACAGCCCAGAGCAGAGGTGATTCGACGTAAATCTATACTTAATATTAGAAATGCGAAATAAACTGTCGGTCTGTTACGCTTTTATGCCTAAACCACTGAATCGATTTTGATGAAATTTATTATTCCTAAGACCTGAACACCTTATCCTCAAGGAAGCAGCGAAAATAATAATTCATGAAAATAAATTTTAGCAATAAACTAATACGTTACAGGAATTTATTTTACCAGTTTCCGCCCGTGGATTTCTGTCGTTATTTAGGGCAGGTGTGTCTATGTCCTTTATTTAGGTTCAAAGTTCATACCAAATTTCATCAAAATCGGTTCAGCTGCTTAGCCGTGAGAGCGTAACAGGCATTATAGCATTTGTATAGATTATTTTGTGAGCACTTTTCTCCAATAAACAAACACATTAAACAATTGAATGCCTTCCCTTTCAGAGCGATCCTTCGCTTTGTAGACTCGATATTGCTAGCTATAATTCCATTGTAAGTCTTGTTATGCAACTGTTCCTAGATATAGGCAGAAACAGTAATTCTAATCTCGATTCGATATATATGACATATATAATCAATTATGTATTGTATATAAATATTTTTATAATTAAACTAACTGTGCCCCGAGGCTTCACCGGCGTATAATTAATAAAAATATAATAAATTATTTTATTACTATAATAACACACACGCGCGCACCCACACACAATAATACCGTAGGGCTTACCGATCTTATATATGGCCTATCATTTGCGCGATCACATGTTCTTTGTATGTACCAACTTTCATCACGATTGGTCAAGCCATTCTTGAGTTATAAGAAGACAAACAGACAGACAGACAGACAAACAGTCAGACAGACGAAAATGAAAAAAATAGTATAATGTGAATCACTGCATCGTAAAACGATTATTTATAGCAAAATTAGGTGAACAAAAATGTACAGACAGAGCCAATAGATTTATATAGTAGTATAGATTATAATATCATTAAATAATTCGGTACCATGTAAATAAGTGAGAATATTACAAGTGTCTGTCTGCAGCTTCGCCTGTGTGTGAAAGGAGATCAGATTGTTAAGTCCAGCTATAAGCTATCTCTATTCCCAAAATCATCCACCATCAATCCACCTATAAGTGACAGGCGTACCTATAAGCGAGAGAAACTTCTCAATACAAACTTAAAATTTTCATCTCTCGTCACGCCATCATCTCCAATAATGAGTAATTATTATAAATAAAAATGTTGTGATTGCCAAGTTACCTACTAGAATTGTAGGTATTGTAGGAATGTGTAGGTAAAAAATCTTACGCTGACGTCATCGGACGTTCGAAATCTTTCGCTTACTCTGAGTGTACTAAATCTAAAGTCTCAAAGATGTTTAAATTGATAGTGAATCTCTTAGAACACACTTGTGCACTACGAATTGCAGTGGCGTCCTTCGCAGTTAGCCAGTCATTAAGCCGAAATCGATCTACATCATTAGCTGAAATTATATTAACTTAAATAAAAGCTTGTTGTTAATTTTTCTATATAATGCATATATTAAGCGGATTTCTAAATGTGATCATCTAAAACATGGTCGCGTAATTAATTATTCAATTATAGTACCAATTCCGAAGTTACAAAGTGTTTAAAAACTTTCGAAGTTCAATTGTGAGTTATTTGGGTTAACTTAACACGGTGACCGGTCTTGATGCATTATTGAATGGATTAAAAATCAAATTTATATCAATATTGATGTCGGAAGAAACACCTCAGAACTGAGAACATAAAACAAAAAAAAAACATTTTCAACTTAAGTAACATAATAAATAACCGAATTTTGACATTAACATAAACTAGTGAATATATAATTATACACTTATAGAAGAGTGTGAATTTGACTGAATTCTTAAAAATAAATTTAGATTTAAAAATAGAATGAAAGAAAATTGAATTAGTAACGTACCATTGGATAGGAGACCACCGTACCATAGGAGACCTATGTCCTACCTACGAGCAGCGGATGAGAAATCGATGACGACGACGACGATGATGATGATATTGGATTAATATTTATATTAGTGTACAGTGTTACCAACCCATAAAGCAACGTGCTAAAACTCCAAACCTGTTCCTTAAGAGATGCCTTTGCCCAGCTGGCTGTGTTTTTTTAATAAATTAGCTGTGTATACGTACAGTATCTACAAACAAAAGAAAATCTAAGCTCAAGAGTGAGCGCGAGGCCACATGCAATTAATCTTTCTTACGTAATGATGAAGTGAACTTCGCTGGCTCCAATTACTAGAATTAAGAAATAGTAGTTTTTACACAAGGATTTGTTTTCATATATTTCTTGTATATTTATAATATATTACGTATGTGAAAATAAATCTTTGTACCCCTTTTAAAGCACACTGCGGGCACGGAGGGTTGTGCGATTTGGCATGGTTAAAGTTTATATGAGGAAGAAGTGAAGAAAGAATAAAATTTATATATAAATATATATTTGTGCTACACATACATTATATAAAAAAAAACCATTCATGGTTTATGTTCGATGTCAAATACATTGATATTTGTCTATTGACATTTCATGGGGTTTACTTTTTTCTACTGCCATCCCGAATGGAAGGAAGCAGTATTTTTTACTAAAGTTATTTCATTACTTTCAAGTTATTTTTTGTTGTTTTGATATTAGTTTGTCAATATAAGTTAATTTAAAAATTTACTGTATATTAACCAGCCTAAATGTGCATGCAGTGAGTACCTGAAAGTGGAAATATGTGTCAACTAAATTAAAAAAAAAGTCATTAAAAATGTAACATCAAAACAGATAGTTTTGTTGATAGTTCTTTTATAAATAAATAAATCTGTACCAGTTTTATATGAACTGGTTTCGTATACGATTAACTAGACAAAAATATTAATTAAAAAATAATCAAGCCATCCATACATACAGTTCCTGAAAATTCGCTGAGCCCGAATACCGCTGAAAATATCATCGTTAAGTAAAATATATCGAAACATATAAATTAAGAATTAAATCTTAAAAAGGGAAATATTTTATTGTCCACTTACCTCCCCTCTTAGCTAAGGCAAAAGTCATTTTTATAAGTCGACTGTAATCCCAGATCCCGTAGAGATAGGCTTATCTTATAAGAAATTTATTATTGTATACTTTAAAACTTTGAGACGAGATAAACCAGTGGTTAGACACGTGAATTTTAATATAAGGTTACAGGCTCAAACTTATAATATTTAATTCAAAAACAACTTACCACAGAACACCAAACACTTTTGAAATGTAATTCATGTGACGTACTTGACCCTACCTGGCATTTCTTAGTTTCCTTATTACACTAATCACAATTACTTTATTACTATTGTGTTACTTTTTGGTATATATTTGTTAATAATTGTGTGTTGAAGAATAATAGAGATTACTTAATCATATCATTATGATTATACCAGCATATATTACATAAAAACCAGTCCCATGGTTACTATCAATCCACATTGATGCATACAATGGAATAACATCAAACCCGAAGAGACATTCTGGCACTACAGTCACATTTAAAATTTACTTTTACAATCGTAATTTCACGATGTTTGATAGACAGAGACAGCAATACAACGAAATGACGTCATAACGCGTCTATCAATAACAATATTCGTATTATTTAAATGTTTTGTTAGAAGAAATCTTATATCGTTTTATCGTTGGATTCAGTCCAGTTGTGCATATAAGATAATAGTGAATAATTAAATAAAAAAGATATATAATGATCGATAAATTGGTCTTTATTTAGCTAGGAACGAAATTTAAAACAGCGCGTTGTTTTACAATATTGTACATAATATGGTAATGCTATTTCACTATCAATTATCCTAAAATCTATTTATTTTATATCAAACAATTCCACGAATTACTTACAGCAAGTAAACAGGTCACATATAGCGTTCAAAGTAATCATTAAAGCATTTTCATAAACAATTGAAAAACGCACGTTTATCTAAAAAACACTACTTTTATAAATTTCACGATGGCGCCATTACATTTCACAATGAAAGCAATATAATTGAATAAAAAATATTCACTGTTTTACATTATACATTAATTGTAACTTTAAAAAAAATTAAGCATTTTTATTTTCAAAGTGTGACCTTCAACGCAAAATCTCACCTGTGTTTGATAAAAAAAATTACATAAATAATTGTATCATGATTCTACATAAGCGTAAAATTATTATATAGTGATGGATACTGTGCGCCACTAGGCTTTGCTTATCTATAGTGACTTAATTTACTTATAATCTAATTAATAATAATATTTAATGATAATTTAGAATAATTCAGTTTTCTTGATGTTAATTCGTGATAAAATCTATAAAGCGTTTCATTTAAAGTGTTAATATATCATTATATTATATTGAAAACATAATTATATCTACATATATTATTCTAAAATATAATGTTTGTGTTTAAAATTAATATTTTTTTTTCTATAATATTATACTAAGAATATTATAAGGACACTGCTTATTAAAATTTTAAGAATTTAGCTAGGATTGTAAGAGAGATAAATTTAATACTTTATAATTGAAAATTCAAGTTCATATATTTTATAAGATAAATGACTTATGAAATTAAGCGGAGAGTTTAATTATTTGAATTCATTAAATACAATTGTTATTGTTTCTAAATATTTGATTATAAAGTAATCTAAACCGATTAAGTGTTATAAGGTTATTTTAATAAGTTATCTTTGCCCAATGTTCAAATTCAAAGTTTAAACAGATTAGAAACAGCTAAGCGTAGCTTTAAAAAATTTCCGAGTTAAAATCGATTTCTGAATTCCGAAAGTCGGCTTACCGACTTAATTGACTTTGGGCTTAGTTCCCAACTTAACGATAGATATTAGGCATACAGTTATTCTAGAATATTCTGCTAATAACAGATTTTTATCTTTCTATAGAAAACAATATAATTATATTTTTATCTATTATTTGTCGTTGATTAAAAACTTTTGCATAAAGTTTTTCATAACAATAGTGGCTCAATCTAAGAGCACTCGTCATTTAATTTATCAGATTTCATTGTTCAACTGAAGCACAACTCATACAATTTATTTCGTTGATAGATATACAGAATGTTGCAATTAAAAAAAAAAAACTATTCTTTTTATAATCAAAAGGTAAATTTTTTTCAGGTACCCTTAACCAGCAAATCCTTTATTTTCATTTACTAAATCTCAAAAGCCCTTGAAACCGAAATAAGTTATACTTATTTATTTTTTTTCATTTATAAATGTACGGTATTTTTAAAAGAAAAACTATTTGTTAAAAATTAAGCAATGAATCAAAAACTTTAAAACCTCGTGTCGGTCCTTGCGATCATAATATGGTGGTTAAAGATTAGATATAACACTGTATACTATATAAAGTTATTACATAATATAATGTAATCAAATACAAATTAAGTTTATATAATCTTGAACTACTCGTACATACCTAAGTTAATCTGTGGAGTTTCTACGCTCAATATCTAAATCTACTAATACTGAACTTTATATAAAATTATGTTTACCTAATGATAAGCAAATATTTTTTAATATTAATAAAGAAAAAATATATAATTAGAATATTCGTCGTTAAATATTGTACTTCTTGATACTTTATATTAAATTCAAGAGATATAACGTGCATAGTTTATTGAATTGAATTAATATATTCATTAAAATATTGAATAAATGCGCTAGTGAAATAAATTGTTTAACTGTAGGTCACGACACGACTTTGATGTATTCTAGTATACATTACTAACACGGTCAGCGTCCAAACGCGACCGCGAGTGCTGCGATAATGAGTGCGATGATAGGACTCCGTGTGAACGCGCCATTGCACTCGTCCGTGTCACAGCAAAACGTACGCGCGCCCCACCATTCTGTGAAAAAAATATATGTTTTAACACACAATTTTATTTAACGAACACGTTAAATAGAAAAATAAAGTTTGTCGTTAAATGAACGATTAAGTTGTTAAGTTTTTAATGAATTTACAATGTTACATAAGTCAGTTTTGTGGTTTTGTTGGATTTGTTTAAGGGTTTTTTAATGTTTGAAGGAATTATCATCTTAGTTCCCGAGGTTGGTGGCGCATTGGCGATATAAGGAATGGTTAAAATTTTTACATCGCCAATGCCTATTAGCGCTGGTGAACAACCAAACACAAAAAAATGAGGCACTAGAGTGTTATATTGAAATGAACAAGAATATGCAATTAAATTCATATTAGCTCGCGAAACACTTTAAAACGTTGAAATCCATCATTGAAACGCGATATTGGAATCGATACGTAATTGTTCGTTTTGAGTCGAGTTCAGTTCAATGACTACTCATTAACTACTAACAATCCGGATCGACTTTGCGCGGATTCATTGAACATTTTGAATATGGAATTATTTTGCAACTTGTGGCAAAATAATTCCACAGATTACGTTCAAACCCCAAGTCGGGCTGAGAATTATCGGTTTTTATTGAAGAAAATTTCTTAGTAGCAGCCCGGAGTTTGGAGGTTAGAAGTGTACATGTGCCTCGGGAATCACGATAATCTGTTGGTTCTACGCTTGAACACTTTCTGATCGCGCCGGATTTGAAGTACAATCAGATTATCATAGTAGGGAATATCGAATGTATCTGTATTTGCGTACATACTTGTGTACTATAAGTAATTTAAAATCTCTCATTGGCTCATTATTGGAAAGAATCGTAAATAAATATAAATGCGAAAGTGTTTGTTTGGTGCACTTTCCCGTCTTAACTGAACACCTGCCCCCCTAAAACGCGCGGACTAAGCAGCGAACAGAACTGAATGTCTAATAAAACTTAAAATAATTGTATAACAAAAACGTATTACGTTCAAATCGTTTGAGGTAAATAAAACCGACGGTAAAACCTTCTATCAACATAAAACTGCGGTTAAACCCGGGTCACCGACTTTATGAATTAATAATAAATAACGTCTTCCAGACCGATTTCGGCCACGGCGGCCAATCTCAAGTGAGATTAGCCAACTGCACAGGAGATACCTATTATAGTGCAAAAAAGTGTGCGCAAACACTGGTTCACTCTTTCTTCCCTAGCTCTGATAATCCGATGGAACGGCAATCCGACACGACCGGAAAGAGTTCAGGCGCAGGACCAACGGCTTAACGTGCTTTCCGAGGCAAGGGAGTGTATACACTTCCACCTTCCAAACTCTGGGCTGCTACTGAGAATTTTCTGACAGAAAATCCCAATTACTTTTTACTGGCCCGGCCTGGGAATTGAACCTAGGACCACCGGGTCTGCGGCCTTATATCTAGCCACAAGACCAACGAGGCGGTTATGAATTAAATAGTTACATACGAGCCCGTGGCTTTGTTGGTTCAGACTAGTTATTAATGAATACGTGTTATTTCATAATCCTAACTAATATTTTAAATGCGAATGGGAGTTTATTTGTTTGTTTGTTATATATAATTACGAAATATTTACATAATGTACACATATAAATTATACACTGTACAATATCGAATCACGTGGAATGGCGGCAAGAATGCTAGCAGCATTTGACACTACCCCGTCCTCAATTCACATAATGTATGTAAATATCATCATCATTATCAACTATTTTTCGTCTACTGTTGGACATACTGGCACGCTATTGAGCTCGATATTCAGCTCTCAGTGTCCATCCGCTGCCAGTCAATTTGCGTATATCGTCACTCTATCTAGCGGGAGGGCCCTACGCTACGTTTGCCAAGGCGTGGTTTCCACTACAGAACACGTCTACTCCAACGATTGGTTTTTTAAAATATTTATATCTGACATCAATATTATAATAATTTAATAAGACACCACATGGATATAACTGCTGTCAGAGATGTTGACTATTTTCATAATTATGTGTCACCAACCATTATATCTAAGACGCTAAAATAAAATCGCAGAAAACTCCTTCATTTCTTATTCTTTAACACGATAAAACGAAAACACTATTCCTTTGAGTCCAATTCGTATTCCAGATTTTCAACAAACAACGTTTACAGATTTTGTTATTTTACGGTGTATGAATTAATAATTCAGAAGTATGTGGTAATAAAACTGCTGGCTGCCAGCAAGTTGTGGCTACGTGCTATTATTTTAATATTAAGGCTGACCTTACACGCGATAAATTTGTCTGGAGTTGAGTAGAACTGTATACAAACCCGGTATGATTAATTATACATTAAAATTGATCTTTTTGTTGTTTAAAGTTTCAAAGATTTTCAATATTAGATATATAATAGAAACTGCCGTTGAAAATCTAAGCACAAACATTAAATCGATTTATTTTTTAGGTCTGTAGACTACCAAACAAGCTACCTGATGGGTGAATTGTAATTTTCGTCAGTAGAAACCAATATAAACCACATTTTTTCACTCGCCCTTCAAACAAATTCGCGAATCGCAAATTAAATAACAATCGTACCCGTGAACAGGTTTTGTGCAGGTCACCACATATATATGTAAGCCACCGAGTGACACCAACCTCATCACCACTCCACCAATTGTCCGGTTCGAATGATGAGTGAGCCTTGAGATAGTGTAAATTTTTCACTGATGTCAGGACTTTGTGCAAGCTTGTCTGAGTAGGTACCACCCACTCATTAGATATTCTACCGCAAAACAGCAGTACTTTGTATTGTTGTGTTCCGGTTTGAAGGGTGAGTGAGCTAGTGTAATTACAGGCACAAGGGACATAATATCTTAGTTCCCAAGGTTGGTGACGCATTGACGATGTAAGCGATGGTTAACATTCCTTACAATGCCAATATGTATGGGCGTTGGTGACCACTTACCATCAGGTGGCCCATATACTCGTCCGCTTACCTATACAATAAAAAAATAATTTCTTTGCGTCTGTAAAGGTACCTGGTCCGAAAAAAAAGGTTTTCTTAATCTTCAATGTAAACATTTTATGTGTACCTTTATTTTATCCGCAAAACAGCGGGATGGATCGCTAGGCTTTACTAATATTAAACTGCCTCGTTGGTCTAGTGGCTAGATATAAGGTTGCAGACCCGGTGGTCCTGGGTTCAATTCCCAGGTCGGGCCAATAAATAGTTATTGGGTTTTTCTGTCAGAAAATTCTCAGTAGCAGCCCGGAGTCTGGAAGTTGGAAGTGTGTACACTCCCGTGCCTCGGAAAGCACGTTAAGCCGTTGGTCCTGCGCCTGAACTCTTTCCGGTCGTGTCGGATTGCCGTCCCATCGGATTATGAGAGCTAAGGAAAAGAGAGTGCACCTGTGTTTGCGCACACACTTGTGCACTATAATATGTCCTGCGCAGTTGGCTAATCTCTCTTGAGATTGGCCACCGTGGCCGAAATCGGTCTGGAGGACCTTATTATTATTAATATTAAAAATACGGAAGTGAGTTTGTTTGTTACGCTTTCACGTCTTAACTACTCAACTAGAGAAAAGGATGTATGCAGACTTACGTCATCAACACCCCCAAAGCACGGGCGAAGCCGTAGTAAGCTAGTAGTTTATATAATCAATAGTACAAAATTTAAGGCATTAAGACAATGCATTTGGTTCATAGATCAAGCTTAATCTATGAACCTGCTAATTATATTTACTATATAGTAACGGTTTTGCGTGCTAAAATACATTGTGTTGTCAGTAGTAACGTAATCAAGCTCCCGTATAGTGCATGGCGCTTAATCTCCATAAATCTACACAAAATGGAGGATAATAAAACATAGCGGAATTCCCATTAAACAGGGTGTCCGAAGTCCGAACGTAAAACGCTTTGTTTGTAAGCGGACTTCATAACGTGGGTTATATATTAAATAGCTTCGCAGTAAATTGGGTTGATACAGAAATTAAATATGCATTGTTTACTATCTGCATTGATGAAAAAATATATTTAAAGAGAGACAATCGTTAATTATGTTTTTTTCTTAGTTTATAGAGCAAGTAAGCTATTGTGATAATATTGGACAACAATACACGAAATGGTACTCATGTGAGTAACATAACAATTACAGAACTATGTAAGTTAACTTGTATATTTATAAATTCGAGGGCTCTTGAAAAGTATATTTACCGATATAAGTTAAAAACTGATTTTCAACAACCAAAACGCTGATTACGTAACTATAACTTGTTCCAACTTTTCAAAAGTGCTTGTAAAATTATTATTTCATTTTATTGTAATGTTTTTTTGTTCGTTATATATTAATGTATTAAGTAATGGTTATAAAATATTATCAACATATTTTGAAATGAATATGAATTTATTACCAATTCCTTTTGAATTTGTCCCGCGATGCCTGCGATGACCAGTGGATTGTGGATCCAAACTTGAACACTAACCTTCGTGTGCTGTATTCGTATTTATCTTAAAATAAACTAAAAATGGATACGATGCTATTGCCCAGCAGTGGAAAATTTTGTTGGCTGTTGCTTTACTTTTACTTTATGATGATGATATCCTCCACTTTGTGGTTTGATTTCGGCCACGACGGCCAATCTCCAGAGAGACCAACTGCGCAGGATATATTATAATGCACAAGTGCTTACGCAAGTGTATGGCACTCTCTATTCCCGTAACTCACAAAACCCGATAGACGGCAATCCCACACGATCGTGCGAGTTCATGTGAGTTTTTATTTATAGCCATGATACACTTAAAGTTGTTATAGAAAATGTGAAAGTTTTCGTTTTCGTATCATAGTTTCTTGGTCTCATTGGTCGAACGGCTATTTCAGAAAAGTCAAAAAATCACCTGAGACAAAGTATTAATAATAAATATAATAATATCCTGTGACATTATTCACACACGGCCATCTGGTCCCAAACTAAGCAGAGCTGGTACTATAGATACCACATAACCGATATACTTACATATACTATTTTTCTTTTGTAAATACATACTTATATAGATAATTACACCCAAACTCAGGACAAACAAACATGTTCATGCACACAAATGTCTGTCCTGGGTGGGGATCGAACCCTCGACCTGCGGCGTGAAAGGCAAGTATCTTATCAACCACGCCAACCGGCTCATATTTAATTGCTTAATAAAACTATACTGACACTTTTAATTTGGCCAATTAATAAATGCAAAGGTTATGTAAATGCCTTTTAATTACGGCACATAAATATCTTGAAAATTGTGTTTATTAATTTTCATGCCTGATTGATATATTTTAATTGTATTTAATTAACATAACTTTGTAATTTAATTAATGGAAAGATATAACCTATTTAATGAAAAAAAAGCCAAGATGGCCCAGTGGTAAGAACGCGTGAATCTTAACCGATGATCGTGGGTTCAAACCCGGGCAAGCACCACTTATAATTTATCTCGTGCGTGACGGTGAAGGAAAATATCCCGAGGAAACCTTGCATGTGTCAAATTTCACTGAAATTCTGTCACGTGTGTATTCCACGAACCCGCATTGGAGCAGCGTGGTGAAATAAGCTTCAAACCTTCGCCTCAAAAAAGGTGAGGGGGCCTTAGCCCAATAGTGGGACATTCGTAGGCTGTTACTACAACTATTATTTATTCTCTGTATTTTTCTCGATAAAATATACATCCTGAACCGTTGATGACTATATATAATCTTGTAAACTGACTAAGTTAACATTGATTTTGATTGAATTGTGAGTCTCTATATAACTTGGATTAATTATACGCATTTACGCCAGAAAAGATAAAATCAGAGGGAATTGCTTATTATATAAATGGTCGGAGAACTTATTAGTAACATAAATGATAACACAGCAAAATAATATTCAATTATCTGATAACGCCGAACAATGAAACAGAAACGTACATCTGATTGGAACAAATAAGTATAAGAATTTACTTTTCCTTAGATATATTTATGTTATAAGTAATAAGAGCATTTGTTGGTTCTTTATGCCGAGATGGCTGAGATGGCCCAGTGGTAAGAACGCGTGAATCTTAACCGATGATCGTGGGTTCAAACCCGGGCAAGCACCACTGAATTTCATGTGCTTAATTTGTGATTATAATTTATCTCGTGCTTAACGGTGAAGGAAAACATCGTAAGGAAGCCTGCATGTGTCAAATTTCACTTCTGTCACATGTGTATTTCACCAACCCGCATTGGAGCAGCGTGGTGGAATAAGCTCCAGACCTTCTCCACAAAAAGGGTAGAAGAGGCCTTAGCCTAGCAGTGGGACATTCACAGGCTGTTACTGTACTGTACTGTTGGTTCTTTATACGAGTATTACTTTTCGCTCACGGCTTCGTCCGCTTGTTAGTGTTAGGTACGATAAAAGTAGCCTTTGTCCTTCTTTGGGGTTCAGACTACACGCATTACTACTACACAAATATTTAATTTATATCTAGTACATTGAAAGTTATTTCAGTGGTTTAGACGTAAAAGCGTAACTGATTTACTGAGTTACTTACACGTTTATAATATTCGTAAAAATTGTGATATAAACCGTTATTTTTTGTTACTATTTTAGAAATATATAAAACTTAATAAGCATATAAAGCCGAGATGGTCCGATGGTAAGAACGCGTCAATGTTTACTGATAATCGTGGGTTCGAACCCGGGCAAGCACCACTGAATTTTCATGTGCTTAATTTGTGATTATAATTCATCTCGTGCTTGACATGTACCATGTATGTGTATGTGAAACCTATATGTGTCAAATTTCATTGAAATTCTGTCACATGTGTATTCCACCGCATCCGCACCGTGTCGCATTGGAGCAGCGTGGTGGAATAAGCTCGAAACCTCCACAAAAAGAGGAGAAGAGGCATTAGCCCAGCAGTGGGACATTCGCAGGCTGTTACTGTAAGCATAAAAAGCATATTCAATAAAGATATGCTCATCAGTTTTATTCAAAACAGCAAACGTTGTCCCAACTGTAAATTATATAATACCAATTGAAATGTCGATATATTTAACGAAATAGAAGTTCGTGAGTTGCAGTGCATTCTAGCGCCGAGATACACCTAAGTGATTTGTATAAAAACTTTCATGAAGAGTAATCTCGTCAAATAGATCTACCAACATAAATTTTCATGGATGATATTATAATTCAAGGAGTGTAAGTATTATTATCAATTTGAACGTCTGAACTGAATATTGTAGATGACACATGTGACGAGGCAATAAATTCGTCGGAGTGACCCGAGAGTAAGCTTATATGACGTCACCAGACAACTAATATGACGAACGCCGAATTCCATAATCCAGACCTTATGACTAACTAATTTAATTCAATAACTAATTATGATAATCGTTATAAGTTTTAAATTGGGATACACACTAACACATACAGGTTCACACAGCCGCGAATTTTATTTTCGGTCATAAGTTCCTTATGTGGTACCATCGTTATAAAGTAAACGCTGGCTTATATATTGTAGTATTTCATTAGAAACAATATTTTTCCACAATAAAAAAAAATTGGTAAAATAGGTCTTGAATGTTTTTTTTTTATGAATAGTGAGTGCAGTATAAAACACGGTGGACAGTTTGGTATCTTGTGATTTACGGTAAAGGTTCATCGAGAAGATCGCACGTCGGATGCCATTTTGTGCACTAAGCTGCATTGGAGCAGCCTGGATGAATACTTATTCAATCCAATCTTTCTTCTTAAAAGGGAGGTATTTGCCCGACAATGGAACATTTATGGGCTAATACTTAACATCGAGGTGTAGGTCGGTTCGGCTTAAAATATAAAGTAATCATCCTATTATTATTGGTTATTCTTTGCTGTATTTATTAAAGTATTTTAGCAAGTCTTACATAGGCTGGTTCATTAATAAGAAATCACAAAAGAAATATAAATTTCACTTCGTAAAGTATAATAAATGTTACAAACTACAAATTTCACGGCACGACTCCAGAACTGATCCCGAATAGATGAGATATATGCTATCTGTATGTTCGTCACGTGTAGCGCGGAAACTCGAATGGCTTGTATAAAATTTGGTGGTAAAATTTTTGTTACATTCGCCATTGTGAGGATAAAGCTGATATCTATTGGATGAAATTTGTATTTACTGAATGGAATGAGAGATTGATAAGTTTGATATTGTGTTGTTTTTTCATTCAATAGTTACTGGTGATGTATGCTCTGATAGAAAGTGAACCAACCATAAACACTGACGCTGTAAGAATTATTGTATTGCTGTTCAGTGGTATAATAAGTAATATGTGGATGGTACCTACATGGACCGCCACAATACCACCAATTACTTCGTATAATTTTGATTTGTTAGCTAGTGTTACTGAACACACAGCAAATCGACAGTTGTGAGACATTTACAGATATTTTTTTTTAATTTTCATTTCTTTCAAATATATATAAATCCATGATAGATACTTTTGTTACGAAAGACAACGTGTTATGAAATAAAATGTAACATTGATTTTTAATGAAAATATTATTTAACATAGAAATTTGGCACGATCCAAATGGGATTTAGGATATGGTATTTGGCCAAAACGTGAGCCCAGAGTCCAATTCAGTGGTAGAGTTAATTATTCAACTTGCAGTTCGTAGCACCAATTGTACTAATTACACTGTACTAAATTACATCCATATAATTAAATAACATGTTGATATTTAGATAGTGGAACTATAGGCAAGGGACATTTTAGTTCCCAAGATTGTTGGCGCATTGACGATACTAATGTATGGGCAGTGTTGTCAATTAACTATTAGCTGACCCAATTGCTGGCTTATAATCGTCATTTTACGACATATACTCAGTGGTAGGGTTTTTGCAAGCTCGTCTGGGTAGGTCCACGCACTCAGATATTCTAGCGCGAAACAGCAGTACTCGATATTGTTGTGTTCTGGTTTGAGGGGTGAGTGAGCCAGTTTAATTGCAGGCACAAGGGACATAACATCTTAGTTCCCAAGGTTGGTGGCACATTGGCGATGTAAGCGATGGTTAACATTTCTTACAATGTCATCGTCTATGAGCGTTGGTGACCACTTACCATCAGGTAGCTCATATGCTCGTCTGCCTATACATATACAATAAAAAAAATATATAAATAAAATCAAAAATCCATCACTGAAAAATCCACTCCAATCTTATTTATAAGAGAACTAACAGAATTTCGTAGACACTGTAAACCTGTAAGAAGATCAACCAATATTAACTTCGAACTTTTTTATAAGAGAACAAATAAAACCAGAACAATCACTTGCCTTTGTTTATACCAATCACTATAGCGGTAGACGGTTTAGAAGTGCGCGGTGTAAAAGACGCAATCTCAATACTGACCCCATGGGCTAACCTCGTTCCCACTCCTTACACAAGTTCCAGTAAACAGTAACAGCCTATGAATGTCCCATAGCTGGGCTAAGGCCTCTCCTCCTCTTTTTAAGGAGAAGGTTTGAAGCTTTTTCCACCACGCTGCTAAAATGCTGGTTGGTGAAATACAAATGTGACAGTATTTCTGTGAAATTTGATCGGATTGACCGTCAAGCACATGAAATTCAGTGATGCCTACCCGGGTTTGAACCCACGATCATCGGTTAAGATTCACGCGTTCTTACCACTGGGCCATCTCGGCCGGCCTAACACAAGCTTAAAACTTAATTAGAGAGGTAATATTACTGCAGCAAATGTAACAGTGAATTACGGCATAATGATTAAAGAAATACCTTATCCATGAATAAATACGTAATATACTTGCCAAGTTTTATAATAATTGGTCCAACGGTATGAAAGTCTATAAATGTCACACGTATATAACAAAAACCATTTTTAATATAAGATTTGAAATAAAACAATGAAGAAATAGTGAAATATATTCAGGTGTGATAGTAATATAGTAAAATTTATTCCAATATAAGGGATCTGCATTTCTAAGAAGATTCTGTGAAGCCTTGACTACGACGCTGGATGGCGCAATGAATAGGATTTAACAGAATTGTTTTGCAGAAATCTTCACGAGTAATTGAATGAAACTATTTCAAGTATATATAAGTGGTAAGAATCTAAAACGGTCGGATCTGGTTCGTGTAGTAAAATTAAAACAGATTATTAGCTTACATTACTAATGTTCTAAATTCAACTGTTATTAATTTAAGAATTCATTTTAAGGAAATTTTTCAGCAATTATTTTTATTAATAACAGTAACGCTCGTCAATAAATAAAAACAAAACGTTGGTTGACTAACAGATAAGAAAAAAGTACTAAAATATTATAACTTTTCTAAGCGGAACTACATATGTATGTATGTATATATATACGTTTGTATGTTTAGATGAAAATTTATAAAGTACGCTATTGTAAGCAAGATTTCTGCAACAAGACAATAGACGACAGTTCTACTTTCAAGCTATTTTCACTCTTAGATTAAAAACTACTATATTGTGAACGGAAAAAAACAATGTATATTTGATTTTTTTACATGTATGCTCACGATCCGAGATGCTGGAGTTACTTGGTGATATGGCTTTGTGCAAACCCGTCTGGTTAGGCACTACCCACTCATCAGTATTATACCGCTGAACAGCAATATGTATTGTTGTGTTCTGGTTTGAAGGCTGAGTTAGACAGTGTAATTACAGGCACGGTCGTATACACAAGTCTTGCAACTTCAGTAGTGGGGGTACGTTGACATAATGACATTTTTCAGTTCAATTTACGGCCGCCAGCGGCCAGAAATGGCCGGCATGACGATAGGTTCGTGCTGGATACAGATACTCAAAATAATTATTGTACATGGAAGATAAAATTATACCATTTGTCCACAATTGTATCTCGTTTGACGTTTATGTGGCCGATGCTTTCGCTTTACACACTTTTCCAGCGAAGGGTAATACGGTTGACCATATTTTTTTTCTTCTGCCTTTCACTCAATAACACTGTAATTCAAAATATTGTTTTCAAAATGTCGTATTCAAACATGTGTTTATTATATAATGAGCACATTAGATGTAATATACATATATAATAAGCACAACATGAGTTGTTTTATTGTGCGCTAAAGTAAAATTATTTCGATAGGCGATAGCAGCGACGTACAGCGGGCGAAAATGCGAAATAGAAGTTGTAACATACTCGCACCTATTTCTCACCACTGAAATTGGACTCAGTTGCAAGACCTGTGTATATGACAGTGGTTACAGGCACATGTGACATAACATCTTAGTGCCCGAGGTTGGTGGCGCATTGACGATGTAAAGGATAGTGATGATTTCTTAGAGTGTTACCCGTTGGTTTTTTAGAAAGTATTTCAGCGCATTAGGCGCCATTGAGTAAATATGTTGCTTCATTGGGATGTCGTAAATACGTTTTGACAGCGAAATAAAAAGATAAAAAGACCTTAACCCAGCTGTAGGACAGTCACAGAGAATTACTTTCATTTATATGTCCCTTTTCTAATGTCATTTGCCTTTTCATTACGTTGAATGTACATATGTAGTACTTTTTCGTGGTCGCATCGTAAGTTCTCATACAATTTTGCCTTAAAAACAGGGCTATAGTTGTTAAATACTGTAGCATAAGGCTTTTTCACTGTACTAAGTAATTAAACCCTTACTTACTTACTTATTTAGCTGTCTTAAGTTTATATCGTAGTCTATTACATCATTTATGTTTTACATTAAGTACTTTTGTTACTGTATTGTTGAAGCGGAATAATTTAATATAATATAACTTTCCTCGGAGTAAAAAGATGAAACAACTTCATACTTTGTTTTATTACTCAAATTTTATCTCAAACGGGTCTGGGTGTAAATTTTCCACATTAAGCCAACATTCGTTTCTATTACAGCCTTATAAATTGTCACGATTGTTCAAACGAATTGAAATTATAACATTCTACGGTTTTATACGTGTTTGTAATTTTTTTTTTATTGTTTAGGTAAGCGGACGAGCATATGGGCCACCTGATAGTAATTGGTCACCAATGCCCATAGACATTAAAATTGTAAGAAATGTTAACCATCGCTTACATCGCTAATGCGCCACCAACCTTGGGAACTAATATGTTATGTCCCTTGTGCCTGTAATTACACTGGCTCACTCACCCTTCAAACCGGAACACAACAATACAAAGTACTGCTGTTTTGCGGTAGAATATCTGATGAGTGGGTGGTACCTACCCAGACGAGCTTGCACAAAGCTCTACCACCGAGTAAGTAAATTGTTTTTGTTCGTTGCAAATTGTTTTTGTGCAAGCAAATGTTTGATCCAATTACCTGAAAATCGTATTAATCATTTGTTACGATTATTCGTATATACAGCTATCATTCGCTCACTCACACTACCCTCACACTGTAATATCAAATATATTCAATGAGATGACAGTGGACAGTCAGCCATTCGAGAGCCATCCTTTGGTGAGAAAGGACGTGTGCTAATTGGAGCTTAGAAATTATAATAAATATAATTAGTGAATTACAATTTATAGTGTTATTTCTAAATTCCTTCTGAGCGTATCACGTTGAATGTTGAAGTTATTACTTCAAACCTATAATGATCTAAAACAATCAAATATTTGATATTAAACCACTTCTTGTTTGTTTTCCTCCCAAATATAGTTCATTGAAAAATTAAAATTTAGAATCATGATTTTTGATATTGTAGAGTAACAATATGCCGAGTATCAACCCTTTGCAACATGACATTGTTGTATGATCACGAGTATTTTCTTTTATAGGCTTTATTTTTTGATGGAATTATTTTAATTTTTGAATCATATTATATTCTGATGCTTCATTTCTTATTATAATTATAAGCACTTTTAAAAAGTCATAATTACTATAGGATTCCATTTAAATGTTATGGTACCGGACTATTTCCGAATGTGGAAGCTATCGCCAAAAAATGGACAAGAAACTCAATCTTATCTCTTACATTATTTGACTGCCTTGTTAGTCTACTGGATAGATATAAAGCTGTCAGATATATTAAAAAAAACCTTATCGAAATAAATTATAATTGAATTTATAACTGTCTAAATTTATTACTGATACTGTTAAAAAAATGTACTACCATTTACAATTTCTCCAACCCTGTGTCGAGACTACAAAACCACAAACAAATGTAATTTAGCCTTTCAAATATTTACAGTGAGTGGGGACCGACCGAATACTTTTAGCAAAGCCCAATTGTAGCGACCATTAGGAAGGGTAAGGAAGGCGTTATAATAAATTGGGTTTTTGATGGTATGTGGTCAGCTCACGCGTTGGCAGATGAAAGGTTTTTTATTCAATTTATAGACGAAGGATTTAGAAAATTAAGGCAAGATAGCTCAGTGGCGAGAACCTGACTTGGTGACCATGGGACCACCTTTATTTTTTTCTCTTCGCTGGAAAAACGCCTTGACGCGTTTCCCCCACATGATGTGAGGCTCACCGGCATTGAAGGAGCCGGAATACCCACTAAAAAACCAGGGGTATCAAAGGGGGCCACGGGATCGCTTGCGCATGCTACCGTGATGCCCCGACGGTCGGCCCGCCTATGCGGGCCTCCATTTCTAAGGGAGTTCCCGGATACAGGGAGCCCCCTTAGCCCCGGCGGCTATTAAGGCGGGGGGAGAAGGTGCGCATAGCGCCTACGCCTCCTCTCCGGTCTTCTTTGACGGATCGAATCAGCGGAGGCATTTTCCTCGCGCTGCCGCTCCGCGGCCTCCTTTAAAAGGTGATTATATATTAAGAAATTGTATATAATTAGATAAATTCGATTATTGAAAAGTAAATAAAAATAGTCTTTATTTATCTAAATAAGGTGTTTAGTCGATTTTTGTGCAGATATTTTAAATTAATTATTCGATAGGTTTGGTTAGGAAATAGTATTTAAGTGTAAAATTATTTTTTGCTTTTTAGTTCCTGTGTTCCTGTGTTGTTTGTAGTCGATTTTTTTTAACTTAACTGCTTTGCCGAATTATATTTTCTTAGAAAATGAAATAACTTACACAGGTATAACAAAATCTTATCAGCGATTCTTTTGATACTGTTTAATTTGTCCCTACGACCAGCCAAACTGTACATTTGTTTGTACGTCCGTATTTTTTTTTATTGTATAGGTAGGCGGACGTGCATATTATGGACCACCTGATGGTAAGTGGTCACCAACGCCCATAGACAATGGCATTGTAACAAATGTTAACCATCGTACTACTGTTTTGCGGTAGAATATCTGATGAGTGGGTGGTACCTACCCAGACGAGCTTGCACAAAACTCTACCAACGAGTATGTATGGCTTTAATATAAATATACAAATATAAGTAGTACTTGCAATTTTGAGAAAAATGGTTTTAAACGTCAGGTAAAATGCAACTATTTACTGCTAAGTAACGTACGGTTTACGGTAAGTAACATCAGCTGTCCTAATAAATATTAAAAACAAACAGCAACAACGGACAAAATGGAAAACAAATCTTGCTAAGCTAAACATAGGCGGCTTAGTTCTATTACAAGAAGACGATGTTCCTCCACTGTCTTGGCGTCTCGGAAGATTATCTCGTTTATATTCTGGACCTGACGGAGTAAATTGAGTAGCGGACATTAACACAACACGAGGTTGTATCAGACGGCCAGTTGTGCGAATCTGCCAACTTCCGAAGGCTGAAGATTACCGGCATTGAAAGTCAGCCTTTTAACGAGGGGGAAGATGTTCGCGCCTACAAGGTCTTGGCTGCTGGTGACGGCGCCAGACACACACTGCACTGGACATTTCGTTTCGCCAGGCGCTTCTACTTATCACAACTATTTATTTAGAAGAATATTTCGATGTACCGACGAAGGGGGACGCAAAAATATCACTTTTTTTAAGACGCTTTTTTATTCATTGTCAATTAATTGCATCAAACATTAAGGAGGCAGCTCAGTAAATCTATATATTCAAGAGATTTGACTTTTGTTTAATCTCCGTGATCTTCTCTACGAAACAGTTAGTATATTTTTGTTTATTTGCTATGCTGCCTCTCGATTATTCAATCAACATCTTATAATTTTTCATACACGTTGTCAGGGGTCCATAAAAGGACAAAATGTACCTATCACTAGTAATACCCCTCACACGTGGAGACGCCGCGGGCGGAAAGTAATGAATTATAAATCAGACCATTTCAAGGGTCAACAAAAACATCATACATTATTTCGTAAGCAAATCTACATGGGATTGCACCCCCATTAAATATTTACAAGCCATGCCAAATATTTGTTCCGTATATTCAGAGTAGATAAGGGTTGGTGGTAGCAGAGGCAGTCCCAGTGGGTCGCGTGAGCCTTATGGTAGCGAATATTTAGCAAGAGTATTTTCAGTTCACAATTACATTTGAAGTTATTGGAACTTAAAATCTTCGTCTCTTATTCCAAATTATATTTTTGTTCCGATTGCAGTTACACACTTAGACCTGGAGTAATAGTGCAAAAAATTTCATCCAAAATATTACACCCCGTTTTATTGTCTCTACTGGTGACTGGAGGGCTGGTTCAATTTTCGCCCAGAAAATCAGAATTGGATTCAAAGGGAAAATGCTGCTAGCATTCTTGCTAACATTCCACGCGGTCACGTTTTGTACAGTAACTATTTTTAATATTAAATGAAAAAAGCTTAAAATATTATTATTATTATTATTTATTTATTTTGAACAATTAATACATATCACAAACAACTTATACGATAGTATAAGTCGTAGTTACTAACGCCCTTCAAATCGACAGCACATTTTCATTTTATCATGTGTTCAACACAAATTAGAAAAACAATTCAATTAAATAATTTTTTTTTCTTTCTTTTGAACTGTTTATAATTATTGTGACATAATCTTTTATAAAAATAAAAAATAAAAATCGGAATTAAATAATAGATACCTAAATATAATTAATGAATTATATAATAAGGAAGGGATGGGGTAGGAAGGAAATACAAGGTCAATGTTATATTAAACGCTTTAGTAATAGCTCAGTCTCATCATATCCCAATTTGAGAAGCCAGTTGGTAACTTGAATTTTACATTGGTAAATTGTAAGTGAGTAAATGTTGATCTTCTTATTTACTCTGTTATATAGAATCGAACTCAAGTAATTATATTGTTGACTTGTTATAGCTGATGTCCATGGAATGGTCCGGCAAACCCTATCACTTTTGCGTTTATTATGCGCAAACTTATAATTAAAAGGAATATTTTTATGTTTCCGAAGAATTGTATGAAGTATATACAATTGACGCACTGTGAGAACTTTACAGGATTTATATAATTCCGCTGTTGGGAAACGAATTGGCTTATTGATCATAATTTTTAATAAAAGTCTTTGCGTTCTCTCTAAACGAAGAATATTGATCTTAGAAGCACCTCCCCATGCTGTGATGCAGTATGTGATATTAGACTGCACAAGTGCAAAATATACAGTTTTTAAAGTCTGGAAACGAACAGATGCCCTAAGATATCTAAATACATACATTATTTTCCTTATACGTGAAATTATAGATTGAATGTGATTATTCCAACTGAGACCCTCATCTATCGTTACTCCTAGATACTCAATGGTCTTAGTGCGAGAGATTTTATTGCAGTTGCAAGGAACAGAATCATGGTATTCAGAACAATTATGAGCGACTATAGGAAATGTTACTGGTAAAGTATAGCTGGAGCCAAAAGTAATATACTGCGTTTTATCTAAGTTGAGAGTCAAAGAGTTACAGGACAGCCAATTCATTACGATAGCAAGGGCAGATTCTGTCTTATTTCGAGCGTCTGACCAATTTTCACCGTGGACAATTAGTGAGGTGTCATCGGCATATGTTATAATCTTGCAGTTAGGTAATTCAAGCCTGCACAGATCAATAATGTAGACCAAGAATAAAGTAGGCCCAAGTACGCTGCCTTGTGGAACACCATAGAAAAGATCTTCCCTATCACTGACCTGATTTTTTAGAGAGACATATTGGGTCCGTTCATTGAGATAACTTGCAAAAATACTTAAGGCAAATCCCCTGACGCCAATACTATCCAATTTCTGTAGTAGTAATGGTATAGAAACTGTGTCGAAGGCTTTCGATAAGTCCAGAAAAATGCCAATGGTGTTCTTATTATTGCCAATGTTTTGAACCGTGTCATTAATCATGCTCATAACAGCATCTTCTATAGACCGGCTAGTTCTGAACCCGAATTGATTGTTAGCTAATATGTCGAAATTGTTCAAATAAGAGATAAGCCTACGGTTAAGGACCTTTTCCAGTACTTTTGAAAAGGTGGTCAGGACTGAAATGGGTCTGTAGTTATTGACATTGTCCTTAGGTCCTTTCTTATATATAGGGTGGACGATGGCCTGTTTAAATACCCTAGGTTCAGAAGCTTTACAATAGATGTTGATATGCCGTCCCAACCCACCGCACAGTTATTTTTTAGGCCGAGAATAGCTGATCTGATTTCGGTTTCATCGACGTTATCTAAAACCATTGAGTTGGACATAGGAAGAGTATTGCTGAGGTATGGGCTATACCTCTGATGTGAAATTTTAGAACTGGAGGCCAATTTTTTACCAATATTAGCAAAAAATTTGTTAACTTTGTTAAGGGCACTAACTGGATCAGAGCATGCCTTTAACAACTCATCGGAGCACTTTGATTTTTTGTCGGGTATATTACCAAACAATTTGAGTAATTTCCAAGTTTTTTTATTATTCTTCCTAGCTTTCTCAAATTCATTGCATTCGTATTCGGACTTAATTTTTTTCAATAAATTGTTGCAGAAGTTTTTATAACGGTTGTATGTTGTTTTTATAATAGTGTTATCTGGATTTTTTTTACTTTTTTTATACAGTTTATCACGATTACGAATGCAACGAAGTAATCCAGGAGTGATCCAAGGTTTGATTATTCTTTTCTTACTAGGAACCTGAATTAGATGCGTGTGATTTTTAACGATAGAAGAGACTGTTTCCACAAGTTGCGTAGCTGATTCCTCCGGATCTGTTGAGTTACGAATGGCCGAAAAATCACAGCTCGTAAGGTCAGCAACGACAGCGACTTCATTGACACGAATATAACTACCAGTGGATTCAGAAGGTTTCGGTTTTAAGTCACAGTAAAAGATAACTGGAACATGATCTGTAAAAGGAGCGTCAAACATAAAAGTGGTGGTGTTTTTGTTACTTCTTAGAATAACATGATCAATACACTTCTCATTTCTAGTTACAGATACATATGCAGGCAGCATTCCATGTATACCAGATATGTTAAGGTAATCTTCCATACGAGGATCCCTAATACCTGGGTTAATATTAATGTTCATATCACCAATGATTGCTGCAGTTTTAAAGCTTGATAAACTACGTAGGACTTTATCAAGACTGTCAATAAATAAAGAAATGTTGTAGTAAGAAGGTGAGCGGTAAATTGCTACGAGAGAAATATCAGAACAGAATTTCAAAATTAAACAGTTAGCATCCGCAAAACCAGGCTCCGTTACACAACAATCTAAGCAGCTTCTGACATATGCAACGACGCCGTCATTTTGGTTAGTGTACTGCGACTTAAAAGAATTAAAACCCGGTAGCGTAGGTAAGACTGAAACCTTACTTAACCAACATTCCGATAAAATAAGCACGTCAACCTGGTAGTACATTCTATTTAGCAAAATCAAAAGTCTATCAAAATTACAGTTTAAGCTCCTTATGTTAACATGAAAAACCTTTAGACCCGATTTGCACTTTAAAAAATCGCCACACTGCTCAGGGGAAGAAATTATCAAATCTGAAGCTGTAATTGCGTCAACATTTTCGTTAATTAATATTTGGTCATTCATAAAGAAATATTATTGAATTTAACAAAGGTATACGGAAAAATTGTTCTAGGAATGAAATTCGGCCTTTTTTGTTAACTTTACCCACTAGAAGTTTTAGGATATTATCAGAATATATAGGATTTGATAAGACTGGAAATAGGGAAATATGGTAAGGATGTTTTGTGATAGATATATATGTAGGATTATAATATTGATCTGAATAACTATAAAAAATTAAAAACATAGAAATGAAGGAATGGGAACTAAGATTAAAAATTAAAAATTCAATTCGTAATATAAAAAGCTACGAAGAACAAGCTGTATGAATCTACAACAAATAGCGATACTTCTAAGACCTAGTCATTTCTTCACTTTTAATGAATCTATGTCCAATTCGTTTTTTATATGAACGAGCTGGTCTCCTTCTTTTTTACGAAGAAATATTTTACCATTGGATGTCCAGCAATAGGCGTACTCATAAGATTTGGCAAACTCACGACTTAGATAAAATAGCCTCTTCATTTTGGACGAAACTTTCCGAGACAAAAATCGGCTTTGAGGGGCCACTAATCCCAAGTTTTTCCGTTGTTAATCTATTATTATCTCGGTTCAATTTCTTATACATCCTGATAATCTTGTCTTTTATCATTACACTGGTGAAATCGACGAGCACTGTTCTGTTATTGGCATCGCGGGAATTTAGACGGAAGATATCCTTAACTTCATAAGGGTTAATAGCGACGTTGAAAAACTTGCCAACAGAAACAATCCTCGTTAGCAAATTTTCTTTGGTTTCAGATTTTTCCGAAGGTATATTTTTAATCTCGATACAAGTGGACCTGGAAAGCCCTTCATAGTTGTCAATCCTTTCCTCCAATACTTGTAAATACTGAAGATTTTTCTGTTTCTCAATTTCTAGTTTCTCTATTTGACCAATAATTGAATCATATTTTTGTGACAAAAAATCAACAGACGCCTGAATTTCGCTGTTTTGTCTCAAAATTTCATCCACCACTGAGGATATTTTCTCAATTTTTTTATTTTGGTCATGTTTAAAAGATTCTAATATGTCTTTTATTTCGCACATGAAAGACGCAAATCGTTCGCCAACATCATCAGAGCGTCATATCGTGTCTAACTATATATTTGTGATACTATATTGGACAATCGAGGAAATGATTATCATTACATACATATTATAAAACAAATAATTCCCCTTCAGCACATCTGTCTGTCTGTGAACGCGACTACTCAAAAATGGAACGGATTTTCATACGGTTTTTACCAATGGACGGAGTGATTCGCGAGGAAGGCTTAAGTGCATTATAAATAATTAACGTAGAACTTTATTCAATCCGTACGAAGCCAGGAGGGATTTTCCATAAAAGACACAAAGCTTACATGGAAATAATAAAATTACAGTAAAACTAAGTGATCGTAATCAATTACAAGCTAATTATTATTTTTTTAAATTTATTTATTTATTTACCCATTTAATGTATTTATTTCTAAAGTGGGTAGTTTTAAGTCATATGTTCTGACAGTTTTAGACTTAGTGGTAAATATTAATTCTATAATCGTAAATTGGTATAGAATATACCTTTTTCACTGCAAGTCGGCACGCAATCTCGGACTACGGTCAGTTCGCTCACGTATTTCTGAAACAAAAGAGATTTTCTTTAGAACACACTGATTTTGTATTAATTAAATATAAGATGAGTTTTCAATAACTGTTGCACTCGACTTGTTCACTTGTGTATCGGATATGGGAGTATATGAATAGCCTATTGAGGTCAATAGCTCACTATGAATAATCAATTTCCAAAAGATATGAAGATTTATTATGTCCATGTTAATTGAAACATTACTGTTGCCGCAGCAATCAAGAGTTACTGGATAATTATCCAATATATTACTTTTTTAAACTAAGCATTACTTACATTCGCGTCTTTACTAATTAAATAATTACTGCTATTGGTATTTTTCTTTGTATTTTTGCAATATTTGACTTGGTATTAGGGCTTTGTGCAAGGCCGTCTGGGTGGGTACCACCCACTTATCAGACACTACCGCCAATCACCAATCTTTAGTATTGCTTTTCAGTTTAAAGGGTGGGTGTACCTGTGTACGTGCATACGTATCATCACATCTTAGTTTTTATTGTTAGTGACGCATTGGCGATAGAAAAATGTGTTAATATATCTTAGAGCATCAATGGCTATGGGCCGTGGTGACCACTTACGCCACAGCCACCTACCTATTTTATATAAAAAAAACATAATTATACTCTTTGTTTAACTTACGGTAGACTGGAAGATTATTTCTTTTTGGCATTATGTAATACCAAATTATTTTGCATAATTTGTGCAAATAAATAGATATTCTTTTGATGTCGTTCTTGTAAATATCGATATATTTAAATACCAATACGTTTACCAATTTCTTTTACGATACCATCAATATAACTGTAAAATTATAACGAAATTTAAAACGAACACCAGCCAACCCAACGAATCAAAAGAGCGGAATATATTTAAAAAAAAATTATATATACCTGCTATATATTCACCAAAACCCGGGTAATAGTCTCTTGGGTTACGACACCAATTCCCAAAAAGGCCTACATTTATGGCGCACCCGTTATCCAGTTAGAACCCGTAACGCCACAGGCCACAAATAATACGAGAATGGAATAAATGGGGTACACACGAGATATATACAATAATATTGCGTCCGTATATTCATACAACAGATATAGGGTACGGCTGAGAATGAAATGTAGGCTATCATGATAAGGCTGATGATCTACTGAATATCTCTTGGTAGCGCTATATTAAGCTACGAAACTAACTTCGCAATGGAATTGGAATTGGTTCAATGTAAAACTCCTTTGACATTCGTCTGGAGGACATTAAAAAACTTTGAATTGTCTATTCGAAATGCTGAAAGTAACAACAAGACAAAAACAGTATGTTTACATAGGACAACATAAACTCACCACAAAACACGATCGACATTGACTACAATAATAATAACATTCTATGGATACACGCATGAAAACATATTACATATCACCTTTCACGAGTGAGATACTGGTTTGTTTTGATCACGAGGCGATGACGTAAACCAGACATACGTAGAACAATAAAACTACTTAAGAATATTACGTAATTACGTAATGGAAATGACACGAATACGAATTAAGCGGTTGCCTAGCAAAAAGTGCAATTAATTGATGCCCTACATTTTTTTTTTATAGTATAGTTAGGCGGACGATCATATGGGTCACAAGTAAAATGCGTGCTACTAAGCGTAAGTGGTCACTACCGTTCGTACACATTGACGTAGGAATAACACATTGACGAGCCGGTTGGCGTGGTTGGTAAGATACTTGCCTTTCACGCCGCAGGTCGTGGGCTCGATTCTCACCCAGGTCAGACATTTGTGTGCATGAACATGTCGTTTGTCCTGAGTCTGGGTGTAATTATCTATGAAAGTATTTATTTACAAAAGATTGTAAGTATATCAGTCGTCTGGTTTCCATAGTACAAGCTCTGCTTAGTTTGGGATCAGATGGCCTTGTGTGAATAATGTCCCAGGATATTATTATTATTATTAACTAACCCTGGTATGGCCAATGTGCCCCCAACCTTAGGAACTAAGCTGTTATATCCTGTGCCTGTGCGTAGTTACACTGACTCGTTTTATCAAGGAGTTTTTTATGTATATATTACATAACCATATATTTAGGATTCAATTATAATTTATAATCAAAACACATTACACGAATAAACGATACGTTCGCTGAACTTACAGCATAATAGGATTCTTAAATATAAAATCATTTCAATAATGAATGAAAGATTGAGAAGACATAATCTCGCGATTCCCGGCGGGGATTCAGGGGAAGTCATATATATATGTCACCGTAAAATTGTCAATTTAGTCAGATTATAATCTATATCGCGAGATTGTAAATTGGAGAAAGATTGTGAACCGTAACATACTTCTTACAATTTAACGCATTATTATTTGCTAGATTATAATCTATCGTAGAGTTACTGTTAAATCGCGAAATAGACTCTCTTTACTCCGACTCTATGTAGTCTTGTTGGTCTTACCCCTAGAGTGTTTTTTAAGAAACGCGAAGGGGGTGCTGCTCCCGCCACTGCCACTGAGTTTAGAAATTATTTATAAATAAGTTAGGTGGTGGTCCTCCTAACCGATTTCGGCCACGACGGCCAATTTCAAGAGAGATAAGCCAACTGCGCAGGAAATATTATAGTGCACAAGTGTGTGCGCAATCACTATTTATTCCCTAACTCTCATAACCCGATGGGATGGCAAAGAGTTCAGTTCAGTGTACACACTTCCGACTTCTAGACTCCGGGCTGCTACTGAGAATTTTCGACAGAAAATCTCAATAACATTTTATTGGCCCGACCTGGGAATTGAACCCAGGCCCACCGTGTCTGCGGCCTTATGTAGCCACTGGACCAACGATACAGTCACCAATACGTTAGTGTTAGTCACCGAACATAGCCTAAATTACGTAAGACAGACCAATCAGGGACAGCCTTCGTACAGTTAAATGCGTAAATATACATAATACAATAATCTCGCTTGCAATCACACGATATAAGCGAGATTATAATCTAACAGTATTTACGGTGACGTATACATTTAAATCACATGGAGAGTTTTATTTTCCTGTTTGTCGTCTCTAAATGCGGTTTTGCTTAGTCAGCTTTGAGTTAAATGTTGCTCTTATCGTGATTATAAAAATAAGAGAGAAGTAAATAATTTAAATTTTCCGTTCGTTCCATCTCATTCAGTTCATAGTGTATTACTGTTAATGTTCTTTGTTTTTATTTAATTAAAATATGTAAAATTACTAGCAAATGGGCTTTGTGAAAAGTGGTCTGCGCCCATATGACTATAACATTAATCTTTGCTTACATCACCAATGCGCTACCTACAAAACATGGGAACTGGGATATGAGTATGTAACCTACCCAGACGAGCTTACGCAAAGCCCTGTCACCATACTTATATAGAAAAATTGACTGCCTCGTGGGTGTAGTGGCTAGATATAAGGCCGCAGACTGGTGGTCCTGGGTTCAATTCCCCGGTCGGACCAATAAATAGTTATTGGGTTTTTCTGTCAGAAAATTGTCAGTAGCAGCCCTGAGTCTGGAATTTGGAAGTGTGTACATTCCC
This sequence comes from Nymphalis polychloros, assembly GCA_905220585.2. NCBI lineage: Eukaryota > Metazoa > Arthropoda > Insecta > Lepidoptera > Nymphalidae > Nymphalis > Nymphalis polychloros. The sequence continues at coordinate 742,541 of HG992264.1, read as the reverse complement.
GTGCTTCGGAAAGCAAGTTATACCGTTGGTCTTGCGCCTGAACTCTTTCCGGTCGTGTCGGATTGCCGTCCCATCGGATTATGAGAGCTAAGGAAAAGAGAGTGCACCTGTGTTTGCGCACACACTTGCACTATAATATCTCCTGCGCAGTTGGCTAATCTCTCTTGAGATTGGCCGCCGTGACCGAAATCGGTCTGGAGGAACTTAACAAAAAATAACAGATTTAGAAAAAAATAACAGTCTTTTTTACATAATAACATTTGTTTCCCAGTGCTGGGCAAAAACTTCCTCTCATATTGAGGAGGAAGTTTAAAGGCTATTCTTCCATACTCTTCGAATACGGCGAAAATATAATTTTAGCCGTATTTATTAGGTTATTGATACACACACGTTATTGATATATGGTATGTAAATATTCTATTACGAGCCAGTATCGTGTCGCGCGTCCCATTTCTAACATATTACAATATACCTAATAACTGTCTGTGACTATCTCATATTTATCTACACAATGATGTTTAACGAATAATATGTTGAATATACCAACTTAACAGTGTAAGTGATATTTCATTGATAAACGCCGATCTGAGGTAAATAAACGCTCAAGTTAACTCTGAGTTGTTTGCTCACCGCTATGTTCTTAAAGTGCCGCTGAACTGCCCCCGTAGACAAGTGGCTTTTACGTTAGTAGAATAGAATAGAAAATAATAATCAATGTATGAGATTGACATTCGCCTTCGACATATAACCTTGGTAACCTTGGTTACGTGTCGAACGCGAATGTGTATTTCATACATTGATCATTACTTTCGATTCTATTCTACTAACGTAAAAGTCACTTGTCTAGGCCACCTGGTCTGTGAAGGATAAATTACACACATATATATTGATGAACTAATATACTGATGAACGCACTATAAGCACTAAAAATCTAAGTATGGTTTACGATTATCTATTTAATATTTGTTTATATTTTAATATCTGAATAATTTCAATATGATGATAATTATTAAACATTTACATAAAAATATTTCGTAAATCTTTATTTGATTTATTATTTGTTTTGATCAGTTCTTTTTGCATCGAGCAAAAAAATATTTTAAATCAACAAAAGATTGATTGACTATATATTTATTTTATTATGTAACTACTTTTGTGTGTGCAATATATTTAAATATTATCTTAATAGAACCGTCCTCTTGTATTTCTGATTAGCGTAAAGGTTGACTGGTGGAAGACGCCTCAGGCATTATGTCCGCCTTTTGTTGGAACGACACAAATTATTTTTTTAAATAATAATAATAATGGAAATAACGTTTGTATTATTATGTATGGAGCAGTCAAATGATATTAAAAGCAAAAAAAAAGTAACATTAAAAAACAAATTGACATTCACTGATTCAGTACTTCAATAATATTCTTTTTAAAATTTAATAAGGAACATCAAAATATATTATATTAATATTTCTAAATGTTTCATTATACACTTTACACGATCGATGAATGATATTATTTTTGGCATATTTAGATTTTGTACAGGGCAAATCAAAAAGAGCATGTTTACGCTTACAAAATTTAGGAACATTAAATTTTAAACAACCTAATAAATAAGGGCTGTCAATATCATTGCTTACCAGCTTAAAGAGAAACATTTGATCTCTGAGCATACGGTGAACTTCTGGTCTGATTTTAGGCTGATATTGTATTATTATAGGGTTTTCCATTAAGGGCGCTTGATCTTTGAAATGCAAAAAAAAATACATGTAGGAGAGAAATTTTTTTTTTATTTGGAAGGTCTATTGACCCCATTATGTATGGAATATGACATCATTCAAATGACCGCCACGGCTTCGGTTGGTGGCGCGCACACGAAAGGTCCAATTTTCGATGACTCTGGCGCACAAATCGGGCTGTATTTGATCGATGGCGTGGCGTATGTTGACTTTGAGGGCATCGGTGGTTCGCGGCTTGTTGGCATAGACCTGCGACTTAAGAAAACCCCACAAGAAAAAGTCCAGCGGGGTCAAATCGCACGATCTCGGTGGCCAGTTCACGTCGCCTCCGCGCGAGATGACCATGTCCAGAAATTGCTCGTGCAGAACTTCCATCGTAGCGTGTGCTGTGTGGCACGTAGCGCCGTCCTGTTGAAACCACATGTTGTCCAGATCCATATTCTCGATTTCAGGCCAAAAGAAGTTGGTTATCATCGACCGGTATCGCTCACCATTGACGGTGACGGCCACACCATTATCGTTTTCGAAAAAATACGGACCAATCACGCCTCCGGCCCAAAATCCGCACCAAACAGTCACTTTCTGCGGGTGCATTGCCGCTTGGTGAACCTCGTGTGGATTGGTCTCGTCCCAAATACGGCAATTTTGCTTGTTGACATAGCCATTCATCCAAAAATGCGCCTCGTCGCTGAAGATGATTTTTTTTTTTGAAGTGCGCGGAACTTTGCTCGAACTGAAGACCCATTTTCATAAAACAATTTTATGATTTGCACGTGCTGCTCGACACTGTAACCTGCCATGGTGGTTTGGGAGGACGGAATGAATATAACACACTGCATTTGACAGCTGTCACTCAAACAACATGGCCGCAATCAGCTGTCAAAGTTCAAGCGTCCCTATTGGAAAACCCTATATATAAATATTACTCACATTATGTGCAAAACTCGTGATGTCGTCATTTTAATTTAAAAGCGTTAATTGTTAATCATTGCGATAATAGATGAAAAACGCCTTGCCCGTAGAGTAAAAGAGATCACTTTGGAGGTTTTGTCAATGCGATCTAAGGTTTATTTGTTTTAATTGAAAACTAGTATTAGATAAGCTAGGCTAAGGTAAGATTAAGTAAAAAGACGGAGCGTCGTTACAATGACAGACATATTCTTTCTATTCAGAGAGAGTGACACTAAAGATGCTTAGCTACAATACCTGGAGTCACCACCGCCCAATAGGCACAGTAAGTGATATTAATCCTCGCTTACATCACCAATGCACCACCAACTTTGGAAACTTAGTTATCCCTTGTGTATGTAGTTACACTGATTCACTCACTCTTCAGAGTGAAGAGTTATTTGCTTTATAAAGCGCATGTTTCAATCGAGCATATATGTAAAGGCCTTAAGTACCCATATGATAACCAAGACCAGTATACCTAAGGAAGGGTTGACCACAGGCGTCCGACTGATTGTAAAAATTAAAGCCTGCTAAATCCTTCGCTAGGATGAAATGCGTTATGAACACAAATTAAACAAATGAAAGTTATGTAAAAGTAAAATGTGACTTCTACAAGGAAATATAAATATATCATAAAATATCAAAGAAATTTTTCAAGGGCCATAACAAATAAGTTGCTGCAATAAGCTGACACCTGACAGACAGACTGATAAATATTCATGCAATTTTGTAAGAAAAAACGGGAAATTTACCGCAGAAAATGGTCGTAAAATGTCAGAAAGTGACATGCAACATCACTCCTTAAAATTATAATATTTCAAGAATACACGCATAATAAGCCATTAGTCTGTTGTCAAAATTTCACGGGTGAATGAAGCCAGACTAGTTACACTTCATGTGAAAATCCCGAACGTTAAGTCAACTTAGTCGTTAACCATTTCGTCTCCGATAAAAAAGTTTTAACGATCATATCTATATAATTCTTTGTAATTTTAACTTTTAAAAATGATATAGTTAATTTTTACTTCGGTCTCTTTCGGAGTAAGATTTTTTCATATTCATTTTTAAAATGTCTTGCTAATCCAATACTAAAAGTTTTATATACAGGCTATAAATATTCCACTGCTGGGCAACGGGTTCCTATCCTGAGGGTTGAAGAAATTGTTAATAAAGTTGGAAGCTAGTTTGGTTGAATTATACAAGACGCAGAATTACACCGCTGTGCTTACACGTCTTCTACACACTAAGCCATCTCGCCTATTTAAGTAAAAGTATTAATATTATGTACATTTATCGAGAAATTCTTGAATATTTTACTACAGTTTCCTGTATAGTAGAGCGATCACGTCAATTTTAGGAATGGATTAAAATCATTTAAATATTACTATGTTATACGCTATTTACTTGTTAAATTTGTTGTCTTTATTTTTTAAACTAGTGTTCGCGCAATGGTCTTATTTGGTATATAAGCATAAATTTAATGAGATTTCTTTTGACATCAGTAAACCCTGTCTATTCAGTTCACAAATAAAAAAAACAGAGAAGTAAAATATATAGAACTGTTTTGTTTTTGCCCATTTATGTTAACATATATATGCATAGTGTACCATGAATGCCTCGTATCTCATATACCAACGTATCGAAACTCATATGAAAATACGAGTCCTTTAATTTTAGGTGATAATGTCTTCCAAAACGAATTCGTTCTAAAGAAGGACTAAGCAGCGGCCAATCTAAAGAAGGACTAGATACTGAGTGGGGCACATTATTATAATACGTGCACAAAAAAAAGTTCACGCTCCGATTCCTCACTCTCAGAATCTGCTAGAACGCCAAATCTTACTCGAGCGTAGAGAGTCCAGATGCAGGACGAAAGGCTTTATTTACGTGCTTTCGGAGTCACTGACTGAAGGCAGAACCCCGATAGCTACAATATATATACCTAGACTAATAAAGGCGGTTACTTATAACAAAAAAGAAAGTTTGAAATAATATATAGCATTGGAATTTATTGTTATTATATCACTTGGAAACAAAATATGTGGAAACAAGGTGTCTGCCGTCATTGCACAGATACCGCGAGTTATTGAGCCATTACAGTCAAGAGAATGAAATATTACTATTTTATCTGTGTATGTGTTTGGTAAGGTTTTCCAGATTTATAAATTGTATTTAACGTTACAGAATGATAAAAGTTTATCTCAAAAATTTATGAGCACGATTTAGTAAAAAAAAGTAAATCTCCTATTATTGATTCCCATTTAAGGAGTTCTGGGGTCGGAATGACGTTGCATTGGATAATGAGACTAAGGGAACATAGTGCACCTGTATTTTCGATCACACTCTAATATTATAAAATATTCTGTGAAGTTGTCTATAACACAAAATTCAAGGTATATAAAAATGACAAATATATTTTATCCTGAACACAAGTGATGATAGGAATTCCGTATAGACAGAACCTACTGTGGAGTTATACTTTATGGGCACTAAACTAAGAGTAATATTATTCCAGGAATTAATGTCAATGGCTAATTTATGTGTCCACATAAAATTACATTTATTTCTTCAATCATCAAAATTGTTGGACCGTTAGTAAAATTAGCGTCCTAAAAAGCTTTTTTAATTACTGAATGAATAATACTATTTTGCAAAATTTCAAGAACTGTTAAGAAAATTTGAAGTTGTTTCCTATTTATCATTATATTACGTAAATCGTTACGTAATACGATCCTTAAATGTTCATTCATTGCAAAGGTTATTTTCAGTTAAGGGAGATTGTTTGCAGCTTATTCCACCTTGTTACTCCACTGAGGGTTATTAGAGATAAGTATCAATAAAACAATGGTTAATGGAATAGCGGCGTAAAATTTGTAGGTTTGATTCTGACCCCTTGGGCTAGCGTCGTCCTAATACGAGCGGTACGCGGTTGGTGGGGTAAATGAGAATACCAGTAATTTCAAAAAATGAGCATTGCCAAAGTTATAACATCTTAAAGCTCAGGTATTTGGTGTCCACTATTTTGGGCTGAATATTTAAATAGCAGATTTTGAAAGAATTTTGTCCCAAAATGAATTCCACGCTGGCAAAACCGAATTCAGCTAGATATGTAATAAAGTTTGTATGCGTTTGTTGTACGAATGCAGTTTGATTTATAGCTTTTGTCTAACCAAAAAGCTAGTGCACTTCACTAGATGGGAGAGCTCTTTAGAAAATGATCGAATTAACCCCATACCTAAAGTGTTTCCATTTCAAACGGTTCAAATATGCTCTAATACTTACGGTTATAATTTCCAACGGCGCATGGTGCCACAGCGGCGGCCATCTAAATTGGTAGCTTTCCACAAACGAAGGCCGTTTGAATAGAGCTACTAATATAAAATAATTTATTCTTGCACAATATTACTTGCACTTGTTTACTTTCAGGCAGGAAATAATATATAAATTTAATTGTGTTTTATTGACATACCTTAGTAATTTAAATTGTAGGAAAGAGTTACGACTGAGTTTGTTGCCAGTTTTTCTCTGTAGAATGTATATTCGAACCGGTGGTTGCTTTATTATAATTTATTATATATTTCTTTATTATATACTCCTGTTAAATGACTTTAAAGTACATGTCTAGTGTACTCGAATAAAGTATGTATTTATCATATTTTTTAAAATGACAATAATATTTTTAAAGTCGATAATTCTTTAATTCCAAATTTTACTCCATAAATTTAAAGCTTTGATGAAAACTTTGTTATAATTCATATCATCATTATTATTAATTATAATACATAAGATTTGTATCTTATGTAATTAATATATAATATATACTTTTTGACCCGAGAGATGGCCTAGTGGTTAGAACGCGTGAATCTAAATCGATGACAGCACCACTGATTTTTCATGTGCTTAATTTGTGAAGGAAAACATCTTGAATACAATTTGACGTGTTCTGGAGTGAAGAACACGTCTTGGCAAACGTTGCGTAGGATGCCCTCCGGCTAGGTGGAGTGACGATATACGCAATGTGGCTGGCAGCGGATGGATATTGAGAGCTGAAGATCGAGCTCAGTGGCGTACCGTTGGAGAGGCCTATGTCCAACAGTGGACGACGAAAGGTTGATGATGATAATGATGATGATGAGTACAATTTGCTTAGCAGTTTTTATTTTGTAAATAAAATAAATGCAGCAGTCTCACTAAGCCAATACGTATTGTTTCTAACATATTAAATACTAAATAAATGGTGATCAAAAGGAAATAATGCCGTCATATTATTTAAACTTTAACTCACAAAGTTTTTAAAACAATAAACACTTAAATCAAATTAGAGTCCAACCAATTATTTTTGAACATTTCAATTATCTCCTGTCCTTTCAAATAATTTAGTTTAAGTCTTACACCCAAGAATAACAATGTTCAAATCTGATCACCAATATCCCCAGACAGTGAAGTTATAATTGAAAAAGTTGAAATCTTGACGCAATTTCATTTCATTGTCGTCAGACGTATCGTAGCGTCTCTTGTTTTATACATACCAATACATAATATTTACTATGTAGTGACATATTAATATTATGAGTTGGCCCTGTGGTTAAAACACTTGAGTTTTAACTGAAGATTGTGGGTACGAAACCGTACAAGCAACAATTGATTATCATGCTTAATTTGTGTTATAATTCATCCACCTTAATTATATTCTACCGCAAAACAGCAGAACTTGTTATTGTTGTGCTCCGGTTTGGTGAAGGGTGAGTGAGCCAGTCTAATTAAAGGTACAAGGGACATAACATCTTAGTTCCCAAGGTTAGCATTGGCGATGTAAGCGGTGGTTAACATTTCTTACAATACCAATATCTATGGTCGTTGGTAACCACTTGCCATCATGTGGCCCATAAACTCGTCTGCCTACCTATTCAATAAAAAAAATACCATCTATCCATCCATCGTACTTGGCAGAATTGGGCGTAGTGGTATAAGCTCTAAGCCTTCTCCTTAAAGGGATAAAAGCCTTAAGTAGGACATTTAAGGCTGCCACATTAATTTTAATATTTTTAAAGCGATTAAACTTTGACCTCAAAATCTTATAAATATAAGGTAACCACATTTAAATAGCATCGCGTGTTACTATAAACCATATAATATATTTAATGAGCTTATGTCCACGTCGTGATGCATTTATCGAAATGTAAGCAGAGTTTGGTATAATATCCGGGCGTATATCTGAATAATCCCATCATATAAGTTCCGCATCTATATTTTCCGTGTTAATACGATTAGACGAGAAAGGGTTAACTCCGCTTAAGGGGTTTGACACTAATCCGTCTTTTGTCCCTTTTCCGCTTAATCGGTTACATTGTGTTATGTGAGACACAAAGACCGCAGTTCCGTTTGCATCAAGTTTCCAGAACTGTCATATTTTGCTTCAACAATTTTCTACGCGAGTAGTTTAAAGTGCATGTAGGATTTTTATGAAATATGATTTGGCTATAATATATTATTATTATTTCTTAGATCCAAGATTAGCCATGTGATTTGAACAGGTGAATCTAAACCGAGAGCTGGGCAACATTCAGATTTAATTTGCTTGGTTTTTGTTCGTGATCTTGTGATCGGCGAAGACCAAGAACATAATGAGGAAACTTGCATGTGTCAGATGAAATACCATATGTGCTTAGAGCAACTTAGTGGAATAAGTTCCTATACTTCTGAAGAGAAGAGCAGGCCTTTGCAGCAGTAGTGAGATATTTAACGACTATTACTGTTTACATAAATTAGGTAACATAAACACAAGACTACCACGTCTAAATTTTTAGTGACATAAAAAAATAACAAGGTATTCATAAGCTTTTAAAACGGTAATAATATTATAAAATTAACAAACAAGTCCCGGGCTTTTATAGCGAATATTTCGTATCGCGTGTTAAAATCTTAGTCCAGACACGTTCTGGGGACTAGGTACATACATTACTGGAGCCATTTTACAAATTACGAAAGCCGGCAGCTTGCAAGAAAATTTAGGTAATTGGATAATAACTCCTTAACCTACCTATTATATCTTGGCGTCATTTGCACTTTGGAGAAGTAGAACACAAAATGTCTGAAATATTTAAGAAGCGAAGAAGGGAGCAGGTGACGTGGCTGGTTATTTTTCGTTTGGCTAATCTGAATTGCGATTTCCTGTGAACGCGAACTTTCTCCCTAACGCTGATGAGCGTATCATATTTGTATTCAAGATTACGCAATATATATTGACTACATGTAAATGGTTTTACCTTGTTGAGCTATTAGTTGGTGGTACAGCATTGCACTATTGATAATTCACGAAGGACATAACATCTTATATACCAAGGTTAGTGGTGCATTGGTGTTGTAAGGAATGGTTAAAATTTTTGCAGTGCCAATGGCTATGTGCCCTCTTCGTAACTGTTTATTTTTTTTACTAGTCTGCTTTATAAACGTTACATTGTTACGCATTATTTAATGTTCTTATGTAAGTAAATATTATTCTTTATGAGAAATAAAGTTCTTTAACCCGGTGCGGTGGTGACCATCCATGATCAGGTGGCCCATTTAGTCGTCAACCTTATTTATCTTATGCTTAATTCATTCACATTTTTAATTAATATCCAGTATTTATAGACTGATCTAACAACAATGAACCTTGGAATAAAATATTTTATTCCAAGTACAATCACTTAAAAAAAAAAGAAAGTTCCGTTACATATAGGGTTGTGTGTAAATGAATGAAAGATCGAATGATATTGTAGTCCATTCGTCCATTGTGCGATATGTAATGCACTTTCCAATCATTAATGTTTAACACAAATGAATGTCAATCACAGCGCTGGCGAGTAATTGGCTGTGACGCTCGGGACATACCACATTGTGAAGAGAATTAATGAGTGATTTACATTGTATGATAAGAAAATATTTACACAATTATCATTCCAACTTTTTCTTGCTATTTAGTAGGGTTTAAAGGCCGGCAACGCACCTGCAAGTCCTCGGATGTTGCAGATGTCCACGGGCGGTGGTAGTCACTTTCCATCAGGTGAGCCTAATGCTCGTTTGCCCCCTCTTACATAAAAAAGGCCTGTGTGCAGTTTAAGTAGTACCCATTCTACCGCCAAACATTGTTATGTTGTCAGCGATCATCCGCTATATTATTTTAAGCTATTATTCATTTATGCAATGTAAAAGTATTACACTTACTTATTGTAATTTACTGTAAAAATTACCGGATCAGAAAAGACAATACGTTTACCTGATTAGCGGATTTTTTTAGTTTGAAAGCCTAGCGAGCCAGTGTAAATATATGTAACATCCTGGTTCCTAGGATTTTGACGCGAGTTAAATATACATAATTATTACACGAGTATATCCCCAATGAAGATCAACAAATACTTACTCCATTATTGCATTGTTTATATAATATTTAATCGAGTCCGTCTCAACGGATATTATAATTGAGGAAATAAAGAGATCATCATTGTTTGCGGACACGCTTGCCTCTCACGAGATTGGCCGCCGTGACCTTAATAGCTCATGAGGACATTGTCATCAAGATCATCATCATTTAATTGGGTATTGAGTGTGCCTTATTTATTATTGGTTTTTATCACGAGATTAAAATGTCTATATTGGTAAATATAAAAGTCAAATTATCGTAGTAAATTGTTGAGAAATATATCTATTCAACGACGTTGCCAGACTTTTATACAATTAAAGTAAACAGTCACATAATTATATGTCATAATTAATAAATTATAATAAAACAAACAAAGATAACTAACTTCGTGCAAACATTGCTTGTGCTGCACTCGACATAACTAGTTAATTTGTTATTTGACAAAGGTAATACCGTGTTGTAAGACCGTAGCTTTAAATCAACCAGTTTTCACTATCTGACATTAAAATGTCATACGAATATTATTTCGCGATCCCCGATCTCCGATTGGCTCGCCATCATTAAGCCAATATTCGATATTCAATAAAAAATTGGAATATGATAACCGAATCACACCAGAGTAAAAACAATTGGAATTTGGTAGCGGTATTTCATTTTATAGGTCGATTGTTGTTTCTGAATGTTTTTCATGTAATTCGATATTTTATCTTAATGAGGGGATTTTCACGTTTGATTTCCCTATTTATTTTATAGTTGACATGTTAAGTCGAAGCTAAATAAATTGGTTATAAGTTCCTAGTAAACATTGTGATCACTTACCACCCATGTGTGCCAGTGTGTGTTTTGTAAACAAAAACTAATAAACAATTACATTAAATTGCTTAAAGTCAATATGTACATATATCGTACCCGTTACCATTGTACGTATTTTTCGACGTAAACTAAAAAGTCTGACAATAAAAATCGAAAACAAATCCTGGAACCGTTTACCGAACGAAAAGCTTTAAAGATAAATACGACAGCTCTTGTGTATTTTATACTCAGGGACGAGATACAAAATCGGTTTAGACTTCCACATCACTTGACATATTTTAAATAATCATTATTTAAGATACACGAAATCGATTCAGACTGACACCTCGCTTTATACCGTTTAAGGAATCATTTTTTCATTATGTGATATCTTTCTAGACGTATTATTAATCATATTTTAATGGGTGTAGCTGCAGTGAGTTAGAGTGAAACAGTATGTTCTTACCCATTTGACAATGTTTAAAAACATTTCGCAAAATAGTGTGACAGGTTTTAATAAAACTCGGAGTGATAATAGAAATAATAATTTAAAAAATGCTTATAGAGGATCACTCACTGGAGTGCAAGGTTGCTGGGTCGTTACAAATAACCCTGTATATAATAAATATGAACATTATCCGTAAAAATTACCATTTTAATAAAATAATATAGAAAATTTCAGTAATAATATTAAATTTAATATATTAAAGTGCGTCTACTTCCGAATATGTGTGTGTCGTACCTAAGCGTGACAAACAAACTTGGTTCGTAAAAAATGATACTACAGTTATCGGAGTAGTGAAATTCTATTCGCAAGTGCTGTCGTGAATAACCGATATCGCGTTTACTTTTAAATGTATCAGACAACACACTTACTAGGTGTATTAAAGTAAAAGTAAACTAGGTGGTAGAGCTTTGTGCAAGCTCGTCTGGGGAGGTACCCACTCATCAGATATTCTACCGTATAACAGCAGTACTTGATATTGTTGTGTTCCGGTTTGAAGGCTGAATGAGCCAGTGTAATTACAGGCACAAGGGACATAACATCTTAGTTCCAAGCGACGGTTAACATTTCTTACACTGCCAATGTATATGGGCGTTGGTGACCACTTACCATTAGGTGGCCCATACGCTCGACCGACTCCCTACACTATAAAAAAAACACATATAAGTCTGTACTTAGCTGATAAGATAATGTGTTATTATATGTAATAAATACATTCATTTATCCATTCATAATATTTTTTTAAATACAAATGTTTAATTTAGAATTTAATTTCCGTAACCGCATCTTCTTAGTCAAAACCAAAACGGATTCTCGTTACACAAGGTGGTATGAAGACATTCATTACTCGGAGCGAAGTCATAAATTATTCATTCTGACTTTAGTCACAAGCAACGTTCACAATAATATTATTAATGTACACACATAAAATAAGCTGCGATTATGTTGGCAACATCATCGTATTACTTATAGCTTGCTATTATTTTTGCCTGCGGTTTCACCCGCGTAGTTCCCGTTCCCGTGGGAATACGGGGACGAAATGTAGCCTATGTTACTCGCTGATAAAGTAGCTTTCCACTTTGATTAGTGAAAGAATTTTTAAAATCGGTTTAGTGGTTTGGGCCTGAAAGCGTAACAAACAAACAAACTCACATTCGCATTTATAATATTAGTTAGGACGTGGTAGCCTGCGTCGTTAGGATATTGACTAGCTTTTAAGGTAGCAGGCCCTGAGATCTTAGTATCGAGGCAATGTGCATAAACTTCTCTGAAACAAGTATCTGAGTTCAAATACCTTGGGCATATTGTGAATGAACGCTTGGATGATGATAGCGATATCGAACGCGAACGCAGAGCTTTGTCGGTTAGAGGCAATATGTTAGCACGTAGATTTGCGCGATGTACGGCACAGGTAAAACTAATTTTATTTAAAGCCTTTTGCCAGTCCTTCTACACGTGCGGTCTGTGGGAGAACTACTCCCGACGAGCATACAATGCTCTGCGTGTTCAGTACAACAATGTGCTGAGGATTTTATTGAAGAAGCCTCGATACTGCAGCGCGTCGGCAATGTTTGCGGAAGCTCGTGTAGATGACTTCTATGCGATCATACGCAAGCGGACTGCGTCCGCTATGAGCAGACTACTAATCAGCTCCAATAAACTCCTCAACACACTGGCTGCAAAGCTGGATAGTCCCCTCTGGAGGTGCTGGGATCGTGCCCACGTATTACTAACGTAGTTTTAAGAATTGTTGTAATTAATTGCTTTGTTTTTATTTTTATATTTTTATTTATGGTTTTTTTTTGTTTAAAATTAAATAACTGCTTGTTTAAAAATTTTATATTAAATTATAGTAATAAAATATTAAATATAATGTTAAAAAACTATTTAAATTAAATTAAATTTTAAAATTGTTATTGATAAATATTATATTTAATTATTTTTATTATTGTATTGTATTTTTAAAATTTGTAAAGTTAAAAAAATATGTTTTACTAACACTACATATATGGGCTAGTCCTGAAATAAAAAGTTTTATTATTATATTATAAACATAAGTAAACACTTTATCTTTCACTCTCATAATCGAATGCGAGAGGCAATCCGACAAGTCCGGAGAGATATCATTTTATTATTTGCATACTACTTGTGCCACTGCTTCTGATTTCTCGACAGAAGATCCAATAACTTTTTAAATTCCAGGATTTGATCCAGCCACTGGACCATATAAATCAAACAAAGTTGTGCATTTAATTTCTCCCGCGCATGGTTAGCGTCCCTCGATAAGCCGCTGTGGCCGAAATCAGTTACAGTTAGTTAAAAAAAGTAAAAACTCATAGTTCAATTCAACAGATTCATATAAAATTATTAATGTGTGCATACTTGTGTCCATGTGTATGTGTGTGTACGTATGCGAGTGTGTGTGTTGTATATTTTTAATTAAAAATTAAAATAATAAGTATAGTTATGAGAAACGAATGTGCATGCTTGCATTTGTGTGACTGTGTATGTTTGTGTATTATGTTTTAATTATTGTTTTTTTGAAATGATAGTTTTCACATAATGAACAAATCGATTTACTGAATAATGTGCGTTATATGTATTCATATAACTCGTTCGAACCAAAACGTTTCAAAGAAATGTTAAATATGGTTAATTCCAATTATCGATTTCCCTAAACTATTGCACCGAATATGTCGTTTAAAGTTGCGGGAAACGGTTCAACGAATGTATAAAAGAAATTAATTAGTTCTCTACACGCCGACGGGTTTCGATTGAATAAATACCTTCAACGCCAATACTTTCTGTAATCCGACTCGATTTAAAAGCCTCTTTATTTTTACTGCCAGCAATCGGAATGGTATCAAGTAGGTTGTTTACCACATAAAAGGATCTATTTACATTGACCGGATAACGCTTTGACCTTTTAAAATTTTATCAGGTATTTTATAATTACCGTCTGAAATTGAATAACTTAGATTAAATATAAATCATTGTATAAAATCTTATTTTTTTTATAATATGTTTAGGACGGTCAATTGAGCTACCTGATGATAAATGGTCAACACCGTCCAAGATCGCCAATGCGCCTCCAAGATGTCCCTTGTGCCTTTAGTTGCCTCATTCGCTATTCAAACCGGAACACAAGAATATTATGTATTGCTGTACCCTGTGACGCTAACAATAACAAGAAATTAATTGCTACATACTAATAAAGATATAATTAAAAATTAAAGTAGGTAGATAATATACAAATCTAAATACTGGGTGGTAGGGTTTCGTGTGCGCCCGTCGTCAGATATTCAGCAAGAAACAGCAATACATAGTAATTTTGCGTTCCGTTTAACCCAGTGTAACTACAGGCACAAGGAACATATCATTTTAGTTTCCAAGGCTAGTGGCGCATTGACGATGTAAAAAATGATAATCGTCCGGGTAGGTACCACCCACTCATCGGATATTCTACCGCAAAACAGCAGTATTGGTATTTTTGTGTTCCGATTTGAAGGGTGAATGAGCCAGTGTAATTACAGGCACAAGGGATAACATCTTAGTTCCCAAGGTTGGTGGCGCATTGGCGATGTAAGCGATGGTTAACATCTCTTACAATGCCAATGTCTATGGGCGTTGGTGACCACTTACATCAGGTGGCTATAAAAAAAATATTTCTTACATCGCCAACGTCCTTATAACATAAAAAAAACCTTATCTAAAGTTGCAATATTAACTTCACTGCGGTTAAAAATCCGTGTCATTTATTTGGTTGTCTTAAACCTGCGGGCTTACAATTTATCAGCGGGTATATCAATGGTTTTCCGTTGAAAGTCCCATTGAGAAGAAAGGGGGTGGAAAGTCGAACTAAATTCAGAAGGCAGTAAATGAAATGAATTACAGTTCTTCGTATTCTAATACATTTTCTATCTCGCCTTGAATCTTAAAAATATCACAATTAATGTTTTAGAAATTGTGTAAAAAAAAACTTAATATTTGCTTGCAGTAATATTGAGCTCGTGTAGTAGACGCTTAATTTTAAAGCTATGATACAAAATTATTGAGTCTGTGAGAATACTTATTATTTATACTATTTCTTTCGTAAACCATTCATTCGATTGCGTTAAAACTTGATATTACTTATTTATTTTAAAAAGTAATATTTGTTAGTTACAATTATATATAATTGTTTAAAATTAAATTAAAAAATGGTTTCAACGAATACCTGTATTTTTTTAAAAAAAATAAAATTTTTTTAAATGTTTTTTTTTAACTAATTAATTGATGTTAAAATCAAACATCTGGATTCTGGACCATAATATTAATCGTTATTAAAATGCTAATGTTCTCTTTCCTGAATTAATTATTTCTATTTATAATGTTTCTCATTTTCAGCGTTAATAAGAAAGCATTTAAAAAAAAAGAAACAAAGTAAGTAGAGCTGTACAAGCTCAAAATGAGTTTAATTGTTGTTGGACTATTGCGTAGCAAAACGGAGAATTTTGATCACAGTATGTGTTATATGTATGTTTATTTCTTCGTATGTAACTCCAAAACTATTTGTCATATTTTGAGACTGACATAATAAAACTTATTAAATCTTCCTGCCGCGTTGTGTAATGGCGAATTAACGCTCGAGAAGAGCATCGCCAAGCCGAGATTTTAGAGGATAAGAATAACAAATAACCCGGTACCACCAGAAGTCATATATATTTCACAGATTTGCCCAGCCTGACAAGTGGCTAATTAACAAAGCTCTTCTCGTTAGCCGAAGAAGATAGCGGAAACAGTGATAGCGCGAAATTGAATTTATCATCGAAACTTACGATTCAAATTTGTTTACGTGTATTTATATATATTTGATTATTATTACACAAACAGACAGTTATAGTATAGTTAGTTAGTTCGAATATTAAAATACATTTTTCATTATTTTAATATATTTAATAATAGTATTAAATCATATTCAAGAATACTTATTTACTGCAACGGCACTGTTTCATATTTATAAGCTGATAATGAGTTTAGGTACGCTTTTATGAACGTGTTATATGAGTAAGCAGAAATTAAGTTGTGCTTAACTTAATTGAAGTACGTCACACTCTCCCTAATTTAAAATCTCTTATCACTTATTAATAAACTCATAGCCTCAGATAACCTGAACAGTAACATAGCTAGAAGCAAACAGAAGAATTTAAATCGCAATCGCCAACTGAGGATTGGCTATTGCATGGGAAGTATGTTGCTATGTATGAGACAAAATATAAGCACACTCAAAGGATCCTCGGCTTTGATCTAAGTGTTTCGTCAATTGGACCATATAGGCTTACTGTAAGACTTCCTCATCCTCCTTCAACGTGGTACTTTGAACAGGGCTTATTTCATCCTAATCCACTGGTTGAGACTAGCCTAGGCAAGGGAATCATACTGGACAGGCTTAGGACCGATAAAGATGATAGGATGAAATTAATTAACACGTTTTCATTCTAAGTGTACCTTACCTAGGTTCTCATAGGAAATACACTTAGGAAGTTTGTCTCACAGAGCCTTTACGTGGCCGCCCCTTTTCTCGACAGAATCAGTACTCAGCTCCTCTCCCGGAGACACTTTGAACGCTCTTAAGATTAACTAAGTATTGTTACAGTGTTTTCGTTGTGGAGGGTCAGTGAGGCAGTGTAATTAAATGCACAAATAACATAACTTCTTAGTTCCCCAGGTTAATATCGCTTTGGCGATATAAGAAATGCTTAATAATTAAATATCAACAATGTCTAGGGGTCATTTACCATTAGTGACTCATTGACCAGTCCGTCTAGATATTTTAAATAAACAATAATGAATCTATAAATCTTCATATGCTTTTGTGCTGTCACCTTAAACTTTATATAAAGGTATTTATTTATATATAAGTATTTAGAATTAAGATAAATATTCACGTTGAAGAGGTGATTTAAGGATATTTTTTTAAACGTAATGAATATATAAGTGCTAGTAAGAAGTAAGTATATAATTCAGCTAACGTTATTAAAAAAATGATTTTGCTTAGCTTTTTTTATAGTATATGTAAGTGGACGAGCATATGGGGCCACCTGATGGTAAGTGGTCACCAATGCCCAAAGATAGTGGTTTGTATATTTCTTTAAAAAAAACAACTTCGCCACTACGCGACGAACCTTGGGAACTAAGATGTTATGTCCCTTGTGCCTGTATTTACACTGGCTCACTCACCCTTCAAACCGGAACACAACGATACAAAGTACTGCTGTTTTGCGTCAGAATATCTGATGAGTGGGTGGTACCTACCCAGACGAGCTTGCATAAAGCTCTACCACCGAGTAATCTTTATTCTAAATTTAATCCGTTTGATGTTTAATTTGCTAACAATTTTATGTATTTCATTATCTGACTTACATGCAATGCATATAGATAGCGTTTCATTCGTGCCTACGCTGATAAGATTTAATTGTATTAATTCACGATATGCATCACACTATACACGAATTCTGTAAAACGATAGATAATTTTATTTTTTAAAATGTATTTTATAAATTTCATAGATTATATTTGGGTTTTAACCACGACCTTTTTATTTTATCTTTCGATAGAGTTACAATGCTTGTTGTTGCAGTAAATTGAGTGTCGCGAATAACGTTATTAATGCCGAGATCGTTGAATATCAACCGTTGACTTAGCTTTTTAATCCTGGCAAGCACGACATATAATAATTTGTTATTATAATTATTTATTTCGTTCACAAAACTGGAAATGATAAATTAGTTGTGTATGCATAAATATAATAAATACGAATACAAGATATAATTGTATTCTATCACAGATCTCATAGATCACATAGAATACATCGCGAGAAATGAACATGTGTCGGATTTAAATCTTTAGACATAAACGGTAGGACATTTATAAGGAGCTAGACGTAATATGAAATATATTATTACTTAATAACGTTATAATGATCGTATAGTAGAAATAAAACAATCGATACACTGGAAATAAGTTGAAATGTCTGGTACAATAAAAAAGTACGATCTGATCGTGATCTTTTGCCTTCAAATTTTAAAACACATTCCAATTAAAATATGTCACAAATACAGCAAAAATGATTCGAAGGTTGTCCTTTTTTACTCAATACATGAACATAACTACCCCAATTATTTCAACCTTCGGGCATTTTTCTGATCTCTTTTCCATGTTACGATTTTTTTATGTAATTCAAATTTCCTTCGGTTATTATAATATAATATTATTTTGATAATATATATAAATAATATATGTAAATAATTGTGACGATGGTGGATTAAAAGCTATCAAATATGATCCTGTGCCTTATTTGTTTTCATAATTCATCAATTTCATGATTTTGATACAATGGAAATTGATTTTGAATTTGTAATAATATCATCCTGACGCACTTTAGCCACTGCAGCCATTCTCAACGAAGACTGTACAGGATCAATTATAGTGCACAAGTATGTGCTGCAACGAAATTTCTGTTCTGTTCATAGTACAGCAATCGGCAAGGATTAGGATCGACAAGATTCAATGGGCAGGAAAAATGGCTTTACCTAGGTCCAGTAGTGTGCATATATCTACACATACAAACTTTGGGCCTCTGAGAACCTCCACAGAGAAAAAATCCAGATAATTTTTATTAGCCTGTCCCCATAATTGAAACCAGGTTCCACCTTATAAGCTATTGCATTCACGAGGAAGTATTTCAATTGAAATAGTTGATAATATCAAAATAAAATCATTTATATATTTATTGGAAAAAGCATATTTACATCACATATAATACAAACTTGTGAATTTAAAATAATTAAGTAACATCTATCTGATATATATATATACCAATTACAGATATGCACGACACTGACAAGGTAACTTACTGTCTAGTTACTTGACAAAAATTAGACAATATCTTCATAATAAACATGGAATTTTAAAATTTGATTAGCTAAAAAAAGAATCAAGAATTACAAATTTATTATTAAGATAGTGCATCATCAATTTTACGCTTAAACTTCGGTAAGGAATTGAATATAATATCGATACTTTTGCTTCGTCGTTGCGCACTTTAATGAAAAGTGATAAAAAACCTCACAAGATTATATTCTATGTTGTTTCAAGAATCTGCAATCTTTATAAAATTTGTTCAATTTATAAACCTTTCTGTAATGGTACTAAGAACTACGTTAAAATATATGTCCCAAGCGAGAAACTTGTCTCAATTCCGAGGATATATTTCAAGACACATTTGAACTAATAGAATATTTATGGGGAACTATTTCCACCTAAAATAACTTTTCGTCTGTAAATCTTTAAATAAATGCAGCATCTTCTTCTTCTACTTTGAACAGTAGTTAAGTCTTGACAGTAGAAAAAGCAATATATGATTGTCCTCATTTTCTATTTGTGTCATTTTAGTGTTTGATATTGTATTGATGTATTTAGGACAAAAATCCTGTTTACACCTTAAGTTTCACATTCTGAATTTAATTATTGAAACTAAAACTTACAATAATATTACGACTTTATAAAATTACTAGCACTTCGCCCGCAACTTCGTCCGCGAAAATTTAAAAACTATTATTTAAGGTAAATACGTAAATTCCATCCTCACCACCTCGATGTCTGAAAATCCACAACAGCGTGTTTCCTAAGGCATTTCCTGCCTCGCACAATCACTCTGTGGAACCAGCTTTCACCGGCGACTTTTCCGAACCGATATGACATTGCAACCTTCAAGGAGAGAGCGTACTCTTTCCTCAAAGGCCGGCAACGCACCTGCAAGTGCTCAGATGTTGCGGATGTACATGGGCGGTGGTAGTCACTTTCCATCAGGTGAGCCTCCTGATCGTTTGCCAAAAAATATATATATATAAAAAATTATTTTTAGCATTTGTTAATAGACTAAACACAGAACAGTTGCAGTTTGTTCAAACCGTGACAATTTTCTTATTTAGTGAATTTTTATACCCGTCGTAACTTCTAAACGAAAAGTCCGATCCACATAATTTAAAGTGGAACTTACATGTACATAATCAACCTTAATTATCAAACCATTATAATGATAAGGGTTTATATCATGATACCAATATCACCACTATTCGATTCCACCCGTATTTGAATTTAATAGTTTAAACAAAAACTGTTATTGTGGCTCAACTATAGTAGTTAGACATATACCGTCCTGGACATTTTTGTGAGCAATTATAAGTACTATTAATATATAGTTCACTATTTTATATGACGTCAACAGTTTTCGCAGCGCACGCCAAATAATGACTTTTATAGGTAACATTTTGATACATTGGGTAACATTGTTCCATTTTAGGTAGGGATCTCTAATTCCTTTGATAGTAAAATAAAGCCTAAAACACTCAGTAAATATGTAGTAATAGTGAAAGATTTTTTTAAATCGATCGTGTAGTTTTTGAGTTAAATCGTAACAAACAAACAAACAAAAAATCAAATCTTTTCTCTTTATAATATTAAGTATAGATAACGTTTATTGAAATGTTAATCTGATATGATATAGTAAATTTGATATGATATCCTGATATATAATATTATAAACAGAGATCCGAGAAGAATAAGAATCGAGATGTTCCAGTGGTTGGTACACATGGCAAGAAAACCTGCAGCTTCGTCCACGTATGAAGAGTAGGGGTGTCTGGTGTCTAATCTATATATTTTTCTGCGCCCCGGGCAATGTGTATCATCATTTCATCATGATCAGTTGTGTAGTTAAGACGTGAAAGCGTAACAAAAAGAATAAACAAACTTACTTTTACTTACATTTATAATATTAGAATTAATCCTAAAGAAAGCTACGTGCATTATTATTATTTATATATTTTCATGCAAAATGCACATTTGTATTAACGCGCATTAGAACAGCGTGGTAGATTAAGCTATACGCTGCATCAAGAAGAGGACTTTATCATCAGTAGGATTATCAGAGAGTGTTTCTTTAATACTTTAAGACAATTCAAAACAAAATGTTGCCCTAAACTTAAACATTACTCAAGACTGAAAATTCTTTACAAACTTTTTTGATTAAAACAAAAATTCATAGTCCCTAAAATTTCATAAGTAAAATACTGATTAAGAACAGAGAGCGCGTAAAATTCTAATTCCCGCGCAAAAAAATAACGTCTGCCATTTCATAGCGTTCGACCCTTCACAAAATGGCCGCGCTATCTTGCTATTAAGTCAACGCGTTAATACGCTAAATATTACTACAAATTACGGTCTGGGTAAATGTCATTACGTTTAGTGTTGGTGTGTTGTGTTTAGTGGTGGTAAATGTGATGAGGAGAAAATTTCGTTAAGCTATTATGTACTGTAATAACAAAAGGCCGTTTTGTCAATTTGTGGTTCATTTAGGCTATTGTTTACTTAATTAAGGATATAAATTGTAATTATATTAGTTAATCTGCTGTGTAATTATTTTTATTAAAATTTGATTAACTAAATATTGGTAGTATCGCACAATTACCTGCCTCGTTGGAGAAGTGCAGACTTTTAAGGCTAGTAAGTTCTGGTTCCAAACTTCAAATCGGGCTCGTAAAACATTACTATGTTTTGCATGCCAATACATTCTTAGTAGCAATTTGGAATTTGGTAGTTTTAACTTGTGCTTCTTACACCTTCTTATAATACGTATGTCCGTTAATATTACGCTTGCACTCCCTTTTTTCACAAGTGGGGCTATGTGGGACTCACCGGCGCACCTGTCGCACATTGACCGGAACACCCAGTAAAAACCAGCGGTAAGCTCACCACGGTCTCTTCGGGAGGCGTCACGGGATGGCTTGGGCATACTGCCGTGACGGTTGGCCCGCCTAATTTAGCCTCCTATCGTAGTTAGGTTTCCGGAATACATATAACCTAACTAGCCCCAGCGGCGCGCTTGAATATCCCCCTAATATCCCCCTAGACTCCATTGAGTATAGCACCGTAAAGTTAGTTACCGTATATACAGTAACCTGATACAGTGACCTGATCAAAAAAGACTGTAAGTATCTAACACCTGGGCAAATTATTTTATTAAAACAAGGATTATACATGGTCAATACATATAATGTCAAGCCCAGGGTTTAAAAAGGCTACATTTGAAAGAGATAACAATATAACTTAAAACTACTATAAATATAATACACATAAACACAATTAACACACTCATATACACACATGCACTCACACAGACACATTCATTAGATTCTCGTCTCTTAAAAGTTTTAATTTACTTAGACAGTAAGTAGTAATTCAATATATGTTTATACTAGTTGTGTAATCCAACTTTGGTTTTAGTTAAATGTTATATGTAATACTGCCTCGTTGGTCTAGTGGCTAGATGTAAGGCCGCAGACACGGAGGTCCTGGGTTCAATTTCCCGGTCGGGTCAATAGATAGTTATTGGGTTTATCTGTCAGAATATTCTCAGTAGCAGCCCGGAGTATGGAAGTTGGAAGTGTGCGAACACTCCCGTGCCTCGGAAAGCACGTAAAGCCGTTAGTCCTGCGCCTGAACTCTTTCCGGTCGTGTCGGATTGCCGTCCTATCGGATTATGAGAGCTAGGGAAGAGAAAGTGCACCTGTGTTTGCGCACACACTTGTGCACTTTAATATCTGCTGCGCAGTTGGCTAATGTCTCTTGAGATTGGCCGCCGTGGCCGAAATCGGTCTGGAGAACCTTATTTGTAATACAAAGTATGTACTTAATATAACAAGATTTGAATATATAACTATTGAATTACCAAATAAATAAATAAATGATATTAACTCTGTTTAATTGCTTGACATATTTCGTTACTATTTAAAATATAATTTATTGCATATTACAATTTATTATTATTAAGGTGTAGTTCGTGTTATTAATTTTTCTTTCACACACATAATACTGTTCTGATTGTTGTTCAGAAGAACAAACTACGGACAATTTTATACTTATAAGTTATTTAACATTCCTTAATATATGACTGTAATGTCTCAATCAATTTCGGTTAAATGCATTAATGTTTGTTATTGCTGATTGTATAATTGTATTCAGTTTTGTGGACTAAATTAAAAAGATATATAATATAATAAATTGATCAATAACTTGTTTTGCGAATATTCTAATTAATAAAATACTTACGATACAATATTTTGCGTCTGGCGGACATTGATTAAGTTTTGCTGCACTCCGATTATTGCAGGGTGTTATGGAGCCAACGCCGTCGCTGTATTGGCCGCATTGCCAACATTTGATACCAGCAGCGGCAGCCACCAGTGTCAGCAATACGCCAACAATTGCCAATCGCGATGCACTCGACATTTTCTACGAAACAAATAATATAATTTAGTACAAAGCTTTTCAGTCAACTTCAATTTTACTTGATTGATTTAAGCAATAATTTGTTGTACAAGAGTCTCTTTTCTCTTAATTACTTGAACTCATTTGTAATAACGGAAACGGGTAAAACTAGATAGCTAAGATTGGCCAATATTTCATCCATTTGGAAAATGTTGGTGAAACATTGACCCACCTTACCCAAATTATTCGTCGTTAGAGTAGCTAGTGAGCTCAGGTGCTTTGAGCTCTTATCTTGCACATGTAGAACTTACAATTGAAACGTCTTATACCTAGACGACGCTATAAATTATTCTGGGACGGACACGTAAAGGTGAAGGATCCGATCTTGATAAAACATTTTTCGACATTTTTAAATTTAAAAGCTTGCAAACGATAAAGTTCTTTGATTTAACCAATATTTAATGGTTTATTATTTTATTTGTATCGATTAACTCTTACACTTATAGCTACACTAGCCGTGCCCAGAGGCTTCACCCGCGTATAATTAATAAAAATATAATAAATTATTTTATTATTATAATAATACACAAGCACACACACACACACACACCCACACACACGCACACATATGGCTACTGGTAACGAAATACGTAATTAACGATTTGAAATTAATTTTCATAAAATACCGTAGGGCTTACCGACCTTATATATAGCCTAACATTTGCGCCATGAGATGTTCTTTGTGTGTACCAATTTTCATTAAGATTGATCAAGCCGTTCTTGAGTTTTAAAAAGACATACAGACAGACAGACAGACAGACAGACAGACAAAAATGAAAAAAATAGTATAATGTGAATCACTGTGAATCATAAAGCGATTATTTATCACAAAATTAGGTAAAAAATAAATGTACAGACAAAACCAATAGATTTATATATGTTTTTGAATACAACATTATGTAGCTATCAAAGTTTTACACATGAACAATTTCAATTTGGAATTGTAAACATCAATTCGGACAAAAATAAAACATCGATTGAAACTGATAAAAAGGGTTGATATCAGTTGTTCATAGTGACTGTCCTATTCATGTACTTGAATTGTAAGCCTTCCTGTAATGTTAATAAGATCTATGTTAAAATTTGTGATATCGTCCCGAGTGTGCAATTTGTCTGAATTCCGAGGGTCGAGCTTTATGATAGCAGCACATTTGAAACGAAAGAATATTGATAGAAAACCATTTTCATCTCTTGTAGGCTTGAGACTTGTGTGTGACATGAACAACCTATGATTGTTTTTAAGCCAAACTCTTTTTATGTGCTATGTGTATGTGTATAAAGAGTAAAATTTCAAATATTTTGCAAAAAACGATTTATTAAAACTGAATTGACTGTTACTTACTGACTACAACCATAATAGGTTCAATTTATATTTACTACAAAGCTATTCCTTATGCATGCCTTCTAACTTTATGCATTTTTCATATTTTAACTTACATCTAGTACGCAATTGTTTTCCTTTATGGGCTCATAGTCATAAACTACAATTCAAGCTGCCAGTCGCAGTATATCCTTTTTCGAGCATAAGACCCCTTTACTGAATGTAGATGGATTCTGAATTTAATTCAGTGCGCTACTCCACTTCAGGTTGGTTGATATATGTGTATGCCTTTATGGCAGAGGAAAACATTATTTTATCTTTATAATGCTATTATATTATACCTCAGGTCGGAATAACAAAATGTGATTGGAAATACGAAATAACAGGAAGCAGCCCGGGGCCTGGCAGCATGCAATATATGTACTTCTATGTTTAGGAAAGCACTTAAAGCCGATTACGTCCGATCTATTTCCGGCTGTCTCGCATTTTCCATATCGTCAGATATATTTTTAAAATTTATAATATAGCTTCCACCCTCGGTTTAGCTTGCTTTTGAGGGGAGTGCAAATGTTAGGGTATTTCAACATGTTCGATTGAGTAATTAACAAAAAAAACCCACTTTCGCAGTTATAATATCAGAAGAGGATATATTATATTAAAACAAATATTACAAGCTACAGATTTCAACGCAGAAGTTCCCAAGGTTGGTGGCGCATTGGCGATGTAACCGATGTTTAATATTTCTTACAATGCCATTGTGTATGGGCGTTGCTTACCATCAGGTGGCCCATATCCTCGTCGGCCTATAAAATTTGGTGCAAATTTTTTGTTATATTCGCCTTTGTCTATATATATATATATAAAATAATATGTCCTGACTGACTGATTCATCATCACCGAGCGTAAACTATTAAAGTTAAGGCCATGTAATTTGTTAAGTAGTGTCGTTTTATTGAATAGACTAGAATTTTGGAATTTCTACCCGTATGGAGGTGAAATAGGGGTTGAAAATTTGTATGGAAATCCGTTATTTTTCATGTAAGAAGTATGAAATTTTATATCGCGATCCTTCATTTTTCATCTAAGAAGCATAAAGGCATACGTATTTTGTCATTTTTGTAAAATTCAACCCCAAACGGGAGTAATGGGTTGGAATTTAGTGTTTTCACAGCTAAAATAGATCATAATTAACATATTTTATTATTTTTCATTATGTCGTGGGTAAAGCCGCGGGTGAACCGCTAGTATAGAATAAATGTGTATCTGTTCTTAGTCTGTTGGATGAAATTTACTGAATAGAAACATTCACTAAGTTCGAAAATTGTTATGTTGTGGTTTTTTAAAATTCAATACAGGTAAGTGGATTTATGGCATGGTATATTTTGGTAGCTGACAGGATACACATCAGAATCACTTGATATTTTGTTTCAAAATGTTCGAAAAATCACACCTACGCCGACGCCGGTCCAGCTGTCCGCTCTCTAACCAGGCCTTTACTAAATTTATTTCACCAAGAAATTTCATTTGGTAGCCTAGATTCACATGTTCTACCAGCAGTTGTTAGAACACCATCTCGCCTCAATGGAGTGGCAAATAAATAAATAAAAGGTTGAAAGGATCAAGGATATCAGAGAATTCTTATAAGGCGATTACTGGTAATACCAGGTGCGTACTAGGCTTTTGAATTTAATATAAAAAGGTCGACTTAGTACAATTAGGATGGCTTTCTTCTTCGCTTTTATCGTTCCAAAAAGGTGTTAACGCAATCTCAAATATAAAACGATATGAATTTTATATTACCGACGAAAAAAAAAAAAATCCAACATCAAAGATCAAGATTCGCTAAAAATACTAAATCACTTAAAGCGAAAACGTCCCTTCTCAAGGCGTGCATAAATTCGTACTAAAACATTCAGTGGGAACATTAAACAAAGTGTTTTCCGCAGGTAGGAGAACTCCACGAAGCTCATTTATCAACGTCTTAACAATAACAATCTATATGTAAATAATATATTATTTTTTGTAAAAAAATTGCAGTGTCATATTTCTCAGAATTTTAAATCCTCTCGAATTCAACTAGTAGGATGTTACTATTTCTAATGGAGAGTCGAGGCTTTATTGGGAATATATTCTACATTTATAACGAATGTAACCCCTTATATATTTCGAAGATGATGAGCGGTGATGAACACTTACTTGATGGTAAGTGTTAGGATAGGTTAGGATGGTAAGTAAGTACTTTTTTTGAATAAAAATAAAAATGAAGTCACATGATTTTACAGAATAATTTGCCAACATGATTTTTAAATGTATTTATTATTCAATGTATAAAGTGGTTTATATTTCTTAAAGTGCTTGAGTCTATAGGCGAATCTGTGAACGTATCGGGTGTTACCATAAATGCAAGCCTGTCTTACTATCATAAGCTAAAAATAAATTCAACCTTTAGCATTTATATTGCTTATAATTTTGATAAAATTAGTGTTCAGGACGGTCAAAAAATAACATGTCTACAGCATAACTATACTAACTTCATTAGTAAATGAGAGAATGAAAAAATATATACATATATATATATATTTTTTGGTATAGGTTAGTGGACGAGCATGTGGACCACCTGATGGTAAGTGGTCACCAACGCCCATAGACAATGGTTTGTATATTTCTTTAAAAAAAAATAACATCACCACTACGCCACCAACCATGGGAACTAAGATGTTATGTCCCTTGTGCCTGTAATTACTGGCTCACTCACCCTTCAAACCGGAACACAACAACACAAAGTGCTGCTGTTTTACGGTAGAATATCTGATGAGTGGGTGGTACCTACCCAGACGAGCTTGCACAAAGCTCTACCACCGAGAATATATATATAAAAAAGTCATACACGCCAATGGTCGGTAGACAGATAGTGCTTGAAATTTACCATCGCAGCCGAAATGCGGACAAAAACAGCCACATAATTCTTATTTAAAATATTTTTATCTATTTACATACGCTATTTATCTTCTATTTACCTAAATTAAATATCATCGACGTATAACATTCAGAAGCACTTTTCCTCTTACAAATTTAATTTGTCATAGTACCGTTTTATTCGTAATAGTGAAATTACTGTAGTCTTTCATATCCGTAATTAATGCTTTTGATGGCCCGCATTGAACAGATACAATGTCATTGTGTTATCGCCCTTTCAGCAATAGATACAAGTGAACACAAGTGAAATGCATGCTGTAATGTATCGTACGTAGAAAACTACACGCTATTTTAAAAAGTCGTATTATATCAATAAGTCGGCAGCGACTTCTATAAGTAGTAGTCTTAGCGTTTGTATAAGAAACACATTCGATG
This sequence comes from Nymphalis polychloros, assembly GCA_905220585.2. Classification (NCBI taxonomy): domain Eukaryota; kingdom Metazoa; phylum Arthropoda; class Insecta; order Lepidoptera; family Nymphalidae; genus Nymphalis; species Nymphalis polychloros. The sequence continues at coordinate 714,117 of HG992264.1, read as the reverse complement.
ACAATTTGAATATCGAATTTCCGGTAGCTAGTTTCAACCTACCAATTATGTTAGGAGATATTATAGTGTTTTTTCACACATTTGTGTGTGTGTGTGTGTGTGTGTGTGTACATGGAAACATAAAGATCATCTATACTTTAAATGTCATAATATAGGGTTTTCCATTAAGGGCGCTTGATCGTGCAGAACTTCCATCGTAGCATGTGCTGTGTGGCACGTAGCGCCGTCCTGTTGAAACCACATGTTGTCCAGATCCATATTCTCGATTTCAGGCCAAAAGAAGTTGGTTATCATCGACCGGTATCGCTCACCATTGACGGTGACGGCCACACCATTATCGTTTTCGAAAAAATACGAACCAATCACGCCTCCGGCCCAAAATCCGCACCAAACAGTCACTTTCTGCGGGTGCATTGCCACTTGGTGAACCTCGTGTGGATTGGTCTCGTCCCAAATACGGCAATTTTGCTTGTTGACATTTCAGCCATTCATCCAAAAATGCGCCTCGTCGCTGAAGATGATTTTTTTGCCAAAATCGGCGTCAACTTCCAACTGCTCTAATGCCCAGTCAGCGAACACACGGCGCTGTCTATGGTCATTAACCTTGAGCTCTTGGATCAGCTGGATCTTGTACGGGTGCAGGCTCAAGTCACAACGCAAAATTCGCCAAGTTGTCGTCTGCGAAAGGCCGAGTTCCTGTGCGCGACGCGGAATTGACTGCCGCGGGTTTTCGAGGACACTGTCGCGCACAGCGGCGATATTCTCGGCAGATCTCGCGTTACGTTGACGCACGGGAACCGGCTGATTGTTAACTGACCCGGTTGACTCGAATTTGTCCACCAATAGACGGATAGTCGACTCGGCAGGACGATCATCGCGACCGTAAAACGGGCGAAGTGCGCGGAACGTTGCTCGAACTGAAGACCCATTTTCATAAAACAATTTTATGATTTGCACGTGCTGCTCGACACTGTAACCTGCCATGGTAGTTTGGGAAGACGGAATAAATATAACACACTGCATTTGACAGCTGTCACTCAAACAACATGGCCGCAATCAGCTGTCAAAGTTCAAGCGTCCCTATTGGAAAACCCCATATATTAGAACAGCAGTCTCGATTGAAGATATATCACGCGAATACCCAATTGCTTTTACGTGATTCACTCACACATTTGAACCCAAGACTGGTATCTCTAACCCTATAAACTAACCGCTTAATCAATGAGTAGTAGCAGATAATATGTACAAGCAAACATAGTAATCCTTACAAATGCTTACGGTTACCTGAACGAAAATGACAAATCATCGGTTAGTTGGGGGATGAAATTAAATTATTTGCATTTACATTGTAATTAATAGGCTAAGATGCGTGACAAATTTGTCGTTTTATGTTGTATATACACTAGTTACCTAGTTGGTCTAGTGGCTAGATATAAGGCCGCAGACCCGGTGGTCCTGGGTTCAATTCCCAGGTCGGGCCAATAAATAGTTATTGGGTTTTTCTGTCAGAAAATTCTCAGTAGCAGCCCGGAGTCTGGAAGTTGGAAGTGTGTACACTCCCGTGCCTCGGAAAGCACGTTAAGCCGTTGGTCCTGCGCCTGAACTCTTTTGTCGCGCCGGTCGTGTCGGATTGCCGTCCCATCGGATTATGAGAGCTAAGGAAAAGAGAGTGCACCTGTGTTTGCGCACACACTTGTACACTATAATATGTCCTGCGCAGTTGGCTAATCTCTCTTGAGATTGGCCGCCGTGGCCGAAATCGGTCTGGAGGACCTTATATAGTTACCTACATTTATAGGAGTTAGGGACTATAAGAAATATAAACAACTACTTACGCCTGCATTGGAGCAGCGTGGTACCACCAAGTTTCATAAACCTTGTCCTCGTTTTTTAGTCCGGCTTTTACTTTTCTTAAGACATCACAATACGATGCCGACCAATCTCACTGACCACTCAAACAGGAATCCAGCAAAATAGTGCTATTTGATAGTAAAATAACTAATGACTGGGTAGTACTCAAACCGCGCTAAATACTAATATATAACCAGCGTTGCATTTCAACTTCTTTTAAGCAATCCAGAAAATAGAAGAGAAATCTATCCAATATCACGCTCGCTTCACGACCGACCCCATTAAAATAGAAACCGGCTCGTCGATAGAAGGGCGCAGAGTTTACATCGCAATCGAATAAATTCGATATTTTTATAGCTTTCATCGCAACCGAAGCGCAGATCAAACGAAAACTTAGTGACGGAGATTACGGGATTTGTTTGTTCGATTTTCATTTAATTTTCATTCCACTTTCAATATATTCCAGTTTTCTGTGGTCTAAGTTTTTACTTATGTTATAAGGTTATTGATTATATTAAGACTCAGTGCAGGAGACGCTGTTATGTTTTCGGAGCAAGTGATCCCGTGGCGCTCCTCGTTAAGACGGGAAGGGTACCGCTGGGAACGTGCTTTTTAGTGGGTATTCCGATGACCGGGGCACACACGGCGCCCTGGACACGACGACCCCACTGTTCCCATGGGGGAAAGGCGTAATGCGTTTTTCCAGCGTTAGAAAAAAAGGAAAAAGTAAACGCTGTTATGTGACCTCCGTTACAAAAATACCACTTTTAGTAAAGTTACTGGGCCACTGGGTAGCAGGATGTTGTGGGATCATTACAAAAACACTTCTCAAAAGGACCTAAGTTATAACCGAGTAAAAATCTTATCTTTCCATACAAAGTCGTAGAACATACACGAAATAATTATTCTCATATCCTAACAATCGTCAAGAGCTTCGTTCGAACTTGGAACCGAGCTACTGTAAACTTTGCGCATACTTTTATTGAAGCGACGACAATATAAAGTAAAACACAAAAAGTTGCAAAACTTTTATTTTAAGACAAAAGAATTTCAATTAATTCCATTTCGTAAATTATATTCAAAATTAAAAAAATTGGTAGTGAAGTAGAATATGAAGATGTTATAAATGTTGGTGATTCCTTCAATTGCCAAAAATTATAAATTCAAACGGGTTACAAACTTGGGGATAATTCTATTAACAAATTGTCACTTTATCGCAATCGAATCGAAGCGGGATCGTTGCCGTTTATTCGTTATTGACATAATAGTTAACAATTACGTTTGGTTTTGACATAACGGTAGGTATATGTAACAACTTATCGGCTCGCTTCCGATCCGAATAAATATATATTACGCAAAGTCGGATCGGAATTGAATCGGGAACGTATCGTAATCGTTATAGATTAGTAAGATTCAGCCCCTGTTAAGCTTGTTTTATTTTAAACATTTATAAATAGTTTTCGCCCAACATTTGTAAATGGGCTTCGCTTACGTGTAAGGGGGTACCTTATATCCTTTTTTGCACCCATGATAACGTATATGTAAATATTTATGGTGATCAGTTGATTACTTAAGACGTCAGCAGTACTTGGTATTGTTGTGTTCCGGTTTGAAGGGTGAGTCAGCCAGTGTAATTACAGGCACAAGGGACATAACATCTTAGTTCCCAAGGTTGGTGGCGCATTGGCGATGTAAGCGATGGTTAATATTTCTTACAACGCCATTGTCTATGGGAGTTGGTGACCACTTACCATCAGGTGGCCTATACGCTCGTCCGCCTTCCTATACAATATAAAATAAAAACGTCAAAGCCTAACAAACAAACATAAGTAATCAAATGAATGAAACAAAAAAATATATTCCGACTTTATTTTAGTGACCTCTTTAATGTAGATAAATTCGTAGATAAGAACCGATCAACGAAAGTTTCGAAGCAAATGAAAAAACAGCTCATTTGAATAATGTATATCAAAGATTCCAATTCACTTGCTACGTCCTGCAATTAGTTCCAAGACATAAGTCAAAATTAAAAGAGATATAGTCTGTCTGTCTAGATGGTTTACTGACTAGCTTATATACAATAAAGGAATTGGGTTTTTTCTGTCAAAACATTTTCAGTACCTCAGCCGCGTATGGAAGTTAGTTTATAACATTGGAAAACAGTTAAGGCCGTGGTCATGCGCCGGATGCTAAAGGTTAAGGTCCTCCAGACCGATTTCGGCCACGGCGGCCAATCTCAAGAGAGATTAGCCAACTGCGCAGGAGATATTAAAGTGCACAAGTGTGTGCGCAAACACATGTGCACTCTCTCTTCCCTAGCTCTCATAATCCGATGGGACGGCAATCCGACACGACCGGAAAGAGTTCAGGCGCAGGACCAACGGCTTAACGTGCTTCCTGAGGCACGGGAGTGTACACACTTCCAACTTCCAGACTCCGGGCTGCTACTGAGAATTTTCTGACAGAAAAACCCAATAACTATTTATTGGCCCGACCTGGGAATTGAACCCAGGACCACCGGGTCTGCGGCCTTATATCTAGCCACTAGACCAACGAGACAGTCAAATTCCGGATTCTACTCATCATAATATAAGATGATATAAATTAAGGTTTCGTTATTCATTAAGAATACTTCGAGAAGAACGATATAATCATTTATTTTTAGCTATTTATTAATGTCAGTATGTCTTCTGCAGAAAAAGTAGCCAAATACTTCGAATATTTTAACTGTTTCCAATAATGTAATATAACCTGGGATGGTCTAAATAAATACTCAAACAAATGCCTTCAAAGTATAATAGTTCTTATTATAGAAGTATAACGATGAATTTCGCATACGGTTGCGATCTCAAGACTCGAGTGGATGAAGAGGCATAACAATGGATATACTCACGTTTGTGGCGCGGTCTAAAGCAGATAGCATAATACGACTTGCCTGAATATACTACAAAATAATAGTTTAAGAACATTGTTCTATTTTAAAAACGCTTACAAAATTAAATTTTATATTTACAAGAACATCTGTTGCAACTAACATTTGCTTAATGGTAAGCGAAAAGGTTTTAAGACAATTACAAAATTATATAACAACTAGTAGTACTGGCAGTTGACTACCTTTTACTGATTAATTATACGCAGGTCGGGGTATTTTCTTTTCCAAATGGATTCTTTACCTGTAAATACACCTCCTCATCCGTTACTTACTTTACTCGGTGGTAGAGCTTTGTGCAAGCTCGTCTGGGTAGGTACCACCCACTCATCAGATATTCTACCGCAAAACAGCAGTACTTTGTATTGTTGTGTTCCGGTTTGAAGGGTGAGTGAGCCAGTGTAATTACAGGCACAAGGGACATAACATCTTAGTTCCCAAGGTTGGTGGCGCATTGGCAATGTAAGCGATGGTTAACATTTCTTACAATGCCTTTGTCTATGGGCGTTGGTGACCACTTACCATCAGGTGGCCCATATGCCCGTCCGCCAACCTATACAATAAAATAAAATAAAAATAATAAAAATAAATACTTGGTGGTAGAGCTTTGTGCGAGCTCGTCTGGGTAGGTGCCACCCACTCATCATATATTCTACCGCAAAACAGCAGTACTTTGTATTGTTGTGTTCCGGTTTGAAGGGTGAGTGAGCCAGTGTAATTACAGGCACAAGGTACATAACATCTTAGTTCCCAAGGTTGGTGGCGCATTGGCGATGTAAGCGATGGTTAACATTTCTTACATTACCATTGTCTATGGGCGTTGGTGACCACTTACCATCAGGTAGCCTATATACTCATCCGCCTACCTATACAATGAATGGTTCTCTATTAAATAAGGATTTTTTATGCATATAACATATAAAGCAATTCTACTATTAATGTTTCTATTACTTTTTGTCCGTTTGAAATCACTTCGGTATCACAAAGGCCGTCACCAGTTTAAACGCATTTTCATCTTCAATGGCAATCAATCATTTTCATCCCTCGATCATTTTTCAGTACCCCTTATTGTTGCAAGAATGAGAGAAAATGGCAAAAGAAAGCTTTGGAATGATATTTATGATCAACATCTTGCGAAAATAATAATTAGGTATAAAAATATTATTTTCTAGCAACACATTTATCATGAACTTGATTATGAAACTGCGTCGTTGAAGCGACTATCCTTTAATTATTTTCTACATAGTTGTAGCGATTCGATTATATTCCATTAATTTGACCTTTCTAAATAAAATTTTACAAAAACGTAAATATGTATTAAGGTATAGCTAGAGTATGGCCGAAGACGGCCTTATCACTTACTGACCTTACAGTGATCTCTTCACTTTCAGTAATTTTAAGACAGGAACAATAATCGGGCGAAGTTTGCACTTCTCAACTTATAATTAAAATTTATTAAATACTTAGACACTTAATGAAAATATGTAATATTGTTACATACACACTCTTATATATATACGCGTACACTTATACATACATACATACATACATAAAATATATATTTATATTGATAAAAAACAATTTTATTATGCAAAGGACCTTTAAAAAATTTTACGGATTCAGCTTGACGAATTTCTCGAGACGGGGAATTCCATGGTTTGACTGTTTTAATAATTTGATCATGTACATGAATTCTAAGTACTTGAATACTCTGTGATGTTTGTTTGCGCCTGAGTCCAAGCCAGTTCAGACTTTTTAGTCTCTTCTTATTTATATTTCTACTGTTCCAAACGACTTAATACGAATTCCGAACATCAGCTATGGCCTTCAAGTATCAAAAGAAAATTTAACTCCAAAATTATTTGCATAGACATGAAATAATTCAAGTCTAGAAACCGCAAACTTTTAATTAAGAACGAAATCCTGGACAAGAGGTTAACAAACTTTGGGAACCCTTTTACAAAATGGTATTATGAAGCGTGAGTGACATTATAAAGAGCTTAAGAATTGCATATGAAAACACTTAAAATAAATTTAATGTTAATCATAAGTTCTAAATTTAAGTACACCAAAATCTGCTGCCAACTCTCTTTAGTTAATTGAGATTTTTGGTATTAATTTATTTTGTTTAATGATACTGTTAAATAAGTTATTAACATTCAAATTGATATCACCAACGAAAATAATTTAAATAAAGACTACATTCTATTTTTAAATTTGTTATTTTATTGGTGTTGTTTAATGTGAATACGGTCCATGTTATAGTGTTCCGTTTGTTCGTTAGTAAAATTTATATTAATTATTTTGCTTAATTACATTTGCATGCCTTTCTACGGCGGATTGTTTGTACTAAGCTAAATATTTTCACTATGTGATAAATATATATATATATATATATATATATATATACCTCTGACGTATATGTATGTATATATGTATTCAATTAAATTAAAACATTAGTTAAGAAATTTGAAAAATTGAAAATATTTTTTTTCCAGGGTAATTATATTTTTTTAAGCTTTTGATCTGTAGATACATAATTAGATCATAACGCCATTCATATGTTTATGCTTATATCAAAATTCAGTTATATCTTTTGTTATTTAAGTCAAATATTTTTGTTTGTTTTTAGCCAATTACCGCCTTATTCATAAACTTTATTTAACTGGTGATTAGTTAAACAACATTTTGTCTTCTTCTTTCGTATGTCAAATCAATAATGACAGAAAGGGACAAATCAGTGTTTAGCTAACCAGTAACTAAGCAACGTTTATAAATAAGGCCGTTAGAGATTTTTGAAGTGATAACTTCTTATGGGAGGGTAAACCGCTTCGTAACGTAACGTGTTACGGCGCCACTATTACTGACGCGAACTGCTTTACCTGAGAGTTACCAACCTACCGCCATCTAGCGTATACAGATAGTACTAATAATAATTTAGCAACATTTAAATTATATTTAATATATTATAATCAATAATAAATATTATCACTTCTGTCGAGCAACCCGAGACGCACACGTTTTTTTTTAAATTTAAATGTTAAGTTAGCCTATAATTGATATATATTTTTAATAATTATTAATGATTATATTTATATATTATTAATAATAATTATTATTATTATATTTATTTTTACAGAAGGGCTGGTTCATTTTTCACCCAGAGAATCGGAATTGCGATTCAAAGGGGAAATGATGCATTCTTGCCACCATTCCACGCGATCATGATTTGTACAGTAATTATGTTTGATTTTTTATTTGTATTTATTTAAAACTTTAATGTAAATAAATATTATATATAAATAAGAAGTCGAGATGGCCCAGTGGTAAGAACACTTGAATCTTAACCGACGATCATGGGTTCAAACCCGGGTGAGCACCACTGAATTACATGTGCTTAATTTGTGATTATAATTCATCTTGCGCTTGACGGTGAAGGAAAACATCGTGAGGAAACCTGCATGTGTAAATTTGACTGACCGACCGACTGACTGATTGATATAATTATTTTTTTTATTACATATTATCAAATATATTAAAGTTATATTTCAACTTAAAATAAAAACAAAAAAATTGTGATCGTTTTTTGAGCAGAGTCTTCGTATGAATATAGTTTCTGCCATTCACTTATTAGTAGCAGCCGCTCTTCACGTTAAGCGTTACTGCTCTGTCCACGTAGGTCGTAGCATGTTGTCATAGCCTCTATAACCATTTATTCTTATGAAGTGGCGATCCAACTCAAACAGATACTTAAGCAACTGAAAATTCCTTGAAAGGAAAGCCCAAGCTTTTATTGACCCAATTCGGGACTTAAACCTTAGGACATCCGTTTTTACACCCGTATAAGTTAGCCACAAGACCAACGGAGCAGCACATAAAATATTGTGCAGCTACACAATATTTTATGTTTAAGTGGGACACTTTCAGCGTGTTATTTTAAAATGTTAAAATATACTTAAAAAGTAGAAGAAAATTAGGCCTAAAGACAATTAAAGCGGCACTATGAAAAGTGTAATTGTGGCCATTGTTTTTTGCCATTATGATCTCGCAGCGATGTCGGCAAAGGTCGCGGCAACAATGGGACATTTTTTAGTTGTTTCGCTGGATAAATAATTCACGTGCTCTGGAACAAATGAAAAATTGGCATTGCCACTGGATTTAATTTGCTTTGGTGATTATAAGTACATTATTGTGCTTTATACCTTAAATTGAAATCTTGAATTGGATATTTTGGAAGTGCTATGTTTATGTAAACGAGGCTACTACACAAAGAGAATTCATTCCACATTCATTGCTTGGTTACAATAAAACGATTAAGGTTCTTTATTTGAAAATTCTACATCATTTTCAAAATTATTGCATACAAAAAAAAAAAGTTTTGATTTTTCCAGTTCTATACTTAAAATGTTTCACTGCCCGTTAAAAGCATCCTATCCTATCACGGTTTAGGGACAGTGATAAAATAATTATGAAAATAAATTAAGCACAATAAGCCTCTCAACGATATTTGAATACATATGTGAGTATAGCAAAACACAAGATCGCACTTTGTGGCAAGCTTTAAGGGAGGCCTATGCTGGGAAGCAAGACGATCATGGCGAAACTGGTGTCAAATATTAAAATTTAGTACTTTAGAAATGTATGTAAATGTGTTATGAAAGATTGTTAAGTAAAGGCTATTATTATTATTGTTATTGATATTATTATATGAGATTGATGCTATTATTATTATTATATGAGTATAGCATACTACAATACCAAAATATAGTAAAAAATATTGTCATTAGTAACCAGATAGCAATTTGAACTGAACTCTCTATTTCATATTTCATGAAGTTTCAGCAATCAAAATGATGATGGTTCATTCTATCTTATTTCCAATTGGCTGTAGGCCAATCGATTTATCAATCAATTATAAACCTAATACAATGTAAATAAAGTTGATTTCAGTTCATCGCCTAACTGATCGCTTTTATTGGGAATCGAACAGCTGTTTCGCCCTTTGTTTTCTGATTAATGTTTGATTTTGTAACTAAGCTGACAAACTGTTAACATGTCGATATTTCTGGACAATAGAATCTATAACTCTAGTTCAGTTGGATCGGATATTTGAAACCACTAAAATTCCCTTTAGAATTATTTAAGCCAATCAGTAGTCAAAATTTAAATCTGGTCGTTATTTAGAATTAGACTATCAAGTTAGATCAGCATCTTTTAGATGTGAAAGTTCTTAAGCTACTAGCATAAAGCCTCATTAAGTTGAAATGTAATTCTTAAATCATGATTTATTTATTCAATTAACAGATACTCAACAACAAAAGTATTAATTACTGCTATTTCTACAGTATTCTGCTCCAGCCGAAACTATATATCAGCTATTTGTAATAGTCTCAGTCTAGGATATTGTTAAAGCGTACAAATATTTAAAATATTTAAAAACCCTACCCATTTCAACCCTAGGTCGTGGGTTCTAATCATGACAAGTTTTCATGTCACGATGAAGAGAAATGAACGGTGAAAGAAATCTCGAAAAAACCTGGTTAGATGATATTCTACTTTGTGACTTTCTTTTTTCGTAAAAACAATCATTAATTTTGAACCTTAGGGTTTAAAATTAATGATTGTCTTTACAAAATCAGTTTACTCAAGAACAAGGGACATTACATTTTATAGGGTTTTCCAATAGGGACACTTGAACTTTGACAGCTGATTGCGGCCATGTTGTTTGAGTGTGTTATATTCATTCCGTCCTCCCAAACCACCATGGCAGGTTACAGTGTCAAGCAGCACGTGCAAATCATAAAATTGTTTTATGAAAATGGGTCTTCAGTTCGAGCAACGTTCCGCGCACTTCGCCCGTTTTACGGTCGCGATGATCGTCCTGCCGAGTCGACTATCCGTCGATTGGTGGACAAATTCGAGTCAACCGGGTCAGTTAACAATCAGCCGGTTCCCGTGCGTCAACGTAACGCGAGATCTGCCGAGAATATCGCCGCTGTGCGCGACAGTGTCCTCGAAAACCCGCGGCAGTCAATTCCGCGTCGCGCACAGGAACTCGGCCTTTCGCAGACGACAACTTGGCGAATTTTGCGTTGTGACTTGAGCCTGCACCCGTACAAGATCCAGCTGACCCAAGAGCTCAAGGTTAATGACCATAGACAGCGCCGTGTGTTCGCTGACTGGGCATTAGAGCAGTTGGAAGTTGACGCCGATTTTGGCAAAAAAATCATCTTCAGCGACGAGGCGCATTTTTGGATGAATGGCTATGTCAACAAGAAAAATTGCCGTATTTGGGACGAGACCAATCCACATGAGGTTCACCAAGTGGCAATGCACCCGCAGAAAGTGACTGTTTGGTGCGGATTTTGGGCCGGAGGCGTGATTGGTCCGTATTTTTTCGAAAACGATAATGGTGTGGCCGTCACCGTCAATGGTGAGCGATACCGGTCGATGATAACCAACTTCTTTTGGCCTGAAATCGAGAGTATGGATCTGGACAACATGTGGTTTCAACAGGACGGCGCTACGTGCCACACAGCACACGCTACGATGGAAGTTCTGCACGATCAAGCGCCCTTAATGGAAAACCCTATAGTTCCCAAGGTTGGTGGCGCATTGGCGATCTAAGCGATGGTTAACATTTCTTACAATGCCATTGTTTATGAGCATTGGTGACCACTTATCATCAGGTGGCCCATATGTTCGTCCACCTACCAATACAATAAAAAAAAAAAAAAAATCAGAAACCCAATCTTGTACAAATATTTACAGCAAATATACGCGCCAATATCCTATATATCATGAAACAATTTATTATTTTATACCATATTTTCTTTTCCTTGATTTTGGTTGAGATTATTTCATACTTCAAATTTATCTTATTAAATTTCATCCTTCCAATTTATTTTGTACTGTATACAACAAAACCACATATATACATAACTATAACATATTTATAGATTGTAGCTGAGATTGTATAATTATACCATTATTAGTTGGAGAGAAACTCACTTGTTTGCATGTCGAGACAGAAACGGCGAAGTGAATAGAACGCGTAAAATCTTAATCGAAAATTACAGATTGAAGTCCGGATAAGTATGGCATTATTTATTGATTTATTTGTTCTTAATTTGTGCTTATAATCTCGTGATATCTGCTGATATTTTTGCAATTCTGTTTCTCGATAGAACCTCGACATTCTGAATCGGTGGTAACCGATGATTACGGATTGATGTTCTGATAACCGTTGCTTATTTATTAATGGACTTAATTAGTATAATTAATCGCGTACGTTTCTTCTGAGTTTCTTGCTCTTAGATTATTTTATCCTTTTAATAAAGCCTATTCGAATAAAGAGTATTAGAATATGTAATGGTGTACAACTATAAGTGGTCCATTATGTGAGACACTAAAAATATGGGCCATATTTGTATAGGTCGGTTATTATTATACTTTCGCTTATACATAAAGCGAATAGCTTTATGTATAGCTTCACTTGTATAGAACTAACAAAGTCAGTCAGTCAATTCGTAGACAATACAATAATTAAGTATCATCGAGGATTCATGGTTAATAAGCCCCTTTTTGTTTTGACGAGTCCCATTCATGACACAAACAAAAGCTTGATATTTTAGGCCTAGATCTATAAATAGCTATTTTTATTTAAGTTTTTAATGCGACTTAATATACAATTCCTTTATTGAGTTTCTACTGATGTTCAAAACAATGCAGTGTGTAAAACACCTTAATCGAAGATTGATTATATTAATTTTTATGTGCTTCATTTGTGTTTATAATTAATCTACGCGGTGAAGGAAAATATCGTTAGGAAACCTGCATGGGTCGGAAGAAATTCTGTGAAATGTGAATCCATCGACGCGCGTTAGAACAGCGTTGTGAAGCCTCTAAGCCCTCCTTTCATGGAGAGAAGCCTTCTCCGCAAAATAAATTCTAAGCTGATATCGGCTTTGCATTTAATATAATATTGTAAAATTATATTTTTAAAAGAGCTTGCAAGACTAGGCTGTGTACCACAAACTCATCAGATAATCTACTAAATAGCAAAATATTACGATTTAAAGGGCGAGCGAGCCAGTACTACAAGGCACAAGGGACATATAATCTTGGTTCTTAGGCTGGTGGCGCGTTGACGATGTACAGATTGGTTAATATTTCGTACGTCACCAATAACTGTGGGCTGTGGTGATTATTTACCAACCTCCTGTTGGTGATTAAATATTAACTGTTGCTTCTCAATACGTATTGTGTAATGTTATCCATGTGGAGTGAGCGAGTAACTGTGTTGTACCCAAGGTTAGGCTCTAAAAAACGGGGACGCCCAATAAAAAGATGGGAAGACGATATCCGCCTAACCTTGGGTCCATATTGGAGTAGAGTTGCGACAGACATTGGAGAAAGATAGAGAAGGCCTATGTCAAGAGGCACGCCGTATTGCGAGACATTCTTTAATTTTTTGATGATCCAACCATTTTCACAATACTACACTTATTGTACAATATTACACCCATAATTCGGAAATAAAAGGCTTGAATGGAATATTATGTATGTGCGGAAAAATATTAATGTTTTGTGATTAAATGTGATACTCATAACATTGGAACCGGTGGTAGTTTCTTGTTTGACGATAAATAAGCAAGTGTGTTTAACTTCTATGTTGAATAAATTATTTTCATTTGATTTGACTTGTGCCTATAGTTACGGGCTTATCCTTCAATCCAGAACACAATATATTTAGTATTACTGTTTGGCGCTAGAATATATGATGACTGAGTTGTACTTATACAGACAGGGTACGAAGCCCTACCGTGGAAATATTGTTTTCTCTTTTTATTTAAAGAACACATAAATTTGCACACTATGATTTTCTTTTGAGCTATTTCAGGCAATCCGATTAACAAAAAACTCCGACGTAAATGTTTTGCGAATAAATTTCGGTTCACCGCACAATTACAGGTCTTTGAAAATGCTTGAATTAAAGTTCACTAGCATGCTCTTTTGGTATTTTCCAATATCCCTTTCTGGCTCAAATTAGGTCGCGTTTATTCAAAAACGTAAATTTCAGTACGCGGTACTCGATGGCAATTGATAAATTTAATTTATAGTTAATATGCAAATAGTTTTATAAAAATAAAAACGCATTTCTAATTTTAAAGCTTGCTTACAATTCCTAAAATATTTACCTATAAATCCTATTACTCTATTGCTCAATGCAGTTATTAATTTATTACGTAATAAATATATATTATGATTTCTTTGTAATTCATTTATTTTTAATTTTAAAGTATATATGTTCATACATCAAAATAAAAATTAAACAAACAAATAACTCGTTATCAAGTAAGCTCATAAATGTACTTTTGTTGACGGTACAAAGTACGTGGTACGGTGTTGTGTAAAGCTACCACCGGTTCTATATGTAGATTTTACCGAGAAAAATGTTATGAAAAAAATTAAAATTATTTATTTTAGATTATTCTTAAACTGACTTGAAAATCAACGAACTACTTGTCTATACAGTCTTCTATCGAGTAACAATCTTTATTTATCATATTTTTGACGCTAAATTTGAACTTATTAATACATTTTTACTCGCTGGTAGAACATTGTGCAAGCTCATCTGGGTAGGTACCACCCACTCATCAGATATTCTACCGCAAAACAGCACTACCGTACAGTATTGTTGTGTTCCGATTTGAGGGGTGAGTGAGCCAGTGTAATTACAGGTACAAGGGACATATCATCTAAGTTCCCATGGTTGGTGGTACATTGGCGATTTAAGCGATGGTAACATTTCTTACAATGCCAATGTCTATGGGCGCTGGCCACTACTTAACATCAGGTGGCCTATATGCTCGTCCGCCTACCTACGCTATAAAAAACACCAAGTAAATAAATAATTAAATTATTTTACGTAATTTTAGGAAATAAAGCATGTTATAAACTTCAATAAACGACGAACAATCGTTATGAAGTTTAGAGTACGAAGTTCGCGTGTCAGGGACACATCATTTAGTTAGTCCAAGCGCGGAGCTCCGTGCCTGTCCGGACAGGACTTGCATTAGCGGTTAGTATTCTCGCCACGCGTCTATTTAATATAACGTATAAAATTTCTGAATATAAAATACTTTAATAGTGTTTCAAACTATAATGTACCAAAAATTACGTCATAAAGAAAATCATATTTTTTTAAAAGTAAATGTGAAATGATAAAACTCGATCGCTACGTAAAGAGTCGGAAGTGCTACATTCGTCTTTTTTTGCATTACTTTACGCAAAGGCATCGACCTAACGGCGCGTAAGTACAGCGAGGGGGAAAATAAGCTTAAAATTTGTTTAATCAAGAAAGGTAAAACACACAATGATTTGTGATTAATGAAAATTTCGAAACTGTAACCGAATTCGACAAAAACATGTTTACTGGATCTATCATTGTATTGTAAAATAGTTAATTTTGTTTTTACACAGTGTTGTAATTATTTCCTCTATACAATTCCTTAATCATATAAAATCCTTCGATATTAAATCGGATAATCATAGATTAACACACGAACACGTCTATTCGACGCTAGCACACGCGGCTGTCTGGAGACATTGTTTTTTGTCAATGGTATTCAATAAAATGTAATGTAAATTTATTAATTTGACGTAATATTATTAATTTGTCTGCCTCGTTGGTCTAGTGGGTACATGTAAGGCCGCAGACACGGTGGTCCTGGGTTCAATTCCCAGGTCGGGCTAGTAAAATTTTATTGAGATTTTCATTTGAAATTTCTCCGTAGCAACCCGGAGTCTGGAGGTTGGTAGTGTGTACACTCCCATGCCTCGGAAAGCACGTGAAGCCGTTGGCCCTGCGCCTGAGCTCTTTCCAGTCGTGTCGGATTGCCGTCCCATCGGGTTATGAGAGTAAGGGAATAGAGAGTGCACCTGTGTTTGCGCACACACTTGTGCACTATAATATCTCCTGCGCAGTTGGCTAATCTCTCTTGAGATTGGCCGCCGTGGCCGAAATCGGTCAGGAGGACTACATATATACATAGGAGGACAATTCGTGTTCACATACATAGTTGTCGATTGTAGCTTAGTCAAATTCTATTGTTTGATCAAATATTGTAGGGTAACTTGGTTAATAAGGTAACATGATTGATTCCCATTAATTAAGTTCAGTTTCAACACTGCGAAAAACAACGATATCACATTATTATACAAGTAAATTATAATTTTAAGATTGTATCATTATACTAATGTAGATAAAAAAATACTTGTATGCTTGTATTTCTTAAGGCAATATGGTTTAAAATTTTATATTTCATCTCTACATTAAGCTAACATATTTATTATTATATTCTAAAACTAAAATAAAAAAAAGCGTGTGCGTCTCGGGACGCTCGACAGAAGTGATAATATTTATTATTAATTATAATATGTTTAATATAATTTAAATTAGTACTTGAGAGTAGTTAAATTATTATAAGTGCTATCTGTATACGCTAGATGGCGTTAGGTTGGTAACTCTCAGGTAAAGCAGTCCGCGTCGGTAATAGTGGTGCCGTAACGCGTTACGTTACGAAGCGGTTTACCCTCCCATAAGAAGTTATCACTTCAAAAAGAATAAACACGCCGTCTTAATGATTGTCCTGTGGCAGTGTACCTAAGACACTGGCACTATTGCCTCTCTGCACCGCTAGACTCAGCCTTTAGGCTCTTTGACCCAAGACCCAGGTCTAAAATATATATTATTAAAAAAAGGTTCAACAGGCACTTCTGATTTTTTATTTTAGAAGAAAATTTTAAAGGTTCTTTCGATTCGAAATGTACATTCTACTGAGATTAAAGCGCGAGAAGACAGTTACTATTTTTCCCTAATCATATACATATATGTAATTATTAATTATATTCATATATCTTTATATAATTGCCGCGTTATTTAATATTTATTTCAATTTAATCGCATATCAAAACCAAGGTCATAATTTCTCAAGTTTCTTTTTCTTATCAGTCATTTTATTAATTTCACTAACGAATATAATTTAAAAAACCATGAATATAAATTAAAAGTTCATACATTACTTAATACACATAATTCAATAATCTGATTTATTATACTTAAATAAGATACTTTATTAAAATCGAAACACGATAGTTGCAAAATTGTCACCGTGACAAAATCCTTATAATCTGCAATTTATTACATAATATAACAGATTTGGCAGACCGCCTATATTATGCAGACGATCAATTGACCTCTATCCTTTAAAACGTTGGCTATTAAAGGCTTTAGAATTTAGAGTCATATGACGTCACATTTTGTTTGCCGATAGATTTATGGATAGTGTATAACGGGTTTTAATTAATTTATCTTTTTAGTTTCATACTGATAGGCAGACTGACTAATGGGTCATTTGATGGTATATGGTCACCGAAGATATCGGCACAGTGAGAAAGCTAATTCCTTTCAATGCCAATGCACCGCCAACCTTATGAACTAAAATGTTTCTTGTGCTTCCAGTTACACAAGTTCATTCATCCTTCAAACCGTAACACAACAGTACTGATTATTGCTGTCTAACAATAGAATACATTGTGATGAGTGAAAAGGACACACAGGTCGATAAAAAAAACGTATGCGTCTCGGGACGCTCGACAGAAGTGATAATATTTATTATTAATTATAATATATTTAATATAATTTAAATTAGTACTTGAGAGTAGCTAAATTATTATAAGTACTATCTGTATACGCTAGATGGCGTTAGGTTGGTAGCTCTCAGGTAAAGCAGTCCGCGTCGGTAATAATATATATAAATAATAAAGTATAAATAAATAATAAAGTGAGAGAGGAGGAGCCTGCCTACTGCTGCCGTATGCGCGAGAGAAAGGGAAGCCAGACAGAGTGGCGACGTAACGCGTTACGTTATTAAGCGGTTTACCTTCCCATAAGAAGTTATCACTTCAAAAATACAAACATATTAACAAACGCCGCAACCACATCTTTAGTCCTACTAGCTTATGGTAAAAGTTTTGTTCATGGCAAATATTTGGGTAAGAAACACGAAATGAAGAATAATTTGTTTTTCTGAAGTAATTTCTAGATTCCCGACAAAGAGCCTAAGTTTTTGAAGGAGAGGAAAAGTAAAACAATTCATGATTATTAGAAGTAGCTGAATATTCCGATGCAAAATAGATTATTATTCTAGTCGCCTTCATAATGCTAGCTTATACGGCTAATATTCTACCCACAAATTCCAGGTCAATCCAACTAAAAATAATATTGAGTTTTCCCAAAGTCATTATTACAACTTTCATCAACTGTATCTAACATCATCTCGTAAGAATTAATGATGAAAATAATAAAAATTTGAACTGAAATATTGATAATTAAACTCCGTTTATTTTCTATGTACTATTTTGGATAATTACATTAAATTATGTAAAAGCACATAGTCCAAAGATTGTCTGGAAGAAAACGCTAGTAAGCGATAAGGCGTTGTTTTGTGCGGCATGAACTTTTTATTACTTTTTCTCATTTTTAAACAACGTGGTGTGGTGATCAAAGGAGAGTTAAGTATATGGTAATAATTAAAATTCATTAATAAAAGTAAAATAAATAAAACATGTAGATTTCTTTGCGATATTTTTCTTCAACGACAAGCACTAAATGAATTATAAGTATAAATTTCATGTGCTTACATGAAATCTTAGTAATCCATGTTCAGGTTTGAACCATACCTTAGGTTAAGATATTATTGTTCAGCTAAGCTGCTCTCTCATTATATATCTAGATTATGCATGTAAAACTGTGTACAAATAATTCTTTGTCCTAATTAAAATAATACACACAAAGGGAGTATAAAGAAATGTTGTACTTGGTTTTCCACTTTTATACTACTGTGGCTGTTTGGCGTTGTATCACATACATTTTTCGATTTAGAAATGGCATCGTGTTAGTTTGCGTAATGTGTTTATTTAGACACATATATACAAAATTAATTCATATAAAAGGTGGTCTAGTAGCTAGCTACAAGGCCGCAGATCAAGACGACCTGGGGCCGAATTCTTCTAATCTATAACGATTACGATACGTTCCCGATTCGATTCCGATCAACTTTGATTAATGTATATTTATTCGAATCGGAACCAAATCGATAATATCTTAACATATACCGTTATGTCAAAACCAAACTTAAATGTTAACTTTTATGCTAGTTTTCGATAGTTAAATTAAAGAATAGAAAAACAGATAAACGGCAACGATCACGTTTCGATTCGATTGCGATAATTTGCCGATTTGTTAGTAGGAAAAACCCAGGTAACTTTGTATAGACCCGACAAAGTTATTGAGTTTTTCTCTCAAACTAGGCTAAGACCGCTTCCTAATAATAATTACGATTTTAATGTAATAACAGAAGAATTTACAAAAAAAGAAATATACATATCATTGTTCTTAAACGTAAAAACACACATTTATAATATAAAATTAACATTGCTTTCTTATTTGTAGAGCGCTATACAATATAGCGCTTAGAGCGCATTAGAGCGCTTATATTTATGTATACTTATTTTACTGAACAATGATGGCTGACACTTTGCAAGAAATATCTAAAACATAGTATGTAGTAGCATGACCAAATATATAATACAATGAAAATGTTTATATTTGTTATACCGTTATATATAGATTATTGCTTTAAGTTCGCTGTTGTTATCGATTTTGTTTGCAACTGTACCGAAATAAAGTACGTCGATTCACAGCAAGCCATAATCGGAGTTTTATTCTAATTTTATGTAGCTCCCGATGTGCGGGATCGCCGTTAAAAAGGTCAAAAACGTGAGGATAATGCTTTAGGTAGGAAAATGTCTTTTAATTGGAACATACATCACAAATTTATGTTATCGTCAGTCTATTTTTCAACTCTATCTTTATTTTATAATTACTTTACTTTATTGTACGTCACAAAGAATATAAAACATGGATACAACCTAAATATGAGTAGCATACAATTGGCGACCTTATCGCTACATAGC
This sequence comes from Nymphalis polychloros, assembly GCA_905220585.2. Classification (NCBI taxonomy): domain Eukaryota; kingdom Metazoa; phylum Arthropoda; class Insecta; order Lepidoptera; family Nymphalidae; genus Nymphalis; species Nymphalis polychloros. The sequence goes on along the minus strand of HG992264.1, from coordinate 694,295 downwards.
GACTTCATCTATGCAATCAAAGGTGTAAGGAATAACTCATAGGATATGAGGTAGTGTAGATAGGGTAGCGGTGCTCTAATAATAATAAATAAAATAACATAAATCTATAACAAAAACAAATGAATAACTAAATTTCAATATAAATATAAAAAACACATATATCATCTATAAATAAATTATATTATCAAAACATACTAATTATTTCTTTATAATCAGACTTCAATTAAGCAAAGTCTGCCGCGCGTGTTGGTTCTAATTGAACAGCCTCGTTTATCCCGAGTCAGATCCCAAGATCTTCAGCATTAAGTTGGTGTTTAGACTATTATATCTTGGAAAGCCGATGGCATTTCGCCAGAAACCTCTCCAATCGTGTCGGGCTATGAATAACTTAATAAAATTCTTAACTTAATTTCTTTTTTCCATAGAAAAAGAGTAGATTTAAAGTGAAAGCCGTTATTTTAATTGCCTTACATGATTAGATGATATTTATATGCCATTTCTTTCAGCTACTGTTCTAAGGTAAAAACTGTTTACGCATTACACGAACATGTCCTAGTGCTTATGTTCTTTGTGAATATTTAAAACACGTACATATATACATTGTAAGCTATGTATCTGTTTCATCTTGAATGAAGAATGATCCAGCTCCTTTATATGTATGGAACATGTTATAGAAGAATGAAAAAATATGATGGTTTTTATTACAAAAGATAAGATTTAATCTTTCGTTGCTTACTTATATTTTTATTATAATGAAAGCTTTGTTTCCTTATGTTCTTAGAAGTCGTGTTACCACCTATATACAAATTAGACATATTTATTTATTTAATTAGGTTTGCTAGCAGTTGTTACATTTTGATGATACAATTTATTAATTTACATACTAATTACTTTCTAAATGTACAACTATATTAAAGCAAACACGACATGTACGATTGGTATATACATTCTGTTTAAGTGGTTCTAATTTGACAAAAATGTAAAAAATGATCACATGGTAGGAAAAATTAATAATATTACAATTATAACAATTAAAATAAAGTTAAAACGATTTCTTACAATTTAAAATTTAAAATAAATTGGTTATTTAGATTACAATATCATCGATTTAATAATAGGTTAACAGTATTCAACAATCAATCCAGTCAACACTTAGTCCAGTCATAAAATACATCAATAAAAATTTATAATATCTTAAAAATTAAATTATATTATGGCATGCATTGATAACGAAAACAATTAATATCAATAATTTATCCTTCAATTATAATTATACAATTCATCATTTATCATCTAATAAGTTATAGAATTAAAAAAGTATTGTTCCATAAATCGAATAAAAAATTTAGTTTATTATAACGTAAAATTTTGTATAAATCAAATTAGAAATTCGAAATTTGGACATCAATATAGAATTAGACGTTTTTAATTCGGTCTATAACTAGATATCGGAACTTTGGGAGGCTCACAGTGTTTAAATCTATTGAGTCGCTGAAGTCATTGAACAATTTGGACATTCGAGCAACTGCTGAGTGATTACCAAAAACCGTTTTCCGCCGTGGTGCGGAGAGAGGTTTTACTGGGTTACGAGGGTATCTGGATGGTGCTCTAAAGTTAAATTTGGATAGTAAATGGGGACAGTCAAGTTTGTTTCTAAAGATTTTATATAAGAATATTAAGTCTAATAAAGTTCTTCTGTTTTCCAAGGTCATCATGTTAAAGTATTCGATTCTCTTTGCGTAAGACGAAATTTGTTTAGCAATACCCTCTGTGTATGCCAAGTGCCATAGGAAACGCCTCTGTATACGTTCTAGCCTCAACTGATGGGTAGCATAATGTGGTCGCCAGACCATACTGCAGTATTCCAAATTGCTACGTACAAGGCTGTTATACAAAAGAATTTTGGTCTTTACGTGTTTGAAAATTCTACCATTCCTTAAAACAAAGCCAAGCATTTTTGTACTTTTATCAACGACATGATCAATGTGCAGGATATATGTTTATTAAGTATATTTTCATATAAATATTATTCTTTTCACGAATAAATAATAATCATTGGACCATATAAAAATAAATAGTCGCTTTAGCCTTCAGCTATCTCATTAGCATTATTAGTATAACTGTATTTTCCAAATAATAAAATTCCTAAAATGTACTCAATAGAAGTAATCAAATCAAATCTCCTTATTCCCTCTAATGCTTCCGAGGACTAATTGTGTTCTTTACTGGATATTCGTAAGAGTCCCATCAAAGTGAACCGAAAGACGAACCGTCTCAGTCTTAACAACAAACAAAGCTGTTTGACCGACTCTTGTTACATCCAGCAGATAATTGACCCGCCGAAACGAGCTAAAAGCAACTCTGTGACGCTGTTATAAAGTTACTAATTGAATACCTTTCGCCATATCCCATTGTTAGTCTAGCGAAAATGAACTTTGTTGAAAGGTAGAACAGTTGATATTAGTATGGCTAACTGAAGTTGTTTTGAGCGATTTTTGGCGGAGAAGTAATTACTTAAAGTGACGGGAATTCGTTGCAAAGTGCATTAAAACGGATCGCAATGGATTGCAAGCAAGCAGACGGGGAAATTTACAAGCAAAGCCCATTAAGGCACAAAGAACTGAACAGAGTGACATTTATTAGATAATCGCACTAATTTTAATTTTTGATAACAGAAACTATGACCTTATCTATAGACATTTATACTGACGTACATAACACCATAAATAGTGCATTCTCTAACTATCTAACTGTTTTGATTTTGCCATTGCCAGTCAAGAGCATTTCTTTAGAATTTTTTTTAAGATTTTCAAATAAATTTTAATGAGTTTTTTTTTAATTATTTCCTAAAAAACGTAAGAAAAATCAAATAATATTTTTATAAAAAGAAAGAATTTTTCATTTATGCGGTACAATATATGCTGAGATGGTGGTGGCTTCCCAGACGGGCCTTTTTTATGTCTGGGAAAACGCTTTCCCTCACGGGAACACTGGGGGGGGGGGTATGTGAGGCTTGCGTATTTCCAGAGCACCGAGTGTGCCCCGGTCATCGGAATACCCACTAAAAGCCCGGTCCCCTTCCCGTCTTAACGGGAGCGCCACGGGATCGCTTGCGCATGCTACTGTGAATTCCCAGACGGGCCTGCACAAACCCCTCCCAAGTCCAAGAATAAAACCTTTATGTTGTTGTTGACACGTGCTTAAAGGTTTTAGCTTAGCATCAACGTACAACGAAGTTGTACCGCATATTATTTTACAAATAAAACATCACATTTGTTTATAAGCTATTAACTGATACATTATCCGTGCTCTGAATATACCTGTACCGATTTTCATAGGGATCGGTTTAACGGTATTAAAGTTGACTCTTAATCGGGCACAGTCACCTATTGATCACAGGGAACTATTGAGATATTGTATTGTGCTGCAAAGCGGTGGATTACAACAATGTCGATAGAATATATGTTCCAACTTTAGTCAAATGGTGTCTAATCCTATTAAACACAAACATATAGATAGAACCAACCGAGTTGGTCCAGTGGCTTTAACACGTGAATCTTATCTTAAGCTTGAGGATTCTAAACGAGGCAATATCCACTGTACTTGCAAGGACTGAGTTTGTGTTAAGCATAAGTAAATCATTTTTTTTATGTAAGAATAGGCAAACGAACAGGAGGCTCACCTGATGGAAAGTCACACCACCCATGGACATCTGCAACATCCGAAGACTTTCAGGTGCGTTGCAGGCCTTTGAGGAAAGAGTACGCTCTCTTCTTGAAGGTTGCAATGTCATATCGGTTCGGAAAAGTCGCCGGCGAAAACTGGTTCCACAGAGTGATTGTGCGAGGCAGGAAATAGCTTAGGAAACGCGCTGTTGTGGATTTCCAGACATCGAGGTGGTGAGGATGGAATTTTAAGTTCTGGCGCAATGTCCGGTGGTGAAATTCAGCGGCCGGGACTAAACCAAACAACTCCTCAGAACACTCCCCGTGATATATGCGATAGAGGATGCAGAGTGATTTATTTCATTTAATTAATTATTGTTATTTTTAACCCAAATTATTATATATATCTCTCGTTTTATACATATGTAATGAAATGACATTTCATTATTCCAAATTTGCTGCGCTCCGCGCGTTTTTAATCTGTAACTAAAAGTCAGTTTGCCGCGCATTTGATGGTTGAATGACAGAATGACGGATAATGTTTAGATTATTTTGAACTTTGATATTATAAAAAAATAAAGAGATATAATAGAGGAGACGATATTAGTGAACTTTAAATGTCGTTTCTTTGTATTTTCGGAGAAACAATTTGTGTTTCATTTTGAGCATCCTCAATAACCTATCTTATATATATTTATAGAATTATTTTACTGTACTATTGATTTCATATGTATTCAATATTAATTACTTGTTTACACATACATTTGCTTGCCTCGAATCGTGGACGAAACGTATTGCATACCTATTAGGAAATCATAACATACTATTATGTAAAACTACATGTCATGCTAATAAATGATTATGATTCAGGAAACACACGTGTGGAAGCAAATCTGCCAAATGAAGCATCGTGGTGGTATACGCTCCAAACCATAGTAGTTATTAAGCTTTTAAGATGTGAGATATAAACTGTACACATTTATATTAATAATTAATACTGAATACTTCCTATTATGACATTTCAAATTGTACTCAAATTCATAATCAATTATTTTATTTTATCTATACTACTGTATAAATCTATTGTCTCTGTCTGTATTTTTTTTTTCACCTAATTTTGTGATATATAATCGTTTTATGATGCAGTGATTCACATTATACAATTTTTTTAATTTTTGTCTGTATGTCTGTCTGTCTGTATATCTTCTTATAACTCAAGAACGGCTTGACCAATCTTGATGAAAATTGGTACACACAAAGAACATGTGATGGCACAAATGATAGGCCATATATAAGATCGGTAAGCCCTACGGTATTTTATTAAAATTAATTTCAAATCGTTAATTACGTATTTCTTTACCAGAAGCCATATGTGTGCGTGTGTGTGTGTGTATTTTTATTAATTATACGCATGTGAAACCGCGGGGCACAGCTAGTATATTTATAAAAATATATTTCAAATTCTTATCTTATTATCTCAACGTTTTTGTTAATTATAAAATAATAAAACAGTGACATTATTATTATTTTTGTACAATGTTGACTATATTTCAAGCAATTTTAGGACACATATAAAAAATAGGCAATTACCTGAATATTGATAATGATTTATGACTTTTGTTGAACAATCTGCTCAAAAAGGTAACTTAACTCAGCAACGTTTACACGCTCTTACTATACAAACATTATTTTTTTTATTAATATATTTCCTTACACTAAAACTACTATAGCGCTTTGAATGAATCATTATAAAAACACGCGAAGTGAAGTTGAACTTATAACACCAAGTTTCCTACTTCGCAAAGTGAATATATCGTTTCCGAGTTTTCGTTTCAATAATAATATACCGGATATATTTTTACTTGGCCTATCCATATAATAATAAATGACTACCTCGTTGGTCTAGTGGCTAGATATAAGGCCGCAGACCCGGTGGTCCTGGGTTCAATTCCCAGCTCAGGCCAATAAATCGTTGTTGGGTTTTTCTGTCAAAAAATTCTCAGTAGCAGCCCGGAGTCTGGAAGTTGGAAGTGTGTACACTCCCGTGCCTCGGAAAGCACGTTAAGCCGTTGGTCCTGCGCCTGAACTCTTTCCGGTCGTGTCGGATTGCCGTCCCATCGGATTATGAGTGCTAAGGAAAAGAGAGTGCACTTGTGTTTGCGCACACACTTGTGCACTATAATATCTCCTGCGCAGTTGGCTAATCTCTCTTGAGATTGGCCGCCGTGGCCGAAATCGGTCTGGAGGACCTTATCTTATGATAATAATAATAATTATTATTATATTATTATTATAATGAGTATGTGCATTGGCAGAAAATATCTACAGAGTTTCTGGCCAGTTCTCTCCGTAGAATCTAAATTTCAAACCGGTGGTAACTTTATATTTAATTTAATCCTATTATGACATTTGACTAGCCTGTTGGCGTGGTTGATAAGATACTTGCCTTTCACGTTGCAGGTCGTGGGTTGGATTCCCACCCAGGACAGACATTTGTGTGCATGAACATTTTGTCCTGAGTCTGGGTGTAATTATCTATATAAGTATGTATTTACAAAAGAAAAGTAGTCTATGTAAGTATATCAGTTGTCTGGTTTCCATAGTTCAAGCTGTGCTTAGTTTGGGATCAGATGGCCTTGTGTGAATAATGTCCCAGGATATTATTATATTATTATTATTAATACTTTAACATGCACGATTCTTATGAGCCTATTAAATTAAAAATATTTAATTTTGTTTTTTATTGGAATGTAAAGAAATTTTGTATTATTTATTTATTTTTATTCCATAAAGACAGTAATTTGAGTGAATACCACCATCGTTCATATATATTGGTATTATAAGAAATATTAACTATAAGATTCCGACCGCGTTGTCCCCGCCTGTGAGATGAAGGAGGACGTGCTACGATTCATAGTTCATCCAAACCCATCGACCCGTTTTTGTGTGATTGTGTAACAAATATGCAAACATACCATCTTTCACATTTATAGTATAACGACCCACGAGTTCGTTATCCATAGTAACTAAGATATGATGTCTGTTATGCCTGCAATAACACTGAGTCACTCATTCCTAAGACCACGGAGGTAACGTACCCTTACACTAAGGTTTTTGTAAAATCGTTTTGAATGCCTAGAACTAAAATTTACTATCGTAAAATATTGGCACTGTTCCGCAATGCATATGGCCTATTGGGGATAGAAACAATTAATAAAACTTGAACAAAACTAAAAGGATCAAAGAAAATCAGTCCGTATGACGCTGGAACGACGCCAAATCTCCCAGCTTAATATAAGCGCACAGTTTGAACGGAAATCGTTATGAAGTACTTGTTTGTAACTTGAATGATTCGTCCTGGATTATTGAACGAGTCTTGTTTTCTAATAAAAAATAACTTAAATTTCGTTTAATTCCGAAGAAAGACGTCTGTTGAGAAACTATATTTTTTTAAATTTTAAACAAATTGAAATAATATATTCCACGATTAGTGTGCGCTCTTATGTACATCTATAAAAGAGTAACTGACTGACAGACATATCAACGCACAGCTGAAAGCACTAGCACCATGAAAATTTGCATACAACCCATTTATACATAGTAGGTTAGCACTAAGGAAGATTTTTTGAAAATTGAACTCTTAAGGTTTGTAAGTTTAAATGAAGAAAAACCTATGTATTTTGATATTTAGCAATCTGGGTAAAGGACTGGTTTTAATATAAATTAATTAATTATCTTTATGTAACGAGTGTTATATTTAATATAATATATTAGAATTACTATTTATGCAATGACTTTTTCATTTAGAACATACAATTAAACTCATAATTACATATTATTCGCCATAAAATTTGTAATCATAACAAAATAATATAATAATATAATAATCCTGCGCCTTAACTCTTTCCGGTCGTGTCGGATTGCCGACCCATTGGGTTATGAGAGCTAGGGAATAGAGAGTGCACCTGTGTTTGCGCACACACTTGTGCACTACAATATCTCCTGCGCAGTTGGCTAATCTCTCTTGAGATTGGCCGCCGTGGCCGAAATCGGTCTCGAGGACTATTATTATTAATCACACCTCAAAAATAACAAAATACAAATCAATTTGTTAAACGTTAATACTGTAATCTAAAAGTACAGTTAAATATAAAAACTGACATAATTTAAAATGAAACAAATTCATGAATATTAAAAGGAGTATAAAGTTACAATTAAAATATTACTCACAATTATCCTCGCTACTTCAATGCTAATATTCATCTCGGCTCTATTACACCACAGTACAGCACTAGCTTATAGACACAACCTTGCTCTTGTATATCACTTTTTACATACAACCTATTTATTTATTTATTTTGTATGTAAGAGGGGGCAAACCTGCAGGAGGCTCACCGGATGGAAAGTGACTACCACCGCCCATGGAGACCTGAAACACCCGAGAGCTTGCTAGGCTTGGACAAACATACTAAGTTTTGCTGTTTGGCGGTAGGTGGTAGCTAGTATCTACCTAGACTTGCTTGCATCGAGTGAATTCTGTTAAATACGTTTCAATTGTCTTAATAACGAATTTTATTCAGATCTTCCTTCATTGCGCAGAAGACCAGAGCTTCAGCCGACGACCAAGTAAGCAATAATTTTAATGCGTGTTGTCTTCGTACGTTATTTTTTATGTAAGAGGGGGAGTCCCACCTGATGGAAAGTGACTACCACTGCCTATCCTGCCACATCCGAGGGCTTGGAGGCGCGTTTCCGGTCTTTAAGGAATGAGTACGTTCTTTTCTTGAAGGTTGCTATGTCATATCATTTTGGAAAAGTCACTGGCGAAAGCGGGTTCCACAGTGTGGTTGTGCAAGGCAGGAAAAATAATACAAGCAGACTCATTATTGCATATTGAAACATCACAAATACCTGCACCAGCCATGTAAACTAAGGTGTCGTGTACCTATAGAGACAAATCTGGCTTACACACGTTTCAAACCGGAACACAGCGAAATAACTATTGGTGACGCTTACACGAGTGATTTATTACAATAAGAGTGGTATAGGAGCGATTTCCTGAATATAAGCTTATATTATATAATTTGCCAGCTCTTATACTATACAATAGAATCTGCCTTAACTGTCGTCGTCTCGGATTTCTAACTAACAAACTCATTACGCTTGAAGTGTCGTTAATACGTGGTTTGTATCAGACGGGAGACGTCAAGAACCAAAGCTTGAGTGTCAACCGCAATGCAATATGTGGCTTACATGACGCCGTGGGATTGTTATTAAAACCTTCTTGGTTTTATGCCTCATATATCATTACGTGATAATACTAATATTGTAAAATAAAAGGTTTGGTTTATAAATAGTAAAAATAATAACTGGTTTGTGCTGGTTCTATTCGATAGACCACGTAACTATATCCTATTCCAATCACAAGAGGATTAAAGACAAATAAAAATTATTGATCTTGAGTAATAATCTAAGACAAATGTTAAGCAGATTTTACCTAATTTGACATATAACAACATACTGCAAAACTTACATTCATTTTGTCAATAATTATTCAAATATTTAAAATACTCAAATTTAAAAAAAAAATCACGAAGAATATCCAAAACTACTTGATACAACTTTCTCTCATTATCGAAATAGCTCGCTGATTTCAGCGAAATATATTTTAGAGGTATGATTTTATATGACCTAAAAACTTGGAGCGTATACCCTTGGCATAATTACAAACAAGTGTTACCAGACATTAATGAGCCTTACCTTTCCTAAAATACATTTGAAAATTAATTACCCGCACTTTACGCTGTTCGTTGACTGTGGCTACCAAAAGTTTTACTTGGTGGTAGGGCTTTTTGCGGCCGTCTACATATCTAGGTACCATCTGACTCATCAGATATTCTATCGCCAAACATGAAAACTCAGTATTGTTCTATATCAGTTTGAAGGGGGAGACAGCCAGAATAATAGGCACATATTAATTCCCAATGTTGAATGATTGGCGATGTAAGAGATGCTTTAAATTTCCTACAATTCCAATGCCTACGGACGGTGGTGATCACTTACTATCAAGTGGCACATTTACGAGTTCACCTACTTATTGAAAATTTGGAAACTTCCGTTTTGGTAAAAGTGCCGAAAAATTCTGATGCGTTTGCTGCAAATGTTTTCTTACAATATAAAATATATTTTGTATTCTCCTCAATATATTGGATACGTGATTCAATTCTGACATACTTTAAAACATTTGAAGTTCCTATGTCCCGGGATAGATACGTAAGTCGGTCCGTAGAGAAGACTGCAATGCGATTATACTAAGGGATCGTATTGAAGATATTTTTGTAAGCGATAGTATATTTTCAAGATATTCATTAGCATCGCGTGTGCACGAAACTGGTCCCAGTTTTTTTGTGATCTTTATTCTATAGCTGGGCCACCTGATGGTAAGTGGTCACCAACGCCCATAGACAATGGCATTGTAAGAAATGTTAACATCGCTTAACAAACAAGTAAACAATCGATACACGACGATAATCTATAATACAACCTTTAAGATTATAGATTAATTTCCTTCATTTTTAATAAAAAATATATTTTTTGTCTAAAATAATAATTGTGCGTGGTAAAATGTAGCCCTGGATCCTGAACGAGATAACTGAGTTTCAGGATATTAGTACCTTCCCTTACTACAAGCCTGGATAATTTACTTAAGGTAAGTGTTGTGTAGGTAAGGTAAGTGTAAGTGTATCCTGATTAGTTTTTGCTGTATAATATATGACGGAGATTAACAGGTTTATCCCAAGACTTTTTATTTTCATGTAATTTTATTAAACCTTTTTATAATTCCAAAGAATTAATGAAAGGAAAGCTCAAATAGAAAGATACATATGTACATAGGTAGATAATATGACTCTCCTTATCAATTAATTTAATTTAATTGTATTTTATTGTATTAATTTGAATTTAATTTTAATTTATTTTGTTAATTGATTAATGTAATTTAAATTGTTGAATTATTAATTGCCTTGATTATTCTAATTTATTCATTACCTAACTAACTGTATTATTTAAAAAACCATGCCGTGTACACACGTTTTGGGATGTAATTTTGTTTGAAATTGTATAGATTACTAATTCTCTAAGTCTAAGTCCTGATTACATTCTGTTTTGTGTACCTAAATAAATAAATAAATAAATATCACTTGTAAACTATCGTCAAAAATGAATGAAATGTTAAGTTGAATTAAAGCTCCTCTATAGTTAACTGTTGATTTTATTGAAGGAAGCGTTAAATGGAACGATTGTAAAAACCTACTGCGTGGTGCAGTAATTAATTAAATTGTCTTCATTCATTTCTGTTATCTTGGTATTTTCCGCCTTACATTGTACTATAGAAAATAAGAATTATATAATGTTATATGTTTATGTTATATTTAAAAAAGTATTATAAGCTTTTTTACATGTATAGGGAAAAATAATATAACTAGCAAAAGATAAAAAACAAAGCATTAATAATCACAATTTTCATTTCCAGCTGTATGGGTATTGTATGAATGTATAGAATGCTCAAGACTTTTTAAAACCCCACATAGACGACTTATGTAAGTACATAAATGTCTATTAAGACTGACACATTTGTTTAATATTTCATTATAATTTATAATTAATTAATTAAGAATTTTATATCTTCTGGTATCTTATAATATAATTTATCTCTTATTGCGTCGTTAGTCTAGTGGCTGCAGATCCCGATTTATATTTCTTGAATATAACAATATGCGTTATTTAATAAATTAAAACACTTGCTTCACACACTTAAAGTATTTTAAACATTAATTCATTTTCCTATTTAAATAAAACCACTTTAAAAGTTTTTAGTCTGTATATGTGGATATATTTAAAGGAGATTAATAATGTTACGATGCCCTTAAAACAAACAGCTCGCTCGCAAGACACGATTAACACAGGCATGTTTCATATGACACGGTTCGAATGAATAAATCTTGCAGACTCGAAAAATTGCGACGAAGGTATCTCAGATTCACGAGGAACTCTGTATTGTACGCACAACGGTTCATATATTCTGACGGAAAGCGATTTGCTTGATTAAAATCTTTTCTGCGTGAGTATTTTGGTTGTTTATTTTATATGTTATATATATATTTCAAGACAACAACTCCGGGCACAAAATACATATGTACCTATTTTGTATACTTATGTAATATAATAAAACATCACCTACCTTATACCTATCTTTACATTGCATAACCTCACCTCGATGGATGGTCCAGTGGTAAGAACGCGTGAATCATAACCGATGATCGTGGGTTCAAACTCGGGCAGCTGAATTTCATGTTCTTAATTTGTGATTATAATTCATCTCGTGCTTGACGGTGAAGGAAACCTACATGTGTCTAATTTCACTAAAATTCTGCCACATGTGTATTTTCCACCAGCCCACATTGGAGCAGCGTGGTGGAATAAGCTCCAAATCTTCTCCTTACAAAGAGGAGAAGACGCCTTAGCCCGTCAGTGGGACATTCACAGGCTATTACTGTAACTGTACTGTTACCTCACCTCACCTATGGCTCACCAGATGAAAAGCGACTACCACCGCCCATGGATACCATCAACACTGGTATTGATACGTTGCCGGCCTTTAAGAAATGAGTACGCTCTTTGCTTGAAAGTCTCTATGTCATATCGGTTTAGAAAAAAAAAGTATACAGTGACTATTAACAAACACGCGGTTCATTTACCCATCTATACTTGGCACAAATAATTTAAAGAAAAAAAACGTAAGCATACGTCAGGAATGTCACATAAAGTTGCAGCAACCACGATAGATACATCATTAACAGCAGTCGTAAGTCTGACCGCTGACGATCTTGAATACATAAGTACCTTATTAGCATTTAATAGGAAAGAAAAATATAAGGTCTAGCGTTCTCAAAGTGACCTAGTTCTAGAAATAAAATGGCTAAGTTCTTAACATTAGAAGGCTGGTTTGTTTTTTTTTTTTCATTTAAATATAAGCTTATATTAAGTAAGTGACGAGGCTCAGCGGATACGGTTAGATCTTAACCGGAGATTGGTAGTCAAATCCAGCGAGTACTTCATCCACTGGACATCCAATGGATGTTACTTTATAAAAGGGTTTAAACATTTCTTACATCGCCAATACGCGTCCAGCCACTTATAATGATACTGGCTAACTAGATCTATAAAACAGAACACAAAAAACAAACAATGTGTTGTTGTTTGGCGGTAGAATATGTCGGTGGACCTTACCTATACTGGTACAAAACTCAACAACAACAAGTATATAAAACCATAAATATTTTATTTCTGAGCAAATGCTTTCCCGTCGCCATTAAAATGTATAAAGTAAAAATTTTAATGTAGTAGTTAACTTCATTAAAATTCACAAACGTCTTAAGCAATGTTATGTTAAATATGACTTGCACGAAGAATAGATATTTAAAAGCTAAGCTAAGTTAGGAGATTCTTTTACCCTTATAAAAGCCTTGTTAAAACTGCAATTTTGTTAGTGGACAGAAAGGTAAAGTAATTAATTACGTTTTTCTCGCGCGACTTATTTGTTAAATGCGTTCAATTGTCTTACTTGGAATTTGCGTCAGTTATTTACATCGATTTGTATGATTAAGTGTTCTATTTTTAAAAAATCGAGGTTTTTATAAAATCATTTTCACTTTTTCATGCTAATTAAACGAGTATATATTCTTACTAACATTATCTTACTTTTAAAGAATCTATTGATGTAATCAATCAATTTTTTGCTGTATAACTATACCATAATTATTGATAAATCAATAATTGGCTTTAGTATAATTAATATTGCTTATACCAAATGAAACTGCAAATTGTGAGCTACTAAAACAAATTATAATCGTACTTACTGCGAATAGGGTGTGGATATTTCCTAAGTGTACTAAAATTAAAAAACCATTTCCGAGTGCCATCAATTTATCTGGACACTTCATCAATAAGGATTAATGGAACTTTAATCTTTTGCGGGAACTGGACAAAGCAATTTGGGAAAGAATATTTCTTATACAAAATATTATAAAAAAGTCAAGTAAAAATAGGGACCTTTAAATCCTAATGCTGGAGTGGCATTCTCACTTCTTATTATGTGCTCGGAGTTTATTTCATAGTCCAATGCAGGTTATGGACACGTTTGGCAGAATGTTATCCTACACTTGCATGTTTCCTTAGCATGTTTTCGAGGTTATAAATACAAATTAAGCATATAAAAACTCAGTGGTGGCCAGGTTTAACTGCAATATAGACTTAAGTCTGCCCAGACTAAGATTAGATCTTTAAAAAAAGTACAAAAAAAGGTTAAACTTTTCTTTTCTGAATTTGCATCCTCAATAAAAAGAAACGCCGGTGATGAGAAATACAATAGATTTGTAGATAGTGCGTGGTTATATATTATCTACTGTTAATATAGTGGGCAATTGAACAAACACGGCACTATGGCATTATAAATTAATTAAAAAAGCTGTCCCCTGCTTTCGAATGCCAAATAAATAGTTACAGAAAAAGTCAAATCAGTATTTAAAAACATTTACAAGTTAGTTATATTAAGAAAACAATTGCAAACAATATGCGATCACGCATTGTTAAAATATATTTAGTCTAAATCCTCGTTCACTACGTGTATGCCAGGATATTGGCAAGCCGCCATTATACTGTCAATGTAACCTGTATTTACTAAAGCTAAATCTAAACTTGCATTTACCTTGAAATTTAAAATGTTGCAGCAAGACTGGCGATCTTAGTGGTTATTGGTGCAGAAACACTTAAGAGGCTTACAGTCGAATTCCATTAGGTTTAAGAGATTAAAACAACGGTCACCAAAAATGCCAATAATTTCCACATCAGATCATGGGATGGTAAGAACCATTCGATTCTGTAATATAAATAAATATATCGTCCCAAAATAAATAATGAGCAATCATAATTATTAACGCTTATCTGCTCTGCGTCTGTTGGTGCCTGCTGAGAAGGAAAGCTCTTAGCCCAGTATTGTCCATTGTGTATGTATACATAATACGTCTGATTGGCCTTTCAGTTATAAATATTACAATTAAACTGTATCATCAATCCCAAAAAAAGCAGCATCTAGTTAAGTTCCACTAATCCAAATTCTCGATACCTCCTAAATATATAATTACATATAGCTATAGCATCAAGAGCTCATTTCCAACGGTCAAAGACTGTCATGAGTTGATCTCGTGATGTTATCGGTCTGTCTGAACCATTGGAGTGACTTTGAATCGAATTCAGATTAGCGAAGAATAATTTTTTTATTATAAGAAATAATAAAATATTTTAGCCTGTTGATCTAGGCTTGAAGATTAAATTTTAATATTATAACACGTTATGTTGGCTGCTTAAAAATACGTTTAATTTTAAAAGTAGTCAATAAATGATCAACGCGTATCATGACGAAGAACATCAACGGTTGAATGATAAACCTGATGGTTATTGAAAAAAATATAATGAAAGAAAATCAAGAAATAAATATGAAGTAAATTGAATGAAAACAGAGTTACGTTAGTGAGATAAATACATTCATTTAATTATTATCATAATATAATATAACTATGAAGTATATAGTATTTGCGCCACGAACACCCAATGAAGTGGAAAGCTGGTATGATGGCATAAGAGATCGTCATATTATCTGTCGTCACGTCACACGAGTCGCTCTTATCCCGAAAGCGCGCCACAAGATGTTGCACATCAAAGAAAACTTTGAACTACTCATAGAAACACTACTCAAGTCTGACCTTGAAAATTGTTCTTAAGCAATAGCTCAAGAAGAACTTTAGTAAATGATTAATATATTTAATAAACAGGTTCTTATTGTAATCTGTTATGTAAAACATAAACCAGAATTCATATTCAGTGCACATTCTGTGATCTTAGCAACATAATATCGTTATTCGGCAAGACGAGTCTGTTATCGAAGGTTTTTCTCCCACGATGTATGCATATTGAATATTTTTGCAGAAAAATTTATCATAATACCCGCTTGAGCCAAGTTTTAAGCATTGTAAAAACTTACTTCAGCCTATATTATAGACTTAAAATGTTAAATTTATTTTACAATTGTACATACATTTCCAATATTGGAGTTTTCATATAGGAAGATGTACATATAGGTCACCTGGTTCAGTAGTGCCCCCGCAAACATTGGTGAGAATTTTTAACCGTTCCTTACATCATCTATCGTTACCAACCTTGGCTCACTCACCACACAAGCCGGAACACAATAATACAGAGTGTTCCTAGAATATATTATAACTAGTGAGTAGTACATACCCAGATGGTCTTGACCACCAAGTATGTCATTGATTCATCTTCCTATTAAATTGAGGTATTTTATGCATTCCATAATCAACTTTTAGCTTTTAAAGTTACAAAATCATATTACACGATACCAATTGTTTTTTACAGCAACATAACCAACGATTTTAAGTTTTTACCGACCTAAATGTTTTTAAACTCCATGTTTCTATTGAGTATATCTTGACGGTATAATTCAATATCTCACTATATTTTTAATAGCCCATTTTTTTCACCCACGAGTTTTCAACCACGTTTCGAGTCCGTACCGTATTTAACTGATAGGTAAGCCTTTAAATAAGACATTGCTACTGTAAGAAATATTAAAAGTTAATACCATAAATTCACCGCCGAAAAATGGTAACTAAGACCAGTTTAAGGTAAGTTTATTCACCCATAATTTAATGTTTTTCCTAAAATACATATGATTGACAATATTTTGCAATTATGTAACGAGTAATTATAGATTATTTCACACACCGTTCGAACATAAATATCATCATCATCATTACCATCATCATCATCAACAACCATTTTTCGTCTACTGTTGTACATAGGTCTCTCCAATGACACGCCACTGAGCTCGATCTTGAGCTCTCCTCAACATAAATATATCAAAACAATATTCTGTATCTCTAGATTTTGGCAGAATCATATTTCTAGTAGATAAAACTTGTGATCAGCTACTTTAAGAAATAACTCTCGTAAGAAAATGTTCCAAAAAACACGAACATCTCCAATATTTTCATCGAACCTCGGAAACATATTATGGTCCTAATATCATATTATTATTCCACGAAAGTATTAGGCGTATTACGTATTTTGGATACAAGCCAATGTTTATGGGAACGCAAGGGTATGGTGTAACAGTGTTCAATGACGTATTTACATTTGGTGATCATCGAAGTCTTCGATAAAGGTATTGTCTTAAACTTTGACTTAATATAGAGATTTTTGGAAAATATTGGCAATGATTAAACGATATAAATAGATTTATCTCATCATCACTTAAATTACCCCCAAACACTGTCCTTATCCGGAAAATATTAAAAAATCTAAATATCCCTAATGTATTTATGGAAAAATATACATATACCCAAATTAAATGTTAAGCTAACAAACATTCACAACCGAGAAGAACTGTGAAGATCAGTTATTAATATTTTTCTCAAATGAATTACGAAGTCAACTATACACAATTTAATTTATAAATCCCATATAGAAATAATCGAATATAAACTCCATCCTGTTTTATTATCTGTATTCTTGTATTGTTTAATAATTGTTATTATTTGTTATCTTTTAATTTATTAATAGATAAGGTTAATTTATTAATAAGAATGTTTAAATCTATTGATAGTTATATCAATTTAATTACTCGCTCAAAAAACAATATTTAAGGTGCGATTCTTTAGTAACTGAAGAAAAAGCGATAAGTAACAATAATTCAGTAATAAAAGACATCGAAACTTATACTGCTAGTATAAGCAAATTCAAATGAAATTCCGTTTTAACGCCAAAAATTCAAGTTATTTTTATTTGTATATACTCGTATATTTTATGTGAACGCCTGACAAGCACAGTGTGTGTAGTGCAGGATGCTGATTTTTAGCTACATTTAATAGTATATATACCTATTGTAAAACTTAAAAGAAGCTATGTATTTATGTATAACATTTATTTATTTATATAGGTACACAAACAGAATTCAGTCAGGACATACATTAAATTATGCACTTATATATTTTTGAGCTTTATTATATTCCTAAACGTGTACACATGACACAGTATGCTAATTAAAATAATGAGAATGTAGTTCGTTGCTATTTATATTAAAATCAATAAATTTAATAAATAATGATAATTAATAAATTAAAATCATGTTACAATAATAATTAAATGTGACAATAATTTTTCTATAACATTACAAATTATCTAAATAACAGAAAGATCATCCTTTTAAATTAATTGATTGGTTGATAACAAACATTTAAAATGTAATGACAATAGTAACAGACTTCAAATGTTCTTCTTTTTGAGAAGTATGCTTGGAGCTTAGTCCACCAAGCTTCTTCAATGGAGTTTGTTGGTTAAATATAATAATTGACTTCATCATAACATAACATATACTAATAACATAATTCAAATTAAAACATTCTAATAATTTATCATTCAGTTGACTTTTCATTTCTTTTGTCTTTTGCAGTTGCACTTAAAAGCTAGTAAAATGCAAATAAAAATCTTAAAGATTTTACACTCTGCCTTATTGCCACTTGTAACAGAGGGCTGGGTCATTTTTCACTCGGAGAACCGTAATTTGAACGTGAAAATTGTTCTAACATCCAAGGCACGATCGACTCGGTTATGATTCGAACAGTAACTATCTTAAATTTTAATCTATATAATTAAGTCCTCTAATAAGTAGTCCTCCAGACCGATTTCGGCCACGGCGGCCAATCTCGAGAGAGATTAGCCAACTGCGCAGAACATATTATAATACACAAGTGTGTGCGCAAACACAGGGTCACTCTCTATTCCCTTACTCTCATAACCCGATGGTACGGCAATTCGACACGACGGCTTTACGTGCTTTCCGAGGCAAGGGAGGCACATAAAGCATTAGCTGCTACAAATTTTCGACAGAAAATCTCAATAACATGTTATTGGCCCGACCTGGGAAGTGAACCCAGGACCACCGTGTCTGTGGCCTTACATGTAGCCACTAGACCCACGAGGCAGTCAATCTGTACTAATATTATAAATATGAAGGTGAGCTTGTTTATTTGTTAGCTTGTTACACTTTAACGTCTTAACTACTCAACCGATCCTCATGAAATTTTGCATACCCTTTGTCAGGAGTACAGATTACGACAATATCTATGTATGACAAATGGCCTGATGTTCTATTCTAATTTATTCTTATTCATGGAAAACATTTTACCCGTGCGAAGCTAGAGCTATCCATATAAAATAATAATATAATAAAACGCTTGTTTTCGATGACAGAAATCTACAAATAATAGGGTGCCAGGAAAGAGTCAATAAATTCATATCCGAAGTCCATAGGAACAAAGTCGCGGGAAAAGTCCATTAAAATTTCACAACCGCTAAGCATTTCTTCAGACTACCTGCCTGGATAAGTGCCAATAGACCGTTATATACGAACGGTCTACGTCACAAACTTCAGAATTTATGCAGCGAAGGAAACTGTAAATGCAGCCAGCATTTTGCATATTACGCCTAATGTTGAACTTCGAATTTAAACGTTAAATTGAAATTTCGAGGAAACGAAAACGCCGCTGTAATTGATACAAGTATTTCTATTTGGTGGTAGAGCTGAGCTGAGTAAGGCGATCTGGATACGTACTCTTATCAAATTCTACCGCCAAACAGTAATATTTAGATTTAGATTTGTTAGATTCGTGTGTTAAGAGCGAATGACACTGTATAACTACAGCAATTGATTCTCTCCAGGCCGATTTCGGCCATGGCACCAATTACCAAGGTGGAAGTGACCGCTTACAAAGAGGCCATCGTTTAATCGATCAGCTGATACTAAGTCACAAGACTCAATTTTTTGGTATCATGATTCTACTAGAATGCTGAAACAGCCGGTAAAATGTCTCACTACTGATCAAAGAAATCTATACATAAACGAGAGAATTTCTGCAAAGTTAATACATTCTTCCGAAACTTTAATACTAAACGACTTTATTTATTAGAACTACATATATTTTAGCAGATAAGAGCTAAATTGCATTTTTCTATCGATACGTTTTAAAATAGTGTCGTTACACAGACAAAAGAGAATTTTCGGAAACTTCTCCCTGTTCCCAATGTTGGTGGCGCATTGGCGACGTAAGAAATTGTTTATATTCTATACAATGCCAATATTTATAGGCAGTGGTGTCTTACCATTAGGTGGCCCATTTGCCAGTCGATCTATCTAATATAAATTAAAGAATATACATAAATGTTTCGAATCAGTATATATTTTGGTGTTATGATAAATTTTCTTGGTAATCTTTTAACCTCTGTATTTCAAAACGTCGAGCTTGTTAATGCTCTAGTTGACCCTTAGTACTTAAGTATCTCATTTTATCCAATACGTAAATTGGAAAATTATTAATAGAAATATATAATAATAGAGCAAATTTATATTTGCTTTATATATACAATAAATAAATATTATTTATTGAGTTTTTTTTTTGTTAGGCAATATTCTGGTACGACTTGTTTTGTATAGCGCGAAAAAGTGTACATTCCATATTCCTGGTAAAAAAATTAAAATGTTAACAAGCCTCGTTAAAAAATGATCGTTTGTGTATAAAAAAATAACTTATTTGCTACTTTTTTAATTGCTACTGAGGCGTCTTATAACGTACGCAAAATAGCGGCATGCAAGCGGTCCTTACGCGGTTTTTATTCATAACTATGAAGTTATGATGCGTCGCCTAATCAATCATTATATAAACTACAGGTATATGGAACGTAGATAACGTATATCTTATGGCATCATTTTTGCAATAGTCATAACTTATGTTTCACAGAACAGAACTGGTCACATAATTTGGATTATCCATTTGCTGTCGACCCGTTGATGTAGAAAATGATGATTTATTTCCTTGTTATGGCTGATTAGGTAAATGAAATGAAATCAATCTCAAGAAAGATTAGCCAACTGCGCAGGAGATATTATAGTGCACATGTGTGTACGCAAACACGGGTGCACTCTCTCTTCCCTAGCTCTCATAATCCGATGGGATGGCAATCCGACACGACTGGAAAGAGTTCAGGCGCAGGACCAACGGCTTAACGTGCTTTCCGAGGCACGGGAGTGTACACACTTTCACCTTCCAAACTCCGGGCTACTACTGAGAATTTTCTGACAGAAATCCCTGTAACTTTTTATTGGTCCGACCTGGGAATTGTACCCAGAACCTCCGGGTCTGCGGCCTTATATCTAGCCACTAGACCAACGCGGCAGTCATTGTATTGTTTATGTGATGTATGCACTCTTAATACAAGAAAATCTTTGATAACAGCTCAAGGAGTTATTATTGAAACTTCGACTTTTACATCGCTACGCAGCCCGTAAACCATCACAATATTGACGGTTTAATAAATATATACTAGCTGACTGCAAAAAAAGTTCTTATATAATAAGCTCTTAATCACGATCATTTGCCGGTAAAGTTGACGTCGACCTAAAAACTAACTGATAACTAACTTATATTTTAAATAAGGTTTTATTTTTTAGAATGATAAACTTAAATTTCTGGGTTAAGTGTTTTTGCACTCGTCAATCATATTCAAGATTAAATCATATTCAAGATTAAATTAAATGTAAAGCTACCACTACGATTGGGACTCTGTACGGATGCAGACACTAAACTTCAAACCTTCTCCTCAAAAAGAGGAGAAGAGGCCTTAGCTCAGAAGTGGGACATACACAGGCTGTTACTGTACTGTACTGTAGACGCTAACCGAGTAGTTACTTGCTACGGAGGAATTACTCTTTTTATATAAATAACTTCAATGTGATTTTAACCAAATGAAAATGAATGAAAGATTCATTGACATTACAGAATATAAAACTAGCTGTTATAGTTATCGTGAGGCTTAAAATCGATTATCGGATCATAATTGATTGAGTTTTAAATCTCGCAACATTTGTTTTTCAAAACAATATAATATTAACTATACAAAGTTGCCTAAAGTCAACACTACTGACAGCATTTTTATGAAAACTCAGTGATCATTATATGATAAATATTTTTTATCTCGCAAGACCCGCTCGAAATGTAAGATTTTACAAGTTTTTAAACCACGTCCGACTCGCTTTCCGCATCTTCACAAATAATAAAGTTTCGTTGCATAAAAGTCGGCTGTCGCTAAAAACTGGGCCAGTTTTGTGGATGCAGAGGCACGTCGCTTGAATATTTATGATAAGACCTAAAGAACCTCTAAATAGCTGCCGGCCTGAAAAGGTTATAAGTAAATTTCACACTTTGAACAACAGCACAATAATTTCGATGTGAAACTTTTTCGTTTCGACCTCCTTTTTAGTTGATACACGCTATTTAAACGAATTTTAATCTCGAAAGCTAATTCGAATTCCTTTTTAATTGTTTACATACTCGACTATACGTATTTTAGTTTACTTATTTCGTCTGTATTTAATTTAATACTACTTTCAGTTCACTGTGTCACACAAGAAGTTATAAGCCACTGCTCTGAAGTTTCAACTAGGACAGTATACTGTAGTAGTATTTAGAAAGAATATAACGATATGTTTAATTCAAATTATTAATACCAATAGATTGAGAAATCGCCGAACAATTCTTAATCTAGCATAACAGAATTGGCTGCGAAAGAATTGCTAAATAAGATGGTGAGCGGTGCTGACTCAAATCGAACTGGATCAAGCCAGTTGCGGAAATAACAATGGAGATGGTTTCAGTGAACACTACCACACCACATGACAAGATTATTACTATTGGCCAATATTTTTTTATCCATCCATATAAGACACGATAGACAGACAAGGGATCTGATTTGTTAGCAGTTCGTAAAAAAAAAGTATAACCAAATATTTATCTCCGCTTTAAAATATTCTAGAATAGCAACCCCACAAATTCTAGGCAACGTATTTCGTTATCTGTATTGGAGTTATTGGAATCAGAAATCGAATTCGAATAGAAATATTTATGAAATAATATCAGAACAAAATTTCGAGTGACGTTCCGTTGGATAAATATTTGGCATAGTTCTGTTTTCGTGCGAACTGGTCTGCGTAACACATTCGGGCGTAGTTTATTTGGTGACGTTATTTTTTTTACTGAAAGTTTCGGCTTCGTTTAGTAATTAAATTACAAGTTTCGTTTTAAAAAAAATCACAGAAAAATGCACTACTGGCAGCTTTTTTGCATTCGATATATGTAGATAAACTATAAGCAAAACCTTTTTTTATTATTATTATTATTTAATTTTACATCGATTAATCAGCTTATTATTTTAACTGTGTAATTTTCGAAAAGCCATGTTTATAATTAACTTAAAAATACCCAACTATTAAAATTATGATCACTTCCTAACTCCCTAAAACATAGTACTTACGACGGAATTGCAAATTAACTTTTACACATTGTGTAACCTCTGTTCTCAAGTATGTGAGTAGAATATGTCTTATTGAGAATAAATGTTTTTAAGCCTATTTGATTAATTTCATACTAATTAGAATATCCACACGTTCAAACAACACCGAGTTTTCATGTACCTATTTAATATTTAGTGCTCGTTGAATGAAAACTCTCTGAGGAAACATGCATGATTCTTATAGAATTCTGGTGTATGCGTATTCCCGAGCAGTGTGGTGGAATAAACTCATGCTGATAGCTGAAACATTCATTTATAATTATTCTAATCGTGCTGAATCGAATAAGAATCGATGTGAGAATTCAAATTATTTTTGGACGGTACTCAATTTTTGCACAAATTCGACACAAATAATTAATATAATTCATGCCGTGTACATTGTACACATGTTTTGGAGTGTAATTTTATTTTAACTTGTATAGTTTCCTATTTTTTCGGCGTGTCCTAATTATATCCTGTTTTGTGTACCTAAATAAATAAACAAGTTTAATTACCCTTTTTATATATTATTATCGCAAATATGGATTCAATCATGTATATATGAATGAATAATTTATTATTTCCCCAGAAAATGACAGATAATAACATTACTTTGCAATATTTATTATGACTTAGGTTAGAATAATTAAGTACCTATTATTATAAATATTATATTAGTGGATAGAAAAGCCAGGTATCGTGGCTTTCGTTAACAGCTTTATATATTTATTATATATTTTAATACACGCGGTTTAATTTTTATTTATATAAAATTGATAGGCCGTCGGGTAAATGGTCCCCCTGATGATAAGTGGTAAGCACCGCCCATAGACATAGACTGTAAAAAATATTGTCCAATCCGTACATAGCCAACCCATACGGGCTTGCACAGAGCTCTACCACCGACTATTTTTTTTATTATAATATTTAATCACAAACTTGTATTTAACTGTTGAAATGTGTATGTGGGGTAAATCTTGCTTTGTATACCACTTCCACACTAGTTTGGTATCAATAAAAACACGGGTAGAATCGAAAGATCATAATATTAATTTATTAAATCGTATCATGATATTAATAATGAAATAGCTTCACGAGCCGGTTGGCGTGGTTGGTAGATTAGTAGCTGGACTTTCGCGCCGCAGCTCTTAGGTTCGATTCCCACCCAGGACAGACATTTGTTTGCATATCTGTTTGTCGTGAGTTTGGGTGTAATTATCTATATAAGTATGTATTTACAAAAGAAAAGTAGTGTATGTAGTATATCAGTTGTCTGTTTTCCATAGTACGAGGTCTGCTTAGTTTGGGACCAGATGGCCTTGTGTGAATAATGTCCCAGAATATTATTTATTTATTTATTATTATTTCATGTTAAAGTTTACTCTTTAAATTATTTGCATCAGACCATTTATTCAGAAGTGAGGACTGGTATAATAATGCAAAAAGTAAGACAAATACCACGATGTGGGCGAACAACGGATATCGGGAACAGTACTACGTTTTAGACTATCATTTTAATTTTAATGTTTTTTGATTATTTAAAACGTAACATAACAAATTTGTTAATAGGCTAATAAAATGCTTATATATAGATTTAAATATAAATAACAAATAAAATATAAACATTAAATATTGTGTTTATATATTATATAAAAGATTATAATTTCACTATTTCCTTAAGTACAATTTTATTTACATAAATTTATAAATTGGAGTATTTGTTTTTGGCAGTTGTCGATGTTTCGGATTTATTTCAATGACGGATTCGTAAAATACGTAACAAATCGAATTAATGATATCCTATACCGAACTTTAGGTCTTGTTAATTCAGTCGATGAAAACTTTTTTAATATTCATCTAGATATAAAAAAACAACTTAAAAAAAAGTTAGACTTGAAAACAAACTTCATACGTAACTGTATTAAAATATAACGAGCAACGTTAAAATTTTCTTAAAATTAAAAAAATAATAATAAGAGACTCACCAGTTGAAAGACCACGAGAAACAATCGCGCAATCACAATTTTTAACTGATATTGAAATACGATAACTTCAAGGCACCGGCCAGTACGTCCGCTCTGGTCGGAAGGTAACACGCCACTGGCCTTAAGTTAGCTTCCCCCATGGAAGTATATAAAGGGGGTTAGTGGCCCATCGAATGTTTTCGTATCTGAAGACATATTATGATGGTGGATCAGGGTGTCAGAGTATTTATTACTAGTAAGTTTTCTAGACATGATTCTGTTTAAGTATCGTAAACTTTTGTATCGTCTAAATTGTTTTTGAAACGTACCATACATATGATTTAAGTTATTTTTTTTAATTCTATTCGATATAATATATGAAATATAAATACGACTTATTGAAAATTCATTTTCACGTTGAATCGTGTTTATAATTAATTTAGTGATTGGCAAAGTAAGACAACGTGATGAACTACACGTGCTGATAAAAATCAACCACATGTATATCAAACGATTCCCATTGGAGCGGCGTGATGGAATAAGCTCTTCCTTGCCCAGCAGTGGGACACGTACAGACTGGTAATTTACTTATTTTTTTTAAATATTTATTTTAAGAATATATATGGACTATAGCATTGTACTCGTACGATTTAATAGCAAAGTGGATTCTTTTATGTTTTTTAAAGAATTCAGTAAAAGAGACGTTCATTATTATTTATTTTTCATTTCAAATAAATAGGTAGACTCTCAAATGGGTCGCCTGATGGTAAGTGGTTATAACTGCCATCGATAACCCCTTACATGGACAATGCGCCACCAACTCTGGCAACTGTTATGTTGCTTGTAACGGTAGTAACACTGTATCAATCACCCTTCACACACAATAATACTAAGTTATGCTATACCGAGACGGGCTTGCACACAGTCCTATAAACAAGTAAAGTAATGGATAGACTTGAGGTGACCATATATTTTTGTTTATGTATTGATTTCGATCATATCGCGTTGAGTTCCAAGGCGGTCCTATCTTAATTTCATGGATATTAATTGTCATTGTTAAGTTTTTATTTTTATCATAAATATAATGTTTTATTTATTTGTTAACTGTACATTATAAAATCGTTTATATAATTAAAGAACAACAAGCTTTGATACATTCAGTATTACACAGCAAGGTAACTCTCCGTCCGTAGTGAGTCAGTCTAAAGCCTTCGACAATAATTACATAAAATAAAATATTATATAAAATAGAATATTAGTGACTAGTACTCGGTGGTAGAGATTTGTGCAAGCTCGTCTGCGTAGGTACCACCCACTCATCAGATATTCTACCGCAAAACAGCAGTGCCTTGTATTGTTGTGTTCCGGTTTGAAGGGTGAGTGAGCCAGTGTAATTACAGGCACCAGGGACGTAACGTCTTAATTCCCAAGGTTGGTGGCGCATTGAAGATGTAAGCGATGCTTAACATTTCTTGCAATACCATTGTCTATAGGCGTTGGTGACAGCTTACCATCAGGTGGCCCATATGCTCGTCCGCCTACCTATTCAATACAAAAAAAAAGATTAAAGCACGTAAATCTCAAACGAAGATTGTGGGTTTAAAACCAAGCAAGCATAACTTAATTTACATATACATACTTAATTTGTGTTTCAAATTCCAGTGGTCAAGTAAAACATCGTGAAACCTGCACGGTTCAGTAAAAATTCAGCCACGTGGATCCATCAATCTGCATTGAAGCAGCGTGGTGGAATAAGCTTCAAACCTTTTACTGTCCCATTTTTCGAAAAGTCATAGAGCGTAAATCTTGTTTTGTCAGTTCGAAATCGGGACGAGTGATTTTTCAATCTTACGTACAAAGTGCTCTTGTATCGTAGACAGTTTTCAGGCAACTTTCGTTTTAGGAACATCCGGATCAACAAAATAAATTATACCTCCAAAATATACAAATAAAAATATATAACTTACATTATGTAATATTAGGAAAGCCGAGATGGCCCAGTGGTAAGAACGCGTGAATCTTAACCGATGATCGTGGGTTCAAACCCGGGCAAGCACCACTTAATTTCATGTGCTTAATTTGTGATTATATTTCATCTCGTGCTTGACGGTGAAGAAAAACATCGTGAGGAATGCATGTGTCAAATTTCACTGAAATTCTGTCAGATGTGTATTCCACCAATCCGCATTGGAGCAGCGTGGTGGAATAAGCTCCAAAACCTTCTTCTCAAAAGAGGAGAAGAGGCCTTAGCCCAGCAGTGGGACATTCACAGGCTGTTACTTTACTTTTACTTTATGTAATTTTAAATTATAAACAAATAATTAAATTTCATTTTAATCGAGTTAGAAAAATGTTTAAATAATAAACAGTAATATGTGGTATTGTCACTGTTCTATTTGTTTCGGTTTGAAATAGGTTAGTGAGTCAGTGTAACTGCAGGCACAAGGGGCATAGCACCTTGGTGGTAGAGCATTGTTCAAGCTCGTATCGTACCCAGACGAGCTTGCACAAAGCTCTACCACCAGAACAGAATCGTGATCGTATCGTACCGTTATAAATTAGTAAAATTGACTCCCAGTTAAGATCCTCGGTTAGGTTTAGGTCCCAGTTAACTGAGGTTTCTTTTTGTAAGTAATTCAAGCGTAGCGTCTATACGTTAGTATAATTGGTCCCCTGAGTGGTTAACCGTTTTAGATATAATGTGCTGCTGTGTTTGTTTATCTTTTATTACTTATAAAGTATAATTTGTTTTTTTTTAATAATATAAGTAATGATTTGTTAATTTTAAGGTTATATGTGAATATACAGAAGTGTAATTCTCTAAATAAAGATTAATTTTGTTATCTTAAAGCGGTCGGTCGGTTTAATATACAGCGGCCGTCGTGAAGATCCTTGGCCCTTTGTTCAGGCGTGGACGAATTCTGCTGAGACGATGATGATAAAATCTATCTAATATTATAAAGCTTAATAGAACATTAATCTGAACGATTAATCTAATTTCAGGATCTGCCTGTATGCCAGTAACAGCCTGTGAATGTCTAAGGTAGGTAAACCAGGAGACACCATTGATTGTAATAAATTCGATCAAAAATAATACCCTTACTTTCTTGAAATTATTATTTAGTATTTATTCAAATATTTTAAATGATACTAATATTAAAAATGTGAAAAGCTAAACCACAATGCCAATTTTGATGAAAGTTCGACGAAGCTTATAATAATAATAATATCCTGGGACATTATTCACACACGGCCATCTGATCCCAAACTAAGCAGAGCTCGTACTATGGAAACCAGACAACTGATATACTTACATATACTACTTTTCTTTTGTAAATACATACTTATAAACAGACGTGGTCACGCACACAAATGTCTGTCCTGGGTGGGAATCGAACCCACGACCTGCGGTGCGAAAGGTAGGTATCTACCAACCACGCCAACCGGCTCATCAACCGGCATGAAACCTGAGGAAGGAAGTGGGCTGCTTTTTTAAATGAAACCTTCAACGGGATAAAGTTAAGGTAGATAGTTTGTATGATAAAGTTCTTAGAAAGATTTTAGTCACAAACTGAATTCCATACGAGGTTCAGCTAGTATCAACATACTGGAAATATTGGAATACTGGAATTACTGCGGATATCACCAAGGTTTTCAAGTTTTTTGTATTAAATATCCAGTGACTGGTATTTGTAGTGGAAATACTTACGTTATTTAAGTTTAATTTTTATTATTTTGTATTTTTAAATAAAACAAAGTATATAGTTATTATATATTCTAAAATTTAGCACATTTACTAAACGGTTATTATAAATTTTATTTAAAAGAAAATGTAATTTTTAAAATGATAACCGTAGTTTCGAAGTCCATCAAAATTTGCGACGATGAAGTTTCAAACTGTAGAGATTCAAATTGTACTGAATCTTGGCTTGGCTGCAATTAGTAATAGAAAAGAAACTTCGGTTTGGACGCGAAATTGTTTGATTTAATCGATTTGACAAACATAAACAAATAATTGGACTTAGTTTTAGTTGAAACATCGGTGAATATATTCAATATTTTTATGTTGGTGGACAAGCAAATATACCATCAACCAATGCACCATCAACCTTGATAACTAAGAATATTTTTATAGGATAGGTAGGCGGACGAGGATACTGGCCACCTGATGGTAAGTGGTCACCAACGCCCATAGGGCACAACATAGTCTATGCTCGTCCGTCTACCTATGCTATAAAAAATACTTCTCCCAAACCGCAACTAGATCATTGTTAGTAGAATATAAAAATGGTTAAAAAGCAATGATTACGTTTCGACTTGATTACGATAGAGTAAAAATGAGTTAGTAGAATTGGTCCCTGTGCTCAAAATCGATTTTCGCAAAACTTAATAGGCATATTATTATTCATTTTAATTAATACTGGTCTATATATATATATATATATATATATAGTGTAATATATAGTGTATAGAAACATGGATTGGAATATCTTATTTATCTTTATATATACCATTCTTAACATATTATATTCAATAGAAACGAATTATTCACTGATGTCTGATAGATGATGACGCAATAGGCGACCAAAGTCCGTTTAATATTTAGAGAGATTAGTAAATTTGACTTAGAACAGCGTTTCAGAAATTGAATATCATTTGCCGAAGCCATTTACAAATCTATGAAGAAGTCTCTGAAAATCGCTTCGACTTTATAGAACATATTTTGTCTAAGCCCGCAGTTGATGAGTTAATTCTACGAAATAACACTGACATAGAGAACGACGTATTTAGTCTGGCATAAATAAGACCCTAACGAGAGATCTATAAATTATTATTCCGAACTCATAAATACGTCTAAATTGACGTAGGTGGCTTGTAAAGTAAGATCGCCGACCCTATCTCGAGGGACTCTGAAAAATCTGTTGCGTTAGCGCTTAAATACGCCAAGCAAGGTTCAAGGGTCTTCGCTTCGTCTCATTTTATCTTTAACCTACGTGATCTATTGCATCTAAGATAATAATTTTATTTGAAATATTTTACGTTACGCGGCTGCAGAAAATTGCAGAAGTTTGACAAACTGACATAACGCCTTAAATTACTTAAACCATCGCATTTATAGGAAATATATTCAGCTGACAGCAGTCATTCAGTAAACAGTGTAATTATCGATGAATAGTCTTCGAGTAATTTCAATCACAGCGGTCAATCTTATTAGGAATTGATTTAAGGAAAGAATACAAGCTAACCACCTAATGTTAAAGTCGAGATGGCCCAGTGGTAAGAACGCCTGAATCTTAACCGATGATCGTGGGTTCAAACCCGGGCAAGCACCACTGAATTTCAAGTGCTTAATTTGTGATTATAATTCATCTCGTGCTTGACGGTGAAGAAAAACATCGTGAGCAAACCTGCATGTGTCAAATTTCACTGAAATTCTGTCACATCTGTATTCCACCAACCCTCAAAAGAGGACAAGAGTTCTTACCCCAGCAGTGGGACATTCACAGTTTGTTACTTACCTAATGCTAAGTCACCTTTTTCATAGACATGGGAACCGTATGTACTATGGTCTTAACATGTTATATCTAGCAAAAACTAAGCATTTTAAATCACTATACACACCCGGTGTCTGTATGTAGCGACTCTAAAACATTTAATTTCCTGTACATCAGCCTAGATCCCAGTGAGCTAAAATTTTATTTCATCATGACCCACTTGCAACGTTCATATTGTATACATACTTATTTACTTGTAAAAAAGTAACAGCCTGTGAATGTCCCACTGCTGGACTAAGGCCTCCTCTCCTTTTTGAGGAGAAGGTTTTGGAGCTTATTCCACCACGCTGCTCCAATGCGGGTTGGTGGAATACACATATGGCAAAATTTCAATGAAATTAGACACATGCAGGTTTCCCCACGATGTTTTCCTTCACAGTTAAGCACGAGATGAATTATAAATACAAATTAAGCACATGAAAATTCAGAATGCTTACCCGAGTTTGAACCCACGATCTTCGGTAAAGATTCACGCGTTCTAACCACTGGGCCATCTCGGCTTATTCTTATTTATTTGTAAAGGTATATTTACTTTATTAAGTACTTCAAACATTTTTAAAAATAGATTTCATAACACGGATTGATACATCAGTAACAAATGTACATGATATTTCCACGTTGTATCGTATAAAAACAATTTTCAGTAAAGTAGTAAAATAGCCTGATAATGTCGCCTCTCCGCCACTGCTCTCTATTCCCTTGACACGTATAATCCTTGTAATATATAATAATAATATATTTAATTTATAAAAATATATTTATATTGTTTTGAAATATATATTTTTTTCTATATATTCATTGATTATTTTAAATTATTCCAATAGCCATCAAATTCGATGTTTCACAAGCACGTCACGTGACAGCCGCGTTTTATTTTGCTGTCCATGTAGCAATTTTTTTTTCTGTTGTTTTCTCGCGTGGATTTTCTGTTTTTTCACAAATAGGACTTTTTAGGGTTCCGTACCCAAAGGATAAAACTAATTACTAAGACTCCGCTGTCCGTCCGTCCGTCTTTCACCAGGCTGTATCTCATGAATCGTGTTAGACAGTTTAAATTTTCACAGATGAAGTATTTCCGTTCCCGCTATAACAAAAAATACTAAAAACAGAATAAAATAAATATTTAAGGGGGGCTCCAATACAACAGACATGATTTTTTGCCGTTTTTATAGAAAATGGTACGAAACCCTTCGTGCGCGAGTCCGACTCGCACTTGGTCGGTTTTTTTATTGCAGTCATTATCACCTGCGTCCTAAATAAATGAGATTTTAGCATCATTCTTAAGAGTGGATATAAAGAAAATTGTTTATATTTTATTTGTATAGGTAAATTCGTTTGAAGTCAAAAATGAAATATTGTACGTAGACTACATTATATTTTCACGGGTTCTGCTTGATTAAAAACATAACATAAAATTATCTACACAGAAAAAATCACAAATGTCTTATTCGTTGTGTTATAAGTTATGACTTTTGTCTTAACTTATTTGTTAGTTAATTTTATTTACAAAAAATCTATGGAAAAAAATTGTCAGCGCTTTGTGATAATTGTCAGAGTATAGTCAGACGAACTATATCATATTTTGTAGAATTATTTGTTAAACATGTGAATTGTCTTGCAAGAGGGGCGTGTAAGGGACGCGCGGGTTAAACTGAAACTTTGATATCTTTAGACGCGGTCTTAGTAGTCATATCGTATGGTCAATAATATCATAAAATCTTTAATATAATTTAAAATCAATACTTTGACAGAACGACACAAACATATCCACTACATTCGTAATAAAAAACTCACCAATCGCTCGAATGATACGATAATATGCAATACCAACAGCAGACATGGGTATCAACACATTTAATTCTGTCAAAAATAAATGTAATGCCGTCTATAATGCCTGATTATTGATACTTGGTTTGTTGTTTCTTTTAATTTGTTTTTTTTTTGTAATTTTTGTTTTAATATTTAAATATTCGTTTTAGTTTAGTTAGCCATTTTAGTTAAATTTTGTTTATTAATTCCTATGTTATGAGAATCAACACTGTTCTTGTGCATTTTGTGTTGTTCTATAATTGGGGGTACATTTAAACATTTTGTTTTAAACTTTTATATTTGTATTTTTATGTAAACTTCTGTTGGAGTTCCATCTAAATAAATAAATAATACTATGCTGGAAATAACACCAGAAATAATCTGTGTGTTCATTGGAATATGGGGGATATTCCAAGCCCCAATACGGGTTGAATTTCCAATAACCGAATACGATCCCTTGACACGAGCCTTACTGTTTAATTTATGGTTTAGATAACGTTCTGAGACTGAAGCTGCGTCCCGAATGTACCTATGGTAAGTAATCTTATGAAAATTTTATTATATGAACTTTAACAACAAATATATTTTGTTCGTACTGTAATAAAAACAAAGAAAAATTTGACCTAAGACAAAATCAGATATTCCAGACTCATAAAATTATATTATCTAATAATTAACATTTTTTTATATAGTATAGGTAGGCGGACGAACATATGGGCCACCTGATGGTAATTGATCACCAAAGCCCATAGACATTGCAATTGTAAAAAATGTTAACCATCGCTTTCATCGCCAATGCGCCGCTAACCTTAGGAACTAAGATGTTATATCCCTTGTGCCCGTAATTACAGTAGCTGACTCACCCTTCAAATCGAAAAACAACAATACCAAGCACTGCTGTTTTGCGGTAGAATATCTGGTGAGTGAGTGATACCTACCCAGACGAGCTTGCACAAAGCCCTGCCACCAAGTAAATCTATAAGATACTTAAAACATATTATTGGCCTAACTAATAGTTTCAATACCAAGTGTACGATGAACCAAACGTCAATAAGACTATAAAGATCGGACGCTTGCGATGGGCAGGGCACGTAGTATGAATGGACGAGGCCAGTACCGACCGGAGGGCCGCAGAAGATGTTGGGGTGACAAGTTGGAGAATTCCTTCTCGACGAATATATCGGACTGGAGAGGTTTACTAGACCAGACTAAGGCCCACCCGCGGCTGTAACGCCTCAGATGATGATGATGAATAGTTTCCAGATGATCCAGCCTCGGAATATATAGATTTATAAACTAGGTTATAGACGCAACGGACGATTATTATATTTAAATTATTTTAATATATTGACAAAAACTTGTATTTCATTATTTTTTATTAATTTTATAACGTTTTATTTTACTCACTTTGATATAATTATTAGTTTTTACAATGCTGACTTAAATTTCAATTTTAAAGTAAAAAAGTAGGCAAATTACCTAAATAATAATGATGACTTTTGACATATTCTGTATATTTGTTGTACTACTTGTTGGTCTCGACAAATAAATAAATAAATGAGGCAATTCGTAACAAAATGTTTAATTTAATATTTCGGCTGTTTACAAATAAATGTATAAATATAATTAAAAAAATTACTTCCCTCTAAAACAGTATAAGCTCTTAAGCCTCAACACATCCAACACTCATTGAGAGGAACGCAAAGAGAATGTTTTAAAAAAAATAAGCGAAAAATTCCCACAACGTTTCGCTCTCGGCTTGTTTATAGTACGCCTTGCTAATTAGAAATTAAAAAAAGAATTTGTAAATTTTCTAGAGGTAGCAAAATAAGGGCTGTTTCAAACTGGCAACAATTAAATGGAAAAAAGAATGTATATTTAAACGTTATATTAATTTGATTATAAATTGCTTGATTATCAATTAAGAACTACATAAGCGTTGTCAAAATCAAAATCAAATAACACTGATTACTAATAATACTGATACTTATTTCTGAATGTAGATTCTACCAAAAGAAGCGACAATTAACTCAGTAGTTACTCTATTATATATTTAATATACACATATTTATTACATTTTAAGAGTGAGTTGTTCAGTGAGTCAGTTATAAAAACTCGCTAATTATTTAACTTGTAAATACCAATTATTAGGTCCTTACATATGAAATTGGCGTTTTGTACGGGAGGAATATAGTCATTTTTTTTTTTTTGTAAAATATATTTAATTATTCATAGTATGCACCGTTGTTATCTATGCACTTTTGTCATCTCATAGGTAGTTAGGGATCAATTCCCTTTACTAAAAAAACCATGGGGGCGAGAATCAATAAACTCTTTGAAGGTGGTTTGGACTGCCGCATCGGAGTTGAATTTTTTTCCTTGTAAGAAGTGGTCCAAATTCCGGAAAATACGGTAATCTGTTGGAACAAGGTCCGGGGGGATTACGCAGATATTCCAATTGTAGCTCATCTAACTTAGTGGTTTGTTGTGCAGTGTGTCTTGTGTTGTCGTGAAGCAGCAGTGCAATCTCGGTTGTTTAGCAGCTAGTTCTTCCTTCATGGTTTGCAGTTGCTGACAATAGATATCTGCCGTAATCGTTTGGTCAAATTTTAGAAAGTTGTAGTGAACGACACCAGTGCTAGTCCACCAAACACTCACAAGTAACTTTTTCTGAGTCAATTTTCGTTTAGTGCAGGATTTGGTTGGGTCTCCAGGGTTCAGCCATTGCGACGAGCGCTTCCGATTATCGTACAGTATCCACTTTTCTTCACAAGTAATGATTCGATTTGAAATCCCTTCATTATTGTGTCGGTTGAGCAAACTAACACAGCAGTCGTCGCGTGTTTGCAAGTTCGATTCACTCAATTCATGAGGTACCCATCGTTCAAGTTTTTTTACTTTCCCGATTTGCTTCAAGTGGATTAATACAGTTTTATCACTTACCTCAAAAACTGTAGCTATCTCTGAAGTGCTTTGTGATGGATCCGTTTCCACAATAGCCTTTAATTCTTCATTTTCCACTTTGGTCTCTGGCCGTCCACGGGATTGGTTCTGAAGGTCGAAATTTCAAGAACGAACAAGTTGAAACCAAAAACGTACCGTGCTTTCTTTTGCGACACCAGCGCCGTACACATCATTAATCCTTCGAGCTATTTCTGTAGCACTGGTGCCACGGTAGAACTCGTACTCGTAAATATACCGATATTTCGTGTTTTCCATTGTGCGGTAATAAGCGACGCCAAAGAAAAAAATAATGAGGAAAAAACAAATGAATGACTGTTTTCAAAACTCAAATATACCAGCTAAATGAATTTATAAATTTGAAGTTGGAATTCTTAACCAAAGAGGAGATATTTCAGATCAAAGTGGTCAGTACGACAAAACGTTAATTTCATATGTAAGGACCTAATATTACTATCAAAGTCTGTCAGAAATGATCAGAGTTTTAATATATTGTAACATTTACTGTATGTACTTCATTACTAGTTCATATACGATATGATATATAAAGAGGGTTACAAAGTATATTTGTCGAGATTATAATTAGGAAATGAGTACAAAAAACAAAATCTGTATTTGAACTGACCAGAAACGAGGGTTTGCTACTTAATCCATCTTCCTTAGCGAAAGCATCGCTGGCATTTCCGGCTATTTTATATAAAGTGTTATTAAGATATATAAACCTAAAAATCTTAAGATAATAGCTAAATAGTCATATAATAATATAACAAAGTCATAAGCAATTAAGTAGAAGGAAACTCAAATAAATAAATATATCATAAAACAAAAAAAATATTTTAATAGGAATTTTAGGGCACACACCATAAATACGTCGACAAAGAATGATTTTTTTTACCCGAAGACAAAGTCAGTAATTCTTTTATGGAACTATGTATATATATTAATTCAAAAGGAATCTGTAGGTTCTTCCAAAGGATCCCAGAATGTTTTAATTGAGAAAGTTTGAAGATAAATACAATACTATTTGTGCCGGAATTTCAAAATTTTATAAATACTTTAATTTTTCACAAGACAGTCTGACTGAATAATGTCAGTATTCGGTCAGACTGTCTTGTGTTCGGTCTGGAACGAGCACAAAACGAAATTCCAACAACCCACTGCTTTCAAACGAATCTTTATTCGCACCAAATGGATTTTCGCGGCTGTTTAAATAGAGCCCTTATTTATTCGCTCTTTTATAAACAAAATGTTATTTACATTATGTGTTTTTGAAATAATATTATTTGTATCATAAAATATGAGCGAATATGGTTCAGTACGTCATATTCTAGTTATCTGCCGTAAAGGATAACATTACAACAAAGTAAATGCTGATATTTTGCCACATACATTCATATGTATCCTATGTCAAATTACAGCTGCGTGGTGAAAAAGACTTCAAGCCTTCTCCTTAAAGGGAGGAAGGGTCCCGAAAGCTCAGGTGCGGGATATTTTTTTTTAAATTCTTTTTTTAAATTATAATTGTAATTAAAAGCCAACTTTATATTAAAAAAACATTGTCTTATTGCTTATAAATAAATAATTCATCATTTATATATCGCCGAGTTTCATGTGGATATTTTCACACTATTTGTTATTATTTTAATATATGTACTTATTAACTGAATTTCTCCATGAACCTCAGTCACCCGTAC
The DNA here is from genome assembly GCA_905220585.2 of Nymphalis polychloros. NCBI lineage: Eukaryota > Metazoa > Arthropoda > Insecta > Lepidoptera > Nymphalidae > Nymphalis > Nymphalis polychloros. The sequence continues at coordinate 657,132 of HG992264.1, read as the reverse complement.
ATTATGTATTATATTTGTAGCTTTGAAGTGTTCGCAAGCACTTTTATTATCTGACATATGATGTAACGTCCTACTGGATGTAGAACGTTACATAGACATGAACGCTGAGAGACTACGTGCTTGGGCTTTACATTCTCAATAAATAGGAGTGTAGCGCTTCTAATTTCCTGCCTCTTCCTTTTCAAACAGAGCCCCGAATATATGTATATAAGCTAATCACTAAATAAAATAAAAAACATGTGCGTCTCGGGACGCTCGACAAAAGTGATAATGTTTATTATTTATTATAATATATTATATTAAATATAATTTAAATTAGTACTTGAGAGTTGCTAAATTATTATAAGTACTATCTGTATACGCTAGACGGCGTTAGGTTGGTAACTCTCAGGTAAAGTAGTCCGCGTCGGTAATAGTGGCACCGTAACGCGTTACGTTACGAACGGTTACGTTACGGTTTACCCTCCCATAAGAAGTTCACTCACTTCAATAAATATATTTATTTATTTTATTAATACTTTATTGTACGCCACAAAGGAAAAATAAATACAAAATATGGATACAGCCTATTTTTTTTTAAGGCGTAAAATAACTGGCAGGCGGCTCATATGATGGAAAGTGACTACCGCCGCCCATAGACATCAACAATAATAGTAGGATACAACTTTGCCGACCTTATCGCTACATAGCGGTCTCGTCCAGGCAACCAACTAAACTAAATAAAGTAAATAATATAGTAATATGTCTTTATATACTTTAAGCTTACGAGAAACTCCTAAGTTTATAATTGTATTTTTTTTTTAAATTTCTATAAGGAAACAAAATTTACCAATTCGTTAATTTCTTATAGAGTTCTAAAATAATAACAATATTTATAAACATTACATTTTGTCATAGACGCCATTAAAAACCATTATAAAATCGGCGTAAATCCTCTTTACCTAAAAGGGCTGAAGCGAAAATACACAAATCCATAATACTTTTTAGAAAGGTGGTGAATCGTTGCCGGTAATAGCGTGCGCACATTTAAGACTTTTTATTACATTTATATGATGAGATTTTCAGAAGGATATTGGGGTAAATACGTTTCACTATAATGTAGGTAATTAAAAAATGTGTATTTAGTTGTACATAACATAACAGTATAGTACACAAGTATATTCGCAAGTACTATTCGTTCACTTTCGACTTTACTGGCCGTCGTCGCGTTCTGGCAAATACAAAAAAAAACCGATAGAAACGGCAAATCTTCGAGCGTTTTAACAATGTTGCGAACTGCTAACATTACACTTCTTTTATTTTTAGTTCATATTCGACTTTCTCATATCAGCGTTACATTAAACGCAGCTAGCGTGCGTAATTATTATCAATTAAGCCCTTAACTTTCTAAGAAAATGTCGTAATGTCTGCCCTCGAGACTCCTTGACATGGATTTGTTGCAAGAAACCTTACATATCATAATTATGCTTTTCTACCCCTTTACTCACGCTAGAATTGAATTATGCTGTTTCGCTTGCACATTTACTTTGAACATACCGTCGCAGCTGTCTTCTAGAGCAACCCGTCTTGAAAAATTTTGCCCGTTAGCTAAATAGTAAAAACTCGTAAAAGACTATTCTTCGAAAATTTCGACTTATATTCAGAATTCGTTATTTCGTTCACATTTATTGTCTCGCTGTCAGTAAAGTCATATTAATAATTAATTTGGCTTAATCTGAACGCTGATTGGTCGGAAATTGCACATCCACTTCAACCGACCAATGACCATTCAGATCCAAATTGAGTCAATTTTACTTGATCAGTCCTTCATAACCTGAGAGTTATCTAAGTACGTGTTGATTATTCTCAGAAATTAAATGTCACTCTAATAAAACCCTGGACCCTAAAATGTACCAGCTTTATATTGTATACATTATTTAAAAGGATTAAGCAATGGAGAAGATCGAATTAAAGTGATCGCTACCTATCAATCCAAATTGGAACAACGCAGGAAATGTTTTTATTTATTTACTGAAATTGAGGAAAATTTGTTGTTCATTCAATTTCCTTTGATCTTGAAATATTTGCCGTTACCTAAAAAAACATGTTGTGTATGATGTATGGAAACTATACGTTTTGACATCCATATCAACTTCGCCCGAGGCCTTCATTTGTATATTGCGAGAATGATATATTATATCCTTGTATACAACAGCTGTGTCTGTATCTAGCTTTGTTTATAGCTGTAAGCGTTGTTATTGATACTATTGTGTGTGGACGATATTTTTTGGAGGATGCCAATGATAACATTTTCGTTCACCTAATTTAGTTCAGCGGTTGAAATTATTTAAAGACCGGGCGCGAAAATTTCGCTCCAGATAAATGAGAAAAGACTCATCATCGACTTACTGATAAACATCTTTGTAGGTAGACGTAGGTTGACCTTGATTGATTGCCTATGCCAATAAAAAACATATTACTTGAAACTCTTAATTCTTTTAAAGTTCGCGTTAACCTGAAGTGCTGTCTACAGAAGATAGTTTCTAAAACGAAGTTCTTTTTAAGTTCTCTTTTTTTCTTCAAACTGACGAATCTTTACAAATATGTTAACGGTTCCTTTGGTGTACTTTTATTTTATGAGATATAAAATATTTGTTCCCAAGGTTAAGAATTGGTCATGTAAGGGATGGTTAATATTTCTTATGGTGCCAATGTCGTTGCACTGTGGTGGCCACTTTTCGGCTTGTGACAATATTGACAATTGTTCCGTTTTAAACGATAACGGCACCATCTGTTGTTGAATGTTTATAGATTTCCTTCTTAATAACGAAAATAACAAACATATACTCGTTTTATTTGTATATAAAAAGTAAATTCACTTAATCATTTATCTCACCTTTGCACGTTTTTTTTTTCACCTCAAAAATATATCTCATAAAGATCATAGTTTAGGTATAACATTGAAAATGGCATCGGGATCAGATCTTTAATTTCAAAATATTATATTTTGTTATTACTATAACACAAATATATAAAGCTGAAACTTCATTCAAGTAAATCAGAAACTTATTTTTATCAACTTGTGTTATTACGCTTTGAGCCCAATGGAATTGATCGTTTTTGTATCGATTGATATCATGTGTGTTAAGAGTTATAAGTATTATCTGATATATTATTATTATAAAAAATAAGATAAATATAAGTTTAGTTTGATATATTTTTTTAACTTTACCTAAAACTACCAAATTAATTAGTATAGAATATCCCGGAAATCGTTACTTCTAGCTTTAATATACACTATAGCTATGTTATATGTACCTGAGTTGTATATATACGATCTATTCAGTTAATTCAAAGCATTTTTGTATGTCAAGCCTTAGTCACGAGTCAAAACTCAGTCATTCATTGATGCCACTTCTGTGAAGTGTTACATTCTGTGATTACAAGCATTTCCTCTAATGACGGACGAGGGTTGAACGAAACATAAACGAGCCTTTATGCTCGTGATCCATCCAATACATTGACATATAGCGCTATATATTCTGACAATATAACTAAAGCCGTTTTGATTGTAACTAAGATACAAAAAGATTTCTAAAAAGTTTCAACAGGATATAATTACAGGAGGTTATATGTGACATATATATTATTATATATATATGTATATATATATATATAGGTTATACCATGGAAATTAAGATGTTATGTCCCCTGTGCCTGTAATTACACTGGCTCACTCACCCTTCAAACCGGAACACAACAATAGTGGGTGGGACCTACCCAGACGAGCTTGCACAAAACCCTACCACCAAGTAATTTAATAACTACCTAAAATTTCACGACCGTTTTCTGCGGTGAGTTTCGATTTTGTTCTTACTGAATAGCTATAATGTAACAAGCTAAATAAAGAAATGCATGAAAAATCGCATTGGCTTGCGCAACATTTTCACTGGATAGCCGAATCTGATTTCTCTTATGATTACTATTTGTTAGATTTTATTTAATTTTGTAAGAAAAAGCTGAGATACATTACATATAAAAGAATTAATTGAATATGTTTTGGTTTTCAAATTTAAAATTTACCTTTGAAAAGGGTACAGCCCTTTTCAAAGGTAAATTTTACTGGGTACAGCTAAATACTTTTCTCTTGGCAAAAATAATTAAAACTGACGGCTTTTGTTTATAAAGTTAACATCATAAACCTTCACGTTGAAACAATGAGTTTGTGAAAGTTCAGACGCAGGCTATAACCGCGAATCGGGTATATTAAACTGATATTATATAGGTAACGTTACGTGGGGAACTATCACTGTGAGGCTTATTTATCATGAAAAATGGTGTGGGTGTGATATTTAATTACAGCCACAACGTAGATTATTACTCAAGTTACAATTTATCATTTTCTATGGCTTACACTTGACCACAATTATTACCTAATGGTAAGAACTGATGAGGTCTAATATGGAACGCGTTTGTCTAGAAATTGCTTTTTCACTCTGAAGATACCTAGATTGTAAAGCTCAACAAACACAGACGTTTAGTCCGGCAGAAGGACGTTTTAGTCCGGCAACGCATCGGCAAGCCCTCAGATGTGATGTAACAATTGTCCATGAACGGTGGTAGTCACTTTCGATGAGGTAAGCTTCCTGCCCGGATAAACCCTCTCTAGTTAAAATGATTTGTGTGGTTCGGTGTGATGCGGATGACTTGCCTTTTATTTTGAGTTCTGCCTTAGATAATGGTTCCAAATGATAACTGACTTCCCTTCTGCCAAATTCTAAAGAGTTGTGAAATCTAGCACATTTTGTTTTTCTCCATTAAGTTTCCCAAATACTCGTCAGCTTTCTTCAAATTATTTTTGAAGAAATGAAACAATTGACTTTGACGGATAAATTAATGACAGCGATAGGTATGTATTGAGATTAAATCCATTACTTTGAAATATTTTCTCAGCCTTCGCATTATGTAAATATTGCTTCGTTTACGTCTTTAATACCTTCTCGGCATGTACACGTTATGCTATGTAATGATGATTCGATTACAGAAGCATTTAATATGTATTATGTATGACTACAAATGTTTGCAAAGAGGGGAGGGGGGGAGGGGTAAAGTTTATATTGGTAAGCAGTTTAGCTTTGAAATCGCAACAGACAGAGTTAATTTAGTATTTATAATATTCGTACAGATTGTTGATCAGCTTCGTTGGTTAAGTTATCTATATAAGGTCCTCCAGACCGATTTCGGCCACGACGGCCAATCTCAAGAGATTAACCAACTGCGCAGGAGATGTTATAGTGCACAAGTGTGTGCGCAAACACAGGTGCACTCTCTTTTCCTTAGCTCTCATAATCCGATGGGACGGCAATCCGACAAAAAATAAATAACTTATTTATTGGCCCGACTTGGGAATTGAACCCAGGCAGTAGTGTACCCCTATATACATTAGCAGTGTAAACTATATGTAAGTAAAGTATCAATTTCTCCTCAGTTGGTAACTGATTTTCATTATTTTGTCTTTGATAACCACTGAGTTTAAAAAAAAAAAACCAATTGGAAATCGAATCGAACCTCGAACACTAAAACAATTTGAGCATAAAATATAATCATAACACAAAATTAAACTAAATTAAAGAGCGTTAAAAAAATTACACGCATATTAACCGGAACTAATGCGTTCAAATCCTGGCAAATACTTTGGAATTATGAGGTGTTATATATTATCTCATGCCTTCGAGGAAGTCTGTAGATCAGCATGGTATAATAAGGCCCTAACCTTCTCCTTAAAAGGAAGGAAAGTTTTTACCCATTCCTGACATCGTCAATTCACCGCCAACCTTGGGAACTAAGATGTTGTCCTTTGCCTGTAGTTATAATAATAATATCCTCCAAACCGATTTCGGTCATGGTGGCCAATCTCAAGATAGATTAGGCAACTGCGCAGAAGATATTAAAGTGCACAAGTGTGTGTGCAAGCACAGGTGCACTCTCTTTTCCTTAGCTCTCATAATCCGATGGGACGGCAATCCGACACGACCGGAAAGAGTTTAGGCGCAGGACCAACGGCTTAACGTGCTTTCCGAGGCACGGAAGTGTACACACTTCCAACTTCCAGACTCCGGGCTGCTACTGAGAATTTTCTGATAGAAAAACCCAATAACTATTTATTGGCCCAACCTGGGAATTGAACCCAGTACCACCGAGTCTGTGGCCTTATATCTAGCCACTAGACCAACAAGGCAGTCACGTAAGTTATCTAGTAGCTAGTTTAACGTGCCACAAGCGGAACACTGCTCGGAAGAGGCCGCGGATGTATCGACACGATCTCGCAGCCTCTCCAATCCGTGAATAGATAATTATTATGAAATCACAGAAGCTAAATTATATTTATTATGAAACTATTCGCTAATATTAATATTCCGGTACGATAAAATATTATTACAATGAAAATTAAAACACATTTTAGTAAGTTTTTTTAATTCATAAAAATAAATGAAGCAATTTAATCTTGAATAGCTTTTGTAGCTCTCAATCCTGAAAAAAAAAAACAACGTTATTAACGAATGTTCCGGTGTCATTACCTAATCTGTCGAGGAATGCTGAGTATACACAAGTCTGCTCCATAGAAACGGAACTTCCGAAAAATTATCAACATTCGTCGATATACAACATATAAATGTTATTTGCAGTGAAGTCTGACATATCAGTTCGTTCATCATTATCAATTGTGGTTAAAAATCATGCAGCCGAGATAATTAAGGTCTCTATCGCACTTGACTTAGAACCCATATCAAAACGATTTCATGTTTATTGTTGTTATTTCCCTCATGGCAGTTACCATAGTGAATGTCTTTGTGATTGTTTTGAACTTATTTCGAATGAAGTATTATTGTATCCTGATGATATTTATTTAGTAGGTGGTGATTTTAACATATCTAATGCTGTTTGGGATAGAGTTGGAAAATTTATGAATCTACGTAATTTTAATGATAACGACCCAGGTATTGATTCCATATTTAATTTTTTAAACTTTACTGATTTAAAGTAGTTTAACTGTGTTCCTAATGTTAACGGACGATACTTAGATCTAGTAATTTGTAACACACATTGCACAGTATGCCCAAGTGACTTTTATCTCGTTAATGAAGACGCTCACCATCCGACACTTAATATTAAATTAAATCTTTCCGATACTACCCAAAACTTTTCAGTTCCTCGTAAAATTCGCTTATTTCAAAAAGCCAACTATGACGAAATCAATAACATTATAGCCAGAACCGATTGGTATGACTTATTGAGCGCCTGTAATGTTTCCGATGCCGTTGTTATGTTTTATGAAACTATTAACTCTATAATATCTCAACATGTTCCAACAAAAGTTATGAAAGGCGATAAACATTTCCCCTTTTGGTATTCTCGCGGATTAATCAAAATTATTCGTAACAAATTGCACTTTCATAGGCGATGGAAGATCTATGGCCGATCATCAGACTACGACACGTTCAGTCTTTTACGGGATCGTCAAAAACAAGTGCAAATTGATTGTTATGATACATACATATGTCAATCTGAGATAAAAATTAATAAAAACAGCAAGTTTTTTTGGACTTTTGTTAAGTCTAAAAAGGCTGCTGCTGGTATACCTGATAATATGTTCTTTGGGAATGAGGTGGGTAATGATGGTAACAAAATATGTCAGTTATTTAATGACTATTTTAAGTCGGTTTATGCAGAACCTGTTACTAGCTTTAGCTACCCCGGAATAACATCGAGTAATCATGCCTCTTGCTGCAGTAATTTATCGATCGGTTTTGTTACACTGAGTACTAACATCATTAAGAAATATTTGAAAACGTTACAAATAGACAAGGGTTCGGGGCCGGATGGGTTGCCGCCTATTTTTTTGAAATCATGTTGCGAATCTTTGGCTTATCCACTTTTAATATTATTTTCTAAATCGTTAAGTTCTGGAATTATGCCCGACACTTGGAAGCGCTCTTATGTTGTACCAATATATAAGTCTGGTGACAAGCATAATATTGAAAATTATAGGCCAATTTCAAAATTGTCAACTATAGCGAAGCTTTTCGAAAAAATTGTTTATGACCAAATTTACCCTTGTCTTAGGCCAATGTTAATTAATCAGCAACATGGGTTTATAAACAGAAAATCCACGGAAAGCAACCTATGTGAATTTATCCATCATATATCTACTGGAATGGATCAAGGATACCAAGTAGACGTCGTGTATACCGATTATTCTAAGGCATTTGATAAGATACCACATGCATTATTAGTACATAAACTTGAGAAAACCGGTATACATGGCGATCTACTTCGATGGCTGTCTTCTTACCTCGAGAATCGTAGTCAAGCTGTAACAATTAAAGGACATACTTCTTCTTTCGTGCCTATATCTTCCGGTGTGCCCCAGGGTTCGCACCTCGGTCCTCTACTGTTTAATATATTTATTAATGATATACAAATAGTTTTCGAGAATTCAATTATTCTTCTATATGCTGACGACATGAAAATCTTTAGACGAGTAACTCAAGCTTCTGATTGCATACTCCTACAAAATGACCTAGACAAATTATGTAAGTACTGCTCAGACAACTATTTGTGTTTAAATGTAAAGAAATGTAATGTTATCTCTTTCACTCGTAAAACTAAAGATATTAACTTCAATTACCATCTAAATAACAATATTATTGCACGAGTTACCGAGGTGTGAGACTTGGGTATTTACATTGATAGCAAACTAACTTTTAAGTCCCACATTAATTACGTTACAGCTAAAGCTTTCCGAATGCTTGGATTTGTTTTAAGAGTAGGTAGGGATTTTAAAAACGCAAATACTTTAATACTTTTATATAATTCGTTTGTTAGATCGGCCCTCGAATATTGTTCAACTGCTTGGAATCCCTTTTATAAATGCCATATTATGCAATTAGAGAAAATTCAACGCAAATTTATTAAACATTTGAGTTATAAGTTTTTGCCGCATAATCAGGATATTTCACACATTCCGTCTTTAGAATACCGTCGCATGGAGAGAGATCAATTGTTTTTATTTAAGATACTTCAAAATTTTGTAGATTCACCCTATCTGTTACAAAATATATGCTTTAGATGTCCTAAAATTAATACGCGTCATCAGTCCCTTTTTCATTTACCTATCACAAAAACCAAATATGTTCAAAATACTTTTATTTTCCGTGCCTGTGATAAATATAATAAATGTTTTTCCAATATAGATTTTACAATGTGTACAAAAAAAAAATTAAAAAAAGAAATTAGTAATGCCTGTAAATTGTAATTAATTTATTTTTAATTTTTTTTATTTTTTTTAATAATTTATGTTTAACTCATGATTTTTTTTTAAATAATTGTCTTAATTTTCATTGATCATATTATTATTTTGCTCAATGTCATCAATTTTTATATTTTAATTTTAATCTGTTATTTTATATTTTGGCCAACGTGTGTTTATACGTTTTATTCTTCTTAGCTCCAAATGAACTTGTAATCGGTGGAAACTTAATTGGTTTATGTATTTATTTTTGTATGAATTATTTTCAATTGATTGGTTGTAATACTGTTTGTTTCCCAATAAATAAATAAATAAATAAATAAATAAATAAATTAATTATAATAATAAATTATAAGATTGAAGAGCCGTGATGACTCTAGAACAGAATTATTATCACTGTAGTGTACACTCATGTTAAACGGTTCACTGGCTCGACAACACACAGTATGCGCAAGCAACACGTACGCTCTCGCCAATGGCTCTCGCTCGAATGACGCTCGCCCCACCATACCGTGAGCACGAGACAGTGTAAATAACTATTACTATAGTTATTATTTAAATACAAACACTACAATCACCGATGGCTTAGTTGGTGACTATTTACCATCAAGAGACCTATTCACCAGTATGTCTTATAACCAAAGCAGAAATTCTAAGCAGTGTGTTTAATGGTACTTACCTGTGCAACAGATACATTACTTACCTTCCTCTGAAGACATTTGTCGTGATCCTGAAATGTATTTTCTTTAAGTTGAATAACTTTAATTAAACAAATATTGGCGTTGTAGTATGATCGCTAACAGAATTGATTAGACGAATTTCGCTTGACGTCGCGTCTTCTCAAATTTATGTACAGTCCATGATAATATCAAACGTAAATAGTCTTCTTATATAAACTTGATAATAAACTGATAGTTAGGTACTGCTTACCTATTCTACTGCCAAACAGCAATATTTAGTACTGTTATGTTCTAGTTTGAAGCATTTATGAGTCAATCTAATTACAGCCACACTGTAAGGGAGTTCTCAAGATGGTTGACGCAAGACCCTCTGGCCTGAAGCCAACCCCCATAGACGTTAATGTGTATATTAATATCGGTACTAAGCGCTTATTATATTGATTATACAAAACTTAATTAATTTGTAATTATTATTTTTTGTATTTTTATCTTATTTTGTGGTTTGAATTATATATAAGCTAGTTCAATTACAGCGACATAACATTTTAGATCCCATGGTTGGCTTCACATTGGCGATGTTCAGAATGGCTTCTATTTATTTTCTATATGTCTATGGTGGGAAGACATCTCATTACATATTACTTATCAGATAATAAATATTACTTACTTTCCTCTGAAGATATTAGGCGTGGTCCTGAAGTGCAATGCATTTATATTTAAGAACATTTAGTAATATTTAAAAAAAATATATATAGAGTCACCTTAAATTGAAAATTTCGGAACGACCAATTTTGAATGATATTGGTGTTTTCTAAGCAGCTGTAGGCGGCCTCTACTAGCATGCAGCCAGACGTACAAATTTATAAATTTACTTCTGAGTATAATATATTGCATTAACCACCAAATTTACTTGGTGGTACGGCTTTGTGCAAGCTCGTCTGGGCAGGTACCACCCACTCATCAGATATTCTACCGTAAAACAGCAATACTTGCTATTGTTGTGTTTCGGTTTGAAGGGTGAGTGAGCCAGTGTAATTACAGGCACAAGGGACATAACATCTTAGTTCCCCAGTTTGGTGGCGCATTGGCGATGTAAGCGATGGTTAACATTGGTATTATTATTATTAACATCTTTTACAATGCCAATCTTTATGGGTGTTGGTGACCACTTACCATCAGGTTTCTCACAAGAAATCGACAGCTTAACAAATAACTATAAACAATAAAATACCTTTCTTCCTTTTGTGGGATTTTTTAATATACTCATATTTAACAGAGATTTCACCTTTAGAAAGAAAAAAAAAACATATTTAATAATATTTTAAATATTATGAAATATAATGAAAAATCATAATATTATTGAAAAATATATTTAATCCGACTACAAATGTGTGACAATTGTGTTTTCTAATTATATATTTTTTTATTTATAGAATAGGGAGGCGGACGAGCATATGGGCCACCTGATGGTAAGTGATCACCAACACCCATAGACATTGGTAAGAGATGTTAAATGTTAATTTGCTTACATCGCCAATGTGCCACCAACCTTGGGAACTAAGATGTTATGTCCCTTGTGCCTATAACTACACTGGCTCATTCACCCTTTAAACCGGAACACAACAATACCAAGTACTGCTGTTTTGCGGTAGAATATCTGATGAGTGGGTGGTACCTACCCAGACGAGCTTGCACCAAGCCTTACCATCAGGTGAAATAAAGTAAGTATATGTCTATGTAATTTTATTTTCACTAAACATACTAGCTACCTCTTAAACCAATTATTATGGAGCTTTTCATCATCGTCTCCAAAAGTAACCGATTTGTCCTGCCTTGTAATGTTATAATAGCCTTACTTATTAACTCTATTTAGCATGTGTTTTGTGCACTCTCTCTTTCACTCAACTCTGATTTGTCATTCGTAAGAAGTAGACACAGTATTGTTTAACTAATCGCCTCATAAGCAACATTTATAGGTAAAGTTGTTAAATCTTATCTGAATTTAAATATATGTTTTTATAAGCCCTTTATATATATATTTTTCAAACGTAGTTACTTATCGCTATGCAATGTCTTTTGCAAATACTAATAATATTAATTCGTGTTTATTCTCATAACTTAAAACAAAGTGATAAACAATATGTTTATCTCGAACGGTTTTAATTTATTTCCTTTTTCCTGTTATTTAATAAATAATAAATAGCGAAAGAAGCTTCGATCCGTATGTTCCACATCTTTTATTATTAACTATCAGTGTTTTTGAAGTGATAGCTTCTTATGGGAGGATAAACCGCTTCGTTACGAATAATTATAGTATACGATAAAGTTTAGCAACTCTCAAGTACTAATTTAAATTATATTTAATATATTATAATACATATAATTATTAATAAATATTATCACTTTTGTCGAGCGTCCCGAGACGCACACGTTTTTTTATTATATAGTTTAATATATGTATATCCATATTAAATCAATTTACTTACCGAAAGGATTAACTGTAACAATAAACAAAAATTAAGTATTCTAATCAATTTATTTTATGATTTCTACTCTATGGCTTTTGATAGTAATTATTGTATCTACAGCTGCCATCGTTACAACAATATTCAAAATCATTTGTTTGAGTTGTTGAAAGAAACTTAGCATAATAATAATAGTCCTCCAGACCGATTCCTAATCTCAACCGACCGGCTAATCTCAAGAAAAATTAGCTAACTGCGCAGCAGATATTATAGTGCACAAGTGTGTACACAGGTGCACTCTCTCTTCCTTAATTCTAATAACCCGTATTAAGTCGTGTCGGATGGCAATCCGACACGACCGGAAGAGTTCAAGCACAGAACCGACGGCTTTACGTGCTTTCCGAGGCACGGGAGTGTACACGCTTCCAACATCCAGATTGCTGCTACTGGGAATTTACGACAGAAAATGTCAATAACATTTTATTGGCCCGACGTGGGGATTGAACCACGGACCACCGGGTCTGCGGCCTTACATGGAGCCACTATACCAACGAGTCCAGCAAAATACATAGCAGGTTTTTACCATGTATAAAAACTGCTGATGTGCTGCAGCACGATCTAGCGATTACAAACAACGGATAATACAAAAGCATTCTGCAGGAAAAAATATATATTTATTACTTAGATATAGTGAAACCTAGCAGACATTTTCCTCCTTTATATATGTATATAAACAAATCGTCATGACAATCTATTGAACGGTGTAGAAATTCATTAAGATGTAGAATATTTAAAAGAATATTTACCATCAATATCCTTTATTTTCACGACATGCTTCGTTTCTATTGCTGAAATAAAAATCTTTGTGAATATAACAAAGAATTACTGTTCAGAGCGACTGCACCAGTGTCTCGGGTATAATGCAACAGGACAGTCTGTTGGACAACCTTTTTTTTATGGCTTTTGTACATTTTGCTTTTGCATTAATTATAAGTTAAGAGTTTTATTCATCTTTGAGTCTTTTGTAATATACTAATTGTTTTTTAATTTACCTAACATTTTTCTTGATATACACGATTTTCTTGATACTTTATTTTTTGTTTTAATTCGATTAAGTGTCGCCTGTAGATGAACTACTGCTTAGCAAAGATATATTCAAAACCATCCCGTACGTACATCGCGAGACACGCGGTCTTCAAATGCTATTGTTAGACATATTCCTAATAATATTAAAACAACAAACAGTAATCAAGTGGCTTTAATATTAATTTTAATAAGTAAATTTATAACAGAATTCATCCGACATTTTTTCAGGTCGTTGTCTTAGTACACTAAGTCAGAAATGAATTTATTTATTTATTTATATAGGTACACAAATATAATATAATCAGGACATACATTGAAATTAAATTAAACAACATAGATAACATTTTTAAACATGTGTACACGGAAATGAAGTATGTACACAATATTACGCAAACGTAGCGTAGGGCGCCCTCCTGTTAGGTGGAGTGACGATATACGCAAAGCGGCTGGCAGCGGATGGAAATTGAGAGCTGAAGATCCTATGTCCAGCAGTGGACGAAAAAGGTTTAATGATGATGATGACACAATATTAGCACGTGATACATATACGTTTAATCCACTTCTTTTCTACAAACAAGATTAACTAAATAATGATTTACTTTCAATAAAGTGTTCTATCATATTCTCGACCTTCTCCCGTCCGTAGTTCTGAATGAGTTCCTGTATGAACTCCTTGAACTCAATCAGCCATTGTGGTTCTGTGTGCACAAAATATGTTAACTCAATTATTACTCATACAAAACCCTTTGTTAAAATCTGTTTTAATAGTAAATTGAACATTTTTTTTGCAAGCTCGTCTGGGTAGGTTCCACCCACTCATCAGATATTCTACCGCAAAACAGCAGTACTTGTTATTGTTGTGTTCCGGTTTGAAGGGTGAGTGAGCCAGTGTAATTACAGGCACAAGGGACATAACATCTTAGTTCCCCAGGTTGGTGGCGCATTGGCGATGTAAGCGATGGTTAACATCTCTTACAATGCCAATGTCTATGAGCGTTGGTGACCACTTACCATCAGGTGGTGCTCGTCCGCATACCTATGCCATAATTTTTTTTGTATAAATAGAAGGACGGGCAAATGGGCCACCAATTACAAATAGGAAATATATAAAGTCGTAGATTCCATGATAAGTTGTAAGAAATATTATACTTCTTGTATTTCCAGGGTCTACAGGCGATGGTGACTTTTCATCAACGTAAGTTCAAGTAGTTATGTATATCGTACCAAGCTAAGCTACAATTGTTTAACTATAAGAACATATCATTCAAATACTTACCAATATCGAAGCCTCGTTTATTTTCTAAATTCAAAATAATTAAATTGTACAAAAATTTTGCAACACTAATAATTTTATTTTAAGCTGTTTTTTATTTACCTTTTTTGCGTTTACTGGACCTTAAAACTGGTCCAAAGTCTACATCTATGGTGCCTAAAAAAGAAATTACATTGACATAACAAGGAAACCAAATTAAACGCTGTCAACTGTACCGGCCGCAGTTCAATCCACTTACCGCAACGTTCAGATAAATTAAAATTCATCGAATTTATTTACTTTTCGGCGTAGCGAATAACGCTTCTCACACGAGATTGATAGTTATTGCGAATCAATATAATTGTAACAATTAAAAAGAGTGCAAATCATACTTGCATTCACAAGTAGTAGAAGAATAAAGATGTAAATGCTTTCAAATCAAATTATTTCTATCAAATAGACTTTTACTTTTTTTTAAGTTCCTACTTATGAATCGTCAACCGCTACCGCCGGTTCGGAATGTGAATTATACTGAGAAAAACCAGATCGAAATTCAATAATTACAATTTAAAAAAAAAAAAAAATTGTATTAAATTTATTGCATGCACTTAGTTTTTATACCTACGAGATTTAGCAATCATCGAGATGTGAAACGTTTTTGGGTCAGAAATATTTCATTCCAAATTTAAATATAGAAACGTACGTTAACCTCAAATTCGATCTTTAAATTTGACTTTCATCGCGCTCATAAGTTTTTACTTCAGAATAAACAATTATGATTTGGCTCTGGTGAAATTAAACTTAATAATTCTTCAAATATAAATCAATAACAAAAGTAAAAGGCTGTTTTTTTTCGCTCTGAAAGATAGAAAGTTTAGCAAACTTATTCAAGATTTCACGATAGTAAACAAGTCTAAAACTTACCGTTGCGAGCCACTGGAATAAATAGCCGAATAATTTAATGATACACTGAAAATACTGTTGAAATGTCTATAAAAATAAAAGTTTAATATGTAAAAATAAGTTATTATTTATACTGGCGAATTTCATTGGTAAAATATTAAAATTATTTAACCAAACTATTATACCAAGGTTAACAAATTTTTTATTGAAGGAAACAAACATATTCTAAAATCGCTTTATCTGAATATCCAAAATGACACAAAGGACATTTAATTCTTTCATCTTAAAAGACAATTTATTTTTAGGCTTTCCGAGGCCCGTCTCCCGTCAGAATAAAATACTAGCATTCCTTAACTATTTTGTTATTCTTTGCAAGGCTTATTTACATATTAGACAACCCATTGGTGGTTGGCTCACGTTAATGATAATCGAAGAAGGTTCGAATTTTATATTTCTTAGTTTGTTTTCATATCGTGCTCAGTGGTGAAGAAGACGTCAGTAAAACTGCATATTATGTCAGGTAAATAATTTGGGGATTATGATCAAAAATTTTCCTGAAAAAACTTCTCCCTTTTTAGAAGCCGTAGCCCAGCAGGGGGATATTTATTAGGTGATACTAATACTCGTAAGTACATCCTACTAACTAAATTGGTTCAGTATATAGCACATGACTTATTGGGATCTATAAAACCTACCTTTAACATCGAGGAGAACATTTTCTGAATTTTCCGTTTCTGTGACATAAGGTTAGTTATTTATTGTAATATACGAAATATGATTGAAAAAATTATTTTTTATTTATTTCTAAAATTACTTCACGTACATATTATACCTTTACTAGTATAATAAGAAATTAATAAATGATAGGATGTCCTGTTGTTATCTGTTTATACTGTTATATAGTCACACTGTTAGTTGAGTATTACTTAAGTAATACTTATATGTCTTGATTTAAATACACCAAATAAAATGTCTGTTTTTTTTTTATAGTATAGGTAGACGGACGATATGGGCCACCTCGTGGTAAGTAACGCCCATAGACAAAGGCATTGTAAATAATTTTAACCATCGCTTGCATCCCCAATGCGCCAACCTTGGGAACTAAGATGTTATGTCCCTTGTGCCTGAAGTTATGTGCCTATGTAACGTTTTAAAAGCGCTTCTGACGTTTCTGGTTGGAATATACACAAGTATCCTCCAGGCGCAGGATACAAAGATTGACGTGCTTTCCAAGACACGGGAGTATCGTAACTCCCAGACTCCGTGCTGATAATAATTTGTCGACAGAAAAATCCAATAATTTTATTATGGTGTATATTAATTACCTTCGACAAGTTTTTTAATATGTGACTTTGCGTCTTGATAGCCATATTTCTTTATATACTGATCGATGCGGGTTCGCAAGTTACTCAACCATGGAGGTTGGGATACTGTGTTTTCGTTTTGTGGCACTACAGAGAAAAACATATAAATTTCATCATACACATTTATAATAATAAATTATAAATAATAGAAACTGAATTATCTGAAACAAGGTTTAAAAAAACTGAGGACTTTTTGTGAATGCAAATAAAATATAAATATTGGAAAAATCATGTTTCCGCCCGGGGTCGAACCTTGTGCATGTGAAGGACACGTGATAACCGCTACACTACGGAAACTTGAGAATATAAATGAATTTCTACTACACTTCAATTAATAACCAAATGCAAGCACTATAACGAACGAATCTTTGTTTGCAGCCTTATAAATGTATTATATTTACTCGGTGGTAGAGCTTAGTGCAAGCTCGTCTGGGTACCCACCCACTCATCAGATATTCTACCGCAAAACAGCTGTACTTGGTATTGTTGTGTTCCAGTTTGAAGGGCGAGTAGTAGTAACAGCCTGTGAATGTCCCACTGCTGGGCTAAGGCCTCTTTTCCTCTTTTTGAGGAGAAGGTTTGGAGCTTATTCCACCACGCTGCTCCAATCCGGGTTGGTGGACTACACATGTGACAGAATTTAGACAGGGCGAGTGAGCCAGTGTAATTACAGGCACAAGGGACATAACATCTTTGTTCCCAAGATCGGTGGCGCGCCGGCGGTAGCGAGCGCAACGCCCGGGAGAATGGTAGGTATGATATGCGTGTAGCTTTGAGCAAAAATATCTCCCCAAGAATTCAAGAAATTGTACAGAAAACGTAAACTCGAAATTTTTCAGTGTCAATCTTCTGTCACGAGTGTGGTGTGCAACTGGACACGGGGCATTACACCCGGACCCTTGCGGAATGTGCTTCATGGCCCCAGATGAATTCCCTGATGGTGACAATCGGCCGAGCATGGGTACGTTGATCGCACTCGACAGCGACAGGTGTTGGATGGCGATGGTCTCCTTTTGCAAAAGTGCTATGTCGTAGAAGGAGACGTGGAGCGGACAATTTACAATATAAATATTTGACATATGCCTAACACATACTACAAATATTATAATAATTTATTTTATAATATAATAGAATATATATTTCAAATATGTTATTGTTACTTACACGATTTCAAATCCGATTCATTGACATGTATCGATTTTCCTTCAATGCCTGTTTAATATAAGTAATAATTAATCAATATCCATTTTAAATGTATTTGTGAAAATATCAATACAAAAGCCAAGAGCAATTTTGAAAAACAGTCTCTGATATACAGCGAAAGCCATTAAAATTCAGTTCCCAGGAATCGTTATTGTACGCCAGTAACTATACGAAGCGTTAAAATGGTTCCTGTAAGTTTTACGTCATTAACTTCAGAACTTCTTCTCGGTGGTAGAGCTTTGTGCAAGCTCGTCTGGGTAGGTACCACCATATTCGATATTCCGTACCGATATTCTACCGCAAAACAGCAGTACTTTGTATTGTTGTGTTCTGGTTTGAAGGGTGAGTGAGCCAGTGTAATTACAGGCACAAGGGACATAACATCTTAGTTCCCAAGGTTGGTGGCGCATTGGCAATGTAAGTGATGGTTAACATTTCTTACAATGCTATTGTCTATGGGCGTTGGTGACCACTTACCATTAGGTGGCCCATATGTTCGTCCACCAACCAACCCAACCAATAAAAAAATAAAAGAAACAATTATTACAGGGATGCTTTTGAGCGCCTCAAAAAAAATTTACCAGCCCTGACCAAAACGATTCATTTCTCAAAACCAGACGTACATGTTACTTTCTAACTATCTCATATGCTGGACACTTACCCAGACGAGCTTGCACTAAACTCTACCACCTCAATGTCTGGAAATCAAAAACAGCGCGCTTTCTAAGGTATTCTCTGCGCAATCGATATGATATGACATAGAAACCTTCAAGAAAAGAGCGTACTCTTTCCTCAAATGCCACTTTCCATCAGGCCTCCTGCTCGTTTACCCCCTCTTACACAAAAATAACGTACGAAGACAACACGAATTAAAATTATTGCTTACTTGTTCGTCGGTTGAAGCTCTGGTCTTCTGCGCAATGTAGGAAGATCTGAATAAAATTCGTTATTAAAATGATTTGACAGAATTAACTCGATGCAAGCCAGTCTAGGTAGATACTAGCTACCACCTACCGCCAAATAGCAATACTTAGTATATTTGTGCTCCGATTGAATGGGTGTGCCAATAAACAGGCACAAGGTTAATTTGAAGGCAGGTGGGGCATTGGCGATGTAAGAGATGGTTAATATTTCCTACAGGGCCAATACCTATGCACGGTATTCTCATATTATGAAGAAAAAAAAACTAAGTCAATAAGTTCAAAAACCCACGGCCTTACTTATAAACATTATTGAGTTGTAGAGGTTAGTTAAACAAAGATGTCTTCCTCTATCACAAAGAGAGAGATCAGAAAGAGATTTAACTAAACAGGCGCTAAAAGCTTACACGTAAGACCGTTAAAGTTAAACCCCAATCCGACAAAATTCCTTTAATTATTAATTTAAGAAAATTTATAAAACAAGATCATGCCACATTTTCATAAAGGACTCTTATTTAACAATGCATATCTATTAAGGCATTTTTAATGTTATTTATTATTTTACATAAATAAATTTACTAATCGGCAAAGTTAAAACAAAACTCACCAGAAATAAATCTAAATATTGATAACATAATATTAAAGTGGACTTCATAAGTCGTTTTTGATTAGGAATGAACACTTTCTAATCATATTTATGATTAGAATAAGTAATTATAAATTCATTTCCTCTTGACGTCGTCACACTATTAATTTCAAAAGGAAATTGAAGTAGTTTTATTAAATATTGCAGTTTCTTTCATTATGGTTATTCTTTACTTAGAGGTAGTACGTCCTTCTGGGTAGATAGGTACCACCCACTCATTAAATATTCTACCGCCTAACAGTAATACTTAGTACCTATTGTTGTGCTCCGATTTAAACAAAAATTAAATTTATGTATGATTTGATTTGAAGAGTGTATGAATGCTAATGTAACTTCACGCTCAGGGGACGTGGCATTTTAGTTCCCAAGATAGGTGGCGCATTGGTGATGTGAGATGGTTAGTTTTTATTACAATGGACGCTAAAAACACCTGTTGTGCAAAAACAAACCGTTCAATATCGAAGCAGTGCGTGAGTGTCGTGGACAAGAATTGCAAATTTCAAGAAACTCTCTGCAGCGTATACTCACATGTGATTGTTCGATAATGACATTTTTGATCTGCTTGTTTTTGGACGACCGACCAAATGATCCAGTCTCCCTGAATTTTTCAGTTAATCTATTCACAGTGAACGAGGTTAAAATACTATTTTGTATAAAATTTTTTGAAATGCGGCCGCCAAACTTTCAATTTTTTTTAAATATTGTTCAATAATGAAAACAAGTTTTTTTACCGTATAACGATCCATATTTACTAACCCATAACTCTCAGTGTTTAAATTATTCTATTTTCAGGGCTGCCAACAATTTATTGTAAAAAAGGGCGGCATATTCAAATCTCGAGTTACTTTTGGGACATAGGCTTACTAAACTTCGCTAGTTTTTCCATGTACAAAAGCCGGGCTTAATATTAGTAGGAACCAATTATTTTATTCTTATTGTCTTCATGTATGTACCTATTTGTATCCAGATTTGCGAACGGAATAAATTAAATCCCATTTATAGTCCCACCTAGCTTGTCGATTATCATTATCTTCGCAAAGATACGATTTGGTAGATTCGTGAAGCATACGGATGAAATAAGTTTGTAAGTGTAGTATGCGATGCGAGAGAAGCATTTTCTACCAAACTTCACGCAGTGCATGAATGTTATTATGTGTGCAAAAGAAAAATGATTTGATAGAAACACTATTTACTCACACATAGCTAATATAAAATACACACTTTTATATAATTCAAATAACGTAATATTATCTTGTAAATATTATACATTTTTTGTTAAAGCGGACGGACTGGTTTGGTTCGGTTTGCCAAGACATAATCACAGGACATTATTACTCTTGTCAGTGTTTCACAATTAAAAACAATCGAATTTATAACTATTTACTCTGGTAGGAGATTTGTGTAAGCTCGAGTGTGTCAACCATTGTTGTGTAATAAATAAAAAATATTTCGTATTGTTTCGATTTGAAGGGTGAGTGTGCCAGTGTAATTAAAAGCACAATAATAACATCTTATTTTTTATAGTTATATCACGTGTTGATGATTTAAATAATAGTTAAAAATTAGTGCAGGCGCCTATGTCGCCAGGTTAGTGGTAACCATTGACCATCAGGTAAATTGCCTCAAAAATCCCTCGATAAAGTCGGATTCGTGTACAGACAATAAAATAAAATTCAACAAAAGTAAATATATTTATTAAAATATATATATATATATATAATTCTAATGTAATTCCGGCGTGATGATAACTGTGGTCCTTATCTTCCCCCGGACTATTTGCATGGCGAGCTTCCCGGGAGCAGTCTCCAGTACGTTGTAGAGGTCTCCGGCGCTCTTTACGGGGCTGCCGTTGATACTCGTCACTATGTCCCCGGGCTGTAGGCCTCCACTGAGGATATTAAGAATATAAGTATGTTTTTTTTTTGACGAGCAAATGGGCCATCTGATGGTAAGTGGTCACTACCGCCCATAGACATTGGAGATGTAAGAAATATTTATCATTCCTTACATCGCCACTATGCCACCAACCTTGGGAACTAAAATGTTATGTCCATTGTGCCTGTAATTACACTGGCTCACTTACCCTTAAAACCGGAACACAACAATACTAAGTATTGCTGTTTATCAGTAAATAGAAGTATGTATAGTTTTATCTTATACAGTCATAATCTATTTATACATTCACTCGGTGGTAGAGTTTTGTACAAGCTCGTCTGGGTAAATACCACCCACTCATCAGATATTCTAACGCCAAACGGCAATATTTAGTATTGTAGTGTCCCGGTGTTTTGTATCAGTGTCATTTGATTTGAAGTGAGCTAGTATAATGACAGGCATCAGACACATGTACAGTGCACAGACCGGACAGGGTTCAAGCGCAGAATGAATGGCTTTACGGCCAAAAACTTTTTGATCCAACTTGCCGACCAACGTCATATCAGTATAGACATGTGAATTGTATTAATTCTTACTTGTAAGCTGGTGATCCAATGATAACCTTCCATACCAGGATACCATAGTCGATGTCAGTCGGCATCTGAAAATATATACAAAATATCATTCAATCGTCACTTATAAAATTTAAATTAAAGTTATCACCGATTCTGAATGTAGATTATATCTAGAAGATTCGACAAGAAACTCTTTTCAATTCAATTACATATGTTAATTAAATACAATTAAATTATTATTTATTGATTGTTAAATTAGAAATTACCACCGGCTCAGAAAAGAAATATCCTGACTTGAAAAGAACCGGCGAAAGAAACTCAGCGGGTTACGGATGCTAACGCAACTCCAAGCTTTTTTATCACCTATATGATATTACCTCTGGATTTCTCATTCGCAATTCCAGGAGAATATTCGGTGTGAGCGACAGCATCGTTATACCTAAGTACCTTCGGGATACTGGTGGGGATTTCGTTTTACCTGAAACATACATAAACCTTTCAGATCCGGGCTTGGAGGTAGAGCGAGAGAAGCGACCGCTGTGGGAACCAGATAGCAAGGGGGCAATTTCCAAGAGTATCTTTGCGTTGTCTGATTTTTATATAGTGGAATTACTTTTTATATAACATTATCTGATATGTAATTTATGTGAAGTGCAAGCTTTAAAATGGCGAAAGACAATCTCGCTCTGCCCTATTCAAGCGTCGCAAATTCACTGATACAAAAACTAAAAAAAAAAAATATTGAATTTAACTTTGCACTAAATTTCCGATCCATTTTTTTATAAGGTTTAGGATCACTTACTGGGCATAAAATCACAAAATGCTGACAGATCCAGGTGGAGCTTCAAGCGCCATATTGAAAAAACGTTTTTGGCCGATATCTCGGAATCTATGCACTTTAGGGCAAAAGTCATAGGGACCATTATTGTAGGGAATAAAATTTCGCATCTTTTGTGGAAACAAAAGTTGTAAACTTACCGTTTACGATTTATGGCTCATTTAATGAACCGGTTTTTCTATCACGGCCAATAACTTGAAATATTAGATTAATCAATAAAATGCATTCATCCATTTTTAAAGATCAGTTTATTCTCTATAACTTTTGTTTTAAACTTGTTTTTCTAATGTCCATACTTTTTGAGTTATAGGACGAAAGCCTTTGAGTATGGCACAAAGCGCTTCTTTCGAAGCTTCCTTCCTACTGGTTTTCCGGGAAGTTATACAACTGGATAATCAGCTTTTTGGCAGATCGGAGCATCAAGGTCTTTGTCGACGGTGCATGTTCCGACTTAAAATTCGTCAATGCTGGTGTTCCACAAGGCTGCGTTCTATCGCCTACTCTGTTTCTTCTGCATATCAATGACATGTTGCAAATCAGTGACATTCACTGCTATGCAGATGACAGCACCGTAGACACCGTATACACCGGCCGCGTTTATATTTCTCGGGAACACGGCGACGAGTATCGGAACAAATTTGTCTGAAGTCTGAAGTTGAGTCTTTATTAACCAAAGTCTCGGACTGGGGCCGACTAAACTTGGTCCAATTCAACCCCAATAACACTCACGTTTGCGCGTTAACCGCTAAAAAGTCACCTTTTGTGTACCCCTCATTTCGAGAATACTCCCCTCGCTGCCACAGCCAGTATCGGGATACTTGGCGTCGAGATTTCGAACGTTGTTCAGTTTCGCAGTCAGTTGGAAGGAAAAGCCAAATTGGCTTCCAAAAAGCTTGGTATACTCAACAAGGCGAGACAGTACTTCACGTCGGCCCATCGTCTACAACTTTACAAGGCGCAAATACGGCCCAACATGGAGTTCTGCTCTCATCTCTGGGCTGGAGCTCCACAGTGCCAGCTTTTTCTCTTACAAAGTCAGTTCTGGGGTTCTTCAAGGGTCACATCTAGGTCCGTGGCCTTTTAATGTTTTTATAAGGAATATAACCAATACAATCGAGCATAGTAAAGTTTTCCTTTTTGCAGATGATTTGAAACTTATTAAACCAATCAAAAGTGCTTTAGACTGCAAGATTTAAACGCTTAACGTAAGTGGTGTGAAATGAACAAAATGATTATGAATCCCGAAAAATGTTTTCATATAAAGTTCACCCGTAATATAAAAAAGCTCTCATCAGATTAATACATTCATTGATGCATCTTAAAAGAAGTTACACAAATTCGAGATCTGGGCATCATATTGGATTCAGTGCTAACATTTTTGCCGCATTTAGATAACATCACTACAAAAGCGTCAAGAAATTTAGGTTTCTTAATAAGAAATGCTAAAATATTTAAAAACGCGTCAACAAAAATAATGTTATACAATGTATACATACGAAGCATCCTAAACTATTGTAGTACAGTATGGTCACCACATTATAACGTGAATCAATTAAAAATAGAGAGGGTACAAAAAAGATTTGTGCGACATATAAATTTTTCAAGTGAAGGTCAAAACAAAATTACAACTACAAGGATCAGTTAACACTTCATAGCATGTACAGTCTTTCAAGTCGTAGATTTCTCTTGGATCCTTTGTTCTTGTACAAAATTGTCAGAAATAAAATCGACTGCCCTCAAATTCTTTAGGGAATAAATTTCAACGTGCCTAGGAAAATATGTCCACGATATCCAATAAGTGTATTTTACATAAGACCATCGAATACTAAACTAGGAAAAAATGCATCTCTTGTAAGATTAAGTAAAACTTACAATAAATACTAACATTTTCGAGGATACCTTTAATAAACAAAAAAAAAAAAAAATCAGCAGGTATTATTAGAAAGTTAATTACAAAATAAAAAAGAACATTATAAGCATGTTAGTTTAAGATATTAATGAAAAATATATTTAAAGTTATTGTTATTATTATTCAATTTATTATTTAATCTAAATTATTATTCTACTTAAATTTTAATTTTTAATTCATTATCATTGGGGGACCAAGTCACCCTCATCCGTGGGAGTGTACCCCAAATTCGTAACCCCACACGTGGTCCCTGGGTGGTGCCAATTAGGTTACAACTTTACTGGTGGTAGGCCTTATCCGTGGTTAGTGACCACCCATCGGACAAAGCCGTACCGCCAAGCAATTCTCTTGTGTTCCGGTACGTTGTCCGGTGACACCATACAGAGAGTCGGGTCAGAACAGTTGCGTCCCTGCAGAAGACCAAAACAATGCATACTAAACTCGCCACATCGGGAGACTAGTCGCGGAGGGTAGCGGGATCCGAGGCACGGTGCACCGCTGGCCGACCGCAGATAGATGGGAGCCCAAGTAGTGAACTAGCCACTCACAAAAGTCTGCCCCGCCAACTGTCGAAAAATCCCGAGGATGCGCCATCGTGCCGGTCGGCGACCGGATGAGAGGGCCCGATGGACATCCTTGGGGGGGCTCGGGCGTCCCCGCAGTCTCCAGCCTAGCCCCACATCACTGTGTGCGGTACTCCTTGTGTGTATTATCGTGTCTTAGCAGGAGGGCGCCTCGTTCTACTTCCGACTCTCCTTCCGACCTTTAAACTCAAACTATAGGCAAGAAACGAAAAAAGAGGAAAGTTTTACAGCGGTTGCACTCCCTCTCACTTAAAGTGCACCTCTGCAACATTAGAGGATTGCACTCTAATATCGTGCCAGTCCACTACCATCTTGAGACTGAGAAACCTCACCTCTTGTTTCTTACGGAGACGCAGATTGGTTGTACGACCGACGTATCGTATCTTTCCTACCCTGGAGAACAATTTTAAACCACGAGCAGGCGTATGCGTTCACGTCCGGCATGACATCTGCTTTCGGCGTCTCCGACGATTTGAAGACACCACGTTTTCTGTACTCTGGGCTCTGGTGGACACGGGTATGGAGAAAATCCTTTACGCCTGTGTCTACCGATCGCACAGCAGGAATCAGGAGGCAACAAGGCTCACAGAATACCTCAGAGAGGCGGCAGATGCGGCTCAACAGATGTACCCCACGGCCCAATTAGTGTTTCTGGGGGATTTTGATGCTCACCACAAGGAGTGGCTATTTCCATACCAGGACACTGACCATGCAGGGTATGAGACGCGAAGGCTAGCCTTAGCGTTAGATCTTACCCAACTGGTCAATGGAGCCATACGGGTACCAGACGTTGACTCGCATAAAGCTTATTGCTTGGACCTTTACTCGGTGGTAGATCTTTGTGCAAGCTCGTCTGGGTAGGTACCACCCACTCATCAGATATTTTACCGCAAAACAGCAGTACTTTGTATTGTTGTGTTCCGATTTGAAGGGTGAGTGAGGCAGTGTAATTACAGGCACAAGGGACATAACATCTTAGTTCCCAAGGTTGGCGGCGCATTGGCGATGTAAGCGATGGCTAACTATTCTTACAATGCCATTGTCTATTTGCGCGTGGGCGTTGGTGACCACTTACCATCAGGTGGCCTATATGCCCGTCCGCCTACCTATACAATAAAAAAAAATAAAAAAATCCTTCTGCTGACAACTGATCCGGACCGTTACTCAGTGTCGATCTCTTCACCTTTAGGTAAGTCCGACCATTGTCTGGTGAAATCTGTATCTGTCTACTCCCCGCCCAACCCGTGCCCGACTGGCACTCGACGAGTATGGCGATACAAGGCAGCAGATTGGGAAGGAATGCGTTCTTTCCTTGCATGCTATCCTTGGCAGCGTATGTGCTTCTCCTCTGGTGATCCCTCGATTAGCGCAGATAGTGTGACAGAATTGATGCGTCTGGCTATGGAATATTTTATTCCGTTTTCAGACGTGCAACTGTCCAGCATAGCTCAACCTTGGTTCGGGTCTGAACGCAGACGTGCAGAGGCGATGAAGCATCAAGCGTACCTGTCTGGGTTGAAGCCCGTAACCGCAAATCGAGGGACATACGTCAAAAAAGAGAGCCTTTAATAAGGCCACCAAGTCCTGCAAAAAAGCTATGCAAAAGTCACGCTTTGATCACATTAGTCGAATAGGGAACAAATTGGCTTCATTACCCTCGGGTAGCAAAGCGTATTGGTCCTTAGCTAAATCGGTTGAAGCGAACTTTTGTCGCCCCTCACTGCCTCCCCTTCAGAAGCCTGACGAGACGCTAGCTCACACCGCTAAAGAGAAGGCAAATCTGTTTGCATCTCTATTTGCGGAGTCTTCACGTCTTGACGCTGATAACGCGACATCTCCAACAGTACCAAGTGCCCACACTCATATGAGTGATATACACATTCGGCAAAAGGAAGTTCGCGAAATGCTACGCAGTCTGGACCTGATGGCATCCCTGCAATTGTCCTGAGGAACTGTGCGCCTGAACTGTCTCCTATCCTTACGCGTCTGTTTCGCCTCTCTCAAGACTGGTCAAGTACCTAAGTCCTGGAAGCTTGGTAACGTGCAGCCCGTGCCTAAAAAAGGTAATCGTGCAGACCTTGCACACTACAGGCCCATCTCGGTTACGTCCATACTGTGTAAAATTATGGAACGTATCCTTAATACTAGGCTCCTGACGTACCTGGATGCCAATGACCTTCTTAGTGACCGACAGTACTGATTTCGCCGAAATCGGTCCACTGGCGATCTTCTGGCGTACGTCACACATATCTGGAATGAGGCCATCGAGAAACACGGGGAGGCACTTGCTGTTTCCTTGGATATCTCGAAGGCCTTTGATGGTTTATGGCCAATCGTCGGATCAAATGGCTATAATCTTGGGCATATTTTAACTCCCAGCCTTAAAGACGATGCAGACATTGAAAGGGAACGGAGAGCGTTGTCAGTGAGAGCAAATATGTTGGCTCGTAGGTTTGCACGTTGTTCAAGTAACGTTAAAATCACTTTATTTAGAGCTTACTGTACAACTTTTTACACTTGCAACCTGTGGGCCAGATACTCTCAAAAATCTTACAATGCTCTCCGTGTTCAGTATAACAATGCTTTTAGGATGCTGATGGGACTGCCACGCTTTTGTAGTGCATCAGGGATGTTCGCAGAAACGCGGGTTGATTGTTTTTTTACTATAATGCGAAAGAGATGCGGCTCCCTGCGCAGGCTGCAAGGCAGTACCAACAGTATCCTTAAAATGATTGCGAGTAGACTGGACTGTACGTACGTGAGTCATTGCTGTGCCATTTCTTATGGAAGATCGCGGCAATGAACATACTATGTAATTAATGTAATTAATTGATACTATTAGCTTTTAATATACTAACATAGATAATAAGTAGATGTAAACTAACAAATTGAGTCCGCGTTACTTTCAATAAATGAATTATTATTATTATTATAACCTGCTGTTGCCCGGTATCCATGGGTACGCAGATGACTGCACAGTTGTCGAGAGCTACAGCTCCAACGCACGAGCTAGTCAGGCCGAAATCCATGCTCAGAGAGAGGATTTGGTTGAGCGCTTAAGCGTGACCCTTAAAGCGGTGTCCGATTGGGGCGATGCCGATTTGGTCAAATTCAACGCAACCAAGACGCAGGCGTGTTTGTTTTCCGCCAAAAAGAAGGAATTCCAGCTACTTCCCTCTTTCCGAAATGTATCCGTGCCTATAACTGAGCACCTTGAACTTCTTGGCGTTACTCTCACATCAACTCTAAATTTCGGCTCTTTTATTGAGTCCAAAGCCCTAATAGCCGCTCGAAAACTTGGTATCCTCTCCAAGGTGAGACGTTACTTTACTCCTGAACAGCTGCTCACTTTGTACAAAGCACAAGTGAGGTCTTGTATGGAGTACTGCTCTCACCTTTGGGATGGCTCTGCAAAGTGCCACCTTCAGGCTCTAGGTTGATTGAGAGCCAGGAGGCTGATAGGAGATGAACATCGACGTATAGTTGCGTCACTTTCCGTATTCTACCGAATACATTTCAGAGAATCTGCTCAGGAATTACACGAGTTAATTCCGCCCGCCCCATTCTACTATCGGACGACCAGGCAAACTCGACCTAAGCGCCATAGGTACACCGTGGAAATTCCCCGCCTACGTACGAAGCGCTTCGAGTCCACATTTTTCATTCGTACCGCAAAACTGTGAAATACTTTGCCTGAGTCTATATTTCCCGATAGGTACAACGTTAGTGTCTTTAAATCCAGAGTAAACAGGTTCCTTCTAGGCAAGCGTGCTACATCGTAGACCGTGTCGTTGCTTACCATCAGGCAAGACAGCGGTCAAAGGCTTGACTATTTAAAGATTAAAAAAAAAAGAAAAACAGATATATTATATGATTTAATTTTTTTTTATGTGATAAATTATATTAGAGCTCGTTAAATTTTTTTTTTGTAATATAAAATTATTGTTTATGTAATATTCTGTTTTAAGTAATATAAAAAAATTACCTTAAAATGCATGCTGTGGCCGTCTTAAAGAGTCGCACGCTTTATATTAAGTCTGAATATGTTTATATTATTACATGTGTAAGTGTAGTGACTGCTGATGGTCCTTAATAAATAAATCAATATCTGAGGACTATTATACGGGACTCGGGAATGGAAGACAGTGGAGCCAAGAAATTGATAGATAATTGCGTCAGCGACTTCTTTTTATCCTAAGGGGTAATTTGACGTGGCGGTTCAGTTCTGAGGGAATGCATTAAGGTGTTCAAGTTATTTATTTATATTTTTAATTGGACCTTGGAGTAATATTGCAAAACTTTAATTAAAACTATACCACATCGTCTTTCTACCGGTGACAGGAGGGCTGGTTCAATTATCGTCCAGAGGATCGGGATTGCGATTCAAAGGGGAAATGCTTATATTTAAATGAATACATATGAAATATGAATTTACTAACTTTTAGCCAAAAACTCCTTCACGTAGTCGATTGGTATCGCAAATGATATTCCAGACGTGACCTTCATGCTATTGATGCCGATAGCTTCGCCGTCCAAGTTCACGAGCGGCCCCCCACTGTTACCGAATGTTATCGGAGCGTCTGTTTGAATATACACCATGTCTTTGCCTTGAAAATAAAAGACAACATCAGAAAATTTGCATCATTGGATTCTTTTTTTTAATTTGAGGAATGAAATGAAATTTAATGAATCAATATAAAACCGTTTTACAAAGTACACATTCCTTCGTTAGAGACTGGTACCCATACTAAATTAAATGTTTTACAGATTACCAGCAATTATTATTAGTAATTATTAATTATATACTAAATTTTAATGTACGAATAAAATTCACTCTGCAGTATGTAGAAAGCATCTGCAGGATATACAATTAAAGAAATTTTTGTTACTTGTATTTTAAATGATAAGGGAGATACTTAACCTCTTAACCCAAGTTCTTCGCTCGCTCTTTGCGTGGAACTAATCACACCCGCAGTCACAGTATTGCTCAGAGCAAGGGGGCTGCCCATCGCTACCACCTAAAAAGAATTCATCTATTTTATCCACCTTCTTCTCAAAAGAGAGGAAGAGGCCTTAGCCCAGCAGTGGGACATTCACAGGCTGTTACTTTACTTTAATATTTTATCCACAAACTGTTGAAACGAATGACAAGATTAACAGAAAAAATGGAGCGCAGTCTTTACTTTGGTGAAAGTTTGGTAAGAGAACAGGTAAGTGCAGTTGAATTATCGGACCAAAAAATACCGCAAAAACCAGCTCTCATAAAACAAAATCCACAACTAGTTTCCGCTCGCGAGTTAACTCATTATTAGTGGGGACGTGTTACGTAACCTTTGGTCCTTTTCTGTATAACCCCTGACAAGTCAGGTTGTCAGGGGTTATACCGTAACACACAAACAGACTTTCCTACTTATTAGTCAGGGTTTGCATTGTACTTAGGTTAGTCAGTTAATTAGTGGGACACACTGTTACATTATTTCCTTTTTTTACATTACATTTAAAATGAATACTGCTTTTCAGAATAATAATTTATTAAAGAACTGGAAGGCATCGGGCTAAATACGACTTATGTGTTTACGAGAATGTTAAATCCACATATTAACTTATCAACATATTATCACACACATTTTTTTAATCACATGAATACTTATAAACTCTTAACGAATTATATTCTTTGGCTTTCGATATGACACATAATTTTATTATAATGATCAATTATTCTAGTAATTTGAAATCAACCTTGAAAATGATTTAAAACTTGATAATTGTTTTTGGTTTAGATATTTCTTTTGCACTAACAATTTTAAGTTTATAATGATTATTATTTATCTATTTTAGTTTTATTTATAGAATAGGTAGGCGGACGAGCAAATGGAACTGGTGGTAAGTTGTCACCAACGAAATATTAACCATTGCTTGCATCGCCAATGCTCCACCAACCTTGGGAACTAAGATGTTATGTCCCGTGTGCCTGTAATTACACTAGCTCACTCACCCTTCAAACCGGAACACATCAATACCAAATGATGCTGTTTAGCGGTAGAATATCTGATGAGTGGGGGGTACCTACCTAGATATGCTTGCACAAAGTAAATGTAGTACCACAGTAATTATGCATGCATTGAAATTCGCTCTTGGTCCAACTGCCTGTACTTATTTATAAATATCATAGAGCATTACCAGTAATAAAATAACAAAAATTCTAGTGGAGAACATATATTATATCTGTTAATTGTGCTATCAATAAAGATTAAGGCAGGGACAAGTTACATCGCATAGTTTCTAGTGCAGTGCAAGCATAAGGATGCACGGACGGCACCCGGCAATCAGACACTTTTATTTTTCTTACTTTCAAGTAAATATGAGGGAACATAATTGAAATTCATTCTGATTGTAACATCGCATTACATCAGACACCTTTATATTAATTACTTTATTTTTAAATAAATAATTTTATAAGTAAATTTTGTTTTTTTGGGTCCTCTGCTTGTGTCCTTCTTAACTGAAAATCTATGAATACGTAACTGTGTTGAAATATATAATGACAACATTATAACAAGCATTTCATAAGCTTTTATTTAAATTCAAATGTTAACATGTGTGAGTCCAATCTTACAACCCAATTCCAAAAGATTCAGTTGAAACTTAACACTTTTGCTGCTGTTAGCAATATGGTCTTGCTTAGCGGCTGTTTAGTTGAACTAATTCACTCTTTTTGACATTATTGATTTGACATATATAACAAGATGAAAGCAATGTTCAACTAATCACCTGCTAAATAGCAAACAGAAAATACAAACCCACTCGCCAGGCTTGATGTCAGCGGAAGACCCCAGCTTCATTGTAGGTAAGTTTTTCACTGGTATACGTAGTGTTGCTAGGTCAGATTTCAAATCTACATCCTCGACTAATCCCGTATGGTTAGAGCCATCCTGAAATTAAAAATAATGGTTTTTTTTAGAATTTTGTCGTATAATAATATTCTAAGTACAAAATGATTACTTCATTGCTTTAAAATGTATCTCATGTTGTGATAATAACATTGTAAAAAAATCTTTCAGTTTTAATTCAACAACCCACAAAGACCACTAGAGCAACATAGGAATAGCTCCAAGCTGTCTCGGACACAGAAAGCCTTTGTGTAGCAGTGAGCTATTATAAGGAATATTTATCTACGAGTACCGTATGTTAGGATTATAAATTTGAATTCTTTTTAAATTTATAATTATTATACACTACTACTGGTAGAAGATATTATTATGCCACAAAATTAAATAGTATGCATCAATTTGATAAAAATAATTCAATTAAATAATTAGCTATGTTATTTGACTGTCGAAAAAGAAAATCACCAAGTTTATAGCAACTTACTCTCACTAGAATTTCTTTATTCCGAATGTGTAACAGGCATAAATTTAATTTTAAATTGTAAAATTATGATTCAAAAATACTGGCAGGAGCCATCTTGAATAAAATATACAATGATGTGATTTGAGAAAATATTAGATATATTAGTACAACACTCGGCAGGTTATTGGTGGGCTCTATCAAACACCATAGAACCTTATAAGATAGTGCTAGTGATTAAATCTGACTTGCGCTATATGAAATGATGTAACATATGTGAAATTCATTTAACTTACCATTAATCGCACGTTAACTGTAGAATTGGGCTTGTTCACAACTACATGAGCGTTCGTCAATATAAGTCCGTCTTCTTTCACGATAAATCCAGAACCGTTGGATAAGGTGATCGGCTGACCAGTATAGAGATCGTGCCGTCTACCATCATTTATCTCTATATACACCACTGACGGTGCAGACACAGCCACCACATCAGCTATAAAGTTATACTTATCCCTTCTACCTGATAAACTTATCACAGAAGCAGCCGATACTTTTTCTTTAGCACTCACGTAACCTACGATACCCGTAGCTACTAATATACCAACATATTTGTATTTATTATTAAAACTATTACGATTTGTTTTTTCTTTATATGTTGAGAAAGTACGACACGTACATCTATAATTTATATTTATTATTGGTTTTATATTTACAAAACGCGATATTGTCCGCACAACTGACATTTTTACAACTAACTGACAAGTGACAACAATGCAAACACAAATGACAATGACATGTAAACATACTTGCCTTTTCTTATCCTATGTCAAAATTACGGGTGAAAATATTATAACGACAGATAAACACAAAATTTTACATTTAATATTTAACGTAATATAACGGTGCTTCTGGTATTTGATTAATTACACGAAACAATACTTTGCTATATTAAAATCCAGTATTTCACAGATTATTGCAATGCTTACTACTATTTGCAAATTGTTTCCATTATAATAATTTACTTTGTTTTTGAAAGTTATTATATTTTGTTGCTACCACTTTCAATTAATATGAATAATACCGTTACCTAAATATTGTTATATTTTTCTTTAGCAGGTAGGCATGATATAAAATACATTTAAATAATCAATCTTTATAAAAAGTTGTTTCTTATTGGAGTTATTGGGAATGACGAGCCGTTATTATTTTGTTGTGTTAATTTTTAAATGAAAGTATAAATAAACTACACTTACTTATATATATTTATTCATTGAAATATTCAACAACATACTTAATTTTTTTTTAAATGTAACTTACAACTAAAATAGAATGATTTATTGTATAAAAGTAAAATACATTATTAGGAACTATAACTACATAATATAATTTTACACTTAGTTAAGATATGTTTGATATTTACATTTCACTTATATATAATATTTTAGACATACTTTATTACACAGATAACTAATTATCTGCGATTTCGTCATTACAGGTAATTTAAGCAGTGGTGTTTTTTTTTAGTACACTCAATAATGTTATTTAAATATATTTTGTTGCATCGAACACTTGTGTTATATGAATATTAAAACAAACTCTTTTTAATTCAAGTGACCATTGATATCACACGATAATATGATCGGATATTACACAAAAAATTGTGTTGTTTCTTAACTATATTTTTTGACGCTTGTAATGTATTTTTTGTAACATTTGCAAACAAACAAATAACCGTGACGGGAAGTGGTCACTACAACTCTAACCACTATTAGCAATTTCTCAATGCGTTATTAACCATAAAATGTTATGGATGAATGTTAAGTAACTTGTGTCTATAATTAGTACACATAAACACACAATTGGTACAAATACATTATTGGTATTGATTTATGGAGTAACTAATTAGCCTACCCAGAAGATAATAAGTTTTTGATTTATACTAAAATCGAACAATTAATGCAAAGCCTAAATGTCAGAAGTAATATCAACATAACATTGGTCTTACTTGTAGTTTCAATGAAGTACATATTATTTATATGTAGAACCAAACCTCATTATAGCCTCTGTATTATTACAAATGTTTTAAGTATCTGTATTTTGTTGTACAAACAACATTTTAAAATTTTGTTCTTTATTTGAATCTCACCTAAATATGTTCAATTTGAAAGCATGTTTTAGAAAAATTATTGTATTATTATTTATCGATCCGCACTGTATATTTTATGGAATTGTTTTATGGAATGAATACACCGCAACCAAGTACAGCGTTAGTTGCTATAAAATTTTGTTGCAGTATCGTAGACCATAGGAACGAGATTTTTTTTGACATTAATTCATTCAGATCAATTGTCTTTTCAGATCTTTCATTCATAGACTAGACGGTGAAATTATATTAAAATAATTCCACCCAATCCCTGTATTCCATTCAATATTCATTACATATTTTTTGTTTTGTTTTATGAGCAAAAATATTTTTGCTTGACATTAAAAACGAACCTAGTTTATAAAAATTTTCATATATAATGCTCTATAGTCCACATCTAAATGTACGCTTATATACAGACTATAATTATTGACTAATCCGAATTGACTTATAAGAAGATTATAAGAACAGTAAGGCTATTCTGTAAGATGTTATATGCGACATCGACTATAATTATATTCAATGAATGCACAAAAATATAGTGTTCCACAGAATAGCTCCGCTGATCAGTCGACGATTCGATATCGAAGCGTTCGCTTCAAGCCGTGTACTTCACATTAAGATAAAGCCGAAATAGATAATTATAAGCTCTATCACTTTATAATAAATCTAGAATATTGTTTTTAATATAACGAAAAAATTTGAGTTATTGTATGAACTCATAAACTTCACCGAAAATATCTTTGTATATCGATTGCTAGATTTACGATTTTTCGACAGTATACGAGCTCTCTAGATTTATTATCGCATCGCGTCGGCCAGCTCGGCTAAAGACATGTAACGACATCATCACTTCACTATCAGTCACGTCTCTGTCTTATATATTTAACGTTTATTTTTTAAATATATACCATAAATTCGAATAGTTTCATCATCTATATGCGTCACACTGAAATATACGAGTTCAGACTTCGTCGCGTCTCGTCGAAGTCGACAAAGTAAGTCAAAAGGAGTACTTCATATTTCATTAGCGCGTTTGCCGTTCACCTAGGACAATAGGTAACGACCATTACATTTTATAACATTAAGAGTATACCCATTGGATAATGACAGCCTGGACATCCTAGCCAGGTCACATGGAATATTATCTCCATAATTACCAAGCCCCACATTTTTGGGCTGATCCCAAAACAATTTTTTTGATACATTTTGTATTTAATTCGCTAATTAACCTATAAATACGCTGGAATGTTATCACACATTAGCTCGAAAAAGACCAGTCATTACACCCACAACCCTGAACTCCATTGTCCAGTTTGCCGTTGTGTGATCCATTAACTTTGCCGTTAACATCGGGTCTGTATGTGTAGAAAACTTCACAGAACGCCGAATCGTCTCGGGGAAGGTTGTAATTGACGTGTTTAGCTGCAAGCCAAGCGGCACCCATAGCGCTCGAGACTCTGAGTCGAACCAGTTCTAACTCGATTTTTACCTGGTAAAAAAAAATTGTATCTCAGCACATTGGATCTAGTCAGAATATTTGAATAAAGTTTCAAGTACATTACAAGTACTTAGAGAATCGTCATTTAACAAGAATTTAAAAACTACCATCGGTTCCGTATGTAAATTTAACCAACATATAAGGGCGTTTATTCGCTTATAGTATATTAGGCGACTAAATAAGCATGATCGTTTACAGCTCATACTTTATAGCTATAGTTATATCTTTTAGGTATTTTTAAACGTAATTAAATTGATTAAAGGAAAATCAAATGTAATTTAGAAAAAAAAAATCTAATTTTTTTTCTCTTACCGACGTCTTAAAACTGATAGCAAGGCTAGCTGTTTTTTCTCTCTCTCGTTCTGAATGATATTAGATGAGGTAAAAAAATTGCAAATATAAAGTGACTCTACTGACCCTCCTCGCAGCTAACTGCTTCAGCACTCCAGGCCGCAGCGCCTCCCAGCTGTTCCACACGGAGCCGACGCACACCACCCGCAGCGCGGGGGCCGCGCCGCTGTGTGCGGAGCCGGCGTGCGCGCGCGCGGCCAGCGCCGCCCCGTGCGCCGCCAGCGCCGCGCCCGCGTCCGCGAACAGGTGCTGCGACAAGGCGTCCCCTTGCACTGCTAACTTCGAGAGCTTCGCTGTGAGGCCTGTAATTGCGATAAAACTTTTGTTTTGAAATTTATCATTGAGGACTAGATACACATCAATAATAAAATTTAGATTATTTTTTTTGAGTCTCTCTTTGGAATCTCCCTTCTGGGTACGTCCCACTTATCACTTTTTCTATCGTTCTTTCTAGCGCTTACGATTCTTATTGTTGTGTTCATTTTAAAAAGTTTCCGGTTTAGTGAGTGAGCTAATGTAGCTACAGGCACAGCAGACATATCTTTTAATAATTGTAAGGGAGGGAATGGTAACCTATTAAAAATAAAATAACGGTTACATTAATTTATAACGTACCTGCAAAATGCGACTTATCAAAGTGTTTATAGGCGTGTGGTAGAAGGTCTGCTCGCGTTTCCGCTTTGAAGTGTTCACTAATGACTTCCCAAACCCTTTCCGTTGGATGTGGTGACGGTACCAAGCCATCTTCATCGTCAAATATCGCTTTCACTGCGCGATGGGCAATCCAGTACGCTGGAATAATGTCATATTTAGTTTAAAAGTATTCACATTCACAAATTTCATAGTAGTTAAAAATAACCAGCTATACAACCTACAACAGATAAAATTTAATTAATAGTATAGATTGTATTATCACAAGCGTCAATTGTGCAAAATTTTAGTTCAATTATTTGAGTAGAACTGGGTTAAAACTCACTTGGTATGCAAATTTTTCCACGAAAAAGAAAGTAGTAAGTTATTAGTGAATTGTTTAGTAACGTCCGCGTCATTATATGACAAGCATTATATGACGTTAGCGTAAGATTTGTTATTGTAAGTGCGTTAATGTATGAGATCGGTACACGATAGGGACTAACGAAGACTAAGAGTTCACACGTTTACACACCAAGTCGTGAGTACCATGACATACACCATTTTGGACGTAACTTTGTGTGCAAATGCAAAATGAAAACGGCAACGTCCGATTCCATAGTAATTTGAATTTTAATATCGGAGAAAAATCTGCAAATTATAGGTCTGTTTATTATCCAATTTCGATGAAGGTTTATACCTAGTAACGATAATATGTAAGCACTTTTAATTAACATATAATCTATACAGTTTATATCAGTTAATGCAAACGCAGAGAAAACAATTGAGATAACGATATCGAACATGTTTTGCCATGTTGTTTTAAATATACGAAGCAAAATAAATTTACAATTAGCAAGGCAAGGCCTGACTGCTGCAGACAGTCTACTAATGCCTGACATGCAGACACACATAATATAATAAATCCCATTCTAACCACAGGTATTGACGAGATATATTGGTCGATATATTGAATAATAATCTATAAAATTCACTACTTTTGAGTCACATTTGAAAAATTGTGTTTTGAATGCCAGCGAAGTTGCTACCGGAACATTGGAAATAAAACAAATTGGATATAAATAGTTAAGTGGAATAGCATTGTATTATAAATAAAGATATCGAGATTAAATGAAAATAAATAAAGAACTGTCTGTAGTGCATTCGATTGCGAATATTCAATTTGCGAATGTAATATGTAAATGATTGGTTTATATTTACTCCTTGGATTGGAATACGATATGTACAAGATATCAATTGAAATATCATATATTTGCGACAAACTTACCACCACCTTCATCACCCAAGAGGTAGCCCCAACCTCCGCAGCCATATTGCTGACCATCTGGAGTCCTCAATAATGCATTTGATCCAGTACCTAAAATATTATATATAAAAAAATCCATTAACCACGCAATTGTTAAAATGTGCCTGTTAAAGCGAAAGGAACCTCGTTTCAAAAGGAAATTCTACGACACGTTTTTAAATTTATAATAGGAAGGCAGCTGTAACAATAGAAGAATCTTTGCAGAACCGGTTTTAATTTTAATAATCAGCAAGAAAATGTTTCCACATTGAATAAATTAATCTGTATTTGAATGAACGATCAGAAGTATTACCTGACCGTGTCTTATCGGCGATTAAACAGTGATCTGATAAGAATCTTTAACTTATCAATAAATAGTTAAAACCGGTTCTCGTTATTGAATAATTATCTCTTCATTTTATAAACACAATGACGTTTGTTTTTTTTCCGTTTATTTTTATTTGATTAAATTAACATAGCTGGTGTATTTTAGCCACTAGATGGTGAGTTTACTCCTCTAATATAGGTGATATACGATTTTGATGGGTGTATTCTAGAAATGTTATAGTTATAATGGTCAATATCGCATATGGCCTTCTGATATTTCACGACCGATTTCTCCGGTGAGTTTCGAGTTTGTTCTAACAGGAGACCTAGTGTGACATATACGAGTAGATACCGAAAATAAATGTCCACCAGAATGATTTCGGCCACTGCAGCCAATGTGAAGAGAGATTAGCCAACTGCGCAGGAGATATTATAGTGCACGAGTGTGTGCGCAAACACAGGTGCACTCTCTATTCCCTAGCTCTCATAATCCTATAGAACGGCAATCCGACACGACCGGAAAGAGTTCAGGCGCCGTACCAACGGCTTAACGTGCTTTCCGAGGCACGGGAGTGTACACACTGCCAACTTCCAGACTCCGGGCTGCTACTGAAAATTTTCTGACAGAAAAATTCAATTACTATCTATAGAACCCAGCCATTAGACCAACGAGGCAGGCATTTATGATAGACACTATAGTAACTAAGTCCATAGTCCATAGCACAAGCTCTGCTTAGTTTGGGATCAGATAGCCTTGTGTGAATAATGTCCCAGGATATTATTATTATATATATATTATTTAATCGTTGATGCTAAACAAGTTACATTATGAGGTCGACATGATTTAAATTCAATGACAGTCTAGATCGGAAGAACGATGTCGTTTTAATCAAATGAGAAATTCATTCATCAATTTTTTTAAACATTTTTAATAATCACAATTTAGAATGATTCTCTATTATCTAGTTTTTATTGGCCTGGG
Organism: Nymphalis polychloros; assembly: GCA_905220585.2. NCBI lineage: Eukaryota > Metazoa > Arthropoda > Insecta > Lepidoptera > Nymphalidae > Nymphalis > Nymphalis polychloros. The sequence goes on along the minus strand of HG992264.1, from coordinate 616,956 downwards.
ATGTGAACCCCATCAGTCTTGTTAACATGAACGAGGCATTTCATGATATACGACACTTCGACAGGCAGTTTCAACAGGGATTGTTGTTTCTGATTAAATTATTCTGAAACCGTAGTGGATTATATCCACAAAACAGCAGTGACGCATCGTGGTTGAATAGTTTGCCCAGTAGTGGGACATTTACGGTCTAAGCTTAGTAACTTGGTCCTACTTTACAATGAACAATAATTTCTACCAAATCTGAAGTTACAAGCCAGCTTAACGACAGGCACGAGGGATATAACATGTTAGTTCCCAAGTTGGTGGCGCATTAACCATGTAATAAGGTTAACATTTCTTATAGCGCCAATGTCTAAGAGCGATGGTGACTATTGACCATCAGGTGGTACATTTGGCCGTCCACAATTTCTTATGAAGTATACCAACAATTTTCAAAAAATATCTTTATCCATTTTATATATGTGAATTCATAGAGTATGTTCACATAAAAGAAACAATACGAGCTCTAAAGTGTGCCTTGACACGTTCCTAAGCTATCATCCGACCAGAAGGTTGAGTTTAGGTTATCAGATGACCCAATTGTGCTTAATGAGAACGCGCCCCTATTAATCGCTTGACACACTTTTAAGTTCAATGTAAACAACATACATAATAATAAAGCGCTTTTAGACAATTAGCTTTGCGCTTTAAAATGTAACTTGTATTTATATTATTACTAGCGTCTTGCTCGCGGTTTCACCCACGTAGTTTCCGTTCCCGTGGGAATATGGGAACAAAATTTAGCCTATGTTATATATTAAATCGGTTTAATGGTTTGGGCTTGAAAGCGTGACAAACAAACAAATAAACTCACTTTCGCATTTATAATATAAGTTAGGCTAAGGATGATTTTTGCTTTTGCTGTGACACATCTATTGGCGCTTCTTAGGGGACCGTCATACCGTTTGCCTAACCCGCCGCCGCCGCTCTCTACGCTCTTGTGTGTGTACTCCCGCTGTATACTTCGTTACTATGTATTATTATTATACCTAGAGGTATCACTGTGACCGAAATTGCATTGTTAATAAAACATATTTAAATTTCAACATTGATTTTTTTGTTGAATAGTTCAGCTGCATTTTATAAGACGCGAAGCATTAATTAAAAAAAAGTAATAATAAGATTGCAACTGGATGAGGTTTTTGTATAAATATTGCAGCGTGAGATAAACTCGAATAAAAGATAATATAGTTAAAATGACTGCAATATATTCTTTTTTTCTCATGAAAATAAAATTAAAGGGCAATTAAAATTAATTTTTGTTCTTTTTGGAAACTAACTACTTATAAAAAAAGGGTGTGTTTTGACCCTTTGAAACTGCGAATCGACACGATGCGAAATCGCAGTGAGTGGGTGGTACCAATATAGATGAGCTTGCACAAAGCCCTACCATCTAGTGACGTTTTTCGAATATCAAATTAATAATTACAGAAATATGAAATCAAAATATGTAATAATTAATTAATCGTATGGCTGCTTTAGCCGAGATGGTCCAGTGGTAAGAACGCGTAAATCTTAACCGATGATCGTGGGTTCAAACCCGGGCAAGCTCCACTGAATTTCATGTACTTAATTTGTGATTATAATTCAACTCGTGCTTGACGGTGAAGGAAAACATCGTGAAGAAACCTGCATGTGTCAAATTTCATTGAAATTCTGTCTGAATCTGTGGTATTCGTTGAAAATTATGTCTTAAATGACGGCAAAGCATCTGCGGTGCTTGTGGAACATTGTGTTATAAATGACGGAGTGTTATCGTAGCTTCGGAAGTTTTGTGTTAGAAATTAATATGTATATATTAATCAAGAACTGTTTGTAGTATATAACAAAGGAAAGCTATTAGAAAATCTCATGGATTTATGTAATGTAATGATTAATTTTCGTAATTCTTCTACCATTGGTATATAGTTCTTACCAGCTATAAGCACCATTCCACCATTAGGTGCGCCTGTAAACAGGGAACCAGCTGTGTCTGACGCTACGTAGATAGCGCCTGCGCATGCTCCGTCCTTCTCCATCACACGGGCCGCGAGGTCCGCGTTGCTGCTCTCCTGCTCACACCCTGACAACGTGAGACCCTGCGCAATTGGTTATAATTGTAACAATCACACAATTGATTCTTTTAATGGATGTTATAGTAAGCATCGTTTATATCGATTAACTGAATATAAATACGGCTTTATGAATAGCATAAAATCACTTTACTGTCTTCATCAAATTATATCACAAAATGTAGCTTAAAATTAAAATATGATCATGCGTTTGCGGTCTAGTGCCTTCTAGGCAAAATAATCAAAATATTTTTATTCAAGTAAGCTCATCGAGCACTTTTATATCGGGTTACAGTATTGAATTAAATGTATAGACTACCACCGGACTTCGGAATATCTTTCAATGTGTGGATTTTCGCAAAGGGTCGTGTGTAATAAAAAATCTACTGTCTATAACCACAAACGTTTACTATAAACTGATAATAAAAACATATACACTTTAATATAACGTTATATACATCGCAAAAACATACCATAATAAAATCAATTTGTGATTCAGTCATTTCTTTATGCTTACAAGTTAAATCCAGTTTTATCCAATTAAGGTACAATTATTATATACAAATATTATATATAATAGTTATGTTTATTGAAAGTATGTTAATAAAATAATTATGAGATCTAAATACCTACGATCAATACAATTCAAAAATAACAGATAATTTAAAAACAAAACAAAAAAGAATTCAAATCATAACGTTATAAAATATAATCATAAATTTATAACGTTATGATTTGAATTTTTTTTTTATATCGAATTATCAATAGATAACGAATGAAAAGGAAAAGTTGAAAAAATGATTTTTAATCTATGTCATAAAATACTTATGATCATTATAAAGGACACGGCCAATTTCTGCATGGCGGTTTGCATAGGTATCGAATTTAGTTCACACCAATGTGTTGTGGTGTTTTATATTCGTGATTTTGGGAAAATAAATTGCTATAAATAAAAAACTCGGCATTACAACACAATAGACGTAAACATTTTCATAAAATCCTTTAATAAGATCGCTGTCAATAAGTATAAATTTTATGATTTTGGTATAACAAATGTCAAATGGCTTAATGAGTATTTATCTTTCTCTGTGGTCCGTTACGGCGGAAGTTGACAAACGGTACTCAAAATTGGTACACAAATTATGTGTGCGTGGAATGTACTTTTTTGGCCACCTCATTTTGATCCTATAAATATTCAAATCAAGAACGCATTCAATTTAGCTCATTCGTCACACATACTGGAGATGTATTTTTTTTTCATTTGAATTTAATGAATATTGACACGCAAGGCTTAGTTGACTAACCTTGTTAGTTTTAAAAGCCTTTCATTTTTATATTTATGATTTATTTTAATATTTGATATATAAACTCGCGCCATTAAGATATTTTACAAATCTTTAACCTTCAAATGAGCTGCGTAAGCTTACTGTTGGAAGACGGTAATCTAAACTGAAGATTTAAGAGGTCAAACCCGGGCAACCACCGTTTAAATTTCATGTGCTCAATTTGTAGTTATAATTAATCTCGTGCTCGACATTATAATATGTGCAGCATTTTAGCGTGGTAGAATAAGCTCCTTCAAGAAAGAGGTCTTAGTGGGACCTGTCAGGGTGTTACTTTACCGCTTTATACAGTACTACCAACACTTCACTAATAATAATAATAATCTTACGGTTTCTTTTTGTCAACTTTTTTTTTATTGCATTGTTAGACGGACTATCATATCGGCCATGGTAAGTGGTCAACAACGCCCATAGACATTGGCATTGTAATAGATGTCAACTATCGCTTACATCGCCAATGCGCCACCAACTTGGGAACTAAGATATTATATCCCTTGGGCCTGTAATTTCACTGGCTCACTCACCCTTCAAACCGGAACTCAACAATACCATGTACTGCTGTTTTGCGGTAATATCTGATGAGTGGGTGGTACCTACCCAGACGAGCTTGCACAAAGCTCTACCACCAAGTCAATTATTGTCAGATATTAAGTGTATTTGTCTGTTACACTGCGAATACATTTATCGAAATTTCATTATCAACGATGAGCCAAATACTTTTCTGTTCTCATTGGTGACCAGCCAACTACGCAGGATGTAAATAAACTTTTTATGCCGTCACTCTTAATCTGAAGGGGCCCTCGACTGTGCTACCTTAATAGCTAATCGATAGACCAACGAAGCAGTTAAATTGGGTGTTTAAATTTCAGTTAAAATGCCAATAATAAAAAAAAAATGTTAATACTTTTGTAGGAATGAATCAAAAAAACGAAAACCTTACTAATATTATAAATGCGAATGTGTTTGTTTGTTACCCTTTCAAGCCTAAACCACTAAACCGATTGTAAAAATTCTTCCACCAATGGAAAGCTAAATTATCAGCGAGTAACATAGGCTACATTTTGTCCACGTATTCCCAAGGGAACGGAACCTACGCGGGTGAAACCGCGGGCTAAACGCTAGTAGTAGAAAAGAATATAACAGTTTACAATATTACATAATAAACCTTCAATTGTATCATTAATTATAATTATAAGCCAAGATGTCCCAGTGGTAAGAACGCGCGAATCTTAACCGACGATCGTGGGTTCAAACTCGGACAATCTTAATTTATAATTCATCTCGTGCTTAACGGTGAAGGAAAACATCGTGAGAAAACCTGCATGTGTCAAATTTCACTGAAATTCTGTCACATGTGTATTCCACCAACCCGCATTAGAGCAGCGTGGTGGAATAAGCTCCAAACCTTCTCCACAAAAAGGGGAGAAGAGGCCTTAACCCAGCAGTGGGACATTCACAAGCTGTTACTGTATCATTAATTATAACATGAAAGTCATTTATGTCACCCATTGGGATTATTGACCGGCATACGACGATCTCAAACAATCACAACTCGTGGAAAACAAATCAAAACAAATCAAATACTTCATTCAAGTAGGCTATAAAATTTGAATCGTCATATTTAAAAAAAAAATGAATTTAAATGTACGTTTTTTGTAATGGATTTAGTAATACCTTTTTGCCCCTCCAATTAGCGTACTGCTGCGTACAATAGCCCAAGGGGTCAGGGTTGAATTTGCAACTTTTACAGCGCTAGGTGGCACGTAAACGATTGTGCTATAAACCGTTTTTCTTTTTTTATTTATTTAGTTACCACCAGGTCGAAATGTAATTTTTCCCGAGAAGAATTAGATTGGTACAAACCCGCGCTGATTTTCCATTTACTTTCTGTTACATGTATAAGCACCAACCCACAATGGAAGAGCATGGTGGAATAAGCTCTAAATGTTCTCTTTTATAAGGAGTGCCATGTACAAGTTTTTCTTATTTTTTACTTAAAGTTAGTTCATTACTTACCAAAGAGTCGATAGGTTGATCCAAAGGTATACCGGCGTCTTGTTTAGCAGCGTGAAGCATGTCGATCACTCGTTTGGCACACTCGTCTATGCCCAGCGCCCAGTGGTTGGTGCCTGGCCCTCGCGCCTTGCCCACGACTTCGCCGGACTCGTTGCATATCACCAGATTCGAATGGGTTGCTCCCCTGTAAAACATATATTTTCGTTACTACACAACACAATTGAATTTTACATAAACGACTATATACTGGAAGTAAATCTGTACCATATACATATATAAACGTTCTTATGTATGTTTTATATGTATATATAAAATACATATAAAACATACATATAGCTCTTTCTTCATTTCCCGACATCGAGGTGGTGAGGATGGTATTTCGAATTTTGGCGCGATGTCCGGTGGTGAAATTCAAACGGCCCTGACTAAACCAAACAATTCCTCAGAATATTCCCCGTGATACAAGCGATAGAGGATGCAGAGTGACCCGACATCTTTACGCAGATCCAAAGTATCAAGCCAGTCAGTGAGAACCTGATCGTGGACAATTCGAACTGCTTCACGTCGAATGTCAATGGGAAGAAGCTGGTATTGGAAAGCTCCCGTCCAGAGATGAGAGCAGTACTCCATGTGGAGCCGAATTTGCGCCTTCTAAAGTTTAAATCTTTATAGTATTTAAACATGAGTTCTAACAACTGAGCTGACACACATAATACAATATTAATTATTGTATACGTTTATGTAACTAATAATCTATCAATAAATAATAACAACATCGTATAAAATTGCACTTATAAAGATAACTTTGCATATACAATAATATTTATTTAAAACTATTGATAAGGTGCGCAGACATAATCTGCTATCATTGATTTGTTATCAGTTAATCGTGAACTTGGCCTTATTGAATTGAAGGTTCATTTTATATTACGTGGATTAGTAACTTCGCATTTTGGTCCGATTAAGAAAAGTGAAAGCATAAAATTTCTAGGCTTTGTGCAAGTCTAACTGAAATGAGCCTTAAATTGGCTTTAAATAAATATAATTGTAGCAGCCAAACACAGTATCCGAGATACCCGAGCTGTATGCTATGCTCCCAACTGGATCGGGCTCGAATGTGTTCTAGGCATCTATTAGAAGGTCTCAGACCATTTATAGGATTTTCCACCGACGCCTTCCATCAGAAAAATATAAAATCTACAGATTTTCTGATTTTTTTGAAGTTTTCGGGAGAGTACCCGAGCTGTATGCCGTGCTCCCTACTAAATCATGCTTGAATACGTTCTAGACATCCAAAAGAAGGTCTCAGACCATTTATAGGATTTTCCACCGACGCCTTCCATCAGGAAAATATAAAATCTACAGATTTTCTGAATTTTTTGAAGTTTTCGCGAGAGTACCCTAGCTGTATGCTATGCTCCCTACTAAATCCTATAAAAATAAAAATATAAATTCAGTTGGGAGCATAGCATACAGCTCGGGTATCTCGGGTACTGTGTTTGGCTGCTACAATTCGGCTGCCAATTTCAGGCTCACCTAACTGAATAGGTTACCCACTCAGATATTTTGCCGGAAAACGGCAATATTTCTTGCTGTGTTCCGGTTTGAAGGTTGAGTGATCCAATTATAGAGACAAGAGACATAACATCTTAGTTCCCAAGGTTAAACGTTGGCTATGTATGGCGCGCGGACCATTAGGTGACCTATTTGCCCGTCCCCTACCTATTTATAAAAAAGACGTCTCTTTTGATGAGATTAAGCATCAATTAATCAAATATTTTTAATATTTACTCGACGGTAGAGTTTTAAGCAAGCTCGTCTGGACAGGTTCCACCTATTCATCAGATATTCTACCGCAAAACAGAAGTACTTTGTATCGTTGTGTTCCGGTTTGAAGGGTGAGTGAGCCAGTGTAATTACAGGCACAAGGGACATAACATCTTAGTTCCCAAGGTTGTTCGCGCATTGGCGATATTTTTTTTAAAGAAATGTACAATGCCACTGTCTCGGGCGTTGGTGACCACTTACCATCAGGTGGCGCATATGCTCGGCCGCCTACCTATAGAATAAAAAATATATATAAACCTTTATTAATAATTATGTATAAATATTATATTAAATTAATACTTAAAAACTATGCGTGATAATGAGAGTCATGTTGATAAAATATAATATGAATACACATAACGCTTTATTATAATGTACAGGATCATATAAATGATAAAAATGTACTAAGTATCTTACCGGTTCTTCAATATGATCTTGGTTGAGAGCCTAAGGTAGCTTTACATAAAATTAAACTTGTAAATGACTGAATGAATTCTACTACTTTTTGGACATGTTCGAGCATTTTTTTACGTTCATATCTATGACACCTTATCTTCGAATGATATATGCAAGTTAATTCCTTCATTTGATAATTATTAAGTGTAGGAAATATTTATAAATTCTTCACAAGGGTAGATAAGAAGAAAAATGTATTTAGGATTGGATTTGCATAAAATCCGTTCTTAGTGAGCGTCTATGTTGGGGGAGGAGTAACTATGACAAATTTCAAGTCAAACGGGCGGGATAGCCTGTGAAGAACATACAGGTCGACCTAATAAAAGCGTGTTAAGAAGGAGTATTATTTCTCGTGATGAGTATTATTTCGCTCATATAGATATGGTTTAGACAATAAAACAGTTACATGTCTAAGAAGTAAATAAACGATGATAAAATTCTCGATTTCAATTGTACACTTTACACTACAAGAAAAAAATCGTTTTGCTTAACTTATATTAAAATTATTCAGAAGCTTGCATTTGGTGGATGTGAATTTGAAAAAGTTATCAAGAAAAAATATGACAAAAGTAGTCGACAACCTGACACACCCACCAAGCATATGTACATATTATATATAGTAAATAAAATAAAGAGTTTGTTATTCAACGCGTGTCTGGTGAGCGGAATGCGGGTGATTGTTGCGGGAAATAACCTTTATCAAACAACCAGACACACCCACCGATATGTTGAGATTGTGAACGGTGTCAATACGAAACATATTATTTACTACAAATTTGATAATGTCAATACGTTTTCATTTGGCATTATTTATACAATTAACAAAACTTTAAGAGACAAGTTTTCGTCTATGAATATTGATTAGTGGATATTTTTTTGAAAGGTCATAATAGTCTTTTTATTTACTCCTTGGTAGGTACCACCCACTCATCAGAAATTCTACCGCAAAACAACAGTATTTGGTACTGTTGTGTTCCGGTTTGAAGGGTGAGTGAGTCAGTGTAATTAGATACACAAGGGACGTATTAACATCTTAGTTCCCAAGGTTGGCGGCGCATTGGCAATGTAAGCGATGGTTAACATTTCTTACAATGCCATTGTCTGTGAGCGTTGGTGACCACTTACCATCAGGTGGCCCATATGCTCGTCCGCCAATCATACAATAAAATAAAGTCGCTTATTTAGACCGTTTCTTTGTTTTAGTTTATTCGTTTATCGAATTAAATTAAAATTATTATCTACGTATAGTTAGATTCTTGAGATCCAAACGATGACAAGCTATTTTGGTGCGTATTTCAAAATCGCACATCACTTTTCAAGCTTTACATATTTTCGGTTTCGTTCTTGCTGCTAAACCTAATACGGCCTTATTAACTTTTAGCAGGTGAGTGATTAAACTGCATCTTCTTCTTTCAAATGTCAAATCTCTAATGACAGAAAGAGATGAATCACTGTTTAACTATACAGCCACCAATTTTCCTTACGATATAGTTGAGGCACACGTCGTGAATATCACGTTTTAAAATAAACCGTCTCGTTAATATGCAACATAATCAGTGACTTTTAAATACATATATGAACATTTTTTTTCTTTATTTCAATGTCAACACATAAATACGCTTAAAACCGGTACCTTAATCGTTTGTTTTTATTTAATAGCTGTTTAATAAATGTTTACTATTATTTATATTTTAGACATTTTTATTATAAACTTGTTGCTGCTTAGCTCGCTGGTTGTAAACTAAGTCTGATTAATTGTGAACGTGAAAAGATTGACTAGGAGTTTTTTTTTTATAAAATTTAATAGGCATTGGTGGTACCTTATATTCAAACTCACGTGTAATATTCACAAATATGTATATACAGGATGTAACAAAAACCCTGTCCGACTCGTGAAGTGGTTATAAGGTATTATAAAAATTATTACATAAATAGAACAGACACACGATACCGTAACGAAAAGGTGACAGCCTCGTTGGTCCAGTGGCTACATGAAAGGCCGCGGACACGGTGGTCCTGGGTTCAAATCCCAGGTCGGGCCAATAAAATGTTATTGAGATTTTCTGTCGAAAATTCTCAGTTGCAGCCCGGAGTCAGGAAGTTGGTACACTCCCGTGCCTCGGAAAGCACGTTAAGCCGTTGGTCCTGCGCCTGAACTCTTTCCCGTCATGTCGCATCGGTTTATAAGAGTTAGAGAATAGAGTGCACCTGTGTTTGCGCACACACTTGTGCACTATAATATGTCCTGCGCTGTCCTAGTTGGCTAATCTCTCATGAGATTGGCCGATATCGGTCTGGAGGACCATTATATCAAACGTGCGTTCCAATAAAAAAAGTTCTATTAGTAAATAAAAATTTAAGTTTTTTATAAAGTAATTTAGTTGGAGTGATATGGAATAATATTTCGTTTATTTTGTTGTGATATTTGTAGCCTTATCGTTTACACTTGCCTGTCGACTATGCCGTGACGATAATCGCATAAATTATTATGACGTCCATGATTACTTAACTGCACAGATGTAATCATGCATAAATGTTTGTGCAAACAGTTGCTCTCTAAGCTCACGCTCTCAAAATCAGATTGACCAAAAAATTAAATCATTATCATTTTTTTATTGTTGTGCACGGGGAATAACGCTGTTAGTCGTGCGCCTGATCTTTTCCGATCGTGGCAGACTTACCATTGACTTGACCATCGGATTATGAGGGTAAGTGAATTAAGACACTTGTTCTTAACACCCATCAAAATGGTCACCTTTCAACAGTTACAACAATAACATTCTATGAACGCACAGCTGCTGATAAGCTCCAACACGCCGCTGCATTACCGGTTGGCGAATACACATGGGTTAGATTATTTACATTCCTCGCAATGTTTTCCTGATGCAACGAACACGATATAAATTATTAACACCAAAACACAATGTTTATCATTACATACCTTAAATGACAAATGTATTTTTATATTTGAAAGCGGAAGTTCAAAGGTGGTATTAAGACGATTAACTTTGAGATTGTAAAGTATTTGTTGTAACTTTTATAAAGTAGTAAGGCTTTGTGTAAGTCTGGTAAGGTACCCACTTATCGGATACCAATACTTAGTATTGTGGTGTTCCAGTTTGAAGGTGAATGAACTAGTGTAACCACAAACATTAGGTACGTTATGTACCTCAGGTCTGTGGTTATAGTTATCTCAGTTCGCTTGGTTAGTAGCTCCATTGGCAATATAAGGAATTTGCCCTTTCATCTATCTTTTATAAAATGAGAAATTATAAAAATTACTCCACCTATTTTATAAAAAAATAACTTCGGTATGTTTAATTTTTAGACTGTGATATTTACGTTACGTGATACGTGTTCAAAGTGTTCCATAGAGAAAGTTTCGTTCAACAACTATCACTGGTACTTAAGCTGCGCAATATCAATAGTGTCATTTACAATAACTATCCATAATTTCTCGTCCCTTTCTCGCCTTATTTTTTATCATATGTGTGAAAGAGATAAATGTATGGTTAACAATACATTATCAAAACACGATTGCAATACAATATCTGCTAAATAGACAAATATCTGTGAATCAGAACGGATATAACAAATTAATTTTGTCGAGTTGTTAAATAATAAAATTCCACTTATGATTATGTTTTGATTTAATTATTTTTCATAAAGTTAATACGAAAAATTTTCGTTCACGAGTATATTTACGAACTCATACAAGCTTTGAATATCATATATTGGGACGTAAACATTCTATATATGATAAATATTATATCATGTAACTAGGTGGTGGTATGACTTTGTTGACGGGCTCCCGTCCAATAAGTAATGTCATGTTCCGGTTTGAAGGGTGAGAGAGCCAGTATCATTACAGGTACTATGGGCATAACTTAGGGGACACAAGATTATAATATATAGACGCATTGGCGATGAAAAGAATGATTTATATCTACGGCCGGTGGTGACCACTAGCCAATCTGACTGTTTTTAAACGATAAATTCTTTAAAATAATAAAATGAAACAGCCAAAAAGAACTTTGTTCCAATAAAAACTGTTCGAATTTAATTACATATATACTTTTCATAGTTAACGAATTAAGGGAAAGTTATTCTAAGAAATCATTATTTTTTTATTCCATGTATATGATACGATTGCAAAGAAAAATCAAATACATCCTAACTTCAATTAATTTATAATTTAATGTTTCCTACGACTTCGGTATATAAAATATCAGCTGTCTTGTCTGATGAATTAATTGTTTCCAATGTTATAGAAAAGTAAAGGTGAAAAACGTCCAAGGTAAACCAATGCGAATTCCGCGCATATTTCAATAAGCCAATACAATATGCTTCTTATATCAAACGAAATAATGTTTAAAATCAATTAACGCGAACCCGGCGTGTTTATTTTCTTATTGCAAACAATATGGCATGCTAAAAGTTAGAAAAAAGAAAGTATCTATCAAAGACATATTCCATGCTAAGATAATCACATAAATAAACATACTTTCCAAATGCAATTTACTTACAAAATATATAATAATTGCATTTATAAATGTAATAATACTGTCGAAATATGCAGTACACTAATCCACGTTACGAAATTAATTGCAATTCAAGGCAAGCCTTTCTACTTTCGATATTATTAATATAAACTCACCCCTCAACCCCGCCGAAGTACATCGTTGTCATAATATTTGAGATTGTTAAAGCGTGGGCGGATGTTTGATGCAAAAACACTAGTTGACGGAAAAATGATAACAGATAAGCGTCTAAATGATACACGTCACTATGCCACGACAACGCTCGCCCGACTGAGGCGTGTTGACATGACAACGTTCGTGTTGTCATTGTCAATTTCATTTTGACAGCCACATTATCCACAGAGCACAAATAACATTTATGGTATTATTTAACAAATAATGTTTATTTTTAACGAGATTAATAATATTGTAATGTGATATAATTACAATAATATTAAAGTACTATTAAAAGTTATTATAAGTTTTTTGTATAATTGAAGTGAAAACTTCTTTCGCCGCGATGCGCTGGTTAATCGTAGGTGAGACTCCTGGCTTTGCGTCACCGACATGCTACGATTAATATAATGAAATCGTTGAAAGTACAAATGATTTAACTAGTGGAAATTTATGTAAATACTAACAGTATATACATATAGGCCTCACTTTAACTATTATTTATTTAAATTAAACTATTAATATTTTGTACTGAATTAGCGACATACTGCGTATTTTGATGAATAGAACGCTATATAGTAAAAAGGAATAGAGTTAATACTTTTATTACTTTATTTTTTAAAGATTTCACCGCCTGTTTTTATAAATAAAAAAAACATATAAAGTATGTTATAAATTTATCACTAAATTAAAAAATAAAAAAAATATTTGCATCAATTTTGAATTTTTATATACATATTTTGTCAAATATAAATATTATTATTATTTTAAGTCCAATGTTATATAATTATACTATAATGACGATGTCTTTTCCAAAGTAATATTCAAAAAGTTATCAATTGAAAATATATAAAATTGTGACGGAACATTATAATAATAATAATAATATCCTGGGACATTATTCACACACGGCCATCTGATCCCAAACTAAGCAGAGCTTGTACTATGGAAACCAGACAACTGATATACTTACATATTACTACTTTTCTTTTGTAAATAAATACCTACTTATATAGATAATTACACCCAGACTCAGGACATGTTCATGCACACAAATGTCTGTCCTGGGTGGGAATCGAACCCACGACCTGCGGCGTGAAAGGCAAAGATCTTACCAACCACGCCAACCGGCTCTTCACATTGTTTGAGCGGTAACGGTAATGAAATGAAACCAATTAAATTTGCAACATATAATATATTTGTACATAACATTTATATCTTCGACACACAATGAACTGTTCGTCTATCGAACAATAATAATCAAACATCGAACACACCATCGAATTACTTTAAGGAACGTTGAGATCTTTGATTATCGTGTCTTAAAATAGAATTACCTTTTTATTTTTTATTAAACTTAAATGAAGAAATTATTTTTTATTCTACTGTATTTTTTTAAAGAAATGTTTCAATTATGTATTGTTTTTGCCATGATAACGTCTTATAAATCGATGAACGCCGGTTGCACGCACGAAAAAGCTTGACTCATTGTCACGTTCCGCCTGAGACGAGTGTGCAAGCGAGAGCGCGGAACAAGCGATAGAGAGGCACGGTCGGTCTAAGCGTTCGGCTTGTGACGCATCTATCTCTCTTCCACTTCATCGGCCGATGCGTCCGAATATTCATCAATGTTTTCTTATGACGTTATCACGTAAAATTGTCGTCCGTAAACCGATTTTAAAGACAACCATTTATTTTTTTAGTACAAAAAAATATGCCACGATGGTCTTCGACCTAAAAAAAAAAACGTGATTTTCTTTAGCCAATTAATTTGTGTGTTATAAAATCAATTTCAATAGAATAGAGCGATAGAAACATTTTTCTTTTACTTATTTATATAAAATTCATATTTAGCTATATTTACATTCAACGATGTTTTTGAATACGTTTATAGCAAATGAGGTAGGTAAAGCCTTGTTTACACTTCAATTAGTAATTTCACTCTTTGCTTAGTAAGTGTGTAATGTCAAATGAGGCACTGCCTTTCTAATTTGAAATAGTAAGATGTCTTTATTATGTTTGCTTGAAATGAACGGATATGATTTGCCTCATATTACTCACATATCACCTAATTAAAGTGTAAACAAAACATAAGAGTACATATATAAGATGAAATGGTAAAGAGATAATTTTAAGATACATTTAAGGAAAGTTTTATTTTATTAATACAATCTCTTATGTTATATACTTTACATAGCTTACAGTTATAGTTTGCGTGTTATAAGTAACATCTTGTAAGCTCTGGTTATTTACTTGTTATTCAGGTACATAAGAAAAATATTTATTTAAGTTAGTTGGTATCCAATGAATAATCTTTTAGGTTAATGTAATTATTTTAATTTCAAGATTGATAAACATATAGTACATTATATATTATTGAATGATTGGCATTATTTTTAACATAATTTAAATAATACTTATACATTTACTAATAAAATTATATCCTAATTATAAACAATAATAATGTGCTCCTGACCGATTTTGGTCACGGCGACCAATCTCTAGAGAGATTAGCAAACTGCGCAGAAGATTTTATAGTGCACAAATATGTGCGCGAACACAGGTGCACTCTCTTTTCCCTAGCTCTCATATGGTCGTGATAGGACGGCAATCCGACACGACCGGAAAGAGTTCAGACCCAGGACCAACGGCTTAACGTGCTTTCCGAGGCACGGGAGTGTACCAAACTTTCAGACCCCGGGCTGCTACTGAGAATTTTCTGACAGAAAAACCCAATAATTATTGGCCCGACCTGGGAATTGAACCCAGGACCACCGAGTCTGCGGCCTTATATCTAGCCACTAGACCAACGAGGCTGTCGTTGTCAGTCAGTCAGTTCAAATTATAAATATCAAATAATATTAACATATATTCAAAAGTAAATATGAGAATTTGAGAAAATGTATCAATTTCAAACTCTTTCTTAAAATTTATTTTAAGATTAAATACAATCAATATATATAAAGGTAGATACGTTTTTTATATGTTAAACTATTTACTTTAGAACAGTCTTTCGAAAAAAGTTTGACTAGAATTACAATTGAAGAATCAGTCATAAAAATATAAGCGCAAAAATAAATAGGTTATGATTGGACATACCTATGAAAACTAATGATGAGAAATTAACACAATTTATCAATTAAAAAGTATTTACCTAAAGTGACTCCTTATTTTTAGTAGACTAAGACTGCTTAGTTTCACACGATCATCAACTTATACCGAATTGAGAAATTTGACAAGAATCATATGTATTATAAGGAAAACCATGAAAAAAAAATGACATATAATTTTTAAATATATAACATTCTTCATTAACTTTACAGGATATTAATTATAACGTATCTTTTATTTAATATCAATACGTTTAATTATAATGACATTCTAGCGATTTTATATATTTTTAAATATTAATAAAAATATACGGAATACCAAACAAAGATTAGTACTTTAAATATATGTTCAGTGGAATCGTAAAACATACAAAACAATATATCGCTTAGAGAAGTTCACAGCCAGGTTTCGGCAAAATGTAATCAGATGAAGATTACGGTTACAATGTATAATCTGCAATCGCGATTACAGATTAACTTTGAGAGCAGATACTTTGCTTACTTGACTCATTCACTCTACTTTTTTGATTACTTTCGTTATATTGTAATCGTAAACGTTAATCATTAATCTGGTTACATGTTTCCAGAGTCTGGTCAAAACTAAATACTGCCTATTTGTTTACAAAATCATAAACATCCGAAAAAAGCATAGTACTCTCGAACGAAAACCATACGAAAATCAAGATGACAACTTCCAAATTCATGACGTCAGTATCCGTTTGCAGATTATTAAATCGCAATACATGTTTGATATATTTCGAGTATCATAATGTGCACCTTATGGTATTTCATCGCCTTGCACTAAAAACTTTGTAAATTACATTGTCATTTAGGTTGAAAATACCATGAAACATATTTGAATCTAACATGGAGCTCTGAGATTCCTTAAATGCTGTCTATTGATGTTAATAATAAACCCAGAAAACGTAAATATCAATCATTATGTCCTATAAAATCTCAGCCTAGTAACATTCACTTACTGTATTCAATTAAACGAGATAGTAATTTTATCTTCTGTAAAATAATGTTGGAGATTGGTTGATTAGGTATTTAAAAGACCGTCACTGCATGGCGATGGTATAGTGTTCATATTTACTTTTAAATCACATTATCCTATATATTGACGATTAAGAATGTAACTATATTACAACATATATCTTTACACACATCTACATAGAAATTTTAAAGAGTCTTTTATATATTTTTAAGTATATATAATAACGTTAAACGCATGCGACGGTCGCCTGGAACTGTGCATTTTGCCGTCGCATGGCTGGACGTCACCTGAAAGGAACAGAAATATCAGATTACAGATATATATGTTGATTTATTACATTTGTTAAGTAAATATATTGCGACGCTCCTCACGGGCGATCCGCCTTGGGAACTCCAAGCGATACACCTCTGCGAGGTGCTCGCAGAGGTGTATCGCTTCCGGGCCGAGGCGAGAGACCGCGGCGACCGTCCAGGGTCGGCAGAGGTCGAGTGAATTAGGGCTTGAGCCCAGCAAGCCCTGATAGCCCGATGGGAGGAGGACCTGGGGTCCCCCACGGCGGGCCTGACGACAGTGGATGCGATACGTCCCCACTTGAGTCGCTGGGTCAACAGAAAACGAGGCACGCTCTCGTTCAGGTTGACGCAGGTACTTACTGGACACGGGTGCTTCGGTAAGTACCTGCACGGGATAGCGAGGCGGGAGGACGCACCACACCCTGACGGAGTGTGTTGCGTGGGGACCTCAGAGGCATTCCCTGGCGGCGATAGTCGGCGGAGATCTCTCGCTGCCGAGTGATATTAACACCATGCTCGATAGCGAGAGATGCTGGTTAGAAATGGTCTCCTTCTGCGACATGACACTCTCGCAGACCGTGGAGCGGCAGCGTGAGGAAAATGCCTCCGCTGATTCAATCCGTCAAAGAAGACCGGGGAGGAGGCGTAGGTGCTATGCGCACCTTCTCCCGCCTTAATAGCCGCCGGGGCTACGGGGGCTCCCTTTATCCGGGAACCCCCTTAGAAATGAAGGCCCGCATAGGCGGGCCGACCGTCGGGGCGCAACGGTAGCATGCGCAAGCGATCCCGTGGCGCCCCCCACCAGACGGATAGGATACCGCTGGTTTTTTAGTGGATATTCCGGCGCCTTCAGTGCCGGTGAGCTCCACATACCCCCCCCCCCCCACTTCATGTGGGGGAAACGCGTCAAGGCGTTTTTCCAGCGATAAAAAAAAAGTAAATATATAAGATAGTATATAAGGCGGCCAATCTCAAGAGAAATTAGCCAACTGCGCAGGAGATATTATAGTGCATAGTGTGTGCGCAAGCACAGGTGCACTCTCTCTTCCCTAGCTTTCATAATCCGATGGAACGGCAATGCGACACGACCGGAAAGAATACAGGCGCAGGACCAACGGCTTAACATGCTTTCCGAGGCACGGGAGTGTACCCACTTCGAACTTCTAGACTTCGGGCTGCTACTGAGAATTTTCTGACAGAAAAACCCAATAACTATTCATTGATCCGACCTAGGAATTGAACCCAGGACCACAGGGTCTGCAGACTTATATCTAACCACTAGACCAACGAGGCAGTTTCAAATAATATATAAGAAGATCTTCTCCTAAGCAAATATACTAATCTTAAGCTGTAGATTACAAAAAGTTAAGAAGCCTGAAAATAAAACAGTACTTTTTTAAAATATTTTTTTAGCTTTTCGACAATAACGTTATATCCGTTACTGCTATAAATAACTAACCTGTCATTATTTGTGTTATGAATAGAGCTTTCCTCCTCCAGGGAGTGCGAGTGTGAATGTGAGTGAGGAGGTCGGCGACGCGTAACGTCCTCAGCACCTGATTCCCTTCGAGAAGTGTCGCCAGCGCAGAAACATTTGCAAATAATTCGCTTGAAAGCAAACCTAGAAAAAAAAAGTATTATTTAGCTTAATATTAATTATTAAAGCATTTATTAACTTAATCATATTTTATGACAGAAAGTTTTGTTTTTTGTCAATTCTTTTTCAATAAACCGTTCAGAATCAGAAAATTATTTACAACATAAACTCTGTAAATACATATAAAGATCTTCGTTAATTACCTCTAGCGATTGGCCATACCAGGCGTGCAATGTGTTTTAACTATCTAATTTTTAAATAACAGAATAAAATTAATTAATTCTAAAATACATATGAAATAGAATGAAATAAAATTAGCATACAATAATAATATTAATTAAGTCATTATTATTCATGAAACTAGAATCTGTTGAGCCGCTAAAATATATAAATAGTAGAATTTGCATAAATAGAGTTCGAACAGATGGATATTATACTAAGAAATATACTATTATATTTTTATGTATGAATGTTTTTGTTACACATTGAATACATATTAAGACATGGTTATGTATATTAATAATTTTATATCATCATTAACTTGCAAGATCACGACAGATACAACTATTTCGCAATGTCAACCAAAATAGAAACCCCGAATAAAATATACATTTGGTGGTAGGGCTTTGTGCAAGCTCGTCTGGGTAGGTACCACCCACTCATCAGATATTCTACCGCGAAACAGCAGTACTTGGTAATGGACATAACATCTTAGTTCCCAAGGTTGGTGGCGCATTGGCGATGTAAGCGATGGTTAACATCTCTTATATTGTCTATGTCTATGGGCATTCGTGGCCACTCACCATCAGGTGGGCCATATACTAGTCCGCCATCCTATTCCAAAAAAAATAAAAATAAAAATGTTATACCTAAAGTCCTTTGAGAACAAGGCGTATATAAGTGGATTAATAGCAGAATTGCAGTATCCGAGCCAAAACAGCACAGAGAAGACGATCGGCGTGACGCAGTCGCCGCAGAAAGCCCTCACGACGTACACGCTGAAAAAAGGAAGCCAGCAGAACACAAAGCCACCGACTATGATCCCCAGGGTTTTCGCTGCTTTTGTCTCCATGCGAAAACGCTTCACCTGTTAAATGAAATTTATTAATTAAATACATAATTTATTATGGGAAGAGCTTCTAAATAAAAAAATACAGATTTTACACTAAGTTTTCATTTAGATCTTGATGATTTTTCAAAATAATAAACGCCACAATTCTTTTTGATACCCCGATAATGATCACTACTAGAGTATTCCACATTTGACCGATTAATGCAATCATGCGAACACATAACGCCAAGTGAAATGCCACCATTATCATTTCTAAGAATTTCATATATTATAGGAGTCTACTGTAACTTTGCTGCTTCCAAATAAAAATATAGTTAATCGAACACTAATAACGGCAAGTTTGCAAATTATATTCTACATCTCTTGTAAATTAATGGGTGCTTAGGATTATATTCATATTCACTTGGTGGTAGAGCCTTGTGCAAGCTCGTCTGGGTAGGTAACACCCACTCATCAGATATGCTACCGCAAAAAAGCAGAAGTACTGCTTTTATTGTTGCGTTCCGGTTTGAAGGGTGAGTGAGCCACTCTAATTACAGTCACAAGGGACATGACATCTTAGTTCCCAAAGTTGGTGGCGCATTGGCGATGTAAGCAATGGTTAACATTTCTTACACTGCCAATGTCTAAGGGCATTGGTGACCACTTACCATCAGGTAACCCATATGCTCGTCCGCCTACCTATCCTATAAAAAAATATAATCCTAATTGGATTATAAATATTCTTCTAGAAGAAATACCTGTGCTTTTATATTCCTCTTCCCCATTCTTCTTGTTCTTGGTTTATCATCGTATTCATCGTAGAGTGGTGCTGGTGATAGGTGGTGTGAAGATCTGACTCTTAGACGACTCTCGGTCAATTCCCTTCCATCTCTCTCGTAATGAACTGCGTAAAGTGATGGACTCGGGGATCGACTTGGTGACCTGGAATTCTCATGAGCTGGACATATCTGTTCCGATGATGGATAAGATACGGATATTTTCACCTTTTCGTGAGCACGTCTTGCGCTAGAATGTCTGGAAGGAAAAATTAAATGACTGTACAATTGTTTATCTAAATAATGAATCTTAAGGCATTGAAACCTCAGCAGCCTTCATTCAATACATTTTCTTTCTGTTATATTATCGGTATGCCATGTTGTATAATTATTGTACTTATTCTGTTAAATTCTCTCCATACAAAGAACTATATTATTCCAAACCCATTTTTGCCTTATTTTCATACTCGTTGATAAATTGTAAGTAATTCATTCAACGTAACGTTATTGAATTATAACTATTAATGTATGCGACAGAAGCGTTTCACATAAAACTTTACACTTAACAGTAACTTTTCAAAAACTGACAATGTCAAATAAATACATAAGAATAATTAAAAACATTATTTTAAATAACGTTCTGTAAAGTTATAGTGTAAGTAATATATTAGTTTGGTTGAAAGAATATTTTCAAAACACTAATGAATATATAGATAATTTAAAAAAAACAATTTGCTCCAACATTTTAAAGATCAAGTGTTACTTGACCTTACTGCCTTATTTCTTAGCGAGTGCGATAGTATTTTTTAATCTATATTTCATTGTATTTAAAGTGCGCGTTTTAATATTGAATATTCATTTCGACAGGGGCCTCTTAATAAAGTGATAATCACTACATTAGGATGGTCATAAAGAACAGCCGGGCAGGGGCTGGATCTAGAAATGTGATTCTGTTCAATTCGACTTCAGTGCATATAAATTCCATTAGTGTGTTATACATAGTTATATCAAATGAAGCAAATAATTAAGAGTAAACCAAATATACTGTTTATAAAGTTCTCTTACCGTTATTCTTTATAAATACTTAAATTAATAAATCAAAGAAAAACTCATAATAGAATACTTTCAATCATATGATGTTGTAAATCAAGAAGAAAAGGACGGACAAATTTACCAACCTCCTTAACCTTTCAGGAGATGCACTAAGCGAGGTACTCGTAGAATGGTTAGAAGCCGTAGAGAGAGGCGATCCGTGAGGTCTGGCGGAACCTCTGCCTCTATGTATCCGTAATGTCAGACGATTGTCGTCAAATCTGCTACCTAATCCTCTACCTGAAATTAAAAAATAAGTATACATTTGCACAAAACAAGTTAGAAGAATATATCTGACTGCTGGAAAAATACTTCTTATTGTCTTAAAGTTTGGACTTAGCCAGGTATAGGATTTGTTTTAGCTGAAGAGATTAATTTACATGCGTCATTTTGTTCTTATTGTAAAATAATTCATTAAAAATTGTACTAGTAAATTACTTTGGAAGAATATCTAAGACTCATAGTCACTGTCTCGTAAAAAACTACGTCAATTTTATTCTAAACTAGCTGTTGCCCGCAGCTTCGCTCGCGCGTGGTCTTTATCTATACTAATATTATAAATAAGTAAAAATAGATTTTTTGTATGTTTGTTTGTAGCGAATAAACTAAAAAACTGCTGTACTGTTTTTAAAAACCTTTTTTACCTACAGAAAGATACGTTATCAGCGAGTAATTAGCTGCCCGTCCCGACTTCGTACGGGTAAAATAAGGATTTTATCATTTTTTAATCAATAAGATATAAACATTTACCAATCGATTTATTCGCCCATCCAGTATAGTGCATGTGTGTTCAGTATAAGGCATATAATAATCCTACTTTTTACTAATATAATAAACTCGAAAGTTTGTATGGATGTATGGACGTTTGTTACTCTTTCACGCATAAACTACTGAATGGATTTTAATGAAACTTTACAATAATATAAGCTTAGGGAATACCAATTAAGTGGTACATATGGCAATAATGGAATATGTTTTTTTTATCCAAACATCACCAACATAGTGAAGTTTGTATATTTCTCCCTAAGAGATATTGATATAAGATATTGCGTATTTTGAATTTCATTATTTGCACCCAACTCTTCCATACAAAAATAAAAGTTTCTAAAAACTTTGAAATTCATGTTTATTAATTCAATCAAAAAACTCAAATAGTATATTTCTATTTTTTTAAATTTTTATACTAATGCTTTTACCCCGTTTCTCCCGTTTGGAGTTAAATTTCTAAAAACGACGAAATACGTATGCATAGCTTTAATACTAAATATCATTCTTCTTACACCAAAAGTGACGGAATCCCCATACAAACTTTCAACCCCTTTTTTACCCTCTCAGATTTAGATTTTCAAAAACGCTGAAATACATTTTTATTTATTTTTAAGCTTGTTCATTAAATTTCATGCTTCTAACTTTAAAAATGACTGGTTTCTAAACAATCGTTCAACTCTTTAGGGGTAGAATTTCCAAAAATCCTACCTTAGTGGGTATTATAAAATGTATCAACTGCCAAAATTTCAAGTTTCTAACCCCCGCAGTTTAGGCTCTGCGTTAATGAATGAGTTAGGAAGAGTAATAATATTATGTGAATAGATATCAACAAAAATACGTATTTTTATAACTTTTGATAGACTCAACTAATTTTGATGAAATAAAGGCTAAACGGAATCTTGAAATAGTTCTTATAATAATTCGGTTTTTTCAATTTTTAGACGATTAAAAGATACAGACATGCAGACAGTAAAAAAATTAAAAAAATGATTGCTTTGGTTTTGGTAAATCGTAAATAGCCATATAACCTTTAAAACAGGCAGTTATTTTGAAATAACAGACAGAAACTTCAATTTTATTTATATGTATGGATAATTTATTAATTAATTCGTTTTTGTTATAGATTTATGTTATTTTATGTGTACAATATAAAGTATAAAGGAAAAGTTTCTTCTGTCAGAGACTAAATAAAATCAGACTTAACCAAGGCTACTAATTTAATTAAACAAAAAAAGGGAATTCAAACAAATGTTTTCCATTGAACTTGACACACATCTGAATAAGCTGCTTAAGCGGCCATTTTATGTAGAAAAAATATATAATATACAAACAAAAGCAGCTATATAACAATTTTAATTAAAGTTTCAAAAGCAGTTATTTGACCGCTCTGGTAGGTTAAGTGTTAAAAATGAGATGACACTTATAGCATATATATATATATAAATATATACATACATTAGCTAAGTTTCCACCAACAATAATTACACAATCATTAAAATAATCAAAACATATATAAAATCAAACAGCTAAACCATCATAATCAGTAAAGGTGTAGTAAGATATACATTTTTTTATAATCAAATATAATTAATTACTTAATGAAAACACAAATTTAACAAAAACAAAATATAAATGAAATCACATAGCTTAAGCATTATTAGATTGAGTAAGGCCAATAAAATGCAGTAAATAA
Organism: Nymphalis polychloros; assembly: GCA_905220585.2. NCBI lineage: Eukaryota > Metazoa > Arthropoda > Insecta > Lepidoptera > Nymphalidae > Nymphalis > Nymphalis polychloros. The sequence goes on along the minus strand of HG992264.1, from coordinate 593,150 downwards.
ATGATATATATTATTTATATATTTTTTAACCAAATACAATTAAAAGGCAAGCAAGAATATGACTACAGTACAAAATTTATAACAAACTTAAATATTGAATATTAAGATGGGTTGGTACATTCATTTTATATAAATTAATACATTTAATACATTATTATTTTTAACTTATTTATGTTATTTTTGAAGTGATTTTTTTTTAAATATATAATATCAATATCTGAGTACACTTAGTTATATATTATATGCTCGCACAGATCTACTTCTTCCTATTCATGATTATGCTGTCGCAAGCTTGATGTAGCCAAAGACCAATTGAATTAAGCTGAGAGATTACAAAATACTTTTATTCGGTTTATATTGGGATGAGGCAAATATAACCACGTTTCACAATTTTGTTCTCTTCTTAATTAGTTGCCCGTCTGACTTCATAGGAATATGCACATCTTCTCTATTCTGTACTGTGTGTTGTTTAACCCTTTTACTCCCCATTCATCACTTGATATTCATTAGATGATGACGGTGATGACAATGTCTCAGTGCTTTTATTTATGTACTCCGTATTTTGTTGTTCGATCACTACTATTTTAGCTATCTCTATAGCTTTCTTTAGTGACAGATCAGACCGTTGTAATAATCTTTGATGTTTGGCGAGCTACTCTAACACATATTCGCTGTAAATTTATCACTGACCAATGACTATTAATTCAACGAAATCGCATTTAAAACTGTAATTTTCTAGACTCGTAATAAAGTTGGTTATATTTTCGTGTTTGCTTTGTTTTCTCATAAAAAATACATGTCAGGCCATAGTTAAATTTTTCCTCGGTTCGAAATACTTGTTACATTTATTAATGAGGTCTTCTAAAGTAATTTCTGTTATTTTAATGTTGAACAAAATTGCTATTTTTCTCTATTTACACTTCTTATACATAACCAGTGGCCTAATAAATATAGTTCAAAATATGGTTGCCATTTTTACCGCGTTAAATTGTTATTTATTTCGTTGTTTAGAAAAAACTTCGGTAGGTAAAACTTTTGAATTTTTATCTGCCGTTTTAAAACTTTTGACAGGAAACACGAATTTACGAAAAAATTATACCTATTTAAAGTTTTAAGAAGTGATATACCACGTTGATGTTTAAAGCAAGCACTTCTAAAACCATGTATTATTGTTAAAGTTGTTTTTTAGGCTTTGTTTATACTATTACTATTTACGTATTAATTATTGTCACTGAGTTAACTGACTTGCTCACACGCAGACTTAAAGCGTACTGTTATGAAAGATATAAGATGAGATCATAAAGATACACACAATATATATGCAATATTAGTTTTTATGCAAAAACAACACACGAAGCTACTGAAAAGACGAAATTGTTAACAAAACTTTTTGAGTTTGACAACTAACAGGTGCGCGTACTTTTCCTACAGATAATAATTTATTGATTTTGAGTAGTGATACTAAACTTTTAGTAAATAAATAAAGAGATTAAAAATTATAGGACAAAATATAGGATAAATCATAAGCAAAAAAGTATATTACATGTAATATTTAATCTCTTTTCAGTTTGACCATAACCATTTTTTAATAAATGTTCTATGTGTATCTTTAAATTGACATAACTTTATTATTTATGAACCGATTGAAATAAAACAAACACTAAATGTTAAGTGAAGTTAGCCACAATGCATTAGTGAAAACCGCACTCAAATCCGTTAAGCCGTTTTTAAGATTAGCGTGCACAAACGCACAGACAAACAGACAAACAGACAAACAGACAAACAGACAAAAAATTTATTAATCATTGTTTTGGGTTCTATTGTGTTTATAAAGACCCCCGATAAAAGTTTTACTCATTTATCTTCCATGTACAGACATCGACCAGTTACAGATTTATTATATGTATAGATTTAAGACCTAACGATTTGTAATGCTTAAGAGATTTTTTGAAAACTTAGTGAAACTTGAATGTATTAGAAAAAATCATTACTTAAAAATTTGTAATGAAGCAATATGGTGGTTAAAGACTCTTATATCCTTTTCTTCAACAAGAAAATAAAACTGTACACTGATGGCGTATTTACCTAGAACGTAAATAAGAATGTTATCGATTTGCCTAAAATGGGTATTGCGAAATACATCTGTATCACAATGATAAATATTAATGTTATTAACAAAATGAAATTTTCATTCATGAACTTTTCCAAGTAAGCCTTGATTATGTTATAACCTACTTCATATTCTGTATGATAATGATGATGAGTGTCAGTTGATTTAACTTTCTTTTCTGACGCACGAATGTCGCAAAATAATCATCGTACTAGTGGTGTCATTGCGGCGGACATAATATGGTAAATTAAAATAAATATGAATCATATCAGATAAATATGTATCAAGGAATCATAAGACTATGAAATTATTGTATGGAAAAAAAAATACATGATTTAAAACACATTTCCAAAAGTCGTATCCAGGTAGCTAAATAATAAGTTAGTTCCAATGCTGAGAAGGTACATTGTAGGCAATAATTTTAAATGCGTATCCTTAATTCCAGATAATCGTTCCTTTAGTTCTCAAGTGCTAAGATTGCTTTTAGAGTTCACTTCACGCTAAACATAAAACTTTGAGGAACTTGCATGTATTGGAAAAAATCATTGTTTGAAAATCCGTAATATGGTGGTTAAAGATTCATAAAATCTGGTCTTTAACACGAAAATAATTAGTCTTTGCACAGCGATGGCATATTTACGTACAATGTAAACTTTAACTAAAAGTTCACGAAGAATGTCATCGTTGTACCTTTACGAGGTATTGATATATATAAATATACGTCTTTTAGAACAGACCATTGGAACAGACCCATTTAAGTGTAATTTTAATATAGTCAGCGGTGGTTCAACTAGCTCTCCAAATAAATGGACATTTCTGTGAGTGCAGTTTTTCGAAAATTTACCAATCGCTTGATGTGGAAGGAGACTAACACTAAACGACATCAGAATTACAGTTCTAATTCATTGCACAACTATTAAATAAAAATAAGAGATTGAATATATTAATCTAAACCAACCTTTGGTTGTCCTGAATCCCTGATTTATCGCCTTGGTCGTTCGTACAGCCGCTTTGTATATCCTCCAGTAGAAGAACAGCATAACAAACATGGGGATATAAAACGAACCGAGTGCTGAATACACTACGTAACCGGCATCGTTGGTAAGCTCACATGTCCATGGGCAGGGCGGATTGAGTGACCAGTCTTCCTTGCCTTCTGCTTCTTCAGGCTGTAGGAAAGATACCAGTCCTTATTAAATTGGCTGTCATTTCAAGATAATTATCAGTTCTTAGAAGTAATACACACGATCAATGTGTGTATTTTAATTAAAATCACTAAATTTTCAGAAAGATTTAGACGGCTTTACGTTTAAATAACTGTTAAAATGTATGTCAATGTTTTAGGAGTTAGCTGAACATATATCCCATTCGAATGAAATGTATATCTCATATTTATATTTTAAATAGACATTTATATTTGGCATCAATAAGAATATCATCTATTGATTGATCGTTATCAATCTATATAGTGTACTTACTACCAACATTATACAAAAAAAAATTATTTTGTAAACATAACTTAGTTAACTAACGATTAGTACACTTTGTTGAACTAACACTTAAATACATATTTAAAATATATTTATTTTAATATTACACGTGTGTACTTCATAGCGTTATCAAATGTATTCACTAGAAAGTATTAAATTGATTGATATCAGGATAATTTTCAATCTAAAATCAGTTACTAAAAAAAATATAGAAAAATAGGTAAAATAGAATGTAAACCAGATCTATGAAAAGAAGATCGTGGGCGGTTAATATCAAACCATGATGATTTATGTTATTAAGCTATTAAGTATAAGCTTTCATAGATGTGGGCTCGCTTGAAGCTCTCTTGCTTACATTTTGCACCAGTTTCACCCACGACTTCGCTTGTATTCGTTTCATTTATTCCATAATAACCTTTTTAGTCCGGTGTCTAGATTATAAGGTCAAGTTTATAAAAAAGTTTTAGCTGTAAAATTGCCATCTTCTCTGACTATAAGATTACAGGAGTAAAAAATAAATATAGTGGGCATTTATATTCAGGATCGGATATAGAGATCCGAAGTCTCTAGGCACTATGACATATGAGCCCTCGAGATGAATATTTCGTTTAGAGATGTGTAAGTTATTAACAGAATAAAAATCTATTTAAAAATATATATTACACCCTTTTTATTAACTAAAACTATTACGTGAAAAATAGATCAATTAGATATCTCATTTAACGTTTTTATATGTACTTTAAAACTACTTAATCAGTGCAATTTTTTCCATTTTATTGTAGGCGTATATAGAATAGAAGATATAGAATAGAAGTACATAGAGTGAATATATAACATAAATAGGGTTAAAACAACTCTTTCACTCATGATATAATATGGTAGTATTATACAGCAATATTATTTAACTTATTGGTTAGTTAAGTTACCATTTAAAAATACTATATAATTAATTTTTATAAAATTAAATATTAATATTGTCTCAAATTATTTAAACTAATTTGGAAACTTATCGAAGTGAAGTTAACTCTAATATTAAACGTGATTTTGCATAAATCTCTTTAAATATACCGCAGTTGGGCTATTTTGTGAGAACAAACTCGAAACTCGCCAATGAAAACGGTCTGAAATGTCAGAAAGTTAGATGCGATATTGATAATAATAAAATTATTACATTTCAAGAACGGTCTTATACACAGGTCTTGCAACCGAGACAATTTCAGTGGTGACAGTGGTGACAGGTGCGAGTGTGTTAGAATTTCTATTTCGCATTTTCGCCCGCTATACGCCGCTGCTATCGCCTATCGAAATAATTTTATTTTAGCGCACAATAAAACAACTCGTATTGTGCTTATTATATATGTATATTACATCGAATGTGCTCATTATATAATAAACACATGTTTGAATACAACATTTTGAAAACAATCTTTTGAATTACAGTGTTATTGAGTGAAAGGCAGAAGAAAAAAAAATATGGACCGTATTACCCTTCGCTGGAAAAGTGTGTAAAGCGAAGGCAACATTAACGTCAAACGACATATAATTTTGGACAAATAGTATAATTTTATCTTCCATGTACAATAATTTTTTGAGTATCTGTATCCAGCACGAACCTATCGTCATGCCTCTGGCCGCTGCAAGACCTGTGTATACGACCGTGATTTCAAAATCGTATGACGGCGTTTCTTTCAGATGTCAGGTTGACAAGTTGTGAACCTAGCGAAGCGTCATTGTCGATGGCAGTAGTAATGATCGGGAAGTTGCTTCTGTCTTTAAAAATTTGTTTTGCTGACATACCAGTTTTGACAACAAAGTCGCTTATTTCTTATCCAATTGTTGCCGAGTCATTGATCAAAGAAAATGTTAGATAATGTAGTGCTAACTTTAATTTCTCTAGTATAAGCATTAATGATATAATAAGTACTTTTAAATCATTAGAGATTAAGAAAACAGCTGATTTGTGGGGTTTATCTGTAAAGGTAATCAATTCAATTATTGAATAATTGTGTTCCTCCAGACCGATTTCGGCCACAGCGGCCACTAGACCAACGAGGTAGCCACTAGACCAACGAGGTTGACTGCCTAGATATAAGGCAACCCGTAGTCTGGAAGTTGGAAGTGTGTACACTCCCGTGCCTCGGAGAGCACGTTAAGCCGTTGGTCCTGCGCCTGAACTCTTTCCGGTCGTGTTGGATTGCCATCCCATCGGATTATGAGAGCTAAGGAAAAGAGAGTGCACCTGTGTTTGCGCACACACTTGTGCACTATAATACGTCCTGCGCAGTTGGCTAATCTCTCTTGAGATTGGCCGCCGTGGCCGAAATCGGTCTGGAGGACCTAATTGTGTTCAAAGTGGTATATTTCCTGACTTGATGAAACATAGCAAAGTAATTCCAATATTTAAATCTGGTAGTTCTTCAGACCCCAATAACTTCAGGCCAATCTCAATTCTACCAACCTTCAGCAAAATATTTGAAAAAAATATTTTAAATCAATTACTTGCTCACTTTAACAGACACAATCTGCTTCATAGAAAACAATTTGGATTCACGAGGGGTCGTTCAACAACGGACGGAGGCATAGAACTTATTTGGAATATCTATGAAGCATGGGAGGAGTCGCAGGACGCCTTAGGGATTTTCTGTGACTTATCCAAAACCTTTGATTGTGTTCAACATGAAATTCTGGTCAGGAAATTAAATCACTATGGAATCAGAGAAGGTGCGCTCGAGCTTTTGACTTCTTATCTTAAGAATAGAATTCAGAAGGTCGACGTTAATAGGAAAAGATCTCCTGGGGCTTCAGTTGGTATGAGGGTCCCTTAGCGATCAATTCTCGGACCTTTTCTATTCCTCATTTACATAAACGACCTGCCCTTTCTTGTAGGGAACAAACATGACATAGTATTATTTGCTGATGATACCTCTTTAGTTTTTTAAATTAAAAGAAAACCAGTACAGTATGACGATGTTAACAATGCAATGTTCGATATAGTATATTGGTTTAGTGTCAATAATCTTATGTTAAATAATAAAAAAACAAATGTTAAATAATAAAATTTATCGCGCCAATTGTAAAAAATGTAAAAGCTGATGTACATATCAATGGGGAGTCGATGGATCCAGTTGAGTCTACTGTATTTCTTGGCCTTACTGTTGATGCCAAGTTGCAGTAGGCCCCCCATATTGACGGATTGGCGAGTAGACTAAGCTCAGCGGCTTTTGTGGTTAATAAAATAAGATTTTTGATACGGCCCGCCTTGTAAATTTTAGTTATTTTCACAGTATAATGTCTTACGGCATTATGCTGTGGGGTAATGCGGCCGCTATCAATACGATTTGTACTGCAGAAGAAGGCTATTCGTGCAATCTATAGCCTGGGAGCTAAAGAATCCCTAAGACAGAAATTGAAAGAAATTAGAATATTAACTGTTGCTTCTCAATACATACATAACATGTATGTACGGAAAAACATTAATGATTTTGTGAGAAAATGTGATACTCATAACATTGATACAAGGAACAAACACAAATTAATAACTCCCGTTACTCGACTGCATAGAGTCAGTAACTCTTTTGTGGGGCAATATATACGGTTCTACAACAGGATCCCAGAAAGCGTACAAAATGCCTCAGTAACTAAATTTAAAAAAATTGTAAAGGAACGCTTGTGTGCTAAAGGTTATTATACAATTAATGATTTTATGGATGATAGCACACCTTGGGAATGACACGATCGCCGCATGGATATTTCAATTTTTTTTTTGTGAATAGTACATGACACAATAAAACAAGCCCAAAAAAAAAAAACATCCCGCTGAGTTTCTTTCGCCGGTTCTTCTCAGGGCTGGGTATTTCTTTTCCGAACCGGTGGTAGTTTCTAAATTGACTATCAATAAGAAAGCTTAATACTTCAATATTGAATAAAGTATTTTGAATTTTGCAGGGCAGCCATCTTGAACTCACTCTCGAACGAACCCGAACGTCACAATCGCTTAATACTACCGCCATCACACCGCTATTTAATTATTTGAAGTTGATTTTGTGTCGAAGTGATTCCTAATTACCTGATCATCCTACTATTTCTGTGCATACTGATTAAATTACGTCGATTGTATCTCGGAGTTGATCATTTATTTTACCACGCCCATCTTCCCCCACTTTAATAAGAAAATGAGTTCTGGTGAAGGCCCTGCTCGCTCTTCAAGTATTCACCACAAGGCGGTTGTCAACATTACAAAGCTAAGTAATGATGCGAAATCTTACAGAATGGCACAACAATTTACATAATCAATATCGATTACATGTATATATGGTCCTCCAGACCGATCTGGGCTACGGTGGCCAATTACAATAGAGATTAGCCAACTGCGCAGGAGATATTATAGTGCACACGTGTGTGCGCAGACACATCTCTTCCCTAGCTCTCATAATGCGATGGGACGGCAATCTGACACGACAGGAAAGAGTTCAGGCGCAGGACCAACGGCTTTACGTGCTTTCCGAGGCACGGGAGTGTACACACTTCCAACTTCCAGACTCCGGGCTGTTACTGAGAATTTTCTGACAGAAAAACCCAATAACTTTATATTGGCCTGACCTGGGAATTTAACCCAGGACCATAGGGTCTGCGGCCTTATATCTAGCCACTAGACCAAGGAGGCAGGCAGATTACATGTATACAAACAAATAGTATTGTATATCTGTGATTTTAACTGTTTTCTTTTATTTAATATGACTATTTGCGAGTTACAAAACCAAAACATTTTTTTTTTATTTTAGATCAGCGCTGCCAAACTGAAATCCAGGCTGGTGAAATCGCGGAATTTGCTATTTGAATGCTACATTTATAATAACCATACCATGGTTTACAAAATTTTCTGAAAACAATAGAATTATTTCATTCAAATCTATCGAGACTTTTTTACACACACAAATACATACGCTCAAATTTTACTTAAATTTATAAATGAAAGTCTGATGATGACAAAATACTTTGTTTCATTATGTGTACAATCATATTTGTCAATTTGTAAATATTTGTTAGCCGTTACTAAGAACTTTTAACTAAAAACTGACCTTCTTGTCCTTCCATCCAACAAGTGGTGGGAAACAGATCACGAAGGAAAGCACCCATAAACCAGCTATCAAAACTTTTGCTCTCTTCCTACTCATGATGCTAGGATAGCTGACGGGCCTGGTAACTGCCACGTAGCGGTCCAGCGATATGGCGCACAGGTTGAGGATCGACGCGGTACACATCCAGACGTCCACAGCCAGCCATACCGAGCACCACACGTCTCCGAAGATCCAGATCTGAAAGATGAGTACGAGACATCATTATCAATTCTTCTTAAATTTATATAGAAATCGATATCTTTAATAATATTATAAATGCGAATATGAGTTTTTTTGGTTGTTGTTTTCACGTCTTTACTACTTAATTAATAGTAAGTCTAGGGGTCTGCGAACCTCATTACTTATTTGATCGTTAAACATCATTATTTAGCATTGTTGTGTTTCAATTAGAATGGTGAGTGAACCACTGAATTTATAGACACATCTTAATAGAATACTTCAAGAAGAAACTTCTTAGTTCCCAAGACTGGACGCACGATTTTATGTATGGTTAATATTTCTGTCACCGTGTCAATGTTCTTGGGCGCTGGTGACTACTAACCATCACGTGGCTCGTTGTGGACCTTTAAATGAATTTTTAAATGAATTACTAATATTTTGTGTTCATAGTCAAATGCAGGCAGTTATACCTATTATTACACATTTTTAAAATATATATATATATATATATATATATATATATATATATTTATATATATATATATATTTATATAGTTCCCGGGGGCGCAAATGATTCTACTCCACCTGATGGTAAGTGGTAGTACAGTCCAAACGCGACGACGGCTAGTACAGTTAGGAAGAATGAACTGCACTAGCCGCCCCCGCCTTGTCGGCCCGCATGATGCCTTTTCACGCCTCGTTTGAAGGAACCCAGGTCATAAGAGGAGGGGAACACATGTGCTGGTAAAGAATTCCATGTTTTGGAGGTGCGACAAAGAAAAAAGTTACCAAATTTCTTCGTGCGCGATGGAAATGATGTCACAGTTTGGCAGTATATAAATAACATTTAAAAAAATTGACTTTTTTCCCGGCGTTTGATTTATTTCATGTTATGTTGAATTTAATTTCGAATAAGACTTTGAAATTAAGTTCAAACTATAAAAAGAATTTATATTAAAATACATTCGAAGCAAAAGTTCAAAGAACAGACGCTAATAGATCTTAGTAAATACTCTAATAAGTCTATAACGGTATTAGCATTCCCGATCTCGAAGTAGTTAGATGCAAGAGTAAATACGTAGCTTTTAGCTGATGTAAAGTAATATTATGTTTCGCTATGCTGCAATATATATAGATGTTCTGGAGATGAGCAAACATTCAATCAGGACGAGCCCCTACTATATATCAAATGAATAGCTTCAATTTATTTTATTTGTTTCTTGTTTTACACAAATTATGCAGATTTAATGCCAAAAAACATTCTCTTCCATATCGACCTACAGCCGAACAGAAAATTAATGATGAAATCAATCTATAGTCATAAAATCCTTTGTCCTCGCTGACGATTTAGCTCGGCCCGAGCAATAGATTTAGCTGTGACTAGAAAGTTGTTTATTTAAAGCTAAGAAAAAAAAACGGGACAAATGACACGTAACTTTGTATGAATTTTACCAGTATGAATTCGGGACGGGTTGCTTAATTGAAATAAAATTAACACTTTCTACGACAGTAAGCGCCTATAGACGTCATAACATTTCTTAACTATTTCGTCTTACTTGACACCAATAGTATCTGTTATATGTGTTTATTGCTTAGTATAGACATTTGTCGAATATTTTGCACGCTATAACGACGAATGTTACATTTGTTTTTAATAAATATTGGCAAATACGAGCTTAATATTTAAAAGAACAAAAAAGTTATACTGTTTTTATTGAAAGCAAAAAATACTTCTATGGATTGTTCTTGTTGGAAACAAGCAGGCACTTAAAACTTTAACGAATGGGTACTTTCAGGAAATATTCATTTCAAAATGAATGCGATTTATTATTTTATTTTTTATAGAATAGGTAGGCGGAAGAGCATATGGGCCACCTGATGGTAAGTGGTCACTAGCACCCATAGACATTGGCATTGTAAGTTAACCATCGCTTACATCGCCAATGCGCTTTTGGGAATTAATATGTTATGTCCCTTGTGCCTGTAATTACACTGGCACACTTACCCTTCAAACCGAACCCAACAATTCCAAGTACTGCTGTTTTGCGGTAGAATATTTGATGAGCTTGCAGAAAGCCACCACCAATGAATTAACCATGTCTTTACATGAAATACATAAAGGTGGTAGCTCAGATGATAGAACACGTTTTTATCTGAAGATCACAGGTTCAAATATAGAAGGCAAGAATCAGTGCATTTATGTGCTTAATTGGTGTTTGTAACCCATCTTGTGCTCGGTAGAGAATGGATAAGATTAGACAAGGGAAAAGTTAAGAAATCACCATCAAAGTTCACACGAACACTATTGCAAGCAAAGTTCAACTTTCGTATGTTATTAATTGAAAAAATTCCAATACTCGACTCGTTAGTGAAAAGCTCTCAATAGAATTTCCTTTACACTCGATGCCCTTCCGTAGCATCCATTCCATAATGAAATCAGATCAAGTGCACGCTCTGGTTTATCGTGCAAAATATCTCTGAAATGGTCAAAGGATACAGAGTGATCGTTAACCTTTTATTTGACGAACTGTAGGGCTATTCTTGTAAGAAAAAACTCGAAACTCACCGCAGGAAACAATCATGAAATATCAGACTAAAATAATAAACTTAAAAAACGTCTTAAAAATAAACTTATACCTATTCGTTCTATTTGTATTTTTATTATTTCATTATACTCGGTGGTAGAGCTTTTTGCAAGCTTGTCTGGGTAGGTACCACCCACTCATCAGATATTCTACCGCAAAATAGAAGTTCTTTGTATTGTTGTGTTCCGGTTTGAAGGGTAAGTGAGCCAGTGTAATTACAGGCACAAGAGACATAACATCTTAGTTCCCAAGGTTGGTGGTGCATTGGCAATGTAAGTGATGGTTAACATTTCTTACAATGCCATTGTCTATGGGCGTTGGTGACCACTTACCATCAGGTGGTCTATATGATCGTCCGCCAAATTATAAAAAAAAGCAATTTCTTAGTTATTTTGTTGTAGTCTTTTTTATATTTTATTACTAAAACTTATTCACTTCATATAAGTATGTTTTTTTTTTGTTCTTTAATTATAACTTAACTTGTAATGATTTGGTTATTTTTTTCATGTATAATATGAGCTGTTAATCAGTTATATAAGAATGGATGCTGTTGTTTCCTATAATTGAGGTAGCACGTGTCATATAACTAGTGTAATGTGTAATGTAAGCTTGGGATGTGTTGCAGATAATAAAATTAAAAAAAAGCTTAATCCCCGCAGTGGTACATATACAGGCTTTGTACCATTTTACTTGTTATTATAATTAAAACACTGTATACTTTAAACATTTTGTTATACACAAGTCTCGATAAAATTTCAAAAGAACTTTTTTTTATGTATAGTATAGGTAGGCGGACGAGCATATAGGCCACCTGTTGGTAAGTGGTCACCAACGCCCATAGACATTGGCATTGTAAGAGATGTTAACCATCGCCAATGCGCCACCAACGTTGGGAACTAAGATTTAGTACCTGTAATTATACTGGCTCACTCACCCTTCAAACCGGAATACAACAATACAAAGTTCGCTGTTTTGCGGTAGAATATCTGATGAATGGGTGGTACCTGGCCAGACAAGCTTGCCCAAAGCTCTACCACTAAGTGTCAAATTGTCTTAAACGAATAAATAATACTTACTTACGGTTGAAGTTTTATCTTCGTATTTCGATAGTAGGGGCTCAAACGGAAACGTCATATGGCGTTCAGATTAAATTCAATTATAGTAATAATAATGAATATTGTTACGTAGGCCCGTCTGTTCGGTAACAAACAGGAATACACGTGAAATTATTGAATCAGTTCTATTAATAATTTCAACTTGAGTTGTCCATGTTTGGCAGCCAGTGAATGCTTCATGACTAACACTTGAACTTTAAACATAAGTGTTGACGTCGAGGGTTGAAAGGAAGATTTTATTTTAAATTTGCAAATAATAAATTTAACTTTAATTACTGTCTCCATCTTGAGTAGGTACAGGGTCCATTACATAGGGGTCGAAAATGATAGTGTACACTTCGTGTAACCTTACTTTATTTTCTTTTGAACACAATAAACACACTTAAAAGTAATCTCAGTAAACCGAAAATTTCATTTTGGAGAAGTGACCTGGTCGGCGTTCCAAATCGTAATGTGCCGTTTCAATTCCTAACTTTAGAAGACGACTCTGTCCTCGTGTCGCCTTTACAATAACAGGTGACGTCACGGTGTCTATCCCTTCTTTAGTACTATGATACTCAAATGAGCAACTTAATATTAAAACGATATCGCTTTCCACGACATACATACAGGGTTATTTGTAACGACCCAGCAACCTCGCAGGACTAAATACCTAACACCATAAGCAACAAATTTTATTCTACGACTTCGGACATAACTCAAGGCAGAAAAAAATTTAGTCGATATTTGCAACAGTTGACTTTTGATTTACAACATACTACATGAATATATATAGAAATGTATATAGTTAAACTGTAATGTTTGTTCGATTATAATATTTACGAGTATGTAGACTATATAGAAAAAACTATACTTATATTATAATAAGGTCCTCCAGACCGATTTCGGCCACGGCGGCCAATCTCAAGAGAGATAGCCAACTGCGCAGGACATATTATAGTGCGCAAGTGTGTGCGCAAACACAGGTGCACTCTCTTTTCCTTAGCTCTCATAATCCGATGGGACGGCAGTCCGACACGACCGGAAAGAGTTCAGGCGCAGGACCAACGGCTTAACGTGCTTTCCGAGGCACGGGAGTGTACACACTTCCAACTTCCAGACTCCGGGCTGCTACTGAGAATTTTCTGACAGAAAAACCCAATAACTATATTGGCCCGACCTGGGAATTGAACCCAGGACCACCGGGTCTGCGGCCTTATATCTAGCCACTAGACCAACGAGGCAGTATATTATAAATACAAAGGTAACTGTTACGCTTTCAAGGCTCAACCACTGAACCGATTTTAATAAAATTTGCTCGAACCCCAAGAACGGGCATAACACGTGAGCGAAGCCGCGGTCGAATACTAGTCTATACTAGTCTTAATAAAAAATAAAATAAATCCTATTTTAGAAGCATTTCAAACGTATATATTCACTTGAAGTCTTGTGTTTTGTGGACTGCCTAAGGCAATTCGTTTCAGTCATACCATATCACAAGAAAAATATTTTGTATTCACGAAAATTTTATTGCGTTCAAAACAGAAGATTTTATTTCAAAAGTCTGTATATACGTATAAGTTTAAAAAATATATAGATTAGGTAGTAGCAACCAGCACTGTAAATTAAATGTTAATGCGTTACGACGTTCGATTAACGTGAAAAAAAAAACGCTGTCACTGAAAAAATAACTGTTATTATAAATAAAAAGTCATAATTGCGGGGTTTCTTGTAACATTTGAATGATTGCCTTGTAAGTTCACCAGCTACGAACGTAGCGTCAGATTGAATCCAATGATAATAACAATCCGTGGGCGAGTGGGTGAACGAGTTAAAGCTCTTGGGTCTGTACTATGACAAATTGTTCGGAAAATTATCGTGACTATTTAAATATCGATCTAAATAATTATTCCCGTAACACTTTTAAAATTTTTCAATTAATAAATTTAAATATGTGGAGGAGGATTTGTTATATTTTATATATAAACATATATTACGAGTGTTATTTTAATTAATTACAATTTTTTTATTTTCCCCTCTAATATAAGCGTTGCAGAGTGGTTATAACCGGAGTTGGAATCGAACCTGCGACTTAAACATCGTTAAGTAGCTTTTATACAGTTGAGCTATTAAATATAGTAAAGTTGAGTCAGATTTATATTTCAAGATTAAATTTAATGTTACCATCAGATCGGATTTTGATTCTACCAAGATGAACCGGAAACGTATAAGTTACTCTATTGAACAATGACATTATCAAATATCATTTTCTTATGTTAATTAACATAATTATTATTTTAAGTAACATTTACGAAAGTATTGTGTACATGAAAGCCTAAAATATATACTGAATATAAATATCTACGGCACAAATCACCACGTGGATTTATAGCAGCATTTCCCCTTTAAATCGCAATTCCGATCCTCTGGGCGAAAAATGAACCAGTAGCGGCAATAAGACGAGGTGTTATATTTTTAATAAAAGTTTTAGCATTATTACTTTTTGTTTATTATGTTTTTGTTCACTGTCTAGCGCGAGAAATAAACTCAAATTTTATTATGCTCGTGAAAGTTCGGTTATGCTTGCTCCGATTTGAACCCCCAATCTGGTTAATTCACATGTTGTAGTAATTGTTCTAGAACATATCATAATTAAGTAGCTTTGGGGTACTATGGAAGATATTTGTGACAAGTATTGGATTACGATTAGTAAATAATATTGATGACGTCAAAATAATTTAAGTAACAAGCAAAATCCGTCCGTGCAGTGACGGAGTAAGAATACAATTCACTGCCCCTCTCTCTCCCATGGCGGCCAGGCGGATGACTCTCATCCGCCTGGCTTGTTACCACCGTACGCATGGTGAAAAACTCGTGAAGTGGCTGCATTCAACCGCGTTTCGAGATCAGCCAGCGTACAGCCAGAGCCTGAGTGGTGGTCCAGTGGAAGTTGCTGTTGAACCAATGCCGGGGGAAATTATATTGACCGGCCAGGAAGACCCGTAGAAACGGTTGTTCCGCTGGCCGCCCGAGGCAGAGTACAGGGGCCCAAGCGTTCTTAACCAGCTCGCGAGGCTGCCCCACCAGGCACTTGGGACGGTGGGGTCCCGGCGGGGGCCCTTCCGTCCGGCGGGTCAGTTTATTTTCCCTTCTGGCAGCTTCTTGGGGAAACACAGCTCCACACTTTGACCATCTCTATCGTGGCAATGCGTCGCTCGCTTCACGTCTCGTCCTTTCCTTTGATAGCGTTTCGTCCTTCCCAAATGATAGCGCATACAATAAGAAATAACGGTCGATCAGCGGTGCAAACCCCTACCATACCTTCGCTGTTTGAGGTCGAGTTCTCTAACATCCGTGGACTCCATGCTAACCTCAATGCTGTCCACCATCATCTCGAGACAGCACGGCCAGCAATGTTGTTTCTTATGGAGACTCAAATACTCCGTCCTGTCGATACCAGCTACCTTAATTATCCCGGCTACATGCTTGAAGAATCCTTCAAAGCGAAAGCCGGAGTATGCTTGTTCGTCAGGACGGATGTTTGTTGTCACCGTCTGCGTTGCTTGGAGGACCCTTCCTTCTCCATGTTGGTGGTACGTGTGGACCTGATTCGTCAGAGTCGAGTCTACGTGTGCCTCTACAGATCCCACAATGGTGACTTGGAGATAAGCCGACTATTTGACCATCTTAGTCGGGTTGCAGATGCTGCACAAGAGCAGTTTCCTAACGCGGAACTGGTGTTTTTGGGGGACTTTAATGCTCACCACGAGTCATGGTTGAAGTCCCCCAAAACTGACTATGCTGGAAGGACTGCTCATGCTTTCGCTCTCACGCATGACTTGACCCAACTGGTTGATCAGCCTACCAGAATCCCAGATATTGACGGGCAAGCGCCTTTTCTACTGGACCTTCTGCTGACTACTCACCCGGTGGAATATCAGGTTGAGGTTCGGGCTCCTCTTGGTTCGTCGGATCACAGCCTGATATCTACCGAGGTGCCACAGGCCAAGCTACCATCACCAGCGGTATGCAAACGTTGCTTTTGGCACTATAAGTCGGCAGAGTGGGACGGATTGCGCGATTACTATGCGTTAGTCCCTTTGCTACTTTTGCTGATGAGATCCTGTTGGGGATGGAATACTACATTCCTAACTCAGACCTCATCTGTAAGGGTACGCGTAACCGTTGGTTCACGCGCGAATGTGCCGATGCTGTGTCATCTAAGCAGGTGGCATATCGCGCATGGATCAATGGCTGCGTTAGTGGGGCATCTAACATTGACTCACTGAAAGCAACCTACAACAAAAGCTCCAAGTCCTGTAAGAAGGCATACACGAGAGCGGATGCACAGCGCATTGTACAGATTGGTTCTTGTTTCGCATCCTAGGGGCTCCCGTAGCTTCTGGCGTCTGACCAAGTCTGTGCAAAACAATTTCTGCCAACCTTCGCTGCCACCGCTCAGGAATCCGGATGGATCGCTAGCTCACAGTCCGCAGAAGATAGCCGATCTTCTGGCAAAACTCTTTGCGGACAACTCTGTGATCGATAATTGCAGTGCGCAGCCACCTTCAATACCTTCATGTGGCCACACGATGCTTGACATCAAAATCAGGCAGTGTGATGTGCGTACAGAGCTGCAATCACTCGATCTACGGAAAGCTAGTGGTCCCGATGGAATACCAGCCATAGTGCTGAAGAAGTGTGCAGCGGAGTTGTCTCCTGTGTTGACGCGCCTGTTCCAGCTGTCTCTCTATACAGGACGTGTGCCGGATTCTTGGAGAGAGGCTAATGTGTAAGCGGTTCCCAAAAAAGGGGATCGGTCTGACCCGGCAAATTATCGGCCAATAGCTATCACTTCAGTACTTTGTAAGGTGATGGAACGGATCCTAAATAACCAACTGATCCATTACCTAGAAGATCACTGTCTGATTAATTCTTATAAAATTTATTATGTACAGTCTGTTTCCATTAAAAAAAAAAAAAATTAATGATCGTCAGTACGGGTTTCGACCGAAACGGTTCACAGGTGATCTTCTAGCGTACGTAACACACCTCTGGGGTGAAGCTATCGACAAGCGTGGGGAATCGTTGGCTGTCAGCCTCGATATCTCCAAGACTTTCGACAGGGTCTGGCACAGAAGTCTTCTCCCCAAGCTGCCGGCATACGGTCTGCCAGCTCAGCTCTGCACCTGGATTGCCAGCTTCCTACACAAGCGTAGCCTTCGCGTTTTAGTTGATGGTTGCGCTTCACAATTCCATGTAGTGAGAGCTGGGGTCCCCCAGGGGTCTGTGCTATCCCCCACACTCTTTCTTCAGCATATCAATTATATACTCTCTCTCGGGAACATACATTGCTATGCAGATACCAGTTAGGATAGTACAGTGCACGGGGGATACCACGGACGCGCAGGAGCTGGGCGGGCGGAAATTGGGGAGAGACGGAGGGATCTTGTTGTTGAACTCGATAGGACGTTAGGACTCATTGCCAAATGGGGCTCTGATAATCTTGTTGAGTTCAACGCCAAGAAAACACAGGTATTCGCTCTCACAGCGAAAAAGTCACCATTTTCCCCTCCTCCTTCCCTCTGTGGCACTACGCTGGAGATACAAGGCAAAGTCGCCATACTGGGAATTGACGTTCGGTGCGACCTCAATCCAAAGGATCACATCGAGGCTGTTATAAAAACAGCCTCACGAAAACTCGGAGTCCTGAACAAGGTGCGGCGTTTTTTCACGCCACAACGACTGCTCCAGTTGTATAAAACACAGGTGCGGTCTTGCGTCGAATATTGCTCGCACCTTTGGGATGGCTCCGCTAAGTACTTACTGGAGGCCTTGTATCGGTTGCAGTGACCTGCGGTTCGCATTATTGGTGACGTAAAGGTCACTAACACCCTCGCGCCTTTACAATTGCGTCGAGAGACAGCGGCACTGAGCGCTTTCTATCGACTGTATCACGGCGGGTGCTCAGAGGAGTTATTCACCCTCATTCTTGCTTCCCCTTTCCTTCACAAATCTACGCGTGCTGGCTCTCGATGTCACCGCCTAACTGTGACATCAATTCCATCGCGCACGAAGAAATTTGGCAACTCTTTTCTTTGTCGCACCCCCAAAACATGGAATTCGTTACCAGCACACGTGTTCCCTTCCTCTTATGACCTGAGTTCAGTCAAACGAGGCGTGAAGAGGCATCTTGCGGGCCGGCAAGGCGGGAGCAGTCAGGAAGAATGACTTGCACTAGCCGTCGTCGCGTTTGGACTTTACTACCACTTACCATCAGGTGGAGTAGTCATTTGACCTACAGGGAACTATAAAAAAAAAACAAAAGAATTGTCTATGTGACTTGATCCATAAAATCTACTTCTTACATGACCTCATATATAACCTTACCGACAGGAATACCTTTTTCAATGAAGGATAATTGGATTTAAAAAAAACGTTAATCAGATATACAACGGGATATTCTCTGTTAGGAAACTTTCAAGGGCAGCTTTAGTAAATTGGCAATGTTTACAATACTGTTTCTCGGAAAGGACGTAAAGCCGTTGGTCCAGCGGTTGTTTTCTCTCCTGTCGTGTTGATTTGCCGTCCCATTGGATTATGAGAGGGAGGAAATTGTAATTGCACCTACATTTAGATGCTTACTTATATTAATACCTTCAGTACAACTAACATTTTTGATTATTGCCCACCTTGGCTGATATTTAGGCAAAACGAATAAGATTGATCAGTCAGATGAGTATTCAGTAACAGCCTGTGAATGTCCCACTACTGGGCTAAGGCCTTCTCTCCTCTTTTGAGGAGAAGGTTTGGAGTTTATTCCACTACACTGCTCCAATGCGGGTTGGTGGAATATACATGTGGCAGAATTCCAGTGAAATTAGACGCATGCAGGTTTCCTCACGACGTTTTCATTCACCGTCAAGCACGAAATGAATTATAATCACAAATTAAGCACATGAAATTCACTAGTGCTTGCCCGGGTTTGAACCCACGATCATTGGTTAAGATTCACGCGTTCTTACCACTGAGCCATCTCGGCTTCAGTATTTCGGATGAGTGTTAGTCGACTCAGCAGGGGTTACTTGGTGGGAGGGTTTCGTGCTAGCCCGCCTGGATCACACCCAGCCATTATATATTTTACATCCTAACAGGAATAATTAGTTTTGCTGTGTTCTAATTTGGTGGGTGGGTAGGCCACTGTAATTCATGCAAAAGACATGGATAATATTTCTTTACAGAGTCAATGCGATCTCTTACCATTAAGTGGCACTTTTACCTTTTTCTTTTACCAATTTATTTTTGCCAGTCCACCAATTTTTACCTATTTTAAACTTAAAAAAGTCATCTACATTTATTTAATTTCTCTAATTTAAGCCTTGGCCCATAACATAGAAGCCTTGGCCCAGCAGTGCGACTATTACATGCTGTTACTGTTTACAATTAAAAAGCGTAAATTTCATCAAATGAAATGAAACAGAGGCTAGCGTATTATAAATTTGCAATAGTTTTTACAGAGTAGGTAAGCACTAAGGCAGGATTTTTGAAAATTTAACCCCGTAGATAAAGAATGAACATTCGTTACAGGGGATGAAAATCTTTAATCTTTGAAGGAAGAGCTAAGGGAATTGGTGTTCAGCAATTCTGAATGATGAAGCGAGCAAACAGCGGAAAAAGTGACAATTTCATATATACAGTGGGTAAGAAAAACCATGTCCGACCTCACGGATCATTTTTAAAATACTAAGGGAAAAAAAATTACCCATAAAAAAAAATTGTGTTTAACGACACTGTTGGTGGCAAACACATGGACAAATGAAGTCATGACCTCGTGTCTTAGCTACCCGATAGGTAAGAGCTGTGTTGCAATGTAATTTTCGTCATTTTTATTTAAAAAATTCGGGGTAAACTTTTTCCTTAGTATTTTAAAATTATTACATAAATAGAACCAACTCACGATACCTTAATAACCACTTGACGGAGCGGACAGGGTTTTGTTACACACTCCATACATACGTAAATGTAAGGCATCACAGTCATAGAAGTGTCCTTTTTACCATCTAAGCATTAATCTCCTTATGTCCCAAGCGTCACGAGATACTGTTTCTTTTGAAGAGTCACTCGAACTGAACCTTGAGAACCTTGGAGAACTGTAGACACATCTTGTATATAATTAACTTTGAAATACTACCCCTTAACATATCTATTTGAAGGATGAAATCACAAGGTTGGGACACGTTCTATTTTAAATAAAAACTTACGACTTTGTACACGTTGTTTAGTTAAAAATAGTTTTTTGCTGTTTGTTAACTTTCTGAATCTTGATAATTTTTATTTATAATTTACTGAATTGCTTGTTTATTGCCATATATGACTTAGTTCTAAGGGAAAACTTTATCAGTGTGTCAACAAATAAAAATAAAATAAAAGATTAATTTGTTTTCTTTCCTTCCATCAATCAATGGATCTGACATTCGAAAGAAGAAGACATTATTCATTAAAGAAGAACAAAAGTTAAAATTAAAAAGTTTATTATATTGTTAGATGACAACACCCTACCCACACCACTATAAATGCGAGCTGACGGACGGCGTCGTCTTTTTTTTGCTAGTCGACCATTCTAGAAGCAACATTGATACTCTGCCCTTTTCTTGTGTTATTAATTATAGTTGATTTAAATTATAATTTCATAAGCCGCGTAATTATTTTCACTGCCTCGTTGGTATGGTGGCCGCAGACCCAGTGGTCCTGGGTTCAATTCCCAGGTCGAGCCTCAGTAGCAGCCCGGAGTCTGGAAGTTGGAAGTGTGTACACTCCCGTGCCTCGGAAAGCACGTAAAGCCGTTGGTCCTGCGCCTGAACTCTTCCGGTCGTGTCGGATTGCCGTCCCATCGGATTATGAGAGCTAGGGAATAGTGAGTGCACCTGTGTTTGCGCACACACTTGTGCACTATAATATCTCCTGCGCAGTTGGCTAATCTCTCTTGAGAATGGCCGCCGTGGCCGAAAACGGTCAGGAGGACGTTATTATTTAATTATTTTCAGTTAAGTAATAATTTTTTTTAATGTATATATTGTTTAATTTATAACAATATTGTTAAAATGATTTTATTTTTTAAAACAAAAACCCCTTGTGCCACACGAAGGTCAAGGTTGAAAGGTTCTCCAAAAATCAAAGATTTGCACTAAATACATAAAACATTTTTAGCACTTATTTTTGCTACAAAGGATGGCTCAGTATCCGATAACCCTCTTGATCCCTCGGCCTCTTGATACGTCTTATGTTAGAAAATTATTTTTAACGATGTGCTCCTCATGGACTATTAATTTATTTTAACGAAAGCTAAAATACATGATCATTAGATTTATATAACTATTATATCTGGATATCGAATGCAGCCGCGATGGCCCAGTGGTAAAAACACGTGAATCTTAACCGATGATCGTGGGTTCAAACCGGGCAAGCACCACTGAATTTCATGTGCTTAATTTGTGATTATAACTCATCTCGTGCTTGACAGTGAAGGAAAACATCGTGAGGAAACCTGCATGTGTCAAATTTCACATGTCACATGTATATTCCACCAACTCGCATTGGAACAGCGTGCTGGAATAAGCTTCAAACCTTCTCCTCAAAAGAGAAGAAGAGGCCTTAGCCCAGCAGTGGGACATTCACAGGCTGTTACTATTACTATATCGAATGCAGTATACGTTTTTCGAATATGGATGGTAAGTGATCACTACCACCCACTGTCATTGGCACTATTAGTAGAACCATTCCTTACATCCTCAATGCCTGTTGGGAACTGTTGTGTGAGACAATATTAATAAATTACACGACAAGTTTACATTTGTTAGTTTTCGTTACCATGGCAACGATAGTATATTAATAATACCAACCCGTGCAGAGAAAAGTCAGTCATTGTTGGACCGTGGATGGAAGAACTTTTTTTATAGTACAGGTAGGCGGACAAAAATATGGGCCACCTGATGGTAAGTGGTCACCAACGCCCATAGACATTGGCATTGTAAGAAATGTTAACCATCGGTCACATCGCCAGCAAATTAATTTTATTTTAATTAATAGCACGTAAGCCCAGTTGCATAAAATCGTATTTTCTCCCTCACATAAGCCCCTCACATACGTCCAATAATTGACCTGACAAAAAATTTGATCCCAGGACCTTAAGATCTATCGTATAAGTCAGCCACTACTCCTCCGAGGCAGTTGAAAATAAACATAATATAATAACGATGGAATTTCAATAAGTAAATTAGATTCATAACAAAAGAATTCTAGATAACTTAATTACAGCTATTGATTCAAATCGCTGTAAATCATCTTGGGGATACTAAAATAAATCCCCTTCTTTATATTTCTACTCCAAATGCTATTTCGTCTGAGTTAAATAAGCACTAAGTTAATATTGTTTTCGTTTAAACAAAAGCGACCTTGCTTTATTAGCTTGCACCAGAGCTGTGTCAATAAAATACAGCTTAAATTAGTTCCTTTGGACTGTGTCGATAAATGAAATCGTGCAGTGGATATTTTTTATGAACCAATGCGACATTAAAAAATATTTAATCTTATCTTATTAAATTATTTTATAATTATATAAATTTATTTCGAGTATCTCGGATACGACTCTAATGGTTTTGAGGTTTTGCTTCTTAAATTTAAATTATTCTTAGGTTCTACTAAATCTTTTTAAGTTTCTTAAGTCTAAATGTCTTTCCTGGAAGAAAGCAATTTTTCACAAAATAAACAAGTTTTAATCAGACCCGAGCGAAACTCTATTAATTGATAAGATAAAAACTTATAATAACTACAGTTTTTTTTTTTTTTTTTAATTTTTTGTATGTGTTTTACATTAGTGTGTGTAATATTACAGTTTATTTACTTATAATTTTATTACTACCGAATATAAAGTAGTAAAACGCTCGTTTTTTATTGATTGACGTTACCATAACATGGGGGACGATCTGGGGTTATGGTTCATATGATGTAGTGTCATAAACTTCAGCATCTTAAGAGCTGTAAAGCATGTAACATGAAGCTTAACAATTCAGTTACATAAACTTACTTACAAATTTAAATTATATTTCTTAAAGAAATAATTACATACTTTATGTATAATTCCACTCATAGCCGCATTAACAAAACCATTCATCAAAAGCGCTTGACATAAGATAATTTTATTATTAAAATATATATTGAGTGTTATATATATTTTTATAGCATAGGTAGATGGACGAGCATATGAGCCACCTGGTGGTAAGTGGTCACCAACATTGTAAGAAATGTTCCACCAACCTTGGGAACTAAGATGTTATGTACCTTGTACCGGTTATTTAAAACTTAATTTATATTTAGTTATTTAAATGTTTTTATTCTTGTTCGCTGTGTTGTATTTATAAATAAAAGACTATTGTATTCTATTCCAAATACCATAATGTTCGCTCCATTACACCTTTCTAAACATGAGTGATTAATAATTCATGCTATTAGAGTTTGTTTCGAAGCTCGACTATAGAGTAGATGATATCAATAAAAAAGTCATTAAATCTGACCTATTTGAAGCGATGTGTTTACGAGTAAGTAGAGGTTTTTTGTGGATATATTAAAACTATATGCGTGTAATGAGACAGTAATAAAAGAACAGATTATCAAAATAACGGAAAAGCAATTATAAAAAAAACTATAAGCTTTTTTTAAAATGTTTATATTAAAATTTACGCACAATTTGTTGATTGGAAATGTTACGATATAAAATTCATTTACACTCATAAAAAAAAATAGCAAGTACCTTTTTTTCTTTTTTAAGAACTAGGTAGCCGGACTGGGAAATGGAAATTATGGTAAGTGGTCACCACAGCCCATAGACATTGACGATGTAAGAAATATCAACCATTCCTTATATCGCCAATGCACCACCAACCTTGGGAACTAAGAAGTTCTGTCCCTTGTGCCTGTAATTACACTCGCTCACTCACCCTTCAAAACCGAAACACAACAATACTGAATATTGCTATTTGGCGATGATATATCTGGTGGTACCTACCCAGACGGGCTTGCACAAAACCCTACCACCAAGAAAAATCTGTCTGACAGCTTATTTTACGCTTTCGCTTTCATAGTTAAACTTTTGAATCGATTTTGTTGTTATTAGTTAGGGTGAACTCCAAGGAAGAACGCGGGCTACTATTTAGTACCTAACCTCAAACCCCACAAAGAGCGTGCGATGACTAGTTTCCAATGTTTGAGACACACAGACGTACAGACAGATCATGTTAAATATATATATATTTTTTTTAAATTTGTCGTTGAAAATGAGAAATAAGCGTGGATTTGGTATCTGTTGATTTTCAAGTAAGATATATATTTTAATTTAATTAATATAACTCTGTGATTTAATTACGGTAAAAGAGTAATTACTGAATTCTTCCCGATTCCTCTCGGTAGAATTTAAATTCCGAGGCAATAGTAACTTTATAATTAATATATTCCTCTAAAAGACGATGCAAAGGTCTAATAGAATAAATTCACTTCACTTGGTGGTAGAGCTTTGTGCAAGCTCGTGTGGGTAGGTACTACCCACTCATCAGATATTCTACCGCAAAACAATAGTACTTGGTATTGGTGTGTTCCGGTTTGAAGGGTGAGTGAGCCAGAGCACAAGGGACATAAAATCTTAGTTCCCAAAATTGGTGGCGCATTGGCGATGTAAGCGATGTTTAACATCTCTTACAATGCCAATGTCTATGGGCGTTGGTGACCACTTACCATCAGGTGGACCATATGCTCGTCCTACCTATGCTATAAATAATATATATATAAATTTATTTCATAATAGATTACGTTTAATTTTGTTTCAAATAGTACATAATTAATTCTGGTTAAAAGATAATCTAGAAGAATCAAAAGATGTTTATTCGAATAAAATTCACTCACCACGCGCGATAGAATTAAATGTAATAACATCAATATACACCAACGCCTACATAAAATTGAATGCAAATAGCCAAATCTGTGTGTATTTACGCACACTGCATACATAGATGATCACACACACAGATTCACTCCTACACATGAATATACAGACAGGGAAATATCTCACATACACACACAGATGCACGGGTACATGCCAATTCAAAAGTATATAGTTCAATTTAATCGTACGTAGTATAACAACACAAACAATGCACACTTTAAAATTTCAATAATATCTCTATTATTGTTTCAAAACATGTTTGCATGAAGAATAACCAAAACGACTTTTGAGAATAATATTATTCGAAATCATTGCACACATTAGTAAGATAGGTAATAAGTAGGGGGTTCCCCGTAGAATAGAATAGAGCCATTACCATTTCCATCCGTGGGTCTTGTGAGATATTGGATTACCATTTAAGGCCTTATTTATAAACGTTGCTCAGCTGTTCAGTTAAACGATAATTTATCTCTTTCTAACATTATTGATTTGACATTCGAGAGGAGACAACATTGTTTAACTTATCGAAAATAATATGAAGCGATCGAATTCTATTTCTTTTTTAGGTGAGAATGTGTAAGTTTTAAAGAAATACAACAATATAAAAAAATACTCCCTCTGAGTTTCCATCATCGATTTTTCTCAGGTCAGGTTGTTTCCTTTGCGATCTGGTATCAGTTCTCATGGCAATTACTATAATAATAATTTGAATATTATTTTGGTAGTAAAATCAACGTCTGGCAATAGTCTCTCGTATTTATAGAAAAAAGTTTTCAAGACATGAACAAAGCTTAAGTAGTGACATGGCAAGTTCTCGTGCTATTTCTGGAGTGTTTCCTGTTCTGAAATGTTTAAGCCCGGCTCTTAGCTTCAGCCACAGAGGTGTATTAAAGTCATTCTTTCACCGTTTACTACTCGAAATTTCTGCCGCTACGTACTTCTTTCTGTTTGTTCCAGTTTTGTTTAATAACGTTTTATATACATTCATTTTTCAATACAATGGAAATTGAACCTTAACACTTAATTATTACGTTCTAAAATTCTTTAATCCAGTATTCAGTTAATGCTTGTATTTTTTTACTAAAACAACGTTAAAGCATTTTGATTGTTGCGTGTTTTATCATAGAGTCGAAAATCAAAACTTTGCATAAGACCTCAAAAAGTAATAAGGTTACACGAAATTGAATTCTAGTGGTTGGTAATACAGTCTATTTTTATATTGATATGTTATTTACCCTCCAATATCCATGGTTGCGCGGATAGTGGGACAGGAAAGTGTTTAATTATGCGAATGATAGGTACTTTAGATATTATATAGCCGTTTTAAACGGGTAAGTAAAAATATTTGATAAGTTTAGATATTGTAGAGTTTTGAATGTTCGAAATATCGTCCGTTATAATAAATAGTCTCTCGAAATCAATGTAAAGAGAGAGAAAAATCTATTAAGCTATCATCACAAGTATTGTTGTGTAAGTGACAGCCTGTGAATGTCCCACTACTGGGCTAAGGCCTCTTCTCCTCTTATTAAGAAGGTTCGGGAGCTTATTGCACCACGCTGCTCCAATGCGGATTGGTAGAATACACATGTGACAGAATTTCAGTGAAATTTGACACATGCAGGTTTCCTCACGATGTTTTCCTACACCGTCAAGCACGAGATGAATTATAATCACAAATTAAGCACATGAAATTCAGTGATGCTTGTACGGGTTTGAACCCACGATCGTCGGTTAAGATTCACGTGTTCTTACCGCTGGGCCATCTCGGTTGTGTACTGATTAGTAGTTTTCTT
The DNA here is from genome assembly GCA_905220585.2 of Nymphalis polychloros. NCBI lineage: Eukaryota > Metazoa > Arthropoda > Insecta > Lepidoptera > Nymphalidae > Nymphalis > Nymphalis polychloros. The sequence continues at coordinate 565,790 of HG992264.1, read as the reverse complement.
TTCAGCGTTTTGCCATCTACTGCTGGACGAAAACCTCCCCATAAAACGCTAACCATCCCAATCAAGGGCAGCCCGCAAACTAATTAGTATGTTGGGCCACTAAAGTAACGGAGAAACAGATATTTTATTCAGATAAGTTAAGAATTCCGAGGTAATTAAAAAATTTATGAAATATATAACGAGTAAGTAAGAGCAAGTTTGGAAGGAGGCAGAGACATAAAAACTGAGAGGAAAGCAATATGGGTATTGGTATGTAATGCGGAGTAATTAATACTATATTACAATAATATTAGACATGTTTGTATGTATGAAGGCCAAAATGAAGATGGATGGAATATATGAGATTGTACGATATTAAAATAACTAAATAATTATATGACTAATGATAGACTGCGCTCACCCCGAATAAAAATGAGATAACGGAACAAGAGCAAACTTTATAAATAATTAATATTTGTGCAAAATTTTGACGTTACTTTTATAGTAAAGTTAATAAATAAATTTATTACTCACCTTAAACACTTCTCTCGTTGCAGAAAACGGTAGCACCGCCACCCCGACCAGTAGATCTGCTACCGCCAGCGACACGATGAACAAATTGGTCACGCTACGTAGCTTCGAAGAGCACAGGACCGCTGCTATCACCAAGCAATTACCTGTGACAACAAATGGTAACCTCAATTATTACTTCCACTATGTCGTCATTTCTAAAGCTAATAGGAAAGTTAATTAATGGATTAGTGTCCCGGTAGTGGTGGGAGTAACGCTGTCAGCCAGCAGACTTGTATATAGATAAGTGTTACATCAGTTAAAAAAGGGCAAATGCTTTTTTTTTTAAATAGCATATGTAGACGGATGAGCATATGGGACACCGGATGGTAAGTGGTCACCAACACACATAGCCATTGGCATTGTAAGAGATGTTAACCATCGCTTACATTGCCAATGCGCCGCCAACCTTGGGAACTAAAATGTTATGTCCCCTGTGCTTGTAATTACACTGTCTCACTCACCCTTTAAACTAGTACCTACCCAGACGAGCTTGCACAAAACTCTACAACCTAAATTAAATAAGTCACTTCATCAAGTAAATAATTAAAAATAAGTGTCTTGGGTTTTACTTTAAATTAATTGTCATGTCACTCATCATCATCATCATCATTGCAGAGCTGTTTCAAATAGTTGAACGTGGTCTTACGGAAAGTCAATCCTTTGAACGATGCTAAAAGTGAAAGTGAGGAAATCGTAAGTTAAGATTAGTTTGCGGCCACGGCTTTGCTTGTGTGCTTCAGGTAGTAGGTACCCTATATCCTTTCGTGTACCCCCGACAACGTGCATGCGATTCATGAAAATCGGTTGACTAATTAAGACTCTTAAAGCGTGACAATCAAACAAAGAAACAAACTGTCACTCGCAATTAAGATAATCAGGTAGCATTATATAAAGAGATAATGAGTTTAACTTTTTATCGCTGTTATAAATATTTCGAATATCGGATGGTCAAATTATAGTTGTTGTAATTTATTTGCTGAACATTCTCTTGTAACCCAAAACTGGTTACCAATTTATTTGACAACGCACTTTCATAACGACTCCCCTGGCAGATGAATCCGATCGGTTTCATCTTTTATCGACCTATTTATACGGTAGGCCCCTTTCGTGTTATTAGAGTAAGCATTTAGTTATTCTTTCGGGAACAATTTTTAAGACTTTGGGTTGATATTACTTTTCAAATAAAACACAATGTAACGTTTTTTAATTTAAAACGAGTGATCCGTGCCTTTTTGAGTATTTTATACGTTGTTGATATTTGAAATACTGGTTGTTCGTGTTAAATACATATGTATTAAAAGTGGGATTATCTTTCGACAAGGATACATTTTATATCAGTTATTTATTTTAGAAAAGTTTGTGTAAATGGCTTTCCTTTCTATGAAAAACATTTCTGATGAAGTATTATTTTTTAATATTTAATTACATTTTAAAATCGATATCTCATTGCATAATTGCTAATACATAATTACTACAGCCGAAAAATTTTGGTTTCGAACGGACCGAAACGATCAAAATTCGTAATATTTAATTTATGTAAAAAAACAAAAACTGATTAAGCAATAGTCAGTGAATATAATCATTACGATGGTTATTTATTATATAATTAGATAGACCCTCATAAATAAACTAGGAATAGGAACTTACATTTGTCTCGCTATATATAAAAAATATTATAAATATCAGTAAAAAGGTCGACTCAGCTTCTAGCGGATTTTTAGTGCTTGGGACATGCGGGAAATACAATTTACATAATATAATGGCATACTTAAATCTGCAAACCTACTAAAGACAACGATCGAAAAAAACATTTAAACTATTATTAATGAAATGAGAAATAAGACAATTTGTATAACAACTGTTGACGCCCGTTAATATAAAAAGTTGTGGGTAGATTGGTTTTTAACGCGGGTCACCGTATCGTAATGACGATGTATTTTTGATTTTTCTTTGTCTGCAATAAACCGTTGTACGAAACACATGAGTTTTATTCAACAACCAAGAAAAAATATTTTTTATAGACGAGCTAATATAAAAAGAGTTTATGGTCTGTGGAAAGATGTAGTTTTTAATTATTTATAATTATAGATATTTTATGTAATACCAAGAGCCAAGAAGCCGAGAATTTTAGTCGATAATAAATTCAACCACTCAATTTCTACGTGCTCAATTTGTGATCATAATCTATTACCCGACGGTGAAGAAAACATCCTGAGGATGTATGATGGCATGAGGAAACCTGAATGTGGCGGATGAAAATTTTAATAAAGTGAATTTTTTTAAAACCCTTTTGTATTATATAAATACCTACCCCTCACAAACACATTTGTCGCATGGCACAACTTCATCATGTACATACGTCATACACATTCGCATATGAATTCGCATATATATATACTTATTAATACAAGTGCCTTATTGGTCTTGTGACATATAAGCCCGCAGATCTCTTTGTCCTGGGTTCATATCCTAGGAGTCCTGGGGTCGGGCCAATAAAAAGTTTTTGTATTTTCATGTCGAAGATTCTCAGTAGCAGCCCGGAGTCTGAGAGTTGGAAGTGTGTTGGTCCTGCGTCTAAATTCTTACCAATCGTGTCAGATTGCTGTCCCATAACAGTATAAGAGGTAAGGGGGAAAGAGAGTGCACCTGTGTTTGTGCACACACTTGTACTATAATAAGACCTACGCTGTTGGCTTATCTCTCTTGAAATCGGCCACCGTGTCCGATATCGGTTAAGAGGACATCATCGTTATCATCAATAGATATACACTTGTTATATACACTCATACATATATGATGTATGAGTGTATACATTTTTCAAATTAATTCTTAGTAACACTCTTATGAGTGAGTTGTATTTTATTTTAATATATAAGGTAATACGATATTTAAATATTACGTTAATAAATAATTCTTTCGAAGTAGTAATACAGAAGAGAAAATACAGTACTATTGAGTAAAATAGAATGAAAAGAGGCAAAACGGACGCCATTACCGTTCCACGGGAATTCTAAGCCATTATTCTTTATTGTATATTTTAAGCACAAGTGATTTCATATTAAATAAAAAAGCAGAATTCAAAGGATTGAAACGTTTAAAAAAAAGTTAGTTTTGAGCCGGCTGGCGTGGTTGGTAAGATACTTGCTTTTCACGCCACAAGTCGTGGGTTCGATTCCCACCCAGGACGGATATTTGTGTGCATGAACATGTCTGTTTGTTCCGAGTCTAGGGATAATTATCTATATAAGTATGTATTTACAAAAGATAAGTAGTATATGTAAGTATATCAGATGACTGGTTTCCATAGTACAAGCTCTGCTTAGTTTGAGATCAGATGGCCTTGTGTGGCACATTAACAATATAGGTACCTATTACACGATCACACACCCATCATACAAATATAAGTATTTTCTGAGATATATATATATATATCAATTATAAGTATACAGTACCTGGATGACCGAGCTTGGCTCGGTATTTTTTGTTAATGAAGTTAGTTGCTCCCAATAAAAAAATAATATATTATTACTCGCCAATAGATGTCACGTAGTTTATGTTTAAGTTGATTATCGATTAAGTTGATTATTGAAAACACGGATAAAACGACATTTTCTAAAAATGAATCCTAGCCAGATCGTTTTATCGCCCCCGAAAGCCCAGCACACCAAATTTCATGAAAATCGTTGAAGCCGTTTCCGAGATTCAGATTATATATATTTACAAGAATTGCTCGTTTAAAGAAATAAGATAACATGATTTATAAAAACAACAATATAAATTTAAAGTGATCTAATATTAAGTCGTTAACTTCATAATTTAATAGTTGCATACAATTGAAATTAATCTGTAGTTTGCATGATTAATTTTAAGTAACTTTATAACTTGGCATATTTTGCTTGTATTGCTTATTTAAAAGACTTTTTATTAATGTTTGATATTTTTGCTCCATTAATGTAGTTATTGTTTAATATTGGAAACTGTATTGGTTTACGTATTTGTTGTATTCATTTAATTAGTCATACATTTTATTATACTATTTAATACAAATAAAAATTAAAAATATTTACTATACAAATCGTGACCGCGTGGAATGGTGGCAAGAATGCTAGCAGCATTTCCCGAATTTGAACCGCAATTCCGATTCTCTGGACGAAAAAAGAACCAGCCCTCCTGTCACCAGTAGAGGCAATAAGACGGGGTGTAATATTTTGTTTCCTGAATAATAAATTAATAAAGTAGATCTATTTTAAATAAAATTTCGATGATGAACTCATCGACTTAGATTGATCTATCAGCCTTTTTTGAAAGTATTGAAACTGTCATGATAATGTCAATGTTCGTTCTTGTTGGAATGAAAATCGATTAGGAATACTACAAATAGTTTTAATATTATTCTACAATCATTTATTATGTATCACGATGGTATCACTTATCTATGAATATGCGGTATGCTTATTAAGTGCTACTTTTTCATATGATATAATCTTGTGAAATTGGGAGTTATGTGGACTAAGATGATATGTCCCTTATTTGTCTGAATTCACACTCACTTACCAAAATGAAAGGTAACTATGTAAAACAAACTCACTTTCGCATTTACAATAATATTTTTTGGTATAATAGCAATATATTGCAATTTTCTTATTGATAGAAATATCATCCAAAAGTTTTAAGCGTGTTATAACAAAATCACAAATAAAATCCGACCCATTTACTCGAGTCTCGTTTTTCGGATTTGTTCCCATTACCAAATAGGCAGGGATTTGTCGAATTGACAAAGAATTTCATTATACGTCTGAAAAGAAAAACGAACTTATTTTATCGATGTACCGAATACCGTTCGCATACTATAACAGTATCAAATGAAAATGTAGTTATTTGCTAATAAATGTTAATAAAATATCCTTAAAACGTTATATGTATTTAGTGGTAGGCGTTTTTATAGAGTGGTAGGTTTACTTTATGTTGGTCTTGTGCAAGCGCATCTGGGTAGGTACCATCCAATAAACCTCTAGGTATTCTAAGCCCAAACAGTATTACATAATTCGACGAGCCGGTTGGTGTGGTTGGTAAGATACTTGCCTTTCACGCCTTCGGTTGCGCTTGCGGTTCGATTCCCACCCAGGACAGACATTCGTGTGCATGAACATGTCCGTTTGTCCTGAGTCTGGGTGTAATTATCGTTATAAGTATGTATTTACAAAAGTAGTATATGTAAGTAGATCAGTTATCTGGTTCCCATGTACAAGCTTTGCTTAGTTTGAGATCAGATGGCCTTGTGTGAATAATGTCCCAGGATATTATTATTATTATATTATTGTATTTCAATATAACGTGTAAGTAACCCAGTACAACTACAGGGACATAACGCATTAGTTACCAAGGTTGGGGCGTATTGGCGATGTAAGGAATAGTTACCATTTCTTACAGCGCCAATGGGTGGTGGCGACCAATCCCCAAGCGCATTTGCCAATCTGTCAAAATATTATAATAAAAAAAATAAAAATAAACAACCGACCAAGTGCGAGTCGGACTCGCGCACGAACGATTTCGTATCAAAAACGACACGTTTGTTGTATGGGAGCCCCACTCAAATATTTATTTTATTCTGTTTTTAGTATTTGTTGTTATAGCGGCAACAGAAATACATCATCTGTGAAATTGAAATTTCAACCGTCTAACTATCACGTTCGAACTATCACAGACGAACGGACGAACCGACGGACCGACAGACGCGGAGTCTTAGTAATAGGGTGCCGTTTTACCCTTTGGGTACGGAACCCTAAAAAAGTGTCAGTATTATTTACAGCTAATTAACAACGTCACCGTATTTTAAATTTAAATTAACTTGACCTTCTTCAACTTTTTTGTCATAATATCACGTCGCAATGTGACACAGACCGATAACTTTTCATAAATTGTACTTTTTTCTTTGTATTAATTTTAATATCCTACGATTAACTGTTAGGGTGCGTTCATACGACGTTGTTTATTCTAATGTCGAAAAGAGTAAAAGAGTAACCTTTGCCATTTAATCCACTTCGCAATACATTTATTTATAATACAACAATATTCCATTTAACAACTTCATCAAGATTTAAAACCCCCTTTAATTATCGAATCCGTATGAAATATCACAGATTATTTTAAATCTCAACCAATGATGTCAAACTTGTTTTTTTTTTAACCTTTCTTTCTCATTCAATTACATATACGCACTGCATACACTCTGCAACGTTCAAATATGCGTTCACATCAATTGCACTCGGAGCAACGGCGCGGAAGCTGGAAGCCTTGTTATTATTCACTTAGTGATAGAGCTTCGTGCAAACCCGTATGGGTAGGTGTAGTGGTACCTATCAGATATTCTACCGCCAGCGGCAATACTTAGAATTGTTGTGTTTTAAGAGTGCATGATCTAGTATAACTAAAGAACACAGGCACAAGATTGGCGATGGAAAGGATGGTCAATATAGTGCCAATGGCTATAAATGGTCTCCATTATCCATACTACCATCACTTACCATCACATTTACAACATGATACCAGAAAACAATCAAAATTTTACTATTTTAAGAGGATATAATGAACATTACAAAATAGATTAATTAAGTTACCAAAATTAATCAAATGATGTTAAATCTTCCCTAAGTTTTTAATTTACAGGCATTTCCATAAGAAAATACGGTCGGAGTTGTTCTTATCAGTAAAAGCCCCTTCTTATATAGTGTTAAGTGTTCGTGATGTTATTGCTTTATTTGAATCAAAAAATCAACAACACGTTTAATGGTATTTAATTACTTTATTATTTCGGGTTTGCACTAAAATGTTCCACAGGGATTAATTTTAGGTCCGTTTTTATTTTTGATATATAATTATAAATGATCTACCTCTTTATGTTAAAGGCATCTGTGATATAGCTTTGAATAGTACTGATAATTTATTACATCATTACTTTTTAATACTGTCAGGAAAAAAAAAATTGTCAATATAAACAGGACGATATCACTGATACAAATTTTGTCTATATATACGATGAAGCAGTAGAAACCGTGTGTCTTTTCATTGAATATTTTTTTAAAAAAACGAGCGTGGGCGATAAAAATCAAGTAATTGAACATTAAACTGAGTATAACCGATAAAAAAAGAGCAACAGAATACGTGAATGTTTTTTTAAATTATTTATCTGTCTGTGTGTATGTACACGCTAATCCCCGAACTTATTTACTAAGGAGTTACTTACTAAGGAATTTCTTAAACTTAAATTAAGCTCAATTGAAACATTCGACTTTGTTTAATCGAAATTGGATGACAATGAAAATAGTTTTCGTCATTCAAATATTATTTTAAATTCGAATACATATGAGAAAGTAGTAGAAACCGTGTGTCTGTTCAATGAATTCATTTATCGAAAAGCGATCGTGGTCGATAAAAGAAAATTCAATGCTTAAAATATCGGAATTAAGTCGTCTTTCACGCGATCGAAGTCGTGGGCACCAGCTACCTTAACCAACAATTATATTATGGTACAGCGTTTGTAGTAACCAATGTAATTAATAGTATTGAAGTGATGTTCCGAACTAAGTTGGAAATTGGAATATTTAAATGACAGTAAACATACAACAGTATTAATTATATCCACAATAATATTGATTATTCTAATATAACAACAAACGTTGTATAAACACGAGACTTAAAAACAAACTTGTAACACTAAGTTTCCGTCACCGCAAAGTAAATACATCCTTCACTTGGCAAAATATTTGTTTGAATAGTAAAATTACGCTAACTACCGTGGCTTAATCAGACATTAAAAAAATAATACCATTATTGTACGTTTTTAAGGAATTACTAATATTTCTATTTTTACCTCCAATTAAGCACACATTAAGCACACACGTGGAGTCAAGATCGAATCTGCGACCCATTACGCTATGGACGACGAAAAACATGAGTAAATACACCTTGTATTACATAATAAACATATTAATGGTTAGCATTTCATGAAGTTAATGACCACTCAGCATCAGGTGGCCTATTTGCCTACCTACATAAAATAAAAAATACAGCTATTCTGCAGCCAAGACAATAAAAACTGGCGAAAAAATAATTATAATAAGGGTTCTGGTTGTAACAACTGAATCCTAAGCCCCTATGCAAATTAATATCCTTTGACATAATCGAAAGCGCTTAGTCGAATTAAAATAAATGTTACAACGAAACGTAAAAGAAATCGCTCAAAGCAACAAGCTGAAGGGAAATTTTGTATTGAATAAAATAGAACGCGAAATGGCAAAAACGGACGCCATTAGCGTTTCACGGAGATATTCTTGGTTATTATTGTTTAATATCATAATGGCTGGAACGAAGAATGGTTATTTATAAAAGTATTTTAATTTAACTGCGATGTTTATTGAATTAGTGAAAATAAATATTTTCTGAAGTTTTATTATATAAAAAAATAATCTATATAAATAGAGGAGTCGTTTTTTTATAATTCTTAATTGAAAAACTTACTAAACCAATGTACGTAAAACTTAAATAAGAAGTGTAGCGTGTTTCGGAGAAGGTTTTAGTATATTATATCATTATAATAGGTTACCCTCCTTAAATTTTTACATAAAGTGACAAGTTTGAGCTGTTTATACAATACTAGTTTTCGCTCGCGAGGGTGAGAAGTGGTAGTTGTTACGTTCTTTTCCGTACCCTGACATCGTGTATGCAAATTTTCATGACGGTCGGTTGACTTATTAAGACGTGAAAGCGTAACAAAAAACAACTCAATTTATAATACGAGTAAGGACACATACACATACTCTCTCTCTCACACACACACAGCTATTACTGAGCCCCTGTTACTCCTTGATACGAATCAACATATATACCATATAAATATTGATGTATACATTTACTTGTGCAAAAAATGAAAACATCGTGAGAAACATGTTTGTGTATGTGTGTGTGAATCTGCAACATGTGTAACTTCCACTATTTATTTAACTACACTAATGAAACATATGAAATCTTAGCAGTACTTGCGCGGGTTTGGACTCTCACAACCTTTTTTTTTTTTTTTGACGCTGGGAAAACGCATGACGCGTTTCCCCCCACGGGAACAGTGGGGGGTATGTGGGGCTCGCCATATGTCCAGGGCACCAAGTGTGCCCCGGTCATCGGAATACCCACTAAAAACCCAGCGGTACCCTTCCCGTCTTAACGGGAGCGCCACGGGATCGCTTGCGCATGCTACCGTGACGCTCCGACGGCCGGCCCGCCTATGCGGGCCTCCATTCACTAGGGAGGGATCCCAGGGTACTGGGAACCCCCCTAGTCCCGGCGGCGCCTATTGTGACGGGGGGAGAAGGTGCGCAAAGCGCCGCTTTCTTCTCCAGGACTCTCACAACCTAAGTTTGACGCGTTTTAACCACACGCCCACTTTTGCTAATTTAATTTCAAATTTCCTGGAATAATCTATCGTCGGATACTAAAAACATATTGTTTTATGTGATATGCAATACGTATAGTTTCCAATCGCACTGGATTCCAACCAGGTACTGATAAGAGAGGCCATTAAATTTGAACCTTTTGCAATAGAAGTATTCATTCGAATCACAAATAGATGTAATCTGCTAATGGAAAAGCGAATTCAACTCGTAAAATGAAAACGCCTACACTCCCTTTGAAGTGCACTTGCTCCCATTGTTCGTTGGTTAAGGATTTTATCAGCGTGACATGTAATTTTTTGTTTAATGAAGTCAATTAAGTGCACGTGTTTTTGGCAACATAATTTTTTTCCACGATAAAAATATATTTTAAAATAGAATAGCCAAATTAAGAAATGAATAAAAATAATAAAATAAACACAATAACTACAAATAATAAAGCAGTAGAAATGTCTGTCTGTACATTTAATCATTTTAACAAAAAATGAGCGTGCAGTACTAACTATCAAATAAACACATTTTATAAAGCACATGAAAAATCCCACTGTTAGGCTAATGCCTCCCCTCCCTTCAAATGCGATTTGATGGTTGCACGTGGCAATTTTTAACCACCATAATCAAGTTACGTCACTTTGTTCTCCTTCACCGCCGAGCACGAGATGATTTATAAGCACCAATTAAGCTAATGAAAATTCATCGTGCTTACCTGGGATTGAACTTGGACTCATCTGTTAAAATTCCCACCTTTTAACTACTGCATCATCGCTCAGCGTAATGTATAATAGATAACTGTTATTATTTAAAACCAAATAATTAAATTAATAAATAGGCAAAGTTACATAAGTCTACACTATTCCCAGTCAACTAAGAAATGGAAGCCATTTGGACCGATTAAGTGTGAGCACCGAAACATTTCGTTCATCCATTTAACTCTAGAACACTCCAGTCATTTGGCATCTCATCAAATGACACGAGTGTAAGTGTTTTTCTTTATAATCATAATCAAACATTTTATTTAAATGGGCTTTTACTTCATAGCGCTTTTATTTCATCATTTCACAAGTAAGCTAGCACCGTTTCGGAGTCCAGCCGTAATATTAATTATTACTATTTTCTTAAATTTAGTATATAGTCAAAATATGTTATTAAAATATTTCTTACAAGAAAATCTACGAATACTAACTACATACATGCTTTTTCGTTATCTATATATATTAATTATTTCTTGATCCTGGATTCAATCCCAGGTCGGACTAATAAAAACTTTTGAATTTCTATGTCGAAGATTTTCAGTAGCAGCCCGGAGTCTGGAAATCAGAAGTGTGTATACTCCCGCTCCTCGAAAAGCAGGTAAAGCCGTTGGTCCTGCGCCTGAATTCATTCCGGTCGTGTCGGATTGCCGTCCCATAGGCTAATGAGAGTGAATCTGCGTTTGTTGTCTAATCGTTTTGCAATTGGGCGCCGTGTTAATCAATCAGGAGAACATAATTATTAATCGTGTAGAGAACAATATGTTTTACTAATATATACATAGAGATAATTATATTATTAAATTCAGTGGTGAGAGTGAGATGCATATAATATGTTTGAGGTCCGTTACCTGCGATGACCAGTACGTCGATGAGCGCTAGCACGGCGAGACTCGCGACGCTGGTCGGCTCGTCCCAGCGCACGCCTTCAAGCAGCGCCGCGCAAGCTGTAACATTTAGCGAGCGCATGTTACGCGCAACGCACGTAACAGCGCGCGCGTTGCGCGGCGCATCGCCCGTTTGCGTTTATGGTGCGCTCATTAAGACGATTTCAGCTCCTGTAAAGAAAATATATTGATTATTGATGTTAATGATACATTGATGATTGAGTGATAACGGACAATATTTGAATAAAATAAATTTAAATTTTAGACTAATTTTGTTGGTAAAACGAAAAATGCGCAAGCATTTGAGCAAAGGTATTTGCTTAGGAACAACCGTATTGTATAATAAGGTAGTCTGATATGATACTTAAGTATGCAGACAAAGTCTTTCTATTTACTTAATACTTTATTGCGCATCCCAATATTTACATTTAACAAAGGGTGGGCTTAATGCTTCGAGCATTCTCTACCAACCTTAGGATGAGCAAGAATGATTTTTTGGAGGTGTCAAATAATAAAAATCCAAAATCAAATAACCCCCGAAAAAGCCTCCAAAATTAATAAATCAAATGTGTTTGTTGGCCCTACAACTTTATTATGAGTAACCAGTAATATTTTAATAGGGGGTATACCCTCCGAATAGCAAATCAATCGGACTTGTGAAAGCTGGTAAGACACTTTTGAGAAGTAGGAAATGATATTCGAATGCCTGAACAGATCTTCATAATTTATAACTAAGAACCATCTCGTTTGCGTCAGGTTTCAAATATTATTTAAGAGAAAAGCTATTTACTCACACTCATATATACAAATACTCATACATACTAAAATATATCAAGTGTTATAAAAAACGTGATAGCCCATAAAATTAAACATTTGAAAAAAAAATTGATTAATAATTTTAAGTTATTTTTTTAAACAATGTTGCTCCTTGCACAATAGAATACTACGACTAAAATTTGCACGTTTTTTTAAATATAAATTCATTCATCCTTCGTTTTCTATTTTAGTTTTAAGCTAAAATCAGCAGCACGTTTCTACTTGCTGATTTGCATTGCCACTGTCTTTGCTATTGTTGTTTTAATTAAAGACCCAAAGGAGATACCGAAGTCATTAAGTAGGAGCAATTCTTAAATAAAGCGTTCTTATTAAATTCTATAAAAGACTGTTCGCATCTGTGAACGAGCAAATGGGTCACCTGATGGTAACCGCCCATATGATACACGTAGGCGATGTAAGAAATATTAACCATTGCTAACGTTGTCAATGCGCCACCAACCGCGGTATCTAAGAAGCTGTTCCCTTGTGTTTTTAATTTGTGACCCATTTCTCAGACATTTTTTAATTTATTATTTTAAATTAACAAATAATACTGTAGGATTTTGGATTACGTCTTAAATAATTTTGACCAAAATATGGTATTCATTTTCCTCCATGTGGCACATTAGCCCGATCGCCTTCCTATTTAATATAAAAATATTATTATATTACCAGGAATACTGGTGGCGCGTCCTATTCTTAGAACTTCTAAGAATCCTGTATACATTAGATTCAATTTAATACTGGAATTGCTGTCGTCAACTAATATTCTTTTTGAAATTATCACCCAAAGATATCGTTGTCGATTTCTTGAAATTGAAGCTTGAAGCGATTCTTTGAAGAGCAAGTAGTAGCAAAAGGTTTAAATGAAATATTTATTTATTATTTATGTTATTTCTCTTCAGTGCCTTATTAAATGGTCACGTGACAGTGTTTTTTTAAATTACTTTTGCATGAAAGCTGTCTGCGTTGGTTAGGCTATATAAGCCGCAGACCGCCGGACTATGTTTGAAACCGTTGGCTTGACTTTGTTGTCGAAGGCCCTAGATCTCGCAGCAGGCCCGCAGGCTCGCCAGCAGGCATGAATCGCTGGTGGACGACTTGAGAGAGCACGATCTCACTAGGGTGGATGCTTTAGATCGGGCAAAGTGGAGGAATAGATCTAGGAAAGCGGACCCTGGCGTTATTAGGCTGTAAAAACGCTAGGTAGAAGATGAAGAAGGAAGGGAAGACAAACAGTTATAAAAATATATTATTACATTAAATAAAATCACAATCCAATCAAATCTTTACAAATACGCAAATCAAATATCATTACATAACAGATTTTTCAGACTTAGTATTTAAAATGATTTTATTGATAAAAAATAACAATTAAAATTAAAATGATAGATTAATAAAAATTTATGAATTATGTTCGGAATGTATATTATTCATAACATAATTAGTTTATTTCCACAACGCTTACAAAATTTATGAGACGCAAAATTCCTTAAATAGATTAATGGACAGCTATTCGTGTTTAATCTGTATCGCTCTTATGGTATTGTTCTTGTAACAACTGAAACAATACGGTGATTAAGTATTGGTCCAAGTTAAGAAAATGGATTTACAAGAAGATATATAACATCTTAGTTCCCAAGGTTGGTGACGCATTGGTGATGTATGGTTAGATATTCATTTTATTTACCATCAGATGGAGTATTTGTCAAAAATATGCTGCAGCTTAATACTGCTAGTGACAGATAATGTAGCTTACATTTGGTCGCACTGTAATACATATATGGTCATATTATATAAATTAAAAATCATATATTTATTATATAAATTCTAACTATTATTTAAGATACTCTGTGGTATAGTTTTATTAGATATTAAGGAGTTTTTGTATTAAAAAAATCGGTAGCTTTACATTAAATTCAATCCTCTTATATGCCGATTTAAAATTAAAAAAAGCAAATAACTTGAATATGTGTGATTTTTACATATTCTAAACTAAGATAATTGCTCGTCTCTTAGACCAAACATCATCAAGCCCATACGATCAGTCGCTAATTAACCGTCATCCTTCCCTCGATGTTTGCCTTTCTAATTGCGTTTGAAAACTTCGACCCTTTCAGCCATGAGCCCAAAGTCCGATGCGGTCACATACTTGTTTATTTGATTTCAGTTGACGCTTGTATGAATGATGAATAATTAAGTTTAATCTTAATAAATATTTGACCTCTTTGAATTTGACCGGCAAGTCATTGTCTGATGTAAAGCATCGGCACGGTCTCAGATACAGCACGCTTGCCTAGAAGAAACCTGTTTACTCTGGATTTTACGAGACCAACGTTGTAACTTGTAACTATCAGGAAATACATACTCAGGCAGAGTTATCCACAATTTTGCAGTGCAAATAATATGTGTGGATTCGAAGCGATCCACCAAGTACCTGTAATGCTTTGGTCATGTTTGTTTGTCCGCGTGATGGTAAAAGGAAGCGGGCGGATTGGTTTCTGTGGTTTTCCAATAGCTTAAAATATTTGCGGAATTTAATCGTAGTTATGAATAGTTCAACTGAAGTGGCTCAGTGGTCAGAACACGTAAATCTTAATTGATATTTGTGGATGTGACCTCGTGCTCGCCGGTGAAGGGAAACATTGCAAGGAAACGGACATGTATCGAATCAATCAAATGCAATCCGCGTTGGAATAGCGTTGTGTTATTAGCTCCAAATCTTTTTAATAAAGGAGAGGAGAATGTAGATAGATTCTTTATTAGTGGTAGAGCTTTGTGCTTGCTCTTCTGGGTAGGTACCACCCACAGCACACATTCTACCATCAAACCACAACACTCGGTATTGTTTTCATCTGGTTTGAAGGGATAGTGCTAGGTTTTTTTGGGCGATGGTGACCACTTACCAACGGGTGGCCTGTTGCTGTTAATATTAATAATACTCATAATATCCTGGGACATTATTCACACAAGGCCATCTGATCCCAAGCTAAGCAGAGCTTGTACTATGGAAACCAGACAACTGATATACTTACATATACTACTTTTCTTTTGTAAATACATATTTATATAGATAATTACACCCGAGACTCAAGGCAAACAGACATGTTCATGCACACAAATGTCTGTCCTGGGTGGGAATCGAACCCACGACCTGCGGCGTAAAGGGAAAGGCAAGTATCTACCAACCAGGTCAACCGGCTCGTCAAATTGAATGACAAAGTTTAAAATATCTGGGAGTTTTAATTATAGAATTGATTTCATAATGACATACATATTAAAATATTCTAACAAGTATTTATTAGCATAACATGAATTATTTAAACAAATAGCGATCATAAATTTCAAAACGTTATTTGTAGAAATCGTAAACGCGTTTAAACGGTGGACGGAATGCTAGCAGAATTTCTATTTTGTGTTGAATCGACAAATTCCCTTGGGGAAAAATGAACCTGTCCTCCTGTCACCATTGAAGCCAATAAAACGGCCCGTTAAATCTTTTTTTTTTTTCTAGACATAATGTTAAAAATCCTACGACTGTTTGAAGAAAATTGGCTCAGCGATTGCTGAGTTTACTCAACTGCTTTTTTGTGAACATTATGTTTGTACGTACATTTTATTAAAGATATATTTACCACTGAGCTTTATTAATGATGTCTTCTTCTTTCGAATATCGTCATTGATGATGGAAAGAGAGAAATAACGTTTTTAATGAAGACCATTATAGTTTAGTTATATAGGATGACAATTACCAATAGGTTTTTGAATTTCAAATGTAATTCGCTTTCCAACTTGGATTTAAACTTGGAACATCTCTTTTATTTTCTCCCAAGTTGCACTCAAACACGATTGAATTCAGTGCGGAGTGGATAGAAATAAAAAGTGAAAGAAGGTCAATAGAAAAAGACGTAATGGTAAATAGTAAATCCTTTGTAGTTTCGACTCTGGACTATTAATAAAACGCTCTTTGATAAATATGTTTACGTTAGTCGAAGATTCTTTGAATGCTTTTTAATATTAAACAATATTAAAAAGCAATAAACATAAAATGAAAATAAAAAAGATCGAAACTACTCCTACTGTATACTCTTACTTTATTGTGGTTGGCTTTCATAAGCAATTTTGAGTCGTCATGTGACAGAAATAAATTGAATGTAGATTTATCCGATTCGTTCTGAATGTGGATTCTTCCCAGAAGTTTCTCAGTAGCTACTACCTTTTTTATATAAAATACGTTGTCAATGGTACAGGGTTCAATTTGACGATGACACACACAGTTACAAAGTTACAGTATTAAATTAAATTTTTAAACACTAAAAAAATATAATAATATATCCATTTTAGAAAAAAATCTCTATTCATACTATTAACACTGATCAATAAACGAGTAATTCACTTATACGTAAATATCTTTCAACACCGATAATGTCCCGTCGGATTACATAAAATTGCTTCCAAATACTTTCATAATGAAATAGTGTCCCATTGTCCCACTTGTTCTAAGACAGAAGGATAAATTTCCTGCTCTTGAATTTAGTAGGATGATAAGATATACTTGAATGGGACACGAATTGGTGGTAGAGCCCTTAAACTTAGCAGGTTGGGATACTTAAGTGAGCTATTCTTCACCTTTGATATATACGCAGCATTAGTTTATCTAAGCCTACCCGAGGTGAACAATAAATCCAAAATAGACGATTGTTTTGTTAGCCGTAGAACCTAAAATATACATTAGATAATAAAGGCTGAATGAAGAAAGAGCCCGATTGAATTAACCTATAATGTACCTAAAAGCGCAAAAACGCTGATAAAACAAAAAGAAAAGATATATTTAGACTTCCCGCAATCCGCTTTGTAACGCGTCCACGACACATGGGACTAGGGCAGAGAGAAATGGTATAATGTATGTTATCAGAAAAGAAACAGTACATGACCATGACACGGTACTTACATAAATTATGAATTATACTAAGTAATTGTTTCGTTGCGTATACCTATATTTTAATGAAAATCGAAACGACAATTATTAGCGAGGACAATTCCAATGATCAGCTACACTAGATAGTCAATTACTGGGACAAAAGAATGATCGCAGTTCCAATAACTCATTGAATTGCTAAATGTCCTTTGTACTTTATTTTGCATAAAATATTTATAAAACATCGATTTCTATACCGGGAATTGTGTGAACGAAAGATATCGGTTCGAACCGCAATCCATTTTCGTTAGGGATTTATAAATAAATACGAGATCTGCTAATCTTTTAATTACGAAAGCGTTGTTTCCACGTGTGCCTTTAATTTCTGAGAGTACCTCTACATTATTAATCGTGTAGGCTTTCTACATCTGTCTGTATAATATCAGGGTGAGTTCGAAGTCAAGACTATGTTTAAATAGCAGCAAATCGGAAACATGTTCTATTTCCTAATATGTAGGGTTACTTTTTGAATACGGTAATAATATTGTATTTTATTATTCGAATACAATGCAATAAATGTGTGGTATAAAAAAGTGTGTAATTTGATGCCTTAATAGCATAACAGCACATAGGCCGCCACACGACACCGTATTCACACCAGAAGTGCTATTTTGTAAGAACTCACTCTATTCAGCCGTTGACAACCGACTTATAGTGATATACTATTTTCATGCACGTATTCTTGAAATATTATAATCATTATGGTCAATGTATTCACTTTCTGAAATTCCACGATTGTTTTCTGATGCGAGTTTCGAGTTTGATACTGTTGTGAAATTTAGGTTTTCATAATAAGGCAAGGCGTTACTTTGTGTTTATGATCCAAATTACTTAATTGCTACAGGCTAGATGGTCTTGCCTTTGCTTAGCTTAATGGCTTAGAAATATTAAATCGGTTCTTCTTTCTCTTTCATCGCTTACTACATATATATATATCGCTTACTGTATCTATTATTGTCCATAAGAATGCATTACCCCAGGATCTTGAAAGTGGTTCTGAAGTAATAGCGCCAACAAAACAACAATGTAACAAGACTGTTTGTCTTACTAAATTAAAAAAAACTCTGAGGAAGAATATTTGGTTTTCGATAATACGAATAGCATTGCCACTTTGCTAATGAGACAGTATTAAATAGTACATATATTGACTGCCTCGTTGGTCTAGTGGCTAGATATAAGGCCGCAGACCCGGTGGTCCTGGGTTTAATTCCCAGGTCGGGCCAATAAATAGTTATTGGGTTTTTCTGTCAGAAAATTCTCAGTAGCAGCCCGGAGTCTAGAAGTTGGAAGTGTGTACACTCCCGTGCCTCGGAAAGCACGTTAAGCCGTTGGTCCTGCGCCTGAACTCTTTCCGGTCGTGTCGGATTGCCGTCCCATCGGATTATGAGAGCTAAGGAAAAGAGAGTGCACCTGCGTTTGCGCACACACTTATGCACTATAATATCTCCTGCGCAGTTGGCTAATCTCTCTTGAGATTGGCCGCCGTGGCCGAAATCGGTCTGGAGGTCATTATTTACATTAAAACCTTAAATAAGATCCAGATTTTTGAATGTAAATTAAATTTAACAATCACTAATTTGTGAGTCTTTTTCAGTCAGTCAGTCAGTTTATGGGAAATATCTGGAAACAGTTTATTTTACCTAAATTTCGTTTAGTTTGTATCGCCATTATCCAGTACATACTACGTACGTTCACAAACTTTGATGAAACGCGGCGAACACTAACTTTGGTAATTAAAAGTAAAAGGGATAAATCGAGAACTACGCGTTCGTCGGACATTTTTGTATTTATTTGACAGTAATACTTTTTTGTTGGGTTCCGTAACAATAAACTGCTTTTTTATGTATATAACTACCGGTATAGATTCGTTTTAGTGAATAATATAATTTTGTGATAAACAAACCTTAAATAAACTTATAATTTCATTAAAACCTGTTCGCGTTTATTTAAAACACGTCTACGATAATCCGCCTTTCCCGTAATGTTTTGACTAGTGTGGTTGCATTCACACGAACTCATGAACAGATGGTGAAAATAAGGCTCAGCTCGTATGCCTGACTTAATTGATGGTGATGTTATGATTTGAGCATCTATCATGTCATATACAGACAGGACTGTAACAATTTTCTCTTCCGTATATTACGAAGTCAACCATAATGAAGACGATGAAGAATATGAGTTTCACTACGATTTTGTTTTACGTTCTATTAATATACTTTATTATATATTATTAGTATTATTAATATAATTTCAGTCCTCGACGCCAAGAGAGAGTCAATTGTACGTAGATGGTACAATTCACCCACAGTAACCACGAGGTGAGCGAAAACCGTCTTTAAAGCCGTATACGAAAGCCGTGCTTAGATGGCAGTTATGTGCAACTACTTCGTTTCTTGTTGATAAAACATAATATATTCAGAACGTGATAACGTTCAATTATTGTTAAATAATGTGGAATGCTTTAACTGACTCTGTATTTCCCGATAGGTACAACGTTGGTGTCTTTAATAAACCAGGTATCTTCTAGGCAAGCGTGCTACATCGTAGACCTTATCTATGCTTAACATCAGGCAAGACAACGGTCAAACGCAAGTCTTTGAGGGGTAAAAAAAAAACTTGTACTTGATTTGTTTTTTAAGTATTTCTAAAATGAAATAACTCGACTCGTATCTAAAATATTCTAGAGGGTTTGATCATTTGCATGGAGAACTCTGAATGCTGTTAGCGGGGTCTGGTTTCCATTGCCTTTTCAATTAACACATCGTAATGAAAGACACGGTTCGATGGATGCGTCGATATCGCACCGCTTCTCTTGTGTTACCAATGTATGGGATTCTTACTACTGACCTGACATCACTGACCTGCTTGATGAATCGTTGCAGTTTGGATTGGAGAAGAGAATTGATGGATTTTTTAAAACATTTATCATATGTAGCGTTCATTAGATTCAGTATTTAGGTGTTGATGATTTTAACAAGTAAGATTAATCACGGTATTAAACTATTCTTACTTGTTAAATCATCTTTAAGTCAGCTTTTATCTCGTAACTATCTAGTTGCCTAAGCTAGCAAAGTTTCAGATTTCAAAGGCTGTCGTGACGAGAGGGCCACGTGAGACTTTTGACAGCGATTTTTTTTATAATAATTATTATTTTATAGTTACCATACCAAAAATATATTACTATAACTAGCTATTGCCCGCGGCTTCGCTCGCGCGTGGTCTATACTAATATTATAAAGAAGTAAAATTAGATTTTTTGTATGTTTGTTTGTAGTGAATAAACAAAAAAATTGCTGTATTGCTGGTAAAATAAGGATGCTATCCCGTACATTTTTTAATCAATAAGATATAAGCATTCACCAATCGACCATACAGTGCAGTGTATGTGTGTTCAGTATAATCAATCTATCAATCAACAGCCAATCGTAGTCCACTGCTGAACATAGGCCTCTCCCAAGGTGCACCAAAGCTCCCGGTCCTCCACTTTCCGCATCCAGTTGGTACCTGCCACCTTCGTAAGGTCATCGGTCCACCTGGCTGGAGGGCGTCCTACGCTGCGTTTGCCTATTCGCGGTCTCCACTCTAGGACTCGTCTGCTCCAACGGCCATCGGTCCTACGACCTACGTGACCAGCCCACTGTCACTTCAGCCTGCTAATTTTGCAAGCCATGTCGGTGAGTCCGGTTCTTTTCCGAATAACCTCATTTCTGATCCTTCAAAGAAACTCCGAGCATAGCTCGCTCCATAGCACGCTGAGCGACTTTAAATTTGTGGACTAGTCCCGCAGTTAGTGTCCACGTTTCGGCACCGTATATCATGGCAGGTAAGACGCATTGGTTGAAGACTTTAGTCTTCAAATATTGCGGTATAGACGACGTGAGGACTTGACGAAAGTTGCCAAATGCTGCCCATCCCAAGCGAATTCTTCGATCGGCTTCCTTCTCGAAGTTGTTCCTACCGACTTGAATGACCTGTCCTAGGTAGATATATTCACTAACAACTTCGAGAGGTTTCTCTTCGACGTATATTGATCCCGGCACGACATGCCTATTGAACATGACCTTGGTCTTGTCCAAATTCATACCGAGACCGACACGCCGGGAAGAATCGCTTAGGCTACTCAGCATTTCGGTGAGTTGTTCCAGCGACTCTGCTATGATGACGATATCATCGGCAAACCGAAGGTGTGAGATGTCTCGCCGTTTACATTGACTCCATATCCAGTCCAATCCAGCGTCTTGAAAACGTCTTCCAACGCGTTGGTGAACAGTTTCGGGGATATTACATCCCCCCTCTGCGCAGTTATATCGCTTTCGTCTTACAGTCCTGGATGTGGACAGTCATTGTAGCGGCGTTATACAGAAATCTCAGTACCTCGATATATCTCCAATCGATATGACATCTCTGCAATGAGTCGAGCACTGCCCAGGTTTTGTTGGAGTCAAAGGCTTTCTCGTAATCCACAAAAGCCATACACAGCGGCTGATTGTACTCTTTGGTCTTCTGCACAATCTGCCGAACAGTATGGATGTAGTCTACGGTGCTGTATCCTGATCGAAAGCCGGCTTGCTCTGGGGGCTGGAACTCGTTAAGTCGTTTGGCGAGATGATTCGTGACGACTCTTGAGAACAGCTTATACACGTGACTCAGGAGGGAGATTGGTCTGTAGTTTTTCAAGAGGGTTGTATCACCTTTCTTGAAAAACAGTACCACCTCACTCCCACTCCACGCTTCCGGGGTCTTGCCATGATGGATGACGGAATTAAAGAGGCTTGCTAGCTCTTTCAGTGCCGGAGTCCCGCCTGCCTTAAGCAACTCCGTTGTGATTCCGTCATCTCCCGGAGCTTTGTTGTTTTTAAGCTTAGCCGCCCTAATCTCGCCTTGGTCAACGACAGGGAGCTCCTCGGAGTAATGGCGTGTAAGAGGGGCGCGCTGGTCACCAATACTGATTCCCACAGGTTTATCCGCTCTTGAAGAGAACAACTGCCCATAAAACCTCTCTACTTCTCCGACGATCTCAGGCCTAGAGGTAACGACACTACCATTTTCAGTTTTAAGTTTTGTTAGACGCGGCCTCCCAAACTTGCGAGCGAACAATTTCGATCCCCGATTTTGCTCAATCGCAGCCTAGATGGCACGGGTATTGGAGCGTCGGAGATCGCGTCGCGTCAGCGTTTTTACTGTTCGGTTTAAGGCCTTATCTGAAAAAAGCGATGGTAGTTCTCGTCGTTTCCTCATGAGCTTGAGGGTCTCAGAAAAGAGTTTTGGTGCGCTGTCTCTTTTCTGTGGCGGAAAACACTTGCGGGATGTGTTTTGCAGTATTTTGACCAGCCTGTCGGTTTTCTCATCAATACTGCTTACGGTTTCCAACGCGGTAAATTGATTTTGAAGCTCCATTTGGAACTTTTCGGAGCCTTGACCAGCTTGGAGCGTGGTAGGTCGGAGAGTAGACCTCATCATTCGCGATCTTTTGGCTTTGAAGTCGATATCTAGAGTGCCTCGAACCAAGTGGTGATCACTACTGGTATTAAACCTGTTGATCACTAAGACTTCTCTAAATATGTGCCGTTTATTCGATATGATAAAGTCTATCTCGTTCCTTGTCACGTTATCGGGGTTTCGCCAGGTCCACCTCCTCTGGGGCTTCTTTTGAAAGAAAGAATTCATCAAAAAGAGCCCCTGCGCTTCGAGAAAGTTCACCAGCATTTGCCCCCTGTGATTTCGGCAGTCCAAGCCGTAAGGTCCGACTTTCGATTCACCGCGATCTTGTACTCCCACTTTAGCATTTAAGTCTCCCATAACAACATTGTAGTGGGCCTTCGAGGTGTTGTTGAGGGGGTTGTAACTGGGGGCCTTTTTTTAGGCGCATCAACCATTCAGAGGATTTGCCCATTCTCGCCGCGCTGGGCAGGCGTGTTGGCGAGCGCAGTAGGGGGGCAAGTTGTTTACGGGGGGGACGCTGCTGCCCATCCCCCCTTTCCCCTTCCCTTAGTCGCCTTTTACGACACCCACGGGATGAGATTGGGGGAGTACAATTCTAAGCTGGCACTCCACGTGTTCATTACAAGGCATATAATAATCCTACTAATATAATAAACGCGAAAGTATATATAGATGTATGGACGTTTGTTACTCTTTCACGCAAAAACTACTGAATGGATTTTAATGAAACTTTACAACTTTACAAGCTTAGGGACTACCAATTAAGTGGTACACATGGCAATAATGGAATATGTTTTCTTTATCCAAACATCACTAACAAAGTGAATTTCGTATATTTCTCCCTAAGAGATATTCGATATAAAATATTGTGTATTTTGAATTTCATTATTTGCACCCAACTCTTCAAAACAAAAGTAAAAGTTTCTAAAAACTTTGAAATACATGTTTATTAATTCAATCAAAAAATATAAATAGTAAATTTCTATTTTTTAAATTTTTATACAAATACTTTCACGCCATTTCTCCCGTTTGGAGTTGAATTTCTAAAAACGACGAAATACGAAGAATGGTATTTAATATCAAAGCTATGCATATAGCTGTAATACTAAATATCATTCTTCTTACACCAAAAATGACGGAATCCCCATACAAACTTTCAACCCCTTTTTGCGTTTTTGAATGTCTAAATCTAAGAGGGTCTCTTCCTCATTAATAAAAAAAGGGGATTTAAAACAAATGTTGTCCATTGAACTTGACTCACATATCTCAATAATCTGCTTAAGCGGCTATTTTATGTAGAAAAAGTATATAATATACAAAAAAAGCAGCTATATAACCATTTTAATTAAATTTTCAATAGCAGTTATTTGACCGCTCTAGTAGGTTAAGTGTTGATTAATTATTTTTTTAAATGAGACAACACTTATAGCATATACAGCGTGTAACAATATTCGTGTCCGACCCGTGAAGTGGTTATTAAGTATCGTGAGTCGATTTAATATATGAAATCATTTTTAAAATACTAATTAAAAAAATTACCCCCAGTAAAATTAATATTTAACTAAATAAAATGACGATGATTGTGTTTATAAAGACCCACCATAAAAGTTTTACCCATATATCTTCCATGTACAGACATCGACCAGCTACAGATTTATTATATGTATAGATATAAAAAAAAATTATATTGTAATATTACGATACTGTAGGCATGAATGGGAGGCGCGGGTTAAATCTAAAATTTTGCTCGTTTCAGGCGTGTTCTTAAACAACGTGGGTAGCTTAGAATCATATTTCATAAAATAATCAATTCGTATGCTTACTTTTACGATGATGACCACATGGTGTCAAATTCTTAAGCAAATTTAGCATTTTTCCCGTGGTTTCACCCACGTAGTTCCCGTTCCCGTGAGAATACGGCGACAAAATATAGCCACTCGCTGATAATGTAGCTTTCCATTGGTAAAAGAATTTTTAAAATCGGTTTAGTGGTTTAGGCGTGAAAGAGTTACAAGCAAACTCACATTCGCATTCATAATATTAATAAGAATTACAAAGGCTTGTTTAGTTATAACCATGTCATCTTATATAGTATTAATTTTAATGGTTCTTAAATTACAATTGTACCTATATTTTGCAAGTTCGCTCATAAAGAGCGAATTGATTATTTTAAGCGTAATCCGCTTATCCCGAAATTCAATTAACACAAAATATCGTTTTAATGTAATTGCATTTATTATATCATTAAAATCATATCGCATTTAACATTTATCATATTTTATCTACTAAGCCTCAATTGAATAGATGAAGATATAAAAGGCCCACATTTCAGAGCTCGTTTACATAAAATGCAGACCCATTCATGAAACACCTAACTTTTTAATATAAACTCAGCGGATCCTTTCAGGTTAATTAAGGGGGTGAGGGGGGTTCACGCATACGTTGGGATCTTCATTACTCTTTTAAAATCTCGACGCAAAATTGGTGCTATGGCGTCGAAATCAAACGATTATATGCTGCTTTGGGTATATGTGTTAATTTAAAATAATTCATGATCATATATAATTTTTTTCATTGACTATATATTATGATAAAAATGTGGAGTTTCGTCAGATAGCTGCTTACAAAAAATGCTGGCACAGCTGACATTTGGAAGCTCTCATACTTAAAAGTTGGCAGAGTACGTTTGATGCAAATGTTTAAAATTGGAAAGATAAAAATACAATGCTGAATTTAAGTGTAAGTGCCTAAGGCAACTAACGCTGAACCGGTGGTAGTTTTAATTTAACTTCTACTAATAAATAATCTACATGCTCCCACGTCAAACAACAAAAAGTGTGCGTCTCGGGACGCTCGACAGAAGTCATAATATTTATTATTAATTATAATATTTTAAATATCATTTAAATTAATACTTGAGAGTTGCTAAATTATTATAAGTACTATCTGTATACGTTAGATAGCGTTAGGTTGGTAACTCTCAGGTAAAGCAGTCCGCGTCGGTAATAAAATAGTATAAATAAATAATAAAGTGAGAGAGGAGGAGCCTGCCTACTGCTGCAGTATGCGTGAGAGAAAGGGAAGCCAGACCGAGTGGCGTCGTAACGCGTTACGTTACAAAGCGGTTTACCCTCCCATAAGAAGTTATCACTTCAAAAAGATATTGAATTTTGCAAAAGCATCTTCTTTTTGACCAACACATGCATATTTCAGTTGAATTATCTATATAATAATTCACCTCGTGATTTTCGTTGAAGTCAACATCGTGAGGAACTTGCCTCATGTGTACCTTCCAATCTGCGTTATGTAATAAGCTCCAAAATTTAACTTCAAAAGGAGACTATATACTACAAATTGACAAATACCTATATAAAGAGTACCCTTCTTTTCTTCACTTTTAATTTTGTGCCTAAACATAAAATCCTGGGAATAAAAATGTTTATTGTGTATTTATAAGTAATGGAACGTATTCCACATTTAAAAGTCCATTAAAATATAAACACACATTCATTAGTATACAATATTGGACATATACCAATATGTACTTCCGACAAACAGTTCAACAACGAACCAATCGCGGTTAGTTTTATCTACATTCCGACTCATACGGCAATTGTGCTTATAAATCACAATAATAAATTAAATGATATCACTAAATCGCGTGTTTTACGTATTTACTAGAACTAACGGCTTGGCTCCGTTCCAACTCTTTCATACTGTTTGTATAACCTAACTTGGTTGAATATGTCAAGGCAGAACATCCCGCGTTGTATGCAATATTTGTTTTAAATAAACATGGCTCTGTGATTTCATTAGTAGAATCGCACTAAACCTACTCTAGATATGTACTAAAATGAATGTTGGTATTACCAAGCAGCGTCTAAATCTAAATATGAGGATCGTTGATGATATAAGTTGTCTCGAACTGTTGCGTGCCTGTTATCTTCCTTGAGGGTATTATTGATATTTAGTGGTCAGTTAAAACAAAGTGGATGGTATAAAAACCTTTTCCATAAATATGAATATGTATGTTAAATGACGTGGCAATCAGTCAAACTGCATTGGAGTCCATTAATGTCAAACAAAATATTTCATGACAACCCATCGCCGTTTTATAACAAAGCTATGACGTAATCAAGAATAACGTCACGGTGAAATATTAATAAGCTGATCGACGCGAGAATAATTTCCTCGTGTGATGAGGTGCACTGCGATCGATATTACTTTCTGTTGCAAGTTTCATTCACCAGTATGTTATTTATAAAGTAGAAAGCACTACTAACCAAAATAAATAATTGAAGCATGCTAAATATTATAATGATAATAATTGAAGTTCATCTGAGCGATGTTCACAAATGCGTGGGACTAAAAAACTCTATTCCCTCACTCTCATAATCCGAAGGGACGTCAATCCGAGAAGACAGGACAGGGAGAGTTTAGGCAGGTCCTACTGTTTTCCGTGTTTTCCGAGACATGTGAGTTATAAACATTGCCAACTTAAAAAGTTTGAGTTAACACTCAGTTTCTCAAAATTAATAAACACTACTTTTTAAATTCAATATTACTATTTTTTAATTACTCGAAGGTAAAGCTTTGTACAAGCTCGTCTGGGTAGGTACTATCCACTCATCAGATATTCTACCGCAAAACAGTAGTACTTTGTATTGTTGTGTTCCGGTTTGAAGGGTGCGTGAGCCAGTGTAATTACAGGCACAAGGGACATAACATCTTATTTCCCAAGATTGGTGGCGCATTGACGATGCACGTGATGGTTAACATCTCTTACAATGCCAATGTCTGGGCGTTGGTGAATACTTACAATCAGGTGGCCCTAATGTTCATCCGCCTATCTATACAATAAGAAAAAAATTAAGCCACCCAAAAAAATATAATAAAGTGATACAAGTGAATTACAGTTCTATTATACATACTTATAAAATTAAAATTAAACCATTGTTTTAATCAGTAAACTATAAATCATTTACATAAACCTGATAGTATTTTCTTTGATATTAAATATAGATCCCTGTGATGTGCACATCTGCCCACTTAATGGTTACCGAGGAAATGCATGTGTATTGGATTACGTTCAAGAATATATTGATTTATAGCTCGCATTAAGAACCGATGATATATAGCCATCCCTTTAAATTGTCACTGTGCACTTGTCAGTCAAGATCTAAAAATACATTATTCATATAGGCTGATGTTACTAATTTTGATTCGTTATTTTAAAAGAATACATTACTTTCTTTAATTACATTGCAAAGAGAAGAACCAATAAGAAATTCATTAACCTTCTATTGTGTACTACGCTTCGTTTAATAATGCTTTTTAGAAGGCAATGTATACACAGTTTTAAAAAGGATATCGATTATATAAAAATAAACATTGTAAAGGAACGTTTTTATGCATAAGGTTATTATACAATTCTATATCCTACGAGGCGGCAACCGCCCTAGCGCGCTTTCCGCCCTTGGACATTCGGATATGGACGCGAGGATCTATCAACAGATCCGCTTCCTCCGTCAGAACGGTGAATGCGCGCCCCCTCCGAGTGCGCTCGAGGCGTTGAAGCGGCGGGAACATAGGAGGGCTCTTGCGACGTGGCGCGACCGTCTCTGCGGAGAACGGTACGCGCGCAAAGGCGTCATCGGAGCGATCCTGCCTGCCTTCGAAGCCTGGATGAGACGAAAGCGACGAGTCATCTTCCGACTTACTTCCGATTTTAGTGGGTAAGAATCCCACATAACCTGGTTCCTCCCCCTTAGGGAGCCAAGTACCTTTTTGAAGGTTGGAAACCTTGCGGAATGCGGATGCGGAAAAAAAAGAAAAAAGGTTATTATACAATTAATGAGTTTATGGATGATAGCAGACCATGAGAAGCGATTGCCATGGCTATATTTTTTTAAATAAATTTAAAAAAGCTGATGGACTTCTTTCAACGTTTCTTCTCAGGAAAAAGCAGTAATTTTCCAAACCGGTGCTAGTTTATAATTTGACGACCAATAAGTAGTGCTTCTAAATAAACGATTATGATTTACGAGACGAACCGGTTGGCGTGGTTGGTAGGTACCTTTCGCGTCGCATGTTCGATCGTCGTGGGTTCGATTCCCACCCAGGATAGATATTTGTGTGCATGAACATGTCTGTTTATCCTGAGTCTGGGTGTAATTATCTCTATAAGTATGTATTTACAAAAGAAAATTAGTATATGTAGTATATCAGTTGTCTGGTTTCCATAGTACGAGCTCTGCTTAGTTTGGAATCGGATGGCCTTGTGTGAATTATGTCCCATGATATTAATATTTGATTTAATTTTTAATTTTAAACGATCAAATATAAAAATATCTATAACAGAAAAATATTGTTCATGTATTTTCTAGTTCATTAAACTGAATAAGCTTAGAGTGAATCGTTAAGCATCTTTATATTTTTATGCAAATTAATATTTTTATTTTAGTTTTAAATTGAATGAGGAACGATATTGGAAATAGCGTTACTCTGTTCCCTTTTAATTTCATTTCATTTATATGTTTTCACTATATCGAGATTGAAATATTTACTATACGGTACACATATCATGGCCAATAATTTTTGTAAATAATTTTAAGTTTAACCTATGCTAAGGAAAATATTCCACCAACCCGCACTGGAGCAGCGTGGTGGAATAAGCTCCAAACCTTCTTCTCAAAGAGAGGAGAAGAGGCCTTAGCCCAGCAGTGGGACATTCACAGGCTGTTACTTTAAGGAAAATATAAAATAAAACCGTCCTATCTCAGTGACGTTATTTAAAAAAAAAAGGTTTTTTAGGCTGTTTGTTGCACTACTTCGAGTTTCATAATAATGTATACTTTATTGTTTATGAAAAAAATATTGAATATAACAACAAAAATAATAAATGATTTTTCTCGACGGCAGAAAAAAAATTCAAGAATGCAGGACCGTTTTTCAAACATATATTATTATACATTATGTATATATAAACATACATATTTATGCATAATGGATAGCTTCCTTCTTATTAGTCCTTCCTGCGTTGTCACCTAAATTTGCATATATTTTTTTATAAGCATTTTGCATTATTTCTGTGTAATATTCCTTCCTATTACGAGGATCCTTTATATGTCCAGTATTTAGAGGTTTTAGGTAAGTTATTTAAGTTTATTTTGATGGATGTACCAAATGTGGTTTGCACAAAAAATATATGAAGATTATTTTTTTAATCGGTTTCAAAGTTTTCTTTTTTTAAATAGTCATAAGAGAGCCTCATGCCGTTTGCCATCATGGTATGACTCCGTCTTACCCTCGAGACGTGTCAATAGATATTTCACAAGAAAAGTGCCCGAAAGTCTGTTTTGCTAAATTCTCATTTTGCTAAATTTTATAGTTATGTAGTTTAAAACTGAAAACTAAATGATAGCGTTTGATGAAAGATGACTGCTCGCAAAGTCAAGTTAGATATATTTTTAATTCGAAAATTTAAAGTGTAAAAACTGCTACCATGAGTTTGACCCAATTATTATATTGGGTTATAATATGGTTGACAAAATGGACTAAATTTCGAATCACTCTTAACTCTAATAGCGAAATTTTTACTAATAATAACGATGTATTTTACGCACTCAGCAAAAAGTATGAAACAGTTATTTTCGTTTTTAAAAAAGGAAACGGATTTAAAAACAAAATGGGTTAGTTAGACATTTCATTATCATGTTACGTTATGAACTTTTGCACTTTAAAGAGTACAAATATATCACTTATTAAACGTGTGCTGAAACGCTGTCTAATACTTGTCTCATCAATGAGAGATGAGCTTATAAGGCAGATATAGATTTTTCAGGCTCAAATCCCGGTATCTGGCTGATAAAACACCATGAAAATCACGCAATCCTGAACCTTCTCGAGGAAGTTCAGCAAGGCATTTACAATCTGGATACTTTACACGACTAAGAAGTTATTTTAGTGACCTGAATTCCAGTAGAGTAACGTCTTCAGCATACGTTGGTTGAAAATAGCTCGCAATTATTTTAAATACCCGAGAATTAAGCAGAATCGTAATATCCTTAATAACTTTACCAATTTCATAATGAAGCCGTTTGCGTTACGATCTAACATAAACTTTCCGTGAGAGAAATAACTTCTTCGTATACTTTTATTTTTGTTTTACATTATTTGTTGTTGTTATTTTTTTCAAAAAGGTTCTTTAAAGATACGCGGGGGAAAATATGTTAATTAGTCTGAGTTGTATTTTATCTTACGATGTTGAAAAACCTTTTGAATACCACTCGGTATTATATATCATGAAGTTCGCTTTGAGATATTACAATAGTTGAAGCAGATTAAAGTTTAAATTTTATCTACGATATAAATATTTGCCAGCGGCATAATTTGATTGTATCGAAAAAATATTATACAAGAACCAAAAATTGTAAATGGTTTTGCAAAATTAGAAGTGGCTAAAAATTCCACTCCTTGACTCCACTCCAGAGACTCCAAACACAATGACGGCTAGTTCTGTCAGGAAGAAAGATCTGCACTAGCCTCCCTCTTGCCAGCCAGCAAGATGCCTTTACACGCCTCGTCCGCTATTACTCATGGTACTCATTATGTACGTCGGTTTTTGTGTTTATGTGGGTCAGTGGTGGTCGTATAATTAGAAACAGACAACGGTCCTTGACATTATGTAAGATTCTTCATCGCAATCATTTTCATTTTGAAATTAAACAATAAATAGGACAACAATATGTTCAACGATTTATCATTTATTAGAAAAACAATATAAATCCTATTATACAAGTGCAGTTTCAATATTACATTACGGACAAATATTTAAATCAGTTTTAAGGTATGAACAATAATGCTCAACTAATTAGAAACAACAACAAAAAAATATAAAAAAAATATTTTTTTAAATATTAGTAATAAGTATTGTTATTTACGAAATAGCTACTATCCACAGCCTACCAATAGTTATAACTATTATTTAGTGGCGTATCCCTTATTTTCAATAACAGCACTGCAATAACGTGGCATTGATTCAATCAATTTCATACATTTTTCTAGGGGATTGAATTCCATGGTGTTGTGTTATGCAGACGACACCCTCATCACCGCGACGGGGCGGGACTTTCGGGAGGCGGCCCGCCTGGCCGAAGTCGGAACAACCCTGACCGTGGACCGGATGGAGAAGCTGGGCTTGAGGGTCTCCATATCCAAAACGGAGGCCCTCCTCTTCCACGGTCCACGGAGGGGCCCCCCACGAGGGGCAAGTATCACCGTCTCTAAGATATTTTTGTATTGCCATTGATTCATTGTACTGCCACCATGCTTGACTATACTCCTTGTGTATTTCTAATTAAAAACATTGTTTACAGGGCGTCTAACATAGCGCTTTCCATCGGAATTTACAATATTTATTTTTGTTTCATCTTAAAATAACACTTTTTTCCATTCTCGTACCGTCCAATTAACATATTTTTAGCAAATAATTATCGCTTCTCTCGGTGTTGCTTGGTAAGAAGCGGTACCTTTCGAGAGATTCTTCCAAACAATTTAGCTTCCACTAATCTTCGGCGTATCAGTCTTGACGAGATTTTTCTCGAGTCATCAGGCGAAAAATATAATATGATTTTTAGCAACACGAACGATTAGCGTATCTTCTCTGGGGGAGGATTTTCTTGGCCAAGCCTTTCTAAGAACATTTTCAACAGTTCCATGTGTTTTATAATGATCAATTGCATTAAAAACTTTCTTAACAGAACAATTTAAATGCTTAGCTATTCTTCTGTACGCCCACTTATGATCTATTTGTAAATTAACAATGATTTGCCTAGTTGACGCGTCACTACTTTTATTTTTGCCCATTTTGAACGAAATAAAATTCAGATTAAATTTTAAATTGCCGCCAAAATAATAGAAAAAGCCAAGAAAGAAATGTTATTCTCCAATTTCAAAAAAAGAACGAGCTATGGATGCCTTTTTAAAATGTTTTAATTAGGCGTCCAAGCGGCCAGTAACAGAAAATAAACTCCTACATGTGTAAGACTCATTTTGTAATTAAAAGTAAGATATGTTTTATATTTAATGCATTTAATGAGTTTTTTTATTTGAGTGGCTATATTATTGCATGATTATTAATTATTGAATGTGTATATTTTTAACAAACATTTGTACGTTGAAGTTATACTTTCTTTATTCATAAGAAGTGTTTCTAATTATATGACCACCACTGTATATAAAACAAATGACTCGTTCACCGCTAAGTGATAAATGAGAACCTTCATTTATTAGATGAAATTTTGACCCATATGCATCAAGCCTATGTGGCCTAGCAGTGAGCTGTTTGCAAGATGCTAGTTTTTTTTTTTAAGATAAAGAAAATTCCCGAAGATGGATAATTACTAGTGTCTAGTATGAAATTTAGATAGGAGACGAAAATTAATGAAAACTCCTTTTGTTCCCCTCCGTTATAATTAATTAATTTGACGTCCTATTAATTTCATTTTTAATTCAAATACGGCGGCCATCTTTTGAGATGAGCCCGTCAAAGCTAATTGCGTTTCGGGAAAATTAAATAGTTGTTTTTAATATTGCATATAATATAGGCATTTCTTTTAACCAACGTTTTTACGTGTACTTTATTTATATCGACGATTAATTATTGTATAACTTAGACGTTTTTCCCATCGTGCTTGTATTTACTCTGGCTCACTCGTCTTTCAAACCGGAACACTACTATACTGAGTATTATTATTATGCGATTAAATATAATTATGATAAGTAAGTGGTACACAGACGAAATTGCACAAAACCTATCACAAAGTAGGTAATGTCGTCCACATGTGCATATTGTTGCTTAAATTTTAAGACAGTAACATTTTTATTTTTTTATTGTATAAGTAGGTGGACTATCGTTTGGGTCACCTGATTGTAAGTGGTCACCAACGCCCATAGACAATGGCATTGTAAGAAATTGTAACCATCGCTTACATCGCCAATGCGCCACCAACCTTGGGAACTAAGATGTTATGTCCCTTGTGCCTGTAATTACAATGGCTCACTCACCCTTCAAACCGGAACACAACAGTACAAAGTACTGCTGTTTCGCGGTAGAATATCTGATGAGTGGGTGGTACCTACCCAGACGAGCTTGCACAAAGCTCTACCACCGAGATAGTTAGAAAATAAAAATGAGAAAATAAGGATTCAATTAGAAACCTTTTTTTCAATTTATTTGTTGCTCTGACAAACCTAACAAGAATTGAAGGTTTGATAATAACACATATTTGCTTAGGTTAGCTAAATAATTTGAGATTAATTAACTATGTATATAAGCATCATCCAAGCGATTCCAATTTATTAAAGCAAACCAATACAGCGATAGCTCCTTTGATTATAATGCTAAATTGTTACATGAATAACTTCTTAATTTATAATGGAATTTTGCTTTCGGATAATTGAAAATTTTAATGGTATTAATAAATTTATTAATCATGATGGATGTTATTGATTTTATATATCACAAGCTTCCCGTGCTGTACCGTTACTCTTAAATATTTATTAATGAAAACAAAAGGCTTATTTTTTAGATATCAGCTTCATATTTAAAGATGTGTGCAAAGTTTAATTTTCTCTTTTGCTCATGCTTCGTTTTTATTTATTTTTTTCTCACTTTTCACTTCGTAGCAAGTAATAAGTGATTTAATTAGTATGTAGTGTTTGCTTTTAAATGATTTTACATAATATGTGCATATATTATAACTGTATGTATGTAAATCTAATAAAGAAATGCATTCGCTCGACCATCTTTTTCTCGACTTGCGTTGAATAATAAATCAACGAAAAAAGACCGTTTTTTTAAAACGCGATAGTATACGGCCTATATCCACTCTGAAGGCTTACTCTATATATTTTGAAGAAAGAATTTTTCGAGAGGTTAGATTACAATATGTGTTTAAAATTCATCTCGAGTTTGAAGATAAAGAAAAACTTCGTGAAAATAGCCGCATGTGCCGTATGAAATTGTCCTACATAATATGTTTCCACCAATACCGACAAGCATGGCGGATTGCGCTCTAAGCCTTCTAATCGAAAAGAGGCCTAAGCTCAATAGTTGGACGTATACAGGCTGTTTTATAAGTTTTACTTTTATACAGCTGACCTCAGCTATTTCGTCCATCGTTCATGGCTGAGACCGGTAAATTATCCATCTTCATTTATTTAAGAAAACAACTTGAATAAATAACGCTTCGTAAAATTCAACTTGACGGTATTTCTTTCGGGGTTTGTCGGACACTCGAGAGCCCTTGTTACCTGCGTCGTTATAATGATAGAACACTTAACTCTCCCTCGGAAAACCTAAGAATAATGTTGATAACTTAAAAGCCCTTTTAAGGACTCTTAGACAAAACTTGACCCGTATATCGATGATGCTATTGTTGAATTTCTTTTATGCTTATATTATTGATTCGGAAGGTGTGCTCATATTTTTTTAGGTTAAAATCGATTGTGATTACGTAATGGTTATTAACGTAAGTATATGATTGGTGAAAAAGAGTAATTACTGAGTTTCTTGTAGGTTATTGGTAGCATTTACATTCTGATGGTGGTGGTACTGCCGGTGGTAGCTTTACATTAAATATTATTTTGGGTAATAGTAATAATAATATCCTGGGACATTATTCACATAAGACCATCTGATCTCAAACTAAGCAGAGCTCGTACTATGGAAACCAGATAACTGATATACTACATATACTACTTTTCTTTTGTAAATACATACTTATATAGATAATTACACCCAGACTTAGGAAAAACAGACACGTTCATGCAAACAAATCTACCAACCACGCCAACCGGCTCTGTAGTACTTCCGGGTGAAGTATTTTTTAATTTTTTGACTAGATTAGTGTGTAATCGAATCAATCAAAAATCTTTATTCAATATAGAAGCGATACACTTGATTATTGATTGTTATAATTTACCACAAATTTATAACGCCGCAGATCTGGAAGTCCCAAGTTCAAACCCAAAAACTATTTGGGTTTTTCTAAATATACTCGAACAGTATATATGTATTTAACATTAACTTATATACAAATTTTCATTAAGTCTATTATAATGATAACTTCGCGTATATATTGTAATTTGAAATTAATTTTAAGATGAATATCGTAATATTTTACAGCGGCTGCAATAGACGTATTGACTTTAGTTTTAATGTAAAACGTTTATTAAATGGAAATGAACATCATATTCGTCTTGGCGATATTTGAAGGTGTTTAATATTACATTTGTGTGTAATGTTCGTGTGACAGGCGAGTGTGTTCGTTTGACTGCCTCGTTGGTCTAGTGACTAGATATAAGGCCGCAGACCCGGTGGTCCTGGGTTCAGTTCCCAGGTCGGGCCGGTAAAAAGTTATTGGGATTTTCTGTCAGAAAATTCTCAGTAGCAGCCCCGAGTTCGGAAGGTGAAAGTGTGTACACTCCCGTGCCTCGGAAAGCACGTAAAGCCGTTGGTCCTGCGCCTGAACTCTTTCCGGTCACGTCGGATTGCCGTCCCATCGGATTATGAGAGCTAGGGAAGACAGAGTGCACCCGTGTTTACGCACACACTTGTGAACTATAATATCTCGGAAATCGGTCTGGAGGACGTTTAATGTTCGAGTTATGCTTATCCACCACCTGGTAGTGAGTAACGAGCGGTTACGTGATTCTTACACGGCCTTTAGGATTTTACGACGACCCAAATAAGGCATGTAATGTTTTCAAGGCCCATATATGTATATGTATAAAACTACTCAGTGGTAGAGCTTTGTGCTAGGTACCACCATCGTTTAGTTTGGGTACTGGGTAGTACCCAGTACCCAAACTTAACGGCTTAAACGGCTTAACGGTAAAATATCTGATGAGTGGGTACCCATCAGATATTTTACCGTTAAGCAGTACTTGGTATTATTGTGTTCCGGTTTGAAGGTTGAGTGAGCCAGTGTAATTAAAGGCATACGGTACATAACATCTTAACTCCCAAGGTTGGTGGCGCATTAGGAATGTTTTTTTTTAAGAAACGTACAATGCCACTGTCTAAGAACATTGGTGACCACTTACCATCAGGTGGCCTATACGCACGCCCGCTTACTAAGACTATAAAAATATTTATATTGTGAGAGGTTCTTTATTCCACTGTTTATTTTCAATTTCTTTCATAAAGCATAGGCGGCGGGGAAAGCATTTACGTCACGTTGAATTTTTGAATGAAAAAACTACGATAAATCTCGTGTGTGTATGTCTGTCTGCTTATATGCGTATACACGATACTAGTGTTGTTTAAAGGTATTAGTATGTGCTTCTTTTGCGGGTATTTATTACGTTCAATGTCAAGTCATGTAACGCTACGAGGTACTACGAGTGAGCGTTCGATACGACCGCGTTATTTCATACATTAAAATATACATGACGGATTTTATATCGAATTATTCGCCGCGCGAGCTACGTCGATCGACCGAAGTTCAAGTTTATGTGTATCAATATCTGTCATTGTGTGTGTAAAACGGAACAATGGTTTTTACAAGCTTTAAAAAAATACATTATATACAAAAATATATGTAAGTGGTATTAATGCTATAATACTTCCAGAAGCTTCACTCGGTGGTAGAGCTTTGTGCAAGCTCGTCTGAGTAGGTACCACCCACTCATCAGATATTCTACCGCAAAACAGCATTACTTTGTATTGTTGTGTTCCGGTTTGAAGGGTGAGTGAGCCAGTGTAATTACAGGCACAAAGGACATAACATCTTAGTTCCCAAGGTTGGTGGCGCATTGGCAATTAAGTGATGGTTAACATTTCTTACAATGCCATTTTCTATGGGCGTTGGTGACCACTTACCATCACGTGGCCCATATGCTCGTCCGCCAACCAATACAATAAAAAAAAGCTATATAATACACTAAAAATATAATATTTTTTTATGATTTTATGTAAGTAAATTATTTTAAGTTTATAAAAGCATGCAATGAATAATTATACATAGCTATGACGATGTCCGTCCCAAAAATATAACAATAAAAACTTACTTCTTCATAAAATTGCTAAGACTTATATTACTGTAGAATAACAAGGGACGTATTTTATTAAATCGTGGGGATTACTAAATATAGCGACTGTTGCAAGCCGTGAGAGCGTTTCGTTTATCCCAAAAGGGTTACCCTCCGCGCCCCTCGTGTCAAGGTCTTAATCTTGCGCGCAATATTAGTATATATTACTTTTCTTTCTTAAATTAAACACAATACCTAAATATACAATATACTTATAATATACATAATTACAATATACTTTTACAAGGTAAATTTTTTATGTATGTACTAGCGTTTCGCCCGCGTAGTTCCCGTTCCCGTGGGAATAGGGGGACAAAAATTAGCTTATGCCACTCGCTGGTAATGTTTGCTTTCCATTGGTCAAAGAATTTTTAAAATCGGTTAGTGGTTTACGTTTAATGCGTAACAAACAAACAAACTCACTTTCGCATTTATAATCATAGTTAGGATGTCTTATATATATATTATATATATCTTAGGTATATATGGGTTAGATTGTCTTCTCAGACATGCAGTTTTTCTCAGAATTTTTATTAACCATCTAGAATTAAATGGATTATGAAAATAAATAATACATATTTTTTTGTTAAGATGTTCCGATCATGAAGCTATCTCGGCTCCTTATTGAATGTTATTGATGAGTGGGTGTTATCAACAGTGACTGCCCTGTATAATAGCCTCCTACGGTTTTTCTTCTCAGAGAATAGTGCGTGGGCTTAATCCACCGCTTTGCTGCTGGATTCATCGCAAAGTTTGTTGAATATTCGGATAATGGCACTGGAAGATTTCAGACAAAACATTTATATCACTGACTACAAAACCAAGACAAATGTTGTACCATGATTACGCCGTGAAATACAAATTTCAGCTATCTAGAAGTGCTGAAATTCTCCTCATAGGAAAAGAAGACCCAGCCCCGTAGTAAGATATTTACAGGCTGTTAATAACATACAAAATACATGACAAAAAATAAAGGGACCATTAGCGAAGCCTAAGCCGAACTTGCCTAAATTATTTTCCTTGGTGTATCATAAATCAAGCTCCGAAACTGAGCTCGTATACTCAAGATAACTTTGCTGTTTTTTTTCGTATCATGAGATTAAATTTGGCAAAAAATTATTTGGATGTAACGAAATTATCGAGATCAACGCTAACATATGACTTGCATTAAAATTGTGTTATAACGCAAAATTATTAAAAATGACGAGCATTTTCTGATATCTTGCTTCAGGCACGAAATAAAAAAATGATTTGGCCGCTATGTCTGTCTTATCCATCAACTTTCTATTTGTTTCCCTGAGAAACAGTACATTCGTAACGTTTAGTTACGCACTAACATTGAAGAATCACAGAATCGAACTAAGGAACACTAAAGATGGGTTTGTCAAAACTTCTGAAACAGTTCGAAACACAAAAGTAAGTTATTTTAGTTGATTCATAAGGGCTGGCTTAGTCCTGCTCTGTCGCAGTCCTTTGGTTGGGGTCGCATTTACCTGTTTCATATCCATGCGTGTGATGTTGTGACATCATATCCTTCAAGCTAACTAATACAATTGGTACATATAAGCGCTCGTTGGAAATTACAATACTATGTATATAAATAATCCGATTTGGATTTTTTTTTCATTTTAACGCTTGACATAAAGTACATAATAGATGAGATATTTTTTTAAAGTGTCGGATTCATGATGTATTGATTTACAGTACACCACTGATAATGTACTAAAAAAAACTAATATTTAAAAGGTTAATGCCTTAGGTTTCATGTTATTATTATTAGCTACCCCTCCCATCTTCGTAAGATTTATATAAAATTATTTATAAAGAGGGAACCCCCTTAAAGAATAAATATCCTAAAATCGTTTCTCAGCTGATGTTTACGTTACTAAATATACAATAGTTCCAAATTTAAACTTTGGATATCAGTTCTATCAAACTATTTCTTCATATATATCTTTATCTAATAAAAGTGCCTATTTCAACAATTTACACAATAATATTTGTAGCACTTTTGTTTTAAATACCAAAAATGAGCCTAGTAATAATTTTAGCAACCCTATGTATAAGTTAGCTATAACTTCTTAAAGATTCCCTTACATGGTACCACAATTTATGACGGATTACGCTGTGGTATATACGAAAACTTTCGGGTAGTTCAAGTACATTACCTTTTGTGTTATGGTGACAAGATAAAGGGCGGTCGTAGCCCTGCTTGACCTGTTTATGTAGGGCTGGCAGCCACGTGTTGAATTATTTTATTAAAAATAAAATTATTATTTAGTAAATTGCTATAATATTTAGGTGGCGTTTATGTTACAAGAAGCCGTGATGGCTCAGTATTAAAAAACGTGAATCTAACCGATGATTCCGAATTCGAACTCATTCAATCACCAATGAATTACCGTGTCCTTAATTTGTATTTAAATTAGTAGTCTACCAGTAAATCATTAACAGACTGTATTACATAATATAGATACATTATATTTTTTGATTTCCTTAAAAACTTTCTGAGATAAACATTATGGTAATGTAATCGTCCCAATATTCAATAATAAGCAGGCGGTCATAAGTACCATGTGTAACATGTGTCCAATCTTCTGACCGAATATAACCACAACGGCCATTATCAAGAGAGACGATTTCGCAGAATATATTACAGTGCACAAATATGTGCGCAAATACAACTGTACTTGTTATTAATCTATTCTAATCCTTATTCTACTCATAGCGTATAATTTCAATAACAATGTCGAAAAGTATTTCGATTCTGTATCAACAACAATTTTTCAAGGATAATGACTGTTCTGTCAACCCTACTTATTTCGCATAGTGACATCCTTGGTCTGGGTTAAAATATTACTTAATACCGTTTTATATTAATAAATTGTTTAACTTTAGAACCCTCATATCTAAAGTGATGAGATTAAGTTACACGATTTAGACTAAAAAGCTTCAACACATTCAAATACATTTAGCCTTACTAGGCCTTGAGTAAGCCCTTATGAGTTGGTACCACCCACTCATTACATATTCTATCGCCAAACAGCAATAAGTATTATTGAATTCTAGTTAGAAGGGTGAGTGACCCAGTATAACTGCCTCGTTGGTCTAGTGACTAGATATAAGGCCGCAGATTCGGTGGTCCTGGGTTCAATTCCCAGATCGGGCCAATAAATAGTTATTGAGTTTTTCTGTCACAAAATTCTCAGTAGCAGCCCAGAGTCTGGAAGTTGGAAGTGTGTACACTCCCGTGCCTCGGACACCACGTTAAGCCGTTGGTCCTGCGCCTGAATTCTTTCCGGTCATGTCGGATTGCCGTCCCATCGGATTATGAGAGCTAGGGAAGAGAGAGTGCACCTGTGCTTGCACACACACTTGTGCACTTTAATATCTCCTGCGCAGTTGCCTAATCTATCTTGAGATTGGCCACCATGACCGAAATCGGTTTGGAGGATATTATTATTATAACTACAGGCAAAGGACAACATCTTAGTTCCCAAGGTTGGCGGTGAATTGACGATGTCAGGAATGGGTAAAAACTTTCCTTCCTTTTAAGGAGAAGGTTAGGGCCTTATTATACCATGCTGATCTACAGACTTCCTCGAAGGCATGAGATAATATATAACACCTCATAATTCCAAAGTATTTGCCAGGATTTGAACGCATGAGTTCCGGTTAATATGCGTGTAATTTTTTTAACGCTCTTTAATTTAGTTTAATTTTGTGTTATGATTATATTTTATGCTCAAATTGTTTTGAATTTTGGATAAATAAAATTATTTCGACTCAATGCTTCAATTTTTCTTAAAAAAATGTACCAAAAATAAAATTGGAAAAATAAAATGGAATTCAAAAATGAATTTCAGCATGGATTTGCTTGAAAAAATTTGCCATTTATGTACAATATACCGTATTAATCACGCCGTAAGGTATAACCGTGGCATACAGACCTTTAACGATGGTGGTAAAGGGCGGTCGAGCCACGCTTGACCTGGTTAGAATACTTTACTACATTCACCTTGCTAAAGAATTTAACTCAACGCGGAGATTGAGAAAAGTTTGATCTTTCAAACCCCTTACGAGTCACGTAAGGGATTTGATTATATTTGGTACATGTGTTATATATATATATATATACATATTACTATCTCGTAGGTTTTTCAAAAGAATTAAGTATTTCCTAAAATAACATAAAATAAATAATTATACTATATGTGAACGGATTGTGGTTATCCAGTGGTTTGAACACATTAATCTAAATCGAAGATTCGAGGTTCAAAGCTAGATATGCAACTCATTTATAAGTTCGGTGGTGAAGGATAGGAAGCTTTTAACGTTAATATTATTAAAAAGAACACAAAATTTTAAAAAGAACAATTTGAATACAGATCTGTTGTGTTTTATTTGTATTAAACAAATACAAACTAATGGAGAATCGACAGAGGGCAGTGGTTAACAAGGAGACCTTAGACCCAGCAGTGGGACGATCACAGGCTGTTAATTTTATTTTTCCTTTTATAGTTATTGATGGCTTATCAAATTCTTAACGCAGCAGACCTAGCGATGCAATCATGTTAAAATGACAAGTATACTTTTAAAGCTATTTAAATTAATGTTCTATGTTAATATGATGATGATAATTATGAATTAATTGAATTTCTATTCAGTTTATGCTAGCAATAGCTTCAATTAACAATTCTATAAAATGACGATTCATAATACGTTTTAAGCTTATACGGACAAATTTGTCACTAAAATGTATTTTTAGTAAGCCGAAATCGAATCCAGGCCCTTTCGATACTTCTCCAGAAAGGAAGTTACTTGAAATGAAAATATTATTTACCTAATAAGGAATCATGTTGAAGGTGCCACAGAAATCAAAAGAACGCAATAACGACGGCTCCAATTTCCGAATGTAATATCTTTTCAGAGCCGTCAGAGAATCTTATATTTCGGGGAAATAAATACGAAGTCTATTTGATCATTCACCGTGTTGATTCTCCGAAAATATATAATATTATTATTATATGATATTGTAATATAATCATAAGTTAATTATCCATCTAGTAGTTTAGTTACGCACAAACTGTATATATGGAAAATATAAGACAATTTTTTGTCAATATTTAATTTGCTTGAAAATTTTAATGATTATAAATATTGAATTTACTGTGACAATATTCTAAATTAACCGTTATAATTTATATAATTATTTCGTATCAAATTAAATTATTTCATGCAAAAAGTAAAACTTTTTCTATAAATTTTTAATGTGTGGTTTGCTTTTATTTTAGTTTAAGTTCTAGAATATATTAAAATCACAATGAAATGAAGTTGAAACTCTGTGTTATTATAATACTTTTTATATCATTTGTGTCAAATAAATCATTACGTGTTATGTAAATTTCTATTAAATATTAAACTATATTTCAAAAATGATTTCAAAGTAATTCAATTTGTCTATTATATAATAATAAGTTGTTAGTTGCTAATAATGGAAGGTCGTTTTGAATCGATTTCGTTATATTTCGCAATTTTCTTTAAATTTATTAGTAAAAATGTTTTATTATACAAAATAGTTTGAATTTCTGTACAGTACTAAAATACTTAATAAAAAAAAAAAACATTAATAATAATAATGTTCATTTCTCTTCACAAAAACATACCTTAAATAATGAATAGGTGGTAATTTGTATCTATGATTTACCATTATAGTCTAGAATGTGTGAAGAGCTGGTGTCTGAGTTAGGCATTAGAATGTCTGTATTACAGATCATTATTATTGCTTGGGTCATCTAGATGTATAGTTATTAAGAAATACATGTCCTTACAACGCAATACAAACCCATCAGTGCCGCTAGGAATATAACGATATTATTGAATTTTATAAAATTTCTAAATCTTTATACATTATACATATAATTACCTTTCCCTTATTTTAAGTGGGTGTAGTTCTGAAAAGCCCATATCGATTTTTTCCTTGAAATTTCGTATACTTATGTATTTTGACTCGCTGATTACGAATATCATAGTTAAAATTGGAGCAAATTTTATTTTCAAGATCAAAGTTAAAAAAATATATGTTTTAAATATCTGATTTTTCGCAGGTTTTTCTACGCTATCTCAATAAATATTCATCTCAGAGAAAAATGTTTCCTACAGAAGTTGTCAATTATAAAAAAATCACGTTTCATGTCCCGTACATTTTTTGTCTGAAGCAATTTTTTTTTTCGAGGAAATGGGAAAAGCGGTCGTCTCCGTGGAAAGGTTGGAGTGTCTTCAGAGCTAGCTTCAAAGTGCATGTTTCTTTTTACTTTTAATTTTTTGTTTATTCCGTATCGCACCACCACCGATTTTGGGGCTGACTTTTTTTTACAGGCGAGTTATGCCTTCTAAACATAACTAGTATTATAATGAAGTCGCATGATCTTTTTAATTAAAAAAAAAAATGACAAAAATTCGAATTTTTCATGTGTTTTTGACGACTTTGGCTGATTAACGATAAGTGAACCTGAATAATTACACATCAAAATCTAGTT
Source organism: Nymphalis polychloros (assembly GCA_905220585.2). NCBI lineage: Eukaryota > Metazoa > Arthropoda > Insecta > Lepidoptera > Nymphalidae > Nymphalis > Nymphalis polychloros. Next base: position 521,288 of record HG992264.1, on the reverse strand, counting down.
CGGGGTACCCGAAAGATTACACATAAAATTCTAGGGCAAAGTCATGTAGTGTGTTAGGTTATGTTAGGTGACTTTTAAAGCACATCGCACGAGCCGAGCGAGCGAAGCGAGCGTGCCACGGTAGCGGCCGGCGAGTGCCAGAACCGAATCGGCCCATGTTCACTAGTCTAAGATTTGATTTGGGGGGATGAGAATATTCATCTAAACGATACCTACTCTGTCTTAGACTATTTTTCTCCAAGACCAATATTTATTGAGATAACATAGAAAAACCTCTTAAATATGAGTTAACAGTGGCAATTTTTTCGAGTGTTGACCTTGAAAATAAAATTTGCGCCCATTTTAACTATGATATTCGTGATCAGCGAGTCAAAATACATAAGTAAACGAAATTTCAACTGGGCTTTTCGGAACTTTATCCTTTTAAGTATTTTTTAAAGTTTGAAAATATGTTTTTCGCATTAAGCTTTAACATAAAGACAAATCGATACATATTTTTTTTAATAATTTCACTATTGTTCACATATCAACCGCGTAAAATAGAAAGAGATCGTAAAAAGAGAAAGAGATGAAAAGTAGCTTAGAGTAGGCATAACGTGAAACTGTACTGTAAGCCGCTAAAAAAACTTCGTTCCACTAAAGACATTAACTTTGACTGTATGATGAAAGGTTACGCTAAAGGAAACGTCAAAGTGACAAGCACCAATTATGAAACAAAAAGATAATGGCATTGGCAAATTTAGCATTTTCTAATTTGTCTATTATTACTTTTGTTAAATTCTTTGTATAATTTATAACATTTACGAAAAGTGTGATTCATCATAAACGATCGCTCCGATATTGGATCTGACTTTGATTAAGTCCAAAAACTCGGTTTATTAATCCGGGAACGAGACTAATAGTGTACTGTATCTCACAAGTTTTATTAGTGTTCAAAACTAAATTATATGTTGTAAACCAAATTTGTATCAGTGATAATGCATCTCTTGCATCGCCAGAATTGTTAAGTCAACCTTAATATGGAATAAAGTATCATCAGCAAAAAATACAATATCACTAATAACCTTAACATTAAAAGGGCACATATAAAGAAACTACTACAGAGTTGATATTGAAATGCTACTCGCGTCACACTTCTTTACATTGACACTTCTTGGCTAAATATTTCAGCCATGAAATGCACGCAAAGCGATACAATACTAAGACATCAATTAGTACTGATTAGTCACTCACTGATTACTCCAATAAAGACAACTTAATTCTATTCAACCACTGTTCTTGACTAAGTATCTCTAGCATTAATGTGCTACACAATACAGTACATAGACAGCTCCAAATTCAATCAGTAACGATCAGTCACTCCCTAATTTGATGTCCAACTGTGACAGCTCAATGGTATTAGACCGAGTAATGACTGATTTCTTTCTGTCCTTGGATATACCTTGTAGAATGTCAGGTTGCTACTTTTAATTACTAATAATTTATTAAAATTTTAGTTTCCGTCTTCTTCGCCTGTGTCTAATGGGGACAGATGTTAGGTTATGTCAAAAATTTATCATATTTCGTCGAGGTTATAGGTGAGATAAATTAACTCACTTTCGCATTATAATATTAGTTAAAATTTTAGAGTTGTAAAACTAATCATTTTTTCTTAGATACATATTTTGATTTGAAAATTAATGTATGTATGAATTCAAGTCCATTTGAAATTCTTTAAGCTGCTTTCATAGTTTTAAACACAGAGATAAAAACACTTTGCCCAGTCGTGTTATTGTCAAATACCTTTATTTCAATCACAAACAAAACTCATCCATCGCACTCAAAGCTAAATCTCACCACAATCCAATTTCCAAACTGTAACTAATAAGATAATTCTTAATAACAACAGCGTATAATCCATGTATATTAAATACATAGCAATGAAATACATAGCTTGGTACATATTCGCTTAGAACCACGACATTGTATAGATATTTGTGGTTGAAAATACATTTGCAAACCACTTCGTTAGTAACTTGTTGTCAAATGGATTACTTACTTGATTACATAGTAAAGATCAGGCGGTATTGTATCTTCGCTTTAACTTCGACATGTGTAACATTAAGATCTTCAAACCGAAATCACTTTATTACATAAAAGACAAAACATAATTAATTGGTTGAATTTAAAATACGAATACTTTGGCCTAAATTATCCATCCGTTTTATGAAGACAATAAGCTTGGATTGATTAGTTAATTATAGACTCTTATTTAATATAACCTATTATTAAAGAATATTTTGATTAAAAGACCAAACTGATGTGGTACTGGTACTGGTGGTAGAGCTTTGTGCTAGCTCGTCTGGGTAGGTACCACCTATTCATCAGATATTCTATCCCAAAACAGCAGGTATTATTGTATTCCGATTTGGGTCAGTGCGCCAGTGTAATTACAGGCACAAGGGACATAAACATCTTACTTCTCAAAGTTGGTGGCGCATTGACGATATAAGCGATAGTTAACATTACTTACAATGCCATTGTCTATGGGCGTTGGTGACCACTTACCATCAGGTATTCCATATGCTCGTCCGCCTACCTATATTATAAAAAAATATATGTATAATGTATTGTTAGGAGACACCTTGGTCCATAATCCATCGTTCTTAAAAAAATAGAAGCGCGCTAATTTAAAACGGCCACCATCTTGTTAGTGCAGAAAAAGTTAAGGTAATTAATTCATTTATTGGCGCGATTTATAATGTGTTCAAATGTATTATTTAGATTTAAAGAGTAATTGAGTAAGTAATTTACTTCAATTTATATAATTTGGTGTTCTATTTATGAATATACCAATTCGAGGTTCTAATAAAATCAGTTTTCACTTATGGATGTTAAGCGTTATATATATAACGTAGCGAGACAATATTAAATAATGAAAATCAGTTAATTTTGAGAGTTGTGATTAATTTTATTAATTTTTATCGTTGGTAAATTATTCTGTTTAGTTTATTAGAGCGGATAACACCGAATGGATTTGTGTTTGTCACGGCGAACGTGATGTTAATGATGGACTTGTTGACAGCGGTTGTACGCGATGATCATTCGCAAACCCAGGCTCTAAATCGCTAATTATTAGTGTAATCCCTAATTGTACAAGTAATAAGTGTTTGCATAATTAAAATTGTAACAAAAGACAACATTGCTGTTCACTTATTTTCACGTTTCCTGAAGTATAACGCCCACCATGGATTCCCGTACTAACGAATTCACGAATCAGCTATTAGATTCTAGCTCGGCTGCCCGTCGTCCCGTTATATATATTTAGGAAAATCAAATCTCATTGTTTTTCCTAAATATATAATAAATATTTTTAAATAGTGCGATTTATTATTTTATAATTCTGTAGTTATTGTGTTTTTATTTGCATAAGTATATTGTAAGCATTATGTTTTATTTAAGCATAGATTAGCTGCGAACTCTGACTATTTGCGTTTGTTTGAAACTGATAAATAGCTAAGCTGTTTAGTGCATTGTATGACTTCAAACAAAACATCCATTGTTTGTTAAATGTCATTGCGAAGGATTTTCTGAGTCTAGATATTGCAAAACGAAATTTATGCATATACCGCCGTGGGATTAATCAGCAAAAATTAACTGCATATTTATTATATACTTCCTGAAATAATACGGTTTCCTGGAAACCAAAACTGGTTGTCATTTATAGTGAGAATTTAACGATAATAATTTTATAGAAATTTTAATTTTAAAATTGATACACTAAAGTGAACAAATACATTAAAGTAATCGATCAAATTTAACTAAAAGCGCTGATAGATTGCTTTTTTATGTATTGGTCTGACAAATGTGTGGTAAATGTGTGGTAAATGGTGAAAACTGCCGTATTGGCACTGTAGAATTATTAACCAATGCTTACACTACCAGAACGCTACTAGGCATGGAAACTTATAACCCATGTCCTTTGTGTCTGTAATAACACTGGTTCACACACCGTCGAAACTGGAATACAAGAATACTAATTAGTACTACTTAGAGGTAGAAGAATTGATGGTACCTGCTGAGGTACCATCAATTCATCTTGCAGAAAGCCCTACCGCCAAGTAAATGGTTCATTAAAAATAATGGTAAGCTGATTTTCGGTCACACGAGCTCAGCCTCATAGCCGGAATCAGACACCAGATATCGTAGTTTTGGATCCGCACTTTCGCAACTCATTAATATTGTTATTATTAGTAACATATTCGAGTATTGAACATCGTTCCCACACCGTAAAGCAACAAGTTATAACTCCCTACACGGTGAGCAACTACTGACAACTTGCAAACTACTTGCATCGCGGGAATCCTGTGTATTGAACTGCTAACTTTATAATACAATTTGTACAAGCAATAATGCAACCTCAACAATAACACATGGGACCTTAACTCCAAAAATATATCATAAGACATAAATAATAATTGGTATAAAAGTGCGCCTTATTACTTAAACAGAAATATTTTTATTAGACGATATTTAAAAAGGGCCCCTTTTTGAAGCACTTTTTTTATAGCATAGGTAGGCGGACGAGCATATGGACCACCTGATGGTAAGTGGTCACCAACGCCCATAGACATTGACATTGTAAGAGATCAGGCAGATGACAAATGACGTGTTTTCCGAGTCACGGAAGTGGAACTACTCAGTTTTAATTAGCGAGAGTTGATGGTGCACGAACAAGCAGATCGACTTATAAAATCACATCCGAAGTCTGTAAAGTTCCCAAAAGCCGCCATGGAATACTAGTATTAAGATATGCTTGCCTCAATCCTTCAACCTGCATTGAATCTTTACCTAGCATTGCGACATTTACTTTCACGAACTCACGAAGTTTGACATTTTAAAAGTTTTTGTCGAAACGTCAATTTTATTCCTCTGATAAAAATAAAATTGCGTTAAAAAAATCGTCAGTAAAAATTGTACTTTTATATCGCCGTTAATCCAGCTGCTAGTTTATCGGTAAAGTGAATTCCTTTACAAAAACACTAGAAAACAATATATTGAACAAGTAGTTTCCGCTTGTCGAATTTGCTGGAAGGATTTCAATTGAAAACTCGAATCGAGTATTGTTAAAACTTTCGGCAACGATCGCTTCAGTTCACATGGAACTGCTAAGTGTTCAACTTGGTAAATAATGTTCCGATAATTGTGGTTCCGTAGACAAAAGCGGATAGCGAATATCGTTTTTAAAATTCTTGTATATTTTACAACGAATGATTTTTCATTAATTTTCATTATAGATTTAGTCACGTTGTCTGTCAGTCATACGTTCTTTTATAAGTAGCTTATCGTGCTTTGTGCATCGATCTATGTGGGCGCCAACCAGTTATAAAATGAAATTATTATTTCTTTTTTGTTGAGCGTCACACGATAAACTGAAACCTACTTGGTGGTAGAGCTTTGTGCAAGCTCGTTTGGGTAGGTACCAACCACTCATCAGATATTCTACCGCAAAACAGCAGTACTTGGTATTGTTGTGTTCCGGTTTGAAGGGTGAGCCAGTGTAATTACAGGCACAAGGGACATAACATCTTAGTTCCCAAGGTTGGCGGCGCATTGGCGATGTAAGCGATGGTTAAGATCTCTTACAATGTCATTGTCTATGGGCGTTGGTGACCACTTCCCATCAGGTGGTCCATATGCTCGTCCGCCTACCTATGCTATAAAAAAAGTGGATAAGAAAATCACATTTCACGTGTAAGTACTATTTGGCAACTTATAGTTTTAGGTAAATACGTTCATTAAAACATAAAAATAATTTGTAAACAAAAGACGTCATTACTATAAAAATGTTGTCAGCTATGGAAAACATATTTACCATGATTGCTTAATATTTTAAATAATAAAAATCTAATAATTATTTAAAATTATTATTTTAACTTTTTTATACATATAAAACTGTTCAAATAATTATAAATATTTTTTTATTTTCTTTATGATAATACATACAATAAAAGCAATACTAAATAATATTACTAAATAAATTAAAACAAGAGATCATTATAATAATAAAAGCTAAAATTAAATAAATAATATTGCGATATATAATTAAATACTTTTTCATTACTGCTGTTTTGCGATAGAATATCTGATGAGTGGGTGGTACCTACCCAGACGACCTTGCACAAAGCTCTACCCCCAAACAGAGAGCCTATATATGTCGGCCAAACAGCCTGTTGGGCCGACACAAGGCCCTTAAAAATACTAGATTAAAAAAAATAGTCTGTTACTTTACATTTTTTTTTAAGACAATTGTTGAACTTTTTATCAAATAATGTATGTTAGTTTGGTTAGTGTTTCAGGGATAATTCTAATATAATAAACGTGAGTGCCCGTGTTTGCTATACTTTAGTGTTTTAACTACTCAACCGATCATCATAAAATTTTTAGTACACAGGGACAATACAGAACTAGATTGAAAATAAAATTGAAATGTGGATTAAATTTTAGATACAATTTCAATTTGTTACTTTAAATAAAATAAAGCTTTTGTTTAAAAAAAATAGACTTGGTAGATAATTACAAAACGTGTGTTGATTTTAATTAATTATATTTCAATATATTTGTTATTTAATATTAATAATAATAATAATAACAATAATATTCCGGGATTCACACAAGGCCATCTGATCCCAAACTAAGCAGAGCGTGTACTATGGAAATCAGACAACTGATATACTTACATAATATACTACTTTTCTTTTGTAAATACATCCTTATATAGGTAATTACACCCAGACTCAGGACAAACAGACATGTTCATGCACACAAATATCTGTCCTGGGTGGGAATCGAAACCATGACCTGCGGCGTGAAAGGCAAGTATCTTACCAACGACACCAACCGGCAATATATTTTTTAGTAATCTATATTTTTTTATTATTAATTTACATTTGATTTATTATTACTCATATAGATTTGTTTTATGTAATAGAGCATACGAGCTGGTGCTAACCTGACGGGATTTGATTACCACCACCCATGGACATATGCAACATTGTAGTGCTCGGAGGTGCGTAGCACTTAAAATATACTTGTATTTTGATACTAATGTCGATTTTTAGTATAACGTTGTAAGTATTTAAACTTACAACTCGCAAATCCCGAGAACAATGTTGCATGAAGCTGTGTGTTCACTTCCTTGATATAATATTTAAAACTCAAACAAAGGCTTCTTTAGAAATAGCTCTACAAGCGAGAGCGTAAAAGCTCATAAGTGGGTAAAGAGATTTTGAATTTTTATATCTTCTGTATTTCATAAGCTGCATTGTGAAATATGTTGTAAGCTGTTGTAGACGATTATTTGTACTACGAATGAATTACATAAGAATTATTCTTATAAACGATAATATAAGAGTAGTAACAAATAAGTAACAGAATGTAAGTGTCCCACGGCTGGACTAAACCCTACTCTTCATTTGAGAAAGCTTATTCTGCAAAATACGGGTCGGCACATAAAATAAATTTTTGTACGGCATCTGCGAGTTCCCTCACTGTATTTTTCAGTATAAGAAAGGAATAATAATTTCAAAAAAACTAGTAAAATTAATTACTATAAAAAAATATTATAAACTTAATTTGTAAATCAACATCGCGAGAAAACCTACGCATGCCAAATTGAAGTAGTGGAATCGTGGAAAGTGGAATCTTAGTTGTTTTTTAGAGTTTTAACCTTTCAAGTCTAAAGTTAATACATATGGAACCATTTATAAATGCTAAACGAGCAAGTCACTTATTAACTCAATATGTATGCTTCAATTAATAATTTAAAATATAATTGGAAGCATTTTACGAGCAAAACGAGTATAAATCGTATGAATGAAATACATTTTATAAATTAATTATTATCAAATATTTACAGTGGTTTTAACGTCATTCTCTTTAATACAATTAATTTCTGGTGTCGTAATATATATGTGATAAAGTCTGGATTGGCATGGAAGACAATCAGACTGGGGTTACACAAAATCCCAAGAAGGAAACAAAAAGTACATACTACGAGTATATGTAAGAGATGAAAGTTTTTACAATTAATATAAGTATGGCTTTGGTCATTGTATGTGTAGGTAACTTTGCTTAAGTAAAGCGAGTTAGTGAGATCAAAATCCTTTATTCAACAGGAGTATTACAATTACGTATTGTTTCTCATATAAGAAACTGCCATTGCTTCGGAAAAGAAAATAACCGAATTTCTTTAGCCGCTAAGTTTCGTCCGCCGGTTATTTTCAGTATAACAAAAACATCACAAGGTGTGCTATGATTTCATGTACTAAGCAATGTAAGCAATGGGAAAAAATGAAAGAAACGTTCAGAAATTCAAAGTCAAAATTGAAATTATCACCATTCAAAGAACTCTTATAAGCTTTTAACTCAATTTAATTTAAAGTTGTACTCTTATGTGTCATCTAAAAGATTGCAAATAAATCAATCGTTAATCAGTTTAACAAATGAACTTAATTCATACAGTTTTACGCAATCAACCGTTGCAGCTGAAAATCAATGATTTTTAATTTAATCCTGTAACATGGCGACTCGAAAGCACTTAAAAGCCTACTTGAATTATGAGTATTTTGATTTTATACTAATTTAATACAGACGCATTACACTTATTGAATATTTTATATAAATTATTTCCTTACTATTAGTAAGGAAATAATTTATAAAAGCGAAAGTGAGTTTGTTTGTTTGTTTGTCACGCGTTCACGCCTGAACCACTAAACTGATTTTAAAAATTCATTCACCAATGGAAAGCTACATTATTAGCATGTAACATAGGCTACATTTTGTCCCCGCATTCCCAAGGAAACGGGAACTACGTGGTTGAAAACGCGGTCAAAACGTTAGTATTATATAAATGTGATTTTTTTGTTTGCTACGCTTTCTCGTGTTAACGTACTCCAGCGATCGTTTTCTACAGACTTTTCGTTTATTACATAGGTAAGCGGACTAGCATATGGACCACCTGATGGTAAGTGGTCACCAACGCCCACACACATTGGCATTGTAAGAAATGTTAACCATCGCTTACATCGCCAATGCGCCACCAACCCTTATGGTATGTCCCTTGTGCCTGTAATTACACTGGCTCACTCGACCTTCAAACCGGAATATAACAATACAAAGTCCTGCTGTTTTGCGGTAGAATATCTGATGAGTGGGTGGTACCTACCCAGACGAGCTTGCACAAAGCTCTATCACCATAGTAGGTGTAGTGAAGGACATAGCGTACCTTATATCTCCCTCCGGAAGTAGGTGAGGCTCCCGTTTTTATAAGATATATATTTAATCTTTTATGGAGCTTTATTATGCATCACTTAGCTTTTGTCTCGATAAAATTAATTAAAACATGAAACACTTCCTCGTTCACTTTTAACCTTTCATAAACTATAGCTGAGTAATTACTTTAATGCAATATGTTTATCAGCTTATATTGTAAGGGTTACTAACTAAACAGATTTACATAAACAATATATTTTATAAATTATAAGGACACGTGCAGGTTTCCTCACGTTATTTTCCTTCACCACCGAGAATTAGATGAATTATAAACAGAAGTTAAGCAACACGATGATTGAGTGGCGCTCGTCCAGGATTGATCCCGTTAAGGTTTAGACTATTATGCGATGCAAGTTGGCTCATTATTTTTCTCACAATTTATGTCTACAATAAACTAAATAAAGTACATAAAGCTCACAAACTGTGAATGTCCCACTCCTGGGCTAAGGCCTCCTCTCCTTTTTCGAAGAAAAAGAGCTTATTCCACGCTGCTCCAATGTGGGTTAGCGGAATACACATGTGGCAAATTTTCAGTAAAATTAGACACATTCAAGTTTCTTCACAATGTTTTGCTTCACCGTCAAGCACGAGATGAATTATAAACACAAATTCAGCACATGAAAATTCAGTGGTGCCAGCCTGGTTTTGAACCCACGATCATCGGTTGATTTACGCATTCTAACCACTGGACCGAATAGGTTATATTGTGTCTACAATATTTGCATTCTAAATGAACTTGTGAACAAGTGTTGTGGTAGATTTATGACAGTCAATAAGTAAGTTTAACGCTTGAATATTGAATAAAGATTGTTGAATTTGACTTTGACTTTCTTATTTAACTACCACTAGTTTTCGAACGCGGCTTAGGCTGCGTGTGGTCAAGTTTTATGCAAAACAGCGTGTATGCAAAATTACATAATCAGTTTAATGATTTCACTTCCGGTCAAAACGTAACAAAATGATTACAATATTTTTTAATTAAAATTGCGAAAACATGAGATACGCCTACTTTGTCCTTGTGTCGCCTTACTTTTTTGATTAATTCATACTTAAGGCGAAAAGTGAAAGTGTACCAATATCGTTCCAGCCTAAACATTCTTCATGCTCACTCATTTAATATTTTTTTATGATCCTCATTTTGTTGATAAATACGTTACGAAGAAGATATAATATCTTTTTTATTATTATTTATTATTTAATCTCCGCAGACTAAGCCTCTTGTATATATTAGATCCTTACATATGAAATTGGCGTTTAGTACGGGAGGAATATAGTTATTTTTTTTTTTTGTAAAATATATTCAATTAGTGATAGTATGTACCGTTGTTATCTAGGCACTTTTGCCATCTCATAGGTTTTCTCATTTTTTTATTTTTTATTTTTATTTTAAAAGGTACATCAACATCACACATATTAAGCACTTATAAATTAACAACTTAAGACTATTATTACATCTGATTTGAGTGACAATTATAGATGTACACAACATTTCAAAACTTATTGTCTAACTATTCGATATAAATAAAAAATATGTAACTACTAAATTATTATCTAAACTAAGTTAAAAGTTTAAAAACGAATAATTAATATACAAAAACAAAAAAAAAACAATTAAATAAAATATGAACTAAAGTGATAATTGCTGTTGAATTTTCTTTTTAAACGATGGTAAGGCTTAAAAAAATATGTCAAGATTTGGAATTATATAACACATTGATCCCTTTACTAAAAAAACCATGGGGGCGAGAATCAATATATTCTTTGACGGCGGTTTCTACTGCCGCATCGGAGTTGAATTTTGTTGGACCAAGGTCCGGGGAGTACGGTGGATGTCGCAGACATTCCAATTGTAGCTCATCTAACTTAGTGGTTGTTTGTTGTCCAGTGTGTGGTGTTGCGTTGTCGTGAAGCAGCAGTGGCCAAGAGCGATTGACCAATCTCGGCAGCTAGTTCTTCCTTCATGGTTTGCAGTTTCTGACAATAGATATCTGCCGTAATCGTTTGGCCAGATTTTAGAAAGCTGTAGTGAATGACACCGGCTCTAGTCCACTCACAAGTAACTTTTTCTGAGTCAATTTTTGTTTAGGGCAGGATTTGGCTGGGTCTCCAGGGTTCAACCATTGCAACGAGCGCTTCCGATTATCGTACAGTATCCACTTTTCATCATAAGTAATGATTCGATTTAAAATCCCTTCATTATTGTGTCGGTTGAGCAAAGTAACACAGCAGTCGACGCGTGTTTGCAAGTTAGATTCACTCAATTCATGAGGTACCCATCGTTCAAGCTTTTTTCCTTGCCCGATTTGCTTCAAGTGGATTAATACAGTTTTATCACTTACCCCGAAGCTTGCAGCTATCTCTGAAGTGCTTTGTGATGGATCCGCTTCCACAATAGCTTTTAATTCTTCATTTTCAACTTTGGTCTCCGGCCATCCACGGGGTTGGTTCTGAAGTTCGAAATTTCCAGAACGAAAACGTTGAAACCAAAAACGTACCGTGCTTTTTTTGCGACACCAGCGCTGTACACATCATTAATCCTTCGAGCTGTTTCTGCAGCACTGGTGCCACGGTTGAACTCGTACTCGTAAATATACCAATATTTCATGTTTTGCATTGTGCGGTAATAAGCGACGCCAAAAAAAAATAATGAAGAAAAAACAAATGAATGACTGTTTTCAAAACTCAAATGTACCAGCTAAATGAATTTATAAATTTGAATTTGGAATTCTTAACCAAAGAGGAGATATTTCAGATCAAAGTCAGTACGACAAAACGCAAATTTCATATGTTAGGACCTAATATTAATTTTAACACTCAAGCTGGTTAGAGGTTTTCCTGATGGAATATGACTACCACCGACCATGGTAACTGCAACACCAAACGGGCTTGCAAGTGCGTTACCGGCCTTTAAGGAATAAGTACGCTCTTTTCTTAAATGTTTCTATATTATATCGGTTCGGAAAAGTCACCGATGAAAGCTGGTTCCAGAGAGTGGTTGTGCGAAAAAATATGTTACATGAAATATTATCCGATTGCAGCGAAACTAAGAAGATTACATGTATTTTATGTGTGTTTTAATTATTTAAATAAATAATTTGTAATACGGTCGTCAAACTTTTATATTTTATGAAATAACTGGAAGACAGATAATTGGCCAATTAGTAGTAGTTAATGATGGGGAGCCGTTTATTTCAAAGTCCATTTCAAAAAATACTACAAAGCCAATATATATAAAACTTATATCGGAATACTAAGCGTACAAGTAGACGCTGTTATATTTTGTCATTTTATATTAAGTATTAAAGTATATATTTATATATACTCGATGGCAGAGCTTTGTGCAAGCTCGTCTGGGTAGGTACCACCCACTCATCAGATATTCTACCGCAAAACAACAGTACTTGGTATTGTTGTGTTACGGTTTGAAGGGTGAGTGAGCCATTGTAATTACAGGGAAAATGGACATAACATCTTAGTTCCCAAGGATGGTGGCGCTTTGGCGATGTTTTTTTTTTTTTTTTAAATACACAATGTCCCTGTCTATGGACTTTGGTGACCACTTACCATCAGGCTACCCATATGCTTGTCCGCTTACTTATACTAAAAATATATTATACGAGAAGACGCACTTCGCATTTTCACCCACTTGAAGTTAAAACTATTGACGTGACAAAGTTGAACTTTATGTTCGTGTATAATAATAAAGAAGCTGTATATGACTTTCTATCATAAAAACAATTATATATGTATATAAAACAGAGACAGAAAACAATTTCAGTACTAGAATAAAAATATACATACATGAATGCCGGTGAAAAGGTCGTGACTACTAAGCTAGTGATTATCAGTCCACACCTACACAAAGGTCGAAGCAATGTATAATTTGCATACGTGAGTGGTCGAATACCATTTCTTCTTCGTCACTTACCGGAAAACACACAAATAAGTATTAAAGCTTAATGGTAAGACGTTGTTATTATTAATAATTACACGTTATTACATATTATATATTATTTAAAATCTATCTACAACTATTGAATTGAATTGAACACAGTTACCATCCAAAGCGCAATTGCATTTGAATTATTTTAAAGCTGACTATGAGAAAATAGTGACTGAACTAGAATGTACTAACTGGGAAAATAAATTTTCCCAATGTAGTACTGTTGATGATATGGTTTCTGTTTTCTATAATGTACTTAATTCACTTATACAGAAGTTTGTTCCAAAAACGTTGATAAGTGATTCGAAATCCCAAATGGTTCACTAAAGCATTAATAAAATTATTATCTGAAAAGTATAAATTAAGGTTAAGGTATCGAAAATATAATAATCCTCGAGATAAAATAGAATTTGAACTAATTAGAGAGCGTGTTAACAAATTGTATGATAAGTGTTATAAAAATTATAAAAATAGTATCCAGGAAGCTCTTATCAAGAACACTAAATCCTTCTGGCGATTTTTTGATAAGAAACCCAAAAAGAAGTTCGTTCCGTTTACTGTACACCTTGATAATATAGTTGCTCAAAATGGTTCTGACATTGCAAATCTTGTTGCTAGGCTTTTCTCTTCTGTATATTCTGATCAATGTATTGACAACCAACATCGTATCATCTGTCAAAACAAACATACAGAACATTTTCAATATACCCACAATGACGTTTACAAACTATTAAAAACTTTAGATCTATCTAAAGGAGCAGGACCTGACAACGTTCCCCCTTTATTTATTAGACGCTGCGCAGCCCAATTATCTCATCCTCTAACAACAATCATCAACCGATCACTAAATGACAGTAGATTTCCTCAACGATGGAAACAAGCTAGAATCTTACCAGTTTACAAGAAGGGAGCTCAAAATGATATCAAAAACTACAGACCAATTTCTATTTTGTCTTGTTTTTCTAAGATTTTTGAGTCCCTTGTCTATTCTAGCATATCTTCTGTCATAAATAATGTCTTGACTCCCCATCAACATGGCTTTAGGCGAGGCTACTCAGTACAGACCAATTTCTCTTTTGTTACCGACATTTCTCAATCGGTAGATGCTGGTCATGAAGTGGATGCTGTCTATACGGATTTCTGTAAAGCTTTTGACACAGTTAATCATATAACATTACTTGATAAGATGAAAACAATTGGTTTAAATGACTCTATCTTAAATTGGTTTGCATCGTATTTAATTGACCGTCCTCAAACAGTGTCTATAAAAGGACACGAGTCTATTGTATATTATGCGAAATCAGGAGTCCCCCAAGGTTCACATTTAGGACCTTTGTTATTTTTAGTTTACATAAATGACATTACTAATTATATCCGTCATAGTAAATGTTCACTTTATGCAGATGACCTCAAAATATATCGAAAAGTAAAATCCGACTCTGACATAAAATTAATTCAAGAGGATTTAAACGGAATACAACAGTGGTGTAAACATAATAACATGAAATTAAATCCAAAAAAATGTTTTTACATTCGTTTTCTAAAAAAAACAAAACTCATTCAACGGGCTACAAAATACATGGGGAATTTATCGAGGAAGTTAAAGTTATTCGGGATTTAGGAATTACAATCGATAAAAAGATCAGAATCGATCGAGAATTATAATCGATAAGTTTTACACCTTATTTTGAAATTATAGTGAAGAAGGCTTCACAAATGATTGGTTTCATAAAAAGAAATACAAAAGCTTTCAACGCTAAAACTAAAATTACATTGTATGATGCCCTTGTGCGTAGCTTTCTTGAATATGCATCCCAAGTGTGGAATCCCATATATTCAGTTCATTCACAGAGAATCGAATCTGTACAACGTGCATTCACTAGACATCTTGCTTTTAATTCTGGGGGTATATCGCATAGAGCATCATATAGTACAAGATTGAAATTCTTTAATATGACTACTTTGAATAAACGTCGGAAAATACATGACTTAATATTTCTTTATAAAATTATCAACGGTATAATTAAGAGTGAACAACTTTTACTATGTATTAACATTTCAGTGCCTCCAAGAACTCCCAGAAAGCCCACAACGAATTTATTTCACATATCATTGTCTCGTACAAATATTGGCAAACACAGCTCTATGAACAGAATCTGTGCCGAGTATAACAACATGTGTTATAAAATTCCAAATCTTGACATATTTTTTGATACCTTACCATCGTTTAAAAAGAAAATTCGACGGCAATTGTCACTTTAGTTCATAATTAAATTAAATGTTTCTTTTTTTTTATATATTAATTTTTCATTTTTAAACTTTAAACTTAGTTTAGAATAGTTAGACAATAAGTTTTGAAATGTTGTGTACATCTATAATTGTCACTCATATCAGATGTAATAATAGCCTTAAGTCGTTAATTTTTAAATGCTTAATATGTGTGATGTTGACGTACCTTTTAAAATAAAAAAATAAAAAAAAATAAAAAAATAAAAACACTGCTCGGTGGTAGAGCTTTGTGCAAGCTCGTCTGAGTAGGCCACCCACTCATCAGGTATTCTACCGCAAAGCAGCAGTACTTTATATTGTTGTGTTCCGGTTTGAAGGGTGAGTGAGCCAGTGTAATTACAGGCACAAGGGACATAACATCTTAGTTCCCAAGGTTCATGGCACAGTTGCGATTTTTTTTTTTAAGAAATTTTCAAACCACTCTCTATGGGCGTTGGTGACCACTTACCATCAGGTGGCCCATATGCTCGTCCACTTACCTATACTATAAAAGAAAAGAACAATTTTAAATTAAAAATGTCATTTTTAATTGGCAAGGTACCTATTTGCCCCTCCAAATAAGGTTACGGCTTCTATTAGGAGAGGGGACGAAAACAGCCCGGTCAGGATCAAATCTTCGACCATTACATCGTTAGGCGGCCACAAACAGCAAAAAACAATTCTAACAAACAAAAGAACCAAGATTTTATTAGAAAAAAAAAAACTAAAAATTCAGAACTAGATAAATTCTGTTGCAGAAATAAAAATAAAGGAATATAAATGAGAAATAGATAGCGATACGAGCCGATTTCAATTCTCAATTTTTCATTTGGAGTATTTTTCATGCATTCAATATGTGCTGAAAATTGTAAAACTTGGTTTATTTATAGGAATATCGACTCTAACGGAGTATATTTAAAGTATGTTTTTAAAAACCATGGAATTTTAAGATCAATCTGAAATATCTCAAGCGTGTTCTTAGCTTGTCATACGCTAAATAGAGGGGCAAATTGCTCGAACTAATCCACTTTTAGTCCAATATAAGCGGACACATTATTAATAATATCGATAACAATAGAGTATCAATTAATAAACAAAACTATTGACTTATACTGTTTTATTCTCTTGCAGATTTCATTGAAGCTTTTTATATGTTCTACATAATTATTAACCCCAAATCCTAACTATCGAAATTCAAGTGTCAAACCCAGGCGCATAAAACTGTATAACAAATACAATAATATATATTTTAAGCAAGATTATTTTTGTACTTTAAATATTAATACTTATACAGTATAAGTATTAAACTCAACTTCAACTTTTAATTTTTTTTCTCATGTTACGTTATATAATATTGTAATCCTATGTGGCCTTACTTTAGAAATAATTAATATCTGTACAATCATTTTTGTAACACTGTTACAAGGAAAAATAAATAAATATAATCCGTTTGGTATTCCGTGGTGAAGAGCGCCATGAAACTTTCATGTCTGATGAATCTTTACTAAAAAAGTCGATCCACCGAATCACAGTCGAGCAACGTGGTCAACACGCCATTACAAATTGTGTCAATGTCTTTAGGCAATGTAAAATTAAACTACTGCACTTTCTTTCAGATAATCTACTTGGTGGTAGGGCTTTGTGCAAGCTCGTCTGGGTAGGTACCACCCACACATCAGATATTCTACCGCAAAACAGCAGCACTTTGTATTGTCGTGCCTGTGTAGGACAAAAGTCCCTAAATTAAGCAAGATAAAAAAAAAGATAAAATTAAAAATCTTAGTTCCCAGGGTTGGTGACGCATTGGAAATGTAAGCGATGGGTAACATTTCTTACACTGCCAATGTCTATGGGCGGTGGTGACCACTTACCATCAGGTGGCCCATATGCTCGTCCGCCTTCCTATGCAATAATATATATATATATATAAAATATCAATCAACAGTTTAAAAAAAAACGAATTTAAAAATTGAAGCCTTTATTTTTATGAAAGTCTAAAAGAAGAAAAATTCTAATTAACGGGACCATCTAATATTTTTTCTCATAAGAACATTCAATTCACCCCCTCAGGGGTTATACTATAGAAAATCCTAGCTTACTGCCTACGTTATATAAGGAGTCTTTGTGTAAAAATTCAAGCTTTTAAACTCATCGGTTAGAGCTAAATGTCAGTCAGTCAGCGCTTCTTCTTCTTTATATTCTTCAAATTATTTCCATAGCATGTTCCCTGTTCTAGATTTATTTAACGTTCGTTGCCAATAGCAGAAAAATATTTATATTTAATTTTATCTTTGTATTTCTTATAGCTTACAGTTTGCGGACGGACGACCTGCTGAATTTTTTTCATAATTGATTTATTTATTTTAGGAAGGGTAACGATGCACTTATGACTAGTATTACCTTTGCGCAATTCACCAATAATTCTACGGTAGAATAGTAGTCAAAAATAGTAGCATAACACAAAGTAGTAACTTGTATTTAATTAATTCCCTGACTAACCATAGAGAACTTACGCCTGTAGTTATACTGGCTCACTGAAAATAAAGTAAACACACTAAAACATGTAGAAGAAAGCATACTGCTACCCCGCATTTACGAATATTCTACCCAGTAATACAGACAGGTGTTCAAGTTCCCATTGAAATATTCAACCCGTGGGTCAAAATCTTAGTGGGCGTCGCATCGCATGTTGTATTTTTAAACTGATGTTAGATTCCTGTAGATTTTGTATGACATTTTAAACTTATTTCTGGACTTTCTAACTTAGTGATAGGGGCTTTGTGCGAGACCGTTTGGGTAGGTATAAATATAATATAATTACAGGCACATAAGCAAAATGTAAAGAATGTAAAGAATGGTTAATATTTCTAACAGCGCTAGTCTGCCTACCTAATACCATAAAAAAGCCAATTATATATAGCATTTGAATTTATAAATAAACCAATCTTAATGTGATTTGCTTTGAGATTAATACGCATAATCATTCAAGCTCGCTTTACATACATAATAGCCTGTAAATATTTCACTGCTGGGAAAATGCCTCCTTTCCTATTGCGGTAAATGCGGTTGTTGTATGTATTAGTATCGCGATCAATAATGTACTAGATTACCAATTTTTAGATCACCAAAAATTAGGTGAGGTATCTGATTTATTTCTGACAAAATAAGGTTGAATTTGGAGCAAACGTTATTGTATATTTTTTTCTCTTTCTGTCATTCATGGCGTAAGACCGTAAGTGAATTTTTTTTTTGTTTTTCTATGGTATAGGTTGGCGGACGAGCATATGAGCCACCTGATGGTAAGTGGTCACCAACGCCCATAGACATTGGCAGTGTAAGAAATGTTAACCATCGCTTATATTGCCAATGCGCCACCAACCTTGGGAACTAAGATGTTATGTCCCTTGTGCCTGTAATTACAATGGCTCACTTACCCTTCAAACCGGAACACAACAGTACGAAGTACTGTTGTTTTGCGGTAGAATATCTGATGAGTGGGTGGGAACAAGGCATAGTTTAGGTTGAAATTATTAAACCTTTACATCGTTTTCTCCATTTTATGGTATAGTCAGTCGGTGCCACATTTGAGTATTGTTTTTGTTCGTGAAGCGTTATCTAGTAAGTAGTATTGTAGATGAAAGATTAGTATGGATGTTTATTCCACAGTGTTGCTCGTCTATTGGCTTGTGGATTCAATATATATTAGAAGTTTTATTAAGATATTCTCCTTCACAATGCAAGTAATATATAAGTTAATATAATACAGGAAATAAAATTAGGCTAGTGGTTTTAACACACGAGTTTTGTATACCAAAACTCGTGTTTTAAGTGATGCACCTGTAACAGGCCGATAGACTATAAGCGTCACGGTAGCATACGCAAGCGATCCCGAGCTTCTCGTTTAGACGGGAAGCGTACCGCTGATTTTAGTGGGTATTCCGATGTTTGGGACGCACTCGGTGCCTTGGACATCAAATTTCACAATAGAATAATTATAAAATAAATACGGCATATTACCCTGTACATGATTATATGAATTATAAAAGAGTTATGAGTTAGTATGCAATTTCATATTGAACAAGATATATAATATTATATGATTATTACATGTATAAAGTAATTACTTGTATATGATTGATGCAAAAAGTAACTACAGAGATGTTCTCGGTAGGATCCGTATTGGTGCTAATTGGGTTTTTCTTAAATTTTCAAAATGAATAAATGACAATCATATACCCCGCGTTGATTGTACAATACTGATGACAAATCGTTTTGAACAAGAGAATCATTTTTTGATATAGACTTCTGAATTCCATTGTATGTCAGGAAAATCAAAAATCATTCCGAATTTTATTACATTTATTAAAAGTATCGGTTACAATAAAACGAATTCATTTCAATATAAATTTAATGCGGTCATTGTTTGAAAAGTTTCAATGGTTATTGGGTTTCGTGATATCGAGTTTCAGAAACAAATTCTTAAGTATTATTATTTTATTGTTTTGAACACGAGTTGTGCCCCGAATTTGTTTGAGTACGTACGGCGTATCTTCTTCTTCGTGTGCTTCAGTACTGAAGGTTGTGCCCTGAAATGCTTTCAACGATGTGTTGACTAGGTTCCTCCATACCACTCTGTCCTCGGCTTGTCTCAGTCGGAATATTGAGTCTCGTTATATTTTTAATCTGGTCCGACCAGCGGGTAGGTAATCGACCGCGTGATCTTTTGCCTTCGACCTTCTCTACTACAATCAGTTTATCCAGATTGTCTGGTTGTCTCCGGGCAATATGACCAAAATAACTTAGGACACTTTGGTAGCATATAGTGGATAGTCTGGTAGTAATCTTCAGTTGATCGAGAATAGACTTATTGGTACCTTTTTGCTGTCCACGGTATACGCAGCATTCTTCTATAACACCACATTTCGAAAGCGTCGATCTTCTGTCGGTCAGCTGCACGGATTGACCATGATTTTACGGCGTATAAGCAAATGAAAAACGTGATAGTAAGTGATCACAGACCTTGCCCATCATTTCTCACAGTGCAATTTAAATCTTAAAATTGATTAATTTTGATATTCATCTCACTGGCTCACCCACCAATCGGACCACAGCTTTACTTGGTAAATATTGCTGTCTATCTAATACATTCGGTTATAATATTTCTTTTAATACACTTCTTGTTTCCTGAGTAACTAACTGCTACTGTGGTTATGTGACTAGCCAACACGGCTATAGATTAGAATTTTATATTCTCGTGTTATCCGTACGTACACCATTATTTATGTGCTTCCTCTTTCGTCGGTCGTATCGGTCTGTTATAGCTTTTGCCAGCATAGCTTTGGCCTTGATTTGCCGTCGTGGCCGAAATTCTATCACAAGGAGGAAAGTTTCATCATCTCGCATTAAGTTTCAATTATGGTATGGTTTCCGATGTTTATTAAATAACTACACGTAAATCTAATAATTATAATAAAAGCCGAGTTCGCCGAATCGTCTTCTGAGAAATTTCGTCTGAACAAGAAAAATGGGAAAATATTTATACAAATAAAAATTGGAAGCGTCGTTGTGTACAATGAAATAAGTGAAGCCAAGAGGTTTCGATTCACGTGTAACGTACGTGTATTATCATTATATGTATGTATTACTACTACTGTTTTCAATAAAAAAAATATACATAAATAGATGACGTCATATCCGCACATTTGTTCCATACATTTGCTTAGAGATAATAAGTTTAACTGAATGACAATTAATTATTATTTTTTAATTTAATGTTACAAATATAAATAAAACATATTATTAATAAATATTTAAATTCCACAATATAATCCTTAGCAACCCCTCACATAAAAGCCTCAAGATAATCTACTTAGCTTATCAAATTGCATCTCACGAGCTGAACGAACCACCTTAATACTATAATCTTTAGGATCTAACATACTTACGTGGCTAAGTGATGCGGGAGCGACCGCAGATTATAAATCCAGAGCTAGACATGCGGTTCAAGGTAGTGTGGTGAAGTGACAATTGTACAATCGCAGAGGAATCTCTTTTTGTCATAGGACCTTATAATAACTACTCTTAAGCTTCTGACGTCACAAAGACAATCAATTCTATCAAGTTATTTGTGTCTATAAGAAAATTCCGCAGATATTAATAACAATATCAATAATTTAAATCATTTGTTAAAAAAACATTCATCATTATGTCATATTACTTCAAACAGCATTATATAAATGATAAAGAAGCGTGAAGTTAGTATTTGTTGTTACTGTATACAAAATATAAATTTAATTGTATTTAATTAACAAACCTGCCTGGGGGAATTATAACCTAGCTTCTAGACAAACGAGGCCGTCTTATTCATATTGTAAAAAGTTGATGTACTTCCTCATTTTACATCGTTATCCTTGCCCTTTTACGCTCACATAACCAATTTGTTATAAACGTGAAGTCTTGACGTCTTACGTTTCTCATAACTCATAACATAAGCTTCCTCTTTGAACGAAAGAAGAAATATTGTCATGTCTGGTAGGTACCACGCACAGATCTACCGCCTACCGTGTTCTACCGCCACACAGCAATGTTTAAGTATATATGTTATTGTAATTTCAAATACACATTTTAGTACATAATTGCCCAACATCGAGCAATTTTTTTTAAATGTGTCAACACCAGAGTCGTTAGGCGGCTGGCGGTGTCGCGGCTTCTTCAAAGATGCGGTAGGGCGGGGTAGGCGTCACGCCTGTGTTGCCATGTGATTTTCGTCATTTAATTATATTTCATATTAATTTTATTCGGGGTAATTATTTTGCTTAGTATTTTAAAAATGATTACATAAATAGAACCGACTCACGTTACCTAATAACCACTTTACGGCTCGGACAGGGTTTTTCTTACACACTGTATAATGTTCCACTCAATACTTACATATATAAATGTAGCACTCTTAAAGTTTTACTCCCATAATGCCCTGAAACACTTTTATATTTACATTTATTGCTTCGAAAATTATTGCTTAGAAAATAACCTTTAATGGCCTAATAAACGTTGTTTAACGGGTGCTTAGTTATCTCTCTTTCTGTCGTCATTGATTTGTCTTTTGAAAGAAGAAGACACAGCATTGCCTAACTAATCAAACCCTATGTAACATTTCTAAGTAAAGCCTTAAGTTTGTAAGAACAAAGTTGAAGTACACAGTTTTATTCAGAAAGTTTGGGACATGAGTGAAATTTAAATTTAATATGAGAGAAACTGATTATCATAAGTGGTTTACATAATTAGTCTGTGAACAAAACGTAAGCTAAATATATGAATGTAGGTGTTACTTGGATAATTATGTGTTATGTGTTATTATGACTATCACATAAACAGCCTAAATTATTGGGGTTAGTATGATGTAAATTTGAGTACGGGTTTCTTTCACACAGTAAATTAAAACAAAGGATTTTTGAAAATTTAACCCCCTTAGTTCGTGATAATGAGGATGAAATTTTGTATGAAAGTGTAAATTTATACTTAGCAATTATTAATTATGAAACTTCGCTTTTATAATATTAATTTAGGCACATATGTGTATTTTTTAAGTTTTGAAGAAATAGTATTAACAAAGCCTGTTTTCAAGGAAGTACTAATATTCCAATTTTCCTTTTCAGTAAAGCGAAAGCTCGTCGTAGTTGCAGTATAGGCCTGTAGCTATACTACAACTATGACAAATTTTATGACTTTTTTTGACTGCCTCGTTGGTCTAGTGACTAGATATAAGGCCGCAGACCCGGTGGTCCTGGGTTCAATTCCCAGGTCGGGCCAATAAATAGTTATTGGGTTTTTCTGTCAGAAAATTCTCAGTAGCAGCCCGGAGTCTGGAAGTTGGAAGTGTGTACACTCCCATGCCTCGGAAAGCACGTTAAGCCGTTGGTCCTGCGCCTGAACTCCTTCCGGTCGTGTCGGATTGCCGTCCCATCGGATCATGAGAGCTAAGGAAAAGAGAGTGCACCTGTGTTTGCGCACACACTTGTGCACTATAATATGTCCTGCGCAGTTGGCTAATATCCCTTGAGATTGGCCGCCGTGACCGAAATCGGTCTGGAGGACCTTATTATTATGACAAATTTTCGCTTTACTAAATACTAATACTGGCCCTGTAACCCTTTCCTAGTAGTCAAAACACTATGTGAGTGTCTACCAAAGACGGATTAAAGCCCGGGTAAGTTTCGTCAAATTTTCATTGGCTTATTGCATTTATAATTCATCTCATCTAACCTGCATTGAGGCAGCGTGGTGGAACAAGCTCGCGGTGGAAGATTTAATGGCTGTAACGATACAATAGAAATGGAGAACCAAATGGGATCACAATCGCGAATTTCTTATCACTTCCAGGGTTCCATTAAATTATTGAAAATATTTATTTTAACTTTTCGTAAAGCTGGAATAGCTAGCGATAAATATATTTTATGAAAAATTCGTTTCATAAAATTTATAAATGACGTCACAGCTAATCTGAAAATACAAGATTACTAAATTGCTTCAATTAATAAATACGTTTTACTTTACATCAATTGTAACAATTTTTGATCGTAGCTATAAATACGAAGGGTACCTTGCTAAGTATACGGGGTAGATACCGCTGCCTCAACCCGTCGTCAGTTATTCTGCATCCAAATATATTATTTAGTGCTGTGTTTCTGTTCAAAGGCACTTAACCTTGTTATGAATTTAGAAGCACGATTTACAATACCTTAGATCGTTTGATCGTCCAACATATATAATAATTCTGTCTGTCCGTTTATTACGTCAAGCTGACTGAGATACTGAACCGAACGCAATAAACTCCATCATAAGGTATCATTTGTAAACAAAATTAACCCATTGATTTAGTTGTTTTACATTTTTAGCGTCCATGACTTTAGGTGATGGTGAACTTTTACTACCACGTTGCTGCAAGCTTTCCTCCTAAAATACAAGAAACTATACCAAAAAAAAAGATATTTCACCAACGGTTTTTATTTTCACTTAAAGCAAAGTTTAAGCATTCCCACAATAAAACACAATAATGAAATACTTTACATTTAATAGTAGAAGATTCGCTGTTCAATTTGAAATAAAGAGGTGATAATAGCGTGAAATTCCATGAGTATTCAACAAACGAAGAATTTTGTGTGATTTAGTACCGAAATCCATCCGTGTCATTTTCCCAGTAAATTGATGCGGAACTTCTAACGTGCGTGGGTTAAGTTATAAAACACTGAGAGTGTTTATAGATCTTTACAATTCTTTTAATGGAATAAATTATTTATCAATTGCTATTGAATAGCAATTATCAGAATCTCAAGTAATTATTTTAATAACTGCTTTATTTTATTAAGTTCTAGCTTTCGGTCGCGTGTTCGGGGCGAAAATTCGGGGGAAAGGTAAGAAGTTAGTCATTTAAAATATTCTGAAATCCGCATTGAAATAGCGTGAAAAAATAAGCTTCTAAGCTTCGAGGAAAACTCGAAAAGGAGAAGAGATCTTAGCCCAAAAGTGAGATTTATACAAGCTGTTACTTTTACTTTAACAATAATCAATTACATACAATATATGTATGTCTATAAAATAGATATGAGTATTTAGCCCGGAAATATTTCTTATATATTTTATTTCTGCTTTATTAATTTTAACTCTGTCTGTGCTGTCTGTGCTATCCACCACACTTTTTCTTCTGCATATCAATGATATGCTCTCTCTTGGGAACATACATTGCTATGCAGATGATAGTACAGTGCACGGGGGATACCACGGACGCGCAGTAGCTGGGCGGGCGGAAACCGAGGAGAGGCGGAGGGATCTTGTTGTTGAACTCGATAGGACATTAGGTCTCATTGCCAAATGGGGCTCTGACAATCTTGTTGAGTTTAACAAAGCCAAGCCATGAAAACACAGGTATGTGCTCTCACAGCGAAAAAGTCACCATTTTCGCCTCCTCCCTCCCTCTGTGGCACTACGCTGGAGATGCAAAGCAAAGTCGCCATACTGGGAATTGACTTTCGGTGCGACCTCAATCCAAGGGACCACATCGAGGCTGTTATAAAAACAGCTTCACGGAAACTCGGAGTCCTGAACAAGGTGCGGCGTTTTTTCACGCCACAACAACTGCTCCTGTTATATAAAACACAGGTGCGGTCTTGCGTCGAATATTGCTCGCACCTCTGGGATGGCTCCGCTAAGTACTTACTGGAGGCCTTGGATCGGTTGCAGCGACGTGCGGTTCGCATTATTGGCGACGTAAGGATCACCAACACCCTCGAGCCTTTACAATTGCGTCGAGAGATAGCGGCACTGAGTGCTTTCTACCGATTGTATCACGGCGAGTGCTCAGAGGAATTATTCTCCCTCATTCCTGCTTCCCCATTCCTTTACAAGTCTACGCGTGCTAGCTCTCGATGTCACCGCCTAACTGTGACATCAATTCCATCGCGCACAAATAAATTTGGCAACTCTTTTCTTTGTCGCGCCTCCAAAACATGGAATTCTTTACCAGCACACGTGTTCCCCTCCTCTTATGACCTGGGTTCCTTCAAACGAGGCGTGAAGAGGCATCTTGCGGGCCGGTAAGGCGGGGGCGGCTAGAGCAAGTCATTCGTCCTGACTGCACTAGCCGTCGTCGCGTTTGGACTCTACTACCACTTACCATCAGATGGAGTAGAGTCATTTGCTATCCCGGGTAATATAAAAAAAAAAAAAACTTATTTATTGAATTTATTTGATTCCAAGAATTTAATGCTGGTATTAAATTTTTATATATTACTAGCTGTGCCCCGAGGCTGCACCCGCGTGTAATTAATAAAAACATAATAAATTATTTTATTACTATAATAACACATACGCGCGTGCACACACACTAACACACACAAACACACACAAAAGAAATACGTAATTAACGATTTGAAATTAATTTTCATACGATACCGTAGGGTTTACCGATCTTATATATTAGCACCTGCCCTATCATTTGCGCCATCACATGTTCTTTGTGTGTACCAATTTTCATCAAGATTGGTCAAGCCGTTCTTGAGTTATAAGAAGACATACGGATAGACAGACAGACAGACAGACAGACAAAAATGAAAAAAATAGTATAACGTGAATCACTGCATCTTAAAACGATAATTTATCACAAAATTAGGTGAAAAAAAAATGTACAGACAGAACCAATAGATTTATAAAGTAGTATAGATGTAAATTATAATAATAATAATACCCGTAGTTACACTGGCTCACTCACCCTTAAAATCGGAACGCAACAATACTTTGTATTGCTGTTTAGCGGTAGAATGTTGCACAAAGATAGAACATTGCGAGCTTACACAAAACCCTACCACCTAGGTATGTGTCTGTTATACTTTTAAGACTTAACCACTAAACCGATTTTAATAAAATTTGGTATGAATTAAGCGTGAACTCCAAGGAAGGATAAGCTTCTTATTTATACCTTACACCTTTTACTCGGTGGTAGAGCTTTGTGCAAGCTCATCTGGGTAGGTACCAACCACTCTTCAGATATTCTACCGCAAAACAGCAGTACTTTGTGTTGTTGTGTTCCGGTTTGAAGGGTGAGTGAGCCGGTGTTATTACAGGCACAAAAGACACAAGGGGCATCTTAGTTGCCAAGGTTGGTGGCGCATTGGCGATGTTTTTTTTTCAAAGAAATGTACAATGCCACTATCTATGGCCGTTGGTGACCACTTACCATCAGGTGGACCATATGCCCGTCTGCCTACCTTATCTATAAAATAAAAACCTGATCTTCCCCCTGCCAGTGAGGTAGCGGGTGAAAAATAGTAGTAACATAAATAAAAAATCTACAATATTTCATTACTCATATAGCTTGTAACATAATATCCTAAAAATCTAGCTTCCACAAGATTTATCTATGAGTAGATGTTGTATAAAAACCGACCAAGCGCGAAATGACCGAGATCATACGACGGTTGACACTACTCAGTTATTTATTTGCTCTTACATTTTATGAGACTTCTGATATATAGAACGTTAAAGGATTTGATTTCAATGAAAAAGTATTTTTATTTTCGTTATATATTTTTTTGTAATATCCAAATTATTTGTTAAGTTTAATTATTTGTTATCATAATTTCAAGAGCGAAGGAATTTATTCAATTTAGGTACGTTCGAAGGAAATCATAAATTTAAAAATGTTCGCATTTCCCATCGAATTTCCGGGAAGGGAACAAAAAAATTTACAGTCAATTGCACTTGATGTTCACACAAAAATTACCAACAAGCGATTTCCAATCTTATCATCATAGCAAATATATCTGAAGTGAACTGAGCACAAGTAATATCTGCGTGTATTTTACTTTTAAGAATCTTAAAAATACTTGATACTTAATTCACAATACTAGTAAAATGGAAATAGACGAATTGTTTGCTATTATATATACGAATACTTTCATATACAAATTCATATAAATTCATAAGTTAAAAAAATATAATTCAACCTTTTTAATACCCACTTTCTACATAATACTTTTAAAGCCGTGCCAATAGATATCATTAGATATCATCCGTAGGACATACCACCATAAATGCACCGCCAATCATAGGCTCACTATTCTTTAAATCAGATCACAAAATACAAATGATTGCTGATTGCTGGTAAAATATTGATATTGTCTACTCTAGCCTCAAAATACCATGCAATTACTCGTAGATTTACCTCTAAACATTTTCTCCTAAAGCGATCAAAGTGTTGAATTAAATGCTTTTTCAAAGTAACATTTGCTAAGACCGTTACAGATTAAATAAGTCAACTTTATCCGCTTTGTTTTAGAGTATTTTGTGACAAGTTAAAATAATATTATCTTCCTTAAATTCGCTCCGACGACTCGAATAATAAGTTCCTTTTGTTCATTTATATTATGCCTACAGTTGAGTATAAAAACAAGGTATAATGGAATTATTTAAATTAAAAGATGAAGAGTGTTGCTTTATAATTATACTTTTCCTTGAACTTGGAAATGAAATTTTGTATAAACATCATCAGGGGTACATAAAAGGGCATACCAAACACTTCAACCCTTTACTCGCAGC
The DNA here is from genome assembly GCA_905220585.2 of Nymphalis polychloros. Classification (NCBI taxonomy): domain Eukaryota; kingdom Metazoa; phylum Arthropoda; class Insecta; order Lepidoptera; family Nymphalidae; genus Nymphalis; species Nymphalis polychloros. The sequence goes on along the minus strand of HG992264.1, from coordinate 492,676 downwards.
GGAAACTAATCAAAAATAAACACTTAAAAGCTATGCTCATGGCCTCGTTAAGCAAATTGATAGTCAATAATTGGTTGAAACATATCCATTTAAAATAAATCGACCTTAATTCTGGACTATACATTTTCAATTATTTTTCGCGATATAATCTCCAATATTAAAAAAGGTAGCCTATAAAATACGCCGGTCCATTTTCATGATTTACTGTTACCGCAACAATGGCATTTTATCGTTGACTGCGCGATTTTAAGTACGTTTTGATTACAGGACGATTATTTTATATACCTTCTAATAGAACTGTGATACAACAGTACAATAGCTACTTTGTTGCTAAACTCTTGTAGTTAGGCTGCAGAACCCGAGGTCATGGGTTTGAATCGAAGTTTTTATGTTTTTTGTCGATTTGGTCAGTTTCAATCCTGACTGAGAAAATTGATAATGTTAAATTCACGTTCACCATTCTTTTATTACGTAAGATGATTTTTACTAGTTTTTGACCCCCTCCCCCTCCTAAATGAGAAAAAATAAGAATAGGCTGACCCCTCCCCCCTGTTTAATATTTATTACGTAAGAATCTAAAGGAAAATATGGATATAGCTTGATTGGGTTTGCTGTTACGAGTGTCGTTTTTCTCGTAGACATTTCTACCATATTCCCAATACTCGACAAAAAATGTGAAGATGAGCTGTTTTTTCTCTCTCCTGCTAACGAACAGAAAGCTTTGTATATATTTGTGATCTTACGTAAGAACTGTACAGACCCCTCCCACCCCCTTGTAAGAAAAAATAAAACATGGTCGACCCTCCCCCTAAATCGTAATAAATGATTGGCCCCTAATCTGTCAGTCGTGTCGAAGAGCAATTCAATCATGTTATGTGGGAATAGAGAGTGCATGAGTTTCATCCACACCTAAATGCTATAATACCTCCTGCACAGACATTATGACACTAACTGCTCATCAATATAGCAGAGCCGGGAGAAGGGCCTCCCATAAAAAAATTGCAGATTATTCCATCACGATGTTCTTATGCGGAATGCATGTAGTATTCATCCAACGCGTGTATTTTTTTTACGATATGGTCGAGTAATCGCGTAATTCGAACTTGCATTCGTAGGATAAGATTCAAGTATTCTATTAACTTGGTCATCTCATTTGTTCCATTTTAGTTCATACTTACCCCTTTCAATTAAACGTACAACTTGCGTTGGGAGTGGATGATGATATAGTCCAAGTTGTCAGGATCGAACCAGCGCCGTTTATCATTCCTTATCGCTAGGCGGCCCTTATTGTCCATTCAATATTGTCTGAATAATTGGTGTTTATATTCTAACACGGCGACAAATCCATTCACACTTAACTTGTGTGAAACGGAATCATAAACGACAAAGGGTAATATCAGCATAATAAGTTAGGATCAGAACCCCGTCTTTATGAGAGTGAAGGTCAACGAAGAGATATTTTTATTTATTCAGTAGTTTCAATCCGTTCGTTGATACGCACGTCTGCGTGCGTGTATAAGTTAAAATTTATTTTTATTTTATTGTATAGGTAGGCGGACGTGCATATGGGCCACCAGATGGTAAGTGGTCACCAACGCCCATAGAAAATGGTATTGTAAGAAATGTTAACCATAGCTTACAGCGCCAATGTGCCACCAACCTTGGGAACTAAGATGTTATGTCCCTTGTGCCTGTTATTACACTGGCTCACTCACCCTTCAAACCAGAACAGAACAGTAACAAGTGCTGCTATTTTGCGGTAGAATATCTGATTAGTGGTGGTACCTACTCAAACGAGCTTGTGCAAAGCTCTACCGCCGAGTGAAATCCGTGCATGCGTGTGTGTGTTCAGGCACACGAACATATTATGTTTGTGCGTGTGTGATTTTATATCCATTGTGATAACTTTCCGTGTTTAAACTAAAATAGACATATATAAAGAGCTTTTATTGATATACCATTAGTGTGTTCGTCACAGACGTTCAAAGTCATCTGATAATATAAATAGTACGTGTTATGTAATTATGCCATTTGACAGCGATCGAGATTATTTTCTTATTTCATTTGAAAGATCGATCGACTTTTATTCCTTAATGATGTTTATTTTGCGCAAAGCCCTTTGTCTGTTTCAAACTCTTTTATGAATTAGAAATATTTTTGTGGAGAATCAGCGCTATTGATTTGTATAATGTTGAAATATATTTCATTATTGTAACGATGTTCACTAAAGCCTCTTATTAGTTACATATTTTTGGATATCTACACTTATTGAAAATGTTGATATTCAAACAAGCATGTATACTCATATATTGGACCAATTTTATTTTATAATTAATTTTACTTTTCATTTTATTAATATAGCTCTTTCCTCAAAATGTACTTTAGGCATAACATCTTAGTTCCCAAGGTTTGTGGTGCATTTGTGATGTGAAGCTTATATTTTTAGGGCGCCAACGCTTATGGGGCAGTGGTGACCACTTATCAACAGTAGCCCATTTGCTCGTCCGCCTACCATAAATAATAATTATTATTATTAAAATTTACGATTTAATAATTATACAAAACTACATAGTATATTATAAATGTATAAAATTCAATCTAAGAAAATGTGTTTATCAGAAAATATAAATATAAATTTTACTTTTAAAATCTTGTTAAATTTTAAATTCATCGTAATTAAAATAACAATATTTATTACAAAAGCCTAAATATAAAGGTTGTAAAATATACTAATTTCATTCTCGCATAAAAACTTATGACATACTCGAATACAAAGAAAGACACCATTTTGTATAAAAACGTGACGCAAGAATTCAGAATGCCACTCAACTATTGTTGAGAAGCGCTTCAGCATTGGTTTTCAGCGGCGCGGAACACACCAAGAATATTAAACAGTAAATGTTTGAACAGTACCGCTATTCCCAATAAACTAAAAGATTGAATTTGACATTATTTTTGTCTTTTGACTACGTAAGGAACCTTAAGATTGCGACCACGGCGCGGCGGCCAATCTCAGAGAATATTAATTTTCTATTATTGATTATTATTATCAGCAAGGACAGTAATTTAATATAAGGCACAATATTAAACATTGTCAAGTCCATAAAAAATAACATTTTCAAGTAATTACTATACGTTATAAATTGCTTATTTTTTTAAAAGAATAATAGAAACGCTCATTTTATAAGGAATTACCACTATATTTACCTTTAAAATTAAAATTTAATAGTGTTATTATTGGGAACTATAGCTAAGTCAAAATCGAACCTGCGACTTTTACATAGCTGAATAGCCGTCGGCGAATAATATCTTCTTAATAAAGCCTAAGCTCAGCATTGGCACATTTACAGACCGTTCTTTTTTTACTTACTATACATATATTACCCACTAGTATTCATATTCTACCTAACATAGTATTGTTGAGTTCCGGCTTTGAGTTTGATTGAGCCAGACAGCCAGGCATAACATATTAGTTGTCGCGTAGTTGAGGCGCATTGGCGATGTAAGGAAAAGTTAATATTTCTTACAGCGCCAATCTATGGGTGTTGGTGACTACTTATCATCGGGTGGCGGATTACCGGCCACCTACCTATCTTATATACAAAAATATAATTATTCCTCCAACATTAATGTATACAATATCCATATAGTATTATGTACTAATTCTGCCACATTGGGTGTTGCCCTGATGTCTGTTTGAGCTTGTTATACATGTATCGTCTAAATTATAGGTTATTTGCAGCTGGCGGGTAATAATTGATACCAATCGACGGTACGTTAATGACCCGAGCAGTTATAGCTGTTTGGTTTTGGTACAAGGTGAAAGCGAAGTGTGAAATTCTAATGTTTATATAATGATTTGTTTAATACATGTCTCATTCTAGAAGGCACGGTTCAAAACAAATGACGGTAAATAAGGTTAGCTTAGAAAAATTGTAGGTTTATTCTTTATTTGTTTTCTTACATTTTTTTTTAAATTTTCTTTACTTAGCTAATGTTTTCAAGACGTAGTGTCAACATTAAAAAACACAGCAGTAAACACATATGCCCTACTTATTTATGACAAGACTTACTCAACCATGCTTAAGTATGTGAATAATCATGTAGAATTTATTTCAAAATGTACTTAAATAAAGACATATTTGATTTGGGTAGAAAACGCTTTATATATGAAAAAAAAACTTCTAGATAACACAATATGTATAACATTTTTCTTAAACAAATATTAGATCACGTAGACTGTTAGGTGAATTATAGCGGTTGCGTAGCACTATGCTACGCTGGTTAGCTATTAGTTTATGACTCAACTGATTGTAAGGCAAACAACGATGTGCTATCAAATACAGGATGTATAAGTTTACTATTACATGTGTAAATAACTACTACGTATAAATCATGGTTATAATGTTTATACCCAATAAAGTAGATTTTTTTATATGCGCGTTACTATTAAATAAGCCATAAGTATTCATTTAGTATTAACTGTAGGTTTTCTTAAATGTATATTAAGGAATGCTTGACATGTTTCATTATGTTATTGATCGATTTGAAAAATGAAAGAAAATTTATTTGACCAGTTAGCAAAATTATATTAGAAAGTATAACTATGTTATCTATACTACTATATAAATCTATTGGTTCTGTCTGTATTTTTTGTCACCTAATTTTGTGATAAATAATCATTCTATGATGCAGTGATTCACATTATACTATTTTTTCATTTTTGTCTGTCTGTGTGTCTCCTTATAACTCAGGAACGGCTTGACCAATCTTGATGAAAATTGGTACACACAAAGAACATGTGATGGCCATATATAAGATCAATAAACCCTACGGTATCTTAAGAAAATTAATTTCAAATCGTTAATTGCGTATTTCTTTACCAGTAGCCATATATGTGTGTGTGTGTGCGTGTGTGCGCGCGTGTGTGTTATTATAGTAAAAAAATAATTTATTACATTTCTATTAATTACACGCGGGTGAAGCCGCGGGTCACAGCTAGTTAGTATATATGAGTATAAGCCTTGACTCTATGTAGTTGACTCAACTAGAACATGTAGTCAACTGCGTAGAACATATGAACATATAGTGCACAAGTGTGTGTGTGCAAACACAGGTGCTCTCAACTCCCTATTTCACATAATCCGATGGACTGCAAACTGACACTACCGGAAAGAGTTCAGGTGCAGCACCAACGGCTTTACGTGAAATAATAACTTTTTTATGAGCCGACCTGGGGTTTGAATCTAGGACCTCGGGATATACGCCTATATCTAGCGACTAGGCAAATGGAGTTAAAATTATATTCTTAATAGAGAGCTCTTTTATTATAAATTGAATAAATGTCTTAGAAGTTTCTTACATTCTCTTCAAGACACTTCTCTAGACCGAGATGAAATAAATTGGAAACACAATTTAAGCACTTGAACACCATAGAGGTGCTTGCTTTGATTCGATTAGCTCTTATGTCATTTAGTACAAAGTGTTCTACTCGTATATAATAGAAGAAAAATTTGCTTTTAGTACGTAATATTGTTACTATAACACGAATAAAACTTTATTCACAAAATGTCAGATACGCCTTTACAAATAACTTTTATATTACTACCGTTTTTAAATAGCAATGACATGAAGTGTAAAAAATGTCTTAAATTTTATCTTAACTTAAAATTACTCTAAAGTACAAAGATGAGTAAGTACAAAGGCGAGATGGCCCATGGTAAGTTAATCGATGATCGTAGGTTCAAACCCGGGCACGCACCACTGAATTTTCTGTGCTTAATTTGTGATTATAAGTCATCTCGTGCTTGACGGTGAAGGAAAACATCGTGAGGAAACCAGCATAATGTCAAATTTCACTGAAATTCTGTCACATGTTTGTTCCACTAAGCCGCATTAATAATCTCCAAAACCTTCTCCCCAAAAGAGGAGAAGAGGCCTTAGCCCAGCAGTGGGATATTCACAGGCTGTTACTTTACAAAGATGTAATTTAGATCGTTTAGATCTAAATTATTGGTAAAGCTGAGAAGACACATTAAGATCATCATCATCAGATCAGCAACAGCAAAAATTAACATTGTAATCTTGTCATACAAGTTTAATTCACTCTTAATACTCAGCCTTTATACCGGAATATAACAGTACTAAGTAATACTATTTTGCGGTAGAATATCTGATGAGTAGATGGTACCCAGATGTGCTAAAGGTTGTAGAAGCTTCCTCGAATAAAGAATATTGAATGATGATATTCTCCAGACTGACTTCACAGTGGCCGTTCTCGAGGTAGATAGATAGAGAATTCCGCGGGACATGATAAAGTGCACAAGTGTGTGCGCTTTCTTATATTATACAAATAAATAATAATATCTAGATCATTGTTGTAATGTCTATTACTTTGCTTATGACTTGAATTACACTGGTATGGTCTTATTGAGTTTTTTATCTTTAGACTCATCACTATACAACTTGGCTTGTGACACCAGAATAATACAAATAAGTAGTTATTTATACAATGAGATAATTAGGTGTGCTGTATATAAAATCTACTGGAGCAAGACCAAACAGTTTATGCGTCTAAGAATGATGATGGTAGGCCTAAAAGATAAGAGGAAAGAGGTAGGGCCGACCTCGCCTAGGCTTTATTAGAACCTGCTGACGTCATATGACGTCGAATTAACAAAAATATCCGATTGTCTTTGCTGAAGCAGACATGTTAATTGCCCTGAGTCATCAGTTTTGCAGACCATTACAATTTCAAAAGTGTAAATTATTGAATATGATTATAATAATAAATATTTTATTTCAGATAAAAAAATATATAATGAATAACGATGAAAATAACTCACCTATAATAGATAGGTAAGTTACTTTCGTATAATATGAATGGCAATATATAATATTAAATCAAATCAAAATATACTTTCAAGTAGGCTTTTACAAGCACTTTTGTATCTTCATTTTATAGAATTATATTAAACTAGCTGTGCCCTGCAGCTTCACCCACGTATAATATAAATATAATAAATTATTTTATTACTATAATAACACACGCGCGCATACACACACACACACATATATGGTACTGGTAATGAAATACGTAATTAACGGTTTGAAATTAATTTTCATAAGATTTACTCGGTGGTAGAGCTTTGTGCAAGCTCGTCTGGGTAGGTACCACCCACTCATCAGATATTCTATCGCAAAACAGCAGTTTTTTGTATTGTTGTGTTCCGGTTTGAAGGGTGAGTGAGCCAGTGTAATTACAGGCACAAGGGACATAACATCTTAGTTCCGAAGGTTGGTGGCGCATCACAAAATTAGGTGAAAAAAAATATTTACAGACAGAACCAATAGATTTATATAGTAGTATAGTTGGATCGGTTTGGAATGCAGATTCTATCGAGAAAAACCAGTGAGAAACTCAGTACATTATTCTCATTAGCCTTTAATATTATTGATAACTTCGGGGTTCGTATTTAAACTATTTAAGGTTAATTTCGCGATGTATGGCACGCCAGTACCTTACTATGTACAGTACAGTAATTGTCTTGAATAAAATCACTGCTACACTTACTGAGTACTTGCCAGGATGGCTTAGTGACTAGAACACGTGAAACTTAATCGAAGTTTGTGGGTTTAAACCCGGGTAAGCACCATTGTACCACTATGTATGAAGACATAGTAAAAGCTATGTCTCGTACTAATACCTTCTACACAATTGTTATGGGTGACTTCAATGCCAAAGTGGGAGTACAAGAAGATGGTGAATCGAGGGTAGGGAAATTCGGCTATGGGTGCAGGAATTGTCGGGGACAAATGCTGGTAAACTTCCTCGAGGCTCAGGGATTGTTTCTGATGAACTCCTTTTTCCAGAAAAAGCCCCAAAGGAAGTGGACCTGGCGAAGCCCCGATAATGTAACGATGAATGAGATCGACTTCATTTTATCCAATAAGCGCCAAATATTCAGGGATGTCTTCGTGATCAACAGGGTAAACACCGGAAGTGATCACCGCCTGGTAAGAGGCACCCTGAATATTAATACTAAAATCGAACGATCGCGGTTGATGAAGTCGACTCTTAGACCAACTCTGCCCCAGGTCGAAGCTGGTTGCGAAAGCTTCCAGCTGGAGCTACAGAACCGATTCGCTATGCTGGAAACCAAGCAGGACATTGACGACGCCACCAACAGTCTGGTGCGTGTCATCCGCGAGGTGGGACAAAATTACTTTCGACAAAAGAGCAATGGACGGAAGTCGAAGCTCTCAGGCGAAACTCTGGATGAGATGACGAGGAGACGAGAACAGCAGAATATGACGCCATCTGAGTGTCAGGCACTTAACAGGAAGGTAAAAAAACTGATAAGACGTGACACAAGAGCAAATACCCGGATTATTGAAGATGCTATAGCACTCAATAGGGGCTCAAAGGTTCTTGCAAAGTCACATACCTCCTGTTGTCACCTGACAAAACTCAGAACCACACAAGGCACAACCGTCACCTCAAAACCAGAGATTCTAGCTGAAGTCGAAAAGTACTATGGCGATTTATACTCATCACGAGTACTTCCACCTGACTCCCACAGAGCAGATGATCCAAGAGCTAGACTGACACGCCACCTATCAGACGAGCTTCCCGACATCGACTTTGGCGAGATTAGGATTGCTCTCGGACAACTTGGAGACAACAAGGCTCCAGGAGATGACGGAATTACCTCAGAACTTCTGAAAGCAGGAGAAACACCAGTTCTGAGAGAGCTGGTAAACATATTTAATTCCGTCCTCCATAATGGTATTACACCGAAGACATGGAGCAAGGGTGTGGTGGTTTTGTTCTTCAAGAAGGGTGACAAAGCTCTTCTGAAGAACTACCGCCCCATTTCACTTCTAAGCCATGTTTACAAGTTGTTTTCGAGGGTAATCACGAACCGTCTTGCCCAAAGATTCGATGACTTCCAACCTGTTGAGCAGGCTGGGTTTCGAAAAGGCTTCCGTACCGTAGACCACATACACACACTTAGGCAAATAATACAGAAGACCGAGGAATATAATCAGCCTCTATGCCTAGCGTTTGTGGACTACGAAAAGGCCTTCGATACCATCGAGACCTGGGCTGTTCTGGAATCCATGCAGATATGCCTTATTGACTGTCGGTATGTCCAGGTGTTGAAGTGTTTGTACGAAGCCGCAACCATGACCGTCCAAGTACAAGATCAGAGCACAAGACCAATCCAACTGCATCGCGAGGTAAGACGGGGGGATGTAATCTCACCGAAACTATTTACCAATGCATTGGAGGACGTCTTCAAGACGCTCGATTGGAACGGACGCGGCATCAACATAAATGGCCAACACATCACACATCTACGATTTGCCGACGACATTGTCATCATGGCGGAAACTCTACTTTATTTGGAAGAGATGCTAAACAGCCTGAGCGATTCTTCAAGACAAGTAGGTCTCGGGATGAACATTGAAAAGACCAAAATGATGGTCAATCAACATGTATCCCCGAGACCTGTTGTCGTAAATGGCTATCCACTCGAAGTTGTGCAGGAATACATCTACCTGGGCCAAGCTATACAACTGGGCCGGCACAACTTTGAGAAGGAGGCCAAAAGAAGAATACGTTTGGGTTGGGCGGCATACGGGAGGTTACGTCATATTTTTGAATCGTCGATCCCATAGTCGCTCAAGACCAGGGTCTTTAATCAGTGCGTCCTACCTGTAATGACTTACGGTGCCGAAACGTGGACACTCACCTTAGGACTGGTCCACAAATTTAAAGTCGCTCAGCGAGCAATGGAACGCGCGATGCTTGGGGTTTCTCTGGCAGATAGAATCCGGAATGAGGACATTCGCCAGATAACTAAAGTCATGTCTCCAGGCGTCTTGATGGCCGATGGAGCCGACACGTGTTAGAGTGGAGACCACGCTTAGGAAAACGTAGTGTAGGACGCCCTGTGGCGAGGTGGACCGACGATTTAAAAAAGGTGGCAGGTACGGGATGGATGCGGGCTGCCCAAGATCGGGATGGTTGGCGTTCTTTGGGGGAGGCTTTCGTCCAGCAGTGGACGGTGATAAGCTGAAAAAGAAAAAAAAAAAAAGCACCACTGAATTATTACGTGCCTAATTAACTAACTAAACTTGTCGGTTTATTTTAGTCTATGCATATTATTAGAATGATTTATAGATAGAAATTAAATGTAACATTAATTTTCAGTTTAAAAAATTACTAACAGAATAATTTTAATTTTATTAATTTGGTCGTATTTTATAAAATTTAAATTAAATCCAATTATTTTAATTTCGATTGTTATTATTTTTTATAAATTGTAATTGTTATTTTCTTATTAATTGTAATTTTTATTTTTTATTATTATTATTTTAGTTGCTACTATCCTAACAATCTGCTATGAATTGATTTTGATTTACTTAATTGTGAAGACTTGATTGGTTTTTTTTTGGTAATGTGTCAATTGTTTTGTGTATTTTATTACTGTTTGCCTTCCTTAAAATAAATAAATAAATAGAAGTGCCTCTTTTTAACTTACCTCTTTCTTAGTCTACGCTATTAAAAGCGCTATAGCACTTTAGCGAGATCTATAAAACAAACTTTGCTTGGATAACCAAACGTTAGCAATCTGGTCGAACAAAGCACTGAATTGTCAGGTATATATAACAGTTGACTTAGTGTATTAATTTGCAGCTAATGTTAAATTGAGCGTTCTTTATAATCGAATTCAACAATTGTTTTAACTTAATAATAATAATAGTTTATTCGCATAAAACATGACAGGACACATTTTAATATACACATACATTCATAAATGTCATGCAAATATTATTATAGATTTATGTATTTAAATGCCGGAAACAAACAGTGTAACGGCATGTTTAATTAACGAACACAACACATAAACAAACCAATAAAGTTTCCAATTATAGATTATGCATTGAAAGAGCAAAAAAAAACACATGAATAAAATGTCTTTTATATAACATTCGATTTACAGGGTTACAGAATTAGGGCGATTACATAGAATAATAACGCTGCTTCCTTTTCTGATTTTCGCCCTATCTCTATTTTACCTTTTCTGTCGAAAGTTCTTGAAAAACTTATTCACTCTCAGTTAAGTCTCTTCCTAAACAAGAACAATTTGCTCAATCCCTGCTAATCTGGCTTTCGCCCTGGACATAGTACTGTTACTGCCCTTATTAAAGTTACTGATGACATTCGATGGGGCATGGACAATAAGCAACTCACCATTATGACTCTGATGGATTTCAGCAATGCTTTTAATAGTGTTGATTTTAATAAGGTCCTCCAGACCGATTTCGGTCACGGCGGCCAATCTCAAGGGAAATTAGCCAACTGCGCAGGACATATTATAGTGCACAATTGTGTGTGCAGACACAGGTGCACTCTCTTTTCCTTAGCTCTCATGATCCGATGGGACGGCAATCCGACACGACCGGAAAGAGTTCAGGCGCAGGACCAACGGCTTAACGTGCTTTCCGAGGCACGGGAGTGTACACACTTCCAACTTCCAGACTCCGGGCTGCTACTGAGAATTTTCTGACAGAAAAACCCAATAACTATTTATTGGCCCGACCTGGGAATTGAACCCAGGACCACCGGGTCTGCGGCCTTATATCTAGCCACTAGACCAACGAGGCAGTGTTGATTTTGATGTCCTACTTAGTCTGCTGCGTTGTCTTAACGTATCCCCTGCAGTTATTGACTTGTTTCACAGTTACCTTAATGGTCGTCGGCAGCGTATGATGATACATACTCATCATGGTGCGATATTTCTGCTGGCGTACCACAGGGTGGCTTATTGTCAACGTCACTCTTCTCAATTTTCATCAATTAGATTACTCATAACCTATCTTCTCTCTACCACATTAATGCAGACAATATCCAAATTTACACCTAGTCGACTTTGGAAAACCTTCCTTCGGCTATCGCAAGGATGAATAACGACCTCAATATCATTCTTGAGTGGAGTAAATCTTTTGGCCTTAATGTTAACCCTAGCAAGTCTCAAGCCATATTAATTGGCAGCCGTAAACAATTATCAAAAGTCAATTGGTCTTCCTTGCCTTGTATTGCGATTATGTTAAAAATCTGGGAGTGTTCCTCGATAATACTCTTAGCTGGACTCGCCATGTGAATGAAATCAGCAGGAAAGTGTTTGCAGCTCTGAGGTCTCTGCTTTGTCTTCGACATTTTCTTCCAATTCCTACCAAAATTATGCTCGCACAGACTCTACCCCTTCCTATTCTTGATTACGCTGACGCAAGCTTTGTCGACTTAACCGAAAACCAATTAAATAAGCTTGAGAGACTTCAAAATACTTTTATTCGGTTTGTATATGGATTACGCAAATATGACCACGTTTCACAATTTCGTTCTCGTCTTAATTGGTTACCCAGCCGACTTCGCCGGAATATGCACATCCTTTCTATTCTATACGGTGTATTGTTTCACCCTGTTACTCCCCCTTACTTGAAGGAGAAATTTTTATTTTTAGGGGAACCTGGAGAAGTTCTCCGTTCTTCGAAGAAATTGATTTTAAGGGTGCCCGATCACGATCCTTTTATAATAATTCTTTTACAGGCTATTAAACTCTGGAACGACCTTCCTTTAAATATTCGGGAGGCCAAATCCATAGATATTTTTAAAAAACTTGTAAAAAATCACTTTTTGTCTCAATACCTTATCACCAATAATTTTCTTTTTTTTTAGTTATTTTTCTTTCTTTTACTTTTTTCTACTTTTATTTAGGCTGTCTCAGTTTTTGTAAAAAAATCTGTTGTGGCGTACAATAAAGTATAAATAAATAAAAATAAACGCTTAGAAGCATAGTGTCATATATAGTTTAGCTCAAAATTGAAGCAACTTTAGAATTAATGTGTGCGTAAGTGTCACGTAATTACATTCACCGACACGCACACACACGACTGAATTATGTTGCAAGTGAATAGAATGTGAAATGTAATTATATATTGCAATATTATTTATTTCATTTAAGCTTTTATTATTATAATGATCTATTTTTCTTTAAATATATTTAATAATATTATATTAGCCTACGTGTAATCTCTGGGTTCGGGTGTTAGTTATATCATCAAAAAGTTTGGGTTTTGTACATCCTGTACCCCAGGGAGCTTGCTTCGTAACAAATTTCATCAAAATCGATTCAGTGGTTTAGCCGCGAAAGCATAACTAAGTAAGTATAAATTGAATTATATCACATTTTTTAGAAGTAAAAATAAATATAGTTTTTCTTCTTCTATATTAATTATATTCTCTCCAACGTGATTTTTTTTTATGTAAGTAAGCAAACGAGCAGGACGCTCACCTGATGGAAAGTGACTACCACCGCCCATGGACATCTGCAACATCTGAGGACTTGCAGGTGCGTTGCCGGCCTATTCTATACTATTCTATTCTAAATAGAATAGAATACGCTTAATTGTACAACACATACAAGTTTACTGAAACACAGTTATAAACACTATTTAAATATATAGAAATGTATGAATGTACAAAGGCGGTCTTATCGCTAAAAGAGCCATCTCTTCCGGACAACCTTTGGGTAAAGGACACGAGAAAAATAAAGCGGTAAGGAGGTGTACAAAAACTACTTTACTAATAATAAAATAAAATATGTAATTTTTAATTTAAATAATAAAATATGTAAGCTGCACCACATATATAGTCTTTACAAATATACTATCAATAGATATTGAACCTCCAGCAAAAGTACGAATACTACTGCGATTATAAAAAACCATTAAAACAGTTTTCAAGCGAACTTTTATAAAGTAAGAACTTTTATCACTGATAAACAGCTATCTGCATAATACAATAAGATGGATGAAGATGAAGTACGGCCACTTTTGCAATGGGCTCGCGAAGTATTATCTTGAAAGGAATTACTACGACGATAGAACGAGTCGACTTATGCACTATATATATTAGAAAGTATATGTAATCTATGTACGTCTATACTAATATTATAAACTAGCTGTGCACTGCGCCTTCACCCGCGTATAATTAATAAAAATATAATAAATTATTTCATTACTATAATAACACACACGCGCACACACACACACATAAACTGGTAAAGAAGTACATACATACAGACAGACAGACAGACAGACAGACAAAAATGAAAAAAATAGTATAATGTGAATCACTGTATCATAAAACGATTATTTATCACAAAATTAGGTGAAAAACAAATATGTACAGACAGAACCAATACATTTATATAGTAGTATAGATAGATGTAAAAGTTATTCTGTCTGTCTGTTAATTTTCAAGAATAAACATCTAAACCGATTTTGATATAATTTGGTATGAAGCATACTTGAATCCCAAGTACGGACATGGAATACTTTTATTACCTAATACAGGGGTTTTGTCCCCCTAAATGGTTAAAACCGCAGAGACATCATTCGTCCTGTATTTCTTTCATTTTATTATTGTATTTCCATACTATCCGTACTCTTTGGATCTATTCTATAGTTTGGTTCTTTTGTGCCTTCATGTTTTAATTGCGGGTAGCGTCACAGTATAATACTCGGTGGTAGAGCTTTGTGCAATTTTTTTTTTTTTTATATCGTAGGTTGGCGTACGAGCATATGGGCCACCTGATGGTAAGTGGTCACCAACGCCCATAGACATTGGCAGTGTAAGAAATGTTGACCATCGCTTACCGCCAATGCGCCACCAACCTTGGGAACTAAGATGTTATGTCCCTTGTGCCTGTAATTACACTGGCTCACTCACCCTTCAAACCGGAACACAACAGTACCAAGTACTGCTATTTTGCGGTAGAATATCTGATGAGTGGGTGGTACCTACCCAGACGAGCTTGCACAAAGCTCTACCACCAAGTATACATCTTAGTTCCCAAGGTTGGTGGCACAGTGGTGATGTTGTTTTTTTTAAGAAATATACATACCACTGTCTATGGGCGTTGGTGACCACTTACCATCAGGTGGCCCACATGCTCGTCCACTAACCTATACTATAAAAAAATAAAAATATATATAAGGATTTCTTCTCGCTATCTTCACCATCAGTATAAGTGATAAAAAAATGTTTGAATATTCTTACAGTTATACAGCAAATAATATTAAAGGCTGACAGTGGTGTCACATTTGATGACAGGGAAGGTTGATGGAAACACGTGTGGCAGATTCTTCACCAGATTTCGATACCGACCACGAAATAACTGATAGGATCTTGTAATACTTACAATTTCAATAACAAAAATCTGTATTGTCGTAATAAAAAATGTTGAACACTTCAAATTCATTTCATATTTTTAAATATTTGTTATATTATCATGAAATAACTCAGTGCAAATGTTTTACAATAACATGAACGTGATAGGCCAGAAAAAAGTATGAAATATTCAAAATGGCGACTATCGACGTCCTATGTACATGCAAATGCATTTTATCAAGCCGCCGGCACGATGCGAAGTTAAACTCGAAATATTTTTATTAAAACAAGCGTGTTATTACAATCGTCAAGCAATGTTATAAGAGATTAGGTTCGCGTTGTTTTAACCATTGATAAAATCCTTAGTACACTACGGCTTTTATTATTTTCTATTCGTGAAATAATTAATTACAAGCTTACATATTTTTGAATTGAAAACTTCTTTAGCGGCGTTGTGCACTTTTTTATGGTGGGTAAAAAATGTTAAACTCGCGTCAGGTCACGTGACCCTGATTGATAATTCGTAAGACGGATTTTGAAGTGTTAAATTTTTAATATTATATAAATTGTCATGTTTGTGTACGATAGCGCAATAAATGAATATTATATTTTATCACATAAATGATAGTACTTTTATACTGATAATTAAAGCAATTCGAGCAATTTTTTTCCCTGATCATTCCAAAATATCCAAAATGCACAACGTTAATATTCAAGTTTTCACTTCTTCGGCACTCCCGGAGTGCAACCCGTTGTTTTTTTATGTAAATGGAGAAGTCATGTACGTCTACACAAGCTTAAACTGTCACCGCTGAGAAAACTTCTACTTCAATACTAATTAAAGTATTTAACTTGTGTTTTATCGTCTTCTTTCTTTTAATATTCATCTCTAACATAATATGATTAATTTAATCTTGGGAACTGTTTTAATTAAGTTTTATTAATATTTCTTATTTAATTAAAATTAATGATACCATTTGTATAAATAAATAAACCATACATTATCTTTCTATCAATCATTCTTAAATCCAAATTGTTAGTTAAATTTTATATCCACATACATAGTAAAAGCAGTGATCTATTTCCAAAAGGGCATTACCCTGTTACAAGGTCTAAGCTATTGTCAAAAAAAACAGGTTAAATGTCAGTTGTCATGCGTCATTAGACATGATATCGCACGTTTATTCCAATACCGTCACTATACTGAAAAAGCATATTTTACAGGAGAGCAATTAAAAGATTGTTAGGGAACATTATTTAATGTAAAAAAGCTAATTGTTACTTTTCATCTTGTCATGTATTGTTCATGTATATAGATCGGAAATGACTTTTACTGGACTTTGTGCAAGCTCGTCTAGTTAGGTACCACCCACTCATCAAATATTCTACCGCAAAACAGCAGTGAGCAAGTGTAATTACAGACACAAGGGACATAACATCTTAGTTCGAAAGGTTGATGACGCATTGGCGATGTAAGCGATGGTTAACATTTCTTATAATGCCAATGTCTATGGGCGTTGGTGATCACTTACCATCAAGTGGCCGATGTGCTCCTATGCCTACTTATTCTATAAGAAAAAGGAGATCAGGAATTTCCTTAGTTTTTTTTGTGGACATTATCATTTTCATTTTGAGTTATCGGTTAACAAAAATGTAATGTTTTTAATTTTAAAGTTTCTGAGGGCATACATGTACATCAAAAATTTGTATCGATTTATTTGCTGACCACAACAGTTGTCAGAATCTTGTCTTGCACATGGGATGAGGCGAAACAGCTACCACAAACTTTCTCTTTACTTTTTTCTTTTCTTCATCTTTCTCCAATCTACTTAGCCTTTTCTCTTCTTTTTGTTTTATAGGTTTCATAGGTTGGCGGACCAGCATATGGGCCACCTGATGGTAAGTGGTCACCAACGCCCATAGACATTGGCAGTGTAAGAAATGTTAACGATCGCTTACATTGCCAATGCGCCATCAACCTCGGGAACTAAGATGTTATGTCCCTTGTGCATGTAATTACACTGGCTCACTCACCCTTCAAATCGGAACACAACAGTACCAAGTACTGCTGTTTTGCGGTAGAATATCTGATGAGTGGGTGGTACCTACCCAGACGAGCTAATTATTTTCTTCTTGATGTTCTAAATATTTTCTTTCTATTACATATATCTCGATGAATTTAAGTTTTTGTAAATAAAGTATAACTCACACATATCCTTCTTTGGAAAAAAAAAACTGATATTAAATTGGTGATTTTAAACTTTTCTATACGTATGTTCTTAGCGCGCTTCTACTCCTACTGCACATTTGTGTTTGTAATTTCTAAACAAATTCACCAGATTCTTTCCTCCATCCATTTTCTGTACCAGTGACAATGTGTAAATAGTAGTGCCACTACTTATATAAAACCTGTATTTTGTTGTAACAAAAGTGACACTAAATTAATAAATACAATATGGTAACAAAATAATTGAAATATTTTATATGCTGGGCAAAGTCATAATGTCATTAAAAAACAGTGCCAGTTTTGGACTCTTGATATACAAATAATATTTAAAAAACTATAACGGTAAACTAGCACTAAACAAAAAGTGTCAATTTGTTAATAACATCAAACGTAAACTTACCGAAACTAGAAAGTAGAAAAATGCCACTAAACATAATATGACGGTTTTACATCAAAAATAAATAAATTTTTGAAACAACGACATGTCTTTATCCGTTTACTGTCGTTGTAGGAATAACCAGAGCAGAAGGTTTCGTTTAGTTTCGATCCGCAACTACTATCCTGCGGAGCATTGTCTATGAAATAAGATATAAGAATCGAAGGAAAGTGTAAATTACGCGCTCAGCTACTAGGTGGCGTTAAAATATAGTTTTTTTATAAATTTCGTTTAGTGACGGTATTGGAATAAACGTGCGATATAGCTTTAGCGTAATAAATACTAAGGGTGAGTCAATTTCGTTTGAGAGCCATGAATGGATGCGGTAGAAGGGGGAGGGCCCCTCTTGGTAGCGTTATTGCGGTTTACGGGCTCGGCTTGGCTTACGTGCCATACCGTCACTTAGGAATGTCAGTATACGAAATCATAGTCAACTTGATGGCTTGACGGATAAACAAAAGTGTGCGGTAAGTAGCAGATTGGAGTATACTGGCGATGTCTGCGGTACGTCGCTCGGCTGACGCAACGCTATTATCACTCAGGGATGTCAGTACACTCAAGCCACACTAACGGCCGAATACTGAAACGTCCCTCAAAGTTAAACGCTACTTAACATTTAGAATCTCCTAAATAAGTATTGGAAATTTTAAATTAACGGCGTCTCAAATAATTAAGTTGCATTTAATATTGAAGTGACTTTTAAGTATTCGGCCGTTAGTGTGTGTAGTATTTACAAATTTATATCACGTCTGTTGCACATTCTAAAGTATATGTTTTATTTACTATAATGGCTCCTGACCGATTTTGGCCACGGTAGCTAATCTTAAGAGAAGGTGCATTCTCTAGTCCCTCGCTCTTATAATCCGATAGAACAGAAAATCCAATACGACTGAAGGAGTTCAGGCGTAGAAACGACTTTACGTCCTTTCCGAAACGCGGGAGTATACACACTTCCAACTTCCAGAATCCGGGAAGCTACTGACAAGTTTTAGAAAAAAAATACAACCTGGGTTTTGAATCTATTGCCTCGGGATCTGTAACTTTATATCTAGCCACTAGACCAAAAAGTCATATTTACTATAAATAACTAACGAATGAACTAATAAATAATTGTTTTTATAAAAAAAAAACTTATATAAAACACTATTTTGTGACGACCCTACAAGGATTGTCATTTTCAAATCCTAGTCGGCTGTCGGCATTCCTTACCGCGATACAGGAGCTATTTATTACACTACGAGTACATAGCTATTATTATCTATCAACTGCCTTATTGGCCTATGTAACTAGCGTTTATCGCTTCAGGTCCTGGGTTTCAATACCACGTCAGCCAATAAAAAGTTATTGTGTGTTTCTATTTGAAAATGTTAATAGTTACTGGTGTATCCTGGATACACCAGTAAGATCTGGAAAAATATTTTTGCGTTTAGTAGCCTGTTTGTGAAAGTTTAAGAATATAATATGTTATATAAAATCTGTAATTTTTTTGAACTAACAATTTATTGCATATATTCCGTACCCTTGATGTGTATGTTGTTGATTGAGTATTTTTTAAATTCTTCTAGATAGATCTTTTAAATTCATCAAAATCAAAAACCACATTACGCTGCGACCCAAATGGGTAAAACCACATAGTGTAAATAGTACACTGCTGGTCTAAGGCCATCTGTCCTTTTGAATAGAAGGTTTGGAGCTTATTACACCACGCTGCTCCAATGCGGGCTGATGGACACATACGGGACTAATATTTTCCCACCTGATGCAGGTTTCCTCGTGATATTTTGCTATCGCCGAGTACGTGATGAATTACAAACACAAATCAAGCATATGGAAACTCATTAGTGCTTAAGTTCGACCACATAATCTTCGGTTAAAATTCACGTATTCTAACCACTGGGCTATCAAATTAACGTGAATACATTCCGAATGAAATGTCGAATCGTTTGTTCCGCTACGAGGACAAGTGACTCAACACTGAAGAGGAACCGTGCGTCGGTTAGATTGATGTATTACGTAATCGTCGCATTTCTGAATGTGTTTTGTGTCGCTCATAAATTGCATCGATATTTACGATGTCGGTGTTGCCAAATTTTCAGACAGAAATATAAATATTTTAACTAAATAAATTACAACAGACGTTACGGCCAATACAATCATAAGGCCTACAACATTTTCAACATTTTTTTTTGTGTTTATAACCTGTCTCGTGACCGGCGATGAAAGAAACCATTTTTTTTTAAATTTAATATTGATAAGTAAACGGGCCGATGGGCCATTTGATGGTAAGTTTGACAGCAGCCAATTCTTACAGTGCCATAGTCATTGGCACTGTAAGAAAAATTAACCATCTCAAATTGAATCAAATAACTCTTTATTCAATAAGTGAGCCTACTAAGGACACATTTGAATCCTTGTGTTACATATTGAATTAAATGTAAAACTGATCGAAAAATCGATAATAAACATTTCATTTTCTATTAATTAATTAATTATATCAAAAATTACGCCTCTACAGCACGAGCACACTAACGACTTTATAATACGTTCATTTTTATCCACAAATATATTTTAATGTCACGTGGAAAAAGTATTATTTATTCAAAAAGGGTTGCAACCTTTTGGACGAACAATATTTACCTTAGTGGATGAGATTTCAATTCCTACTGGTATCTTATTTACATAGGACGCATTTGAGCCTTTATCACATTGTATCAGATAAAGGGACTCAATGGGGATTAGAACCATGAATATTTGTTTTTTTTTTTCTACGTGAGTGATTGAAGCTGATTATAATAATTTATATAATATATATTTTTTCTATTTTTATCTCCTCCGCCTTGTTGTCTGTGCTTAAAATGTTATTTTTATATGACTGCATAGTTATTACGAGGCAGCATCACAAACATTATTTAGATATGATACTCATTTGCAATATACAAAATGAACCATTTTTTTATAACTATATTATATTGTTAGAGCGAGCGAAGCTCAGTCGCCAGGTGCTATTATTATTATTTAATAATAAGAAAAATGTAGATATTAATAACGAGACTCAGTTTTAATTTATTTTTCTTTACAGAAACAGTCTGCGAATGTCCCACTGCTGGGCTAAGGCCTTCTCTCCTTTTTTGAGGAGAAGGCACAATATACATGTGGCAGAATTTCGGTGAAATTCAACACATGCAGTTTCCTCACGATGTTTTCCTTCACCGTCAAGCACGAGATCACGAGATTATAATCACAAATTTAGCACATGAAATTCAGTGGTGCTTGCCGGGGTTTGAACCCACGATCATCGGTTAAGATTCACGCGTTCTTACCACTGGGCCATCTCGCCTTTTATTATTATTAATTGTAATTTATTTTTCTTTAACTAGAAATTTAATGACTATTAATTTCGATGTTCCACGTCGAATTTTTATACATACATAATAGTATAATAGTGAATTTGAGTGTGTCGTTTGAGTGTGTGAGTCAGCGCTTGAGTGTTTGAGTGTGAAAATCCGTAATGATATACCAATATAAACAAATAATTTATCAAATTAGTTTATCAATCTAGATAAAAAAACTTATTTTTATATTTACATTACTATTGTATTATAGACGGCAGTAATCACTTCCGGTCACGTGACGTGACCTGAGTCGCGTTAAACAACCTTGCTACTATAAAAAAAGATAGAAAACGTAATCAAAGACTTAATCAAAGACCACGATTTCGAATCAGAATAAATCTCTCGAGTGATTACATAGTATTTAACTTAAGCTCTTGCGTAAGAAATATCGTAAGGGAAAATATATTCTAAAGATATTCCGAGGCATTTTCACGTATCGTTACACAGTAGCGTGACAGACTCACCTATGAATCATTCATTTTATTCTTGAAGAAAATATACACAAATCAAAAATAAACTATTTTATAAATCACGACAACGTGAAATAGTGACGAGGTAGCTAGCATAGCAGTTTCCTGTTGAATCAATACTACTACTTGGTGGTATGGCTTTGCAAGCTCGCCTGGGTAGGTGTCATTATTAAATATATGTATATATAGTCACTAAGCACACGCAAGGAAGTAGAGAATAGGGGACATGACGTCATAAGAGAGCATCGTGACATTTCCCGTCATGACATAAGAGTCGGTCTTAATCCCAAGGCGCGCCTATAGATGTTTTTTTTTATAGCATAGGTAGGCGGACGAGCATTTGGGCCACCTGATGATAAATAGTCACCAATACCCATAGACATTGGCATTGTAAGAGATGTTAACCATCGCTTACATCGCCAATGCACCACCAACCTTGGGTACTAAGATGTTATGTCCCTTGGGCCTGTAATTATACTGGCTCACTCACCCTTCAAACCGGAACACAACAATACCAAGTACTGCTGTTTTGCGGTAGAATATCTGATGAGTGGATGGTACCTCCCCAGACGAGCTTACACAAAGCTCTAACCACCAAGTAAATTACACATCAATAAAGAAATAATTGGCTTAACATATATTAAAACTTACTAACTACTACAAAATACTGAACACATACATACGTGACGTGAATGACACATGCACGAATTGTTTGCAATTTGAAAAGTTTCAAGTGAGCTATTTTAATAGTCATTTAGTAGGTCAGGGCCTTCAAAAATATAACCATTTTCTTAAGATATTAGCCACCATTTTGTTTAAACGCAGTGGTTAAACTCGGCTCCGAAAGTCGGTCACAATGACTTATATACGGATAGTGCAATCTATGCATAAAATAAAACGCAGCAAGGTCATTGTTATATTGTACTTTAAGATCATTGAAATAAAATTTTATATACGAAATTTTACTTTAAGATCTCTTGTTTTGTCTTGTTTCATAAATATATATATTTATTATTTTGAATGCTACCACCGATTCGGAATGAAGATTTTACCGTGAAGAACCGGGAAGAAACTCACTAGTCATTTTCGACTATCAAGTTATATTAATAATTAAAAACAATTATTTTATTAATAAGGATTTGTGTAAGCCCAACTGGGCACCCCACTCCTAACCAATCCTATTGCGTAACGGCACAATAGTATGATTCGCTCCGGTTCGAAGGTGCTATGAGTCAGAGCAACAGTGAGCCAGTGTCCCTGTAGGACAAGAAACATAACATCTTAGTTTTCTGTTTGTGCCATTGAAGGTATAAGGTATTTCTAAAAGTGCTAATGTCAATGACCAATGATAACCGTTTACAATCTGGTAATTCATTTTCCTGCCTATTTTAAATAAAAAATAATACTTGCGATCATGTCACAATCTTCTCTTCAAGAGGACGGAGGAGACAAGGACTGCATTGAAATATTCGTAAAGCAATATTACTGGCTGGTTGTATTGAGGCTTTTTAAAAGCTAGAGGAGACAACTAAGTCGAGCTCCCACTGACCCTTAATATCATTTAATCATAAAAATGACTAAAGTTTACTTAAATGCCGCTTTATGTTAATGATTTTAAGACATTGACAAATGAGGTTTTATAGAACACCGAGCTTATCTTAATTAAGAATTTAAAATCAAAGTTTTGTTAAAATATAAAGCAATATAATTACATA
This sequence comes from Nymphalis polychloros, assembly GCA_905220585.2. NCBI lineage: Eukaryota > Metazoa > Arthropoda > Insecta > Lepidoptera > Nymphalidae > Nymphalis > Nymphalis polychloros. Next base: position 469,192 of record HG992264.1, on the reverse strand, counting down.
ATCAGCTTTTTCATAAATATAAAGTAACAGCCTGTAATTGTTGAACAAAGCCTACTCTTTTCTTATGGAGATGACGGTGGGTCTTTTAATCAACCATTTTCAGTATGGGCTAGGTAAGCAATTACTTTTTTTAGTTTTTTATTGAGTAACTTATATATTCGTCACGGTAGCATGCGCAAGCGATCCCGTGCCGCCCCCCGACCAGACGGAGAGGATACCGCTGGTTTTTTAGTGGGTATTCCGGCGCCTTCAGTGCCGGTGAGCCCCACATCTGCCCCCACTTCATGTGAGGGAAACGCGTCAAGGCGTTATTCCAGCGATAAAAAAAAGCCAGTTTGTTAAAAATATATCTGACGCATGTGTGTTTATTTTGTTTTCCTCCACTATCGACTGTCTGTCTGTCGGGGCGCTATAATCTCAATAACTACCGACGAATCAGATGTGTGATTGAACCGAAACTGAAAAACAGCAGTACTTGGTATTGTAATGCGCATAGACCATTACCAACTATCCTGTACCATTCCATCCCAAGAATACTTATACTTAAACTTAAGTTATTTTTATACCAAGCTAGATGCGGAAGGCAGAGAATCAGGAGCAGCAAAAGCCAACTAAGGCTTTACTTAAAAATAAATCATAAGTAGAACAACCTAAGCTCCAAAACATTGTGACCTTGATAAAAAGTTTCAAGCCTGCAGTCGCAAAGTTGGACTACTTCTAAAGTTGGGCACCTCTTCTCTTATTAAACAGTAAGTACGCCCAGAAACGATATGAATTATAAACTCAAATCAAACACATGAAAACTCAAGTGGTTTTGAGATTGAACCCGCAACCTTGGCAGGTTGCCAATGATATAATTTCAAAATACAATTGCATTGATTATGTGCGGTTGTCAATATTGTTTTAATAAGTAATTTTGTTTTTTTTTTTGTAATATTTTTTGTAATGGAAATATCTCTAATAGTAGCCTCGAGGCCCGCGCCTTCTATCCTAAAGTGAAATAAGATCCAACTGTACATATTTCACAATATTAAGCGCCTTAAGGAGTTTATTTTCAGCCTTTTCTTTATATTTCATATAATATAAATTATATTTTTGATTAATTAGTATTATTGAAAAGTAATTGATTTCAGAAAACAAAACATTATGTATTTCATTTATATCTAAATTATGTATTTCATTTATTAGTTTATTGAAAAAAAAGGCGACAGCCTTTGGCCAACCAATCTTAGATATTTAGTACATTGCGTCGACAACATTACATCGTATTGTTTGCCGAGAGAATGTTTGGTGATCACCTAGACAACCACAAAGTCCTACAACTATTGGTTGCAACATGACGTCTAATGAAAAACTTCGTCTCGTACCGATGACAATGAAGACGCGATGGGGAATCTGATGAAGAATTACTTCGCATAGGTAGGCGAACGAGCATATAGGCCACCTGATGGTAATTGGTCACCAACGTCCATAGACATTGGCATGTTAACCAACGCTGACACCGACAATGCGCCACTAACCTTGGGAACGAACTTGGGATGTTATGTCTCTGTCTATCTGTGGTGTGGTGTCTCAGTCACCCTTCAAACCCCACAACAATACCAAGAACACAACAATACCAAGAACTGCTGTTTTGCGGTAGAATATCTGATGAGTGGGTGGTACCTACCCAGACGAGCTTGTACAAAGCTCTACCACCAAGTGGTAAGGCTTTATGGAAACTCGTCTTGGTAGGTACCTCCCACTCATCAGATAATCTACCGCAAAACAGTGAATGTAACTACAGGCTGCAACCTAAAATGGCAAATGGTGTAATAGACACGAGCTGATTATGGGCAGACTGGCTGAATACCATCCAGACTAATCCAGAAACCCAAAAAAAGCAGTAACACACTGAGATGAAAAGAGAAGTTGTATCACAACAGCTTAGTAAAAAAAAATATATAAAAAAACACAAAAGACAATCAAAATTGTAATCATGAAATCGATTATGATGCTACCCGGGAATACAATAATACAACAACACAAATCAACTGTCAGCAGGACTACCAGAATTGTTTATTTAAAGGTAAATAGTATTATTATGTGGATAACGTCAATACGAGTGTACGCATCATCTCATTATCCAGCCCCGTAGTCCAAAAAGATCGTAATCAGATAGCCCGCATTGAAGCTGGCATTGTGCCCGGCTGTGCACTGCCTTAGAAAATTAACTCATTGTTCCAGACAACGATGTCGATTCTAGCTTCTGCTTTCACCAAATTTGTTTTGAATAATATACTTCAACTAAAACATTAATTACCTTTACCTTTATGGTGCCTTGTGTAGGCTCGTCTGGGTAGGTATCACCAACACATTACATTTAGTTTTGTTCCGGTTTCAAATATGGGTGAGCCAGTGTAACCAAAAGCACAAGGGATATAACATCTTAGTTCCCAAGATTGGTGGCCCATTTACGTAATATTTCTTATATTGGCATTTTTCAGCCTGCCTGCATATTTTAAATTAAAAAAACTCAAATAAAACTAAAAAATATTATCTTCTATATTCAACCACGATTGAGCTTATAAACATATAGTATATTATGCTGGTTACACATGTGGCAGAATTTCAGTGAAATTAGACACATGCAGGTTTCCTCACGATGTTTTCCTTCACTGACATGCACGAGATGGATTATAAACACAAATTAAGCACACGAAAATATTTAGTGGTACTGGTTCGGGATTAAACCCACGAAAATCAGTTAAGACTCACGCGTTCTTATCACTGATCCATCTCGGTAAAGGTGTGTTATAAGTAAATACGTTTAAATTATACATATGTATATCTTGTTTGAAAAATCTTTATACTTTTATATTTAGCAAACACACGTGCCTGCAACACACACCACTCACATCTAAATACAATCACACGAACACACACACACACGCATAAATATACGTACACTTAACACGTACGTTAACAATCAATAAGTTGAGTTAATAAATTTATTTTCAATACAATTAATATTTCGAACCAGTGATAACTTAACGTTCATTTAAATCTTGTAAATCGTATCATATTTTGTTCTATTAGGCACTTAATTTTTAAAAACCGACTCAAACAAATGATGTTTTGATCGATTTTTGATAATAGAGTTATCACAATCTGCTCGGAAAAATAGAACGGAAGACCTTACTGTAAAACAGTCTAGTGTACAAAGGTTGTTGAACTTCTTCTATGTGAGAAATAAATTGTAACATATCTCGAAAAATTTATAAATTAATAATAATAGATAAGAAACTTACGTTAGATTGTAGAATTAATAAATAAATAATTAGAGGATGAATACGAACGCATATGCTAGGCGATCGTCGGTCCAGACGTTTTGTATAGTAAGCGATACTAACATAAACTTACTGTTTTACTAGTTATCTTTGCTAAGCACATTTCTGGTTAGTAAATAATACAAAAAAAATCATGTCTGTTACCATTACACACTTAAACATATTTTATTAGTTATTTCCTTAAAAAAATAATTGCAATGCCCAATAATTTCTCATTAACTCGTGCAATTAAGCGTCCAGCTCGTATTAAGAGTAAGGTTGACAATAGTTAAACTATTAGCATCGAACCTACGACATTTACATCGCTAGGCGGCCAGTAAACCATCGCGCTAATGACTTTATTTATTATAATATCAACACTAATAAGAAGTATACTAATCATTACAATGGAGTCTTTAAACATAAAGTTATATAAATGGAGTATCTCCTTAATTATTTATAGATGCTGCCAAAATATATCAATATTTCAAGTTAAGAAAAATAATAATTGGAATTAAAATTTAAATATTTATAACAATAATCTAATTATTTAATTGATAAATATGTTTTTCTAAATCGTATGAGCAAGAGTTTCAGCTTTCGGTACATTAAGAACAATATTCGTAAACTTCAATTCATTCGAGAACTGTGACGAGTGAAGAATATCCAATTGGGATAGATTTAACCCAGCTGCGGGAGGTTTATAGGCTTTTACGTGTTTTATAAATTTATAAGTGCAATATATTTCGTCTTGTTTTTGTAGAAGACTTGTAAATAATAATGTAATTTGACTCGTTGGTACAGCTTTGTGCAAGCTGTTCTGGGTAGATACTCATCAGATATTCTACCTTCAACACAGCTGTGCTTTATATTGTTATGTTCCGGTTTGAAGGGTGAGTGAGCCAGTGTAATTACAGGTACAAGGGACATAACATCTTAGTTCCCAAGGTTGGTGGCGCAGTGGCGATGGTTAACATTTCTTATAATGCCATTGTCTATGGGCGTTGGTTACAACTTACCGTCAGCCTACCTATACAATAAAAAAACGCTTCATTTTTTAACAAAGCCACAATAAGTTCCGCTAATCGAAAACAACTTTTCCCCATATATAACGAGTCACCGCGACGCGACGCGACGAGTTCCGAACTCCTTCCGGTAGTTCGTTAAGGGTTGATTTATTTTGTCGCGAAAATATATGAGTGGAAATGGAATTGTAAATGGTAGAACATTAAATGTACCTTTATGTATGTAGATTGTTATTTATTCATTCTGTAGGAAGTTAACACAAAGTGCAATGTTAACATAATATGTATCTGCCCTAAATTATACAATTTAAAATAATTTAACCATATATCGCAATTAGCAAACTCTTCAGAAGAGTCCAATATGAAAGCGAGCAGGTTGGTCTAGCAGTAAATACATCAAAGACTAAAGTTTTAATAATAAATAGGGCTGGTTAACTTTCTCGAACTGGAGAACTAAGTGACCTTGAATTTGTCTCCGAGTTTGTGTATCTCGGCTCACTACTGACAAACCAAGGAGGCTGTGAAAAGGAGATCCGACGACGAGCTCAAATGGCCAAGTCTGCAATGAGCAAATTGACCCGAATGTGGCAGAATAGGAGAATATCGAATATAACGAAAAAACGGCCCGTGCAGACTCTGGTATTCTTCATTTTTCTTTACGGCTCGGAATCCTGGACAATTCGCTCACTGGAGAGGAAGTAGATCGACGCGTTCGAGATGTGGTGCTGGCGAAGGATTCCGCGCATACTATGGACGGCCAAGAGAACAAATGTCTCAATCCTGCAACAACTCCACCTAAAAGCGAGACTGCCAATTATTTGCTACCAGCGTGTCCTTCGTTATTTTGGGCACATAGCGCGGAAGCAGTCCAACAGCCTAGACAAGTTGATGGTGCTTGGCAAAGTAGAGGAGAAACGACCACGTGGCCGCTTCCCCACACGGTGGTTGGACCAAGTTACCAACCTATCAGGTCTCTAAGTGACCACAGCCCTGAGACGAAAAGCTGAGACATGACGGACTGGAACGACCGAGAATAATAATATCGCAATTATAGGCTGACTCATCATGCAATTATATAAATCTAGTTTTCCAATTCACATGCGTTAAAGTAAAATGATACATACCATGAAAAAAAGGAAAAACGATATAAAAGGTGTATGGACTATTCGTGGCAGTACTTTAACAATTTAAGTAAGTAAATTGTCATAGTATTTTCTTTACTTTATTCTTGTATACTTTTATGTTATCTATATCCGCCTCCTTATAAATATTATTATGAATTTTATGGGTCCTATTCTAAGGCGTTGTTATGCCTAAATTTGTTCTTGAAAATTATTAATTATTTATTTGGAATGAGTAGGCAGACTGACAAATGGGCAAACTAATGGTAAATAATCATCATCGACAGACAACGTCAGTGCGCCATCAACCTTTGAAATGTTATGTCCCTTGTGCCTATAGTTATAGACCGGGAGATACTGAAACAAATTTTCCGGTCATTTGTATGGCGACTCTACAGGGGTTTACTTACGTAATGACGAAAAGGAAAATGAGTTTGAAATTTCGTATTTAAATTCTTTAAACCTCAAACTTACAGGAAAAATTAGTGCCATACAAATCGTTCGAAATGCACATAAAATCTTACAATTTTGAAAAAATATTGTACATATTCGCCGCCTCCCATAAGTATGGCATTATTAGACTTCTATTTAAAATATAGGATGGTACAAATCGTTTAGCGACAAAAAAAAATACATTTGCGGCGGTATGGCGGCCATTTGGAACCGTCGGAAAAGTATGGCGTGGTGATTTTCGTGAATGGCTACTCTACGATGATTATCTGTGCAAAAATTAGCCTGGTACAAATTGTTGAATTATTATTTTTAAATTAACATGTTCTCGTCGGTATGGCGGGCTGTAACTCACATCGGAGAAGTATGGCATTACGCAACCGCCTACTTATTTTTCCATCGAAAATCGGAAAATAAAAGAATTTTTGTGGAACAAATCATTCAACTTCCGCAATTTATCCGACACGTTCGATTAACGCCCACGCGATTGGGCCGCCGGTACCAGCGCTATGACCATCATTTTTCTGTTCGTCATTACGTAATTAAACCCATGTAGAGTCGCCATACTGGTACAAATGACCGAAAATTTTGTGTCAGTATCTCCCGGTCTATTACACTGATTCACTCAGCATTCAAACCAAAACACATAATTAATATTTGTAGCAAGTATCTTAATGCTGGGTTGCCTGGATACATTCCATAATTATGTTTATATAGCAGGACTATCATTAAGCTTGTTATTTTTCTTTTTATTTGTATTTGCTTTTTTTTCTTGTGAATGTGCAATACAGTTATTTAAATAAAAAAAATGCTTGTTCACAATATTCAAAAACTGTTATATATACGTAATCCTACTAATATATATTTACAAAGTATTTAACAGCCTACACAGTATTGATTGTTCACAAACGCAAGTATAACAATTGATCACAATGCCGGCTAGCTCGAGTCTATATTCGTTTAAGTGGCGTGACGTCATTACATTCATCATTTTTAACTATTTCAAAAACGAGTTCCATGTTTCTGACAATTAGTTTAACTGATAGACATTCTTTAGATCTCTAGAATAACTCTTAGAAAACCAGTTCACTTCTCGTACCTACCGCTAATTACGTTAATTGTGTTATTTTTCAACTAAATAATGTCAATAATTAAACAATTGAATATTATTACTTCAACAGTATGTACAATTGTACGTGACTGAAACTTGTTTAATAAATGAAAAGAAAAATGCTTAGGGTCAAACCACGTAAGTAATACCACGGATGTATATGTGCCTTTGGTATATATTTTTTTTTTAATTTATATTTTTGTTATGTTAATATATCTGCATTTTTGTTATCAAACAGCATCACAATCTACGTTTTAGGATTAAAAACATTTGACGTCGTCGAATCCGTGTGAATACTATATGACTTGGTATTTTGACTTACATATCTTAATGGTACAGACGGGCATGCACAAAGCCCTTCCACCAAGTAAAATTAAAAAAGAATAAGCACAATGCATTGTATGCCCCACTTAAAGGCTAACTCAGCATATTATACACATTCTTTGTGTAACATATTTATTCAAATAAGATTATACTACTAGAGAACCAACTACGTAAAGTCAATTTTGGTTAAAGAAAAAAAACTTGTAATACTTTTGTAATTGTTATCGAAATCGAATCAAACATTACAAGACTCAAATCATCTAATAAAAGTAACTAATTTTTAAGGCGTTATTTTAAGTTACTAATTACAATATACCGGCAGGATCGGATACTGAATAAATGGTATAATGTACAAGCAACAATTTACTTTATTCACACTAGAGATAAAGGTACAATTGGGCCGAATTTAACCGTCTATAATTTAGTGTGTGCGTGTCGATACTCTCTTTCTACAGAGTATTGAGTACACAGAGATGTATATTTATTATTTTCAATTAATATCATAGCATTGGAGACTATTAAATGATTGATTGATGGTAAGTGGTTACCTACAACCAAATACATTGGCACTTTGATTAAGATGTTACGTCACTCTTGCTTTTAATTACACTGGCTCACTCACCATTTAACCCGAAACCGAGCAATACGATGTATTGAGCTGTTTGATGGTTGGACGATTGGTAAGTAAGTAACCAGGCGCTCTGCAAGCTCTACTGGAATATACTTACAATTATAAAAAATATTATAATATCATTATATTTCTTTCTTGCGAAATTTTCAATTACATTATTTAAAAATAATTTCGCGATCGTTTATTATAACCTAAAAATCATCATCAATCAATCAATCTTTAACAATTAGAACAAAATTGTTCCTTTAGATTTTCTGAATAGCACGTTTTCTAAAATCCTGTTGAAACGTGCACTTTGCTTTCATTTGCGGTCGGTATATAATAGGTAGGTCCAATCCTAAGATTGGACTCAACATTTTCAAGGCGTATTATTGGGTTTGCATTTGTGCTTGGCTGTTATAAAATGGTCAAACTTAGACTTACGCAAAAAATAGTCACCATAAATGCACATAAACCATAATTATAATTAGTCCCATTCTTGGACAAGAGCCTTATTTCCTAAGGAAAAGGTTTCAAGCACATTCCACGACGTTGCTTTTCAGTGGGTTACTAGATGAAAGAAAGGCTTAACTTCTGTTTATTTATATGCACTGAACAATGTATGTACTTATCTTTCAACTCTTCTATGAAAATTATACACGACGGTTTCTCTGTCGTTATATTAATCTGCAGAGCACTAATATTCTAAGGTGTGCCTGAAATTGCGGGGCAACACGAAACAACACTGTCAAATTGATTTAATTATATACCTACTAGGTATCGAATGAATAATTTTTTTTTTTATCTACTTTAATATATAATGTTAAAAAATATATAAACAGCAATTGATTTTCATCACAAATCATATCGATAGAGAAAATAACGTCGATTTTTTTGTAGATTTTCGTGAAGAATTTTCTCTCCAACGTATACTTTTTACGCCAGTAATAGATTTACGGTTAATTAACACGATACTCTTGTAAAACACATAGATGGTTTAGTTGGTAACTTAAACATTCTTAGAGGCAATCAAATAGATTTCTGTTAAGAAATTTTCAGTAGCAGCCTGAAGTCTGAAATTGGCTGTGCCAGTGTTGGGCGAAAAGTGGACTCACTTAATAACGCCTCCATAAAACATTACCTATGAAACATATCACAGTTTTTTATGATATAGGTAGACGGACATTACATGTAAATAGGTAGATGGACATTATTATCCAAATTTTGTAAATAATTGGTAGGCGTTTGTGCAAGATCTTTTTGTCTTGTGACTGTTAATGTGTTTTGTATGTTATAATCTGCAGTACAATTGCACAAACTTTGAGTATTGTTTACTCGTACATAATTGTTTTCCATGATATAAGGTCCTCCAGACCGATTGCGGCCACGGCGGCCAATCTCAAGAGAGATTAGCCAACTGCGCAGGAGATATTATAGTGCACAAGTGTGTGTGTAAACACAGGTGCACTCTCTTTTCCTTAGCTCTCATAATCCGATGGGACGGCAATCCGACACGAGCGGAAAGAGTTCAGGCGCAGGACCAACGGCTTAACGTGTTTTCCGAGGCACGGGAGTGTACACACTTCCAACTTCCGGACTCCGGGCTGCTACTGAAAATTCATTTCTGACAGAAAAAACCAATAACTATTTATTGGCCCGACCTAGGAATTGAACCCAGGACCACCGGGTCTGCGGCCTTATATCTAGCCACTAGACCAACGAGGCAGTTCCATGATATATAAGGTCCTCCAGACCGATTTCGGCCACGGCGGCCAATCTCAAGAGAGATTAGCCAACTGCGCAGGAGATATTATAGTGCACAAGTGTGTGCGCAAACACAGGTGCACTCTCTTTTCCTTAGCTCTCATAATCCGATGGGGCGGAAATCCGACACGACCGGAAAGAGTTCAGGCGCAGTACCAACGGCTTAACGTGCTTTCCGAGGCACGGGAGTGTACACACTTCCAACTTCCAGACTCCGGGCTGCTACTGAGAATTTTCTAACAGAAAAACCCAATAACTATTTATTGGCCCGACCTGGGAATTGAACCAGGACCATCGGGTCTGCGGCCTTATATCTAGCCACTAGACCAACGAGGCAGTCATGATATACAGCTCTACCAAACTGACTGTTTGGTGTAGAGTTCCATCCTTTATACCAAAACCTAAAAAATATTTACGAACATCAATAGTATCATTTTTCTTAACAAAAAAATTATTATCTTAAATCGGATCTTCGCCATCATTCGCCTACATAGCGAAAGATGAAAAAGGTTTCTTATATAATATTATTTCATGCCAAATATGTATAAAAAATAACTCAAGTAAGTCTGTGATATGGCCTTGGAAAGATTCCAATCTCATTGAAAGATAAGATATTAAAACTTAGAAGCGCCAACGCGTCGCGGGTACTCGGCAATTCATCTCAATATCAAGGATTCTTTTAATGTTTTGGCAAAAAAACAACTTAGTCGTAGTTGATTCGACATTATATATAGTTGTAGTTATATATATATATATCACCAAATATAATTCAGTTGAAATTTCAACCAACGACGGATTTGAATTTTGGCAATCACAACTGACTTTTAATGCTCTAAGTAGTGTACTGTCTTTCTAAATATGAACATATATACAATAGCTGGAGTTGGAATTTAACAAACAATCCAATCCTAATATGAATTTATCCTGGTCTATAACACAATCATATGTTTTAAAATTTCTCCTCATTCAAGTAGACTTTTACAAGCTGTTTTGAATCGTTATTTTACAGGTTTATAAATGTTAAGCTACCACCGCTTCGGTATTTAGACACTAGCGAAAAGAACCGGCAAGAAAGAATAGTTAGTTGTATGATACTATTACTTTGTATGTTACATTACTTTGTGGTAGAGCTTTACTCTTCTGGGTAGGTACCACCCACTCATCAGATATTCTACCGCTAAACAGCAGTACTTGGTATTGTTGTGTTCCGGTTTGAAGGGTGAGTGAGCCAGTGTAATTACAGGCGCAAGGGACATAACATCTTAGTTCCTAAGGTTGGTGGCGCATTTGTGATGTAAGCGATGTTTAAAATTTCTTTTTTTTTTTTTTTTATTGTATATGTTGGCGGACGAGCATGTGGGTCACCTGATGGTAAGTGGTCACCAACGCCCATAGACAATGGCATTGTAAGAAATGTTAAATGTTACACTGCCAATGCCTAAGAGCGTTGGCGCCCACTTATCATCATGTGGATATGGGCCACCTACTATATATGGCTCGTCCGCCTACCTATCCTACAAAAAAAAATGTAAAATACGGTGAAATGATTAAAGTTTTTTAATTAGTTTCAAATATATAGGATATTATATTGATTAGAGAGTTCACAACTCTAAAAGTAATGTCTAAAAATATAAATCTGGGGCTAGTTTCAATTTTCTTAATTATTTCAGTAACAGCCCATAAATATAGCACGCTGGGCATATACCTCACATTAGATACTACTAAAATATAAATTCACCATGCCCGAAAGCCAAGGGACGGATGTGAAGGCTTTTAAGTTGCTAATTTAAAGGTTAGTTGCCTCCTATTTTTGACGTCATACTGATGCGCAGTCATTTTTATTTTATAAGTAAATAATCCGTCTAATCCAAGTATAATTCTTACTTCAAATTTATATTTAATATAATATATGATAATTGCACTTATAAGAAAATATTCCTATAATATAAAGGGCTGAGCCACCAGTTTCTCCTGTCACTCCTTGACCGTTTCAGAAGTTAATACATCGCGTAGCTCCATTGTGGGTTGACATTACAAGTACCAAAAAACATAATGTATTTGTCTGTCTAGCAATTTCTATGAACTTATCACGTTTCTTAGACATACGACTATTTGTCAAAGTCTAAGAGATTATTATTAATGTGATATTAGTTTCTCATTCAAAGATTTTGATTCATAGTAATTATCGTTATCTTCTGTATAAGTAAGTAAGGTCCTCCAGACCGATTTCGGCCACGGCGGCCAATCTCAAGAGAGATTAGCCAACTGCGCAGGAGATATTATAGTGCACAAGTGTGTGCGCAAACACGGGTGCACTCCCTTTTCCTTAGCTCTCATAATCCGATGGGACGGCAATCCGACACGACCGGAAAGAGTTCAGGCGCAGGACCAACGGCTTAACGTGCTTTCCGAGGTACGGGAGTGTACACACTTCCACCTTCCAGACTCCGGGCTGCTACTGAGAATTGTCTGACAGAAAAACCCAATAACTATTTATTGGCCCGACCTGGGAATTGAACCCAGGACCACCGGGTCTGCAGCCTAATATCAATCAATCTTCTGTATATATATATATATATCTTCTGTATATATATATATATATATATATATATATATATATATCTGTATATATCTTCTGTATATAGATATATACAGTGGTGGTCATATAATTAGAAACACTTCTTATGAATAAAGAAAGTATAACTTCAACATACAAATGTTCGTAAAAAATATACACATTCAATAATTAATAATCATGCAATAATATAGCCACTCAAACAAAAAAACTCATTAAATGCATAAAATATAAAACATATTTTATTTTTAATTACAAAATGAGTCTTACACATGTAGGAGTATATTTTCTGTTACTGGCCGCTTGGACGCCTAATTAAAACATTTTAAAAAAGCATCCATAGCTCGTTCTTTTTTTGAAATTGGAGAATAACATTTCTTTCTTGGCTATTTCTATTCTTTCGGCGGCAATTCAAAATTTAATCTGAATTTTATTTTGTTCAAAATGGGCAAAAATAAAAGTTGTGACGTCAACTAGGCAAATAATTGTTAATTTACATATAGATCATAAGTGGGCGTAGAAGAAGAATAACTGAGCATTTAAATTGTTCTGTTAAGAAAGTTTTTAATGGAATTGATTATTATAAAACACATGTGTCATGGAACTGTTGAAAATGTTCTTAGAAACGCTCGGCTAAGAAAAACCTCTCACAGAGAAGATACGCTAATCGTTCGTATTGCTAAAAAAGACCCAAGTAAAGGCTCCAACCAGATTATAAATGAAGTTTTTTCGCCTGATGATCCGAGAAACATCTCGTCAAGACTCATACGCCGAAGATTAGTGGAAGCTAAACTGTTTGGAAGAATCTCTCGAAAGGTACCGCTTCTTACCAAGCAACACTGAAAGAAGCGATTATTATTCGCTAAAAAATATGTTAATTGGACGGTACGAGAATGGAAAAAAGTGTTATTTTCAGATGAAACAAAAATAAATATGGTCAATTCCGTTGGAAAGCGCTATGTTAGACGTCCTGTAAACAATGCTTTTAATTATAAATACACGAGTATAGTCAAGCACGGTCGCGGTACAATAGAGCAATGGCAATACAAAAATATCTTAGAACACACAATGATTCCCTACTCGGACGATCATTTGCCTATAACCTGGATCTTTCAGCGTGACAATGACCCTAAACACACGGCCAATAGCGTCAAATGTTTCCTTAGCGAACAGCCTATATCCGTTTTAGACTGGCCAGCAAATAGTCCGGATTTAAACCCGATAGAAAATCTCTGGTATATTGTTAAAAACAAAGTCTCAAACAAACGTAACACCAGTCAAAACGAACTATATGAAGCATTTGGTGAAGCATGGAATTCAATCCCCCTAGAAAAATTTATGAAATTGATTGAATCAATGCTACGTCACTGCAGTACTGTTATTGAAAATAAGGGATACGCCACTAAATAATAGTTATAACTATTGGTAGGCTGTGGATAGTAGCTATTTCGTAAATAACAATACTTATTACTAATACTTAAGAAAATATTGTTTTTTATAATTTTTGTTGTTGTTTCTAATTAGTTGACCATTATTGTTCATACCTTAAATCTGATTTAAATGTTTGTCCGTAATGTAATATTGAAACTGCACTTGTGTAATGGGATTTATATTGTTTTTCTAATAAATGATAAATCGTTGAACATTTTGTTGTCCTATTAATTGTTTAATTTCAAAATAAAAACGATTGCGGTGAAGTATCTTACATAATGTCAAGGACCGTTGGTAGTGTTTCTAATTATACGACCACCACTGTATATGTACTATATACTGACATTTATAGAAGCACCACTAAATTTCATGTGCTTTATTTGTAATTATAATTCATCTCGTGCTTGACGGTGAAGGAAAACATCGTGAGATGAGAAAAAATTCTCAGTAGCAGCCCGGAGTCTGGAAGTGTACACTCCCGTGCCTCGGAAAGCACGTTAAGCCATTGGTCCGGCGCCTGAACTCTTTCCGATCGTGTCGGATTGCCGTACCATCGGATTATGAGAGCTAAGGAAGAGAGAGTGAACCTGTGTTTGCGCACACACTTGTGCACTTTAATATCTCCTGCGCAGTTGGCTAATCTCTCTTGAGATGGCCGAAATCGGTCTGGAGGATATATATATATTTGATTGGACAAACCTATACTAATATATATATATAGATTTGTCCAATCTCCGGGCCAATAAACTAAAGGTATTATAGAAGTATAAAATTTTAAATACATATATTTTTATGACATAGGCAACCACTAAGAAAGGAAATTCTAAGTATCACAACGAAAATAATCCGTGTTTCGTAAAATAGATAGGTTTTTAAATGTACGAATATGTAGTTATATATTCATTCGTATTGGCAAACCAAGTTGCGTGTTCGCCCTGATGACAAATATAAGATTTTATTTTTAATATAAGTCGCTGTGAAGTTCATGGATTATTCTTTGTATTTACATGATCGTTGAGCATGTGTGTGTGATTTCTATATCTTACATTACCAGTGTCCAATCACCACGAGGTGGCCTACGTAAGCTAAATAAAGTAACAAAAATATACTTCTTATATATAATGGCGTGGAGTGAAAAAGGTATTAGACGGACGAAATCACAATCTAACATATCATTAAGATAATTTTTAAAGGACATTAAATGTACATGAAAAGTTAACAAAATAAATTACGTAACACAGCACGAAACTTAGTCTCTATATATTTAACATAAGCGAATACTTAATAGTAGGGTTTTGAAGTTCCGAGGCTTGAACCATTTCAAATAGTTACAAGTTTGCGCGAAAAATCAATAAAATACACGGTCGATGCAGCGGTGACCGCTAATTCATCTATATTATCCAAATTGAAGGGCACAATAAAAATGAATATTTTAAAACGAAATCAATATTTTTGTAACTATAAATAGATTTTAACAAGTCATTTTGAGTCGACGTGCGTTGATACGAGTTTCAATTGTACGTTCTACGGGATATATAGTTCGGTATTTTTTAACAAGAAAGATTTAATTTCCCAAAGTTTAATGACAGAAATTACACTTAGGAATTGTCTTATCTATTTGATACTTCTTACGAGAACAGACTATTATACCCGAATGAGCTTGTTACCGCGAAGTCGAGCTTAAGTATTACTTCTTTTTTTGTGTGGAGCTAATAGATTCACTGCAACTTAGCGATAAGCTACGATGTTAGAAACAAAAAAACTTTGACCTTCGTATCGCCATTGAGACCTTATAATTGAGTTATTCAATTTAATAAAAGAAAAAACATGAGTTTAAGAATACTTAGTTACATTTTATTTGAAATTATATCATATATATTAGTATCTACTCACTTTTAAAATTATTTCAAAGCTTACGCCAACGAATATATTTATCAGTAAAATTTAGTATGAAATCATCGCTTAGAAATAAATTATTGTTTAATAAATAAAATGGTTTTATTCAATATATCATATTATTAATTTTAAAAAAATATATAAATGTATATGTGTAAATGTATAATATGTATGTTTTTTGATAAAAATATGTTTTTAATTACCTATAATTGTAATATCAGTTTAAATAAGAATACATTTTCAAAAACTTACCTTTATTCAAATCTCATTCAACTAGAAGTTCACTTAACAAATTATACAAGTACACTACACAAAATCACGAGTCACAACTTACACAAAATGTATAATTGAAAATCATTTACGCGGTGTATAATTGTTCGGAAACTTTACGTAGCGTATAACAAAGTACGCGCGTGTCTCACGGTGGTCTATCGTAAACTGAGGTTTGGAAGGCGACTTGCAGACATGCGTCGTTCATTCATTGAAGTTCTATGAATCTAGCTATTTCGTTAATACGGTATTCTATTTGCTTTTTATAAATTCAATAGAATCAACAATTACTTTATATTATTGTGTTGTTTGTTCTTGTAAAAATATCATATAATAAGCTTATATTAGGTATTCGTATTGGTTATTTAAAAAAAAGATTAAAATTCAAAATTCCTGATTCTGAGCCAAGGCCTCCTCTTTCTTGAAGATGTAGAGTTTCCACCACGATACACCAATGCGGTTTGGTGGATACACAAATATTATTTTCAACATCAAAGCACCATCAGCCATCGCAACTAGGATTATTTATTTATCAAGATTTAAGATCATTTATTTATTCAAAGTATATTATAAGTCACTGATATCAGAAATTATATTTACTAACTCTTAACTTTACAATTCGTTGGGCACATCCAAATTTCACATGCAAAATAATTAACAGGTAGAGGGTATGATTAAAAAATGTATATTCGTCTTAACCGAATAAATCCAACTAGAAGAGCTCTTTTTATTTTTTTATATGTTATAGGCATTCGAACGAGCTAGGAGACCTGATGGTAAGTGGTCACCACAACCCATAGACATTGGCGATGTAAGAAATAATAACTATTCCCTATATCACTAATGCGCCACCAACCTTGGAAACTGAGATGTTTTGCCCCTGTGCCTGTAGTTACACTGGCTCACTCACTCTTCAAACCGGAACGCAACAATATTATTATATTTTTAACAGACCATGAGCAATTAATGTTTAGTGTGTGGAGATTAAATAATAAAAATGAGCAATTTAAACAAATCTTGTTTAGTCGTGTAACTTCTCCGTGAAAATTATATGGTATGTAGATGTCACTGACGTTTTTTGCAACCTTGGGACCTTAGGAAACTTCAAGCAAAGAGCCTACTCATTCCTTAAAGGCCAACGCACCTGAAAGCCCTCCAGCTTTGCAGATATCCACGAGCGATGTAAATCACTGCCCTAACCGTTTGCACAATATAAAAAAATACCCTATAGTATATAATAAATCCCTTTTGCCTGTAACTACACTAATATATTCCCTATTTATTACAATAACTAGCTGTGACCGCGGTTTAAGGTTAAAAAAAATATAATAGATAAAAATTAGCCTAGAACCTTCCTCGATAAATAGACTATACAACACAAAAATAATTTTTAAATTCGAACCAGTAGTTCCTGAGATTAGCCGGATCAAACATACAAACTCTTCAGCTTTATATATTATTATAGATAATTAATTTATAATAGTTATAAAGTTCAAACGCGCAAATAATTCGTTACGCATGCAATGTATTATTATAATCAACTGATTAATAATTAAATGATTATTTTATATCGTGTCATTAATTATGTTAATGAGGTTATCTAATTATAATAAATAAATTACTTATTTGTATAATGATTCAGTGGATAAAACACGTTGATCATAAAAGAAGATCACAGGTTCAAATCAGCGTTGGGATCTATCCCAATATAAAAACTTAATTACGACACATCATAAAATTTTATTTGTGTGTATATAAATTAGCTATTTTTATTTTATTTTGTTATACATTTATATTAACTTTATGTGTGCAATGTTTATCCTTAATAAATAATTTCTTACTCTTTTCATGAGCTCAGGCGTTCATATTTGTGTGTATGTGTGTAATAGTCCACGCACCACGCTGACAAAACGAAATTCAAAACTTTGACTGAACCAAATTCATAATTTCAAGGTTAAGCTTAATAAATCGTTTGTTTTTTTAATTTCTCAAGGATGGGGTATTGTCTTGTAAGAATAATGATATCAGTGAAGAAGAGAACCGTCATCCTTCCCAATCCTCCTTATTGTTATGCAAATCCTAAGGACACTTAAATCAAACCCAAACTTATAATCAAAAGAATTTTTAATTGCATTTGCGAATAAAAAGTAATTTTTGTCCGGGAAGGAGTTTCGACCATAACACATACAAAAATATTTAAAAAAGGATCGTTATTGCGATAAGCTATTGTACACTCATTTATTTTTTTAATTAAGTAAAGTTTGATCTCTTCTATCGTTTATATACGGAAAATAACATTTACAACAACAAAAAATATATCAACTTATTTTGCATATAATATCTTACGTGTTAACGACCTTACTTATAAAATGATCTTTTGTAGTATTGTTCTATCCCGACTTAAAGGGTAAGTGAATTATTGTACCTACACTCACGAGGGATATAGCACCTTAGTTCCAAGGGTTGGTGGTGGACTGGCGACGTAAGGAATGCTTAATATTTCTCGGTTGTAGAGCTTTATGCAAGCTCGTCTGAGTAGATACCACCCACTCATCAGATATTCTACCGCAAAACAGCAGTACTTGGTATTATTGTGTTCCGGTTTGAAGATAAGTGAGGCAGTGTAATTACAGACACAAGGGACATAACATCTTAGTTCCCAATGCGCTGGTTAACATTTCTTACAATTCCATTGTCTATGGGCGTTGGTGACCACTTACCACCAGATGACCCATAGGCTCGTCCGCCTACCTATACAATAAAAAAATAAAAAACAGCACCAGCTTATGACCAGTGGAACCACTCACCATCAGATGGTCCAGCTATCTATTCCATAAAAAAAAACGTTACGTAGCAGTTCTTAAGTTAAACGCCGATTTCTCTCATTCCATCATTAATGATTTGACATTCGTAAGAAGATATTGTTTACCTAAACACCGCTTAACAAAGTTAATAAGTAAGGCCGAAATTCTCTCACCAACATAGAAGTTTAAATATCTCAACGCAAACAATTCACAATTCGAACTCGCAGATTGCTTCGTCACTTAATTTGGTCGTTAAGTTATTTAATTTCATTAACTCGATATCTTTATTTATAGAACATTGATTAGAATTCTATTCAATACCATTACGAGCCTGTAATAAAATATCGTCGGCGAAAATACACGTTGATTTTAATCACAAAATAGATAATACAATAATTAAATGACGAGCCGGTTGGCATGGTTGGTAAAATACCTTTCACGCCGCAGGTCGTGGGTTCGATTCCCACTCAGGACAGACATTTGTGTGCATGAACTGTCTGTTTTTCCGGATTCTGGGTGTAATTATCTATATAAGTATGTATTTACAAAAGAAAACGTAGTATATCAGTTGTCTGGATTCCATAGTACAAGCTCTGCTTAGTTTGGGATCAGATGTCTGTGTGTGAATAATGTCCCAGAATATTATTATTATTTTTATTCTTAATATTATTATATTAAATATTCTGAATCGTAGACTATGAGATAGAAATTTCAATTTGGACATAAATTATTATTTTTCTTGTACCTTATTTATTGTTTATCCTAACTAATATTATAAATGCGAATGTGAGTTTGTTTGTTTGTTACGCTATCACGGCTAAACCACTAAGCCGATTTTAAAAATTATTTCACGACTGGAAAACTACATTATCAGCGAGTAACATAGGCCGTTTTGTCTCCGTATACCCTGAACGGGAACTACGTGGGTGAAACCGCGGGAGAAACGCTAGTAATCTATATATTTTAATATTATAAACGTGAAAGTAACTCACTGTTTGTAAATCTTTCTCGGGTAAACCACTGAACCTGTTTTAATAAATTTTGGTCTGAAACAAGTTTGTACCCCAAGGAAGGTCAAAGGCTACTTTTTTATACTTAACAGCTGATTATTCAAAATCAAAATTCAAATATCGGTATTATTTGTACCTACCACCGGTTCGGAAATAAACACCTCAGACCTCAGAAGAACGGACGAAAGAAACACAGCGGGATTTTTTTTTTTATCTCAATTTTATTTGAAATTGAAATAGCCTGGAGGCGATCGTTTCATTCCCAGGGTGTGCAATCATCTAAAAAGTCATTGATTGTGTAATATCCTTTAGCACACAAGCACTCCTTAACAATTCTTTTAAATTTCACAATTGCATATTTTTGAACGCTTTCTGGGATCCTGTTGTAAAAGCGTATACATTGTCCCATAAAAGATTTACTAACCCTGTGTAATCTAGTAATAGTGGTTGTAAGTTTATACTTGTTACTGGTGTCAACAGTATGTACGTCACAATTTCTGGGAAAATCTTTTACGTTTTTGTGTACATGCATAATCTTATCAAATATATATTGAGAAGCGACAGCCATTTATAATTTCTTTAAATTTACATCTTAATGAATCTTTTGGGCCCTGGTAATAAATAGCACGAATAGCCTTCTTCTACAGTACAAAAATCGTATTTATGTCGGCTGCATTACCCCAGTGTAGAATGCCATAAGACATTACACTGTGGAAATAGCTGAAATAGACTAGGCGAGCCGTATCAACATCAGTCAACATTCTAATTTTTTTTACCGCGAAAGCTGCAGAGTTGATTCTATTTGCCAATTCATTAATATGAGGGTCCCATTGAAGCTTCGAATCTATGGTGATACCCATAAATTCTGTGGCTTCTACAGAATCCAAATGTTCCCCATTTAAAATGGCCACCCGCCCTTTATGACGAGGCTGTGAGAAAAACTAGTAGTATTTAAATAAACGTCTACGTGAAACATATCGGTACTGTGACTCAGTTATATTTTATTTACGAGTTTTAAAAAGTTTATCAACCACTGCGTCCTGTTGTTTGAAAACAAAATGCAAACTATCACATCTGTTTAAAAAACAGCGCAGTTATATGAATGCTCCATAAAACTATTGACGGGTACGTTTTTCTAAATGCATATTTTTATAAAGCAAACTTGATAACTTGCGTTTGAAACTTGCTTTTTATAAACGGTATTTTAAATTCGAATTTTTACGTTTGCGTTACGATAATAAAGAAAAAAAATATATATATCGAAATCAAAATATTTTTTTATAAGTAAGAGTCTTTTGTTTATTATTAAGTGTGTGCGCAAACACAGATCCAACTTCCAGACTCTGGGCTGCTACTGAGAATTTTCGACAGAAAATCTCAAAAACATTTTATTGGCCCGACCAGGCATTTGAACCCTGGACCACCGTGTCTGCGGCCTTTCATGTAGCCACTAGACCAACGAGGCAGTCAATTCGCCATAAAAGCACTAGACAACAATCGAGTACTTCAACTTGTCCTACAATAATTAAATGTTCGTTTAGTTTAAACCAATTTGGAGCAAAGACATTCTAAGTTTGTTCACTAATATAACCAGTTCATTCAATTTAGTTCAGCGGAAACTTCTCTTTTGCGCTTCGAAGTTTATATGGAATATTCATGACAGGTGTTTTTGTTAAAAGATTTTTGATGGGAATAAAATTTCAAGGTCGAATGTAAAATGCAATGTTTATGTTCGATGCATTCTCACCTTACTACACTTTGCTGTAGGTTCACAATTAAAACTTGTCCTTCAACTTACACCTTTATTATTCTCAATTACATTATTTTACACAATAGAAGGAAATACTAACGATCGTTTATTTAAATTTGACAAAGAACCATCAAGTAAAGAATTGATAAAATGAACAACTTCACATAAGTAAATAAAACAGTTTGAGTGGATTTTTCAGATACCAGCATATTTCACTTAAATTACGTATGACTTGATACGATTGTGTTTTTTTTTCATTTTACAATAGTATAGTACGAATAGTGATTAAAATTCGACCATTTTGATATGTGTAGTTAGAGACGGTTTTGGTATATATGTACCAATTGTCATGACGATCTGTTGAACGCTATAGAAGTTAATGTACTACAGCGCCATCTCGTGGCAAATTAAAACGAACTAGATAACATAACAAACTTTTAAATAATGTGCTAGATCCTATTATTATTAGGTCTAAGACAGCAGTACTAGGTATTGCTGTTTCGGTTTGAAGGGTGAATGAGCCAGTGTAATAATTACATGCACAATGGACATAACATCTTAGTTCCCAAAGTTGGTGGCGCATGGGTGATGTAAGCGATGGTTAACAACTTTTACAATGCTAATGTCTATGGGCGTTGGTGACCACTTACCATCAGGTGGCCCATATGGACGTCCGCCTACCTACGTTATAAAAAAAAAGTTCAGACGGATAGTGTCAAACTGTTTTTTTTTTTTTTTATGGCATAGTTTGGCGGATTGTCATATGGGCCACTTGACATTAATCTCAAACAGATACACTAATATCCAATCTTTATATAAAATCAAACAAGATATATAAAGGCGGGTAATACAGCAGGACACATCTAGTAAAGCAACTTTCGAAATTTTTAAACCAATTTAAGAACGTCACGTTTTAGACTTATAATAAAAAGTATAAGAAACTTTATATTCATAATATTTTAATTAATTCAGAATCCCCAAATTGTATGAACATGACAAGTTTATTCAATTTTTATTCTCTACTAAAAAAAGGGAAGAAGTCGTTAGACGGAATATTGTTATTCAAAAATCCTCTGAACATTATTAAAAGTCCTACCAACTGAAGTGTCGAAATACTCGAGGGCGCCAAAAATTGGATACGCATCCTTGATTTACTTTCTTGCGGAAAAAATCACGAAATAAATCACTATTATTGGCAGAAAAATTACCAATATTCAGAATGAATATATTACAATTATTGGCAAACATACAAATCACAAAACGATACTTCAAATAATATTCAACAGAATGAAACGAAAAATTACGGATGACCCTACTAAAAATACCATCCCAATTTCAAAACAAAATTACAATATTTTATTTTATTTATTTTAGGAAAACAGGTAAACAGATGAGCCACCGGATCGTAATTATCTTCCAAAAATACCTAAACTATCAGAAATATAAGCCACTTTACACAACAACTATGCACAGCCAACAAAAGTTCTGGAATTTGTAATCACACTGGCTGTTTAGTAGTAGAATGAATGGTAAGTGCGGTCCGTCAGGAAGGCCAGCACGAATCCTAACCATGGATAAAGCTTCTGTTTCATAAATTTTTTTAGTCGTAACCTACAATATTCGAGACAAACCAATTTTTGGCCAATATTATGCAGATGTACATGGGCGGCGGTAGTTTGTTTCCATCAGGTGAGCCCGAAGCCCGTTTGCCCCTTCTTACATAAAAACAATTATGAAAGAAAAAAGAAAAGAAAAGAAAAGAACACTTTTATTTGGGACATTTTAACAAAATGACAATTAGGTACAAAATAAAAAGTAAAAAACAATAAAAAAAAAAAAAATTAACGATACAAAAAAAATATATATATAAAGAAAAAGAACAAGTACAATATAGGTATATGACGTGTCCCAAATAGGTATACCATTCAGCAATTCATAGGTGTGGACACCTAATGCTGGTTTTCAATGGTACCCTTTTTTGATACCTACTGACGGGCGGTGACCCAATTAAATTACAAATACTAAAATTTAAAATAAAAACAATAGACATTACATATATAATTTATTTATAAGATAAATTGCATACATTAAATAATTATTTATTAATTCGATAAACTACACGCAAATATATTTATATTTTGTATAAAGCAAAACCAGTTATGGAAAAATAGGATCACTGGGAAAGTTATTAGAGTGCCACGTGTGCCGCGCGCCGGTGGTCGCGTGACGCGTGCATGTTACTTGTTTACAGTGAATTCAGTGGACACAAAAAAAGAAAAGTACTTGGTGGACGTAAAGGTTTAAGGTAAGATATAAATATATTACATATAATAATAGTGTATGTGAGCTCATATTAAAAAAAATAAAATAAAATACTTTCTTTGATTTCTAGACTACCCAACGATAAAATCAAATAATAAAACCTCGTTATTAGCGGCAGTTTTCTCAGCGCAATTGCCATTTTTATTTAAACACAATCACTTATGAATTCAACCTTTAATAAATCCTTCTATTATTTTGATTGAGTATTTTGATGTTCCTTTGTATCATTATGATAAATATCTTTAATTCATATCATATAAGTAACCTTAAGTATATAACAAGATGAAATTGTATATAGACGTACTTATCCTAATAGGAGGTAAGGTTTAATATGCCTTACCATTTAATTTTATTTAGTTTGTTATTTAGAAAAAAATCATCATAAATTACTATCTTTCACGTCTTTACATTAAGGAAATAATATGTTACTTTTTTTACATAAATAATTGTTACTTAGCAATTAGCTAAATTTTGTATTATTATTATAAATGAATATCGTCTATTCTCCGTAATAAAGCATCTTCCAAAATTAGTGATTCAGGGTAAAAGGATCAGTACTTTTGTAGCACGTTTGATCTTCTATTGTTATGTAACTTTATTATTTTACATAAACGTGTCATTAAAAACTTTTATTTGAAATATATGCGATCATAATAAATATTAAGTCCTTACATTGAAATTGGCGTTTTATACGGGAGGAATATAAAGTATATTTTTTTTGTAAAATATATTTCATTTATCAATGTATGCACCGTTGTTATCTATGCACTTTTGCCATCAAAAACATGGGGGCAAGAATCAATAAAATGGCGGTTTGGACTGCCGCATCGGAGTTGAATTTTTTTCCTTGTAAGAAGTTGTCCAAATTCTGGAAAAATGGTAATCTGTTGGAGCAAGGTCCGAGGAGTACGGTGGATGTCGCGGACATTCCAATTGTAGCTCATATAACTTAGTGGTTGTTTGTTGTGCAGTGTGTTGTCTTGCGTTGTCATGAAGCAGCAGTGGCCTAGAGCGATTTACCAATCTCGGTTGTTTAGTAGCTAGTTCTTCCTTCATGGTTTGCAGTTGCTGACAAAAGATATCTGCCGTAATCGTTTGGCCAGATTTTAGAAAGCTTTAGTGAACGACACCGGCACTAGTCCACCAAACACTCACAAGTAACTATTTCTGAATCAATTTTCGTATAGGGCAGGATTTGGTTGGGTCTCCAGGATTCAGCAATTGCGACGAGCGCTTCCGATTATCGTACACTATCCACTTTTCATCACAAGTCCCCCCTCCCATCATCGGAAATCCCTTCATTATTGTGTCGGTTGAGCAAAGTAACACAGCAGTCGACGCGTGTTTGCAAGTTCGATTCACTCAATTCATGATGTACAAGCTTTTTTCATCGTTCAAGTTTTTTTACTTTCCCGATTTGCTTTAAGTGGATTAATACAGTTTTATCACTTACCCCGAAGCCTGCAGCTATCTCTGAAGTGCTTTGTGATGGATCCGCTTCCACAATAGCCTTTAATTCTTCATTTTCCACTTTGGTGTCCAGCCGTCCACGGGGTTGGTTCTGAAGATCGAAATTTCCAGAACGAAAACGTTGAAACCAAAAACGTTCCGTGCTTTCTTTTGCGACACCAGCGCCGTACACGTCATTAATCCTTCGAGCTGTTTCTGCAGCACTGGTGCCACGGTAGAACTCCGTAACTCCGTACTCGTAAATATACCGATATTTCATGTTTTCCATTGTGCGGTAATAAACGACGCCAAAGAAAAAAGTAATGAGGAAAAAACAAATGAATGACTGTTTTCAAAACTCAAATGTACCAGCTAAATGAATTTATAAATTTGAATTTGAAATTCTTAACCAAAGAGATATTTCGGATCAAAGTGGTCAGTACAACAAAACGCTAATTTCATATGTAAGGAACTAATATAAGCGCCTTACAAAACAAGATCGTGTGAATATAAGCATTCTTGCTAGCAGTATTTATCCGTTAAATCGTACTTCAAATTTTCAAGATTAATATTTTTTTAAACGTTGCCCTAACTGTGTTTGTATCAAACGTCGTTGGATCATTTTAGAAGTTGATAAGCTGCAGCGCCGTCTATTAGCAAGTTACAACAAAATCGATTGTATGAAAATTTTCATTAAAAATACAAATATGAATCCACTTTTTGGTGATCGGTTAAATAATATATGAGTTACTTTAAGCTATCGTACGCTACACAGCTAAAGAAAATATAATAATTCCCTAGTATCGGTGATTATGAGTATTATTAAAATATTAAAACTTTTAAAATAATTCATCATCAAATTATACTCAAACTTCAACCTTTCAACGCAGTGGCATTGTTGAAAATAAACAAGTCTACAGTATTGATATAGAATTTCGAAACTTTGACGTAACGATGTTATATTAAAGTAACTTCACCCAGATTTAGTACCTCGAAGATAAATAATACTAAAGATGCCGAATCAGTGAATTATGTTTAAACTTATGCCCAAATTATTTTTGTAGCTTCAGACCAACTCACCTAATTACTTTAGACGTTTAATTTAAAAGAGTTTGACCAATAACGTTTTTTCTTTACTATTTATATTATATTATCTCATTAGGTAGTGAATGCTATCTCTACATTATAATTGTCGGCGCTTCACATATGCCGACGACGAGAGAGGCGCGGGGAACGGGGCGCGGACTAGCGGCCCGTTGCGCGTGCGCCGCGATTCACCGGTCACTCAGCGAGCGACAGCCAACTAGGCGGACACTTTATCGTCCTTGCGTGCAATTACGAATACGCAAATAAATCAATATAATACAGTCCAAGTCTTATTACACCGAAGTCCCGTTAGGGCTCCTTCATTTTCTGGTCCTTCGAAGCGAAAAACCTGCATACTTCCGTCGCATTACAATTGCAACGCAACGGTCGTTGACGTCGCGTGGTGTACATTGACCGCGCCCAAGGACAAAGGACAAGAAGTCGTCTCCGTCATCTACGTGGCAGCCTTCGTCGTCTTAAGAAGCTGATGTCAGGGAGTATAATTCTGTATTTGAGTGAGTCCATCCAATTACTTATTTCCAACTTTCCCTATTGAAAACTTCTTTTTGCTCAAAATTTTTATTTTTTAAATATTTCTCCATAATTAATTTTCATCTTCTAGTTAATCAAGTAATATATTGCTTAATTACTTCATTGATGCATTATTTAATTGTTTTATAATAAAAAGTACGCACGGACTTGACACGTGTTAACCTTGAAACCGGTCAAGTCTTATCGCTTTGAATAGAACCCGTTCGTCTACGCAAACAGGTGCTGCATTTTTTATATCCATTCATTACGATTCCTTTGTTTAATTTTATTTTTTTATGACTTTTTTTTTTGTTTCACATTGCAACATAAAAACTTTAAGATGTCTGATAATTTAAAAACCCTTCTAAAAAAACGTAGTTCAATAAAGTCTAAATTAACAATATTTAATAATTATTTAATGTTAATAAAAAGCAGTCCCGAATTATCAGAGTTACAACGTCTTGACCTCATGGAACGTTTTCGTAAATTTGAAAATTTATATAATGAATTTGATGACCTGCAGAATACGATTGAACTACTTTCCGAGGATGCCGAGTCTACGTTTACTGAGCGTGAGGACTTCGACCGTCAGTATTTCAATCTGGTGGCACTCACGCGCAGCCTGCTCGGTGCTTCGTCCAACGGTGCTGGATCTGAGGCGGGCTTCAAAGATGCTGACTCAGGTGCACATATTTCCAATTCAAGGAATTTTATTCGTTTGCCTAAAATAGATTTACCGCATTTCGACGGGACCTATCAATGCTGGCTAGAATTTCGCGATACTTTTACATCTTTAATTCACAATAATACTACCATTAATGATATCAATAAATTCCATTACCTTCGAGCTTCACTCCAGGGTAATGCAGCTTTAATTATTAAAAATATTGATTTTAAAGGGGATCATTACAATATTGCATGGGATCTTTTATGCGAACGATACAATAATAATCGCATTCTCGTCAATAACCACATACAGGCCCTTTTTGATGTCGAGTCAATAACAAATGAGTCTAGTGTTTCAATTAGAAATCTAGTTGATACGATTAATAAAAATGTTAGGGCATTAACAACATTAAATCAGCCCACTCAATATTGGGATACTTTACTCATTTATATAATGTCTAAAAAATTAGATTTAAAAACTAGTCGTGATTGGGAAGAACATAGAAACAATACTTTAAAAGATGATCCCACTCTAGCACAATTTTGTTCTTTTTTAAACAAAAAGGCAGATTGGTTGGAATCCGTCGAATCAAATATTAATCTTTCTCAAAATAATATTATTGTTGCTTTAAATAATAATCATTCAAATAAATTTGTTCCAAATAAAACTACTCAAATACCAAAAAAATCTAATAATAATTTTAATAAATGTCCGCTTTGCTCCCAAGCACATGCTTTATACAAATGTGATTCATTTCGAAGCTTATCTATTGAAAGTACAAAAGGCAAATGATTATAATGTTTGTCTTAATTGCTTACGGTTAGGCCATTCTGCTAAGCAATGCAAACTATCACATTGCAAATATTGTAAAATAAAACATAATACGCTTTTGCATTTAAATTCGAATGACTTCAAAACTGTCAATTCATTGCCTTCTTCTTTGCACCTTGCTACGTCAAATGTTGCACTTCCGGCCAATTGCTTGCAGCTTCCTGCTACTTCTGCGCATGTATTACTATCCACAGCTCTGGTGAGCGTGATCGGCGCGTCGGGTAAAAAGTACACTGCACGTCTACTGCTGGACAATGGTAGCACGGCGAACTTTGTTACGCAGACATTCTTCGAGAAACTGGGTTTGTTACGACGCGGTACTAGCACCAGGGTAACAGGTATTAATAATCGTATTTCTACTAGTACACAGTCTTGTCACCTCCTAATAGAGTCTTTATGCTGTGCCTATACTGTAGATATAGAGTGTCATATCTTGCCTGAAATTACAAAAGTGTTACCGTCGTCTTTCGTACACATCAACCACGTCTCTATTCCTTCAGGTCTTAAACTAGCGGACCCGAACTTCAACGTTCCGTCGGCCGTAGATATCCTGGTAGGGGCTGAAGTGTTCTGGGAGGTATTAAGTAAAAATTATATAGATTTAGGGAAAAACTTACCTAAATTACACGAAACTAGATTCGGATGGCTAGTATCAGGTAGTATTCCCCACCAATCTAAACAAAAATCTATTTTTAATCATTTTAGCCATCACACTAATGTCACTCCCGACCTTACTCAATTCTGGGAGCTTGACAACGTTTCTTCAAAACATTCATATTCTCTAGAAGAAAGAGCATGTGAGCAAATTTTTAAGCAAACCACTGTTCGTAGCAATGATGGTGGATTTGTAGTCACCATGCCTTTAAAGGGTGACCCTAGTATTTTAGGTCAATCTTATTTACATGCTAAAAATAGGTTTTTATCCCTTGAAAGGCGATTTAGGCGTGACCCTATTTTTAAAAAGCATTATATTGAATTTATGCGAGAATATGAAAACTTAGGTCATATGACTTTAGACTCGCACTCTACTTCAGTACCTGAAATCTTTAAATTTCAATATTTTATTCCCCATCATGGAGTTGTTCGAGATTCTAGTACCACGACAAAACTACGCGTAGTATTCGACGCATCAGCCTCTACCAGTTCGGGCGTGTCTCTTAACGACATACAGATGGTCGGACCAGTAGTTCAAGACGACCTGTTTTCAATTTTAACACGTTTTCGTCAGCATAGGTACGTGGTTTCAGGTGACGTTGAAAAGATGTATAGGGCGATTGAATTAAATCCAGTTCAACGACCTCTTCAAAAAATTATTTTTCGTTTTAATTCTTCAGAACCTCTAAAGACCTACACATTAAATACGGTCACTTATGGTACTGCCTCTGCCCCCTATTTAGCTACAAAGTGTCTCACAAGTCTAGCTGATAACCTTGACGACTATCGTGTTCAAAGCGCTATTCGTCGTGATTTTTACGTAGACGACTATTTGAGTGGAGGGAATACCATAAGCGAGACTATCGAAATTTCAAAAAGGGTACAATCGGTTCTATCATCAGCTAAATTTAATTTACGTAAATGGAGATCAAATAATCCAGAAATTCTTAGACATGTTACTAATAGTAAAATCGAATCACAAAATACTCTACATTTCTTTGATCAAGATCCGAATTCTTGTCAGGCTAAAACTCTAGGTCTTAATTGGGTTTGTGATTCAGATTCCCTTACATATACTATTAATATAACGCCAAAAACTAAAATCACTAAACGTCATGTTCTTTCTGTAATTAGTAAAATATTTGATCCACTGGGTCTAGTAGGACCTTGTGTCGTTCAAGCAAAAATCATTATGCAGAGACTTTGGATAAATAAATATGATTGGGATGACGAGATGTCACACGAGCTTAAAAATCTTTGGTCGACATTTGAAAACACTTTGATATCATTAAATAATTTAAAAATACCACGATGGGTTTTGTGTCTTGACTCTATTAAACACGAAATTCATGTCTTCACAGATGCATCGGAAAAGGCGTACGGGGCATGTCTGTATATTCGATCAAGTAGTGATAATGGCTCTACAAATGTACAGCTTCTAGTCTCTAGAAACCGAATAGCGCCTGTCAAACCGACGACCATACCGAGGCTTGAACTTTGCGGAGCTTTGTTAGGTGCAAGGCTGTGTACTAAGGTTCAGGAATCGCTTACCATACCCATTCATAGATGTAGCTTTTGGTGTGACTCTACCATAGTTCTAGGATGGCTTTCAACTCCTTCTAATCAATTAAAACCTTTTGTTAAAAACAGAGTCAATGAGATTTTGGAAATCACATCTGGTCACTCCTGGAGCTACGTACCGTCGAAGGACAACCCGGCGGATCTTGTTTCCCGTGGCCTCAGTGCCGACGTAATAAACGATACACCTCTGTGGTGGTCCGGTCCTTCTTTTTTACTTCATGGTGAAAAAGAGTGGCCGAAAATGCCAAACACAGAGAAGCACAATTTGACGGAAGTAGTTACTCATTTCATTAGTAATTGTCGCAATCATTCATACGTTTATCATTCAGACGCAATCACGCATTCATCAATCATTAATTGCTTATTAGAAAAATATTCTAGCCTAAATAAAATTTACAAAATATTTACATATATACAAAGATTTATTTATAACTTAAGACATAAAAATAAAATGCATGGCAATCTTTCTGCAACAGAAATACAAAATTCAATAAATACTATTATACATCATTGTCAACTTGAAATGTTTCCTGAAGAGTATAATCTTTTAAAATCTGGTCAGAAATTGCCACGCAAAAGTAGATTGCTTCCTTTGACTCCATTCATTGACAATCATAGCCTCATTCGCGTGGGCGGGAGGCTTGACAACTCCCCCTACGATTTTAACATAAAACATCCCATTGTAATTTGTAGTAAGCATATTTTTACTAAACTTTTATTTCATATGCAACATTTAAAACTTTTACATGCCGGCCCACAATTATTATTGTCACATATAAGACAAAGTTATTGGCCTCTAGGTGGCAGAAACTTATCTAGACTTATCGTAAATAAATGCCTCACGTGTTTCAAAAATAGAGCACAAAATGTACAGCCTCTAATGGGTCATTTACCTAGTGCTCGAACTAATCTGGAATTTCCATTTCTCAACTGTTATGTAGATTACGCGGGGCCAGTATTGATAGCCGATCGTAAAGGCCGCGGTTGCAAACTTATAAAATCTTATATGTGCATCTTTGTTTGCTCAGCAGTAAAAGCAGTGCACTTGGAGCTCGTCTCTGATCTTAGCACTGATGCTTATATGGCCGCGCTACATCGTTTCATAGCGCGTCGAGGCAAACCGCGGACGATAACATCTGATAACGGCACGAATTTCGTAGGCGCATCCAACGAAATACAGAAATTTATTCAATCATTGAATGTTGCATGTGAGATAGCACAAGAGGGCATCGATTTCATTTTCACACCTGCTTATAGTCCTCATTTCAACTCTTTAGCAGAAGCAGCAGTCAAATCATGCAAGCATCATTTAAAAAGATTACTTTCTCTAACCCATTTCACATTTGAGGAGATGACTACGTGTCTCACTCAAATAGAAGCGATTCTAAATTCGCGTCCTCTAACACCTCTCTCTTCAGACCCTAATGATTTTTCGGCACTAACTCCCTCTCATTTTCTAATTGGACGACCACTCTTATCAGTACCATGCTCTCGGGTGACTGAAGCCGACATCACTCGACTGGACCGATGGAGGAGAATCCAGTACATACGACATCATTTCTGGAGCCGCTTCCATAATGAGTACACTTCTTTGCTACAGGCCAAATCCAAATGGTTTAGTTCCAGAGGGGAGGTGAAACCAGGGTCTTTAGTCCTAATCAAGGACAAAACAACACCACCGCTGCTCTGGTCCCTGGGTCGGGTCACACAGACCTTTCCCGGCGTAGACGGAGTCACGCGGGTAGCAGAAATCAAAACGAAGAGAGGAACAATTCGTCGCGCTTTCAACAACATCTGCCCCCTTCCTGATCAAGATTGAAGAGCACTCTTCAACCCGGGGAGTATGTCGGCGCTTCACATATGCCGACGACGAGAGAGGCGCGGGGAACGGGGCGCGGACTAGCGGCCCGTTGCGCGTGCGCCGCGATTCACCGGTCACTCAGCGAGCGACAGCCAACTAGGCGGACACTTTATCGTCCTTGCGTGCAATTACGAATACGCAAATAAATCAATATAATACAGTCCAAGTCTTATTACACCGAAGTCCCGTTAGGGCTCCTTCAATAATTATATAAATTAAAGCCCCCTTTCTTAGGTTTAGTTATTTATTTAATCAGTGAAAAAGAGTAGCTAAAGAGATTCTCGCCGGTTCTTCTTAGAATCTACATTCCCAGCCGGTGTTAGTTTTACATCAAATTTATTCCTGTAAAATGAGAATTTATAAATCTAACTTGAATAAAGAAATCTCGGTAATCTCGGTAAGTTTCACCAATCATAGAGATTAATTAACGAGGATGGTTACATACCTTACTAACGAAGTATGTATGTGTCTAGGTATGAATATCTCCTGAATATTAGCTAACGCTGCGATAATGCTATAAATATAACTGCGTGTGGGCGCTGTGCAATTTGTTTGAAGAAGAAGGGGGCGTTCGAGTATTATTACGTAATACTCGAACGCAGGCTTAGGTAGAGATTTAATTTTTTCTTCCTTTCGCGGACTGAAGAAATGTATATATTCTACGTGAGATAAAATAAATTGTAAAAAATATATAGCTTAAATTAATATAAATGTTTTTATTATTTTGTTGTATACCACAACAGAATAATAAAACAATGAACAATAAACAAATGAGTTTTGCGAAAATTTACCCAAGTAAGCGAATTTAATTATTATAAATATTAGCTTCACATGGCTCTCCTCTGGTCTCAACGAAAATTGATTGATTTTTTGCTGGCATGGATATATACAGCAAATTGTAATCCGACAGATGCCAGTTTCGTCATAAGGTTTTCCTATCTTATTAAGAAGAGAAAACTTGGAGCTTTTTGCACGACGCTGCCCCAAGGAAAATTATAAACAGAAATAAAGCACACGTAATTTCAATACTTGGCCGGGCTTCACGATATCTTTTGTTAAGGTTTGGATATCATCTCGGCTTTCTTTGATTAAAATTCACGTATTCTTCCTTATATCTCAAATCTGATCCAATAAACGGTGTTTGAAGTGGTCTATATTTCTTATAATGTGTTTGAAGCCGATAAACACTGACGATGGTAAGAATCTTGCCTTGCTAACAATAAATTCAAAAAACGAATGAAGTTTTTTTTCTGCTCCAGCTCTTGCTTAACAAAAGGATTATCTTATTCGCTTGAATTAAAACCATTCAGCGTTGGTTCCAGGAACGCATAAATCATCTTTACTCTCTTGTCTCGTTAACTGGGCCTTTTTAGTATACTGTAATAAGCTCGCTCGTATGAATTATGAGACATTGCTGTTCGAAGTAATCTTAGGTTTCTGTGAAATTATATTTAAAACAAATATGTTTCATATTAGATATTGTATAAGATAGATTATCATAATAAAAATTAAAGTTGTAATTATAATTATTTATTATGAATCTACTTCTGTCGATATATGATAATAAATTAATAATATAAAAATATTCCTATGAACAAGCGTTTATATGTTAAATCTCTGTTGACCGTTGTGGAGTTCCTTTATTCAAGTTTGTTCCTCAATACAGAATCAGGCCATAAGCTTAAAAATGCATTGTCATTCGATCTGAACCAACACGTAACTACGGGATTAGGAAGAATTCAATTTTGGCCTTAAGCTAGAATAAATGACAAAAAAATAGCGCAATATTTTATTTCAAAATAAGTATGAAAGCTTTCGAAAATAAGTGTAATCTTTCCACTACATTAGGACAACGGAAATTTAAGGGCGAGAAGATCGGCGAGTGAGATAGCAGCTATGAAGCAAAACGATGGATGGGATAGGATTCGAGCGAACTCTTTGTAATTTATGTTATCCTGGTATATGATTGATAGACGTTATGACAGACAGTAATTTTTTATGCATTTATTTGAAATAAAAATGTACCACCTATAGTTTAAAAAAAATAATCCTCTAAATGTCCTACCTAAACTTGCCTTTTCTCCTCTTGATGGGCTAAGAGCTTATTTCACCAGGCTGCTCATATGCAAGTTGGTGGATGTAGTATATTCTGACAGTTAATTAAATTAAATAAATCAAAATTTATAAATAAATTATACTTTTGTAGATATAATAAGTTACGTATTAAAAACCTGCTACTTCACGAGCACGAGATGAATAGATGAAGTAAACACAAATTAAGCACTTAATATATCAATGGTACTTGCTTGCTTCGCTCGACTTTAGTGTTCTCAATACTGATTAGGTGGTAGGGCAAGCTCGTCTGCGTAGGTACCACCCAGATCAGATATTCTACCGCAAAACAGCAATACTTAGTATTATTGCGTTCCAGTTTGAAGGGTGAGTGAGCCAGTGTAACACCACAAAGCACGTAACATTTTCATTCCCGAAATTAGTGGCGCATTACCGATGCAAGGAATGGTTAATCCGCCTAACTATAAAAACCATAAAAAATTGAGCTATGTCGGATTTCATAAGTGTAGATTACAACAATTTTATAACTGTTCCACATACGTTGATTCTAAATCGTTTCAAATTATTATTTAATCAAATTACGTAGGCACCTTTTAATGAAATATTTATAACCAGTAAATGGAACTCTTTGTTCGTTAATTTCTCATTGTACCCGAGTGACACACATTCAACAAAGACGACATATTTTGTTGTTTTTCATTCTATTCTTACATTAGTTCGGACATTAGCTGATAAAGGCTAAAGATTCCGATATCTATATTCAAATCTTCGTCCAGACTAATAAAAAAAGATTCAGATTTTTTGTTTGTAATTTAACTATCTTAGATCGTGTCAGACTGCCTGCCCAGTGATGTAAGTGAGTAAGTGATATTGCATCTGTGGTTGCGCACTATCCCTTTCATAGTCATAGCGCCGCCAAATTCACGAACTAATATGTTATGTCCCCGTTACAGGTATTTACACCGACAGTGTGCCGACGGTAACAATACTTAGTATAACAATAACAGTAGTAAACAATGAATAATTGATTTATCCATTGTTAATGCATAATAACTTATACAGTACGATAAAAACATTCATTTAAAGCAATATCTGATTCCATCAAAAACAATTATAAACTTTACATTTTGATCAAAGGTATTTCAATGCACCTTTAATACCCTTAGAGAAAACGGAGAGCAATTACGGAGGCATTACGTAGTTGTAATAGGGAGCTCCCAAGACAGTTCTTGAGATGAAATTTTTAGAAGACGCATCAAGTTGATGTTGTTTTGACTTCTTTTAAGGAAAGTAAGAAATGAGAACTTTATTATTCATAAGAAATAAATTGGTTCTCGAGAACGGGACGATATAAATTGGACATTGTAATTTATGGACGAGCATTGTCTTTCGTGTGATCGTTGGTACTGTTCCAGTGACGTCAGCAACTCGGGATATGAAGAGCGATATTTTTTAAATTTAAAATAAGTAAACATGCAAATAGACCACTTAATGGAAATAAATCATAATAAATATCCTGAGACATTATTTACACAGGGACATTTGATCCCAAACTAAGCAGAGCTTGTACTATGGAAACCAGACAACAGATACACTACACATATCATCCTTTTCTTTTGTAAATACATACTTATATAGATAATTACACCCAGACTCAGGACAAACAGATATGTTCATGCACACAAATGTCTGTCCTGGGTGGGAATCGAACCCACGACCTGCGGCGTGAAAGGCAAGTATCTACCTACCACGCCAACCGGCTCAATGGTAAGTGATCCACCAATATTTGACTTGTCCTTTTTATTTAAACTTTGATATAAAGATATCACTGATTTGGAATGTAGATTACTGAGTTTCTTGTCGGACCGAAGAAGGACCGACAAGAAACTCAGTAGTTACTCTTTTTAACAATAATGAAATGTGTAAGTAATTACATTATATATGAACATCAACAAATACTAACTCTTCTATCTATACTAACATTATACAAATGCTATAGTAACTCTCTCTGTCACTCTCAAGACAGAACTAAACTGATTTTCATAAAATATATGAAACAGGCTTGAACCCCGAGGACCTTTTTGTTTTACCTAACAACCACCCGTCTTCGTCGAACACGCAGGTGAAGTAGCGATCGATTAGTCATTTTTATAAATCTGTACAGTATATCAAGCCTTATTTTTATTATTTAACTTGAGTTTTAACTTTCGCTATTGGTTCCCTATATCAATATATAACAATATCTGGCGCATATCAGGCTAGGCTTTGATATTCGGTGTTGTTGTCGAAAATCAGTCAGGAGAAATTCACATTATTGATGCGCAGTCACCCATGTAGAATTATATGGTGCTGACGGAACCAAGTTAGCTCAGGGTTTAACGGCTCGACGACAGACTAATCAAGGACATGCCATACCACCAAGTATTGTAAAATACAAGTTATCCAAAAGTTTTATACATACTTATGACCTCAGATGGTCCAGTGGTTAGAACACGTTAATCTTAAGCGATGATTGCAGGTTGAAACGCAGGCAAGAGCCACTGAATTATCAAGAACTTAATTTGTGGTTATAATTCATCTCGTGCTCGGTGGTTAATGAAAATACTCTATAACTCTGCTACTAACGTAGCTACGTCCACCATCCTGCATTAATGCGGGAGTAAGCTCCAAAAACATCCTTAAAAAGGAGAGAAGGCCTTAGCCGAACATATACTCCCAGACTGTTACTAATTTTTTTATGACGTTATCCCGCCGTCTCCAGTGATGGACGTGTTCTATCCATTGAGCCAACTCATATCTATCTGTTGGTTTATTTATATTTAACTTCAATTACAATAAAAAGGAAAGTCGTTTTATTCTACTGTGCTTGAATTTAATTAGAAATAAATTCATATTGATTGAGAGCTGGAATTTCTTCATAAATTGAAAATACCAATTACATATAATAAGATATATAAGATATTGAAATATTGAATATAATATATTGGAACAAAATGCTTATACAGTTTTAGCTAAAAGTAACCCACTAAATCAAAAGCTTAGTAGCTTTTGAGTTAGTGGGACGTTCCTCAATGTGGAGCCTAAATACATTCCCAGCTTTAGATTTAATTCAATCTTCTAAATTGTTTTACTTGGATATTTTGATATAATTTATTCAGCTTATAAAAAAACTCATAGACATAATATTACTTTGGTGTCATATAGATTTATAATAAATATTATATAATACATACATGGTATTTTTTAATATGGAAAATGGACCTGATGGTAACCACCACCAACACCCATTAACATTGGCTCTGTAAAAATTTTTAACCAATCCCCAATGCGCCAATAAGCTTATGAACTAAAATGTTATGTCCCTCGTGCCATTACTTAGACTGGCTGTTGACGTTTAATACAGGATGATAACAATAATATTGATGTGTTGTGGTTGTAACTACACAGCTTACAAAAACCCCACGATGAAATAAAAATATATCTATGTATTAAAAATAAACGACAAGAAAATAATAAAATTGTATATAAAACCTATATTATGTTGAGGGAAACTTCAAACAAGAATTGGTTTTAAAGAATTAATAGCTATTTTTGTTTACCAAACAAAATGGTTTTCCCCAATTTTATTGTTAGAACAGCTTTATTGGTCTAAGACTTGAACAAAACAGATAAGAGGATAGCCAGCACAATAGAAATCGATATCCTTCTATTGCCCGTTGTACGTCAATTTATGTACGTACGAGTATGTATTATGAAATATCATATCAACAACATAAGTACGTCAATAGCCTCGATAGCGCCGGGATAGAGGACTCCTACCGATGTATTGTCGTCTCCACGCTTAGCGCAATGTCAGAGCTTATAGCAAGGAAGAATTTTTATGGTGACACTTTACCTGTGTTCGCGTGTTTGCATTAATTTTGCACATTTTTTTTTATATATATAAGAGCCGGCAAACGATCAGGAGGCTCACCTGATGGAAAGTGTCTACCACCGCCCATGGACATCTGCAACATCTGAGGACTTGCAGGTGCGTTGCCGGCCTTTGATACTTTGTAAGCGTCAATAGCGCAATGATTACCAGCCGCTTAGCGATCCTGACCTTTGGACTATTGTCATCCCAACTCCTGACACAAGATTGGAAGTGGTAAATAGGAACGATAGTAATAGTAGGAAAAGAACTACGACCGCCCATTATCCTATCACACCGGGGGGCATGAAGGTCAGATCATGTCTGCGCCATTAATTGATAAATAAAATTAAATAATAAACACTTTATTGTTATTTAAATATAATTACAGTATTTGCAATATGGCATATTAAGTGGTCGGTGTTTAATTCCACATCAATGTAATCAAGTACGATTATTTATTTTCGCAGTATCGATTGATCGTCCACACTTCACTTGGATTACATTGTTCTCGTAGTCGTTTTATGAATAGGCACATACTTTGATATCATATTAAACGGTCTCACTTATAAACTTTGTTACACAATAATGGGTCTTCTTCTTTCGCATGTCAAATCAATCAATCGCGAAAAGTAACCTGGGCAGGGCTGCACCCATAAACAGAATGGTCATCATATATAATAATATTTTCAAAAAAGCTGGCCTAGATATCTTTCAACAGTCTACTTTACGCTTTAAAAGACAGATTAAAAAGTATCTAAACACTTAGCGTTGCCTCTCATTTATTTTATTCGAAGATGCATGACTATACTCATGTCAAAGTAAGCTCATAATTTTGTTTATTTACTTTGCTTAATTTAATTTTATCAATGTTTTAAAATAGCGTTTAATTATTTATTTATTTTTAGAGCAGAGATGGCCCAGTGGAGAGCAGAGATTCCCGCAGGGGTCAGTTTTGGGGCCTCTGTTGTGGAACCTCGCGTACGACGCAGTTCTGCGCGTCGCTCTCCCTGAAGGTGTCAGCGTCGTTTGTTATGCAGACGACACATTGGTGCTGGCATCGGGAGAGAATTTTGAGAGAACCAAAGAGCTCGCTGAGCTCGGGGTGAACATCGTCGTCGGTAAGATCTGCGAATTGGGCCTACGGATAGCGTCTCATAAGACAGAGGCGCTATGGTTCCATAAACTGCCGAGGAGCAGGGAACCGCCCGATTCGCACGTCCGCGTAGGTGACTCAAACGTCCGGGTGGCCAGGTACATGAAATACTTGGGCCTCACACTGGACGGTCGCTGGGGCTTCGAGGAGCACTTCGAGCGCCTAGCCCCCCGGATCGAGAAGGTAGCGGGTGCCATGCATAGACTGCTGCCTAATCTTGGGGGACCGAGGGAGGAAGTTCGCCGCCTTTATGCCGGTGTCGTGCGATCGATGGCCCTCTACGGGGCGCCCGTTTGGTCTCATAGGCTATCGGGCGTTCGCCGCTGCAGGACTAAGATCCAAAGTTCGCAGCGGAGAGTGGCCATCCGCATAGTGCGGGGATATCGTACGATATCATACGAGGCGGCAACCGTCCTAGCGCGCTTTCCGCCTTTGGACATTCTGGCGGATATGGACGCGAGGGTCTATCAACACACCCGCATCCTCCGTCAGAACGGTGAAAGCGCACACCCTCCGAGTGCGCTCGAGGCGATGAAGCGGCGGGAACAAAGGAGGGCTTTTGCGACGTGGCGCGACCGTCTCTGTGAAGAACGGTACGCGCGAAAACGCGTCGTAGGAGCGATCCTGCCAGTCTTCGAAGCCTGGATGAGACGAAAGCGACGAGTCACCTTTCGACTTACACAGGTAATGACCGGTCACGGTTGTTTTGGAGAGTACCTGTGTAAGATCGGACGCGAATCGACGGCGATGTGCCACCACTGTGGCGCGGACCGGGACACTGCCCAGCACACTTTGGAGATGTGTCCCGCGTGGAGTGCGGAGAGGGAGATCCTGGTTCGCGAAGTCGGACAAGACCTGTCCCTGCGAGCAATCGTGTCGGCGATGCTCCGCAGGGAATCGGCGTGGAGGGCCGTAGCCTCCTTCTGTGAGACCGTCATGGTCCAGAAGGAGACGGCGGAGCGGGAACGGGAAAGGGCCGATCCTGCTCGGCAGAGACGACGTCGGCGTCGTCCCGGCCCTCCCACAGCCCCAACGTCCGGGGCTTTAAATATAGGGCGTAACCCTGGGGCCGTGGATGCGTGAGGTGGGGGCCTCACGTGTCCAATTTCAAACGGCCCTGAGGAGGACGGCAGCCCGAATGGCCTCGCGCTGCCGTACGCACTAGCGAGGAGTGCGGGGGGGCGGGATTACTTTTGCCCCCTGAGGAGAGCTCCGCCGAGCCACGAGCGGAGCACAGCACGGGAGGGGCCGCGGATGCGTTATATCAACACGATCCCGCAGCCTCTCCGATCCGTGCCGGCCGAGGACGGCCATCGCAGTGGTTTTAGTGGGTAAGAATCCCACATAACCCGGTCTCTCCCCCAAGAGAGTTGGGTACCTTCTTGAAGGTTTCCACTGCGAGAAAAAAAAAAAAAAAAAAAAAAAAAAAAAAAAAAAAAAAAAAAGTGGAGAGCAGAGATGGCCCAGTGGTAAGAACGCGTGAATCTTAACCGATGATCGTGGGTTCAAACCCGGACAAGCACCACTGAATTTCATGTGCATAATTTGTGATTATAATTCATCTCGTGCTTGACGGTGAAGGAAAACATCGCGAGGAAACCTGCATGTGTCAAATTTCACTGAAATTCTGTCACATGTGTATTCCACCAATCCGCATTGGAGCAGCGTGGTGGAATAAGCTCCAAAACTTTCTCCTCAAAAGAGGAGAAGAGGCCTTAGCCCAGCAGTGGGACATTCACAGGTTACTGCTGCTGCTGCTATTTATTTATTTTTAAGTTAACTTACAAAGAATGTACTATGTTTTTTGTTTTGTTTTTCCTATGCATGTTAAGTTAGCCTATAAGTGAGGTATGCAATATTTTATATTTATGTTATTTATGATTGTACTCTAAAATAAAAAACTAAATTGTAAGCAGCGTTGGCTTCCTATATAATAAAATATAGTAATCTGGTAATAGTGGTTGTAAGTTTATACTTGTTCCTGGTGTTAACAGTATGTACGTCACAATTTCTGGGAAAATATTTTATGTTTTTACGTACATGCATAACTTCAAATAAATATTGAGAAGCGACATTCATTATTTTAATTTCTTTAAATTTACATCTTAATTAATCTTTTGGGCCCAGTTTATAAATTGCTCAAATAGCCCTTGTCGGCTGCATTTCCCCAGAATAGAATGCCATAAGACATTATACCGTGGAAATAGCTAAAATACACTAGGCGAGCCGCATCAACATCAGTCAACATTCTAATTTTTCTTACCGCGAAAGCTGCAGAGCTGAGTCTGTTTGCCAATTCATTAATATGAGGGCCCGATTGAAACTTAGAATCTATGGTGATATCAAGAAATTCTGTTACTTCTACAGAATCTAAAGCTTCTCCATTTAAAAGTACATTCGTTTTTACTAATTTCACGTTGGGAATAGTGAATTTAATACATTTTGTCTTTTTACTGTTTAACAATAAATTATTAACACTAAACCAGTGTACTATTTCAGAGAGAGCATTGTTCACCTCTTCATATATTGACAAGCTTCCTTTTATTTTTAAAATTAAGGAAGTGTCATCAGCGTACTATGTTTAATAAAACAGTCGGCAAGCAAAGTTCATAAGTAAGGTCACTTTAAGAACCGTTACGTGTTACATACATGTGAATACATCAAATACTTGGTCAAACATAACTTTACCGCTACGCGAACACGCTGAGTCAAATGAAATGCTGCTTCCATTATCACACGCACTCATGAACACGCATTCATATAAAATTTACACTTTTTTTATTTTAAGTTACAATAAAAATTAAGCTTTAAATTAATAATAATAATAATAATAATATCCTGGGACATTATTCACACACGGCTATCTGATCCCAAACTAAGCAGAGCTTGTACTATGGAAACCAGACAACTGATATACTACATATACTACTTTTCTTTTGTAAATACATACTTATATAGATAATTACACCCAGACTCAGGACAAACAGACATGTTCATGCACACAAATGTCTGTCCTGGGTGGGAATCGAACCCACGACCTGCGGCGCGAAAGGCACGATAAAGTCATATATCTACCAATCACACCAACCGGCTCGTCAAATTGTCTTATATTTTGTAAGATTTTATTTTAAAGCGTTTTTTATCAACTCGCTTTATTAACTGTTTGCCTGACTCCTTAATGCTGGTTTTGCACTCCATTTTAAATAAATGAAAAACTTAAAACTGATGCCTAAAGCGATTAAAACTCTCATACATGCAAGATTAAAAAGTATAATTCCCACTAGCCATAGAATAAGTGCTTGAATAGTTAACCAACAAGTTCACTAACCACTTTATTGCACTTTCAAATGATATTATGAACTGTTGAGTATAGAGAGTACCGTTTCCGCAGTGGACTGCGATAAACTGAAAAAAAATCTATAGAATCTCTGTACCCTCACAGCTCTTTTCATATACGTGTCAAATTGTCAAATGTGTCAAATTTGGAACATCTAAATTGATTATTATTCAAAGAAAATATAATTAAAGAAAATCATTAGATAATTATGGATATAATATATAGCTTTAGAATGCAGAAGTGAAATTGATTTAAAAAAAAAAAATCGAATAGGTCTTTTTAAAAATAGAACACTAAATCATACGATTAAATAACTCACTCGATTACACTTAAAATAGAACACCAAATCATACAAATTGATGTAAATAACTCACTCGATTACTCTTAAAAATTCAAATAACTCATTTGATTACATTCACGAATCACAGTCCTTTCTATCATCCACCAAAAACGCGCCGTGAAATTAGCGCGCGGATTTTTTTTTTAACAACGCTTATGT
The DNA here is from genome assembly GCA_905220585.2 of Nymphalis polychloros. Classification (NCBI taxonomy): domain Eukaryota; kingdom Metazoa; phylum Arthropoda; class Insecta; order Lepidoptera; family Nymphalidae; genus Nymphalis; species Nymphalis polychloros. The sequence goes on along the minus strand of HG992264.1, from coordinate 425,786 downwards.
ATGGACCTAGTTTTGCCCTAACTATAACATAAGCGCCACACATTAGAGTTCAGAACGGAGGCATAGAGGGGGCAATGGCATATATGAGAGCATAATGTATATCACATCAAGAGTTTATTTTAGAGCAAGTCTATATAGTGTTAGCGCCGTTCCCATCGGATGGAATAGAGAATGCAATCGTATTTGCGCACACACTTGTGCACCATAATGTATTCCCTGCAATTAACTAATCTCGCTTGGGAAAGGCCGCCGTGACTGAAATCGATCGGGAGGTTCGGAGGATCGGGAGGACATCATCAGTGCTAGGTAACAATTATCTTAAATACTTAGTGTTACTAAAAGTAATTATAAGTACACGTTTCTTTTTTATATTCAAAAACCATCGATATTTTATTTATTTATTTCACATTACAACTATCATTACAGGATATACCTAATACCATGGTGTAGTTATCTAATTAATTTCAAGAGCTAAATATTACATCTACCTATCTACTGTAACAAATTATAAATAATGCTGTCCTTATGAAATCACTCAAAGCACAAGAGAAAATATCCGTATCTTTAGCTACCCGATTAAGAGTGCATATCGCACGTGTCAGTGGTGCCTCGTTTAAAAGGTTGGTCCGCCCACACGGCTCAAGTAGCAATGTCGGCTTCCTGCGACGCCACACATACCTGTCAGGCAAACACAAGCCAAGTCCAATTCCAGTTCCAGTACATCTTTATTTTACCATATGTATTTTACCTACGAGCACTTCGAACAAATATTTGGTCAATGAAAGATTTCTCCTGACACCTAGTTCATTCTATCCTACCATCCCGAGTATAAATAAAGTTGGGTACATTAATGGGTAAGGTACACCCCGTAAAGCCAGGGATAGGATATTTTATACTTTTGAGTCCCTTTTAAAAAGTATAAAATGTCCCTTTTAATAAGTATAAGTGTTTTTTATTTAAATATTTTTTAATTTATTTCAATAAATTCATAATACTCTATTATTTTTGCAATATTTAACACAAATATAAGGACTGGACCGAAGTGTAATATCAATAACGTTTCAAATTAAAACGTTACATACAGAAAAGTTTTTAAATTTGACCTTGAAATCCTCAGTGATTCCATTACAAAATTATAATTAAAAATGTATTAAGGTGATTGAATTAAATTCGTAACTGCAAATTAACTTTTAAATGTTATTAGAACTTGAAATAACCAAATTGATCAGGCAAAAGTGTATGTTAACTTAAGTTATTAGAAACTAACATTAATTTTATAATACAATTTAACTGAAGTAACTTATTAATTGGTTTACCTGCGAACAATATTCTAATGAACTTCGTTGATATTGGTTTAACTAACACCTGTAAACGTCACACTGTTAAACAAGTGCTGGGGGCCCAATTCCACTAGACAATGGTTACGACACGTTACCGATTCTAATTCGATCCAACTTCGATCGTACCGCAATCATTGTGTTTTATTTATTTTTATTTTATTTTTATTTTTATTTATTTATTGACACCAACAAGATATACATTAACAAAAGCGAGTAAAACATAATTAAACAACTAGTATTAAAATCTAAATGTTGTCTTAATTATATAGGGTTTTCCATTAAGGGCGCTTGATCGTGCAGAACTTCCATCGTAGCGTGTGCTGTGTGGCACGTAGCGCCGTCCTGTTGAAACCACATGTTGTCCAGATCCATATTCTCGATTTCAGGCCAAAAGAAGTTGGTTATCATCGACCGGTATCGCTCACCATTGACGGTGACGGCCACACCATTATCGTTTTCGAAAAAATACGGACCAATCACGCCTCCGGCCCAAAATCCGCACCAAACAGTCACTTTCTGCGGGTGCATTGCCACTTGGTGAACCTCGTGTGGATTGGTCTCGTCCCAAATACGGCAATTTTGCTTGTTGACATAGCCATTCATCCTCGCGCGCAAAAATCATCTTCAGCGCCTCGTCGCTGAAGATGATTTTTTTGCCAAAATCGGCGTCAAATTCCAACTGCTCTAATGCCCAGTCAGCGAACACACGGCGCTGTCTATGGTCATTAACCTTGAGCTCTTGGGTCAGCTGGATCTTGTACGGGTACAGGCTCAAGTCACAACGCAAAATTCGCCAAGTTGTCGTCTGCGAAAGGCCGAGTTCCTGTGCGCGACGCGGAATTGACTGCCGCGGGTTTTCGAGGACACTGTCGCGCACAGCGGCGATATTCTCGGCAGATCTCGCGTTACGTTGACGCACGGGAACCGGCTGATTGTTAACTGACCCGGTTGACTCGAATTTGTCCACCAATCGACGGATAGTCGACTCGGCAGGACGATCATCGCGACCGTAAAACGGGCGAAGTGCGCGGAACGTTGCTCGAACTGAAGACCCATTTTCATAAAACAATTTTATGATTTGCACGTGCTGCTCGACACTGTAACCTGCCATGGTGGTTTGGGAGGACGGAATGAATATAACACACTGCATTTGACAGCTGTCACTCAAACAACATGGCCGCAATCAGCTGTCAAAGTTCAAGCGTCCCTATTGGAAAACCCTATAGGTGTTACACACATTTCAAAGCAAAATAGACACAACATGCAGGTAAAATTACAAATTAAAAGAAACAAAATTTGGAAAGAAAATCATCAACATAAACATTAAAATAATAAATAATAACATATCGTAACAAATTAGATAAAATTGAGCATATTTATAAATTTGTACTTTAATATCATTAATAAATATTAAAATAAAGAATTACAATGTCCAATTAAATAAAATATAAAACAAATCAAATTTTTAATTGAGTAACAAGGTTTTCCGATATTAGGCAATAACAAATTAATAAGTTAATGCATCACAACCATCATAATTATTAGATTACTCTAAATTAGAATTATATGATGAATAAAAATTCAATAAATTACATTTAAATTTCACAAGGCTATCACAAAATATGTCAATATCCATCTTTCTATCTAAATTATTTTTATCTATAGTGGATGACGTAGTAGAAAGAGTACAATTATTTTTTGTTAATTTATAGATAGCATTGTAACTCAACATTAATCTATTAATTGGAGAGTAGCGTCCTTGACGTGAGCGTGTAGGTTTTTCTACAAATGGAGTATAAGACGACGGTCTTAATGTCCTCACCGGTGCACGAACATTTAATTGTTTCAATAAACAGGGACTGTCAATGACACCATTCACCAATTTATACAGGAAAGTGAGATCATGGAGCCGTCTTCGATCCGAAAGTGAATGAAGTTTAAAGAACTTAAGCCTGTCTTCGTATGTCCTAAGAGTTTTGACTAGGTTAAGATCAAAGCACAAATGCCAAAGAAATCGTTTTTGAATACTTTCTATTCTTTGTGAATAAATATTGAAGTGAGAATTCCACACAACACTGCAATATTCTAAAATGCTACGTACCAAGGCTGAATAAATAATTAATTTAGAGCGTGAATTCTTAAATTGCTTGCAGTTACGTAAAAAGAAGCCAAGAGTCTTAAAACCTTTGTTTGCAATATTGTCAATGTGGATATTATACCGAAGTTTATTATCGAGTATAACTCCTAAATCACGTATGTGAGGAACTTCGGACAGAGCTGTACCATCAATTAAATATGTTCTCGCAAAAGAAGTCTTTTTCCTGGAAAATTTTATTACATGACACTTCTCAGCATTCAAAGTCATGCCATTACTTCGACACCATAAGGATAGCTTATTCAAGTCCTCCTGTAGGAGTTCTCTGTCGGTATCTGTAGAGATAGGTCTAAAAATCTTTAGATCATCAGCGAACAAGTAGCAATTACAGTATTTAAAGCAACTACTGATATCGTTGATGAATATGTTAAACAGCAAAGGACCCAGGTGAGAGCCTTGTGGCACGCCGGTTTGCGCAAAAAATGGTTCCGAAGCATAACCATCAACGATAACAATTGAAGACCGGTCGACAAGATAAGACCGAAACCATTCCAGTAATGGGCCTGAAATACCTATAATTTCTAGTTTAGTAATTAAAACACCATGATCAACTTTATCGAAGGCCTTACTGAAATCTGTGTAAATTGTATCAACGCACATGCCAGTATCAAGAACTTCAGTAATGTCTTCAACAAAGGACACAAGATTAGTTGCTGTGGATCGGGCTTTCACAAACCCATGTTGTTCAGGTGCAACGAATTGTTGGAAGTGCCAAGAAACAACAGGATATAAAAGTACCTCAAATACCTTCGCAAAAACAGACATAATTGATATAGGTCTATAATTCCTAGCATCCTCTCTATCACCAGTTTTGAACAAAGGCAATACAAGGGCCTTTTTCCACAAGGTAGGATAAGTGCTGGTTGATAGAGAAGTATTGACAATTAGTGTCAGTGGTAAAGCCAATGTTCTAGCACAAGTATGGACAAAAATTGATGGAATCCCGTCAGCTCCCGCTCCCTTATTAGAATCCAGTCTTTTTAAAACATTGTAAACCTGATCTACAGTAAAAGATATTTGACTAAGGTTCGTAATATTACATAAATTTACAGAAATGTCTCCATTATTGGTAGCATGGTAACCATCATTCCTATTATAAGCTGACGAAAATTGCTTAGCAAAAACCTTGCAGATGTCCGTTCCGCTGGAAGCAATTATGTTGTCGCCCTTAATTTTTGATGGATAAGAACTCTTCCCCTTTTTATGTTTTAAAAATGACCAAATTAACTTAGGATTAGACCTTAAAGATAACTCAAGACGATCTATATATTTAGAATAAGAATATGACAAGAGTTTTTCGCACCTTTTCTTCAATAAGTCAAAAGTTAGTTTATCGCGAGGATTGTTGTATTTTCGAATCTTTATTCTATATTTATATTTTTCTTTAATACACTTAATCAGACACGAAGTAAACCAAATAGGATATTTATGACTGCGGGGTTTCTTTTTTGGTACATATTTTAATATCAATTTACGAATTTGGGCATAAAATAATGAGACCATATCATCAACACAGGGGCATTTGCTCAAAATTTCCTTCCAATCAATTTCGCTTAGTTCTTTCTTTATATTCACGTAATCTGCCTTGTGAAAACAAAATTTTGTAATGTTGCTATTAGGGATGAGCGACGTAGAATTTGTTAAATCGAAAGAAAGAACTAAAGGCGGATGAAGGGGATCGACACATGTTAGAGGATCAAGGCATGAAGTAGTATGAATATCAATGTTCGATAAAACAAGATCAAGAATTTTATTTTTATTGTTCTTTATATAGTTGAATTGATACAACTCATTGCATAAGAGAAAGTCTGTAAAAAGGTTTTGTAAATAACTGTTGGAGGGTTCTGCACAAAGATGACTATGTGGATCCAATGACCATGTAATGCTACTGAGATTAAAATCGCCAGCGATAAGTATATTATCGGTAACGGACTCCAGTACTCGATTCGAGTTATCGACGAAATGTTTAAATATATGCTTTTGTACAGGAGGTGGAATGTACACAGCGCAGATGTAAAGTTTTTCAATCTTTTCTTGGGCGTTTAATACCTCTACACAAACCCAAAGATCCTCGCACTCGGACTCGAAACTGAACATTCGCGAAGAATTGTATTGATTAGATACAGCTATGAGTACACCACCTCCATATTTCGAAGCGTGGAATCCACTACTCTCCCGATCACGTCTATAAACAACATAACGACTATCGAAGATTTCAGAATCAAAAACACTCCCATTCAACCACGTCTCCGTCATAATTACAACATCGTATGAGTTACAGATTACGTTATTAAATAAATCAATTGTCTTTGATCTTAACCCCCTGACATTTTGATAGTATAGAGAAATATTATTTTGTAAAGGGCCCTTAAGTAAAAGTAAATACAATAATCAAACTTAGCGTTATTTTATGACAAATTACTGTCAGTGTCATGATTTCGTATATATACATAGTTTGAACCTTCAGATTTTCGCACAAAAATTTTTCCATCACGAACCCAGACAAAGCGGAAACCCAGCTCCTTTGCTTTACGGCGAGCTGCAGCATGCAGAAGTTTTCCTTCTGGTGTAAGATTTTCTACCACATATATTGGAGTTTTCTTGGTATTAGTGATGCCCAAATGGCTAGTATTAAGTTTATCCGTACTATTATTTTTGTTGTATTTAATAGTAGCTGCTAAAAATTCATCGCGCAACCTAGGACTGCTGAACTTAACCAATATCGATCTCGGTCGTGGACTTTTAGCATTCATCTTCGCAAGTCTTGCACAAAAATGTATGTTTTCTTCTGCTACCGGACATTTTATGATTTTACCTAACTGTTGAACAATGTTTATTAAATTTTCTTGTCTATCTTCTGGAACACATTGGATCTCAATATTTGTCGCTCGTGTATGCTGCTCAAGTTGCATAAGGCGATTTGTGACAGTTTGGTTTGCAGCACGCAAATTTTCATTCTCCTTAATTAAATTATTCAACTGTACAGATTGGGTGGACTGTTCCGATTTAAGTTTTTCAATATCGTAATTGAGTGTTATTAGAATAAATACGGTAAAAACCCAACGATTACGTTTCGATTTGATTACGATAAAAAAATGTCCTCCTGACCGATTTCGGCCACGGCGGCAAATCTCAAGAGAAATATTTAAGCCAACTGCGCAGGAAATATTATAGTGCAATTTTTTTTTAAAGTAAGACAGTCTATTATATGTCATGTCACTTTTTTTTTTTTAAATACAAAAATTATAACTCGGGCTTTATACTTTTCCTCACATGATATACATACACAAACATTCTCAATACTCATACTTAAAATTTTATTTCACCTGATAATAAATCAAAATCAGTGATTACGAATTCTACTCTTATTATTATTATCAAATATTTTTGACATCACATTTTAACAATCAAAATTAAAAATTTAAAATACCTGCCGAATAAAATTAAAGCAATGAATATCATTGCTCCAGGTAAATGTTGATTCACCATTAAAAAAAAGGTCCTCCTGACTGATTTCGACCACGACGGCCAATCTCAAGAGAGATTAGCCAACTGCGCAGGAGATGTTATTGTGCACAAGTGTGTGCGCAAACACAGGTGTACTCTCTATTCTCTAACTCTCATAACCCGATGGGACGGCAATCCGACACGAGCGGAAAGAGTTCAGGCGCAGGACCAACGGCTTTACGTGCTTTCCTAGGCACGTGAGTGTGAAAACTTCCAACTTCCAGACTCCGGGCTGCTACTGAGAATTTTCTGACAGAAAAACCCAATAACTTTTTATTGGCCCAACCTGGGTATTGAACCCAGGACCTCCGGGTTAGCGGCCTTATATCTAGCCACTAGACCAACGAGGCAGTCAACCAGTGTTGATTACAACAAAGTGATAATTTATTAGAAGAATTGGCTTTTTAGAGCTTATTCAACCCTGTTCGTGTTACCCTTTTTTAAAAATGTAATATACCTAAAGCTTCGAATAAAATAAAATAATAAATAGATAATGGAGATTTCATTGTATATATTTATATACCTTGTATATTTACTAGTTCTGATAGAAACTGTATTATACAATTTCATATATCTTATATTATTTTATTTTACTTTTAATTAAATGAAAATTATATACAGGATGACTGGTTAATTACTATCAATATTTAAGGAGAATACTCGGTACATGATTCTCATTCGAATTATGTAAAAAAAAATAGGTACTTAATTTTTGACCAAATTTCCGTATAAATAAATAAAGTGTGGACCCGTTCCCAGCCTTGCCGGCGGCGCGTGCGGCGGCGTGGTGTTGTATCAGCACGCCGCCGCACGCGCCGTGTGTCGCTACTCCCAACCCCCGCCCCGTGGCGTTAGTCGGGCGAGCGCCGCCGTAAGGTCTGTACGTCCGTCTTCCCGCGCGCGCGCCTAGCGATCGATCTTACGCGTATACCTAATCTGTCGTGTGTGCGTGTGACCCGTTATTACTTATTAGTAATTAAGTATGGCTTATCAATACACAAATGCAGAATACTTGGACAAAAACATATTGTTCACGGACGAAGCTACGTTTACTAAGTTAGGTATTTTTAACGTACACAATGAACATTGGTGGAGTCATTCCAATCCATACGTTACGCGACAGGACGCTTATCAACACAGGTTTAGTGTTAACGTTTGGGCTGGTGTTTTAAATAACTGTTTGTTAGGGCCGTATTTAATCGAAGGAAGACTCAATGCTGTGTCATACTTAGACATTTTAAACAGTGCGGTGAATGACATGCTCGATGATGTACCACTGAGCAATCTCCAAAACTTATTTTATCAACACGACGGAGCACCCGCGCACTATCAGACGCAGGTACGTGAGTACTTAAACAATACGTTTGGAGATCGCTGGATAGGGCGCGGAGGGCCTGTGCCATGGCCAGCTCGCTCTCCAGATCTCACTCCACTGGACTTCTATTTATGGGGGGAGGTAAAACGTCTTGTGTATGCTACAGAGTATGTCAACAGAGAGGAGTTGAAATTAAAAATCACTAGTGCTTTCGAAACTATTAAAAGTGACCCATTCGTATTAAATCGTGTGAAAGACAATATGCGTAAACGTGCCGAACTGTGTATCACCCGAGAAGGAGCTCACTTTGAACATTTGTTAAGGTTAGTGTAGTTATGTAGGTAAATAGGTAGTTTAATGATTGACAATTGTTGTAAATAAGTATGATTTCATTTTTACGCCGGAAATACCAAGATAGGTAAACAGTTCATATTATTTTTTGTGTCAAGTTCACACCATTTACCTAGTCAATAAATTGGTTGCTTAAACGAATGAAATATCTTGGTATTTTTGCCTGTCCTAAGCCAGGATTAAAGTATGAAGGGAATTGGATCATTTTTGTTTATCTAAGGTAGCCTGCTACCCTGTTAACACGCGGCGGCGCGCGGCGTTTGGATGTAGGTAAACTACCGCGCGATAACTAAATGTACCTACCTACATAACTGTTTTGTGTCGATAACGCAGCTAGGGTGTTCACACGATGCGTAATTAATTACATAGCTTTTGGTTAACTTTACTTAGAAGTTTATTAATATTTATGTTATATTCATTTTTATTTTGTCATATATGATCGTCAAATATCACGTCCTCAAGTATCGATAGTAATTCACCAGTCACCCTGTATATATACCTTCTGCAGATTCAGCTAATGGACATTTATTAAAGTGCCTCTGATGAAGCTTAACTCGGAACGGGCGGATTGATATTTTTAGTATCAATTCTGAAACGTGCAATTTTTATTTTATGGCGACGGTTAGTTTCGATGTCGAACACAAAATCAATTGATGTCACTTTGCAAACTCGAAAACAAGTATTACTCGCCCGAATTTAAACTCAATCCTCCCAATACAATATAATAGTATAATGCACTTCGTCTCAATTCTTTCGTGTTATCTTTTTGTAATTTACAGTATAAATACTTTGTAAGGTATACTTTTTCCTGTATTTATCAGATAATTATCTTTTAAAATCCTTTGTGCAATGTACAAAGAAACAAATTCTTATATTTTAAACAATGTTTCACCGAGATCTGTAAAAGTGGATTCCTTAAAATCCTCCTTAAAGATAAGTCTGGTGTTCCATCGCAATGCGAAAATATTTACAAAGGTTTAATTATAATAGGAGATAAACTCAAAATTTAACAATAAATATATATAATACCAATAACTTTGCATTAAGCATGTTTTACCTTCATGATTACTTACGTCATAATTCTCTTACTTTGGCAGATTTTTTGGTGGTTATGGTTACTGCTCAGCTCAAAGCGGAAAGGTCATGTAGCTCGATATTTCAACAGAGTTGAATCTGTCGAAGTCAAGCTAGCTGTCAACGAAGTAGCTTATATATTCGATAATTTATACAAATCCTATTATGAGTGAATATTATCAACGAGCTGTTTCAAGCATTTAAAGCCGACCAATCGTATGGTAATCAGATGCAGCATAATAGGGGAAGACTTTTCAGAAAAATGTACGAGAAGATTATGACTATAAGAACTGATAAAAACTCGGAAGTTATTTCTATTTATAAGTGATATTAGTAACAGCCTGTGAATGTCCCACTGCTGGGCTAAGGCCTCTTCTTCTCTTTTGAGAAGTAGGTTTTTGGAGCTTATTCCACCACGCTGCTCCAATGCGGATTGGTGGAATACACATGTGACAGAATTTCAGTGAAATTTGACACATGCAGGTTTCCTTACGATGTTTTCCTTCACCGTCAAGCACGAGATGAATTAGAAACACAAATTAAGCACATGAAATTCAGTGGTGCTTGCCCGGGTTTGAACCCACGATCATCGGTTAAGATTCACGCGTTCTTACCACTGGGCCATCTCGGCTTTTTAAGTGATATTATGGCCATAAATTTATATAATTATTAGGAAGCCAACGTACTAAAAGACACATTTTCTTAATTCGTATATAACAATAGTGTTAGCCTGTAATTGATTTATAAGTATAAGTATTGTTACATACGGACACACTACAACACTATTGTTTTATACTTATAAACCAATTACAGGCTAACTTAACGTGCAAATAAAACTTGCTGCTTTGACGAAACATCAAAAACAAAAAAATATAAATTGAATAAGCATGTGTGTTAACAAAATATTTAACTGAATTTTGACATAAACTACAATATAACATAAATACCAAATACCATTATGATAAATTAGAATTTAAAAAAGATAAATATTCTGTAAATAGAGTACTAGTATGTCAAGTACTAGTACTGTACCGCTTAGCTTGTTATGTGGCTGCGGTGAAGATCGCCGTCGGACTCGGAGCAGCCTTTGTGTTTTATAACGACATTTACTTGTTTTGTCCTTTAGGGGTTCAACTATTTGTTCGGACCTGACTGGTCAAAGGGAAGGCAAATATATTGTTAGCTTAGATTTTAAACAAGGCTTACCACTTATTTTACTGTAATGTTAATATATATTTATAACTAGAAACCACATTAGCTCATTGTTTTGCATGTGATGTGTTACTTGGTGGTAGAGTTTTGTGCAAGTTCATCTGGGTAGGTACCACCCACTCATCAAATATTTTACCGCAAAACGGCAGTACTAGTTATTGTTGTATTCCGGTTTGAAGGGTGAGTGAGCCAGTGTAGTTACAGGCACAAGGGACATAACATCTTAGTTCCCAAGGTAGGTGTCGCATTGGCGATGTAAGCGATGGTTAAAATTTCTTACACTGCCAATGTCTATGGGCTTCCGCCTATATAATACAATATACCTATACAATAAAAAAAGTGGATTTGTAGATTAACATGTGATATCAATGAGTACCATAGTTTTTCTATGAGCTTGAGGCTAAATTCAAGGACCAGCAGAAAGCTCTCGAGGAACTCAAAACTACCTTTAGCGAAGTTGCGACCAAAGTGCCCATAACGCCAGCGGAGCCTCTGGAAGTCCGGGACGACTTCAAAACGATACTGGACGAACTGAAGGATCTGAAAAGACAGAACGCACAAGGGAGGGATACAAACCGTGTCCCAGGAGAAGTGGATGCCTCGACCGCTGGCAAAGGCCTCGAACAGATATCGAGAAACGCCATTCCGCAGAGACGCACCACTGACCTCAGCTATGCCGAAGCGCTCGCCAAGCCTCGCTATGCCGTGGTTGTAGATTCGGCGGATCCCCGACACTGCAGCGACGACATAGTAAAGAGGATTAAGGAGAAAGTCGACGTGGTGGAGCTGGGCATTGGTGTGAGTAGCATGCACAAAATAAAAAATCAAAAGGTCGTCATGACGTGCTCCACCGACAACGAGCGCAATAGGCTCTCTACAGCCATTGCTAACGCGGGGGAGAAATTCACGGTGGCGACCCCCAAAGCGAGAAGACCGCTTCTGAAACTCCTCGGGGTCGCTCACGACCTAGACAATGAGAGAATCTCGGAAGCGGTAATAAAGCAAAATATGCATGCCCTGCTGGAAGATCTTAAGCCCGAGGACTAAACTATAAGAGTAATAAGAAGACAAAAGGGGCGAATACAAGAGCTAAACAACGTAATTGTGGAAGTGAGCCCATGCATCTGGAAATGCCTGAGGGATCGGAAGATTCGGTTAGGCTACCAGATGATTCTGGTGGTCGACCAGTCCCCGGTCTTGCAGTGCTTCAGATGCATGGGCTACGGACACAGGGCAGTGGAATGCCTTAATCAGAACAAGTGTGGGTACTGCGCTGAAAGTCATGACTCCAGGCAGTGCGACGCAAAACAAGAGCCGCCGTGTTGTGCCAACTGCAGGGAGGGCAACCGAGCCCACCCGGCGTACTCCATGGAATGCCCAGAGTGGAGGAAGTAGGATAAGATAGCCAGACAGGGGACCCTATACTTATAAAATCGGACACTATAGGGAAACCTGTCGATAACATCGTTGCCCATGGAGTACAGCCCTCCTTGAAGTTAGCACAATGTAACTTTGGGAGAGGATTCACGGCAACCAATGAATTCCTCCAAGCGGCGAATGAAATAAAGTTCACAGTGTTGCTATTGCAAGAGCCTTACGTTGGTGCGTTGGGGACGGTATCAACTCCGTTCCCAACATATCAAAACATTTCAAACCGCGTAAACCGGTCAAATCCGCCATTGTGGTTCTCGACCCAAATTTAAAAATAACTCCGCGTGCTAACTCAATATCTGAAAACATTGTAGCTTTAGTGATAGATTTAATAGATTTTAAGTTAGGTGTACTTGGAAGAAGACATAGATATAGCAACTCAAATCGTCGAAATAGAAAACGCCATAAAAAACATCCAAGCGGATAACATTGTAATCGGAGGTGACATCAACGCAAAAAGCCACTGGTGGGGCCACAACGCTGAAGATGAGCGGGGTGCATCATTTGCCGCTTTCCTTGCTGAAAGAAATTTGGAGATCGTGAACGAGGGAAATACGCCCACCTTCTCGGTATACCGGAGAAACACTCTGTGTCAAAGTATAGTAGACGTGACGGTGTGTACGCAGAACATGCTGCACCGGGTGGGCCGGTGGAAGGTTGACGCAGACATGGTCACAACATCTGACCATAGGGCTATCACGTTTAGCGTTAAACTTAAAAAAGGGCAGGAGATATACCGAAGAGACTCGACTAGAATCTTCAAATCAGTGAAGGCAGACTGGGAGAAGTTCGGAAACACCCTCCGAAGTATAGCTGAACAACAGCAACTAGACCTACACAAAATAAACAATATCGACGGGATAGAATCGCTAGAAGCTATTGTCAATGCCTACGAGGAATGTGTGCATCGGGCTTGTGAGGCATCTATGCAAAGGCTGGGCCCGATGGCACGTAAGCGGATACGTTGGTGGAGTGCGGATCTGGACCAGCTTAAAGCCGAAACCATCAGACTGCGTCACAAGATACGGAAAGCAAACCCAACAAGGAAGTCATACGTCGTAAAAAGTTACCTGGACAGCCTACAAGAGTACAAAACCGCTATCGAAAAGGCCATCACCAAAAGCTGGGTCGACTTCTGCACTAAGCAGGACAAGGACTCGCTATGGGACTGTGCATACAGGATAATTAGATACTCCGATAAGTGCTACGAGGAACCAAACCTAAAGGGACCGGCGTCAATAGAGCTGACCCAGGGAATCAGCTGAGTTATTGGCAAACACCTTCTTCCCGAGGGACAACCCGGAGGAGGACGCTCTCAAACTCAAGTGTTCGCCAAGATGAGCCCGTCAAAGGCCCCAGGAGCAGATGGTCTAAAGTCGGACATATACGAGAAGGCACACTGCACCCTGCCAGAGGTATTCCTGGCCATCCTGAATAGGTGCCTAGCGCTGGGGTACTTCCCAGTAAAATGGAAGAAGGCCTACATTAAGGTCCTTAGAAAACCTGGCAAGGAGGACTATGGAGTTCCGAAGTCCTACCGACCCATAGGCCTTCTACCAATAAACGGGAAAGTCTTGGAGAAAGTTATGTGCAACCGCCTGACCTGGGACCTGGGTAGCAACAACAAACTGAGCCCGCGACAATATGGTTTTACACCACAACGCAGCACTGAAGACGCCTTATACGATGCGATAGAAATGGCCAGAAAAGGCGTCCGTGACAAACGGATTGTAGCCTTCGTGTCACTGGACATACAAGAAGCCTTTGACAATGCATGGTGGCCGAAGATATTACAACAACTTATCGAAAAAAAATGTAACTTGCACCTTCTCCATATCTTTAACAGCTACCTTGACCAGAGAAGCGTTCTACTTAAATATGCGGGCGAAAAGGTGGAAATACCAACAAACAGGGGCTGCATACAGGGTTCCACCGGGGGACCAATATTATGGAACCTCCTAATGGACCCCCTGCTACAAAAAGCTGAAGCCTTCGAAGCCCATGTACAGGCTTTCGCCGATGATATCCTGGTCATAGGCTCAGTAAACAACATGGCGCAACTAAACCAAATAATTAACAACACATTGGAAAAGGTGGCAGAGTGGGGGAACGAACACCAACTGAGATTCGCGCCACAGAAGACCCAGGTACTTATTATTACCAAAAAACTCAGATACAATCAACCCGACTTCAGATTATATAATGATAGTCTCAAGACCACCCAAAATTTAAAAATATTAGGCATCACACTGGATCCGGCTCTAAATTTCAAAGTACACATTGAAAATTCATCCACCAGGGCAAAAGGCATCTACAAAAGGGTGGCTCGTGCAGCCAGGGCCACTTGGGGGCTCAATCCAGAAATACTGCGGCTAATCTACACTACAGTCGTGGAACCAACGATACTCTACGCGTGTAGCGTGTGGGAACCGGTGGTCCACAGACGTCATATACGCACAAAGCTAGATAAGCTGACCCGGCTTTTTGCTATCAAGATAGGGAAGACTCACAGGACAGTATCCTTCACGGCCAGTGTCCTGCTGGCTAACATACTCCCACTCGCCTTGAAAGCAACAGAAATGGCTGAGCGTTATAGACTTAAAAACCACTAGACCATTACCCAGGTAGACCCATCGAGAGGAATATCAGCCCTTTTGATCTTCCTCCCCCCATGGAACGAAATAGAATTACATTCGACACACTTGACTCTCACCAGGACCTCTACAAAATAGGAAACGATTGGCCGCAGCTATACACAGATGGCAGCAAAATAGAAGGCAGGGTCGGGGCCGCAGTTACCTGGCAAGAGGACGGCGCAGAGATACGAAATACTAGTGTTAAACTGGACAATTGTTGCTCGGTGTTTCAGGCAGAACTAACAGCCATAGCGATAGCTTTAAAACTGCTCTTAAGACCGACAGTTAAGAAAAAGGAAGCTAATGTAATACCGGACTCAAAATCAGCCCTACTTGCCCTGGCGGACCCAGGGAACCTCCACCCACTCGTCCAAAAAATAAGAACGAACTTGGAAGAGTTAGTGAAGTTGGGGGGCGAGGTGGAGTTTTACTGGGTAAGAGCTCACATAGGGATAGAAGGGAACGAACGTGCGGATGAATTGGCCAAGAACGCAGCAATCTCCAAGAAGGCCAAACCGACTTATGAATGCATCCCCTGGTCAACAGTGAAGTGGCACACCAGGCAGACTACACTGGACAAATGGCAAACACAATACTCCGAGAGCACGACAGGGGAAGTAACGAAGATCTTCTTCGACGATGTCCGGAATGCACACAGGATTCTTAAAAAGATCAAAATGGAGAATCGGGTGGCTCAACTGTTATTGGGGCATGGTGGCTTCGCCTACTACTTACACAAATTCAATTTAAGAGCTAATCCACATTGTGACTGTGATGACACCAGCCCCGAGACGGTGATCCACCTGGTTTGCCACTGTCCAAAATTTACTGTAAGTAGGTACAATACGGAATGTGTAACGGGATTTGAGATAGCCCCGAAAAACTTAAAAGAGTTCATGTCAAATGACAACACCAGGGAGGCATTCATGAGATTCGCCCTTAAGGTGGTAGACGTATCAAATGCCAAAAACAAGACATGAAAATGTACAAATGTATAAATATAAGTAATGTAAATAGTTATTAGTTAGATTAGTAATTGTAAATAAGATCATTTAGCATTAGATAATAGAATATAATTAGATAATAAATTTAGCAACTAAGTAAGTAATAGTCAATGTTAGATTAAACTAGATCTGTAGTCTTAGCGGTAAGGTAACTGTAAGTGCAACGGGAAAAAGGCGGAAACACGATGGCGGATGAAGTTCGAACAGCGAACAGCAAACAGTAAATTTGCTATATACCACAAATAAGATCTATGTGTTGCTAATGTAGTGTGTGCTTCTGTAGAGGCTTAACATAAATTATGTAATCGCTTGTGCTATCATAATTGTAATTGCTTTATCGCTTAAAACAGTCGTGCACTGCAAAACCATAGCTTTTATCTAATAGTTTTGCTATATTTGTAATTGCTTATTGTTGTAAAACCATAGCTTGTAGAATCGCTATTTAGTGCCTAAGATAAAATTGTAAGCCTACTGTTTGCTGGGGGAAAAAATAAATAAATAAAGTATATATATTAGTAAGTAAGATTTTAGAGGGAACAATAAAAGAGGAAAGAATAAAACGAAGTAATTAAGGATGTTGCAATACAACAGCAACAGTAAAAAAAAAAAAAAAAAACTTGTCAGTCTTGTGTTTATTATTTATCGTACGTTCGACACGAAAATCGGCCTAGTTGTTTAAAGATGTTATCTAGATGAAACAATATTGCACGTTAGCCAATTTTATAATCATTTTTGGCGCATCTCTGTATTAATACCGACTCGTATGCCGTGATGGCTCCTCTCCACTGCCGTTCTACATTATGAGACGTGGCGTGTTTACCATTTGTATACTTTATTGCTATTTATTATTTTCATAATAAGAAATACATATTTAGTGTATTAACAAACGTCATCTCTCACATACTTATTTATTGGTTTTCGTTTATTATAAATTATTAGAAATAAACAAATTACGAACTTTCAGTAGGGTGTCTCGTGACGACAACATTTTATTATGTAAAACTTATTTACTAATAAATATACTCTCACTTATAATAAAAATACTCATTGTTTTCTTATGTGTAATAATTTCCTATGTGGATGTAGCGTCTTTACAGATGGAACGGAAATTTATGACTTTTGTACAGCGGAAGCGTTATTGCGTGTGTATCACAGTATCGCGGCTTTGAAGGCAAATGATTCTTGGAAATAAATATAATTTATACTAATCCTCGCGTTGTGTCCCCAAATTTTCAAGTTAGTCTGATAAATTAGTTTTCATATATAGATTAGATGAAGCAACTTAAAGTGTGGATTAATTACAATGTGGGCAGACAAGATCGCGTTAAGATATTTTTTTTTTACAATTTGGAAGGGTAGGTATCGCTACACGAGCAGTAGAGGTGAACATTCCCTTAAACCTACACCCGGCTCGCAGGTACCGGAAACTACTCGGAGTTTCTCTTCCTGCCCCACAGCATCATCCCAGCGCCCGCACTGAATCCATGAAATGCTAGGGTCGTGTCTGTCACAGTTATGTGTTTTAAGTGTTATGTCTAAACGCAATTCAAAATCCAAATAATCTTAATTTACGGCTCATGTAAGCACTATTTATTCTTAATTTATTGAATTAAATATTTAACTTATTAATATTCTTGAATTACAAGTTTACATTATTTAATATTATAATAAAATATCATATAGATGGTAAAGACGACGCTTGTTAGAAGCTCCCGAAAGAGGAAATCTGAAGCAATATTGAGATTCATGCCAATCAATATGACAATACTCAGTAAGATGATTCTATTGTAGGTAACAGCCTACTTGAGTAAGTTATATTTTGATTTATTTGTAGGTAAAAATAATTCTGAATCAATTGTGCATTAAGTAAGATACATACATATATAAAAAGATAGATTATTTACGTCAAGAAGCTAAGTAATAGATTTAGATAGAAGAAAATAGGTAATGATTTTAAATATTATTTACATATATATGTATTTATTAATTTTATTAAAAAGCCGAGATGGCCCAGAAGTAAGAACGCGTGAATCTTCACCAATGATTGTGGGTTCAAAACCGAACAAGCACCACTGAATTTCATGTGCTTAATTTGTGATTATAATTCGTCTCGTGCTTGACGGTGAAGGAAAACATCGTGAGGAAACCTGCATGTGTAAAATTTCACTGAAATTCTGTCACATGTGTATTCCACCTATCCGCATTGGAGCAGCGTGGTGGAATAAGCTCCAAAACCTTCTTCTCAAAAGAGGAGAAGAGGCCTTAGCCCAGTAGTGGGACATTCACAGGCTGTTACTAATATCACTTATAAACAGAAATAACTTCTGAGTTTTTATCAGTTCTTATAGTCATAATCTTCTCGTACATTTTTCTGAAAAGTCTTCCACTATTATGCTGCATCTGATTACCATATGGTGCATCTGATTACCATACTTTAAATGCTTGAAACAGTTCGTTGATAATATTTACTCATAATAGGATTTGTATAAATTATCGAATATATAAGCTACTTCGTTGACAGCTAGCTTGACTTCGACAGATTCAACTCTGTTGAAATAACGAGCTACATGACCTTTAAGTTTTGAGCTGAGCAGTAACCATAACCACCAATATATATGTATTAACCTGACATATAATAATAAGAACAGCATTTGCATATTGTTTCAAAGTAAGCGTTGGATTTTTTTTTGCTGGAGATGAATGAAAATTACCTTTTTTTTATTCTTACCTAATGAATCAAGTGTCTTTTTTTAAATTATATATTGATTAACGATACACATTATGTGATCTTCATTTGTAAGAAAATTTCTAATTTCCACCTTAAAATTCTTGACACGTAGCGATTTATTTGGAATGTACTTTCTTGTATAAAGTACAAAAACACGTTTAAGCTAAATTAAGCCGTATCACCGACACATAAAGTTTAGTCTTGCGTTTACGTCGCTCTGAGTTAAATTATTTCTTCTTAGTATAATTTGTCGGTTTTTGTGAGCCAAAAACAAAGGCAGGTCTAATACCGAATATTTGTAAAATGGCATTAATTTAAAGCCACTAATCTAGAAATTTAAATGATCAAGGTCTTCAGAAAACACGAGAAAAAAAGCGCGAGGCGTATTAAAGGAATTCAAACTTTGTTGTTATTTATATTTTATGTTATTATTAATGTCTTAAAAATATCCTTACATTTATAAAATAGTTATTAAGAAAATTACAGATGACATTATAAACAGCATCTGTTTTGGATCTTGCTTAAAACTTAGCTGACATATTTACTTGGTGGTAGGATTTCGTGCAAGCTCGGCGGGGTACCACTCATCACGCATTCTACCGACAAACAGCAATAATTATTATTGTTAGTATGATTCATTGATGATGATTTGATTTGATTTGTCATTTTTATTAATTTGACATTCATCAAAAGAAGACACAGCATTGTTTCACTAATCACTTACTAAACAACATTAATAAGTAAGGCCGTAACTCTCTTACTAACTTAATATAAATACCAGAACTTTAAATATCTCAACACAAACAATTTACAATTCTCCCAGATTGCTTCTTTACAATTAATTTGGTCGTTAAATTATTTAATTTCATTATCTCGATATCTTTATTTGTTGCCTATGGGTGGTGACTGTTTACCATCAGGTGACTCATTTGCTAGTCTGCATAAATATTTTAATCGAAAAAAGATTTTATACACTTTTAAACGCTTCAAATGATTTTCGAGAAATGTTTATCTGCCCGAACCAAGTTTTGATCGCAGGACCTCAATCTTAAAACTTATAATCTAGCCGCTAGACTAACTGCCTCGTTGTATAACAACATGACAAATACTTGTACAGTTAAATAGTATTAACTACTAGCTACCCGCCCTTCACGCGGGTAGAATAAAGGTACATAAAACGTGTAAACTGATGGACAAAAATTCAACGAAAAATCAATTCTACAGGGATGACGTATTAAGAAACTCATAGAGAACAAACATACAAATGTTCATTTATATTTATTAAGAAATAGATATCTCCTGCGTTCCTGGATTTGGCGTTCTACCTACTATCTTTAGTTACGATCACTGAGTTCAATCCGCAAGATACCTCGTCTACTGCGTCATAAATTAGTAATTCGCCTTACTCTTCATGTAATTTGAGCGCTCATCCCAGATTCGGTTTATGTTAATATTTATTAGAAACGTCGGTGCGGGATTGCGCATAAATTCAAATTTAACTTTGTTAAACGTTTAATTTGTCGTAATACTTTTGATACGATTGTTTACTTGTTTTGCTCAACGTTACAATCAAGGGTATTATATACAGCTACATGATATTGAATTGTAAATACATTTATATTTTACTGTTTAAAGCATCGCCTTTCAACCAAGAAGATATACTTCAATCTCTTCTCTTATATATATAAAAATCTCGTGTCACACTTTTAGTGTTTATACTCCTCCGAAACGGATTGACCGATTTTGATGAAATTTTATATGTAGAATATACAACATGTAGGTCTGAGAATAGGTTTATAAATATTTTTTATAACCCTAAATGTTAAGGGTGGCTCACCCCAAAATTTTTATTTTATTTTATATACAAATTCTTTTATTTTTATTATTTTATTATGTGGCATTAAAAAGTACAGTACAGCCCTAAATTTTCACTTTTCTACCATCAACCCCTATTTTTTAATAGAGATATTAGTAATTCAATCATTTTCAACCTCGGTCGATAGCTGGATCAATTAACACTTGATCAGTTATCACCATCAGGGGTCTAGGGAGCGTTATCCTGTCTCTCTTGCAATAAGCTGTATCTCATTTCTTACACATAAAAATTTCGGCCATTATTATTGTTTGTAAATCGATCGCAGTAGTGACTTTTACAATTATCATTTTATCATTTCCGTATAATTCTCAACTAAATCTATTATAAATTTGCAGTGCTGTAATTATTATTATTATTAATTATTAATATTAAAAGTATTTCTACTGTATTATTCTTAAGGAAAAATATTGTGAAAGTTAAATAACAAAAATGTGTGTGAACTTATATGTAATGTACATGCGTTAGACCTATTATAGTAAAATAAAAAAACAAATAACGGGCCGACTTTTTCAAAAAGGTCTATATCATAGTGTGAGACCATAGTACGATGAGCATGAGCACATAATAGAAACCGTAGACAGAACCTAAAAATATAATAAAAAATGTGCGATCGGGGGATCCCCGGGAGGAACGAAGTTCTTTGCGATATGTTTTTTTAACTTAAAACGTGTTTTAAAATGTACATTTTTAATGATTATATTTCTGTATATTAGGCACGTAAAGCCGATGGTCCTGCCTCTTACCTGAACTTTCACCGTTCGCGTCGGTTTACCGTCCTATCGGATTATGAGAATGCACCTGTGTGCACACACTTTTGCACTATAATACGTCCTGCGTAGTTGACAAATCTTTCTTCAGATTGGCCATCGCGGTCGATATCGGTCTGGAGGAAATTATTCTTCTAAGTGTGCTGCGTTGGGCCTCAGAGGCATACCCTGGCAACGATAGTCGGTGGAGATCTCTCGCTGATTAGCGTGATTAACGCCATGCTGCTACCAACATTATGCATGCAGCACGCATGGTGCTGGTTGGAAATGGTCTCCTTCTGCAAGAGTGTCATGTTGCAAAAGGGGGCCGCGGAGCAGCAGCGCGAGGAAAATGCCTCCGCTGATTCGATCCATCGAAGAAGACCGGGGAGAAGGCGTAGGTGCTATTAACAGCCACCGGGGCTAAGAGTAGGGGGTCCCTGTATCCGGGAAACCCGGGGCGTCATGGTAGCATGCGCAAGCGATCCCGTGGCGCCCCCCGACCAGACGGAGAGGATACTGCAGGTTTTTTCGTGGGTATTCCGGCACCTTGAGCGCCGGTGACCCCTAAATACCCCCCACTTCATGTGGGGGAAACGCGTAAATGCATTTTCAGTGAAAAAAAAGGAGGAAATTGTTTTTTGTTTTTTTGTCCTACTCCAAAAAGCGTTGCCCTTCTTAATCAACTCTCCTTTTCACATGTGAATATTTTATGTTATTTTTATTATGTTTTCAATTCAAAAATGTAAAGAAAGAATTAAAATTGATAAATTTTATTTAATACATTAAGAAAATAGTGATTTATTCAAAATTAAATACAAAATAGCGAATTATAAGTTAAAAAAAGAACTCATATTATATTTACATTTGTATAGAATTGAGGTTATCTCATTGGCCGCAGACAATACTTATTGTCAAATCTGAAAATTTGCACACTTACACATACATACGCATACAACCGCTAGAATAGAAAGAATCAGTAAGAAAGAAAGAAGAGAAGGTCGCTTGGAAGACAGCGCTTTTTTGTTACATGACAATTTCTGCCCGGTCACTCTACTTTGCAGTAGTAAAAGAACTTTGTTCCAATAAATGAAAAAATATGTAGAGCATGTTGTACTTTACTTTATGCATTATTATTATATGCCCTGTACCGAACACACATACACTGTACTGTATGGGCGAATGTTTATATCTTATTGATTAAAAAATGCACAGGATAAAATCCTTATTTTTCCCGTACGAAGTCGGGACGGGCAGCTAGTAATATTATATAGAGATATACATCTTAAAAAGGCATAAGTCAAAATATGTATACTAAAATTAAGTCCTTGATATCATTTTCGAAGCTAAACTGTATGGCTCATGGTAATAGATTGTCGAGTAGACTCGGCTTCGCAGCATATCCGTTAAATTGCAAAACTTTTAACATAATATGATCATACGGCTCGCCTAGTTTATTTTAGTTACTTTCACAGTATAATATGTCTTCACATTGTAGGGTAATGCGGTCGCTATTAATACGATATTTTATACCTTATACGAATAATATCTGCTTACGTAAGAGACAGGAGGCTCACCAGCTGACAGCAAAATGACTTCCACCCTACATGAACATCCGCAACACCGGAGGACTTGCTGGTGAGTTGCCTGCTTTTAAGTAATGAGTAGACTCTTTTCTTGGAGGTTTCTATGTCATATCGGTTCAGAAAAGTCACCGATGAGTGCTGGTTCCACAGAGTGCGTTTGCGAGGCAGGAAATGCCTTATAAATCGTGCCGTGAGACAATCTTTTAGAGTTCTAAATTCGATTATTACTAAATATTTAAAGGAAAAATATTAATTGTTGATATGATTGTGATCTAGAAACAACTTGGATTAAAGATTATGCTGGAATTGGTAAAGTACAAACTATTTATACGACTACAAGTAACAAGCATGCTTGTAAACTTGCTACATCTGTTACTTGGTTACACAAAGTTACCAACTCTTTCGTTGACAAAGTATTTGCTATAACAACGAGATCTCAGAAAATAAATTTAGAATTGTTCAAATAAATGTCATCATTGCTGTTAACTGCATGAATGTTATAAAAAAACGTTTTTTAACCGAATTTAAAATTGAGGACGTTATCAGATGCTGATTTGTGATATTGATTTGATAGTGGTAGGGCTTCGTGCAAGTCCGTCGGGGTTGGTACCACACACTCATCATATATATACATATATATATTCTACCGCAAAAACATAAATACTTAGTATTGTTGTGTTCCGGTTTAAAGTGTGAGTGAGCCAGTGTAACTACAGACACAAGGAACATAACGTCTTTGTTCCCAAGGTTCGTTCCCAACCACTTAATACCAGGTGGCTCCGCCGCCTACCTATAACATAAAAAACCAAAAAAGGTAAAACATTTCATCGATAAATCATTACTCTCCAATCATTGCTCAAGCATGTAAAACGCCAGCCTTTAAACATTGGTTGTAGGTAAAACTATATCCAATACATCCAACATTTGATCCAACTTTAGCATAAAATAACAAACTTAAAACAACACTATAGAATCAGTCATATTTACGGCGAAAACGATGGCCATAAACACACTCGCAAGCTAATATTCAAAATAATATTTGCAATACGATTTCAATCTTATTGAAACGAAATAAAGCTTAAATTCACGTATTAGACATCAACTGTTTTCTATCTCATAGTGGAAACATTTCAGCGAAACAATAACAGTTTCCTCAAGTAAATTTGGCGTTAATTATGTGGTAAAATATAGCGAGACCACTATTTGCAGTTTCAGATCATAACGTTTATATTAATATAGACGATATGGCAATTATGACGTCCCTTAACTTTTGTTGGTCAAACGTTACATGTTTTATTCGCGTAATTTGACTTGACATAAATTCATACGAGTTTCCGCTATACAAGTAACAGCGCGTAAAATCGCACCAACCTTGGGAATCAAGATGTTATGACCTTTGTGCCTGTAGTTACACTAGCTCACAAAACCATAACACAATAATACTATATTGTAATAGGATTGTTGTTTGGCGGTAATATATAAAGTATTGTTGTTCGGCCGTAGAATATTTTAATTATGCGAGCCGCACAATGCCCTACCACTAAGTAAAGGTGCAACTCAGGTGAAACAACGAGCAAAGTAATGAAATAAAATTTATTAATTATTCTATCCGCTCAACTTCTCAACCCAAAACTCCCTTAGTCTTGACTGCTCACTCTTGCTTTTTTACTCATTGTTGCCAATGCCCTACTATTTCGTCAACCGATACTATGAAATATCTTGGCCTAACATTGGATAAACCCTTAAACTTCAAAGCTCATATTGACGTTCTTACTGGCAGGGTACGCAAATTAATATACATCTTCAAAAATCTTCGAAGCATTGCAAATCGCTTTATAATACGTACTATATATTACGCTTTATGTCAGTCACTTATCTCTTATTGTATATCTTGTTGGGGCAGTGTTCCTAAAACAACTCTGAAACCTCTAGAAGTAGCTCAACGAGCAATTCTCAAGGTTAGTTCTTTTAAGCCACTTCGATATCCAACTGCACAATTATATAAAGAATGTAGCGTACTTACCGTAAGACAACTTTTCATTGTTGATACTATTCTTCGACAACACCGGATAACCCCTTATATAAATAATAGATTTAAACGCCGTAAAGATCTGATCTGTGATGTACCCCAAACAAAATTCAAATTTATTAAACATTTTTTTTACTACTTAGGTCCCTATCTATACAACAAAATAAATGGTGACATATTTGTTTACAATTTGCCGTATGTAAAATGTAAAAAAAAACTAATAGATTTTTTGCTCTCTAAAAATTATGAAGAAACTGAAAGATACTTTGATCCAACCTTTTAGTTGATTTAACAAATACTTTAAATATATTTCATTTTTAATATTTTATTTTATTCACACTCTCACACACACACAAAACACACCGATACACACACACACAAATCACACGCACGCGCACGCGCACGCACACGCAAACACACACACACACACACACACACACACAAACCTCGCACAAAAACTATCACGCACTCCCGGCACACACATTCATAAAATCGCTATCTTATTGTTCCTTTTTGTAAATACAACTATTGTTATTTGTATTAAGCCTCAAAAAACTAATATATACATGTATGTAGCTCCACGCTTACTGCTAACCCATTCTGGGGGTTGGTAAATTGCTATCCTTAACACAGGTTATTTAAATAATTAAAAGCAAAACTAAAACTTTTAGTAAATGCTACTTAAATGCTTTAGTAATATAGGATAAAAAAAAAAAAAAAAAAAAAGATAAGATCGCGGTTAAAACATAAATATAATGTTTTCAATTTAAATATAAATATCTATTCGATTGTTAATAAATTGGCGAATCGATGACACCGATCTACAAAAGTCTAGCATGTCCATTTCATATAATTAAATCATATTTATAACTAAAATTAAATTTCGGTCTATTACGGCACGTTTTCTATCGACGGTTATGCCCATACTCGACGTTGACCTAAAGAGAGATGATATTTCTGTATTGCATTGCATTTTGAACCTTAACAATTACCAATAAGGTGTTAAATATTTATTATAAGCATGTTATTTCAGTTGGGCTGGTATGGAATTGGCTATCGTTATTCGAGTAGAAACCTAAAATTTAAGTACCATTACTTGTTGCTTTCTTTATGTGAGTAAGTATAGAGCAGATTCTAAATATTTAATCATAGCTTCCCATGTGACTGTCCCCCGAATCTTAAGGGCCATGACCTAGTTAACTCTTTATACCAACATTATAAGTAGTTTTATTATACTCGTTGGCCTATTGACCTGCTTATACGCTGCAGACCCCATGGTCCTGAGATCAGACTTCGATAATATGAGCAAACGGGACACCATATGATAAAATAATGGTCACCATCGCCCATAGACATTGGCACCGTCAGAAATGTTAACCATTCCTGACATCACCAATTTGCCACCTACCTTGGGAACTAAGATGTTATTTCCCTTATGCAATTATGCTAATATTTCTCGAGAATACGTCGACAAGTGTCGGAATAAACTTGTGTCTGAAGTCGAGACCTTGTTAACCAAAGTCTCGGACTGGGGCCGGCTAAACTTGGTCCAATTCAACCCCAATAAGACTCAAGTTTGCGCGTAAACCGCTAAAAAGTCTCCTTCTGTCATATTCCTCATTTCGAGAATACTCCCCTCCCTGCCACAGCCAGTATTGGGATACTTAGCATTGAGATTTCGAACGGTGTTCATTTCCGCGGTCAATTGGAAGTTAAAGCCAAACTGGCTTCAAAAAAAAAAGCTTGGAGTGCTCAACAAGGCGAGACAGTACTTCACGTCGGCCCATCGCCTAAAACTTTACAAGGCCCAAATTCGGCCCCACATGGAGTACTGCTCTCAACTCTGGGCGGGAGCTCCCCAGTACCAGCTTCTTCCTTTTGACCGCATTCAACGTAGAGCAGTTCGAATTGTCGACGATCAAGCTATTACCGACCGGCTTGATTCTTTGGATTTGCGTAGAGATGTTGGGTCACTCTGCATACTCTATCGCAAATATCACGGGGAGTGTTCTGAGGAATTGTTTAGTTTAGTCTATTGGAATCGACAGTTAAGGTTACTTTCATGTACCAGTGGCAAATTCCTCTGGATGCATTTTGACATAAACGCACGTTTCATATATGTATAAACAAGGGACAGTTAGTATTTTCAATCTTTTAAAAAGAGGTCTACATGATACAAGCGAGCTTACATCAGATATGCTTCTGATGCATCGCTTTTGTGCCAATAGCACCTTATTAATATATAAAGAGTTTCCCCACAATGTTATGCCATGTCTTAAATTTGAACCTACATATCCATGATATGCTTGTACTGCAGTTTTTTCGTTGGTTATTTTTGTAAGTCTCCACAGCGCATATGTAAATGAATTTATTTTTTTGCAAAGACCATCTATATGCTCTAACCACGTTAATTTATCTTCTACTATAACTCCTAAAAATTTTATACTTGCGGTCTCTAATATAGGCTCATCATTACATTTGATATTTAAAGTTTGCTTCTTTCCGCTTTTGTTAATAAATTGTATATATTTAGTTTTTTGTATATTCATTTTTAAATTATTTTCATGGAGCCAATTTACAATGTCAGTAACTGTTTTGTTAAAGAACAACTTAGAACAAACAAAGTAATAACACCACCAAAAACTCCACAAGTAAAACGCGCTTCGACGAATACAAAGCATTAACTAATCGAACACTTCAAAAAACTAAGTTTTTCTTATTCCTTTGTGAGTAAAGTTCTAACATTGAAATAATTTCGCATTCGATTGATGGAGGTTGATTTTCTGATCACGTTCTAAGTCCGCCTCCATATTTCGAGGCTCTGAATGAAAATGAGCCATTAATGGCGATCTTGACCCTGCTCTAATAAAATATAACGATATTAATAAAAAGACAAGCCCTTGTAATTTGATTTAATTTTTTTCACGCCAGAAATTATGAGATAAAATTATAGAGAACAACTTCATAGCTTAGTTTTGTAAGACACGGTGTCAATTCAATCTTGTTATTTTTTGCCGTAATTAATGTTCGGTTTTGAATTAACCTAAAAATAGCCGATTAATGGGACATTGTTTAATACATACTGGGCATCCTCTTAACCGGTTTCGGCCATGATTTCATCGGCAAATTTCAATGATGACTAACAAACTGTGCAGGAATATAACCGCAAGCACAGGTGGACTCACTTGTTCTACAAACTCATTTTTTTTATAGCATAGATAGGCAAATGAGCATAATGTCATGCCATGCCATGCATAATGCCAATGTCTATGGGCATGCCAACGCCCATAGACATTGGCATTGTAAGAGATGTTAACCATGGCTTATATCGCCAATGTGCCACTAACCTTGGAAACTAAGATGTTATGTCTCTTGTGCCTGTAATTACACTGGCTCACTCACCCATCAAACCGGAACACAACAATAGCAAGTACTGCTGTTTTGCGGTAGAATATCTGATGAGTAGATAGTACCTACCCAGATGAGCTTGCACAAAGATCTACCACCAAATAATCCGATAGCACAGCAATCCGACACGATCGAAGCATATCAAGGCACGGAAATTTAAGCTATACCAACTTTCAAAACCTGTTATAGACCTTTATAGATAACTTCTTAAAAGAAAACCCAAATGACTAAATATGCCCTACCCTAGGCCTGAACTTAAGACTTCAGGATTGGCAGCGTCATAATCAAGCCATTAAAGTTAAAGTCCAGGATATAAACCATACATACATAGCAATCCTATTCACATTATTCAGCCTAGAGTAGCTGAATTATTTTAAGACATAGCGTTCCTTTGTAATACTTGCCAAGTATGAGGAGAAAATTTACATATTATTACAAAATATGCTTTGAGTAAAAGTAACGAAAACATACGGATATATGTTTTTACCTGGATATACTGCCTTCATACTCATAGTGCAATATTTACTCGTAATTGACTTGAGAGATGTAGATTTTGTCATTGTTATTTTTCTTTTTTTTGTATAACTAAAATATTTTAGATTGTTTTTTTTAGTGCGTACTTATTTCGATGCGTTTTTCATGTTGTCTTCTTTTGTTTTGTTGAAAATTTAATAGGTTTTCAGACTATTATTATTTTATTTTGTGTCTACAATACCCGTATAAATCTGTTCTTATTCTTAGATGTGATTTTTTAAGTGATAACTTCTTATGGGAGGGTAAACCGCTTCGTAACGTAACGCGTTACGGTGCCACTATTACCGACGCGGACTCCTTTGCCTGGGTGCATGTTCACGTTGAACGCGCGGACGCGGCGGCGGATACGGGCGCGGTAGACGTGGCGAGCTCGTGTTTACATTGGCCGCCAGGCGTTAGCGCGAGTGTGACGTGATAACAGAGGTTGAAAGGATGGACGGCGATCTTTTATTTTTAACCAAAAATTCACACCTAAAGTGGGAGGTGCTAAAAATTAGAATTGGTGTGCACGAAATTAATAAAGCTTTCCTTATATAAAGAAGGTATCGTGAATTTCTGATGACTGTGTTTACTTTGCCAAATCGGAGTTCTAGCCTGAACAGCACTAATAAACTCTTTTGTATTGAACGACATGATGAAAACGTGCTATCGTTTCTAGCGGCAAGTTCAAAACGGTTGAACTTACCTGACGTCGCGAGTGATTCGCGCGCTCTGTCGCTAGTTTGACGTGAACACAGACAAACATCTCACGCGTTTGATATTACCGCGAGCGCGCCAGTAGCTAGCATGCCCGCTACTTAGACCGCACGTACTTTTCGTACGTGAACACTTGGATATTACGTCGTATGTTTGATATTTCGTGACAGCGCCCGCCACCGCGCCCGCGAACCAACGTGAACAAGCACTGAGAGTTACCAACCTAACGCCATCTAGCGTATACAGATAGTACCTATAATAATTTAGCAACTCTCAAGTACTAATTTAAATTATATTTCATCATCATCATCATCAACAGCCAATCGTAGTCCACTGCTGAACATAGGCCTCTCCCAAAGTGCGCCAAAGCTCCCGGTCCTCCGCCTTCCGCATCCAGTCGGTGCCCGCCACCTTCATAAGGTCATCGGTCCAAATGGCTGGAGGGCGCCCTACGCTGCGTTTGCCGATTCGCGGTCTCCACTCTAAGACTCGTCTGCTCCAACGGCCATCGGTCGGCCACGACATACGTGACCAGCCCACTGCCACTTCAGCCTGCTAATTTTGCAAGCTATGTCGGTGACTCCGGTTCTTTTCCGGATAATCTCATTTCTGATCTTATCCTTCAAAGATACTCCGAGCATAGCTCGCTCCATAGCACGCTGAGCGACTTTGTATTTGTGGACTAGTCCCGCAGTTAATGTCCACGTTTCGGCACCGTATGTCATGGCAGGTAAGACGCATTGGTTGAAGACTTTCGTCTTCAAACATTGCGGTATAGACGACGTGAGGACATGACGAAGGTTGCCAAATGCTGCCCATCCCAAGCGAATTCTTCGATCGGCTTCCTTCTTGAAGTTGTTCCTACCGACTTGTATAACCTGTCCTAGGTAGGTATATTCACTAACAACTTCGAGAGGTTTCCCTTCGATGTATATTGGTCCCGGCACAACATGCCTATTGAACATGACCTTGGTCTTGTCCAAGTTCATAACGAGACCGACACGCCGGGAAGAATTGCTTAGGCTACGCAGCATTTCGGTGAGTTGTTCCAGCGACTCTGCTATGATGACGATATCATCAGCAAATCGAAGGTGTGAGATGTACTCGCCGTTTACATTGACTCCATATCCAGTCCAATCCAGCGTCTTGAAGACGTCTTCCAACGCGTTGGTGAACAGTTTCGGGGATATTACATCCCCCTGTCTCACCCCTCTGCGCAGTTGGATCGCCTTCGTCTTACAGGCTTGGATGTGGACAGTCATCGTAGCGGCGTTGTACAGACATCTCAGTACCTCGATATATCTCCAATCGATATGACATCTCTGCAATGAGTTGAGCACAGCCCAGGTTTCGATGGAGTCAAAGGCTCTCTCGTAATCCACGAAAGCCATACACAGCGGCTGATTGTACTCTTCGGTCTCCTGCACAATCTGCCGAACAGTATGGATGTGGTCTACGATGCTGTAGCCTGATCGAAAGCCGGCTTGCTCTGGGGGCTGGAACTCGTCAAGTCGTCTGGCGAGACGGTTCGTGACGACTCTTGAGAACAGCTTATACACGTGACTCAGGAGGGAGATTGGTCTGTAGTTTTTCAAGAGGATTTTATCACCTTTCTTGAAAAACAGTACCACCTCACTCCCGCTCCACGTTTCCGGGGTCTTGCCATGTTGGATGACGGAATTAAAGAGGCTTGCCAGCTCTTTCAGGACCGGAGTCCCGCCTGCCTTAAGCAACTCTGTTGTGATTCCGTCATCTCCCTTTGTTGCTTTTAAGCTGTTCTAGAGCCGCCCTAATCTCGCCTAGGTCAACGACCGGGAGCTCCTCGGAAATTATATTTAATATATTATAATTAATAATAAATATTATCACTTCTGTCGAGCATCCCGAGACGCACACGCTTTTTTATATTATACTTTAATACAAAACACAAATATATATATATTGATCTGCTAGGCCATTAAGTAGCGAGTATTTTTTATTGTATAGGTAGGCGTGCCAGCGTATGGGCCACCTGATGGTAAGTGGTCACCTACACCCATAGACATTGGCATTGTAAGAAATGTTAACCATCGCCAATGCGCCACCAACCTGTAATTTCACTAGCTCACTCACCCTGCAAACCGGAACACAACAATACACCTGGGTGTGGTACCTACCCCGACGAATTTGCACAAAGCTCTCCCACCGAGTAAATGTAAAATACCAAATAACAGTAGTATTTAAACATTTAAACATATGTATATATGCCAGCTTTTTATGTAATCAGTCAAATGGTTTCGAAATCTATTATTGTCAAACAGATATACACAAAAATCTTTTTTTATACATGAGTCATTCTAATAAAATAACCTCTTAGCATCAGGTGGCGTTTTCAAAACTTTTTATGAAAATACCTTTTTCCCTGATCCCCTGAAAAAACCACAAACGTCAAAGTTGAAAAACTTGTTAAACACGAAACGCTCAAATTCGTACCGCGGCTAAGAAGTCAGAAAAACGAATTTTCCGTGCCGCCGCACCGACCGCGGGTACTTTTAAAAACTTCCACCGACTTTAATGGTTTACGAGTGTGGGTATTAAGTGGTTTCCAACAAAATACAGCGACGAGATTTAATCTATTTGACAGTTAGGAATATTAGGAATAGCATGACATGAATGCGTAACTTACCTGAAATAAAAATACATTGAAACTTTTTTTTTTTTTATTAAATCGTGACTACATATCGTAAAACAATATTTTTATATTACATTAGCAGCGCGTAGAACTACACGTGAAGCGTGTGATGTAACATTTTTTTACGTTAGAAACTTTTAAATCACACTTAATATATAAAGATTACGTCGAAATTCGATCTTGAAATTTACATTTTACTTATCCGTGCCAATTCAACATTTAAAAAATTAGCCAGTGATAGCAACATCTGAAAGTGACGTTGCCTCATCACTGGTAAATGCTTATCTTAGTATGACAACACCCACTCCCCAGTTATTATTCCATGTTTAGTTTTAAGGGTAAGTTTACCAGTGTAACAACTAACAGGGGGCATAATCGAGGACAGAAGTGCATGGTGAAATTATTGTGTGTATAGTGAACTTTAATAAATCATTTATCCTTTTTTATATTCATATGGCAAGCAGAAATCATGGAATTACTATTGAATAAATCTGAAACATTGGAGAGACTTCTCGGCGCCTGCTGAGAGCTGTCGGCTCCGGTCTAGACTTCTGTAATTTATTACGAAGAACTCGTTTTACTTTCATGAGACACACGAAAACATTTACTTTGCTTAAGTAGTTATAAAAAAAATAAGCGTGTATAGTAGGTAGATCATACTTTTTCATTTTTCTTAGGAAGACAGAGAGAGACAGAGAACATATACATTGTAATTAAAACATATTGCAAATGTATTGTAATACTTATTTCCATAATATTGACCTTTACATTCTGAATCGCTGATCAAAGCAAAATTACCTAATTTGGCTTTATGCTGAAAACTTATTGGTCCCCTATTACGTCATCAGCTGCCACAGAACAATGATCATTTAGATTAAAGGGAAATTAGTTTATATAATTGTGATTAACGTTTCCGGAACTGAATGTAAATCGCTTATTTCCTCTTCTAGCTCTCCATAACATTATGATTATACTCTGTATTCTTATTTGCTTGCCTTAAGTTTATCAATATAGGCTGTTTTAATTAAGTAAATAATATTATTCGGTTAAAACACATTATTTATTTATTAATTATTCACAATAGCAACATTATATAAAATAACAGATAGTACATAAAGCATGAAAAGGCCTTATCACTTACCTCTGCAAAAAGAAAAAATATTTTTTTTCCACTTTTATTGTTCTCACTTGACGATATGTTTGAACTTTGTGATTTTATGTATGTATTGTTTTAGTTAAATTTTAATAGTTGAGTAATTATTGGAAATATTTGGAAACTTTGATTATGTATGTATTATTGTATATTATGCTATAAGTTTCATTAAATTATATGTTTCATTTAAAAATAAATAAAAAAATATATAAAATTTGGAAATGATTCTTCGTCGTGATCGTGAATGTACAACAATATTCGATTAATTAATGACTTATGATTCGTTGCCCTTTATGTATAGATAATAATAATATCCTGGGACATTATTCCCACAATCTGCCATCTGATCCCAAACTAAGCAGAGCTTGTACTATGGAAACCAGACAACTGTTAAACATATACTACTTTTCCTTTGTAAATACATACTGATATATATAATTACTCCCAGACTAAGGACAAACAGTACACAAATGTGGGAATCGAACCTACACCGGCGGCGCGAAAGGAACGTATCTACTAACCACGCCAACCGGCTCGTCATCGATCGGTAATTAGATTTTAATATGATTACATGCTTATATAGTTTTCTTTGATTGTATTTTATAGTACTGTTTTCTGATTTATTGAAATACATGAACGTAATTACAAATATCGAAAGTAAACACTAACTATCAAGAGCTAACTCAGCAAGCCTAGACATAATCACATTGCCAATTACAAATACGTTTTCAATTAATCACGTAAACAATGAACGTATTTAATAATTTAGACGAAAGTAAATTTCGAAATTGCTCCCCTTTACTACGAGAATAATATTGCTGCTGCATAATAGGGATTTTTTATTTGTAGCAACTGTATACACTTTGCAATAACTGATGCTGAAGTTGAATTCATTAAAGATGTTTTTGAACGTAGTAACTGTGTTTCAGGTGCACCAGGAGCGCTACCCGCAGTCGGGCGGCAGCGTTGTAATAAGCAAAATCTTTAAGAAACACGCCTTTGTCATGTGTATACAATCGATACGTGTTCAGTCGCGCCACCAAATATCAGGTTTTAACGACGATAATTTAATGTCAAATCATTATAATAGCAACTGGTCCTCCTTGCATTTCAGCCGCTCTGGTCATTTTCAAGCGAAAGCCAACTGCGTGGAACATATTATAGTAAACAAGTAAGTGCGCTCTATTCTATCACTCTCGTAATCCGATAGAGACAAAAGCTACACGACTCGACAGAGATCAAGCGCGGGAGCGAAAGCGGAGCAAAATCTGCAGAGCGGAGAGCTGCCACATAGAATTTCTGAGAAACCTAAAAAAATATTTTTTATCCAACCTTGGCATTGATCCCAAGACTTTGGAATCTGCAGGCCATATAAGCTAACCACTACACCAGCGAGGCAATCGAATAAAAACACTGAACTCTAATAGAGGACGAGAGTACGTGCGTAAACATACCAATTGCAAAATTTATTACGTTCATATTCCACACCCAAACAAAACTTGGGCCAAGATTGTGCGAGGCATATCTCCGATGTGATTTATGGTTCGGCCTCCCCATTGTTCCAATTCTTTTGAAGGGTGTGCAGTGACTGAGCATTTCCGGAAGATACTCTTGAAGATGAATCATTGTGTTACGTTATACAGTCTAATCAGATAGAATTTTCAGCTAAAGCTTAATGACAGAAATTATAGGAAACCGGCGTATATCACAAATTCTAGAACATATTTATCCAACCCATTACAGAACAACATTGTGGAATGTCTTGCAAAAGTGGAAAATTATTTACGAGCTGTTTTTATTTTACAAAAGTATTTGTTGCTCTTTTAAAATATATAATAAAACACCGTTCTTTTAATAGACTACAGACATATTTTACGCAGTCCAGTTTTATGACAGATACACGTCCTGGTACATCTGCGGATAATTTGTGAGCACTCAATGGATCGTTATCATCTACCCACAAAATACTTCGATCATAATAAATGTTTAGCTATCAATGTATATCAATTTTTATACATGATATCAAGTTTTCGTTAAGAGTTTTCGAAGCTGAATGGTAGTTAAATATAGTTAGACAAGTTTGATGGATGATATTTTTTGTTCGTTTTAAAAGGTTAGAGGTTCGTTGTACTATTCTTCACTATAATATTCTTATATATTAAATAACAGCACAATGATATAAATTAACAAATACAGGATCCCAGAAAACTTATATAACCATACAATAGAGTTACTAACTATATACCCGTACAGTCGAAAAGCAGGAACAATGAGACTATGTTTTTCTTAAAAAAACTGTAATATCTCAACATTCAACCTTTGAGAATAATTAAAAAAAAAACAATTGTAAAATTAATTATTTAAATCCTCTCAAATGACAATAACACAAACCGCACGTCTGTACTGCACTGATATGCCTATACGTTTTTGGTACGGTGCCATTTAAGATTCAATTAATTAGATGTTCCGCTCGATGTTGCTAGCATTGTGTTAAATAATGAAAAGCCTATACGTTAGCGGGTAACATTTCTCCTAAGTAATTAAGTTACGGGATCCATGTTAAGGGTAAGCTAGACAGAGAGGACAATATACTTCTAAATAAATAGTTAGATACATAAGAAAATACATTTATTCCTTTTTAATTCTTGTATTGTTATCTCTTTTATTCGATCTTTAATTCGTACCAATTTTTATTATTCTGGCCGACGTTTCGAAAGTGTTGTACGTGTTATAGTCACGTACAGCTGTCAGCCGACTGTATATTAGGTGGTGCCTAGCGGTGGGGTCACGATCTGATTGTAAGCTCTCCGCTTTCTTATGTTGACTGCACCAATTTTCCTCGTCTATCTTCAGTACATTTTATTTATTATGTTGTCATGTAGTGTTGTCCGTGTCTGCGTTGTATCTGCCATCGGTGTATAGTTTGCTATTTTATGTGCAAGTTCTCATTTTCAAGCAAGTATCAGTTGCAACATTTTTGGATTTATTACGTAAAAAAATCGTTATTCTTATTTCTACTAATGCTGTGAATATTATATTTATTTATTAAAATATCAACACCAACAAGGAACACATTAATAAATACAAATGTGTCATTATTAAACGTAAAGTTATATAAATCGATTGTATTCTTAATTACAGGTGTTGCAAAAGATATCTAAAATTGAAATAATATGATATTACAAATAAGAAAAAAATATACTTTACCGTTGGACATAATAAAAATAGAACTAAGCACAATATTTTATGGCTAACGCCTGGATGGTGAACGTGTTTCGATCTTCTGCACCAATTCATAAGGAAATAACTTTTTGAAGAAATTCACT
This sequence comes from Nymphalis polychloros, assembly GCA_905220585.2. Lineage (NCBI taxonomy): Eukaryota > Metazoa > Arthropoda > Insecta > Lepidoptera > Nymphalidae > Nymphalis > Nymphalis polychloros. The sequence continues at coordinate 389,008 of HG992264.1, read as the reverse complement.
CAAGTGAAAACTTCGAGAAAATAGTATAATTATAAATAAGCTCCTTCTTAACTTCTCAATTGCGCGGCTTTCTTTAACGCCTTTGAACGCGTCGACTTGTCTTACACACTCCTGTCTTGAGGAGTGTGTAAGACAAGTCGACGCGAACACAACTTCATATAGAAACAGCACGTATAAAGACGCTTGAAACGTTCAACATTTTTTGTACAGAATGATATATGCGGAAATAACTGTCGGTCTGTTACGCTTTCAAGGCTACACCACGGAACCGATTAAGATAAATTTAGGTATCAAGCTGGCTTGAACCCCAAGTCATATAACAGTTTGTAATATTAATGTCCAAAGTTAATTATATTTTATAGTATTGTATTTGTGTACTTGATATATAAAATTTAAGTGTTTTTTTTTTAAATATGCGTTATGTTTTTCCTATATTAGGAATTAGTGGTCTCTTCCAGAGAACCATGCAATAAGATGCTTGGCTATGGTTATGCAGGGCTCATTGTGCAAGTTATGTGAGTATATAAATAATATACATACATATATATAAATATACTACACACGATATAAACGTACACGATAACGTAGTACACGATATAATTTAATATTAAAATACTTTACAAACCATTTCTACACATTTCTCTGCTCTGCGATCCGCAACCACATACTGGTATTAATATTATGATTTTTCCCACTTCAAAGGAAACTTGGATTTGACGGCGAAATTTGTTTAGTTAAATTATGCGAGCAATGCTTTTAAAACTAGTTATTATTTTGTTAAAACTTGAATTTTAATATATTTAATGCAATACCTTAACTTTAGCAAACTTAGCTTAAGACTGAAGGATTATTATATTAAACAAGAACATAAAAGTAAATATTAACAGCTTCAATGGTCTATTGCAATTAAACTTTATTCAAGTAGTCGTCATTACGCATAATTCATCATATTACAATTTCTACATAAAACTACCACCGGTTCGCAATGATCGCACCCTGAAAGAATCTGCAAGATCCTCAGTAGTTACTGTATTTAACAATCCAAAAAAGACATTTAATAATAATTATATACAATTGATTTCTGGTTGACCTAAAAGTTGACTGGCAGAGAATGCCTCCAGGCATTAAGTCTGCCTTTTGTCCCATGTACTCTATGGTGGTCAATAAAGTTTTTAAATAAAATAAATAAATAAATACAATTATAGGTGTCTTAATACGAACACGAAACAAGGCTTTATTTAGTTTGCCTTTATTTAAATCTAATTATGCGTGATTTTTTTTTATATATAGAGTCTGTAAAGAATATAACACAAAATTTTCCAGTATTGATATATTTACAGAATCAGCCGCTAAGTTTAGGATGTTTCTGTTAGAACCCTTTCATGTTTTTTTAGGATTCCGTACCCAAAGGGTAAAACGGGACCCGTCCGTCCGTCCGTCTGTCCGTCTGTCAACAGGTTGTATCTCATGAACCGTGATAGCTAGACAGTTGAAATTTTCACAGATGATGTATTTCTGTTGCCGCTATAACAGCAAATACTAAAAACAGAAAACATGTTTTTTTGCCGTTCTTTATAGATAATGGTACGGAACCCTTCGTGCACGAGTCCGACTCGCGCTTGGCCAGTTTTTTTAATTATAATTATATTAAGATATTCATGACATATTTGTTCTGCTCTTATTATGTTTTTTGTTATAAGTTGAAACTTAACTGGTATGTCTGCTAATTTCATATTATAGTTTTAAGAATGAATAATTGTACTGTTTGTTTCCAAATAAAAATAAAATAAATATATTTATATATATATTGTATGAACATCAATGAATAATAACTCCAAGCTCTTATATTTTTATATATTTTTTATTTGTTAAAAAAAAACAACATCAGTTTTAACCTTAGTTATTGGTAAATGTAATCATTTTCGATTGGATTTATTTACTTAGTTTCTGTCCATATACTGATTAAGCTTTATGCAAGCCCACAAGTATTGATGTGTTTCACGAATTGTGAAGCTATTGTTCCCATTGTATTGTAATTACTATAGAAGCCTGCACTATCTGCCCTGAATCCCAGTTATGATATCACATTTGAATGGATTTCCCCATGTGAGTAGGACTACGCAATTGTTAGTACAAATCTTTCTTTGTACTAGTTTAATGGTAGATTTACATATTTTAATTCAATCCTGACACGACACACGACGATTCAAGTCTTTATGAGTCTACTTGAATGAAGGGTTTCTGATATTGTGTTTTTTTATTTTGTACAATACAAATAAGTTAATAGTCGTGGACGTCATAAACCATCGATTTGATGATTATTGAATTAATTATAATTAATAAATATCGACAAAATAATTAGAAAATCACCGTTTTTCTCCATTATTCTATTAATCTATTTATTATAGTAAATATTCTATTTTATGTTCTTTTTATTGTATAGGTTAGCGGACGAGCGTATGGGCCACCTGATGGTAAGTGGTCACCAACGCCCGTAAACAATAGCATTGTAAGAAATGTTAATCATCGTATACATCGCCAATGCACCACCAGCATTAGGAACTAAGATGTTATGTCCCTTTTGCACGTAATTACACTGGCACACTTCAAACCGGAACACAACAATACAAAGTACTGCTGTTTTGCGGTAGAATATCTGATGAGTGGGTGGTACCCAGACGAACTTGCACAAAGCTCTACCACCGAGTAAATATTCACACATCACAATTTTTATGCTACTAAAATTTTATATTATCTATTTAGTATTGTTATAGTCGTTTTCTTATTCGTTTGACAGGCTGTTCATTTATAGTTTACATTGTGTTACAGTTTAACCAAAAAAACTTTATTTTTTTTAATTTAATGATTCCCTTAACTTTTACTCGGCCATAAACACGCTTTAACAAATCATATTATTAATAAACGACTCGATAACGAAAGGCTATCTTGGCACTCTTGTCACGTCGCTGAGGGCTAAATCAAATTAGACACTTCCAAGGCTGGCGATAATTTTTCTCATCAAGATACAAACAAGGAATTTCTTTAAGAAATATTTTCTAATATTAAGCTTGCACAAAGCTCTACCACTCGGTGTGTTCCGGTTTGAAGGGTGAGTGAGCCAGTGTAATTACAGGCACAAGGGACATCTTAGTTCTCAAGATTGGTGGTGGATTGGCGATGTAAGCGATGGTAACATTTCTTACAATGCCGAAGTCTATGGGCGTTGGTGACCACTTACCATCAGGTGGCCCATATGATCGTCCGCTTTCCTATACAATTAAAAAAAAACAAAAATAAAATATCATAATAGGCACAAAACCGATGACGCAGTGTCATACTTGAATTCTAACAAAACAGAACAATATGTTATTCAAAATAATTCTTTAAATCCAATAAAAATTCAGAAGCCGAAAATGGTAAGCTTAATGATGAATCTTAACCGAAGATCGTGAGTTCTAATTCTGGAAGCACAACTGAGCTTCATGTTTTTATTTCCTATAATTAATCTTGTGCTCGGCAATGAAGGGATCATCGCGAAATTCTTTTAAAAGAACCAAACGAAATACTCTTATATATTTATTTCATTCTGAATTTAGGGATAATCATATTCTCATCACACCAATCACATTATTATTAAGACGACGAGCTTAGAGACGTCATGCTGTTATATAATACCTAGCTCTTATAGTAAAAGAAATTGGTGTTAACAGAAAAAAAAGGTTACTTCTTTCGCTGTTTCTTCAGAAATGTTATATAAGAAATTTAATCATAATAAACGGAGTATTCGTAGTTTGAAAAATATTTGTTCAAGTTTTCCATCAAATAAATAAAACAAGTCCATAAAATGTTATTTCAGTGTTCAACAAATCAGAAACGTATTTAAAGCTGCCAAGAAATGAACCTCGGTGCATTTTCCAACTTCCTCAACTCGACTTTTACGGTGACCAACTTTCATAACATAAAACCATAAAATGATGACTTTTATGATATTAAATCTTAGCTATTACACGCGGTTCCATTTATGTGAATACGACTTTTAAATTGGATTGGACAGACGATTGGATTAATTATTGGTAAGTGGCCACCTTCATCCATAGATATTGGTACAGTATGAAAGATACACTTGCTTTCGCCGGTTCTTCTCAGGTCTGAGGTGTTTATTTCCGAACCGGTGGTAGATTTATGACAATCAATAAGCAAGTGTAACACTTCTCTATTGAATAAAGAAATTTGAATTTGAATTTGAACTTGTTTCCTTTAATGCGCTAGTCAATCAATATAATCACGGAGCTACGATGGTGTATTCCTTGGTATCTCTAGTTGTAACCCTGAGCGAGTTCACAATTTAAATCGAAACGTAGCAATATAACGTATTGTTGTTTGGCAATAGAAGACTAGTGCATGGGTGGTATTTAACCATTAACCTGTACATTTGTTTCGGCGATGTAAAGTATTTATTACAAATTATTTAACTGGTGAGTTTTCTCAATCAAATATTTTTTTTAGACATCACCATTATAAAATATAAACTACGGTATGCCAATATAAATTCCACATTACCTCATTAAAAAACGGTTTCAAGAAAGTAACACATAGCACAGGACAATATAACCATACCAAGATCCTTCAAAACTAGGTCAAGACCCTTAAAACCCTTTTCCTGAATTAAAATCTCAATTCATACCTCACCCTTCTATTCCATTACACCGCTGCGATGCATCGTTGAATTATTGAAAAGCACTTTGTATTCAATGAAATCAAAAATAACTTTTCCGCTTTCTTATTCATATGTATTTTCATTTTGTTATCAATCGTATTACTGGGTAAGTATAAACATATATATATATATATATATATATATATATATTAATATTTTACAAATATATGCTCTGGACAATTTATTTATTTATTTCTTTTATAGTATAGGCAGACGGACGAGTAAATGGGACACCTGATGGTCAGAGGGCTCCAACGCCCATAAACATTGACGATGTGAAAAATAATAACCATCCCTTACAATTGCCAATGCCAATGCGCCACCAACCTTGGGGACTGTGATGTGATGTCCCTTGTGCCTGTAATTACACTGGCCCACTCACTCTTCAAACCGGAACGCAACAGTACTACAACAGTTGATAGCCACTCGTCGGATCAAATGGCTATAAATGCTGGTGTTCCCCAGGGGTCAGTGCTCTCAGCGACCCCATTTTTGCTGCACATTATTGACCTGCTGTTGCCCGGTATCCATGGGTACGCAGATGACATCACAGTTGTCGAGAGCTACAGCTCCAACGCACGAGCTAGTCAGGTCGAAATCCAGGCTCAGAGAGAGGACTTGGTTGAACGCTTAAGCGGTGTCCGATTGGGGCGATGCCAATTTGGTCAAATTCAACGCAACCAAGACGCAGGCGTGTTTGTTTTCCGCCAAAAAGAGGGGATTCCAGCTACTTCCCTCTTTCCGAAATGTATCCGTGCCTATCAGTTAAAGAAAAAAATATATATATATATACTAAGTACCACGACAGATGCAAGCAAGCAAGGTATACAATCGCGATTAAAAACAGAAAATATGAAATGGACATGTCTTCTAAGCACCTAAGCAGCTGGATTCTTGATGTAGGGTTGAAACAATATTGATCGTCACGAAATCTTTAAGTTGAAGAAATTTGAGAAGTGATGTATCAGAGATTCTGTGAATCATCCCGAATGATATAAGAAAAGCCCATCAGTTTTTTAGCAAAATACAAGTTCTCTTTTCCTTCCTTTTTTTATAACTTCTTTACCTCTTTTAATAATTTAGTTAATAAGCCAAAAGTCACATGGTTCTGATAGATTAAAATATACTACCCCGTCTTATCCCTGAGTAAGAGCGCTGACAAAGGGTAAATCCCTCTGTCAGCTCTTATGACAAGGTCTTACGGATAACCCTTCGTTCGAGAAACGCATTTCCAAGGATTGTAAGCGTCAAGCAGTCAGGTAAAAGTCCATTAAAGGGAGCGCTGGATAGATTTTAATTTGGTGAACATTTATAGTTACTGATTTTCCCTTTAGAGCCATAGTGTTAAGTTATATAGACTGGAACCTTCCTCATTAGAAATATATGAAACTGACGAAGATTTAGTCAAATTAATTTTTAAAATTTATAGCTTAATCTTATATTATACCAGTGACAAAACTCGACTCCGTCCTTCGACTCTGTTACATATTTATAGTTTAAGATGTCATCGCAGTTAATTTGCTATGAAGAACGGTAGCTATGATATTTTTAACACTCAGAGATGTTTATCAGGTTTGAAAATGTTTAATTTTGGTGATTTCTAATCTTGGAACATATTTCAGTATATAATACGATATGTTTCTTCAATAAAGATTTGTCTTGTGTATATGTTTCATGACTGTACTATTTACCACATAGTATGTAAGTTACATTTATGTTATCACGTTTGCCGTTAGTAAACTATATTTAAGATAAAAATAAACACATATTTTAGCCCGGTCACAATGCGATTTTCAAGAAGCGTCAGCAGAAAAATTCATTTCATCAAATTCCAAACAACGAGAAATGGCAATCGGTTTTGGTCGATTTCAATATTTTATAGTAGGTAGTCTATAAATAGCCTAATTGCCTCTACTGGTGACTATACATAGTTCTTTTGTTTTTTTGTATGACCCGAGAATATTGAATTTATTTAATACTAGCTGTGCCCCGCGGCTTCACCCGCGTATAATTAATAAAAATATAATAAATTATTTTATTACTATAATAACACACACACACACATATATGGCCACTGGTAAAGAAATACGTAATTAACGATTTGAAATTAATTTTCGTAAGATACCGTAGGGTTTACCGATCTTATATATGGCGCCATCACATGTTTTTTGTGTGTACCAATTTTCATCAAGATTGGTCAAGCCGTTCTTGAGTTATAAGAAGACATACAGACAGTCAGACAGACAGACAAAAATGAAAAAAAATGTATAATGTGAATCACTGTGATAATAAGTTTGTAATAAGTAATCATAAAACGATTATTTGTCACAAAATTAGGTGAAAAAAAATGTACATACAGAACCAATAGATTTATATATTAGTATAGATAGATGTATGTAATATTTAATAACCAATTGATAAATGTATTTTAAGGCCATAAAGGAACTTTTTATGTATAAACCGATAAGATAACTTCAAATATTTTAACAAAAATGTAAGAAGAATAAATCATACTCGTACATTATACCGTCGCTGCGGATCTTATAGTTACATTCCTTATGCTTATCAATTATCATGTTTCACTCAATCATTTGGCCACAAATCATCAATATTCGGGATATTGATTTTTTGTGACTTTTTTAATCCTTAATTACGATGACGTAAAAATAAAAATAAGAAATATTTTATGTCATTACAGCATAGAGGCCACCTGATGGTAATTTGTCATCTACGCCCAGAGACATGTTAATTAAGAAGTGTTAATGCGCGCCCAACCTTGGGAAATAAGATGTAATGTCCCTTGTGTCTGTAATTATTTCACTATTCATAAAAGGTACTGCTGTTTTGCGGTAGAATATCTGGAGAGTGGGTGGTACTTACCTAGAAGAGCTTGTACAAAGCTCTATCACCAAGTAAGTAGTATATTTAGATATATATTCAATAGTATATTTAGACTTTAAGGAATGAACGTTATTATAAGCCGGTACTAATTACGAACAGAATTAAATATTAAATGAACAATAAAAATTATGATAGAAGAATCTACTATAATGTCAGCAACTCTTTCTAAAATTGTTTTCATCCACAACTAATGGCCAATAAAAAACGGAACGCCGCATCTGCTGACGGTACGGAAGACAAATGGCTCTGCTTTCCATTCAGAGCTGAAGAGACATGAATTATTGAGGCCTCTCGGATTGAATTAAAGAGCTTAAAAAAACATTGAACTAAATCCCGCTAAGCTGAGGGTTTTAGTGAAATACTGGGAATTGGTTTGTCTTTATCTCATTCTAGTCTTTATTATCTTATTATGGATTAACGACTTTTAGTAAATACTTAATTCGGCGATGATGTTGATTCGAGACTAAACATTAAATAGGTTTGTCTTCGAAGTATTTAACGGTTATTTCTTCGCACATAATTTATAAATGCAATGTGGGTTTATTTGTTTGTTACGTTTTTATGTTTTAAGTATCATCATATAATATAAATATATATATATAATATAAATATAAATTTTACATACTGGTGGTAGGGCTTTTGCGCAAGCTCGTTTGAGTAGATACCACTGACTTATTAGATATTCTGCCACAAAACAGCAGTTTTTAGTATTGTTGTGTTCCGCTTTGAAGTGTGAGTGAGCCAGTGTAATTACAGGCACAAGGGACATAACATCTTACTTCCCAAGGTTGGTGGCGCATTGGCAATGTAAGCGATAGTTAACATTTCTTACAATGTCAATGTCTATGGGCGTTTGTGACCACTTACCATCAGGTGGTCCATTTGCTCGTCCGCCTACTTATACAATAAAAAAACATAACCTTTGCATAGAGAAAAGGACATAGAATTTGAATATATGTATCTTTTATGCTCTGCTCGTAGTTTGGCGGAGCTCTTATCATCTTCTTCGCATCACCTTACGAATACTTTTACGATAATGAATGATGTGGCCATGAATATATTTCGCTATAAAGTTTAGAAAATCTTCCACCAAAAACACCAGTTGATCTTATAAAATGTCAAGTTTTGTTTATGGAGTAAACGTGTTCATGATTGAAAAATAGTACATTTTGTTCAATCATATAAAGTATATTTTGTAAAGATCAGACAAATCCGTCACCCGTGTCACGATACGTCAGGCAACCATAAAATGTTGAACGTCTTATGTCATCCACTTATTTCCTAAAATTCGCCAAGTTTTTCACATTAATCTAACACAGATTTGTTTTTACACAGCATGGCTATCGAATCACACATGACGTTATATAAATAACACGTAAAAATGTAGATGTGACGTATAATGGACTAGTTCCTGTGAGCGGCTTCGTATTGGGAAGGCGAAGTGTTAGATACCGCATGACCTTTTATGTACACCTAATATAATTGCTAAATAACACCCAAACAAATAAAAAACTAATTAAATTACTCTCATATTTACAAAATTAGTAAGGATTATAACCAATTTATAAACTTAGTGATCAATTTTTTATCTCTATGGACAAATTGGTATTTTCGGTAGGCGGCAAATGAACTCTCCCATGGTAAGTGATCAACACGTGTCGCTGTAAGAAATATTAACAATATCTAACATCCCCAATACTGAGACAGTAAATTATTATTTTTGACAACTAATGTTCAATAGTAGATATGATATAGCATGACGTCACATAATAACTAACAGGTTTTAATCTGTCTTATAGGACGCTAGTTCACTCAACTGAGCTATGTATTCAGCACATGCTTTACAATCACTGAAACTAAATATGTACTACCAATTACAGGAGAACACATCATTCCCAACCAAAATAATGTTTAGAATTTGCTTAAAAGTAATTTAACAATAACTGAACATAACATTTTTTTTTAAATATTTTATTTAACAAATGTATTTACAGATTAAGAAATATTTAAATAAAAAACAGAAACAAAAAGTAGACACTAATTTAGTTTTTAAACAGAGACAAATGTGATTTATAATTATGTATATGATTTTTATCGTGGAAAAAATGTGAATATTCTATTTCCACACCAAATTATCGAGATAACGAAGTCGGAGGCGAAATATTCGTACATATTTATTTTAAATTACAAACTAATTGGCAATCGTGTCGTTACCGAAATTCGATTCATTCAGATTGTTTGTACTGATGATTGTAAGGAGGAAATTAATCTCGAGATGACAAATCAATCAAGATTCATTTAATTATATTTATTTTGTGATAACTTATTACCACGGCTTCACATTCATTCTTTTTTTACATCTGAGTTGCGCTACGTATGTCTGGATATAGATGCATGTCTGTAAATGACGTCGGGGGCTATTCTATAGATTAGCCAGCTGATAACGCTCGAAACAAGAAAGTGTGTTTATTTCGAGTGCACCCAATAGAGTATTTCAACTACAAGTCGTAAAAAGACATAATTTGAATATAAAAACTTACTTTAAAAATACTAAATATATTCAAATGTGACTTTAATAAATCTTGTAACCGTACAGTGCTTCCGAGTTACATGTTCATAACTATACGAATAACTAGCAATAAACATTCCGTTACTGTATACAAACGCGAAAGATTGTGAGAATGGATGTATCTTTGTAGAGTTTTTAGTGATACATGTATTCAAAAATATGTAAATTATATTTATTATTATATACTGTTAATATGTATAAAAAATGAGACTAAATCGCTTGTTACGTATTGAATTTTGGTATTTTTTTAAACACATAAATCTAACACTGTGATGGGCAATGGTCGCGTAGGCTCCAAAGCTTCTCCTCATAAATAATATCAGAACTTAGGCCAGAAGTGCGACATTTACAGGCTTTCTCGATATATTTGTTTATTTCCTATTATTAAAGATATAGTTTCACTGCTAACAATTGTGAAATAGTTTCGCTGTTTCAAAATTCGGACATTATAACAGCCTTGAAGTTGAGCTGGAGCCAATTTTTTATAGCAAGTAATTTGCATTGTAAAAATACTTTATTTTATACTTTATTGTACACCATAACAGAAATTTTTACAAAAACTTAGACAGCCGAAATAATAGTAGCATACACTTTTGGCGTATTTTGCCATATATATATATATATATATATATTATTTTCGATCTTCTTAAAAATGGCATTACATAAAAGTAAATATACGGGACAAGCTGAGTTCAACTTCGATAAAGTTTAAATAATTAAAATCTTCTAGATTAGTTAAATTCAATCAATACCAATAACAATATATAATAAAGTTTATTGTAACACGTGTCAATCACGTGTAAAAGTTATCAGCGGGAGTACATTTCAAAGAAGAAATACTACATAATATTTTTTTGGCAGATTCATTTAAAATAAATCACCTTATACATATGTAATGTTATTATACGTTACCTCAAACTTATGGAGGCTTAGCATAATCTGGAACATAATATTATGTTAATATAGCTCATATTTCTCGTACTCCATGGGATGTTCAAGCAATACATTGCGTGTATCTATGTACCTATACTATGTGCGACGTCATCCACCATATTCTAGGTACAGCTATACTACTATAAAATCTATTGGTTCTGTCTGTACATTTTTTTTCACCTAATTTTGTGATAAATAATCGTTTTAAGATGCAGTGATTCACATTATACAATTTTTTTCATTTTTGTCTGTCCGTCTGTCTGTATGTCTTCTTAGAACTCAAGAACAGCTTGACCAATCTTGACGAAAATTGGTACACACAAAGAACATGTGATGGCGCAAATGATAGACATATATAAGATCAGTAAATCCCTTTTTTTGATTTGATTGCCAAGGCAATTCCCAACGATAAAAAAATCTTTTCACCGGCACTGAAGGCGCCGGAATACCCTCTAAAAAACCAGCGGTATCCTCTCCGCCTGGTCGGGGGACGCCACGGGATCGCTTGCGCATGCTACCGTGACGCCCCGACAGAAATGGAGGCCCGCATGGGCGGGCCGACCGCCTATGCGGGCCTCCATTTCTAAAGGGGTTCCCGGATACATGAAGCCCCAGATCGATAAACCCTACAGTATCTTATGAAAATTAATTTCAAATCGTTAATTATGTATTTCTTTACCAGTAGCATATATGTGTGTGTGCGTGGCTGTGTGCGCGCGCGTGTGTGTTATTATAGTAATAAAATGATTTATTATATTTTTATTAATTATACGCGGGTGAAGCCTCTGGGCACAGCAAGTATTAATATTTTAGTAGAACAGCATTTAGCTTAGCGTAAGTATATTTAACTGGTAGAGGCACCTTCGGTCGATTGGTGGATATCAAGGTTTTTTTGGTGATGGTAAGTGGTCACCAACGCCCATAGACATTGACAGTGTAAGAAATGTTAACCATCGCTTACGATACTTAAGATTGTAAGTTCAAGCCTGCGGTTGAAGCCCATTGGTCAATAAAAACTAAAACAAAACAAAACATTATTTATATAACATGGTCAACACAAATAAAACACATGAAATTTCAGTAACCACTTCTACGCATTTTATCCACTACGCATTTCGCCTCATAGATAAGGAACGATAAATTTGAAACAACCAACTTATATTCAAAAGAGCCGGAATTTATATTCAGAGCATTTATCAACATTGAAATTCTTAAATTCCAAGTTTATTATATTTCTCTCATCCCTATACTTTCCCGCGCCACCTGTCAGAAATGAGAGTGCCTTTAACGTTGGCATTTCGCGAACGTAACAGTCCTTTACGAGAGCACATAGATTAAGCAACTTCAGAAAGTTTACATACCTTGTAATATATTTGTCGGATTTGAGGCTGACATCAGAAGTAAAAGATCAAATTGTCTATACAATTTCTTTATTATAATCAAGAGTTCAGTATTAATTATTAATTAATGATTTAATTGAATTAAATATCTTATATCTTAATCAATTATTATAGTGAGATATAACATAATATAATTAATCACTATTCTGATAATTATAATATCATTTAAATTTAAACTATAATAATGGCGTGGAATGCCAAAATGGCAGTCAGGGCAGGCTACTGGGACAGTGTCCGTGCACCAAGACGCATCCAAAAGAAATGCGTGCCGGATTAATATTACGATGGTTTTTATACTAAACAGATGACGTCAGGTGCACGTGCCACTAGCGCATTGTTATCGCTGTCCGTTGTTTTTGTCGAACATCTGTTGCCGCCGTCATATTTATGTCAATGACTCAGTTGTAATTTAATAAGGGATTTAGATAATTTTAAATTTAACAACGTATTTAATGAATGTTTGAATTAATACTAACTCATGAATTATAAAAACTGACATACAGAAATACGACGTATAGCACGTTAACTTTAAGGAACTTTGTACGAAAAATGTCGTCACCATGCATTAAGAATATGTATACTCCAGTAACAGCCTGTGAATGTCCTGCTGCTGGGCTAAGGCCTCTTCTCCTCTTTTGAAGAGGCTTGGAGCTTATTTCACCACGCTGCTTCAATGCGGATTGGTGGAAACTCTACCTATCTATCTATGGATACTCCACCTATTCTTATAATCAAAAGCGTCACTATATTAATGAATGAATGCAGCTGACAATTGATATTATCGTTTGTTTTACACACAGTATATGGTGTTGCTTATGTATTTGTATCTAAACTCATATAAATTAAAACAAAAGTCACCAATCTTTCTAGTAGCTTCTATATATTCTGTTACATCTGTAATATTAGTTATCTATGGTCGGACAATCGCAGCATCAGCAACAGTCTGTCGCTAAATGCTCTTGTTTTTTTATTAAAATGAAAACTTATCTAGCGCTGAATTTTATTAGATTTCAGAATTCATTTCTAGTGTAATAATTCAATGTAAGATTCAATTAAAATAAGACAACATTATTATTACTATGGCAAAGTTTAGCCATGAGTTATGATCACCTGTAGCCAGTTCATATGCTGAGTATGTTCTTTGTGCTACTACCATTTTAGCTCAAGGCTTTACTATATGTATTCGTGGCTATACACTAAATCATCTGCATATGTCGATGTTGTACGACTGTTGTTTAATCAGTATTTAAGGTAAGGTAATATAAGGTATATAATATATGATGTATTTTCTCTTAAAATATTACACACAAAACCTTTATAATTTCACATATTCAATTTAGATAAGACGAACAAAAAATAAATCACTACGGATGCGTAACACAAATATTTTTATCAATAAAAACATACAATCATGAAGGTCCATAAATCTATTATGTGAAAAGGAGTTCAACGTCAAAAGGGTCGAAAGTAAAACAAAGAGCCGACTTAGATCGATGACCGTGAACTTTATATGGAAACGCTTTCAGGCGAATTGTAAAACCCAGAATTGTCCCAACGCTTGGTAAGAATTTCTATTTACTATTTGAAACAGTAACAGTCCGACTGCTGATCTCAAACCTTCTCTCTTCTTAAAGGTATGGACTTTATCTTATGCTGCTCCATTGCCTACCTTATTTGTTTCTGCGTGCATGTGTTGAAATTCAGTGGCTTGCCCGGGTTTGAATCCAACGGTTAAGATTCACGCGTTCTTACCACTTTTTTTTTTGACTCTGGGAAAACGCATTTCGCTTTTCCCCCCACGGGAACAGTGGGGGGGCTATGTGGGGCTCGCCATATGTCCAGGGCACCGAGTTTGCCCCGGTCATCGGAATACCCACTAAAAACCCAGCGGTACCCTTCCCGTCTTAACGGGAGCGCCACGGGATCGCTTGCGCATGCTACCGTGACGCGTTCTTACCACTAGGCCAACTCGGCTTTAATGATTACGAACATTAAAATTCAGTAGTGCCTGCCCAGGCTTAAACATGTTATATTCGGTCAAGGAATTTCTTAAAGAAATCTAATCAAAAAATTTTAAAAAATAACTTATTAGTATGACATGTTGGTAGAGGTGTAGCCGGCAGTAACGTTACCTTGATGACAAACATAAATAAACACGTGATGAAAATACAGTATAAGATAGCGGAGCACGCGCTAAAATTGTTCCCTCGTGCGTATAAAGATAGTTTCAAATACGCCACGACGTGAGGGTTAAACCCGACGCCGCTTTGTTAAAATTAAGTATAGAATGTTTCTTTTCATTTGTTAATATATATCTCTTCTCTTATATATATAAAAATCTCCTGTCACAGTTTTAGTGTTTATACTCCTCCGAAACGGCTTGACCGATTTTGATGAAATTCTATGTATATTCTGTAGGTCTAAGAATAAAGTTTATAACAAATTTTATACCCCTAAGAGTTTCTATCGGTGTCACTTCTCACCATGTAAGCAGCACGGAGTAGGGATGGGAGCGTTCTCCTGTCTCTCTTGCAATAAGCTGTATCTCGTTTCTTACACAGTTTTCGGAAAAAAATCGGCCATTATTATTGTTTCTACATCGATCGCAGTAGTGACGTTTACAATTATCATTTTATTATTTCCGTGTAATTCTCAAGTAAATTTACTATAAATTTGCAGTGTTGTAATGATTATTATTAATAATAATTAATATTAAGAGTATTTCTACTATATTATTCTTAAGGAAAAATATTGTGAAAGGTAAGTTAAATAACCGTTAAACCTATTATAAAAAAAAAAAACAAATATCGGGCCAACTTTTTCAAAAAGGTCTATATCGTAGTGTGGGACCATTGTACGAGGAGCATGAGCACATAGAAACCGTAGATAGAACTTAAAAATATAATAAAAAATGTGCGATCGGAGGACCCCCGGCAGGAACGAAGATCTTTGCGATATTTTTTGTAACTTAAAACATGTTTTGAAATGTAGATTTTTAATGATTATATTTCTGTATATTTGTCACACTCCCGTGCCACGAATGGCACGTAAAGCCGTTGGTCCTGCCTCTTAACTGAACTTTTACCGTTCGCGTCGGTTTACCGTCCTATCGGATTATGAGAGTACACCTGTGTTTAGGCACACACTTTTGCACTACAATACGTCCTGCGTTAGCAAATCTTTTTTTGAGATTGGCCATCGCGGTCGAAATCGGTCAAGAGGAAATTATTCTTCGGAGTGTGCTGGGTGGGGCCTCAGAGGTATACCCTGGCGGCGATAATTGGTGGAGATATCTTGCTGCCGAGCGTGATTAACGCCCTGCTGCAACCAGCACCATACATGCAGCACGCATGATGCTGGCTGGAAATTTTCTGCTTTTGCGAGAGTGTGATGTCGCAAAAGGAGGCCGCGGAGCGGCAGCGCGAGGAAAATGTCTGTGTGGATTCGATCCGTCGAAGAAGACCGAGGAGAAGGCATAGGTGCTATGCGCACCGTTACAGCCACCGGGGCTAAGGGGGTTCCCTGTATCCGGGAACTCCGGAGCGTCACGATAGCATGCGCAAGCGATCCCGTGGCGCCCCCAGACCAGACTGAGAGGATACCGCTGCTTTTTTAGTGGGTATTCCAGCACCTTCAGTGCCGGTGAGCCCCACATACCCGTTAAGCCCTACTTCATGTTGGGGAAACGCGTAAATGCATTTTTCCAACGAAAAAAAAGGAGGAAATTTCACTCTCCCTTTGACATGTGTATATTTTATGTTATTTTTATTATGTTTTCAATGCAAAAATGTAAAGTAAGAATTAAATTTGATAAATTTCATTTAATACTTTAGGAAAATAGTAATTTATTCAAAATTAAACATAAAATAGCAAATTATAAGTTAAAAAAAGAGTTCAAATTATATTTACATTTGAATAGAATTGAGGCTATCTCATTGGCCGCACACAATCCTTATTGTCAAATCTGAAACTTTGCACACTTACAACCGTTAGAATAGAAAGAATCAGTAAGAAAGAAAGAGGGGAAAGGTCGCTTGGAGACAACGCTTTTTTGTTACATGACAATTTCTGCCAGGTCACTCTACTTTGCAGAACCTAATAAAAGAACTTTGGTCCAATAAATGAAAAAGTATGTAGAGTATGTTGTACTTTACTTTATGCATTATTATTATATGCCCTGTACAGAACACACATACAGTGTACTGTATGGGCGAATGGTTGTCTTATTGATTAAAAAATGCACGGGATAAAATCCTTATTTCACCCGTACGAATTATTTCGATTATGAACCGACTTTGTTGTTTTTAAATTTGGCTCTATCTCATCTTAACATAATTGCTACTAGATATTGTTTCATTTTTATTATAAGAATATATTTAAAGAAATTTTTGAATTTTTTTGCTACGTCATCTTTGTCCAGCGCATTATTGAATGTTTATAAAAACCATAACGTGGAAATGGGTTAAACATACATCGATTAAAGCACCCTCATTCCAATCTAGATACAGCGTCAAATTACGCGGCAACCATTGATAAAATTGTTTCAGAAGGCTTATCGCGTCACTGATTACCGTCATTTTCATACGCCATTACACGTAACGACCGCAGCGCCACCCAAAACAAACATCATTAGGCAGACAACCTACAGTAACGCAACGATTCACTCGGCAAAAAAGGTTAGATAACCTGATTATGAAATATCTGCAAAAATGTACTGCATATTTTTTTTAAAGGAGGGAAGTAGATTAGTTTGTTTGTCGGTTCTGTTCATATTAAATAACAGTTTGAGCTTATTCGACTACAAAGCTCCAATACCGGTTGGTGGCTTCATATGTGGCGTAATTTCAATAAAATTAGACACTTGCAGTTTTCCTCGCGATATTTTCCTTAACCACCGAGCACGACAAATCAAGCGAATGAGAATTCAGCGTGCTTGCTTACGTTTGAATCCGCAATCATGTTCACACGTTATAACCACTGGGCGATCTCTGGCATATGTCTTTTTATTTGTATATATAATTATTTATATTTAATCTTTATTACAAAACACATAATCATAACACAGGAAACCTTATCGTTATAGCCAGATTATAATACAGAAACAGATTCGTGCAGGTTTGAACAATATATTTTTTACTAATGATATTATGAATGGAAATAATTCAACAAAAGGGCGCTTTCTATTATGTCCACGAAATATCCCGTACGACAGGCTATTAGACGTGTCTCGTTCGACATCTGACAAAACATCACCTGTCGAAGCGGCCGGTAATATCCGTTTCATGACTTTACCAATGACTTTTAGTAGAATAACATATTTTTTTAATTTAAGAGTAAAAAAAAAGCCTGGTAAAGGGTAAAATTACCATACTTATAGGTCACCACGACTGCAAAAATGACACTAAGCATCTAAAATAATAATGAAAGAAAACAAAATTTTCGAAATAAATTTAAGCCATATAATAACAAAATATAGACAAATTTTAAAACAGATGTCAGTTCTTATTTTCATTGAAAACATTTTCTTACGTGTAAGCTGATAGCGATTTCCAGTTGGAATTCCGTATTGTTGACGTCCTCCTGACCGATTTTGACTACGGTGACTATTCACAAAAGTAACCCACTTGCTGTGCTTTATTTATCTTTATACTTTTTCGTGAGTGTCGTTCACCTGAATGTATGGTGTATGTATGGTGAAGTTATAGTATGGTGAAGTTATATCATATATGTATCGCATATGCGGCACGCGATATCCTTGTGTTTGAATCCATTAATCCATCTTAGCATTTATCTCAGATCAATATGAAGTAATCATTTTTCAAAATTAAATCAAAGTTATAAGCCTAAATGTTAAGCGTGTTCATATTCATTAAAATTACAAACCGTAAAACTAAATTCCTAAATCA
Source organism: Nymphalis polychloros (assembly GCA_905220585.2). Lineage (NCBI taxonomy): Eukaryota > Metazoa > Arthropoda > Insecta > Lepidoptera > Nymphalidae > Nymphalis > Nymphalis polychloros. The sequence continues at coordinate 370,582 of HG992264.1, read as the reverse complement.
GAAATTATAGGCGCACCTAACCAAAATTCGCTATCATTAAATTTATCAATAGCATATAAATTTCAACTCTATAGTGTTTCATTAAATCACAAATTCGCGTGCCATGTTTTGGATTTACAAATTCTAAACTATGACTAAATTAGGATAGATCACCAATTTATACCATTCTATCTGTTCGTCGTTCGTCGTTAACAATATTATTATGTTTTAAAGCTTCTGTTTAGTGTCGTAGAAAAGTTTGCTTGGATGTATCCATTAACACATGAACAATTTTTGAGTTGCAATCTGGATGGAGGCTCACCCGACGGAAAGTGACTAACACCGCCCATGGACATCTGCAACATCCGAGGATTTGCAGGAGTACGATCTCTTATTGTAGGTTTTTATACCATATCGGTACTATTAACTACTAATATTTTGACAAGGTAATTGTTTCAAAATGAATCTTCTATTTTTTAGATTAAGCTGCTGATAACAGCTGCGTGCAATGAACTGGAAACACTTTAAAAGAAATATCTTATAACATTTAACTGAGACAGAATCCAAGGATCTTGATGTCGGCAGCCTTATAAGCTTGCTACTTTTTTTAAAGCAGTGAAATCCTTCATTAAGGACCAGGTTTCTTTTATGTGGGATTCTTGCCCAATAAAATCAATGCACGGATCGGCGAAACCGTGTCGTTATAACGCGTCAACGGACCCTTATAAGCTAGCCACTAGACCAACTCAAAAGTCAGTGTAAACTTTTTTTATTATATATTATACTTTAATGGAAAAAGTCAGTGCAAACTATATTTACTTTATGTTTTGACCATCATTGAACTTCAAAGAGGTTCCTTATGATTTATAATTAGCAAATACGAAAATATAAGCTAATACTTAAATGCTATTATTTTCATCCAGGTAGTACTTTATTCACAAGACAAGACACAACGATAATGACATAATCTATATATTCTATTTTAATATTATATTTTTTAAGAAATTTCAATACTATAAAATCTACCAGTTTATTTTAGATACTAAAAGTAAGCATAAAAACCAATAACTTAATATGTGTTCTTGTCAATTGACAGTAACCGTTTGAAATGTCTCATTTCGATGCTAACCAAGTTTCCTTCCAATCACGACATCCCAACGGAAAGTTTGGGCATCATTTGTATGCGTGCAGCGATCTAACGAAATTTTAGCTTCAACGCTGATTTTCTTAGACCTGAATCAAAATAGTTGCTACTATCTATTTCTCATTTTATATTTTATCTGCACTGTCGTGCGTAACGTCTTATAATTAGAAATTCAGAAATGATTTACGCATCAAAGTTTAGCGTTTATATTAAATTTTTGTATAACACGCTTAATTGCTAATTATTAACAAGCTAATAGAAGATTATTTGTAGCAATGTGAGAAGATATGTCAATAATTTTTAACCACTCATAATTATTGTTATATTAAACTTCGAATACTCATTAATTATAATTATCGTTTTATTTTTGTAAAATACCGCAAAGCAGAAGAGCAGAAGGGTCCACTGGTAGTGAGTGATTACCACCGCCCATAGATATTAGTAAGATAAGAAAAAAATATCATTACATACACCACCAAACGTCATTAATCATTAAAATATCTACTGTGAATATACTCAGAAATCTTGTAATATCTCAATTATTTAGAAAAGGAATACCTTGATCAAAAAGAAGAAAAACAAATCCACCTTATAGGTATAATCCTATATATAAGACAAATGCTAATATTTAATATCTTTTATATTTATCAACAATAAATAAAATGTAATTAGTAACTTCACTGTATTTATTGTTTCCTTTCAATGTGATGACCTACATATTTACTTTACCCAAGGTAACCGATCAAATAACGAAGGGCGAAACGTCCGCTGAATTCCGAATAAGTTTAGAGAAATTCTTCTCACGTCACAAACACCCGCTTGAATGTTATCGCCCTGATTACCCTAGTCCTGAGGTAGCTCGGCAATTTTTATCTCTATAACGACCATTTTCCTAAAAAAAGATTGTGGGGGATTTCTTAAGGAATCATATTTTCATGCCAAATGTCGGTGATTTTCTATGAAGATCACGTATTTTTACGTACACTTAAAGTTTTAGTTTTATTTAAAAAAAACGCCGTCTACTCGTCCTGGGTCGGAGCGAACGGGCTGGGTAGAATTTGTTTAATAATTCTTTATTTAAAACTTTTGCTTACAACAAAGTAATTTTCATTACTCGACTCGATTGCATAGAGTCAGTAACTCTTTTGTGGGGTAATGTATACGCCTCTGAGGCTAAATTAAAAAAAAATGTAAAGAAACGCTTGTGTGCTAAAGGTTATTACAATGAATGATTTTATGGATGATAGCACACGTTGGGCATGACACGATCGCCGCATGGCTATTTCAATTTTTTTTTTGTAATCAGTACATTGTATAATAAAAAAAAAGATAAAAAAAACAAGCCGCTGAGTTTCTTTCGCCGGTTCTTCTCAGGACTGGGTATTTCTTTTCTGAACCGGTGGTAGTTTCTAGATTGACTATCAATAAGAAAGTATAATACTTCAATATTGAATAAAGTATTTTGAATTGAATTAAAAATTATTACATAATCACGACTAAACATTTTAATCGATTTTTTTATATTGATATAAAAAAATCGATTAAAATGTTTCAAAATTAAGTTCAAAAATCGCGACATCGCGATTTTTGAACTTAATTGTTAATTGTTATGCGGTGCATATTAAATGCAACTCAAATTTTAAATTGGAAAAAATTTGAATAATAAAAAACATCAAATAATTAATGAAAGTATAAATAAATGATAAAGTTTATAAAATGATAATGTTAATAAACAAGTCTTTTTGAAAAATAAAAAGACTATACTTTTATGTACAAAACTGTAAACTGAGTTTCTCCATATCTCCTAATAACGCTCTAAGTGTAATCTTATATTAGTCATAACTTCATAATTTAGTTTTAGGTGTCTCGCAAAGTTTTAGATTGACGTCCTGTCATAAACCAAGTATTAATCAAATAATATAATTCAATATATTAAATTAATTTAATTAAAATTAATATTATAAATAAATACATGCTCACTTCTATTTAAATTTACTGCAGCCCCTAAATCAAATAATAAGAAGAAAATATGTTGATCAGCTTAAAAGTAAAATGCCACCGAGAAAACAACATTTTAAAAGTAAATTATGATATACAGAAAGATCAAATTTACACCATTTTGGTTCAAATACTGATACTATATTCAAATAAATAAAGTATAGTCAAATAATTATTAACTTTATCTGAGGCCCTTAAGCTGTTTCTACTTCAATAACATGCGTATGTTTTCTTCTTTTATGTATTCCATCAAATTCTTTTTGTATCTCTTCCAATGTTCTACCCTTTGTTTCAGGGACGAAGAAATATACAAACAGAATTCCTATGACGCATGTCACAGCAAAGTGACATAGCGTCCATCCTGGTCTCACCATATCCACTAAATTCTGATATAGTTTCGTCACACCAAAAGCCAAAAACCAATGAAATCCAGCAGTGATTGCTGTTGCACGTCTTCTTACGTTTGGTGGAAAGATTTCTCTAAGCATCAGCCAAGGTATAGGTCCTACACCGGCAGCGTACACAGATACAAATATACAAAGAGTAAAAAGTGGTACCCAAGTATTGTTAGCAGATAAATTCGATGCTTTCAGATGATAATAAATTGCTAAGCTTCCCAGGCTAACTGCCATTGCTGCAAAGGATATTAAGAGTAAAACACGTCTTCTCACTTTTTTCAAGAACATAGTTGAGAAGTATGTAGAAGAAACCAAACAGAAACCCATAATGATAGCTGCTCCAGGTGGATTCAAGGAAATAGCAAACGTCTTAAAAATGTTCTCTGCGTAGAAAAGAACTGGATATATTCCGCTCATCTGTTGAAAAATCATTAATCCAAAAGATACGAACAGAGCTTTGACCGTCGCTCTTGAACTAAACAGCTCTTTAAATGTTACTCTGTTCTTGGCGTAACTTCGCATTTGTTCTTTCAATACTTTTATTTCTGCATCGACATCATTGTCTATTCCTCGAAAATATTTAAAGGCTGCTTTTGCTTCGCTCTGTTTTCCTTGTGACATGAGATAGGCAGGTGATTCAGGTAAAAATATAAACGCTATGAAAAAGGCAACTGGTATACTTGCACAAAGCACTGAAAGCCAAGACGTGCTCTGAACCATACCTGAAAGAAACAAATGATAAGAATTAAAATAAAGTAAAAAAAAAAAACAGAGATTATATTACTCTAGATTGAAGCTGGAACGTAAATAAATAGTGCGAATATACTAAACGGATAAGGCAACTAATTTAAGGGCTGGGTTAGGGTTTTCACTTTCAAAAATCTTATTTAATTTCTTGTCTTATCTTATTCTTTAACATTTCAAGAATATGTCCTTAAAATTTTATATTATTTAATTTTATATTTTTTTCTTCACTTTTTTAGTTCATAAACTTTAGACGCGTCTTTCTTAAAAATATTTTTTCAAATTCTTTGTTCACTGCCATTTAAAAACTACTTGACCGATTCATTTCAAACTTTGTACACATTTTCTACATATAAAATACCTCACCCCAACGTTTAGTTATATTATTTTTACCCCCACCCACCTTTACGGTGGGTGTTTCCCACCCACAAAATAGCGGAATTTTTCATGGAAAATAACAGTTCACACTTTAGAAGGCAGCCAAAAATTTTTAAATGAAAAAAAATGATCAGTGAACGTTGGGGGGAAGATTTGATTATTATTTGATAAAATTTTCATGGTTTTTCATTTTCAAATCATTTCCGGCCGAGTTATAGTGAAAACCGCAACCGCTGTTTTTTTCCCAAGACGTACTGGGGGAAGCTCTGTTACCGGCTTATCCTTCAATATTTCTGCATGATAAAATTACACATCATTGTCAAAAGTATACTCAATAATGTACAAAAAGTTCGATTAAAATTGCACAATCCATATTTGAGAAAAAAAATCGCCAAAAATGTGTTTTTTTTACGCTGAAACCCTGTAGTAACTACTATTCGCCTCAAAGCGTGTATCGAGCAATCTTGTATAAGCATGAGAACGAGACGTGCGAAAAATTTTTATGAGGGTTGAAGTGGCTATAAAATAAATATAAATTATTACAAGAGCGTTACAGGGCAGGTTCAAGAATACTAAAAAGGGCACCACATCAGCTCCTAATACACGCACGAACGACTTCGCCTGGCCCAAAAAAATTCGGGCGAAATCATAATATTATCTTGGAATATGCAATACAATTTTTGTAAAGTGCTTGCATATCAACAGTTATGAGATAAAAAAATAAGGGATAAATAAATGTGCTTCATTTATTATATTTTTCAAATGGTTATGTAGTTTAAAAAAAATCGACATTATTATAAATTTAGTTCTTGTTTCTATTCATATTCTACGCGATCAAGCATTGTTCAACCGATTCAATTGAAACTTAAAAAGTTATTGTTACAGCTTTGCGTGACAGTTTTTGGAATTGTACCAATTGCAATAATAATAGCTTATATACATTATATTCTCGGTGGTAGAGCTTTGTGCAAGCTCGTCTGGGTAGGTACCACCCACTCATCAGATATTCTACCGCAAAACAGCAGTAGATGGTATTGTTGTGTTCCGGTTTGAAGGGTGAGTGAGCCAGTGTAATTACAGGCACAAGGAACATAACATCTTAGTTCCCAAGGTTGGTGGCGCATTGGCGATGTTGGTGGCGCATTGGCGATGTTGTTGTGTGATGATTAACATCTCTTACATTGCCAATGTCTATGGGCGTTGGTGACCACTTGCCATCAGGTGGCCCATATGATCGTCGGGCTAGGTATGTTACAAAAAAAAATCATACATAAAATTGTGTTATTACATCCACGTTAACATCGACCTTACATACTTGATTAGTATATGAAATGAAATAAAAATATAAATATATATAACGCTTCGCCTTTTTTATACGTAGCAATACTCCTGGGTCTAGATTTTAAGAATTTCTCTATTAATACTAATCAACATAAATTACGCCTTCGGTTCATAAATCAATTTATAGAACTTGTTATTAATCTAGCATAGAATTATCTCAAAAAAAATATATCAAACAAAAAAAAACGGTTGATAAACAATTTGGTAAAAAGGTTTTTATCTTTGCCTATTATATATTATGGATAAAACGAATTGACATTTACATTAAAAAACTGTACACGCTTAGTATAGTAGCACGTTAGTAGTAGATAGTAATTAGATAAATTACCTCCACTAGTTATAGGAGGTCTGGTTCATTTTGCACAGAGAAACAGAATAGCGATTCAAAAGAGAAATTATCACGCAATCATGATCCGTATATATGATTACGCCGTTAAGTAAATGATAGATGCCATACGCCAACTTACCAATTATATATCCAAAAAGAACACCACAAGCGAAATGGACGTGGTAGAAATTTACTAATGCTGGCAGAATATGCTTCTCAGCGATATCTTCGACGTACGGAGGGATGCCAACACTGAAAGCGCCCACTGCCATCCCACCAACAAAGCGACCGACGTAAAGGCCGTAGACATTAGGACTGGGGATACAAATAAATGTTATCAATAAAATAAATATTGAAAAATCTTTAATATGGAAAACTGTTCGTTCATACCTAGAAGCAACTAAGATCCAGGACACAACTAAAGGAAGTGCGAGGTAAAGCAATGTCTTCTTCCTGCCGAAATGTTCAGAGATGAGCCCCGCGGGTACAGCACCCCACAGCGCACCAAGACATAGCAGAGACGCCACCCAAGATGCTTCCGATTCTGTAAGCTGAACGAATAACATTTTTTTGTAAATTAAACTAAAGTAACAGCCTGTGAATTTTCCACTGCAGGGCTAAAACCTCCTTTTCCTTTGAGGTGACGGCTTAGAGCTCTATTCCACCACGCTTTTTTATGTAAGAGGGGGCAAACGTGCAGGAGGCTCACCTGATGGAAAGTGACTACCACCGCCCAAGGACATCTGCAACACCCGAGGGCTTGCAGGTGCGTTGCCGGCTTTTTGGTGCGTTTTGGTGAAAACACATCAATCAGATTTATATCATATTCGTGTTCCAGCCTATAGACTCGTTGGCTCTGTATAACTTATAAGTATTAGTACTTTAGATTCCAAATCTTTATAATAGTTTGAAAAAAATGGCTAATTAGTCATATGACCCTTCCTTGTAATAATAATAATAGCCTTAATTTCAGACAGTATTTCAATTACAATATTTATCTTTTGTTCCATATCTAACACCTTCACTTATATACTACATTTCTTATTTTTTTTTTTTTGTTCGCTTAACTTATTACAACAACAACTCTGTCTGTGTGCCCCTTAATGGCAAAGGCCTCCTCCAACTTCCTCCATTGCTCTCTATCGTTAGCAGCTCTCATCCATGTGCCTCCTGCTACAGCTTTAATATCGTCCACCCATCTTCTAAGTGGTCTACCTCTTTTCCTTTTATTGTGACCAGTAAACCAGTTCATTATTGATTTTGACCATGTTTCCTTTCCTCTAGTTGTATGTCCTGTCCATTTCCATTTTAACTTTCTAATTGTTTTTATAACATCTTTTGTTTTCGTGTGTCTCTTTATAGTCTCAGTTCTTATTTTGTTGCATAGTCTTTTCCCCATCCTTGTACTACCCTTCCTTGTACTACACAATAATTAGTTAGAAGCATTTCTACACTGTTTGCATGTAGTATACAGTAATAACAAACAATAAGTTCCTCCAGACCGATTTTGGCCACGGCGGAAAATCTCAAGAGAGATTAGCCAACTGCGCAGGAGATATTATAGTGGACAAGTGTGTGCGCAAACACAGGTGCACTCTCTCTTCCCTAGCTCTCATAATCCGATGAGACGGTAATCCGACACGAGCGGAAAGAGTTCAGGCGCAGGACCAACGGCTTAACGTGATTTCCGAGGCACGGGATTGTTCACACTTCCAAATTCCAGACTCCGGGCTGCTACTAAGAATTTTCTGATAGAAAAACCCAATAACTATTTATTGGCCCGACCTGGGATTCGAACCCAGGACCACCGGGTCAGCGGCCTTATATCTAGCCGTTAGACCAACGAGGCAGTCAGTAACATATAGATATATAAATCATAAATTTATGTATTTTGTATACTAAGCGTCAATACAGATTTATCATTATTTTCTCAATCCGTTTGTAAACTTAGATTTAATTAATATTTATTTACGAAGATCATATTTGATTCGACTGGCCGATGAACTTTAGAAAGGTTTATGAGCTTTCTCAAGTTATTTACAAGGTATCTGATACTGTTGTATAAATTAAATGAAATTATTTACAAAGATAAGGTTGCACGATGAATTGAATATGCTTGAGACATATTGTTATATATAAATAAACTTTGTTATTTTTGTACGTTATATCGATAATCGTATGTGATAAGGACTCAAACGCTGGTAGCACATTGTGCAAGCAGCTGGTCTGTGTAGGTACCACCCACGCATTAGATACTCTTCCTCTAAATAGAAATACTAAGTGTTGTTGCGTTCCGGCTTGACGTGAGTGAGCCAGAGTAACTATAGGCACAAGGGAGATAACATCTTAGTTTCCAAGGTTAGTAGCGCATTGGCGATGTAACGGGTGACGTAGGTGCACGAGCAAATGGGCCACCTGGTTGATAGTAGTCACCAACGCCTATAGACAATGATGATGTAAGAAATATTAACCATTCCTTACGTCAATAACGCGTCACCAACCTTGGGAACTAAGATGTTACGTCCCTTGTGCGTGTAGTTACACCGGCTCATTTAACCTTTCTAACCGAAACACAACAATAATAAGTATTGCTATTTGGCGGCAGAACATGTGATGAGTGGGTGGTAAGTACCCGGCGGACTTGTATAAAGCCCCACCATCAAGTGATCTCCCGGCTTTATAAATCTATAGAAACTTTTGTTTATGCGTTGATAAATAAATCAGTCAATCAGGATTCAGGACAGAGCATCGCATAAATACACAGATACGATTAATATAAATCAACGAATACGTGAGCCAAAAAACGAATTCATCACGGCGGACACTTACCACGAGTTTTGGATGTGTGCCATTGGTTGAAAAGCCCTCGGATCTCGACGGCAGCTGAAAACAAAAAAAATAGTACATTTTAAATTGAACATAATTTAAGGGAATATTTTTTTGTGTTCGAAAATCAACCATTAATATTAAAGTCAAATATTTGTTAGCTGATTGTATATGCAGATTTATAAACCAATGATGTAGTAACAGAACTATACAGAGATAAAATTATAATACGCATATTAAGCACATAAAAACACATTGGTGCTTGCTTAGATCTGAACCTGCTAACTCAGACTAAGATCCGAGTAAAATTTTATATCCATTGGATCCTGTCGGTACTAATAAATCTGATCAACAAACGCAAGTCAGTTTCGCGTGGTAAGCGATTACTATTTCCTTTCCTATAATTACTTTGACCATCGTTGATATTTCCATCGGTTGTAGGCCTTAATGTATATGAGTATGCTCCAGTTTTCTAATAACTCTAAACGCCTCTTTCAATTAAAACAAAAGTAATATATTTATTACATGGAGCTCTTTTATGCGATACGTCACAATGCACTTAACATTTTTTTATTATTATACATCTAAATTTCTCGCCAAATTTAACCTTAATCAGGGTAAATTTGTTAATGTTTTCCTGAAGCTTAACGCTTTCTTGATTCATCAATCTATCTTTCAACATTTTTTTCTCCAGTAGATTAAGAGAAAATACGCTGTGATTGACAGAAGACCAGACATGAGAGTGATCCGAGGGTTCCGTTTTTTCGTCGTATTTATGGAACCATAAAAAAGTAGCATTATTTAATAGATACTTCAGTTTCAACAAGAATATAAATATCTTATTTTAAATCAAAATGTATTTTAACGAAATTTGAATTAAATACAGATTATAATAGGGCTTCACAAAAGCCTACAGAAAATCTAAATGAAAACTTTCATGTTTAAATTTCAACGAGAAACTTGCATTCTCATAAATCACCCGAATTTAGAAATATGAATAATTTATTTGATTATATTTGCTTAGTTGGATCAGTGTTGGTAAATAACACAAATAGCAAATACAAGTCTCAGTTCACTTGACAATTTTTTCACACACATCAAAGGAGCCTAACATGACCAATGTTTGCGTTGGCCCTAAACGCTTGCTGAGATTTATAGCATTGCACGGTTTTTCTTCTTAATATCTTTTTTATAGAATCTATAAAAAGTGTATCTTTAATAATGCAAAAATTTCGATATATTTTAATAGTTCAATCCATTGGTGCTATCCATTTGCGAATGACGTCATTTCATGCGAATAATAATATCAAGAACAATGATATAGCTAATAACACCTACTCCAAATATTTGGCGAAACAAACGGTATCGCTACTAGAATTTGCTAAGTAAGAAAGAGAAGTTCACTCGGAAACGTTAACAATATATCGGTCTATTTTCGCACAGAAAAGTATTATTACAAGGTCTATTACCGCCACGTGTGTATAAGCCAACAGGAAGGTGTCTTTAGCCCAGCAGTGGGACATTTATAAGCTAGTATTTACTATTACTGTATACTGTGCGTCAAGTTTATATACTGTTGACAATTCTGCGGAAGCATACGCATATATCCTTCGATCCTAGACTTGCACAGAATAAGCGAAGAGCTGATCGAGTTTGCAAGACTATATCACGCGTATCATTCTTGACAGGCCAACAATACGTCTACCTAAGTTCAGTGATGTATATACAATAGAATAAATAAAGATATAAATATTTATTCACTGAACGTTTTTCAATGTAAAATTCAAGTAACTAACTGGCTTCTTACTTTAAGTTATGATGAGACTGAAAATTTAATTAAACCTTTAATCTGATGTTCCCCTACCTTCCCTTATCCTTTTCCTATAATTAAATATTACAATACATTAATTAAATATACGTGTTTGTATTTGAAATCAGTTTGCTTTATTATTATTATTATTTTTCAATAAATATTATTTTATGTCATTAATTTTATGTAACTTATTAATTTAAGTACATACACAAATTGTAATATAATTTCATTCTTACAATAGAGCAATGTCGCTTTGTTGGCGGGCGTCAATAACTGCACCACAGTTTTACACTATAGCAGTTATTATCGTTCACGTCTTGTTACGATTTGATATGATGTTTGAATAAATTATTATTATTATTATTATAATTGCCACATCAAAAGCGACTGCTATATAAAAAAAAATTACATAGGCTCAGTACTTTTCCATAGGTAACATAACCTATGGAATATATACTTAGATTTCATAAATCCGATCCTTAGCCTCTAATTGCTTATATTAGACATCCCTCAAAGTTTGTTCAACCGTATTTAAATAACAAACCCACGGAAATTATAAAGTTTTTACAACGAATACAATACTTTAGTCGTCTTATTAGAGAAATTCTCGAGAACACTTGAAAACATTTTGATATAATGATGATTTTGTAAGAGCTATAAGAATATTGTAAAGACAGATCGCGTTGTCATTAACTGTATACGAGAAAATACTTTGTATTTGCAAACATCAAATGTATTCCAAATATTCCTTTAATGTCTAATAAGAAAATGATTATTCACATTGAGGACTTATATATTAAAATTAAATATGACTAATATAATAAATAAAGCTTCCATATCGCAATTGTTTAAATGGCGCCTAGCGATTTTAAATTCTCAGATTCGATACTGATCCTAACGCCGTTCTCACTCCTAAAATAAGCTCTACGCTTAAGTGAAGGGATCAATAGAAATATTAGTATTTTTTTAAGACATTTATGATTCTTAAAAAAAATGCTTATATACAAATCTGCATAGTTTGTTTGTATGCGTTAATCTCAAAACCAATATACACTTGGTGGTAGGACTTTGTGCAAGCTCGTCTGGGTAGGTACCACCCACTCATCAGATATTCTACCGCAAAACAACAGTACTTACTATTGTTGTGTTCCGGTTTGAAGGGTGAGTGAGCCAGTGTAATTACAGGCACAAGGGACATAACATCTTAGTTCCCAAGGTTGGTGGCGCATTGGTGATGAAAGTGATGATTAACATCTCTTACATTACCAATGTCTATGGGCATTGGTGACCACTTACAATCAGGTGACCCATATGATCGTCCGCCTTCCTATGGAATAAAAAAAAAACCTACTGGCCCGATATTATTTTAATTTTTTCGTTCCATAACTCTTTACTCATGTTTTTTTTTTCTTTCCCTAGAGACAAGACCTTTTATGCTTCTTAAATATGTAAAATATAAAATCATGACCGCATGGTATGGTGGGTCATTATTGGCAGCATTTCCATGTTGAATCGCAATTCCGATTCTTTGGACGAAAAATAAACGAGCGACGAGATCCATATATCTCCGGAAAGAGCCCTTCTGTCACCAGTAGAGACAATATGGGTGTTAAATGTTGCGCAAGACTAAATATTATTAATAATAAACTGTATATTATTAATAGGTAATTATTTATCGAATACAAACTGCTAGACGTTGACAACAGGTTCAACGATATTGGTTTTTTTTTTTTATTGTTATTCCAACGGTACATTTTCATTAAAAACTAAATGATGGTCTAGTACCACTACAATAATCTATTACAGGTGTACACAGCATTGCAGTTGTCCGGCTTAGATAATTAATAAAGATAATATTTTAAATCAATTGAACTGAAATTAAAACAAAAACCACTTCAACATTAAATTCAACATTTAGAATAAAATAAAAAGGCTTATATAACATTAATAATTAATTTGTATAAGTTTGATAGATTTTTTTTTAAATTAAATTAAGGGAGGAACGTGCTTCTCTTGGTTGGTGGCGCATTAGTGATGTGAGGTATGGTTAATACCTCACATCATGGGCAGTTGTGACCAAGTTGTGATCGGTTACCAACAAGAAATCCATTTCGCCGATCCCCTAACTAATACAATAATAATAAGTAAAATCGTTCATATTTAAGTTTAATTTCCACACACACAAAGTCCATCTCATTTCATTGATTAGTCTATCAAGTTTTTAGTTCTATCAAGGTTACAAGACCTCATCCTGTACACAAATGTCCTATCCCGATTTTTCCAAAGTATGTCGAACTATCACACAGTTTCGTCTTAATTCAATTTAGGAAACTCTAAGATCCTCAAATACATCCCTTAGTTAAGATTCATTAAGTTCGTCAGTAATCTTTGCCTTGGGAATGACGACATTATTTTACTTACTACAAACGGACTGTTTTTAAAACGTCGACATAACAATATTATTATATAAATGCACTTTTTAACAATATCAGAATGATTAATTTAATAATAATAAGTCTAATAATGATCAGTTCTATAAAGTCTGATCTAGATAAGTCGAATTGTTATTTAGTAAATAATATATTTCGTCCATCCACCAAGCCGAATCAGTAGACCGTGGTGGAGCAGCGTTAGCCCAATAGTGAGACATTTAAAAGCTGCTAGTGTTTATTTAATTACTAATTATATAAATTAGTAATTAAATAAACACTTTTCAGGTTAAAAACGACAAAACGCTAGAACATAAAACGCCTATCTACAGAACTCAAGACGGCTCCCGCAGAGTATTATTTATTGGGCGGGTTATGAAAATATTATTTATAGCTTTTCAAGAAATATTGTTTCAAACTGCTTACTGATTAAAATCTACAAGGATTTTAAATAAACCTTGGTACGACTGTGAGAATAATAATAATAATATCCTGGCACATTATTCACACAAAGCCCTCTGATCCCAAACTACGCGGAGCTCGTACTATGGAAACCAGACAACTGATATACTCACATATCCTCCTTTTCTTTTGTAAATACATACTTATATAGATAATTACTCCCAGACTAAGGACAAACAGACATGTTCATGCACACAAATGTCTGTCCTGGGTGGGACATCTTAACAATCACGCCATTTGTTTGTTTATATCTCCATTTATTTATATCATAGGCAGGAGGAGGGGAAATAGATCTAAAACTTTATGTCCTTTGTGTCTATAGTTACACTGGCTTTCTCATCCTTTCAACCAGAACAACAATACTAAGTAATTTTGCGATAGAATATGTGATGAGAACACAAAGTTCTACCTTCAAGACAAAAATATATTAAATAAATATAAATTTATGAAAATACTCACTTCAACTTGTCCAGATGTAAACATCGGTAGTGCGGATGATGACCACGCGACGCAGACACCAGCAGCAAACGCTCCGAGGTTGACTAGAAAACAAACAATATTATAGATTAAAATCATGTAATAATCGACCCATATAAAATTTACAAATCGATAATGTTGTAAGTATTAAGCATCATAATTAAAATGCCCAAATTATGGTTCCGTTGTTACGTCCTTTTGCATTTACTCAATTGTGACAAGTAAGTTTCCTCGCTAGAATTGGACTATGAAAAATATTGCGCTGAAGAATTATTGGTGACATTTATTAAAATAAAATTTTTTGCCCGAGTGTTGGGAGCGGCATTTGTTAGGCCTATGTTCATTCTTGAGGTTCAAGCTTGTCTCATACTAAACTTCATCAATATCAGTTCAATGGATTAGCTGTGAAAGCGATTTTATGATATCATTATTAGGTAAAATAACATAATATATAAATAATAACCCATTAATCTCTTAAGGAGAAGGTTTTCGTATTTATAATATTGATTATGATTGACTGCACTTTAACAGTTATATAATATAATAATAATTTCTAATACGTAAAGTAATTTTATATTTTGTCTATAACATATAACCTTCGATAAGATGTAGAAATTCTATCACAATCGTAAATGGCGCCATTGCTTTGATGATAGATAGTTCTTGACCTATTTTATCTAAGGAGGTTAGCCTGCCTGTATCAACATCTTTGAGTCATATACCAATAGTGTACTTGTATATAGTTGAAGAGTTATTGACAAAGCCTAATTAATGATAACATATTTGAACGGAATTTTGTCAATAGGTGGCCCAATGGTTAGAACGTTTGAATCTTAATCGATTGTCATGTGCTTAATTTGTCAAAAACATCGTGAGGAAGCCCGCATGTATGTAATTTCTCTGAAATTCTGCATTCATCAACTTGCATTAGAACAGCGTGGTGGACGGAGTTTCAAAACTGTATCCTCAAATGGAGAGGAGGCCTTAGTACAGCAGTAGAATAACTACAGGCTGTTACTTTGTTTTTAAGTTTAACTTAAAGTAAAAAAGTAAAAACATGTACATCCGACTGGGCTACGACCTTCCCTTTTATGGAGACAATTCGGTTACACATACTTGACAGTTGACACTTGATATTAATCATAAACATAAATCAAACAGTTGAAAATTTCTTCAATTTCAATGTTATATAAATACAAATGTATATTACCAATGCCGGTCGCAATGTATTGTGTAGTAATTCCTGAAGTGTCTCTCTTGATATCTGGAACTGTCTCCAACCGCTTCAAGATCTTCGAGTGGCCGTTTTTGTTGTCTAGCATATCTGAATGTGACCCGCCCGCTTCAGGATCGACTGATCCATTCTGTTCGTCCACTGTAAAAAATGTGATTCACTTACTAAACAATTGAATAATAATCAGTGTGTAGTGATCACACGAATATATTTCAATTCCGAGTTCCCTAAACTTATAATTACTACTAAATTATAAGTGCCATCTAACTAGGCACAAAAGCCATTTATACAAATCTGCTACGTACAAACACCGTACATACCATTTTTCCACGTAACGTATAAAAACCATATATTGACATATATGGACGTATATTGACATACATGGTTTTTATCATGCCACGTATACATGTCCAAATCAAAATAAACATTTCATATACTTGTGGCTGGTAGAGAAAGCAAAATTTCAGGAAGTTTTGCAGTAAATTATATAAATAGAATAAATACCTCATAAAATAATTTTTAATTTGATACTTAACATTATTAAAGTTCACACCGATTCGGAGTGTACTTTGAAATAATCAAGAGCCAACAAGAACCTCAACGGTTACTGTTTTCAGCAATTATATACAATAATTTTTAATAATTCTTTTAAATTCAAATTCAAAATACTTTATTCAATATTAAAGTATTACACTTTCTTATTGATTTTCAAACTAGAAATTACCACCGGCTTGGAAAAGAAACATCCAGTCCTGAGAAGAACCGGCGAAAGAAACACTTAATTTAAAATTTAATATTCTTATGGTTAATATTTTTATGTACCTTGTTAAATATACCGTTTAGAAAAAAAACAGAAATAGCCAAACAACTGTACAAATAACACCGAATACTAACTCCAAGTACTTTTGTCATGCATTGCATTGTTGTCTTTAAATGTTTTCTAGTTTAAAATGTACTTTTAACTGTGAAAAAAAAACAATTTTATTATAAAATCGAATACATTTGTCGAATGTCAGAAAGGTTATTAGTAAGACTAATATTCGAAACAGTAATAAATAACAGCAGTATTACTCGAATTATTATGTGTCAGAAACGTAGCACAAAAAGTTTACCTTTAAACTTGACTCGCATCGCAGCCAACGAAGTTTCACTTCAGAAACAAACAAAATACTTAATATAATTGTCATTACGAAGGAGAAATAGTTGACACGTAATTACACGCTAGTAGTTGACCTGTGAACGTTACGCAACAAACATACATATGATACAAACAGTCGTGCTTATCTCAATTAAATACGCTCTAGAAAGTGCTTTTTATAATGTCTTTCGTAGCAATTTTCCGCAACATTTCCGGCAACCCCTAACCTAGATACTTGGCCAGTTTTTACTGAAATGATGACTACACATATTATGTCAAGTTTATTTACATATTATCTCATATATTACATATTTCTAAACTTTATAGCGAAATATATTCATGGACACATCATTCATTATCATAAAAATATTCGTAAGGTGATGCGAAGAAGATGATAAGAGCTCCGCCAAACTACGAGCAGAGCATAAAATATACGTATATTCAAATCCTATGTCCTTTTCTCTATGCAAAGGTTTTTTTCATTGTATAAGTAGGCGGACGAGCAAATAGGCCACCTGATGGTAAGTGGTCACCAACGCCCATAGACATTGGCATTGTAAGAAATGTTAACTGTCGCTTACATTGCCAATGCGCCACCAACCTTGGGAAGTAAGATATTATGTCCCTTGTGCCTGTAATTACACTGGCTCACTCACCCTTCAAACCGGAACACAACAATACCAAGAACTGCTGCTTTGCGGAAGAATATCTGATGACCCACTCATCCTTAACGGTACCTTCCGAAACTTACACCAGTGCCTAAACCAGTGCTGACGAAAGCATTTTCAGTGCTCAAAAAAGAACCATTTGGATGCTTTTAAAATATTACCTGCTATAACCGTTGGCACACAATTTTGTATATACAAAAAATGTATGCTTAAATGTGATACTAAGCTCGAAAATACGGCTGACTCATCATTAAACATCGAAAACTATAGTTCCAATAGACTTAAAGTGTAATTTAATAAAAGGATAATTATAACTACTGAGCTTCCTGAGACCTGAGACTGAGAACCAGTATTCAAAACTGCTCGTAAAAGACTACTTGAATAAAGTATATTGTGATCTTGAAAAATATCATATGAAAAACAAGTAGTACTATGTCATAGTAATCAATTACAAGTCTAGACTTATTAATCTTATTGTTCCACTTTAGTGTTTTATGTCGAATCAGAAACGACACATATAGATAAAGTTAACTTACGACTTAACAAGTCAAGTTTAAGCACCGTTGGTATCATCGTGAGCTTATGTGATAATTATAAGTATAAATCAATAAGCATTTTTTTATGAATGCTATGTATTTACATAAAATATGGCTAGTCACTTCATAACGTGCTGGTCAAATCAGCGCCGCTTAAAATAACATAGTATACTGATCTTGCTGTATGATTATTTTTTCAAGTTTTAGAAAAGACTTTGAAAATAAAATTGATTTATAATCAACTATGTATATTAGTATCGAGTAATATACACATCACAAATGATAAATGCACTAGTTTTTCTTCAATTTGTCATAAAATTGGCAACTATAACGAAACACGTAAAAATGGGCCAAATCGCCTCCTTTTTGAAGTCAATCAATAAAAACTATAAAAGCTGAGTTCTTCTACTTAAATCATGTAGATTTAAGAAAAAAAAATAAAATTTAATCTATAAATCTTTAAATCTATAAATGTGTGGGTGTGTGCGACTGTGAGTGTATGCAATTATAATTACTATTTATAATAAGACTATGCAATTTTTGCATTGACCTTTGTCAAACCTTTTTCTAAGATTATATTTGATAACTATCCTATCTGATGATAGATTTTATCATAACTAATTGGTATTGCTATGTATGGGCACCACGTTTTTTGTTTGTTTTTTTATGTACCTGTATAGATTACCTTTTTTATTTACCAAGTCGGTTAGCACTGACACCTAACTGTAACTATTTAAATGTTTTATTTTCCTTGACTGCAAAATAATTTTGACAAATTAAATTCTTGATTAAGAACTACATAGCCAAAGATCAAAATCATTTTGCAAAACTTGTCAAAGCAAGTCTACGATAAGTTCCACGACGGTAATACAATTACAGGTTTTCTATTACAACATCTAACTAATCCATTATATTATCCAATGCCTTTCCAAAATTGAGAGGAACCCTCTTGAATTAACAGTTATTATCAAAGGAGAAGATTTTAAATAACATCAACGTATTAAAAGTTTCTGACTTACTTCGATATTCACCTGGTTAATAATTTGCAAAAATGAGACAATCAAATCAAATTAAATACTTTGTTCAAAACGGATGTTCCAAGCACTTTTGGATTGTCAGTTCAAATAATTAAATTAGATATAAAGTTTCAGAAAGTAGATTCGAGAAGAATTGACAATAAAGTAAGTATTTAGTCTTTTTGTTCATTTAAATAACATTACACTCACTATTTTTTTTATAATAAAACACTTATTGATGATGTTATTAACGATTGTTAAAACATAAAAGGCATATTATGTATCATTCTAATTAGGAAATATATAATGATTTATTAATTTGATAATGTTGTGGTGTACAGTAAACAGGTGTATACTTAAAATAAATAATGATGTCCATAGTGTATATTTTGACGTTTAACTTTTATATCAAATAAAAAAACACATACTCTCCACAACAGATGACCAGCGACGATAAACTGAATGTTATCGAAACTTTTAAAAAACTTTTCTACATTAAATGATATAGAGCGCGAATCACAACGCGACGAGATTGACTGTTGGTCCCATGAATGTAATCTTGATAACAAGTCAGCTTCTTCAAAATAACAGGGCTGCTCATACATCGGTCGCTATTTACATGATTTTGGCAAGAAGAACTTTATTATGTACGAACTGTCCACGATTACATTTGTGTGTGTGTGTGGTCAGATTTTTTTACTTTTCTTTGCGAATAGTTAATAACTTATTTCTGCGTTTTTTTTCGATTTAAAGACACATAACGTCATTGTTCCTGTGTCTGAAATCTCTGTGGTTATAACGGATTGCTATTCCATTGGATTATGAGAGTAATCCAATGGAATAGCAATAAAAAAATAGTAAAAATTTTATTTAGGACTCAATGTAATAATAATATAAAAGTATATTTTATCTTTAAATAAGCCATATGTGTACGAAAATATCCGAGATAATTTGTGCAAAAAAAAACAATAATAAAAAGAACAACATAGTGAATGTGTCATGTGTCTATTCAGCAAGCTAGGTTCCAAATCTCGAACAATGATTTTCAATGGAGTAGTGTGGTGTGACTGTAAAGGGCCATTCATTTATTACGTAAGACGATTTTTGCTAGATTTTGACCCCCTGCCCCTCCTAAATAAGAATAGGCCGACCCCTACCCCCTGTTTTATATTTATTACGTAAGAATCTAAAGGAAAAAATAAATATACGCTTGGTTGGTTTTACTGTTACGAGTGTCGTTTTCTCGGTTCGGTACAAAGAGAGATTGTGATCGCACACATACTTGTGCACTGTAATATGTCTGGGTTAATAATAATTAATCTTCTAGATTTGCCGTGCCAGAAATTCGATCCCTGGGATCTAAAATAATTTAATAGTATTATGGTTTTATCGGCTTAAGTGGCGAAAAAATACGAGAAATCACATTATCAAATATCACACATCACAATATATCCAAACCCAACGTAAAAAGATATACATCTAAATTTTATAACAAACGTATCCTATGATCGTAAATTATTAACAGTAGGATTATTTCTTTTAGAAATATATCTATTCGTATAAGGACTAGGCAAAAAGACTTTAATCATATGCTTAGGATCTCACGTCGTGATATTGTTACCGATGGAGAATTAATTAATATTGCAGGCAATATCGTATGCCATGCAGATGGAACAATCCTGAATTTATGCAAATTTCATAAAACGAAGCTACGCTAACTTTCTACATATAGACATATACGTGTTCACGAAGCCTATAGACTTGGATAGGGCAACACTGCTCCGGGTGACATGCCAAATTTGAATTCTATTTAAAATTATTTCAAATAATTGTTATTAGAAAAGTTATTTTGTATCGTAATTTCGGATTATTATTATTTAAACAAGTAACAATAGTGTTTGTGGTTCTGTAAATATACCCTAATTTTAACAAAAAGAAGAAATATTTTAATTGGAAATATTACGATAATTAAAGTGCCTTAAATAGTTTAGACTTTATGATATAAAAATTGTCTAGAAATGCAAAATCGATCATTATGGCTTTAAGCCCGGGCTAGGTACACCGAGATGTACAATACATATTATAATTTATTTAATAATGCTTGGCGATGAAGGAAAACGTTATCAATAAATGTATTGGATGAACTTCTGTCACATTAGAGCGCAGCGTGGTGGAGTAAATTCTTCGTAAAAGGAGAGAAAGCCTTTAGTCAACGGTTTGTCATTTAATAGCTGTTACTTTATTACTTTCTCAAGTTCAAAATATATAAGCTAAAAAAATCTTCGTAATTAACCACATCTCTGTGAAAAAATTGACGTGGAAAGTAAATATATTCAGATATCAAAAGGAAGACGTTTACAAGTTCCTTTGAATCGAGGCTTCAGTATTCACTCCTGTTCAAACTATCGATTATACCGAGGAGAACTGACAAGGGACTCGGCTTTTGATCGTTATTACTTTTATTTTCTCCCAAGTCGGATAAAGCCAGGATTTGAATAAAATGTTGTTACTTCATCTCTCAGCGTCTGATAACAAGCTTTAATTTTAAATTAAAAAATACTTTTACATATAAGTTATTTGTATTAATTATTGTTTGTGATATACCGATCATTTAGTAATATTCAATCGTCTGTTACGGACCAATAGAGGTCCTACAAAAAAATATAGATCCGAATTGTCTTTATATAAATATATGGCTAAAACACTATTTAGCCGTTAAATAGCTAATGAGTGGGAGGGGGTACCTGCCCATTGGCTATTGAATAACTTATAGAATGGGTTACTGCCTAGAGGAAGTACAAGCCACGCAATACATAGTAAAAATTTTGGGCAACTTTCAAACCTGTCGTAATATTCTGGTGATCAAGAAGCAAAGCTTTATGTATACTCCAGAATTTTAGTTATAGTGGCAAATATAGCGAACTACGCTGATTATATTTTGGCGCACAAGTGTATACCCACACATAAGTCTCCATTCCCTCATTAACGATACGACCGGAAAGAGATTATGCGTCGGAACAACGGTTTACGTAAATTTATGTATATTATGTAAATTTTACACCAGATGTTAATGAGAATTTCTTGAGAAAAATTCAGAAGCTCGACTCGGACTTCAAACTTGAAGCACATGATCTGTAGCTGAACAATCTAAATAAAATAAATAATAATTTGTATTTTAACATTTAACATTTAGATCCATTGTGGGCTTCGGTAAGCATCCAAAAACATTCTACAATGCACCACGTAATAGCAACATGGATAATCTGTCGTTGTTTACGAAACAAACTATCTTGTTTGTTGTGACGCAACGTAAATATGCCCGCATTTATCGTTTCCCTGAACTGGTATAATTTAGAGAAGTAAAACTATTTAACCAGTACAAAGTGAAAACATCCCATGGAGATTAGAAGTTCAAAATTCATTTTCGGTAAAAGAAACTGTTCCACTAGGTAATAGGTAATTCTGATGGCAAATGTTTTTACTTCAAATGATCAAATGACCTGGTCAGAGATCGCGTTTGGCCAAAAATATACTACACTATATATTTGTATTTGCTAAGCATATTATGGGCTTGGCATTCCTACCATTCAAGAACATCCCTAAGGTTACACCATCACACTATTTTTCAGTAGAAAACTAGCTGATACCACCAGGATACCCAAGAGTAATGTTAATATAAAAATCTGTAAAATATATTAAAGAGTTTAGATCTAGTAGATAATTTGTTCGATCCTCTGTTTAAAATAATAAAAAACTTCATTTAATACGATTTATAACCTAGAAAAACTATAATTGGTTAATAACATGTTCAGAAGACGATCTTACTATACCAGACAATCAGACAAATTGTAGTAATTGTTAATAAAGTGATATTATATGTGGATTACATAATTTTAAAATTATACAATGATTTAAAAAGAAATACTAGATATGGAATATATAGTTTTTGTATTGACCAGCCCTGACGTGATAACCTTTCAACTGTGTCACAACCCTAGTCTCATAGCTCCACTGTACATCATCACATACATCTAAAAAATAATCCACGCTACTACAACACTTATTTCTATTACATTACGTACTAAATTAAAATTTACGAATTATGTTATAATTTAATTTTGTTGTTGAATCGTACAAACATTGATAATATAATATTTTTCTGCCTGTTTTACTGATAATATTGATTTCATAAATAATCAATGCATTTATTATACAAGCACATCACATAACGGACCGGAATGGCTCAGCGGACATCAATAATCAATGATTGTGGGTTCAAATCTGGACAAAGACGTGGTTAATCTGTGATTAATTTTATTATAATATTTGTTTATGACATTTAAAAATGAAAACACTAACCATAGGTTCGAACTCCAGATATGGCCAATAAAACTTATTCACCTTACAGTTGGCACCATTCGCACTTACTTAAGTTTGTTTCGTGAAAGTCGTAGCATATTGCCCTCTCATAAGATTATATGAGTGCGAGAGATCACCTATGTTCACGCACTTGTAACACAGAAGACAACTGGCACAGTTGACTTTTGAAAAATACCCCCTTGATCGAAATCGGTCACGAGGACATAACTCATGTTAAAAAAAGATCGTCATATTCAAAGTTATTGCTGTTTTAACATTGTACTCGTAGCCTAAAAGTTTTTTTTTTTTAAACGATAGTATTGCTCATTTTTTTAATGAATTACTAATTTTAATAACTCCTCGAATTAAAGGTAAAGCTGTAAGGATTGGGGTCAACAATAGCCATGGGCTTAGGATCCAACCTGCGAATATTACATCGCTGCTCGGCCCGTAAACCACTGCGTTATTGACGCTTTAAATTGTTTATTATTTCGACATTTCTGTGTCCAAAATCAAATGGAAATAAATCTATACGCTTCGTAATTTTTTACGAAGTTCTTATCTCAAATCATAAAAGCGGTCTATAAGTGATAAAAGAAAACAGTGACGCGTCCACAGTTTACGATGTGACAGGACCAGATAACGGGAATAGCTCAGAACTGCTTCACGCGAAACTTAACATACAATTTTGAATGCTATTCCGACTACATAAAGTTCGAATTCAAATAAACGCATGAAAACAGTTTTTAAAGAACTATTATATAAACCCGAAAGATTTGCGCTTATTATGAATTCTTGTTGACTATATTTTAAAGAGCATTTTTTTAAATAGTTTCTTAACAAAACATACGTATCTCCTTTTTTATGTCATCGATTGCCATTTGTTTTGACCATTATGTATTTAGTATGGTGACAACAAAACTATAGGTATTGTCGTCACGCTACTAAGCCATATCACTGTCATATTTGACTGCCAATAATTGTCATATTTTGTTATATAAGTCAAGAAATTTTCAGTAGTTACACTCCCTAGCTATGTAATAGTCTAGTTTCCGTTGATACTAGCCATAGAAAATCCGTCAGGACGTCCTCTCTTTCATCCATCATATCGAAGCTTGGGAGAACAAACGTGTATACGATCTACCGTAGGTTGTCTACAACCTGCCTACAATACCATTCAACTTTGAACGTGGTCCATGAAGTAAGATCTATGTATATAGTTGCACGGCATTTCTACTTACATGTTCCTTCAGATTTTGACTTCAGTATTCCTGGTAAAAAATTCACTAAAAGTACTCTCATCACTTTATTTCAAAATCTCAAGATTCTAATTTCCCATAAGTATTCACCGTAGTGATTGATTCAACTGTTCCTCCAAATAATTACAAGTCGTTACTGATTCAACAGTACCCCGTGACGTCTCGTCCACTTCCATATCGCAGCATCCTTCCTGTGATAAAGTGTTTTTGTATTGTTAAAGATAGGTTGAGATAAGTAAAAAATAAATAATTATAATTTATTACGTTGGTGACCACTTACCATCAGACGGCCAAAATGGTCGCCCAGCAACCTATCCTAAAAAAAAAATAACAAATCGCTTTCTATATATTAATGTAAGATGACGTAAATATATATTAGAACCACTTTTGAAATAATCACCTTTCTTTCTGATTCCGTACTATTCCTGTTTTATACATGTCTGGAGTAATGTTTGTGAATATTGCCGGCACTGGCAAATAATACATATTTATTGTATTGAAATAAGTTTACAATATGTCAGTTTTGTAATGAAATAGTAATGGCGAATGTATATTATATCTCTGAATGTAACAATTCACTACAATAAACATCGCGATAACAATATACCTTTGTTTGCTTATAATGTTCGTGATTATTTAAAACAATTTATTTTCATTGATAAATTGTGTTTATAAAAACAGAGGCTTTAGAAAGTCATAACGGTGATATAAAATAATAATATTTTAATAACAAGTGTTATCTACTTGTTTAAAAACATGTAAAGATGTAAGGTATTTACATATATGCATATATTATTCAGATCACGGGGTCATCATTTAAAATAAACAATTATGTGTTACATAATACGAAGTACCTGAGCGACTTACTCAAATATAACTAATGCGGACTTTCTTTTATAAAAAATTGGTAGCCTTTCCATCTACACTGGGATGTAATGCTGAAACTCCATATTTGCTGATTTTCGTAATTTCTAATTACCATTTAAAATATTTATAATTAGCAGCTTTATCTCAGGAAATAAATTCACGTCGTGTAAGGTAACGCTTCGCTTAGTGGCGCAGATGTGTCTGATCCTTAATTTCAAAATGGCGCTCAAATATTATAACCATTCAAACACACACGGATCTAATTTGTTCTCGAGATTGCGTTTGAAGTAAACCGTTAGAACGGACGGTTGTCCGCACACATTAATAGTACATATTAATAGTATACGCGCACACGCATAAAGTTCGACAGTGGAGAGAGGACGTTTGCCGTCACGGCATACGAGTCTCACTTGCTACCAATAAACACTGTTAAATAAAACGCGTGAAATTGACGTCAGAGTACGCGCCAATTGCAAGTCAGCTACAACCATAATAGTGACAATTAATAGCCAGAAAAATGTTAAAAGATATGACCGCTGTTCAAACGCGAATATAGTGAAAGGAAGGAATTACTATAACTATTTCCATTACAGTTCAGCGTAGGGGCGTAAAGTAGCAAGTCTGACTGAGAAGACGATGCTGGTTTTTAATGGTTATTTCGGCGCACTCCGTGCCGGAAAATCCCACATATCCCCCTCTTGATGCGGGGGGAGAAAACGAAGTTTAATCTATTTAATAACTTAAGGGGAAGGGAATCAAACCTTCGACTTTTCGACATCGCTAGTTACCCATATACCATTAATCTATATCTCTGAGTCTATTCGTGTTATCAATAAATGAATTCTCAAACTCTTATGGAGAAATGCTCTTAATTTACGATAAAAGGAAGTTATCACATCGTTTGTTTGCAGACTCGTTAACTTATTCATTAAGCGAGGCGCTTATCAGCTGTGGCGTTCGCAAGTTTAGCTACGATAGAGTTAAGGACGAAGTAACTAAACCAACAAATTATTTTCTTTAATGAAAATATATAAAAAAAAACTATTTTCTATTAGTATACATAAAGCTATATACTATGTTATTAGCAACTTGTCGGAATTTATCACTAAACCTTAAAAATGCTTAAGTTATTTAAGTTATTTTTTTTTTATTTTTTTTATTGTATAGGTTGGCGGACGAGCATATGGGCCACCTGATGGTAAGTGGTCACCAACGCCCATAGACAATGGCATTGTAAGAAATGATAACCATCACTTACATTGCCATTGCGCCACCAACCTTGGGAACTAAGATGTTATGTCCCTTGTGCCTGTAATTACGTTAAGTTACGTTTAAGTCAACATGCGTTATTTTTATGAAAAAAATATTTAAAAAAAGCTATGCTCTATTGACATGGTAAGGATGCAATGTGTCACGAGCCGCCTAGCGCTGTAAAAGCCACTGGTTCGATCAACATCCTCACACAGGTGGAACGCTTAATTGTAATTAGAAATATTAATAATTCCTAAACAAACATTACTAGTAATCTATATATAAAAAACGTTTAAGAAATAAGACGTAAGATTATATAGCTTGTTTGTTCGACGCTGATTATTTAAAATATACGCTTTTACCTGGAAAAACGCATTTACGCTTTAGGAGAGGGGGGGGGGATGTATGACTCGCCGGCGCTGAAGGCGAATATACTTATTTATCCTTTATTTACACATCCAAATAATTTATATGTTTATAGATATCTATATATTTTAGTTATGTTATAAGATAATTTATTAAACAATTGTGTGGCACAGTACGTACAGGCAGATCATTATGATTGTTTGCTAAGGAAATCACCTGATCTTCAACAATTAATTGCAATGCAAATGTTTTGACTTTACTTCGAACAAACAAAACTCTTACAAAAAAATTTACAAATCTTCAAGACTTGGCACCGGCTTCATCCAGTTCTGGGCTACGTATATCTTTATTGGAAAAAAAAATCAATTAAAGTATTTCTGATGTTTTTATTGCAATTACTTTACCATTTATTTAAAACAAAGTGCAATTTAAAAATCCAATTCCAACATTGCTGCGTTTGAATGAAAGCTCACTCGCTGCACGCGTGAAGAGATGTATGTTATTGTTCATGAATTGCAGATAACACGTTCGGATACATGCATCGGGTCACGTGCGCGATCAGACGACATTACGGCAAGGTTAAAATAATAATAAACGCTCAATGAATTCAAATAAATAAGATAATACATGTGCATAGATCCAACTGTGCTTGGGCTCTTTTGGCTTCAATATATCTGCCAGGATTTGTAAGCACCGTCAGTGTAAAATGAATTCACAGGCATATCAAGGCTATTTGCAAATTTATGTTATCACGGGTAGTTCGACAAAAACCAAAATCATAGAAGCTACTGTAAAACGTATGACCGCGTTAAAGTAAGATGCAAGCAGAATTTAATGAATCACTAAATGTCAGTTGAGATATTTTTTTAATTTGTATGCTTACCAAAGTAATCCTTAAGTTCCCGATCAATTACTGACGTCATTAATTTAAACTTTAGTAAAACTCTTATTGATATTAGAATACGAAAACGTACTCTAATATCAATAACGTATATTTAGTAGTAATACAAAATGTTGTTTAGAGTTTTTAAGCAAAGTTAAATGTATAATCCTTTGAACATATTCAATGAATGATTTGTAGTTATTTGATAACATTTTAATTGAGATGAACTAATTGGTCATTAGGCAATGTTTAGTCTAATGATTGTTCCTTGACCCGAAACAGTTATCAGCCCTATCGACTTGCATTTCCGTTATTTGCTAACACTGTCAACATGATTATGTAATTGTTTTCACTATCTTTTTCGATACACCGTCCGCTTGAATTGTAAGTGATGGTTGGTGGACATTTTATAGATATCACTTGGTGCAAGCCCGTCTGGGTACATCCCATCATATGGTCAGCATAACATACAGCATAACAGCGCTAGCTTTTTGTTACCCTTATCTGGTTAGAAGTGTGAGCGATCCAGTGCTACTACAGGTATAAGGGATATAGCTTCTTAGTTTCCAAGGTTGGTGGCGCATTGGACACTGGAGGAAGGATTGATATCTCTCACAATACTAATGTCTACGGGCGGGTGTGGACCACATAACATAAATGGGTCCATTCGCCCCTCCTATTTCATATATAAAAAATATATATTTTCAGATATTATTTACTTTTATTTACAAATAACTTTATCTCAGAAAAGAAAGTTAGCTGACCACCTGTAAATGTCCCACTGCTGGACGAATGGTTGAGTGTATACCAGAACGCTGCTCATTACTAAAGTAACTCGATCAATTTGTGTAAAAAAATACTGTTGGTCAAATAAATTCATTTAACATGTTTGTTTGTGTATTTAACATGTTATAGTATGAAGTATTCTTTGTTAATAGATAAGTACAAAAAGAGTTGTATATCACTTACGAGATCTCATCTAAATCGCTGGAGGAAGTTACAATCGGCTCGTTGGGGAAACGATAAAAGTACTTGAAAGAATATACGAGTGCTTTTAGTGTATAAGTTTCAGGAATTGTAAGCCATTCGTACTCATATAAAGTTATAAGAATGTAGTCTAATATACAGTAAGAAGTAGTATGGTAGATGGCTTAGTGAATTGTAACGGAAGGATTCGAGTTCAAATCCAGATCACTGATTTTCGTTTTTATTTCACAATAAAATGATATTCGCTTGTCAAGTCAATAGTTTCAATTTGGCAGCGCCTGATATAATAATATTATATATTAAAACATTGTCCGAAACGCGCTGCATTCTCTGATACTAGCTGTGCCCTGCGATTTCACCCGCGTATAATTAATAAAAATAAGCCTAGAGCCTTCCTCGATAAAAGGACTATCCAACACACAAATAATTTTTAATTTCGAACCAGTAGTTCCTGAGATTAGCCGGATCAAACAAACAAACACTTCAGTTTTATATATTAGTATAGATAAGTTTTATGTATAATATTATTATATATTTTTTTAATTAGGCATTACAGAAAAATAAAGTATACCCATTTATTGCACGCAGTACTGAGTACTGAGTGGTGAAATATCGTCCAGATATTATGCTCCTCAAAAGAGCGACCCTATGTCCCTATGGAACATTTACGGGTTCTCATTTTTTTAATTACAAGTGTAACCAGTTCAACATTAAGGCGAGTAACAAGTGTATATAGTTATAATTAATTCCTCGACACCGTAATACCCGACCTTAATTTTCAAAGCACGAGATGAGATTCCTTATAATCGGATTATTTTTATGAAAGAATAACTTTTTGCTACTTTGACAGATAAGACTAGTGTTGAAAAGGATTCGACTAACTAAGTAGCAGAATCATTAATTTGAGGATAATTTTTTTTATTTATTTAAATGTAACACAAAATTTAGTCTTACGTTACAAATTTAAAAAATCCCAATTAGGTCTATTTACATTTGTAAACAGCACCATATTTATCTTATTTAACACAAGCACTTCGCCCGCGACTTCGTCCGCGAAAATTAAAAAACTATTATTTAACGTAAATTAGTATTTGGTAGGTAGTTTTGAGTTACTTGATAAAGGTGTAGCTTTCTAATGGTGAAAGAATTTTTAAAATCGGTCCTGTAGTTTTTGATTTAAGTCGTAACAAACAAACAAACAAATCAAATCTTTCCTCTTAATATTATTAGTATAGATGAAAATTTCAAAATATAATACGAGTAAATAAATACTAAAGAGAAACTGTATTTCGTTTAAAAATATATTTTTTATACAATAGATAAGAGAACTTATTTTTATTTTATTTTTTTATCGCTGGCATAACGCATTAGGCTTTTCCCCCAAGGGAACAGTGGGGGGGTATGTGGGGTTCGCCATATGTCTAGGGCGCCGAGTGCGCCCGGTCATCGGAATACCCACTAAAAAACCAACGGTACCCTTCCCGTCTTAACGGGGAGCGCCACGGGATCGCTTGCGCATGCTACCGCGACGCTAATAAGAGAACTCCTACGTCAACAAGCGATATTGTTTTAGTTTAATTATTGTACAGCTATTATTAATATATACATCACTTTTCACTTTTTTATATCTCGATTTATATATTGACACTGATAATACGATTTTATTATTTTTTACAGGCTTTAAAAACGTAATAGTGAAAATTTAGATTTTTTTTAAATTGTTATTTTTTTGTTGTTTGTTACGCAATAAAAAATAACCCACCTGACTTTTAAATCACACTTTGGTTATATATTTCCGTAAACACCTAATTTAAAAAACAAAGATGTCTGACCAGCAATGCGTATTCGGTAGTTTTATTCTAAAAGTATTACAGACCCGGGTAACCCCACACACACGTATCAAAATGTTATATCACCGTAAGTCGGTTGTCAACATTTCACGGGTGAGTAATGAAGTCAGTTCTTATAGAATATATGTAAAGAGTTGTGGGACATAACGGACTAATATTTTCTACGGACTTACAAAACAAGATTTCCAAAATCGAACGTCAACCAATCTGTCTTGTCAAACTAACTGTAACAAAACACGACGTGTCGCTTAATTTTATAGCTCTATCCGGTCAAACGAGCAATTATCATCTTTATCACCTTCAACATAAGAGCGATATGTTTAACGATAGGTTGCGATTGTAAGGAAATGGGGTAGCACATAAAACAGATCTTTACACCCGCCCCGGACAAGATTCAATGGATATTGGAATTTGGGAGTCAATGATTACGTTGCGGAGATGTGACATTAGGCATGAATCGTTAAAAATAAAAAACTGAAGGATTTTTCTTTATAACGGTTTATTAATTACAATAATTATTATATGAATTAAGAAGATTAACTTATTTTTTGTATGATCTCAATAAATCATATTTAAAATATTAGTAAAAACATTTACGATTTTTTAAAGTTAACGAGTTCTTAAATTCTTTTCTGGATCGCCCAACCGACGCGTGACATTACATCGCTCAACGTCGCTCGCCCGCCCATACGATTTGGCCAGTATTTTTGCGTTATTCTTGATTTTATTTATATTTCAGTTAATATAAAAAACCTTTTATTTATTCATTATACAGTACCATTGCATACTAATTCAACAAAGAGAACTCAGAAAAAATCCATTTCCCGTTGAATTCGGAATTCTACCGAGAATAGAATCAGTAAAAAAAAATTAAATGGTTGTCTGTAAAGTCGGTTTACAGACGATCATTTTACGTGATAACGTCATAAGAAAACATTGATGAATACTCGGACGCATCGGCCGATGGAGTGGAAGAGAGATAGATTCGTCACAAGCCGAACGCTTACAAAACTAGGCCAATCATGCCTCTCTATCGCTTGTTCCGCACTCTCGCTTGCACGCTCGGCTCAGGCGGAACGTGACAATGAGTTATGCTTTTCGTGCGTTTATCCGGCTTTTATCGATTTATAAGTCGTTATCACGACAAAAATACAGAAGAATTAAAGTAAACTTCAATCTTATTATAACAAGATTTTAAAAATAAAAGAAAATAATAAAACATGTGTTATTCTTTGACATAAGTCGCATATTTATATCTCGAGACGCGTTTCGGGCGACACAAAGAGAATGAATTGCTTGGGTAGTTACATTTTGAGTCGTTCCGTTCCTATCAGACTATTCCAAAAGCTAGAAATCATCTCTGCTGCTTTTGCCAATCGTGAGTTTCTAAGATGGAAAGGGAAGGAAAATGTCGGGTTATTCTTACAACGTTAGACTATACATTTCTAGTTTATGAACCCTTTTTGACGATTTGTATTGAAAAGAAATTCCATCTCAATATCATTGGTATTTTACATTATTTAGTTTTTATTTGCCGCACTAACCAGAAAAATTCTAATATTAATGTACTAAAATAGGTTTCATTCGATGAGATTTAATTATAGTATAAATTACATAAAAAATTTAAGTAATGTCTTTTTCGTTTCAGCTCCATAGATCCCAGTCTGTCCAAGCGTACGTGGAAATGGAAGCAGTTTGCTAAATGTCCTCTGGGACTTCACTCTCCGGGATGAGAGTATTATATACATGGATACAAAGCAATACCATGTCGACCGTAAATGAAAACATATGGAGTAGATCGCATGTGATTTATGGAACAACAGATTCAACGGTCGCTGGCATCTTTTATACGGTGATTATTATTTCATAATTTTAATACTTTCACTGTATATGAGAGAATATGTGACTCTTAATCTAAGGTTGTGGACTTGAGTAACTATTTCATATTATGTTTAATTTATTGTGCAAGTTTATTTCAAGTCGGCATTGTAGAATATACGTCTAATGAAATTCTCCACCAATCCATCGACTGACATTGGACCATGGTGGAAAGTTGTTGATGAAAAATTTAAGGTTTACTATTCAAACACAATAATAGAAGAGACCTTAGCCCGGCAGTGGTACCTTTATAGACTGTTACTCTTTTTTACTGTTTATATTAGTTTGCCATCGAAAACAAAATGACAAAATCGAGACGGTGGACATTAAAGCGAGTTACTATGTGATACATCTAGAATATGACGCATAATATTACCCGTGACAATTAATGTGAGGTTGCCAGCGTGAGTCTGTGATATGTTCTCATTTATCTGAAAAGTGTCGATGAAAACTCATCGTTATCGCTATCATTAATCAACTGATCGCTGTCGCTTCCGATACATTGCATATGATTGATTCAGTGTGATTTGGATATTATCCGCAGATATGTTATTTATTCGGATCTGTTACGAGTAAAATATTACTAATAATCGTCGATATTTATCAATCAATTACTTAGTGTTTCTAAATCGAGCTGACTAGTTACTATTTTTATTATCAAGTATATATTATGACTATAAAAACGCATGACATCATCCAGTGCACTTGATCGCCCTGCAAATGAGCGGAGTAGCAATTAAAACAAATGTTGCATATGCCAAGATATCCTCCCAACCCAACGACCAGTCCGTTGTAAAAATGGACGTAAAAATGGACGGCGAATCAATATACCGCAATAACAAGGGCGCAGCCTCGGGAACTACCATCACCAGACCCCATCACAACAGAGGATGAGTGAAGTAATGCATGGAGATAGCATTCCTTGTATTTCATGCAGGATAAATAAAATAATTAATATTGCACCCATGTAATTAATTGTCGGAAAAGAGTAACTACATTAAGACTAAATACATTACGTTGATGCGTTGAAATAAATTATGACATTAGGAAAGAAGAAGTCATAATTGTTCAATCAATCAAATAATGGTAGTTTATAGTTTGACAATCAATAAGAAAGTTGAATTCAATATTGAGTAAAGTAATTTGAATTTGAATCAACCGCCGAATGACATTTACTTTTATGGCACGCAGGCGCTTGCCTTGTGTCAAACCTCTTAAAGAATGCTTTTGCTGGTGATAGTCGCTATACTGTGTACCACGCTCGTATACACAGGGCTTGCAACTTCAGTATGGAGTACGTTGACATAATGACGCTGTTAAGTTCAATTTACGGCCGCCAGAGGCATGACAATTCACGTAATAATTATCCCGAACACTTTTTCAAATCCAAACAAAACAGTTAAATAACAAAACAAAAATAACAAAAAATCCGCAAAACTCAACAAAACGATAGAACAATGATTAAATAACACAATACTTGGGAAAGAAAAATATCAGCTTCGATGGCAGCGACGTAGTACGTACAGCGGATGGTATTGCGAATTAGCAATTGTAACACACTCGCACCTGAGAGATAGGTGCGAGTGTGTGGAGAGCCACTGAAAAATAATAGAATTAAGTGCCTTTTTTAAATTGGTTTAAAATGAATCGCAATTTTTAACGTCTACGTAACCAAAGTCATTGAAACAACAGCTTGTTAAAATATAAATTACAGATCAAGTATAAACGTAAAACATCATTAACAAAATAAAAAAAGAACGTGAAATTTTCAAAAGTTTCTTAAGAAAAATCTCGCTCTTTAATTTTGTTTCTGAAAGTCGACGTAACTTCGCCCTTAATAAGTTAATTGCGTAAAAATATAAAAAAATATATTTTTCATTTCAATACGAAAATGTTCGTATTTTGTTTTATTTGAACAAACATGTAGGCAAGTTTGTATGTATGTATTTACGGAAAAATATTAATAATTTTGAAACAAACAGAAACTAATTACTCCTGTTATTCGACTGCATAGAGTCAGTAACTCTTTTGTGGGGCAATGCATTCAGTACAACAGGATCCCAGAAAGTGTTCAAAATGAAAGATGCTAAATTAAAAAAAAATGTAAAGGAACTTTTCGTGCAAACGTTTATTATAGAACTGAGTTTACGAATGATAGCACATTTTGAGAATGAAACTATTGCCCCCTAACTCTTTTTTATCCAAGTGTCTAGTCGTCCGGTTATCGGACGGCTAGCAAGAGCCTTTTTTTATACTGATAATTTGTAAACTAGACATGATAAAAAAACAGCTGAGTTTCTTTCACCAGTTCTTCTTAGGTCAGGGTATTTCTTTTCCGAAACGGTTGTAGTTTCCACTTTGACAGTCAATAAATACTGAATACTCTGTAAAAAATTAAAGTGAAAATATCCTGAAAGTTGAGGAGTTGCAATACAGACGTCGGCACTTCCGTTTATTTTTGGGTCACTTTTAATTTTAATTGCACTCGCTACCTGACGTGTATCCATTGACATTGGTGACATAGGACTGAGGTGAAGGGTGGCTAATTAGCCACAAAAATAAACGGAAATGCCGATATGTGTTATGAGATATTGCACAAATTATACAAGCAAAACTTCTAAAACTCAAGGAATCACATATCATTCGTAAGTTTACTATTTATCTTAATATTTTCACAAATCAAACATTATATTCGTAAAATATGGCGTCAGAAAAGAATGAATGCAACAAAAGTATACCAATGAACGAGTGCAATAGAGATAAACGATAGTACCGATCATAGACTAAAATAATGTTAAACAAACAGTGGTGGCGCATTATTTATAATGGTCATAGTTATCATGGTTATTTAGTAGTGTTTAGTATAAATGAAAAAGAATATTAAATTATTAATTACATTATATTACTAAATTGAAATCAAAACATAAATCAATATTTTTTTAAGTAGAGAAATAAAATTTTTAAGAAGTAAAGAAAAATATTTCTCAAATATAATTATTATTATTTAAATAGTGAACAAGCTTTCACTTGAATAGCACAAGCTACCCATATCTTTAATGGAAATTAGCTTGTGAAACCACAGTTTTTTGAACGTAAATAGAGATTTTAGGCAGACTTCACATTTCAAAACACTAATCATTTTCCTTGCAATCCAGCCCGAAATATAACCCACTATCTGTTTGAAATGATCCGGTAAAGATTCGTTGTTAAGCACTTGTCCAAATGTATCAACATTTTTTTGTGAAATCTTGTCACTTTGCATTTCGGGGCTTTTTCAGGTTCTGCCGAAGAATCAAATTCAAAATAATCATTTGATGCTCGTTTGCCAGATGTATAATTGATATTTGAGATAGCGGAAGAACAATTCAGAATAGGGATACTTTCTAATGGTATGCAATTGCCACTGAAACCACTACGTAATTCCAAGTGACTTAAAATCTTTTTATATATTCCCTTGAATTGTATCACATTCTGGTTATTATTGTAGCCTCGTATTGCTTTCGAATAATACCAAATAAGATTTCAATATGGTCTTGACTCAATCTATATGTCGAAATGTATCTCAGTAAGGGATGATTTACAACTAATGATTTTTAAAGATGTTTCAAAGACTCGATACAAATAAGAAATCCCAGACAACCACATTTGCTTTTACAGTCGACTAAACGTTTTTTACAAATAAGAAATAAATTAAATTTATTTGAAGGCTACTAATATTATTAGAACAAATTAATTACACCACTTTATTTGATATTAATTTTTTATAAAATTATTGATAATTTTTATTTACCTATTCTCAGTACATTCTTAGCACTTTTACAAAAATTAATTTATGAGTAAATCGCATTTATAGGCATAAATCGGGGTAAGATAAAACGTTATATCTGATTAATTTATTCTATGTCATTTCTTTTACACGAGACGACGCATTGTCGCAAACTATATTCGTTTCTTTTTCACTCATGATACTTAGATCATGCCACACTAGCGACTAATCGTAATGTAGTTTGATATTGCAATATTAAGTTATTTATGTGTGCGTTACAGTGTCATTTTCGTAGATTGAATGTTATGTACGTAACCTATCTACACCTTTTTACTTATAATATCATTGTCTGTAAATGATTTTTAACGCATAATTTAAAATTGATAAATACAAAAGGTGTTTTGTTAAATAACGTTTAGTAATTTCGTGTATAGTATTCTTTTTAATTGATATTTCCTTTTTGTCCTAATATATATTGTATTGATTTCTATCGAAATGTTCTCATTTATCGGAACAAAGGCAATTCTAATTAGCTATTTGAAAAGGATTGCTGAAAGTCAAAAGGCTTAATACCGCTAATGATCGCCAGCTATCTCCTGAGGTTGAGGCTTTGTTCCCGAACTTCGATATTATCTAAGAAAGGATTTTCATTAATGTGCTTTTCAGATTCTGCTATAGACTAGAATTATTTTTTAACGAAAAAACGATTTAACCAATTAAAAACATCATCATTATTCATGAAAAGATCTGTAAATGTCTCACTGCTCTGCGAAAGTCTCCTCAACTTTCAGGATATTTTCACTTTAATTTTTCACAAAGTATTCAGTATTTATTGACTATCAAAGTGGAAACTACAACCGTTTCGGAAAAGAAATACCCTGACCTAAGAAGAACTGGTGAAAGAAACTCAGCTGTTTTTTTATCATGTCTAGTTTACAAATTATCAGTATGAAAAAAGGCTCTTGCTAGCCGTCGACTGACCGGACGACTAGACACTTGGATAAAAAAGAGTTAGGGGGCAATAGTTTCATTCTCAAAATGTGCTATCATTCGTAAACTCAGTTCTATAATAAACGTTTGCACGAAAAGTTCCTTTACATTTTTTTTTTTTAATTTAGCACCAGTCATTTTGAACACTTTCTGGGATCCTGTTGTACTGAATGCATTGCCCCACAAAAGAGTTACTGACTCTATGCAGTCGAATAACAGGAGTAATTAGTTTCTGTTTGTTTCAAAATTATTAATATTTTTCCGTAAATACATACATACTAACTTGCCTACAAGTTTGTTCAAATAAAACAAAATAGTCTTTTAAGAGATTCATCATTACGAACATTTTCGTACTGGAATGAAAAATATATTTTTTTATATTTTTACGCAATTAACTTATTAAGGGCGAAGTTACGTCGACTTTCACAAACAAAATTAAAGAGCGAGATTTTTCTTAAGAAACTTTTGAAAATTTCACGTTCTTTTTTTATTTTGTTAATGATCTTTTACGTTTATACTTGATCTGTAATTTATATTTTAACAAGCTGTTGTTTCAATGACTTTGGTTACGTAGACGTTAAAAATTGCGATTCATTTTAAACCAATTTAAAAAAGGCACTTAATTCTATTATTTTTCAGTGGCTCTCCACACACTCGCACCTATCTCTCAGGTGCGAGTGTGTTACAATTGCTAATTCGCAATACCATCCGCTGTACGTACTACGTCGCTGCCATCGAAGCTGATATTTTTCTCTCCCAAGTATTGTGTTATTTAATCATTGTTCTATCGTTTTGTTGAGTTTTGCGGATTTTTTGTTATTTTTGTTTTGTTATTTAACTGTTTTGTTTGGATTTGTTTGGAAAGTGTTCGGGATAATTATTACGTGAATTTTCATGCCTCTGGCGGCCGTAAATTGAACTTAACAGCGTCATTATGTCAACGTACTCCATACTGAAGTTGCAAGCCCTGTGTATACGAGCGTGGTACACAGTATAGCGACTATCACCAGCAAAAGCATTCTTTAAGAGGTTTGACACAAGGCAAGCGCCTGCATGCCATAAAAGTAAATGTCATTCGGCGGTTGATTCAAATTCAAATTACTTTACTCAATATTGAATTCAACTTTCTTATTGATTGTCAAACTATAAACTACCATTATTTGATTGATTGAACAATTATGACTTCTTCTTTCCTAATGTCATAATTGATTTCAACGCATCAACGTAATGTATTTAGTCTTAATGTAGTTACTATTTTCCGACAATTAATTACATGGGTGCAATATTAATTATTTTATTTATCCTGCATGAAATACAAGGAATGCTATCTCCATGCATTACTTCACTCATCCTCTGTTGTGATGGGGTCTGGTGATGGTAGTTCCCGAGGCTGCGCCCTTGTTACTGCGGTATATTGATTCGCCGTCCAT
This sequence comes from Nymphalis polychloros, assembly GCA_905220585.2. Lineage (NCBI taxonomy): Eukaryota > Metazoa > Arthropoda > Insecta > Lepidoptera > Nymphalidae > Nymphalis > Nymphalis polychloros. The sequence continues at coordinate 331,787 of HG992264.1, read as the reverse complement.
TTTTACAACGGACTGTATAATTTGTGCAATATCTCATAACACACGTCGGCATTTCCGTTTATTTTTGGGTCACTTTTAATTTTAATTGCACTCGCTACGTGACGTGTATCCATTGACATTGGTGACATAGGACTGAGGTGAAGGGTGGCTAATTATCTACACCTTTTTACTTATAATATCATTGTTTACAGATCACTTCGATATTTAACACTAATAGATTACAATTACCATGGTAACCGCACGTAAAAGAATAATAAAAAAAGAAGTTCTGACTGCTATGACGTGTGTGTCGGGCTTAGTCCACAGATAATCGCTAACAATATATTAAACGTTGTTGTTATAATATTTTATTCGTTTTTGAATGAAGATAGTTCAAATCATAGGTTCACAACGGATTTTCCATATGATTAAGATGTGTTTTAAATTAAAATCGTACACGGTAGTGAACGATAACATCGCTTCTTATTATAACGATTATTAACACTAGTGTTCGCTTATTGGTCAAAATTCGGTTACAATTACGATTATCATTAATAATTAATGTTACTTCGTCAGCGTTGTGCATATCTGTAATTGGTATATCCCATCATAAACATAAATGTGAAATGAGAGCCAAGTTCAATATTATGCTTTGATTGTTGACTAAAACGACAAAAGAAGTGAAATCTAAATGTGTGCCAAGTTCAATGGTCAGTCCTGAAATTCATTTATAACAACTTAAAATATCATTTCTTCTTATAACAAGATAATACATTGAAGCCTTAGGTCTGACTTGGCTAGTTCTCATATACGAATTATTATTAAGTACCTATTAAAACAGTCATGGAAGATCCCTATGTTCGATGGCTAGTTTCTACCAGCAAGCCAAATTTTCGGAATAATATAACAACTTACAGCTTTAGAATTTGCGAAGGCTATAATATATGAATATAATAAAAGGCTATAATAAACTGAAGATGTGTCTTTACAAATATTTACACCCACTCATATTTACAAAATATTTTTTAATTATAACACTATAAATAGCAAGGCAACAGTAACTACAAAAAATAGAAAATCGATCGACGAATTATTTTCTTGTATACTTTTTATTATTTCATTAAATTCGTTTTACATAACATAATATAATATAATACAGGAATTATACATAACTGATTTTGGTTACCAAATACACACCAGTTATTACTACTACTACTACTACTACTACCAAACAGCACAATAGCAATAGATTTGTGTTTTGGTTCGTATGATGAGTGCGCTGTTATTAAAGGTACAATTTACATAACATCATAGACCTCGTGGTTGGCATACTGATGGTCTAAGATGTACACTTCTCACAGTTACAGTATTGGCGATTATGGTCTAAAAAAAACATCATATAATAATAATAATCATAAAAAATAATGAAACAGCTTTCATAGCATTTATATTTTAAGTCACTGTATATACATAATATAACTATATACTATATATATAATACAGTTTCCCGATACTGGATGAGAATCTAATTACAAATAAACATACTTAATTTGCTTGGTGATGTGGTTATAAGTTATAAGTAACTAGCGCTTTACACAAGCTTCGCTCACGTCATAATTCAGCATCGCTAAATACCAGTTTCCATAACTCCTTCAAAAATGATGGTTTTTCATAAAAACTTTTGTCACGTGATCTAATATTGACCAATGCAATATGACGTAGTCTGTTGTTTTTTTAACGAGTTCATTGCTCTGCTCAGCATTGTTTTGATAGGTTTTCATACGGGATTCAAGACAATTGACGATTTCAAAAAGGATTCTGAAATGTTCCCATTGGTATTCTTTACTCGAACAACTGTCTATGATACGTAGAATCGTTAAAACAAAGAGAAGTGAGACAATTCGACAATTATCAAATTCGTATAGTCACTAACGATAAGCCCCCTCTCACAGAGGGCAGAGGCAGATGTTAGTTACTCTTTGTAATTTTTTGTGTCTCCAACAACGTGTATGAAAAATCCCATAATGATCAGCTGAGTATTTAAGACGTGAAAGTGTGACAAACAAACTCACTTTCGCATTAATATTTATTAGTTAGGAGGCTGTTGATTCATTTATATATTTTACATAACTATTATTTAAAACATTATATTGTTATGGAAGATAATTTACGGCCTTACTTATAACCGTTGCTCAATTAAACACTGATTTCTCTCTTTCTGTCATTACTGATTTTACATTCGAAAGAAGAAGACGGCATTGATTAACTAATCACGCACTAAACAACGTTTATAAGTAAGAACTATAATATTTTCTTATATGTCCGGTTACTATAGTTTAAAAAAACGATTCGTTTTGCTTACGAGTTAGTCGTAACTCAAGAACAATCGCGTCTGATGGGTAAGGACTGTTCTTATAAGTTATATACCTGTATACTATATACCTGTATACTATATACCTATATATAGGTATATAGTATATAGGTATATATAGGTACCGATCAATCTAAGATATACTTTACAAAATTACAATTTCACTGTTAATTTAAATTTTAACGCATGACTGGAAGATTGCTTGGAATCTGATAGTATTGTGGCGTTTCATTGAGCGTAGTCGCTCCGATCATATCTCCTCCCGCTACCAGTAGAAGCCTCTTCTTCTTATGGTGACGTAACAATGACGTCATACTAGTGAAGCTCCGTTCACCGCGGCGAGCGAAGCCTAGCGCCAGGCGCCCATCTGGACGACGCCTTACACCAACATTGTGAACCGAATTTGCACAAGACACGCTGATCGTATAGGCATGATTAGGCTGTAATTGAAAACCACAACATTGATTTAATGAGACAGTGATATCGCGTTATTATAACTAATATAACTTAAATAATAAAAAAAAATTAGCAAGAAGACTGACTCGATACCAAAGGTGAACTTATAACTTCAGACACAAGGGACGTAACATCTTAGTTCTCGAGGTTGGTTGCGCATAGGATGTGTAAGGGATGGTTAATAATTCTTAAAATTAAAAAAAACCCTACTGACGGTGGTGATTAATTACCATCAAATGGCCCAAATGACAGCCTACCTTCTTCATACAATAAAAAAAAAAAAAAGAATTCAACAAATGTCAGGAACATTTTAATATTTCTCCATCTATGACAATTGTTTTAAATGAAATATAATTAGTACCTGACTCGAAGGTCTCAATATGAATATCCCGTCCGGTTGCCCCATCAAAAGGTTTTCTGCTTCCGTCCTGTCAATGTTCATGTAATACGGCTCGTTCTCCAACGGGATCGGTAACGGCCGAGCTGCCATGTTGGTGCGTTCCCATTCTTTTTCGCAAGATGGCTCCGTCTCCGATTCTTCGGATTGCGTGACATCATTCGTTTCTGAAATATTCATAAATCAATCAGTAAGCTATTAATATTATTTATATTTAGACTACGCGAATATTATTGATATAATATTCGAAGTAAAAAATAACTTGTTCTGAATTAGCTGAAAAAACATACAAGTTAACGGGTCACATCTTTACTGTGATTTTTTTGTTTGTATTTTACAAGTTCTTTTGAACGTTAAAACAATAAACGTTACGATATTTGTTACGATATTTGTTATATTGATCGAGGAGAACCGTTCAGTAATTACTTTCGTTTAACCACATCCAGTATCACCCACTCATCAGATATTCTACCGCAAAACAGCAGTACTTGGTATTGTTGTGTTCCGGTTTGAAAGGGACAAGGGACATAACATCTTAGTTTCCAAGTTTGGTCGCGCATTGGCGATGTAAGCGATGGTTAATATCTCTTACAATGCCATTGTCTATGGGCGTTGTTGACGACTTACCATAAGGTGGCCCATATGCACGTCGGCCTACATAGGCTAGCATTGTCGTGTGACCGCTACACAATGTTTATTACTAAAAGTGCGTGTGTAAATACTGTCATAGAGATTATTAAATGAGCAGATATGCCCAGTGATTAGAACATGTGAATCTTAATCGATGATTACAGGACCAAACCCAGGCAAACGACCAATAGTTTTGGCCATCAACCAGCTTGTGTCGAATGAAAGTTTATAAATGTACCAACGCAACGTCTTGAAAAAGCATTGACAACAAGGCTTGGATAGCTTTTATTCTAAAAATTATAAATCGTATTCCTTCCAACGGTCTTAGTATATTTGATTTAAGATAACAAAAGGGACCAGAAGTAATAACCACCTTTAATTATCGTTCCCAACAGAGGCTTATGGACCAAAAAGCTTCCACCTGACAATTATTCTCTAAAGCAATTAGTTGGAATGACTATTTTAACAAAACACAATCCTGAGATTTCGTTTGTGACTGTTACATTTAAATCTTCAGTTGAAAACAGTTTATTTTATTTAAATCTCTTTCGTTTAAAGTTTGGTAGTTTAATGTGCCTGCATGTTTTTATTTCTAGACATCATCATAATCAAAATTTTAGTATTACAATTTTTGTTTGTGTCTCTTTTATTGTTGTGTGCAAGGACAGTGTGGGAAAAGATTTTATAAAAAAAGAATTTATACATCTTATATTGCCAGTGTCTGTTGTTGAAGGTAACTCTGGAAAGTCTGAGGACATTTAGCTCATCTCTCTTGCTTAAAAATATAATAATACAATAAAAAGTTAAATAAGCTTATTTATTTATTTTTTAAGTTATTTTGTAGCAATCATAGATTCACCCATGACTCATCATTGTATTTTAATTCATCATGATTGTGGATTAAGTGATGTTTCGTAATCAGATTAATTATTATCAAAGTCGTCAATTCAATTTAGCCAAACTTATATCGAGGTTTATGGTTATTAGTACATCTTGAATTGATTTTTTATCATTCCAAAAATAAAAAGGTGATCGTACTGTACCACAGATCGTTCGTTGGTCGGTGTTACTCTCTTACCTGCAATCACGTCGGTGAGACAGTGAAACGCGCCATAAAATAAGTCGAGCACACCGTCACTAAGTCTTACTCCCAAATTGTACACTAATGGTACACTCACTTTGAACCACCAACACATTTTTGTAATTAATTACATTTTTTATTTAATTATTTTCTCTAATGATCTGTGTCTACGCCAGTTCAGGGTAAACTATTTTGCCATAGTCACGTCAGGCAAAGAAAAATTATGGGTTACAAATTTTGAAGATATTATTAATGAAATTATTTCTACTTAAGTGTCCATTTTGTATTTTTTTTTTACAGAATCCTTCGAAGTCAAATTTCTTTGAGTGACAGTGATTGGCCAGGTAGTCTCTAAATATTAGCACTATGCGCGCACTATGTTACTTTAAAAAAACAATAAGATATTTGAATATTATATTATAACACTGACTTATCTCTTTTTGTCATCATTGATTTGGCATTTGAAAGAATGAGACAACAAATTATTACCCCAAAAAACATGTTTAGGTAAAGTCATAGTATTCCTATTAAGTCTTATTTATATCATATTACATATTTTGAAAATTGTACTTCTGTGTTAATGACGTCACTGTTATATTTTTATACAGGTTATAAAGTAATAGTTTAAACATAAATGTATATATGAAGGTACGTATATCAGGTCACATGGCGTCCAGCGCTGAGTGGTTTAATTAATGTTAATTCACCGACGAGCCACTTGAGTGAGTCAAATATTAGTCATCCCGACGAGCATCTTGTAACATGATACAAGACATAGTATATATATATATATATATATATTTCTTATTGGCATTAAATATTACTTTAATGTATACATTTTTTAATTTGTATTTACAAATATCCATATATTACTGGTTATTGATAATGTCACTTTATTATTCAATTTTATTAAATAATATTTTTAATATTTTTCGTCTCACTTTAAAGATTATTGTTATTATAAGTACATAGTTACACACTTTACAAACACTGAAACAATACTGAAAGTGTTTCACATTGATGGGTTTATTTTTATTTTCTTGTTCATTTATTTTAAAATCTCTAGTGATGTACCGTTTTATGTAGAGCTCAATTCGAATGAAATTGATTATTTTTGTTTATATTAAAATGATTGCAAATTGAAAATATTGGTGAATACAAAATAACAATAATTTGCAATATTTTTTTTTCTAAAATGTCGGGAACTAAAATAATGTTAAACAATATAATTATATTGTTTCATATATTTATGTTTACAAGATAACAAAGAAATTCATAAATAATGAATTAAATAACGTTGAATGAGTAACAAAATATTATTAAAAACTCACGTTAATATCGATAATTAATTTAAATGAAATATCGATAACAATGTCACATCTCTGGCCACATGTTCTCCACATGACACGAGTCCGTTACAAATAAAAAATAAAAATTCATGAGAAAGTGAAGGGAAAGGTCTATTCGAAACAAAACGATAATAACAATTCAATGACAGCTATGGCGCATTGGATTATAAGACTTGGACATCGACTGAAGTTTACGGGTTCCAATCTAGGCAAGGTCCTGTGTTTACATATATACGAAATAAGTTATTTTACCAACTTTCAACTCGTATTTTAGAAAATAACTATTGCTTTGTTCTAGTTTTAAGAGTGAGTGAGCCAGTGTAACAACATACATCTTACTTCCCAAGGTTGGTGGCGAGTGTATATCGCCCAGTTGCCCATCCGTCTACCTACAACATAAAAATTACTATACTTGCTTGCTACGAATAATTCTGAAACCTATATACCTACTAGATAAATTCTAGTAGGTATATAGGTACTAACACGGCGAATGGGGTATCTCATTCGCTGTGGTGGATGTCAATCAATATTTAATAGCCTGTAGACTTTTTTATGTTATAGGGAGGCAGACGGGCAATTGAGTCCCCTGATGTTAAGTGATCACGACCGCCCATAGACATTGGCGATGCAAAAAATATGAATATGTACATAATATCTCAGTGCTCAGAGCACATGCATATCGGTTCGCAATCGCATTAGTTGCGGCGGACGTCAATCGGCATATTATTATTTTTTCAATATCCTGTAGAACTATATACATCACCTGGGTCATGAAATGTTAGTGATATGCGAAATTGTCCTTGATTATCTATATATAAGCTAGCGTTTTATCCACGGCTTCGCTCGCATAATTCAGAATTGCTACGTTTCACTTTCCATCTTTCTTCAAAAATTAAAGATTTTTATATTTACTTTCATTTCCTTTATAACTAACTTAGAGGTTACATTTTCAAAAATTCTTTCATAGCCCTAACGCGATGTGTGAAAGGAACTCTTATGTAAGTTTCCCTTTTTTTAACGCTGGAAAATCGCTTTAGACCTTACCCCCACGGGAATAGGTGTGTGGGGCTCGCCGTGTCCAGGGCGCCGAGTACGCCCCGGTCATCGGAATACCCACTAATAAACCAGCGGCACCAATATGTTTTAAGGAGTTTAAGGGATCACGGGATCTGCACCACTATAAACCATTCAACCAACGATGCAAGTAAACATATACATATATGTATATCCGCTCCTATCAACTTTGATAAAAATGTCATTCCAATGAGAATGAATAATAAATAGATCAATCATGACGCGACACTTTCAGTTTAGTAGATTTATTAGTTCCATTTCGCCAATGAACATTCATGTGGTTAAATGTACCGTTATGTATTTTGTAGTTACCTTTCACCTAACACTTGACCAGAGCAGGACCTACTTATAACCTATAAGTTATTTCACAACACAAATTCGGACTGATGGCAGAATTTCACGCGATACATTCTTTCAAAGCCAAAAATGAAACAATTCATTTGTTTAATTCAATTTCAATTCAAAGGTTGCCCGGGGCCTGACAACCTTCGTTTTAGATTTATGTGTTCTACCGCCATCTTGGCTCAAACCAAAACAAAAGACAATAATAATTAAATCATAAATAGGTAAAATCAGGATTCCATAATTTCTAAAACACTTCGCAACGCTCTCGTGTAATGTTTTAAGCTCACGTCGATACGCTCTTATTATATACATGGATCCTATGTTTTCTTTGAGTATATAATAATTATAAATATTATCTTTCTGGTAATAAATAGATTTCCGAGGTTTTGATTGGCCATACAACAGTTCTACAGGACGAAATGTAGCTACGAATCAAGTTCTGACGCTGTAGATTATAACGAACGAAACGTTTCAAGCGTCGGAAATTATATCGAATGGGATTATTCGTTATTGTCATCATTTCCTCCGACCGGCATCTCCAGCCTCACGAAATGTAATCGGATATGAACACCGAAGTCTCATCCCACCTACATACATGATTACGAGGCGCAGACTTGTAAATCAATATAATTTTACTTGCAAGCCCGTGTAAGTAGGTACCACCTAAATATTAGATATTCTATGAACAAACAACAATACTTACTATTGTTGTGTTCCGAAATAAATGGTACAGCCAGTGTAATTACAGGCACAAATGACATAAGAGTTTATTTTCCAAGGTTAATAGAGCATTGGCTATCAGTTGCTTAGCTAATATTACTCCGTAGGTTATAAACGTAACAGCCTATAAGTGTCCCACTGCGGGATTAAGGTTCTTCTTTTAACATAAACCTGCAAGATTGGAGCTTATTTCACTACGCTGCTCCAGTTTCGGAAGGGTACTTATGTGCTCAAATTCCAATTGACACATGCAGGTTTCCTCATAATATTTGCCTTTAGCACTGACCATGTGATGAATTACAAACACATATTATAGCACATTCAATTCATGAAAATACAGTGGTACTTGCCCGGGGTTGAACCCGCAATCTTAGGCGAACATTAATTTAAACTAATCACTCCGCCATTTCAGCTTAATCACCAATCAAATTATATATCGACAGATGAACAATTGGACCAATAGATAGAATGTACTCGCTTTTATTTGTTGACACTGCTAGAAGAAGTATGGAAAAAAAAGTTTCGTACTACCACAATTGTAAATATATTACATTGCATTGTTACATAAGGCAGTTATTGAAGTTAATTTAATGAACTATGCATCATTAACTTGTGCCAATTCTCTCACCTCGCTTGATGCCGAGCCGACTCTCAAAGTAATTCATGATAAACCCGAGCAAAGAGTCGTCCCTCTGCTTGAGACAGACGTCGCAATAATCCTTGCTTACTTGCACTGGTTCCAAGTAATCTTCAACAGCTAACTCTGGCTAAAACAAAAAAATTAAAATTGTTATAAGCCTACAACATTCCTCATGAAATAAATGCAGTTCGTTTTAATGGTAACTAATCATTAAACACATATAAAGTAAGACAGAATGACGATGCCAAACTTCATTTGTATCATCATTTATAGTTTTTTATCCTCACAAAAGTAAGGATGTCACATTGAGTTGAACGGTTATCAAAAATTCAAAGCTCAAGCTTAAATCAAAACTTATGCTACAAAAATGCATATCAATTAAAATATATATGCAAAAATATAAGCGGCCTTATCCTCTACAGCGATCCAGACATCCTCTAGTAAAAAAATAATGGAAATCAGGTACAAAAATATAATTTTTATTACACTATATAAAAAATTAGGGTGAGAAAATAGGAGATGATTTTTTTTGCAAGCTCGCATTTTATTTGAGGTCGGTTTTGTTTTTAAACGGACAATTGAAACAATAATACAATAATTGTAACTCTCGAAAGAATACTTTACGGAGAAAAGTTAAAAATGCTTTTAAATTTTTAACAAATAGTTGAGTTTAAAAGTTAGTTCATTTCATTACGAGCACTGCAGTGAACGCAAACATCGTGATTTAATTCAAAGCTGCATCGGAGACAGAAATAAGTGTTCTAGAAGAGTCATCATGTTTTTAATATAAATAATAATAATATCCTCCCAAACTAAGCTTGAACTTTCTTTCGAACTTGTACTTTCGTAACCAGACAACTGAAATACTACATATACTATTTTTTTTTTGTAAATACATACTTATATAGATAATTACACCCAGACTCAGGACAAACAGACATGTTCATACACACAAGCGTCTGTCTTGGGTGGGAATCCCACGATCTGCGGCGCGAAAGGCAAGTATTTACCAAACACACCAACCAGCTTCTTTATAATATAGATTAGTGGCTTACTGTGTACAATTATATGTGAGCAACGTTTATTGCTCATAAAATTTTATAATATTTTGTGTATGTTTTCGTAATTTAAGAAACTTAATTATTATAATAATAATAATATATATAATATATATTATATTATTAGTATATATAATAATATTTTTTCTTAATATTCAAATAAGTAGCTTTCTACGACAGCGGCACTATTTTTAAAATCACTATATCACTCATAAAATGAAAAAACTAAGTTACTTTGATTCGCTATTTTGACACGAAACTAAAATGATTATAATCAATCTCGTATATCACTTTCTGAGATTAAACATAATAATTATAACATTTCAAACATACACAAGAAATAGTATATCACCATAAACATTTCACGTGTTAGTAATGAAGTGAGTTCTTACAGAACAGCACTTTTGTGGAGTTATTCCGACAAACTAGTAATTCACCGCAAAACATCAAGATCGCAATGTAAGTTCTTAATGCTGTGGCTACTTTCGACATTGTTATTTACAGAATAATATACAGGGCCTTTTGAAACAATGCAGTAGTATTTGTTGGTAATGTCTATAACATTTTCCTTACTACCCTTATATATTTTACCGTCAAATAGCAATACTAAATAATGTTGTGTTCCCGTTTGACGGGTGAATCAATGAGCCAGCGTAACTACAGGTGCAAGTAAAATATCTCAGTTTTCAGTTGGTGGCGCATCGGCGTTATAACGAGTGGTTAATATTCCTAACGATATCAATAATACGAATATAGTAACACAACGATCTAGCTTCAGTTGTAATGAAGCACCGAATGACATCGATTCAATAAAAACATAATTTTATATAAAAAACAGATGCGATGTTACTTACATAATAATACGTACCTAATTGTATTTTACTCGGTGGTAGAGCTTTGTGCAAGCTCGTCTTGGTAGGTACCCACTCATCAAATATTCTACCGCAAAACAGCAGTACATTGTATTGTTGTGTTCCGGTTTGAAGGGTGAGTGTGCCAATATAATTACAGGCACAAGGCACATAACATCTTAGTTCCCAAGGTTTGCGGCGCATTGGCGATGTAAGCGATGGTTAACATTTCTTACAATGCCATTGTCTATGGGCGTTGGTGCCCACTGACCATCAGGTGGTCTATACGCTCGTCCGCCTACCTATACAATAAAAAAAAAGTAACGTATGTATTTTATTAAGTATTGCAAAACGGTTTTTTTTTTATGTATGAAAACTTAACTGATATATTATGACCAATTATGTAGTATATAACATATAGTATGTCTCCCAAAATATTTTTTATAATATATAAGTGGGACTTCAAATGTCCCACTGGATGATCTTCTTACCTACTTAATAAAAAAATCCATTAATCAATACATCGCAGTCTTACAGTTTAGTCTTAACTACAAACGAATTCATCAATCATGTAATGAGTGTATAGTCCAGGAATTTTACACCAAAAATGCGTTCGTTCTGCATAAAATCCCACTACTCGATTTTTCGATTAAATTATGTTAAGGGATACCTAGTATAAAACCGAGATTTTGTCATCCCAGACCGAGAGCGTTAGCCGCCATCTTGGAAAATGAATTTCACAAATATCTCGGAAACGGTAAAGTTTACGTTAAAAATAGTAGAAACCTTTTTTGTAGAGGATAAAATTTCCCGTCTTTTTTATTTGAAACTTTTTTCTTTATATTTTTCGAGATATATTTGGTTCATCAACCTTGATTATACAATTTGTTTTCGTATTTCCAAAAATTATTAAGATATTTTACGAAAACCAAATTTCGGTGATTTTAACTAACTTTATGTAGAATTTTATGCAGAGCGAATGTCTAAAAATCTTGGACTAGAGTCGCTGATAGTTAACGCGAGTGTTTGTTTATGTGTGTCTGAGCAATACACTAATTATAACACCGCTAAGTGCACCTAACGACGATAAGCATATAATACATTATGTAATTATTTTAAATCGAACTAGCTACACGTCCGTTAGGAATAGGGTCTGAAACTTCTCTTATGAAGGATAAAGAAACTTCTTGTTTATTTGGCACCTTCTCTGGCGTATTAATAACAACTAACCAAAGTTTCGTCACAATGGAATGCAGGTTCAGGAACACAAAGAAGTCAAACATACAAATATTCATTTTTATGTATAAAGAACAAGATGAGATACAAAAAACAAGGACAGAAAGTTACCTTGTATCTTTCTATTTAGATTTTACGAAATTTACGTACACAATATATAATTATATTCTAACAATAGAAGTATTGTTATATTCCAGTTAATAAGGGAAATAAGCCAACGTATTTACATGCACGTGCTTGATATCATAATGATAACATATATAAGGAACGACTTTACTAGTATTTGTTCTGTTTGTTTATAGGAAGGTAAGTGAGGAAATGTGTTACCTTTTGGTAAATCGTAGCTTTTTCCCATACAACAACGCCGTTATTTACCACTAGTTATGAGATGTTGTATCTCATATGCATGTAATTACATTTTCTCACTCACTCCTTGTACAAGAATACAGCGCTTACCGTATCACATGTAATAACTTTATGTCGTTACTAAATAAACCGGCCAAGCGCGAGTCGGACTCGCACACGATGGGTTCCGTACTATTATTTATAAAAAAGGCAAAAAATATATGTCTGTTGTATGGGAGCCCCCCTTAAATATTTATTTTATTATGTTTATAGTATTTGTTGTTATAGCGGCAACAGAAATACATCATGTGTGAAAATTTCTAACTATCACGGTTCATGAGATACAGCCGGACGGAGGGACGGACAGCGGAGTCTTAGTAATAGGGTTCCCGTTTTACCCATTAGGTACGGAACCCTAAAAATACAAAATTAGTAAAATATTACGACTACATAAAGCAAAATAGCTCGAGATAAATTAAAGCATAAATATTTCATTGATAAGAACAAAATACACTAATTTGGTTAATACTAATCACCGACTGCAAGCAACGAGAAAATGGCAGTAATTCTCTAAACACAAAACCTAGGATGATTAAATTGGATTAAACTCCTGACCTCGTCTCATCTAGTAATTTAATTCCTTTCGGTTTTATCAAATTACGCCGTAAAACTGACGTTAAATACACAAATACATAATCGCTATGTCGTAACACTCCCCTGAGCACATTTGTTCACAAACTTCATAAGTATTCAATACATTTTTAACTCTAATTTATAAAATATTCTAGTCAGATTTCCAGAACTATTCTCTAAGAACAACGTCATAAAACATATAAGAACAGAAAGTAAAAGGACAAAAAGTCCTTTGCGACATTGGCTATAGTAATAATAATTGGCATAACAAGGCATACAAATTTATATTAAAAAATATAAACATGTTTGTTCATACTTACTCCTGGCTTATCAATTGCTGGATAATTTTCTCTTGCTACGTGTATCGAATCGTACATATCATTCGAACTGTTCTCATATACATTGCCTTCTCTTTCTATTGCCGTATCATTTGTCATTTGTTTTATATTTTCATCTCTTTCTACAGTAACTTCTGTCTTTCTAAAGAACGGCAACTTGAAAGATTGGAACAACTCTTGTATTTTAACTATACAAGGCTTAACTTGATTAGTTGGCATTTTATTTAAGTCATTTATGCTCTCTTTCTCTGTAACTGTGATATCATTGTAACACAAATCTTCGTAAAAGTGATCTTCTGAAATTTTATCATTTAATTCTTCTTGTGTAGTTAGAGATTTGTATTTAGGTTTGGATTCGGACTTTTTACAAGTTTTCTGAATGTAAAACGTCTTATCCGTCTTAACAGAATAGTAACCTCTATCAGTAAAATTATCCTTCGCAAAGCGTGACTTAAGATCGAAAATGGGATATTCGTACAAGCTTAGGCGGAAAAATTTGTTTGGTTTCTTGACTGGTCCACCATCCATGGGTACGTAAGATGATCGTTCTTGTTTTTTCGTATGATTTCTGTACAAAAAACTTTTGGGAGCTGTAATCTTTTTCAGAATCTCGTCAACAGTACTGAAGTTGTTCGTTTCCTGTTGACTTATCTTACGTACGCTTACTGTTTGGTATTGATTTTCGCTGCACAAATTTGTTTCTTTTATCGTAATAATATCATCATTATTCAAACAAGTCAGGTATTTCTGCGGATTGATTTTTAAATCTTGTATGAATGATATAAATTTATTCGCATTGATATCTGGGCGCCATAGTTTCACAACCCCTTCGGAGACTCCCTGTAAATTACGACAAAGATAAGTGACCAAGTTTCGAAGTTTAGTAACTTCGATAAATTTATTCGCTCCAGTTAATTTACTGTATTACTCTAATATTGGAGTTATTGATAATGATAGGAGACGTGATATATTTAGTACTTTAATACCCCAGTTGTGATTACTTGTGAACATGTTAGAAGTTGAACACGTATTACAATATCTTCATACATTTGTTACTACACGTTAACATGTGTATCAGTGATGTAACTTATGAATTATTATTAGTATATGTTAAATTTACTCTATTATCTTATCTATTATTTTTATATATTTTATTTAAATATTAAACATTATATGATTTTTTTTAAACAACATATAATATATACACTATAGTGCAAAAATATATATGATATTCTGAATTGTGTGAAATCGAAAGTTTTTTTTTTGTAGTTTAGGTAGTCGGACGAGCGTATGAGCCACCTGATGCTAAGTGGTCACCAACGGCCATAGAAAGCGGCATTGTACATTTCTAAAAAAAAATTCGCCACTGCGCCACCAACCTTGGGAACTAAGATTTTATGTCCCTTGTTTCTGCAATTACACTGGCTCGCTCACCCATCAAAGCGGAACACAACAATACCAAATACTGCTGTTTTGCGGTAGAATATCTGATGAGTGGGAGGTACCTTCCCAGACGAGCTTGCACAAAACTCTACCACCGAGTATAAGTGCATAATATATGACAAATGTATACATATGGATAGCAATCATGAGAAAGATCCAGTGCCGAACAGGTAGTTCTTAGTAGTAGTCCTAAATCCAGGCTGTTAGTAAGAAATTCTTGTCAGTAAAATTTTATAAAAACGAAAATCACGAAACAAGATCCTAAAATATCAGACTTTTAAATTGATCTTTACATAAAACTATAATTTCATTCAAGTATATAAATTTAATTTATATAAATGCAATGTTTAGGTAAACTTACTAATAATTTTTCGCCATTTATCTGCTTTTCTTTTACAAAATCAACGAACTCTTTCATATCACTTCCCTCGAGCACCTTCACGACATCTTGAACACTCAGTGCGTTTAATTTTAAGGCCATTTTATATTATTTTACACCACACACATTTACTTTTGGAAAATTATCACTATTGTTAATGAATGCTTTATTTCCTCCACCAATATTAAATAGATTTCAATGTAATATGATCACTACATTGGCTGTTTCTGCCGAGTCTTTTACAATGACTTTTATTTATGAATGACGTGACACTTGTTAAGTAAAATAATAAACACAGAACATACTTAGAAGTGTTAAATGTAACATCGCACCGACTGCCTTCGACGTATAATACACCGTGTAAAATGAAAAATGAATATTAAATAACAAGTTAATCACGCAACAGGTATTGAAAGTATAATATAATAAACAAAGGATTCAAATTAATTTTAAGGATTATAAATTAATTTTAAATCATATGTCACAGCGGCTTTTAATCGAAGCTGGAACTACTTTCAACTAAAAATTAAACCACTTCATTACTTTAATACTAACACGGATACACTGTAAACTAATTTTCCACTAAGCCGTTACACACACTGGTATTCTTACATTTGTTTTATCATGTGAGAGAATGTTGCAGCCAAGAGGAACTTCAAAGCAATGTGCGGATTGTAGAGTTTAATTAGCTAGATTGATATAACCCACGTCCATATCATACTATGGATGAGTTACAAGACGAAATTATGTTAGGAGCTTGCTTTTAAGGCGCAATGAAAATTTTGTATGAGCGTCTGTAACTACTTGGATTCAAAACAATTTAAGATTATAGAAAAATATAGATAATATAGAAAAATTATATTACCAAAAAAATTCTTTAAAACAATTTAAACATCCTGTAAAGGTTTTCTCTAAGGAGAAAATTAGAAGCTCATTTCATCACGCTACTCAAACGCGTAAACGATTTCTTGCAGAATTTCATCTGTCAAAATAAGTATATGAAAACTGATTAGATTGAACCCGCTATTTTCGGCTTAAAATTAAAATGTTCTAGCCACTGAAACTTTAAATAAAATGAAACACACGACCATTATTAATACATCTGATTATACAGTCTATTGCTTTTATAAGATAATTTATTAAAGTATGCATAAATATAAATACTGTATAACTATTTCTCTGAAATCTAAGCTTATATTTTACGAAAGTGTATATTTTTGTACTTATTAGCAATTCATATTATTGCATAGTTGTTATTTCAATCCCGTGGGCGATGTTTCAAAGTTTGGAACTAACGAAAATAATTTTGTTATTCAGTGACTTTAAATTACTTAATGTATTAATTTGGTTTCGAAAGAACACCCGAGACCTTACTCAGTAATCGAATTGAAACCAAAGGAGCGCCTGATTAATAATATTGAGCAATAAACATTTCTTGCTCAAAACAATATTGCTTTTATTTTTTTTGTTGATGTTACTATTATTATTTCTAAATAAGGAGTTATTTCCAAGCGCGTCTCGAAGAAGCTTTAAGTATATAATATTATTATATGAGTAGCTGACGTTCATAGTTTCTAACCAATGAATACTAATGAATTATACAATCATTTGTATTTTTAAATAAACTAATGCTAGTATATAAAAATAAGGTTATTTGTTTTACAAAAACAACATTATTCATCATAATGTTATTAACTATATATTTATGCCCACTATTTATAAAAATCTCAAACGAATCGCGCATTACCTAGTCTATGTACTTATATACTTGTGGTACCTTAGTGATATATCTTACCATCTGCGTTACAGATACACAAAGTAACCTCTCGTTCTCTCAATATCTGATTAGACAATAAATCTGATACGACCGCAAATAGTTCAGCGCAGGACTAATGATTGTACGTGCTTTTCCAGGCCTTTTGGGAGTGTGAACATTGCCATCTCGTAGACTCAAAGCTGCTACTGAGAATTTCTTAATGGAAAAATCCCAATATTTTTTTATTGGCTAGACCCGAGTTTGTTAGAGCCTACTTTAATATCGTCACCTTCTCCAACACCAAAATATACTTTGTTATATAATATTTGATGTTGAAGAAGGTGACGATATTAAAATTGAGTAATTAAACTTACTATTATATTAACTGTATAGGTCTTGTTCCTTGAGAAATTAAAAGTCGCCATATTTCCCTAATCATAAGTCACTCCTTGCCTGTGAAAAGTGAAAATTGAGCCTGTTTCAGTCCTCCAAGCCACAACAGTAGATGTTTCACGTCAAAACATAATTTTCAACAATAAATTCCGACTCACAGGTACATAAGATTCATCCAATATTTTCACGGATAAAATTCAAAATGTTCATCGCGATCCGTCAGTCATAGCTATTAGCATAATAAATACAATTATCCATCAAAATGCCAGCGCCCAATTAATATTCAATATTGAATTTGTAACTTTAGCAGCAATTACTTTCGACGAAAGTTGAGCTAATTTACATAAGATATCCGAGACAAGGTCTTTTTGAGCTGATTATTAAGTAAAAAGTTAATATTGTCTTCGAATCAATTTGTTAATTAAAAATAATAAAAAAATTATTTATACCTAAAAGTGGAGGTCGCCTTACTGTATTTTTATTAGTCGTGGCAGATCATATTCCGCGAAGATGAGACCTCTCTCTGCGAGCTCGTATCAGCGTGTAGGACCGTAGCCCACGTCTGTGTGGCTGAATATATAGGAGGAGACGTTCGAATTAGACCGAGTAAAAGCTGATCCCCTGTTACACAGATACCTACTTAATATTAGAGGAATTTTTATTCTTTTAATAAACAATTAGAACTGTTTTAGAAATATATTAAATATAGACCCAAATATTATATCTTAGTTAGTCGGTTTTGTTACCAGTTAGTATGATACAAATTGTACACAGTTCCACTACTGGGCAAAGGGCCCTTTTCTTGATGAAAAGGTTAGAAGTTTATTATACATCACGTTGTGCGAAAGTGTGATTGTCAGGTGCACATGCAGGCTTCCTCATAATGGTTATCGTCATCACGGAGGACTAGAGGCATATAAACACAAATTTAGGACTTGAAAACTTAGAGCTTGCCCGGTCTCTTTGACTACGATGTCTTCTAACTGGACCATCTAAGTTGCTAATGACCTGTTAACTTGTGTGAGTCAAATCTTGTAACTAAACTTTAAGTTCCACACTTGGATATAACTTTAACATAAACTTTTAGTACAGCCGCTAATCGAGTAATTTAACATGAAATAAATTCAGGCTTGTTTTATGAAATGTTTTTTAACGTAATATATTTTTTTACGTTCACTTCGAGCGTGATGTGTTCTTCATGTCTTTGTTTTAATATAATGTTCACGTTGTTATTTTCTTTTGTTCTTCCATCGTAATATACTTAATTGAGAACTCTATTATTTTTTCTCTCTTCCCTTACATTCCCATACATAATGCTGCTATTTTTTCGTACTTTCCTCTATCGTAATAAAAATTTCCTCTCAACGATATTACAGTTCTCAGAGACCGATTTTTTAATACAAATATATCATATGTAATAATGTTAACCTGTATTTTTTTATAGTATAGGTAGACGGACGAGCATATGGGCCACCTGATGGTAATTGGTCACCAACGCCCATAGACATTGCCATTGTACATTTCAAAAAAAAACATCACCGATGCGCCACCAACCTTGGGAACTAAGATGTTATGTCACTTGTGCCTGTAATTACACTGGTTCACTCACCCTTCAAACCGGAACTACTGCTGTTTTGCGGTAGATATCTGATGAGTGGGTGGTACCTACCCAGACGAGCTTGCACAAAGCTCTACCACCGAGTATATTGTTTTTATTTATCCGTACACTATTTATTTTTGATTATACCCATGGGAAATATAATTAATGAATAAAGCTAAAACTAACAAAACTAAATGATGTATCACATTAACAAAGAGGACATTACACTTTTTTTTGAACAATTGACACTTGTTAATTTTATAGAATGCATTGTTTAACTGAATAACTAATTTAACCCGATTAATCAAAAACGTCCTCTATTATGCCTTTTATTAAATTTTTATTGATTTCGTTATTTATTTTACTTGAATAACTTGATATTAAAATTACAAATGTAATCCATGCCTTTTTCACGATACTATTAGTTTGATTATATAGCAGTTATAGATATCGAAGTTTTAAGAACGGAGTGTCAGATTTCATTCGTAAATGATGTGAAACTTATTTCACAGGGGTGAAGCATTCTACTTCAGAAATCAGAAGATCAGAAGGGTTTCGCTGTAACATTACATTTAAATTCGAAGATTAAATTTTACTCACATTCCACTAAAGAATCATAATCATAAATCTATTAAAAATTAAAATATTCTCAAAATCATACAATAACAATGCATAGATAAGATAAACAAGTCAAAATTAATGGTGACGTCAATAAATATTTATGTATTATGAACAGACTAGACTCGATACTGAGGCTGTTTACATAAAGTAGCAAAGATTGATAAAAAATACTTTATTTACCAACTTTTGCAGAAATGTATATAATGATTTTTTATAGCATAGGTAGGCGAACGAGCATATGGGCCACCTGATGGTAAGTGGTCACCAACGCCCACAGACTTTGGCATTGTAAGAGATGTCAATCATCGCTTACATCGCCAATGCGCCACTAACCTTGGGAACTAAGATGTTATGTCCCTTGTGCCTGTAATAACACTGGCTCACTCATCCTTCAAACCGGAACACAACAATACAAATTATTGTTGTTTTGCGGTAGAATATCTGATGAGAAAATTCATTAATGTTTTGTGTAAATAATGTGAAATATAACGATGATTGTTAAATATGTCGGAAATCATGTATTGACCTTAAATGTATAATATTACGATATAAGCGTTTTATATTCAAACCATGCGAAGCCGGGACGGGTAGCTAATATTATATATGTTGTTAATATATCTCACGAAATATCATCACAGAGCAATGATAACTTTTAGTTATATCTTAAGTTTGGAAACAAGTGAAGAACATGTGCAAGAATTCCCACAAAGAAAAACATATATATTTTCGTTATCATATCTTTATTTATCACTTACTGATAATATATATATTATTGATAAAGGATATAATGAGACATGGTAAAATTTTACAACACTTAAATATATAAAGTTTTAAAATATCAATATGAAAAGTGTACTGTACACTTTTACAATAGAAATAATAATTTTATTACAAAATACTTTTTTCTGGTTATTGTAATGTATTATTCCATTACATAATTTTTTCACTCATTAAAACTTCACAGTATGAAACAAAATCAGTCTTTATTTAACTTAACCTGCAGAGCACGTCGTACATTTTGTAAGCTATTTCTGCCCCCCCAAATCCTATGTAACATGTATTATGCGTCGGATGAACTTTGCCAGGCGTTAATGATAGTTGATGTCTCGCTCTTCCGACGTATAGAGTTTCTCCAGACACTGTTCTCCCTCCAGCGATCGCTCCAGGTGGTACAGATCCATTAGAAGCTGGCACCCATCTAAGGTAATCAGGCTTAGCGCATAAAACTTCAATATTCTGCACTGGAATCTCTTTGCCGTTAAACATGACAGATGCTGCATTGTGTCTCACAGATAACTTTCCAGGTATCAGTTCTCCATTGTGCCAAGCCCGAATCACCCACAGTGGACTCCCATCCCAACCTTCTTGGCCTCCTATGACTGCCTTCCCAGTGAGACTGCTGGCTGTTGTTGAAGTTGATGGAACCCAGTCGTAATCTCCAGCCGTTTCAGATATTTGCACTTGTTCAGAAGGCGTGCTGGATGTTTCACCATGGTAGATATAATTGGTAATGTATGTTGGTTGATTCGTGTCCGGTGGTGGCATGACAGGCACAGGCACCATCATTGTTCCAGGAACGTAATACGGCATTGGTGGGGGATGCTGCTGTGTAACTTGGCCATAATCTGTAGGCGGATAAGTATGACGAGGAGGATATGGCGGTGGTGGTGGAACCCATCCTGGGTGTCCGTAGTATGGGGGTGGTGGTGGTCCGTGAGGTGGATAGCTCATCTTCACAAGAGAACGGTAATTAGTATTGAATAGAATAACACTTTATAATTTATATGAATATGGTTTCTCGTATCACTGGATCGAGTTCGTGCACTGTATCTTTTGTAATCACTGTCGACTGTATTAGGTCACAGCTTATATTGTTCGCTGTTTTAATCTTATCGTCACTGATAAATGGATAAATTCGATAGATTATATGAATCATTTGTTGTTCTGTTAGTCATTTTTGCGCTGTAAAATATTTGTACGATTTATCACCAATTAAGTTTTATTTTTAGTGTGTTTTGAATGATACAAACTAATTATTATCGATGACGATGGTGATGTCCACGGGATTAACAGTCTTATAAGCTAGCCACTGGATCAACGAAATGTTTCCCTTACACAACATGGAGTTAATATTTTGTAGATTTTCAGGAAGGACATGTAATTTGAATTGTTATTAATATACCTATTTTATTTGGTTAGTTAAATAAAGTAACAAATTAGTTTCTTGCCGGTTCATATAATCTTATAAATTGAAACACAAAATAATTTCAACCCATATATTACTATATACTTATAAATCAAATCTAGGCTTTTTCGATTTATTTTTGTACACTTCTTCATTTTTGTTGCACTTTATGAATATCGGACCCTTCATACGGGTATTTTTAGAAAGAAGAGATGTAAATTTAACATAGATTTACAGAAGTAATAAAAAACATATTTTAATTTATTTATAAAAATGGCAATTTAAAAGTATAATTGGATTACGATTTTTGACAATAATATTAAGTATTGCTTGTTGTACATTAAGCTTAATAAGAAGTAAAAAAATCAACATATTTTCAAAATATATATATTCATAAAAATACTATAATATCTTATCGTTTAAAATAATTAAATAAATAAACACAACTCCTAGTGACGTCGAAAACAATATAAAGAAAAACAAAATTGAATATCTAAAATATTTTGTACAAAATCAATATTTTACCATCGAAGTATTCATTTGTAACTTAACAATTAAACCCACAATTCAATCAGTGGAAATTAAATACCTACGAGTATCTGATATTACTAAGCTTATTTTCTATACAGGTTTTTTATAAGTACGAAAACAACTATTTTCAGATTGAATTCAAGTCATTTCTGTTTCCTCTCTTTCTGTCATCATTGAATTGACATTCTAAAGAAGAGTCATTAGGACTTATTAAATAACTTTATTAACAGGTAGGTTTTTAGAAGGTTAACTTCTTATTATATATAATTTGATCCAAGTGAATACTTTGCAATCAATTATTTGCATGAAAACGTTTTCTTTTATTGCATTATTTCGTTATATTCATTTCTTTTATTGATTTTAGTCTTAACTTTTTCAAAGTTAATCAATAAAAATGAGGGTGGTATTATATTTGTGAATGAATATCAGTGGAGGCTGTCATGTTAATACGACAGCTCTGAACACGCATCGGTTGCCGTCCATGAGCGCGGGCCACACGAACGACTTGATGAGGTCCGAGCGTCTCTCGCGCGCGTCGCCGAGGGAGAACCGGACGTGTTTGTCCGGGTTCATCACAACTACAAATAGAATAACAAATTGCATTAGAACTTTTTAACGAGCTAACATAATCCGTGCACTTTAAGCGACAACATCGCGGCCTTAAATCCGGGCAAGCACTAATTAATCTTTATACGCTTAATTTGGTTTTTAATTTTCTCTCAGTATACAAAATTACTTGTAGAAACCTGCTTAAGAAGCCAAATTAAATTTAGCAATTTTGTATGCACAAACATAGTGGGGTAGCGTTTTCGAATTCGCTCAAAGAACTCTTATGGTGAGATATAATTATACTCTTGGGTACTTTGATATTACTTTTAACATTTCAATGTCTATATTATTTATTAATTATACTACCTATATCTGCTTTGACATATTGCTAGATATATCTTTTGGTATACCTACTTCCTTAATTTACTTATACAAACACACATAAGTATATATGTATTTAAACTAATATATTTTATTAACACAATAACTTGATAAATTAAAAACATATAAGTGGCAATCGTAATTGTTTTGCTAATCAAAACTCAGACTCACAAACTTCATTCATTAAACAATATTCATTGCTTTAAATTTAAATTTTTTAATGATTACGAGTGATTAGAATTTACCTGGTGTAAAGTCAGTGTCTATGCGTAAAGGCGGTGAATGTAACGCAAGGGCCCACGCGGCGCGACATGCGGCCGCTGCCAGCGCGTGCAGGGCTCCGCACGAGGACAGGCAAGGGTACTCGCGCAGCGTATTAGCTACCTACAACAAACAAGCTATATTTAATACAAGGTTTTTACATTATTTGAAAGATATTTGTCATTATAATACATAAAAACAATAATAAATATGATTATGCAAGACAAATAAAAACATTCAAAACTGACTAAAAGTATATAAAATAATTTAAAAAACAATATAACTCTGACGTCATTGATTAATGAATTAACGCACACATACACACGCTATAAATATGACTTAATGTAAAGCTTATTATTGTTAAAAGTTAATTCTAAACGCTACTATAAAAATATGATATTTAAGAGCGAAATCTACTTGAACAGATAAATAAGAAGATCAAAACAAAGTCTGTGATAGCGATTATGAAATTAACCATACTGACTTGATTGATAACAGTTCGTTCAGCCTCTCCCAGCGGGAACGTATGCGCCGTGTTCCGTAAAAGACGCAAAGCCGCGGCCGACAGTTGCGCAGCGCCCGGCGTCGCTTCCGACTCGCAGCCGAGCAAAGCCTTCACTTCGCTGATCCGCTTGTCGCGAAGACTAATCGCCGCCCGGAAGGAAAGCTAGTAAAATAATGAAACTTGTTTATTTTCCGCTGCTGCTAGTATGTATTGCAAAATAAGATTAAAATATTCGAAATTCAATCATTCTAAATGATAATATAATATATTATATCTACCTTCATACAATATATTAAATAAGTCAATATCCAAATTTTTATTCAATAAAAAAGCATTACAATTGTTTATTGATTTTAACCATTGACTTGAAACTATATTAAGCCTGAGAAGAAACAGCGAAAGAATTTTCAACGGCAAATATATTATGTTAATAATATTATGCGAACTATTTATAACGTTGTTGAACTCATAATATTTATATATTTACGTTATAAGTCACAAAATAATTCGTAGCTAAATTCGCAACACGAGTCACGCACATCAGTTCTAATTATTGTTTATATTGTATTAATAATAATCTAGGCGTATTAAGATATTCATAGAACTTTGTTAACGCCTACAGAAAACCAAAAGCAATTATGAATATAACGGTAATTGCTGAGAAAAAAAACTAGTTTACTTATAATAATAATATTATTATCATAATGATTGTAATATCTTAGTGCTATACTTACGACAACAACAGAGAAGACGATCTTATATTTCAGATTAGGTGTAGGTTTGAGCGGGTCGAGCGCGGCGAGCGCCGGTAACGTTTCATCCGCCGCACGCGCCCATACAGCTGCGTATTGAGACACTAGCTTACTCCTGCAATTTCAAGAAATTTTACCATAAATTATTAACAAAATAATTATGAGCCGATATGGTCCAGTGATTGCAACATGTAAATTATAAACTCTTTTAAATAAATAACATAATCATAAGCTTTTTTTAACAATCGAAATTATGCAAATTACTTTATGTAAATATTTCTATGTTTGATATAATTATATCACATTATAAATATATTTTATTCAATGAAACTTTTAAAATAGGATGATCAAAATTACCTTCAAATTCAACTCTCAAGTAAACGTAATGCTTTTATCAGGTCATTAACCACAATAATTTCCTCACCTGTCTGGATGTTGATGCGCGTCGTCGCTGTCCGAGTGGTACCCGTCACTAGCGGAGTCGGTCGGTGAGCGCGGGGTTGTCTCTGCTGTCATATGACCCTCATTCATCTGAGACAAGACAGCTGCACAGCCACGGGAGTAGCTCATTAATACACCTGCAACTGGCCTGAAATAGAAAGACGTAGGCTCTAGGCTTATTTTTATTTATTAAATTTTTATTAAATATACGCGGATGAAACCGCTGCGCACAGCTAGTATTATAAAATTTAATTATTCTCATTCTCTATGCGGAATTAGTCAGATGAAGCTTTTTACCAATAATTTGTACCCTTGTCTATATTATACATTCTACCGTTAAACAGCGCTACTTATATTCTTGTGTTCTGGTTTGAAGTATGTAAGTCTATAAGAGCCAGTGTAACTGCAGGCACAAAGAACAAAACATTGGCGTGCAAGGTTGGTGGTGTATTTGCTATGTAAGCGATGGTTTATACTTCATACAATAACAATGTCTATGGACGACGATGTCCACTTACCATCAAGTGTCCCATGCGCCAATCTGTTTGCTAATTATTTTATTTTTGTTGCTAATGATCTTATCAATTTTGTTTTACTTTACTTTAACGTACCTGTACGCTTTTATTACAAGATCTCATCACAACCAACATTTAAAAATTATTTATGAAAATACAATACTGATACATTAGTGCAAATACAAATTTTGGTGTGATTCTGCTGCGACTATTTCTTTATTGAAAATATTCTGTGTTCAATCACTCTTCAAATATCCACGTCTACGAGTAAGTCTCGATCATCTTTGTATCCGTCGTCTCCAAAGTAAAGATCAAGCAACTCGTCGAAATGAACATCAACAATTAGAATCACCAAGAACAATGAGAAGTGATAATTCGCGTAATAAACTGACTTCAGAACAAAGTCTGATGATATAATCTTTCCCAGACGATGTTCCTGAGAACGAAAGTTTTATATAATGTTTTAGTGTAATGAAGACTCTGTCATTTTGCAATTAATACAAAAATGTAAGCAGTTTATAATAGAAATAAGAAAGCCTTGTCTTAGAATATCCACTTACAGCGAAATAAATTACCTTTTTTTATGTTTTCTATTTCACCATTTCTATTCTTTGAATTAGTTTTATAAGAGTCCAGTTTTTTTCTAAGTTCCAATCCATATTTTTATATGCAAAAGTAATTACCGTACATTAAATATTTTCTATTAGTTTAATAAATATGTATGAATCCATAAAAAACTTTAAAAGTCATGGACTTCTAAAGTCCGTGGAGAAAGCAATAAAAATATATGTAATTTTTTTTTAATTTCATGTATTTAATGTTAACAATTATTTTTTTAACTCTATTATCAATTTTAATATATAAAGCTTAAGAGTTTTTTTGTTTGTTATGTTAATCTAAGAATGTATTACTTCGACAGAACATATTATTGCGTTAGCCCATTGAATCAAAAACTTAATGGACGTATATGATATCAAGCTACGACCCACGGTGGATGAACAGTCCAATGTGGATGAAACCACGCCCAAGAGCTAGCTTATTGTATTCGACTTCGCAATTAAAAATCATTTATAACACGAATTTACATATATGCAACTTGACTCAATAACGAGAATCATCATAAAAACTTTGAAGAACTTTGGTTTGTAGATATTTAAAAAAAGTAATTATTATTATCTCTTTGCACAAAATACATTTATAATAAAAACAATATGAAGGTGAAAAAAAAAACACTACAACCTTTCTTATAAGGCATTTTCCTAAGAAGCTACGAAGTCGTCTCATAAATACATCAGAAATGTGAATAAGAAATACTAGATTAACAACTAAACGAATCGATAAAAGTAACATCTAATCAACATTGAACTAAAACTAGATTCCAGGGAAAACACAGCACGTCTAACTTTTTCCTAAACGATTTGTTGGAAAACATCGATTTCCAAAACTTTCATCGGAAAGTTGTTCACAAATGCTTTTCATATTAGTCAACGTTTATTCCATTACATATACGGACAAAGCAAATTTTTTTTAGAGAGATAATTACTATATATTCTAATATTTGTTATAATATTAGAATCTACTACTAGAAATGTTCTTCTCCGATTTAACACAATCTTTTAATCGTATATGTGATATAAACTATACTAGAAACTTACGCTATTTACGAGGGCGGCCCTAACTCGTTTAACTTTTTACTGACAGAGTACTGACTAAGTTGGGGTTTGATTCGAGAACCTCGGAATCGCAAATTTAAAAGCTAAAACTGAAAGCTCTTCCAGCGCTAATTAATTAAGAAATATTTTTTGTACACTTTAGTACTAATTCATAAACAAATATTGACCGATAAAGTTTCCACATATAAATAACTGTTTAATTAATAAATGCGAACAATTGAGTGAAAAGAAGTAACTAAAAAAAATAAACACTTATGAATAAATTTTAAAACAGTGATATTTATCGAAAAAAAAGCACTTAAAATTAATAAACTAAATCATGAGACCGTAGACAATTTTCAAATTAAAATAAATTCAGTTAAAACAATGGATAAAACTATTCATAAACATTAAAAAGATAACATAAATTCTCCTGTTTTCTAATTTGCAAAAATAAAACTTTACATAGACGAGCGAAAAAAGTACATCCATCATAACTAAACGAGCAATTCTTCAACAATAAGATTAGATGCAGTAACTTTATGTATCTAAAATATGAATGGAGAGAAACTTTACAACCTTATTAAAGTTAACAATAGCAATAACAACACGAGAGGCACATTGTGTTAAAAAACAAGAACCGGTTCAACGGAGACTTTACTTCAAACGGTAACTCTATGGGCTACGTAATGCTTGAATAAGGCGCTAATTTATCTGACACTTTGTTATGTCACAACAAAATGTCTGAAATTTTTTTGTCAAGTAATTTGATATTATAAAATATATAGACTGTTATGTTTTTTACAACAAAACAACGATTTTAAAACACTTAATATTTTATAACATGCTTAGCTATAAAAACAAAACAGCTCAAAGATGCAATAGAAAGATAATAGGTAGCAAAACGAAGATTTATACAGCAATAAAAGTCATTACGCCGACAATAAAAACACCCGATCACTTATAAAACATGCAATTTAAACTAAACGGAAACAGTTATAATAACAGGTACACATCGCTATCAAGAACTGTTTGTAAAAGGTGGTTACATAACCAATATGGTTTTAACGATATCACGTAATGTTTAAAATATATTTAAACTTACATTCACGCCTACCTGTTAATTACTTTTACATTACTTACAAAACTCGTTTTGAATTTATGTAAGATTATTTTAAAACAACAAAACTTTATTTTCATTTGCATATTATTTTGTTGTCCATATTAAGATTACATTTAATTATAATTGAATGAGGTCATAGTTATTATTGTTAAAGTAATTGTTATTTTTCTTTTTTAAAAATGAATTGAACAATTTAAGTATTTTAAAGTAACAGACTGCTAGTGTCCAACAATTGGTGAAACGCCCCTTGTCGTTGTTATTGTTGTTGTTATTGAAAAATGGTTTCAGCTTGTGAGTACTTGCATACACCAGCGCAGGAATTAATGATCTATTGAAAGTTACCTGGTGCCTGGTGGTATATAATTTACATTCTATAATTGTCACTCGATAATTATAATATCATATTTTATTCAGTGTCTGTAATAGTTCATAATCATATATTCTTGTCTGAAACCCGTACAACATCGTGATCAGTCTCTTCAAATTTAATTTAATTACAACGATACTGGATTTGTTCCTCTAGCTTAATAATATACTGTAAATAATGCATAATTATTTACGATCAAGTTTTTGCTTTCACCAGTTACGTAACGAAGAAATCAATGATGGATGCCATTTTATTTATACATAACATACGTCAATATTGGATTTGCTTTTTAGATTCGTTGTGGATTAAGCTAAGCAAACATTTGTTTTGCAATCATCATTTCTTTGCTGTTGTATGTTATGTCGTTTAGTTTTATAACTATTGGTGAAATCTAAGTAAAAGTACTTTTTTTAGTTTTTTATCGAGTAATTTATATATTCGTCACGGTAGTCACGGTCGGTCACTGGTTAGTTGGTGGTTAGTGGGTATTCCGGCACCCTCAGTGCCGGTGAGCCCCCACTTCACGTGAGAGAAACGCGTCAAGGAGTATTGCCAGCGAAAAAAAAAAAGAAAAAGAGTAATTTATATATTTGAGTATATGATATTGAGAAGGATTTTTTATTATTACTCATTTCGGGCTCGACAGTGTGTGATCCACATGTATAATCACCACACTGTTATGGAGCGGCTTAATGCTTCTAACCCTCTGCAATTCCCGTATACATTTAGTAGTGGAGCATAACCCTTCTATATTGAAAGTATTTACTTATAAATTTAGAGTTTTTGGCGATAAATAATTTTGTTTCCAATCATCGCATATCTGGTAATCGGGTACCTAACTAGTAAGGCCAAGAATCATATCCGCTGTTATTAATAAAAACGAGCCCGTGAAAACGCCATTTCCTCTTCCTCTACAGATAACATCGTTAACATCCTATGAGGAATTAGAATCATAATATTTTGACGGACTGATTAATTGTTTTAATGTAAAAAAATTAACGAGAACATTATATAAGGTTATTCCGTTCGTAAACCTAAAACACAAGGTCGGGTTTTAATTTGGACGTGTTATAATGAACTCTTACCTATGTTACGTATAAGAATTTAGAAAGTATAGTTTACATTCTAACACCTACAAAACTGGTATGGATGAATGTGAGATAGTAAGGAGTGCTGAAATTGTTTTTATAATAACAGGTATAGCTTCGATAAGCATTAAAACAATTTAAGAATCACAACACATTAGAGTATAATATAATTAATATACTTTATTGTATACCAACTAACAGACAACCTTCGTATATAGGAAATGAGTTGATGAAGCGGTGAGGTTTGTGCAGTTAATTAACGTTATATCATACATTTACTGGTGGTAGAGCTATGTGCAAGCTCGTCTACAGGTACCACCCACTCATCAGATAGTCTACCGCAAAATAGCAGTACTTGGTATTGTTATGTTCCGGTTTGAAGGGTGAGAGTAAGCCAGTGTAATTAGCATCAGGTGGGATGCTCTTCCGCCTACCTATACTATATATTTTTTTTAATGTGAAACATCTATAGCCGCGGGTTAAACTGATTGTTGGCGTGGCGAGTGGCGAGGCATGGTATATATATATATATATATATATATATATATATACAGTCTATGCGTAGTAGTGCGTAGTAGTGTGTACGAAATAATTCATATTAAACGTTTAATAACATTATAATAATTATTAATTTAATTAGTTAATAATTAATAATTTTATATTCATTTAATTCAGGCAACTTAGAGTGTAACGATTACTGAAGTCGCTGAGTAAAAGAATTAAGTTGTCGCAACTTGAAATATTTTTTTCTATTTAATGAAAATAAACGTTAAATGAATAAATAAATCGTCACCGTTTTATTTCATTCGATGTTTCACATCTGCCAGGCATCCCGTGACGGCTCACATTTTTTTATTATATTAAGATGTTTCTTACCTTGTGTCACTTAGATCTAACGTGGGGTCACTCCTCTTGATTTGCCCGACGCAGGCCAAAACAGCCTTGTCGCTCTCAACCCTAGCTGACAAGGAAGCCACTAGTGTTGGCAACTGCCGTAAAGCCGGTTTATCGACAATAGTCAAGAGTGACTTGTTGTCGATGAGTCGACGTTCAACGTCAGCGTGGGATAGCGCGAGTAAGCGCTGGTGGGATGAAGATGCTGGATCTTGGTTCACTGTCACAGATGACTGAAACCAAAGGAGTAACACTGTAAGAACAATGCATACAATTTGATATTCACATATATATTCAAATAAAACATAATATAATACATAATTACTCAAGATTAGATGACTAACCAGTTCCTCCAGCTTGTGAAGAGCTTGCTTATATACCTCCACGTGTCGCTGCAGCTCATTCTTCATCGCCACGTGGAGCGAGATCAGCGATCCTGACGCATCAGCCGTCAAGCCATGGGTCCCTAAGCCTGTGATAAATACAATGTATGAACCAAACGAAAAACTGATAATAATCTGATTATGAGAATTTAAGCAGAGGTTTTAGGCCAGGATTGTGACTTTTACAGGTTTTATTCATACTTATTAAATATTCTCTGATGATTGAAAAACTCACATAAAAGCACTGTATCAACTCAACTCCGTAATACTCCTTATAATTAATAAGATAATAATAATAATAATGTCCTTCAGACCGATTTCGGTCACGACGGCTAATCTCAAGAGAGATTAGCCAACTGCACAGGAGATATTATAGTGCACAAGTGTGTGCGCAAACACAGGTGCACTCTCTATTCCCTAGCTCTCATAATCCGATGGGACGGCAATCCAACACGACCAGAAAGAGTTCAGGCGCAGGACCAACGACTTTACATGCTTTCCGAGGCACGGGAGTGTAAACACTTCCAACTTCCATACTCCGGGCTACTACTGTGAATTTTCTGACAGAAAAACTAAATAACTTTTTAAAGGCCCGACCTGGGGATCGAACCCAGGACCACCGGGTCTGCGGCCTAATATAAAGGTAGTTTAATTATTAAGTTAAACAGTATTACATGCGTATAACTCAATTTTTAACCTTAACTGCGTATAACATATTATTTATCTCATTCGTTTCGTTTCGGATCAGACTATGATTTGCCACAATTTTGTTTTATAACAAAGGTAGAACAAAGATATAAATCAAAAGGAAATCACGCGATTCTTGCTCATCCTCCACTTAACGTGTTTTCATCCGGCGTTCGAGGAAATTAAGAATTATCCGCACTTCCACATTCGTCGCGTCTCTCAGAAACAAACGTCAAATGAACTTATGTCGACCTTCCAGTATGAAAAATTAGGCGAAAAGTATCAACTTGAACAAAAATAAATAAAAAGATTGATGCTCAAAGACCTAGTATAAACTTAAAAAAATTATGATTTGAACAAAAATGTTTGAGCAGGGAAAAGGAGCTAATATTTGAAATACTAATCGAGACTACATTCCAATTTTATGTAAATTTTGATCTGAATAAAGGACACTATTATCATATTGTTCAAACAGTCTCAAAAATGTATTAATAAAAAGTCGTATCTTCTGTATTACCAAAGCGTTTTTATGTATTTTTTTTATCTATCCCAAAATTCGTTTCGAATGACAATTTCAACATGTATTCGAGCAATTGAAATTACTGTTGCTTCGGTATGACGCAAAACTGCAATAATTTTAACACTTCGAGTTTCAAGGCTCAGAATATTACCCAAAGTTTGAACATCGTTGTGCCACAAATATTTTTATGTACGTTAATTGTAATTCCTAAAAACAACCCACGCGGGTCGCCACCATTGAAATATTTCGTAATATCACGTCACTGCTTCGTCAATCTTACGTTTATTATTTAATATACTTAAATGTATGTAATGTAATATACTTTATCATTAACTAACATATTATATTAAAAATTTGTAGAAAATTTACAAGTTTAGTTTACTTTTTACTGCTTAATTACGCAAAGTTAAAAAGTAAGATGTAGGTATACTCTTCGGCAGATACATACAAAATATTATTTTTTATGGGAAAATCTACCTTGTACAGCTGCGTCGAGCTGTCTCCTCCTGTTGTCGACTGCATCCCTTGCATCAGGACTGTAATTCGCCAAAGCGTTAGCCAGGCGAGTTGTTCTGGCTCGTAGACCAGACCCTTGATCTACTCCAAGTAGACCGACAAGTCTCCAAGCGACTGCCTCGCATTGTAACTCTGGCCGTGGAACAATCTCGAGAGATAGCAATCTGAGAAGAAAAAAAAAAGTTTGAAAATTCGTATTTGGTTGATAAAATGGTGCTCAGTAATAACGAAAAACTATTTTACTTAGCGCTAATAATTCATCATTTTTCAAAATAAATGCATTTACCAAAAAACTGACTGTCGTAACGTTGACGTAACCTTCAAATTTCTATTCTTAATCATTATTTAAAGTAGAAACATCACACGTGCTTTCTGATTGTCAAAAATCTACCGGCGCTTTAAACAGGAATACCTCAGAGGCGGTGAAACTATTAACATCAGAGACTATCATATAATACCAATCATGACTTCTATACCAACAATAGAAAGAGTCATAACATAGCAGTATACTATGGTCTGTTAACGAGAACTAAAACGTCACTATAAAATGCAAATAAAACCTGTAATGCTAACGATATCAGATCCCATCATTAAAATGTTAATTACACCGTATTTGTCCAAACAATACTAGATCTACATAGTTTTTAATAGCCACATCACAATTGACAATGGGAGAGAAAAAGAGTCATCATAACCTAACAATTGCATTAGTTATGTTCGTCATAAAGCAGTGAGAGCATCTACTGTGAGACCGTTATGAAGTTGGTAACTTTTTGTCATACTATATACTGTTTCTAGATATAGGAGTGCTACGAACAGCTATCTATATCTAAGAAACTGCACTTGCTAACTAGTTTTAAAATATAACAAGGACACAATCATTATAATATTAAATATTTCTTCGTCAGCTATAAAAAATCTCAGGGAAAACTTACAATGGAATCATGAAAATAGAATAAATAAAATCATTTATTTCGACCAACAAGGATCATATAGCATATACAATAAACGATAAAAAGACAAAAATTACACTAATAATATTTTACAGATTTTACAAATTACAAATTAAATTAATTCAATATATTAAATTAAATCAATTCAAATTAAATCAAAGCGATATTAACTGTAACATGAAATTCTAAAATAATTATAAGAGCTTACTTGAGTAAAGATTATTTTAATTTAATTTTGAGTGCATAGCCTGACTCGTTATTCTTAGTAGTGTGTTAAAATAGTTGAAGCTGTCTTTCCTTAACTTCAATATGATAAAATTCTAAGATATCCAGGAACATAGAGTGAAAAATATATATATTAAAACACCAACCGTGTTTAATGTTTGTTCTGTTAAGATGTTTGTGTATATTAATAACCCGCATATCCGTATACTTCCAAAGGCATAAGTCTTCTTTTTTTTTGATTGTATATGTAGGCGGACGAGCATATGAGCCACTTGACGGAAAGTGGTCACCAACGCCCATAGACAATGGCATTGTAAGAAATGTTAACCCTCGCTTACATCGTCAATGCGCCACCATCCCTAGGAACCAAGAGGTTATGTCCCTTGTACCTGTAATTACACTGGCTCACTCACCCTTCAAACCGAAACACAACAATACAAAGTACTGCTATTTTGCGGTAGAATATCTGATGAGTGGGTGGTACCTACCCAGACGAGCTTGCACAAAGCTCTACCACCGAGTAAAACTTACAAATAAACAAAGTAACACTAGGTTTATTACTTAACAGTAATATTATGACTGGTTCCGTTTGTCATTATATATCTTTGTAATAATACTGGTAACCTTTAATATATTACGACTAAACTAAAATGCATGAAGTTGTTAAACTTACAGGAGATAAATTAAATACGCATTAAGATAAAGTATGTACCGACTTGGCCCAGTGGTTAGAACACGTAGTTCTTAAGCGGAGATTATGGTTGCAAATAATCATAATTCTTAATTACAAGTTATTAACCTTTTTTACAATTTTAAACAGTTTGTGATTATTACAGAGGCAATTAATTTCAAACAATTCAAAAACATTACATTGAAAATTGGAAAACAAAAATCTCATAGAGTCCTTTTACCAAATTTATTGTTTTACCAAAATTGCACCTGAGCACTTTCCATTCACCATCACCGAAACGAGTTTTATTAAAAAAAACTGATCCACCAGACAGCCCGTCGGAGACCTGTTCACTTTCACCAAACAGCCCTTGAAATGTGACGAAATTTTTGTTCATATTCACATGGTGTGCATCTTAAAGTTATGAGGTAATTAAATCGTACACAAAATATATTGATCCTTCAATGACGATGTTTTCATTTGTTTTCGTTTATTAAGAAAACAAAAGTGTATAATATGTATATCAAATACATAATAAAAACAATTCAAGTAATATATAGTCAATTGTAGTAAACCAATGTCTATGACATTGGTATAATATTAGTATTACATAAGATAACTAGTAAGGGAACAACCTGTGAATGTCTCTGGCTAAGATTAAGGTCCATTTGAGGAGAACATTTGGACAGGCTGCTCCATTCAGGAGGCCAATTCTACTAACATTATTAACACATTATCGGAATCGATTCGAAACATAATCATTGACGTTTAGCTTTTTCCCTATTCTACTAATACAATGATCCAGTTGCGATTCGAGTCGTTCTTGATGGAACGTCAAAAGTTAACTATTAAGTTTGACTTTGACATGGCTTTTTGGCTTTTGTATATGGTAACATTACTGATTCGATTTATGAGAAATAGCCAAATCTGGTTCGGGATCAAATAAAAGAGTAAGTAAATAAACGTTTTACATTAGTGGAATTGTCCTCCTGATTAGTACACATAATACATACATATTTCACAGTTAAACTAGACACATGCAGATTTCACGATGTTTTCCTTCACCGCCGAGCACGAGGTGAACTACAAACACAAATTAAGCACATGAAAATTTAGCGGTGCTCGTCTGTATTTAAGCTCGCAATCATCGGGGCACATAACATCGCATTTGTTAGTTTGCCTACCTAATATAAATAAATAAAAATAAAATAGTAATAAATATCTATATTATATAAAGTTAATCAAAATATATAAAACATTTTTTTGCAATTATTGTTATCAATCATAAATATGAAACGTAATATTCAAATAGCCTTCAACCATATTTTACCTAAGATTTTATATACCTTATATAATATGTTAATATTATATAATGTTGCTAATGACATGCACTTTGAGGGGCATGGATCTATGTAAGTCGATGTTTCTACAATAAACGTTTTAAATAATAAATTAATCGTACATTCATAATATATAATTGAGTCAATATTCCGAACCAATGGTAATTAACAGGAAAGATTGTTCTAATTTCTACTATTAACAGTACGTATAATAGATTTATACGTATAGATTTTATGGAATACTTTTGTATAATCTTTTAAATAATATATGTATTATTGTATCGGCAAACGCCAACACATCTCTTTCAAATGTACTCATTTTTCATTTTTGTACATCAGTTTTTGAGTTACTATTAACGAGCTACAGTCGTTTCTAGAAGTATTTAGCGAAGCATTTTTAAAGGGACCATTTGAAATTACGCATAGTATAGAATTTTAAAATCCGTCAACAAATCGAATCGTTTCATGATTGTAGTAGCTTGACATGACTTAGTTAGCACACCGGACATAATTGCGCAGATTAATTCAACATTAGCAAAGCTTACACTTACGAACTAACAACGGCAATCCACCATTGATGCGCGTGGGGTGCCAATATTTGTGGGGAAAGGTGACCACGTCCAATCGGATTGATTGTAATGTATCACGGACTAAAATATTAGTATTGTAAATTAACTGACCCCTTGGCCGTATTGTCGGTCCCACTCTTAACAAAAGTTGTACGCTTAATAGGAATATTAAATATACCTTAGAACGGGCTACAATTCTTTAAAATCAATATTTCGTTTTATTCTATGTACAATCTAAACGCGAATAACCGCACACAGCTAGTACACAGATATGCGACATGACAGGTAATAAAACGAGTGACAGCCGCCGACGCAGAACCAGTTGTGATCACTCCACCAATCTGTCCTTACGAAGAAATTTATTGAATAACGATCATATATTTCATATATAAATTACTTTACATTGAGAAAGTCGACACGGACAACCGGTCAGGAGTACTTTCATCATATCCTATCTATTAATATAATAAAAATCAACAAGCAAAAATATACTCTACCTTTAAGCATATAGAGTTCATATTTTTTTGATATTATTAAGGTAATGTCGCTTCTGCAACAGGTGAACTGTATTACATGTTGCGTTTGTTTTGAAGCTTAAGGTTTAAAGATTAAAGTTCAAATTTGTCAAATTAAGTTCGTATAAATGTAATTTGATTTATTAGTGCTATGGAAGTAGGTTTCCTGGGTGGAGTACCTAGTCTATTAATTTCAAAGCATCGCCGATCAAAACTGTCACTTTTAACAAGTGATTTGTTATTAAAACAGACTAGTTACGTTAAGGACGTTACTAGAATATTATTACAAATATTTTTTTACTTTATGATTACAATTAATGATAATATCCTGATAATACACTGAGATACAAGTTTTTAAAAACTTCATTCATGATCTCCAAACCATTGTGCAGTGGCACATAATCAAATAATTAATTTCATATAATTTTATTGATTAAAAGAATAAGCATTTTAGAGTGATTTTGTTGTCCTTTTATAATAAATAGTACGAATTCGGAATGAATATTCTACCGAGAGGAACCAGCCAGAAACTGTGTAATTAGTCTTTTCCATTAATTACTTACAGTTTTCCATCAATTTATGTGCATTATACCCATCAATAATACATTATATCATATTAAATAAACGATACATCTCTTGTCGTTTAGTCGTTATTTCAGTTGGTTGGAAAGAAATCGCCTCCTTATTAATTGGTATTGATAATACTCATGTGTTTTACCATGATAATAATTATATGTTTTATGTTTTTCGTATTTTGAATTTGTTTGTACACTATATTTTTTGTACAAAATCATAATGCAAATTAATTGGATATGAACCTTGAAGATGAAGGCTACAAGACTAATACGCCTTTTGTTTACATTTAAGTGTACACTTAAAGCAATTTATTGAAAAGGTTTTTAAGAAGTACTCAGTGGAATCGAACCCATATTGTAGTGTTCTATCCACTGGGCCATGTCAAAAATTAATTTAACAGTGATAAATTTCATCTTAATAAATATACTCGTATATCATATTATATCCTGTTCATAATAAAAATGTGAAAGTATATTTCG
The DNA here is from genome assembly GCA_905220585.2 of Nymphalis polychloros. Lineage (NCBI taxonomy): Eukaryota > Metazoa > Arthropoda > Insecta > Lepidoptera > Nymphalidae > Nymphalis > Nymphalis polychloros. The sequence goes on along the minus strand of HG992264.1, from coordinate 293,415 downwards.
TTGGATGTCGGTCAATCTAATGAAACATAGAAGGAAGTTATCACGTGTATAGGAAATAGGATACTTTGCTATTTAATAAACTGTCTTTGAAAAAGCCTTCCCATTTATTGATGAATTTCTTTAATATTTTCAACGATTCATCACAAACAAAACCTTCAAGCGTTTGTCAGACAAGAGACAAAATTGATTGATTCATCATTTTTATTGCATGTTCTGTTATTTTTGGAACAACAAACGACGTACATAATAATAATACTTTACTGTTATCCAATACATACACATTCAAAAAAAAAAAATAGCCCTGTTACCCGTGCGTCAGAAGTCAATTCCTTCCCCTCAAATTACTACATAGTACTCCAAACCATGTGTTTACGTGTTTGTGCACTTGCGTGTGCGTGTGTGTGTATGCGTGTGCGTGCGTGCGTGCGTGCGTGCGTGCGTGTGTGTGTGTGCGTGTGTGCATGCTCGCTATATTCTAGATGTACATATTATTTTCCTTTCAGGTAATTAATAGTTTCTCAACGTTTTCATAATTAAGTTTTTTTAACCATGTTTTACTTTCGTCTTTTAATTGGTAATTATTAATGTCCATTATTCTTGAAAAATGATTTAGGGATAATCTCATTTCCCTTGTAATTAAGGATAAAACATAATATAAAGTTGTACTAGATGTACTAGATGTTGGTCCACAGGGATTAAAACCAGTTTAGACTAGTATTTAATACGCCAACATTTTGAGTTTCGTGTACAGCGCATATAAAAGTTATGATAACGTATTGATCAGCATATAGTCTTCCTTCATGCAGATGTAATATATCGTAAGAAATTAACGTATAATACAAATATATGTTGTATTTAAATGGTGGAAAAGATAGTCATTTCAATGTTATATGCATGTTGGATCGAAATTTTCCCGAGCCTGTTTAAATACATTATACATTGATATTGTCACAGAGAAGTACTGGAAAAAGTCTATTATATAATATAGACAGCTTTATTTATAAATAATATTTAATGATTGCTTCGTAAATCAACGATGACGAAAATAAATCAGTGTTTAACTAAACACGCGCTGAACAAAGTTTATAAGATTAATCTGTCAATTGAAGTACATCGCGTTTTAACTACAAAAACAAATGTAATCTTAATCAACCGCTACTGTATGCTCTCATTAACATCTCGAACTCGGTAATAAGCTGACAGACAATGGAACGACTCGTGTGAAATAAATAATTATAAAAAAAAGTAATTCGACTTGATACAGTTACACTTAAATTATATTAATTACATATATATATTTACATAATGTTATCATAATCATTTTATGTAAACAGTGTCATCATTTTCTTTATTAAACCTTTTAAGCTATTTAATTCGACTAATATTATTATTATTTTTTTTTTAAATATATAAATAATTGAATTAAAAAATCTTATAGTTATATATTGAAATAAATCGAGTTAACATTTAATGTTATGGAAGTAGTGTGTTAAATAACTCACCTGTTCAAAAGCGTCTCTATCAGGTGTGCTGAATGTGGTAAAGCTTCTATCAGCAAATCTACTGGCAAATCCGTAGCAACGCTCTGTAAGACTCCAGGACCGAGCCTCGAAACTATGGCCGCCGCTTCCCGGAACTGACGTCCTTCAGCTAATAACAGCACGCGACGTAACGCTAGACGAGGAGAGGTATATGTGTTCTTCTCTCGCTCCCTCTCCCGTCGTATACGTTCTCGGCTCTCATTCATTTTCAAGTTCCCTTGGTAGGGCTAGCCCATTATATTGTTGATTGTCAAATAAATTATATATCCTGTAACAAAAATATTACATATATTCATATATACAACTATAGATAGGTAATAATTACAAGATAGAGTTAATCGATTATGAATTGACAAAGAATTGTCTCAAGAGCAGAATATCGTAAATTTAACATTTAACAAGCATTTAACGATCGAGTGGAAAGGTAATTGTTGGTACCAATTGCATATTTGAGATTAAAAAAAACACATTTGTACTTATACACTTAGAATGTAGATTTATCCGTCTTAAAAATAAATAACAATTATTGTAGTGAATAATTTACAATGTGTGTAGAAAAATTATAATAATTAAATTAATAAATTAGTTTCCTGTTTCGTTTAATTGTATTTTGATAATGACTCTGATAATGACGGCCTGGTTAGCGATTTCGGTCCCGTGCCGAAGATATTATGGTGCACAAATAATTGCATAATAGGGTGAAAACGCATATCCAATGGCGCAGTAATCCGACACGACCGGAAAGAATTCAGGCGCAGGATTAGGCATTACATACTTTATGCGATACGGGAATTATCATATTGTAAATTTCTCGACAGAGTAACCAAATAACTTTTTAATGGCAGACCAATGTTTTAGTCTAGGACTTCAATGTATCAGCATTATAAGTCAGCCACAACACTTTAAGTACAACATAGATATGTCAATGTCTTTATAATACTTTTAATGATAAATATTAATCACCCATAAATCATTTATGTTTATGTGTTTACATAGAATATAAAACAATAGACTTGTTGATATGAGAAGCTCAGTTTTTATGTTAAGCTTGTGTGTATTTAACACACACATTCCAATGCGATCGTAAAAAATCAATACACACAGTAATTTCTCATACGATCGATAGTCGAGTGTTTGTCTCCGTTCCGTTACGGTCCCATGCCACAGATAACGTTAACGGGATGCTATCATTAGTCATCACTATTTTTTATCAACACAATAACGTTACAGATGAAATCGATATATTTATAGACGATACTTCACTGCTCATACTACAGAATCAGACTGTGGTAACTGACACTAATAATATAATAAATCATATACTAATCATATACATCAATACTTTATATTTATTTTAATTTTAAAACATTTCTTTAAGGATTATAGATTCTATAAAAAATAACCGTTAAAAAAACAGTAGTTGGCCTTTTTGTTAACAGAAATTATACTATCAATTAAATTTATTTATTATGTATGAAAAAAATTCGGCTTTTTTTATCATTCATGCGGATTATTTACTACTTAGCTATTAAATTTCTTAAATAAATGTATATTAATCGGCAAAGTTATAATAATTATTTAATTCAAGTATAAAACATATATCCCCGACCTCCACTGATTTTAAGAAGTAATCAGAGTTTAATTTGTCAAACTGGTGAATTTTGAATCTACATAAATCATTATTAGCAATATACATATCTATTAACAAGATAGTATTTAACCATCGCTTACATCGCCAATGCGCCACCAAGCTTGGGAATGTTATGCCCCTTGTGCCTGTAATTACACTGAAGGGTGAGTCCCTTCAAACCGGAATACAACAATACCGAGTAATGCTGTTTTGCGGTATAATATCTGATGAGTGGGTGGTACCTACCCAGACGAGCTTGCACAAGGCTCTACCACCAAGTAAACATGAAGAGCATGTTTGTTGACTTAGGCGCACAAATTTCAGGATCCATAGTCCGATTTGAAAAAGTCTTCTTGTTATACATATCTCATTATATGGTTATTAATTTATTATAGACTATATATTGTCTTATATAACATCAGACCCTCGTCCATGAGGGCGGAGCAATTAGGTAAGTGGTGTTCCTATAACTGCCAATGCTATAAATATATCTAACCGAGATTAGTTCTCTATTATGAGTTAGCATTTAAATATGCCCCCAAATACATCGGCTCACGACATTCAAAACTGGAGACAAACTAAAACTATTGCCGTTTGGCAGTACAATAGCTGTTGAGTAAGTAGCCTGTTGGCGTCTTAGGTATATATGAGAATGCCTAATCATTAACTCGAGAATACCTTTTTTTTAACGCAGTGAGGGATACCTTCAGAAATGTACCCGAATCCCTTGGGGGAGGAACCAGGTTATGTGAGATTCTTACCCACTAAAATCTCGTCCCCACGCACTCCTCGCTAGTGCGTGTGCCAGCGCGAGGCCATCCCAGCTGGCGTCCTCCTCAAGGCCGTCTGAAATTGGACACGTGAGGCCCCCACCTCTCACATCCACGGCCCTAGGGTTACGCCCTATATTTTAATCCCCTTAAGTTGAGGCTGTTTCTCGAGAATACCTAGTGCAACTATGTAAGATAACATACGAACATCACAGCAAGTCAGTCAAGCGATAAACGATAAACTATGCAATTTAATGACAATATAATTTTCTAATACTCGGCCTGATTCACCTTTACTAACGACATCTAACGGACACTTACTGAACTGTTAGACCTCATTATAAATTGTGTTACAATAAGTAGGTAGTACATACATGACAATAATGGTACATACTGAGAGATAATTTTACCGTATATTAAATTCCTTATGATATATAATCATATTTAAATGTTATTCAAAAGTTGGTATTAATGATGGGTTTCGTTCTTATTATTTTAATACTATGTGAATTGTACATGGTGAAGATATATAAGTATCTTACTAAACACATATAATATAATTGCGATAATATATAAATCATATTATTAAAATGAGATGGAAGAAATTAGTAACAGTATAATTAAGGTTTAATTATTATCATGATGATGACTATTAACCGATTTCTGCCGGCGAAACTTTCAGTCAACTTCGCAGAAGATGTTATAGTGAACAAGCACTTACACAGATGAACTATATTTCCTTACGCTCATTATCCGATGATAAAATCCGACACGAACAGTACACACGCAGGAGCAACGATTTTAAGTACTTTCCGAGGCACAGGAGTGATGGCACAACCAACTTCCGATTAGTGCTTTAGATAGCTGGCCGAGAATGCTAACGAGAATTTCTTCCCAGCAAATCCCAATAATTTTTAATTGTCTCTACTCTATTCCAACCTGAAACCACTATCTAGGACTGGTGGTGGGTTTTGTGCAAGTGCGTCTGGATAGGTACCATCCACTCATCAGATATTCTACCACAGAACAGCAGTACTTGGTATTGTTGTGTTCCGATTTAAAGGGTGAGAGTGAACCAGTGTAATTACAGGTACAGGAGACATAACATCATTGTTCATTAAAAAAACAGAACCTAAAGGTATGCCGCCTTATATACTATCCACTATACCAACGAGGTAGTTACGTAAATATAATGTATTTTTCCTATGTAATTGGTGCCGCGCCATTACCATTTCAATTAATTCGGCATATAATCAATAAAATAATTTCATTGTCTCCAATAAAAGTTTAAAAAAAATGGTTTATGTGAAAGGTATTATATACATAACATTACAATGGTCAAGTATTTCTTCTGTACGAGACTATAAAAACATTTTTATAACTCAATCAATATTTATAATTTGAAAGCAAAATACAATATAAATCTTTCGGCGTCATTAGATGACGGGACAGGTGAATAATACTTCACGTGTTGTGAGGTATGTTCAAGTAAATAGGATTTTAATAAGTTCACTAGAATTATAAAACTATGTCACCCAAAGCGTATTTATTAGGTAATCTCAAAATTGAATAAACATATTGTTATTCCGAAGAAAATTTAGTGAGTACATAATGTATAACTATTTAACATAAGTTTATCAAGTTTTGGCGGTAAAAAAGGATATTACCCAAAATGGATTCTAATTCGACTGGTACATTATAGATATTGCTGTACCAATATGAATCATTTTACAAAATATTATTTTCGATAAGTTAGCATAATAGACTAGATAAGTTTTTAGGATAAGAAGTTCGGATTTTTAGATTTTCCATACATCCATCCATACATATTTAATTTTATATTGTTTACTCTGTATTTTATTTGAGAAAAACAGTTTAATTTAGTTACTAAACGAAACGGATTATCACGCCGATTCGTCTCTATAGAATCTACATTTCAATTAATGGTAACCTTTCATAAAAATCATATAACATGACGAGCCAAAACTGTTTATACGAGCCAACTTGAATTAAGAATGTTTTCCTTTTGAGTAATAAAGTAATATTTGATACCACAGTAAGTTCATAGACAAAAAAATATCTTTCTCTTTATTGCAAGACCTCTCCGTGCTTCTTACTTGGACCGTTGTGGTTTTAGACGTTAGACGCCATAACTGTTTCTATTATTATCAGAATTGAAGAAATGAATGAATGGTTCGGCTCGACTGATGATTTCATTGGTTTTTGTATTGACCGTAATTGTGTTACTGCTCACGTAACTATTTTAATCTAATATAACATTAGATTTAAAAGGTCAATTTTAGCACTTGTAGTCTATTTCGATTGTCTATGCCAGTATTTTGAAAATCGAATGTAATTTATTACTTTTGTTGTGTAGTAATTGGAATCATTCGGAACACTTATTATCGATTTTTAATTGGTATGGGATTTTAAGTGGTAAAATTTATTGAAGATGAAATTTTCAACAAATAATATCCATTTATTTATGCTTACAACATCGACTCATCTTAGGAGATGTTTGCAAAAACTGCGTTATTCATGGCAGGTGAGATGCAAGAGAGGATGGATTATGAACATGAATTTACATTTCGATACCCAAACATATTCAATTTAATGAATTATTGTTAAATTCATGTGAAATATTATTGTTGATTGCATTAACGTTTATTTACGTCTTTTTTTATTGTAGGTATAGGTAGGCGGACGATCCTATGGGTCACCTGATGGTAAATGGTCACCAACGGCCATAGATATTGGCATTGTAAGAGATGTTAACCATCGCTTACATCACCAGTGCGCCACCAACCTGGGGAACTAAGATGTTATGTCCCTTGTGACTGTAATTACACTGGCTCACTCACCCTTTAAACCGGAACACAACAATACCAATTACTGCTGTTTTGCGGTAGAATATCTGATGAGTGGGTGGTACCTACCCAGACGATCTTGCACAAAGCCCTACCACCAAGTAATTATTAAGTTGTAAGTATTATTTATGTTGTTTTATATTTAATATATATTTCCTAATTTATTAATAAAATGTATCCAGTGTCCGTAGCAGTGCAGTTCTAATAAGATGTACATAAATATAAATAAATTAAAATTCTCTCATTCCTGTGCGAACGTATTATAAATTTAAAGTCGGCTAATATGTAGTTCAATTCATCAATAAACACCTTTCCGTCGAGGATATTTAGTCTCGAAGCCGTCTAGAGCACTGAACATATGTATGCACATTAATATACGAAAGCCGGACACCTGTTTTACGAGTTTACACATGTTGCTATAATTTCTCCGCTCTCTACTCTGTTTTTGGACTTCAAAATTTGCATCTCCTTTACATATTTACAATAGCTCTGAATAAGCGTCTAGCGTAAAGGAATCTGTTTAACATTACAGATTATTTTAATATATATGTATTGTATATATACTAACATTCTTGGCATTATAGACTGCCCCGTTAGTTTAGTAGCTAGTTGAGAAAGCTGCATACCCTGGATTGAGCAAATAAAAGTTAAGTTTTTCCTGAGTAGAAATTTTCAGTTACAAGACATGTGTTACAAAGATAAACATTGTTTTGGCCACAGATCGCAGTGGGAAGTGTGTACACTCCTCCTCGGAAACCACCTCCAGCCTTTGTTTCTGTGCCTGAAACCCTTACGTTCGCATCGGATTACCGTCCCATTTATTAAAGTGAGGAAATAGAGAGTGCATCTGTGTTTGCACACACTTAAATAGGACACACTTGTGCACTGTAATATATCCTGCTTAGTTGGCTAATTTCTTTATCGTGGCTGAAATCGGTCAGGAGGACATCATCATCATCATCAACACGCTATCTTATTGCCTCCACCAGAGGGTTGGTAATTTTTCGACAATATGATCAACATTTCGTTACACCACCTTAAAATTGTTGCCCCACCCCGTGCTGTCATGATATTTTGTCCAGCATCTATTATATTTCTGTATACTTATTTATGTCCTCAATGTAAATAAATCTTATGTAACTTTAGTGTTTATTTGTTCTTTATTAAAACAGTACACAATACATAACTTCTGTTACGGAGATAAACATTTTTGACAATTTATACTCTCGTTAAAAATATTGAATTAACGATCATTTAAATTAATGAAATAACACACGTTTACAGTAAATATAACGCGTTATGCTTATTAAGCTTATCGTTAAAAGTAACGGCCAATAAATGTCCCACTACTTGGCTAAGGCATCCACGCTGTTATAATAAATTAATTTCAGGACCTTGGAATCTGCGACTTATAAATTAGTTACTAGACAAAAGATTAGCTACCATACATACAGTACAATATAAAACTAAATAAAGTTCCCATGAAGTAATTTTATTGCTAGGAAGATTTCTGTTTTTTTTTCTTATTAAGTATAAAGTGTGTATTATATGTGAAAATATTATCTTTCACTTTCTCTCGACATTGAAACTCATAAATATATTAATAAAACAGTAAAAAGCAAACGAATTATACTTAATCTACAACGTAGTCAACGTAGAAAGCCACGATAGTCCAGTAATTATGTAGAAGACGAGAATCTTAAACAATAGTTCCGAGTTCAAACCTGAGCAAACAGGACTGAACTTTCATGTGTTTAATTTGTATTTATAATTTATCTCGTGTTCGGTGATGAAGAAAATAAACGTAAGGAAACCTGCATGTGGTGGATATATATCTGCCACGTGACACGCCAAACCGAATTGTAGCAGCGTGTAAGCTAAGTAGTAGGACATTGATGTTACCTTTAATGATACGAGGAACTGACAATGTCGTATGATCTTTGTATACATTTTCGTGCGACTTTACACGTGTTCAGTAGTTGAATTTACTATATCAAAGTAAATCAAGAGCTTTACGTCTGGAAATGGTCCCAAGGGCCTATAGTTGAAATAATTATCTATCTAATTATCTAGTACTCGTTGTAGGTGCGAATCGCTGGTTACGTCATCTGTTTAGACTATGTTGTTATATTTTATTGTTGTATTTGGTAAAACAACACTTACATGTAGCCAGTGGCATTTGAATATACCTTTTGGGTGAGATTCATGTTTCATTATCATATTGATCGAATCTCGATCAGCAATCAAGATTATTGAGCAAATAATAATCTCTGTACACATTAGAATCTTTCCTTCATTCAATTTCCCTCTTGAGTTGAGTCAATTTGTTTTATTTTCTCTTGATATAACAAGTATGTTTGTTTATTGACTGACTCGTTGGTCTAGTGGCTAGATATAAGGCCGCAGACCCGGTGGTCCTGGGTTCAATTCCCAGGTCGGGCCAATAAATAGTTTTTGGGTTTTTCTGTCAGAACAATTCTCAGTAGCAGCCCAGAGTCTGGAAGTTGGACGTGTGTACACTCCCGTGCTTCAGAAAGCACGTTAAGCCGTTAGTCCTGCGCCTGAACTCTTTCCGGTCGTGTCGGATTGCCGTCCCATCGGATTATGAGAGCTAAGGAAAAGAGAGTGCACCTGTGTTCGCGCACACACTTGTGCACTATAATATCTCCTGCGCAGTTGGCTAATCTCTCTTGAAATTGGCCGCCGTGGCCGAAATCGGTCTGGAGGACCTTATTTATTTTTATGTTTGTTCACTTTTATCATCAATATTTGAATTGTTGTGTGTGGTTTTATTTTTTGTTGTCGTTATTATTCCCTTTTTGTATTTTATCATCGGTGCCGTATTTTCTATGTCAATTTAAGGTTGATTTCCTTGTTTTTTTTTCATAGAATGAATTTTGTTTTTGCATAGTACTTAGATAAATATTTGGTATAGCAGTATACGAATTAAATGTGGCCAGTGGCAGTGAAACCCGTTTGAAATAATATCCATATTTCAATTTGATTATAATTTTATCCAAAACTTTATAGGTTTGTGTTAAATAGTTATATAGTAAATATTCACCAAATCTTCTTCAGTATATCACAAACGGCTCAGGCTTTCCTGAGATAAACTAATAAATAACAGAGGCTTAGTTTCATAATTGTAATGAACTTGTTAAAGTCCTATTTACTTAAACATTCCTCACAACAAGCGGAATATCACTCACGTGTCACGTCATCTAATGACGACGAGAGATTTATATTGTATTTTGCTTTCAAATTATAAATATTGATTTAGTTATAAAAATGTTTTTATAGTCTCGTACAGAAATACTTGAAATTTTATGCAAACTAAAACCTTTCACATGAACAAATTATTTGAACTTTTATTCAATATTTATTGCAATGAAAATATTTTATTATTTAAGGATGAATGAAAATGTTAATGGCACGGCACTAATTGAGTAGTAGATTAAAGCAACATTATATTTAATAAGTGCCTCGTTCGTGTCGAGGCTAACACAGAAGACTGTGACCACATACACTAGAGTACTGGGTTCAAATCGCGCGAGTAAAAAGTAATTGAATTAACGATCACTTATTTAACTAAAACTTCACTGACTATTACTTACTTTGTTTATTATTTACGTTGGCATTCGACAAACCAATCACGAAGATAGCGCACAAATTTTTATTAAATATATTCTTATTTACTGTAATGAAATAAATAAATAAAACGAATTCGCAGTCCCCCGTGAAACGGTCAAGTGCGTTCGAATTATCCCGAAATTAGTTAACGCCGTTCCACTGTCAATGAACTCAAACAAGTGGAGGCTGTGATGCGAGACGCTCAGCGGCGAGTGATTTCAATTTATAATTATTAGATGATTTGAACAGACACTTATAATAACATTAAGTTTTATTTAAAAGGGTTTTTAATATTTTAAATGCTTATGTAACAAACAGTAGGTATTTTTCTTTTGAGGCAGTAAGGTGTGCCTCGTACGAGCATTCTAATATTGTATCAACCGGATAAGCTTCTGATTGGAACTGAGTGGCTAGCTTATGGGTAGACCCCGAGATCCTGGGTTCAACTCCCGAGTCGGGACAGTAGAAATTTATCGTATTTTTTTGACCTGAAATTCTGAAATGAGTAGCTGCTTGCATATATATAAAAGAATGGAGAATTAATCCAATCACCGAGCGAAAATCGCGACAATAATTACTATAGTACAGTACAGTACAGTAACAGCCTGTGAATGTCCCACTGCTGGGCTAAGGCCACTTCTCCTCTTTTGAGGAGAAGGCTTGGAGCTTATTCCATCACGCTGCTCCAATGCGGGTTGGTGGAATACACATGTGGCAGAATTTCAATGAAATTTGACACATGCAGGTTTCCTCACGATGTTTTCTTTATAATTACAATATTAAATACAAATTAGACATATTATAAAATTTGTAATAGCCCGAGCTTGAACCTGAAATCTTCGTTTAATAATTATGTGTTCTAACCGCTAGGCTTATAAATGAGCTTAAATACATATAACTATGTACATATATCTGTGGTACTAATCTGGTTTAAGTCAAAAAGGACCATAGAAATTGGGTATAAATACCTATGGATACTTTCTCTCCCCATAAAATAAAACACATCAAGAGTAAACAAGTTATCGGGCATGGTGTGATTATGGTGTAGTCCATCAACCGGTCTTCATGACTTTCTATCTCAGTTGGGGTCACGCCTGTTTTTATATTAATTCTTATGTTTTAACTTTCTTTTGATAATTTTAAATGCATTTCGGATGAAGATTTAAAAACGAAATCATAATCAAAATATAATTTAATCAAACACTACTACAAGTTAGTTTGTTCTATAATATATAATTATATGTAAAGCTACCATCGATTCCAAATTTAAGCGAATTCGAAATGAACCGGACGAAACCCTTAGCTTAGTACCAACTCACATTCAATACCTAAATGAAAAACATACTAGATACAAAATAACGAATACTAATTTCTTACTTTTTTTAATAAATGCGAAAGTTACTCTATTTGTATCCAATAATTAATTTTACCTATAGTTAACGTGGGATCTGGATTAAGACAAATGTTTCTAAATTACTTGATCTGATATATATTTGTCATGGTCCAACCGCGCGGTAACCGTCGTGCGTCAATACTGGATTGTTTAATATGTTTTATTATTTACTGTAATGTTTATGAGTTTACTGACATGTAACTCTCCTCGAGATGATCCTTCATCATCGAAATATGTGATGACAATGATGATGTTCTTCCGACCAATTTCGGCCACGGCGGCCAATCTCAAGAGAGATTAGCTAAGTGCATATGACATAATATTATATTTACCAATTATGTGCAAAGACAAAGATTCACTCCCTATAACCTTGCTCTTATAACCCGATGGAACGACAATCTGACACGGCCAACTTTACGACTACTTCGAAGCACGGGAGTGTACAGACTTCCAACTCCATCACTCCGGCTGCTATTACACAAACGACGCAGTAACTAAGTATGTAACATAAACACAAATTAAAAACTTTATAATCTCCATAAGTTTTTATTATTTTAAAAAAACATACACTTAATCGTTTAAGCGGCGATTCGATACTTTTTTTTTCATTTGATCTCAATAAACAAATATTCAGATCATAAAATTTCTTGCAATTTTAAATGACATGAGACTAATTACCGTAATCTAGTTTAAGTCATAAGAATAATCAATACGATGAAAATTTATTCATATAACAAGTTGTGAAAATAATGAATAAACAGTTAACAAACACAATGATATTTACACACGGAACAAACGTAAGTATATACTTAGAAATAGTTTAATTACTCATAATAAACGAATTTAAATTGCATAATTTATTATTAATATTAAATCCGGACATTTTATTTTCATAATTTCGGTAAATTTTAATTGAACCTACTAAGGGCGGCCGATCTTCAACTTTTAAATTATCCTTACCTTGAGATTTAAAACTGGAGTCTCAATTCTACTCATGATAAAAAACAGTTTTTCGTCTAAGATCTATTGCATTTAATTTTTTTATGTTTAAAATAATGTTATTGATAAAAATGTTAACTGGCTTTCTTGCTAGTTCCCACTTTTTAATTTATTTGTTTCGTTTCGACTAAAATGTAATAGAGCCTTCTCAAATGAAGCTATACATAACATAACTTAATGTGAGTACCTTAACCTAAGAATTAATAAAACAAAAAACTAATAAATATAAATAATATATAAAATAATACTTACTATATATTTAGAGCAATCCGTAAATCTGAGTACACAATAATCACACTAGTCTTCCACTATATCGTCTGTAACGGCCACAAACACTCGTGTCGATGTAGTTGTACTGAACCTCACACGTGTGCGGCGCGCGTCGCGTGGCTAACGAGTGAGATGGGCGAAGCTTACAGCCAAACACCGTGAAAGCTTCCCGCCAGTGTCATGCAAGAGATCACAAAGAAGGTTTTTAATATATCATTTATTTTATCAATGCCATTACATTTTTTGTGATCAAATTCATGTGTCCGCCTCGTTAATCTAGTAGGTAATGTCGGATTTGCGCACACACTTGTGCATAATAATAAAAAACAAAAAAAAATAGTGTTTATTATAATGTTATATCTTAGTAAAAGAGCTTACCAGTTTGTTACCCATGTATCAACTTATGTTTATGATGATATAAAATATTATTATTATTAAGAAACAAAAATTGCCCCGTGCATAACCCCTTGAGTTATTGTGGTCCCCACTCTAGCACAAGCTGTACGCTTGATATGAGCGATAAATAGGAATGGCAGTAGTTCCTTAAAAGTTTACATTGTATTTTTTTTAATATAACAAAAAAAATTTAACGCCATTATTCATACATAGTTCAATTCTACCACGTTTTATGAAATGTTGTTCACACGGCTATCTCGTTGTACACCGTCCAGTGGTCCAGCAGGTGTAAAGATCTTCCATTCGCCACACTGTCTGTCACCAGTTGCAACTTGGTTCCCCAGATTAAGCATGATTCATTATTACTTAAGTTGGATTCATATATTGTACAAATTGTTGTGTTTATTCAAATAAAAAATACTCAAATATTTAAGATGACTCATTCAGGTCGAGCTCGGCGATGAAGGTTTAGCGTCGTGAGAAAACCTGCCTGTGTCTAATTTGACTCAAATTCTGCCATACCTACCAATCCGCATTGGAGCAACGTCATAGAATAAGCACCAAGCCTTCTCCTCAAAGAGAGAGGAGGCCATTGCCCAGCAGTGACAAAAATCACAGTACATTGAGCCGAGATGTTTCAGTGCATATAAAACGTGAATAATAACGGAAGCTGGTTCAAATCAGGACTCCACTATTTGATAATTATTATTTTTTTATATTTTCCGGGTGAGCAAATTACTCCACTCCACCTGTGATGGTAAGTAGTACAGTCTAAACACGGACAGCATAGTCGGGAGGAACGATCTGCATTAGCCGCGCCCGCCTTGCTGTCCCATAATGTGAACGTATTATTATCTTTATGTTTGTTCTTCAATATCAACTTTCTATATACATTCTTCTTGTGCGAAGCCAGGTAGTATATTCTATCGTTCGTCGGGTACTTAATAAGCTTAATTAGATAATGACCACGTTGGAAGCAGCGTTTCATATATATATATTTTTTATGCCATTGGAAGGCGGACTAGTATATGGGCCACCTGATGGTAAGTGGTCATGGCATTGGCATTGTAAGAGATGTTAACCATCGCTTACATCGCCAATGCGCCACCAACCTTGGGAACTAAGATGTTATGTCCCTTGTGCCTGTAATTACACTGGCTCACTCATCCTTTAAACCGGAACACAACAATACCAAGTACTGTTGTTTTGCGGTAGAATATCTGATAAGTGGGTGGTACCGACCCAGACGAGCTTGCACAAAGGTCTACCACCAAGTAATAAATATAACAATTAAAGAAAATTTTAGTTAATACAATTAATGTAGTATGTACAGTGCATATCTAATAACAATAATAAGGTATTCGCAACCTTAATTCGAGGTCAACGATCGCTGGCTATGATAAAAATATATGTACATATAAGCGAAGTATGCTTGTGACTATGTGCATACAAATATCATCAGAAATATAATAGTGGTTAAAAACTTCTCATCGAGGTTACGGATTCAAATCCAGACACAAGTTATTTTTGATGTACTGTATATACTATACTATATATAAAAACCCACACGTAATCCCATCCCATACAATCACTCAACAAGAAAGGGGCCTTAGACAAGTTGTGGCATATTTTCCTACAAATATATTTAAAACCTCAATAATAATATAAAATGGGTAGACGGACGAGCAAATGAACCACCGAATGGTAAGTTGTCACCATCGCCCATCGACAAATATCGACATCGCTGTAAGAAATATTATCCGTTCCTTACCTCGCCAATGCGCCACCAACCTCGGGAACGAAGATGTAACGTGCCAGCAGATACTCTGGCACACGCCCTTGTCGTAACACAACAATACTTAGTGTTGCTGTTAAGCGGTAGAATATATGATGAGTGGGTGGTTACCCAGACGGGTTTGCATATAATCCAACCGAGTAAAAGCACTTTTAATTTATATATAGATAGATAAGTTATTGAGTGAATGAGTTGAATGTTTGATGAATGTTTTAGTTCTACCCACTACTAATATTACTAAATAATGCGAATTCACGAGTAACTGCTAATGTAACGTTCGAAGCACATGCGTATGTCGCGGATACACTTTCTAATATTATATTCACTTGTTTTCTACACTTATCTTATGTAATCATTGAGCAAACACTAACGGCTTTACTTATAAACGTTGCTTAGCGAGTGTTTAATCAAACACTTATTCCTCTCTTTCTGCCACTATTGATTTGACATTTGAAAGAAGAAGACAATTGTTTAACTAATCAACCGCTAAATTACAGCTACATCAGCTGAGAGTATATTTGTTAGATAAACGCTCATCTCTCGTTGAAGTGCCCTTTCAAATTCATTTCTTATATATGACGTTACAATCTGTACATGTCTCACTTATATGCTGAGGTCTCGTCTCATTTCGAGAAAAAGATAAAAAGCTCATTCTACTATGCAGCTCCAATGACGCATGATGAATATACGTGGCAGATTTATGAGAAGTATTGGACTCTTATCATTCTAACTCTCATAAAAACATTTTCAGCTAAATTGTATTTACTTAGTTGAAGTAGAAACTGCCTCGCCCTATCATATTGTAGTTACAATATTGTAAATTGACAGTCAGTATAGTATCCCATAGCCGCCGAAGCCGAGATGGCCCAGTGGTAAGAACGCGTGAATCTTAACCGATGATCGTGGGTTCAAACCCGGGCAAGCACCACTGAATTTCATGTGCTTAATTTGTGATTATAATTCATCTCGTGCTTGACGGTGAAGGAAAACATCGTGAGGAAACCTGCATGTGTCAAATTTCACTGAAATTCTGTCACATGTGTATTCCACCAATCCGCATTGGAGCAGCGTGGTGGAATAAGCTCAAAAACCTTTTTCTCAAAAGAGGAGAAGAGGCCTTAGCCCAGCAGTGGGACATTCACAGGCTGTTACTTTATAGTATCCCATATCTGGGTGAAGGTTTACTCTTGACTAGAAAGATTTGGAGCCTATTCCGCCTCGTTGCTAATATAAGTGAGACACATGAGGCAAAATTTCATCCTATACCTACATACGCACTTCCTTACCATGTTTTCCTTCACCACCGAACTCGAAATTATTTATAAACACAAATTAGGAACATTTAATTTACTTAACTGGATTCCAGCTCGCAATCTTCTCGGTAACCTAGACTCAACAGTATAAAAACGTAATAATAAAAGTGAGTAAAAAATCCATGTTAGTCGTACACGAGCAGATTACTCGACTTAAAAAAAAAATATATAGATTTATTATTTTCAATCATTAATTCATTTTATCCTAAAATTTAAATTATTATATTATATTTTAATTATATTATATTTTATCTTAATATAAAGGAATTTTATGTTTTAGTTGTTATTTGTTTATAGTGTGACGTCATATAATAAATTTTGTTTTATTCCTGTTATTTCTCACGTAATGATTTCATAATCATAATGGACAAAATAATTAAGATCTCTGCTTTAAGTCTTTCAATGTCTGATAGTTTCAAAAGAATTCGTTTATGAAACCGAATTATTTCCGTTTCCAACCGTTTTCGAACGGGATGCTTAGATTTATTGGTAATTAAATGTCAAATAAAGAAAAATATATCATCAATTATAGTCAGTCTACTGACGGAATTGACCAATCAATCGAAAGTGTCAATCTTCTTATTGATGAGAAATATAAATTAAATTTTATGAATAACTTTTAAGCGTTTCAATGCTCAAAATGAAGGAAAAAAGCGTCTTAGTTAGTATTCGTTGATCTTTATTTATGTTAAATAAATAAAAAAAGAATTAACATACCTACATAACTTAATTTGTGGAAAACAGTAATTACTAAATTTCTTGTCGGATCTCTCGATAGAATCTACATTCCAATGGTAACTTCAAATTTAATTTAATGTATATTGACTTCTATAGTACTTTGACTCGATAGTGTTTGTAAGAATCTGTATAAATTATATTTTGATTGGTTATGCAGGTGAAACAAACACTCTCACTGACAAATTTATAATATTAGTAATACGCTCCAAGTAGAAACTGCTAGCTTATCAAAACTAGAAATCGATTTCTACAAATAACGTATTATCTAAAGGTCGAAATAATCTAAACTTATAATGAACAAACATAATAACAATGTTAATGATATGTACTCCCCTACCTTTCTTTCATCCGTTTCTTTCCTCTACCTTAGGGTTGTCTGGCACAGATCGCTGTTTCAGCTATAAAGCGACCTCTTATAAATCTTTCTTGTATGTTTTGACTAAATGTATTTAATCTAAGAAAAGAGTTTTTTTTTATGTAAGCAAGTGAGCAGGAGGCTCACCTGATGGAAAGTGACTACCACCGCCCATGGACACCTGTAACAACCGAGGGCTTGCAGGTCCATTGGCGGTAAAACTATTTATATAATTATTATTAATTTGTTCGTATTACATATTCCTCATTTGAGTAGACTCTTACAGACAGTTGCAAAGGTAAAGCTATAACGGGTCGGAGTGTAGATATAAAAATCAAAATGTACATTATTCAAGTAAGCTTCCACAAGGAGTATTTATTCTACTAAGAACTACCGTATTTTATTGTGAGCTAGCAGTGTAGACATATATGATATGTCTACATAATATGCCTATACAAATAAAGAAAATTGAAGTGTTTGCCTGTGATGTCCAATGTGATGTGATGTGCAATTTATATAATTGCTCTTTTTAAGTTAATGTGGATATTTACGAGTTACCAAAATCAAAACAACCATTTCTTATTTTAGACCACCGCTGCCACATAACAATTAATCTATAATTCAAATGGCAGATTTTGAAGGATTTTCGTCACAAATTGAGTTCCACGCAGGCTAAGCTAAGGTTTTGGTATTTTATGAATATTTTGTAACACGTAATGTTTTTGGTTACTTTATAAATTATATTCTCAAGTGAACATGTCAAAGGATTAAACGTTGATACACGTTCAGACGCGCGCGACTCACGACCGAACTTTCTCTGATTATAAAAAATGTTATATCTTTCTTTTTTTATTTATTTAGGATTAAGCGAAACGTCGCTCGCGAATTAAATTAGATATGTGGAGACACGGGACGACGTACTGTAATTTATTACAGCGTGTACTCTATTGTGATTTCGGATACAAATGCCAAAAGCAACGTCAAATAAGTCTATATGCGATTTTAGCTGCAGATTCTGAGGTCCTGGGCTGTAACTCCAAGTTGGACCAACAGGCGTTATTTGGTACCTAACTAGAGGATGTAGGCAGTGATATACTCTTTCGCGTCGGAAAGTGCGTAGGCTTCATAAAAATACATTAAAGTTAACTACGTGTATATATCTAGAGGGGCGCTGAGTAAAATTTCTATACAAATTGCTCACGTGAGTACTGATATCTTTACCATATTTAAAGGCGATAACTATACTATGGAAAACATTACTTACCTCTAAAGGTGATCAGAACCCTTACGACAACGAAAATCGAAGAGGCTACCAAAAAACTTAAATATCGATTTCAGTCTCCTAACATAGACGATGCTGTAATCTGGTCTCTTGTATAATCAAGAACGCAAGTAATTGATGACGATAACGGATGCGAAATACTCAATTAGTTATATAAGGAAAGTAATCATAAAAACGATAACATTCATTTATAATTTCTCAAAACGATTGCACAAATTTTATATGGTCCTCCAGACCGATTTCGGCCACGGCGGCCAATCTCAAGAGAGATTAGCCAACTGCGCAGGACATATTATAGTGCACAAGTGTGTGCGCAAACACAGGTGCACTCACTTTTCCTTAGCTCTCATAATCCGATGGGACGGCAATCCGACACGACCGGAAAGAGTTCAGGCGCAGGACCAACGGCTTAACGTACTTTCCGAGGCACGGGAGTGTACACACTTCCAACTTCCAGACTCCAGGCTGCTACTGAGAATTTTCTGACAGAAAAACCCAATAACTATTTATTGCCCCGACCTGGGAATTGAACCCAGGACCACCGGGTCTGCGGCCTTATATCTAGCCACTAGACCAACGAGGCAGTCACAAATTTTAACAAAACTACTAGTTCGTCGTATTAGCAAAATCGTATAATAAATATAATGAATTGTAATCAGCCGTTGCGGAACTTTCTTGTCTAATGTAAGAAATAATTAAGTATTATAAGACATCTTTATTTATATTCTTGTTTATATGTATATATGTATATCGTCAGTTGTGTATGGGAAATCTTGTTATTCAATTTGTAACTGATTTTACAGACACTTTGGGCTGTTCTGGTGACAATATTGTAGTTTAACTCTTGGTGTATGAAATAAATAAAAGCTTTTTTTGATATCATAATATAATAATTTTCGCGACAAACGTGCACGTTGCACGTTTTCTCCGTAGTTTGCTTCAATAACATTTTATTATTTAATTGTTAAGTCGTTTTTGTTTTGAATAAATTATTTTGCAAAAAAACAGGCGAAGTAAAGAACCAATTTTTCTGTTACTACTAATTTGTTTGATAATAATCTTAGACTGCCTTATCCTTAGAATTTTATAAATTTATAAGCGAAGAATAGCCTAGAACAGTTTTATCGTAATATTGTAATTAAATTGATGTGAAATAATATTAAAATTCAAACCGCTTGAAATGTACCTCGCTAAGTAAAGATGAAACATATTTTTTGTTTAATACTGAATACTTATATCAGATTAAGAGGGCGATAGTATGAAGGTACATTTGTCTTTGCGCACACACTTGTGCACTTTAATATTCGTATGTCCTGCTCAATATCCCTTGAGAACGGCCGCTGTGACCGAAACGATCATGAGGACATAATGTAAATAAATGTATTCGTATAAAATAAATTTCGATAATCATTACTGTCTTTATACAATTTGTGACGACCACAAACAAATGAATTATTCAGGATCGCCTTCATCTGTATGATAAAGATAGATTAAACATTTTCTTTATAAAAAATTTGCTAGTCGATTTATTTTATTTTCGCGCAACCAAACTGATGATTAATGATAAAAATCAATAATAATTTAAAAAATGATTGCACTGCTTACGCCAGTCGGTCGTCGCTCGGACAAGTTATAATTTAGACTAAATATAATTACGTCACAACGGGTTAGAAAGTTTTTAAATCTAAAATAAATTAATTATTAATAACAAATACAAGTTAGCTCTGTTAATAAATTACATTCGCATTTTTTTAGAATTAAACGATCGACTTTTTTCAATTCCTAATATGAAACATGTTTCATAAAGAATTGATTTTATATTAATGTCTATTACGCGCACCAGCTTACTTCGTAGAAAAAATAAGTGAAGTTTAACTGAAGATCGAGTTCAAATCCGGATATTTATTTATGTTTACATTTATTCATTAATTCATTTATTTATTTATTCGTTAATGCAACCTATACTTATAATATTTAAATTAAGTATTGTAATATGACATGTAATTAAAACTCAAATAAAATTACACAATTAGCTTAAACATATGTTGAATTAGTTACTAGAAGACAGTAACGTAAAATTATTAAGAGATGAGAATCTAATGAATGACTGTGTGTGTTGGACCTGCGGCTGAACTTTTCAACTTGGTCTTTCCTAAACTGTCGACTAAAAATAGGAGAAGGACTACATCGTCAACAATATTTACAACTACTAAAATTTATAACTACTAAAATGCTTATATTTATAATATAATATTTATTACTCATATCTATCAACTAGCAAGTTTGCGCGTTAACCGCTAAAAAGTCTCCTTTTGTCATATCCCCTCATTTTGAGAATACTCCACTCCCTGCCACAGCCAGTATCGGGATACTTGATGTCGAGATTTCGAACGTTGTTCAGTTCCGCGGTCAATTGGAAGTTAAAGCCAAATTGGCTTCTAAAAATCTTGAAGAGCGCAACAGGGCGAGTCAGTACTTCACGTCGGCCCATCGCCTAAAACTTTACAAGGCGTAAATTCGGCCCTACATGGAGTACTGCTCTCACCTCTGGGCGGGAGCTCCCCAGTACCAGCTTCTTCATTTTGACCGCATTCAACGTAGAGGAGGTCGAATTGTCGACGATCATGAATCACGTGAATTTCACCACCCGACATCGATGTCTGGAAATCCACAACAGCGCGTTTTTTAAGGCATTTCCTGCCTCGCACAATCACTCTGTGGAACCAGCTTTCGGCGGGGTCTTTTCCTAACCGATATGACATAAAAACCTTCTCTTGAAGAAAGCTTACTCATTTCTCAAAGGCCGGCAACGCACCTGCAAGTCGTCGGATGTTGCAGATGTCCATGGACGGTGATAGTCACTTACCATCAAGTGAGCCTACTGATAGTTTGCCGCATCTTACATAAAATTAAATAAAAATTCATTTATATGTGTTTGTTTTATATACTGTAGGTAAGTGGACGCAACGTGGTAAGTGGTCACTGGCGCTCAAAAACTTTAGCGCCGTAACCATTAACCATTTCTTACATCACCAATGCGCCACTAATCTAGGCGAACCGGGTGGCGTAGCTGGTAGATACATGCCTTTCGCGCCACAGGTCGTGGGTTCGATTCCCACCCAGGACAAACATTTATGTACATGAACATATCAGTTTGTCTTGAGTCTGGGTGTAATTATCTATATAAGTATGTATTTAAAAAATAAAAATAGTATATGTAGTATATCAGTTGTCTGGTTTCCATAATACTGCTTAGTTTGGGATCAGATAGCCGTGTGTGAATAATGTCCCAGGATATTATTATTATTATTATTATCTTGGAAACTAACCGCCTTATTCATAAACTTTATTTAACTGGTGATTAGTTAAACAATATTTTGTCTTCTTCTTTCGTATGTCAAATCAATAATGACAGAAAGAGACAAATCAGTGTTTAGCTAATCAGTAACTAAGCAACGTTTATAAATAAGGCCGTAAGATGTTATGTTCCTTATAACAGGTCTCACTGGCTCACTCACCCTTCCAACTGGAACTCAAAATCCTCAATCAATCAATCAATAAGACTTTTATTCTGAATTTTTAAGTTGTAGTTACAGTTATTGTGTGTGTACAAAATACAATTATAAAATCTAACACCGCTTTGAAATATGGATTCTCATTGAGTTCTTACCACAAAAAAATAACAAACGTTTTATTGTTATAATTTCATTATTTATCCTGCATGAAAATTATCCAATACTATACTTATTATACTTTCCTAATGCAGATTATTTTAAGTAAAGTGCTACACCCACCTGACTGGAATTACATTTGTACAAACCAAGTTCAACTAATTTAGTAATATTCAACTAATATATTAACTCCACGCTTTGTATACTTTGTGGTAGAGCTCTGTGCAAGCTCGTCTGGGTAGGTACCACCCACTCATCAGATTTTCTATCGCAAAACAGCAGTACCTGGTATTGTTGTGTTCCGGGTTTAAAGGTGAGTGAGCAAGTGTAATTACAGACACAAGAAAAAAACGTCTTAGTTCCCAAGGTTGGTGGCGCATTAGCGATGTAAGCGATGGTTAACATTTCTTACACTATCAATGTCTAAGGGCGTTGGTGACCACTTACCATCAGGTGGCTCAAATGCACGTACGCCTACCTATTTTTTTATAAAAAAAATGAAATCATTTATATTATCCTTTATTGATATTACGTACAAACACCCACGTTATTATTACATTAGAACTACTATAAAAAAAAAATATTCCTCACACCGTTAAATCGGAATAAATCAATAAAATTAATAAAAATCTAACCGTCTTCCGTATTGAAATTTAAAAATATATAGTAAAAGTTGACGCAAAGTGATTTATTTCAAAACGTTTTGACGTTCTAAAATGGTTCATTTAGATTTTTTAGATATAATATCGTTTTAACACAGAAAATAATCATTAATTAAATCTTGAATTACATTAACCGCCAATCAATGTCATTAGTTTTTTATAAATAAGCCAATAACAGGTTTCGGTGAACACAGACAGTGAAAGCGAATGTATAATTTATTTTCGCATTTAATTTTTTATAAAAAGAAGGAAGTCGTCACATTTCTGAAAGGAGCGAATGAGTTGAATGATTTGAGACTCTTTCCTCATTTGCGCTACAGTTTTAGCCGACTACAATGCAGACGAAAGTTCTGTGCTTACCTTATTCCCAGTTAGTTCGGTTGTGGGGCAGTTGGAAGAATGAGTCTAGTGAGCGTAACTGCAGACACAAGGGACATGACGTCTTCGTGAAAGTTGGTGGCACGATGATAACATAAGGGATGAATAGTATTCCTTACGGCGCCAATGTTTTCGGGCGGTGGCCATTTATCTTCATGTGGCCTGTTGGTCTTACCGTCGGCCATTGATTTGTGATTGAGATTAAAAAGTCAAGTATTTTATTAAATACATTAAAAAAAACTCATAGTTAATTAAAATTAATCACAATAATCCAATAAAATCAAATATATCAATTTAATTTGGTACTTATTGGTAATTATTTCAATAATTAAAAACTTTCTAATTATTTTACAACAATAAGATGAATTAATGGTAATCAGCTTTAGTTTAATTGCCTCGTAATTTCCATAACTGTAGACTCGAATATCAATCAAACAGTGAGGTCACTATCAGTCAAGTCGCCACACACGATGATCGTAATCACTTATGTACTCGTAATTAAACCACTTTTCTTCTAATTGCCCCGCGTTATCATCGACTATGGGAATATTATGCGCGCAGTTGTCTATTTCATTGACAAACACTTTCTTACTTATTGTTAGCTTTAAGTAACTTTTATATTTTTAATATTCGTGTGAACTCTGAATTTGTTTTTGGTAATATTTGATTTTCTATTTTGAATCCGATATAATCACCTTTTAGGATTTCGCTAAGTTAAGCTATTTATTAAATAAAGTCAGACGCACTTATTAACTGTGAGAAATCAGCCAGCGGTTCGGTAATAAATATTTCAAACCTGAGACGATCCGATAATAAATAAATAAAAGTTAATGAATTAAATATATACCAACTTAATATTTTGCTAATCGTACTTCTCATTTGCTCTATTAGTAAATTCCAATCGTGCAAAGCCGGGGCGTTAGTTTATTTCTAAAACATTTACGCACAGACATCGGCGTCATACTTTATATATGCTAATAATTTCCTTCTATACGAGAACTTAATAAGAGTCCATTATTTAATGTAATTATCAAGTCATTGTCAACAAAAGATTGGCGTTAGTTGGAAATTAGTTTAATTCCCACACTTTATTATTACGTGTGTCTAATACTCGTTAAATTATAGTGTCCGATTTTTAGACAAGGGAAAAACAGTACTTAATCACGTCCAAATTAACAACAAGGTATCAAGTATTTAAATTAAGCCTTCCACTATGAAGATACGATTAAAAACAAATTAATTTAATCCATACCATCAACAGGGAATATTTATAGTAGACATTACAATTGTAGCGGAAAAGATATTCTAGTGCAAAAGTCGCCTCACTTTTTTAACCAGAGATCAGCCTTATAAGCTGGCCACTTTTTTCATGCAGGAGAAACCTTTGTTATTCGAGCCCCTGGATAAAGGACCAGGTTGAATGGGATTCTTGTCTTTAGCCCCTGCGATTAAATGTTATATTCATTAAATATGCTGAGTCTAAACATACTATCAAAATAAAAATTGACATAAAACTATCACAAAACAAAACATCCACTCGAAGAAAGTCTACCCGTGCATAATTAATTTCCCAAACAGTTACATTGTATTCGTTTAGTTTAGTCATTTAATTAATAATACGCATAAAACAATAATGAACCAATTATAAAGAATGTCAAGTGTGAGAGTCTGGTAGAAGTATGCAAGTGGCTCAGCGACGAGATATTCCAATAAAATTTAAATAATCTATAAGTGAAAGTCAATTTTGTAATGGACACACTTTTGTTCCGATCGATTGTGAATAGGAATCTTATATATATGTTATACTAGCTGTGCACGCGGTTTCACCCGCGTATAATTAATAAAAATAAAATGAATAAAAGTCAGCCTAAAACCGTCCTCGATAAAAGGATTATACAACACAAAAATAATTTTTAAATTCGAACCAGGAGTTTCTGAGATTAGCCGGATCAAATAAACAAACTCTTCAGCTTTATATAGTAGTATAGATATAGATGTAAGATTAGGTCGATTAATTGATATAGTCGGGTTAAAAAACTTTATTTCTCATATGTATATGTTATAATATATATGGTGTGACGGGAATTTATTTTTCATACCCATGTGTCCGCATTTTAAACCATGGTGCCTCGTAGGTCTGTCCGGATACATTATTTTATAAAAAGGTAGGTGGACGGGCGAATGGGCCACTTGATGGTATGTGGTCACCACAACCCATAGACATTGGCGCTGGCCATTCTTTACATCGCCAATTCAACACCAACTATATGTATTAAGATGTTTCCCGTAGTTACATTGGCTCACTCAAACTCCAAACCGGAACATAACAATACTAAATATTTGTCTTATCTCACTTAAAAAAGATTTAATGAAATATAAATTAAACGGCATCGCCAAAACTAAAAACCTAATTTACCACAAATTACATCAGGCACATACTACACCTCTCTCTCTCTCACACACACACACACACATACATACAAAAACAAAACACAAGTATATTTTAAAATTGTTAATATTTTTAAGCTTATATGATTGCTCTGTGTTATATATTCATTCTCTTCCTCATAGTCTATTAAATTAATTTATAATTTTCTCATTATGATTGTAATCTTGTGTGGCCTTCTTTTAGTATAAAGTCAATCATTTTTTGTAAATAACAAACATATTATAAAATCAAATATAAGAATTTGCCTTCAATGACGAAATGAATTATAAACCCAATTTAAGCACATGAAAATTCAGTGATGCTTGACCGGGTATGAACCAGCATCTTTGGCTAAGATGTGTCCGAACCACTGGACAATGTCAGCTCCAATATTGATGTATTAACATTTAGCTAAATTTAAGAGCTTTTAATGTTCTGACATACGAAGTGTTCTGACATACAATACGTAGTTTCCCACGTATTTTGATTGATACAATTTTTAAACTATCAAGTTGAGTTTTTAATTACAAACAACCATTCAAAGGTTTTCACTCAAAAAGACGGATGGATAGACAACTTTGATAATTGTGTTCGATTCTTAAACGATAGTTAATTATCTAATATGTTAAATAATTATGTTCATATTTAAAAACATTTACGAACTATTTGTCCGTAGAATTATTGTAAATCCATTGTAAATCAGTTTCCGAACGCGACTTTAGTTGGGATAAATAATTAAATGAAATTTTAATCTCCAGGTATTTAAATAACGTTTAATTATACTTTCAAAAACACGAAGGACTTTTTTTAACATTTCTAATAAGATTTAAGTGTTAAATATACAGACCCGTAACGCGCACACACAGCCCACACCCACACACTCAAATGTAAAATATTTCAAGAAAGTATTAATGAAAACCAAGTTGCGCAGTGGTTAGATATCGTGAACCGATAATTGTGGATTCAACACGGGTATCATGAATTAATCTTCAAGTGTTTAATTTGTCTTTTTAGTTCATCTCGTGCGGGGCGGAAGAAGAAAAACTTCGTGAGAAAACCTGCATGTTTTATTGTTGATTACATTAACGTTTATTTACGTCTTTTTTTTTATTGTAGGTATAGGTAGGCGGACGAGCATATGGGTCACCTGATGGTAAATGGTCACCAACGGCCATAGATATTGGCATTGTAAGAGATGTTCTGCGCCACCAACCTTGAGAACTAAGATGTTATGTCCCTTGTGCCTGTGATTACACTGGCTCACTCACCCTTCAAACCGGAACACAACAATACAAAGTACTGCTGTTTTGCGGTAAAATATCTGATGAGTGGGTGGTACCTACCCAGACGAGCTTGCACAAAGCTCTACCACCGAGTAAAATACAATATTTAAAATATATCGTACAAAAATTTGTTTAAGATTTTTTTCATATGTTAAAATGTAGGTGAAATTCAGAGTTGCATTATGAATTTATTTGCTAATAAATATGCAACGTAATTCTATATCTATGCTAATATTGAGATTGAATGAATTTCATTTATATACATATACATTAACCTACATTTAATTGGATCAAATAGATAATATATAGTCGTAAGAATTTGTTAACTATTTAGAGGTGAAATTATTCTAATTAGACCTGATTAATTTTATTTTTTCATACCGATAGTTTCATCGTGGTTGCTTACATTTCGCTTGGCTTGCTCACATAGATATGACGTGACTTTAAAGATCACTATGACTAGACATTAGGTAACTTTCGCTTTTGTTTAATCTTCACAAATTCTAACTCGTCTTAAGTTCATTGACTCACACGGGCGTAAATCGACGTCCAACCTTTTCACAAACGAAACGGCACAGTGAATCACTTGGCTCATAACATAAGAACGAGGATTCTAATCCAAGCAAGCAGCAAAGATTTTTCACGTCGTATTTATAAATCTAATCTCAGATAGATCGGATACATAGTTTTGTCTTATATTTGATTTTTTTTTTGCTATAATGTGTCGGTTTCCTTTTTGTTCATGCAGTTATCACCTACTAAAGTGGTACCACTTTTTGTCTTTATTTTTTCAACTATGTACTTTTTATGTAGGTAGGTTACTCGGTGGTAGAGCTTTGTGCAAGCTCGTCTGGGCAGATACCGGCCACTCATCAGATATTCTACCGCAAAACAGCAGTACTTGGTATTGTTGTGTTCGGTTTGAAGGGTGAGTGAGCCAGTGTAATTACAGGCACAAGGGACATAACATCTTAGTTCCCAAGGTTGGTAGCGCATTGGCGATGTGAGCGATGGTTAACATTTCTTACAATGCCATTGTCTATGGGCGTTGGTGACCACTTAGCATCAGGTGGCCCAAACGCTCGTCCGCCTTCCCATACAAAAAAATATGTATTTGTTTGTACTTATTTGCTGATCTAATAAATAAATAACATGCATAATAATAAGTTGGGAGGCCACCTCTTTTTAAGAAGACAAGGCTTTGAGCTTATTCCACCAGGCTGCTTCTATTGAATACACTTTTGGCAGAATTTCATGCAATACGTGCAGGTCTCCTTCATCACCGAGCAAGAGGTGAATTATTTATATTTCTGTTCGCCCGGCGCTGACCACGTAATCTTCAATAATGATTCACATCTTCTAGCCACTGGACCATCACGGCTCATGATAATGTAACTCGCAGACATTACTTATTCAAGTTAATCGCAATGTCAAGTTCATAATATACACAAGATCTCGCGATAATCAGGAACTAGTTTCATAATCACATAGGAGCCGTAGAAAGCTTTCGACCTCACTGCCTACATACATACGTCCACGTCTGAACTTTATTGTTAGTTTATTATCCTATTAATTCCACTTATATCTCTAGACTTACGAAGGAACATGCTTAGGTTTATCTTCCGATATATCTCTGTTCTGCGTCTAGATAGGGATTTGTTGTTATTTCATTTATGTTTGTTAATTTCAAAATTCTAAATCATCTATATTATGACTCGCCATTCTAAGTTTTTAGTCCAGAATCTTCATGACGATCGCCGTTACTTCGTGTGACGCGTTATTGCAACCCCTGCGTGGGACAACCTGTGGTGCAATTGTAACATTTTTAATTGAACATTTTATGAGGATGTTCGTCTCATAATATAGTCCTTGTTTTTGAAGTATTGTGACAGTGTTAGAGCTCTCTCCGTTACCGGAGTCAACATCAGTACATACACACTCTCACAGTTTTAACTAACATTCCAGGATGACTGGAAGATATTTCTCATAGAGAAAAGCTTTATGTCAAATTACTTTTGTTTCATGTTAAATATTTTTAAACTTTTAACTAAATAAATAACAAAACAAATAAATAAAAATACGTTTTGTTGATATGTAATTTTAATTCTATCCGAAAATTTTTAATCACACATATTAACGGTTTTACAAACTTTGTTTAGCAAGTGTTTAATTAAATACTGTTTTCCCTCTTATATAATTGATTTTGGTACTCTAAAGAAGAAGACAGATTGCTTAACTAATCACCCGCTTTACAATATTTATAATATATTTAGTATATTATAAACCAAGAAGGTAATGCAGTCATTTGGGCTCCACATGAAACTAAATATAGTATCATGTTGGAGCGAGTCCAGAATAAATATTGCTAGGTACTTATACATGAAGCTGTATGGGGTGTATCCTTACTACCCAATGATGTACCCAACATTGTTTGTTCTAGGCATGGTAAGGTACAATGAGCTAAGGGTAAGGAGAGAGCTCGCGCTCGTAATCTATGTAAGGTATTGACAGGTGTAGTCCATAATGCTGATGTATTAAGCCAGGTGAGTCTGTGGGCCCCAGACAGATATGTGGCGAAGACATCGACCCTCGTTGCTGCCGGTGCCCAACGGGCGCACCAAATTGCTCAAGGAGGCGCCACTGACGTGATACCGACAAGGAAGATTTGTTTTGTTGCAGTCTAAGTGAGCTCATAAAGATAGCCATCTGGACTGGACCTATATTACGTAGTAACTTATTTGAGATATCGTTATTAAACGTTTATTATCGAATTAGGACAACCATGTCATGTAATGATATGTGTACAGCTTTGATAAATAAATAAATAAATAATAAGTTGCGCCCGTCCCTCGGCGCATGGCTTACAGATAAATTATTTTGATTTATTTTTAATAAATCCTTTAGAACCGTTTCGTTATTTAAAATATTCTGAAAGTTTCATTTAAGTCTCGTTCTTTTTACATGATCCATACAAAGACGGACTAATTAGAACTTTACCAAACATGTAATACTGTATCTGTAAAATTAGTTAAACTCCAACGAATATTAAGATCAAGATTTATATGTTCAATATACTTAGAATAGCAATATAATTCATAATCTTTTTAATAATAATTTAAATCCACATTATCTAACAATTCAACATGATTGAAAGTTATTAATATTCCAGAAAGAAATTGTTGATATAAGAATTTTTCAATCGATGACGGTGATGTTGAGTTGCATGGCTTTGTTCGTCTCGAAGCGGTCCATTGTCTTGATATCCATTATCATCACTATCGAAATCGCAAGCACGATCACCATTAACATCGTCACCATGAGGCCAGACCTGCGCAACGGAGACTGGCTGAAATAGCAAGAAGGCGTAACATAGGAAGAGAGGTGATCAATTCCAATATTACTGTAACCTTATGGAAATTTAAACTTTTTGTTCTCATTGAATACTAGTTATCGCTCTTCGTCTGCGTGTGAGTGGCGGGAGCGGAGCGGCCGGGAAGCGGAGTGTTAGGTACCAGAACCTGTACCTCTTTCTGTACCTCTGACAACGTGTTTGGAAAATTTAATTAGGATCGGCTGAGTAGTTAAGTCGTGAATGCGTAACAAGCTCAATAATAAACAAATTCACTTCAGCATTATTTATAATATTAGTTAGGATTTAAATATTCTAGTTTTTCTTATTAAAATCATTTTTATTGATTTTGAGTTACTTGTTTCTTTTGTTTTTTCTAAGGCTAAACTAAGGGCTGACTAGAGGAGGAAGCCTTTTGGCTATGGGTGGTGTTAACCACTAACCATCAGAAGGCCCTTTCTGTCAGTCCTAGCTATATATAATAAAAAAACAACAATCCATCATTGACGGAAATATATACTAACAACTAAAACGTAACGGACTGTTACGAGCCTCTTGGATTTAGAACTTTAAAAAAAAATATATAAAATAAAAGACAGAAATTGAATTTACTAACAACCGTCTAGGATGGGCGTTCAGGAGAGACTAATTAAATTATTGGGATGAATTACTATGGCAGGAAAACGCTGACTGAGTGGGAAAGGATTGTGTTGTTAGCAAAAAGGGGTACATTATCCATCTATTACACCTCCCCCGGGTATACTAAACATCGGGGTTAAAATTTCGATGTTTAGGAAAATTCAACAATTTACGCATTTGTTTTAATGCTGGGAGTCGTAAGGTCTTCCGATCCAGGGCGGCGCTTATTTGTTTTTAGAGAAATGACTGGTTCAGGATCTAATGGAGTTTGACCTTGATCCGGAGGTGAGTTTACTGACACTAATTGAGGAAATATGGGAAAACGAAGGATCGTTTACAACTACAATCGTCTATTGTAGTTGTAAACGATATCTTACCAAATTGGCACAGTTGTGAACGTGATACAATCGAATGAGTCCGCGAACTTCTCCGTGTTTTCCATGTACACTTGCATCTGAAAATAAATATGCAATTTATGGACTGACCTCGTTGGCGTTAAATCAAACGCTAGGTCGGACCGATTAAATGAATAAATAGTTGCTTTTTCCTTTCAAAATTCTACGTCGGAACGCGTAGTCTGGAAGTTGGAAGTGTGTACCCGTGCCGTGGAAACCACCTGAAGCCGTTTATCCGATCGTGTCGGATCTGTAGTCCGGATAGATTATAAGAGTGAGCGAATAGAGAGACACACTTGTACATTGTAATATGAGAATGATCGCCGCGGCCGAAACCGGAAGGAAATCAATTTGACTAAACATTAATAATTTAAACTCTACTTTTATTGAATAAACTAACTGCAATAAGCAAAAAATTTTATATTTTTAATTCACGGGTAGAATAAAAATTTTAATTTTCGGCTTAATCATTTTTTTATCTATTGTACCTGTGTTCATATAGTAGTTTAGTATGTTTTACCTGTACATCTGGAAATACAAGATTAGCTTCCTCAGATGTGTAGACAAGTGACTGCGAGCAGTGATACGACTTCCCCAGCACGGCTGCCGGTGAGTCTGGGGAGGCGGGGGCTTGCAGGTTGAGTCCCGTGCTCTCCAGGCCACGCTTCACTTCCACCCCCACGGCTGTCCACCAGCCAGCTACTTGTTTGAATGAGAATTCTAGAGTTATCTGGAAAAATCAGAAAACAACGTTTTTATTTTTTCACATAATATTTTGTTATTAAAAATTTGTATAATCGAAAGATACTTTCATTATATAAGCATATAATAAGGAGAAGCCTAAAAGTATTAGAAAAAAAAGGTATAAAATAAACACTAAAATAATTTAATTTAAAAATCGTACTTCATGTTAATTAAGGATATTCTGAGCTATTTACAACATTCAAATTAAAAAACTTCAAAGACAACATACAACTTGTTCAATGTAATCAACACACATAAATATTTTCTTCTTATTATCGCTCAATGATACACAAAAAATTGATAAATTAATTTATTTTAAACAAAAAATCTAATATATCTAGAAGAAGCCCTAACTGAGCTGATAAAACTCAATATCTTCACTTATATTAAAAAGGCTCTTAAAATGTTTATTAGTGTTGAAACGTTCAACCCCATCTATCTGCACGATACGTAAACTTAGTGAAGTTAGATGATAGTTATCAAGCTTCTACTGTCGCCGACCATCTGCCCCGGCGCGGGCATCGACGACGACGATCTGGAAGGCTGAAGAAAGGACGACGACGACAACCACCGGATTAGACAGACATACATAGAATCGAGACATACCCACCCTGAACTGACGACCACCAGGCCCAACTAGGCCTAGACCTCTTAGGTCAAAAAGAAACGACCCGGCAGTTAAGGCTGCTGGAGAGGATATGCCCGGGTAAAGAGGGAAACCTCGAGGCCCGTACCCGTACTGGACATAGGGCCAGTAAGGAAGAACCCCCCGCTAGTTATCAAGGGGTGGTCACTTGGTGGTATCGCAGTGTGCAGGTCCTTCTGATAGCTCGATGGCGATGTAAATAATAGCTAATATTACTTAGTGCCGATATCTATGGTGGTGACCATTTACCATCAGGTGGCTCATTTTGCCCGTCCTTCAAAGTATGCCATACATGATATAAAAATGTTACCTTGTCTCTAGTGTTATCCCCATCAGCAAACCGGACTACCAAGATGGTGTACAGGCGCGTAGGTTTCACCGTCGGTTCCCCAACTGGGGTGTCCAGCACTGTCACTGTGCCGTCTGGCCACTGCAGCTCCGGCCACCCCGATGAGTATATCAGGGCGCCTTTGCCTGGAGGGCCTGTGGAGGAGCAATACATTTTATATATTTTTTTTAAATTTCAGTAAGTAAATAAAGTTGTAACAGGCATTCCTTATAATAATTGAATCCTATAAACTCGAAACTTTATATATATTTAATAAAAATATAAAATTATTTACTTAACTTATATAACCCAAAATTATTTTTAATGTCTTATATTATATGTTTAAATTCAGCTGACCCGAAGCATTATACAGTGCGTATTTCGGCAACACCCGAGCCGGTTTCTCATCTTCGGCGATCGGTGCACCCGTAGTGGTGCTCTCGTCATCAGCCTGACGACGAACACGGAGCCATTCACCTTCGTAATCAGAGGGCTGGCTTTGAGAGACTGAATTGCCTGCAGAAAATAATTTGTTTTTAACTTTCTTATTAATTTACGGTATAAATTATATTCGAGTGTAGATGTATAGCCGATAGCATAGTGGTTAGAACGGCTAAATCTTAACCAATGATCATGCTTTCAAACCCAGTGAAGCACAACTGATTGCTTATGTTAATTAGTCTTTATAATCCATCTCGTACTCGGCGGTGAAGGAACATCGTGAGGACACCTGCATGTGTTTAATTTACTAAAATTCTACTGTATTCTCAGGATCGGAGCAGCGTGGTGGAATAAGCTACAAGCGTTCTCCTCAAAAGATGTGGAGGATATAGCCCAGTAAAACATTGGGTTCTACCCATTTCTAAACATAAATTTCAAGCCACTGATTTGAAATGTAGATTATACACATATATAATGTAGATTATACATTAGTCACATTTATTTTAACTATTTTATTATATTATATATGTATATCAAAATGTGTAAGTAACTAAAACATCAGCACGATTGAAAATATTGTCTACAATCTATACTAATATTATAAAGAAAAAAACTACTCGACCGATTTTAAAAATTCTTTCACCATTTTAAAGACACATCTTTACCGTGTAACATATATATATTATATTTTCGAAAAAATTAGAGAACCTTACCTAAAATGGATCAATGTAACCCAAGGTATCAAAATGTTGCCTATAAAAGTCATTATTTTGCATGCGCTACGAAAACTATTGAGGATATATAAAATAAAGTTCTATATATTAATAGTACTCATGATTGCTCACAAAAAAGTCCATGATGGTATATGCCTAACTATTGTAGTTAAGTTCCAATGACAGTTTTTGTTACATTATTAAGTTCAAATACGGGTGGAATCTAATAGTGGTGATATTAGTATCATGACATTATTCATCCTTATCGATTTAAATGGTTTGATAATTAAGGTTGATTATTTACATATAAACATCACTTTAAATGATTCGGATCGGACTTTTCGTTCAGAAGTTACGACGGGTATAAAAATTCTCCCAGTAAGAAAAAACTCACAGTATGAACAAACTGTAACTGTCCTACGTTTCGTCTATTACCAAATACTAATTAACGTTAAATAATAGTTCTTAAATTTTCGCGGACGAAGTCGCGGGCAAAGTGCTAGTTATAAATAAAACTATTTTTCATTATCTGTGTGCCAACTGAGCGTTGGCTGACAGCCATATGAATAATTGAGGAAGAAAACCGTTGTCTTTAAAGGTTATTTTTAAATTTCAGTATCAGGGCAAATTGTCAATTATCGCCAAATGATATTTAACTAATATTTTTTAAATAAATGTATAGCATATCTCAATAATTTTTTTAAATCCTGAAAGTAATGCTGTCTGGTAATAAACATGCAGGAACATTAAAATAAATTAAAGATTATATAAAGCAAATTCATGGACAACACGTCTGTCGAGATTTAAAAACAAGAAAATGGATAAGTGGTTATACATCGTTAAGTTTTTGTTTTTAATTCACGTTATTAATTTTATTCACATTTTTGTATTATAAAATACGCCTTAAGCCTTCTTCACGAACGGAAGTCTTAGCTCAAAATGAGACATCAACAAACTGTCACTTTATCTATTCACAATATATGTAACTCTATATAACTGTACACACTTTATAAGTTTGCTCACCTAAAACACCCAAAACACGACCAGCGCCGTATATGTCCTGAAGTCTAGCGAAAGTCTCTGTCATCTGCGCATCGCGCTCCGACCACGGCCCTTGCAGCGTCAGTACCTGATAATGATACACTTGCTCATAAAGTAAATAAACGTAATCTCCGTAATCGTAAAATATCTTATATTTAAGAGATGCTTTTCTATACTAATATATAAAGCTGAAGAGTTTATTTGTTTGATCCGGCTAATCTCAGGAACTACTGGTTCGATTTTTTTTTTTTTTGTGTTTAGTCCTTTTATCCAGGAAGGTTCTAGGCTTATTTTTATTCATTATATTTTTATTTATTATACGCGGGTGAAACCGCGGGCGCAGCTAGTATTTTATAAAATATTTTTTCAGTTTAAATACTTTTTAATATGACGATATAGCAAAATAAGTAATTCACTAATTATTTATTGTCAATGTTGTTGTTTACCAGTACCAGCTTTTTATGTTAATTTAGAACAGTCCGATTATACTCGAGCCATTAATATGACATCGCTTAACTGATTGCATTCTGCTCATCAAACCATTTTATGCAATCAAAATATACTTAATTCGGGCAGGCTCGTGCAAGAAGGAGGCCGCGGAACTGATTCGATCCGCCGCAGAAGGTATGGTTTTATTTATTGTTTTTTTTTTTATTGTATAGATTGGCGGACGAACATGTGGGCCACCTGATGGTAAGTGGTCACCAACGCCCATAGACAATGGCATTGTAAGAAATGTTAACCATCGCTTACATTGCCAATGCGCCACCAACCTTGGGAACTAAGATATTATGTCCCTTGTAATTGTTGCACTTTATAGCTAATTTTATTATTATAATTATCTTAAATGCTTATTACTAATATGCTTATTTTTATATATTTATTTATATTTATATGAATATGTATATATAGTAAATATATTTAGAAAAAATAACAATATTTTTTATAATTATTTGATCTGTACACTTCCTTACTGGAAGAGATCACTCGGTTAACGATAAGACTGCCTTTTGTACCTAGCATTAATTCTCTTATTTTTGTATTTATAACTGAACTGTATGCTTCTGAAACTCTTTTTGTATACAATAAAGCATATTATTTTGTATTATAGTTAAAAAGTAGTAATTTGTCTATGAGTTTATGTTAATATCTTTGATCGTGACAGTACGCCGGGAGGCTATGAATAGAATCTATGCCGAATACATCTATACATTAATACACACTCGACGAAGACTAACCAGACGCGGATAATAATTTGCAGTCGACAACCGTGACAATTTCCTATAGCCTTGTCGTGTTAGTCAAAAAAACCTTTGCCTTGAAGAAATTCCCGTGAGCAATTTAATTGCTCTAACCATTAGGTCACTAGTATATATATAGTATGTACATTATAAGTTGTTGTAAATCTTATTCTCTATGATCTACCATTTTTATTGAAAAGTCGATAGTGAGCGAGATATTGACCAAAAACAGTACCTCTTAATGCACGGGCAGAATAAATTCAGCATTTTGAATTTAGGCTACCAGTGAACCCCATTAGTCAGAGCAATTACATGACGGGTCATATACTATGACCCGACTGGTCTGACTGCTATTGAGAATGTTTTACGAGACACTCTATAACTCTACTGGTGGTAGTGCTTTGTGCAAGCTTGTCTGGGTAGGTACTAACCGCTCATCAGATAGTCTACCGCAAAACAGCAGTACTTGGTGTTGTTGTGTTCCGGTTTGAAGGGTGAGAGAGCCTGTGTAATTACGGGCAAAAGGGACATCTTAGTTCTCAAGGTTGGTGGCGCATTGGCGATGTAAGCAATAGTTAACATTTCTTACAATGCCAATGTATACGGGCGTTGGTGACCACTTACCATCAGGTAGTCAATTTGCTCGTCCGCCTATCTATACTATAAAAAAAAACTTTTATTTGCTTGAACCCGGCCCCGGTCACCAACTCAACTCATTAATCTGTATAAATAATTTCAATAATTTCTACGGAATTATAATTAACAAAAAAAAAGAAAACAACAAACCTACACAAATAACATAACAATAATTACAAACCTGAGTTTCATTGATAATATAATCCGGATGGACGTCTAAGAAGTCCTGTGGAAGAACCAGTGTAGCTTGACCCTCTAACATCTTCCTCAGCCGAGGGAAGCTACCACTGGATAGGGGAACGGAATCCTGGTTATTGAACACCACGATAGCCGCTTGTTCTCCGTAAATCTTCATCAAGTCATCCTGGTCTATGGCCTTGAGAGCTGGCCGTTTGTACGTTTCGAGAGATTTCGGGCCAAAGAATAGGAATGGACCTTCCAAATTTGCATCGCAAATACATAATATCGACAGAATATACGTTATTATTAGACGCATTTTCGTAGCTGATGAAGCCAACACAAGTGATAGCAAGTGGTGTAATGGTGGAACGAATATTGATTTTCTTTCGCGCCTGCGCCGCGCTGTCCTCTTTAGCAACAAGGGATGCGATGAGAATTTATATATCTCGTTCGAACATCGATTTAAATGTTTATTTTTAACTTGTTTTCATTATATTGCTGTTTTGTTCAAATTAGGTTTAAGGGAAGTTTCGTCGCGGGAGTAGGGCAGAAAATATAAAACATTTTATTTTAATAAAACATTTATTGTACTAGCTATAAATAATAGTAATAAGTTATCTTATACAATTACAGATCTTATCAGATAGAGGAATGTACATAGGCTAACGCTAATCGTATGTAGAGGAGTTGAAGACGACCTCGACGAAAAGAAGAATGTCGGTTCTGTAAATAAATATTAGAAATAATTGCGCTGTTTATAATACTTTGTTTTTTTATTTGGCAAACAGACGAGCATCGAGGTCTGTGTGATTGAATTATAATATAAGAATAAAACAAATGATAACAAAGACTACGATATTTGATTGGTGAAAAACGGTAAATTTCTTGCTAGTTCTTCTTGGCAGAATCTAAGCTCCGTACCGGTTTTAGTTTGACATCTTACTCACTACTTGAATAAAGTACAATAGTACACTTGATTGAAATTAAATTAAATAGCACAAACTTATTTGTATTAATCACTATCGTCAATCTCTATTATGAATTTATTTCATACTATTATTATTTATATTTTGATTTTTTCTTACTTTTCTTTTCATTGGGGTCAGTGACACCGCACTGGCGGTAGGAGATTGTTCTCTTCCGCTTGGTGTCGACGAAGCCAGGGATGAATATTGACGGAGAATCTAACCGCCCTGATGCTAGTAACCTACAAACAAATTGTTGGACATGAATGAGTTTAACTCAGACACTTAGATGATGCTAAGTGAGTGAAATGTTATATGCAAAGTATATGAAGACATCTACTAAATTTTAAGTCTAAAAATGTTGAAACGGTTTTAATGTCCCTTAGATTTCTTTAAATTTCCTTAAAAAATAGTGCTGGAGGTCTTTATCTTAATTTATTAAATATTTTAATTACAATGAGCATGATTTAGATTACAACGGATAAATGGATACCAGGCAGATGTCTTCTCTTACGTTGAGGCTCTTACAAAGTAAAAAAATACATCTTCATTATTTCAGCAAAACAACGACGTAACAATAAAACTCGTTATACACAACAAATAAAAAATGTTATTTTAATTCATCGTGGAAAATTTCATGTCAATCGGTACATAAATGTAAAAATGGTTACTATTTTTTCCTCAATGTGATCTCCTGAAAAGTTGCTATTATGTAGATGTCTGCGTCTACTTTGTTGCCATCGATATGGTATGCGGCTACTAATGGCGTCATGCCTATAACTTAATTAAGGAATAGCGTTGCTAATTCAGCGCCTCGTCATCAGTAAGAATTAGTCACCTAATTCTAAGAATGTTACCTAGTAAAATCTAGCTCGAGCCTGCTAGCATCAGGGCCTGTAAAGTGCAGCAACACCTGCACGCAGGCGCCTGCGTGCAGCACGCGCGTGCGCCGTGAGTCCACTCCCACCATCCACTCCGGCACCCCCATCACTCGCCTTACTTCCGCAAGAAACTGGCCCCTAACACAGATTACCAATATTAATCTCGGAGAAACAATAAGACATAAATTTCGTACCTGATAGTATGTGTTTTTATATTATGTATAAATAATTATTTAACTTAATAAGAAATAAATTATAGGAAATCTATATAAAGAGGTGCAGACAAAGTGAACAAATGAGTAGTAGACTTTTAAAAACGAATAACGCAACGTAATAGAGAAGATTAATAGTCTTCACCGAATTGAGAAACAATTTGTTAAAATAATTCAGGACATTAGTTAAAAAACATACTACTCACAAAACAAATCTCGGTGGCTTCATAATATTGACGAATTTGATAATATCCTTGTCGGGCAGTATGTTAGCGCACGCGAATCGCTCAGAACTCCGGTCAGGACCAAATATGACGAGAGAGCGACTCATCGCAGACACAGTCCCTTCGAGTGGGAGGTTGCTGTCAACGAACATTTGCCGCTGACCACCTACGGCTGTTTCGAGAACGTTCAAATACGTCTTTTTTTATTTATATTAGAAAGTTAGATGCGACAAGTATGTTTGATACATTATTGAAAAAAAGGTTTAAATATCCGAAACTCTCCGATTATTAATAATTTTAGATACAATAATTTGCATCAATAACATGATATATTAAAATATATATTGCAATATATTAAACCTCATTTACATACATTTAATAATAGTCTAAGTTATGATTCTAGAAATATATACCCTCATCTGGTATTTTATGATGACAAAGATGATATGTTAGATAATATTATGTACATTGATAAATCGCAAATGGGTTCACGGGCCAATACTGCTAATTAATATTATATATATGTACCATATAATAATAATCTCAAAACTTTATTAGTTAGATTTTAAGATTATTCTAGTTTTACTTTGTGTTTGTTATATATTTAATGATATTCCTTGTATATTCTAATCTACTAACTAATCGTTCCAAGTCTGGCCGTCAAGTCGCCCACGTCGCATCTCAAAGGATTGTCGGCGCCACACTCTTGGCTATAAAGGTCGTGCTGTAAACCATAAGTTAATTAATTCAATTAATTTTACTTTTACACAATACAATATTTTAGTTTCGTTGGTTTTTTCTTATTAATATCAAAAGATCTCAATTACATGAATATGTATGTAAAATATAGATCATCTGTAGAGTAAAAACTATGTGTTAAGTACATATATTTAAAAAAAAGTTACAACACAACACAACTTCTTTGATGTGGTACAATTACATGTTTATAGATCCTTTCATCAATAAGAAATAACAAAAATCTTGCTCTGTGGAATGAATCTGTCGTAATGTGTTTGCAAGCTCTCTGCTCTTAAATGTCGTTGTGTTATGTACTCACATTAAGCGGGTCCGCCAGCTGTGTGAAGTACGGGTTCCAGCGGTAGCCGCCGGCGACGCAGCGCGTGCCCGTCACCTTCACCGCCGCGTCCACGCCCACCGGGTTCACGAACACCTCCCATCTGTGGTGGTGAGTCTGTCGTGCGAACACGATACGGGATTAATATAATCCACCACTGAACTATCAGACACGTTCTTTACTTGAAGATGCAATCACTCACGAGGTTGGTGTCTCTGACCCCAGGGTGCCGCAGCTTGACCTCGAGGATGGTGTCGCTGGTGCTGCCGTCGCCGTGCACGAGCTGCGTCATACGCACGTAGCCGTGCGCGAACCCGCCGGGGTGGTGGAAGGACGCGATGGCGCGGATCTCGCGCGCCTCGGATGGGCTGTAGCCGCGCTCGATGGACGAACACGCCCAGCGACGGTCTTTGCTCTACCACATCATATTATGGTTGTATTGTATGTATCGTAGAAAATAACTTTTTGCTATTTTATTTTCAGTCTAATAAAACTATACAACACATTTAAGGTGTAAATATATGTTTATTTCATTTAAATTAATTGTACCTTCCTGTGGAGAGCGACGGATCGTCCCAAAATACTGTAAGGGCCATACAGAGAAAGTTGTGTCTCGTTGTAGTACGTCGTCAATGTTTTAAAATTATCAAGAAGTCCATACTTTTCACCCAAATCACCAAGTTCATACTGATCTGCGGTCCCTGTAAGGAATAGCAAAAGGTAGGATTATTTACATTCTATTATATTTGTTGGTAAATTATCCTTAGTGTGTTGAAAAGAGTAAAAAACTATAACCTACCTTTAGCAGTCGGAGGACTGAGAGATTTATTTACGTGGAATGGGTTGTAAGTGTCGTAAATTGTCGTTTTCTCACAAGGAAACTCCAACTCTTTCTCTATAGGAGTCTGCGAAACAAGAAGTTTTTAAATTTTTCTTGAAGTTGAAATGAAACAATTTAAAGTAAGGATAGTGTACAAAACCACTGACCATATGTATCTTGTAGTTTCTAATATCTTCGTCCAGTCCCTCCAGCGTTACCTGGACGTTGGTTATGTCGTATTCCGACTGCTGAGTCAACTCCAGCTTTCCCTTCA
Organism: Nymphalis polychloros; assembly: GCA_905220585.2. Lineage (NCBI taxonomy): Eukaryota > Metazoa > Arthropoda > Insecta > Lepidoptera > Nymphalidae > Nymphalis > Nymphalis polychloros. The sequence continues at coordinate 251,210 of HG992264.1, read as the reverse complement.
ACCCCACAGTGTTCCCGTTACCAAACCAATCTTGGACAACTGCTTTACGACGGTGAAGACCGTTCACTCTATCAAAGAATATTGAAAATGAAGATATTTTCATACTAAAATAAAATTTTTGAAAATCTTTTTGATTTATAAAATAATTGGCAACATTTAAATCTTATGAGATTTGCCGTTTTGTTCAACTTCTTCTCACAAGGACACAAAATTTTAACATAATGAAAGACTCATAATTATTTTCACTTATGTTGTTGGTAATTAAACATTAAAGGTATAATAACTCACATGGAGCAGGCCAATCTCTCTCCGCGCGCGACTGGTCCGTGGTCGTCGTAGATCACGAGCGAGCGCCGCAGCACGGAGCGCACGCCCGAGAGCGCGATCAGGCTGTCCGTGAACAGCCGTCGCGTGAGACGAGCGCTGTCTACTTTCTTACCCGCGATGGATAACATGCCGTGCCTGTCAACAATAATAGTAAGCTCAATAAGAGTGCAAGTAATATAGAAAGACATGTGATCTATCTGATTGTAAGTAATCACCACAGCACATAGACATTAGAATTAAAATAAGTTTAAAGGAGGAACCTCGCACCACCAATTCGCCAGGTTCTACTTTGATTTACAAGATCAAAGTCAAAGTTTTTTATTTAATACAGAATTGTGACACTCGCTTACTGACTGACAAAAATCAAGTACAGCTTCGGTAAGAATTAATTCAGGCATAAGAAGAAGCGGCAAAGGGAACTGTGTTTTTTTTCTCAAAAGTAATAATAATTATAATTTACATCAAGTTTAATAAGCCATTTCAATGTAAGCTATCATCTACAAAGCCGGTAATTTTATGATATCCTTTAGTACATATATAAGTAAGTACATAATATGTGATGTCAGTGGCCTGTCACAGAGCAAACAAAGTTAGGGAGTATAATAACTGACGAATGTATGTTATAGACACGCACAAAGCACTACCACCGAGGAGAATCGTTTCACATGTACAGTAATATAATGAGTAATATAATAATTATAATTACTGCCTCGTTGGTCCAGTGGCTACATGTAAGGCCGCGGACACGATGGTCCTGGGTTCAAATCCCAGGTTGGGCCCATAAAATGTTTTTTTTTTTTATTTATTTAAAAAGGTACATCAACATCACACATATTAAACACATACAGATAAATAATACAGAACAATATTTTAGGGAATTGATATGAGTGACAATTACAGACGTACTCGACATTAATTTAGGAAACTGATATGAGTGACAATTACAGACGTACTCGACATTAATTTAGGGAACTGATATGAGTGACAATTACAGACGTACTCGACATTAATTTAGGGAACTGATATGAGTGACAATTACAGACGTACTCGACATTAATTTAGGAAACTGATATGAGTGACAATTACAGACGTACTCGACATTAATTTAGGGAACTGATATGAGTGACAATTACAGACGTACTCGACATTAATTTAGGAAACTGATATGAGTGACAATTACAGACGTACTCGACATTAATTTAGGGAACTGATATGAGTGACAATTACAGACGTACTCGACATTAATTTAGGGAACTGATATGAGTGACAATTACAGACGTACTCGACATTAATTTAGGGAACTGATATGAGTGACAATTACAGACGTACTCGACATTAATTTAGGGAACTGATATGAGTGACAATTACAGACGTACTCGACATTAATTTAGGGAACTGATATGAGTGACAATTACAGACGTACTCGACATTAATTTAGGAAACTGATATGAGTGACAATTACAGACGTACTCGACATTAATTTAGGGAACTGATATGAGTGACAATTACAGACGTACTCGACATTAATTTAGGAAACTGATATGAGTGACAATTACAGACGTACTCGACATTAATTTAGGGAACTGATATGAGTGACAATTACAGACGTACTCGACATTAATTTAGGGAACTGATATGAGTGACAATTACAGACGTACTCGACATTAATTTAGGGAACTGATATGAGTGACAATTACAGACGTACTCTACATTAATTTAGGGAACTGATATGAGTGCTACATACTGATATGCTACTGAGATTTTCTGTCGGAAAATTCTCAGTAGCAGCCCGGAGTCTGGAAGTTGGAAGTGTGTACACTCCCGTGCCTCGGAAAGCACGTAAAGCTGTTGGTCCTGCGCCTGAACTCTTTCCGGTCGTGTCGGATTGCCGTCCCATCGGGTTATGAGAGTTAGGGAATAGAGAGTGCACCTGTGTTTGGGCACACACTTGTGCACTATAATATATCCAAAATCGGTCTGGAGGACCTTATAATGACCAACACGGCGACCAAAGCATCCTAGCCAACTAAACAAGATATACATATGTTAGCGCTTGAGTGAATGAAGTCGGTCAGAAGAACATATATTATGTATTGGTTAAATGTGTCTTAGACAACGTAAGTCTATCGCTAAGCAGTCGTAGGCGCACCTCGTGGTGAAGTCTCCCAGACGACACAGGCCCTCGTGCGCGGCCGAGCACGAGCGCTCCGGGTTGCGCGCGTCCACGTCCATGTCCCGCTGCTGCAGCACGCCGCCGGCGCTGAGGCAGCGCGCCGTCCAGTTGTAGTAGTCCCCGCCCGGCGCGTGCTCGTGAAAGGCCCAGCGGTGTTCGAACGTGTTGTTGATGCTGGCGCCATCCGCGTGTACCTGAACGGTAACCAGAACACTGAATTCAAATCCTTAAAATTAAATATATCAACTACAACCAAAATTTTTATTTTACTTTTTAACGAAAAATACAATATATCTTCATATTTTTAATTAGGACAACATAATTAAGAAACTAAATTCAAAATGTATAATTACACCATTCCTAGACTTTGTTATCGAAGACTTCAAATAAAGTTTTATTTTAATATTACCTGGAATACAATCAAAACTCATATCAGCCATATATATCTGTAACTATTTATACAATATAAATATATAATAGCCGTAGACTTGCCATGTAAACGACTTGTAATAGTAGCCTTACTTTTTTCCTTTTACCCACCTACAATAATGTTAAATTATAACAAATTATATAAAGAATTTACTAATATCCACCCATTATTACTGTTTACTAATACCATTCCATAATTCTTATATTTACTTTTATGATTAACGTGTATTTCTCATATTAAGTGAATTGTATTCTATTTGAGAAATAATTGTCTTAAGCCGTAATACTTAATAGTTATTCAGTGGCTTAGACGAAGAACTTTTATGTCTATATGGAGTAGTAGGTATCTATAATAATTTCAATACTTACTCTTAATTAACAACAATTTACAGTATTTATTATCTGTGTAGATAAAGATAGTATATTACCATGCTCTCGATAATGACCGTGGTGTCCTCCCAGGGTCGTTCCAGAGGCTGCCTCAGTATAACTCTACCGACGATGGGGTAGCGGAACACCACCTGCGCCGAGCTCATCTGTGTCTGATACTCCGTGCCATACTCGTAAGGGAGGATTGTAGCGCAGAGTTCGTGCTTTGGTTGTCTTCTGTAAATGTTTTAAAAACAAATAGTTGACTTCAGATGCTTTTTCTCCGTAACTGTACTATCAAGTAAGTCTTATTGAACTAATAAAAGCGGAGTTACTTCCGCTGTCTGTCTGCTTGTTAACTCATCACTACCAAACCGATATATTTAGATGATATCTGTACCTAGATAGCTTTTGTACAAGATAATATATTTTATGTTGTGCAAGATAGCGTTAAGTAAGTAAATAAATTTAACGCGGACAGAGTCGTGGCGAGCTAGCAATGTAATTATAAATAAAAAAATTTAATTCTAATAATTTCAGGAGAACAGCGGAAGGTGTTGGGACAACTGCTTGGCATTTTCGATTATTCTAAGTTTGTCGGCTGTTATCATAGCACAAAAGCGTTTATATTCTTTATTAAAAAGACAAAGAGAGTAATGGTCTGCTTTCATAATGCAAACGTTTATTTAATTTATAGTCCTATCTATCTTTAAAATATTTCTTATCTCATGAGACTATTTATTGCATTGGATCTGAGCAATTGATAAACAAGAAACGCCTAAAAGCGTGTAATTGCACATAATATACCAATAGAATAAAAACGAAATCAGTAAAGGCGTTTTGACATTAAATATTCAGTTAATGTTACAGTTATCAAAAATTATCACGAGCTTGTAGTAACACTGACTCACTTTACTTTATAGAATCATTCAATATATAAATATTTAATAATAATAATATCCTGGGACATGATTCACAGAAGGCCATCTGATCCCAAACTAAGTAGAGCTTGTACTATGGAAACCAGACAACTGATATACTACATATACTACTTTTCTTTTGTAGATACATACTTATACAGATAAGTACACCCAGACTCAGGACAAACACGTGCGTACACAAATGTCTATCCTGGGTGGGAATCGAAGCGAAGACTTGCGGCGCGAAAGGCAAGATCTACCCACCACGCCAACCGGCTCGTCAAATATAATTATTCAACATTACGTATTTAATTTGTGTTGTCAAATATTGTTAATTGTTGACGTTTCCTGTCACGTAAAGGTTTCCTCACGATGTTTACCTTCACCACTGAGCATATAATAACACATGAAATCTTAGTGCTCGACTCGCCTACTACATATAGATACATACCTACATTTTAGTTTGTTATCTCTTTATTTTGTATTTACCTCGTCAAGACCACAGCTCTATGCAGAACGCTATGTCGACCACTGAGCGGCAAGAAAACGTCCCAATAAGCTCCGCTGAGCTCGTTCACGAGGCCCGGCAACAAGTACTTGTGGTTCAGGTACTCCGTGCGACCCTTGTACTTACCCAGCAGGTCGCCGATCGGGTACTGGTCCATTGTTCCCATTCCTGTGTATATATTTATCAGGTTAGCCTTTCGAATAAACGAAGATAAATAACAAATCGTAAACATATTATATATTTTAAATCTTCTTACTACCTATTGCTTATTCATGTAACGTCTTTTACATCAAATCCATTCATTTTAAACATAACTACCCAGAAACCTTACACTTAAAAGAAACTGACGCTTATATCTGACGAGCTGTTTGAACTTCAACCTAAAGACTTACGATATGTCATGTCGAATGAAATCATTTGGCATACTATCTTAACGTATTTTAATTAATTTAGACATTTTCAAAATATTCTGATAGCTCGAAATGTAGAGTATACGTTTCTTCATAATGTAGCCATTCTGACGCAAAGCCGCAGGTAAATAAAGTGCTAGTATAAACATATAAGACCATCATCTTTACATAAGTGATGACACAATTAACAAGTACCCACCACATACTACGTAACATCCGAATTCCGCGGCAAGTAATGTGCGGATCGGAATCTTAGTTACCCAAATACAAATTGATTTTAACGATAATTTATAACCACACATTCAGGGTAAACTTTTCATTTTAAATATAACTAATAATAGTTTTCTGAACTTACACAATATCAAACATATTTAAATCTTAATAAAAAATATATTATGGTCGAAAGAAAGAACAGTTACTTGTTCAAACTTTACACTGAATATATTTCAGGCATATTACGAGTCCTAATAAATATAATCAATAAACAAGAGTTTTTCATAACAATGGCCTGGGATTAATACTTGTTGAATTACATGCAAAGTATCCAATCCAACGCTATTGAGTATCATCGCTGTTCTTGGTTGTTTTATGTTCTATAGTCAAACAGTTTTGAGCTAAGTTAGTACACATTCTGCTTATTATTTCATTTATATAAATATGTATAGACATGTAACGACTTGTATAAAATATACTTTAGTAAAAAATATTACGAACCTGGAGGCGGTACGTTCTTCTCGTCAATCCCAGTAGGATTGTATAAATTTCCTGTAGTATTACACACACTTTTCCACATATCAGGATCTATAACTTTCGGCGGTAGCTCCCTAATGCTGTACTGCAGCATGGAGCTCACAAATCTAAGATTGGACTCGTAATCCTGATCTGAAGCGCCCAGCTGGAAGTTCGCCCATGTCGGATCAAAGGGAGATCGCTGGTTGAATTCCACGGTGCCTCTAATTCCGTCCATATTGATAAGAGCTCTGCATATCAAAATAATTTATTTACAAAATATTTTCTAATAACAAAATAAATAATAATGAATACCTTCCAATAGGTACAAGTTTTAAACTAAACATGTATTTTTCTTCAATCACCTCTACAAATAAGCCATCCTGACTATCATTGAATACAAAATAGAACTTACTTGGTAGTCTTCGGCTGCATCGGTCTCAACTTAGCACAAGCTAAGAAGCTATCCGAATGTTTATTGTCAAATATCACAACATAAAGGTTCCTCTTCGTGGCTTCCATGTCACTTCTCAAGATATTTAAAACTTCATCCTTATATAACTTCTTCGTTTTCTTCTCCGTCGCATCAGTCGCTACCTTAATAAGACCTAGCCGGCTATCCAGGTCACCAACACTCATTCCCTCGCCGCTGTTCTCAGGATTGAATACTAATTGAAGAACATTGCAGTTATCTTCATGACTGCCTTTATCGGAATCAAATATGTCTGTCACGAACAATTTCCATTTATGTTCGGTGTAACCGAGACTATCTTTTACAACTTTGGTGTGATAGAGGTCAGCCTGGACGTAGGAATCTGTCTCGTCGAATTCACGTGTCGTTAACCATCTAAAGTTCAAGGAACCGGCTATGGGGGAGGTAAATCTTGCAACAGCATGCTTTTCATACAACATGTCCGTGGATAAAATGGAGGCGCAGATGACTCTATCCCTATCTGCTGTTTCTAATACGATACTTTTACCCCAAAGCCCCAAGGGACCGGTTAACGTATTTTTACTCTCAAATTCCGCGTGATCTTTGCCAGGCACTATCAAGTAACCTAGTTCCTCTGTCAGATCTATTAACTCCTTACCAAGGTTGGCTTCTGAACACCTTTCGTTCGACACATCTCTGTAATCTACGGGATATTCATGTATTGACCATTTCCAAACTCCGTCAGGATATTGTAGAGTCGGTTTCAAGTTAGTTCTGATCCCAATAAGTGTGTCATTTTTACTAGAGAACTCGATTTCTCCGTGCAGTCCATGCTGTGAGATATATGCTCGAAGTACTAGAGTATTTACATCTGTGAAAAAAAGCTTTATCTCATTGGCAGCAGCTACTAACATTTCTACTATAAATATAATATCACTGGGGACAGCAATAACCCAAGAGGTCAGAATCGAACTTGCGATATTCACATATTAGTGATGAACTAAATGACGTTAATTAATTGTACGTACGTACATTAGTCGATATTAATTTATTTGTATTAAATTTATAATGTTATTGAGATTTTCTGTCGAAAAATTCTCAGTAGCTGCCCGGAGTCTGGAAGTCCCGTGCCTCGGAAAGCACGTAAAGCCGTTGGTCCTGCGCCTGAACTCTTTCCGGTCGTGTCGGATTGCCGTCCCATCGGATTATGAGAGCTAGGGAATAGAGAGTGCACCTGTGTTTGCGCACATACTTGTGCACTATAATATATCCTGCGCAGTTGATTAATCTCCCTTGAGATTGGCCGCCGTGGTCGAAATCGGTCAGGAGGACCATTATATTATTTGTATTAACACATATAATAAACGAATTTATCAATTAAATTATTGAAAACACTTTATTCCTTAAATATAAAAAAAAATTATAGTGTTTTTATACTTATTAATAACTTTTTCAACTGTTATATGTTAATAATTGACTTAATGTTCAAACAAATTTTAACGACAAAAAGCGTGAACTACGATTTCTTTAAACAAGTTATTGAAATTGGCACGTAACAGCCTTACATTATTATATTTGTAAAAACAATAATTCTGTATTACAAAGAAATAGAAATCGTATTGCATAAACTTTTACTTTGTAAGGTCTAAATGTACTTATAGATTGCAATACCATATAAACACCAGGAAATTAAATATATCCTGTAACAAAAAATATTATAATAGCTCTTAAAGTGTGAACCATAAAAGTCAAACTTATTTATATAATTTTGACAGAGGCCAGTTTCGGACACAAAACATGTGTTTTCAAAGAAATAACACTTATTTTAGAATTGGAACTCATACACACCTGTTAATAAGGTCACTAAGAAAACTAAGCACGATAACTTTGGTAAATGACTATTTATGTTACACATTTTATTCAAAATCTTTACATTTTCGTCACAAATAAAACTTCGCTAAGTTATAGTAACCATACTATCTGTCTTTCAAAGTGAAAGGCACTGAGTCAAGTATGGTCACAACTTAACGAGTGAGACGGTGTATGAAAGACAGAGATAACGTAACGTACCAGTTATGAATGCTAAGTATTTGGATGTTTATACGATAATGGCGGGAAATGATTCAATTTTCAATCAAATTCCTTAATATTAGGTGTATTCGTTTTTCATTTCTCTGGCTTTGAATATTAATTCAAAGCTTAAATAAAATTTGAACAATTACCAAGAACAATTTTGTGGTATTAAATAAAACAGGCAATCATAGAGACTGCCGATAGAAGTGAAAACTTGAAACTGTTAAATATATTTGTCCAATTTCCACATCTATTGGCACTACATGTAATAATAATGATATCCCTTTTTATTATATTTTATTAAATAGATAAATAAATATAGCCTTTTAACTATCAAAACATACAATATGTCGCAACTCCGTACAAAATATTAATGCAGCTTAATTTAAACAAATAACAGTTAAAATATATATATATGTATGTATATACTGTTAGTGTTCACATAAATTTCAATCGTTATTATCCACAATACTTAAATTGTTTGTACTTTTCATTATATTAAAATTATTATATCGGTGAAGCGAAGCCACGAGTCTATCCCTTACGAAAAACCAGCGCAACGCGCCTAAAGAAGTTTTCACTTCAAAAAATAATAAACAAAATTATTTGTGGAATCACATATTGGGTTTTGAACATTTGTGTTGTACATATTTTTATGATAAGGCTTTGTAAGAAACCCTTTGTAAGTTTTTCTCTCTCATGTCCAATCATAAATCTTATGTGCTGCGGTGATCTGAGACGGAGAATTCGAACTGTAAGACTATATATACAGATGCAAGGTAAGCAACAACGTTCCGGATGGCAGCGTGTTGGCTATTTACGGTATGGAACTAAGAATGCCAATGTCTGTAAATAAACCAGCAGGTGACCCGTTTTTCTAAAAAGAGATTACGATTATTTTCAGCTATCCTTAGGAATTTTTTAATTGTTTAACGTGAAAAGTATGCCATGACTATCACATGTCTATCACGAGAATTAATGCAATTTCGCAAGTCTTCCGTTGATTTCAGTTGCTTTTTGTTATCAGTACACCTGTAAGTGTACAACTACTGAAGAAAAGGCTTTGCTATAGAGAACGTCTCTGAACTGATTACACTAATTCAGTGATATCGATTTTGAATGCAATGCGTCCCCCAGACAAACATTATAAGTAACAAGGTTTGTCCCTAAGGTTTTGATGCAAGCTCGTATACGTTTTTTCGAACTACTGCTTCTTCTACTACCAGAACTACTATTATCCTACTTCTAGTATCCTAAAAGGCAGCGATACAATATGCAGCGACACATTATGTAGCTGTGTTTTAGGATAACTGATTCATGTTATTACGGGCACAAGGGAAAACAGATTTTATCTTCATATAGTTAATGAATTGACGCTACATAAATGGTGAGATTTACTCATCTGTCTTGTTTGTAATATGTACATTGCTAGAAAATATCTATACTTGAAATTTTACTTCATGCCTAATCTCAGTCCCGGCGTACTTTTATTATGATTACGTGTAGATGTAATCGGTGTGGATTACAATGAGTTTATTCCTGACCGTGTGACTAACTGGACGGAGACAGGAATAGCTCGCACCGCCCCGCTGATCGCCCCGAATAGCGCTGTAACGCGCGTTCGTCAGCGCTTAGGCCATAATTGTTAATTTACCTGAGATTAAAAATATTCTAACTCTAAGATTATTTTGATTTTGATTTAATTTAAATTACAACATATTAATTAAAAACTTAAGATTCAGAATGATTAAACATTAAGCTGTAGGTTTTGCACCTTTATACTGTGAAGAGGTATATAATCAAACATCGATTATCTGATATCCATATACGGTCGCAACACAGTTGATATAGGCAGTGTAGTTTACTACGTATGGACCCGTCGTCGCCACCTATATTCCTCGTGAGAAGAAAACGTAGTTGCTATTTAAATTTTACATATGTTAAGAGCCGGAATGGCTCAGTGTCTAAAATACATACACCTTGGTCGAAGATAGCGGGTACAAGCCCGGTCAACCACTACTAAAATATAATGTGATTATTTTGTCTTCATAATTCATCTCGTGCTCGGCAGTAAAGAAAACATCGTGATTGTGTCGTATGAAAATTTTCCATATAAATGTCCATATGTACACTAGCTACTTATTGAGAGACACCTCCTTCGAAGACTCGCATTGCATGCTTGATGCTCTACATAACTTAGTTAAGCACCATCCTAAAGTAATCGGTTAATAGATAGTCCAAGATCACTCTCAATACTTTGATCAAATTGATAATTTAATTATTGAATTTAACAAAAAATAACGTTTGTAGGATTAAAAGTAAGCAAAATGGTTATATCAGTTATTAATTAATTTTTATTGTATTAGACATTTTATTCCCCTCTTCATGACGGATAAACTGATTCATCTAGAAAGAAAGAAATATGAAAATAAACCTTAAATTATTAAGAAAGCACACGAATTAATAGAGACTATAAGACTTATAAGACCTATTGATTTAAATTCAAAAATTCTGATTTCGTATCAGGCAGTATATATCGGTGTATTGTTAAAGCAACTGATTCTAAAAGTATACTACAATACTCAATAGTTAAAATTCTGTTTAAAATAAAACTATGTGAAACCAATAATCTTCGCCGAGGCTGGTAGCTGATATTATTTTTAAATCATTGAGCACAGCCGAACGTCCGAGCGTACAAAAGAGTTGTGATGCGTTCCCGGTACAGATATTATTTAGCGAACTATATATGGGATCGTGCGCAGGAATCGAATCCGGGCAGTGGAAGGGAGGGGGAAAACTCTTGGACGCCGGACCGGGAGCGATAACTCGGAGTCAGGGTGGGACTGCCGAGCGGTACAGTCTCTCTTCCGTCGAACCAACAAACTATACAAAATGGTAAGTCCAGTGAAGTGGCACGAGCGAGCGGTTAAAGTGATTTGTGAAATTTGTGACAATGTTGGTGCGAGTGATTGTCGGTCGTATCGACACGCGGGATCTACTCGTTGCTAGCGATGTTTCATTAGATAAAGATTTATTTTGCTCAAGTGGCATTTTGGAGTACTACTATATATATATATGTATAAATAAAATAACATACAATAATAAATAGTATAAATTAACTCAATAATATATCTAAGCCCTTGTTTCTGTATAGGCAGGTTTAAAGTAATTTATATATTTTATTAAATACAACTTAAAATAATTCAATGTTCCGGTAATATGAACTATCGCACTCTATTTCCGATGATCATGTAACGCAATGCTACGCGCGCCTGTAAACAGATGCCGATTGATCTAAATATAAAGGCGCCTTCCACCAGGCTTCCAACGCCAAATCGGGAACTGTCGTCATGAAATTCAATAATAGATCAATTACTGGCAGAGAAATTGATATTAGGAATTATTTAGCTCAAGACAAATCATTATTTAAATTAAAACTAATTACAATCCAGCCTTCAGTGATCTATATTATTATTATAATTATTTCTATTTTTTTTTTTTTTAAAATGAAATCAAAAGAACTGACTGATATTTGTCATACAGTATGAACGACTACCAAACAATTCCAAATATATATCCCAAACAATATTGAAAATATATGACGAAGATTGTCCTATATCGGTATGATATTCAATTTTAAATACATATTTATATAATTAGTTCAATTGTAACTTTTCTTATGCGCATGACGTAGTGTTCGGAATATAAGACATTATTATTATTATATTATATATTTTTATCAGGCGGACAAAGAAAAGAAGATCAAGAAGAAGAAGGCAAAAGAAGACGCGCCCGCTGAAGAGGCTGCAGCGCCCGCCGAAAGGCAATCACGTGGAAGCCGCAAGGCTAAGCGCACTGGCTCCAATGTCTTCTCTATGTTCTCCCAGAAGCAGGTCGCCGAATTCAAGGAGGTCAGAGTCTTAGTAATCTAGTTATTGAGGCTCGATACACTATGTAATTTTGTAACTTTTGTAACACCATCTAAATTTTTTTTAATTGATTTTATTTACATTCCTTAATTAGCACAAATGCAAACTCCCTAAAATAATCCATAATGTAACATAGATCTATTATCTTCGCGGCTTGTTTAGCTCGTGCGTAGCATCTTGTTTTATAAACACGAGAAGCTTTCTCACAGTAACAATTTACTGTGTCATCTCAAGAGATGACGATAATAACAGCAACATTCTTCATCGTGTAATAAGACGTATTCAAAAATACTTTCAAGTGATTTGGTTTTGTAATTCAAAAACTAACAGTATATATTTTATTTATAGGCCTTCCAGCTAATGGACCACGACAAGGACGGTATCATCGGTAAGAGCGACCTCCGCGCGACCTTCGACTCCCTGGGCAGACTCGCCACCGAGAAGGAGCTCGACGAGATGGTCAGCGAGGCCTCTGGCCCCATCAACTTCACTCAGCTCCTCACATTGTTCGCAAACCGCATGTCCGGTGGTTCTGATGATGATGACGTCGTCATCAATGCCTTTAAGACCTTCGACAACGACGGCAAGATCGACTCCGAAAGGCTGAGGCACGCCCTCATGACCTGGGGTGACAAGTTCTCCGCCGACGAAGTCGACGAAGCTTACGACCAGATGGAAATCGACGACAAAGGTTTCATCGACACCACCAAGCTGATCACCATGCTGACCGCCAGCGCCGAGGAGGAGGAAGGCGGTGAAGCTGCGTAATTTCACCAGACCACCTGAGGAGCTTGAACATGGAGGTGGCTACCACCCGGCCCACCCGGTTCTTCACATCGGATTAAACGCGATGAGAACCGAAAACTTTTTTATTTAAATTCTCTATGTAATTTATTGTTTCCATTTTTTTATTTATATATAATGAAATATAGTTTTACTATACCAATATCGTGTACAACTGTCCCTAGTTCGGGTGTTTGTTGAGTCAAACGGCAGAAGCCGAGGGATATGTGAGGAATACTATGTATTCATATTTTCTGTTGAAATAAATATTTAAATCAAGTCTGAGTAAACTAAGGCCTCACAGGGTCATGTCTTAAGCAACCTGGACTTCTCATTACACACCATCACAAACACATAACATTCTAACATCGAATGATAAATAAATTGAAATAAAACAAACTTAAAACAGTTTTCTATTTTTATGAAGAGACAAATCTATATCTCTAAACTAATCTGTGTCTGGCAAAATTGTATCGTGGAGCCACGGTTGTGTGCACAGACAAACTTCAGACATTTATTTTTAGACAAGTAGTTTTAAAGAATCTGTCAAGAACGAGTCAGAGATTCTGAAATTATTAACAGAGCAGTTAAATAAAAGACCGTTACTATAGAATTTGAAAATTGATATAGCCATTAACTTTTGCTCGATTTTGCATTAGATGGAATGATAAAACCTTTATTCAACATAGAAGCATTAAACCTACCAACAGTTCGGAGAGCTACACTAAAATAAAAGTATTAAAAATTAAATTAAAACTAACGTGACATAAATGTTCTACTACTGGGCTATATCCATCTCTCATCTTGAGAAGATTATTTAGAACTTATTCCACCATGCTGCCAACAACATCTAATGCGTCTTCTAAAGCTCATATTTCACTGCAAAATACTTTACAATATTTGTCTAACGTAACTTAGTCTTAATCAATATAACATTGATGTAATTCAAAACAGAAATAGTGTTTCAGTAAAATTTCAGCCAGAATATATTTTAGCGCACAAGTGTGTGAGAATAGCCATGTGCACTAATTTTCCCCTCACCCTTATGGCCCGTTCGGAAGGTAATCCAATACGTACGAATTATGAAATTAAGACATGGGCCATATTGCAATCGCTTAGGTAGTAATGAAGCTTGGAGCAACGACATCTTTATACAAAACTTAATTTCGGTTAAAAGAGAAGTGAAATAACCGACGGGGTTCTAATTTTTTTACGTTTTATTGCTCGGATCCATTCGTTTCATTCCCAGGGTTTGTTACCAGCTTAAATTTTCATATTGCATTACTGGAATTTATTAAAGGTGAACAACAAACATAACTTTTCCCTTTATAATACTTACTAACTACTTGACGAGCCGGTTAGCGTTGTTGGTAAGATACTTGCCGTTCACGCCGCAGATCGTGGGTTCGATTCCCACCCAGGACAGACATTTGTGTGCATGAACATGTCTATTTGTCCTGAGTCTGGGTGTATTTATCTATATAAGTATGTATTTACAAAATAAAAGTAGTATATGTAAGTATATCAGTTGTCTGATTTCCATAGTACGAGCTCTGCTTAGTTTGGGATCAGATGGCCGTGTGTGAATAATGTCCCAGGATATTATTATTTTTTAACATTAATGTTTCTCTTCTTTTTTAAGCAAGAAGGTTTACATATGTACGGGCGTGAGCCAAGTGCATAGCTAGGGAAGTTATGATGTTAGGTTAGGAATCTTCTGACTTGGCGGCACGTATTTAAAATTGTAGCCTTCTGTAAAAGTGTGTAGGTGGATTTATGGATATTGAGAGTTTTTAAACTGCCATGGAGATTGTAGGGTATAACTCCTGTAGAGGATAGAACTATAGGCACCATTTTAGTGCTCTTAACTTTCCATTGTGTTTTTATTTCGATTGATAAATCGGTGTATTTGGATATTTTTTCGGTGAAGGTATTAGTTAAGTTATGTGTGTTGCAATTATTATTATTATTATTGTTATCTATTTTTTTATCTCCCTTTTTACAGGGGTACCTTTAACTATCGCGCGGGCCATTACCAAGCGTGATAGCTTAGTTAAATGTTAAATTGACAATGGTGATGCGAGAAACTTTCGAGTAAGACGTGTGGTGTTTAATATGACGGCTTTCTGTAAAAGTGCGAGAGTGGACTTGGACATTTGGAGAATATTGAGATTGGTCTTGAGTGTTTTTGGGATAACGCCTGTACTGGAAAGAATGATTGGTAGAATTTTAACTGTGTTTATTGACCATTGTTTTTTAATTTCAGTAGCTAATTCTATGTATTTGATTACTTTTTCAGTGTGTGTACTGAGTAGGTTATGTGTGTTACATACTGCAATATCGATTATAAAAACAATTTTGTTATTTTTGTCTATTACTGTTATGTCTGGTCTATTATAATGAATGGTTTTGTCGGTGATAATCGTTCTATCCCAGTAAATCTTAAAGTTATTATTTTCTAGGACTTTACAGGGTTGGTATTTATAGTAAGCTACTTTATTTGCTATGAATTTATATTGATGGGCTAAGTTTTGGTGAACTATTGCTGCTACTTGGTCATGCCTGTGCTTATAATCAGTTTGGACGATTGACTTGCAAGCACCGGTTATGTGTTGAATTGTTTCTGAACTGCTGAGGCAACGTCTACATAAATCAGTCGGTAAATTAGGTGTGCGAATAATATGTTTCTGATAGTTACGGGTGTCTATTACTTGGTCTTGTATGGCTATCATAAAAGCCTCTGTCTCGGGGAATAACTCACCACGCCGCAGCCACTCGTTCGACGCATCCATGTCGACATGTGCTTGGCTCAGGTCAGCTCGATGTCTCCCGTGCAATGACTTTTGTGACCACATACACATTTTTTGTTCTTTACTAATTATTTGTTCGCTTGATTGCTTATTTCTATTTTGTAGATTAAGTGGAGTGAATTGTTTATCAATCTTAGTTATGTATTTATGGATTGGAGTATTTTCTGCTTTGTCGTAAAAGAACTTTCTCAGCTTAGTTATGAGACTATTGTGCAAGTTATGTATATCAATGAAACCTCTTCCTCCTTCAGCGCGTGGTAGTGTGAGTCTCTGTATACAACTTTTGGGGTGATGTTTCCTGTGTGTGGTCATATGTGTGTTTATTATTCGCTGTAGTTTTTGCAGATCAGTTTTAGACCAATTTATAATTCCAAAGGAATATGAGAGTAATGGTATTGCATAGGTATTGATGGCTTTTGTGCTGTTGCGTGAATTTAAATGTGTTTTTAATATTTTATTTAACCTTATTTTAAACTTTTGTATCAATTCTTTTTTAATTTGTTTGTGTTTTATTTGCTTAGACTGGTAAAATCCTAAATATTTATAAGTACTCATTTCATCCATTGCTTCTATTTGTTCTCCCGTTTCTAACATATATGTGTTTGTTACTGTTTTGCCCCTATTTATTGAATGCATTTTACATTTATCAACCCCAAAGTGCATTTGTATGTCTGTAGAAAAAGATTGTGTGACGTCTGTTAGTTTTATAAGTTCGGCTCTAGTGGTTCCATAGATCTTTATATCGTCCATATACATTAAGTGGGAAATAACACAGTGTGTGTCATTATGTTTTAGCTTGAAACCAGCATTAGTATTGTTAAGTAAATCGGAAAGTGGGTTGAGAGCCATACAAAACCATAAGGGACTAAGTGCATCTCCTTGAAATATTCCTCTTTGTATTTTAATCGGATCAGTAGTAATTGGTGTGTTATTCTGATAAACTTTAAGTGTAGTTTCCCATTGAGACATTATACAACTAAAAAAATTTATAAGTACTGTGTCAATCTTATAAAGTTGAAGTACATATAGAAGCCAACTGTGAGGTACAGAATCGAATGCCTTCTTATAGTCAACGTACATTGTGTAGATGTTTCGTTTACTGCTCAGTGCCTGTTTCATTACTATTGAATCTATTACCAATTGTTCTTTACATCCTTGACTTTTTTTTCTACAACCTTTTTGTTGTTCTGCTAAAATTTTATATGCTTCTAAGTGCTGATAAATGGTATCGCTAATACATCCTGTCATTATTTTATATACAGTTTGTAAACATGTGATTGGTCTATAATTTGCAGGATTTTTTAGATTTGAATCTTTAGGGAGCATGTATGTAATTCCAGTTGTTAAAAATTTTGGTATAGTTTCTGGTGATTTGATGAATTGACATATGTATTTATGAATGTATGGATGGATGCAAGTGAGTTTCTTAAGCCAAAAATTGTGTATGTTATCAGTACCAGGAGCTTTCCAGTTATGTGTGCGTTTGATAATCTGAGTGAACGTTTCTATTGGTATATCTTTAAAATTCATTTTCTCTATATGCGTACTATCTCCGATGTCCTGAAGCCAATTAGCGTTTGCATTATGTTGGACTGGATTTGACCAAATATCCGCCCAAAATTCATGAAGTTTTTGTGGTGTGGTGTATTCTGTGTTTTGAGTTAAAGTATTCTGATTATGTGTTCCTAAGTTTCTGTAAAATGTTCTTTCATTGTTTGTGAATGTAAAATTTTGTTGTTTTCTATTAGTGCATGTTAAGTATCGTTTAAGTCTTTTAGAAACGGCAATCAGTTTTTGTTTTAATGTGTCAAGAAAATGTTCTAATTCAATATTTGGTTCCTCGTATTGACTATGCTCTTTATACTTTATTTTAATCTCTTCAACAGTTTTGATTACTCTCTGGGTTCTATTTCCTGCAATATATTACGTTAATCTTCCGATTTCTAATCTATACTTTTCAATTCTTTTTTCAATTCTTCTCTGCCATTTCGGTTTTTTAGCGTATTTATTTTGAACTGTATCATTGTTTACTCTAAAAATTGTACCATTACAGACAGCTGCTGCATGAGCTGCTGAGTAAATGAGTGCATGTAAATATTTAAAATTTATGTTATCATTTAAATGTTTCGGAAGGATTTCATTATTCAATGTTTGTGTAATATTAGCAAATTTACGTGTAGTTTTTTGTTTTGGAATATATGGTCTTTCTTCTGGGTGCATATCTTTAAATCTATTTATTGCGTTATTAAATTCTATTTCGATATAGCTGGGTGTTAATTTACTATTTTCTACTAAAGTGCTATTGCTTTCGTTTTCAGTCAAAGAGATACCGGTACATGAAATCGTTTCGGGCTGATTGTAATTTGAGTCTTTTGACGCTATGTTTGATTCAATGGGTATGTTGTGTTCGGATTGATTTATAGCATTTTGTAGTTTTTTGTTTATTTCCATTCTAATTTCTTCTATCTTATCTTTATTTACCAAATCATTGAAAAATATTACTCTACGCTGATCTGCAATTCTTTGTTCTGAAAGATGGGAAAGGTGTGGATGTTTGTCTACAACGAGCTCAAATAACTTTTTTCGATAGGCTGTTTTATTTGTTTCTAAGTTTGTTGATTCAAAATAACATCGGATTATATCTTCATTAATTACATTAGACCATTTCATTCGTTTATTACTGTTTGAGTTTATCTGTGGAACTAGATGTTCGGGCTGTGAAGGTTGTCTGAGTGGAAAATTTACAATTTCTCCCTCTGTCTGTATTTTATCCGCTACTTCATTTCTTATCTCATCTAAAACGTTCTGTGGTAGTAATTTACGCCTGAGTATAGCACGTCTTTGATCACCTACACGCTGCCGCGTTACTTGCATATTGGGGAATTTCTGAATGAACTGTTCGTGCAATATGTGTAGATATTTATTCATTTGTGTTGTTTCGCATTTAGTAATTAGTAAATATGTGTGCCATATAAAGCGGTTCATATCTTGAGACCATTTGTTTCGCACACGAGAAGTACCAGCACTGGGCGCAGCATTCATAGCACATGCCTCCTGCGCAACAGCTGTTGGCATTGAAATATGGGATGAACGTCGTGATGGTGGTGAAGAGCAGGGTGACTCAAAAAGAGTTGCAGCTGAAGAAGGTGATGGGAAGTTTGAAAAAAGTGAATGATTTGAAAGTGAAGAAGATGAAGTTGAGGGTGATTGATCGGCTGTAACATATTCTTCGAGGGGAACCCGCCTGTTCAGTCCCCCATCGCCAACGGATCGCATGCTGTGACATCCAGCGTCGGCTCCAGATGCGCCCCGGCGACCCCCGGGCAGCGTCCGTAAACTATATCTTTTATTACTGCGTTCCATGTTAATCTCCAATTACAAGATTGGGTCGGGTTTGGGATCGTTAGTTTAGGTAGGTGTATGCCAAGATGTATGTGGCTATGTGAAAATGTTTATTGGTCAAGATGTTAGGACCACAAGAACCAGTACCAGCTACCCGTAAGCCCCCCCACCACGGCAAGGTGATCCCCGGGGGGGTTATTATTATTATTATTATTATATATATTTATGATATTAACAATAAAAAAAATATTTTAAAAGAGACCTTAACATCTCGTGTTAATAGGGTAAATGCCGATACAATTAACTTATTAATTTATAACAGACTGGTTTCCGACTTTCCAATGTCAATACATCCTTTATTTTATTTATTTATTAAACATTTAGTACACACAGTTTACAAACATTATATGAAATAACAACTATGTACATATAGCAGAATCAATTTAAATCTCATTTGAAAAAAATAGATTAAATACTAATTAGTTACTCGACAATACATAAAGTTAATAAGATAATTTAATGATGTTTCAAGTTAAATCAAATGTATTTTATTCAAGTTAACTTTAAAATAAACGTTTTTGAATCGTTAATATTTTAACTCTACCACTTTTTCAGACAGCAGCTCCTAGAGAAAAAAAAACTCGCGTACTTACTTTTTTAAAATAAATCATTTACAATGTGGTTAGTATTCACAAATATCATTGTTCTTTATGAATCTTGCGTTAAAACTCGAGCTTAAATTAAAATATCCACAAAGTATTCTTGTAAAAAGAATAACATTTAGAGAGATTTTTTAGGCTTATGAATTGTTAACATACCTGTACAATTTGATTGACGTTCTATGGAAAAGACCGCTAAAGTGCTAAGTATATAATACTATTGAGTTTTTATATGTTCTTCTCGGTTGAAACTGTATTATTCATCAGTAGCTTATATTGAGTTTATATATTATTTATATTATAGATTCAACAGCACTTATAAGTAAGTACCTACTTGAATATTATTTCAATTTATTATTACGAAATACCCGAGTAACTTTTTCTTTAAATTTAGAGTGTGTATCCAAAATGGAGCTGTCAAGACAAATAATTTGACGTATTTCAAACGTCAAACAAAAGTTTGAAGGAGGTGTATTTTTGTTGACAAAATGACTACGGAAACAATACAAAATACCTCCAAAACCTTTGAATTCTCCTTTCCAACATGTACAAACGAAGAGTTACTATACAAACTGGAAGTGCCAGTACAAATCCCATACGACGGCTCGACGCGAGAGCTCGTGCAAAGAGTTTTAAAAATGTTTCATATACCGGTGTATTTGGAGGATGGTAATTAGATAATTTAATAATATTAAAATAACGTTCACGCTGTTTTACAAGTCTAAAGTATTAGGGCTGATATTTATTAAATTTAACTAGTTCTCTATCATAATTTCCTATTGGTATTTATTTTCTTTTAAACTTTCCCCATAATAATTGCTTTGGAATCCTAGAAATTGAAATCAAATTGATGTACCTTTACTTTTATTAAAATTTTATTGATAAACTCATCGCAGAGCTCAATGAAAAATTAGCAGAATTTGTATCAGAAGAAACGAAAAACTTTCACAATGAACGAGATGCTAAACTCATTGATCAGTTTAAAAATAATGAGCTTGACGTAGAGAGCATAATAAAAAATTGGGAGAAACAATTCAAAGAAAATGTAGTAGACTTTGCTGAACAAAAAGGAACATCAGATGAAGAAGTGTTTGCAGCCGCTTACCACAAGCTAGTACATTCACCTGCCTTGGAGACCATTATGCAAGTGGAAAGCTCCTATGCTAAAACTGTTATGACTATGTTGAAGAACCGTGATGAGGATATACAAAAACTTACACAAAAGTAAGTTTGTTTTTCATAATGAGAAATAATATTTCTCATAATTTTATTTATCATAAAAAATAAATATATTCCTAAATGCACAAATCACAAAAAAGTAAGTAACAAATGAAGTGCTTACTGGTACTGATGTTGAGTGCCATTGTGTCTACATTTGTATGGAATATGGTTAATTTACAGACAAACAGAAGAAATGGAAGAGAAAATGCGATTGCTAAATGTATCAACAACTGAAGAGGAAATTAATGCATTAGCAGCAACACATTTCGAGCAGCAAAGCCTGGCAGCGGGGCGATGGGATTCTCAGCTCGATGCCTTGAGACACACACAGAGAGCCGCACACCGAGCTTGGCTCATGACTGCCATTAACGAATATCAAACTGATGAGAGAGTTACTCCGAGGTGAAGAGGCTTATTTAATTACTCGTGTCATTATTATCAATTTCCATTCATTAATTTTTTTTATTCAATATTGAAGCATTACTACTTGTTGATAATATACTTTGATAACCACTTCAGATGATATTTAACTAATTAATGGGGATATCCACTGGAATAGCATAAAATCATTTAGTAAGCAAGGAATGTAATCTGTGAAAATGTGTCGGTCGGTCGGTCGGTGTGTGGCAGCACGTCTCCGCTGAGCGCGCTGCCGCCGGAGCCGCTGGCGCCGCTCGCGCCGCGCCTGGAGGAGAGCTTCACCATACACCTCGGCTCGCAGCTCAAGCAGACGCACAACATACGACTCGTGGCCGTCGACATGATGGAGCTCTGCTCCGGCGACCGGGCCGACGGGTGAGCGCTGTAGCGTACATCGCACGTTCCGAACCGCCCGTTCGTTCGTGGCGCTTTGACATCATACGCAATGATTTTTATTAATACGATAATATTAATGTCTATGGCCGGCGCCGACCACTTCTTTGTCCGTCGGCCTCTAATACGAGGATAAGCAACTTCGGCTCGAACACTGATCGCCGTCCGCAGCGGCGCGTGGTCGCGCGTGCAGCCGGCGCTGGCGCTGTACTCGAGCGAACTGAGCGGCGCCGTGCTGTGCGCGGACGCACGCGTGCGCTCGCCGCAGCTGCGCGCCGCCACCGAGCACCACTTCGCCGACCTGGACGCGCAGCTGCGCCGCATCGCCGAGGCGGTGGAGGAGCCGGTGAGTGGGAGTAACAGTGTGCGGAAGTGGCAGACGGCGGTGGTGACGCGCGCGTGTCGCAGGCGGGGCGGCGGAACGCGCAGCGGGAGGGCGGCGGGGCGCGCGCGCGGCGGGCGCTGCGGGCCGGCGACGTGTTCGTGACGCGCCACAGCAACCTGGCGGAGGCGCACGTCGTGTTCCACCTCGTGGTCGACGACGACTCGCTCAAATCGGGTTGTGTATTTGTCTTTCCTCCCTTCCGAAATATGTAAATGTTTTCGTAGCCTTTTCCGAACCTACGATTCAGTAATATTTTAATTCGATATAAACGTGTTAGTGAAATTTCTTATCGTAAAAATAATAATAATTAATTTAAAGTACATCACGAAAAAGCATTAATTATATTCCATTAGCTCATTCATGAGTTACATTCTATTTATAAATAAGTGTACTCGTCGTAGGAAGTCGCCGATTAAACGGCTGCCATTCGTTACCGTCGGTTGTTTCAGGCGACATAACGTCTCGCCATCCCGCCATTCTGGGTCTCCGCAACATTCTGAAGGCGGCCTGCTGCAACGACGTCACCTCCATCGCCATCCCGTTGCTGCTGCGGCACGAGCTGACGGAGGTGAGTGCGCGGGGCGGGCCGGTGAGTACGGAGGGCCGGGGACGA
The DNA here is from genome assembly GCA_905220585.2 of Nymphalis polychloros. NCBI lineage: Eukaryota > Metazoa > Arthropoda > Insecta > Lepidoptera > Nymphalidae > Nymphalis > Nymphalis polychloros. Next base: position 228,284 of record HG992264.1, on the reverse strand, counting down.
GGTGCGGTAGAGTGACGCGCGGCGCTTGCAGGAGATGACGGCGGCGTGGTGCATGCGGCGCGCGGAGCTGGTGCTGAAGTGCGTGAAGGGCTTCGTGCTGGAGGCGAGCGGCGGCGGCGGCGCGGCGCTGCGCACGCTGACGGCGGCGCTGCCGGCGGCGCTGAGCCCGGCGCTGTTCGCGGCGTGCGCGGCGCTGCTGCCGACCATCTTCCGCGTGTCCGGGCCCGTGCGCGCGCGCCCGCACCCGCCCGCCTAGCGCCCGCACCGACACCATTTATACACCCCGCATCAAAATCGACGGAAACGAATTCCACTCCATATATTAATTTTGTGTAGAGTCCTTAAAATATAGCTGACGTTTTAGTAATATCTGACTATTTATATTGGCACGTGAAGAATTATTTTTATCTGACATACTATTACATTTTGAAATACGGTGCCTTCACCTATACCACCATACTGACACACATAAAACCAGCTTCAAAACAGTTCATACATACATACATAGTTTAAAATAGTGAATATATGTATGTATGTATTCTTTAATTATTTATATCGATTTCATCAGTTTCTTAGAACTTATCAGTTTGAAAGCTGTCATTCTGATCGAGCTATATTTTAATGACTACAGTATGGAGTGGCGAGGCACGGAGAAGTATCTTTACGTTTAAAAAGTGTCCCTCAAGATGTATTCAATTTAGATGAGCACCATCTGGAGCTTATATTCCCATTCCGAGTTTATATTATCGTATAAAACATATTTATCATGATCTGTTTGTGTAAATAAATAAATGTTAATATTCCTACTTTATTAAAAATATACAAAAAGGGGCCCCAAGCCCCAAGATTAAAGAAACGAATCAAATGACCCTTTTTGTGGAATATACTTTGAAAACCGAATATTGAGCAGTACCAATACCAGTTAATTACTCTCTTTAAAGAAAGTTTGGTGCTAAGTTCACCACGCTACAATAATGCAAGATCGCTGGATACTGTGGCTATTTAAAACACATGGAAATTCAGTGTTGCTTGTTCGGATTCTTCTGTTCAGATTTAGGTGTACTAACCTCTGGGCCACCATCTCGACTTATCGATATTATTTACAACTTCTCGATATTGTAAAATAAACTAAACCTTGGATTATCTTTTTTATTTCGATATAAGGGATTTAAATAAAACATCTTGTACATAATCACATAATTATTAATAGATATTCAACATAAATTTAAATTTGGAACCAAGCAATATTATCCAAAATGTAAGTAATATTAAAAAACTTAATTTATTACAAATTGTCATCGATTATAAAATGAAGGTACCTAGCATTTTGTTCCCTTGTAATTATATTACAGATCCGCAGCAAATTGTCTAGACAATGATCAGCGGCAAACAGGAAGAACGACATTTTACATTCCTCCATTGATTTGTAACATTTAATACAATTTGAGTACAGTTGTAAACGTTACGTTTCTACAATATATATATCCCATCTATCTTAATTTTAAATCTAGTTCGCTGTCTACTTAGCACGCGAGCGATACAATGCTTGTGGTCTTCTCAAGTTCTACTGAAATCATCGACTTCAATACTAACAGAGATAAAATTATCTTCGATCGATCCATCTTCATAATCACTGTGATAGTTGCAATAAAATGGATTAATGTACGACCTTCAGTAATCCGACACCTGTCATCCGCCAAACTCGTTGAAGTTTATTCCCGGGCATTACAACAAGTTTTGCACTTGATTTTGATAACTCGCTTGCAAAACGAAGAAAAATATTTAACATTTATATCGACATAATTAACTTATTCTAACAGCACAAACAATCACTACCAATTACATTCCAACAAACTACAATTTTATTTCAATTATATTTGTACAAAATGTAAAACACTACAAAAATATAGTTATGGATAAAATATTTGTATAAGATGAAATGGAGATAAATGAATCTATTTACTTTTATTGTCACGCGAATGTCTTTGTTATGGATGTGACCATAACTTGTTAGTTTTACATTTTGTACAATATTTAAATGTCTACTTCTATAAGTGAACAAATGGCTCTATGTGTATAAAGCCTGAGCTAATATATATCTAAGAAGTTTTGGCATCTCTGAAGAGAACCTTCCATTAAAATAAGTTCGAGACAATGATACATTGATTTAATCACAAACAAACAATAATAATTTTCAAGTTAATGTACAACTTTAAGTATTGTTAACATTCTTGACAAATACACATTATAGTATACTTTGCTCTAATTATCTATAAAGTCTAATATATAAAATATTTTCAATATCCTTTTTCTACTTCAACAACATTATGATAAAAAGTGAAATATAAAAATGGGAATACAAAAATTAATACAATTGTTTTATTACAAAAACATATAATAAAAAAAGTTTACCGGCATTAATGGAAGTTGTATTATTAATTATTATTGTCATTTATGCAAAGCTATTTGCATTAAAGTTGTGGAAAATATGTCCACACAGAGTTACACGGTAGTCAGTAGATGCAGGATACATTGATACATAACCATCTCATCAAATGGAAATAATTCTATCGTTGTTATAAAATATTAAATAACATATATAAGCTATCGCAACCGAATGAGCTCATCGATATATTATTGCAGTGCAAACCACTCGTCACGTTCACATTAGGCGAGGTAATTGAAGATCACATGTTCCCGCATCTCAATTAATTAACAATACAAATGTAACCGATTATTGTTTTTTTATTAAAATCAAACTAACTTAATTTCTCATATGACATAGTTAAAATATTAAATTATAAATAAAACCTTAACTATTTACCGGAATAATAACGATTACATAGTGAAGTAAATGTTAAACAATCAACAATCTAAAAGTTGCATTTGCTTTCATTTGTACAAAATGTAAACCAATAAGGTTTATCAGAGTAATTTTTATTATTGTATTATATAGTATAAGAATGTGTCACGCTTTATTTTTAATCCTTAAGGCAAAAATGTAAAATAAAAATATTGGAAATAATTACGGAATTTTCCATCACTTGATTTTGTAATAGTTATCGCTAGCGAAGGTGTGGCCGTAGCTTTTAGTGACGAAAGAGAGAGAGTTAAAGGCATAGTATGTGGACTAAGTCAATTCTAATCTACATTTTGGCATCTCTGAAGAGCACCTTATATTAAATACAAGTAATTTTATATCTTTTTTCGCACAAAACAATATATAGTAAACTCCTCTCAAAGTAAATCAATATTGTAAATCTACATTAAAAATTATATTACACTCTAAATGCAAAACCTTCTCAAATACTAAGTATCATCTATTTACCTGGAATATAAAAAAACATTATAATTATTAATATTATAAGGTTAAGTGATTCATTTTATTTTTCAACTTCAACAATGTTCCGCTTGTGTTGTAACTGGTAATCAGATTATGCTAATATCATAATATCACATGAGTATATAAATATATTCTTTTCATAGTAAAAATGAATCTTCAACATAAATCAATACAAATGCTTTTTGGTTGTAAAAAATATTAGTAATAATTATATATAATTATTTCTCGGTTCCGAAAGAAACAGTCGGTTCTGAACCGATAAGAATTGGAATTCTAAAGAAATTCAGCGGGATTAGTCTTCTATTCAACAATTGTGTTTTACAACGTATATCTAAGAGTCGTTACTTTTATAATATAACACACAAACATTATTTGACAGAACAATATATTATCAAATCATACCTCACCGTAATATTCAAATTTGTACTTGGAGAGTATCTAACGCACAGACACTGTTATCTTCTTCGAGACCGACTGGAGGTCCTTTGAACGACTGTAAAAAATAAGAATATCGAATGTATCCATCTCGAAATGGCATACTTACTTACTTATTTAATACCTTTAGAATTATATATTTAATAAGTTTCCAATTGCAGAGGAGTAAAGATAAATATACAACGTTGATATTTATTTAACATAAATAATCTATGTTATAATGTTATTCTTGAAAAAGAAAAGGCGTTTTGAATGTCTACAAAGTTATTATCGGAACTTTGGATGTAAAATTGGATAGTTAAGTGTTGTATAAAAATAAAGACGTATTAATTAAGAACTTGTAGAAATGTGTGAAAATGTAGTATTTTATATAGCAGAGCTATTATTATAACAAGTCTCATGGAATATATAAATCTAAGCTTCGTTTATCCCTATTCTCCTGCCATTGTCGTAGTTTCTGGTACCCACCTGGCTCCCTGGCCATGGCGCGCGGGCCTCGTCGTCGCTTGTCGGTCGGCTCTGCGGGACAGTTAATGTTTGTATATATGTATATATATGTCTGCCTCGTTGGTGTAGTGGCTAGATATAAGGCCGCAGACTCGGTGGTCCTGGGTTCAATTCCCAGGTCGGGCCAATAAATAGTTATTGGGTTTTTCTATCAGAAAATTCTCAGTAGCAGCCCGGTGTGTACACTCCCGTGCCTCGGAAAGCACGTAAAGCCGAACTCTTTCCGATCGTGTCGGATTGCCGTCCCATCAGATTATGAGAGCTAGGGAATAGTGAATGCACCAGTGTTTGCGCACACACTTGTGCACTATAATATCTCCTGCGCAGTTGGCTAATCTCTCTTGAGATTGGGCGCCCTGGCAGAAATCGGTCTGGAAGACATAATTATTGTTCCTTAAAATAAAGACTTCTACCTTCGACGAGTGAATCTTCTATCTTCGTCTTCCGCTTTCGTCCTGTAGTCTTCGATACTTCTTCCACGACTAGCGTCACCTAAATCAATACAATCAAATTAGTTTCTTATTATACAATTCATAATTTCAATAATATATAAAACGTGAAATGCAAACCATTTTAACAGATTTACTTTCTTCTTTAGACGCAGAATTCTTAGTTCTTCTTCCAACTTCCACTTCAATTTCTCTCTTGACTGCACTTTTTTTTGTTCTTTTTCCCTTTCCAATCACAGTTTTAACACTTTCATCCTGTTTATTAACGTTTTCATTAGGCGGCTCAACGTCTCCAACCGCTTTAGTAGCACGTCTGCCTCTTCTCGGCACAGCCTCTACACTATTGGCTTTGGTAGCTATAGCTTCCTCTACTATGGTTACTTTTCGCCGTCTTTTACCAGTTTCTAGAACAGTCGTACTATCTTTCGTTTTGCTTCCTCTCGTGGGTCGAATTGGATCTGATTCGACACTTATTTGTTTTTCAACTTTCTCTCGAGTGGTTTTCGATCGTTTTTGAGATTTTTCAGCTTGATTTATTTTTTGATTATTTTTCCGACTGTTTTTAGGTGGCGTTTGCACTTCGGTGGGGTCGATTTCACCATTTCGTGTTCTGATTTTGGATTTATTTTCAGTGGGAGTTCTTTTTGCACGTTTACCTTGTTCTGGTTTGGACTCTTCTGTCTTGTTAGTAATAATTTTACTTCCAGCGCCTTTCCTTCCTCGTTTAGGTTCCTTGATCTCATTGGTATTAACAACCGGTTCTTCAATTTTCTTAATTTGTCTCGAAGACCTGGCCTTCGGTTGTGGAGATGGAATAGTTACTGAGACATCTTTTACATTAGTTTTAGTTCTTGTCTTTTTCGGAGTATTAACTTTTTCTTCTACTTGAGATTTTTGTCTCGTTGATCTAGTTTTCTTTGGACTTATATTAGATTTACTTTCCTTAACTTTTACTGCTTTAATTTTAGTGTTTTTAGACTTAGTCTTAGGGCTCATTACTGGTGGTCTCTTAGTAATAAGTAATGAAGACCTTCTTTTTTTCGCGTTAGTTACCGAGGGATCAATCTTCTTTCCCCTCGTAGCTCTGGCTCGTTGGGGGCTATTTTGTACAGAAGTCTTCCCTCGGGTTCTCCTCGGTGACGGTTTTGGAACGTCCACCGGTATTTGAATTTCTGGCAATTTAGTCGTTCTTCCTTTTGACGTTTTTGCTTTCGGTGATTCTTTTGCTTGTTGTGTTTTACTGAAAATTATAAATTTGTCATCATTACAGAATATATACATACATATTATATAAGACAAGGCAACGTATAGATCATAAAACAATATTTGAATGACTAATGAAATGCGGCGTCTCACCCTCGCTCGGCGTCTGCGCGCGCGATGGGCGACACGCGGCCGAGCTCGAGCGCGGCGGGCGCGCGGCCCTTCACGGGCGTGGAGTGCACCACCGTCCGCTTCTTTATCGGCAGCATGTTCCGGCTCTCGTTGCCGCTCCTGTCGACCACCTCCACGAGCGACCTCTTTTTGATGGGCAGCGTATGCGCGCTGTACAATTCCGACGCAGATTTCTTGCGCTGCGACGGGAGCTCCGATTCGGTATTCCTCGTCAGAGTGCCGTTGCGAGCCCTCGAGGTTCGTATGGGTAGGCTACCCTCTACCGTGTCAGTCGATAGCTTTTGCAGTTCCCGCGTGAGATTCGTTTTGTTAATAGACTTTTTCGGAGTCGACGACTCGTTAGGTCTGTGGACTCGTTTTTTCAGTTCATTGTCTAGCCACTGCTCGACGTTGTTCGTTATGAGGCCGATGGAATCGTGTAGAGATTTCGTCTTTCGCGTTCGCTTGTTGTACTTATCGACGTTCGTTAAACTTTTGGATTTCGTATAAGATCTAACGCGAGGTTTTCCTATCAACTGATCGAAAGTGCTGTCCAGGTTGTGCGATTCATGGAATAGTTCTTCGACGCCACTGAGATCGCTCAAATCGTTCCGAATCTCCTTATGTCTGTACAACTGTTTGACACCTCTCACGTCGGTCAAGTCGTTCCTTGGTAAGTTGACTCGTAAAATTTTCGTCACACCTGATACATTTTGCAAGTCGTTTAACGGCGATTTTCGGTATAAATTCTTTACGCCCGTCAAATCATCCAAAGTATTTTCTGGTGTTCTCGCTTTCTTTTTCGATTGAAATAGAGACTTCACTCCTGATACCCGTCGTAAGTCATTCTGAGGTGACACAGCAAAGACTTCTTTGACTCTTACATCACTCAAACGGTTTCTCGGCGACCTAGCAAACACTTTTTTCACTCCCGATACTTTACTTAAGTCGTTTCTGACAGATTTCCTATTACGGGGAGTTCTTAGCAAAGACGTCAGTCCTCCTACGTTTCGTAAATCATTTTCTGGACTATTCTTAGCAAATAGACGTTTTATTCCAGATAAATTAGGACTATTGCCGGGAGTACTTAAAGGGCTGACAAACACTTCCGGTGGGAATGCTTCAGATTGATTTAATAAAGAATTATCAGGTGACCTTCCCGTCAACGCTGTGGTTTTTCTTGTCGGTCTTAAGGGAAGGGAATCGTTGTCCTCGAAAATTTGTTTTCTGGAAAACTCTGTCATACTTTGGGATAATTTTCTTTTAACTGGACTATTGAATAATGATTTTACAAAATCAGATTCATTAAGATTATCAATTATCGAGCGCTTCGATGTAGGCTTCTTTGCGGTCGAATGTTTATTTTTAACTGCTTCTTGCACTAATTTGACAGCACTTTTGGGAGTCTCAATTTTCTGGTTTTCTTGAGATGTTTTATAATGTGACTTCATTGAGTCGGACGACGCCTTCCTTGCTCGTAAAAATCTTTTGCTACTAAAATCAAGTGACCTTGATTTAATGCTCATTCTATTTTTTTTAGGCGGTGATGCGATAGCACCTACAGTTTTTCTCTTTAGGTTCGCTGCTCGTGTTCTAGTTTCAGACGTCACGGAGCTCTGGCTCAATGCGCTTTGGTCTATAAGACTTTGTATACTAAGTACAGGCGTAGTGGCTTCTTCGGGACTATGCCGGTTTATTGGTGTTAACGTACCATTCAAAGGACTTGCAGATGGTGTGCCCGTTCTGGAAACATTTTTCCTTACTCTCGGGCTAGCGATACTCGTTTTACTCGTGCGCCTTGATGATTTTGGTGACGAATCTTCATTTTCATCTAAGAGCAGGATATCGCTATCATTTATTCTAGACCGACTTCGAGACGCTTTAGAAATCCTTGTACTATTGAAGGGAGTCTGTTTCTGAATGTTTTCTGGTGTAGTGATGGAAGCAGATCGTCTTGTAGTCACACTGGACACTCGTAATCTGGTACTGCGGTTTTGTCCGGGACTTGGTTTTGGAGATGATGTTCTATTTGAGTAAGGAGTACTTGAGCCCAATAATGCGGGATTGTTCGACCTAGTTGCCCTACCCGCAACGGTTTGAGGCGTATCAAACGTTGCTGTGATATCGTTGGAACCAGCGGAATTGTACACACTCCTACCAGATTCGTTCGAACCAATCGATACTAAATCAACAATTGAGTAAGATTCAATATTTTGGTTGGAGGACCGCGGACTTAAAGTTTTGGTTTTACGGGCCGATGTAATTGTTGTACTGTAACTGTGATCTGAAACAGATTTTGTCGCCCTTTGAGAAAGTCTAGAAGATTCTAAATTAGAGCTTTCTAATGCCTTCTGAACAATTAAACTTCCCCTTAAAGATTTTTGACTTCTAGGTGACTCTATAGTTATGTTCCTGGTCTCCTGTGTAGGTGTATTGTACATGTATGTACTTCCCAAAGATTTTTCTAACATTCGACTACTCCTAGAATGTATAGATTTTCGCGGCGAAGGTGATTGAGTGGGCGAAGTATCCGAATAACGCAGCGACAGTTCGTCGGCAGAGTCTTCGTTATATGAATTTTCTTTAGTCGTTTCAGTAATAAATAATATGTCAGATGAACGGTCTTGTGTGTTATTTTCTAGATTACTTAAATCAAACTTGATTGACTCTGTTTTTCGTGTATTTTTCTTAGCAGAAGGGTCTTTGAGCGCAGATTTTTTTGGAGTTGGCAAAACTGGTGATCGCAAAGTGCTTCTACGTAGGGACCGTACGGACGTGTTACTTCCTTGTATTAATTGGGAATCAGAATCAGTAATTTCTAATATTGATGCCTGCAACAACAAAAATATGAAGCATGAATAATGGGTATTCTGCATAAATACAGTTTTGTTAAAAAAAAGTTTATTTAAATAGTAAATTTATCACTCCACGTTAAATATTCTTCTTCATCTTCTTCATGGTACGCTAGTCGGAGCGGTCGTGGTCGCCATATAGTATTTCCAAATTATCGGCAGGAATTTTATTAAATCTTAACACCTTTTAAATATATTTTGAAGGAAAAGATAAGGAGTACAAAATGTATCCGAACATTTGGTTATATGTGTATTATTGAAACACGTTTATTGAATTCGTTTATAAAATCGTCATTAACAAACAAGTTTTCTTGGCAATGACGAAACATATATTTGTAACAATTTTCTGAATATTTAAACTCAATTTGTAAAAATAACTCACAGTAAGTTCCGCGGTAGCCTTAGCGCTGGACCGGGAGGCAGAGAAACTGCTCATGCGCTTCGGAGTAACTTCTAAGCCGCTCAACTTCTTTCCTTGCGGAGTTTTCTTCGTCGGACTCAACTTCTTATGCTTCGGCGTTCGTCTCACTGGACTTGACTTTTTAACCACGTACGAGGGCTGTTTGCTTTTCGGACTTTGCTTAGATTTCGGCGTGTGGCCCGTCATAAGCATAATAGCCGCTTGCTTTGTGTGATCTAGGGACGACATAATGTAGTTCTTAATTTTTTTAAAATAGGTTAGGAACATTATTGATGACTAATATAGAGGTCACTGAGTGACACGATTAATTTCAACACATAAATTACAATTCCGAGAGACTGCGATCTATTTATTTTAATAAATACAAATGACACGTCCGTACGGCGAATGCAATCTAATGAAATTTTAATTTTAAAGTGAAGTAATAACATTTTCACGTACATTTACATATCACGAATATAACGTGCAGTTTTTTGTAAGTCAGTATCGTCATATCGTGAATGCATGAAGGTCAATGACCTGGCTCGTGAGCTAACATTTGATGATTAAGTATTTGTAGCGGTTTTAATTGTCCTTAATTCATAATGTTTAAATCGTATGTTTCTTTTAAATCCAACATTTAAAGTTAAGCTTTTCACTTTGATTTTAATTTGATCTTTAACTTAACGAATAGACTTAATAAATAATTTAAAACGTTATTCAACTGATCTTATATTATCTGAAATTATTCTATAGTTGCTTTAGTTTACAATAAAATAAGATGAGTTCAATTCTATAGTATCGCAAAATCTATTACAGTAGAACCTCGATTATCCGAACCAATTGGGACTGAGACTAGTTCGGATAATCAAAAGTTCGGATAATCGAAACGTGAATTTTTTGGGACGAGATAATAATCAAGACCTTTTTACATAAAACAGTATATATATATTTTTTTTTTTATGTAAGAGTGGGTAAACGAGCAGGATGCTCACCTGATGGAAAGTGACTACCACCGCCCATGGACATCTGCAACATCTGAGGACTTGCAGGTGCGTTCCTTTGAGGAAAGAGTACGCTCTCTTTTTGAAGGTTTTTATGTCATATCGGTTCGGAATAGTCGCCGGCGAAAGCTGGTTCCACAGAGTGATTGTGCGAGGCAGGAAATGCCTTAGGAAACGCGCTGTTGTGGATTTCCAGACATCGAGGTGGTGAGGATGGAATTTTGAGTTCTGGCGTGATGTCCGGTGGTGAAATTCAGCGGCCGGGACTAAACCAAACAACTCCTCAGAACACTCCCCGTGATATATGCGATAGAGTATGCACAGTGACCCAACATCTCTACGCAAATCCAAAGTATCAAGCCGGTCGGTAATAGCTTGATCGTCGACAATTCGAACTGCTCTACGTTGAATGCGGTCAAAAGGAAGAAGCTGGTACTGGGGAGTTCCCGCCCAGAGGTAAGAGCAGTACTCCATGTGAGGCCGAATTTGCGCCTTGTAAAGTTTTAGGCGATGGGCCGACGTGAAGTACTGTCTTGCCTTGTTGAGCACTCCAAGCTTTTTGGAAGCCAGTTTGGCTTTAACTTCCAATTGACCGCGGAACTGAACAACGTTCGAAATCTCAACGCCAAGTATCCCGATACTGGCTGTGGGAGGGAGGGGAGTATTCTCGAAATGAGGTGATATGACAAAACGAGACTTTTTAGCGGTTAACGCGCAAACTTGAGTCTTATTGGGGTTGAATTGGACCAAGTTTAGTCGGCCCCAGTCCGAGACTTTGGCTAACAAGGTCTCAACTTCAGACAAGTTTATTCCGACACTCGTCGACGTGTTCCCGAGAAATATTAGTACGGCCGGTGTAAAGGACGTCTACAGTGCTGTCATCTGCATAGCAGTGAGTTACTGATTTGTAACATATCATTGATATGCAGAAGAAACAGAGTAGGTGAAAGAACGCAGCCTTGTGGAACACCAGAATTGACGAATTTTAAGTCAGAGCATGCACATTCGACAACGACCTTGATGCTCCGATCTGCCAAAAAGCTGGTGATCCACTTGCATAATTTCTCGGGAAGCCCGTAGGAAGGAAGCTTCGTGAGAAGCGCTTTATGCCATACCCGATCGAAGGCTTTCGCTATGTCCAGACTGACTGCTAGTGCCTCCCCCTTGGACTCAACCGCTGTAGCCCATCTGTGAGTAAGGTAAACTAGAAGATCACCAGCTGAGCGACCCCGACGGAAGCCGTACTGGCAGTCGCTAATCAGCTGGTGCTCCTCTAGGTACCGCAGGAGCTGGCGGTTAATAATGGACTCCATTATCTTGGAGAACAAGGAGGTGATAGCAATAGGCCTATAATTTGTTGGATCAGAGCGATTGCCACCAAAGCAGTCTTCCTAGAATTCGGGACTACGCCTAATGTGTAAGAGTGGCGGAAAAGACGCGTTAAGACCGGTGCCAACTCGGGAGCACAAGTACGCAGCACGATCGGAGGAATGCCATCGGGACCACTCGACTTATGGATGTCCAAGGCAAGAAGTGCTTTACGAACTGCACTCTGCCGGAATTTAATTTCCGGCATCATGGTATCACACCGCAAGATTGTCGGTGGTGTCTTTCCTTGATCATCAAGAGTCGAGTTGGACGCGAAGAGAGATCCCAAAGGTCGGCTTTCTCCTTCGCAGTATGGGCCATCGAGTCATCGCTCCTGTGCAGACATAGAAGGGAGGGCTGTCAGAAATTCCCTAAGACAGCCTTAGCGAGAGACCAAAATGCGCGTGTTCCCGAAGGAAGACGCATCAATTCGCCTTTCGCCTTGGCAATAACGCTTTTGAAAGATCTGGAGGCAGAGTTGTATTCCTTTTTAAGTGCGCTGGTATTTACATCACGAGATGCCGATGCTTCAGCCCAGGCTTGATAGCATTCTACCTTTCGGCGTGACGCCGTTAGGCAGAAGCGACCAAATCAAGGCCGGGATCTGCCGCCGATGAGTATTGCAGAGTACGGAATGAAGAGTTCCATACCCTGAAACACCACATCAGCGACCGAGTCAGCAACGACATCTGGATCATCCGGCGAGAACAAATCCGCCCCCATGGGTAGGATGCAAAGAAGGACCGCATCCCATCCCAGTCCGCTAAACTGTAGTGCCATACACGGCGACATCCCACGAACCGAGGCCGTGAGGTAGATGATATCTGTGTCTCGGTTAGAAAGAGCAAGGCCGGCTTCGCCGTCTCAAGATGGTAGTGGACGGCGTTTAAGTTGGAATTCAGTCCCCTAATGTTGCAGAAGTCCACAGCGAGGGTGGAAGGGGTTGCCTTAAGATGTCTGCTCCGTTTGCCTCGTCCATTTTTGAGCGCAAAATTGCCCCCCCCCCCAAATTCGAAATGCAGCCTGGGCATCCCTGCTCAGGTGGTGTATGTCCTGAGCATGGATATCCAGAGGGATTGTCCACCGCGGTCGCAGATGGTACCCTCCTGGGGTAGTTTTCTTAGATTCTACGCACTCATTTTGTTGGGGGGGGGGAATTGGGCCTCCGGGACTCTCACATACCGAACGAAACGCGGTAGCATGACTACCACTTTACGCCGATTTTAAGTGAGAGAGTGGTACTTCCCCGTGCGTGCCGTCGTCAATTTTTAATTTACGAACGGCTGTAACGCGTTTTTGAGCGGCCAAGTCTCAACAAACAATGTATCTTTCGCACCAATGTTCGGATAATTGAGCGTTCGGATAAACTGAGTCATCGTTCGGATAATTGAGGGTTCGGATGATCGAGGTTCGGATAATCGAGGTTCTACTGTACATTGAAAAGAAAAAGTTATACGGTGGGATCGGCGATCCGACCGATCCGTACCTATCTCCGCGGGGGCGCGTATCTTGGCGACGGGCGCCGTGCGCGCGCGGTGCGCCCCCCGCATGGCGACGAGGCGCAGGGCGGGCGCGCGCGGCGTCTTGCGCGACTCGATCCACAGCGTGGCCTTCGTGGTGTCGTGCAGAGTCGGTTTCTTCGGGCTGGTGCGCGGGGTCGACTTTCTGCCGGGTGATTGAATCATTTTACTTATTTTAATTCTGATGATTAGTTATCTCACCGGTCGATAGTGACCTCACCTCTTGGAGCCGTCGGTGTCCTCAGAAATAGAGTCCTGCTCGTCATTTCTACTCGTACGCGGGCGCTTGTTACTCGTCTTCGTATTCGATCGAGAAGATTCTACGACAGAAAATGTAATAGAATATATTCAATGTTTTCAAGATATCGAATAAATCATGAACATTATCGACATTAGGAGATCGTTTAACAGTGATTTACCGGCTTGCTCGTTCGTATCTCTGCGTTGCGGTTGCACAATCGCCACTTGTTTTCCACCGGAAGACGCTGATAAATAAAAAATAATATATAACATAAAAGGACAAAAATCACAAAAATGTCGATATTTGAGCCTCACCCGGCACGGAGGCGCGCTGCGGCGCCACCAGCACGGCGCGCGTCGCCGGCTCGCTGCCGCGCCGCCGCCCTCGCGCCCGCGTCGCGCGCCGCACCAGCGCTGTGGGGGACGGTAAGCTAAGGCACCGCGTCAACACACGCACGACACGTCAGACGCTCGGGCCGGCGGGCCGGTCGTACCTGGCTGCGGCGCGAGCGGGCGCGGGCGCGCGGGCTGCGCGTACTCCCAGCGCAGCGCGCGCCCGCCCACGCCCAGCTCGTCGCCGTGCCGCAGCGCCGCCACGCTCACGGCCGCGCCGTTGACCAGCGTCTCGCCCGCCGACACGCTGCGCACCACCGTCTGCGGACACATGCGCCCTTGTAGCGTACGAGAGACGGAGCTCCGTTCTCCGTGTGATATTGTATTTTGATAGGAAAACTTTTTACATTTACGTCTAGCAGTGAATACTAGCATTTTGGTATCTCTGGCTCTAATAAATTCAACTAATACAATAAAGAAGTATATTTTGTGTTCATATATCTAATCGATATATAACCTTTTATTTACTTCTAATTTATTAATTAATAAAATAAGTCACATTAATAATTAAGTAGCCTCATATATAACCGATTTAAAACTTTAACAACAAATTGAAACAATATTGTTGGTCCAGATTTTAAATAATCTATGATATTTGTGACGTTTTTGCTTGATTAATAATTAATTAAGGTGCTTTAATCTTCCAATTAAAACTTCACACACATTAAATACTCACTACTACATTGGAAGTTAGCTTAAAGTGGTTATAACCAGTGACAAAAATAAGATAAGCAAACCTACATAGTAAACTTCACATATTCCATGTGATTTGCTAATGATTCTGTTGTATTATACACTACAAACAGTTCTTGATTAATTACATTTATTTATAAAACAACACTATTCCACTTCACTTCTTATATTTTACATGGAATAGATTGTTTAAGATCCCAACCAATTACCTCACATCAATTCAATGTCGCAGTTGTTTATTCATCTTTAGTCAGTAAGTAAATAGTTGAAAAATGTAATGATTTTTATTCACCTGGTTAGCATGAACAACAACTGTAGCATGATGAGGACTGACAGTGGGCAGCATAATCCGGATGTCACATACAGAATCACTTCCTATTGTGGCTAATCCCTCTTCAAGGGGGTAAGTCTTGACATCCCGCCCGAGG
The DNA here is from genome assembly GCA_905220585.2 of Nymphalis polychloros. Taxonomy (NCBI): domain Eukaryota; kingdom Metazoa; phylum Arthropoda; class Insecta; order Lepidoptera; family Nymphalidae; genus Nymphalis; species Nymphalis polychloros. The sequence continues at coordinate 213,278 of HG992264.1, read as the reverse complement.
CGGTCTAGGACAACCAGCCGACCGCCAGACATAGCTAAATATTCATCAAAATCTAATATTTAAAAGGACAATGTTTTAATAAGCTAAGAATCATTTACATTTTTGCTTGTCATAATAACATTCAATAATTACTTACATATTTAAAAAATCTTAAGAGATAAAAATTTCATAAATTATCAAACTTGAAATCAACTCTGGGTTGGATACAAATACTCAAAAAATTATTGTACGTGGAAATAAAAATTATACTGTTTCACCAAAATTATATGTTTGATGTTTACATAACTTTTACGTTTCCACCATATGAAGGGTAAAACGTTTGACCTTTTTTTTTTCTTGTTATCATTTATAAAGTATATAAATATTCCAGCTGGAAGTGGGAGTACTATAGCCAACTATCATCACCTGGGGAATCCCTGCCTACCTTGTCGTTGGTGCTGCCGTACGAACATAAATTATTATATTTTTTCATTTTTGGGAAACAAACAACATAACATAATACAAATCATTCGACCTGAACACCAAATTATGGTATTTTTGCATAGTATAGTGGAATTACGATACTACATACTATGAAATAATTGTACAAATAGTATAATTATACTACGAAATCCAACTTTGAATCACCTACAAAACATAAAATTCCTATAAGTTAAGAGATAAAATTGGAATTCATCGATTATAAATTCAAATTGTTTTTGAACGCAATACGCATAGGTACATATTAATTTGTATTTTGAATAATGGTAACGTCAAAATATTATTGTTTCCCGCCACTTCCTTAATTATACTATTTCATTGAAAAAAATGCTATTAGCGTGATACTGTGAGGTATATGTTTAATAAATATTTAAATCCTGATAAAATTATAGTTAATACCAATAACATCGACACCAACACAAAACAAAAATTAGAGCCGGGTCAGCATCGTTTCAACTCACCGATGTCAAATATGCAGGTTCACCAAAATAAACATAATCAAAACTTCAATATTATTAAAATAATACTGTTCTTTTCACAGATAGATGCCACAACAACACAATTCCAAATAAATTTACTTTTTTTGCAGCACAATAATTAATGGCGTCACTTGCCTCGCTGTACTTGTAACTTGCCAATCAAACAAAAGCATAGGAAATTTAACCAATATGGCGTTCTATTAGTGGCATTAGCGGACGCGTGAAATGCCAACCTTAAAATAAAAAATATACATTGAATACTTATACTTGCATGTCTTTAAAGAAAATTTACAATTTTATATAAAATTTCATATCAAATATTTTATCTTTTAAGTTTTTTAAACTTTATAAAATAAAATGTTATTTATTATATACGCTACGATATTTTGTTTTACAAAATGTGATATACAAAAATAATCGTATATAATATTGACATTATTTTAAAGTTTTAACACGTATTTAATTGTGTAATGTAAAATAAGAAATTTTACATTACACTATTTAATACGTATTAAAACTTTACTTATTTCCTTGGAAGATTTAAATTTATCTGTTTTGGTTTGGTACCATAGTAATCGATACTACGAATTAATTATTTATTATTCTAGTATACATATAAAGATAAATACTTTTAACATAATTGCTCTGAAAGATCTTACGACAAGCTCGTCTGGGTAGGTACCACCCACTCATCTGATATTCTACCACAAAACAGCAGCACTTGATATTGTTGTGTTCCGGTTTGAAGGGTGAGTGAGCCAGTATAATTACACACACAACGGACATAACATCTTAGTTCCCAAGGTTGGTGGCACATTGGCGATGTAAGCGATGGTTAACATTTATTACAATGCGGACAAAATCTCTATGGGCATTAGTGACCACTTACCGTCTGGTGGCCCATTTGCTTGGCCCAACTAACTATTCAATTCAGTGATGCCAACTCCTACAGAATTTTCCCCCTAAATCCAACTTCAAATTCCCCTAAATATCGCTTAAAACCACCTAAAATTTTTGTTGTACATTCACTTTGAGAGATAATTTCAAATATAAATTAAAAATACATTCTAGTAGTTGGGTTGAGTTCGACTCTTAATATAAAATGTATAGCTATAATTATTTGTAATAATAATTATAATTGTGAAGTATTGTGTTTTTTTTTTACTTCTTTAATCTGCAATCAGTGTCCAGGGCTATAAGCGGATGCGATGAAAGTGTTATGGCATGTAGAGCGAGTACTCCATTGAGCACATTCGCTCGTCTTTAATCGCTCTAGTAGCGCTGGTCCAGTTTTAGGATGTCATGTCGTTTTAGCCTATTGTTGTAGTCGTGGCTGCACAGGTGTGTTGCTAGCTCGTTTGGATGGCTGGACAGTCTGTTTTTGTACTTGACTGCCGTCGCTCTAATCTCCTCCTTGACAGTTGTCATTTGTAGGTGGTCATGGATTTCACTGTTTCTGGTGAACCACGGGACTTTAGCGATAGATCTTAATATATTGTTCTGTGATCTTTGTATTATCTGTATATTTGATTTACTGGCACCTCCCCACAGTACTATGCCGTACATCCAGACTGATTTGAGTATTGATTGGTAGATAAGCAGTTTATTGTCAGTTGACAGCTTGGAGTTTCGATCCAGAAATCACAGAAGGTGTTTGCACCGGATATTGAGCTCTTCTCTTTTTGCCTTGACGTGTAATGTCCAAGTAAGACCAGTCCAGACCATGTCCAGGTGCATTCCCAGATACGTAACTGAGTCTTTATGAGACAGGGTTATATGCGCCAGTTTCATCGGTGGGCAGTTTCATGGTCGTAGTGAAAATGTGAGTTGCACAGATTTTGTTGCACTTGCTCTTATTTTCCATACCTCTAGCCAACTGTTGATTTCATCCAGGCCTTTTTGTAACAGATTTGACGCTGTTACAGGGTCTTTATGGCTAGCCAACACTGCTGTATTATCAGCAAATGTCGCTGTAGTAACACGTTCCAGTGTAGGTAGATCTGCAGTGTATAAGGTGTATAACACAGGGCCGAGCACTGATCCTTGGGGTATCCCTGCATTGATATTGTAAAGCTTAGATGAGGCATTGGACTCTGTTACCAGAAACATTCTATGTGACAAATATGACTGAAAGATGGAGAAGTATTCATGTGTTAGAGTTTTTTTTTTTGAACCCATGCTATTTCCCCTGATGTTACGGGCTTCGGTGGCAAATCCAGTTGCATATCCTGATTCAAGATCTCATCCACCATTCCATCAGAGTCTTCTCTAGTTGTATCATTTTATGGTTTAAGAAGTTGATTTCTCATTAAGAACAAAAGTTTACTTACACGAGAAACTAATTACATTATTTTCTTATATCTATATTATAGTTATGATTATCGGTGTCTTTATATAAAATCAAAAGTGAGTATACATATATATATATATATATATATATATATATATATATATATATATACATATCTTTCTCAATTCAATGTTTGACAGTGTTTTTTCAGTTCGGTCTTAAAATACTCAAAAGATTTTTCATTAATAATTTTTTTAGGTAAGCTAATGTATAGTAGTGCTCCGTTAAACAATATGGTTTTTGAGCCATAACTTTTTGTTCTGGCTTTCGGTAATTGTAGTTTGTATTTGTTTCGTGTATTGTATTTATGTGATTTTGTTTTAAAGGTTACTTGTGTGTGTACTGAACCCGTAAGCATTTTCCTAATTAGTATGCATGTTTTGTATTTATGTTATAGATTAATGGATAAGTGTGTTCGTTTTCTTATATAAATCTTTTGTCGGGAAGTAGTAGTGTAGTTTAAATAGCGCTTTTAGTAATTTGTTCTGTGATCTTTGAAGACTTTTTAAATTTGTTTTAGTTGCATTGCATTCTGATTGTTTTATTTATTAATCAGATATGATTCAAACATTTTGAGAGCTGGTCCAGACACACCAATACTTTGTAATTTATCGAGCAATATATAGGGTTTTCCATTAAGGGCGCTTGATCTTTGAAATGCAAAAAAAAATACATGTAGGAGAGATATTTGCGAATTTTTTTTTTTATTTTGAAGGTCTATCGACCCCATTATGTATGGAATATGACATCATTCAAATGACCGCCACGGCTTCGGTTGGTGGCGCGCACACGAAAGGTCCAATTTTCGATGACTCTGGCGCACAAATCGGGCTGTATTTGATCGATGGCGTGGCGTATGTTGACTTTGAGGGCATCGGTGGTTTGCGGCTTGTTGGCATAGACCTGCGACTTAAGAAAACCCCACAAGAAAAAGTCCAGCGGGGTCAAATCGCACGATCTCGGTGGCCAGTTCACGTCGCCTCCGCGCGAGATGACCATGTCCAGAAATTGCTCGTGCAGAACTTCCATCGTAGCGTGTGCTGTGTGGCACGTAGCGCCGTCCTGTTGAAACCACATGTTGTCCAGATCCATATTCTCGATTTCAGGCCAAAAGAAGTTGGTTATCATCGACCGGTATCGCTCACCATTGACGGTGACGGCCACACCATTATCGTTTTCGAAAAAATACGGACCAATCACGCCTCCGGCCCAAAATCCGCACCAAACAGTCACTTTCTGCGGGTGCATTGCCACTTGGTGAACCTCGTGTGGATTGGTCTCGTCCCAAATACGGCAATTTTGCTTGTTGACATAGCCATTCATCCAAAAATGCGCCTCGTCGCTGAAGATGATTTTTTTGCCAAAATCGGCGTCAACTTCCAACTGCTCTAATGCCCAGTCAGCGAACACACGGCGCTGTCTATGGTCATTAACCTTGAGCTCTTGGGTCAGCTGGATCTTGTACGGGTGCAGGCTCAAGTCACAACGCAAAATTCGCCAAGTTGTCGTCTGCGAAAGGCCGAGTTCCTGTGCGCGACGCGGAATTGACTGCCGCGGGTTTTCGAGGACACTGTCGCGCACAGCGGCGATATTCTCGGCAGATCTCGCGTTACGTTGACGCACGGGAACCGGCTGATTGTTAACTGACCCGGTTGACTCGAATTTGTCCACCAATCGACGGATAGTCGACTCGGCAGGACGATCATCGCGACCGTAAAACGGGCGAAGTGCGCGGAACGTTGCTCGAACTGAAGACCCATTTTCATAAAACAATTTTATGATTTGAACGTGCTGCTCGACACTGTAACCTGCCATGCTGGTTTGGGAGGACGGAATGAATATAACACACTGCATTTGACAGCTGTCACTCAAACAACATGGCCGCAATCAGCTGTCAAAGTTCAAGCGTCCCTATTGGAAAACCCCATATTTATATTTTATACTACAACGGTCTTTATTTAAAATATTTATATTAAAATCTCCAAATACTATTGATCTTTTCCTTTGCTCTAATTGAGTTGTATATACTTTTAAGAAGTTTTCAATATTGAAGGTGGTCTGTAAACAAGACCTATGTTTAGGCTACATTTTTCTAAGTAAATCCATAAGAAATTATTTCCTTCGATATATTTTTCCTCCGTAATTTTGAATGATATGTCATTGTGAACGTATATTGATACACCTCCACCAATGCAGTCAGTCCTATAGTTATATATATGTGAGTAATTCGGTATTATTAATGTATTTGCTTCGGTGTCCGATTTTATCCAGGTTGCCGTAAGTAATATTAGATGTACAGTATATTTAAATGATTTAACAATGCATGTGAGTTCTTAAATTTTTCCGGGCTTTAATAGACTTCTAACATTTGCATAATAAAATTTTAGTGAAGAAGAAGTCGTTAATATATTATCGTAATCATGTGTGATCTGATGGGTTCGTTCGTAAATGGTTCTGATACTATTTGTAGTTTTTTAGAATAATTCTCATATCAAATATTATAATTTTTTAAAACAATTATAATATTTGATAGTTAAATCTTTCTCACCATTTTGTTGACGTTGAATAAGCTCAGTCTTAAGGTTTTTCAGATATAATACTTCGGTGGGTGTTTGATTCCAAATAAATCGAATATTTTGCGTTATCAAGATTGTACGGTTGTGTAAAATTAAATTTGCGGGGTCCTAAGTTTCGAAACATACTTAGATGTTGCGATTCTCACTCGGGATATATTTACCTAGCCGAAAAATAATTTTTGGTCTCGGACAGTTTTCGTAGACGTTTTTAATTATTTCCATACCCTCCTGCATATCGTGATCACGTCGATTACAAGAATTTTTATCATTTAATTCCGGTATACCCGCAATAATGATATTTTTTTGCCGATTGTACCGATCTTGTATTTCAAGGGTGATCGTACTGTAGTCAAGCGGGAGCGGGTTTGATGTCGAAGTTATATTCGTTGACTTTTTATATAAAAGAATATCGCTCTTATTATATCGGTTTATTTTAGTTTGTATATTTGTGTTTTGAAGCTTCATATCTTCTAGTTGACCTTTGATTATTTTATGTTCGTTAATAATATTTTGAGTCGAATTTTTAATACCTTGAATTTCCTGCTTAATTTCAGACATTTCTTAGCAGATTTTGTTATTCATTTGATTTTGATTTGTACTGAAGCTTTGAAAAAAAGACTGTATCTCAGTACGCAGCTGATTTAACTCTTCTATGAAAAAATTAACAGAGTCATTTTCACGTTCCTTTCTTTTTCTTTGTGTGATGTAATCTTGCTCCCAGGTACCGCGTATTTCAAGAGCGGAATCGCTACCGCTCATAGCAGTCTCGCTTTGCGATAATGGTTGAAAACTCATTTTTAGATAAGAGTTTCTTAAATGGTCGGGCGAAGCGCTTTAGAGCGAGATAAAAGTAAGAGGAGGTCCTTTTTACCCGAGGGGGTGAAGAGAGCATGCAAACCACGATAGACTCGTTCTGAATGATCGCAAACGAAATGCACTTCACAGTCCAAACAAAACGTTTTTTATTAATTACGACTTACTTTGTTTAGGTGATTAATTTATAAAACTTATATTTTAAAGTAATCACGTTGTACACGTCTGCTCTGTACTGCGAATGACACCGAAAAAAATGTTGAGTAAATACTTGTGATAGGTGCCTGGCAAATACGTCAGCTTTCTCTTAACTCGTTCTGGCCCAGGAAGGAGAATGTGGTCTGTCGTATGATTTCGTGATCTTCCATAGAGAATTGTGGCCAAAGTAGCAGTCAATGACTCTATTTTAGTTGCCATTGTCGTCTTTTCTATTAGATTAAGCGATGCTTTAAGGTCTCTGGCTGCTCTATTGAATGCAGTTTTGTCAGTACGCTGCCTCGTAGTGTGCCATATTCGACGTAATCTGCGTTTCTCCAGGAGTTTCTTCTTTATTTGCAATGGCAGGTTTTGGCATGGCATGTTGTCCGACATCTCTGAGGTGCATTTCCAGCATGCATTCTGTATTAGAGAGGTAATATATTTAGTTGCCTCATCGATGTCGCACTGTGTTCTGGGCTTAACTTTTAGATTTATGTTATCATTTATGTACTCTCTGAATGATTCCCAGTTAGTGTTATTGTTATAGAGCTTCTCGGGTTTTTCTACTGCAAACACTTTTGAACTGACAGTCAATAGGATAGGAGTATGATCTGATTCTCCGTCGTAGCATATGTCAATTTTGAGATAGTGTCTTGACATGCCCTTGGCGATAAAAAAAACCAACAGATCCGCTTACCGACAGAAGTAATGCGTTTAAAAAAAATCTTGAATAATTTAACCCCTAAATAAATGTTCCCCCTAAAAAACCCCCTGGACTTCTTATTATCCCCCTAAATTTAAGGGGAAAACCAAGTTGGCATCTACGTTTCCATTAAAAAAAACGACAAGTCATTGAGCTTTTCTGTTCAAAATTCTCAGTAGCGGCTCGGAATCTGGAAATTGGAAGAGTGTACCCTTCCGTGCCTCGGAAAGCACGCGAAGCCGTTGGTTCTGCACCTGAACTTTTTTCGGTCATGTCGGATTGACGTCCTATCTGGTTATAAGAGTTAGAGAGTAGAAAGTGGACCTGTGTTTGCGCACACACTTGTGCACTATAATATGTCCTGCGCAGTTGGCTAATCTCTCTTGAGATTGGCCGCCGTAGCCAAAATCGATCCAGAGGTCATTATATTAATTATTTGTGTAATACCGCTTGTACGCATTCACACGAGTGACGAAGCCGTAAACGTAGCGATTGTATACTCTTTGGACGAAACTAGTGATAAGGTAAATCATACCCCTAATCGTGACGCTCGCGTCGGGAATGACTTTTGGGTACAGTTAGCTTCATAAGTAAAGTAACAGTCAAATACATAGAAACATCTAAAGTGATCAATAACACCTATACAACCAAAGTCGCCAATTAATTGACCCATCTATGTTGTTCAAATATATCGGAGCGCGAACATCGTCAAATATGTGAGTACATTCAAATCGTCATTAGAATAGTAACAATCAAAGCGCCAGTGGTTTCGAAGCATCCAAAGTGTTCAAAAATATGGAACACACTATAAAAACGAACCTTATATCAATACATTTTAAGTACACTTCAAACGGTTGGGTATTTATTACATATTGTAATATTTTTGACAGCAAAAATTCAATTAATTAGAAAAATTAGTACAGTTAATGTTTAAGATGTCCTCTTCCCCCCGGATCGCCGTACGGTGTAGACGTGCTACTTGAACCTCTTTTTATCTTATTAAAAAAATAAATAAATAAATAATTACACTTTTAAAGTAAATAAATAGTGTTGTGAAAAATAGGAGAACATAAATCGCAAGAGACCGTCTGTAAAGTGAGTGAATCTTCTGTTTACCTGTTGCCCTGGTACCTTGCGCTTGCGACTGAAATTTCTGCCTACAGCTGCGTGATTGGTCAGGTGGCTCCACCCAACTGTTGGCCATTGGTCCTATGACCCCGCCCAACTGCTTTGTAATTGGTCTTATGACTCCGCCCAACTGCTTATATCACCTATGAGGTACTTTTGACCGGACCATCTTGCACTTACGATTTACGTACTAATTACTGATTGGAATTTAAAATCCCACCTACCATACGAGATCTAACCAGCGTTATTTATTATAAGCTCTTACTGATATACACTATCCTAGTACCATGGATTCATCGTTAAACAAGTCAGCCTCCTATTCGGAAATAGACTTAATTAGTAGAGAGGATAAAACACCACCGAACTATGTTGCGTATCGGAACAAACGGGCTAGAGAAACCGAATTCAACATAGACCTAGATAGTTTTAAGCTCGAGATAAAAAGTATGATAACATCTTTATTTGCTACACAAACGAAGGAAATCCAAAAAATTATTGCTACTCAAAAAGAAATACAACAAACAAATATAAATATCGAAAACTCAATCGCCTATTTAACCGACCAGAATGAGGAATTTAAAAAGAAAATTGAATTATTAGAAGGTAAAATTAAGGACGATCAACTGTATATAAGCACGCTGGAGGATCGGATTGAAGATCTTCAAAGAGGGATGCGTAAATGTAACTTCGAAATAAAGAACGTTCCATCACAATCCAACGAAACCAAAGAAGACCTTACTGAAATGGTTTTATGTTTGGCCAGAAATGTAGGCTATAATATTGAGAAAACCGATATTAAGGACATTTATAGAGTACGGGTAAAAAAAGAAAAAACAAAAAATAGCTCCATCGTTGTAGAGACTTCCTCCACCACCTTAAAAACTGGCATTTTGAAAATGTGTAAAGCCTACAATATTAAACATAAATCTAAATTGTGTGCCAAACACTTAGGGATAAGAACAGCCGAAGACACTCCGATTTACATATCGGAACAACTTACTCCAAGAGGGGCCCGTCTGTACTTTCTGGCTCGGGACATCGCTAAATCGAAAACGTATCGGTTCTGTTGGACTGCTTACGGTAAAGTTTATCTACGGAAAGATGAAAATTCACCTATTATTAACATAAATAGTGAGACACAAGCGCATCAATTATTACAAAAATGACTATATGTAGCCGGCTTTATATACCAATTGTGTTTCAATTTAAAGTACTTTAAAAATATTATATGTAAAATTATGTTTTGGTTATTATTAGAATTAGCTGTTAATGTAATTATTAGTATTAAGAACATTTATACTACACAGCATGGAACTCATTTACTTTTTTTCGTCATCATACAATCAACAGCACACTTACACATTTACAATGTACACATATCTAAATCTTATATACACAAATACACATTCACACATACACACCACCTAATAACCATATATTTTCTGACTACAAAAGTATATGTTAAAACCATTCAGAACAGAAGCACGCGTATCCTTTTTAACTTTATTAAAACAATATTGTATACAAAAATATCTATATATTATACTACTATATATATAACTTACATACTCTACATACTTGGCTTACTAAATTTATCACATTGTTATGGATAGGTCTCTTACTACTCAGAATGAAATAGACGATCTCGAAGTTAGTAGAGCAATGCAATGTGATATTGAAGACCTTAAGCAGTATATACCCGTTAAAGAAAACGACTTAACTATCATATCACAAAACATTAGAAGTGTTTATAGTAATATATGCGATTTGAATGTTGCCTTAAATGTATTAAACTTTGCCCCTGACATAATTATACTAACCGAATGTAGAATTAATCCTAGTAAAACAATTCCAAACCTTTCTAATTATAATGTGCACGCCACGACTCATCACCTCAATCAGAATGATGGGGTTGTGGTATACTTAAATAAAAACATTGTTTGCACAAAAGCAAAAGAAATTAAATTATGTCATGCTTCATGTATTCAAATAAGTATTGGAACTACTGTTATTCTGGGCATATATCGTTCGCCATCAAACATAAACGCTGAACAGTTCATCAATTCATTAAATTCCCATCTGGAAACTTTAAAATCTTTTAAAAATATTATATTAACTGGGGACATTAATATAAATATTGTCGCTAAAGAAACAGAGCAAAGTCAGGAACGTAACAATAGATTAAACTATGTGAACATGTTATCGATGCACAGTTTGATGCCGGGTCACTCATTCCCAACAAGGGAAAACAATTGTCTTGATCACTTCATGTTAAAATTAGACAAAAACAAAAATTCTGCCCAAATCGCAGTCCTGAACACTACCATCACAGACCATAATATGATATTTCTTTGTTTGGCTTCACTTACATCTAAACATAAAGCACATATGAACATAAAAACTATTGTAGATTTTGATGGGGCTCTTGTTAGTTTAGCGGAGAAAAATCTGTCAGAATTACTATTTTGTGATAACCCAATAACTGTTATTGAAAAGCTTATTCATAATATTGCTGAGTCCTTGAAAGATAAGACCAAAACTATACGTGTACCTAAAAATAAAAGAGTTATAAAGCCGTGGATAACTCCCGGTATATTGAAATGTATTCGAAACAGAAATAGAATGCAAAAAAGGCTAAGATCAGACCCATCTAACGAAATTTTAAAAATCACATACAAAAGGTATCGTAATTTCTGCAATGGGCTTATCAAACAATTAAAACGAAAATACGACAGAGATCAGTTGGAAAAATCATCTAAAAACTCTAAAAAATTTTGGTATAACATTAAATCTATAACTAACTTGAACTGCTCAAAATCAGATAATACAGAATTACTAAACATAAGATCTTCTCCCACTGAATCAATTAATTATATCAATGACTACTTTGCTAGCGTAGGTGAAAAACTGGCCACTGATATTGTCCAAACAAGTGGTTCATTTTTTTCCAATACTCATACAAGTCAGTTAAACTCCTTTGTACTTCTTGATACAGACTGTAAAGAAGTACATGATGTACTTATGTCTCTTAAAACAGCTAGTGCCCCTGGATGGGATAATATTCCAACTAAATTTTTAAAAATAGCTAAATTAGTAGTTGTTCCAATAATCTGTCATCTAACGAACCTTTGCTTTAGAAAAGGAATCTTTCCGTCCCTGCTTAAACGATCTATCATAACTCCCGTTCACAAGGGTGGTGACAGAGATGACGTTAGTAACTATCGTCCAATTTCCGTTTTGCCGTCAATATCAAAGTTAATAGAAAAAAATATAAATGTGAGATTATTAAACTACTTAAATAAATTTAAGCTTTTGTCAGACTCTCAATATGGTTTTCGTCAGGGCAAATCCACGGAGGACGCTGTTGAAGCTCTAACCTCGCACATTGTTAAGAGTCTTGACAGTGGTAAAAGGTCTTTGGCTGTATTCTTTGATTTAAAAAAAGCCTTTGATACGGTCTCTGTCCCCATTCTTGTGAAAAAGTTAGAAAATTTGGGAATCAGAGATACCTCGCTGGCTCTTTTTAGGGACTACTTGAGCGACCGAACTCAAGAAGTGAAAATTGGACAGTTTGTTAGTCGTGCCTCAAAAATAACTTATGGCGTACCGCAAGGTAGTGTCTTAGGACCAACCTTGTTTCTAATTTACATTAATGATCTCTGTAATTTAAAAATAAACAATGCTAAAATATTTTCCTATGCAGACGATACCGCAATTGTTTTTACAGATACTAGTTGGACTAAAGTTAAAAATACAACAGAAAGAGGTCTCTTCACTGTCTCCTGTTGGCTGAAGTCAAATTTACTGTCTCTAAACACAACCAAAACAAACTACATGCCTTTTTCCATCTATAATCGAACCCAGCCAGATAGTAACTATAATATTACAGTTCATGTTTCCAATAGCATTAAATGTGAGGATTGTAATAACTGCTCCATGATCAAACGAGTGAACTCTTTCAAGTACCTTGGTGTGTTAATAGATCAAAGACTATCATGGGATGCACAGCTAGAAGCTATAGGATGTAGATTGCGTAAACTAATTTGGATATTTAAGATGTTACGCCACAAAGCCTCTTGGGCCTTATTACAAAAAATATATAAAGCTTTGGCGCAGTCAATATTGGAATACTGTATTCCTGTATGGGGAGGAGCTGCTAAATCTAAGTTCATTGAAGTTGAGAGAGCGCAAAGGCTTTTGCTAAAAGTTATCCACTTCAAGCCATATCGCTTCTCAACGGACACGCTATATTCAATGAGCCAGATACTGACTGTCAGACAAATGTATATCCAACGTATCATTCTTAAAGCTCATAAATCATTAAAATTCATTAAATCCAGTTCATTAAACAGAAGAATAAAACATAAAATTGCTGAAACGTATGGTGCTAAGACTACTTTTGCTAGCAACCAATATATAACACGTTCTGCCTACCTTTATAATAAAATTAATAAAATTCTAAGCATATATCCCGAACAATATTTTAACGTCAAACAGAAATTATTTGAATGGTTAAAAACAAAAACATACGATGACACCGAATTAATTCTGTTTCATAAAACATAATCTAATCTACTGTAATCTACACATACACCCACCTACACATACACACACACACACACACACACACACACACACACACACAAACACACAAGTAAAATTCATTTTGATATAATGTTAGTTTACCTACTGATTGTGAGTTTTAGTATATAGTAAGATATTGTTTATTCTTTTTAAGAACATGGATAGAATTGTATGTTATGGAAGAGCGGGTCCTTCTGTCACGAGTATTATACTATACTTACTAGAGGGTCCCAACCTTTATTTGCTATGTACAACTTGATAAAGAATAAACTATTTTTTCATTTTTTTCATTTTCAAGATGTAGGTACTTTAGAGTTCTCGATGTTGGGTACCAGACATCTTTCAATTGCTTATTTGAACCCAATTTATTGCAAATTTATTAGTAATTCCACTGCACTTTCGCTGCAGAAAACGTACGCTTACATACATGTTTCATAAAAGACTCATATCAAATTTACTAATAGTTTTCTTATTAGGATGGAAGAATCAGAAATATTGTCGTAAGTTATATATATTAATAATAGTTTTTACTAGTCGAACATACTCTACTATAGTACTAGATACAAAAACTGTCTCGTTGGTCTAGTGACTAGATGTCACGCGGCAGACCCAGAAGTCCTGGGTTCAAATCCCAGGTCAAGCCAATAAAAAGTTATTGGGTTTTCTGCCCAAAATTCTCAGTTGTGTGTACATTGCCATGCCTCAGAAAGCACGAAAAGCCGTTGGTCCTCCGCCTGAACTCTTTCCGATTGGTGATGAATTATTGTCTCATCGGGTTATGAGAGTGTACCTGTGTTTGCGCACACATTTGTACGTTATAATATGTCCTGCGCAGTTGGCTAATCTTCTTTGATATTTGGCCTCCATGGCCAAGATCAGTCAGAAGGACAGTACTTCGAAAACAAAGTTATTTTACGTTAATGAAAACTGCATTTTCAAAATTAGAATTCAGTTAGTTCCGTGCTTATTAAAGATGTTGTGTTTTGTGTCTTGTCGTAAGTGCAGGTTCTATGTGAAGCTTGTTCATGAAAGCGCCACCATATTGTGAACTTTGATATGTATAATTCAAATCCTGAATTACGCGTTATCAAAAAGCGGCCACGCGCAATATCTGTTACAGAGACGCCTTTTGAGTCAAATTAATATTTTTTTTGTTTCTTTTCATCATTAATGCGAAATGTGTTAATATTGATGAAAAGCATTCGAATAAGTATTATTTAAAATAAAAATACCATTTACTTTTTTAGTGTCGAAAACTGAGGTTTACCTACTTTGTATTTTAAAATTCATAATTTTTGATTGATTTTATAGAAACATGGACATAAAACAAATGATATGCCAATGACATTGTCATACTCCAAAAGAAAGAGATGTTTCTATGTATTTATTAATGTTGATTGTTACTTTATATATGAAGCTGACTGTACTAGTAATAATGAATTGAGCTTTAATTTGTAGCTTGTCACTGTAATTTATTATAAAGAGTAATCGTTATTAAATTACACTAACAAAACAAATAAATATTCAATATGTTTATTTTTACAAGTATAAGCAAATTTTTTAATGTTTTTGATAAAGAAAAATGTGGTCTATTAGCAACATATTTTTATTTTTGAATGATTTGGTCAGACAAATTGGTCTGACAACACTAATTGCACCTGTCATCGTCTAAAGCGAAAATAGCTTCAAAGCGCTTTCTAACAAAAAATTTATTTGTTTATTTATATTATTGAATAGGGAATAACTTGTAAGTAAACCAAAGGTGGCTGTGTATTTAAATATATTGTACTGAATATTTACAAGTGGCATTAGAATGGAAGTTAATAACCAACATAACCAAAGTTACTGGTTTGTTGTAAGAGAAGATCAAAGCAACGTTATATTTAGTAGTAATAATTTTACTATTCAAAATCCTCAGAGTAAGTATTATTTATAAATTAACCCTAAGTTTTATTCATGATTAGATGCTAAATGTATACTACATTAACAAATGTCCTTTATTCTTTTACAGTTGCAGGACAAGAAGCAAGATATATTGTAGATACTATTGATAATAGACAATATATCCATGTAGACAACATTCAAACTACAACCCAAGAAGAAATCCAGAAAAGTTGTACTAAAGAAAGTGCTTCGACTAAAGATGAAGATACTTTTTGGGATCGTAACAAAATAAAACTCTTACTCAGTCTCTGTTTAGAGAATAGATTTAAATGTCCACATAACGACAAAATGCTATGGAATGAAGTAGCTATTCTTGTAGGAACTAGTCCTGAGGAGTGTGACAAGAAATATAAGAACCTTCGAAGAACATATATAAGATTGTTTAAAAAGAAAAGGTTGGGCAAAGAAATTAAATGGATTCATTTTAACATTTGCGAAGATGTATTTAGAGATTGTAAATCACTATCCCCAGCTGTTCTAGAACCTTGGGAAGATTCTAAAGTCAGAAGACTGCTTACCCTCTATATTGAAAATATTAACAGGTTCCGAAGTCCAGATTACTTACAAAAAGATGTTTGGAAGGACATAGCCTCTCAACTGAATACAACAGAATATAATTGTTACCATAAGTTTAAGAATTTAAAAAGAACTTATTTTAATTGGTTAGAGAGAAGTCGTGAAACAGGAAAGCTTATTAAATGGCCTTATCACCATTACTTTGAAAGAATATTTTATAATTACAACCCTGATATAGGCCCTTGGGATAGAAACAAGATTAGACAATTAATAAATGCATATTCAGAAATTGCACATAAGTTTAAAAGTCCTAAGTATCAAAAAAAGGAACTTTGGAAGGAAATTTCAAGAAAAATTGGAGAAACATCTAGTAACTGTGATAGGAAGTTTCGAAATTTAAAACAAACGTACATTAGATTAAAAATGAGAGCAGACTCGGGCAGGTCCATGACAAAATGGCGGTATTATAAAGATTTTGTTTCAATTTTTGAAACCGAAACTTACACAATCAATGAAGACAGATCTGATGTAATATATAAACCTCTTGAACAAGACTATGTTAAACAATTACTTACATTTTATATTGACAATAAACATAAATTCAAAGATCCATTAATAAAAAAGAGATCATTGTGGAAGCAAGTTGGTCCAAAATTAGGTTTGTCTCCTGAGGAATGTGACAAAAAATTTAGAAATTTAAAACAGACATTTATCAGGCTAGCTGAAAAGAAGAAGGACACAGGCAAAGATAATGGCTGGCCATATTACTCATATTTTGAACAGATTTATGATGAACCAAAGCCATTGAAGAAGGAATGTAGCCATAAATGTAACATAGACATCATGACGTTATCAGAAATAAGAAATCTTGTTTGCAACCAGGATACAAAGGATAAGGATAAGTTTGAGAAACTTGTCAAAGTTATAGAGGATTCAAATAGCATACAAAGAGAAAGAAATAAAATATTACAAGCTTTACTAGACAAAAAATGACAGCCGCTTATACCCCCCATCTGTGTAGCCAAGAGGAGGGTTATGATGCAGTATAATCATGTTGCAACTGCTTTTGAACTATTGTTAATATGAATATATTTTCTAGTAAAAATGTGTTGACTGTTAAAAAAAATTACAATACAAAGTAATGTCTATTTGACAAATAACTATGAAGACTTGCCAAAGAGATTGTATGTTAGTTTTTTGAAAATATGTAAAGTAAAATTTATCACTGTTTCACACTAACTTTTGCCATCTTCATCAAACAAATATATTATTGTGAGGATTATGGATGGAATGAAAAATCAGAAAGAGAATGTTTAGAAATGGTTTTATTTTATTATTACCGTTCTTATGCTTTTATATGTATATGTACAAACAAACTATAATAGATTATTCAGTTTTCATTCTGAAATGAGAAATCGTTAGCAATTCAATTATATGTTGACCGGCAGCTACACAATACAAAATGATCAATGTCTAAACATACACTGATTACACTTACGTCTTAACTTAAAAATACATCTGAATTTACTTATCAATAAATTTGACATCAATAACACTATACCACAGTAAGGAATGAAAAAAAATTAAGTTCAGAAAAAAAATAATATAGAAATCACACTCGATCGTAAGTAACCACAGGGTCGGTTCAATAGTTGCAGATACCTCGACCGGTAAAACATTCACGAACATGTACACACGTCCACGCACTCAATCACTCGAGTCGATACAACGCTAACCTAGGCTGAATTACCACACTATGTAGTTACAACTAACGGAGGCGCCGGCCCGCCCGTGGCCGCTGTCGCGCAGCACCGGCTCTGCACTGACCTTGGCTATGGCGAAATAATTATCCTCCAATCCTTAGTGACAAGAAACAGATTACCTAGAATGGATATAAAATCAAGGGTGAATTGTCAGTCTTTGTGGAATTGATCTATCTGGTAGGACAGCGCACGGGCGGGGTGGGGTGGACACAGGCGGTTCACTTCTTAGCATTCTTCTTGGGCGATGGGGCTTTGCCTTTGGCGTTGTTTGACATTTTCGCCTTCTTGCCTTTTGGCCCTTCGCCCTCTTCGTCGTCCTCATCCTAAAATAAAACAAAATCGATATTTTACACTTGTTTGTGTTCCAAGTTTAAGCTTGAAGCGAAAATAATGTAAATACTATTAATTTGTAATAGTTGATAACAACTATCTTATAAATGACCTATTCATTACTCAAGCTATCAGAAGGTAAAGGGGGCATTGAATGAGTACAGAAAACCTACAGCCAATTTCAGGTTACATGTTATTTACAATATAATAAATTTTGAAACAATGGCCCAGTCATACCAAAATATGACAGCAGTATTATTATCACTATATTTGTAACAATATATCACTCCTAGTACTTGCTGCCATAATCTGGCACTATTGGGCCTCAGGCCCTTTCCCCTCTGTTAGACATGTGGAGTCAAAAAAGTTTTTATATTCTATTAGTTGAAGGTTTTCAGTACCTCATTCGTCTTGCGTTTGCCTGATGGTGCTTTCCGTTTATTTTCATCTTCCTGTAAATTTAGTAATCTACTGAATAATTAATTGCAACTTGTAAAAGTAATGATGTTGCAAAATTTTGACAAATATCAAAGATGCGTTTGAATCAAACATTAATTTATTTTTATTGTTTTTAAATAATTGTTAATTTCTCGACAATTTTGGAATGTATTTATTTGTTATCAACAGACCTTGAACTGAGAGTCTTCTCCTTCTTCCTCATCTAACATCTCCTCTTCCATCTCCTCCATGTCCTCAAACTCCTCAACCAAAGCACCCAGTAGATGCTGTCCAATCAAATGCACTGGCCCTGAACCCTATATAATAAGTTATTTGTAATATGAAATCTGCCTGGAGTGGTGTAATTATTAATGTTATTTTATTCAATCAGACAAATGCCTCCAAAAATCACTTGAAAGTAGTGTTAGACCAAAACGACCCAACACACTTTTCATTTGTAATGGTTATTTTTATCATCATTAGAACATATATTGTATGAAAAAACAGTTTGAAATAATTTTTGCTAACATAATTTCATACTGAAATTTAGGACAAAACAATTTGGTATTTCACTGTCATTTATCCCCATCTTGTTTTAAACACTAGTACTAAATGATTAGTAGGCTTCAACAAATTGTAGTATGTAAAAATTGTTACAAATAAGTATTTTTATAGGTAGTACATATCATTCTAAAAGTTTATATATCAGTGAAATTAGTGCTGCTTTTTTAACATTTATATTATATCTGTTCACTAAATCAATAACTAGTTAATGTATACCTGTATGAGTGTGAAGGTGACTGGTGCATCAGGAAATTCAATGTCAAGGCGTGCTTGTCTTGTCTCTCCAACTTTGAGAATAGCAACAGGAATTTTGATAGACTCCTGAAGACACATTGTCTCCACCTAGGTTTAGAACATTGGTAAATAAATAAAAGTATACAAATATATTATTAAAATAATACCATACCAGTTTATTATAACTTTAACAACAATATACTAATTTATAATAGTAATCATCTGATACTTTTAAAGAACTAAGCAACACAGGTTAATGTAAAATTGACACCAAAAGCATTTTATGACCCACTGTCATACTTTATAAATAACAATACTTTGATTAGTTCACTATTTTATTTAATATATTTAAAAATATTTTAGTCTAGTTTCACTAAATTATCAAGGCTCTTGCACTAGAATATTATTAAAGAATTATATCAATCAGACAAATGCCTCAAGCAATCAAAGTAGGCTAAGCCACATCAAAACGATGTTGCAGAGCCATTCAAACAAGCTTGGTGATTTGATCATCATTTTGATATTAAAATAATTAAGTGGTATTGTTGCAGTCGATAATTAGAATATAAATGTTACTAATTACTGTTTAGCGTTAACATCATTACCTATTGGACGTCCCATATAAGATTTACAAGTAGTTACCTGCACAACATTTAGCTCATCGGGCTCGGCATCAGGACCGAGCAGGGCTTGACGGATCAGCAACTTATTACTGCGGGGGTATTCTGCCTTTGCCTCTGGGTCCCATGTTTCAGACTTATGTGACGATGAAAGGGTAACACCTGGAACAGTAACAATATTATAAATATAACTTATTTGATTCGCAAATGAACCATGTAACCTCAAACCAACAAAACGTTAACATTTAAAAAAATATATTAAATTATTATGAGGGATAACATTAACAATAACAAGACGAATGTAAACGATTACATCAAGACGCTTGGACGCCATACTTTTAAATTACGCGCCCAACTGGGACGACTCCCTACAACGCACGTTCATGAGATCATATACTTTTTATGCTAATCAATACTATTAGAAACAAACTACAAGCTTTCTAAGAAAAGGAAATATAATATGCAAATCAACACGCCTTTTCTACTGTTATAATATTAGGATAAAAATTACCAATATGGGAAATGGCGGCAATAAATACTCTTCACATTTTTCAGATATTGTTACATTTATATATAATATTGAAAACGTCTACATAACGTATGAGCCGTATATATTACAATTATAAATTTCTTCAAGCAAAATTTCATTGTGAAATAAAATGGCGAAGTAGCCGGGTGTCAAAGCATTACGCGAATTTAAACATGATAATGGAAGTGAAGTACTAATATTTTCAAATAAATAATGGTATAATATAATTAAGAACATTATGTTGAGTATTACTTACCATAGAAATATTCGTCCGACATAGTGATTTCACTAATTTATTGAGATTTTTGCGACACGTTCACGTGCGATGCCGGCGCACACAAATCTGGGTACTGTGTTGCCAGTTGCGACTTGGCATTTATCAATAAACAAGTAACTGCAATTTTTTTTATTAGGTAAGTTGACGGCTTAGCAGTTATTATGCTATGTCTACACAAAATGCTCCTTTGCCTCTTTATATGTATTATTTTTCTACTTAAATCAATGTTTTTATTTGATAAAAAAAAAAGTATATATATATATATATATATATATTGTAACTGAAAAGAAAAAGACCAATATATTAAGCAAATATATTATTTAATTAGCGAATTACTTTTAATAATTAAGTTTTTAAGGTACAATTATAACATTATAGTACAAATTATATTGTTAAATGTGGCAATAAACTATTTATTTCAAGGTATATAAAAAACAAAGTATGAGAAATTAAGAAGATCCTACGTTCCTAACTCGGATCTCATCAGTAAGGGCACGCGTAACCGTTGGTTCACACGCGAATGTGCCGATGCTGTGTCATCCAAGCAAGCGGCATATCGCGCGTGGATCAATGGCTGCGTTAGCGGGGCATCTAACATTGACTCACTGAAAGCAACCTATAACAAAAACTCTAAGTCCTGTAGGAAGGCATATGCGAGAGCGGATGCACAGCGCATTGCACAGATTGGTCATGACCTTGTTTTGCATCCTAGGGGCTCCCGTAGCTTCTGGCGTTTGACCAAGTCTGTGCAAAACAATTTTTGCCAAACTTCGCTGCCACCGCTCAGGAATCCGGACGGATCACTAGCTCACAGTCCGCAGGAGAAAGCCGATCTTCTGGCAAAACTCTTTGCGGATAACTCTGTAATCGATGATTGCAGTGCGCCGCCACTTTCAATACCTTCAGGTGGCTACACGATGCCTGACATCAAAATCAGGCAGCGTGATGTGCGTACAGAGCTGCAATCACTCGATGTACGGCAAGCTAGTAGTTCCGATGGAATACCAGCCATAGTGCTGAAGAAGTGTGCAGCGGAGCTGTCTCCTGTCTTGACGCGCCTGTTTCAGCTGTCTCTCTCTCTACAGGATGTGTGTCGGATTCTTGGAGAAAAGCTAATGTGCAAGCGGTTCCCAAAAAAGGGGATCGGTCTGACCCGGCAAATTATCGGCCAATAGCTATCACCTCAGTACTTTGTAAGGTGATGGAACGGATCTTAAACAACCAACTGATCCATTACCTAGAAGATCACTGTCTAATTAATGATCGTCAGTACGGGTTTCGACCAAAACGGTCCACAGGTGATCTTCTAGCGTACGTAACACACCTCTGGGGTGAAGCTATCGACAAGCGTGGGGAATCGTTGGCGATCAGCCTCGATATCTCCAAGGCTTTCGACAGGGTCTGGCACAGAAGTCTTCTCTCCAAGCTGCCAGCATACGATCTGCCAGTTCAGCTTTGCACCTGGATTGCCAGCTTCCTACACAAGCGTAGCTTTTGCGTTTTAGTTGGTGGATGCGCTTCACAACTTTATGTAGTGAACACTCTTTCTTTTGCATCTCAATGATATCTCTCTCTCGGGAACATACATTGCTATGCAGATGACAGTACAGTGCACGGAGGATACCACGGACGCGCAGTAGCTGGGCGGGCGGAAACTGAGGAGAGACGGAGGGATCTCGTTGTTGAACTCGATAGGACGTTAGGACTCATAGCCAAATGGGGCTCTGATAATCTTGTTGAGTATAACGCCAAGAAAACACAGGTATGCGCTCTCACAGCGAAAAAGTCACCATTTTTCCCTCCTCCGTACTACGCTGGAGATACAAAGCAAAGTCGCCATACTGGGAATTGACGTTCGGTGCGACCTCAATCCAAGGGATCACATCGAGGCTGTTATAAAAACAGCCTCACGGAAACTCGGAGTCTTGAACAAGGTTCGGCGTTTTTTCACGCCACAACAACTGCTCCTGTTGTATAAAACACAGGTGCGGTCTTGCGTCGAATATTGCTCGCACCTCTGGGATGGCTCCGCTAAGTACTTACTGGAGGCCTTGGATCGGTTGCAGCGACGTGCGATTCTCATTATTGGCGACGTAAAGGTCACCAACACCCTCGAGCCTTTACAATTGCGTCGAGAGATAGCGGCACTGAGCGCTTTCTATCGAATGTGTCACGGCGAGTGCTCAGAGGAATTATTCTCCCTCATTCCTGCTTCTCCATTCCTTCACAAGTCTACGCGTGCTGGCTCTCGATGTCACCGCCTAACTGTGACATCAATTCCAACGCGCACGAAGAAATTTGGCAACTCTTTTCTTTGTCGCACCTCCAAAACATGGAATTCTTTACCAGCACACGTGTTCCCCTTCTTTTATGACCTGGGTTCCTTCAAACGAGGCGTGAAGAGGCACCTTGCGGGCCGGCAAGGCGGGGGCGGCTAGTGCAAATCATTCTTCCTGACTGCACTAGCCGTCATCGCGTTTGGACTCTACTACTACTTACCATCAGTTGGAATAGTCATTTGTCCTCCCGGGAATTATAAAAAAAAAAGATCATACTGAGCGGCGAAGTAAAGACGCGATATACCTGCGGTATTTGTTTTTAAATATTGTAATTTAAGGTATGTGATGAGGAGGGATGAAAAGCATGTTATGTTAAGAGTGATGAACATGAATGTTGATAAATATAGGGGACGGGGGAGACCGAAGAAAGTGTGGATGGATTGTGTAAAAAGGGATATGCTTATGAAAGGGGTAAGTTCTGAGACATCGATTTACAGAAAAAAGTGGATGGAAAATACATGTTGTGGCGACTCCACGTAGTGGGATAAGGGCAGAAAGATGAAGAAACATAAATTTAATGAATAATACAGTATATGTAAATATAAATTGTATTAACTTAAACTGACTGTCTCGTTGGTCTAGTGGCTACATGTAAGGCCACGGACTCAGAGGTTCAATTCAGGTCGAGCCAATAAATAGTTATTGGTTTTTCTGTCAGAAAATTCTCAGTAGCAGCCTGGAGTCTGGCAGTTGGAAGTGTGTACACTCTCGTGCCTCGGAAAGCAAGTAAAGCCGTTGGTCCTGCGCCTGAACTCTTTTTGGTCGTGTCGGATTGCCGTTCTATCGGATTATGAGAGCTAGGGAATAAAGAGTGCACCTATGTTTGCGCACACACTTGTACTCTATTATAATCTCCTGCGCACTTGGCTAATCTCTCTTGAGATTGGCCGCTGTGGCCGAAATCGGTTTGGCGGACATTATTTACTTAAATAATGATTATATTGTAAACATTAAGTGAAGTTGATATTTAACTTATCGCGCACTCGATGCATAACAAACACGAATCTTTTTGTAGTGTCAAGAGCATTGCCACTCGAACTGATAGCATTTACATTTTTTAAATGGGTTTTTGGGTGGTGCCTACTATAAAAAGTTATTTAAAAAATGTAGTGCATGTTTGGTACATGAAGTTATTTATATCAAAAAATTTAATATTTTGGCAAGGATACATGGAACAAGAAGTTCACATCATTGTATCTAAGAAATAGTATCCTAGTTCAGATCAGAGTTGCTATAAAGTTTATACGGGGAAATAGATTTAAATAAGGCAATAGTTTTTCAGATCAGAAAAATACTTTCAGAGTTTAAATTTGTTATTTTATTATAATTATTATATAACTGATTTTAATATGTAATAGAGTGTTATTGATTATAGTGTTACTCTACTGATAAATTATATATTACATTATCTTAAATATTATGATTTAAGTATTTAATTTTAGCGATATGGCACAGATTACAAATGAAGTAGACTTGCATAATCTGCATCTCAGAGACTTTCGCCATCTTGCAAAATTTTGCATCAAAAACAAGTGTAGAAAGCGATGATTGGTTGCTTGTCTGTTGCTGACAAGCGATTGGTTAGAAATAAAAGTAAATCCCAATAGCAACCAATAGAGTGACTAATATTTTTACTTCATTGACGAATACTTAGCGAGCCACCTATCTATTCGAATTGACACAAATTTATTTGTCAAAATACCGTATAAACATAATTGCCTTTATCTCCATTGTTTCTCTTATTTTTCTCCTGTCTACCCCGGTTTATTTTGTCGTTTTTTACTTAAGAAATATCTTCCAAAGGTAACATACTTGAGCGATTACTACTTACCACTCTCGTTAAATCGTCGAGTGAGTAAATTGTTTTACTAGCATTACGTTCTTGACCTTAGGCCATCCGTGCTTGCGATGCATTTTTGTTGTGTAACAACGCCAAAAATCACAAGACGAGCGATGCCAAGTTTTGTATCGTTAGGTATTTATTGAAGGTGTAAATTAATCCAACACTTCCGTCGACCCTTCCTTCGGGATCTGTCAAAATTTCTTATTAGACTATTTTTTAGATAGTAGTGTTTATTGTAACATTTTACCTTATATTTTAATTCTTACGTGTAAGTTTAATCTATCTATCGAAAACACTTACATAAATATTAGCACTAAAAATTACTTTTATTTTTAGGTCATCTGTATGAATCCGTCTGCATCAAATATAACGCGAATAAATGAAGATTCGATAACCAACACAATAGTGTTATTAATGCAGCTGGACAAACAAGAACAAATGTATAGTTCGAATCTCGTAAAATGCGAACCTCATAGTGATAATAGTGATAATTAATCACATTGTATATTTTATGGTACAATGAGTGAAGAGTCGCAAAATGATGGCAGCAAAAAGAGTCCATCATTGGCTGCACCTAACGAGGCAGGCTTGCAAGGAGAGGAATGTGGCGCACAAGTTGATGCCTCTACTTACACTTCACACACAAATGTTACACAGGTTAATATCATAATAATAACTGCTCTCTAAGGTCCAATACACATGATTCATAATCATGGTTTTTTAAATAGATTAACTTTTAATCAAAAGCTTATAACCAATTCCATAACTTTAGCATTTAAAGCCACTCATAATATTTATCATAATATTTGTAATAAAATTATTTTCTTAAAAGTTGTATGGAAGGCTACAAATTATAAGTTTTATTTATACAAATTAATTTTATCACTATTGTAGTGCAGTGCTGATCTAATGATTTTTATTTTAGTAAAGAGAAAAGATATAAAAAATAAATCCAACTATGTATTAATTATTAACAATTTGGAGGTTTAGTTAATGCTATAATATTTTCCAGGTGACAGCGAGCTCTGCCCCCACTGATAGTAGTAATAAATGGAAGTGTGACATGTGTACATATGAGAATTTTCCACTTTCTCGTAAGGTATTGTTCCGCTTCTTTTATAAGTTGATCTCCTATTTTGTTTTTATAATCTCGTCAAATTACTGTGAATGTGATTGTGTGTGAAGATGCCTTCACTATAATGATGTAAACTAAATGAGAATTTTATTATTGTATTTTTTTTGTATTTAATAAAATTTATTTTTAGCTTAAGTACTTACTATTTTTATATATATATTTACTATGTTTGAAGAGATTATTATAAAATGAAATAAATAATACTATTCCATGTTGAAATGCTACAAAACTTATAACTTTTAGTGATGTATTTAATTTAATATGTATTCTTATTGTTGATTATTACGCAATAAATTGTATTGTAATTATCTTTATCATTTTAGTATTGTTTCCTAGTGTGCTAAATAATGTAGTTGGGCAACTTGCCACACAGTAACTACACTGTAGACAGTGTTCTAGTTGTATCATCATTGTGTGTAATAGTGGAATTAATGTTAATCTTCATTTGATACTTTTGCTCAAATTTCATTTTTCAAATCTTTTTTATGGAGTGTTCCTCTAGCTTGTAGCCTTTAGTTATATCAGTAATGAATGTATAGATATTAATTTCTTTTCTAAGAGATTGTATTGTTATTAAGAAATGAAATAATTTTTCAGTGCACTATGTGTCGCAGCCAAAAACCTTCCCTCGGAGAGGACATCTTTAAATTACAAGATGGAGCTAGTGCTCTTCCCACACAGGATATTTGTGGTAGGCATAGCTAAAAATATTATCAGATTATGTTAATATTTTATCTAACTTATCATATCAACATAACATATTAAATAATTTTCAGGAGCAGATGCGATTGCAGAGAGACTTAAACCTTTAAGGATATCGTCTCCTCAGGGACAGGCTGGCGCATCGTCCTTAGCGAAATGGTCGTGTGCGGTACGGTTTTAAAAATATATATTTTTTATATTTTTAAACTTTATATGGCTATAAATATTATATCGGTACTAAACATGTTCCAGACGTGTACATATGAGAATTGGCCGCGAGCGCTAAAGTGCGCCATGTGCGGGGCCACCACCACACACTCCACCGGTGAGTCCGCATCTACTTCGGTGGTCCCACCGACCACAACCACGACACACGCGCTACCATAACAGTCCTACACCCATGAATATCGTATCACAACTTTCGTCAGGTATCAACGACATCTGCAACTCCCAGAACGCCTCGCCGCGCGAAGTGGAGTCGGGCGGCGGGCGGCGCTCCAAGCGGCGCAACACGGACTGGGTGTGGCTGCAGGCCTGCCTAGGTGCGTGCGGGGGCCGGCGGGCGGGGTGCGACGTGTCGGAGGCTCACGCGCGTGTGTCGGCAGGTGTGGTGGAGGGCGACGCGCGCTGCGTGCAGGCGTACCTGTCGGCGGGCGGCGACCCGGCGCGCGCGCTCACGGCGCACGAGGTGGCGCTGCTGGACCGCGCCTCCGCCTTCGACCCCGGACACACGCTCGTGCACCTCGCCATACGGTACGCCGCTCCGAGACGTAATATATTATATCAAAGCCTGAATACTTTGTGATCAAATTTGTTACGAGCCGGTTGGCGTGGTTGGTAAGATGCTTGCCTTTCACGCCGCAGGTCGTGGGTTCGATTCCCGCCCAGGACATACATTTGTGTGCATGAACATGTCTGTTTGTCCTGAGTCTGGGTGTAATTATCTATATAAGTGTATTTACAAAAGAAAAGAAGTATATGTAAGTATATCAGTTGACTGGTTTCCATATTACGAGCTCTGCTTAGCTTGGGATTGCCTTGTGTGAATAATGTCCCAAGATATTATTATTATTATTAATATCATTTGTGATCAACTTTGTTACAGCAATTAGAATTAATGAATAGTAACTACAATTTAGTGTTCGGTCGTCCAATTCGCAGATTTCAAAGGCAAGAAATATTATCGACTCTACTCTCGCGGATATCGGGCGGCGGGCCCGGGCTAAAGAGATCACCTTCGTACGTCGGTACGTCTATTGCGTCTAAGACTACGCGTCTTTTGAGGTGAACTATAATATTATCAACGTGTATTTTGTATTCGTTGGCCAGCGCCCGACCTCGCGACCGCGATCCGGCGACACATTGCGAACTGTATCCGTCACAAGAAAGGCAGCTTCCCGTGCCGGTACATCAACGAATTTTGCACATTTTCTTTGCCAGCAGGTGAGTACATACACAATATCGCCACGATACCGTTTATCGTGGCGATATTTTTAAAGTATTATTATTTGCTCTATGATGCATTTAAATATGAAATATTTCCAAAGCATGAACTCAAAAGGCGAAAGGTGAAAGGCGCCAGGTGCTGATGGCATTAGAATACAAGATTTAAAACAAATTAAAGACTTAATAAGTCCCGTAATAGCAAAATTCATTAATATGTGTGTACAGGAAAATATCCTGAAATATTAAAAAAGTCTATTATTCGGCCTATTTATAAACAAGGAGACCACCTAGACTATTCTAATTATAGGCCTATAGCAATTTTATTAGTTATTAATAAAATAGTAGAAAAAGTAATAATTAATCAAATTAATACGTTTTTAGAAAAATATAAAATAATTTCTGTTGCACAACATGGTTTTCGTAGACTGCATAGCACATCCACTGCCTTGTCAAAATTCACAGCTGATATTGATGAGAATTTGAAGAATAGAAAATACGTTGTTGTTCTATTTATAGACTATAACAAAGCGTTTGATACTTTGGGGCACGAACAACTTCTTCAGGCTGTGCACGAGTGTGTTCGTGGCCCGGTGTACACATGGCTGCAAACATATTTAAAAAATAGAAAAATGTACACAATGATTAATAACATAGTTGGGCAGGAGGCAGATGTAACATCTGGAGTACCGACTGGCTCTGAATTTGGACCTGTTGGATACATCATGCATGTTAACAGCATGACAAACGTAATTAAATATTGAAAAGCATACATGTATGCTGATGACACGTGCTTGATGTATGCTGACAGGGACATAGACAGAGCACAGAGATATATGCAGGATGACTTTGAAAATATAATTAAATGGTCACATGATAATGGTCTAATAATAAATATTGCAAAAACAAAATGTATGATATTACAATCTCCATATATTGTACAAATAAGTAGGCCCATGAATATAATGGGTCATTCGTATGATTGTCTTCATAAAACAAATTGTATTAACTGTGAACGTATTGAACTTGTTGATAAATATAAATATCTAGGGCTAACTATAGATAGTAATTTTAGCTGGAGAATCCACATCAATATTGTATGTACGAAACTAAGAACATTGTTATATAAATTAAAGCAGATTAAGAACATAGTGAATAAAAAAACTTCGATGCTATCATAAACTATGGTCTCACTGCTTATGGACTCACTTTCAATGCACATATTAATAGGGTAGAAAACTTACAAATTAGAAAAATAAAACTCCTTGTTAATAAAAAAGTTTAATAAAAATTATAATAAACTATATAAACTCTGCGACATATTACCGGTACATGAAAGAATTAAATATTTTTTAGCAATAGAGCAATTAAATAAAACAGAATTTAAAATTAAAAATATCTTTAATCGTAGTATTCGGGAGGGAGTACATAAGCAGTTACAGGAACCTTCTGCGTGTAATTGCTATGGAAGGAGAACGCGAAAGTATTTAATACCACGAGTATGTAATAGTATAATATTAACAGAAAAAGATTTAAAAAACAAACAAAATTACAAAACTAAACTTAAATCATATATATTAAATACTTTCGACGCAAAGGAATGTATGTGAATACTTATGTAAACAACTGTAAATGAGTGTAGTATTCGCCAACAAACTGATAAACAGTTTGGCGAATTATTAATTTATGTAACAAATTTGGAAGTTTAAAAACAAAGTAAATAAAAAAAAAAAAAAAAACAACGTCAGGGTTTCGTTAAAGTATAAGTAAGAACGGAGCTCAGTAAAAATCGTCGCACCTCGCCGCAGAGATCGAGGAGCTGCCGGCCGCCATCCAGGAGCAGCTGTTCTCGGAGCTGCTGGACCGCGAGGCGCAGCACACGCTCGAGGAGCCGCCGCTCATCAACTGGAGCCTGCACCTCACCGTGACGCTGGGCTCGCGCCTGTACGCGCTGTGGAACCGCTCGGCCGGCGACTGCCTGCCCGACGCCGTGTGCCAGGCCGCCTACGGCGTGTTCGACCGCGCCAACGTGCTGCGTGCCGCGCTGGCCGACTCGCTGCACCACGCGCAGCGCGGCTTCTACGCGCGCTGGGCCGCCTGGGAGCGCCTGCAGGCCGCGCAGCTGCACTACCAGCCCGAGGAGGCGCAGCTGCGCGCCGAGTGGGCGCGCCTCGTGGCCGCCGCCGCGCGCCCCGGCACGGCGCTGCACCAGGTGCGCCGCCGCAGAGCCAACGACCCCGCCCCGCCCCCACCCGCGCACTCACCGCCCGCTCTGTTCGCAGCTGCACGTGTTCGCGCTGGCGCACGTGATGCGGCGCCCGATCTTCGTGTACGGCGTGGACGTCGTCAACTCGTTCCGCGGGGAGGCGCTCGGATACGCGCGGTTTCAGGGTGACCGCCGATCGTTCCGCTCCCCCGTTGGGGACGTTAATACGACCGACGTGACGTTTCTCAACGTACCGATGTCCGTCCGCAGGTATCTACTTGCCGCTGCTGTGGGAGCCGGAGTTCTGCTCCAAGTCGCCGCTGTGCCTGGGCTACACGCGCGGGCACTTCTCCGCCCTGGTGCCCGTGGAGCCCTACTCGCAGCGACACGACTACATCTGCCGGTCCGATACCGCACCGTCTCCTACTGATCTTATTGTTTGCCGTTTTTTTGCTTGGGTGTTCGAATAATTGCCAATTTGTAAACGTTAATTAAATCGGTCATTCTAAGTTTTATATTAGCAACGATTCACTCGAACGTCGCACAAGACCTCGATATGTTATCGGCATCGCACCCGAATAATATCTAAGTATATACAATCCATACGATGAACGACATCACCGAGCAATCGTACATCGTCATACGCTATGTACGATCTTAAAATAAAATTATCACTTTGTGTAGTACAAATACAATAATTTTACTCGCTTCCTCTAGACATACACGTCAGTAATATAATATAGTATACACACGTCGAGTACGGTGAGCGAGTGAAAACTCGATGTGTCACATTACAGAGAACAACAGGAAGACGGAGAGGACACGACGTATCTGCCCCTGACCGATTCCGAAGGAAAACTGCTGCCCGTGCATTTCGTCACGTGCGACGAGGTTCGTCTCGAGTTCGGTATCGACGAGTCCGGGCGCGGTCCCTCGGAACGTAACGCGTGTGTCGGCGCAGGTGTCGCAGGAGGAGGCGCTGGTGCGGCGCTGGGTGCGCGCGCGCGCGGGCGGCGGCGCGCTGGCGGCGGCGCAGACGCTGCACGCGCGCCCGCTGCTGCAGGCGCAGATGCTGGAGGAGTGGCTCAACCACTACCGCCGCCTCGCGTAAGCAGCCGCCCGCACGACCCCCCACGCCCCCCCACGGGCACTCACGCCACGTCCACTCGGCAGGCAGCAGACGCGCGGGCCCTTCCCGCCGCGACTGCACGCCGAGTACTCCAGCGACGCCGACACCGACGACGAGTAGCGGCGGGTGCGGAGCGCTGACGTCTTCTCTCCGATTTCATTCGTTCGGTCTCTAATGTATAAATTGATAAATGCGTTTCGACTCATTCGTTCCGGTGGGTGCACATTGTTTCGATTCGATATTTCCTCCTCGGTAGCGCTTATTGCGATTCGATGTACATAGTTAGACGGCAATATTTGCTTCGGTTCGTTGCGACCGTTCCGACGACGTTACGTTGGAATGTAGTAACTATAAAATCTCTATAATATGTGATAATTGCTCATTTTTTTTCTATGGGGAGTAGAAAAAAGGAGCGTCGATAACTGCGCTTAGTGAGCCGCTAGATTAACACGACGTAATAGTATGCAATCAAAATTGGACCATAGGTACATAACCATACGGTTGTGTTTAGCTTGCTAACGAATAATACGGTTATTAAAACAAAATATAACAAATGTGTTTACTCATAATACTAGAATACTAAAGCCTCGACAAAAGTCTCCTCAAATAAATTATTTAAGTTTATTTTAAACAACCTTTTCTATCGCTTTATTAGTGGTACGTGGTATAATTATAGCAATAATTTACTTACAGATAAAAATCTAAAAGTTTAATTGTGATTTTATTATTACCATGAGATAGCCAGGTAGAGGCAGAGCTTGGTGGTAGGCACAGCCCTCCCTAAGAAAACCGGTTTTATACCTTACAATATTGAAATCCGTTTTTGAAAGAATAAGATATATGTATAGCGCTTATTAGGTAAAAACAAAGTTTAAGTTCGAGAAAAGGGCACTTCACAGTGATTAAGTAATTATTGTAAATGAAAACAACTTAATTTGTTTCTTGGGGTTCAGAACCCTGGCTATGTCTGTGGTCATCTTTCGTTGTCATTTGCCGCCAATTAAAGTTGACAAGAGTAGGGATGAGCGAATGAAAAAATATATCGATATATATCGTATCGATATTTTTAAACAATATCGATATATACTGAATAACAAAAATCGAAATTTCGATATTTTTATTACAAAGTGCAATTACCTAAAATAATTTAAATATTAGAACGTGAAAAAAAATACTTATACATACTTTTGAAAAAAAGTTCCACACCGCAGACATTTTTAAATAAAAATATACGAGCCACACCGGATAATGACTAATGTCGCTTGCCGTCAATAAACTTTACGTGTACACACACAGGTTATCATCTCTGAACTATTAAGTATTCACTCACAAACACTAAAGAAACTACTCATAGACATGTTTTTTGGTTGTTTTTCACAAACTTCAGTGGGATATAGACAGCACTGATACCAAAACTCGCAGCCTCACGTGCTCTGTTTTATATTCATTAACGCATAGGAAGGACAAAAATATTGCAATAATAAGTGAAATACATAATTCATATAAAATATAATAAAGTTCTTAAAAAATATCGAATTCGATATTCCAAAAAAAGTATCGGTTATCGATATTTAGAAATTAAAAATATCGCCTATATGTATCGATTATTTTTTGAAAAAATATCGATATTTGCTGCTCTTCCCTAAACAAGAGACGTGTTCTCATAGTTACGTGTCTAAATGTCATTTATTTCATTAAATAAATGCAATTAATATATACACGTTGCACTCAAACACCAAATTCCATATGGATTAACCATAATATCTATAGACCATGGCTTTAAACATAAGTTCTATATTTCGGCTAATCATAAGTGACGCGCCAGTCATATTTACTTTTTGTATTCAAATATTAAATGATATAATATAAACGATTAAAAAGGTATAATGGTTAGAACGCCGTTTCATTACCCTTACATCTAGAGTAGCGTCTTTATCTGAATACATAGCGTAGTATCGGCTGTTCTCAGCATTTTACCGTTAATTAAACTTTTCTAACAAAATATTTAATCTGCTATAACACTTTGCAACTTATTTCTTAAATACTTTGAATCTAATAACATTAATGAAATAGAATATATAAGTTGAATTACACTTAACGTATATTAATATACTTCATCTGAGTAATGTGCAGATAACGCGCAACGAATTGAGACACACTCTCATACGACATATATACACAGACTGGGTGCGAAGTGAGTACTTAAAAATAACGAATGTAGAGGTAGGGAGAAGTATCCACCTCCAAAAGTATTTATTTTCAATTATAACGTTCATAAAATGTATTAATCCCAATTAATAAAACAATTAATGTTAATTTCAGGTAATAAGGTTTAGCTACAGTGGCGCCATTCTGCCAATTTGGAACCATTTTGTAATAGATTACGGTAGACACTATTTCTAGTGAAAACCCATAAGAGATTCTTCTCCTTACCGCTACACTCCATAACTTATAATATCATAACAGAACTTTTTCATACTAATCTTCTTTGTGATCTTAAACTAAATTATACATGTTTTTCTTGAGTTAGACTGACAAGGTACATAAGTAGAAGATGATTTTAATTGAAATAAAAAAGTTTTTTCAAGCTAAGACTAAATTAAAATTAGGTGAAGCAGAGTCTATTAAAGTAAATATTTTACGATATTGTACAGAGAGTATAAGGTTCTAATATTTATTGTATTTTCGGTTATGTAAATATAAGAAAATCGGTTTGTGTATATTGATTCTATAGCTATATATAGATCGTCTCGCTACTTATCGTTAGTGGGTAGGCGTCGCCTTCGGGGGTGAATCATGAAGAATAAGGAATTTGTGTTGTTCAAACTTTAGACCTATGTGATGAATGATTCTGAAACGAAAGCACGGAGGATACACTGCGAATAAATAAATCAATTTGCTTATAGTTCTTTATCTTTGCGCATTTATGAAATATTTACAAATTAGGTACCTAAAAACTTATATACATATAAAATAACAAGTATTAAATGTCAATAGAAATAAATTTATATACATATATATATTTATATGTATTTAAAACTAGTTTCTCATCTTCACATATGTCTACTGTTTCGGTAAATTAATTTTATGGTTTGAAATAGTCAAGTGAAGTCTCCGTTCATTGCATAGATTTACTTTTTACAATTAAGTAAATACACTTAAATTAACGAGAATAGCGGATAATAATCATAGTTGTTGATATTTTCCTTATTCATAGGTTTTGAGTTTTTTTGTCCAAAATTATAAAGAGGTTTGTGGGCGATTTGATTTCCTAGACAACAGGATTATTTGTTAACAAAACACGTACAATTTAATTTTAAATTATGTACCTTTACATAAATTAATCAATAAAGCACTTATTTTATGAAGCGTTCATATGGATTTTTTATTATCCCTTTTATTGATTATTTGTTACATCATATATGTTAGGACTATTTTAAATAACAAACAACAGTACTGTATAGTCTATACAGTTGTAGACATACAGGTGTCTATAAATGTATGCTGCGCAATGCCCAAGGCTTTATGTGGTACTTGTAGGATGTAAAATAAATAAACTAAATACTTGATTTTAACGTTTTATAGTTTACTCTCTATATACGATTATTAATACCTCCGTCATTTTAAATAAAAAAATTGAAAATGAATGTTTTTTATATTACCTTCGATAAACACGGGTACCAACTATAAAATTTAACGTTATATACTTTGTGCTTCTAATTATACTGGCTCGCTCCCGAAACAAGGCACCACCAATCAATCGGGCATACACGAAATCAAAGAATATACTACTCTCTAACGATAGCACGAAATCCTATCGGCCCTATACCGGCTAGAGAGGAATGGAAGATAGAGCAGGCGCAGTCAAATAACGGTTTCACATGCTTTTAAAAAAAATATAGGAATTATGAAGTAGCAAGTCTTATGTGTCATTATTTAAAGTCTTGAATTATAGATCGCTTTTTGAAAATACATATCTGTTGTTATTTAATTATTTTAGAAACGTGTATATTTATTATTTAACTTTGTATGAAATTAAAATACTAAGTTGTTTTTCTTATTATTGGGAAACATAGTTTATTATTTATCGGTAGAGTATGCACAATGACAGAGCACGGTGAATTTTTAATGATAAGAAAATGAACGTATTCTAATTGTCGTGCAACACAACTTCCGAACGCACGCGCGCCTTGTGACAGCTGCTGTGATAAAGAGAGGAGTGTTGCTCGGTCGTTTTTATAGAAATTAAATGTTAAATGAAAGTTTCTAAGTTATACGTTCATCATTTAAGGAAGAAAAGTGCTAATATATGTGTTCATACTTGTATTTTGTGATGAAGCAAAAGAAACATTTTTAGCGAGTCGTGTGAGTTGCAGTGTTTAGCGACCAACTCTATCTATAATTATGGGTGAGTATACCGGCATATAACTTTTTATTTTTTTCTTTACATTTGTATATTAACTGAAGATAGTATCGTTTTATGATTTTTTATATTCTTATTAGAAATGTCTTACACATTTTACTAGCAGCAATTAGTTTTGTTGAAAATATCGATTTTTCCCACGACGTTTCAGTAAGGAGAAAATAACGACTTTTTTAAAACTTTTTATACAATAATCGATCTATTTATTTTGTTACAATGTATACAAAAAAGGTAGAGCAATTTTCGTAATTTTTAATAACTGATGACAAAGTTCTATGTATAATTTTTAAACAATAAATTCATACAAAAACATAACAGCACTAATTACTTATTAAATGATTTTAATATAACACTGTTGCTAAGGTACAAGTTGAATAATTACTCCCATATTTTTTACGACATAGAAGTTTGATAATGTCACATATAAATTTAGTATTAGTATGTTAGGTGATTAGTACACGAGTGTCAGGTGATAATACAGCATACAAATGTAGTTATACTAATAGCTATGTCCTTGAGGTGTTGTCACTAGGAAGCTAATTTACTAATATTGTTAGTCTCATAGTTTGTTAAAATGTTCTAGTTCCTTTTAGACCACATTAATTTAACTACTGACACAGAATTTTTATACGAAGAAACTTAGTAAATCAATGATATATTATGCTTTATAATTCATAGATGATTAACATTTATATAAATTATTTGATAATTGTATCAATATTTTTTTGTGACACACTGGGCTGCGCCTAGAACTATGTAACCCTCGGGAAGTATTTCAACATCAAACTTATATTCAAATAATATGAATACATTTGAAACTATATAATACAACCACTTGCTATAATGTCCTGCAGCATCTATTGATAAGGTTTTTTTAACTACATCTTAATATCAAGCCTAGTATATAAATAATCAATTTATAATTAACCATTTAAAATAACTGCTCAGAAAAAAGATCCAGACAGTTGAACTCTTATATAATTTAAGAAATGAATAACTTATAATTAAAACTGCTTGTCATTGCTGAACTGCCAAACTATGTTCTTATAAGGGATTTAATAATTTATCTGTTTACGCTCCCTCATTGATGAATTGTCTTTAATTATTGTATGTGAGTTCTTCTGCAGTTTTTAAATACCTTAATTTTAAAACATAATAAAATTGTTTCTATTTACTAATAATATTTTGTGTATAAAGGTAATGCCTCAGTTTAATCATGTGGATTAATTATTTTCAGTGCAAAAGTTATATGATATATTGTACTAATTACATTATACCTTTGCTCAAATACACAAATTAAAATTAATATGAATATTTTCATATAAATTATATAACGTTTTAGGCGAAATTACAATTTAAAAATAAATAAGTTCATACAAAATGTATATTATTATACCTAACCAATTTATAATCTGATCGTACCAACAAGCTTTATACTGCAGTAATTCGCGGCGCTGCGTTGGGGCACGGCGAAGTAGGTCACTTTAGTAATTAATGCAAATTCATTTCAGACAGCAACTAGACATATCAATGATATTAGCTGGGGTTGAACGCCTCTTGAGGCAGAACTCTGAAGTATATGCACAATTGTATCTCCTACAACACATCCATAAGGAACTAATACTTGATTAACCAAAATGACGTATATATACGTAATTTGTATGTATTTTAAATCATTGCGAAAAACGTGCCGGAAAGTATTAAACATGATCTTAAAATGAGAGGTACGATATAATTATTCGGCCTTAACTTCTAATTCTTGTGTAGGTAAAAATGCACGCTATTTTTGAAATAATAGGCAACAATTCTTAAATTTGGTTCGTTGCAAACAGTGATAATAGCACATGTTGCATAATAAGTTACACAATAAACATTGGCCGTAAAGTAGATACGCTTAAGGCAGCAAGAAAGGTAATAAAAATTAATCTACAATGTGTATTTGACTTTTTGCTGTTGGTTAATGCCGCGCGTACTCCGTTAATCTTTATTATATTTTGTACAAAGTCATTATAAATTGCCGAGATGGCCCAGTGGTAAGGACGCGTGAATCTTAACCGATGATCGTGGGTTCAAACCCGGGCAAGCACCACTGAATTTCATGTGCTTAATTTGTGATTATAATTCATCTCGTGCTTGACGGTGAAGGAAAACATCGTGAGGAAACCTACATGTGTCAAATTTCAGTGAAATTTTGTCACATGTGTATTCCACCAATCCGCATTGGAGCAGCGTGGTGGAATAAGCTCCAAAACCTTCTTCTCAAAAGAGGAGAAGAGGCCTTAGCTCAGCAGTGGGACATTCACAGGCTGTTACTTTACTACTTTTACTTTACATTATAAATTGAATTATATTACAACAAAATATATTATGTGTTTACACTCGTGCAAAGTTCGTGTTTTGTTCCATTGTACAACGTACATATCTCTTCTAGCCCCCTTAAAGACTCTAATCAAAATCCTTTTGAATTGTGGTGTACTATATTATAAAGCTTAGTAAACATTAAATCCGGCCAGTGGTAGGATTCGCTTGTCGCGTGCGCAACTGGCGCTGATACATGGGTTATTATTTTAGTCTCCGTATCGGTAACAAAATGTCTCTCAGTCGGCGGCATTACAATAAGTGTAGAACGTGCTCGTTGCAGATACTAGATAGTATCGATTATTTTGGCAACAAGAAGGGCTTCCGACCCGTACAAATTCCCCCCGATCCGCCAATTGTTCATTTTGGGGTGAAAAGATCGTACATTTTATTGGATTAGTATCAGCCGCGGGGCGACGCGACGACGCCGATGAAGGTACTGTTAATTTTTAGTCTCATTACCTTCATTAGTGACATCGTTAAAACCTATTATGGTACTATACTAAGTGTTCGGCTCCGCATTATGAAACAAATAACTTTGACGTCTCTCTGTACGTTCGAGTTACTGAGAGGAGTTAATTTTATTTATTAATAAAAGCATTTTTAAATAATATGTACCGTACAAACGTACAAACCGTACAAAGTCAAAATATGTCCAAGGATTATTTTTTATTGGTTGAATGAAACATATACAATAATATCATCATCATACATTACATATTGCAATATGTAAAGTAGTAACCTCGTAATAAGGGTACTAGTATGGATGTGTGTGTGAACTGTGAAGTAAGTTTCTTAACATATGGTCGGCCACATTTCAATCAGACCGTCAGACGCCGACTGATAAGATATATATTATGTAGGTATTGAACGCATCTGTAGGCATTGAACGCATCTGTCGTCAGGTTTTGTAATTATTTTAGTCGTTTTTGATACTTAAATGAATACAAAAAAATGATACTAAAATATATAATATCCCAGCCTCAAAAAGCATAAAGTTGGAAACTCAAATTAAGGTCACCTAAAATTGACATTTTCACACATAAAAACCAAAAAAAAATCGTTTGTACGTCGATAATTGGTTATATTATGTATTTTAAAATATTTAAAAGCACGCCAAATCATTTTATGTGATGTCCGTTTACAGTTTAAAAATATCTTACAGCTGAAATTAATGTTTTTAATGGGTTTTTATGTCTTATGTAAGAAGGTATTGATTGACCAAGTAACATTTTAGTCGTTGTCCCACTGCCCGCGCTTCGTCTGTTAACGATTTGGAATTCCCAACGTTTAACACGTTAGGCCGTGACTCGTGACTTGTGACAACGATAACCACTCTCGTCTATAACTCTACTAACGATGTTGATTAAACAGCGACTTTGAGAGAGAAAGTGTTTAGCTGTAAACAACTCATGATAAGACACATTTCTTCCATTACCTCATCAGTGTACCACACTCAGTCATTATAGTTATTTTACCTCCTCGTGACTCCTTGATTGCCGCGTTGGTCTAGTAGCTAGATATAAAGCTGCAGATCCGGTGGTTCTGGGTTCAATTTCCAGGTCGGGCCAATAAATGGTTATTGGGTTTTTCTGTCAGAGAATTCTCAGTAGCAGCCCGGTGTCTGGAAGTTGGAAGTGTGTCCACTCCCGTGCCTCGGAAAGCACATTAAGCTGTTGGTCCTGCGTCTGAAGGACCTTATATATGTATCTATATATAACGTCTTCCAGACCGATTACGGCCACGGCGGCCAATCTCAAGAGAGATTAGCCAACTGCGCAGGAGATATTATAGTGCACAAGTGTGTGCGCAAACACAGGTGCACTCGCTATTCCCTAGCTCTCATAATCCGATGGGACGGCAATCCGACACGACCGGAAAGAGTTCAGGCGCAGGACCAACGGCTATACTTTATATATATGTCGGAGGGGTCGGACGTCAACTCGTTATCATACATGGCGAACTTCGAAATAAAAGCCTAGTCGTTCACGTTAATAATCTATTTTCAATATTAAATCACAATAACTTTAAAATATTACAATACGATAACAAGATGGAGGACAATTCAGTTGGTAACGCAGCGAGTTCGTCCAATCGACTGTGTCAACATACGCGGTCCCCGCGCCCACTTCAAAATGACATTTTTCGGACGTCACGTGTTCTTTACGTCATACCGACACAGTGGCGACCTCGCTCAAGCGTCCAGCTTGACGTTGCCGGCTGAGTACAATAATTAATCAAAATAATTCTCAATCAAACTTCTTGATGCTTCGACACGGCCATCGTGACATCTCACACGTCCTCGTGTGAGGTACCTAAAAACATAAAAGGTTCTGCAGTAAATAAAATTCCACTCGGCCACCCTGGCCCAAATAAGAACTCACAGTTCCTTAGCAAACAAAACACGGCGATAAACTACCAATCAAATCCATTAACTATCATTCTGAATTAACAAACAGCTTCTGGACAACCTTTAGCTGGCGTCCGATGGTACACACAGATAACTGGTCCGGCGTCCGAACACGACATGGACAACCTTACAGCATCCGATAACACCAGGATAACTGAGCCAGCGTCCGAACAAGCCATGGACAACCTCTCAGCATCCGACAATACCAGGATAACCAGGCCGGCGTCCGAACAAGACATGGACAACCTCTTGGCATCCGACAACACATGGATAACCGGGCTGGAGTCCGAACAAGCCATGGACAACCACCCGAAATCCAACTATCGAACCGCGTCTTACCATACTGAGCATTCTTTGTCATGTTTTGTATCGCTTGTGTACTGGTATGCTGAGCACTCTCAGCGAGTCGGACGCTCCCAACGAGCCGAACACTTTCAGCATGATCGTGATGATGATGATCAGCACGTGCTGATTACTGCAGCACCATGCGACAAACACGCTGCACGCGCCTCACGCGCCGTACGCGCTTCACGCTTCGTACGCGCCGTACGCGCTTCACGCTTCGTACGCGCCGTACGCGCCTCACGCGTCGTACGCGCCTCACACGCCTCACGCGCCGTACGCGCCGTACACGCCGTACGCGCCGTACGCGCCGTACGCGCCTTACACGCCTCACGCGCTGTACGCGCCGTACGCACCGTACGCGCCAGACGCACCGTACGCGCCGGACGCGCCTCACGCGCCGGACGCGCCTCACGCGCCGGACGCGCCTCACGCGCCGTACGCGCCTCACGCGCCGTACGCGACATATGCGCTTCAAGCGCCGTACGCGCCGTACGCGCCGTACGCGCCGTACGCACCGTACGCGCCGTACGCACCGTACGCGCCGGACGCGCCTCACGCGCCGTACGCGCCGTACGCGCCATACACGCCGTACGCGCCGTACGCGCCGTACGCGCCGGACGCACCGTATGCGCCTCACGCGCCTCACGCTGACAGGTGACGCTCGGCCACTAGCACTACGCTACGCAAGCAACACCACATCCGGCAGGCTGGAGCGCCTGCTGACTGGATATGGGTCAGCCATCAGCACCAGTTGTGCGCAGAATGATG
Source organism: Nymphalis polychloros (assembly GCA_905220585.2). Lineage (NCBI taxonomy): Eukaryota > Metazoa > Arthropoda > Insecta > Lepidoptera > Nymphalidae > Nymphalis > Nymphalis polychloros. The sequence goes on along the minus strand of HG992264.1, from coordinate 171,651 downwards.
CATCGCACCCGAAGCACTGAAGCACAATCCTCGTGTGTTACTCTGAAACAATGTTTGTCACACAGTATCACTTAGCTCGGTCACTCCTGACCCACACATCGATTTCGACCTCACTACATATAATCGATAAAGGTCTCGCGACTTCAACTATTAAAAAAATTTAAGAACTAGCTTTTGTCGTAAGACTAACCGGGTAGTTAACTACAAGCTGTACTTCGCCTAAAGCGTCCTGCCAAGAACGATCGTTTCACTCTACAGCGGTCAACATAGACTTTAATACCGACATGAACAATTACGTAAGTATTAGCTAAATTTAATGAAAACCTGAACCACAGTAACTTTGTGTAAAACTGAGCACCATTTAATCGTGATATTTGGTCTGATATAAGTGGTAATAGATATCGATCGGGTAGTGTATTACTATTAAGTTCACGATAGTCAATAGTCAATACACAAACTATCCGAACCGCCCCTTTTCTTAATCAACAGAGCTGGGCTTGCAAACGGCATACTACTCTACATGTGAGTAATAATTGTTTACGTCATGAACTTTAGAAATTTTAAATTATTTCGCGGTCATATTAACACTAAATCTCTGCGACAATATTTCGCGCTCTGCCTTGATAATATCACTACGCAAACAGACATACGGCAACACATACAATAAAATTTCGATTAAATTATTATCAATCTCGAAAATACAAAATATTTTAACAGTGCTGAGAAAACTTGACAGACTGTGACTACGTTCTGCTCAAGTTTCCCACAAAACTTACAAGGAACACTTTCTTTAATAAGAGAACACTCAGCACCTGAATCATAATGGAATGTGAAAGATTGACCTTTGTGTTTTAAACTTCCTTCAGGAGCCAAGTTACTCCACATACGTCACGCTTCGGACTCCATTAAAATTTAATATTAACGCGATGTACCTCTTCGCACCCAATATTTATGTCATTGATGCAGCACCGTGGTTCGTAGCAGCATTCATACCCTGGCGAAGACACGGCCGCGGAGTCCCGATGCTCCTCCATAGTTACGATCACTTCCCGCAGTTGCAGCGGTGCGGGGTCCCGAGTGGAGGTTTCGTTCCTCCGACGACGTTAATCGAGCTAGAATGTGACACATTTGTTTTGTTAAGACTTTATCAGAGTTATGGCTGTTATTAGGCGGCATGTTTCTTAGCTATTATTACGCAAGATCACTCTTAATTAATAATAATCCAAAGCAGGGTTGTTAAATAACGAAATTTTCGCAAGCTAACTTGTGAATTTACTAAGAAACTTATAAATTACGACACACAATAAGACATAGTGTCTATCGCTTTTAAACAAATTGGAACGCACTCACCAGATCCTTTTCATCGTATAATACGTTACCACAGGTAGCAGAGCGGATGGGGGGTTCCCAGTACCCTGGGATTCCTCCCTAGTGAATGGAGGCCCGCATAGGCGGGCCGGCCGTCGGAGCGTCACGGTAGCATGCGCAAGCGATCCCGTGGCGCTCCCGTTAAGACGGGAAGGGTACCGCTGGGTTTTTAGTGGGTATTCCGATGACCGGGGCACACTCGGTGCCTTGGACATACGGCGAGTCCCACATACCCCCCCCACTGTTCCCGTGGGGGGAAACGCGTCATGCGTTTTCCCAGCGTCAAAAAAAAAAAAAAAAAAAAAAAAAGGTATCAGAGCGGATCAGAACACATGAGGTTCCGATCCCACTTCTGATGTCGGAGGGGTCGGACGTCAACTCGTTATCATACATGGCGAACTTCGAAATAAAAGCCTAGTCGTTCACGTTAATAATCTATTTTCAATATTAAATCACAATAACTTTAAAATATTACAATACGATAACAAGATGGAGGACAATTCAGTTGGTAACGCAGCGAGTTCGTCCAATCGACTGTGTCAACATACGCGGTCCCCGCGCCCACTTCAAAATGACATTTTTCGGACGTCACGTGTTCTTTACGTCATACCGACACAGTGGCGACCTCGCTCAAGCGTCCAGCTTGACGTTGCCGGCTGAGTACAATAATTAATCAAAATAATTCTCAATCAAACTTCTTGATGCTTCGACATATATATATATCGGGGGGAATTTGTACCTCCACTAGTTTTTATTGTGTTTCGGTTTTGTTTTAAGGGTGAGTGAGACAGTGTAATGAGTGACAGTGCATAGACGGGGTAATTGGTTCATCTTGTAGTACCAGAGTTAGTGGACAAAACTGGGCACTTATAATCAGGGTGGTCCGTTTGCCTACTTGCGTTTAAACTCTTAATGTAAGCAAATAGCATACAGTTCTACAAAATTACACTCACCCAAGCCATCAAACCAATATCAGGGTTTCAAAATGTTTAGAAAATACATTCGGTGTGTCAGGCGTTGTCTTGTAACCCAAAGCTTCTTATTAATTGTGCGGTTATTTTTATCCTTCCGGATAGTGAACGACAAATTTTTAAATGTCTTTATATAGAGGCATAAACGATAATTGGAAATGTCCACATAGTAGAACTACATAAGATAATTTAACAATATTGTAATCATTAAAAACATGGCGTCTCTCTCACCGCCCCAATAATGTACCACTCAACTTTATAGCTTATTTCAATGACCCGGAGCCTCAAATTTTGACCCATTATATAGAAAAGCTGGTGTGAAAAATCCAACACTAGAATTGCGCACCTCGAATGCAGAGCCGGATAGTAGTGATCTAATTTTATTATTTGTCATTAAAAATTAGAAGATTTAAAATAGCATTTTCCTATAGTTTTAACTCTACTAGTCTCTGAGTCTGATGCCTGTTTTGAATGCAGGCCGTTGGTTATCGCGACTGTCCCAACGATGTCGGTGTGCGGTTACCGCGATCTACCAAAGAGCGATCGGGCGGGGAGTCCGTTGCTCGGGCACCTGTGACCCACATAGCACGGTCGCCGTCGCAGGTGACGAGTGTGATGACGTAATTATGCTCGTCTATTGTAGCTGGCTGGTTAAACTTACATGATGATGAAGTACTACTTATATGTGATGTGTTCCGCTAGAACCCTGCACCTAGCCCCGTTGGTGTGCAGTACGCCGTGTAATGCTTTATTATACTATTACAAGAGACATAATTTACGTTTACAGGTAGTATTCAGAAAAGCTAATTTCCTCAGCTCAGTCCAGCTAACGACGCTAAAATTGTTTTGTTGCGTTGTGATATCCATAGTTTGTATATAGAAATACACAGATTAGTATTATTTAGTGCTAGATTACTGTGTGAGTGGGTGGTACTTGGATCGTAAGGAGTTTACAGCCCATAAGTCATGGCGTAAGGTGTCGGTAATATCGGCAGAGCGGCGCGCTGGCGCGGCACGGAGGTGTCAGGTGGCGGGTGTCGTTTGCGCGGAGTGTATTGTTACACTAGCCGTTAGCTATACGGCGGTCGAGACGGTATTGGCGAAATATATTTCGAAATGCTGTTACATTTCGTTCGATATTTCGATATTCGAGGTTTACCCGACACAATGTTCAATTGAAATCGGTTTAAAGCAACTATTATTTTGTAAAGTATTGCATATAACTATAAGAACACGTTACGTCCAGTAGAAAGCTAGCAACTCACAGCGAACACATTATTACGAAATGTTGTTTGATATAAGAGTGGGCTGCGTCGGCTCCAGCTACTTATCTAAGATCATCATTGTTTTATCGCCCCTGTAGTTCCCTATCATATTGTCACCAGGTCCTAATCGTCTTTCATTGTAACCGTATCTATCGGAGACAGATAAACCGTGGTCCCGTCACCCCACAGCGCAGTACCTCGTATACCATCGTACATAAGATGACATCATTTTACGTTTCACTTGTTATTCTCCTTCGCATTTTGGCGCGCTATAGTACCTAACGCCTGAAGCAACTGTCGCTTTACCCCGGGGCTATGAGTGAAGCTCTACACAAACTGATATCCTTAGAATTTTCACAGCTATGATTTCATCCTACTTAAATGATTGATATAATATTCTCATTTTGTATAATGTCTGATCTGTTCGTTCTTGTCCTTGCAGTTGTATAAAATTAAAAGCACAGAAGGTGTTAGATGTTGTCTCTGGAAATGATTACTTACAAAAGTGCATTAACTTGTCGATTGGTAATAGTTTCGTAACGGCTCTGTCGTAATGTCGGCGCGACTGTACTCAGTAATGTAACTGTGTGGTCATCGATTCACTTATATTTATTGCTATGTATGTGACTGTTGCAGCGCTCTCGCTGGGGAATGTTTATGTGTCACATGTAATACACAGTAAAATGACAGATGAAAGTGTTCGTGACGGTGAGCGCAGAGCGGTCCTGGCGGGCCTGTCGACACCGCTGGGAGACTTTTATGATACTGATGAAGGTTATAGATATAACAGGAAACTGACGGTTTAATTGTAATCCTTGTATTGTAATCTTGACAAAACATGCGCATACATGTTAGATAATAAAAGTAAACTTTTATCTTAGTTTTTTTTTGTTTCAAAACATGTAGGTACTTATTTAATATAGGAGTTACATTCACTGGAACTTCCTTGTTCCAGTTTTCAAAGCATCGATAACAACACGCTCTCTTACATCTTAATTGAATTATACACTTTTTTATATGTAATTAATATTGTTAACTGTTTTATATGTCAAATAAATAAAAAATAATGTTTGTGTACAATTCGTCACCACAATATGTCATAGACCGAATTAAATATAAACATCTGCTTTTACGAATAGCAGCTGCTCTAGATAACAATAACATATTATAATAATTTTTGAAGAATGTTTTTTTTAATTACGTTATAATAAGTTATAAAGCGATCTACAATTTCTAAGAATTTCAAAAATGTTTCAGTCAAGGAAGTTCTTACGTTCCAAGGTTTGGATATTGTATTTTCCATCTCTTCTCGGTCAATCAACTCGCTACATGTCGCCACACAAATCGTATTAAGCAATTTGTATTCAGGCGGAACAGCACAAGTAAATCAATTAATTGTTTTGGTGACTTTCAATGTAGAGATCGACGATTGTTATGATGTCCTCTGATCTCTCTCTGGATAAAAATACATGTTGAGAGGAGGTGATATATGAATGTCATTATCTAAAAGTAAGACTATATTTAAGAAGATATTTACGAGCACTTCCGAATCGTCGTTTTGTTGCAACTAAAACTAGGCTTATTACGTGCTCATTGGAGGCAATGGAAATCTCCAATTCGCGGGTGTAGGGGTGCTGCAAGCGAACCTTAACCACTGCCGCTCAGCAATTGCTGATGCAGACCATTGCGGAGCGGTCCACAGGTCTCGTGGTCATAGCGGAGCCCTATAATGTCCCCGACCACCCTCACTGGTTCGGGGACGTCACTGGATCCGTTGCCGTGTATTGGGCGGGGGGTGAAGGGGTCCCACCTTGTTCCCTGCTCGAAAGGGGGCAGGCTGTAAAGTGGGGTCCTTTGGCCATCGTTGGTTGCTACGTCTCTCCCAATAGGTCCCTCGCCGACTACGAGGTGTACCTGGACGGGCTGGAATGCTGCGTACGCAGATGCCTATCCCGTCCCTTGATCGTCCTAGGGGATTTCAACGCCCACGTCAGGGCTTGGGGCAACCCAGGGACGATCCGAGAGGAGAGACGTTACTCGAATGGGCGGCTGTTCTTGACCTCTGACTAGTGAACCGAGGTTCGAAGAGCACGTGCGTGCGAATCCTGCTGCCATTCGCATGCTGTCGGGATGGCGCGTCACGGAAGAGGTGATCACACTATCCGACCACCGCTACATTGTATTCGATGTAGCTCTCCGTCGTCCCGAACGTTCCAACCATTGTCGAGGAGGCAACTTACCGTGCGATCGATGGCCCTCTACGGGGCGCCCGTTTGGTCTCACAGGCTGTCGGGCGTCCGCCGTTGCAGAACTAAGATACAAAGTTCGCAGTGGAGAGTGGCTATCCGCAAAGTGCGGGGATATCGCACGATATCCTACGAGGCGGCAACCGTCCTAGCGCGCTTTCCGCCCTTGGATATTCTGGCGGATATGGACGCGAGGGTCTATCAACAGACCCACATCCTCCGTCAGAACAGTGAGTTCCCCCTCTGAGTGCGCTCGAGACGTTGAAGTGGCGGGAACAAGTAGCTCTTGCGACGTGGCGCGACCGTCTCTGCGAAGAACGGTATGCGCGCAAACGCGTCGTCGGAGCGATCCTGCCAGCCTTCGAAGCCTGGATGAGACGAAAGCGTCGAGTCACCTTCCGTCTTACGCAAGTCACAATGACCGATCACGGTTGTTTTGGAGAATACCTTTGTAAGATCGGACGCGAGTCGACGGTGATGTCTCACCACTGTGGCGCGGACCGGGACACCGCTTAGCATACGTTCGAGGTGTGTCCAGCGGTGAGTGCGGAGAGGGAGATCCTGGTCCGTGAAGTTGAACAAGACCTGTCCCTGCGAGCAATCGTGTCGGCGATGCTCCGCAGGGAATCGGAGTGGAAGGCCGTCGCCTCCTTCTGTGAGACCGTCATGGTCCAGAAGGAGACGGCGGAGCGGGAACGGGAAAAGACCGATTACCTTCGCTCCCTGAGGAGAGCTCCGCCGTACCACGAACGGAGCACAGCACGGGAGAGGCCGCGGATGCGTTATACCAACACTATCCCGCAGCCTCTCCGATACGTGCCGAGGACGGCCATCGCAGTGGTTTTAGTGGGTAAGAATCCCACATAACCCGGTTCCTCCCGCAAGAGAGTCGGGTACCTTTCTGAAGGTATCCACTGCGTGAAAAAAAAAAGCCTTATAACGTAGCCTTAGGTGACGAATCGACTGCAGTAGTGAACCTTTATTTATCGAATTATATGTTTTAATTAAAGATATACATATGTATATGTCGTTATTTATTTTGCTGCAAAATTAAAGAATATTACTGTTTGTTTTTAATCTAAATGTGAGAATGAGAATTTTATTCGAGCTTTGATTCTAAAGTGATTCATAAAAACAATTTATAGTGCGATACATTTTATCGAACATTAGCTCAACTTGATTTTCGTTTACTCGATATTGAAAATCAAATTATTTGTGTAACTAGATTTTTATCAGTAATTATTGTTCTCAATAATTTATTCTGTGTCTTTTAAAGGTTGTCATATTATAATATCGGCAAACAATACAATTATATTACAGAGATTATTTTAGTGTGAGTTTCTTTCTACAAGCAAAAGCGACCCCATAGATCAATAGGAAATCACTTATAATTAGCTCCTTGTTAAACGTCCATATTTAGCAAAGTACCTCAACTAGCGTGAGTCGATAAACATTCTTCGTGACATGTACAGACAATATTTCCAAAACTCTATGTCAATAACAGCATTTATGAATCTGTCGTCAGATGTTACATATACATGCTTTTATATCTATAGATCGATGAAGTAACGTTTGATTACTTTCTATAACAAGTAAGCTAATATACGAGTTAGAAGTAGGACGACTGCACTTGGCTAATGATTGCCAAAATGCTCTCCGGCGTCCGATCGCTTCCGTATTATGTAAGTAATATTACATGCAAGCTTATGGCGGGCGCTTTTATCGGCCACCGGTAGGTTGGGCGCTGATGAGTCAGATGTTAACGAATTCAATAAGTGGGTGAAGGCGAGCCGGCGCCTGCATCGCACTGAAGCAAAGCCATACCGGTTACATATCGAAAGCTATTAATAACGCTAAACGCGTGTGATTAATTCGAACGCTGGATATGTCGCGCGGGCCGGGACCGCTACTACTAGCTTACGTTAGCTTTAAAACTATGATAATTATTGTTTTAATATTCGTTTGATATACCTAACGGGTTACGGTAAAAAGCTAGTGTATAATTGAAGGTATCGTTGCGGTGTTTGCTATAATTAAATAAATATTAATAATTAAAATATTTGTTACTTTTCGATCAAGACAGAAACACCGATTAAGGCATACGGTCCATATACAATAAGTAAAATAGGTAACTTATTGCTTTTCTTCCCGAATTTCATTCTTAATTGTGGTAATTTTGTTACTTGGTGGTAAAGCTTTGTGCAAGCTCGTCTGGGTAGGTACCGTCCACTCATCAGATATTCTACCGAAAAACAGCAGTACTTGTTATTATTGTGTTTCGGTTTGAAGGGTGAGTGAGCCAGTGTAATTACTGGCACAAGGGACAGAACATCTTAGTTCCCAAGGTTGGTGGCGCATTGGCGATGTAAGCAATGGTTAACATTTCTTACACTGCCAATGTCTAAAAGCGTTGGCGGCCACTTATCATCATGTGGATATGGGCCACCTACTATATATGGCTCGTCCGCCTACCTATCCTATAAAAAAAATAAATGGGATCACTCTCTACTACTATAATGGATCCATTTAAAAAATAAACATCAAAATCGGTTCATCAAAAAGGCTAAATGGATAACCTTTCTTATAAAGAATTTTTTTGAATCATCGAAATTGAGAAAACAATGAAAATAATCTTAAACTCGTTAAAAACATTTATTTTATATACATTTAATATAGATATTGGAAATTGATTAATTATTATTGTAGGTTGTATAGTCGAAAATAACATTTTACATAGGTAATTAATGAAAACAGAAGTGACGAAAATAACAAGATAATATAAATTCTGTTTGATCTGTTTCGTTTACCCCGCTGCGGCAAGGCATAAAACACTGACTGTGAATTATTACAAAAATATTACGATTTATTACAAAAATAATTTGGCATAAATCTCGCAGTTGCTTTAATAATATATTCGGAGTATTCGCTTAGAAGCGATTATTGATTCGTTCTACTATAAATTCGGTCACGCGCGGTTAAGCAACTCACGTGGGCTTGTCACAATATAAAGACCATATAAATACCTAATGGTGCTTTATAACGCTCGCAGGCTGCGTGTGTGCTGTGACGTACACACGTGCGTGTCTCGATACACAGGCACGACCTAAATACAATTGCACCTACAGTTGACACCCTACTTACTATGTAGTTACTGTAATACTAGCTCGGGATTTTTATTTTCAATTTGCAATAACATTCCATGTGTTTCTAATAGTAAGTATAGGGTTTTCCATTAAGGGCGCTTGATCTTTGAAATGCAAAAAAAATACATGTAGGAGAGATATTTGCGAATTTTTTTTTTATTTGGAAGGTCTATCGACCCCATTATGTATGGAATATGACATCATTCAAATGACCGCCACGGCTTCGGTTGGTGGCGCGCACACGAAAGGTCCAATTTTCGATGAATCTGGCGCACAAATCGGGCTGTATTTGATCGATGGCGTGGCGTATATTGACTTTGAGGGCATCGGTGGTTTGCGGCTTGTTGGCATAGACCTGCGACTTAAGAAAACCCAACAAGAAAAAGTCCAGCGGGGTCAAATCGCACGATCTCGGCGGCCAGTTCACGTCGCCTCCGCGCGAGATGACCATGTCCAGAAATTGCTCGTGCAGAACTTCCATCGTAGCGTGTGCTGTGTGGCACGTAGCGCCGTCCTGTTGAAACCACATGTTGTCCAGATCCATATTCTCGATTTCAGGCCAAAAGAAGTTGGTTATCATCGACCGGTATCGCTCACCATTGACGGTGACGGCCACACCATTATCGTTTTCGAAAAAATACGGACCAATCACGCCTCCGGCCCAAAATCCGCACCAAACAGTCACTTTCTGCGGGTGCATTGCCACTTGGTGAACTTCGTGTGGATTGGTCTCGTCCCAAATACGGCAATTTTGCTTGTTGACATAGCCATTCATCCAAAAATGCGCCTCGTCGCTGAAGATGATTTTTTTGCCAAAATCGGCGTCAACTTCCAACTGCTCTAATGCCCAGTCAGCGAACACACGGCGCTGTCTATGGTCATTAACCTTGAGCTCTTGGGTCAGCTGGATCTTGTACGGGTGCAGGCTCAAGTCACAACGCAAAATTCGCCAAGTTGTCGTCTGCGAAAGGCCGAGTTCCTGTGCGCGACGCGGAATTGACTGCCGCGGGTTTTCGAGGACACTGTCGCGCACAGCGGCGATATTCTCGGCAGATCTCGCGTTACGTTGACGCACGGGAACCGGCTGATTGTTAACTGACCCGGTTGACTCGAATTTGTCCACCAATCGACGGATAGTCGACTCGGCAGGACGATCATCGCGACCGTAAAACGGGCGAAGTGCGCGGAACGTTGCTCGAACTGAAGACCCATTTTCATAAAACAATTTTATGATTTGCACGTGCTGCTCGACACTGTAACCTGCCATGGTGGTTTGGGAGGACGGAATGATTATAACACACTGCATTTGACAGCTGTCACTCAAACAACATGGCCGCAATCAGCTGTCAAAGTTCAAGCGTCCCTATTGGAAAACCCCTTAGTAGAAGCATTCAGTAAATGTCCCATTGCTGAGGAAAGGCCACCTGTCTCCTCGAGAAGGCTTGGAGCTATTACACCACGTGAATGTATAAACATGACTATAGTATAAAATACTTACTAATAAATAATTATTATATATGAATGTCTCACGAGTGATATTGTTAACTATGATTAGCGTTTATGATACGATGCGAAGTATTTATGATAATCTAAAATTAGAACCATTAAGGTGTGACTTAATATCTCCCGTTTAAAACCTGTCATGTCATGTGCCTTGCATTCAACTGTTAGTTATTATCAATTGTGACGTCAAAGATATAGTCTGTATAAGTAAAAACATAATATTTAGCATTGGTATTAAGCGATTTAGCTCCGGCTAGCTCTAGATAACAGCTGGTGTTTTCTTACGAAATAATTAATTCTTATCGCGCGACTACTTGCAGTCCACGAGACAATTGTCCGCTTGCTAACCGAATTATTATTATTAGCGCATAGATTTTATGGTTGTGTTACTAATCTAAACACTAAATCATTATTTTGTGTAACTTTCTTGTATTTCTTTTCTGGAATCTTGTAGCTGTACATATAAGATATTTTCGATATGTATCGTGTTTATCTATACGGTTATACAGGCTGTAACAAAAACTCTGTCCGACCCGTGAAGTGGTTATTAGGTATCGTGTGTCGGTTCTATTTATGTAATAATTTTTAAAATACTAAGGAAAAGCTTTATCCCGGAAAAAAATAAATAATTAAATGACGAAAATTACATGGCAACACAGGCGCGGGCAATAGCGCTCGATAGCTCTTACCGATCAAGGACCTCAGTAGTCCTCGTGTTTACCACCAACAGTGTCGTTAAAAACAATTAATTTGTTTTTTTTTTAAGTAATTTTTTTGCTTATTCTTTTAAAAATTATTACATAAATAGAACCGACACACGATACCTAATAACCACTTCACGAGTCGGACAGGGTTTTTGTTACAACCGTATGTAATATATAATGTGTTAAGCATTACGTTTATTGAAAAGTGACAAGAGTATCTGTATGAATTCGATTTTTTTTATTTTGTTAGTCTTATAATTATCGTATTGGTATCGGCCAGTAAAGCCAGGAATGCCCTCATATAAATTGACAAAACACATTTCATATTCATATTTTTAATCCACATAATTACAATCGAATAAAAATCGCTCTAAATATTCATAAGACTATGTAGACTCTATTTTTGTGAAATGCCTGACATCGGTTGTAGAAAATTCGTATTTCGTTTTACCTCATCCGAATTTATACATTTTGTTTTGTGGGATTATACTGTCTATGTTCACTTTTATGTTTTTAATAAATTAGCTGAAATTGAGAAGCGTATCAAAATTAGAAAAGTTTTTGCTCGGTGTTTTATAAACATAATTGTTGTAAGAATTACGGTCGATCGTTTGATTTGGGCTCTTGGAGCGTGGGATTAAGTTTTTCATTTGAAAGCGTATAAAATTATCGTTTAAAGCATAGAGATAAAGCCGTTATTTAAATCTTTTTATATTTATAGCGTATTGAAACTACTGAAATTAGCTAAAGCAATACAATTTTATCAAGCCGTAACACCTTTTTAATGATATCTTAACGTTTAATGAACGCCGGCGATTGGTCGCTTTGCAATCTGTCTCTACGACACCGGCCGATAAGATAATCATTTGGAACTTACCAGAACCGACCAACTATAGGACACTATAGCTGTACTTACGCGGGTCCGCTACATTGCGGATGTCCATTAGTCTCCGCGTCACGAGTGTCAACGTAATCTGCGTTGGATACTGTGATTAGAGAATGTGTGCCAACTGTCACGACAAACGGCTCAAAGCATTATAATTCTGAGTCATTTTGCCTCTAATTGAATCCTTGTTATTATGTTGATGTTTTGCTGATGTAACTGCTGTTCAATTGAGATTAATTTAGTATACAATAAAATACTTCTGGCAAAGCTTTCTAGCCACGGTATATTTGGTCTTCTTTTAAAATGGTGTGCCTCATATCTGAGCGAGCGGCGATCTATGGTGGCGGTTAAAGGGTACCTTTCTGAATCATTTAATGTATTGTTTGGCGTTCCACAAGGATCTCACCTGGGTCCTTTATTTTTTAATATATTTATCAATGACCTTGCATTGTGTTTTTTGAACTCTCGCTGCTGTTTATTTGCCGACGACTTAAAATTACTAAAACCGATTCATTTTCTTGATGATGCAAAGCTGCTACAAAATGATTTATGCAAATTAATAGACTGGTGTGATCACAATCAAATGTCACTCAATATAGACAAATGTCACTTTATTCGATTTTTCAGAAATAAGTCAGATTTAGTTTATTATTATACTTTTAGAAATAAAATTTTAAACGAAGTCCTCAGTGTTCGGGATTTAGGAGTAATCTTTGATACGAAGCTGCGTTTTCATCTTCACATAGATCATATAGTGAATAAAAGCTTTAGAATACTAGGATTCATACTGCGTAATACCAAGAATTTCAAAAATGTATCTAGTAAAATCATTCTTTATAATACATTTCTGCGTAGCATCCTCAAATACTGTAGTACTGTTTGGGATCCGCATTATAGATAAAGAGAATAGAACGAGCGCAAAAAAGATTCCTGTGGCATTTGGCTTATGGTTCTAACATAACTAAATCTCATACCAACTATAGCGACCGACTAAGATATTTCAAGTTCGATTCCCTCCAATCTAGAAGAGAAGTACTTGACCATACTTTCCTTTTCAAAATTATTAATAATGGTATAGACTGCCCTAATTAGTTCCCAGGTTATGTTTCAACGTCCCCAGTAAAATACCTAGGAAATCGCAATACACTCCATTTTATACCAAACTATGCAATAGCAATCTTTGTCGTTTCTCTCCCCTAAATAGAATGATGAATAAATTCAACTCTGTTTTAAAAAAAAAGTAATATTGATATATTTTGTAATAAGCCTCCTCATTTAAAAAAATCTATACATAGTTATATAAGTAAGTATTTAATCAATTTAGTATCTTTGGTCACATTTCTGTATATTTCCGTATTACTAATTAAGTAAATTGAATTTTTTTTATAAACACATGTACTGTTGCTCTTTTTTCTTTTTTTTTATTTATAAGTTAGTCATAGAATGTACTGTTGTGTACTTTGTTGGTAGTCCAATAAAATAAAATAAAATAAAAATACAATATAATGTAGCGACATATATTTTTACTGAAAACGTTAGTTGAAATCTGCAACGTTTCATTATTTTTGTTTCAACCTCAGATTGCGTACTTTCGTTTTCAGAAAGTAGGTTCGATTGGACGCACGAATGAACAATTAGTCGCGATAAGTGAACATCTTCAACCAAAGGTGGATAAGTAATTTAATATCAATGTATTGTGACAGTTCTTTAGTGACCTGAATTCGAAGCGATGTCAGTAAAATGTGTCGGGATCCATCGGTCGGCGATCCCGGAAGTGTCCATATATAGGATGACGGTGCGAGGGACGTCCGTTGTCACGGGTCAAACCAATAGGCAATAGTCGCTAAAAAGTAAATGACGTTAATTTGTATGCGGTATCAACTGCAACCTGTCATTTAACTACATTAGATTATATTTGAAAGATACAACGCTGACTTTGTAATAATTTTTTATTTCATTATAATTAAATGTTATAAACCTTTCCACATCTTGTCTACATTCAATAATCAATACAAACTTGTATTACATCAACTACGATGTATAGATGCGCGTCTCCGAGTTACGTCATTGAACATAAAGCGTACAGTTTCATCATCTTCTTCGATGGCTCCAAGGAGGTTAATGCTTTTCGCCTGCGCTGGCCGTAATTATGCCAGTATGTTTAATATTATTTGTGGTTTTGATATATTTATTATAATTGTATTCACTATTTGGTACATTCTATATATCGAATAACATGGAACTGAATGCAAAATGTCTTCCAGATATAATTAACAAGGTCAATTATTTACATTTGTTTAATCAAGCGGAAAAACCATCTAAATCAAATTGATTAAGATGTATCAAATAACGTCGCCATGCCTTTGGTTCGTAAACTGATATTTGGAACCCACTTTGGTTTGGTTGCTTCGCCGCAAGATTTTGTATTCTGTTCGGTGTATCGCAGCCAATTACTTTCATTTCCGTCAATAGCCATTACGTGGTCAGCGTCAGGTTCTCGCACATCAGTTCCCGCAAGACCGGGAAGTGCCTCTGAGCCCGACAGGTTACCCTTTCATAACTTTCATGCGATTATCTTCCGGTAAATTTTCCAATTATAATGGGCTAATACTGTTATGGAAAATATGGTAGATATAAATTGGAAAGCAGGAAGTTCCTGTGTTGAGAAACTGACTGGTTGAATTATAGTTCTATACAAGTGTTCGCCAGTGTGTTTAATCCGAATCGAATATAATATTATCGTACGAGTTTACTCGCAGCGAATTCTATGCCAATGTTGCAAAATTATACACTTTTCATAAGAAGTGCTTAACGAAAGATACAAACACGTTAAAGAATTATTTTTTCCTCAAACGAACATACTAAAATGTTCTGTAACGATGTTAACATCTTATTGTATGAGTTCATTGTGTTGCAACCAATACCGGTGAAAATACAGAAGCTGCCTTAAAGTGCACTTTCTCAGGGCGGTCAGAGTCCAGCAGAGCGTTACGTCACGCGTCACCGGTTCTCGAGAAACTAAGCTTTTTGCTCGCCCTTGTTTCGGCTCCCGATACGTCAGCTACGGTTTTTTTTCTTAATTTTGTTAATAATAATTACCGGCTCCGACGTTTTCGCAAACGGTTTCTAATTGATCGTTCTGTAACTCGAATTGTACTTTAACAATAAATCTGACGATACTGTCGATACTGAGCTGGAAAATTATAAATTTATTTACGTTTGTATATCATAAAATTTAGTAATAAACATCATAACAATTGCCAGTTAAATATGAAAGTAGTGGTCGGATTTGTATTGGGCATGTAACTATAAAACATTATCTACTACTAGTAGTTCAATTAATTTATATGTTTTCATATAAACGTGCTTGTTTTCGGTTTTTTGATACACCTTTTGCAGTCATTGAAAACAGATTTTATGTGTATTATATGAAGTCTTAAATAATTTCATGTATGTATCTATAATATGTATAAATGTAAATTAATAACTGTATTATGATGTTCTTTTTTGTATCAAATTTTAAATAATAAAAAATGTTTATATCTAACAAATACCAATAACAGGCACTGGAGGATCTTATCAATCGCGTAGTCAGTAGTGAATGCAATCTCATTCTTTTCATGAAACATTTCGTTAAACTTGCCTCACTGAACTTGTATCAAGCTTTAAACATCACAAGTCACATGGGGAGAAAATTAAATTTCATAAATGATGACACTACTGATTTATTGTTTTTGAGCCGGACGTCCCAGTTGCCATTCGTGGCGTCACTCGTCGAGCCCGACTCCGAATGTCGTCGCCTGCGTTTCCAAAACAACTTTTTGTTTTCACTCATTCAACACAGCCATATTTGGCGAATCGGTATCTCCGGCGTCCAGGTACTTATAATTAAAGTACTTCACATTAAAAAAAAGTCAAATCATTTTTTTTTTAACAAACGTTCATTAATCTTGTGTTTTATTTATGATTATTACTTCGCATTCATTGTTAGCACACATTCAGATACTTGACCTTGACATTGAAATAATTTATGTAAATAGAGCCTAGAGCGAATCTTCACGCGAAAGCTTTGCCTGGTTACTCATAGCGAAAAGCTTTCATGAGTTCAATGGCCATAAATCGACTTCTGATTCTATATAATGGTATAGGAAGTGAAGCTTTATTTATAGAGTTTGTCGATCGCACGCGTCGCTTGCGCACCGTCTCCGCCGCCGCTCCGCGTTCAGTGCCGAGGGCGAGGCTGGCAGCCGGCGCAGTGTTAGCTGAGGTTCCGCCGCGACCGGTGCTCCGCGCGCTGCGACCTGCCTACGCGTACATCGATATCCGATTTATCGTGGTTCCGCAGTCTCGAATATTAACGTGTCTGTGATAAGTCCGATACTGTTCGGCCAATCGCGGCCGGTTGTTGTACGTAAACGATACATTATCAGCACGCCCTCGATCTGTGCTGAATCGAATTTTTTTACGGCGACCGAGCGTCCCGGTAATAACGAAGTGATTTTACACGGGATTCTGTTGCTATTATTACATTATCCTTGTGTGAATTAGTTGTGGATACGAATTAACGTAGAAGATGAAATCCAAGGAGGAGGTGGATACGAAGGTGCAAACGGGTACTTTTATTTTATCCGAGAAGATCGATGACACTAAGTCAAAGAAAAGCGAGAAGGAAATGAAGAAGGAAATGAAGAAACTCGAAAAGGAAAAGCAGGAGAGAGAGAAACGGGAGAAAAAGGCCAGAGAAAAGGAGAAGGAGCGTGAGAAGCAAGCGAAAAAAGGTTTGATTTCTAAATATAAATATGCGAATTATAATATTATGATAGAACGAAACAGGTCGTATCAACGTGTTGCGCTATCGTGATGTCATCTCGTTCAATTATAGAGGTTACACGGAGCCCGTGTGACGACTGCGAGGCAATAAAATCTCTCACCATTTTCAGTTCTCACAATTTAAGTCTATTGTTGTTAAAATTACATCATAAGCGACCTTGGCAATACCTAAATTATCAAATATTTTTCTTTCATACTCATTAATGCCCCTTATCAGTATGCCAAGATAACTTATCCTTGTGTGCAAAAGTATTTGGTATTCGTAAATGATATATTTTTATATCAAACACATCGTTATCAGTAATTCATGATGATTAGCAAATCTGAATACTTCATATTGAACTACTTAAACGAGTTTGAAACGAACATTACAATTTATTGCAAGAATATTAATGAGATCTTACATTATTTTTTTCTAAGTGTTTCTTGAATTTGACTAATCGATTATACGAGATCTAAAATTCAACATAAATTAATATTTACAGGAATGTAAAATTACATTTTCGAAAAATATTAACGTAGAGCAAATTCAATTGTAAAATTTAATAACAAATCAGAGACAATTTAGAGAAGGTCGTTCTGGCACATTTCGTAGAATATAATATCGTTATCTGGTTTCCCAAAATGAATTCACTTTTATTCTAAGAAGTCATTTATTTTAAACCGGACCAAGTATAATATTCTGTAGCTTTAAACGTTGCGCGTTAACAAATGAGCCGTTTAGATACAAAGTTAATTAATGAGCGCTCCTCGTAGAAGATATTATACATTAATATGATGTAAAACTATATATGTCTAAAAAACATAAATTATATTATTAAATGAATATGACTTTAAACATACAAACAGTTACCATTAGATGTAATGTTGTGGTTTGTTATTAAAAGAAAAAAAAGGGAATAAAATGTATGAAAAGACTGGTAGATAAATTCTAAATAATGAACGTAAACGATTTGCGAGTTATTCAAAAACAAAACAACATCATCGTCACAACAAAATACTCGTGTTTCTCTTTCAATCACTGCATTGGTTATTGTTTACGAATACAGACTCCATTCAAACGGCGCGTGACTGTATGTTACAGTGGAATCGTTAAACAGCAGAACGGGATTTATGCTGCATTTTGCATACAAAAGTTGGGCCGTCACGGTCGTATAAATTGCTCGAGAAGTTACCGTCTTGGTCGAGCAGTTGCTGCGCTGGTCACTGCAAATGGAGCAGCTTTCGTTTCGAACCGACACGCCCTTTCATTTCCTGCGCGCCGTGTCGAAGTGCACGGTACCTTTTCCGTCTTCCCTCCCTCGGGCGCACGCTGCGCCGAGCGATCTCTCAGATTTGTTTTGTCTAACAATGTTTGCATTCAATTACGGTAATTGTTTTTACTGATTTGATGTTCAATTGATCTGAATCCACCACAATATATAATACGAGAGCAATTAATAAATAATTTTTATTTTTCAATCTATTACCTCCGGTCCTCCTTCGGACTAAGCTCTCCCACACATGTATGTAAAGTAATGCGATTATTAATATCGGACAGTTCCATCCACCTAAGCGAATGTTTTTTTTAAAAGTTCAATTACATTTATTAACTGTTTCGTGTATATTTGTTCTTATGGTATTTTCTTAATCGGCATCAATCACTTGGCCGTGAAACCGAGGCGTGACCGGACTGGGAACGTCTATTAATATAAACAGTTACTGTCGATGACTTTACAAACTAATTGAATGTTGTATTATTTTGTCCTGAATCAACTGCGCCTGTCGCTGAATAATAAAACGAATAAAAAATATTGAGCGCGCCACTCTGTCCAGGGTGAGTTCTTCTGAATTCAGATTGGTAAATACTATTACTGCAAGTTGTGTTTAAATACAAGTTATATGTTAACATAAGCTTCATATTTTGCAAGTTTTCCCGAACCTGTGCTAGCTTTAAATTTATCTTGTCAAAGGACTATTCAAAAGTATGTAAGAGCCTGCTAGATTAAAGTATATTTAGTTATAGGTGTATTATCTATATATACGTAAATTGATTAGTTGATGTTTTCTTATAAACTAGGCTTAGTAGACCATGAACTGAGTATCGCGGGGTCACTCTTTATCTTCTAAATAAACAAAGATATTTGTATGATTCTTTCCTCGTGAGATGACGGACAACAGAAGGCAAAGTTTTCAGTTATACTTGAATTATTTACTTGTAAGAAAAACTTGACGTGTCTAGTTATAGATTGTTATCTCTCGTACCATGTACGTAGGAGGGGCAAATTGTATAAGACGCCTCGGCTTAGGTGTTGATTGTCCGACGCTCTAATTAGTAACTCCATGGCGGCGCTTGCTTGATCGAATTTTGGAAATGGGAGAAGATAGAACTTTTATAATTCACACATACATATATTAGAACGTAGTATAAAAGCCCTTTTAACATACTGTTAAGATCAATGTAACGTAACAAAGCGACGCAATTATTATAAATTTCTAAAAATATAATTTATGACCATAAATAAAATGATAAAGTGATTCATGGCATTTCATTTCTCATTTATTTTAGGCGTCCATTGAATTGACACGACTAGATTACGATTAAATCCTCTTTTTATGTATCGTCGCTACTTCGGTTTGATTTATGATTCGGGGTGTCCGGAGCATTTAAAATAATTTATACGTCTTTCTGACGATAATATAAAATACAATTAAGTGTCTCTTGAAATTTAACAGTTCTGACATACATTGAAGCTATTAATGTGCAACTATTTCCGAAGGAGTGTGATGTTTGATATTTTTAGATGAAGGGTCGGAGGTTGTTTGTACGCGGTGTGAGAGGAAGGGAGGATTGACATCCTGTGCATAAGTTCTGGTCTATTTATAGATATATCTGACTGCAAGCGCATGTTCGTATCACTAATCACAACTGTTCACTTGATGTTAATCCCAATATTTTTACATTAGCAACACTGGTGGTGGTCCTCTGACCCCGAAATTAATATAAATTGTAATATCAGAGTCAGCGATTCCTCGACAATTCATTGCACACTAGATTAGATTCCTTAAAATTGTAAATGAACAATTTTTTAGTATGAAACAAGCGGCTTCGTTTTGTTAAAGCAAATATTATCATGAAGCATTCACACACAGACACGCTTGCGGGAGATAACGAACTGTCGACATTGAGGTGTCATTCATAGATTGCGACATAATTGATACGAAAAGCTTTTCAATCGCTTCTCTAGCTCTATTGTGATAACACGTGGAAAATATATTTCGTAACTAATCTTGTTCTCATTATTTGCATTGCTTACTAACAATAACAATATTACCTACTTGATAGAAGCAAGAGTGACTTAGGTATGTGATTAAAAATAAATCTCGCAGACACACTTTTATCTTAGGAATGTAATCAAATTCAAAATTTATTAGTTTTTATTGTTATACTTTTCAAGTATAAGTAATAAAAGTCAACGCATAAATGTCATTTAAATATACATATATAGGGGATGGTGATACATAATATGTATAATCTGATTGGGGAAATAGAATTACTACTGAATTTGTTGTCAGTTTTTCTCGGAAGAATCTATATTCCGATTTCCATTGTGTTCATAATAATTGTATTATCACAATTGTGTGTAAAGCCTTCATTAATAAATAATATTTTGATTTTATTGGTTTTTTATCACGATATTTAATTCCGTGAAATCGTTTCAATTCGAATACTTTATTTTCCTCAATCTCATCAAGTAATTCTTTGCGATGAATGCAGATATCGATAGAGTTGTTGAGAGGTCGTAACCATATTGTAGTTCTGTGAACCAATTGTTTGCAGCAATAATTGTTTCGTCGTGGCATTGGAGATCATAATAACCCCAGCGCTGTGCGTAAGTGTAGCCACGTGACAACGGTTTCACACACATTGTCTATTAGAATATTCAAATACTCAAGCGTAATCTTAAACGTTGAAAATAATAAAAAAACAGCGTTATATACAAAGTTATTTCTCATATTTTACTCAGAGAAGTAAGAGGATATTAATTTAATTTCTTACCAAAGAGTTAAGCGTAATGCCTTTGTTTACGCATTGCATATTGACATATGCAATGATAGCATACGTTTGTAACGGCATTAGTTCACTCACCTTTCACGCCGGAATACACCAATTTAAATTGTGGTTGCTGGGCACTATTTACATGTAGGTATTCATCAGTCACTTGATCAGTAAAGTCACGATTATCTCTTTTTATAAAATAAATACACACATTTAATTTTCGTTTATTTATATTATAAAATATATTAATATTTCCACGTCCCAATGATGCGATGAAGTTAATGTTAATACAATTAACTAAAATATTTATGAGAGACAATTGTAATATGTGTGGGCAAAAATTGAATCTATTACAATTATTAATATTACATTATCGATATAATAATTAGTAAATGACTCAGATGAATGTATTGTATATTAATAAATAAGCTCTGCTTACATAGACTTGGAGGAGGACACGACGTAGCGTAGCAGGTCGCGTATTGTAGTTTTTAATTGTTTTAATTCATACTTTAATATAGTTAAAATAGCGCGTTGACCTTGAAGCCTCTGTAATAATTTTTCGCCGAGGTCAAGGTAAAGGTGACTCACTCACTGCATGCATCGCGGTTGTTAACTTGTGTAATTCACTAATCGGATTATGAAATTTATACAAGCTACACGAAGATTTAAGCACTTGGTAGGTTTGTTTTGATTACGAGAATCAATCTTGCTTTATAAGCGTTTACTACTAAAATCAATTGTATGGTAATAATCATACGAATATGATGGGACCGAGTCAAGGTTAATGACGTCAGCAGAAGTCACCTTGCCCCTTGTTTACGATTCCGCTGCAAGAGATGTGACTCGCGATGTTTTTACAGATCTTTTTGTCGACGAACGAAATAACCACGCTAATTTATCGCCTTTGTCGTGCCTCTGTCGACTTCTGCTAAATTAAAAGCGACTCGAATAAAAAATAAAAATTTGATTTTAACGAAGCCGTCGCCTTTAAGAAATCAAATATGTATTTTAAAATATTCGAAGGCGAAATAAAAGAACTGATAACATTAAAAATAGATTAAAGAAGAGAATGAATTAATTATTATATTTAAAAAAACTACATGATAAGATACTGAAATGTTATTGTTGTGCACAAAATATCATAAATTTATAATTGTAACTGATGTGTAAAATATTCAAAAACTAGTGCCGTGTTTGCACTCAATAGATCTGAAAGTGATAGCGATACACTTGCACCGGGAGATAATGCAGACCGCACCGTAGCTGCACGCAATGAATCCGTTTAGTCGAAACTACTCTCGAGTAGCGCTCCCTGGCTAACATCGGTGTTTGTTGGATAGATGGATATACTTTTCTATTCATATAATGCGCTCTTGTGTAACTACTTCTATTGAAGTTAGGAATTTATTAGGTTAAGGTTTATTGGTTATCCAATAAACGAACACTTGTATTGATAGCTTGTAACGTTATCAGTTTGAGTGCTAATTAATTCGAAGACTAAGTTATTTTATCTTTTGATTTGTTATTATTGTTTATATGCAGTAAATATTAAATGCACCTAATAATGGTCTTCCTGATCGATTTCGGCCACGGCGGCCAATCTCAAGGGAGATTAGCCAACTGCGCAGGAGATATTATAGTGCACAAGCCTGTGCGCAAACACAGGTGCACTCTCTATTCCCTAACTCACATAACCCGATGGGACGGCAATCCGACACGACCGCAAAGAGTTCAGGCAAAGGACCGACGGCTTTACGTGCTTTCCGAGGCACGGGAGTGTAACAATCTTCCAACATCCAGACTCCGGGCTGCTACTGAGAATTTTTCGACAGAAAATCTCAATAACATTATACATATTGGCCCGACCTGGGATATGAACCCAGGACCACCGTGTCTGCGGCCTTACATGTAGCCACTAGATCAACGAGGCAGTCAATTCACCTAATGCTGTATCGATAAAGCAACAAAAATATTTGTCAATGTAATGTAGCGGTATAATTGTTATATTATTCTGCCGTATATTTTACAATTAGCATTTTTATAAAATAATTATCTACGTCCAGTGATGTTACGCTATTCGGTGTGTATATATGACGCGTGTATTCATTAAATATTATAATAGTTAAACGCGATATTACAACGCGGACGCGTTGTAATATCACTCTCTGACATGTCCCGATCGTGTTCCGCGACGAGTTTCGAGTTAACTATATACATTGATATTGGTCAACTCGCGCATTATATAAGATCGTGGTGGACCATGCGAGATCGTGATCGATTTTAATTAACAAAAAACATCTCGCGTTTCCGACTCGAATTAAACGAGATTTGTAATGTATATTACTAATATTTTTTTTTATCAATTTAATACTCATTTACAAATCAAAAGTTATTGTGAAATCAGTGGAATCAAAAGATTCGTGGGGAAATTTATAATCAAAACGTGCGTTACATGTATACAGTTGTTTTTTTTTTTTAATTATTGTATATGACGTTGGAAGGGTAACGTTAAATATTGTAACTAAAACCATATTCTGTCTTTTTATGATTTATATAATAAAATGTCTATTATACAACAATGTATTTCTGAAATATGTCAAGAGCCTTATTATCATATCGCTATATACGTATCTGTATAAGTTTATTTTAGTAATGCAGTGAAAATATTGTTTGCCGGAACATATTTGATTTATATGATTAGGTGATTTATGAATACAGGATTCATAAATGTATTACAGTTACGACCGATGGGCTAATAAAAAAATCAAACGGCTCCCGTTGCCTAACGTGTGTAGCGCGGGTGTTATCGCTAGCTATGTTGGTTTTTTCAATATACGTAAAGAAATTGGAAAAGGTAATTAACTTTTTATGATCACTGCTAAAAGTACTATCACGTATTGATATTTGAAAGTATGAATTGCTCTATGTCGTTCCTCGGTTACTGTACTGCCTGTATTAATTCCACATTGCAATCAAAATTTTCATACTTATCAAAACTCAAGATATTAAGTGAATGATTAATAAATATTTGGTTTGCTTTCCGTTGCAGTAGTTGCTTTTGTTGTGTTCCGGTTTGATGGGTGAGCGAGCTAGAGACATCTTAGTCCCCAAGGTTGGTGGCGCATTGGCGATGTAAGCGATGGTTAACATCTCTTACAATGTCTGTGGGCGTTGGTGACCACTTACCATCAGGTGGCCCATAAGCCCGTCCGCCTTCCTATGTAATAAAAAAAAATATATATTATCTCTTCGATTTAGAGTAACGAAATGTTGCAGTGGTTAGAACACGTCATATTAAGTTTGTCTTTAAGTTTGAAATTCAAGAATAATATTTCATTGTGCTTGTTTTGTGTTTATAATCTTTTTCTTACTCGACAGCGGAAGAATAATTTGTTAGGAAACTGGCGTGTGTCGGGTGCGAATCTGCCACTAGCATATCTACCAATCCGTATTTGAACGGTGTGTTAAAATAAGACCAAAACTTCTTCGTAAGAGGATGAGGCCTTATCAAAGCAGTGAGTTTACTAAAGAAAATAATAAAATTTAAGAGAGATGTGTTATTGAAGTCGGTCACTACATAGTGAACGGTACTGACTACTGTCAACCTTCGTCAGTGACGACCTTGCGACTGTCTCGCGACGGGAGGAAACAGTAAGCGTTCCCCTCGTCTAATTCCTCCGACCTACAACACGCTCTACTATAATTGGTTGTCCGTTTTGAACTTCCCGCTCACTGTAGCTCCATACGTTATTTGGTAGCTAAGCTTTAGTACAATAATGTAATGAAAAAACCTAAGTCAGTAACGATGATGAAATTGTTCTAGCGATACATAAATATAATTAATTAAAACATATGTTAGAAAAATAATCCAAGTTTTATTTTTATTACTAATATTCCTAGTAACCCCTCCGATTAAGCGTCAAGCTTGTGCTAGGAGTGGGGTCGACAATAGCCACGGGGTCACGATCGAACCTCTGACTTTTACATCGCCAGGCGGCTAGTAAACCATTGCGCTGCTGACGCTTCACTTCAAATGTCGTTATATGATAATTAATTTTCATTATTACTGTACTAGGAATATATTTTGTTATATCCGGGTATTTCAATTATATTTTTTACAATACGACTTAAATTAAGCTTATTGTAAGCTTGAGAGGAAGTAATCCACGATTACTTAGCCGACGTAAAAGGCACGTGCAAAATATTTACATTAGAAGCAGCTCAGTTCTTACGGAATGTTACATGTACCTGCCTCACGTCTATCGTCGGCGCGTCTCGTCTGTGCGTTCCCGCAGCGGAATCGTCTACATGAAACAGTTTCATCTCTTGTGTCATTACCCTTATTTAAAAGAAAGTACCTACAATAGTTCACGACCAAATATTTAAAACTTTGAAGAACATCTAAAGTTCTAATAAGATCAACTATATGGAATAGGAATAGCTGCGGACCCGAAATTACGTCTTGTTAAATTTTGCGATCTTAACAAGGAAGTGTTTGTAACGAATGTAGGTTGGACTGAATTCCTTTGGTGCGTGTACTAATCTAAATTTAAAGTTTATATTAGATCTTTTTCCTGGTGAATTACTATTTTGATAACTGGAATAACTGTACTAATATTGAAATTATTATTATTTAATTTTTTTTGTAAAATGACGTCAAGCCTTTATACGAACAAATTAAATAGTGTTTTAGCTCTAGTCGCCAATGTTAATGACTTTGCTGTTATGATTTTTTGCTTTGTTTATGATACATTTATAAATAAATCAAAGTGAATCATCATTTCCTCGCTGCGTTGAGTAAAGACCTGTCATTTAAAAAAAAAAAATTTTTATTTGGGTATTTGAGTGTCTATATGACTCATTTTATTTTATTAACTCTTTCGGTTTTGACTTCGTAGTGTCACGACTCCCAAAATTAGTTTTCGAGGTCGGATAAATGATTAGTAATAAGCCCGAATTACCCGCCGTCGTTGAAATGGAGTTAATTATAATTCATAGCTAACCTAAGCTCTCGCATCCTGTTTACCAGATCTTGGGGTATATTAAACCATCTCCTGAGCGCTCTATTGATAATCGCCTATGAGAAGATTTAATCAGGTAATGTGCTCAGAGAACATGTAATTTGCTGTGGTGTGCTTCCGCCGATTTTAGTAGAATTATGCATTGCCGCGCAGTAATCGTTCAAAGCCGAGCGGCTGATTATAAATGAGTCGGCATTTCTAAGTGATCATACGAGTGCATTGGTACGGGAGACTTTAATGAAGAGTTAGTGCCCCCAGTTGCCATAACGCCCGCTTACGACGGTCGCTCCCATCGCGGACGTCATCTAGGTCAATTGTACTAGTTATGTAACCGCTCTCACTGTTTACATTGTCTATTCGGGTAGTCAATTTGTTTTGTGGTTTCGACGTAAAAATTAAATTATTATTATTATAACTGAATATATTCTGATGATACACTATAAAATATTGAAATAAATCATTGGAGAAAATATAACGATGATATACGAGCTCGAAAGCAACATCCTTAGAAGTAATATATTAAAAACAACTCCATGTCAATAAAGCTTCTTAATTGACAGGTTTCTAATACAGGGTTATTTGTAACGACCCAGCAACCTCGCAGAACTAGATAGCTAACACCATAAGCAACAACTTTTGTTTTACGACTTCGGATATAACTCAATACATGAAAAAAAAAAGATTTTACAAGTTTTTGTCGTAATGTTGTGATATTTGTAGGTCTATATTTCATTCATAAACGAAAGGACGACGCGATGCGTCGATCTTTGCGATGCGCTTAGATATATAAACGTTCAAGCGGGAAATTAATACTTATTTTGTATGAAAATAAAATCTAACAAATTATCAAAAATCGTAGAACAAAAGTTGTTGCTTATGGTGTTAGCTATCTAGTCCTGCGAGGTTGCTGGGTCGTTACAAATAACCCTGTATAATGGAATCAATTTATGCGTATGGAGATATGTGTAATGTTGTTTATGGAATATTTTCAATGCAGTATATTACACCACCCAATTGTTAATATCTCTTGAGTTATTATCTGATATCCTTATGATATTATTTTTTTCTTTACTGAGTGTGAGTTGGAATAAATTGTTACAATTTTAAGTTAATTCAACCGTTTATCAGATCTGTTAGGTAATTTCGTAAAATGATAAGCTCACTTTCTCCTTTGTTTGCATTTAAATTGCACGCGGTTATAAGTTTAAATCTGATTTTGATCAAACTTTATATTCAAATGAATTTCTAGCTACAATGGTGTGTATCCAATAGTTAAAGTTCCAAGAATTTGTATAAAAACCATGTGAATTGGCGATTTTCGGTTTTACGTCCACTTGTTGTGAATACGTTATGAATATTAACTGCTCGGCATCTCGCCAAATATCAACCAATTTGGGCTTGTTTTTATTGTTCTTTGACTGAATTAAAATACCGTCCGAAAAGATTTTGACTTATATACTTTTAACATGATAATCAAATCGTACATAAGTTTAAATCAATACATAAATGTATACGGCATACCTTGCTTATATGTAAATAAAATTATATTTGTCACTTCTATTTTTGTATTGTTTATCCATTCAAGCTCACTTACCTCAGTAAACACTTGAATGTTTATGTGTCAAATAAATTACAGGCCGGGATGTTACGTTTTCAGATTATAAAGATAAAGAGCAGCGCTCCTCGAGATTTATCTTTGTTGTTGCAAACTATTCACGGTAGAATGCGAAAAGTACAAAGCTTAGAAGATAAGAAAATATTTAAGTTAAATTATTTTATCTTGTTCATTTATCTCTGGAAATTAGCAACATTTATTTTTGATAATTATCTATCGAGTTTTACCTAATTTTTGATCATTTACACATTGAAATAAGAAACACCATTTCAGCGTTATTCTTAGAAAATAAAGGTGTGTCTGTAAGGAATACTCTTGTTACACTCTTGTGGATGGTCGTATTCCTGCGTTATAATTCCGGAAGGCGCGTGTGTAGCACTCGTATGTGCCGCGAGGAAGCGTCGCGCGTGACCGGCTGTTGCACATTACTTGGGCTCTTGGACGCTCGGCTGACACTTCCTCTGTTTTGTTTTGTATTTGTTAGAATTATTTAACTATAGTAACGGCACTTTGTATTCATGTAAACATTCCTGTGCACTGATTCTCTGCATTCGAAATCTATAATATAAGCAATAGAAAGTTAATAGCTTTTGTGTTATTGATTACAACAAAGTTTGTTTTTGCGTAACATATTTAAATGTTTAATTGAGTGAGATAATTTTCAGTAGATGTCTCTAATAA
This sequence comes from Nymphalis polychloros, assembly GCA_905220585.2. Classification (NCBI taxonomy): domain Eukaryota; kingdom Metazoa; phylum Arthropoda; class Insecta; order Lepidoptera; family Nymphalidae; genus Nymphalis; species Nymphalis polychloros. The sequence goes on along the minus strand of HG992264.1, from coordinate 143,376 downwards.
AATTAAAGTTTATTATCCAATAGTGAATAATAAAGTTCAATTTTGGTTACATAAGGGGCTTGATTGTACTTTCGCTCATATCTTAATCCGACATATCTGCGAAGATATCTGCGATCAAATATATTACGGAGCATTTTAGCTAATTATGTGCATATTTTCCAAGAGTTACATTGATATACCTCTTCGTATCAGTTAGGAATTGTGGATAATCAGAGAAGTCGTTTTCCGGGTCAGTCGAACAGTTCGTGCTATTATAAAGGAACAGTAACAACTTATGTACATATGAATCATATTTCGAATGTTGTATTATGTAAATCATATAATTACTAGCGACTGATCAGATTAAACGAGTGTTTGTAATTCATCTCGTGCTCAGCAGTAAAGGGAAACATCGCGAGGAAATCATGTTGGGTGATATTCTGGTACATGTCTACCGAACAAGAGAACAGGAAGCCGTTACAATGAATTAAAAATTTGTCGATGAAATATAAAAAAATGAATTGCAAGATTATTATTATCTCATAATATAACCCAGCAGTAAATGGCCAGCGAATATTTGGATCCAATTGCATTTGAATGAGGGTATAAGAAACCACTATTCAATACCAGCAACAGCATCTATTTAAAATAAATAGTGTTGCGCAGTAATTGCGTTACCATATTTTTAGAAAAGTAAACTGCAGCTGCCAGCGAGTCATTAAGCTGACCTGACCTATTTTATTATTCGCTTGAGACCTAAATGAAAACTACACGTTGAATTCCATGATCGCAATGAAATAAATTATGAACTGCTTGACGAGTTCAATTTCACGAAATTTAATTTGCAGAATTAAGATTACGAACCTAGATTCCCGTTTATTTACTCACTGTGCAAGTGAATATTGTTTTGCTTGTAGAGTCCGCTATTCAGATTCGAAGGGATAATTAATTTTAATTCTATTTTTTGAACGCTGAAGCAGTTGTAACTCAAAACGATTTGCTAATCCAATGAAATATCAGAAGAAATAATTTATTTTCACAATCATTTGTTTTGTTACGCCATTATCTTGGGTGATTATATGTCACCTACAAATGATCCAGGGCTCGTCAGTAATCGTCGCTCAGTGGGAGTTGGGTCGTTAACAAATAATATCCCTTCAAAAATTTCTATATTATCTTCGTGTTTAAATCGTAACCCTAACTTTTTTGTTAGTTTGTCGGACGTTTAGACACGGTTACACGAGTCGCGGCTGATTTGGATTCCGGCGCGCCGACTGAAATAATTGTTGTGCGAAGAGGATACGATGAAAAATATTTAATACATAAAACAGAATATGATTATTTATTAGTGATGTATTGGATTGATAAAGGAATCAGATGATAAACAAGTCCCTATTGTAAAGCCATTTTGTGAAATCAAATTATGATGGCGAACGGGCGGTACTTGAGACGTATGTAAAGTTTTCTAAGTTATGGTCTAAGCTAATATTATCACGTCTTGTAGCACTGTATCTAATGACATATCTCTGAGGCGACAGTTTAAACAAGCGAGAGACAGTCTATGTTTATAGCGTGCCTTGTACATTTTATGGGGCGACGAACTCAATTAATGTGACGGTTTCCCATGAAAGACGTACGCCGTCGGATCGCGTGCAGACGGTGTAATGTGCACATTCAGATTCCAAACGAGTAATGAATTTAGTTATACTGTAACCGCAGAGACCTTTGCACTTTTCGCTAGAACCGTGGCGAGTTTTATTCGATTAAATGTCGTTAATGATTAGTAATATCTACTGTATCATACAATAGGGTACAAGGTACATATTCATCGTAAAATGCAGAAATTGAAATAATATGCTAACAACGGTTACAATTAGTGACAACAACTGGCCAAATATACTTTATACGACTGAGCCCTTACAATTACTTTTGGATCGGCTTGGAACTTTTGGATGTTACACGATTGAATAGAATTTAAAGTCGCCGTCGATATGAAATGTTACTTTCGAGGAAAATCGTCAACAAATTGGGTGGTCACTTTTTCCCTACTATTATATTAGGTCCTGACATATGAAATTGGCGTTTTGTACGGGAGGAATATAAAGTCAATTTTTTTTTGTAAAATATATTTAATTAATCAATGTATGCACCGTTGTTGTCTATGCACTTTTGCCATCTCATAGGTAATTCATCCCTTTACTAAAAAAACCATGGGGGCGAGAATCAATAAACTCTTTGAAGGCGGTTTGGACTGCCGCATCGGAGTTGAATTTTTTTCCTTGTAAGAAGTTGTCCATATTCCGGAAAAAATGGTAAAATGTTGGAGAAAGGTCCGGGGAGTACGGTGGATGTCTGCGACATTCCAATTGTAGCTCATCTAACTTAGTGGTTGTTTGTTGTGCAGTGTGTGGTCTTGCGTTGTCGTGAAGCAGCAGTGGCCTAGAGCGATTGACCAATCTCGGTTGTTTAGCAGCTAGTTCTTCCTTCATGGTTTGAAGTTGCTGATAATAGATATCTGCCGTAATCGTTTGGCCATATTTTAGAAAGCTGTAGTGAACGATACCGGCGCTTGTCCACCAAACACTCACAAGTAACTTTTTCTGAGTCAATTTTCGTTTAGGGCAGGATTTGGAACAAAAACGTTGAAATTAAAAACGTACCGTGCTTTCTTTTGCGACACCAGCGCCGTACACATCATTAATCCTTCGAGCTGTTTCTGCAGCACTGGTGCCACGGTAGAACTCGTACTCGTAAATATACCGATTCTTCATGTTTTCCATTGTGCGGTAATAAGCGACGCCAAAGAAAAAAATAATGAGGAAAAAACAAATGAATGACTGTTTTCAAAACTCAAATGTACCAGCAAAATGAATTTATAAATTGTTATTGATCTTGCATGAACATCAACGAATGCTAATTCCACGCTTATGAGGAAACATCATCAAACAACCATTACATTCTTCTAACTTTTCTGGGTGCTTGTTTGGCTGGACTGAACTTTTCTACTTTTAATGATAACCCGGTCACGCGCATGTTGTTTAGTTTAATTCTTTTTATTTCAATCTGACTAATAAGTTGCCAATCTCATGATCGTCCGCGGATTCGATCGTTAATTTGTTTTCCTAACATCTATCGAACCCCATGGTGTGCAACTTTAGCGTTTGAATGTAGGTACAGCTCATTGTGTCGCGGCCGACGACCCGCGACGTGACTGCGCGCTCCGACACAGCTGCCCCAAGCCTCCGACCATCTCGCGACTTTTGTTTTTATTAGAGAAATAGGCAGTCGTTCACTGCTATGTACAATGCACATTTGAATTACGCGATACCTATAGTAAATTTACAATGGAGTTACTTGGATGGATCCGTTGATTTTATTTTGGTCTAATTGCACGAGGGGCGCTATTTTGTGACTTGTATATTAGTTGGCTGACAATCTAAAACGTCAATAATGATGTTTAAATTATGCCCAAAAATGTATACTATAAAAGTAACTTCGTCATGGATCACTTGTTCTAGAAATATAAGATATTTTTTTATTGGTTGGATTGGTTCCAACATAAGCAATGTGTACGCACTAAATGGTTCGTGTGATAGCGATTCGGCCTCATAAGAGGGATTCCGTGTCTGAGATAAATAAACACTTCCCGATTCAGTTTCACAGACAATTCACGATAGAGCGTTTTGTTCTCTTAAAAGTGAACCATCAAAAAATATTAGATTTGTATCAGTATTATTTATTAATATACGATAATAAACCTATGGCTTTAAATTTTTATATACAAGACAATAATAAACAATCTTATTTCATGCATCGTATACAGAGAAAAATATAAATACAAGAGTTACAAGAGCTGTTTGAATCGCCATCATTCAAGATAGAATTTAAAGCTACTACCAAATGAGAATATAGATTTTACCGATAAGAACCGGCAAGAAACTCAGTAGTCACTCTTTTTATCAATCATATAGCAGAACGATTCTTTCTAGCTAGCGACGCTAATGTATTGTTTCGTTTGCCGACAGCTGAGCTCATCGCTACTACCATAATCAAAGCGCGTCGCAGCCTTTCGGAAAAACCTTACGAGAAATGGAAAAAACCTCAGTGCGTTTCGAAGAATTATTAACACTATAAATATAATGACAAGATTGTTAAATACTTAAAGTCACGAATAACATATGTTCATACATATATGAAAATACTTATCTGATTAGTCTTAGTAGCTTATAAGCTGTAGATTCCTGAAATTCTGTGTTCAAATTTAGGGCAAGCCAATACAAAGTTATAGGGTTAAATGGGCAGTGTTCACATGTCAACACGTTGAACCATTGTTCTTGCGCCTAAACTCTTCCCGGTTCTATTTGTCGGTTTGCCGGATAATAGTAGAAATAGAGTGCTCATGTGCACTAGGTCTCCTGTGCCGTTGACAAGTCTAAGGTCGTTAATGACGGCGTGGTCGGAAATGTTCAGGCATCATATATGACAACCTGCAATAAAACAAGGTTTTAAGTTTTCAATAATTCTTATCTTGAGATGACACCTTCGAGTGTAATAAGGTGACTCTCGTGACGTATTTTCTATTACCGACGAACAGATACGAGTATATATATGTGTATGAATCATGTTCAAAGTATGTTTCTAATTCGTTTACCAATTATAAAAATGTTAGTAGTGTTGATCTATATTAACAGCGATTGAGATTGATTAAATTACTAATTAGTGTCGAGGGGACAATAAATAGACCATTTGTGATTATTGCGTGTATGTTTCGAACTAAGTCGAGGTAAAAATTAAAATAAAGGTCTCTAATAAAACTGGCTTCATAGAAGTTAACACCATTTAAATATTATAATACGCTAATTATTCGATATTTAAATGGGAAGCGGAAATATAAATGATTATATAATACATTTGCATATAACACGGTATTTCAACCTTATCAGTCAACGACTTTCTGTTCGGGAGCCTGCATAATGTCATATGACTAATTTATTGTGAATAAAATGTCACTGTTATACATTAATGTAATTTTTATGTGTTGAATGTATCTTCAATGCTCTGAATACAGAACGTTTGGAACAAGTGCTGTCTCATCATCATTATTTTTAGCGAGTGATAAGTTGTTTTCGTACAATTTATTTTAAGTCGTGATGATAAATATCACACTTAATATATTGAATAGTATAAGAAGCAAAAATATTACGTAATTACGTCGGATACTTATAACTGCATTAAGAGGTTAGAGATATTATTGGATGTATTAGAATACTAAATTCTTTTTGTCTCCGCCATCCTACGTGACATTAACACAATGTGTCCTGATCCCTTTTGGCACAACTTAAACCACATCAACACAACAATCACAAAAAACTAATCGAATTTGAAATCAAAATATCCAGTTGATGACTTTGTTGTGTATCGAAAACACGATAGAGATTAGAGACAATGTTAGTGCGACAAGTGCTAGAATTATTCAATGAGTCACCGAGCATTGTGTGATCTCAGCTCGTTTGAAATAAAACAGTATTAAGTATTACGGCCGTGCTGGTGGCTACTACCTACTAGATGTGTAAGATGTGGCGCTCGCGGCGACGGCGGCGCGGCGTGACGCGAGCGCCCTTGGCATTATTATTGCTATCAGCGGGGTGGTGACATCATCGCGACGGGCCGACCGCGCGTGCCGGCACACGGTGAATACTAACTCGCGATAACACTTTCTTGACACGGATGGCTTTATAGGCACTGGCGAACGAAACTACGGAAACTTAACTCATATTTATTTATTTATATTGTTTATAAATGCATTTCTCGATACGTTAGCCAAATGTTATCTTCAAATATTATATTCAAGTAGGACAACATTAGTAAAACTTTTATTTGTTTACACTTGTGATTTAAAAAGGTCAATAAAAAAATTAAACTTCTTTTCAAATTACATTTTTTAAAACTTGGAGTTTAAACGAAACCTTGAATTTAGAATACAATGGGAAAAAAAACATAGCGTCCAACCCACTTCCATATTCTGAATACAATAACACTTGTTATTTCATATCGAAGGTCGCAGTTCAACGACAACGTGTCTGTCTCGGACGTAACGGCATCTTACGCGTGCTCGCTGTGCGCTGTGCGGTGTTCGGTTGTGAACAAACAACCCCGTGTGGGCGCCGGCGCTTCGTCTGTTGATCAATAGGCCAGCTATTAATGCATATTAACAATTAACTTTCATAATATATTAGATAATACATTACATATATGTCAGAAATTAAAAAATATAATTTGCTTACATATATTTGATGTCAACATCACCTCGATATTTAATTATTATTGTGCGATTTAAATTGAGTTATACTTAGATTTAATTTAATTGAAGATAATTTAAACAACATTAACACGGAACACAGTCCTAAGGTCCTCCAGAGCGATTTCGGCCACGGCACACAGTCCTAGCTATTAACTAGTCATTAGGTATTTTACGTTGTTAAAATACTTAAAGATTAATTTAGGTTATTAATAAACCAAATATTTTTGTCTTGGTCTGTTAAAATTGATCAAAATTGTGTTCAACGAGCGCGACCGCTGATGTCATAATTCGTAAATGGCCCTGAAAATGTATATCTACATGTTTCTGTAGCCCACGTGCGCGCGTCCTCGTCCGCGCTGTTTCGACATAAACTCATTCATTTGAAAAACCAACTACAAATGTTGCGTTTCTGTTTAATTTGTAAATAATCATTACGAAATATTTTCGTACTACATATATTGAATTAAATGGTAACGGATTGTAGAAAGCGTGGCGCGGAGCATTCCATAAGCAAAGTTACTCAGGGCACACGTTAGTGAACCATTAAGAAACTTCAACAATTGACATCTGTTACTTCTAAAGTATCAGAATTGCGATTCAGCGGGCTAAATGCTGCTAGCATTATCGCAACAATTCATTACTTTGATTTGTATATGATTATTTAAGTCATTAATGTTACTTATTCTTATGTAAGTAAATAAGGGCATTGTGTGTAGTAAGGTAAAGTGTATTCGTTTGGGAGCTACCCTTCGTGTAAAAAGAAAGGCATTTAGCTCAATGGCCGATGAAAAACAAAATAGGGTCATAGTTATTGCTCTGTTACTGCTTAAAAGGACAAACCATACACTAATTCGCGATTGCAATATACAGAGATATAGAGTTACATGTCGGAGATCACAGTAGAATGGCCAAGTTATTAACGATTTGTTTAGTTAGTCGATGTCTACACGGTCGTCGACGTCACCGATTGACTGACGTCAGTACAGAAACGTATTGGGAGGGGGATTGATTGATGCTTAATGGGAAGTCGATATTGGAATTGGGAAACAGAACCGTTTGCGCGATCAAATCATTGCTTTTCTTAAGTTTTTTTAAGCTAAATTGTAATTAGAAACAAAATGCCATGTGTAGTAGCGCACATCTGTGTATTTTCAGTTATATTATCATATAATATAATATAAATGCTGAAGACGTAGTACTTCGTAGTTTTTTTTAAATTTTAAATACATAATAATCTAATAGTTAACACCCCTTTTCAAGGTATTGCTAATATTTCCATTCTCAACTGAATATAAGCGTTAAAGCTTGTGTGTGGGAATGACAGTCGCCCAAAGGGTGAAGACTGAAGCTGCGTTTAACTCGCCAGACAACATCTAAACCATTACGTTATTGAAGCTTCAGATAATATTAGTAGTTTTATATATTTAGTATTTAAAAATGGTTTCACCTTGTACACGAGACCTATGTAGATGCGTTTTCATTTAGCACACCTACAGACTCGCTGTAATGTGCGCTCCGTGAGATCATCGCTCCGTGTGCGCTGAGAGCGAGCTAAGACATATTTTAAATACACGATCGTTCTAATTTTACTTTATTAAAACATGCTTTACTAACTTCAGCAAGTACCTACTGTATTCTTGTATAGATTGCGATAACGTTCGTTATTGTCATGTGCCGGTGTCACTTACGTTGTTATTGCCTAGCATTTACGGCATTGTATTTTAATTTGTTTTTTTTTTAATGTATTTTGTTTATTTATGGCAATACTATCGACATATTTACATATTCGATTACAAGTTTCTGCTTACGTCATCTTTGTTTATCTTTCTGTAAATTTTAAAAATAAGAGATGTATGTATATTCGCAAAAAGTACAACGATGTAAATCTCATTAACACAAAAAAGGTAAAATTTTTAATTCCATACTAATAACTACGTTCAAGACTTGTTCATTTAGGTAGAATAAGATGAATTTTAACATTCGCACATATGCTCTTGTGAAATATTTACATTAACAGACGGCTTGTTACCTATCCATCGCTGATACGGAACCTTTTAATGAATACAGATGCAGGGTCATTGCTGGAATAACAGTACGGTAATAAGAATTTGTAGCAAACCAAATTATCATCGGATGGTTCTTTTTGCTATTAAATTTACGTAAATTAGTTTCAGTACAAAAAGTGATGGAACTTTGTGAAATGATATGATTTATTGCGAGACGAATGTACGGCAGTATGCTATGCGAGCTGTCTGCTGTTGCGTTCGCTACCTTGTTTAAATTGTAGAAAGAAAGGAAAGTTTACTTGAAACAATACAGGTGCAATAGGTATAATAGACTGAGAGCCAGTGATCGGCAGACTTACGGTATATTAGCAAAGTCCATATCTACGCTAGGTATACTATTCCACATGTCGTAGCTAAAATGGGGATTCAATATTCCCGTCGACGGTTCCTTTGGGCGTGTCCCGAAGTCAAAAATTGCTTTTAAAACGTGATCGTAGCATGGCTGCCTTTTTAATATGTTATAGTATACATTTTTTTATTCATAAATGAAAAGGCAGACACTTATTCCGGTTCCTGTGTGTTTTATAAAGTATCAAAAGTACGATTTTTTTTTAAAAAATTACGTTATTTCAGCAAAGCTGAAATTTATATCTGTTATTTACATTATTAATATACATATAATATATTTAGACCCTTAGGTCGGTCCCAACATGCAGGCAGACGATGTAATGCTTTCTGTGTCGTACTAATAGAGGTGTGCGATATTAACTCGCTCACCTTTACAGGGAATGAGATCGAATGTTATAATTTATCAGTCTAATTTTAAATAATAAAGATACAATTTCCTTGAAAGTTTTTTTTTTTTTTTTCGATTTTAATAATTGTACATTTATTTTTATATATTTTATTTTAACAAAACGTACAAATTAAAATAATTTCGTTCAAACACATCGAGATTCGTTTGCATTTCGTTCCGTGTCGGTAACAATGCGCTCTACGGTCGACCTTATGTTAACATATTTGTTCCCACACAGCCCGTTATAGGTTTCTCATATTATGTGTATGTAGATTAAACGTTTTTGTTTATTATAATGTCTCACACGAGCACGCTACAGACACTAGACATTACTCGTACGGACACGGTTTCAGTTAAATTTTAAATCAAATGTTTTCACATATGGATGGAATTATTATTATTCGGTCTGAATAAAAATAAATCTTCCGCAAACACTCTGTTCAATAAATTCCTTCATCGTTTGCAGTTGCTGACAATAGATATCTGCCGTAATCGTTTGGCCAGATTTTAAAAAGCTGTAGTGAATGACACCGGCGCTTGTCCATCAAACATTTACGAGTAACTTTTTCTGAGTCAATTTTCGTTTAGGGCAGGATTTGGCTGGGTCTCCAGGGTTCAGCCATTGCCACGAACTCTTGCGATTATCGTACAGTATCCACCTTTCGTCACAAGTAATGATTCGATTTAAAATCCCTTCATTATTGTGTCGGTTGAGCAAAGTAACACAGCAGTCGACGCCTGTTTGCAAGTTCGATTCACTCAATTCATGAGGTACCCATCGTTCAAGTTTTTTTACTTTCCCGATTTGCTTCAAGTGGATTAATACAGTTTTATCACTTACCCCGAAGCCTGCAGCTATCTCTGAAGTGCTTTTTGATGGATCCGCTTCCACAATAGCCTTTAATTCTTCATTTTCCACTTTGGTCTTCGGCCGTCCACGGGGTTGGTTCTGAAGGTCGGAATTTCCAGAACGAAAACGTTGAAACCAAAAACGTACCGTGCTTTCTTTTGCGACACCAGCGCCGTACATATAATTAATTCTTCGAGCTGTTTCTGCAGCACTGTACCGATTTTTCATGTTTTCCATTGTGCGGTAATAAGCGACGCCAAAGAAAAAAATAATGAGGAAAAAACAAATGAATGACTGTTTTCAAAACTCAAATGTACCAGCTAAATGAATTTATAAATTTGAATTTGGAATTCTTAACCAAAGAAGAGATATTTCAGATCAAAGTGGTCAGTACGAGAAAACGCTAATTTCATATGTAAGGACCTAATATATATATATATATATATATGTTATAAAGTATTATTCTGTAAAAGATTGCTTAGGATAAAATTGTCTGAAGTTAGTAAGAGTTGATTTTGTCGTACAAACACTGCCAACTTCGAAACTCCGGGAACTTCCAAATTAATATATTTACGAGAGTAAAGTTATGAGCTGCCCCGTCATTTTAAAAAGTCCCATCTCTTATTAGTATTTGACTTCACAAAATAGTCAAAATTTGCACTAGTTAATTAGTTAATCTGATCACTTTTTTGTGTGATGTATCATAATTATAGTTGTTGTATACTTTGACAAGAATACGCTCGAGGCGAGGATTATGAATGAACTCTCAACAATGGGTTAGGTAACAACGATGTTTGCCAAATGGTCGCCAACGTGCCCGTGACCGAACTTCATACTTGTATACCTACTATTACGAAAATATATAGAAAATACTAGAAGATTTAGAAACTATTTAATATAACAGAGCCAATCTAAATATTATTTGGAAGTGTCTTATGCGATAATTATGTATTCCAATAGGAATCCCTGTTTTCACCATGACAAACTTTTAGTGTTAATGAGGTTCTATAATAGTTAAATTAACTAAATAGTTAAAGCTATCAGTTTCATGCAACTCTTAAGCTTGCTAACATCTCGTGACGTGACAGTATTGTGTTACTTTTTACTGACTGCAATTGTATTGAGTTGAATGAATGATTGTTTAACATTGACATACATCAGTCTATTTGCAAATTGATTGAGCCACACGTCTCGTAGACGTGTTATATATAGTTAAAGTATTCACTGATCAACTTACGAAACCTGACTCGATAACATATTTGATTTTATTTAAAACAATGGAATTAACAATGTACCCGATGCCAAATGAGAAACACCGGAGACAAAACCAATGGCCAAAAGTTATTCCTCGGTATTGTGCGTAATGTGTATATTTCAAAAAGTAATTTCAACTCTGTACTTCGATTTAGATGAGCTGCGATAGATGAATGTTACGAGATGTGTGTCACGGCAATTGTAAACTATGAATTATAACACAAAAATAAAACTAAATTCCAGAACGCAAGGGGCGAGCCTTGAACTATAAAAACTTCAATGAACGCATCCGGCTATAAAGTTTAAGTCTAAATTAATTGATATAAAAAGCTTTGCGTTTATAAATATACGACATGTTTTCATTCGAGTCCGTGTTTATTTTTGCTAATGAATTAAAGGTCACGGTCGGTGTTGGCTGGTGACGTGCTTGTTACTGTTTTGTGAATGTCGCCAACATGGTATCCGCTGGTAATTGTTTCATTTATTTTAACGAAGGGAGACGAACGAATTGGTCAACCGATGGTAAGGCTCACCTGCAAGTTGCGACCCAAGTCACTATCATATTCCTTGTGCCTGTAATTACACTGGCCTATTAGCCACTCAAACCGTAACACAGCAATACAAATTATAATATTATTGTTCCTTCACTTTCATAATGACAATCCGATACGAGAGAGAGATCGTAATCAGAAATCAAAGTATTCTTTATACAACTATTTATATAACGATATAACGAGCCTATGCTCTTTGAAATAGGAATATTACCACCAGGAAAGATAAAATATATTATAACCCAATATGTAGAGGAGTCCCGATATAACCGCAACACGTGAATTGTATCACAGCTAATATGTTATGTAGGTCACGAACACCTTCACTTCCGGTTAACTGATTGTATTACGCAATCATATATATTATAACAAAATAAATGGCTTAGTGCGGTCGGTAGCGGCAGGAGCAGCGATCGGCAGATAGTGCCGCTCTGTTAAATGCATTCGAGGTGACCAAGCTGTTCATTTTGAAGGGTACTGAGTGTAAAACTATATGCTTTCCAATGTAAGTGTAGTAATAACACTATTATTTTCTGTTTTTTCTTTTTATAATGACTAATTCTAAAACCGCATCTAAGGTGCACTTCAGATTTTGATAAAACACGCGTTATTACAATTAAATTAGAACGTTAATGTAATGTATTATTTCGTAAACACTTAAATTCTTATTTATACCATTCGTTTTCGGCTAAATCGCGTATGAATGATGGGCGCGCACTCGCGTATATACACCTTACATCATATCCGTTGAACCGATAAAACATTGTAATGTACGAGCGACGAACCAAACTAATGTGCTTCTTAAACACATCGCTATACGAGTCGCATTCTCGCAAGCCATGCCTCGTCCGAGGCGCGATCCGTTTATGTTTCCTAAATACATTCTTTTCCCATTCATTTTCACATGAATTCTATTTGAGGAACATTTCAGCAACTCCGACGCTAGATGTATTCCTGCCGAATTTTCGAGGAACGATGTTTGTTTAAAACTTATTCGAATATTTCATACGTGTATACTTGTACGTAGACAATTATTTATAATACATGATAATGTACCGTTGCTAGTTGAAATATCGCGAGCTCTACCATGAAAAGACATAAACACAGTAACGGATTTCATGATTCGGAAGCAACTCTGAGATATGTAGGAACACAATCAACATTGTTCATAACAACACTAAAAATAAAGCTGAGCCAACAACTAAATAAGCATAAAACGATTACTAAAGATTATGTGTAGCTATCAACAATATAGTAGTCACTGGTTGTTTCAGAAGAAAATATGTAAGATACTTGGTATATATTATTTAACTTTAAAGTCGTGATTTCGTAGGGGAGCTGATCGCTATCCACAAAAAAAAAATCAAATCCGATAATCGGGGATTTTATGTTCTTTCGTCATGGATTATTCAGCTTACAATAAAATTTACAGTATTACAATAACAGCCTGTGAATGTCCCACTGCTGGGCTAAGGCCTCTTCTCCTCTTTTTGAGAAGAAGGTTTTGGAGCTTATTCCACCACGCTGCTCCAATGCGGGTTGGTGGAATACACATACACACACAGAAATGGACATAATTTCAGTAAAATTTGACACATGCAGGTTTCCTGACGATGTTTTCCTACACCGTCAAACACGAGATGAATTATAATCATAAATTAAGCACATGAAGTTCAGTGGTGCTTGCCTGGGCTTGAACCCACGATCATCGGTTAAGATTCACGCGTTCTTACACTTATATATTATATAAAATTAATAATATTTTATTTTATTTTAAATGGCTTGAAGGCGAACTTCTATAGGAGTATTTAGAGAGGTGGTTTCGATGCATCCACATACCTGGTGAAACCGAATTAGGATCGGGAAGATATAATATGTCGAGTAATCCTTGGAACAGGAATCGTGGGTAATTTTATGACAACTAATCGTTCTAAATCATTGACAAAGGAAAAACAGTAACAGTACGAGCGAAATGTTAAAAGTATAAAAAGCGAGTTTTAAATTCCAAGGTCATAATCGAGTATTGTATTGACTTCTTTTCGAAAGTGTTTATAAAATTAATTTAATAAAAAACGTTTGACCTTCTCGAGTATAGTTTTAAGATGCAGTAAAATCTCAAGTAAGGTTAGAGAGCGGTTGACCTTGGCCCGCGCAACGTCGTATAAGGAAAATATTATGTCACTCGAAGCATAAACGACTTTGTGTACAACTTATATTACTTGCACTTGCTTGAGCAAGTATAAACTTAGTTTTATCTTAATTTATTATATATTTGAGATCATTATAATAACCATGCATAGTCAATATAACAGATCATTCCCGAGCGGTACGACATCCTCTACTCGAGGCATTGCCAATTACAATCGAAGAACGAGTTGGTATATAAACGAACCTTATTTTCATATTCCTTCCATTTTGTTTGCAAAGCTAGAGCAGAGCTATTAGTAGCCATTAGCAGCTCTGCTGTATTATTTACTGCAAGCAGTTCTTGATTAATGTTTGTTTATTTATAATATAACACTATTCCAGTTTAACTGCTTACATTACATCCAAGTTCCGATAACAACGGTGCCGACTTTCAAAGAGCCATTTTCCCATCTCGATACATGACGGCTCGATACCCGATGATATCGCGTCAATTCCGAGTCGAAGTTGTTTATTTGTCCTTACTCCTCTTGTGTTGGAATTCGGTTATAATAAAATCAATGGTAGTCTCTGAGACCTCTTACTCTTCAGACCTTTTTAATACAATCGTTTCTGAGAAATCAATAACATTCCCTCTTTAAATTCAAATTTAATTTTGTTTGCATCGAAGTGCTAAACGCACCTTGTATAGTTGTTTAGACGATATAACATTACTCTGGGAGTAGGAAACAAGGAGAATAAATAAACAACTTTGATCTTAAATTGACATTTGAGTTAAACCGGTTATAGTAGTAGTACTAGCTAGTATTCATTGTTTTTGTACGTAATTTTATATTAATTTAATAGATATATGTTATATGGACTCCCTCGTTGGTCTAGTGGTTAGATATAAAACCGCAGAGCCGTTGGTCCTGGGTTCAATCCCCAGGTTGGACCAATAAAAAGTTATTGGTTTTTTCTGTCAGAAAATTCTCAGTAGCAGCCCGGATTCTGGGAGTTGAAAGTGTGTACACTCCCGTGCCTCGGAAAGCTCTTAAAGCCGTTGGTCTTGCGCCTGAACTCTTTCCGGTCGTGTCGGATTGCCGTCCCATCGGATTATGAGAGCTAGGGAATAGAGAGTGCAGCTGTGTTTGCGCACACACTTGTGCACTATAATATCTCCTGCACAGTTGGTTAATCTCTCTTGAGATTGGCCGCCGTGGCCGAAATCGGTCTGGAGGACACATGGATTGCAGGTATAATAAAAAAAAACAATTATTAAATAAAAAATAAATCTGATTCCGTTTCTGAGCTCTCAACGCAAAACTCTTATTTTAGTTTATAGCCGAAATGTCTATCAATTTTAAATAAACAATATTGAAATATATTATTTAGCAATCATTTTGTTTTAAATATATGTAATTAAAAATAACAACTTACCCTAACTTTCAAATATTTTACTTGGTGGTAGAGCTTTGTGCAAGCTCGTCTGGGTAGGTACCACCCACTCATCAGATATTCTACCGCAAAACAGCAGTACTTTATGTTGTTGTGTTCCGGTTTGAAGGATGTGTGAGCCAGTGTAATTACAGACACAAGGGACATAACATCTTTGTTCCCAAGGTTGGTGGCGCAGTGGTGATGTTGTTTTTTTTAAGAAATATACAAACCACTGTCTATGGGCGTTGGTGACCACTGACCATCAGGTGGCCCACATGCTCGTCCACTAATCTATACTATAAAAAATAAAAAAATTGAAATAACAAGGTTCAATCAGCTTAGTCCGTGTTGATGACAAAACACTTGATAATTCCGAATAATCACCCGCACAAACGAAAGATCGGAGAATGACTTATTCTGTAGTTTTGCATAAAACTAAACTATATTTTGAGTTTTTAATTAACTTTCGAAAATTAGTAGTTTTTGTCGTTATCTTACGTTACATGATAATTAACATCTTTAACGGATGTTTAGGTAACTTTCTTTTTTTTTTTTTTACAAATGTTTCTTATTACATACTATGTACAAATTAATAAACAAATATATCTTTTAAACAATCTTCAATTTGTTCGTTCTCCATTTGTTTAGAGACGTCCTTGGTCGGGATCGTAATAATAATTGTCAGTTCATCGAAAAATCGCGTCTTGAATATAACCACTTCCAAAGTTCCGAAAACAATACTGTTTTCGGAACTTTGGAAGTAAAATTAAAGTGAAATTAAGTAGTTACGTGGAATATTCCTGTATTACAAATGAACATATAAGAACTGTTTGTAGTACATAATATAGCGCATTTATCAGCAAATTACTGCGAATATTTAAATGGTTTGTTTTCTTTAGTTACTTCTATATGAGCCTGAAATTGGTAGCCGAACCTATGCGGTGGTACGCGTCGGTGGAAAATCCTATAAATGGTCTGAGACCTTCTAATAATTGACTCGGTGGTAGAGCTTTGTGCAAGCTCGACTGGGTAGGTACCCGCCCACCCACTCATCATATATTCTCCCGCAAAACTGTAGTACTCTGTGGTGTTGTGTTACGGTTTGAAGGATGAGTGAGCCAGTTTAATTACAGGCACATGGGACATTACATCTTAGTTCCCGAGGTTGGTGGCGCAATGGTGATGTTGTTTTTTTTTTTAAGAAATATACAAACCACTGTCTATGGGCGTTGGTGACACTTACCATCAGGTGGTTCACATGATCGTCCACTAACATACACTATAAAAAAAATAAAAAATAATTATAATAGATGCCTAGAACACATTCGAGCCCGATTCAGTAGGGAGCATAGCATACAGCTCGGGTACTGTGTTTGGCTGCTACAATTCGGCTGCCAATTTCAGGCTCATTACTTCTATTGTGTTTGGAATAGATATACCTACTATTATTATTTTTTACAAGAGTTCATTGTACACTTAATTTTTTTGCGAAGTGTTATCGGAGTAATGTTGAATAGCGCATCAAGATCTATCGAGTACTTTAAAAAAGTAAGCTAACATAGATATGCGCTAACACTCCGAGCTGATTGCGCCCTTCCTTAGCGAGCTAATATATTATTTTGCTCTTACTCTCGAAACTAATAGTGGTCTTTCTCTTTCTCAGGTAAGGAATTATAATTCATTTTGAAGTCAATTGTAAGAATAGCAGTAAGCTAGAAGATGGAGTCACGCATGAAAGGTAAAAAAATTACTAACTATCACACTGCTGTTGATCGCGTTTGTAACACTTTCCTTTTTATACAACAAGTAATTTACTGTGTAAAATTGAACTGTTATTACCGTTTGTACCGACCGCCAATTAAACTGTGTTTGCGTCCGAATGATGTATTACAATTCGCACAGTATAGTTATTAGATAGAAGAAAGTGCACTGACCGACCGCTTTGCTCGATAGCGCTTTTTGTGAAGACCTCGTGATGACTCCGCGTCATGTCATTAGCCTTGTTACTGTCACGAGCACACGAGGCGGTATTATTGTTTCCGTTCAAACTACTTCCGAGGAAACGAAATATAACGAGATCTTGTTTTTCAAGCAAGTGCGATACTACGCCTAATGTTGTAAATAAATGTAACCTAAGAATTTGTTATCGAAATAATCCAAATTCGTTACAGTACAGTACAGTAACAGCCTGTGAATGTCCCACTGCTGGGCTAAGGCCTCTTCTCCTCTTTTGAGGAGAAGGTTTGATTAAGGAATTTGATTATACATTTGTATGGTCGTATGATGTCAGATATGGTTCGGGTTATAACAATTTCCGCCAATTATCATCAATGAAATCATCAATGAAACTCCCAACATGTTTGGTTAAGTTAAATATGAAGAACAAAGATTTCTCCCAATCGTGCCGTAGCGAGATGAATATGGTTTAATTATAACTCGCAATGGGATTGCAGTGAAAGGTACGAGTGACTCCGCTCAGCCCGTGAGACCCTCTGATTGCATCTTACTCGAGCTGCACGTGTCGCTATTGCATTTCTATTTTTTGCAATCAACTTATTTGGGAATAATGGTAGTGTAGGGCGGGTTATCATATTTTTATGATCAGCATTAGGAGCTAGGCCGACATGAAAGTATAATATAGTCTTTATCAATGATACAACTTTAAAGCTTAGTTGAACGAAGCTAAAACATACATAAACAATAACTTGGAAATTTCAACTAATTGCTGTTTTCGTTTACTAATAAAAATGCGCGCAGTAATGGTTGTTTTAATCTTGATCAATTAAAGTAGAAATCATTAGAAAATGACTATTTAAACTTGGTAGAGCAATTTGCTTGAGAAAGCTCTATAATTTGATAATGTAGGACGGCGAACAACGAATTGTGCATTCCAAGGCGTGTATTTTCTTATTTTTTGTTTTCATCGCTACAGACATATATAAATACCTCGAACAGCAGTTGGTATACAGACTTCGATATCTTTCACTTTTCAAAAAACTGCCTTAAAATCTTATATTAACGAAAAAAACCATTTTAATTGCGAAATGTAAAACTAAGATTAAGGAGATAAAACTAATTAATAATGATAATTTTTTTTATGAGAAAACGATGTATGTATAATACTATATAATGTAAATATATATATAATATAATATATAATGAATAAAGTATATAATATACTTTATTCATTATATAGTTTTATATTATATAATACTATATAATGAATTTTTCTTGTCAATATTTTTATATGTGTGTTTATATTGCAAACCATTCCATGGTTTCGTATATTAGTTATCAATCTTTAATTAATCTAGCGATTGCCTAACTGTACTCGTAAAATTTTAACTATCGTAGTGAATAATAATAATAATAAATAAACTGTTATCTAAGTATTTGAAATAGTCAACGTAAGGGAAAATATCTAACATACATTACCACTATATCACTAATTACAAATTTGTCGTTGAATAATTATGAGATATTTAGTTAACGAGATGAGATCGTTATCATTTAATTGTGTAACACAAATCGTCGCATCCATTCAATAATGAGATTAGTAAAGTACTAGAGTCTCGTTTGTTTTGTTACACAATCAGTAATAGTATTTCCGAGACTCACCGAGTTCGTGACAGATTACTCGCTTACTCTGCTTCCAAGAAATAGCTTGTACTAGTTCTTATTGATATGTTCTAATAGATTACATCGTCGACACTCCTCCAGCATCGTCTCTCTCAGGAAGTGATTTTGGTAAACATTAATTAAAATTGCAAGTTACTGGACCAGATTTAAACGGGTTCTTAAAGGTTTCCCTTAACTGGTTCCGACGAGTTTTGTGAAAATCAAAAAGCTTCGTTATTAATTAATGATACATCTACTCGCTTCCATAGTTCAACACGTTTGTAGTTGCTGTCTTGGTAAATCTTCCTGCGCTTTCTACACCCCCGACAGACAAAACTGGTCTAATACCAATTGATAATTATCTTATTTCCTCTCTTATAATTAGCCTTCAACCACTTCCTTACTTGATATTGATGAATAAAATAAAATTAATTATAGGTCTAGAGTTTATTTTATTTTTTTGTAAAGATTTAGTTTTTCTTATTTATATTTTGAGTATCGTTTATAGAGTCAAGCTACATGCGCAGGTGTTGCGTGGAGAAATCTAGGAATGTTGTTTGCAGCACGCGCAGTTTAATTATGTAACTAGGATACCCTTACTAGGAACTAGGTACACGTGATACAACTCCAGCTATCAGTATGTCACGCGCGTAACAGCAGGAGCTCGTAGTTCTCCTTTTGAACTGAAATCACTCATAAATGTAAGTTGGAATATTCTTAATGCCTCTGGATATTTTTGTTCTTAATACTCATTTTAGACATTCATGATGCTCTTCCTTATATCACTACAAGCGTCAATAAAGTCTCGAAACATCTAAGTAACTGCATGGCGTATTTATGTATCTGACTGAGCCTACCATTGTTGATTGAAACTGTACTAGACCTGAACTAGTATCTCCTTTGATGCCGCGATTTCCCTGTGAACGTAATTCAAACCAAACGATGTGTTGTCTAGATAGCCTGCGTCTGCAACGAACTTCCGTCGGTCATAAATTTACCATTGGCCATGCATTCGGATACATTATTCAAGATTGAGATTGTTTGAAATGTATTTTATGGGTATTATTTCTTGAACAAATAGACATTATCTATCTGCTCTACTGCATTAAGTCGTGTTAC
Organism: Nymphalis polychloros; assembly: GCA_905220585.2. Taxonomy (NCBI): domain Eukaryota; kingdom Metazoa; phylum Arthropoda; class Insecta; order Lepidoptera; family Nymphalidae; genus Nymphalis; species Nymphalis polychloros. The sequence continues at coordinate 123,338 of HG992264.1, read as the reverse complement.
TCCGAAGCCGCCCACGACGCGAATTCTGACCCATATACCGGTAGAATTGCTGTAATGGCTAATTGACCCTTGTCGCCTGCATCGCCTCACTTAAATTATAGTTCATGTACTCCGATAATTCCTGTAATTGCTGAATAGTAAGAATCTCCTAGTTGTCGATGAATTGAAATTTATAATGTTTTGAACAATTCAACGCCACATTCGTGAGCTTCAATCAGAAACTCAAAACAAATGTGGTATTTAAGTGTTCCAAATCAATTTGCTTACAAAAAAGAAGATAAATAATATAACATCCGCGTCCATAAATTGTGTGGACTATCAAAACATTTTACTAGCAGTGTTCTAAACGATCTTGCCGCCTTAAATAACTCTAATAAGCTCAAGTTTCTCACAGGATTAAGTCGTCGGCCACTCTAAGCTCATTAGTCTCATAACACTTTTTCACTGTCTTAATGTTCTCGCGTTCTTTGATGTCATATCGTTAGTAAATGGTGCCGTATAGAGTCTCGTATAAGAAAAGCGTTAAAACTTAACGCTCACAAGCGCTGACAACAATAGACAACGCTGTCCAATCTTCTCATTCGTTGCATCATCAATCACTTTGACGTGTCGGTAATTCAGTACCGTATATTTTGCCATGTTAATATTTGTCGTAAGTAAATCTTTGTTTTATAATTTGCTTATGTGCATGTGAAAAAAACCCATTCAAATATAACTTTAGCTTAATTTAATTTATTGCTTGTGGAAAAGGTCTATTGTTATGAAGAGCATATCATTCCTTAATATTAGATTGATTGTAATGGCCGGATTAAGGGGAATTCATGATGATATCGACCGATCAGATAGACCTTTCTTACCTACTATAGATATGTGTATTTATGATTCTTCGTGTTAGCGGTATAGTGTAGAAAGCAAATGCTGGAGGCGCTTGTTTTGATTGACATCACAATCTGTCACAGGTTTCTCCATCACGAAGAATGATAGGTTGCACGAAGGGGTTCGACACGCGCGACGTGACTGGCGGTCTCGCTAATGTTGATGTTGTCAGAACACGTTCAGTAAATATAGACAATATTGCATTCCGCACCGCCTTCGTGCGAAATGTTCTGTCTTGTGTAGGTTTAAGGCAGCCTTGTTATTGCGGCTAATGGTACCTAATGCTGCATTTGTTAGAGTTACATCAATACTACATACCACAATAATATTGATTATTTTGATAGTATCAATGATAATATTTATACGTAAGTATACATATGAGAAGTAAAGGTAAGCTTCAAAAGTTTCTTGTTAGAGAATACTTGAACGTGCAAGTTGTAGAGAATTTATTGGATCGTTAACAGTAAGAAAACCTATAATATTTTATAACATCATGCGTACAAGTTTCTTCGTGAGAACTTCGGATACGTAAACACAGTTCATTGCCCGCCCTCCATCAATTTCATTATATTCGGAAACATAAACTATGTTGACTCAGGATGCAGGCTATTGTGCCGACGTATCCAGTGAGTTTCTCGTGAACAGTACAGTACAGTAGTCTGTATCCACGCCACCTCATTGGTCTAGTTGTTAGGTTGTAAGGCCACAGATAAACCCGGGTTGGGTTTTCTGATAAGAAATTATCATTTGCTGTTCGACGCTTAGAATTTGGTAGTGTTTATACTAATTCTGGTTCCAGAAAGCTCATAAAGCTGGCGGTCCAGTGCCAGAACTCTCTTGGTAATAGCGGATACCACATATACATTATATTATATACATATACACTGACGGACTCATAAACTGCATGCAACTGGATTACTTTCAAATTAATATTTTTCATAAGTATGCAAACTTTTTAGAGTAAACTAAATGAAAATGTCGAGACTGTCCATTAATCATAAAAAAAACAACGGCCGATTTATTGTTTCAATTTCAATACGAAATCGTTTCTTCACGTCAGTAAACATCAAAACAGAGCTAAATGAAGTGCGTGGAGTAAACGTGAGTGCACGAACAATAAGAAGGAGGCTTAAGGAAGCGGCAATCACCCCTTTTAGACCAGAAAATGGTCCAAAGCTGTCTGCAGCTAACAGACAAGCTCGTTTAAGATTTGCACGTGAATATTTCAATTGGACTGAAGAGCAATGGGCCTTCATATTGTTCACCGATGAGTGGCCATGTTTAAACGGTGCAGACGGTCGCAGAAGAGTCTATCGTCGGCGGGAGAGATATGTACAAAGTTGCATTGAGGAGCGTGTTCCTTTTGGGGGGGGGGGGAAATTTTACTGTAATGCAAGATAATGCCCGACCCCACGCCGCTGCACAATTGCGACAATATTGCGAAGAGGTTGGGATAAGTACCATGAATTGGCCAGCACGCAGCCCGGATCTTAATCCTATTGAGCATTATTGGGATGGTTTAAAAAAAGCTGTATAATCGAGAAATCCTGTGCACAACAGTGGCAGCACTAAGAACAGCGATTTCACAAGAATGGAACAATATTCCGCAAGACCGTTTAATATCCGGTTAATCAACTGGTTAGTATCTGTAATAAGGATAACGTGTAGGTAACCATACACCTTATTAAAAGAAAAAAAACCTGTGCTTCAACTTTTTTGTTATTGTGAAAACCAATTTTTCAATAAACCAACCAAAACCAATTTTTGACACATTTATCGTTATTGTTAAAAAAAATTAAATGGTCCTTTCCAGTATACAAACACACAGTATATGACAACATACACTACGCTGTTATGAAGTTAACGAACCAAACTATAGGTTTCATTTTAAATTTGTGTAAAAAGTTTGAATACTTGGTTAAAATGTTTATTTCAAAGGCCTCTTGAACTTTGAATCAGTTTATGAGTCCGTCAGTGTATATTATGGTACCCAGTGAAAGTATAGTCTTAAGCTAAGCGTTCATTTATATCAGCTTTTGTTAATTGTTGTTGTCGGAAATAACATGCACGACTTGTAGGCAATTATTGACGCACTTCATCCTAAACGTTACAGCTCGCAATTAGCCCACGTTAAGTGTCCGACGCTTTCTATGACTCATGGCTACATGCTGGAATTATATCGCTTTCGGCGCGTCTCGGTCGTCCAAACAATAAATACACTATATGTTACACTGGTATATTGTCTCACTGATTGATATCTTATTGATTAACTAAATAATATTGCTTAGACGCACTATGAAAGGCTTTTTTTTTTCAAATAATCATTTTTTTGCAGACATGTTGTCCATACCGTTCGGTGTATTTTTTCGTTTTGATTTGCTTTGTTTTGTAATATATTGTCGGTAATTGGAGGATGATGTCTTCTGGTGTTCGTTTTTATCTTTCTTCTGATCCAGAATGTTGTGTACCAGTGTTAGTTGTTCTTTTATGCCTGTGAAAGTCTATTTGAATAAAGTTTGTGTTGGTGGACACAACAAATGTCTCTATCGTAGTATATACAATATACATACATATTTTCTCGTAGTATATACATCTTTGGTGTTGGCCATTGAAAAGGGAGGATCCTCCGACCAGACGGGTGTTTGTCTGGTGGGCTACTGCCCGACGGTTGTTGTCGGGTTCTTGTATATATGTTCAATCGCTCGGATAACTTTAATATCGCGATGTAGGGTACGTCAGTTTTTAGTTTTCGTATGTGGCGAGATAGATGTCGCTACACATCCATACATTTTTGAAACTCAGAGCATTTGGCATCGCCTCAGAGTTTACGGTAACGCAGATAACTGATATCACTGTCGCCTTATCTGATGCGACACCGATACCTCGCATGCTGGTGGTACCCGAAACCCGACCAATAGAATTCACACTGCCCGCCGCCCGAGCGGCCGATGATCGAGAACATCTCGTTGTGATTTATCGCTATGATCTAGTTTTATTACTTTTCGTTCGTTTATAGAGCTTTATTATAACAGTATAAAAACAATACAGGCTGAATGAAAAATAACGATTATTTTATAGCTGAGACTTGACGAGCAATATTTTAAATTAAAAATCGTGAACAGGTCGATAAATCCCCCATTTAAATGTACTAGACTAGAAATTGTATTGTAGCAACTTGATTTGTAGTTAAACTACATATAATAATACGTTTTTGCTGGCAGTTAAAGCTCTAATTAAAGCTCTTTAGCAAATAATGTCAGGGAGTGTCAATTGTCTCTATCTAACAACTCTGTATATTCTAAAACTTATTCATAAGAATCTTAGTATTATATTAAAATCAACAAATGGGATATATTTGATGGATGGATGGATGGGACCAAACGTTCTACAATACGTGTCCATAGTACCTATATTGTATGTACGTAGGTCACGACCCTCCCTCGCTAGTCTAGTGAATATGTAGAACTCCTGTTTGTGCTGAACTCCTATTTATATTTTTTATTCGGGGTTTTTTGTTGTGAACCGGTTTTGATGGTGGTTTCAGTATAGCTCGTAGATCCCATCTCTATTTATTCATTAATCATTAGAGTTGGTCATTGTTATATTTTATCTAAAGCGTACATTGCTACAATTATTTTAAAGTCTACATATCCCTTTATTAGATAAAGAAATATACAATTGTATTATTTTGCTCTTAATACCGAACAAGGTCGCCCAGTGGCTAGAACGCGTAAATCTTAACCGAAGATTGCGATGAGAGCCCAGGAGTGGGACATTAACTGGCTATTTTTTTATATAAGTCTGTCATCAGTGACCCGGTCTCGAACTAGTTGAGTGTTCAGATACCTCGTTGCGATTGACGCGCTTGGCAGTCAATTAACTGTTGTTTTTCACTTTACCGTTCCGTTTATTTTTCATATCACTTTTTATCTCGATTCGAATACCGTATCGAGCATCTATTGATGTAACCGATATCGTTCGTACTTGCCGTTTTAGATTAATAGAACATATCATTTAAATTAGTTTCTACCGGTGTGCCAGGGCTCCTGGTGGTAAACCTTTAGTTATCTGCCGCGATCTGGTTGAAGGGGTGAGTAAACCAGTGTAATTACAAGTACAAGGGACATTGGCGGGGAAAATAGTGTTATTATAATATTAACAGGTGACCTATTTGCAGTTTGCCGTTCCAAAATAAATAAATAAAATATTTGTATGTATTGTATGTATTAAATGTACGAAACATCTAATGCACTTGAATTTCCAATTAAATTTCTAATGGACCCGGAGTTATCAGCGACTTGGATGGGGAAATAGGATATCAATATTAAATTTGATGAACGTTTTACATAGAAAGGAGTAATATCCGAGACGCGGCGCCCCCACTCGCTTCGTTACTGTATTGTATCGTTACCGACAATACCAAAGAATTTTAAACTAGCTTTGAATATAGAATCCTTGCTATAATATCAATCCACTTGTTCCTGTGGAATGTTGCCGCTCGGTGTTAACGCGATCCGATATTGCGTTATAGTTTGAGTTCTATCAGTATTCGATAATAGATTTAAGATAAGTGTTTATATAATTATAAGTCACTGCTAATATATGCATATTTACTTCTATTGATTCATAAATTTATCTCATGTATTTTGTAAAATAATAGATAAAACTAGTTGTATATGAAGACGATGGAGTGCGCTCGGAAACATTACTGGATATCAATTTCCGAGTGTCGGTTGTCGAGTAATAAGAGTGCGTCGGTTATGTGCTGTCAATTACTGTATCTTTGATCTCCATCTAAAGATGTATATCTGTCTCAATTCCTCAAACAAAAAAGTACCGCTTTAATTTATAATGTATCACACGTGGATTTGTCAAAATGCTTCTTGTACTTCTGTAGAGTTTAAATCCAATTCTAAGTACAAAGACAAAGTAAAAATAAATGTTGAGATTACACGGTCTAACCAAAATCTAAGTAAGACTGCAGACTACATACACGGATAGGACGATGGGTCTTCGCTCGCGTGTGAGGGCGTGGAGGTGTTTCATATTCATGTCCTTGTAATGTACCTCTGACAACGTTTATGCTAAATTTCATGATTACGGTTGAGTAGTTAGAGTAAGTCGTGAACGTCAAACAAACAAATAAAGAGTCACACTTTCGCATTTATAATTATTAGTAAGGATACACGGACAGGACATCGTCAGCGGGCTTTACTCGTACTTGTAGTATATTCTTTTTACGAACTTTATTACATATAAGATATTATTTTATTTGCATTATAATTTTTACACACGTAAAATTTCCACCTTTTTTAAATAAATGTGTTTTGTATTTATATGTGTATAATGTTCATCAGATCAAATATGGCTGGAACGTTGTCAAAAACGATAAGATCAAATGAGTCAGTATCTAATTAAACTTCACAATACTTAGTGAGTGTATTGTGCTCGCATATTGTATATCGAATAATAATAATGCAACACACGAGTAATCGTAATCGATCCATTATGTTTGCATGAGATCATAATTAGTTGGACGTCCTGAACCTATTGTCCGTGTAATTGGCGTCTTCGTAAATAAACGTTACTACTTATATAAAGAACCGAGATGGTACATTCGATAAAACGAGTCATAGCCAACTTTCCGACACCTTCATTTATTTATCAATATTACACAAAACAGTGGCGCATGCAGCAAAGGAAATTACGACCTGGCTCGTTCTAATGTGGCTGTAAATCCAACTCCCATGGAAAATATAGTCTAGTCCCGGGATTTTATCTCACTATGACTTGTTTAAGCATGAAGCTCGTTACAACTCTGTCAAGTGACTTTCGGGTTTTATTCTTTTAATCAATTATAATTTTTACGTTACACACAAACTTTTAAATGCGAATAAATACTCTTCGGTAAATTATAAAAAAAATAAAGAGTATATATAGGTCAGGTTCAGTTAGATATCAGTTAGGTTTTCTCAAAAGATAAAATACTGACGTCGGCAAGTAAAAGTAAACAGGTCGAGGGAGCATCTCATCAGGATTGCCACAGAGCGAATCCTTGAGTGTCTTCCCGGGGGACGCTGCGTAATGTCCAATACACAATGCGGTCCCTCGGGCCTCGTTGCGCTGTATTACGGTAACGGCTCCGCCGTCGTATCGCCGACATGCGAACTTGTGGAGGACGATATAAATTATTATCCACCTCGAAGCGAAACTGTTCTTACTTTCACTATTCGACGTTAGTTGCGTACAGTAACTAGGTATATATACTATCAAACTTCATAACTCATCGTATGGCCTTTCATTAGAACGTCGGCAGTGCATGGTATATTATTTTCCCATTAGTCTCCATAGAGAGTTTTTAAGGGGAAAGCGATCGACTAGTGTTCTCAGTAACTCTTGTATGCATTGAACGTCTTATCTAAAATGTGAACATAAAGGGGATCCCGGGGCTGAGCCGTAGCCCGCAGACGGAATGCTCTAAATATAGCGAGAGGATTTGGCCTGACGCCAGCTGGAATTCCAGAGACGCATTCCGTGCGGGGACGAGGACTCCTGAAACTGGGGGACAACATCTACATTTTAAATAATTAATTATAAAATCATTTTTCGTAACCATTCTTTGGCAGTTATTGATTTGAAGATTGCAAAATCAAAATAGTTTTACTTTATTAAGTACAACACCTACAGTAATATTTAAGGCGAATTTGACTTTGATTATGTTAAGTGTACATTTGTCACAGTAGTTACTCGCGTCTCATGTTATAAAGCATAGTGGCATGCGCAAGCGATCCCGTGGCGCCCCCGACCAGACGGAGAGGATACCGCTGGTTTTTAGTGGGTATTCCGGCGCCTTTAGTGCAGGTGAGCCCCACATGCCCCCCCACTTTATGTGGGGGAAACGCGTAAAAGTGTTTTTCCAGCAAGAAAAAAAAAATTCAAATAAAACCTATCGATAGACTATAGTCGTAAAACTTCATAGTGAGCAACGTGTACGTAACGTCGACACGGTGCCATTAAACGGTATTAAATCATAACATCGCGTACGAACCATCGATCACGTTTTCGAAGATCGGGAGCTCGCATAAAAACCAGAAACAAAAACCAGTCTCATCGGACGAGTGAGTCACGAACGAGAAAAATTGTGTGTCTATTGAAACGGCAGCGGCATGTGAGTTGAGTCTCAATAATGATAATTTATTGGCGTATACAATGTTTAATAATTAATTCATAAAATTGATCTTAAAGCTCCGTCATTAGGATTCATTGCACTTGAATAATACTAAATAAAACGTAAAACTCACCGTTTCCGAGATATTTGCAAAAATACGTTATTCAAGCTGGCGGCCAACGCTCGCGGTCTGTAATGACAAAAACTTGGTTTTATACTTAGGGAGTACCCCTTAACGTGATCCAGTCGAAAAATCAGATAGCGGGATCTTACTACTGATCTAGTTATTATTAAGTCTAATTATTTGAATTACCTACACAAATATGCAAAATGTTTGAGTTATCAAATTCTCTGCACCTTATACCGCAGATAGTGTATTATTAAAAAGAACGGAAATGGTGTATATTTGTTTCTCGACGGAGCGACAAGTAGAACCACTAAGTAAGCGTTGTGATAATTTAATCCGGCGTTTTGTGTTTTGTTTCAACTGTGTGTGCGTTTGATCATCTCATTATTGCCACGAATTGTTGTCGGTCTAGTTGCTAGCTTATAGCTGCAGATCACGGGTCGTCAGCTCAAAGTAGTATGGGGCCATTGAAAGATATTAGGCTTTCTGCTGCCTTTTTAAAATAAATAAATATAAATAACCTTGTTCGTCGTAAATGATCATGCAAACGGATCTCAATAAAATTTTAAGCGTTGTTGAGAAATAAGACTTTACTACAATATTAAACTCTTCATTGTCAAATTGTGTATTTGGCTCCTTTATGTCAGAGAGAACAAAACTTTTGTCACAAGCGAGTTGCAAAAATTGTAGGCGGATAGGATTTAGATAAGATATGACTTACATTAGATAGATTATTATTTATCTAGTTATTTAGTTAGTAAAACTAAGGCGTGTGTTATCGGGGGGCTAAATATAAACACGAATATAGAAACTGAATATATTTTATGTTTAATGTCATAAATGGAGATCTAAATTCTGATAGCACGGGCGATGTCCGTGCGACTTCTCGAACCCCTCAATATTTCATCATCATTAACATTAATTGTATTAGCAGATGCTTCGTTTTCGTCTGAAAACACATTAATATATACGGTTAAAATAGATCTAGATATCCCACGCTGGGCTTATGATCGTGGGTCCAATCCTGGCAAGCATCAATGAGATTTCATGCGCCTTATCAAAACTCATCTCGCTATTTATCAATGAAGGAAAACAACCTGAGGCATATGACTTATTCTACCTAATTATTCCACATATCGTGATTTAATGAGATCCATACATTCTCTTGTAGACGAGTTTTAGAGAATTTTCAAACGGATATTTAGGTAATTTAAAATAATTTGTTCCTTATGACCCTGGATATAAATTTATGAGAGTAGGACTAAATCAGAGCTCTCGTTAACGTAAGTATCCTCCTCCCAGCCCCGGTGCAGGTCGGGGAGTGATCGCGACGGATCGTGACTGTCCTGTCCTCGTGACTCGCGTCACGGAACCGGCACGATCGAAGCGGATGATTGTCTTTACATTAGGATTACCGCTATACATATTTTCTCTGGATACATTTTATTTACTTCTACGGCCGAATAGTTGGCTTTACGTTTTCCGTGTAGCTGCCAATACTTAAGTTGAATTGTTCTTGTATTTATTATCGGCTTGTTATAAAGCTTGTACACCTCAATAATATAAAGGTTTTCTTTTGGTAACAGCCTGTAAATTTTTTACGACCGGCCTTTCTTTGCGAATACGGTTTTTGAAGTATATTAGACCGCCTTGTTCCGATGCGGGCTGGATGTATACAGAGTTTTTCTTTTTTTAATGTTTGCAAGAAAAATAAGTTCCTGTTTAAATATATTATAAAGCACGCTTTAGCCAATGCAATGTACCTATTACGGAAAGTATTGTATTCCATACATGGCTTTAGTACAGACAAAAAAGAACAAAACTTGTACAAATACAAAAGTTCCATTATTAACCTTTTGGAGTCATATCACATATTGTAGCGCTAAACAGTAACAAATACTATTGGTGTGTTCCGCTTTGAAGGGTGAGTGAGTCAGGGTAACTACAGGCACAAGGGACATCATACTTTACTTACCAAGGGGGGTGGCCCACATGCAGGACGGGCATTCTTATAAAATAAAAAAATAATTCAAATCGATACAAAAATAACAGGTTGTAGTCACTTTAAAATAGACTTCCTCGACTGTGTTGATCACTTACAAGTGAAGGTCATATGAAGCAGGTAAAACTTTACCGAGAGTGACTTATTAAGAGATGCGTTATTAATAAGGTTTTTTATTTAAAGACAAATAGTACGTGTAAAGTGTGCGTATCTGAAAATAAATACCGAATCACCTCCGGGGAACCCCGGACACGTGTGGATCGTCAAATATTGAACATACTGGTATTATTACGAGAGGGCGGCGGACGGACGGCGCGGACGCAGCGGGCGGTGCATTTGTTTCAATTAATCGAATGATCCGCCGGCGCAGAAATATGCAGCCGCGACTCGCTCGCCCTACTGAAAATATCTCTGTATACGTTGTAATGAATTCTATATTTAGAAATAAGAGACTTATGATTTGGGTTAAAACTAAGTTAGGTGTTGTTGGCATTCTAAAGCATCTTGTTTATTTAAATGTTATGTTATAAAGTCTAGTATTATAATATATATCTAATTGAAAATAATCTATATGACCTTTGTGTGTACTTTTAATAAACGAAGCAAAATGTTGCTTGCAGGGCGGGTGGTGTGCGGCGCGTGCGCCGGCAAGTGCAGCGGGGAAGTGCTGCGCGTGTCCGACAAGTACTTCCACATGGCGTGCTTCACGTGCCGGACCTGTTCCGCGTCGCTTGCTCGCGGCGGCTTCTTCTGCAAGGACGGATACTACTACTGTCCGCAGGTACCACTACGCTACTGACTTAAATTATCTTCTCCGCATTATACACGATATAATGCACGACTGCCAATAAGGTTTCAGAACGACGACAATAAGTTCAGCGATAAACAGAATCAAGTTGTCTTATGACGAGAAGAACCGGCAACAAACTTAATATTTACTCTTATTCAGTCTTTGAATTGCTTTATGACAACAAATACTAACTCCACGCTTCTTTATCATTTATATAAAGTGTTGAGTAATATGTCTTATTTATCAAAGATTTTTTGACAAAAGAATTAAAGGAGGAGTGTTGATAAGAGCCATTTTTCGCCCTTCACATTCTCAAACATGAAAATTTCGATTGCCGACTATTTGTAATAGATTTTTTGTAGCTGAAGATATCTAGTTTTTAATAGATATACAGATTGGTTCTAAGTTGTATTCTAAATGTACTTTACTCGGCGGTGGGTAGGTACCCAGACGAGCTTGCACAAAGCACTACCTCATCATACTCATACTCATCAGATATTCTACCGCAAACCAGCAGTACTTTGTATTGTTGTGTTCCGGTTTGAAGGGTGAGTGAGCCAGTGTAATTACAGGCACAAGGGACATAACGTCTTAGTTCCCAAGGTTGGTGACGCATTGGCAATGTAAGCGATGGTTAACATTTCTTACAATGCCAATGTCTATGGGCGTTGCTGACCACTTACTATCAGGTGGCCCATATGCTCGTCGGCCTACCTATACATGAAAATAATTTAAAAATGAATACACAAAAAACAAAATATATACAATTTATTAACAAAAACTGAAAGAAGCAAGTACAAACACAAGCATATCATGGATATGTAGATTCAATTTTAAGATATGGCGTAACATTATGAGGAAACTCCTCATCTATATCTATACTAAGGGGTTTTCCAATAGGGACGCTTGAACTTTGACAGCTGATTGCGGCCATGTTGTTTGAGTGACAGCTGTCAAATGCAGTGTGTTATATTCATTCCGTCCTCCCAAACCACCATGGCAGGTTACAGTGTCGAGCAGCACGTGCAAATCATAAAATTGTTTTATGAAAATGGGTCTTCAGTTCGAGCAACGTTCCGCGCACTTCGCCCGTTTTACGGTCGCGATGATCGTCCTGCCGAGTCGACTATCCGTCGATTGGTGGACAAATTCGAGTCAACCGAGTCAGTTAACAATCAGCCGGTTCCCGTGCGTCAACGTAACGCGAGATCTGCCGAGAATATCGCCGCTGTGCGCGACAGTGTCCTCGAAAACCCGCGGCAGTCAATTCCGCGTCGCGCACAGGAACTCGGCCTTTCGCAGACGACAACTTGACGAATTTTGCGTTGTGACTTGAGCCTGCACCCGTACAAGATCCAGCTGACCCAAGAGCTCAAGGTTAATGACCATAGACAGCGCCGTGTGTTCGCTGACTGGGTATTAGAGCAGTTGGAAGTTGACGCCGATTTTGGCAAAAAAATCATCTTCAGCGACGAGGCGCATTTTTGGATGAATGGCTATGTCAACAAGCAAAATTGCCGTATTTGGGACGAGACCAATCCACACGAGGTTCACCAAGTGGCAATGCACCCGCAGAAAGTGACTGTTTGGTGCGGATTTTGGGCCGGAGGCGTGATTGGTCCGTATTTTTTCGAAAACGATAATGGTGTGGCCGTCACCGTCAATGGTGAGCGATACCGGTCGATGATAACCAACTTCTTTTGGCCTGAAATCGAGAATATGGATCTGGACAACATGTGGTTTCAACAGGACGGCGCTACGTGCCACACAGCACACGCTACGATGGAAGTTCTGCACGATCAAGCGCCCTTAATGGAAAACCCTATATAATCGTAGGAATGTTTCTCCAGTCAACTCTTGAAATCATAGCGGTACTGCCAATAATAATGGCCTGTGATTTTGATGGATTGATCTTTAAACCATAACACTTGCTCCAATCACTGATTGTAACCAGGTCATCATTAATGGCGCTGGGCAAGTTATCCAAGGTTGACTGGGTATAAAGCTGGAGATCATCTGCATACATGTGGTAGAGAGAAGAAATCTTTTGAGTAATAGAATTAATGAAAATTGTAAAGAGAATAGGAGACAACACGCCACCCTGAGGCACTCCAGCACGTACTTCACACCAAGACGAAAATGTTTCGTCTACCTGAACACGTTGCCTTCTGCCTCTAAGATAACTCTGAAACCAGCCAATCACCGATGGAGATATGTTAAGAGAACGCAGCAAACTCAATAAGATGTCAAAGTTGACAGTACCGAAAGCATTGCTAAAAACTACGGTATTGGGTAATATGTATATTCACAATAATTTCATTTTCATTTTTACGATCATTTTGAAAGAAACCGTCACATGATTGCATACACACGAGGAATAAAGATAAAAACACCTAGTTTCCGACTTTGGCAAGTCAAGGATTAATCCTTTGTCACGATAATCACGATATTCGTTTCTTTAATAAAATTCTTCCGTTATTGTTCACTTTATCTCTTAATAAAGAAACAGGGTTGATAAGGCTACTTACGCACACGCACACGCCCACGCACACGCACACGCACACGCACACACAGACAAACACATGGCTACTGGTAAAGAAATACGTAATAAACGATTTGAAATTATTTTTCATAAGATATCGTAGGGTTTACCGATCTTATATACGGCCTATCATTTGCGTCATCACATGTTCTTTGTGTGTACCAATTTTCATCAAGATTGGCCAAACCGTTCCTGAGTTATAAGAAGACATACAGACAGACAGACAAAAATGAAAAAAATTGTATAATGTGAATCACTGCATCATAAAACGACTATTTATCACAAAATTAAGTGAAAAAAAAAATTACGGATAGAACCAATAGATTTATATATTAGTATAGGGTTTTCCATTAAGGGCGCTTGATCGTGCAGAACTTCCATCGTAGCGTGTGCTGTGTGGCACGTAGCGCCGTCCTGTTGAAACCACATGTTGTCCAGATCCATATTCTCGATTTCAGGCCAAAAGAAGTTGGTTATCATCGACCGGTATCGCTCACCATTGACGGTGACGGCCACACCATTATCGTTTTCGACAAAATACGGACCAATCACGCCTCCGGCCCAAAATCCGCACCAAACAGTCACTTTCTGCGGGTGCATTGCCACTTGGTGAACCTCGTGTGGATTGGTCTCGTCCCAAATACGGCAATTTTGCTTGTTGACATAGCCATTCATCCAAAAATGCGCCTCGTCGCTGAAGATGATTTTTTTGCCAAAATCGGCGTCAACTTCCAACTGCTCTAATACCCAGTCAGCGAACACACGGCGCTGTCTATGGTCATTAACCTTGAGCTCTTGGGTCAGCTGGATCTTGTACGGGTGCAGGCTCAAGTCACAACGCAAAATTCGCCAAGTTGTCGTCTGCGAAAGGCCGAGTTCCTGTGCGCGACGCGGAATTGACTGCCGCGGGTTTTCGAGGACACTGTCGCGCACAGCGGCGATATTCTCGGCAGATCTCGCGTTACGTTGACGCACGGGAACCGGCTGATTGTTAACTGACCCGGTTGACTCGAATTTGTCCACCAATCGACGGATAGTCGACTCGGCAGGACGATCATCGCGACCGTAAAACGGGCGAAGTGCGCGGAACGTTGCTCGAACTGAAGACCCATTTTCATAAAACAATTTTATGATTTGCACGTGCTGCTCGACACTGTAACCTGCCATGGTGGTTTGGGAGGACGGAATGAATATAACACACTGCATTTGACAGCTGTCACTCAAACAACATGGCCGCAATCAGCTGTCAAAGTTCAAGCGTCCCTATTGGAAAACCCTATATTAGATAATTGTACTATACCATATAGTTCCACGGTAAAAAATCTCGGTATACATCTAGATTCTACACTTTCATGGTCACATCAGTTAAATGTAGTCAGCAGGAAAATGTTTTCGGCGATGGGCTCTCTACGACGTCTCCGTTCTTTTCTTCCTATTTCCACCAAGACTATGTTAGCACATTCTCTACTTCTATCTATTCTCGATTATGCAGACGCAAGCTATCTAGATTTAAATGAGGACCAATTAAATAAACTTGAGCGTCTTCAAAATTTAGCTATACGGTTCATATTTGGCTTACGCAAATATGACCATGTCTCTGAATTTCGTACTCAGCTCAAGTGGTTACCTATTCGTTTTCGCCGGAATCTACATATTGTTTGTCTTCTGTACTGTGTGTTATTCAATCCTCACTCACCTATTTATTTGAAAGAAAAATTTAAATTTTTGAATTCTCGCTATGTTATTGACGGGCACAACATGAACTTACGTTCATCTGAAAATTTATTTTTAAATCCACCTGTGCAGAAAACAATTTTTTCCAAAAAATCTTTTACGGCTGAGGCTACTCGATTGTGGATGGCCTTCCGCTTAATATCAAATCTGCAACCTCTTTAACATTATTTAAAACTAAAGTTACAAATTATTACCTCATACTCTCACACTGAATGGCGACTAGATACCATTTGTTATTTGTATATATCCGTATATTTGTATGTATTTATGTATGACTATGTATATATGTATGTATAAACGTATTTATGTACCTAGCTATATGTATGTATTATATTATTTGTATCTATGTATGTAGTTTATTTTACACCACCTACCATCTCTCTGTTGGCTACTACTCCATATCACCTCGGTTGTCTGGAAGAAATCGCTTTAAAGCGATAAGATCGCCGGTTGTACCATCTTTTATTTATGTGTACTTACTATAAGGCTAATCTGTTTAATTTGTGGTGTACAATAAAGTATTTAAATAAAATAAATAAATAAATACCGTGTCCTTTAACGTCGAGTTGTTGATATGTTTGTATTTTATTGGTCGTTCAAGCCGTTCTAATTGATCGTTGCATCGTTTGCAGGACTACCAACGGGCGTTCGGCACGAGGTGCGCGGCGTGCAACCAGTACGTAGAGGGCGAGGTCGTCTCCGCGCTCGGGAACACCTACCACCAGAAATGCTTCACTTGCGCAAGATGCCAGTACGTTTGACTATCGTCGTTCAATCACTCGAATATAATAATTGATTCATTGCGTTTCGAAAATAATATTATTAATCAACTTCATCGACGTCAGAGCTTTAGTTTTAGATTTCAGATGGTTATATATATGGACATAAATATAGTATAGAAGCTGTATAAAGTTCGATCAATATTTTATCGGAACAGTAGATTAATTGTCTAGTCGGCTCGTCACGAATGTACCAATAACGCTGAACGTCTTCCCAAAGACGCGCGTTCCCATCTGGTGAGAAGGTGACGTACACGGGCAGCGAGGTGGTGTGTGCAGCGTGCACGAGCGCGCCGCAGAAGCAGACGGCGCGCGCGGCGCGCTCGCCACTCGCGTCGCCGCGCGCGCCCGCCACGCCGGCGCCGGCCGCCTCGCCCGCCTCGCCCGAGCCGCGCTCCGAGCCCACCTCGCCCGCCTCCCAGCGCCAGCCGGACCCCAACGGTGAGTCCTTATCTTTAGCCTCCAGCTTTACTCGAATAATATTCTGAAGTATCTGACGTATGAAACTGAATATCAGCGACGTTTCATGACTTAATTCATTATATTATCCCAATCTGATTATCTCAGTGAATCGATCAATTGTTTTGTTAATACAAACCCCCTTCTAGTGTCGGATTTCTATGAAATCACCCGACGACTCATAACGTCGACACTGTCCACTCGTCCGAGGCAATTGAGCGCGAAATGACGACCGGCGCTGTCCACCCTCTCTACACCCAATATTGAAAGGCAATACTCGCCATACGAACGCCAATTTCACCCCGTATGAATTCCTTTCGAAAGTGCAGAGGGCGATTACAATTTGCCACAATTTGTTTTGCTGTTACGGAGAATGAAAAGACAACGAAATTTCTTATTTAAATCCAGTTAAACTTTGTTTGTGTTCTGTATCCTTGTAAAGTTGAATAATTTTTTTAAAGTCATTTCGAAAGAAAATTGTTAAATATTGAAACTATTAGTTGTCTAATCTATAACACCACTGATTGATATTCCAGTGATGATTTAGTCCAATGCTAAAAACTTATAAACTTATCCTCAGTAACGTCGTTTCAAAATGTTAAAGTCGACATGTCAAGACGTCTTGAAATAATTTCATACTAAAACGATTTCTATAATTTAAACGCTAGTTTTTATTTGGTAAGTATACTTTTTATAGTATCCTAAAAAACTTTGCCTGCGAAATAATATTATTAAGTGCGAATATATCGAGACAGTCACGCAAAGTAATTTAAATAGTGATCTGATTATAATCACCGCGTCAGCAGAGTGCGCGGGCTGCGGCCAGGAGCTGTCGGAGGGGCAGGCGCTGGTGGCGCTGGAGCGGCAGTGGCATACGTGGTGCTTCGCGTGCGGCGAGTGCGGCGCCGTGCTGCAGGGCGAGTACATGGGCCGCGCGGGCGTGCCGTACTGCGAGCGCGACTATCAGCGCCTCTACGGCGTGCGCTGCGCCTACTGCCAGCGGTACATCTCCGGGAAGGTGCTGCAGGTGCGTCCCGGCGGAGACGGCCCCGCCCTCGTCGTCTGTATATATACCGATCGTATCGCTCAACGAAGCGCCCCGTCGCCCGCAGGCCGGCGAGAACCACCACTTCCACCCCACGTGCGCGCGCTGCAGCAAGTGCGGCGACCCGTTCGGCGACGGCGAGGAGATGTTCCTGCAGGGCGCCGCCATCTGGCACCCGCGCTGCGGGCCCGCGCCGCACGCGCCGCTCGACCTCGAGCGCGCCTCCTCCGAGCTGCAGGTGCCGCTGCCCACCGCGCTACTCCTCCGTTTCGTTTGACCGACGAGACGAATAGTGTTATTTATTACCGTGTAGGGACCGATGGCACGTTACGTTGACGTGACGTCACGATGTTCTCCAACGTCGAATGAGACCTGCATGCTGCTAACTAGTAACCCCGCGGCAGATAGCTGTTTAATGTATATTATTTTTGTTTTTTATTTAGTTGCCGTGTTGTACGCGCTGTGTTTCGCAGTATACGGCAGGGAATGCATTATTGACTGCAATTTCCTTTGTGCCTGTATACTGTCGAAATGCTAGTAATTTAGTGCATTAGACTAGTGTCGCAGACGACACTCCGCCGCTGTTGTCGCGGAGTGTTGTCGTCGACGCTCGTTGACGCCGTTGTTGTTGTGACAGTTCTCGCTGCGCTCGCGTACACCCAGCGTCAACGGCTCCTACTGCAGTCCCTACAGTAGCTTGACCAGAAAGGTCCGTGTACTTTTATTTGCATTTTTTTTTATTACGATTTAATTTTATTATATAATTTCTTCAATATAATTTATTTCTGTCTATTAAAAACACAATTTTGTTTTTGTTTTAATGCTTACAAGTTTTATTATAATTTTGTAACTAGTGAATCAACTGTGTTCAATTTTATTTTACTACTCGACGCTAACGCGTGCACTCACACATTCTGCCCCGGAGCTGAAGCTGGTGTCGATTTATACCATTTTTACATTTGAAATTGATATAATAGAAAAAAAAAACTTGTGGTAAGCTTACAATTGTAATTTGAATCGGCTACTTCGACGGGAGTAACAGTAGTAATATAAAAAGACCGTCGCCCCATGAGCCCTGTGCCCCGCAGTACGGCTACCGCGCCGTGTCGCCCGGGCTGGCGCTGCGCGAGTACCGCGACGACGCGTGCTCGCCGCACCGCATCACCACGTACTCCTACCTCGCCGGCGAGCCCGCCACGCTGCGCCGCTGCGTGCAGCCCTACGACCGCCCGCCCGCCTCGCCGCACTTCCACCGCCCGCCCTGTGAGTGTCGCCGCCCCCCACACCGACACACCGACGCACGCCGACACACACCGACACGCGAGCGTGTTGCAGCGTCGGCGAGCACGCGCGCGTCGTCCCGCGCCGGCAGCAAGGCGTCGTCGCGGCCCGGCATGCGCGTGCTGGTGGACTCCATCCGCTCCGAGACGCCGCGCCCCAAGTCGCCGCACATGAACAACGAGGTGCGACGCTCTTCCGCGCGTGACTCGTGCTCGCCCGACCGCGGCTGACCGCTCCTCCCCCGTGTTGCAGGAGCCCATCGAGCTGTCACACTACCCGTCGGCGTACAAGCCGCCCCCCGGCACGAAGCCCAAGATCGAGCGCGACGACTTCCCCGCCCCGCCCTACCCCTACACCGACCCGGGTAAACTCGATCACTTTTCGTGCGATTGTAAAGTAAAACCTGGTTGACTTTTTATGCAAGATATTTAAGTTAAATCATGATCGGTAAACGATATAGACGGCGACCAGTCTACGAAACTAACGGAGTCCATACTTCGGTCGGTGCCGCACGTTTAACTGTCACTATAGAATGTGTCGTATCCGTCCGCGTGTAGAGCGTCGGCGGCGCTGGTCGGACACGTACAAGGGCGTGGCCGACAGCGACGACGAGGGCGAGCGCGTCAACGGACTCAACGGAGACGTCGACCCGCAGCTGCGCAAGGAGGAGCAGGAGCTCGCCAAGATAGAGAGCGGCATCGCGCAGGTACGCACGCACGCTCGCGCACACGCCCACACCGACGCGACCCGACCGATAGTGACGCATCGTTCCCGTGTCGCAGGTGTTCCTGAAGGAGGTCAAGGAGCGCGAGAAGCTCCAGCAGTGGAAGAGGCAGAACCTCGACCCGCGGAACGCGAGCAGGTAAGGGGCGGGCGGGGTGAGTGGCGGGTGTGGCGGGTGTGGCGGGAGTGTAGCGTGGCGTGTCGCAGGACGCCGAGTGCGGCGCGCGAGGCGGGCGCGCGGCTGCGCTACTCGTCGCCCGTGGGCGCGTCGCCGTCGCGCTCGCTCGACCACCCGCGCGCCGCCGACCCCGCGCTGGCGCACCACCACGTGCCCTCCTACAACGGTGAGCTGTTACGATGTGACTGACCGGTTACTGCGCCACATATTATATTAATAACCTAATCTTTTATCTAACGCTACTGACGCACCGAGACCGCTGACTACCGATGTATCGAAGTTCCGCGGTACTGACGACTAGGGTTGCCACCTTTTTTTGACAAAAAAAAAACGTATAAAATGGATAGGAAAAAATAAAGTATTTGGAAGAAAAAAAGGTATATTTCAAATTTTATGTTTTTATTGCCTTAAAAAGGGTTATTTTTTGTGTGCCTTTAGCACATGCTAACAATTGTTTGCTATCGTTAAATGTTTCAAAGCTTGTTTGACAATCAAAGTTTAAATTAAAATAAATAAACAATTATCTTCTTCTCTATTTCACTCTTCTCGCCACTTTAGATTCATTGTTGAAAAAACTCTTTCAGTGAAAGCTGAAGTGGCGGGAACGGAGAGTAAATATGAAATAATTTTTTTACCGTTACCGTTACACCGTTAAATAGTTAAGTACCCATAATGAGTGTTTTGTTTTACGCATCAAAGTAAAGGTTGGAAATAAAGTATTTTCACATACTTTATTGATATGCAAAAGTATAATTACCAAAAATAAAGTAGGATACTTTATTATAAAGTATGGTTGGCAACCCTACTGACGACGGTCGACGGTGTACTGAATCACATATTCAAAATGTTGTTGTTTGTATTCGTGTCGAATATTTGTAATCTTAACGATTACCGACTTCCGTCTCGGTCGCCGCGGAATTCGTCTCGGTCCGAGTTGACGAGCGGCATGTTTGAATATCTCATACTGTTGCTCACTTTGTCTATAACAATGTTCAGTGTCGGATGTTCCTCAGCAATGACGTAACGTCGCGCGCCGAGGACAGAGCGTAGACTAATATTGACCTTATCCTGCTTTCAGTATTTACTTACTATTTAAACGATGGTGAGTTCTATACCTTCTTAAGGTTCCAATTTTTTCGCTTCGTAAAATAAATGCATTTGTTTTACTCATTGGCACGGTTCTATCGCATTTTTTCAAATTAATAATGTCAAACATTTAGTCTAGGCTTTGTCGATCGTCGCATTTCATAACATTTATCATTTAAAAAGTTTCTGGCACAACAGTTTGCATTATCAAATCAAACTATTTAAAATTTCCTAATCTTCTGAGATGTTAAGTTCAATGATTATATTTGGAAAGACAACGAAACTGTTATGCTGTTGATGAGACGAGAGTGTAAAAGAGCGAGGAGCTCGAAGCGCCGTACCGATGTGAGGTGAGGTGTGGGGGGGGTCGCCGGCGGACGCCGTGCGGAGCTTTGCACGCCGCTACTTTGTTGTCAGTCACTGTGTTGTATGTGCTTTGTTAGAACGAAGGTTGGGACGAATTTGGCAGATGACTTGAAAAGGGAATGTATATGTAGTTTTAAATTCCCATATAATTTCTTTTCGGGCTTGGATGAATTCGTAGTAGCTTTTTTAGTTTGTGTCATGCTTATATTATTTATAATGCGTATGATTTTTTACGAAATATATTATTGTAAAGCATGACACTTTATAATAGAAATGATTTAGTATCTCGATGTTTGATGTAAAATGTGTGTGAATTAGTACTTTCCGATACTGATAAGTACTCAGAGCATGCGCTGAGACAGTGACGCTTCATACTAACAAGTATTATTATAAGTATATATGTAATTATGTATATTTATGTAATGCTATATTATATACAGTTATTATTTACTAAAATATTGTTTAATGGAAGTTACATATACATATTTTTCTTAGATAAAATATTAAAGTGTAAGTAATTACAATTGGAACGAAGTTCTTTTGCGCGGCTTACAATAGAGTGAAATGACAGTGGCCCAAGGTCACGTCATACAACGAAATAGCGTTCATACCGTGCCTACCAAAATGCTACAAAATGCGATGCGTCGGGCTTTCGAATTTAGAAGATCGATATAAAGGAGGTTGAGGTGCTTTTCGGTGTTACAAAAATATAGTAATATAATCATTTAAAATGCACATTTAAAACACGTTTAAGTCGAAAAAATATCGCTCAGAACTTTGTTCTTGACGGGGGTCCCCCGACCGCACAATTTTATATACAACTAGCTGAACGCGGTTTCACCCGCGTATAATTAATAAAAATCAGTCTAGAACCTTTATCGATAAAAGGACTATACAACACAAAAAGAGTTTTTAAATTCGAACCAGTAGTTCCTGAGATTAGCCGGATCAAATAAACAAACTCTTCAGCTTTATATATTAGATACCATACGTTTTTATTATACGTTTGCTGATCTATGTTAAATATATATTTTCGCTTGAATATTATTAAAGGATTAAATAATTTTGAATGAATACTTCAGCTGTGTCAGATGAGTCACATCGGTTGGAGTTAATTAAATCGAAATTATATGATCCGACGATGCGAACATCGAGACGATCACCGTTGCCACCTCGTCAGTAGAATAACACGAACCGCAACCCCGAGTCGGCGGGTGTGGGGTGGTCAACGCGTCCGACCGATGTCCGCCATCGTGGCAGGAGGCTTGCGTATGCGTGTGCCGTCCGTAGTGAATTGCGCCTGTGTCGTAGTCATGCACGCGCCGCCGCGGCCCGGCTACGGCCTGCGCTCCAGCACGCTGCCCGCCGGCGGCCTGCGCGCCTGCAACGTGAGTACCCCCCCCACACACACACACACGCACGCACACAACGGTCGCGCGGTCCGCAGTGGTGTCGTCGCTGCGCGCGGCGCCGCGGCCGGGCTACGGGCTGGCGGCGCGCTCGCACACGTTCTCGTCCAGCACCGCGGTGAGTGGCGGCGCCTTTTACGACCGCGACAAATGAGATCCATTTTGAATTCATTATTAATAAGTAAAGTTAAGAGAATTCAATTCAATTGAGATTTACGATGTAGCATTTCTGAAATATAAGTATTTGGCTTAGCATGATATAAAAAAGTTGCTTAAGAGATCGTGATCATTACAGGAAGTTTTGCCAGTCGAGGATGTGAAAATATGTTACTTCACTGAGACGGTCTCTGTTCATTTAAGTTGTCGACCACCATAAAGTACTTCTGTTTGTGTACGGTGTCCGTAACGATACTATTATTTCTTACACCGGTTTTATTCAGTCACGTCTTGATGGGTCGCCATCCATTCGTTAGTTATGTACTGCTAAATATCACTTTGTATTCCTATGTTCCAGTTTCGATGTTGAGTGAACTAGTGTAATTAGAGACACAAGAGATATAATATCCCAAATTTTATGGTTGTCGACTCTTTGAACATGTAAGAAGTCGTTTATACCTCTTGTAATGCCAACGCCAATTAAATGAGCTAAGTTGGTCTTACTTACTTACCATAAGTTAGTCTATTTGTTTCTTTATCATTCGCAATTAAATAATTTATATGTAGAGAGTGTTAACTTCCTCCATATATATATATGGATATATTAATATAGAGACAACGTTCGTAATATTTCAGGGAGACTTCACATTTAGTGGACTCGGCGACAAGACACACAGCACCGACTTCAGCAGCGGCAAGTCAGACAGTGAGTTAACCGTATACTACTTTACACAGTGCATTAGCATTCGATAAATAAATTAGTCTTAAAACGTAATCCCCGTTCGGGCGCCACTTGCTCGGAAGGCTGACATGAGGCATGCTGTTTTAATAACCATACTGCATAAATATTACCGTTACATTCAAAACTGGGAATAAAATCATTTTACCGGTGTTAGCACTGACGAACGAAATTATTTTCGTATATATTTGATTTCATTGTTCCTATGTACCAACTATTTAACACCGTACTTTTATTTGATCGGTTGCAATACAAATGACATGTATTTATTTTTGTTTTGAATTGTAATATATCATAATTATGTATCAATATAAAATAATCGCAAATAAGAAGCGCTCCGACGTATTATATTATTGTATAATCAACAAGTATATATAATATGCGATATTTATTAATTTTGTGCGCTCAGTGCGGACGGATCTCTGCAGTAAGTAACGCGTGCGTCTTGTCCGGGTCCGAACGAGACAGCAGTAGCACCGCAATTACGCTTTTTACCTTTCCCCATATTTTGTGAAAAGTTACGTAAACGACACCAAATTATATTCATCCATGTTTCCCAGATGTTGCTACGCAAGAGTTTTAAATGTATATGTATTTTTTATATGCGAGGATTAGTTTCACGCGTGGAAGGGTTATAGTGTTGGTGTATCAGTACAGCGCGCTCGCACATAGCAACCCATCGAAACATTAGCATCATTTTGAATCACGGCTACACGGCTAATCGGCTCGATATTTCTCGTCGCTTAGACTTCACGGCATGATCGCTTAGACCGCTTCTAATCGGACATTTACATTTTGATTATTTCTTTGAAGAGTAAATTATTTATATCATAAACTTGGCGATACATATGTCACTTTATGTTTCCAGTTTCTGCCGGCTCTATCACCGACGTGGATAGGAGTGCTGTGGTGAGTACAGAGGGTGCGCCGGCGACGCGCGGACGGTACCTCCGAGTGCCGCCAGTGCCCGTAACGAGTGACCCTTCCGCCCGCAGATGACGGACGGCGGCGTGGCGGTGCGCGGCGGCGTGGTGTCGGCCGCCGCCGGCGTGGGCGTGGGCCTGGGCGTGGGGCATGTGGGCGGAGTGGGCGTGCGAGGGGGCGGTGTGCGGCGCTCGTTGCCCAACATGGCCACCTCGCACCTGCTACACGAGCCCGCTAAGCTCTACCCCTACCACTTGCTTCTCATCACCAACTACCGGCTGCCACCCGACGTCGACCGCCTTAATCTCGAGGTGAGCGGGATGCGATTGCGCTTGATTTTATGTTTCACGCTGGTCGAGCTCTTACCTTCTCTCTTGGTTTCTATTTATGATGAAAATAACAATCGGGCGTGGCAATCGGGTCACTTTATTTAGAGTGTTCGTCGTTGCCTGTCTTGAAGTAAGAAGTGAGCTTCAGCAACATTCCCATACTGTCATATTCGATACTAGCAGTGGTCTAACGCGTGACTTCACTTCCAGCGCCACCTGTCGGACGCGGAGTTCGAGGCGATCCTGCAGATCGGGCGCCAGGACTTCTACCGTCTGCCGCAGTGGCGCCGCAACGAGCTTAAGCGACGCGCGCGACTTTTTTAAGCCACACCCTCACCCTCACCTCACCCTCATCCTCATTTTAATCCTCTGACTCCTCCCTCACCCTCTATCTTCTCCCATTTTTACTCCCTCGTTTTTCACCGTGGAAATTGTCGTATAAGTTATTTATTCTTCTACGTTTTCGCCCGGGTCGGTAGAGACTCGACCCGGAGCAGCCGACGTAACGCTTCTACTGTTCGTGTTTAAGAATAATAATAATATATTGATATTATAATTTTTTTCACATAATAATTTATAAGTATGCTGTGTGATTCACCGGTATGTCTGTGGATGCGAAAGTTCATAGAACTTCGATTTTATACATTCGATAGCCTGATCCGTCGGTCGGTCGGTCGGTCGGTCGGTCGGAGCGGCCGAGGTCATAGTTTCGCTCTGTGGATTAATCCAGCAATATATAATAGATCGGTGTGCTGGCTTTTTAAATTTAATTAAAAGAAATTTGAAAGTCCGATCATTGAAATGTTATATATTTATTTTGTGATCGATACTGAATTCAATTCATTTAAATTAATTATTTTTGGCGACTCGGATCGTTTATTTTTCTTGTAAAGCCACCACACCGGTCGGGACCTCGTCCGCGGTTACGTAGTAACGCCGCAGTAGGTACCTACACGATTACATAGATGTAACTAATAATATATCGATGCCTTGTCTTGTGTATGTATATGTATAGAAGAGATATATAGTGCCGAGTGCGAGCGTGACCTCCGTTTACTTTAGTGAGAACCAAATATATCGATTATACTTAGGGGGAAGCATATTTCGCGTTAGGTTAAGGCGGGCTATAGATAAATATATCGCTACGTATGAACGAGTATATAGAGGTGTTTATGATTTGATTCGCGCTCGGTGCGGGGCGGGCGGGACTATAGGGCGTGACGTCACGCGCGGCGGGCACTGTACGGGCCGTGACGTCACGCGGCGCTCGCCTCGCCCGGCGCCGGTTCCTAGCGTGCGTGCGTGTGTGAGTAACTACGTGCGTGCGTGTATGTGTGCGTGCGCGAGTGTGTGCGTGTATCTTATTTGTGATCACTTTGATTGTTTTTAATTTTATTTTAGCGACATACTATTAAGGTTGCAGTATGACGGCTCGTGATCGTCGGTTTTTGTTTTTAGATAAGTGTATTTATGTGCTATTTCAAATTAATAAATTTTAGAGTAAAAATTATTATTACTACCTAATCGAAATCGATGTTCTTAAAGAGTAACTTTTCAAGATCGTAGCTTCGTCACGGACTGGCCTTATTTGTTCGTCGGCGTTTTAGTAACGACATCTATCGAGGATTTTCGCTATTATGTGTCGGTTAAAGGTGTACTGAATATTGGTATTTGTAATCTGTAATGCATGTACTGTACGGTACTGTACGTATCTTCTTACTTTGTTCGACGGCTTCATGTGTAGTGTCGGTTAAGCGAAGAGGGTCTTTATGTTTAGACGCCTAAACATTATACAAACTACACTCTGGCCCGCTTCTCGACGTGCGAGCTAGCGAAATGATATTCAAGAATATTTCTTTCTATGGTCTGTGTACATGAATAAAAAATGACTTGCCAACATCTGTTTAATGTGTGACAAGGATAGAATGTAGACAAGTGTCGCAATGCAAATGGTATTGTGAGTACTGAAGAGTAACCAATGTGACATCGCGCCCTGGTCACGACGGCGTTGAGCATTAAATATATATATGTAACATTTTGCTGGACAAAACTAGTAATGAACTGTTCGTGAACATCTTGTTAAGCGAATGTTTCATTTGTAACTCTTCTCTACTGCTCGTGTTTTGTTGAGAACTGTAATTTAGGATTGGACGCCGAGCTGAAGCAATTTTGTCAGTGATTCAAAGCGAAAACTATGCTTTCAAATAATAAAAAATTGCATTTCTGACTACAAGTTGTTTATTTTCAATATACAATTATTATTATCTATCCCTAGTGTACAGTGACAGAAAATAGTACGGCCACGTGTTGTCGTGGGTGAGCTCCGGCGCGTCACGTCCGTTGTTCGCCCTTACAGAATGATTCAAATAGAGGTCCATCCGATTCTGAAACAGTTATGAAAAAACTTTATAAACTAATAATATTAAAGAATATAATATTAAAAAGTGTAATGTATTCTTTTATTTGTAATTCAACTGCACAAGTATAAAGGCACAAGGGTCATAATATCTTAGTTCCCAACGTTGATGGCGTTTTGGTGTCGTGGTATTGGTAACGGTAAAACATTATTACAGTGCCAATGACTATGTGACCATCCCATCGGGTGGCCCATCCACCATTGTATTGCGGAAACGTATGACGTATGAAATTTTCGGAAATAGCGCACGTATCGTCACTGTGTCTCGTGACAATGATAACCGACTTAAATAATGGGCGAGGCTATCCTTAATGTCGCATAATACCGTTTTCTGCTATAAGTATGATGAAGAGTCTGTTGTTACAGAACTGCTCGTCCGCTGGCGGGCGACACTCGACACTAATGAGTTGTTACTGCTAGTGAGTCAAGGTATTCTGGTGTAGAAAGTATAACGGTCATACGGTCGATGAGGCCGCGCTTCTCGTCGCAGTCTCGCTTCATGATGCCGCACACGGACTCGAACGACACGTCGTGCGAACAGATGATGTCGGGTCTGCGGCAACACGACAACGGTTACCTACGTCGCACAGCTCGACGGTGTGTTATTTATTGGACTCCGTCTATCAATTATACGTGTAAATAAATTATCTCAATGTGCAGTTACTTTAACTTAAATAGACGACCTTATCTATAAAGTATCAACCTTTTTCATTCGTCAGCTAACCGAAGGCCAAGGACGAATAGGGATGTCAAAAAAGTATTTTATATCATATAAATTAAATACTATATAATATGTTAAATATGTCGGGCACAATAATTAAACAAACAAACTCACCTTCGTTTTCATAACGTTATATAGGAGTCAACCATTGATACGATATGCTGAACATATTTCAAAAATTGAAATAAAATTATTTATTCATAGGAAGTGGTAGTGAACTCGCGCGCAGAGAAGAATGCGTTGTAAAATATATACTATGTACGTAGTTACCTACTATAAGGAGTAGGATTTTTTTTATGAAAGTGGGAAGGAATATTATGAATTAGTGTTCTCATTCGATCAGATGCCTCTTCGGAGTGTCACTGGAAACTCGGACCGAACTCAAATTGGGCGGAGAAGAGGCAAAAGTATTTTACACGATTATATTAAATGTAAAGCTACTACCGGCGTCCGGCACTGATTCGGAATGTAGATTCTACAGAGAAGACGAGATTCTAACGATAAGAAACGCAGGTGTTCTTACTCATTTCCTGCAATTAAATTACAAAATGCTTTTTAATCTTTATATATATATAATTTTTGTCCCTCTCTCTCTGTGTGTGTGTGCGTAACTGAACTACTAAACGGCTAGACCTATTTTGATATTTGTTTTATGCCTGTTGGATGACTTAGACTGGACCCGGTAGGTGGCAATGCGATCGGGTGCAAGATTTATTTTAACAACGTATTAAATATATTTTATATTTCGCCCGCTACGAAGTCAGAATTAAGCCTTAAAATTAATAATTCACGAGATAATTCCATTACTACACTTTGCCTTTTTCCCCACTATGTTCCGAAAATATTGATCGCACGTAAAAATACGCAAGAAATAAAATGTAGAGAGTCGCATAAACAACAATTTAAGTTCTTATCATTTTTGTTGTTAAGTTGAAAATGACCGAGTTATTAACGAAAAATGGTAATAGATGGCGGTTAACGCGGGGGTCGAATTTAGTCGCCATTTTTATTTTAGATCTTTTCACTTTAGTTGTAACGTGATTTTATTGTTACTAACAACATCTCAAAATACAAATAAGGTTATTTACATGCATCAACAAACACACTCAGGTAAGCACTTGTTTATTTTTGTGCGGAAACGTTGTTTTATGAGATCAATTATTAAATTTAATAGGATATAGGAGGGCAAGACGGGGTATGGGGTACCCCATACATACTCTACAAAAATCAACATTTTCTATGGCCAGTCCCTAGCAAATCATGCCCTTTCCAGTAATACGCAAAGCTTCTCGCGCTATTAGAAAACGAGAAAAAAACCGCAATTATAACTTCATATGGTGACATAAAAGATTAGAAGATACGTAAAAAAAAGAAGCTGGCACAGGAATAAAAGTAAAAGAAAACCGAAGAAAACCTAAAGAAAATGTGCGCGTATGAAAAATACAGTGTCCAAAGAGAAAAAACATCCAAGGTTAGGTCTCCAACCAAGAGCAGTTAAAGTGAAGTGGAAAACACATGTGTTTTTTTTCTTTGTAGTATAGGTTGGCGGACTAGCATATGGGCCACCTGATGGTAAGTGGTCACCAACGCCCATAGACATTGGCAGTGTAAGAAATGTTAACTATCGCTTACATTGCCAATGCGCCACAAACCTTGGTAACTAAGATGTTATGTCCCTTGTGCCTGTAATTACACTGGCTCACTCACCCTTCAAACCGGAACACAACAGTACCAAGTACTGCTGTTTTGCGGTAGAATATCTGATGAGTACCACCCACTCAGTGGGTGATACCTACCCAGACGAGCTTGCACAAAGCTCTACTAATAAGGGGTCCTCCAGACCGTATTCGGCCATGGCGGCCAATCTCAAGAGAGATTAGCTAGTTAGCTAATCTATCTATCTCCTGCGCAACTGCGCAGGAGATATTATAGTGCATAAGTGTGTGCGCAAACACAGGTGCACTCTCTTTTCCTTAGCTCTCCTAATCCGATGGGACGGCAATTCGACACGATCGGAAAGAGTTCAGGCGCAGGACCAACGGCTTAACATGCTTTCCGAGGCACGGGAGTGTTCCACCTTCCAGACTCCGGGCTGCTACTGAGAATTTTCTGACAGAAAAACCCAATAACTATTTATTGGCCCGACCTGGGAATTGAACCACCGGGTCTGCAGCCTAATATCTAGCCACTAGACCAACGAGGCAGTCAGCAGCAAAGCTCTACTACCAAGTAAATGGGCTCACTGCAGCTGTGCTGGTATAGACGATGAAGATGAAAATGCGACCTTTACTGGCGAATTTTGTCAGCAAAAAAGAATAAACTTTTGTAAACCCCATCTTGCCCCGTAGGGTACCCCATCTTACCAGAAGGAGGGAGCAAGATGGGGAGATCTGACTTTCTACTTTTTGAGAATTTTCTATTTAATTACATAACATATGTTCCTAATTACATTGAATCATGGAAGACCGATTACCAAATATGATAATTAAAATAAAAAATATAGTATAAACACTAACCGCCTTATTCATAAACTTTATTTAACTGGTGATTAGTTAAACAATATTTTGTCTTCTTCTTTCGTATGTCGAATCAATAATGACAGAAAGAGACAAATCAGTGTTTAGCTAAACAGTAACTAAGCAACGTTTATGAATAAGGCCGTAAAATATTAGTTTAATTGAGGTTCAAACGATAAGTACCCCATCTTGCCTCCCTCTCCGCTTTATGGCCTCAATATTTTTTATTGTACCCGTGCGTATCACTACTACGACAAAAAAGAATTACGCTTAAATGTATATAATCATCAGCTGATTCTATTTCTTACCTACTTTATTACATTTTTGAATTGATTAAGTTCTAATAAATATATACCTATAACCTATATACCTACATATTTACATAGACAATACTCATTTCCCCCTCATGATATTTATTAGGTCCTTACATATGAAATTGGCGTTTTGTACGGGAGGAATATAAAGTAATTTTTTTTTGTAAAATATATTTAATTAATCAAAGTATGCACCGTTGTTATCTATGCACTTTTGCCATCTCATAGGTAGTTCATTGATGCCTTTACTAAAAAAAAACATCGGGGCGAGAATCAATAAACTCTTCGAAGGCGGTTTGGACTGCCGCATCGGAGTTGAATTTTTTTCCTTGTAAGAAGTTGTCCAAGTTCCGGAAAAAATGGTAATCTGTTGGAGAAAGGTCCGGGGAGTACGGTGGATGTCGCAGACATTCCAATTGTAGCTCATCTAACTTAGTGGTTGTTTGTTGTGCAGTGTGTGGTCTTGCGTTGTCGTGAAGCAGCAGTGGCCTAGAGCGATTGACCAATCTCGGTTGTTTAGCAGCTAGTTCTTCCTTCATGGTTTGAAGTTGCTGATAATAGATATCTGCCGTAATCGTTTGGCCAGATTTTAGAAAGCTGTAGTGAACGATACCGGCGCTTGTCCACCAAACACTCACAAGTAACTTTTTCTGAGTCAATTTTCGTTTAGGGCAGGATTTGGAACAAAAACGTTGAAATCAAAAACGTACCGTGCTTTCTTTTGCGACACCAGCGCCGTGCACATCATTAATCCTTCGAGCTGTTTCTGCAGCACTGGTGCCACGGTAGAACTCGTACTCGTAAATATACCAATTTTTCATGTTTTCCATTGTGCGGTAATAAGCGACGCCAAAGAAAAAAATAATGAGGAAAAAACAAATGAATGACTGTTTTCAAAACTCAAATGTACCAGCAAAATGAATTTATAAATTATTATTGATCTTGCATGAACATCAACGAATGCTAATTCCACGCTTATGAGGAAACATCATCAAACAACCATTACATTCTTCTAACTTTTCTGGGTGCTTCTGGTAAGAAGTTGTCCAAGTTCCGGAAAAAATGGTAATCTGTTGGAGAAAGGTCCGGGGAGTACGGTGGATGTCGCAGACATTCCAATTGTAGCTCATCTAACTTAGTGGTTGTTTGTTGTGCAGTGTGTGGTCTTGCGTTGTCGTGAAGCAGCAGTGGCCTAGAGCGATTGACCAATCTCGGTTATTTAGCAGCTAGTTCTTCCTTCATGGTTTGCAGTTGCTAACAATAGATACCTGCATTAATCGCTTGGTCAGATTTTAGAAAGCTGTAGTGAACGACACCGGCGCTAGTCCACCAAACACTCACAAGTAACTTTTTCTGAGTCAATTTTCGTTTAGGGCAGGATTTGGCTGGGTCTCCAGGGTTCAGCCATTGCGACGAGCGCTTCCGATTATCGTACAGTATCCACTTTGCATCACAAGTAATGATTCGATTTAAAATCCCTTCATTGTTGTGTCGGTTAAGCAAAGTAACACAGCAGTCGACGCGTGTTTGCAAGTTCGATTCACTCAATTCATGAGATGGGTATCGTTCAAGTTTTTTTACTTTCCCAATTTGCTTCAAGTGGATTAATACAGTTTTATCACTTACCCCGAAGCCTGCAGCTATCTCTGAAGTGCTTTGTGTTGGATCCGCTTCCACAATAGCCTTTAATTCTTCATTTTCCACTTTGGTCTGCAGCCGTCCACGGGGTTGGTTCTGAAGGTCGAAATTTCCAGAACGAAAACGTTGAAACCAAAAACGTACCGTGCTTTCTTTTGCGACACCAGCGCCGTACACATAATTAATTCTTCGAACAGTTTCTGCAGCACTGGTGCCACGGTAGAACTCGTACTCGTAAATATACCGATATTCCATGTTTTCCATTGAGGGGTAATAAGCGACGGCAAAGAAAACAATTATGAGGAAACTACAAATGAATGACTGTTTTCAAAAGTCAAATTTACCAGCTAAATGAATTTATAAATTTGAATTTGGAATTCTTAACCAAAGAAGAAATATTTCAGATCAAAGTGGTCAGTACGAGAAAACGCTAATTTCATATGTAAGGACCTAGAATATATGTCATAGTAAGCCCATTTTACTTTAATTAATTTAATTGTCAATGTTTTAAAATAGCATTTTGTCTTTCTTTTTAAGTTTACCTACAAACAACCTACTATTTTTATTATAGGTATTTTTTTTTTCCTATGCATGTTAAGTTAGCCTATAAGTAAAAGCAATTTTTATATTTAAGTTATTTAAGATTGTATACAGCGTTGATTTCCTATTTAGTATAATAACAATCATTAATGTCATCATATACCTACTTTATACGGTAATTTAATACTTACCTAAATTATATTTTAATGAAATTGTAAAGAAATAATACAACTCGTATTTATAATAATGAAGTGTAATCGTAAGACTTTTAGAAGTTGCAGAACTTACTTAACGACCTCCCAGCAGTTGAGCAGCTCTCGCAAGCAGTCGGTATTGTTAAAGCTACCGCGATGTACATAATCCATCGCTATGTATTGGAAGTGCCTCAGCCCGGTGTCTTGTCCACTTGCGAATTTACCACCCTCTAAATAAAATTCTAATTAAAACCAATTTGGACCAAGCATTGGACAAAACAAAACATTGGAATTCTTAATTATAATTATCCTTTGTCCTTGTAAGTAATAGTAATATAACAAAAACATTCACCATTTATTATATATATACCAAGATATAAATTGAAAACAGTAAATGTATTCATATTACTTGAACTCTAAGACGAATAAATTCCTCATCACGGTTAAAATATTATCTCGCTAGTATTGCAAACACACGATGCGCCAATTTAAGCTGATAATAGAAGTCGTTCGTTATTGCACTGAACATTCATTAACTGATAATGAAAGCTGTTATACTTTAATTGACTAATCGAATGTAGCACACATTTTGCATACCATTTTTTAATATATATTTAAAAAAAGATGTTATAATTTAGGTAGATTATCTAATAATCAATATATATATATATATATATATATATATATATTAATAAATAATAAATATTAATTTGTACAAACCAATTGTAATTTAAGCTGCTGTGTTAAAATCTCTTTTGTGAATATAGATATATTATTATATTTATATTCTCTTATATAATTCGTATCTACGATCTAATTTGGAATCCACGATACTATAACGATAAGTAGGTATATTATGGCAATAGAAAATATTATACAGAACGAATTTGTTAGAAAATTGACGAACAAATTTGGATCCGCTAATGAACTTAATATTTTGTCGCTTGCGAAGCGTAGGGATAAAGAGATCAAGGTTTTCTTTATAAAGTTTTTTGCCCGTTCGTAACATACCATTTTGTACATTTTGTAAAATCTAACCTTATTCATAAACTTTATTTAACTGGTGATTAGTTAAATAATATTTTGTCTTCTTCTTTCGTATGTCAAATCAATAATGACAGAAAGAGACAAATCAGTGTTTAGCTTAACAGTAACTAAGCAACGTTTATAAATAAGGCCGTAAATCTATAATCTAAAAATCTCTTCCTAATAAGTGCATTATATTGTGATAATTACAATAAATTTTAAAATAATAAGTTTTAACGAACGAAGTTCCTTATGGGGCGTTGTGGAGGGGTAGCCGGCAAAAACGTCCGTAACGTTATATAAAGCGTAAGATTTTTATGTATAGTCTATGTGTGATGGCTATACAGTGTCTAATGTATAGTCTACGAGATGACTGTTATTATTATATATTTTTTTATTAATCATTGTAAACAAAATAAAGGTATTAAGATACTTTTGTAAAGTAGTTTTTTTTTTTTTATCGATAAAAAAATCATAATAAAAAATGTTTACCCGAATAATTATTTTCTTTATACCTCGAATAGAACTTGAAATTAATATTTTTATAATAAGGAACTTCGTTCCTATCTGGTGTCCCACGACAACACATTTTCTTTTTTTTTCCCGTAAAATAACTATTGTTATCAAGTTCACTCCATGTTTAAATATAAAATTGGATATTATTTTGGCTTTTGTAAAATATTATTATGCTTTATGTTTCCCAATAAATACATAAATAAAATAAAAGAATAATACTTGTGTTGTATAGTACTTGTATACTAATATTATACACAAGAAAGATTTGTTTGTATGTAAT
The DNA here is from genome assembly GCA_905220585.2 of Nymphalis polychloros. NCBI lineage: Eukaryota > Metazoa > Arthropoda > Insecta > Lepidoptera > Nymphalidae > Nymphalis > Nymphalis polychloros. The sequence continues at coordinate 88,464 of HG992264.1, read as the reverse complement.
CGATAAATTCAGAAACTAGATTTTAAAGGAATTTAAATTTAATTTTTATTTGCATTTATTTAAGATTTTAATGTAAATAAATTTTACGAATTTAAATAATTTTTTGACCATTACAAACTACTATATCCAAAAGTAATTTAGGCAATATTTCAATAATAATAACACTATAAGTGTTAAAAACACCGTTAAAATTCCCGCCAATAAGATAAGTTCTGCCATTTTGTTATTCGTATGAGTCAAGTGTGAGCTGTATGAAATAAAAGTATATACATATATGTAAATTACAACAAAATAGATTTGAATATTTCAAATCAACAAATATTTCAATATGTTCTGGCTTTTATACAAATAACATTGTAATGTATTTTTTAAAACCATATCAGGTTTGATTTTTTCACAACAGGCAACACAGAAGTTTGTATGGTAACTAGCCAGTAGCCATTAGATTTAAATTAAATGTTGTTAAATTTTTAGCAAATGGTAACCCATGGCAGACGATCGCGCGTGCTAATCTCATCACACTGTACGAAATCAATTTTGATTGTATGTTCTGTTCTAAATTTTGGATGACTGTGACGAAAATAGTGTAGTGAAAATGACATTGATATATTGGTAAAAATCGAAACTTTCTAAATTATCCATATTGTGATTATTTTGTAATAAGTGTTAGTATTTTGTGAGTATTATGAACTTTGAAGACTATGAAACCCTCCCGACCCAAAGCTCCATCACACACATGACCGCCGGAGCTATAGCGGGGGTGATGGAGCATTGCGTAATGTACCCTCTGGATTCCGTGAAGGTAAGCTCACAGAGAGCTGTCCGCGACGGCATGCCGCCGTGGTCAGGGGCCAGAGCTCTACGACGTTGACAACCTAACCTAGTCATGCCAATGATAGTTTTGTCGGCTGTCTTATTACGCCACCAATATGCAAGCTGTCTGCAGTTATATAAAAACCTTTCTACTTAAAATTTCGCATTCCGGTTACAGCATGTATATTTCTAATGTCAATAAAACTCAACCATAACCAATGTTAAATAATTGATAAAATAAAGGTCGCTATACAATACTTGTACTGGTCAAATTGACTTCGAACTCTAATGCATTTAAATAAGTTATCGTCAAATACAAATGTCATTTTGGAACACAACCCAAACAACAATTAACTTTTCCACATTTTACTAGTTGAAAACCTTGTTTTCGTATTTTCTCGGTATAGTTAAAAATTACAAATATGATGGCAATGCAATTTATTGGCAAATTACGTTTTTTGTATAATAACCTTGAATTGACTTGAATTGATAAGCAAAACATGGAGATAACATGTGCTAAAATAATCTTTAAAAATATAAAACAAATTATAACTTTTACATTTAAAAATAATTTCAAATAGGGGAAAATCTTGTAATGGAGTTTTTATCTCCGTTTAAGAGTTAAAATATATAATATTTTGCTAAATATCAGATATGATAATTGCTTTATGTATTGTTTTTATTGTTATCACCATCATAGAATGTATATTATTATACATAAGGTCTTTAAAATGTCCTTTTTTAATTACAACAATTAAAAATAAGTAAAGAGTAAACCTTTATCTGAATTTTTGAAACAAGTACAAAAGTTATTTGGTGGTAGGGCTTTGTGCAAGCTTGTCTGGGTAGGTACCACCCACTCAGATATTCTACTGAATAAATAAACAACAGTTCCGGTTTGAAGAGTGAGTGTACTAGTCTAACTACAGGTACGAGAGACATAATTTCTTAGTTACCAACATAGTTGGCACATTAGATGTAAGGGATACTTAATATTTCTTACAGTGTTAATGTTTATGGCTGGTGGTGACCACTCACCTGTGGCCCGTTTGCCTACCTGACAGGCTGGATGGGCAAACAGCCTATGGGGTTACCTATTCTATAAATAAAAAAAATATATATTTTATTATAATCATTTATGTCTGTAGATAGAAGTTGTGAAGCTCAGGCCAATGTCAACTTTAATGTTAAAGTTTAGTGAATAACAGCTTTATTGAAAAACTTAAACATGCAAAACCTTAATCCACTACAGTGATGCTTATTATTAAATTAAATAGTTTAATTTTAATTTAACTTGTTATATTAAGATTGGCTGCTCAATAGCTATTAGCATTGCAAGTAATGAAAACCATTGCTGTGTCAAAGTGATTTATCATCTTACATGATCCTTATGTACATGCAATTAATTACCTTGGGTTACTCCTCCCTCTTACCACAACATGGCTTAATACAGTATTGAAATTTGCAAAACACAACTGAACATTCTAAACACTGCTGAGCTTGTCAGAAACTACTATATTAAAATAGTCAAACTTGTCTTTTTGCCAGTTCTGCTCGATAGAGTCTGTCTTCCTAACTGGTAGTAACTTCACTTTTCATGTAATATTGTTAAATGACACTTCAAAAGAGCTTAGTTGAACGACAAAGTTAACATGTTATAATAATTATTTGTGGGAAAATGCCTTTGCTAAAATATATTTATTGTTATTTTTAATATGATTGTACTTTTATATTTGAGATATCAACAAAATATATCATATAAGTAAAATTTATCTTTAAACTATTTAAAAGTTTCACTTGTAACATAAATACCACATTGGACAAGGTGAATAACTCATAGGGTTGCAAATTAAAGTGATTACAGTTATAACAAAGTATATACATAAGTTACCTCGTGTAAGTTTCAACAACAATGTAAACAACATAAACTAATAATAAAACAATTACAATTATATATCCAATTTTATTTTGTGGCCATTATATTATATAACGATAATTAATTTATTTTATACAAATATTTTCAGCGATAATAAGTTATAAACATAGGATACAATATATCGAATGTAAGAATATATAAGGCTAATGTATCCTGTAACAATAAAATGAGGTATTGAATGTTAATGGTTAGTACTGAGAGATGTAGTACCTATACTATATAAGAATATAGTCAGCCTTGCTAGCCTTCTGCCAGCAGGACTGAGTAAGGAAGGCCGTGTCGCAGTCGTCCACACCCTTCTGAGTGCCACAGGCCCGCATCTTGTCCGCATGCCTCTGTAGCTCCTCCGGCAGTACCGCCACCACGGCCTCGACGTCCACCTCGCCCTCCGACATCATCCCCGCGGTCTCCATCACGCACTTGATGTAACACTTCAGCTTAGCGTCCCCCATCAGGTCCGCGCCCGCATTCACCTTGTCGATTAGAGCCACGTCCGCTCCGGTCTCCTCTACACAGTTCTCGCGCAGCATTTTCGCGAGCTCGGCCATCTCTCCTTCCAACGCCAGCGACTTTACTATTAAGCTTATAAACAATAACCACAGCCCTAAGTAACTTCTCATTATGGAACAGTGAGGGTCTCCGAGCGAATGCGAATACGTTTGTAGCATCGTATATATATAGAGCCCTAAGATGTCATTCTTGCTGATCACATGTGTTTATGGAAGCCAATGTCTAAATTATACAAATGACGGTACGAGGCAGGTTATTAAAACGTATTGTTTGTTATGTCTGTTTGAGTTTTCCTGACGGGCTGTAATTTTTTCATCGCTTCTGTTGTAAAGTCATTTGAAAAAATTATACTTTTTAGCATGCGAGGATGACGGAGTAGCTTGTCAGTTGTCCGCCAGAGGTTGTAATTATCCAAAAGTGATGGTTGGCTGAAAACACACTATAATTGCGGGTTAGGTTAAAAAGCGTCGTTACCGTCGTTCGTTATGGTCTTTGAATACCCAATGTCACGTTACACAAAAGTCATTTATATTGGGAGGATACCAGACTTAAAGTAAAGAAGCACTAACAATAAGAAAGGATTTCGCGAAATGTCTCTCTTCCTCTATAAATCATTCAAACATTTATGTATTCAAATTCATCAAATCGACCCGTTCAATAAAATCTTTTAAAGCAAATATCGTATGCGTTTTAGATTTAAACAAAAGTGTCGCGCTGAGTGCGAAAATGCGCTAACATGTTTCCTCACTTTCTGCGGCCGACCAACCGCGGGCAATATCTCGGTAGTAGCTCCGTTAGATATAACTTAATTTTGATAGGTTTTGTATTTACATTTATTTAGTGTTATGTAAACCCGTTAGACGAACGAGGATTGTGTGAGCGTATGTGTGTAATCGACACTCGTACGACGTACGAATAATATTGAATGATTGATTGTAAAATTATTATTGTATGGGAGCTGTATTGTAGACGCTGTTTTGTTCAATAAATATTTGCAAATAGAAACCAATATGATCGTTGTTTGTCGTAGACGCGGATGCAGTCGCTGCGCTCAGCACACAACGGCAGCATCGCGGAGACCTTCCGGTACATGGTGCAGCGCGAGGGGCTGCTCAGGTATCTCATTGTGTTCTTAACACCGTATGTGTATTTCATCATCTGCACATTTGCCGGCAGCGACCTGAGGTGATACTCATGGGGTATTGAGTATTAATAGTTTCGGTAAAGTGCGCTAGTGTTGTGGCAGAATAAGGCTCAGCTCGTGATTATTCGTGTGGTAATCTTAGTCATCGATTTGGTGTTTTCCCCGTGAGATAAAGACGACAACGAACGAGAGCAAATCTTTATTTTTCATTTTGTATAGAAACAAAAAATATATTAAATCACAATATTAATTCTTTGTCGTTGTACTAAAACGTTCAACTAGTTTTCAGTACTTCCATTTTTTTGAGACTAATTTGTTACGTAAACGTTTGATATAAAAAAGTTATGTAAGTTCAAGCGTATCGTAATATTTGCCTCTAAAATTGACGTGGAATTGAACTGCCGATGATCACGAGTTGTTTAGTATTTTAGTTGTGTTTTAAAGCTACAATCATGCAATATATTAATGATATGTTTCGGAGCACGTGCCGGTGTCCCGCGAGACAGCGTCCACCTCACGACACTCGCTGCCAAAATTACCCATTCACAGTATCGGGCAATCGGTCTTGAACGTACTTTGCTAAGGATTTTTCCTCTTGGCTATAGAATCGGCTGCCGTTTTGTGAATACAAGTATTAATGTTAAAGGTATTCACGCGGTCGTTTATATACCCCGTTCGATGTTTCGTGTTTGAGCACGAATAGGCTAACATTTAAAATTCACTCGGAAGTTAATGAAGAGTCTGTGAGAGTCATTTTTGCGGACTTTTAGGATCATTCTGGCTGCTCGTATATTACAGTATCTTCTCGGTATCAACTGGGCGAGATCATTTAATATTCATTTATAGTTGGTTGAACCAATTACGTTATTCGTTTATACTGTAAAAAACGAATTATATTTTGGAGTTTTATTTTCAGATGCAAGTTAAAAAATAAACGTACGTTTACTTTGTGGCAAAACAAATGAAAAGGTTCGTTATGAGAAACGGAAATGTATATTTATTTTGATCGAGTTTTAGAAGTTAAACTATTAAACACCGGACAAAACTTGCGACAAAACGAAATCCACGGGCGCGGGCTCGAGACGTATTTGACCGGTTTTTTTTCGCTAAGAGCTTTATATAAGTAAATTTAATTTTAGTCTTAGCTTAAATTTACCTTCAATCTATATTCAGCATTTCGTAAATAATATTCAACGTCCCAAGGGTCAATAGCTCTACGGATATGGTTCTCTCAAAAGATATAACTTATCCTCTATACTCTGTAAAATATACTTTTGCCACAATTTCAGTCATTTATATGTCATGTCTTTACGTAGTCTCAGGCTGTCTCCATGAACAGATAAACAGATTTACTGCTCGAAGGTTTTGGGTCTTGTAATTTACAAAATTTAATAAAAAAAGAAACATTGCAGCAGCAGTCTTATCAACAAATATCATTGAATATTTCGCCGAGCCGCGGTAATAGCAGTAATAGTAGTATCAGGATTCAGAGGTGTCGTGCACTATCAGCTGTTATCGTTATCGGAGTACGTGAGCGTGCGCGGCGCGGCCCGACGTGACCCCGCCGAATATTACACTGTTACCAAACACATGGCATGTCATACATATAATAATTCATTACTTTATATCACAATTTACACGATGCGTGTGAATACTAGCAAGCGTGCTCTCGACGAGTAACTGTTTCAATCACATTCGTTGCAAATCAGTTGCTTTAAAAACTTGGGTTTTCATGAATTCGTGATAATGATACTGTTAATTTTTTTTTTAGTTTGTTGTATTCATTAAGACGTTAGCGCTATATTTATGTTTCTTTCTATTGTTTCCTTCAACACTTAATTTAGGTCCTTTTCATTTTAAGCATACTTATGTTTTCTTGATCGTCCTAAATAAATAAATATTGTTGATTAGTTTCCGCCCACGACTTCACCCGCCCCTGAGGGGAGGGGGGGGGTCACGAGTTAGGTACAACCCTATGGTCTTGCTGTAAACCCTGACCTGACCCTGACCATGTACGCAAAATTTCATGATCGTTTGACCAGTTGGAGACGCTTACGCTCCATGAGCGTTACAACATTAATTAGGGTACAGTTATTTATTTTACCCTATTTATTATTTATTGAATTAAATCCACAACACTCTCAATATAAGTGTATATTTGTTGTTTGCTATAAATCGTGCGAGTTGTTTCCACGTCACCACCGACGGTAAGAACCATTTCACGATCACCGTTTCGTTACTCATAGTTCTATTTCCCCTCCAACTAAGTATAAACTTTGTTTTAAAAGAATTTGTAATAGATAAAAATATAAGCATCTGCAAAAAAGTCTATTTTTTGTTCGTTAAATGACATCCACGTATCGCGTAAGACAAATATGGGTTTATATTAAACAGTTTGATAAGATAAATTGCAACTGATTTGTGTTCGTATACTCGCTCGTGTAAATACGCCTTGTGTCTGAGGTGTTATAAATACTATTTAAATGTAATAATAACGCTACAACTACGGTTATTAATAAGATGTAGTTAAACCCGCGATTCCGACTGTGTTTACGTAATCGTAGTTTATGTCATAGTTATTGCTCTATGAAAAATAACAAAAGCGAATTGTTAATACCATAACTTTTAGATTTATCATTTGATACAATTGACAATCGTTTTTAACTAACAATATTGTAATATCGTTCAGATTTGGATTTTTTTTTTGCAACTGCACCTGTCTGTTATCTGAGTTAAAATTTAGGTACTTAATTATTTTTTTTGTCACTGTTTTTAAATCTTTATTATATATTTTTTACATAATGATAATAACCAAATTATCATTATTAAGTTTAATACTCGGATGACATATACGTATGTGAATCGCGAACAATTAACGCGAATATAACAAACTCGGTAGTCATTAATGACACTGTTTTCAGCTACTAAGTGTAGTTTGTCAATAAACCACTTACACACACACCGCGCGAGGCACAGGCGCCGCGCGGTGCGCCTCGAACTGTTTATAAATCAAAACCAATGAATCAAACATTTAAATTTAGTATAGTTTATACACCTTAGCGGGGTGACTTAGTTTTATAACATAGAGTAATTATGTAATAAGGTCTAACTTAAACCCGTGTAGTCCGGTCGCGCTCGGTAGCTATTTTATCTCCGAATACCATTGTATGGTAGCTTTAACAGTTTGACGCGGTGTGACATGCGATTCTACTGAACTAGCATTCCATTAAACTTTTGCCCGTGCAATACTGTCGTTGGGTACGCGGGTCAGTAATGTCACAGAGAGATGTGATGTCCGGATTAATTTATCTGTACTCGAATACCAGTACAATAAGGATGAGACTTCACACGGGTGTTATATCGAATTGATAAAGTACGAATATCGACAAGACCTTGAACGGAAGTTAGCCAAATATTAGTCCTTGGTTTTGTGGCTCAGTAGGTTATCGCGCCGTCGTTGGTTCGTCACTCTAATCACGCGCGATAACGCCACCTTCCTATATTAGATAATATTGGGTATTGCCGAATTTCTGCAATATAGAAGATATTATCGACCAACTTTTGCAGATTTGCTAATAGTTGTACAGTATGTTTGTAATTCTTAGAGGTGATTTGTTTTCGTTTCGTTTTTGACAATTTTATAATTATACGTGTTACGCTAACGTGTCTTCTATACATGCAACTCACTTCGATAATTTGCCTTAATTATTGTTCATACAAAACCTATAATATGCGCGCGATACAACGTCGGATGACTAATCATAATGTTTTGTGTTAACTCACGCTGCTTAAGAATCAAAAGTGTTACTATCATAGATTTTTAAAAACACCGACACGCATAGGGCAGTCTAGTGTAATAAGCTGCAAGTAAAAATCTTCTCAACAAGCGAGTTGGGCACAACCCAGCGGGGGAAATAAACACGCTGTTACTTACTTATAGCCTACGTCCTTGTGCTGAGCAAATGTAAACGAAGACCGTACAGGTGATTGATACATAACGAAGTATATCTCACTTCTTAGATACACGTCGCTGAAACTAGCCGACAGAACTAGCCTACAGATGACATTCCTAAGCCTAAACTTCTCTACATGACTGTACTACTTTGAAGCTTGTATAACACTTGAACGCGTTGACTTAGAATCTTGAAATTTTGTATACTTGTTAAACGCGTTCAAGTATTATATGCATGTAATACATAGCCAATAGTGCGCGCTCCCCTTACCGCAGAAAATGTCAAAAAACCGATGCTTTAAATTTCTGCGCCGTATTTTTGTGCTTACTATCTTATTTGTGTGTCTTTAATTAATAAGTATACAAGATTTCCAGTTTCTAAGTCAACGCGATCAAGAGTTATGGGCTTATTTGCCATGCTTAATAGGGCGCGCTCCCCTTACCGCAGAAAAACTTAAAAAACCTATACTTAAAATTTTTAATTAAGTATGTAATATGTTTAATTAAGAATTATACAAAATTTCAAAACTCGTAAGTCAACGCGTTCAAGTATTATATGCATATAAGATATGCCCAATAGCGCGCGCTCCCCTTACTACAGAAAATGTCAAAAAACTTATGCTTAAAATTTCTGCGCCGTACTTTTATACCGTACTTTGTTCTAGATACAGAGCCATCGCTCGCAGCCAACACTGCAATCTTGTCGGATGTGGTTGTTCGCGCCTACTTAGTTCGCCAGATCAGTACGTTTACGGTGAAGTCAAAATAACGTTCAATAAACGACTGAAATTTTCATATCGGCCTCATTTAAATGTACAAACTGTACCAACAGTTTTATAATATTAGTATGAATATGATGCTGTTACCATTAATAGTCAATATTCGGGAGGAGAGTCTTTTGCTTTCTTTGTTCGTGCGTGTGCGTGTCGGTCCAACACGTTATCGTAAAAATGTATCAAATATAATATAAGACAAAGACCGCTCTGGGCGCGTTGCTATCGGTCGCGATTGTGTGTTGTGATTGTAGCGTCAGTATCAATATCAAGCGGTGAGTACAGCGTGTGAGACGCGCGACCCGCCAATACGTCGAGTACCGTGTTTGATTGCGACATCCCAGACAGCTGATACAGAGATGTTTACAAATGTTTCTATTTGTATTGGATTTTACAAATATAGCGATCAGATATACATAATCGCACCGCTCCGAGCCGCTCGACGGCAACAGTTCAGGAGTAGGCAACTCGTGGGCAACGGCGAAAGTTCGAATGTTTATGTTAAATGTTTGTTGTGTACTACAGGGGGAGCATAAAAATTGATCGTTTCATTATCATTTATAAATATATATTAGTAATTTTTTCTGCGTATTACAATTGTACGCTTTTGTATAATTAACGTATAACACAATAAATTCATAAATAAAAAAAATACAATAAAATACGACTTTCTGTTTCTAGTTACGTGTAAATCCATGCGATAAATACTGTGTAAAGTGTGTATCCTGTGTGGCTGACAAAGCAGATGTATCAAGATAGTCAAAGAAGAAGTACAAAACAGTCCTGCGTGATGTCTACGTCACTATAAATAATAATATAACTTTGTAATATTTTTCGGCGTACTTGGCGTCCTGCCACGTACAGATCGTTCTACGCATCTATGATAAAACTTGTGCGCTGACACTATTCATTACATTAGTATTTTATTTAAAAGTGTTATTTAAAATATATATATTTGTGGTTAAAGGCACCATCGCACCATTTGTTAAAAAATAATATTTAGGGCGCAAAAGAGTAAATGGAGTACCTAATGGTATGTAGTCATCGCCGTTCATAGACTTTAGTAAATATTTATCATCGTCCTCTACGGCCACCCCTATCCCACTGTTGGCACGCCATCTGGTTTAGATTTGACCCGCGACTTTGATTACTTACTACTTTATAACTCTTCACAATTCCTTACATCGTTTATGCGTCAATGTTATTACATTAAAGTCGAAGCAAGGGAGATGAAAATGTAAAATATTTTGTCGGTCGAATTACTTATGTAGGTGGTGTCTGTAATTATACGGATGATTGATATCTATGTTGCTCTGCAGCGCGACTAAGTACAGTTGATAAAAAGCTATATAAACAGGCACAGAATGCAACATCCATTTAAATACTCGATGACGAATGATATGATCGCCACGTGTAGATGTCACGTGACATCATGGCGACGATCGCGAGCGAAGTATTGTACAGATACACTTAGTTATATAATATAAAATTTACAGAAGAAGTTGCCAGTTTCTTCTCTCGAAAAGATTTTAATTAATCGTAGTATTAAACAGTGTATTGTAAAAGCTGTGTCGTTTTGGGTTTGAACCCTCGAGTCTAGAATACTGAGCCCCCCTTATCTCAACTCGTGAAGGATATCTATATGTCGTCGGCACCTGTAACGCTGCGACAACCCGTGTTGTGGCGGGAAATCCAGCAGTAATTCGCGAGGATGTCCGGCAGGCAGCGTCACAAATTCACATTTGCGATAGCCGACAGGGCAAACGCATAATTGTTAAAATCTATTTATGTTTTAAATTTAAATTTCTGAATAATATGAATTAACGGATGCGTTTTTCTTTGCAAAAAATATAGCCAACTAAATTGTCTCGGTCGAAGTAAACTTCTGCAATGCTGTGATCAATAGACTTAATGGATACATACAATGCAGTTTCGTCAATCATTGTTCGTTATAAGCAACGTATGCGTTATACGCGTTCCGTCTATTCAGAGGAATATTCGTGTTGCTCTTTAATTAATCGGTTCGAGGCTGACGCTGCAACACATTGCGCGCGTCGCTCTGTGGTAACGAAGCGTCGCCGCCAGCAGCTGCACGTCATTTTTAATTTATATTTTGTATTACTTGGTGGTAGAGCTTTGTGCAAGCTCGTCTGGGTAGGTACCACCCACTCATCAGATATTCTACCGCAAAACGGCAGTACTTGGTATTGTTGTGTTCCGGTTTGAACGGCGAGTGAGCCACTGTAATTACAGGCACAAGGGACATAACATCTTAGTTCCCAAGGTTGGTAGCGCATTGGCGATGTAAACGATGGTTAACATTTCTTACAATGTTATTGTCTATGGGCGTTGTTGACCACTCACCATCAGGTAGCCCACATGCTCGTCCGCCTTCCTACACAATAATATATATATATATATATATATATATATATAATAATAATAATAATACATTTTTAGAAATTAACATTTTTCCTTTGTTTGCTTCTTTCGTCTTTTTTCTTTCGGTATATCGCTTATTACGATGAACAACAAAGCAAATTCAAAGTCTATTTAACTATATATAATATGTGTAATGTATTTGGAGATAGGGAGGAACCGGGTGTAAAGTTCCTCGTCCACCATTGAAAAGGGAGGATCCTCCGACCAGACGGGTGTTAGTCTGGTGGGCTACCCGCCCGACGGTTGTTGTCGGGTTCTTGTATATATGTTCAATCGCTCGGATAACTTTAATATCGCGATGTAGGGTACGTCAGTTTTTAGTTTTCGTATGTGGCGAGATAGATGTCGCTACATCACTCCCCTCCGAGACCGGAGGTCGATAGCAGGTTGAGTCGTCCATACATCTTGTGATGCTTGCCGGGCCAGTGGAATGTTCCAGTGAGTCGGAACCAGATGCCGCATAGTTCACGGTGAGTCGGAACTGTCTGCGGTGATGCCCCAGTGAGTCGGGGTGATGCTGCAAATGCTCCAGTGAGTCGGAGTGGTGCAGTGCTGCGTAGTGGCTGGCTGCTGCGTCGACCAGGAGAGAAGTGCGTCTCTGCTTGCTGACCGGCCGAAGTGCAGTGTGCTGTGCCAAGATCGCTGAGAAGACTGTGGGTGATGACCAGGAATGCGCGTCCGCTGCATGCTGGTGGTCAGGATACCCGTAGTAGTCGTGGATGCTGGCTGGCTGTATGACTCGCTGCTCGAAAGCTTGAGGAAGTGATGATGACGTCACGATGACGTAGTTTTTGCGAAGGCTGCGCTGACGTTCATGCTCGGGGTCACCAGTTTGGTGTTGACCATTGAAAAGGGAGGATCCTCTGACCAGACGGGTGTTAGTCTGGTGGGCTACTGCCCTACGGTTGTTGTCGGGTTCTTGTATATATGTTCAATCGCTCGGATAACTTTAATATCGCGATGTAGGGTACGTCAGTTTTTAGTTTTCGTATGTGGCGAGATAGATGTCGCTACATGTATATATTATGTCGGTCGTCGGAGGAAGTGAAGGAGTAGAGTTATTGTTGGTGGCTTTACGCGTTTACGGTTTTTTTATAATAAAAGAAACTCAAACCACCTACATTACGTCGGCTAATTATTGCTAGTTTAACTGCAAAGCATTGGTAATATCATTTAAATCAACCAATATGCATATTAGTCAGCTTATGTCAATATAGTCTTGTACACTTTACAAAGACAGTGCAAGTCCCGACAATGCTATTTATACGAGCGCACGCGCAGAGCTACCGTCACCGTGTGTCACCCATTGACTTACTAACCAGCAAATTTAGTAACCAAGCGTCGTGTTTCCACTTCGGGGGTGTGGACTTTGGATAAACAGACAACATTGTAAACGTATGACAAAGTAGTACATATCGTTCTTGTAACATCCTATAATTGTCTCACTGCTGGGCAAAAGTATACTCTCTTATGGTGAAGACGTGGGGCTTACTCAACGGTTAACTCTTACGGTTCTTGGATACACGTGTAGTAGAAATTCATTCGATAAACGTCTCTTTCACCGCCGAGCACAAATGAAAATGAATTATAAATACAATTTAAGCGCATGACAAGTTACTACGCTTGTCCGGAATTTCATCATCGACCTTCTATTAAAAGATTACTAGACTTAGACTATTATTACGATCACGTTGTTTGTTCATATTGTATTTGAAAAGTGTACGTTTTTTTATTAGAACACTGAATCGGATCCGATCACATCAAATAATTACCTTTGAATCGTCATTTTCCAAGATGAAATTAAGTGTTAAGTTACAGTAAAATGTACATGCTGCACTACACTCTTCTACTACATTCTATGTAGTAAATATGCAAGCGTCACGAGCATTGTGAATAAGGAATCAAATCTGTAAATAATGCTGAATTCAAGAAATCGTGCATATGTATGATATGACATCCACATTAAAATATATGTACCTAATTTTATATATTTTTATCAGATTAGGGAAGCATTGGTTGGCTATATAATTCTTCATTAATTTAGATAATTCAATTCAAAACATATGATTAACACTGGGAGCACACTTGAACAATAAAAATAATATTTAATAACGTAATATTTTCATTCTTTTTACAAATTACGATTACGGTTTAGGCATTAGAGATAGACAACTACAACTTTTACAATAGTATCTGCTAGATTTCTCCCAGCAGGTTAAAATAGGTGATGTTATTAGCAATGAGCTAGTATAGGGCATCACCTATGGAATTTCTCAAGGTAGCATTTTAGGCCCTACTCTGTTTCTATGCTATATAAATGAGCTTTGTAACCTAAATCTAAGAAATTGTAAGATAATATCATATGCAGATGATACCATCTCACGGCAAAACATGGAATGAAGTATTTGAATTTGCACAAGGAGGTTTTAATACGATTAATCACTGGATGGTTTTAAACACCCATACTTTGTATCCTAATAAAACTCAATACATAATCTTTTCAATACGCAACACACCTAATAATACAATATCACATCAATTAGTAGCTCATTCATGTAATCAAGCAGATCATACTAAATGTACCTGTCCCGTTATTAACAAAATCGATCAAACTAAATACTTAGGTATAACAATAGATAAAAATCTTAACTTTAAAGGGCATATAAAACAATTCAGTCAAAAAATCAGAAAACTTACATATATCTTTAAAAATATCAGACATATCGCTGACTGGACCCTACTCAAGACTGTTTATATATCATTATGTCAATCTTTAATAGCATATTGTATATTTGTATGGGGTGACTCTAACAAAACGCATATAATTGAAGTTGAAACAGCTCAAAGAATGATACTTAAGGTAGCTCTCTCTAATCCACGCTTATTTCCTACTGTAGACTTATACAGGGAAGCAAATGTTCTAACCATCAGAAAACTTATCATATTAAATATCTTCTTAAAACAAGATTCAATGATAAAGGCCTCACAAATTGATGTAGTTGACTCTAGAAAATCCTATGAAATATGTAAATCTGTGGCGGTTAACAAATTTTTTGCCCAAAAATTCTATGATTTTAAAGCAGCAAAGCTTTACAATAAATTAACTAAATCACTCTCTATTTCAAATTTATTAAAATTCGCATGTAATAGAAAAATAACTGACTGGCTCTTAAAATTCACACATACACACACACGCATATTTACATTAGCTTTTTATTTATATTAGCATAAGTACTTATTACTAGAAATAATATTGTAATAGCTTTAGTCTTTCTCCTATTTACTATAAATAAATCGTTCCTTGGGTTAGGAGGGGGAGCCAGGAGACCCTTAGTACAGGGCAACCTAGTTTGGGCTCCCGCCTTCCACATACAAATGTACTTATTTACTAAGATAAAATAAAAAAAATGTAAACATAAATGTTCTGTGGGAGAGAATAAATAAATTTATTATTATTATTATTATTATAAATTCACATAGGTTGAGTCGAGCTCTAATTGTAATGTGAATACACTTGTATCCGAAGGGCTCGCTCTTCTCTTACTAACAGTTACAATAATCATTTTCTACGGTTATACATAATAAGTCAACGTACAGGCACAAATTGTACAAGGACATTCTTTGGTTTTTGATTTTTCTAAACAAAATAATACTACTAATAAAAAAACAAACAATAAATTATGCATATATGAGAAAACTACTGGGGCTTAGTAAAGCAAACTAGTAGTCGGTATAACATGAGTGGAAGAGGAAGTATTGTTCATACGGAAATGTTTATTTATTAATATCAGAAAGTACCACTCGGTGTCCGGGCACCGCACGGAGGATCCGCTGTCGGCAACTCACTAGGTCGCTCATGTGCGATACGCAATCAAATTCAACTAAAGAGTTTTAGTAATCGACAAGATAGCTTTACGTGAATATAGCGTATAATAATATTGCTTCCAACAAATGGTTCTCGATATATATATGTAAAACAGTTGAGAAACAGCCTGTTAACGTCCGCCTCCAATCCGTCACTCCAAGAGGAGAGGAGACCTTATTTTTCTACGGTAATCCAATGTCGTCAAACGTGTTGGCGGACACGTATGCGGCAGAATTTAATCCGACAAATGCATGTTTCCTCCCGCTGCTTTCCTTCGCCTCCCGTAAACATAAATTAAGCACTTGAAAAATAAGTGGTACTTGGCCGAGTTTGGCCCGCGGCCATCGGTTCAGCTTCACATGTTCTACCATTGTTGGCATGGTGGGTAGAACCAGGCCATCTTGATTCGACATAATATTAGGAGCCCAATGATATCTTGAATTTATATTTAATAACCTGAGCTTTTGAAAATTATTAATTTTCCTTGTTGTACTTAATAAAATAGAACTAGATTTATAGAATTATTTGGTAACTAATAAACGAAAGTGTTATTAAGGAGATTGCTCATTATTTTGCTACAGATCCTTATTTCTTGCGATATTGTCGATAGTACACGAGCGAGCACAGACGCTCTGGGCTTGGGGCTGTACCGCGACGCGTCCTTGACCGCGCCACGTGCCGGCCGACCGTACAAGGAATTGCTGCTCGATTATACACATCTCAAGCAAGCTCGGATCAATTGAGTACAATGTACGTTCACTTATACGAAAAAGATTTATAGAAAAACTTGTAAATAAGTTTTTAAAGAGTACTTGACTTAACTTGTACTTTCGGATGCCATGAAAATATCTGAATTTCCAGCTTTGCACGAGTAAAATAAGGATTTCAACACGTGCTATTTTTTAATCAATGCGATATAAACATTGTTAACCGATCAATTCGTCCGTACTGTCCGAACTGTCTGTATTAATATTTATATTATAGAAGTACTGTAATTGATTACTACAAACTTTTTTACATTAGAAATTTGTTCTAAATGATGTTCTATTTTTAATTGAACAAACTTCATTTATATAATTTCATTCTATTCATAGTAAAATGCCCAGTCGTCAGTGAAAGTTGTCGATATTAGTGTTTGCGTCGCCGCTAGTTGGTTATTCAAGGAGTGAGGCCACGTCGGCTCCGACACGCAGTATCAGTATCGCTTTGTTTACTTACACATCAGAACCACATTATATTATATGCTGTTAACAATGCAACCGAGATAAGAGCAATCACACACAAACAAAGACAATTGAGTGCGAGGCTCCGTACAGGAGGTGGGACTAAATTGTAATTGTGAGAAAGAGTTCAGGCGATATAGAAATATTCCAATTCCAGGGGGTCCAATTGCTCGTCTATCTTCCTGTAATTGGATGAACAAAACCAATCTAAATATTTTTCGGCAACGTCCGCTAGGTCTTGGCTGAAGCTATTATATAATAAAGGGACTTTATGTCTTCGGGCTTGTTAATACAAAAATCCCACCTTGAAGTCTCCCTATTAACTGAATATCTATTAACCTGAATCAAGGAAACGACTCCTTGAACGATCACAAGTAATCTTCATTTTGAAGGAACTCTTCATAATGGGAGTGAGATATTGAGGTATTAAATGCTATGTACAGGCCAATCCGCGGCATGGGTGCAGTAGTAATGGGCGCGGGGCCGGCGCACGCGTGCTTCTTCGCCACCTACGAACAGAGCAAGCACACGCTCTCACAGCTCACCAGGCATCGGCATGACCACATCACACACGGTACGTACTGCGTCCATCAATTATTATGTATGTGTGTAGGTAAGAATTATTTGATTGACATTTTGTTTTGTTTAATTAATTTTCTTAAAGCTAAATTGGAGCAGCTCGTGGAATAAGCTCCAAACCTAACAATACAGTAACAAAAAAGGCTAGGAGGGCTTAGACTAGCAGCGGGACATTCACCGTTTCTTACTGTATAAAGCAAAATTGCTAATCATTTATTTGATTTTGCAGGATAGACCGGGAGATGCCGACACAAATTTTCCGGCCATTTGTACCAGTATGGCAACTACAGGAGTTTAATTACGTAATGACGAAAAGGAAAATGATGGTCATAGCGCTGGTACCGGCGGCCTAATCGCGTGGGCGTTAATCGAACGTGTTGGATAAATTGCGGAAGTCGAACGATTTGTTCCACAAAAATTCTTGTATTTTCCGATAGTCGATGGAAAAATAAGAAGCCGGTAGCGTAATGCCATACTTCTCCGATGTGACTTACATCCCGCTATACGGAAAATACAAGAATTTTTGTGGAACAAATCGTTCGACTTCCGCAATTTATCCGACACGTTCGATTAACGCCCACGCGACTCCTGTAGTCGCCATACTGGTACAAATGACCGGAAAATTTGTGTCAGTATCTCTACTTACACAAATTATTATTATTACTTGTTACTTAGTATAACTACATTGTAACTCACAGGTTCGTGTTGGATCAAAAACAACACAACGCTTCTTTCAACACATTTCCGTTGTATTATCTGGTTGTACGAATGTGTCATAGTTTAGAATAATTTAAAAACTGCTTTGTCATTTCGCATTTGTTCGTTCAATAAAAATGCATTACCAAGAAAATCACGCGATTCAATGAATCATCTCTTGTTTTTCTTTTTAAATGAAGAAATATAGTATATAGATAACATGTTTATGGTTATAGTTACTTTAAATAGAAATGCATTCGAATGAATCTTGAATTTTTATTGGCTTGCTTCGTTCATAATCGGCGTCAGCTCACTCGTCCTCGAGAGTGATGACGAACCTCGGCTATATAATGTGTGCACGTATGCGTGTGTCGTGGAAGTCGTTCTGGACCACACGAGCCCGAGCTGGGCGAGGTGGCGACTGAGGGCCAGATACAGCGCTTTATATACGTATTAAGTACTCAATAACATCGACTCACATTGGGGTAGCGTGGCAGAATAAGTAGCAGACATTCTTCTCAACAGTGGTAAATCTACAGGCTGTTACATTTGTATGTTGTAATTGACTTTATAACCACAAATTATAAAAAAAGTTTTCAAAAAATAGTTGCATTAATGTGTTCATATTAATGTTACAGGCTTATCAGGCTGCTTGGCGTCGCTGGTCCACGACGCCGTCTCAAACCCCGCTGAAGGTAAGCCTCGACAGCACACACGCGTACTCGGCACATCGGCAACCCGCCGTCCTCGTCCTCGTATCTCGTATCGGGGCCGGTACACCGCCCGCTAATTATTCCGCCGCTACTTTTATTAAAACGCACTAAAACCTCGTTAGTGCGATGCAGTGGAACTCGGAAAGTTCGCGAACAAATTGTCACAATGAGCAGATGATTGGCGGTTATTAGGTCGTTCGTGGAGAACTAAATTGTCGTATTCGTGCCGTTCCATCGGATCACATCTGACAAAGTGTTTCCTGCGCCGGTCGGTACTCGTTACGTGTAATTCCGTCTTATTATATTGATTTATACGCGTGAGCCATCTCATTACCGAGCGACGTGAAGTGTAATACGTCGTCAGCATAGAACGCTGTAGGTACCGAGTATACCGCAGCGCTAGGTGATCATAACAATAATAAGGGGTTTATTTAGAGCGCATGTAACGCGGACAAAATGAACAACTAAACAAACAACAGTAATAGAAAAAAAATACTTTCCTAAATTAATCACACCAGAAAACACAAAAATAATATTGAAACACCTCGTGTTCTCGTATGAGAGATCGAGATCAATGAGCCAGAAAAAAATTGCAATTTTAATCAAATTGTTGTGAAGAAACTTCATACAATGATTAAGAATAGTGTTGCCTCTGCCATACTGTGGGTGCCCGAGATGCTCTCGTCGGTCCGCTCAGCAGCGACGGGACAGTTGGTCGGTGTCGAGCGGAGTGAGGTTTATAGGTTTTCTATCAAATGAATGTTGTTCGTGTTTATCGTATCCGTCGGCGGCCGGCGGCACTTCCTCACGAAGTGTTAGCGAGTGCCGCGTCATGCTGCGCGCGTGTTGTTCAATTGTGTCCTTTATATCTATTTATTAAAACTGCAGTCGCGCACTTTAAGAATAGACTTCCCTGCGGGCATACGTAATCGCTAGCGAACATTTTCCTCAAACACATTTCTCAGTAAGATGTTGCTGCATATATTGTTGAGATTGATCGTCACTATAAAACATAAACGCATTTTTGTGAAAATTAAAATAATCAAGTTTTTCTTTATTTCCACATAAAAACTACCCGGGTGTGTGTTCTTTAAAATTAAATAACATATTATGTGTTCTATCGCGTTAATTCTCACAACCACTTTGTATCGTCACTGATTCGGAATGTACCTACACTAGTACACTCCCATTAAATAACATAATATAATATGTTAAAAAATAAAATTAAAGGTATATATGCTGCACATTACGTATTCATATGATTTATTTATTCTTGACATATTTACTTATTATCAAAGTTTATATCGAAGGTTAACTATGAGAGCTAACCGAGCAACAGATAGAAGTATAACTCTGGGTCCGCGGCGCTCAATTGCCGCGAGGGGGCAGTTCCTGTGTCCATTGTGCCCGATTGTTCCCGTGTACACTTTAGATAGTACTTCATTGAGATAGTCGCGTACCGAGATAGTCGCTGTACGAGATCTATCGAGTGTATTCTACATATACATATATTCGTTAGGCCGATGCGACATACAGGCTGTAATAAAAACCCTGCTGACCCGTGAACTGGTTATCAGGTATCGTTAGTCGGTTCTATTTATGTAATCGTTTTGAAAATTCTAAGAAAAAAAATTACCCATAAAAAATATTAATTGTCATTTTCAATTGTAAATGACGAAAATTTCATGGACAACTGAGGTCATGACCTCGTGTCCTAGCTACCCGATAGGTAAGAAATATTGAGCGCTGTCGCCCGCGCCTGTGTTGCCATGTAATTTTCGTTATTTAAAACATTTTTTGGGGTAAATTTTTTTCTTCAAATTTTAAAAATTATTACATATATAGAACCGACTAACGATACCTGATAACCAGTTCACGGGTCGGGCAGGGTTTTTGTTACAGCCTGTATAGCGTTCCACAGTTAATTACGCCATCTACCCATTTAGGTCTTATTGTTTAGCTTAGATTCATTTGATAATAATTGATTGGTGATTAAGAGGAATAAAAAAATATGTTCCTCATTTTTCTACCATTTGGTATAGTTATTAGTAGTATCTTTGCTTCGTTTCCTTTTAATGCTATCATTTACACATGTGTAGGTCTCGATAAATGGTAGTCGCACAGAGAGATATCTGTCGAACAAGGAAAATGAATGTCATTTGTTTAGTAGCTGCAGGCATACACTACATATATAAAGTAGAGTGTGTTCGAGATTAAAACAATCTCAAATAGCACAATCAAATCAATACATACTTTATTCAAGTATGTAGAATCTTACGAGCACTTTTAGCAAGTAAATGTAGATTCTACCAAAAAGGAGTTGTATTTTACATTATCTTGTCTGAAAACAAACAATACCACAAACAATAACAAATAATACAATTAATGTCGATGTTGCAATTTATCAATATTTCAGATATATCAGTAGATAGATCCGTTGAGATGCTACTATTGCCATACCATAATAATAACAATCTAATTAATTAAAATAATGTCGCGCGATGAACTCCTTGATATTTTCCCGTACGAAGCTGCGACGGCTAGCTCGTGTTATGTAATCACTAACTAGTAAACATGCGTCGACGGTGAACCTCCACCGTGCGCGGGTTAAGTCGCGGAGTCAATGAATTGCTTAATGTGTGACATAATTACTTGTGTAAGTAAATATGACCCTGGCCTCACTCGCGAGTCGCGGCCCGCGCTCTATCGATCTGTGACGTGGTTCACTCTATATACACATACCATTAACAGGTGAACATCGAATTTACGTAAAACTAGGCAATTAATTAATTTTGATATAATTACTTGAATTATAACTGTGACATAGATGTTTACAATGTAAAATTGTGTGAATTATTGCAAAAAGATTAAATTAAATTATGCTAATTTCGATTACACGTAGTACTGGTTCTTATTAATATGGATCGTGCTGACCCCTGGCGTCCTCGTCGTGTTTTGTTTTTTCACTGTCATTATTGCGTTACCATGCACAGGGTTCCGCGTTCTACAAACGGTAGTTCTGTATTACCTTCGTGTTCGTCTGTCTCGCCTAATCGAGTAGGATGTTTCAAATAGTCGAAAGATCTTTGTTTAAAAAAGTAAATGATAAATAATAAGTCTGTCCATAAAATCTAAAGTTGGTTCGATGTATTTTAAAGTCACTTGACATGTTTGTTAGAAAATGTTATCATTTGAAGGGAATCGTTAAAAAATAGTAAATAACAATGTAAGAGTTCAAATACCGCGCCAGACGTCTGAATGTTATTTATCTGTAGTTGTTAGACGCTGACCGCACGCCGTTAGGAAGACGTAATAGATAACGGGTGACGTAGATCGTGTAAAAGTCAATCATGAAAAATATATTTAATATTAAATTTAGGCAAGTATTTTAAACAGCCATTCGTCAGTCGGCGCGTGCAGATACCTCGACGACGACGCGATAACGTATTTTATGAGGCGTGGAATTATATTATTTACATTATAAAGTAGTGCTCAGTGAGTGCCGATAAGCGACACGTTTTCCTCAGATACGAAACTTCGAAGAATATTTATAACGACAAGTAAATACAACGTGTTTACCCACTTCAAGTCGAACTGATTACGCGCCGCCTCGCTCTCACCGGGACGGGTGCACCGGTGGACGGCGCCGAAGGCTTCGGATTGTTCAAATCATATGACTATTATTTAATGTGTCATCGTCTTAATTAAAATCAGTATGTGCAGTCGCAGCCATATTACTTCCTCTACTTACATATGATCTAATTCACTGGATTTCTTTTACGTTTTTCGTTGAGTTTATATTCCGGTGGCATATATTAATAATGTTTAATTTGTAAAAGTAATATCCCCACTTGCCACAGTCCTTCTATTTTAAGGAAAGGGGTGCAAGTCTGCATGAAACTACATGGATTATAATTGCAAGTTTAGCTCATAAACCATCGTCGGTATTCGCATGAATTATTACCCCCGAACTTAGTTCGAGTGTCTTCTCCACTCGATCGATCTCTCCTTCGACTTGATCGAATGTGACTACATCAGTTGTCAGGGACTGCCATAAGTAACCACCGACAGTGACTTGTTTTCTTGGTACATGTCCGTTATATTGAAATATAAATGCATTCGGGGATATAATAGGAAAACACATTGTTATTAGGTATTTAATGGCAGCCCGTTGGCGAACAACACAACACAACACAATGACGATGTTGATGTTGTATAAACAATATTGTTATAACAATAAAATTGTGATTAAGCGAATGTTGTCGGTGACAGATAATAACATCTCAAGTAGAACGTTCCATATACCGTTATCGATTGTGCATTTACATTTTAACAATTGTACGACAAGTAACGAGCAGCGCTCCGTATTTCAAGGGCGCGGTCTGACTCGGTGTAACTGGGCGGCTTAATGGTTATTTATAGCAGGGTTGTTGCGGATGCCGATTTTTTCACATCCGCGGATCCGGATGCGAATTTTTGATGTCTCACAGCCGCGGATGCGGATGCGGTGCCGATTTTTAAGGTCTTATATAAATATAACGTCCTCCAGACCGATTTCGGCCACGGCGGCCAATCTCAAGAGAGATTAGCCAACTGCGCAGGAGATATTATAGTGCACAAGTGTACGCGCAAACACAGGTGCACTCACTATTCCCTAGCTCTCATAATCCGATGGGACGGCAATCCGACACGACCGGAAAGAGTTCAGGCGCAGGACCAACGGCTTTACGTGCTTTCCGAGGCACGGGAGTGTACACACTTCCAACTTCCAGACTCCGGGCTGCTATTGAGAATTTTCTGACAAAAAATTCCAATAACTACTTATTGGCCCAACCTGGGAATTGAACCCAGGACCACCGGGTCTGCGGCCTTATATCTAGCCACTAGACCAACGAGGCAGTATATAAATATAGTATATGAATGAAGACTTAAAACAATGTTAAAGTAATTATTAACATTTTTATTAATGAAAATTAGTATTAAGTATAATGCTCCAATTTTTATTTAAGTACTTCACTTACTAATGTGAAAATTAGTAAGTGAAGTACTTAAATGTGAAGTGAAGTACTTTATTAATATGAAAATTAGTAAGTGAAGTACTTAAAAATAGGAGCATTATACTCAGTAAAGAGTAATATTGCCGCCTTTTCGGATTCAAGGCGGTTACGCAGAGGTTCGTAAATTAAACCCGCACTACTAAATAATTGTTCGCTAGGAACACTGCCTGGTGGAGTGGATCAAATCTTCGTGCTATCGGTGATAATATCTTAAATTCCTCTCGATGAACACTCCAACACTATGTTTGAGTATTTTTATGTTTTCTTGCGAACCTAAACAACTGCGGGTAGCAAGTTGTATTTTGTGAACAGTACAATCTATGTCATTCAATGCTGCTAATCCCACGGCTCGTTTAATATTAGATCCTTCATCTCTGATTAGGCAATGCACTTGTTATTTTTTAATATTCCAATCAGAAAGTTTCGTGTTAAATTTTTCGGAAATTATGTCACCAGTGTGACGGCCGTCTAATGTCTCGCATTTCAATATAAACGTTGAATCTATCAAAGTTTTCTGCAATACCATGGCAAGTCAGGCTAAGCAAAGAAGCATTTGAGCTTGGATCCGACCAAATGTCAGACGTAAACGACAGGTTACATAATATGTTAGATAATTTAACAATAACGGGAACCTCGATGGAAAAATAAAGAATATTGTTTTAAAACGATAAACTTTACCTACAATAAAACGTATTACCGGTGTAACATAATGGCATTTATCTGAAGATTTCCCAATAAACAATTATTTATGTACAAACAATGATCACTGTATCACAATAACAGTCAAAATCTATCTATACCACAAGTAATCCACAGCGCTAACAAACACGTTATGATTTATTTACAATAAACAAATGATGCACCTTGTCGCAACTTGTATTTACATTTACATTCGCAATAAGCATTTGCGGATGCGGATGCGAATATTCGCAACATCCCTGATTTATAGACCACGATATCGTCGAAGAGCATGTTCAAGTTGGACTTTAGTGAGACGTTTACTAGCAAAGCCCAGAAGTCGATGTCTTGCGTGTGTATATTAGGAACAAATGTCACAGCAAACGATTGCACGGTGTACAAGTTAATATGTTGCAGCGCCGTCTAGTAGGGATTTACATGCAAAACATTAAATCACATTTATAAAAAATACACTAATGTGATCGGTCAAACAGTTATAATATCCATCTGTACTATTTAATATAAATAGGAAAGTAACTCTGTCTATTTGTTACGATTTCATGGTTAAACAAACCACTAAACTGAATTTGATGAAATTTTTGTATGAGACATGCTTGAACCCTAAGGTAGGACATTGGCTAGTTGGTTTATACATAATAAGAATGCAACAGTTACAGTACAGTTAAATGTTTCCGAAATATTTAATGTATAGACGGACTGGCAACCCCACGCCTGCCTCGAGTGACTGGTGCGTGTCATTCGCCATTTTGTATCATTAGTATGTAGACTGAACGACGGAATCGTTCAGTCTGCACAATAGGACGACCGACCGAAACCGGAACTCGTCGATAAACTTAACTAATACTGGATGTTTATTGTCGCGATACTGAATGTTTGCGCTCGACTGACGGCGCTGTCGGAGCGTCGAGGAAACTCGCACGACAACATTTACCATCCCGCTATAAACAAATCGAAGCTCGTGTAGTATATCATGAGAGCTGATAGTTTAAGCGCCAATGTTCAGTAATACATAAATTAATAACTTGATTTGTAACAAATTCGTAGTAGACGTTATAACGTTTATTACGAATATTTGTCAAAATTTAAATCTGTTTTAATGTTTTATTGCTAAAATTGCTTGTTTATTTGCTACGCGTCTGATTTGAAAAAAAACCTTTTTGTGATATGTAGTCCTTTCATTTAACATCGTGACCGCGGGAAGGTTGCCTGCCTGCGAAACATTTCGTCTCATTTTTAATATAAATATAACGGTCAACGACTACTTCAATCGTTTTAGACTTAATTTATATTAGTTGGAAGAGATTTTAAAGTAAAAGATGTCATTATACCGAATTAACAAATAGAACTATTGGAAATTTCCGAGTGATGAACAAAAACACACTTATGAGTAAGTTTCTCAGAAACGATCGTGTCGACATTTGTATTGTAGACCCATTCGTCGCTCAACTATATCTTTCGCACGTATTATATGTTATGTTGCAACTCTGAGATCTTAGTATTTTAATTGTTAATCAACTGAAGAATATTTTCAAACTACAATAAACCCTATTCAAATTTAATGGTTAATGAGTTTTTACATAGTTTTATGTTTAGAATGTAGTCTGTCATATGGGCAACCCAATTGCAATTTCAAACACATTATTTTTACAACGACATTTTTACAACTTCAATCTCTCCGCTAACGCCACGTTGTCACTGAAGCCGCAGACATCTTCTTCGTACTCGCCGATAGTCTTCTGGGTAAATTTAATTATTTTATATTATATATACCTTATATTAACATTCGTCGTATGTAGTACATAATTGTACATACAACGAATGTTACTAAAATATTTAAGTCGTTAACAAACACTACGAAATAGTTATTACTCGAGTTCGCCTCGTCCTCCTAAATGAATGTATGTACAATTAGTACATCGTTTCCAATCTCACAAGTGCATCGTTAAACAGTTTTCTGATAACGTATCTCCGAGCTGGCGGCGATGGGATCTGTTTGCATGTGATCGCATATTATATGTTACTTTTAGAGATAATATACAGTGGTGGTCATATAATTAGAAAAACTTCTTATGAATAAAGAAAGTAAGGGGTTTTCCAATAGGGACGCTTGAACTTTGACAGCTGATTGCGGCCATGTTGTTTGAGTGACAGCTGTCAAATGCAGTGTGTTATATTCATTCCGTCCTCCCAAACCACCATGGCAGGTTACAGTGTCGAGCAGCACGTGCAAATCATAAAATTGTTTTATGAAAATGGGTCTTCAGTTCGAGCAACGTTCCGCGCACTTCGCCCGTTTTACGGTCGCGATGATCGTCCTGCCGAGTCGACTATCCGTCGATTGGTGGACAAATTCGAGTCAACCGGGTCAGTTAACAATCAGCCGGTTCCCGTGCGTCAACGTAACGCGAGATCTGCCGAGAATATCGCCGCTGTGCGCGACAGTGTCCTCGAAAACCCGCGGCAGTCAATTCCGCGTCGCGCACAGGAACTCGGCCTTTCGCAGACGACAACTTGGCGAATTTTGCGTTGTGACTTGAGCCTGCACCCGTACAAGATCCAGCTGACCCAAGAGCTCAAGGTTAATGACCATAGACAGCGCCGTGTGTTCGCTGACTGGGTATTAGAGCAGTTGGAAGTTGACGCCGATTTTGGCAAAAAAATCATCTTCAGCGACGAGGCGCATTTTTGGATGAATGGCTATGTCAACAAGCAAAATTGCCGTATTTGGGACGAGACCAATCCACACGAGGTTCACCAAGTGGCAATGCACCCGCAGAAAGTGACTGTTTGGTGCGGATTTTGGGCCGGAGGCGTGATTGGTCCGTATTTTGTCGAAAACGATAATGGTGTGGCCGTCACCGTCAATGGTGAGCGATACCGGTCGATGATAACCAACTTCTTTTGGCCTGAAATCGAGAATATGGATCTGGACAACATGTGGTTTCAACAGGACGGCGCTACGTGCCACACAGCACACGCTACGATGGAAGTTCTGCACGAGCAATTTCTGGACATGGTCATCTCGCGCGGAGGCGACGTGAACTGGCCACCGAGATCGTGCGATTTGACCCAGTCGCAGGTCTATGCCAACAAGCCGCAAACCACCGATGCCCTCAAAGTCAACATACGCCACGCCATCGATCAAATACAGCCCGATTTGTGCGCCAGAGTCATCGAAAATTGGACCTTTCGTGTGCGCGCCACCAACCGAAGCCGTGGCGGTCATTTGAATGATGTCATATTCCATACATAATGGGGTCGATAGACCTTCCAAATAAAAAAAAAAATTCGCAAATATCTCTCCTACATGTATTTTTTTTTGCATTTCAAAGATCAAGCGCCCTTAATGGAAAACCCTATATAACTTCAACGTACAAATGTTCGTAAAAAATATACACATTCAATAATTAATAATCATGCAATAATATAGCCACTCAAATAAAAAACTCATTAAATGCATAAAATATAAAACATATCTTACTTTTAATTACAAAATGAGTCGTAGGAGTTTATTTTCTGTTACTGGCCGCTTGGACGCCTAATTAAAAACATTTGAAAAATGCATCCATAGCTCGTTCTTTTTTTGAAATTGGAGAATAACATTTCTTTTTCTATTATTTTGGCGGCAATTCAAAATTTAATCTGAATTTTATTTTGTTCAAAATGGGCAAAAATAAAAGTAGTGACGTCAACTAGGCAAATCATTGTTAATTTACATATAGATCATAAGTGGGCGTACAGAAGAATAGCTGAGCATTAAATTGTTCTGTTAAGAGCATTTTTAATGCAATTGATCATTATAAAACACTTGGAACTGTTGAAAATGTTTTTAGATATCCTCTCCCAGAGAAGATACGCTAATCGCTCGTGTTGCGAAAAAAGACCCAAGTAAAGGCTTGTTGTTGTTTCTAATAAGTTGACCTTTATTGTTCATACCTTAAAACTGATTTAAATGTTTGTCCGTAAAGTAATATTGAAACTGCACTTGCGTGTAATGAGATTTAAATTGTTTTTCTAATAAATGATAAATCGTTGAATATATTGTTGTCCTATTTATTGTTTAATTTCAAAATAAAAACGATTGCGGTGAAGTATCTTACATAATGTCAAGGACCGTTGGTAGTGTTTCTAATTATACGACCACCACTGTAGTTAATTGGACGCAGTCAATTGTGCCAAGTTAGTTTCCGATGATATACAAGATACAGTACAATTCGTACCGATCCTTATTCGTACAGATATTAAGACAACGGTCACGGGCGATCGAGTCGCCGAATATAATACAACGAACGCAAGACCGAGGCTGTGGCCGAGGGATCAATCACACACACGATCTTTGACATTAAATTTGAGATTTCTTCTCGTGTTAAGATATCACGTATTTTTTAAAGGAATTGGCCTAAAGCTTTCTGCGAATGAACTTTGAACCTAATTATTTTTAAACTATTTATTAATTATTGTTTAAAATAAATAAATACGAAAAGAAAGTCAACTTTTTGTTTAAAAAGCGTAATGATATTTTAAACAAATATTTCTTTCAAATCAATATCACACATATTGATGAGATAATATGTCTTCCAGACTAAACTTAGTCGAGAAGGTAAGAAGGAACCAGCAACCGAGATTACTGAGTTACTGACACTCGCGTCGTGTATGTATATAGTACACTGCCTCGACTTCACGCAATATTTTTTCAGTTGAACCCGAAGTTTGGAAGTAGGCAGAGTTATCACTTTGTGAGTGTTTGATTTAAGGATAACGCTCTGAAGTACTATCATGTTATTTTACCGCTCGATAAGATGATGCTCCGTGACGATAAACTGAAAGGAAATTATCTAATAAAAATAGGATGCATGAATATAATTAAGTCACCTGTGACTATTCTCATTTAGTTTTGTCAGTGGTCTCTCCAACCGACTATTATTTCTCGGACTCGGTTGATGACAGGCTAAATCTACAAAAATATAATATTTTTCTAATAAGCTATAATAATGTGAATGACCAACATGAAATCAAGAATAAAAGAGGCCAGGCTCACTTTTTAACGTAAATACATAATACTGAGTTTTGCAAATGCTTTACAATATGGGTATGATTGTTTGAAGTATTTTATTGAAATTAGTCATTTGGTCGAGGGAATATTTCACCGTATTTAGAGCACATTATTGTACAACACGAGATCACGCAAGTTCCGCCAACGGCTCACGGTATCGATTGTGTCCTCCCCGGAGATGAGCAGCTCGGTAAGGCTTTTCTTTGCGCAGTATATATTATTAGCGAAATATAAAATATTAAATGATTGTATAAATTTTCATACATATTTTATTAGTAAACATTGAAAATTTGCCGATATTTAAATTGAATATCACTTATTTCTTAATGTTTTTTAAGAGAAATCATCAAATAGTGTTGAATGCGTATTTGGTGACATTCATATAGGAAATCATCTTACGCTGGAAATTCTATATTTTTTCACTTCGATGGTGACGTCATTAAGCTACATAATCCGTATTTAATCAATGCCACTAGCACTTAGAGCCTTCACCCACCCGGCGACGGAGCGGTTGTCAAAGGCTAGTTTTGATAGTAAAGTCGTGTGATTGCAGTGGTGAAGCAGCGGCTACAGATGTTGAACTCGCCGTACCGCGGCGTGTGGGAGTGCGCGCGACACGTGTACCGCGCCGAGGGCCTGCGCGCCTTCTACCGCTCGTACGGCACGCAGGTCGCAATGAACGTGCCGTTCCAGGTAACACGGACTACTCTTACTAT
Organism: Nymphalis polychloros; assembly: GCA_905220585.2. NCBI lineage: Eukaryota > Metazoa > Arthropoda > Insecta > Lepidoptera > Nymphalidae > Nymphalis > Nymphalis polychloros. The sequence continues at coordinate 58,293 of HG992264.1, read as the reverse complement.
TTATACTATAGTTCCCTAATAATAAGGTACAGAGGGTAGGATAGAGATAAAACTATACTATTTTCTGCCCTACCACCAAGCTGGGTACCACCCACCCACTCATTACATATTTTACCGCTAAATAACAATACTCAGTATTGTCGTGTTCCGGCTCGAGGGGTGAATGGGCCGATGGAACTACAGGCACGAGACAAAACATCTTAGTTTTTAAGCTTATGTGAATGAGCTAGCGTAACTCGAAGGGCATCTTAGGTTAGCGATACTTGTGGCGGTTAATATTTTTTACAGTGCCAAAGTCTATCGGCGTTGGTGACCACTCAATTTCAGGTGGCCGATGTGCCGACCTATTTTCAATAAAAAAGTAACGCGTGGCGGAATACCATCCGACACTCACATGTGTAACGAGTAATTCACACAGTCGAAGGATATCGTTTACGGGACGGGGTTGCAGGGCGTTAATCCCCCGCTAACATCGCAGGCGCTGCACTTCGTGACGTACGAGTGGTGCCAGTCGCGCCTCAACCCGCGGCGCTCGTACGAGCCGCGCGCGCACCTGGTGGCGGGCGCGTGCGCGGGCGCGCTGGCCGCCGCCGCCACCACGCCGCTCGACGTGTGCAAGACCGTGCTCAACACGCAGGAGGCGGCCGGCGCCGAAGGGCTGGCCGCCGCCGCCGCGCTCGTGCTGCGCGCCGGCGGCCCGCTCGCCTTCTTCCGCGGCGTGCACGCGCGCGTGCTGTACCAGATGCCGGCCGCCGCCATCTGCTGGCTCACCTACGAGTCGCTCAAGCACGCCATCGCCACGGTGCGTCACCCCGCGAGCGCCGACCCCGACCGCGCCGACCCGCCCGCGCTCACCGCGCCGCCTGCTTTCAGTTCGGGCTGACCGGCGAGGAAGGCGGCGGGGGCCCGTGCGGCGCTCCGGGCGGGCCGGCGGGGAGCCCGCTGGCGGGCTCGGCGGGGGGCCCGCTGGCCGCCGCCGCGCTGCGCCTGGCCGCCGCCGACGTGCCCGGCCCGCTCACGCGCACGTAGACGCCGCCGCTCCGCGACGTTCGTTGTCCGCCGCTCAAATGTGACTCCGAAATGATATTGAAGATGTTATTTTTAAATTAAGCACTACGTGTATTTTATACTTTCTTTAGGTTTATCTCGAGCGAGTACTTGCGTCGCGACGGACTGCGGTCCGCGGTCGTGTGATAATATTATATACGAGCGCGAGTAAATATTTTTCGAGCGAACGAAATCAAAAATAAAAATATATTTACACGAAAAAGAAAAAAAACCACAAAAATATTCGTAAATAAAAAAGCGTGTGACGCGACGTGCTCTCGTGTGCGCGTCGCCCATATTTATTACTATATTTAAACATTTCGTAGTTTACAAAGCGAGAGATAATCACGAATTACAGAATGGAAATTGTTTTTCAATTGATTCGAGTAACCGTCGGCTGCACGGCGGGTCGCAGTCAGTAGATGTAACGTCATCTCTTAAACGATATTACGGTACGACGGATGCGTCGTGTGTGTGGGTTCCGCGTCAAGACCAAATTAATGACAACCCTGAGTCAGTGTATTACGATTTACGTGTAAAATATAGTGCGTGTGCGTGTCTCGCGTTTGTGTGCGTGCGTTCGTGTCTGTATGTGTGTATGTATGCGAGTGTGCGCGTCGGAGCGAGAGAGCTGTGATGTTTGTGGTTAAATTATGGTAATCATCGTCTAAGTGTTGATAATAGTGTTAAGGGCTTGCCCGATATTTTTTATTGAATTATTGTTTAGTTAACCGTAGTGACTGCATGCTACCGATTGCGTTATCGCACGTGCATGTAGTCCATGTCTGACATTCGCGTCTAAAGTCACATTAAATTGTATGTATTTTAATATAAAATAATAATAAATAGTCGCCAAAACAGTATCCGCGTAAAATTGAAATTGTTACAAACAGTTTAATAATCAAACGAGACGTAGTGCTTAGTCAAATTGTACATAGAGTGGACGGCCACTATAAACTGCGCGTCTCAAAGACGCAGCTCTGCCGCGGGGACCGGGGGGGGGGTCTGTTTGACTATTACACTTTAATTTAAATTTTATCAAATTATACTCAAATGGAAGTGTCAGTTTCGACTGAACCCTGTAGAGCCGCTTCATACCGAAGGTCTCGTGCTGTGTCCGCTCTCCGCGCGCAGTGACTTCCGTTAGTTACCGGCGCAACGTCTATGTCAATGCAAGTCTAAATCGATTAGTGTAGGAATCCCATCGGTACCGTGCGAGTGTGACTCGGCTCGGCGGGGGAGGGGGTCGGCTCCTCGCTCACCTCCGGCACCTCAAGGCTGTGATTTGACTGTGCCTCCCCCGCGGGGCTCGCCGGAGAGAGTTGTCGATGTAGATATATTTTAAACGGTGACGGTATCTGTCCGGCTCTGACCGACCGCGTAGCGACCGACTCACGTACAAATCGGTACCTAAAATATTATCGAGGACATCGTTGTCCTAAACTACGAGTACATTTTTATTTATAAAGATAAAAATTATGAGTTGTTTCTTAATAAATTGGTTAATATTTTATATTTTTAATAATATATTTTTAAAATATACAACGAGAGATATTCAATCTTCGCGCATCACTCCGATCGTCCATCGCCGCCGATTGTCCCACGTCCTCCACACTACATCGCCTCGCGCGTGCGAAGTGGCGAGTGAGTCGTTCGTGTCAGTAAATAGATATATTGTATATTCGTTGGAGCGCGAGGCTGCCTCGCGACGGAGACGCGCTGGTTGGCGGCGACTCATCGGGAGGCAGAGTTTATTATTGTTTGTGTACATTGCTTTTATTTGTATTTGTTATGTTTATGAGTTGTATAGATGAGTACGAAATTAAAATTTATAGTTTTAAGAGTTAATAATTGTACAGGACACGCACCAAGTGATTGTTTATTTAAAATGTGAGATAGAAGGAATAAACAGTTGGACAATAAAGTGATCTTCGTTTTTTATTCTCAACTACCTGATTCACATGTAGTGCGTAGTGTTTATATCGACCCAAGCGACCGCTCCGGGAGTCGTCCCGAGACTTCGGGCGGCGACGTTGATTTTGTGTAGGAGGATCAAAACCTGTTCTCTGAAAAACCACTATTATCCACTGTTACAATTACATACAATTATGATTGTCTGTGCTATACAATAAGAATTTTATCCCGTGCATTTTTAATCATTAAGATTAAGATAAACATTCGCCCATTCAGTACAGTGTATGTGTGTTCGGTACAGGGCATATAATATTTAATAATGTATAAAGTAAAGTACAACATGCTCTACTTATTTTTTTATTTATTGGAACAAAGTTCTTTTACTACTGCAAAGTAGAGTGACCAGAAATTGTCATGTAACAAAAAAGCGTTGTCCTCCATGCGACCTTTTCTCTCTTTCTTTTCTAGCGGTTGTATGTGTATGTATGTGTAAGTGTGCAAATTTTCAGATTTGACAATAAGGATTGTGTGCGGCCAATGAGATAACCTCAATCCTATACAAATGTAAATATAATTTAAACTCTTTTTTTAACTTGAATTCGCTATTTTATATTTAATTTTGAGTAAATTACTATTTTCCTAAAGCATTAAATGAAATTTATTAATTTTAATTCTTACTTTACATTTTTGCATTGAATACATAATAAAAATAACATAAAATATACACATGTGAAAGGGAGAGTTGATTAAGAAGGGCAACGCTTTTTGGTGTGATAAAAAAGTAAGAACAATTTCCTCCTTTTTTTCGCTGGAAAAATGCATTTACGCGTTTCCCTCACAAGAAGTGGGAGGTATGTGGGGCTCACCGGCGCTGAAAGTGCCGGAATACCCATTAAAAAACCAGCGGTATCCTCTCCGTCTGGTCGGGGGCGCCACGGGATCGCTTGCGCATGCTACTGTGACGCCCCGGGGTTCCCGGATACAGGGAACCCCCTTCGCCCCGATGGGAGTTAAGGTGCGCATAGCGCCTACGCCTTCTCCCCGGTCTTTCTTCGACGGATCGAATCAGTCGATGCATTTTCCTCGCGCTGCCGCTCCGCGGCCTGCTTTTGCGACATAATTTGGCCCAGGCCAAAATTGGGCCCAGGTTGTAAATTGCACGAATAGCCCTCTTCTGCAGTACAAAAATCGTATTTATGTCGGCTGCATTACCCCAGAGTAGAATGCCATAAGATATTATACTGTGGAAATAGCTGAAATACACTAGGCGAGCCGTATGAACATCAGTCAACATTCTAATTTTTTTTACCGCGAAAGCTGTAGAGTCTCTTTGCCAATTTATTAATATGAAGGCCCCATTGAAGCTTAGAATCTATGGTGATACCAAGAAATTCTGTTGCTTCTACAGAATCTAAAGGTTCCCCATTTAAAAGTACATTCGTTTTTACAAATTTCACGTTGGGAATAGTGAATTTAATACATTTTGTCTTTTTACTGCTCAACAGTAAATTATTAACACTAAACCAGTGTACTATTTCAGAGAGAGCATTGTTTACCTAGCCATATATTGATAAGCGTCTTTTAATTTTAAAAATTAAGAAAGTGTCATCAGCAAACAATACTATCTCATGTTTATTATTTAAAAGATGGGGCAATAATAATAATTAAAACACTGCAAATTTATAATAACTTTAGTTGAGAATTACACGGAAATGATAAAATGATAATTGTAAACGTCACTACTGCGATCGATGTACGAACAATAATAATGGCCGATTTTTTTCCGAAAACTGTGTAAGAAATGAGATACAGCTTTTTGCAAGAGTGTAGTGTAGTATATAAGCAGATGACACATGGTATTAAGGAGCAGTAATAAATCTATCTTCAAACCTTACACATCTACTTTATTTACCTAGTCCCGTCCTTACATGGCGACCCTGCCATTTAAGGTTCGGTTTCGGGTTCTAACGAAGTGCAGTGTAACAATATAATGTCGCTCTGTGTAAGATTGGACTTTCGTGTATTTAATTGTTCGAACGTTAGTAGCGTCATAATACAAAATGGGCAAAGAGCAAAGTAAAGAAAAAATTGTGATTGCACAAAATGCCGCAGGAGGCGTGAATTCGGCCGACGTGGAGCTAATACACCATAATCAGAAAGTGACAAATATAATTTTGGGTATTTTTCTTTTACTTTTAATTTTGGGGGCAAAGTTTGCCATATATAAATTATATAAACGCTGCCACATAAACTGGATGCGTCAGGAGATGGTCAGGAGCGCTTTCAGACGTTCGAGGCGTGGACCAGAGACTGAAGAAAGAAATCAGGAACGTGTCGTTTAGCCTGAAGACGCATCAATAGATGTTTATAAAAAAAAAATAGGAGTGTAAAAGTGTGAAAAATATATAAAAGGAGAAGTGAAATAGTGTCATCAGCAAGGGTGTTATGGTATTATAGACAATAGATATATTCATATTTTATCATTATTTCTAAGTGTATATTTTTAAGCCAATTTTTGTTATTTTTTCGGTACTAAATATTATATTATGTTTCTTAAGATTTAAATGGATCATATATTAGATATAAAACATCAAATTGAAAATATAAAACTAAATTTAATTAAACTAAGTAAAGGGAAAAGAACTAAAAAGTTGTTAGAACAGAAATATTTAGAGGCAAAAAGTTTATATGACGAATATATAAAATATCGTGACGAGTTAAACGTTAATGCATCTAAAGGGTATATAAAAAAGGAAGAGATAAATTACTTATTAGTTGCTTGCGAAGAAATTGAATCGTTTTATCAAAAAATTCAAACAACTTGTTTAGTTAGTGACCAAGATTTTAGCACCATGGCTGACTTTGACATGAAAACTGCTACTTCTCTCCTACCTATTATGACAGAAGATGAAGAAGTTACTAAAAAATTAATAGATTGTATCGAATTCTATAGCCAAACCATTAGGAAAGAACATGAACAGTTACTTATTTCTTTTGTCCTTAAAACTCGTTTAACTAAAAATGCCAAATTACGTTTGTTATCTAACTATGAATCTTCCACAGAACTTATTGCCGACATGAAAAATAATCTGTTGACTAAGCAGTCAGCCACGGCACTACAAATAGAAATGTTAAAATCTAGACAAGGTTCGCAGAGTATTGAGGAATTTGGTAAGAAACTTGAGGATTTATTTGTTGAATTGACTATTTCCCAAGCTAACGGTGACGATAACGCGTTTAAAATATTGAGACCCGTAAACGAAAAATTAGCAATACAGCGATTCACCGAAGGTTTGAGAAACAGTCGATTAAGCACTATTTTAGCGGCCCGCAACTACTCAGAGCTGAAAGATGTTATAAGAGCAGCCAAAGACGAGGAACTGTCGCGTCAAGGCTCTTTTACATCAGCTGAAACGATTTTCACGACTCAACACCGAGGTAAGTACCAACCATCTTATAGGGGGCATAGTAGAGGTCGAGTATTAAACAACGCACGCCAACATTACACGCCAAATCGTTCATTTAGGCCGATGCCGAATCAAATATCTAGTTTATACCACCGAGGAAACAATAGAGGATTCACAAGTAATTCTCGAGGACGCGGACATAATTTTGAACGTGCAGTATCGCGAGGTAGAAATAATAACGGTAGAAAACAGCATGGGTATCTTATGAATCAATCCCAAAACGATATACAGGTTACTACTTCGGAAAATAACCAAAACTTAGAGTTTTTTCGATCCTAACTTTATTCTAGCATGCAATACATATAATAATTTCGTAGAGTTTACAATATTAGGTACCAAATATAGAATGCTAGTTGACACGGGCGCCTCGATGTCAGTGATTAAATACGATGTAATAAGAGATAGGAATATTCCAATACATTCAAAACGCGTAGCCGTAAATGGTATTGGTGGCACCTCGTACACCGAGGGCTATGTTTACATACCGTTTACCTTATGTGGAATAGAATTCAAACATAAGTTTTATGTCTTAAAGAATTTGCCTTGTATTCAAGATGGTTTAATCGGACAAGAATTTTTAACTAATTATAATTGTGTATTAAATTACGAAAATAATACATTTACTTTAAATAGCTTCGACAAACCAATTACGCTATCCTTAGGTTTAGGAAAATTAGGTAAAAATACATTTATAAAGGTACCTCCGAGGTGTGAAAAGTTTTTTCAAATTGATTCTTATTTGAATGAATCGCATGTTATATTTCCCAGAGAATTGTGTGAAGGTGTATTTATCGCTGGAAGTATCTGTCAACCGAAAGAGGGAAAAATATTTATTCAAATTTTAAATACTCGCGAAACAGAAATTAATCTTAGTTATTTTAGGCCTGAAATTGATTTATTATCGAATTATAATATTTGTTCGTTTAACAAAGAAAATTTGGACGGAAAAAGAGTTCGGAAATTATTATCATTAATTAAATTGAATCATTTGAACAAAGAAGAAAGCATTAGTATACAAAGTATTTGTGCGAAATATGCTGACGTATTTTTCTTGCCAGGAGACAAGTTAGGTACGTGTAATCTTTACGAACAAAATATACAACTAAAAGCTAATACGAATCCGGTCTATACTAAACAATATAGATTACCGTTTTCTCAACGTGATGAAATAGAAAAACAAGTTCAAAAAATGTTGGCCAATGATATTATCGAACCCGCTAACAGCGAATGGTTTAGCCCAGTACTATTAGTACCTAAAAAATCAGAAGATAATAATAAAAGCTGGCGTTTAGTGATAGATTTTCGGAAATTAAATGATTGTATAATGCATGACAAATTTCCCCTTCCGAATATAAATGATATATTAGACTCACTTTCAGGAGCTATTTATTTTTCTCAATTAGATTTAACACAAGCTTATTATCAAACGAAGCTAAATGCTGACAGTAGGAAATATACCGCATTCACAACACCGTCGGGCCAGTATCAAATGACCCGTATGCCTATGGGTTTGAAAACCAGTCCGGGTTCATTTTCACGCTTAATGACAGTAGCAATGTCGGGACTTAATTACGATAAATGTTTTGTATATTTGGATAATTTAATTTGTTTCGGAAGAAATTTAGATAGTCATAATAAAAATTTGTTAGATATTTTAACAAGGCTTAGAAAAGTTAATTTAAAATTAAATCCTGATAAGTGCGATTTTCTTCGAAAAGAAATTTTATACCTCGGACACGTGGTATCAGCGGACGGCATTAAACCAGATCCAGAAAAAATTAAGGCATTAATTAATTATCCGGTTCCTAAAAACGTAGACGAGCTCAAACGATTTGTAGCCTTTGCGAACTATTATCGAAAGTTTATTCCGAATTTCGCCGAAATCTGTATTCCATTAAATGATTTATGTCGTAAAAATGTAATATTTAATTGGGATAAAAACTGTCAAAAATCATTTAGTACTTTAAAAGAAATGTTAATCAGCCCTCCAATATTACAATATCCTATTTTCGATTATAATAACACATTTATACTACAGACAGACGCCTCAGGGTATGCAATAGGCTCGATTTTATGTAATGCTGATCGTAGACCAATAGCTTACGCCAGTCGTAGTTTAAATAAAGCTGAACGTACGTATCCAACGATTGAGAAAGAGCTTTTAGCGATTGTTTGGTCTGTTAAATATTTTAGACCGTATCTCTATGGACGAAAGTTTATTATAGAAACGGATCATAGACCCTTAATATTTTTATACAATATGACAGATCCTTCCAGTAGATTGTTAAAATTTCGGCTAATACTTGAAGAGTATGATTTTAAGGTTACTTATGTGAAAGGGTGTGATAATGTAGCTGCAGATGCATTGTCACGCATAGAAATTAGTAGTGAAGAATTTAAGGCGATGAATGATCATATTTTGTCAGTACTTACAAGGGCACAAAAGAAGAAGCTTGATGAAAAACCTTGTAATTCTACTTCGGTTTCTAATATTTCTACTGACGATTGGACTGATCACCCAAGAGTGGTAGAGATGTTAAAACTACCGAAGTATTACACGGAGTTGGTATTTGTGAATGAAGAAGAATGGAAAAAGGTTAAAAAATGCGTATCATTAGAGTGTGGTGATTATGCATACTCGTCGTCAAATCGTACAATTTTTGTGAAACTGTTTACCCAATCCCAGTGTACACGAGCTGTCTCTGTGAGGGAAATGGAATCATTTTGTATCGATTTAAAAATAAATACGTTATATGTAATAAAAGATGAGAATAATTTTCAAATAATTAAAGAGCTAGCTCAGGTTATAAATAAAATGCGTAAGTGGTCCGGACCCCGTTTATGCGTAATTAAAGGAGTTACAAAAATTATAGACGACGATACGAAAAGAGTTATATTAAATGATTATCATATCCTAGCCACTAGCGGACACGCAGGAATAAGACGTATGTTAAATAACATTCGGAAAAAATATTTTTGGCCAGGATTAGAGCATGATGTTAAGCTTTTTGTAAAAAAATGTAGTAAATGTCAACGTTATAAATATTTAAATACCATAAAAGAACCTATGACCATAACGGACTGTGGAAATTCAGCTTTTGATAAGATTTATTTAGATTTGGTAGGTCCATTGACAAGAGATAATAATTATAATTACATTTTAACGCTCCAATGCGACCTCACCAAATATGTCGAGGCATATCCGATAGCAGGTAAGGATGCGCGCACAGTAGCTACAACTCTAGTAAATAATTTTATACTTAGATATGGCATCCCTCGGCAGATCGTGACCGATAGAGGAACTGAATTTATAAATTCTACAATGGAAGAGGTTTGTAAAATTTTAAATATAAGTCAATTACAGTCTACAGCCTTCCACCATCAGACCTTAGGATCACTTGAAAATAGTCATAAACATTTAACATTTTATTTAAGAATGCAAGTTAACAGTCATAGTCAGGAATGGAGTTCATGGATTCCTTACTGGTGTTTTTCGTATAACACTTCTGTACACTCGAGTACAAAATTTACTCCATACGAATTAGTGTTTGGCAAACAATGTAACTTACCAAGTAATCTTAGGTCGACAATAGATCCAATTTACAATTTTGATGATTATGCAATAGAACTAAAATACCGGTTACAAAAGTCACAAAATGATGCTAAAACAAACCTCATAAATTGTAAAACTTTAAGAAAAATAAAATATGATAGAAGTATAAACCCAGTGGAGTATAAACAAGGAGACTTAGTATTGGTTAAAAATGAAAATATTAGCAAACTTGATCCATTATATTTAGGCCCATATACAGTTGTTAAAAATTTATCACCGAATGTTGTAATTTTAGTCAATGGTAAAGAAAAAACTGTTCATAAAAATAGGACAAGACTTTATGTTGAATGATCATTAAACATATTGTTTATTAAGACTTGTTATTATGACTGTACCTATTATGATATTTGATATTAAATTTCAGCACTGCATTATTATACCTTTGTTTACATATTTGTTTTATTTTGTTTAATTATTATAATATTCAATTTTATTTCACTTTTTCATATTGTATTTTGATAAAAAAAAATGTTAATGTATCCAACATTTATTTTTTTTTGTTTGGTAGGGCATGTAGTGTAGTATATAAGCAGATGACACATGGTATTAAGGAGCAGTAATAAATCTATCTTCAAACCTTACACATCTACTTTATTTACCTAGTCCCGTCCTTACAAGAGAGCCAAGAGAACGCTCCTATCCCGTGCTGCGTGCGTACTCCGTGCTGCTAACATGGTGAGAAGTGACACCAATAGACCCCTGACGGGGATAACTGATCAGGTGTTAATTGATCCAATTATCGACCTAGGTTGAAAATGATTGAATTACTAATATCACTATTAAAAAATAGGAGTTGACGGTAGAAAGGTGAAAATTTAGGGTTGTATGAATTTTTTAATGCCACATAATAAACAATAAGAGCAGAGATGGCCCAGTGGTAAGAACGCGTGAATCTTAACCGATGATCGTGGGTTCAAACCCGGGCAAGCACCACTGAATTTCATGTGCTTAATTTGTGATTATAATTCATCTCGTGCTTGACGGTGAAGGAAAACATCGTGAGGAAACCTGCATGTGTCAAATTTCATTGAAATTTTGTCACATGTGTATTCCACTAACCCGCATTGGAGCAGCGTGGTGGAATAAGCTCCAAAACCTTCTCCTCAAAAGAGGAGAAGAGGCCTTAGCCCAGCAGTGGGACATTCACAGGCTGTTACTGCTAATAAAAAAATAAAAATAAAAGAATTTGTCCAAAAAATTAAAAAAAATGTTTTGGGGTGAGCCACCCTTAATACTTAGGGGTATAAAAATGAGTTCTAAACCTATTCTCAGACCTACAGAATAAACATATAAAATTTAATAAACGATATCGCTTTACCCGATATAGATATATATACATAGATGTATACAATCCTATATCTGATCAGATATGGCGTTGTTTACATCGTCATAATGTAATCGTTTTCTTTTAATTTTACATTCATAACAAACATCTCATAAAACCGTTTAATGACCTAAATTCCCAATTCCTTCCATTACACTAACTGTACGTTTGTGTTTATACGAATTAGGAAGGATGCTTAACATTTTTTTTTTTAATTCTTTGTTTGTGTTGTGTTTCCAATCGGTCGGGTGGTGGAAAATTATGATTTTTGATTTAGTTTGCTTATATTTAAGTATTTAACTTAATTCATAATAAAATGGTAGGCACAGTTTACGCTCTATCGTTTGGTGTAGTTTAGGTCAAAAATTTGGCATAGGTCCTACCTCCAGAACCGCTCACGCAATACTGAATTCGAAGGCCCAAGCATTTTCAGTTGCTATTAGCCCATATTATTTCTTAATTTTTTTTTAATTTGCTAAATCACCTTTTAACTGCTGCAGAAGTGACAGTAATTGTAAAGAATAATAACATTGCTGTAAATACTTCCGTTAGGTCGCATTCTAGCACTCCATATTTGCTCATTATTTCCTTACATAATTGGTGAACAGTCCATGCTTGAGTTAGTTGAGGTAAAACTAGGTGGTGAATATTAATAAATTGAAGTGAAAAACTAGGGCCTATTATATCTGAATATTTTCTTTGGAATCCGTCACACTTTTGTAATAAAGTTGCTTCATCAACATGTAATAAAAATGTTGGTGTTAAAAAATCGAATATATGACAGACTGCACTCATACCAATAAAACGTGTATCTATTTATTTGTTTAATAAGTACACTAACAATATACATATTCATTGATGGCTTACACAACATCCAAAAAAAAACAACTTCTGATATGTACATCGATTACAAGTGTACATAACATTCACATATCTAATTGAGTACATTATTGAAAATCTCAATTTTAAATATTTTTTCTCGGTTTGGAAATCGGTGATCAGCAGCAAATTCATCAAAATGTTTCTTAACTTTTCTTTGCCTTTTTTCTTGAAAATGGGTATCAATACCATATTTTCTTGCAGTTTCACTGGCTTTGCACTTGAATAATTCGAAATCATTTCTATAAATTTACAACTTTGCTTTGGTCTCTGCTAAAACTTTACTCGCCTCGCCCAAATTGATGTCGCATTTTTGTAAAGTTTTGGATGCATAATTGATGTCGTTCAATACACTGTGAATGAATTCGCAAAGCAACATGAACTCGAAATTTAACATTTTTATTTTAATACTCTCTGCTTCACTACGCTCATCTTTTTTAGGACTCTTTAGAACTATTTCTGATAATGCTTTGATAATATCAAAATAACGAAGTTTTATTGCAGATATCGTACTGGACCATCTAGTCTGATTTAGTTTTTTTAGAGTGGTGTCCGATTCGCCAGGGAATTTTGACAGTAGATTCCAACGTTTGATGCTGTTTCCGAAAAAGTTATACAAATCTTGCAACGTTGCGAAAAAAATCTGTATTTCCACACAACTGCTAACGGCATCATTTATCACCAAATTTAAATGATGAGTGGCACAATGTACGTACTCTGCGTTAGGCTGGATATCCTTAATATGTTTTTGTACACCATTATACACACCACTCATCACACTGGCTCCATCATAGCCTTGCCCCACACATGTTTTTAAATCAATATTTTTGTCGATAAATAATGTTGTCACTTGGTTGACTAAATCTACTGCGCCATGTTTGATGGCTGCATAAAAGCCTAGAAACACTTCTTTTACTTCTATATCAATTGGCTGTCCATTTTCCGATCTGGTTATTACTGCATATCTTACAACAATGCTTAGCTGATCTACCTTCGATATGTCCTGTGTCGTATCCATTATGATGGCAAAAAACGGTGACACTCTAATTTGTTCTAGTAGATGGGTTTTGAGTTTGGTCCCCAAGCTCTCAATCATTTCATTTTGAATTGTGCAATCACAGATCCTAAAAACATAAAAAAACACAATTTCAAAAAAGTCCTGATATTAAATAGTTAATAATTATAAACAAAATAAAACGATAAAAAAACTTAGAAATAATTATTATTACCTTTGGGCATATCCAAAACTTGCCGCAAAATGTGATCATATCGGACGACAAGCTCTACAAAGGACAGAAAATTTCCGTGGTATCCTTCCTGACTTAAGTCTTCTTGATGTCCTCTCAAAGCCAAAGAACTCTTTGCTAGAGTAAGTATGATATCAAATAACCTTTGAAGAACCATTTTCCAAAATGATGCTTCTTTGCGAATTTCATTTTCAAGTTCCTTGTCGATAGTATTATTATCGTTTTTTTCCAAAATTCATACACAGCACATGATTCCGAATGGCCACTCGAACAACTGTGTTGTTTTATTCTTTTTGATAAATGCTTCCAATCTCGAATTCCCGTACACCAAACATTATTCCTTTGTAAAGCAAATAACCAGCAGGGTTGACAATAGGCAACCTCTAGTATTTTGGAATAACACAACCAAAAACGATTAACTGGCGCATATTTAGAACACGAAACGTAATACGATTTTGAAAAACACATATTGTTTTGGTTGATGTTTGTTGGAAAAGGCCCTGAAGGCTGTAAAGGCCCCATATCAAGAATTTGACGTTTTTCGTTATCACTTAATATTTTGTTCGTGAAGTTTCCCAAGTCATAAGAAGATTTGTCGTACACATTTTCGAAAAATGTAGAGGTCTGTGGTTCCTCCAAACCCTCCGTTCTAATGTGTGTCATGCAAACGTCATCCACGTTCACATGATCGGCGGCGGAGGTATCTCTAACTGCAATAATTGTCGAATCTTCTTCAGTAGGCTTCCCAACAAACACTGCAGTTACCACATTATTTGAGTCACTATCAATAGAAATATTTTGGCCAGATGTACTTCCAGAAGGCTGACTAAAAAACTTGTCAATTTTGGGCAATTTTGTTTACTATCTTCTCTTTCTTGGCATTGTTTGCGTTTAAATGCACAACTGGGTTTCTTCTTTTTATCGATAATTTTAGTTTTCTAATTTATTTAAACAATACAATATTAGATTGTGCTCGAGTAGGTAGGTACTCACTGTTCACTGACGACGTTAAAAGTAAAATAAAAGGAAAGAGAAACAATGATACGCTACAAGCGTCGTTGGAGAATCCCCGGATTTTTTTTTATCATCGTTAGTGTTACCACATTTAACGGTGGAGACCATGAACGATCTCCTGCCCGCGGACCTGAATTAATGTACCTAATGCTGTGTGACTTGCATTTTTTCACGATATTTCGCGTTATACAATGAGCTGTAGCCGAAATCTATAGATTTGACACGATTTATTGACTTAACGGACATCAATATGAGTGATTTTACATCAAATAAAATTGAACCACTATATTGACCAGTACAAAAAAGTTTATTGACATTAGCTTACTTACTCCTGATACAGCATTAATTTTTTAACCGTTCTCGAAAAAAAAATCTTAACTTGAATTCACAATAAAATGCACATCGATGAATAATAAAACGCACATATCACTATCCGTCAAATTGACAACACTGCCAACCTAGAAAAAGAATTTAGGGGAATTCCCTAGGCATAACTTTTGAATTTCTCTCAACTGAGTTGTCATGATTAAAGTGGGGTTGCAACCTGTCATATTTATTTTGAAAAAGGGAGAAATTTCCAAAAGTTCAGTTCGATCGAGATTTCTGGTAAGGATTCGAGGGCCCCCTGAGCTTAAGGGCCCCGGGGCACTGCCCCGCCTAGCCCCTAAGTAGCTACGCCACTAGGTACAAGGAACAAACACAAATTAATTACTACCGTTACTCGACTGCATAGAGTCAGTAACTCTTTTGTGGGGCAATCTATACGGTTCTACAACAGGATTCCAGAAAGCGTTCGAAATGTAGATAAATTTAGAAAAATTGTCAAGTAACGCTTGTGTGCTAAAGGTAGACAGGTAATGACTTTAATGGATGATAGCACACCTTGGGAATGAGACGATCGCCGCCGGAGAGTTTAGGATATCAAAATGATTTATTAAGAAAGAAAGAAAAGAAAACCAACTTTTAAATAATTAATCTTAAATTGTGTGGATTATCTGCTTCCACCGGTGCCTGTTCATCGCGTCTCTGGCGACCGAGCAAAACTTAATTGAAGATGAATCTCACTTGATCACTCCATCTGGTTGGGGCCCGTCCCCGGGTTCGTTTTCCTTCCGTATTTCCAACAACGATCAGTTTTTCAAGGCTCTCTTCACCCTTTCTCATTATGTGGCCAAAGTATGATAATATACGCTACAGACAGATTGTGGAAAGGCGGGTTTGGACGTGAAGCTGCGAGAGGATCGATGCATTGGTGCGCTTGGCGGTCCAAGGTATCCTCAGCATGCGCCTCCAGCTCCACATCTCGAATGCATCAATCCTCTGCCTTTCTTTAGCTCGTATCATCCAGGTTTCTACACCATAAGGAATATGGGAAATATAAGAGCGCGTATTAGCCGGGTTTTAGTGGTGTTGGTACTACCCCTTTTCTTCCAGATGACGTTTAGTCGAGTCATCGCGTCCTTAGCCATACCAATACGCCTCTTTATCTCCGGTACACAGATGCCATCGTTGTAGACTAGCGCGCCCAAGTACATGTAATGGTCTACAATGTCGACCCCTGGGATGATGTTCTTTGGTCTGGGCAGTTTTTCGTCACGGTCAACTACCATTAGCTTCGTCTTTTTTTTTTTTATATTACCCGGGAGAGCAAATGACTACTCCACCTGATGGTAAGTGGTAGTAGAGTCCAAACGCGACGACGGCTAGTGCAGTCAGGACGAATGACTTGCTCTAGCCGCCCCCGCCTTGCCGGCCCGCAAGATGCCTCTTCACGCCTCGTTTGAAGGAACCCAGGTCATAAGAGGAGGGGAACACGTGTGCTGGTAAAGAATTCCATGTTTTGGAGGTGCGACAAAGAAAAGAGTTGCCAAATTTCTTTGTGCGCGATGGAATTGATGTCACAGTTAGGCGGTGACATTGAGAGCCAGCACGCGTAGACTTGTAAAGGAATGGGGAAACAGGAATGAGGGAGAATAATTCCTCTGAGCACTTGCCGTGATGCAATCGGTAGAAAGCGCTCAGTGCCGCTATCTCTCGACGCAATTGTAAAGGCTCGAGGGTGTTGGTGACCTTAACGTCGCCAATAATAATGCGAATCGCACGTCGCTGCAACCGATCCAAGGCCTCCAGTAAGTACTTAGCGGAGCCATCCCAGAGGTGCGAGCAATATTCGACGCAAGACCGCACCTGTGTTTTATACAATAGGAGCAGTTGTTGTGGCGTGAAAAAACGCACCTTGTTCAGGACTCCGAGTTTCCGTGAAGCTGTTTTTATAACAGCCTCGATGTGGTCCCTTGGATTGAGGTCGCACCGAACGTCAATTCCCAGTATGGCGACTTTGCTTTGCATCTCCAGCGTAGTGCCACAGAGGGAGGGAGGAGGCGAAAATGGTGACTTTTTCGCTGTGAGAGCACATACCTGTGTTTTCTTGGCGTTAAACTCAACAAGATTGTCAGAGCCCCATTTGGCAATGAGACCTAACGTCCTATCGAGTTCAACAACAAGAATTTCATTGATTGTCACTGTCACTCGTCGTGTCAACAAACAAAACTTTTTGCTCCGTGCTATAGAATTACGTTAGAATTGTTATAATTCTCAATATTTCATAAAAGTATTATAAAACCGTTTATAAGTGTGCAATAGTTGTGTGTAAACATTATAGTGAATAACAGTCTAGTGATTCGCAGATAAATGTTGATTTGAAAAAAATTTACAACAATATCTAAAGCCTTGTTAAATTTATATCTACAAAAGTGCTGAAAAAACAACGAGGAAGATATAACAGTTTATTAGAGTCCCAAAAGTAAATCAAAATCGTCGTGAGTTACACATTTTTTTCATCTTTTTATTTGCGAAAATTTGTCATCACGGTTACTCATTCTGCCGGTTACTTATAATTTAATAAATTACCTACCTTCAATAGTGTGACAAGATAGTCGCAATACATCTTAAAAACAGATCGATATTTTCGCTTAAAACATTAGCTGAATCGTGGCTCGACCTTACATAGCAGCTGGACGGGTTCGATCCTCACCTCACGGGTCATATATTTTTTCATTTCTTCATATTTATAATTTGTGGAGTATGACTAACATAGAATGTCAAACACAAAATATTCGAAAATATGCGCTGGATGCAGAAATACTCTGCCTAAAAAACAATTTGTTAGTTGCTCGATATGCAATTCGAAGTACGATTGCGATTGTGCACATTTACAACTCAAGCAATTTGAACGAATGGACCAGCAAAAATTAAATAATTGGAAATGCCCCGAGTGTTGCAGCAAACAGCCGAAAGTTGGCAACACACAAACACCCGTAAGGTCAGTTGGTACTGTTCAAACTTGCAGCATAACTTCTGACGAAGAATCTTCTGTGGCCCACGTTACTATACGGAAAAAAAGTTCCAAGTCACCAACACACGCATCATCGACTAGCAATGATAGGATGAGCTTGTTAGGCGAGAGTAACTTGCGTGACATTATTAAACAAGCTTTCCTCAGCGATACAAAAGCATGTTACGGAACAACTGAATAAAATTAATGAACAAATAGCGGGATTTCTAGAGTCTATGACATTTATTAATTCGCAATTTGAAGAAATCAAAGCTGCAGTAGAAGAAAAATCTACTATTATCAACGACTGAAGAAAAGAAAATACTCATCTCCAAGAATCTGTTAAAGACCTTACAACTAGGCTTAATATAGTCGAATCGCACATGAGAGAATGTAATGTTGAAATTAGCGGTATTCCTGAATATAAAGCGGAAAACTTGGTCAAAACTATGGTACAACTAGGTCAAGCAGTAAAAAGCCCACTGACAGAGGATGACATTCATTATGTCACTCGAGTTGCTAAGCTTAACAAGAACGCTGTAAAACCGCGGTCTGTTATTGTAAAGTTACGTACAATAAAGCATAGAGACACCCTTCTAGAAGCAGTAGCACAATTCAACAAAAAAAATCCTGAAGACAAATTGAGCTCTCAACATCTGGGAATTGGAGGATCTCGAGTACCAATATACGTATCTGAGCATCTGACTCCTACCAACAAATCCCTACATGCAGCTACGCGAATCAAGGCTAAGGAAATGAAATACCGCTTCACATGGATCAGAAATGGCAAAATCTATGTTCGAAAAGACGAATTTAGTCAAGCCATAGTCATTAAAAACGAAGGTAGTCTTAAGCTGATAATTTAATTTTGTTACAACTTGATGGTAAATGTTGTAGTTCCTCAATCTTCACTGTGTTAGAAGTATATTACCAGAACGTGCGTGGATTGAGAACTAAGACCAATGATGTGCTTAAGAATATCTTGACTTCGAACTACAAAGTTGTTGTATTCACTGAGACATGGCTTAATCCGAATATATTCGATAACGAGCTTTTTGATTCACGATATACAGTTTACAGGAAGGATCGAATGTACTTTACATCCAAACAAGATGGTGGGGGTGTTCTCATTGCCGTCTCAAGGGAGATTTCATCCTCTCGTATTGTGAATTGGGAAACTGATAATGAAAATATGTGGGTAGTTTTGGAATGTAGACAAAAATCGCACTAAAATCAGTATTGGACTATGTGCAGTCTATTTGCCTCCACCAGTCAAACCTGAATCTCTTAATAAGTTTCTAGAAAATGTAGACGATGTAATTAACAACGTTAATGACGTGGTTGTGATAGGAGATTTCAATTTGGGTTTTATCGAATGGAGAGCCGGTGATCACAGTTCCTACATGACACCATCTAATTACAATAATACTCTCGGATATTCGTTGGTTGATTTTATGTCTGTTAATAATTTATACCAATATAATAATAACTAACTGTGACGATACTTTTGGACTTGGTAATAAGTAATTTAAGTAATGTAACAGTTACAAAGCCCCCCGATCTGCTGAGCAAACTTGACTCATACCATCCATGTTTGTTAATAAATATAAACTTTTCTAACATTTTGTACCTTCGCTCCAAAGGTCGTATTGACTACAATTACTGATTTTAATCTTATAAATAAAAGAATAAAAAATGTAAATTGGTTAGATAAATTTTCTAATTGCGAAAATGTCAATGCCATTTTTAAGATATTTTACACTAGTCTGCTCGATATTATGGAACAATCTGTGCCTAAACATAAGCCTACTTCTGTTAAATATCCGTCTCAATATCTTGGTTCAAACGAAACTTAATTAAAATACTTTCGGAAAAAGAGAAACTACGTTAGAAACTTGTCATATACAAAAATCCTAGGGATGAACTAGAGTTTCAAATTATTCGCAGTCGCTGTCATAAACTTTTTGATTCATGTCTAAACGAGTTTAAGTACAATGCAGAATATAATATTTCCAAAAACCCACAAGCTTTTTGGAAATATATTAAACGGAAAAAGAAAAACGAATCTTCTCTACCAGCATCTATGAGACTGGGCAGTGACGTAACAAGCACTGGGACTGAAATAGCTAATCTTTTTGCTAATCATTTTTCATCCATCTATACTGAAACGATAAACTTCACGCCAGTGAACCTGCAACAAAATTACAACATTTTACAGTTAAATAAATTTAAATTTCTCGAATCGGATATTATTAAGCGAATCAAAACATTGGATCCCCAAAAGGGACCTGGACCAGATGGCCTTCCTCCCATTTTTGTTAAGCGCTGTGGCTTAGGATTGGCACTTCCATTGATGTTTATATTCAATCGTTCCATTGATGAAGGTGTTTTCCCCGAAGAATGGAAAAAAGCGCGAATCGGGCCAGTTTTCAAGAAAGGTGATCGCATAGATATTATAAATTACCGTCCTATATCCATTTTGTCTTGCTTTTCCAAATTATTCGAAAGTCTTGTGTATCCCTTGTTAGCCAAACACCTTGATAATTTCCTTACTAGCTCTCAACATGGATTCAGAAATGGCTTTTCTGTACAAACGAATCTATCCAATTTCACATCTGATCTGCTATTGGAGGTTGACAAGGGACAACAAGTTGACACTATCTATACTGACTTTAGTAGTGCTTTCGACAAAGTTGATCATCGTCAACTTGTTAACAAACTCTCGCAGTATGGTATAGGATCCACTCTAATTGGATTAAATCTTATCTTGAGCGGAGATCTCAGACAGTTGTTGTAAATGGCTTCGAATCTAGGTTGTATTTGGCCCAATCCGGCGTTCCCCAAGGATCCCATTTGGGACCACTGTTGTTTTTAGCTTTTATTAATGACATCACTAAGGTTATAAAAAATTGTTCGTGCTCATTATTTGCAGATGACTTAAAAATTTACAAAACAGTAAAATCAGTTGATGACATTCAGTTAATACAGGATGACCTTAATAATATTACGAACTGGTGTGAAGTCAATAGTATGGCTCTTAATACTAACAAGTGCTTTCATATAAAATACACGAGGAAGAAAAAAGCGCTTGTCTCCAGTTATTTTATTGATAATGTGACCTTAAAAGAGTTATCTGAGATAAGAGACTTAGGAGTTACTATTGACAAAAAGTTAAATTTCAAATCACACATAAACAATATTGTTGACAAAGCTGCAAAGTTCTTGGGATTCATTAAACGCAATACTAAGGGATTTTCTTCCAGGACTAAAATTCTTCTATATAACGCTTTCGTAAGAAGCCATCTTGAATTCGCCAGCGTCGTTTGGAATCCTTTTTACAGCTCAAACTCTCAACGCGTTGAAGGAATACAACGTGCATTTACTCGACATTTGGCCTTCCAAGCCAGCGGTTTCTCACACAGGCAGCCATACAATCAGTGACTAGCTGAATACAAATTAATGTCTCTTCGCAATAGGCGGGATATTCTCGATCAATGTTTTTTGCATAAAATTATACACAACAAGGTTAAGTGCTGCGACCATTTACATCGAATATCTCTTACTGTTCCTCGCAAACATCCCCGAAGTTACATAACAAAAATATTCTATACTCCTATCACGAAAACTCGTCTTGGAAAACTGGCTCCGATAGTGCGCATATGTGCTCGACACAATGAATTGACAAAAGTTATACATGGCATAGACATCTTGCATGATAGCTTCATAACTTTAAAAAAAAAGCTCATGGATCACTTTTTGTCAGCTAAATAGTGCGTTAAATTCCTGTTGTTTTTTGTTTTCTTTATTTTTTGTTTTTCTGTTATATTATTTAGTTATTATGTTTGTAAACGACGATAGCATAGGTCAATAATCTTTTTTTTAAATTGTATAATACATTTTAATTTCAACTTTAAAAAAACATGTTGACACGATACACTGTGAATGTTATGTACACTTGTAATCGATGTACATATCAGAAGTTGTTTTTCTTTTTTTTGGATGTTGTGTAAGCCATCAATTAATATGTATGTCGGAGTCAGTCGTCACATCAACGCAAAGATAAAAGTACCCAACTTGACTTGATTGATTTGTTGTTTACTCAATGATAATTACAATTAGCTAGATTTTTAATGCAAATCTTTTACGACAATTCCTAATTATATCTGGTATGATTTACTAGCTACCTGCGATTGACTTATGACGACTAGTTTCGATTTCGGTAATTGTTAATAGCGTTACGAAACATTATAAACGATTATTTAATTCGTGTCACATAGAAATAACTCCAAATTGACTGTTCTTGATTAACGATAATTCATATTGGAATATTTTATGATTAAAAATCATAAAAGCAGATTTAATTACTTTGTATTTTCATTTTGGTAAACACGTGGCTGGCGTTTCGCGCCACGGACAGAGTTGTTGGGAGTAGGGGCTAGGGTATAAATACCGTGTTCACTGGCTAGTCTTTAGTCGATTTCAAGGATCGACTCAAGCAAGAGCTCTAGCTCCCGACAAAACTGTCGGTTTACCCCTCAGGCTTGACTGCCTATACTACGCTATTTAGTTAGCTGTACTTGTCCGCTTGTACGCGGTTACGCTGCCCTTCGGCATATTGCTTTCGCTGTATATCTCTGGCTTATCTGTTTGCTTTTTTGATTGTGTATAAATTATTTTAAGACCATTACTGTAATTATTGTAAATAATAAATCTATTGTTATTTAAATTAATTGTTGTTTCTTAAAATGGGAGCCCGACCTCCTGACGATCCGTCTAAAACCGCCCCCGATCCTACATCAGAAGTGGGATCGGAACCTCATGTGTTCTGATCCGCTCTGCTACCTGTGGTAACGTATTATACGATGGAAAGGATCTGGTGAGTGCGTTCCAATTTGTTTAAAAGCGATAGACACTATGTCTTACTGTGTGTCGTAATTTATAAGTTTCTTAGTAAATTCACAAGTGAGCTTGCAAAGATTTTTTTATTTAACTACCCTGCATTGGATTATTATTAATTAATATATATGTCGGAGGGGGGTCGGACGTCAACTCGTTATCATACATGGCGAACTTCGAAATAAAAGCCTAGTCGTTCACGTTAATAATCTATTTTCAATATTAAATCACAATAACTTTAAAATATTACAATACGATAACAAGATGGACGACAATTCAGTTGGTAACGCAGCGAGTTCGTCCAATCGACTGTGTCAACATACGCGGTCCCCGCGCCCACCTCAAAATGACATTTTTCGGACGTCACGTGTTCTTTACGTCATACCGACACAGTGGCGACCTCGCTCAAGCTTCCAGCTTGACGTTGCCGGCTGAGTACAATAATTAATCAAAATAATTCTCAATCAAACTTCTTGATGCTTCGACACGGCCATCGTGACATCTCACACGTCCTCGTGTGAGGTACCTAAAAACATAAAAGGTTCTGCAGTAAATAAAATTCCACTCGGCCACCCTGGCCCAAATAAGAACTCACAGTTCCTTAGCAAACAAAACACGGCGATAAAGTACCAATCAAATCCATTAACTATCATTCTGAATTAACAAACAGCTTCTGGACAACCTTTAGCTGGCGTCCGATGGCACACACAGATAACTGGTCCGGCGTCCGAACACGACATGGACAACCTTACAGCATCCGATAACACCAGGATAACTGAGCCAGCGTCCGAACAAGCCATGGACAACCTCTCAGCATCCGACAATACCAGGATAACCAGGCCGGCGTCCGAACAAGATATGGACAACCTCTTGGCATCCGACAACACATGGATAACCGGGCTGGAGTCCGAACAAGCCATGGACAACCACCCGAAATCCAACTATCGAACCGCGTCTTACCATACTGAGCATTCTTTGTCATGTTTTGTATCGCTTGTGTACCGGTATGCTGAGCACTCTCAGCGAGTCGGACGCTCCCAAGGAGCCGAACACTTTCAGCATGATCGTGATGATGATGATCAGCACGTGCTGATTACTGCAGCACCATGCGACGAACACGCTGCACGCGCCTCACGCGTCGTACGCGCCTCACACGCCTCACGCGCCGTACGCGCCGTACACGCCGTACGCGCCGTACGCGCCTTACACGCCTCACGCGCCGTACGCACCGTACGCACCGTACGCGCCAGACGCGCCTCACGTGCCGTACGCGACATACGCGCCTCACGCGCCGTACGCGCCGGACGCACCGTATGCGCCTCACGCGCCGTACGCGCCTCACGCGCCGTACGCGCTTTACGCGCCCACACTGACAGGTGACGCTCGGTCACTAGCACTACGCTACGCAAGTAACACCACATCCGGCAGGCTGGAGCGCCTGCTGACTGGATATGGGTCAGCCATCAGCACCAGTGCGCAGAATGATGTATCGCACCCGAAGCACTGAAGCACTATCCTCGTGTGTTACTCTGAAACAATGTTTGTCACACAGTATCACATAGCTCGGTCACTCCTGACCACACATCGATTTCGACCTCACTACATAAGAAAAAGGTCTCGCGACTTTAACTATTGAAAATTTTTAAGAACTAGCTTTTGTCGTAAGGCTAACCGGGCAGTTAACTACAAACTGTACTTCGCCTAAAGCGTCCTGCCAAGAATGATCGTTTCACTCTACAGCGGTCAACATAGACTTTAATACCGACATGAACAATGACGTAAGTGTTAGCTAAATTTAATGAAAACCTGAACCACAGTAACTTTGTGTAAAACTGCGCACCATTAAATCGTGATATTTGGTCTGATATAAGTGGTAATAGATATCGATCGGGTAGTGTATTACTATTAAGTTCACGATAATCAATAGTCAATACACAAACTATCCGAACCGCCCCTTTTCTTAACCAACAGAGCTGGGCTTGCAAACGGCATACTACTCCACATGTGAGTAATAATTGTTTACGTCATGAACTTTAGAAATTTTGAATTGTTTCGCAATCATATTAACACTAAATCACTGCGACAATATTTCTCGCCCTGTCATGATATCACTACGCATATCAAGACATATCCGGCAAAACATACAATAAAATTTCGATTAAATTATTATCAATCTCGATAATACAAAATATTTTAAGAGTGCTGAGAACAAATGATCGTTTCACTCTACAGCGGTCAACATAGACTTTAATACCGACATGAACAATGACGTAAGTGTTAGCTAAATTTAATGAAAACCTGAACCACAGTAACTTTGTGTAAAACTGCGCACCATTAAATCGTGATATTTGGTCTGATATAAGTGGTAATAGATATCGATCGGGTAGTGTATTACTATTAAGTTCACGATAATCAATAGTCAATACACAAACTATCCGAACCGCCCCTTTTCTTAACCAACAGAGCTGGGCTTGCAAACGGCATACTACTCCACATGTGAGTAATAATTGTTTACGTCATGAACTTTAGAAATTTTAAATTATTTCGTGGTCATATTAACACTAAATCTCTGCGACAATATTTCGCGCTCTGCCTTGATAATATCACTACGCAAATAGACATACGGCAACACATACAATAAAATTTCGATTAAATTATTATCAATCTCGAAAATACAAAATATTTTAAGAGTGCTGAGAAAACTTGACAGACTGTGACTACGTTCTGCTCAAGTTTCCCACAAAACTTACAAGGAACACTTTCGAGTTTCGAGAGTTTCTAGAGTCTGGATTTACGAAAGCTGTGTAATGTTGTACTGAGTCGTTTTGCAATTTAGTCCGAACGACTGTGATATGTGGCTCTTGCTGTTAGCATAATAAAAAATTATATCTCCTATTGTCTAGTTTGATGTCTTTGTACTTTCCCCTAAAATGTAGTGTGGTCAGGAGTGACCGAGCTAAGTGATACTGTGTGACAAACTATGTTTCAGAGTAACACACGAGGCTGGTGCTTCAGTGCTTCGAGTGCGATACATCAGTCTGCGCACAACTGGTGCTGCTGGCTGAACGATCGCCGGTCAGCTTTCTCCAGCCTGCCGGACGTAGAGCTGGTGACAGAGTGTCACGAGCGTGCAGGCGTGGTCGTCTGTCAAGAGTGAGCGTGCGGCTCGCGTGGCGCGTGGTGCTGAGAGTCGAACGTCACGAGCGCGCAGGCACGCTCACCTTCAGTGCGCGTACGGTGCATGCGGCTCATGTGGCGCGCGATGCTGGTGGTGGAGCGTCATGAGCGCACAGGCGTGTTCACCTGATCGAGTCTACGTATGGCGCGCACGGCGCGTGGTGCTGGTGGCCGAGCGTTATGAGAGCGCAGGCGTGCTTATGTCGGTATGGTATCTGTACGAACTATCTCTGTGTGATGAGCACGCAGGAGAAGGTGACACGTGATACTCCTTGGCTTGGTACCTCAGGGGTATCGACTGACGAGATGATGGATGTGATCATGGTGATCCAACTGAATTGACTGCAGCAATTCTGTTGTATTGTCATGTAGGAAGTTACGATTACATATGTTTGTTTATTTGTATTGTACTTGGTCTTAATTCAAAACGAAGAGAGAAATCAAACTAAGCTAGATCCTAAATACAAAGGACCGTTTAAAGTTGTGGAATTGCTTGAAGGTGATCGCTATCTGTTAAAACAGTTGTCTGGTAATAGAACTTACAAATATGCCCATGACCGTGTAAGAAAAATGCCCCAATGCCCTGTTGATTTAAATTATGATGATGATAGTGATGACAGCTGTTCCATCACAGATACGCAATTGCCACATGACTAGATGTGTATGTTGACTCCTGGATGTCTATTAGAATCTTACGCGGGATATCTATCTTGATTCCAATTCGAGATGTCTATCTTGACTCCCGGTTGTCTATTTTGACTCTTGAATGTCTATCTTGACTCCTAGATGTCTATTTTGACTCCTGTATGTCTATTAGAATCTTATGCGGGATATCTATCTTGATTCCAATGCGAGATGTCTAACTTGACTACTGGATGTCTATTTTGACTCTTGGATGTCTATTTTTGACTCCTAGATGTCTATTTGACTTTTTGTGATATATTGAGTGTCTGTGGCCAGCTGTACTATCTGTACTGTACTGTCTACTGTACTGTCTACTGTGTTATTTTTGGGCAGGTGTATTTTTTCAGTCATGTTGTCATTAATTAGTTATTTATTGGTCAGGGAGGCCGAACAATGTTATACTTGGTTATATTTTGTTACAGAACTACACGAGGACGTGTGAATCGTCAGTTCTGGCCGTGTCGGAGTCAGTCGTCACATCAACGCAAAGATAAAAGTACCCAACTTGACTTGATTGATTTGTTGTTTACTCAATGATAATTACAATTAGCTAGATTTTTAATGCAAATCTTTTACGACAATTCCTAATTATATCTGGTATGATTTACTAGCTACCTGCGATTGACTTATGACGACTAGTTTCGATTTCGGTAATTGTTAATAGCGTTACGAAACATTATAAACGATTATTTAATTCGTGTCACATAGAAATAACTCCAAATTGACTGTTCTTGATTAACGATAATTCATATTGGAATATTTTATGATTAAAAATCATAAAAGCAGATTTAATTACTTTGTATTTTCATTTTGGTAAACACGTGGCTGGCGTTTCGCGCCACGGACAGAGTTGTTGGGAGTAGGGGCTAGGGTATAAATACCGTGTTCACTGGCTAGTCTTTAGTCGATTTCAAGGATCGACTCAAGCAAGAGCTCTAGCTCCCGACAAAACTGTCGGTTTACCCCTCAGGCTTGACTGCCTATACTACGCTATTTAGTTAGCTGTACTTGTCCGCTTGTACGCGGTTACGCTGCCCTTCGGCATATTGCTTTCGCTGTATATCTCTGGCTTATCTGTTTGCTTTTTTGATTGTGTATAAATTATTTTAAGACCATTACTGTAATTATTGTAAATAATAAATCTATTGTTATTTAAATTAATTGTTGTTTCTTAAAATGGGAGCCCGACCTCCTGACGATCCGTCTAAAACCGCCCCCGATCCTATATGTATAT
Organism: Nymphalis polychloros; assembly: GCA_905220585.2. NCBI lineage: Eukaryota > Metazoa > Arthropoda > Insecta > Lepidoptera > Nymphalidae > Nymphalis > Nymphalis polychloros. Next base: position 30,463 of record HG992264.1, on the reverse strand, counting down.
TGTTAGTGTACTTATTAAATAAATAAAAAAATAAAAAACCCTCCGCCTCTCCTCGGTTTCCGCCCGCCCAGCTACTGCGCGTCCGTGGTATCCCCCGTGCACTGTACTATCATCTGCATAGCAATGTATGTTCCCAAGAGAGAGCATATCATTGATATGCAGAAGAAAGAGTGTGGGGGATAGCACAGACCCCTGGGGGACCCCAGCATTCACTACATGGAATTGTGAAGCGCAACCATCAACTAAAACGCGAAGGCTACGCTTGTGTAGGAAGCTGGCAATCCAGGTGCAGAGCTGAATTGGCAGAACATATGCCGGCAGCTTGGAGAGAAGACTTCTGTGCCAGACCCTGTCGAAAGCCTTGGAGATATCGAGGCTGACAGCCAACGATTCCCCACGCTTATCGATAGCTTCACCCCAGAGGTGTGTTACGTACGCTAGAAGATCACCTGTGGACCGTTTTGGTCGAAACCCGTACTGACGATCATTAATTAGACAGTGATCTTCTAGGTAATGGATCAGTTGGTTGTTTAAGATCCGTTCCATCACCTTACAAAGTACTGATGTGATAGCTATTGGCCGATAATTTGCCGGGTCAGACCGATCCCCTTTTTTGGGAACCGCTTGCACATTAGCTTTTCTCCAAGAATCCGGCACACATCCTGTAGAGAGAGACAGCTGAAACAAGCGTGTCAACACAGGAGACAGCTCCGCTGCACACTTCATCGGCACTATGGCTGGTATTCCATCGGGACCGCTAGCTTTCCTTACATCGAGTGATCGCAGCTCTGCACGCACATCGCGCTGCCTGATTTTGATGTCAGGCATCGTGTGGCCACATGAAGGTATTGAGGGTGGTAGCGCACTGCAATCATCGATCACAGAGTTATCCGCAAAGAGTTTTGCCAGAAGATCGGCTTTCTCCTGCGGACTGTGAGCTAGTGATCCGTCCGGATTCCTGAGCGGTGGCAGCGAAAGTTGGCAAAAATTGTTTTGCGCAGACTTGGTCAGACGCCAGAAGCTACGGGAGCCCCTAGGATGCGAAACAAGTTCATGACCAATCCGTACAACGCGCTGTGCATCCGCTCTCGTGTATGCCTTCTTACAGAACTTGGAGTTTTTGTTATAGTTTGCTTTAAGTGAGTCAATGTTAGATGCCCCGCTAACGCAGCCGTTGATCCACGCGCGATATGCCGCCTGCTTGGATGACACAGCATCGGCACATTCGCGAGTGAACCAACGGTTACGCGTGCCCTTACTGATAAGATCTGAGTTAGGAATGTAGTATTCCATCCCTAACAGGATCTCATCAGCAATAGCAGCGGCGCTAGCTGTCGGGTCATTCTCCCTGAAGCGTTCCTTCCAAGGGACTGACGCATAATAATCGCGCAAACCGTCCCAATCTGCCAACTTGTAGTGCCAAACGCGACGTTTGCATACCGCTGGTGGCGGCAGCTTGGCCTGTGGCACTTTGGTGGATATCAGGCAGTGATCCGAAGAACCAAGAGGAGCCTGAACCTCAACCTGATATTCCACCGGGTGAGTAGTCAGCAGAATGTCCAGTAGGGAAGGCGCTTGCCCGTCAATGTCTGGGATACTGGTGGGCTGATCAACCAATTGGGTCAAGTCATGCGTGAGAGCGAAAGCATGATCAGTCTTTCCAGCATGGTCAGTTTTGGGAGAGTTCAACCATGACTCATGGTGAGCATTAAAAGCCCCCAAAAACACCAGTTCTGCGCTAGGAAACTGCTCTTGCGCAGCATCTGCCACCCGACTAAGATGGTCAAATAGTCGGCTTGTCTCCAAGTCACCATTGTGGGATCTGTAGAGGCACACGTAGACTCGACTCTGACGAATCAGGTCCACATGTACCACCAACATGGAGAGGGAAGGGTCCTCCAAGCAGCGCAGACGGTGACAACAAACATCCGCCCTGACGAACAAGCATACTCCGGCTTTCGCTTTGAAGGATTCTTCAAGCATGTAGCCGGGATAATTAAGGTAGCTGGTATCGGCAGGACGGAGTATTTGTGCCGTGTGCACATAGGTATTTAATTTTGTAACACTATATTTTTGTAATAAGATAGTCGTGCTCGATGTTGTAACTTATCTGTACAGTCAGTCATACTGTAGAAAGCGCAATAAAGAGACGTAAAAATTGGATTCGTGGTTTGTTCTGCACCTCTTATAATATTTAATTAAATTATAAAAAATACCTGCAGTAAAGGTATATATTTGAGTCTCCGTAAGAAACAACATTGCTGGCCGTGCTGTCTCGAGATGGTGGTGGACAGCATTGAGGTTAGCGTGGAGTCCACGGATGTTAGAGAACTCAACCTCAAACAGCGAAGGTATGGTGGAGGTGTGCACCGCTGATCGAACGTTATTTCTTTTATGCGGCCAGCGGAACAACCGTTTCTACGGGTCTTCCTGGCCGGCGGGTCAATATAATTTCCCCCGGCATTGGTTCAACAGCATCTTCCACTGGACTACCACATATCGCGGCAATGCGCGCTCAGGCTCTGGCTGTACGCTGGCTGATCTCGAAACGCGGTTGCATGCAGCCACTTCACGAGGTTTTCACCATGCGTACGGTGGTAACAAGCCAGGCGGATGAGAGACATCCTATCACCAGATGAGCAGTTGGATGCTCAGATATCCCTTAGTCGCCTCTTACGACACCCATGGGAGAGAGAGGGGCAGTGATTTGTATTCTTACTCCGTCACTGCACGGAGATGTCTTGCTCCTATTTACTGCGAGACCCATGCGGTTGCTTTCGATCTCGAGTCTCTGAAACAGCTCCTGCATGTCTTCCACAGATGTTGTAACGAGGACAGTGTCGTCAGCATACCGTATACCGATTTGATATCCGCTTTCCTTCTATTGGAAATCCTTTGCTCCAATTTTCGAGCACATTGCGGATAATAGACTCCCCATATATGTTGAACAGTGCTTTTTTGATTTCGAACACATTTGAACAGTCGGTGCCGATTCTGACAAAAGAGCGGTTCTCAACATATAGGCGTTGAATCAAGCCAATCAGATGTTCGGGAACTCCCATCTCGCGTAGCACAATCCACAGCTTATCCCATTGCACGCAGTCAAAGGCCTTAGTATAGTCTATGAAACACAAGATGACTGGGCAATTAAACTCTCTGCTCTTTTCCATGATTTGGCGGATGTTGAGAAGCTGTTCCCTTGAACCTTTGCCCTTCATAAAGCCAGTCTGTTCTTTTGGTATTTGGGTTCTAAGGAAGTGGTTGAGACGCTGATTAATGATGTGCAGAAGGATTTTACTTGCATGAGAAATTAGCTACATATTTATTTATTACTAGCAGCTGCCCGCGGCTTCGCTCGCGCTTAAGTATAAGTAAAGGATAAACGATTATTTGGTGGTACACATGGCAATAATGGAATATGTTTTTTTTATCAAAACTTCACTAACATATTGAAGTTCGTATAAAAATGTATCCTAGGAGATATTGATATCAGATATTGTACTTATATTTTTAATTTCGCACCTAACTCTTCAAAACAAAAATAAATGTTTCTAAAACTTCGAAATACATGTTTATTAATTCAATCAAAAAACACAAATAGTAAATTCCTATTTTATATATTTTTATACTAATGATTTCACCCCATTTCTCCCGTTTGGAGTTGAATTTTTAAAAACGACGAAATACGTATGCGTAGCGTTTTTTTTTTTTTTGTCTTGTATTTTTAAGGGGCCTTTATAGGCGACCTATATGTCGGCCCCATCGTTACACGCTACATTAAATCAAAAATAGACAAATATGCTTGACTAATTCAGTTTGAGAGAATCATTAACAAATTCATATATTTTAATAGCCGAAATACTCGAAGGTTTACTAAGAAAAGAATTAAAAGCACCAATATTCATAAAATTTAAATTTTGCCAATCGGTCCGCCTCCTCGTTACCAGTCAGACCAATGTGGGATGGAATCCATTGAAACTTTAAAATAATGCCCTTATCTCGAAATTCTTCTGTCGATCTAAGGATTTCGTATGCTATCGATACTCCATTAAAGCCTTTAATACACCTAACAATATGTTGCAGTGCACTTTTGCTATCAGTGAGTATAACCACCTTTCGCACGTCAGTCGCGGAAACATACCTAAGCGCTTTATGCGTAGCGTTAATATTAAATATCATTCTTCTTACATCAAAAATTACGGAATCCCCATACAAACTTTCAACCCCTTCTTTACCCTCTTAGGGGGTAGATTTGAAATACATTTTTATTTATTAAGCTTGTATATTAATTTTTATGCTTGTACTTTAAAAATTACAGGTTTCTAAACAATCGTTCAACTCTTTAGGGGTGGAATTTCCAGAAATCCTACCTTAGTGGGTGTTTACATTATAAAATGTATCAACTGCCAAAATATCAAGTTTCTAACCCCCGTGGTTTATTAAGCTCTGCGATAATGAATCGTTCAGGAAAAGTCATTACATTATGTGTATAGATAACAACAAAAATATTTTTTATAACTTTTTATAGACTCATCTGATTTTGATGAAATAAAGACTAAACTGAACCTTGAAATAGTTGTTATAATAATTTGGTTATTTGTAATTTTAAGTTATTTCTATCATTATTAATTTTGCATTGATTTTTTTAAAATATATAAAATCAATATCTTAGTAGACTTAATTATAATTTTGTCACCTATGGCTATCGCAAGGATGAATAATGACTTCAATATCATTCTTGAGTGGAGTGAGAAATCTTTAGCTCTTTATGTCAACCCTAGTAGATTGCAAGCCATAATTATTGGCAGGCGGAACAAAATATCATGTTTGATAATATTGTCATCTCTTATTGTGATTATATTAAAAACCTGGGAGTTTTCTTCGAATATACTTTGCTTGCCGTGTGAGTGTTTGCCGTATTGAGGTCATTGGGTCATCATCAACATTGTCTTTTAAATTATGATCGCAGAGAAGAAGTAGTTCTTCCTATTCATGATTATGCTGTTGCAAGCTTGACGTACCCAAAGACCAATTGAATTAAACTGAGAGATTTCAATATACTTTTATTCGGTTTATATTGGGATAAGGCAAATAGAACCACGTTTCACAATTTTGTTCTCTTCTTAATTAGTTGCCCGTCTGACTTCGTAGGAATATGCACATCTCCTCTATTCTGTTCTGTGTGTTGTTTAACCCTTTTACTCCCCCTTTATCACTTGATATTTATTAGATGATGACGGTGATGATGACGTCTCAGTGCTTTTATTTATGTGCTCCGTATTTTGTTGTTCGATCACTACAATTTTAGCTATCTCTATAGCTTTCTTTAGTGACAGATCAGACCGTTGTAATAATCTTTGATGTTTGGCGAGCTACTCTAACACATATTCGCTGTTAATTTATCACTGACCAATGACTCGTACTGTCTCAGACTCGTAATAAAGTTGGTTATATTTTCGTGTTTGCTTTGTTTTCTCATAAAAAATACATGTCAGGCCATAGTTAAATTTTTCCTTGGTTCGAAATACTTGTTACATTTATTAATGAGGTCTTCTAAAGTAATTTCTGTTATTTTAATGTTGAATGAATTGAACATTTCGACACCTTTTCCACCAATCGCGTGTAACAAAATTGCTATTTTTCTCTATTTACACTTCTTATATATAACCAGTGGCTAATACTCCTTATATATATCCAGTGGCTAATAAATATAGTTCAAAATATGGTTGCCATTTTTTCCACGTTAAATTGTTATTTATTTCGTTGTTTAGAAAAAACTTCGGTAGATAAAACGTTTGAATTTTTATCTGCCGTTTTAAAACTTTTGACAGGAAACACGAATTTACGAAAAAATTATACCTATTTAAAGTTTTAAGAAGTGATATACCACGTTAATGTTTAAAGCAAGCACTTCTAAAACCGTGTATTATTGTTATAGTTGTTTTTTAGGCTTTGTTTATACACCTATAGGGTTTTCCAATAGGGACGCTTGAACTTTGACAGCTGATTGCGGCCATGTTGTTTGAGTGACAGCTGTCAAATGCAGTGTGTTATATTCATTCCGTCCTCCCAAACCACCATGGCAGGTTACAGTGTCGAGCAGCACGTGCAAATCATAAAATTGTTTTATGAAAATGGGTCTTCAGTTCGAGCAACGTTCCGCGCACTTCGCCCGTTTTACGGTCGCGATGATCGTCCTGCCGAGTCGACTATCCGTCGATTGGTGGACAAATTCGAGTCAACCGGGTCAGTTAACAATCAGCCGGTTCCCGTGCGTCAACGTAACGCGAGATCTGCCGAGAATATCGCCGCTGTGCGCGACAGTGTCCTCGAAAACCCGCGGCAGTCAATTCCGCGTCGCGCACAGGAACTCGGCCTTTCGCAGACGACAACTTGGCGAATTTTGCGTTGTGACTTGAGCCTGCACCCGTACAAGATCCAGCTGACCCAAGAGCTCAAGGTTAATGACCATAGACAGCGCCGTGTGTTCGCTGACTGGGCATTAGAGCAGTTGGAAGTTGACGCCGATTTTGGCAAAAAAATCATCTTCAGCGACGAGGCGCATTTTTGGATGAATGGCTATGTCAACAAGCAAAATTGCCGTATTTGGGACGAGACCAATCCACACGAGGTTCACCAAGTGGCAATGCACCCGCAGAAAGTGACTGTTTGGTGCGGATTTTGGGCCGGAGGTGTGATTGGTCCGTATTTTTTCGAAAACGATAATGGTGTGGCCGTCACCGTCAATGGTGAGCGATACCGGTCGATGATAACCAACTTCTTTTGGCCTGAAATCGAGAATATGGATCTGGACAACATGTGGTTTCAACAGGACGGCGCTACGTGCCACACAGCACACGCTACGATGGAAGTTCTGCACGATCAAGCGCCCTTAATGGAAAACCCTATATATACTATTTACGTATTAATTATTGTAACTGAGTTAACTGACTTGCCCACACGCAGTCTTAAAGCGTACTGTTACTTAAAGATATAATATGAGATTATAAAGATACACACAATATATATGCAATATTAGTTTTTATGCAAAAACAACACACGAAGCTACTGAAGACACGAAATTGTTAACAAAACTTTTTGATTTTGACAACTAACAGTGCGCGTACTTTTCCTACAGATAATAATTTATTGATTTTAAGTAGTGATACTAAACTTTTAATAAATAAATAAAGAGATTAAAAATTATAGGACAAAATATAGGATAAATCATAAGCAAAAGTGTATATTACATGTAATATTTAATCTCTTTTCAGTTTGACCATAACCATTTTTTAATAAATGTCCTACGTGTATCTTTAAATTGACATAACTTTATCATTTATGAACCGATTGAAATAATACAAACACTAAATGTTAAGTGAAGTTAGCCACAATACATTAGTGAAAACCGCACTCAAATCCGTTAAGCCGTTTTTTAGATTAGCGTGCACAAACGCACAGACAAACAGACAAAAATTCTATAGGGTTTTCCATTAAGGGCGCTTGATCTTTGAAATGCAAAAAAAAATACATGTAGGAGAGATATTTGCGAATTTTTTTTTTTTTTATTTGGAAGGTCTATCGACCCCATTATGTATGGAATATGACATCATTCAAATGACCGCCACGGCTTCGGTTGGTGGCGCGCACACGAAAGGTCCAATTTTCGATGACTCTGGCGCACAAATCGGGCTGTATTTGATCGATGGCGTGGCGTATGTTGACTTTGAGGGCATCGGTGGTTTGCGGCTTGTTGGCATAGACCTGCGACTTAAGAAAACCCCACAAAAAAAAAGTCCAGCGGGGTCAAATCGCACGATCTCGGTGGCCAGTTCACGTCGCCTCCGCGCGAGATGACCATGTCCAGAAATTGCTCGTGCAGAACTTCCATCGTAGCGTGTGCTGTGTGGCACGTAGCGCCGTCCTGTTGAAACCACATGTTGTCCAGATCCATATTCTCGATTTCAGGCCAAAAGAAGTTGGTTATCATCGACCGGTATCGCTCACCATTGACGATGACGGCCACACCATTATCGTTTTCGAAAAAATACGGACCAATCACGCCTCCGGCCCAAAATCCGCACCAAACAGTCACTTTCTGCGGGTGCATTGCCACTTGGTGAACCTCGTGTGGATTGGTCTCGTCCCAAATACGGCAATTTTGCTTGTTGACATAGCCATTCATCCAAAAATGCGCCTCGTCGCTGAAGATGATTTTTTTGCCAAAATCGGCGTCAACTTCCAACTGCTCTAATGCCCAGTCAGCGAACACACGGCGCTGTCTATGGTCATTAACCTTGAGCTCTTGGGTCAGCTGGATCTTGTACGGGTGCAGGCTCAAGTCACAACGCAAAATTCGCCAAGTTGTCTGCGAAAGGCCGAGTTCCTGTGCGCGACGCGGAATTGACTGCCGCGGGTTTTCGAGGACACTGTCGCGCACAGCGGTGATATTCTCGGCAGATCTCGCGTTACGTTGACGCACGGGAACCGGCTGATTGTTAACTGACCCGGTTGACTCGAATTTGTCCACCAATCGACGGATAGTCGACTCGGCAGGACGATCATCGCGACCGTAAAACGGGCGAAGTGCGCGGAACGTTGCTCGAACTGAAGACCCATTTTCATAAAACAATTTTATGATTTGCACGTGCTGCTCGACACTGTAACCTGCCATGGTGGTTTGGGAGGACGGAATGAATATAACACACTGCATTTGACAGCTGTCACTCAAACAACATGGCCGCAATCAGCTGTCAAAGTTCAAGCGTCCCTATTGGAAAACCCCATATTAATCATTGTTTTGGGTTCTATTGTGTTTATAAAGACCCCCGATAAAAGTTTTACTCATATATCTTCCATGTACAGACATCGACCAGTTACAGATTTATTATATGTATAGATTACTTTATTATATGTATTTATAAATATATTATTTTATTATATATATATATATCTATATAATGATGTAGATGTTTTTAGTTTATTGTATATGTGTAGACACGTGTGTATGTATATTGTATACTAGCTGTTGCCCGCAGCTTCGCTCGCGCGTGTTCTTTATCTATACTAATATTATAAATAAGTAAAAATAGATTTTTTGTATGTTTGTTTGTAGCGAATAAACTAAAAAAACTGCTGTACTGTTTTTAAAAACCTTTTTTACCTACAGAAAGATACGTTATCAGCGAGTAATTAGCTGCCCGTCCCGACTTCGTACGGGTAAAATAAGGATTTTATCTCGTACATTTTTAATCAATAAGATATAAACATTTACCAATCGATTTATTCGCCCATCCAGTATAGTGTATGTGTGTTCAGTACAGGGCATATAATAATCCTACTTCCTACTAATATAATAAACTCGAAAGTTTGTATGGATGTATGGACGTTTGTTACTCTTTCACGCATAAACTACTGAATGGATTTTAATGAAACTTTACAATAATATAAGCTTAGGGAATACCAATTAAGTGGTACATATGGCAATAATGGAATATGTTTTCTTTATCCAAACATCACTAACATAGTGAAGTTCGTATATTTCTCCCTAAGAGATATTGATATAAGATATTGCGTATTTTGAATTTCATTATTTGCACCCAACTCTTCCAAACAAAAATAAAAGTTTCTAAAAACTTTGAAATTCATGTTTATTAATTCAATCAAAAAACTCAAATAGTATATTTCTATTTTTTTAAATTTTTATACTAATGATTTTACCTCGTTTTTCCCGTTTGGAGTTAAATTTCTAAAAACGACGAAATACGCATGCATAGCTTTAATACTAAATATCATTCTTCTTACACCAAAAGTGACGGAATCCCCATACAAACTTTCAACCCCTTTTTTACCCTCTTAGATTTAGATTTTCAAAAACGCTGAAATACATTTTTATTTATTTTTAAGTTTGTTCATTAAATTTCATGCTTCTAACTTTAAAAATGACGGGTTTCTAAACAATCAACTCTTTAGGGTTAGGTTAGGTAGAACTTCCAAAAATCCTACCTTAGTGGGTGTTATAAAATGTATCAACTGCCAAAATTTCAAGTTTCTAACCCCCGCAGTATAGGCTCTGCGTTAATGAATCAGTTAGGAAGAGTAATAATATTATGTGTATAGATATCAAAAATATACGTATTTTTTATTACTTTTGATAGACAACTAATTTTGATGAAATAAAGCCTAAACGGAATCTTGAAATAGTTCTTATAATAATTCGGTTATTTCAATTTTTAGACGATTGAAAGATTAGACTGGACATACAGACATGCAGACAGTAAAAAAATTAAAAAAATGATTGCTTTGGTTTTGGTAAATTGTAAATAGCCATATACCCTTTAAAACAGGCAGTTATTTTGAAATAACAGACAGAAACTTCAATTTTATTTATATGTATGGATAATTTATTCATTAATTCGTTTTTGTTATAGATTTATGTTATTTTATGTGTACAATATAAAGTATAAAGTAAAGGAAAAGTTTCTTCTGTCAGAGACTAAATAAAATCAGACTTAACCAAGGCTACTAATTTAATTAAACAAAAAAAAAGGGAATTAAAACAAATGTTGTCCATTGAACTTGACACACATCTGAATAAGCTGCTTAAGCGGCCATTTTATGTAGAAAAAGTATATAATATACAAACAAAAGCAGCTATATAACAATTTTAATTAAAGTTTCAAAAGCAGTTATTTGACCGCTCTGGTAGGTTAAGTGTTCATTAATTATTTTTAAAAATGAAATGACACTTATAGCATATATATATATATATATACATACATTAGCTAAGTTTCCACCAACAATAATTACACAATCATTAAAATAAACAAAACATACATAAAATCAAACAGCTAAACCATCATAATCAGTAAAGGTGTAGTAAGATATATATTTTTTTATAATCAAATATAATTAATTACTTAATGAAAACACAAATTTAACAAAAACAAAATATAAATGAAATCACATAGCTTAAGCATTATTACATTGAGTAAGGCCAATAAAATGCAGTAAATAAATGATATATATATTATTTATATATTTTTTAACCAAATACAATTAAAAGGCAAGCAAGAATATGACTACAGTACAAAATTTATAACAAACTAAAATATTGAATATTAAGATGGGTTGGTACATTCATTTTATATAAATTAATACATTTAATACATTATTATTTTTATCTTATTTATGTTATTTTTGCAGTGATTTTTTTTTAAATATATAATATCAATATCTGAGTACACTTAATTATATATTATATGCTCGCACAGATCTACTTCTTCCTATTCATGATTATGCTGTCGCAAGCTTGATGTAGCCAAAGACCAATTGAATTAAGCTGTGAGATTACAAAATACTTTTATTCGGTTTATATTGGGATGAGGCAAATATAACCAGGTTTCACAATTTTGTTCTCTTCTTAATTAGTTGCCCATCTGAATTCGTAGGAATATGCACGTCTTCTCTATTCTGTACTGTGTGTTGTTTAACCCTTTTACTCCCCCTTCATCACTTGATATTCATTCGATGATGACGGTGATGACTACGTCTCAGTGCTTTTATTTATGTGTTCCGTATTTTGTTGTTCGATCACTACTATTTTAGCTATCTCTATAGCTTTCTTTAGTGACAGATCAGACCGTTGTAATAATCTTTGATGTTTGGCGAGCTACTCTAACACATATTCGCTGTAAATTTATCACTGACCAATGACTATTAATTCAACGAAATCGCATTTTAAACTGTAATTTTCTAGACTCGTAATAAAGTTGGTTATATTTTCGTGTTTGCTTTGTTTTCTCATAAAAAATACATGTCAGGCCATAGTTAAATTTTTCCTCGGTTCGAAATACTTGTTACATTTATTAATGAGGTCTTCTCAAGTAATTTATGTTATTTTAATGTTGAATGAATTGAATATTTCGACACCTTTTCCACCAATCGAGTGTAACAAAATTGCTATTTTTCTCTATTTACACTTCTTATATATAACCAGTGGCTAATACTCCTTATATATATCCAGTGGCTAATAAATATAGTTCAAAATATGGTTGCCATTTTTCCACGTTAAATTGTTATTTATTTCGTTGTATAGAAAAAACTTCGGTAGGTAAGTTTGAATTTTTATCTGCCGTTTTAAAACTTTTGACAGGAAACACGAATTTAGGACAAAATTATACCTATTTAAAGTTTTAAGAAGTGATATACCACGTTGATGTTTAAAGCAACCACTTCTAAAACCATGTATTATTGTTACAGTTGTTTTTAGGCTTTGTTTGTACACCTATATACTATTCACGTATTAATTATTGTCACTGAGTTAACTGACTTGCTCACACGCAGACTTAAGGCGTACTGTTATGAAAGATATAAGATGAGATCATAAAGATACACACAATATATATGCAATATTAGTTTTTATGCAAAAACAACACACGAAGCTACTGAAAAGACGAAATTGTTAACAAAACTTTTTGATTTTGACAACTAACAGGTGCGCGTACTTTTCCTACAGATAATAATTTATTGATTTTTAGTAGTGATACTAAACTTTTAGTAAATAAATAAAGAGATTAAAAATTATAGGACAAAATATAGGATAAATCATAAGCAAAAAAGTATATTACATGTAATATTTAATCTCTTTTCAGTTTGACCATAACCATTTTTTAATAAATGTTCTACGTGTATCTTTAAATTGACATAACTTTATTATTTATGAACCGATTGAAATAAAACAAACACTAAATGTTAAGTGAAGTTAGCCACAATACATTAGTGAAAACCGCACTCAAATCCGTTAAGCCGTTTTTAAGATTAGCGTGCACAAACGCACAGACAAACAGACAAACAGACAAACAGACAAAAAATTTATTAATCATTGTTTTAGGTTCTATTGTGTTTATAATGACCCCCGATAAAAGTTTTACTCATTTATCTTCCATGTACAGACATCGACCA